>CM067843.1:637972133-640472133 GCA_034509565.1 Triticum monococcum
CTCTCGGCGCGGCCTGGTCAACGTGGTCAGTGAACGACATCCATCGGAAGTGGACTGTACGTGGAGAGGCTGACAGCTGGGTCCATGGCTGCACACAAGGAAATGCCTCCTTATTATGCGCAAAATAATGATTCCTCCACCTGACAGCTAGGACCCACAAGAAGGGCCTGTGTATTTCGCGAAAAAACGTTCCCCCTGCTGACAGGTCGGACCCACTAGCTATATCTTCGCACGCAAGGAAGTGCCTCCTTATTACGCCCAAAAAAATGAATACCCCCCTACTAGCTGATACCCACCATATTGTTGGGCTGACTTGTGGGCCTACTAAGTTGGCGGGGACGGAGGGCTTTGTCAACTTAGTCAATACTCCAGTGACCGTATGATGTCCATCCAACGGCCATAGTGCTTCTTCAACCACTGGTCTTCTTGCTCCAGCCGCCCAAAGCAGCCCCGGTCGTGCCGCCTGCTCCTGCCTCCCGTGGCCGGTTGTGCTACCGCGGAGGCCTCACCGCCCCCATACTACTCCCACCACTGGTCAGGCCATCCCTCCACTCACCCACACCCCCTGTTATTCTGCGGCGACGGTAGCCTTACACCGTAGCCGAACCAGTGAACGCTCGTACTCCTCTCCACGTGGGCATCCACTGCCGCATCATGCCCGGCTCCGCGTCGTCCCCTTTCTAGGCCTCACCGTCGTCCACCGCCGTGGTGCTCTTGGTGCGGCATGGTCAATGTGGTCAACGACCGACTTCCATCGGAAGAGTACTATACGTGGAGAGGCTGACAGCTGGATCCACGGCGGCCGCAAGGAAGTACCTCCTTATTACGCAGAAAATAACTATTCCTCCACCTGACAGCGGGGACCCACTGGACGAGCAACCAGTATTTTGTGAAAAAATCGTTTCCCCTTGACTGCTGGGACCCACTGGACGGGCCACCGTATTTCGTGAAAAAAACGTTCCCCCCGCTGTCTGCTCGGACCCATCGGAAGTGCCTCCTTATTACGCACAAAAAATGAATACTCCCTCGGCTAGTTGGGACCTACCTTGGTGGGAGGCTGACTTGAGGGCCCACTAAGTTGACAGGGACGAAAGGGCTTTGTCAACTTAGTCAATATGAACGATTCTAGCTCTAGTGACCGTACGATGTCCATCCAACGGCCGTAGTGCTTCTTCAACCTCTGGTCTTCTTGTTCCAGCCGCCCAAAGCAACGTCGGTCGTGCCGCATGCTCCTGCCTCCGGTGGCCGGCTGTACTGCCGCAGAGGCCTCACCGCCCCCTACTATTCCCACTGCTGGCCAGGCCCTGCGGCGACGGCAGCCTCACACCGCAGCTGAACCAGTGAACCCTCGTACTCCTCTCTGCGCAGGCTTCCACTACCGCGTCTTCCCCGGCTCCGTGTCGTCCCCTTCCTAGGCCTCGCCGTCGTCCACCGCCGTGGTGCTCTCCGCACGGCGTGGTCAACATGGTCAAGGAACGACTTCCATCAGAAGAGTACTGTATGTGGAGAGGCTGACAGCTAGGTCCACGGCCACAGCCCAGTTTTTTTGTCATTTGCCAAGTAAGTCGCTTTGTCAGGCCTGTTGGGCTGCAAATCTTTCAAGACGAGGAGAGCTTTCATTCGGCTGGCCGAGAAAATGGCCCATCAGTAATGAGAAATGGGATGTACATTTTTAAAACACATCAAACCGACAATTAGTTTCAAATATCTTTTTTTTTCATTTCAAGATTTTAAATTACATTAATTTTTATGCGTGGAGAATTTGTTGGATTTTATATTGATATACATTTATTTTTAAAATCAGTTTGAATGTGAGTCAAAATTTTGGGATTAAAAGCAGTTCGGACCGCACCGGAATATGCAAAATTTCGTATAATTTTTTAACCATGGCCACAATATGGGCTGTAATGCTAACAAAAAGAATATGGGCTCCAAAAAAACCTTAAGAATTAGCAAATGGGCTGTAAATTATTAGAAATAATGGCAGATGGGTTGTATGCTGTTTTCCATAGATTTGAGGCTTTCCTAAAAAAAAGGTTGACGCACAAGCACTGACTGTTGGATGTCCATCCAACGGCCGTCGTGCTTCTTCAATCTCTGCTCTTCCTGCTCTAGCCGCTCAAACAAGCGTCGGCGGGACTGCCTGCTCCCTCCTCCCCATGGCCGGCTGTGCTGCTGCGCAGGCCTCACCGCCCCACCGTACTCCCATCGCTGGCCTAGCCATCCCTGTACTCACCCACACCTGCTGTTATTCTCCGGCGACGGCAGACGAACCAGTAAACCCTCATACAGTTGTACTCCCCTTCGCGTGGGAAACAACTGCCGAGTCTTCCCTGCCTCCGTGTCGTCCCCTTCCTAGGCCTCGCCGTCGTCCACCGCCGTGGTGCTCTCGGTGCGGCGTGGTCAACCTGGTCAACGACCGACTTACATCGGAAGAGTATTATGCGTGGAGACGCTGACAGCTGGGTCCACGGCCGTAGCAAGGAGGTGCCTCCTTATTACGCACAAAATAATTATTCCTCCACCTGACAGCGTGGACCCATCGGACGGGCCATAGTATTTTGCGAAAAAAACGTTTCCCCCTGACTGCTGGGACCCACCCGCTACACCTTCGCACGCAAGGAAGTGCGTCCGGGCAAAAAAACAAAATGATTCGCCCCCCTGACTGCTGGGACCCACCAGCTACATCTTCGCACGCAAGGAAATGCCTGACAATCGGGACCCACCTGGTCGAAGCGTACGTAGCGTTGTCATTCTGGTCGCGAACGTGTATGTACATATATACTGGTGGATGTACAGGCGGGCACGTGTCATAGTAGAGGCGTGTCCGTGTCGTAGTAGAGGCGCGCACGTAGCATGTACACGTACGTATAGCGGCCAGGGTGCAAGAAAGAAAATACGGCCACGTATGTGTACATACGGGCGGGGTCTCGAACGCCTACTCGCGCATACATACGGCGAGGGCTCGTTGACATGGCTGGGTCGGAACGGAGAAATAGCGTCGTCGTCGTGTTCATGGGGAGGCAACGGAATGTGTCGTGTTCATGGGGAGGTAACGGAATGCGTTGTGTTCATCGGGAGGCAACGGAACGCGTGGGAGCCAACCGGCTGGGTCGGAACGGAATGCATGGTCGTGATCATCGGGAGGGCTTGGATGGAACAGGCGATGGAAACGAGGCCTGGCGTACCGCAGAACGAAGGAAACGGCCTTGTGTTCAACCGGCCACATTCGAAACGGGATCCTGTTCATCGGGAGGGGTCTGGCGTACCGCAAAACGGACGAAACGGACCTCCCGCGGTCGAATCAGGGGTCCTGTTGATCGGGAGGGGTGTGGCGTACCGCAAAACAGAGGAAACAGACCTCCTACGGTCGAAACAGGGGTCCTATTGATCGGGAGGGGTGTGGCGTACCGCAAAACGGACAAAACGGACCTCCTACGATCGAAACGGGGGTCCTGTTCATTGGGAGGGGTGTGGCGTACCGCAAAACGGGACTCCACAGGATATTGTTCATCTCCACCGTCGACCTCCTCCAACCTCCACGGGCTCCTGTTCATCCAGCCTCCACCGCGTGCTACTCCACCGGCTACTGTTCAACCACCCATCCACGGGTACCCCTCCACCGTCTACTGTTCATCCAGCACTCCACACCACGGGGTCCTGTTCAACCACCTCTCCACGGGCACCCCTCCACCGTCTACTGTTCATCCAGCCCTCCACCACACCACGGGGTCTTGTTCATCCAGAGGCAACACCACCGCTCACTGTTCATCCAACCCCCCGCCCCCCCGCAATGCTCACTGTTCATCCCAGAGGCAGCATCGATCGGCTGCAGTTAGCAGTAGTAGCAAAGGAATCGCTCGATCGGGTTCAGTTAACAGCCATCGATCGATCGCTCGGGTTCAGTAACGCGTAGCCTACAATGCAATCGCTCGGGTTCAGTTAGAGCCCAACGCCTCGCTCGGGTTCAGTTAGACCCAACGCCTCGCACACACGCGCATACGTGTACAAGAGAAACGTGCATCGCTCGGCCCCCAACCTCCCATCGTAACCAAGAACTCCCCGAAATTTTCCTCCCCCTCGCTTCTACCACGGTTTTTCCGTCATGGACAGCCCAAAGAATGTCACGCAGCTGCGTCTCCGGCCCGCCCAGGATGAAAAGCCCATTTTCTGTCATGATTTTTTTGTCATAGAAGTAGGAGCCCACCACATCTATGATGATACCGGGTTTTTTCACAATTATCGTCATAGAAGTGTCATATGTATGACAGAAAAAAAATTCATTCGGCCCAAAATGTCACGGATGTGTCTTTTTTTGTAGTGATACCGACATAGTCCTAGCAGACAGGAGCTTTTCTGGCGTTATAGTCAAACAGCGGTCAAAAGGAATTTCTGGCACCATTGCCTGGGAGGATCTTCAACATAACTAGGTTCCTAATCACAAATCTCATCTCCTTTCAATTTACATTATTTTCCATTTGCATCTCATTTTCCTCTCCCCCACTTCACAAAAATTTGCCGTTTTGTTCGCCCCTCTTTTTTCGTTCGCCATTTTCTTGCCAGATCTATCCCTTGCTTGCAATCATGAGTGATTTCGGTATGGCACCAACAGATGATGGCCTAACTCCTAAAATAGGATGTACGGGCAATCTGGATGCTAAAACTTTTATCTTGGGGAAAGGGAACGTTATGGGAAAAGAACATATGCAAGAATTTTTCAATTGAGTGGGAAATTTGAGTCTTGAAGATGCTCCTATACTTAAAACTACTAGATCATATGCGGATTCTATTTCAGCACTAGTTCTGAAACTTGAAAGTAATTTATTCATACCCATCCTACCTTGCAAAGATTTTTTTGAGCTGCCCGTTATAAAGAATCCCAGAGCTAAAAAGTTGGCCACTCTCATTCTTATGGTACGAATCGTGAAAAACCTGTGATAGGTGAAATTCCTTACAATAGTGACTAAGCTTTCAGACATTTGCTTGGGGACAATAAAATCTTTGATGAGAATCTTAAAAAGGAAGTCCCAGTTCTAGATATAATCCAACAAGTTTTCAATAATGTTAGTCAACATTACTCTTGGATTGTTGCCGGAAAATCAAAAGGGGTATGATGAAAACCAACTTAGGATTGCCAAGGCCTCTATGGATAACATGTTTTATGTTGTGTTTACAAAACCTCATGATGAAAATACCTCTAATAAAGTCAAGAAGAAGGATGCCAAAACTTAGATCCATTCTTTATGCCTAGCTAAGGGCATAAAACTATAGCGCTTATTGGGAGGCAACCCAATGAATAAATTTTATTTTTGCTTTTTGCTTCCTGTTCTTGTGTGTTAGCACAATTATGCTACTGTTATGATTGTGTTTCATATGTTTTAATTAGTGTTTGTGCCAAGTAAATCCTTTAGGATCTTCTTGGGTGATAGTTGTTTGATCTTGCTGAAAAATAGAAACTTTTACGCTCACGAAATTAATTTTCTTTTCTTACCAGAGAGCGATAAAATAACCATTCCATTTGCAGTATATCAATATACAAAATTTTCAGGTCGTCCTAATTTTTCAGAATTTTCGAGTTATAGAAGTATTCCAAATAGTCAGATTGCTAGAGACTGTTCTGTTTTGATAGATTCTGTTTTCTTTGTGTTGTGTGCTTATTTTGATGGCTCTATGGTTTTCTTTGATGAGTTTTTGCCATAGAAAAGTTGGAATACAATAGATATAATACAAAAATAAAATATGAATTGGTTTGATATAGCACGTATAGTAGTGGTTTATTATTCTTATACTAACGGATCTCACGAAGGTTTTGTTGAGTTTTGTGTGATTGAAGTTTTCAAGTTTTGGGTTATCTTACGATGGATGAAGGAAGGATGGAAGAGCCTAAGCTTGGGGATGCCCTGGCATCCCAATCTATTATCCAAAAAAGAGCAACCAACTAAGCTTGGGGATGCCCCGAGTGGCATCCCCGCTTTCTTCCAACAATTATCGGTATTTTACTCGAGACTATATTTTTATTCGTCACATGATATGTGTTTTGCTTGGAGCGTCTTGTATGATATGAGTCTTTGCTTGTTTTACTTTGTGTTTTAAGCCATCAAACCTTGCTAGACACACCGATTTGAGACAGCCAAAATTATGTCATGACTTGTTAGAATTGCTCTCTATGCTTCACTTAAATCGTTTATGAGCTAGGACTTGCTCTAGTGCTTCACTTATATCTTTTTTAGCACGATGTGCTTAGTATTTTTGAAGAAATGCTCTCTTGCTTCACTTAGATTTATTTTAGAGTTAGTAAAATTTTGAAGAAAATCTCTCTTGCTTCACTTAAATTATTTTGAGAGAAAGAAAATTTGTTATGCTCATGATCTACAGTTATATTTGTTTGAGCTTATGAAAAGCAACACATGAAAATTAGCCCTAAAGTGATAGATATCCAAGAAGGATTAAGAAAAGAAAAATGTCATGAATATCATTGGACAAAATAAACTTGGTTCTTAGTAATAGTTTTGAGATATGATGAAGTGATATGTGAATTATGTTGATGAGTAATTATGCTCTAGTAGGAATATCGGTGTTAAGGTTTGTGATTCCTGAAGCATGCACGTATAGTCTCTCATTATGCTATGATGGTGGAGCATGATTTATTTTTGATTGTCTTCCTTATGAGTGGCGGTCGGGGACGAGCGGTGGACTTTCCTACCAATCTATCCCCCCTAGGGGCATGTGTAGTAGTACTTTGCTTCGAGGGCTAATAAACTTTCGCAATAAGTATATGAGTTCTTTATGACTAATGTGAGTCCATGGATTATACGCACTCTTGCCTTTTCACAATTTGCTAGCCTCTACGGTACCATGCATTGCCCTTTCTCACATCGAGACGTGGTGCAAACTTCACAGGTGCATCCAAACCCCGTGATATGATACGCTCTATCACACATAAGCATCATTATATCTTTCTCAGCCACCATACCTACCTATTATGGCTTTTCCATGGCCATTCCAAGATATACTGCCATGCAACTTCCACCGCTTCCATTTGATGACTTGAGCATTCATTGTCATATTGCTTTGCATGATCATATAGCTGACATGGTGTTTGTGGCTCAGCCACCGTTCATAATTTTTCATACGTGTTATGTTAGATCATTGCCAGAGGGATTCATATAGAGTCATATTTGTCATAGGTATCGAGTTGTAATTTTTGTTTCTTTTGAGTTATAAGTAAATAGAAGTGCGATGATCATCATTATTCAGTTTTAGAGCAGTGCCCCAGTGAGGAAAGGATGATGGAGACTATGATTCCCCCATAAGTCGGGATGAGACTCCGGACAATGAGAAGAAGAAAAAAAGAGAAAAAAGAAAAGAAAGGAGAAAGAAAAAGAAAAAAACGAAGAGAGAAGGGGCATTGCTAGTATCCTTTACCGCACTTGTGCTTCAAAGTAGCACCATCTTTTCATATGGAGAGTCTCCTATGTTGTCACTTTCATATACTAGTGGGAATTTTTTATTATAGGATTAGATGCACACCCACTTAGTTTTCATATTGAGCTTTCATACACGTATAGCTCTTAGTGCATTCGTTGCATGGCAATCCCTACTCCTCACGTTGATATCGATTGATGGGCATCTCCATAGCCCATTGGTTAGCCGCATCAATGTGAGACTTTCTTACCTTTTGTCTTCCCTATATGTACCTCTATCATCATACTCTATTCCACCCATAGTGCTATATCCATGGCTTGCTGTAAGTGCATCTAGTGCCACCCCTAATTGGTTTTGGAGTATTGACGACAAACCTAGTTGAGGGACTAATGTGTTTGTGAGAATTGCAGGATAACACATGTAGAAGTCCCTCATTGATTCGGTTTTACTACCAGAGATGACCCCTAAAAATGTACGAAGACATTGAAGACAATGGTGGTATATGAAGATATTCACATTGAAGACTATGAGAAGAGAAGACACCATGTGAAGCCTATGGAACTCGAAGACTTAGATGTTTCGTAGGTCTTTTTCATTTGTGTTGAGTCATAGGAACCACCATACTGTTAAGTGGGGTCCAAGAGAACCAGTCAGAATGACTGAAGTAATGCCTAAGTCAAAACCTATATCTTCGAGCGAAGACTATGAGAGCAAATCTTGCCCAGAGTCGGACAAGTCAGCTTTACTTGTAGCCCAAGTAAAGTTGCCGTGTGAGTTTGAAATCTGACCGTTGGTACACGTGTCAGTTCCTTAGTGACCCAGGGTCATTTCGGACAAATCAGGTCGAGTTGCCCTAGTGGCTATAAATAGTCCATCCCCTACAACCATAAACGGTTGGCTGCTCAGATTTCAGTGCACCGCTTTTGTTGTTTGAGAACAACCCACCTCGAAGCCTTTGAGAGAAAATTTCCTAGCGAGGAGAAAAGCCCTAACCACCCAAAGCCAGAGTAAATTGGGCATCACTTAAGTCTTCTTGTCTAAGTGATCTGAAGACTTATTACACTTGAGGACTGTGCATCCTCCAGCCGGTTAGGCATCGCGTTCTGAGCATCCAAGAGAAATTCTGGATTGCCGGTGAACAAAGTCTATGAAGGTTTGGGAGTCTACCTTGAAGACTTACCAGAGTGATTGGGCGAGGTCTGTGTGACCTTAGCTCATGGAGAAAATGGTGAGGACTGGGTGTCCTAAGCTGCGTGTTCAGGACTGGGTGTCCGGGACTGTGTTTCCTTTGGTTTAAATACCTAGCCGCTCCAACTAGACGTACAATTGTCACAGCAACTGGAACTGGTCCAACAAATCATTGTCTTCAGCGTGTCACTGGTTTCATCTTCACTTCCTTTTACTTACTGTTACACATTGTGAAGCCATTGCATGCTTGCTTTATCTTCTGTCTTCACAACATAACTGTATGATTTGTTTGGCTTCATAACTACTTCCTACCTGATCCTTATTACACTGCAGCTACTTGTCATTGTGCTTTCACTCTATTGAATACTTGACCATGGCTTGCCTAGTGTAATCTAACTTCCGCTGCTTAAGTGATAGGCATATCTGTACTGTTTGTCTTCATAACCTTCACGTTTTGAAGACTTTCCTAAAAATCGCCTATTCACCCCCCCTCTAGTCGATATAACGTACTTTCAATTGGTATCAGAGCAAGGTGCTCCCTTGTTCTGTGTGATTTGGATTAACCACCTGGAGTTTTAGCTATGTCGACTGCAGGGATAATCAAAGCCTCCGCTGCGTGCCCCGTCTTCGATGGAACTGAATATCCCTGCTGGAAGAATAAGATGCGCATGCATCTTGAAGCCATTAACGTCGACCTATGGTATGTCATCGAAAACGGTGTTCCCAAGGCTGGAGAAGGTGTCATTGCTGCTGATGTCAAGAAGTTCACTCAACTGGACTCTACTGCCAAGAATATCATCTGTGGTCATTTGACCAAGGGACAGTACGGCCGTGTGAGTGCCTTGAAGACATCCAATCTGGTCTGGGACTGGCTCTCCAAAGTCAATGAAGGCATCTCAACCCAGAGAGATCATAGAATCAGTGTTCTTCGCAACCTCTTCAACCGCTTCAAGCGAAATGACAATGAGAATGTCTAGCACACATTTGACCGGCTCACTGACATCACAAATGAGCTTCAAGCCCTCGGCGCCACTGAGATCACCAAACATGAAATTGTTAAGACGCTGCTGAGATCACTTGATAGTTCGTTTGACATCCTAGCCCTGATGATTCAAGAACGTCCTGATTTCAAGACACTCGATATCTCTGACATACTTGAGAGGCTCAACACACATGAGTTTCAGCTTTCTGAGAAAAGAGATATCTACGGTCCAAACTATGGGCGAACTCGTGCCCTAAAGGCAAAAGCTGTGTCCTCATCTGAAGAAGAATCTGACAGCAGTTCTGATGATCCTGAAGACATTGGAAGGAACTTGCAATGCTGGTGAAGAAGTTCCAGAAATTCACCAAGAAGAAAGGCTTCAGAAAGTCTTCACGATCAAGCTCAAGGAATGATGAAGCATCTGCTCATGACTACAAGAAGAAAACATGCCACAAGTGCAAGAAAACTGGACACTTCATCTCTGAATGTCCACAGTGGGAGAATGAGAACAGAAAGAAGAAGAAGAAGAGCAAGGAATATGATTCTGACGACAAGAAGAAGAAGAAATACTCAAAGTCTTCTTCCAAGTCTTCCTCAAAGTATTGATCACACAAGAAGAGCTCATCTGGCAAGGCACGTGTGTTTGTTGGCAAGGAAATGGACTCAGAGGAGGAGTCTGCTTCTGAGGAGGCAAAGGTGGAGTCTGAGGAGGAGTCTGATTCTGGCATTGCGAGTCTAGCTACAGCATACGTCGCCAAGTCCATCTTCAAAACTGAATACAATGACTTCATCACCAACACCGATGCAAATGACAAGGACGACTCTACTCCTACCTACTGCTTCATGGCACGCGGTGCCAAGGTAAACACACGCACTACTCACTATCAAACATCCAATGATGATGATTCTGATTGTGATTCAAAGCCCAGCTACAGAACACTTGCTAAAATTGCAACTGAACAACAGAAAGCCATGGAACACATTCAAAAACTGTTAGACAGAAGCGATGATCTGTTGGGTGCTGAAATGACTCGATCTGAATCCTTAATTGAAGACATAAAAAATCTTCACATTAAGTATCAGGAACTTGAAGATCGTCATGATACTCTCTCAACTACTCATGAAAAGCTGTCCTATGATTATCTTCAAAGGAAGCAAGAACTTGAGAAATTGAGAGCGGCTCATGAAGACCTTCAAAAGGAAAACGAGTCACTTTGCGCCGAACAGATGAGTTCTGCCCAGGAAGGATTTGAACCACCATGCCTTAAATGCATTGAGCGTGATAATGCTACCTCTGTTGCTGAATGTTCCACTGCTACTGATGTTGCAATATCTTCAACTGTTGAAGTGGTAACTAACCCCTCTGCTGAGGATACCACTGCTATTGTTGATGAGAATGCTAGGTTGAAGACATTGCTTGAAACAGGGATGTACAAAAGTCTCAATGGACATCAGACATTATGTGATGTCCTCAAGAAGCAGATTCTGAACCGAAACCCTAGGAAAGAGGGTGTTGGGTTCGTGAGGAAACTAAATGCAGATGGCTCTTACTGGAAACCTGAGCAGTACCCCAAAACCACATGGGTTGCTGCAAAGGAATCCTCAGCAGATCCATCCAATCTGTCTGGCTTCACCTATGCAAACTATAAGCTGTTTAGAAATCAGAATGGTGAAGTGTTTGCCAGGTACATTGGTACTAACTGCAGGAATGGACCGCCTATGAAGAAGATCTGGGTTCCAAAAACGTGTTTGGAGAATCTTCCTGTGAATGTCCTCATGACACCTCACATGAAGAAGACAAACCTCAGACCAAAGGCTTCATCTGGTCCAAAGGCTTCATACAGACAGAGGACTCACTTGAGTCGCACTAACGCAAATGTTTTGCAGGGAAACCATACTCAGGCATATGAATATGAGAGCGGTTCTTCAAACCGTCATGTTCATATGACCAAGAACTATTCTGCCTATTCTTATGAGTACTATTGCCCGCCTGCTGGACTGTTTGCTAGGGCTCCAAAGCCAAAATTCTCAGATGCTGCACTTAGACTTATTGCTTCTAAGCCACCCTTGAAGATGTGGGTGGTTAAGAAAGCTTAACTCTCTTTTGCAGGGAAAGGTCTCCAGCAGAAAACCAAAATCTTCTGACGCTATTGCTGGGGACCTTAAAAATCTTGTGGGGCGCAAGATCAAATGCCCGGATGGCATCACTATGTATTTCGTTCCTGCATCGCATGCTACTCTCCCTATTAGTCCTAACCTGGATCTAAGTTTTCATAACCCACTGGTTCGTCAAATGTTTTTGCTTCACAATTCTCTTCATGAAGCCTATCCCCCTAACTGCACTGTAGGGTACGACACCAGCGTCTTCAGAATGGATTATTGACAGTGGGTGTACAAATCACATGACTGGCAAAAGAAGCCTTCTTATGGACTCAACCTTACGTCCATCCGACAAGAGCCACATCACATTTGCTGACACTGGTAAAAGTAAGGTGTTGGGTCTAGGTAGAGTTGCAATCTCAAAGGATCAACACATGGATAAAGTCATGCTTGTTGAATCCCTTGGCTTCAACTTAATGTCTGTCTCAATGCTTTGCGATTTGAACATGGTCGTAATATTTGGAAAATATCGTTGCCTGGTACTAATGGAATCTGACAAATCTCTAGTGTTTGAAGGGTATCGGAAAGATGATCTGTATGTGGTAGATTTCTCAGCAGGGCCACAGCTTGCGGTATGCCTTCTGGCAAAGGCTTCAGAATGTTGGCTTTGGCATCGGAGGCTTGGGCATGCTGGCATGAGGAACCTCCACACCCTTGCAAAGAAGAAGCATGTCATAGGCATCGAAGGCGTCAAGTTCAAGAAAGATCACTTATGTGGTGCCTGTGAAGCAGGGAAGATGACGAGGGCAAAACATCCCTCGAAGACAATCATGAGCACTACTCGACCCTTCGAACTGCTTCACATGGATCTTTTTGGTCCCACTCACTACTCAACTTTTTCCACTACTGCTTGCCTCTATGGCTTTGTCATTGTTGATTATTACTCTAGATATACTTGGGTACACATAATCCTTTACAAGACTGAGGTGCAGGATGTCTTCAGACGCTTCGCCAATCGAGCTATGAAGAATTATGGCGCCAAGATAAAGCACATCAGAAGTGACAATGGCACTGAATTCAAGAACACTGGCCTTGACACAAATCTTGATACCTTGGGCATCACACATGAATTCTCAGCTCCGTACACGCCATAGCAGAATGGCATCCTCGAATGCAAGAACAGAACACTCATTGAGATAGCCAGAACGATGCTAGATGAGTACAAGACTCCAAGAAAATTCTGGCCTGAAGCCATTGACACTGCATGCCATACAATCAACCGTGTTTATCTTCACAAGCTTCTGAACAAGATATCTTATGAACTCCTAACTGGCAAGAAGCCAAATGTCAGTTACTTCAGAGTATTTGGCACAAGATGCTGGATCAAGGACCCACACCACACCTCAAAATTTGCACCAAAAGCACATGAGGATTTCATGCTTGGATATGGAAAGGATTCGCACTCCTACAGAGTCTTCAATCTCTTTCACTACAAAGTGGTTGAAACAGTGGATGTGCGGTTCGATGAAACCAATGGTTCACAAAGAGAGCAACTGCCAAATGTGCTAGATGAAGTTCCAGCTAGTGAATCCATCAAGCTTATGGGAACCGGAGAAATTGTACCTTCTGAAGCTCATCCTGAAAAAGAACTTATCATCTCAGCACCAGATCCACATGAAGATAATGCTCAGCCTGAAGACATTCCTCCCAACGACAACACAGATCAGCAAGAGCAAAGTCTTCGCCCTGTACATCCTCGTGTTGCCAATGAAGTGCAGATTGACAGAATAATTGACAGCATCAATGCACCCGGTCCACTCACTCGTTCAAGGGCAACTCAACTGGCAAATTTCTGTGGACACTTCGCATTCGTTTCAATCATAGAACCCAAGAAAGTTGAAGAAGCTTTCATGGAACCTGAATGGATTCAAGCTATGCAAGAAGAGCTTCAATAGTTTGAGCTGAACAATGTATAGGAACTGGTTAAGCGTCCTGATCCACGGAAGCACAATATAATAGGCACCAAATGGATATACCGCAACAAGCAAGATGAGCATGGCCAAGTTGTCAGAAACAAAGCTCGTCTCGTTGCTCAAGGATATACTCAAGTGGAAGGCATTGACTTTGATGAAACATTTGCTCCTGTGGCCAGACTTGAAGCCATCCGTATACTGCTGGCCTATGCAAATCATCATAACATACTTTTATATCAAATGGATGTGAAGAGTGCCTTTCTCAATGGCAAGATTGAAAAAGAAGTGTATGTTGCATAACCACCTGGGTTTGAAGATCCAAAACATCCTGACATGGTTTACAAGCTCAATAAGGCACTGTATGGCCTCAAACAAGCCCCTCGGGCCTGGTATGACACACTCAAATACTTCCTGAAAAGCAAAGGCTTCATACCTGGCTCCCTAGATCCCACTCTCTTCACGAAGACATATGATGGTAAACTGTTTGTGTGCCAAATATATGTGGATGACATTATCTTCGGCTGCACCAATCAGAAGTACAGTGAGGAGTTTGGATATATGATGCAAGAGCAATATCAGATGTCTATGATGGGGGAGCTGAAGTTCTTCATCGGTCTTCAAATACGGCAACAACGCAATGGCATCTTCATATCTCAAGAGAAGTATCTCAAAGATTGCCTGAAGAAGTTTGGTACGCAAGACTGCAAAGGCTTCACAACACCAATGCTAGCCAAACATCATCTGGGTCCCGACGACAATGGTAAAGAGTTCGATCAAAAGGTATACTTCTCCATGATTGGTTCTTTGCTTTATTTATGTGCATCTAGGCCAGATATTATGCTTAGTGTTTGCATGTGTGCTCGATTTCAAGCGGCACCAAAGGAGTCGCATCACTTAGCTGTGAAGCGAATTCTTCGATATTTGGCTCACACCCCAACTCTAGGATTATGGTATCCAAAGGGCTCAGAGTTTGATCTGGTTGGATTCTCAGATGCTGATTATGCTGGTGACAAGGTTGATCGGAAGTCTACATCAGGCACATGCCACTTTCTGGGACGATCACTTGTATGTTGGTCTTCTAAGAAGCAGAACTGTGTATCTCTCTCCACTGCTGAATCTGAATACATTGCTGCTGGATCTTGCTGCGCTCAGCTTCTGTGGATGAAGCAAACTCTCAAGCACTATGGCATTCATCTGAAGCAAGTGCCACTCTACTGCGACAACGAAAGTGCCATCAAGATTGCCAACAACCCAGTTCAGCACTCAAAGACAAAGCACATTGAAATTCGTCATCACTTTCTCAGAGATCATGTTGTGAAGGAAGATATTGATATCATACACATCAACATTGAAGAGCAATTGACAGACATCTTCACCAAGCCCTTGGATGAGAAGAGATTTTGCAAGTTACGGTGTGAGCTAAATATCTTGGAATCCTCAAATGTCCTGTGATCAGGCACACATCCTAACACTTATGCATATTGATGACTTAGATGTGCAACACACGAAGTAACGTATATCTTCAATCAATGAAGACATACATTCTAAGTGTGAATACATTAATGTGGAAATTAACTTCAGAGCGCCACGATAATTGTGCGCCGTGTCTGGGTCTAATACTTCCTATACGGTGGGTAACGCCACCACCGAACATTCTATTTTGAAGTGTTTCACTCATGGCGTTACCTTGCAATGTCTTCACATTTGATTTGGCTTACATCTCAACATGTCTTCATGATTATCTTCACTACGTGGATTATATATATATATATATATATATATATATACACTAGTGTTCTGTCCCCTACATCATTCACTTATAGCTATGTCTTCTTGTTTGAATCTTTTAAACTAAGTGAATGTGATCGGACCCTAATCTCTCTATGCTTTCTATCTCAAATTCTATCTCTCCAAGTCATATGGATTCTATTGAAACTGTCGAATGTCTTCTCTGCGTCCTTGTCAGCAGAAGGCATAGAGACAAACTTTAAAACCGTTTTTAAAGCTCATTCATCCACATGAAATCCGGAGAAGTAGGAACGACCACCCGACAATCCAGGCGTGCGTGGGATGTGGAACTGCCCCCGATATGCGAATTGCCAGGGGCACCTGTGTAATAGCGCAGTGCCGCCTCTATCCCTATAAATACACGATTCACCGTGGTCCTTATCTCTTCTTCCACCCTCGAACGAACCCTAGAGCCACCGCTAGCTCTCGACGACGCCGGCGACGAAGCGCTTCACTGCCACAACCTCTCCGACGCCGTTTTCACGCCGACCGCGGACATCGTTCTCTCCGCCGTCGCCGTAGGTGT
This sequence comes from Triticum monococcum, assembly GCA_034509565.1. NCBI lineage: Eukaryota > Viridiplantae > Streptophyta > Magnoliopsida > Poales > Poaceae > Triticum > Triticum monococcum. The sequence goes on from CM067843.1 coordinate 637,988,116, forward strand.
CTTCCGTCGCCAAGTTAGGGCACGGAGGATCGAACTACTCGGCCTCATCTCCCACTTCGTCTAGCAGTTCCAAGTGTGGTAAATAAAACCTCTTTTTACAGCCTCTTTTGATGCTATAGTTCGGTCACTTTCTGCCATAAGAAGTTTCTGTTCACACAAGTTAGATCTCTCTCAGTCTACATCTCATAACTTGCCTAGTATATTCACTTGTGCTTCATGAAGTAGTTAGATTCCTCACTTGTACTAATCTATGGGTTCGTACAAATCTGGAACCAACTTCTTTTCTATGAGTGAATGTCTTCGCACGCTGAGGTCAATGTCTTCTAAACCGATTTATCTTCAAAATCTTCTGAGAATGCATATGACCTCTTCCCCTTCCCTCGCACCTTAATGCTGTCACAGGTACATGTCCGTGGGAGAATCCTTTGGTTCTCATAGTCTGCATTCATTTGCAGAGTACCTACAGCATCACATCAACTCTCCTGAAGCCAGTTCCTGTTGGTCAAGCAAACGGAAGCCTTTGAAGCCTTTGAACATCTTGAAGCCTTCCAAGTTAAGGTTTATGGCTTCAGAAACAGCAGCAAGGAAGGGGGGCAGACAGAGACATGGGGTAACATCCAAAGATCTGCCTGATGAACTGGCAGAGATGTACAAAACAGACCCTGAAGAGAACTATGGTCAGCGCAAGACTCGAATCCAATGGATTCAAAGATATTGGGCAGAACAATGGTTCCACTACCGCTTCGTCACTCAGGAGTATGCGGAGAAGTGCGCCATCAAGAGACCGTGGGGAGACGTACTATACAAAAATCTCGTGCCCAGGTCCAGAGACGAAGCCATTGCTCAAGGCTTCTACCCATGCATGGTCCGAGGACCACAGCCAGCTGAAGCACATCCGTCATCACTCCTCTGGTGTCGCGATAACAATCTGTTCAAGCGCAACTTCCAGTTTGCCCAGACCTCTGCGAAGCAAAACAAGAAGAAGTTGGGGTTAGACTTCAACCCTGGTCCCTCCTCTCCAAGGGCGGATGGCACACGCGATGCCGAACCCAATATCATCGGTCGGTATGCCAATCTTGCAGGCCTCATCACCCGCATCCTAGTCCAAGGGACTGCCGTGAATGATCCTCCAGCTGACACTGAGTCTGATGACGCGCCTGCTGTGCCGAAGCCAAAGCAGATGACGAAGCCAAAAGCTTCAAAGCCGGCCCCTTCACCCAAAATCTCAAGAGCGAAGCCATTGGCAACTGCACCTCCTGAAGCCAGTGTGCAGTCTGAAGACTTATCACGAGTCTCCAAGCCCCAGGAAGCCAAGAAGCCTCAGCCACACACAGGTAAAGAGCTCACAGCTGCTGCCATTCTGCGCAGCGAAACCATTGATCTGCCAAGCGATGAAGATCTTGGAGATGACGCTCTTGAGCAGCTCATCAAGAGCAAGGAGGAGGCTGAAATCTTCAACAATCTGCCTCTATTTGATGTCGCCATCATCCACAACTTCATCGATGAATGATTTGCCTCATCGAACATAAGCTTCGATGATCTGCAGCTGCCCATAGGCCTCAACGTCGCCTTCCAAGGCGCTATTGCTTCAGAACTTGCAATTGCCCAGCGCATTGTTGAACTGAAGCAGAAAATTGATTTTGAAAAGGCTCAGTTCAAGAAGCACATGGCCAAGCTCAGCGTGCAAGAAGTGAAAAACATCAAGATCATGTTGCACGAGCTAAAGGAGAACTTTCTGCAGAAGCGTGCAGAAGCTCAGGGTTCGCGGGAGCGAATGAAGACTCTGGCTGATCGCTGTGTGCAGGCCTACAATGAGGCCGAGAAGCGCAAGGCACTTGGGCGTCCCGGCATCGACCCCAGGATGGCCGCGAAGAAGAAGAAGAAGCCTGCTGTGCCTGAACCAGAGGCACCAAGACAAGAAGCTGCTCTGATTGTCTTCCCCACTGCTACGACTGGCTCGAAGCCAAAGAGCCAGTCAACCACTTCATAACTCAAGAAGACACGGACTGCAGAGGCTGAAGCGAGAAAGAGGAAACACTCTGAAGCCTCTCCTTCTGACCCCACCAAGAAGAAGCGCAAGACCAAGAAAGCTCGGGCTGCTCCCACAGAGCCCTTGAAAGTTGAACCTCTCTCTGTCATCTATCCTGACGCAAATCGTTAGCTGACAGTTCATGAGCTTGCTCCCACAGAGGCTCCTGAAGCTGAAGACATTCCAGCAGCCAACCCCAACGCTGCTGAAGACATTGGTCACCAAGACAATGTACAAGATGATGCAGCCCTTCCTCAGCTTGAGACAAGCGAACTGATCAGCATTGGTCGTCCTTTGACGCCAATCGCACAAGCTGCATCATGGGTGGATCACCCACAAGAAGAAGAATCTAAGGTCCAGCCCACTCCAACTCCAAAGGTGTCGTATGCATTCCGCAGGCTTCGCAAAGGACCACGGCCTCAAGGTTCGGCTGAAGACATTCCGGCTGCATCAGCCGAAGAGCATGAAGAAATACCACAAGCTCCAACTCCCCCGCTCTAACAAGAAGCCGTTCTCCAGGAGAACGTGCCTGAGTCTGACCCTCCAGCTAGTCAAGGCGGAAAATATTGAGGCTGCCACCACCAACATTGAAGCCCATGTGGAGCCCTCCCCAACAACAGCTTCAGAAGACACTGAAGCTACTGCTCCTGACACTTCTGTGCGTGAGTCTGCTGCCGGTCCCCAATTCAACTATCATGTTGCACACAGGCCTCAGGTCCAGAAGCCGATCCCACGACTGCCAAGGTTCCCAGGTCCTGCATCAGCTCCTGGCTCATTTAACGTCAATAGCTTCAGGGCAGATAATACGCTCTTCAACAGCTCCAAGAACCCTTATTCAAGGGAACGGATTGTATCAGATAGGTTCTGGAGCTATCCACAACGCAGCTATTATTCATGCATCCTATACAACCAAGGTCGCATCTTCCCACACAAGCGCCTTGAGGTTGAAGCTGTTGCTGGTCTGCCCGGCCTGGAAGAAGCACTGGATTGCTTCAAGCAAGTGGGTTTGCTACCATTTATCACAGAGGAAGAACACTGGAATGAAGAGCTTCTGCTTCAATTCTATGCCACCCTTCATATCAAAGGCTACAACAGAGATCCGAAGACTTGGGTCCTGGAGTGGATGACCGGCAATGTCCATCATGAAGCCAACGCATTTGATATCATTGAGCTTACCGGCCTGCCCACTCCTGGCGAATTATTCGAGGAAGGCTGTCAACGACATGCTGAAGCAATTGATAGCATATTCCAGAGGCCTGAACCAAATATGAGTCAGATGCTCTCCATGATGAAGCCATTGCCCCATGATGCACCCTATCCAACTGAGTTCTTCGTTGAAGACCTAGAGTACCTGCCCAGAACCATATATCACATCATCAGGCGGACTCTCTGGCCCATTAAGGGACACTCTCCACATGCCAAGGTTGAGGGTGCAATGAAGACTCTCATATTCTACATCCTTCATGGCAAATGCTTCAATGCGCAGGACTTCTTCATACGCCAGCTTGCGGCATCCGGCTCAGATTTATTTGGCTTGAAGTTTTATGCTCCTTTGGTTATGAGGCTGATCAAGCTTCACTCTGCGATTTCATATCAGCCCTCAGCCCGCAACCATCGGATCTTCTTGCCAGATGTGGACACCTCTGCTGAAGCTATATATCCTGAGCCTGCCAAGCAACCATTAAGTCTTCAGAATGCAGAACACCAGAGCTTCACTCAGAATGTTGAAGGTGTTGAAGCCATCTCCAGAGTGTATCCATTGGCTGGCACTACACGTGCACCTGCATCCACTGAAGCCACTGACAGTGCAACTACTCAGCGACCCAAGAAGCGCGCTCGTGCCCTCAATGACCGAGAGCTTCTTGTGGCTCTTCACCAAAAGCAGGATCGGCATCACGACTGGCTCAAGAGGCAGATGAAAAGCATCATGGAGGACGTCAATCGTATCAGAAATCTTGCAACCAAGAATGCATTTGTTGCACACGAAACCTGTCGCCGCACTTGGAAAGGACTCACGATGATGTGTCCTGAAGCTGAACTTCAAGAGGATGGCTTCCCAGAGCGCTTCAAATTTGACACCACGCCTCCTCGAAGGGCTATGCTACGCAGAACTCCATCACTTGAAGATTCGGAGTTCTCTTCCTCTGCTGCCACGGTGACTGCACGGATTATCGAAGAAGAAGATGATGCTACATCACCTCCACCTCCTTCAGCGCGCGTCAAATCTGCACCAAGCTCGACTGCACCGCCAAACACCTCCACCGACCCTGCTGCGCCTGGGAACGCGTAGAAATCTCTATGTCCTCAAACCTTTTTGGTCATCACTGACAAAAGGGAGAGAAGCATATTATGTTTATAGTCTTCAAGCAGGTCACTATGGGTGGGTGCCTTTATATTTTGCTACATTTTGCTTCGTGCTTACAACTCCCGTTCTGCTACATTTGCTTCCTTGAGTTGTAACACTTAAACTTGATGGTCGTCGGCTACTTGTTTGCCACTATGTTTTGCGACGATAAATTCCGCACTTAGATCATTCTGCAGATGTCCATTTTTCATTATGCATGTCATTCTCTTCATATACTTTTACATGCATAGTGGATTGTCATCATAAGTTGAAGTGGATTTCCACAAGTACAACCTGCCATGTGCATTTGCGCTCCAGAAGCAAATCACTTATATGCACATCTTCAGGGGGACCCCTTGCAGCTTATGAAGACAATTCCTTTACAATTTCACAAATTATATTCCCCGTTGAAAACTTCAACTAGTTTGTCATCAATCACCAAAAAGGGGGAGATTGTAAGTGCATCTAGTGCCACCCCTAATTGGTTTTGGAGTATTGACGACAAACCTAGTTGAGGGACTAATGTGTTTGTGAGAATTGCAGGATAACACAGGTAGAAGTCCCTCATTGATTCGGTTTTACTACCAGAGATGACCCCTAAAAATGTACGAAGACATTGAAGACAATGGTGGTATATGAAGATATTCACATTGAAGACTATGACAAGAGAAGACACCATGTGAAGCCTATGGAACTCGAAGACTTAGATGTTTCGTAGTTCTTTTTCATTTGTGTTGAGTCATAGGAATCACCGTACTGTTAAGTGGGGTCTAAGAGAACCAGTCAGAATGACTGAAGTGATGCCTAAGTCAAAACCTATATCTTCGAGCGAAGACTATGAGAGCAAATCTTGCCCAGAGTCGGACAAGTCAGCTTTACTTGTAGCCCAAGTAAAGTTGTCGTGTGAGTTTGAAATCTGACCGTTGGTACACGTGTTAGTTCCTTAGTGACTCAGGGTCATTTCGGACAAATCAGGTCAGGTTGCCCTAGTGGCTATAAATAGTCCACCCCCTACAACCATAAACGGTTGGCTGCTCAGATTTCAGTGCACGGCTTTTATCGTTTGAGAGCAACCCACCTCGAAGCGTTTGAGAGAAAATTTCCTAGCGAGGAGAAAAGCCCTAACCACCCAGAGCCAGAGTAAATTGGGCATCACTTAAGTCTTCTTGTCTGAGTGATCTGAAGACTTATTACACTTGAGGACTATGCATCCTCCAGCCGGTTAGGCGTCGCGTTCTGAGCATCCAAGAGAAATTGTGGATTGCCGGTGAACGAAGTCTGTGAAGGTTTGGGAGTCTACCTTGAAGACTTACCAGAGTGATTGGGCGAGGTCTGTGTGACCTTAGCTCAAGGAGAAAACGGTGAGGACTGGGTGTCCTGAGCTGCGTGTTCAGGACTGGGTGTCCGGGACTGTGTGTCCTTTGGTTTAAATACCTAGCCGCTCCAACCATACATACATTGTCACAGCAACTGGAACTAGTCCAACAAATCATTGTCTTCAGCGTGTCACTGGTTTCATCTTCACTTCCTTTAATTACTGTTACACATTATGAAGCCATTGCATGCTTGCTTTATCTTCTGTCTTCACAACATAACTGTATGATTTGTTTGGCTTCATAACTTCTTCCTACCTGATCCTTATTACACTGCAGCTACTTGTCATTGTGCTTTCACTCTATTGAATACTTGACCATGGCTTGCCTAGTGTAATCTAACTTCCGCTGCTTAAGTGATAGGCATATCTGTACTATTTGTCTTCATAACCTTCATGTTTTGAAGACTTTCCTAAAAATCCCCTATTCACCCCCCTCTAGTCGATATAACGCACTTTCACTTGCGTTCATGTATCGCGTAAGACTTGAAAAAGCTGAAGCACGTTAAAAAGTGCGAACCAATTGCTCGGCTTGTCATCGGGGTTGTGCATGATAAATACTTTGTGTTAAGAAGACAGAGCATGGCAAGACTATATGATTTTGTAGGGATAACTTATTTTAGCATTGATATTTCGAAAGACATGGTTGCTTGTCTATATGCTTGAGTATCTAAATTATTATGTCAACACTAGAATATTGCTTTGAATCACATAAAAAGTCCAATTGTCCATGCTATAAAGAAAAGAATATGATATGACATGTTAAATAGCACTCCACATCAAAAATTCTGTTTTTATCACTAACCTACTCGAGGACGAGTAGTAGCTAAGCTTGGGGATGCTGATACGTCTCCAACGTATCTATAAAATTTTGATTGTTCCATGTTGTTTTATTATCAATCTTGGATGTTTTATAATCATTTTATAGTCATTTTATATCATTTTTGGTACTAACCTATTGACATAGTGCCACGTGTCAGTTCCTATTTTTTCCCTTTTTTTTACATCACAGAAAATCAATATCAAACGGCGTCCAAATGCCACGAAACTTTATGGATATTTTTTATGGACCAGAAGGAACAAGTTGGGACCTGGTTGCACCTAGGGGAGTCCCAAGGAGGGGACAACCCACCAAGGCGCCAGGAGGCCCAAGCGCGCCCTGGTGGGTTGTCCCCACCTCGGGTGCCCCCCGGACCGCCTCTTTGCTCTATAAATACCCAAATATTCTAGAAACCCTAGGGGAGTCGATGAAATATTCATACAACTGCCACAAAGTCCAGAACCACCAGATCCAATCTAGACACCATCCGGATGGGGTTCACCACCTCCATTGGTGCCTCTCCGATGATGCGTGAGTAGTTCTTTGTAGACCTTCGGGTCCGTAGTTAGTAGCTAGATGGCTTCATCTCTCTCTCTCTCTCTCTCTCTCTCTCTCTCTCTCTTGATTCTCAATACAATGGTCTCTTGGAGATCCATATGATGTAAATCTTTTTGCGGTGTGTTTGTTGGGATCTAATGAACTTTGACTTTATGCTCACTCATATCTTTTTATATCCATGAAAGTTTTTTGAGTTGCTTTGATCTCTTATATGCATGATCTCTTATAGCCTCATATTTCTTCTCCGAAATTTGGGTTTTGTTTGGCCAACTTGATCTATTTATCTTGCAATGGGAAGACGTGCCCGGTAGTGGGTTCGATCTTACGGTGCTTGATCCTAGTGACAGGAAGGGAACCGACACATATGTATCATTGCTACTAAGGATGAAAAGATGGGATCTATATCTATGCAATAGATAAACGGATCTTGTCTACATCATGTCATCGTTCTTATTGCATTACTCTGTTTTTCCATGAACTTAATACACTAGGTGCATGTTGGATAGCGGTCGATGTGTGGAGTAATAGTAGTAGATGCAGGCAGGAGTCGGTCTACTAATCTTGGACGTGATGCCTATGTAATGATCATTGCCTTGATATCGTCATAATTATTTAAGTTTCTATCAATTTCCCAACAGTAATTTGTTTGCCCGCCGTTTGCTATCTTTCTCGAGAGAAGCCACTAGTGAAACCTACGGCCCCCGGGTCTTCTTCCTCATATATTTGCTTGCGATCTACCTTTCCTTTGCATTTTTATTCAGATCTATTAAACCAAAAATACTTTGCTGCAATTTATTTTATTTGTGATCTATTCTTACAATCTACTACAATTTTCTGGCATCGTTACCCGAAAGGGATTGACAACCCCTTTAACACATCGGGTTGCGAGGTGTTGTTATTTGTGTGCAGGTGTTGTTTATGTTGTGTTGCTTGGTTCTCCTACTGGTTCGATAACCTTGGTTTCTTCACTGAGGGAAATACCTATCGTCGTTGTGTTGCATCATCCCTTCCTCTTTGGGGAAATACCGATGTAGTCCTAGCAGACAGGAGCTTTTCTGGCGCTATAGTCAGAGAGCGATCAAGACCGTCGTATCACCTGCAGCAATTTCAACCATCCTTTGGTGTGGAAGAATATCATAGGAACTCTATATGATATGATTTTTATAGAATGTTTTCCTTTAGAGCCAATTGGTTCATAGGAATAGATTCATATACTCCACATTTCAAAGGAAATAAACATGATATCATTTTTATAGCTTTAGAGCCACTTGGTTCATATGAATGGATTCCTATACTCCCATAATTTCAAAGGAAAATAAACATTAGCATATATTCAATAGAAAAGTTCCTATGATGTGAACCAAATGACATATCTTTTCTAATCTCTCCTCATAGGAATTGAGATACATGTCATCTCTAGATTCAATAGAAAAGTTCCTATGATGTGAACCAAATGACATATCTTTTCCAATCCCTACTCATAGGAATTGAGATACATGTTATCTCTTTCCCTACAAATTACATTTATCTCTACTCTTATAAAAATCAGAGTTGGTGAGGATGGTGTGCCTTCCATCCTGCAATATAGACTGCCCGATCTATATCTAACGGATAGGAAGGAAACTATGACAATTTACCCGCACTCATCTCCACATTTGTAGATACGGCCTTCCCTCACTCATCCTTTTCCCCCACAAGATAAACTACTCATACAAATGCATCTTCATATTCCGTGCAACACACGGGCATCTTGCTAGTACATCTTCTATTCCTAAATAGCTAGTTGTACAACCCACTAGTAGCTTTTTTCCTAGACATGCAACTATGGCACAAGAACACGTCATGAATGAAAGTCATAAACCACATTGATTCTCTACTCTATGCATGCAAGAACCACATCATCAATTCGTGCATGTTACTCATAAGTTATTTCTTGCATTAAATTTTGTATTGACAATGTATGTGTTGGTCACGTGCACACATATGTAGTTCACATTCACGTTTTTGTTAGAAATGTCATTCTTTTAACTACAATTCATTTTTTTCTCTTTGTACTCCCTCCGTCTAGGTGTGTAAGTCATCTTCCAAAAACCAAATAATCCCAAAACACTTTGGCACGGTACATTAACTCCCTCCTTGTTTCTTGTTTCGTCTAGGAGCACTACTGGCCGCTGGATATCATCAACATTCCACCAGATTCTGCCACATGTACAATCTAGAAGACTCCAAGGTTGAACTTAAGCATAATGCACAAACCTCAAAACACAAGCACTTCTCCTTTTTTCTAGAATATTCCATATCATAATTGCCCAAACTTTTTTTTCTAAATGAATTGCCATTAATTCTTTTTTACTTGATGCTTTACAATGCACAATCCCATGAATCTTAACCTTTTTATAAAACTAATTGATTTTGAATGAGACGAACTATAAGAACTAAACGAACATCTTCATCATGCATATATGACTCAAAGCTTTACATGCTATAGTGTGTATTTATTCATAATTTGGTTTCCAAATCTCATGCGTTCAATGCATGTGTACCTTACTAGTTTTGAGTAGAGTAGCAAATTTCACGCGGCCGCGGGTATATCAAAATACAGGGCCCATGCATCATTGCCATTCGGTCGAACCTACGTCCACAATTTTTTGTAAATATATCTCCATTGGTCCTCAAACCCAAAATGCTGCCTCGTTCTTGCAAACCAAGCGGCCCACACATATTAAGGCGTCGACTCGAACTCAATCCTTCTCCCATTTACTACGGCATGGCCCCGCACGCCGTAGTACTCCTACAAACCCTACCGCCGCACGCATCATTGGTTTTCTTCAAGAGGACAAGGGAGAAGCGGACTTGTAGTGGCGGCGCTTTCAAAAAAAGGATTTGTAGTGGAGGCCCCTACCCTAGGGTGCCCTAGGTAGCTGCCGCACGCATCATTGGTTTTCTCTTTTCTTTATGCACTTGCGCCCTAGAGTGAAATGATGGTTGCTTTGTCCGTCCAGCTTAATGCGGGAAGCGCAAGTATAATAAGGTGATGTGAGCGGGCTATAAGGATTTAAATAATACATCTTTGCTGACTTGGAAGAGAGAGAAGAGGAGAGAGAAGAGAAACAGGTTGTAGACTTATAGTCGGCTATAACACGTCCTCCAAGAAGCTATGTGAGAGTGTATGGTGGGTCATATGATAGAAAAGTAGTACTTCCTTGTAGCCCACTACTATACGTGTTGGCCATTATATTGGCTATAGATGACATAGCGAGATGTTATAACCAGCAATGTGCTATATTATTAACCATGCTCGAAAGGTGGGGCTTTGTGATTTGACTCCTTGTCAATCATTTACTACTACTGCAGCGCTACGACCGGGGTGCCTCCAAGTCCAACCATTGCTCCAAACTGTAATTTGGTGCATCGCACTGGAACAACACGATGGATGAGCCACATGCTGGCCAAAGGGGTCCTGTTAAGTGTGTCGCCATTTCGTGTGCGGACTGACCCTGGTTGAGTTGCTATGCCAACACGACAAGAGCAGCCTACCACTTGGTTTTTCTCCTTGGTGAATCCCGACTATATTGATCTAAAAATATACGTATTGTACTACCCTTTCCGTCTTGGTTTATAGGGCGTGCACATAGTTCTAGGTCATCCATTTGACTAACTAAGGCCCTCTTTGATTCATAGGATTCTCAAAATGCGGGAATAGGAAAAATAAAGGATTGGAGTGGCATGCCCACTTGAATCCCATAGGATTAGCAGAGTGTTTGATGCCATAGGAAAAACAAAGGGAAGTGAGAAAAGAGGTTGGAGTGGATGCTAGATTTGCAATGAAATGTAGTACACAAGATTCCGTAGGAGAAATTCCTATAGGATTCAATCCTATGAATCAAATGACCAATGCAGGAAAAATTTCTAAGGATTCTAACCCTCCAAAAATCCTATGAAATTCCTTTGAATAAAAGGAGCCCTAAATATGAGTTACTATGTCACAAAAAGTATATCATTGGATTCTTAAGTGGATGTAGTTTCTAAACATATACTGTTCATCACATATATAGCCAGTTAAATTCTCAACCTAGAACGACGTGCATGCCCTGTGAACCGATACGGAGGAAGCAGTAAAAATAAGGTGATTTTACCAAGCGATGGGCGGGGGAGCATGGCATGTCATGCGGTCCCACATGTCATGATGTACCAAGGCAATGCGCGTGTCCCTCTTGAGGCAGAACAATGGCAAAAGCAATACTACGTGGTTTTCTTGAAGGAGATGATGGCGAAGCGAAGTGTGAAATAATGATTGCTTTGTCCGTCTGGGAAGGTGCGGCATTGTGATTTGACGTCTCATTGCTCATTACTACTACTGGGGCGGTACGACTGGGGTGCGCCCCCCTGCTATTCTGCACTATTATTTGGCGCATGACACGTAGACCCGGTTGCTATATGTCCCACATGTCGGCGAGAGGGAGTATAGAATTCATGAAAGCGAGCATCGAGGGAACAGTACAAGACACAGCTTGGTTTTTGCTACTTCTCGCGATCCATCGATACAAACCCAGACTAAAAAAGGCGAGGGTGGGTCTTTTCCCATGCGGCATGCGGGGGAGTTTGGCATAGTCTATTCGAGGCAAGGAGGCAGGAAGGGAAACAAGCAAATAAAGGTTGAGCGATTTAGTTTTGGAAAATCTAATTTTACGGAGTACGTACCCACTATGGAGGTAGTACTACTACTTACTACTCCCTCCTTTCCGGTTTATAGGGCTCATCTAAAAAATCATTTTTCTGTTTTATAAGTCTCAATTCTACTAGTAGTAGTAGTAGTACCATCAAATGTTGGATTTCAAGGTGCGTTAAATCACCCGATGCAAGCAGTGTCAAGAGAAAACTCACCAATGCATGTAGAAGTTCATGGAAATTTAGTGGTCATGCATGCATTCGTTCTAGTTAATGCCTCGGTAAACATAACTTCTTGAGAAAAACAAGTGTACTAATTACTTGTGGAACTACAAAATTAATTCCACCACTCACCGTCTACCTTGGTTGGAGAGATTTTGAAATTGAGCCATAAACTGGAATGGAGGGAGTACTAACATAGCCTAGGGTAGCTTTGTTGCACCACGGACTCCAAAGAAATTGTTGTAGTAGTACTACTCCTATATACCACTATACTACTTCTACTACTACTAAAATACATATATTCCAAACAATATGGTAATCTCTCAACCAAGGTAGGGACTAGGAGTAAACGGAGGGAGTAGTAAAATTTTCTCCTCGTCCTGTGAGCCACCGCGCACATGGGCGAGGGAGCGGGTGTAAGGCGTAGTAAGCAAGCTTCACCTCGTCCAGTGAGCCACTGTGCCCATGGGTGGGGGAGACGGCATACTAAGCAAGCTTCTCCTCGTTCTGCGAGTTAACGGGACACATCAAAAGTAATACGTACAGACCATCTTGAGTTTATAGAGCCTTGCCTCTAAGGTAGGGCCCACATGGTTTGCCTCTTTTTTAACATAACGCGTCAAGTCGCAATTTGTTTGTTCACCCTTGGTAGACGATCCTCCATCAAGTGGACAACCAGTACACGTGTCAAATTACCACATGGGCTGCCTTTTCGTACAGAAATGAGCTCCACTGTGTACCCATGCTGGTGTGGTTGGGAAAGAGACGGGAGTACGTGCGTTGTGCGTGCACCTCTTCTCTTCGTGCACGTCCCCCACCTACATTGGTGTGCGTGAGATAGATACAAACCTAGACATAATGCGCCGTCCATCCCCATGCCTCCGCCCAGTCCGACCACCAGTCACCACCACGTCCCACTCCTCCTCACCTTATCTCTCATCTTTCTCGAGATATCATTTTTTCGATGAAATTCTCGAGATACCATTTTTCTGATAAAATTCTCGAGATATCATTAGTTTTTACACATGGGATTACTCCTTCATGGGTCAATCACAACAGGTGTTTTGTAAAAAATGCATCTTGATGTTCCGTGCAATGCACAGGCATCTTGCTAGTCCATGAAAACAACACATGGCAAATTTCACGGTGAACGAGGGATTTGAATCTGCTGGGAGGGGCTGTTTGGATCTTGCCCGGGGTAGCCAAAATATTGGTGACCCTTTTGTCCACCGGTGCCTTTGCCACCGATGAACGAGAAATGGCTCGGGTGCTCATGCATCCTCCAGCACGCACATTGGAGACGAGCTAGCACGAGCTGTGCTTTTTTTGTCCCACCACGCCGCCCGAGCCGGCCGCAGACCGACCGGCGACCCGCATATTACGCCATCCAACGTAGCCGCACACATTATGACAGCAATTCAACCAACCAGACGAAATTCATGCAAACACGGCGATATTTCATATAAACAATGACGGAATTCATATAAAATACTGGATTTTCATACAAACTTGACGGAATTGATTACATTCAAATCAACTAAGCGGTGCTAGTTCTGGACAGCACAATATATATAATACCTAGCCTAAATGGTCGCCCGTTGATCCATTTATGTTCCTCATGTCTAGCAAGACGATCACCGGACTGCCAGGAGCCCCGGAGGTATATGCTTCAGCGCAAAGGACGGCTCGCTTCCCCACTGCCCAACTGATATGGATGGTTGATGCCCAAGATGATGGTGGAAGGGGGCTTCTCCACTTCCGTGGAGCCCATACGGGGTCGACGAAGGTCCTCACAACAAAAGGATCCGGCAAGACACCTGCTGCATACGCCGGCATCGCCTCCGCGGTGGCCTTCATGGGACCCAAGCGACGGCGGACTCCCGTGTTCTACTTCTCCTTGATGATGTAGGCGGATGCGTAGGCGCTGGCCAGCGACTTGTCGCTCTCCTCGCACCCGGCTTCTGTCTCTGCTTGCATGGCATGGCCGTCGGCATGGGAGTCTCGGCCACAGAAACGAGAGAGGCGGTCGCAGAGACAGGAGGCGCGGTATGAGGCGGTGGCGTGGACGGCAGTGACGACGCACGTGCGCTGCTCCTCGTCGAGCTGGCCTGGGGCGGCGAGTTGCTGAACCACGCGCCGGCTTGGGGCGGCAACTGGCTCCGTCGGGCGAGGGGAGGGAGGTGGATCAGCGAGATGCATAACTCGTATCCGGCAGGCTTGGCGGGCCACCCAGCTGGGTTGGGTGATGGATAACTACTCTTCGTAAGCCATTGTAAGAGTGGACAAAATGGTGAAGGAGGAGATAAGGGAGCGGCGGAGGCGTGCATCGAGTGGCACCCCCGACTCTGACGTACGACACCACGCTGTCCTTCCACTGACGTGTGGGCTCTTTGGGTACAATGGCCTGCATGTTAGTGACCCAACGCAGGCAGCGCATGGCAAAGGAACTTTTGGTGGGCTAGGGCGGTCAGAAGTGGGCATTTCATAAACCGATGATTGTTCATTGAGTGTGATGTCATCTATTTCTTCTAGATGAGCCTACTATATAATGTAAGAGAATTTAAAATTTTCATATATACGTTGATAGCCCGTTCGATATGTTGTGATTCATAAAGACCGTTGCAAACATCAATGTTCTGCTTATCATAGATAAGATTGATTAATACCTGTAACAATCCATGTCCTTAACAAAGGGTGCATGCACGTATAGGTTGAGCGTGTGCCTTGCATCATGCGCTCTGTGCATGCGGGTATGCGAGTGTTGCATGTGTGCATGTGTACGTTTCAGCGTTGCATGCATGTGTGCGTACGTCCATGTGTTCGTGAGTGCATGTGTATGTGCCAGTGTTGCACGCCGGCATGCATGTGTGTGTTCGTTATGTGTACATGTCAGTGTTGCACGCATGCATGCGTGCGTGTGTTCATGCGAGTGTTGCGTGCGTGCATGTGTACGTCCAGGGCGAGGCTACATGTCCGTCGACTGACTTTTTCATCTCTACTCAGTAGATTTTCCAGCCGTTGGATACGAAATCAAGGGCCTGCAGTTTATCTTCAACCTCCGCCCCCCTGAGCCGCCAGCCACCACCGGCCGAACCGCCGCCCGCGGCCAGCCTGCGCTGCCACGCCACCCTGCCTACCCCGAAACCACTCCCCACCGCCGGTCCGCCGCCGCCCCGGCCATCCCTCTAGGCCCCCCCCCCCACGCCAAGCTTTTTCTCCGGCAATCCCCATGCCACCGTCCAATCACCACGCCCCCCACCGCCGGCGACTGCCAACCAGAGGTCTCACGACTTCGAATCCCCACCGACCACTAATTTATTACCATTTATGTCCTTCATATACACGCTGACGAGTGGGCCCTATGGTAATGTGAGCTGCTGAATGTGGATCGTTTGACTGGTCAATTGATCGTGTCATCAACAAATTACGGAGATGTATGGTGAGCCAGTGACCGTATGATCACCCTAAAATATATTTTATTAACACAGGACAGACTCAAACTACCATTTATTCCTTTCATATACGCGCTGGCAGGTGGGCCCCATGGTTACGCACCCCGATGGTGCAACACTAGTTGCTCCACATGGAATGTTTGACTGGTCAATTGATTGTGTTATCAACAAAAAACGGAGTTGTACGGGTGAGCCAATGACCGTATAATCAGGACATGTATTTTTTTAACAGGTACAGACGCAAGCGCTCATATATACATGCAAGCACTCACCGCTATAAGCGCACACACGCAAACCCTACCCCTATGAGCACCTTCGAGAGAGTGAGCCAGCATATGATCTTGAGATTTTACGAAGTCACCATAGGTGCCTCGTAGTCGAGTGGAACGTCTCCTCCCACTGAACGCACATCAACGGAAAATACTGAAATTAACCCAGGATAAATGCGAGCACCAGGACTTTAACCCTGGTGGGCTCGAGAAACCACTGTCCTCCTAACCATCCAACCATAGGTTGGTTAGCACCACAAAATGTATGTGGTGACCATGATGAACTTATTCTGAAGTACAGTGACCATATCATGCTTTCTCTTCAAATACAATGATCGTAAGTGTCGTCAACAAAATACGGAGCACGCATCAAATACAATGTCTGTCAGTGTCATCAATAAAATACGGAGATGTATTGTGAGCTAGATACTGTATGATCACCATGAGAATGTATATGGTGACTGTAATGAGCATATTCTGAAGTCCAGTGACCGTATAGTGCTTTCGCTTGAAATACAGTGACCGTCACGCGGGAATGTGTCATCGGCATGCATACCTTTAGAGGGCCGAGAGGTAGCCTGTGTGCATACGTGAAAGTGGTGTAGAAAGAGGGGGTGTCCGGTGGAGACAAGGAGAGATATGCCCTTCGTTTCTCTTTCCGGTGACTAATATTTTAGGAGCAAATATAAACATTCACAATGCAGAACAATTTTTTTGGATGCACCATGCAATTAACTTCCATGTATAACATTGTACTATTGTATATGCTTGTTTTCTTAGTGGCCGATTGCGTGTGTGGTGTGGTGGGCACATCATTTATAGTTGTGGTGGGTCAACATGAGGACTCATGGGTCGGTTCCATCCTGCGCCACATAGGTTTGACCGAGACGCATTATACAAAGACCCATGTGGAGGACTCGGCGTACAACATGAAGCTACCAGAGTCGTGGAGGACTCTATCCCCACTGGTGATAAGCCGACTATATATGATTTGTAACCCTAGGCCCCGAGCATGTTATAGAAGCCTGGGGGCTAGTTCATCGATAGTATACACACACGCATAATGCCTGGTATTCACGTGTACTTTGTACACACCCCTATCACTAATATGCAGTACCAGGAGTAGGCTTTTTCCTCAACTGCAAGGGTCCAAACTTGGGTAAAACTTTGCCTCGTATTACCATCCAGCCTAACAATCAGGGATATCCTACCGAATGATCTGATGGAATCATATTTGCCAACTACTAAGAGAGAGGTGTGTTTGTGGGGGGGGGGGCAATGTGTGCGAGAGAGGCCTAAAGATAATGTGCGTGCAGGAGACACGTAGGCACATATATGTGCATATAGAGGGCTAGTAGAGACCATGCGTGTGTATATATGCATGTGAGAGAAATAGTGTTTTACAACTGAGATTAGTGAAAAGAGTGGTACATAGTAGTCAGAAAGAGAGAGAGAGAGAGAGAGAGAGAGAGAGAGAGAGAGGGAGAGAGAGAGCGTGTGTGTGCGTGAGACACCCCAACACCCCGGGAGAGATTGTGAGAATGTGTCAAAGAAAAATGTCGATGTATATAAAGTGTGTGCACTTATGCGTTAGATAGAGAGATATATAGCAAGGCGAAAGGGCCCGGCAGAGAGAACAGTCAGGATAACAAGCGCGGAGCCCACTTGGCAGGCGGCAAGAGCAGCGGGCAAGTGCTGTGAGAACGGGCCGAGGCATAGTGCATCTACATGTAAAAGGCGGTTCTACGCATTAAATTAGAATATAAATGGCATTATTATTTTTGGATGAGATCATGAATTTCGCAATTTGTGTATGAACGAAAATCGGTCTATCAGACACCCATACTCTATTGAATTCTAGCATGTGCATGTGTTTATTTCATATTATCGATCCATAGAGTGAGAGTGGTTTGAAATACAGGCAATGCATTGCTTTTGCAATTCATATATAAACATTAATTAGAACACTCCATGTTGTTAGTGTGAAGCACTTTATACATTTGTCACTTACATGGATACATTCCAAATTGCTAGCTATGAAATAGAATACATGTTGAATTCAACATAAAGGGGGCTTAGAAGATTTGAATTCATAGGAAGTGCATTCATCTATTAGAACCCAAGATAATGGCATTTGTAAATCAGATCTAAAAGGGGGCATCAATCTTTGTTGTGTGTTAGAACATGCTATATATTCATATGCATGTCTAACTATTCTTTTGCAACCAAGGAGATTATATCTGGAACCATGCATGAACTGAGGTAAGTTGCATTTTTTTTAATATATACTCGTGTACAATGTATATTCAAATGTACCCCCTCCATTCCAAAATAATCGTAGTTTTAGGACATTCAAGAGTAAAGATTTGTGAAGTTTGACAAATCCTAAAAGTTCAATTCAAGAGAACCGAAAATGTTAATGCTTCTGCTCCCAGATATTGAACGAAGGGCCAAATAAGCCACTGGTCATCCGTAACCACGCGAGACTAATGTTTGGTGGTAGGAAATTACTGTCTTGACTCTGGCCCGTGTAGCCTATCAGCCCAATGTACAAAGGTCTAAACCGGGTTAGGTTTGTAATTTCACCAAGACGTCAGTCTCAACTGCCTCTGAGAAGCATTCATACGCCGTGGCGCCTAAACACCCATGCGCTCGGCCGAAATCTATCTTGCCCACCATTTGGAACACCTGAGATTACTGTCCTACCCCCAACTCGCAATATGTCCGAAATTTTAGATGAGGGCAAAGTTGTAACTTCCCCCAAATTTCAAACAAGCGCGTCCCAAACCGAAACATTGTTCCCCTTAGTCCCCCTCCTTCCGTTTCCCCATTCATATTCCGTGGGCGCCAAAACGCCCTCTCCACCAGCTGCGAAACCCCAGCCTCCTCCGTCCTCCACCCCATTGTGCCCAATCCACCGCCGCCCTCCTCCATCATGCCGGAGCCGGTACGTCGAGGTCGTTGTCCAACGCAATTGCAACTGCAATGCCCTCAAGGACTTAGCAGCTGAAGCCGAGGCAGAACTACCACCACGACGCCTACGCCGATGTGCGTCGTACCAAAACCACTTCGACCACGCCGTCCTGCGCCTCACCGCTATCGCTCCACTGTCGCAACCGTCCAGCACACCGGAGCTGTCCCCCCTATGTCGTCGTTCGCCGCCTTGGATCTGGTTCCCTACCGCCGACAGACGGCCACCACACCACACTCAACAACTTGGCCATGGGTTCATCCAAGGCTCCACCATCCTCCACAACTTCTCATTTCCAACGAACCATAAGAAGATCATTGGAAAAATAGAAGGAGGACACAGCACGACCAGCAGAAAGAGGTACTCCTCTTAACTTATTCATGCACATCTTACGTCTCTGCTCACACCGTATTTTCCCACGAAAGAAACTAGTTGAATGCTTCTTACTCCATATTCTCCGTGATACTAAATGCACAAGGTTTCCTCCCATTTACTATTTCACCTTTGCTAGAGGTCAGTAGCCCGCCTGGATTTCAATTCAGGGTCAGTCGAATCACAATTAAAAGAAGCAGCGCCCACTTAGGCGCGCAGAGCACCTAGTCCACCTGTTCGCCGGGGAAGCCACTAGTACAGCAAGATCCTAAACAAACGGTTTTTAACCCCTTTCCGCGACGGCATTTGGAACTGTCACCAAGTGAGTGTGGGCAATAGGGGGGTCCTTCCCACACGACCCAGAAACCGTCGGGGATATGCCCTCCTGGCACACACGTTCGGCAAAATGAGGTCGTGTGCGACCGGCGAGCGCTCAAATACGGAAATCCATACAGTAGAGCTAAAAAAATACAATTATACGGTGAAATTGTTTCTGGTCGCAGGTACATCCCACACAGTTAGTCCCCGGCGTTTCTGTTCGTATGTACATCCCACACAGTCGCTCCAAGGAAAATGTTTCCGTTCACAGGTACATCACACACAATTTTTCCTGTTAAATCATTTGCGTTATTGAATATATCACACGCGGTCCGTGGAAGAAACTGTGTGGCAAAGGCTGTCCATCGCACACAGTTTTTATTTGGTAAACATTTGTGCAAGGTGGCCTAACGCAAACAATTTTGAAGAGAATTTGTGTGTGATTGTTCATTGATCCAACACGGTTTATTCCTAGAAACTGTGTGCGTTGCCTGAGGTCATCACCCACGGTATTTTTTCAACGATAGTTTACAATAGCAAAACCCAATTAGCAGGCTAATTCGCCATTAGCAGGCTAATTATCTGATTATTCATCATGCATTTATTAATCTAATTGACATTTCATATTAAGCACACAATATATTTCATTTTCATAATTGAAATACATCAGAGTACAACATCATATAGCTTTAGCACTCAACTACCCCATTACACAACTACACTAGGACCAAGTTTCACATGCAACATCTATAACCTTTCGAAATTAGCATCATAGACGGTACATAGATAGATGTATCTCATCTGGAAAATTGCTGAAGCAGAAGGCGGATATTGAGCCTTCATTGATGTTGAAGGTCTTTGTAACTTTAGGCCAGTGCCTGTGGATGATTGATCGTCCATCCTTCGTCCTCTTCAGGAACACTTCAATATTGAACCATGGGTGTTGTATGAATACCTTCCTTGCCTCCTAACCACACAGGTGGTTTGAGAGGTAATCATCAGTGAACTGCTTTGGAAAGGCCAGAAACAAGGATTTGCATAAATATATTCTCTATATTGGAAATGGGGCAAAGGAATAAAAAAGGTATAATAGTTAGTACCATCCTGTAGTGAACCGATGTCTTCTTCATTGTGCAGACAAAGATCGTGTTGTTTTTTGTCGCTAATTTCTTTATCCTAACAATCTTTCTGAGTTTCTTGACTTGACTGATATTCATGGACAACTCATTTCCCCATATGCAAAAAGGGTCGAACAGTGGGTCAAAACCTCTGACAGCGGGACCTACATGTGCAAGACCAAATTGTTAAAAACCTAAATATTAGAATGGTTCCTGCAATTGCACAATAATGTGCTATTAGACAACGGACCATGCACGTGCTAACCTTGATTGTAAACCTCAGTGCTTCCCATTGTTTCCCTGCAACACATATAAGGTAGTTAGTCATCAGGTTAAGTAAGGGTTCGCATGCTATCAGTAAAATATGTTGATGAAAATTAAGCACATTGCAGATTCATCAGATTAATTCAAGCCACACGGAAAACCCATTTATCCAAACCAAGCATGATTAAGAACTAGGAAATATAGCACTTGTATATGTTTCTCATGTATTAAGTGCAGCCAAATTCGATTTATTCCTCACATGCACAACAATACAAAATTCTACCCACGACAATTGGAAATTGCATTGCAGAATTGAACCAAGTAGTTAACTAAAGACCACAACAAATGAACCAAACATTAACTGAGCACCACATTGCACAATATAACATACTCCTAATAGAAGATCAGACATACTCCTAATAGAAGAACAGACAATGAAGGAAAGGTAGGAGCAGCACACGCAACAGGTAAACCGAGCATGCTTAATTGGCGTAGCTAGCAAATGGCAAGGTGCTCCTTCAAGATCTGGGGGTCGGCACGAATGGGAGCCATCGTGACCTCATCCGCGCATGCATGCGGCCACGATTTACTTCTCCGCTGCCAAATGCTCCTTGAGGTCCTGGCTATACTGTGTGCACCATGGCTTAGGTCGGCGCTTATTTGGTGGAGGGTCAATGATTTGGGTGGAAGGTGTCGCGCTCGCACCGACGGTCCAGGCATGTGGGATGTGGGAGGAGGAGGAGGATGTGGGTCAGGTGTGGATTACCTGCCTGGACAGGCGAGGCCGAGGAGCGTGAAGGAGGGTCGCCGGCGAGGAGGCGGCGGTGCTGCAAGCAAGGAGTGAAGGTTTCAACTTGGAAAGGAAGGCAAAAAGAGGGGAAATGTGGATTTTGGTAAGGGGATGGGGAGGGGAGGTAGATATTTCTGTGGAAGCCGAAAATTTGGAATCGCTTTAGCGAAAAACTGGCGAGCAAAGTGTCATTAGACATGGTCCCTTATTTAGAACTGTGTACGATATGTGAACATCACAAACGATTCAAATAGCTTAACCCGTGTGTGTTGAGTTTGAACGTCAAAAATTTTGCTTCGAATTTCCCTGGTTACGGTGGTTATCCACTTCATTGTATAATTTGGGTACACAAAGGAGACTAACTTCTTAATCGAGCAAGTTCAGCAATTAAACAGAGCTAGCTGACCTAAACATTACTCTAACAAACTAAAGACTGGCGCTCTTAATTAAACAAAACAAAGAGTACTACTACGGCTGGTGCTCGTCGATCTCCGCCGCTGCCTCCATGTCCAGCTCGCGCCCGACGGTTTCCTGGGGAAGGGGCTCCATGGCATCAATTGCACCATACTCGGAGAGCATCTCGCCATCCGCATCCGCCATATCTTTGGAATAGGCCGCCATGAGCTGGGCGTGGGCGGCTAGGATCTGGGCTCTGGCGGGCTCCGTTGTCGCAAGGTATGCCGCGCAGGAACGGACGGCTGCTCGAACTCTCTCGATGATTACCAGCTCTTGGGCCATGGGTTGTCGAACATTGTCGGAGAAGCTTCGTTCGATTTGTGCAGTGGCCGCTGATACGTCTCCAACGTATCTATAATTTTTGATTGTTCCATGCTATTATATTATCAACCTTGGATGTTTTATATGCATTTAGATGCTATTTTATATGATTTTTGGGACTAACCTGTTAACCTAGAGCCCAGTGCCAGTTTTTGTTTTTTCCTTGTTTTAGAGTATCGCAGAAAAGGAAAATCAAACGGAGTCCAATTGACCTGAAACTTCACGAAACTTATTTTTGGAAGGAAAGCAACCCGGGAGACTTGGAGTCCACGTCAAGGAAGCCACGAGGTAGGGGGGCACCCATCCCCCTGGGCACACCCTCCACCCTTGTGGGCCCCTCGTGGCCCCCCTGACGTACATCTTCCGCCTATATGTCTCCATATACCCTAAAACGATCGGGGAGCACAGTAGATCGGGAGTTCCGCCGCCAGAAGCCCCCGTAGCCACCGAAATCCAATCTAGACCCGTTCTGACACCCTGCCGGAGGGGGAATCCCTCTCCGGTGGCCATATTCATCATCCCGGTGCACTCCATGATGAGGAGGGTGTAGTTCTCCCTCGGGGCTGAGGGTATGTACTAGTAGCTATGTGTTTGACCTCTCTCTCTCTCTCGTGTTCTTGAGGTGATACGATCTTGATGTATCGAGAGCTCTGCTATTATATTTGGATCCTATGATGTTTCTTCCCCCTCTACTCTCTTGTAATGAATTGTGTTTTCCCTTTGAAGTTATCTTATTGGATTGAGTCTTTAAAGATTTGAGAACACTTGATGTATGTCTTGCCGTGCGTATCTGTGGTGACAATGGGATACCACATGATTCACTTGATGTATGTTTTGGTGATCAACTTGCGGGTTCCGCCCAAGAACCTATGCATAGGGGTTGGCACACGTTTTCGTCGTGATTCTCTGGTAGAAACTTTGGGGCACTCTTTGAGGTTCTATGTGTTGGTTGAATAGATGAATCTGAGATTGTGTGATGCATATCGTATAATCATACCCACGGATACTTGAGGTGACATTGGAGTATCTAGGTGACATTAGGGTTTTGATTGATTTGTGTCTTAAGGTGTTATTCTAGTACGAACTCTAGGGCTGTTTGTGACACTTATAGGAATAGCTCGGTGGATTGATTGGAAAGAATAACTTTGAGGTGGTTTCGTACCCTACCATAATCTCTTCGTTCGTTCTCCGCTATTAGTGACTTTGGAGTGACTCTTTGTTGCATGTTGAGGGGTAGTTTTATGATCCAATTATGTTATTATTGTTGAGGGAACTTGCACTAGCGAAAGTATGAACCCTAGGCCTTGTTTCAACGCATTGCAATACCGTTTACGCTCACTTTTATCATTAGTTACCTTGCTGTTTTTATATTTTCAGATTACAAAACTATTATCTACCATCCATATACCACTTGTATCACCATCTCTTCACCGAACTAGTGCACCTATACAATTTACCATTGTATTGGGTGTGTTGGGGACACAAGAGACTCTTTGTTATTTGGTTGCAGGGTTGCTTGAGAGAGACCATCTTCATCCCACGCCTCCTACGGATTGATAAACCTTAGGTCATCCACTTAAGGGAAATTTGCTACTGTCCTACAAACCTCTGCACTTGGAGGCCCAACAACGTCTACAAGAAGAAGGTTGTGTAGTAGACATCAACTGCCACGAGCTAGGCGTGGACGGCCTCGACATGGTAGTGGGCGGCCTCCATCAGGGCTAAGGCCGCCGCTGCGGAACGGGCAGCTGTTGTGCCGCTCTCACCAGTTGCTATCCCCAAGGCAGATGCTGCTGCCGCCGCCTGAGAAGCAACAGTGGCCGTTTGGGCTGCCTTGGTCGCCTGGACGCAGACTGCGGTTGCCCTCACGAAGCTTGTTAGCACGCGCCTGGCGGCTGCGGTTGCGCTCTCGCCGGAGTGGGCCACCAAAGTTGCCCTCATGACGTGGGTCCACGTCCCCATCTTTCACCAGCGATGAATTAATAGTGAAATGATATTTGGGGAGTGAGCTAGTGTGCTTGACACGCCGGCTGTGGACTGTAGCTGACGCACCTTCTC
Source organism: Triticum monococcum (assembly GCA_034509565.1). Lineage (NCBI taxonomy): Eukaryota > Viridiplantae > Streptophyta > Magnoliopsida > Poales > Poaceae > Triticum > Triticum monococcum. The sequence goes on from CM067843.1 coordinate 638,012,518, forward strand.
TCGTAAGCCATATGCGTACTATACATCGATGGTGCTCCAAGATATTTTGCGATGCATCTCACATGGTTGGTGATAATAAATTGTGTGTGATCTACTTGATTTATCGTCTTGATTTGAATTACATAATGGGGTCACAGCTACAAAGGATGGTGTTTGAATTGTTAGAACTTTTATCTGCAGTGAACATGCAACTATAGGCATGTCGTCAAAAAAATTGGAATTATTCAGGGTTCGTTTGGAAGTTTTTATATATTAACTTGGTTTTGTAGGCATTTCAGGTGCACAATTCTAATTTCAACTACATGCACATACTCCAGTGCATATAAATGGGTTGAAAAATCAAATATGTGTCCTTGGTTGCATGCTTAGGTCCCATGCAAGAAATGGGAATCAATGTCACACACCCTGCCACCGTCACTCGGCCGCAAACATTGAGATACCTAGTTTTTAAATTCTAGTAAATCCAAAACTGGTTTGAAATTCATGAAACTTGGCATGCTATCATGGAGCGGCATCAACATTCCGTGGTAAAAAAATTGTCCCATTTGGGGCAGGTTTGGGTATAAGCTTTTGACAAACCAGAGCTTCTCACAACAAGCGTGATGGTTTCGGTAGGGAACGTGCCACCTTTGGGGACAAAACGATATACGTTGCCTCTTATTGCTTTCAAAAAATTTAGAGTGTCAACATAGAACAACATGAGTGTTGTGTTCAATTTTGGAATTTTTTGGGGTTCGTTTGGACATTTTTATACATTACTTGGGTTTTCTAGGCATTTTATGCGCATAATTCAAATTTGAACTACATGCACATGCTCAAGTGCATATAAACTGGTTGAAAAATCAAATATGTGTCCTTGGTTGCATGCTTAGGTCCCATGCAAGAAATGGGAATGAATGTCACACACCCTGCCACCGTCACTCGGCCGCAAACATTGAAATACCTGGTTTTTAAATTATAGTGAATCCAAAACTCGTTTGAAAATCAGGAAACTTGGCATGCTATCATGGAGCGGCATCAACACGTCGTGGTAAAAAAGTTGTCCCATTTGGGGCAGGTTTGGGTATAAGCTTCTCACAAACCAGAGCTTCTCACAACAAGCGTGATGGTTTCGGTAGGGAACATGCCACCTTTGGGGATGAAATGATATATGTTGCCACTTATTGCTTTCAAAAAAATTCGAGTGTCAACATAGAACAACAGGAGTGTTGTGTTCAATTTTGGAATTTTTCGGGGTTCGTTTGTACATTTTTATACATTAACTGGGTTTTCCAGGCATTTTATGCGCATAATTCAAATTTGAACTACATACACATTCTCCAGTGCATATAAATTGGTTGAAAAATCAAATCTGTGTCCTTGGGTGCATGCTTAGGTCCCATGCAAGAAATGGGAATGAATTTCAAACACAAGGGCACCGTTGATTGCCGGCAAAATATTGAGATGCTTGGTTTTTGAATTCTAGTAAATCAAAAACTCGTCTCAAATTCATGAAACTTGGCATGCTATCATGGAGCGGCATGAACATGACGTGGCAAAAAAAATCCCATTTGGGGTAGGTTTGGTATATGCCTCTCACAACAAACATACGGATCTGAATGTTGCAGACCTGTTGACTAAGCCTCTTCCACGAGCAAAACATGATCAGCACCAAGGCTCCATGGGTGTTAGAATCATTACTGTGTAATCTAGATTATTGACTCTAGTGCAAGTGGGAGACTGAAGGAAATATGCCCTAGAGGCAATAATAAAGTTATTATCTATTTCCTTATATCATGATAAATGTTTATTATTCATGCTAGAATTGTATTAACCGGAAACATAATACATGTGCGAATACATAGACAAACTAAGTGTCACTAGTATGCCTCTACTTGACTAGCTCGTTAATCAAAGATGGTTATGTTTCCTAACCATGAACAAAGTGTTGTTATTTGATTAACGAGGTCACATCATTAGTTGAATGATCTGATTGACATGACCCATTCCATTAGCTCAGCACCCGATCGTTTAGTATGTTGCTATTGCTTTCTTCATGACTTATACATGTTCCTATGACTATGAGATTATGAAAATCCCGTTTACCGGAGGAACACTTTGTGTGCTACCAAACGTCACAACGTAACTGGGTGATTATAAAGGAGCTCCACAGGTGTCTCCAAAGGTAGATGTTGGGTTGGCGTATTTCGAGATTAGGATTTGTCACTCCGATTGTCGAAGAGGTATCTCTGGGCCCTCTCGGTAATGCACATCACATAAGCCTTGTAAGCATTGCAACTAATGAGTTAGTTGCGGGATGATGTATCACGGAACGAGTAAAGAGACTTGCCAGTAATGAGATTGAACTAGGTATTGGATACCGACGATCGAATCTCGGGCAAGTAACATACAGATGACAAAGGGAACAACGTATGTTGTTATGCGGTCTGACCGACAAAGATCTTCGTAGAATATGTAGGAGCCAATATGGGCATCCAGGTCCCGCTATTGGTTATTGACCGGAGATCTGTCTCAGTCATGTCTACATTGTTCTCGAACCATAGGGTCCGCATGCTTGACGTTACGATGACAATTATTATGAGTTTATGCATTTTGATGTACCGAAGTTAGTTCAGAGTCCCGGATGTGATCACGGACATGACGAGGAGTCTTGAAATGGTCGAGACATAAAGATTGATATATTGGACGGCTATATTCGGACACCGGAAGTGTTTCGGGTGATTTCGGAGAAAACCGGAGAGCCGGAGGGTTACCGGAACCCTACCGGGAGAAGTATTGGGCCATATGGGCCTTAGTGGAGAGAGAGAGGGGCTGCAAGAGGTGGGCCGTGCACCACCTCCTCCCTGGTCCAAATTGGACTAGGAGAGGGGGGCGGCGCCCCCCCTTTCCTTCTCCCACTCCACCTCTTTCCCCCTCCTAGTAGGAGTCCTGCTCCTACTAGGAGGAGGACTCCTCCTTGGCGCACCACACCTGGCCGGCCGGCCTCCTCCCCTTGCTCCTTTATATACAGGGGTAGGGGGCACCTCTAGACACACAAGTTGATCCACGTGATCGTTCCTTAGCCGTGTGCGGTGCCCCCTGCCACCATATTCCACCTCGATCATATCGTTGTAGTGCTTAGGCGAAGCCCTGCGTCGGTAGAACATCATCATCGTCACCACGCCGTTGTGTTGACGGAACTCATTCCCGAAGGTTTGCTGGATCGGAGCCCGAGGAGCGCCATCGAGCTGTACGTGTGCTAAGAACTCGGAGGTGCTGGAGTAACGGTGCTTGGATCGGTCGGATCGGGAAGACGTACGACTACTTCCTCTATGTTGCGTCAACGCTTCCGTTGCGGTCTACGAGGGTACGTAGACAACACTCTTCCCTCTCGTTGCTATGCATCACCATGATCTTGCGTGTGCGTAGGAATTTTTTTGAAATTACTATGTTCCCCAACAGTGGCATCCGAGCCTAGGTTTTATGGTTTGATGTTATATGCACGAGTAGAACACAAGTGAGTTGTGGGCGATATAAGTCATACTGCCTACCAGCATGTCGTACTTTGGTTCGGCGGTATTGTTGGATGAAGCGACCCGGACCGACATTACGCGTACGCTTACGCGAGACCGGTTCTCTCGACGTGCTTTGCACAAAGGTGGCTTGCAGGTGACTGTTTCTCCAACATTAGTTGAACCGAGTGTGGCTATGCCCGGTCCTTGCGAAGGTTAAAACGGAGTCTATTTGACAAACTATCGTTGTGGTTTTGATGCGTAGGTGAGATTGGTTCTTGCTTAAGCCCGTAGCAGCCACGTAAAACTTGCAACAACAAAGTAGAGGACGTCTAACTTGTTTTTGCAGGGCATGTTGTGATGTGATATGGTCAAGGCATGATGATGAATTTTATTGTATGAGATGATTATGTTTTGTAACCGAGTTATCGGCAACTGGCAGGAGCCATATGGTTGTCGCTTTATTGTATGCAATGCAATCGCGATGTAATGCTTTACTTTATCACTAAGCGGTAGCGATAGTCGTGGAAGCATAAGATTGGCGAGACGACAACGATGCTACGATGGAGATCAAGGTGTCGCGCCGGTGACGATGGTGATCATGATGGTGCTTCGGAGATGGAGATCACAAGCACAAGATGACGATGGCCATATCCTATCACTTATATTGATTGCATGTGATGTTTATCTTTTATGCATCTTATCTTGCTTTGATTGACGGTAGCATTATAAGATGATCTCTCACTAAATTATCAAGAAGTGTTCTCCCTGAGTATGCACCGTTGCGAAAGTTCTTCGTGCTGAGACACCACGTGATGATCGGGTGTGATAGGCTCTACGTTCAAATACAACGGGTGCAAAACAGTTGCACACGCGGAATACTCAGGTTATACTTGACGAGCCAAGCATATACAGATATGGCCTCGGAACACGGAGACCGAAAGGTCGAGCGTGAATCATATAGTAGACATGATCAACATAGTGATGTTCACCAATGAAACTACTCCATCTCACGTGATGATCGGACATGGTTTAGTTGATTTGGATCACGTGATCACTTAGAGGACCAGAGGGATGTCTATCTAAGTGGGAGTTCTTAAGTAATTTGATTAATTGAACTTAAATTTATCATGAACTTAGTACCTGATAGTATCTTGCTTGTTTATGTTTGATTGTAGATAGATGGCTCGTGATGTTGTTCCGTTGAATTTTCATGCGTTCCTTGAGAAAGCAAAGTTGAAAGATGATGGTAGCAATTACACGGACTGGGTCCGTAACTTGAGGATTATCCTCATTGCTGCACAGAAGAATTACGTCTTGGAAGCACCGTTGGTTGCCAGGCCTGCTGCTGGAGCAACACCAGATGTTATGAACGTCTGGCAGAGCAAAGCTGATGACTACTCGATAGTTCAGTGTGCCATGCTTTACGGCTTAGAATCGGGACTTCAACGACGTTTTAAACATCATGGAGCATATGAGATGTTTCAGGAGTTGAAGTTAATATTTCAAGCAAATGCCCGGATTGAGAGATATGAAGTCTCCAATAAGTTCTATAGCTGCAAGATGGAGGAGAACAGTTCTGTCAGTGAGCATATACTCAAAATGTCTGGGTATAATAATCACTTGATTCAGATGGGAGTTAATCTTCCAAATGATTGCATCATTGACAGAATTCTCCAATCACTGCCACCAAGCTACAAGAGCTTCGTGATGAACTATAATATGCAAGGGATGAACAAGACTATTCCCGAGCTCTTCGCAATGCTGAAAGCTGCGGAGGTAGAAATCAAAAAGGAGCATCAAGTGTTGATGGTCAACAAGACCACTAGTTTCAAGAAAAAGGGCAAAGGGAAGAAGAAGGGGAACTTCAAGAAGAACGGCAAGCAAGTTGCTGCTCAAGAGAAGAAACCCAAGTCTGGACCTAAGCCTGAAACTCAGTGCTTCTACTGCAAGCAGACTGGTCACTGGAAGCGGAACTGCCCCAAGTATTTGGCGGATAAGAAGGATGGCAAGGTGAACAAAGGTATATGTGATATACATGTTATTGATGTGTACCTTACTAATGCTCGCAGTAGCACCTGGGTATTTGATACTGGTTTTGTTGCTAATATTTGCAACTCGAAACAGGGACTATGGATTAAGCAAAGATTGGCTAAGGACGAGGTGACGATGCGCGTGGGAAACGGTTCCAAAGTCGATGTGATCGCAGTCGGCACGCTACCTCTACATCTACCTTCGGGATTAGTATTAGACCTAAATAATTGTTATTTGGTGCCAGCATTGAGCATGAACATTATATCTGGATCTTGTTTGATGCGAGACGGTTATTCATTTAAATCAGAGAATAATGGTTGTTCTATTTATATGACTAATATCTTTTATGTTCATGCACCCTTGAAGAGTGGTCTATTCTTATTGAATCTCGATAGTAGTGATACACATATTCATAATGTAGAAGCCAAAAGATGCAGAGTTGATAATGATAGTGCAACTTATTTGTGGCACTGCCGTTTAGGTCATATCGGTGTCAAGCGCATGAAGAAACTCCATACTGATGGACTTATGGAACCACTTGATTATGAATCACTTGGTAATTGCGAACCATGCCTCATGGGCAAGATGACTAAAACACCGTTCTCCGGTACTATGGAGAGAGAAACAGATTTGTTGGAAATCATACATACAGATGTATGTGGTCCAATGAATGTTGAGGCTCGTGGTGGATATCGTTATTTTCTCACCTTCACAGATGACTTAAGCAGATATTGGTATATCTACTTAATGAAACATAAGTCTGAAACATTTGAAAAGTTCAAAGAATTTCAGAGTGAAGTTGAAAATCATCGTAACAAGAAAATAAAGTTTCTACGATCTGATCGTGGAGGAGAATATTTGAGTTACGAGTTTGGTGTACATTTGAAAAATTGTGGAATAGTTTCACAACTCACGCCACCCGGAACACCACAGTGTAATGGTGTGTCCGAACGTCGTAATCGTACTTTACTAGATATGGTGCGATCTATGATGTCTCTTACTTATTTACCGCTATCGTTTTGGGGATACGCTCTAGAGACGGCCGCATTCACGTTAAATAGGGCACCATCAAAATCCGTTGAGACGACGCCTTATGAACTGTGGTTTGGCAAGAAACCAAAGTTGTCGTTTCTGAAAGTTTGGGGCTGCGATGCTTATGTGAAAAAGCTTCAACCTGATAAGCTCGAACCCAAATCGGAGAAATGTGTCTTCATAGGATATCCAAAGGAAACTATTGGATACACCTTCTATCACAAGTCCGAAGGCAAGACGTTTGTTGCTAAATTCGGAAACTTTCTGGAGAAGGAGTTTCTCTTGAAAGAAGTGAGTGGGAGGAAAGTAGAACTTGACGAGGTAACTGTACCTGCTCCCTTGTTGGAAAGTAGTACATCACAGAAAACTGTTTCTGCGACAACTACACCAATAAGTGAGGAAGTTAATGATAATGATCATGAAACTTCAGAACAAGATACTACTGAACCTCGTAGATCAACCAGAGTGAGAACCACGCCAGAGTGGTACGGTAATCCAGTTCTGGAAGTCATGCTACTAGATCATGATGAACCTACGAACTATGAAGAAGCGATGGTGAGCCCAGATTCCGCAAAGTGGCTTGAAGCCATGAAATCTGAGATGGGATCCATGTATGAGAACAAAGTATGGACTTTGGTTGACTTGCCCGATGATCGGCAAGCAATTGAGAATAAATGGATCTTCAAGAAGAAGACTGACGCTGACGGTAATGTTACTGTCTACAAAGCTCGACTTGTCGCAAAAGGTTTTCGACAAGTTCAAGGGGTTGACTATGATGAGACCTTCTCACCCGTAGCGATGCTTAAGTCTGTCCGAATCATGTTAGCAATTGCCGCATTTTATGATTATGAAATTTGGCAGATGGATGTCAAAACTGCATTCCTGAATGGATTTCTGGAAGAAGAATTGTATATGATGCAACCGGAAGGTTTTGTCGATCCAAAGGGAGCTAACAAAGTGTGCAAGCTCCAGCGATCCATTTATGGACTGGTGCAAGCCTCTCGGAGTTGGAATAAACGCTTTGATAGTGTGATCAAAGAATTTGGTTTTATACAGACTTTCGATGAAGCCTGTATTTACAAGAAAGTGAGTGGGAGCTCTGTAGCATTTCTGATATTATATGTGGATGACATATTACTGATTGGAAATGATATAGAATTTCTGGATAGCATAAAGGGATACTTGAATAAGAGTTTTTCAATGAAAGACCTCGGTGAAGCTGCTTACATATTAGGCATAAAGATCTATAGAGATAGATCAAGACGCTTAATTGGACTTTCACAAAGCACATACCTTGACAAGATTTTGAAGAAGTTCAAAATGGATCAAGCAAAGAAAGGGTTCTTGCCTGTGTTACAAGGAGTGAAGTTGAGTCAGACTCAATGCCCGACCACTGCAGAAGATAGAGAGAAAATGAAAGATGTTCCCTATGCTTCAGCCATAGGCTCTATCATGTATGCAATGCTGTGTACCAGACCTGATGTGTGCCTTGCTATAAGCTTAGCAGGGAGGTACCAAAGTAATCCAGGAGTGGATCACTGGACAGCGGTCAAGAACATCCTGAAATACCTAAAAAGGACTAAGGATATGTTTCTCGTATATGGAGGTGACAAAGAGCTCACTGTAAAAGTTTACGTTGATGCAAGCTTTGACACTGATCCGGACGATTCTAAATCGCAAACCGGATACGTGTTTACATTAAACGGTGGAGCTGTCAGTTGGTGCAGTTCTAAACAGAGCGTCGTAGCGGGATCTACATGTGAAGCGGAATACATAGCTGCTTCGGAAGCAGCGAACGAAGGAGTCTGGATGAAGGAGTTCATATCCGATCTAGGTGTCATACCTAGTGCATCGGGTCCAATGAAAATCTTTTGTGACAATACTGGTGCAGTTGCCTTGGCAAAGGAATCCAGATTTCACAAGAGGACCAAACACATCAAGAGACGCTTCAATTCCATCCGGGATCTAGTCTAGGTGGGAGACATAGAGATTTGCAAGATACATACGGATCTGAATGTTGCAGACCCGTTGACTAAGCCTCTTCCACGAGCAAAACATGATCAGCACCAAGGATCCATGGGTGTTAGAATCATTACTGTGTAATCTAGATTATTGACTCTAGTGCAAGTGGGAGACTGAAGGAAATATGCCCTAGAGGCAATAATAAAGTTATTATCTATTTCCTTATATCATGATAAATGTTTATTATTCATGCTAGAATTGTATTAACCAGAAACATAATACATGTGTGAATACATAGACAAACTAAGTGTCACTAGTATGCCTCTACTTTACTAGCTCGTTAATCAAAGATGGTTATGTTTCCTAACCATGAACAAAGTGTTGTTATTTGATTAACAAGGTCACATCATTAGTTGAATGATCTGATTGACATGACCCATTCCATTAGCTTAGCACCCGATCGTTTAGTATGTTGCTATTGCTTTCTTCATGACTTATACATGTTCCTATGACTATGAGATTATGCAACTCCCGTTCACCGGAGGAAAACTTTGTGTGCTACCAAACGTCACAACGTAACTGGGTGATTATAAAGGAGCTCTACAGGTGTCTCCAAAGGTAGATGTTGGGTTGGCGTATTTCGAGATTAGGATTAGTCACTCCGATTGTCGGAGAGGTATCTCTGGGCCCTCTCGACAATGCACATCACATAAGCCTTGCAAGCATTGCAACTAATGAGTTAGTTGCGGGATGATGTATCACGGAACGAGTAAAGAGACTTGCCAGTAACGAGATTGAACTAGGTATTGGATACCGACGATCGAATCTCGGGCAAGTAACATACAGATGACAAAGGGAACAACGTATGTTGTTATGCGGTCTGACCGACAAAGATCTTCGTAGAATATGTAGGAGCCAATATGGGCATCCAGGTCCCTCTATTGGTTATTGACCGGAGATCTGTCTCAGTCATGTCTACATTGTTCTCGAACCGTAGGGTCCGCACGCTTAACGTTACGATGACAGTTATTATGAGTTTATGCATTTTGATGTACCAAAGTTAGTTCGGAGTCCCGGATGTGATCACGGACATGACGAGGAGTCTCGAAATGGTCGAGACATAAAGATTGATATATTGGACGGCTATATTCGGACACCGGAAGTGTTTCGGGTGATTTCGGAGAAAACCGGAGAGCCGGAGGGTTACCGGAACCCTACCGGGAGAAGTATTGGGCCATATGGGCCTTAGTGGAGAGAGAGAGAGGGGCTGCAAGAGGTGGGCCGCGCGCCACCTCCTCCCTGGTCCGAATTGGACTAGGAGAGGGGGGCGGCGCCCCCCTTTCCTTCTCCCACTCCACCTCTTTCCCCCTCCTAGTAGGAGTCCTACTCCTACTAGGAGGAGGACTCCTCCTTGGCACGCCACACCTGGCCGGCCGGCCTCCTCCCCTTGCTCCTTTATATACGGGGACAGGGGGGCACCTCTAGACACACAAGTTGATCCACGTGATCGTTCCTTAGCCGTGTGCGGTGCCCCCTGCCACCATATTCCACCTCGATCATATCGTTGTAGTGCTTAGGCGAAGCCCTGCGTCGATAGAACATCATCAACGTCACCACGCCGTTGTGCTGACGGAACTCATCCCCGAAGCTTTGCTGGATCGGAGCCCGTGGAGCGTCATCGAGCTGTACGTGTGCTAAGAACTCGGAGGTGCCGGAGTAACGGTGCTTGGATCGGTCGGATCGGGAAGACGTACGACTACTTCCTCTACGTTGCGTCAACGCTTCCGTTGCGGTCTATGAGGGTACGTAGACAACACTCTCCCCTCTCATTGCTAAGCATCACCGTGATCTTGCGTGTGCGTAGGAAATTTTTTGAAATTACTACGTTCCCCAACACTTAGGTCCCATGCAAGAAATGGGAATGAATTTCAAACACCAGGGCACCGTTGATTGCCGGCAAAACATTGAGATGCCGGGTTTTTAAATACTAGTAAATCCATAAATCATCTGAAATTCATGAATCTTGGCATGCTATCATGGAGCGGCATCAACATGCCATCGTAAAAAAATTCCCATTTGGGGCAGGTTTGGGTATATGCTTCTCACAAACCGGAGCTTCTCACAACAAGCATGATGGTTTTCGGTAGGAAACGTCCCACCTTTGAGGACGAAATGATATCCATTGCCTCTTATTGCTTTCAAATTTTTTTCTCGTGTCAACATAGAACAGCAGGAGTGTTGTGTGAATTTTTGTGATATTTCGGGGTTCGCTTGGATATTTTTGTGCATTAACTGAGTTTTCAATGCATTTATGTGCATAATTCAAATTTGAACTACATTCACATACTCCAGTGCATATAAATTGGTTGAAAAAACAAATCTGTGTCCTTGGGAGCATGCTTAGGTCCCATGCAAGAAATGGGAATGAATTTCAAACACAAGGGCACCGTTGATTGCCGGCAAAACATTGAGATGCATGGTTTTTAAATTCTAGTAAATCCAAAACTCGTCTGGAATTCATGAAACTTGACATGCTATCATGGAGTGGCATGAACATGCCGTGGTAATAAAATTGTCGCATTTGGGGCAGGTTTGGGTATATGCTTCGCAAAAACCGGAGCTTCTCACAACAAGCATGTTAGTTTTCGGTAGGGGACGTCCCACCTTTGGGGACGAAATGATATCCATTGCCTCTTATTGCTTTCAAATTTTTTCTCGTGTCAACATAGAACAACAGGAGTGTTGTGTGAATTTTTGTGATTTTTCGGGGTTTGTTTGGACATTTTTATGCATTAAGTGAGTTTTCAATGCATTTATGTGCATAATTGAAATTTGAACTACATGCACATGCTCCAGTGCATATAAATTGGTTGAAAAATCAAATATGTGTCCTTGGGTGCATGCTTAGGTCTCATGCAAGAAATGGGAATGAATTTCAAACACTAGGCCACCGTTGATTGCCGGTAAAAAATTAAGATGCTTGGTTTTTAAATTCTAGTAAATCCAAAACTCATCTGAAATTCATGAAACTTGGCATGCTATTATGGAATGGGACCCGGCATGCTGTGGTATTTTTCGTGTCCATTTTGAGAGAAGGCGCACTCGAATAATGACAGCCAACAAAGGCATTTTGAAAAAAATAGCTGCCACTTTAATATCTCAAACATTTGTATAATTCAAACCGTGTGCGTTTTGTTAACCATTCACGTGACGCCATTTGTCTTGGTTTTAATGGCTGTAGGAGGTGCCGTGCGGACAGCTGCTTAACCTTGACTGGACAGGAGGCATGCGAGCGCCATTCGGTGCGTAGGCTGACCGAGAGGCGTGCAAGCTGCCCTCGAGTGCACAGGCTCACCAGGAAGCGTGCAAGCTGTACACTGCATAGGCTCACTGGGAAGCGAGCCCTTTGACTTCCATGGCTGCCCGCCTTGCTCGCATCCTCTCCATTAATGGCACCCAAGCCACGGTTCAATTCGCTTTTTAAATATAAAACACTCATCGTAAACGTTTTAGTTAGAACACCCGTATGCAAACCGACAGCTTTCCATTACAAAAAAATACACTTCCGTGATGATACGTGTTTGTCACAGTAGGTCGCTTTTTTGTCATGCATGTACATCCATGACAAATTTATGACAGAATCAAGATAGTCATACATGTGCTGTCGTAGAAGTGTTCCATGACATTACCAAAATTATCATCACGGAAGTGTCCACTTCCATGACGATAAATCGCGCATCACAGAAGTGCTTTCGTCAAGGGTGACCGACACGTGGCATCCACCGTAAGGGAACGGCGTTAAGCTATCGGGTCGGGTTTTGGATCCGATAACCCGTTAACAGCCCTGACCAATGGGGATTTTCCACGTGTAAAATCATCATTGGCTAGAGGAAACACGTGTCAGCTCGTCAGTGGGTCAAATAGGCACCTATGATATGTCGACACGTGGCATGGCCCAACAGTGGCCCATTTAGCTTACAAAGCCGACCCGTTTGACTTGGTCAAAAGTTAACGGGCTGGCCCATGAAAAGCCTATTAACGGTCTCTTCGCAAATAGCCCATTTTACGGCCCATTAGGCCCTAAAGGAAATCGGTCCAACGACGTCATGTGGGTCGTCAAATATAATACCAGCCCATTTCACTTTCGTCCCATGTATGGCACACGACGTCTTTCGGCCCATATGAGGCCTTCGTATCTTTCGGCCCATTACAGGCCCACGCTGACTCTAGCCCATAATGAACAGTAATTTTCTTTATACCCGTTAACGGCCCGTGATTTACATGGGCCGTTTCCATCCCGTGTTAGGTTTCGGCCTATTGACGGCCCATACGTTCTTGGGCTCCTTTTCGGCCCTCGATTACTTCCGGCCCATTACTGGCCTGTTCCCCTAATGGGCCAAATTCGGCCCATGGCAAGAGTCGGCCCGTTTCTGGCCTGTTCCACTAATGGGCCAAATTCGGCCCATGGCAAGAGTCAGCCCGTTACTGGCATGTTACCCTAATGGGCCAAATTCGGCCGATGGCAAAAGTCGGCCCATTTCTGACCTGTTAACCCGTTGCGCCATTTCTGGCCCGTCCTATATTCTAGCCCATTAATGACCTATTTATGCATGTGATAGAATTAAGCCTTTGCTGTCCTACAGCCTGTTAACGGCCTGTTACCGTGCTGGGCCAATACCAATTACGCCCGATTATGGCCCATGTAGACCCATTTATCCAACGGCCCGAGGCCCACCGATTACAGGCCCATTTATCGACGGCCCATAGGAGACCCATGGATACTACGGCCCGTATATGGCCCATGGTAGTTGCGGCCACTAGCAAACCAGGGAAAAAGAAAACTAGGAAATAAATAAGGCCGAAACTAACGCTAGGCTATTAAGGCGATTGCACAGATTACATCCACTCGGCATCAAAGATCGCCACCAGTGCAAATATAGGGAACACCCTACACTATACAAAAATGGCTTGCTATTTTGTTCAGGCGGTGGCTGCATGTTAAGAATAAATTTTGTATCACACCAAAACAAATTACAACTATATAACAAAAGGAAGGTTGGTATAAAACTTAACAGTCTAGCAGATAAATGCACCACCAGAAGTTCAGAAGCTCAGTTCATTTGACCTAACTATTACGTTTTCATGTTGTATTGTCCGATGGAGCACCATAACCCTCGCCTTCATTTCCCCTAGGCTCCTGAACAACATAGCAAATGTCTGATAGTCTGGTTTCAAAACCATGCATATCTTGACGATATTGAGCAATGTTCTCCTTGTTTCACAAAGGGTCTCTGTTAGGGAATGGACTTGTGTCTGGAGCGCAGATACAACATTGCTTTGAGCTTGCGTATCTTGATCGTGAGGCAGTTTGGACGATATTGCCTTAACAACCAACCCAGTATTACGCAGGAATGTGCTTTTGGCACTGTTAGTGGACAGGTACTGACCCACTGCAGCAAGAGCTGACATTGCGGTTATAGTTGCCTCGCCACCTTCAGAAGATGGCGGTTCCACCATTTTTTCCATAGCTCGCTGAAAATTTGAGGTTCTACATTAGTAGTACCAGAATAGAAGATATTAAGGAGGCAGCAAAACCAAACAAAATAGCTTTGGTCTATATACAAAACTTATTCTGGTGAACCCATGTAAAATATTAGTTGTATTTTATTGCAAAGTACATAATAAAACCAGGTTCCAAACATATGACCATGTACCATCGCTAATGTATTGCCTATTTCTTCACATTGTATTGAGGGCTAAGGATAAAGAGACGAAGTTTATAATACGGTAAGCATAGTATGGCGTCATTCATATCACAAAACAACTGAGAACAGACAAATAGGCAATTGTAACGTTGTGTGGGCAAGTCTAGCACGGAACTAGATTACGGGTCAAGATCAAAGGAACATCACTCCTCTCTTTTAAAGCTTGTAAGGTGCAATGATACGCTAAGACAATTGTGTATAAAATTGAAAAGAGTAATAGACATTGGCTGCAAACCATGCAGTTCAAGGCACAAGTCAGAGTAAGTAGTAGTTAAAAGGCATGAGGATTAAGGACTTACAACAGCGGCTTTGACTGGTGTAGTCATGCCCTTCTTCTTGCTGGTGTGACAGTCCTTGAAGATTTCCACAACATTTGGTTCAGGTACTTTTTGGTCCTTGCGGGCTTTCCTCTGCATTTGGAACAAGTCAATATAGGTCTGATAATATGGTACAGCGAAAAGAGTGAAACATCAGCTAATTACAAGAGCCTCGCAGTGTGCAATATAGCTACGAGATCCTGTCGTCTGCTGGAATTTCACTTTCGTATGGTTGGCCTTGTTCTTTGAACAGTTCACCTACAAGAAGATAGATTTTTGTGGCACATGCGTAAATAGGACTTCAACATGTGATCTGATGACATATATATATATATATATATATATATATATATAATAACCAGTGTTTAACGAGGCCTCTCCAGTATTCATCAGATATATTTTCCACTGGAGATGTTTGGGCAAGTTCACTGTTAGCCTTGCCTTCAAAGTGAGTTTTCCTCAAGTTATACCAATACTGTCGCAGAGCAGACTTGAAAACATGGGTGCAAGCTTGTCTGGTTGCATCATCTTGGCTATCCAACTTGAACCTCATCTATTGAAAATTATGGGAGTCTCATTATCAGCAACCTAGAAAGTATTGGACAGAGCAAGACAATATTACTAGTTTCCATACATGACCATACTTACAGATAAATGGTCGAGGAAGATGTTGAACTGGGTTTCGTCTTTGTCATTCCTGTACCGAATCCATGTTGGGAGGATACGTACATGACACCTAACAACAACCGCTGCCTCTGATACTAACTTGGCTGACTCTGTAGCATCACGTGGCCTTTTTAAACCTGCCTCAAAACGGATCTCCATTCTTCCTCCTCTAGATTTAGTTAATCTATCGAGCATTATCCCTGATGTTTGTTTCCTCTTGCGCCTAGGTGCTAGTCCAACAACAAACATAGGAAGTGTTAGTGTACATCAAACTATGAGACTACATATAAAGAAGCATGCAACTGTAACTTGACTCCAGCAACTACCTTCTTGTTGTTGAAGCTCACAAGGTTCATCTGATATTGCCAACTCGTCTTGTGTCAAGAGTGCTTGGGAAGTAGTGTCAGGTGGCAAGGGAGCTTGGGAACATGCTGCTAGCTCAGTTGACGCACGAGTACGTTGTGCAGCTGGTAGTACTGTGGTAGGTGTTGCAAGAACTAGAGTTGTCTCTGCTTGTTTGGTGGCAGCTATTTGTTTATGTTTGTCTTTTTTGCAACTCGTGTAGCATGGGATGCCGTGTTTGTATAATTTTCTGCTGGACTTTGACCTTCTATTGCACCATCAGTACCAGCAGAATTTGAGGGTTCATCCGCTTCTCATTCCCTGCCATTCTGTGTTTCTTCCTCTTTCTCTGTGCCATGTTAAGTCAAGCCGACAAGAAAAACGAATAACAATTTAGTTCTTCAGAACAAATTGATGCGTGATGCAGATGAACTGAACTTTGATGTTAGACAACCACATGATAGGAGGATGTAATATGTATGAAAAATAGGACGGAAGAGATAACCAGAACTATGATGTGTAAACTAAGAAGAAGACATTTCACCAAATTAGAAGCAATGCAATGGAAGGTAGACACCATATGAAAGATGCTAGAAATATCGCTCTGCCAAGTTAACAGTGTCTCATGATAAATGGCGTTTAAACAAATGTGAAGCAGTACAAGAAATAAATCATATGCAAGATGCAAACAACATCAAACTACCATGTTAGAGGTCTCTCGTCATTAGTGCCATTGCATATTCACAGCATTGCATATTCACAGCTTATGATGTGTAAACTAAGGAGAAGGCATTTCAACAAATTAGAAGCAATGAAAGCTAGACACCATATGAAAGATGCAACGAATATCACTCTACCAAGTTAAAACTCTCTCGTCATAAGTACCATTTCAACAAATTAGTAATACAAGCTAGAAAAGAATGTGAGATGTAACCTATATCACATTCCGAAGTCAAACGTGTCTTATGATAAGTGATTGTTGCAGGTTACACAACAGTAGTAATTTGATGTAAGAACATGGTGTGATAGACAGATATTGTATGTTCTAGAAACAGGAACACGTGCCTTATTCAAGTATAATGTGTAAAGTAAGCAGATGGAATTCAACAAAATTAGAAGCAATACAAGCTAGACATCACACATAACATGCAACCACATATAACAGTGCCAAGTTAGAGGGAGCACCGGTGATGCTGCACTAGGGGAGACGTGCTCATCATAAACACAGCTTTGTTGAGTGTTTATGCATGTGTTGTCTTGGAAATCATCTTGGGGTGTGGAGGAGTAGAAACTGTAGAGGCCCTCCATTCGGAAGGAGCACCTTTATCCGCTGCCTTGGTAACTTCCTTCCGCTTTATTGATTTTGAATTGTCAAGTAAAACCGACAAGAAAAAGCAATAAGATTCTTTCTTCAGAACTCATTCATGCATGATACTGACAATCACTACTTTGATGTAAGGCAAACACATGATACCACGATGGAATATGTACGAAAAACAGGACGGCATGGCATGTTCACAATTGTTTGTGTAAACTAAGCAGAAACCATTCCAGCAAATAAGAAGCAATGCAAGCTAGACACCACATGAAAGATGCAACCAATATGACTCTGCCAAGTTAAAAGCGTCCCATCATAAATGGAATTTCAACAAATTAGAAGCAGCGCATGCTATAAATCATATGAAAGATGCAACTAATATCGCACTGCATATACTAAAGGTGTCTCATCATGTTGATTGATGCGGGATACAAAAAGACAATAGTTTTATGTAAGGACATGCTTAATAGACAGATGTACTATGTACTAAATACAGGAAGGCATGTCACATTAACAGGTATAAAGTATAAGCTAAGCAGACTAGCACATGCAGTTTAACCAGATTGGAAGAATTACAATCTAGACACCATATGCAACATGCAACCACATATCACGCCGCCAAGTTAGAGCAAGCACATGCGATGCTAGTGTAGGCGAAATGCTGTAATCAACTACAGAGCTATGTTCACTATCTTCATCTAGCATTTCTGTTTCTTGAGAATCATGTCGAGAGGCTGACACTGCATTCTTCAAATGAGGAGTAGTCCCCTTGCTTGCCTGCCTCGTCATAAGGGATTGATGAGGGATACACAAGAACATTAGTTTGATGTAAGAACATGGTTAATACACAGATGTACTAGTATGTACCAAAAACAGAAAGGCATGTCATATTCAAAGGTATAATGTGTAAGCTAAGCAGATGCAATTTAACCAAATTGGAAGCAATACAAGCTAGACATCTGGCTGGAGTGGTGAGCATGATCATCTAGGACCTGAGAGCCTGGTGGGAGGCGGGCTGCTTCGCCACCATCGCAGCTTTTTAGTTGGCTTCCAGGTGATGCCTATCTTTGTTGGGCTTGTCACTGGCTCGGCCAGTGCCTTGACTAGCTATTTGTCTTCTGGTGCTCACGGGATGGTGGTTCATGTAAAAAAATATCTTTCCTTATCTTACCGACTTCGGCCTTTTGAATACAAGCTAGACACCATATGGAACATGCAACCATATATGACACCGCGAAGTTAAAGCAAGCACCTCGGATGGTGGTTCATTACGAGCAAGGTCATCAACTCCAGAGCTACGTTCCCGATCTCCATCTGCTGACACTACACCCTTTAAAGCATTGAAACATGTGTTGCCTAGCCGCACACCAAACTGGAGCGACTTCTCTCTTTTCTTTTTGGCTTCTCTCATGGCAGCAGAGTCTGAAATACCCTTGCATAAAAACACAACAGTGAGAGTAAGGGTGAAGTGTGTGCAGAACTAGTGCACTGTAAAAGTAGCAGATAGCAGGTGGCTGAAAAATAAATGACAGGAGACATATGATAGCTCTAGAACATTGCATAGCAAACAAAATTAGATTCTACTTTGTATGATTTTGTAATATATGAGCACAGGAAATGCAGGTACTCCTCCAGCACACCACCACATGTGGTCATATCTAAGATAACAGTCGACTAAAAATAAATAGGTCAGTCGATTTTTTTTAATGAACCGTCCAATCTATAAGGAACGGGCAGATGGCCTTCGTCTACCTCCCGCCAGTCACTGTTGACGATCTTTCTCGAACTGCCAGCGACCACCGGCCCAGACCCCTGCCTCCGCCGCCCCGCCCTCCCATCGACCTCAAACCACTGTCGTGCTTGGCAGTGCCCCCAGGCCATCCCTTTAATCACGGCCGACCTCCAGAATGTGCGCCAGTAGCTATAGGCCACACACGCCCCTAAGATAAACACCAAGGCGCTGCTTCCCCGGCGTAATAGGCATACTGGCGCCTATTACACCGGGGAATGTTTCCGTTAATTGGGAATAAAGTGGCCAGAAATTGAAATTCAAGGGGGCGACGGACCTCTAGCTAAGGTGAAATAGTATATGAGGAGAAACCTTGTGCATCGCGAGTTACTAGGAGCATCTAGTATCAAGAAGAAGTGGTCAACTACTGTCTTCTGTGGGATGAATACCGTGCAAGCAGAGACGTAAGATTTGCACGAAGAAGGGAAGAGGAGTACCTTTTTCAGTTGCTGGTGTGGTCACCTCCACAAGTCACACTGATTTTCTTCTTTTTACCAGGGAAACCGATGTTCTGGAGGGTGCAGGCTTGGACGAACCCATGGCCAAATTGTTGACTGTGTTGCCATGGCCGTATGTCGGCGGAGGGGAAGCAGATCTGAGGCGACGAAGGACGGTGTTGCAGGAACAACTCCGGTGCGGTGGAGGGTGGCGAAGTTGGAGCGGCAGCGGTGAGGCGCAGGACGACATGGTTGAACTGGCTCGGGTACGGACGGCTCGGCCTCGGCTTCAACTACTAGCCGTGGAGGGTGTTGGGGAACGTAGTAATTTCAAAAAATTTCCTACGCACACGCAAGATCATGGTGATGCATAGCAACGAGGGGGAGAGTATTGTCTACGTACCAACGCAGACCGACTGCGGAAGCGATCTCACAACATAGAGGAAGTAGTCGTACGTCTTCTTCCCGATCCGACCGATCCAAGCACCGTTACTCCGGCACCTCCGAGTTCTTAGCACACGTTCAGCTCGATGATGATCCTCGGGCTCCGATCCAGCAAAGCCTCGAGGAAGAGTTCCGTCAGCACAACGGCATGGTGACGATCTTGATGTACTACCGACGCAGGGCTTCGCCTAAGCTCTACAACGATATGACCGAGGTGGAATTTGGTGGCAGGGGGCACCGCACACGGCTAAGGAACGATCAACAATGATCAACTTGTGTGTCTATGGGGTGCCCCCTGCCCCCGTATATAAAGGAGCAGGGGGAGGGGTTCGGCCGGCTAGGAGAGAGGCGCAGGGGGAGTCCCACTCCTACCGGGAGTAGGACTCCCCCCCAATCCTATTCCTAATAGGACTCTTCAAGGAGAAGAGAGAAGAGAGGGGGGCCGGCCCCTTCTCCTAGTCCTAATAGGACTAGGGAAGGGGGGAGGCGCGCAGCCCTTGTGGGCAGCCCCTTTTCACTTTTCCACTAAGGCCCAATAGGCCCATTTGCCTCCCGGGGGGTTCCGGTAACCCTCCTGGTATTCCGGTAAAATCCCGATTTCACCCGGAACACTTCCGGTGTCCAAACATAGGCTTCCAATATATCAATCTTTACGTCTCGACCATTTCGAGACTCCTCGTCATGTCCGTGATCACATCCGGGACTCCGAACAACCTTCGGTACATCAAAATGCATAAACTCATAATAACTGTCATCGTAACGTTAAGCGTGCGGACCCTACGGTTCGAGAACAATGTAGACATGACCGAGACACGTCTCCGGTCAATAACCAATAGCGGGACCTGGATGCCCATATTGGCTCCTACATATTCTACGAAGATCTTTATCGGTCAGACCGCATAACAACATACGTTGTTCCCTTTGTCATCGGTATGTTACTTGCCCGAGATTCGATCGTCGGTATCCAATACCTAGTTCAATCTCGTTACTGGCAAGTCTCTTTACTCGTTCCGTAATACATCATCTCACAACTAACATATTAGTTGCAGTGCTTGCAAGGCTTATGTGATGTGCATTACCGAGAGGGCCCAGAGATACCTCTCCGACACTCGGAGTGACAAACCCTAATCTCGAAATACGCCAACCCAACATCTACCATTGGAGACACCTGTAGTACTCCTTTATAATCACCCAGTTGCGTTGTGACATTTGGTAGTACCCAAAGTATTCCTCCGGTAAACGGGAGTTGCATAATCTCATAGTTATAGGAACATGTATAAGTCATGAAGAAAGCAATAGCAACATACTAAACGATCGGGTGCTAAGCTAATGGAATGGGTCATGTCAATCAGATCATTCAACTAATGATGTGACCCCGTTAATCAAATAACAACTCTTTGTTCATGGTTAGGAAACATAACCATCTTTGATTAACGAGCTAGTCAAGTAGAGGCATACTAGTGACACTCTGTTGGTCTATGTATTCACACATGTATTATGTTTCCGGTTAATACAATTCTAGCATGAATAATAAACATTTATCATGATATAAGGAAATAAATAATAACTTTATTATTGCCTCTAGGGCATATTTCCTTCAGAGGGCATTGCGGTTGAGGTTGTGGTGGACGACGACGTCGGGGTATCGGCTCCGGTGTGATGGAGGAGGGCGGCGGTTGATGGGTGGGATGGGGTGGAGGACGGAGGACGTCGGGGTTTCGCGACTGCTGGAGAGGTAGTTTTGGCGCCCACGGAGTACGAATGGGGAATCGGACGGGTGGGGGGAACCATGTTTTGGTCTGGGACGCGCTTGTTTTTGGCTTTTTTGAACAGAAGATGGGACGCGCTTGTTTGAAATTTGGGAAAAGTACAAACTCTGCCCCCCTCTTAAATTTCGGACCTACTGTGGGTCGGGGGTAGGATGGTAATCCCAGGTGTCCCAAATAGTGGGCGGGAGCGATTTCGGCCGCGCGCATGTGTGCTTAGGCGGCCATTATGTATGAATGTTTTTCGGATGCGGTTGCGTGGCATCTAGATGAAGCTACAAACCTACCCCGGTTTAGACCTTTGGATGTCGGGCTGGTAGGTTTCACAGGTCGGAGTTATTAGAAAATTAATTTCCTTGCACTACCAAACACTGGTCTCACGCGGTTTCGGGCGAGTAGAGGCTCTTTTGGCGCTTTGTTCGAAATTTTGAAACACAAGCATTCATGTTTAGAGTACTCTTGAACTATGAGGATTGACCTAAATATACAACGTTATATTTGACCTTGTATGTTTGAAAACCTCATTAAATTATCCGCTTCTTTTTGAAATTTTGACACTTGAAAATCCTATAACTACGATTATTTTGGAATGGAGGAGCTAAATTTGAATCTATTTTGTACACGACTACATATGCTATTATGTACAAAATCAGAGCAAAGGTTGGTGCCCCCATAATTTAGGTATGGTTTACAAATGCCATGATATCAAATTCAAACAATTGAATGGACTTCATGTTGAATTCGATTTTTTAAACCACCTTAAGTTGAATTCAAATGTATGCCAGTTCATAGGTAGTAGCTATTTATAATGTCCATTGTGTAACTTTCGTATGTATAATGTGCTTTACACACACAACATGAACTATACTCACGTTTATATTCGATTGCTAAAGTGATGCATTGTCTGGAGTTCAAAATACTAACTATGTGGATCAATTGTGTCGAATAATAACATAGACATGCTCAAATTCGATAGAATCTAGATGTCTGATGGATCAATGACCGCTCCTTACACGAATTGCAAATATCATGATCCCATTCTAATATTTGGATACAATTTATATCTTTAATCAATGTGTAGAGCAGTCTTTTACGTGTAGTTTCACTCTCCATCGGTGGTCTCTCACACATGCTCACACACTCTCTCCCGAGGTGTCTTTCTCGCACACATGCTCTAGATATAACCCTCCCTCCCTCTCATAACCATTTACAACTGTTTTTACTAACCTTTATCACAAGCACTCTTCCTCTCGCAACATACACACGCACAATCCTCATCGACCCTTTCTATATACATGGACCTGCCTATGTGTCTCATGTACGCACATTATCTTTACGCCTGTCTCTTACACATTGTCTCACACCTCTCTTCCTAATCGACGAGTATGATTCTAGCAGAGCATTCTGTAGGATGTCCCTTAAAGTTAGGTTGGATGAAAAGTAATATCAGAGATAAAGGGGTTACCTTAGTCCGAGAACCTAGGGTTACAAATCCTAGCCGGCTTTGTTAATGGACACGGAGTCCTTCACAATTCTGCTATCTTTGTCTTGTACGACTAGTCATCCATGGGTCTTCCTAAATGCGTCACGGGCCGACCAATGTGGCGCAGGACGGAATAGAGCGAAGGGCCTCACCTCGACCCACTGGACCTCACGCGGTGAAACACCCTCTGCCCCCACGTCTCATTATCTTCTCACACCCACACATACCAACACAAACACCGCACACACAGAAAATTTCTCCTGGTGCCTCTATTCCCTCCCCCCTTGCATATACACACTCAAGGGAATGGAATCTCTTGTCGTGACGTCATATTCATCTCTCTCTCTAGACCACTCTCATTTCTCGTGCTATCTCTCCCACGCCCCCCCCCCCCCCCCCCCCCGCGGCCCCTCTATCCATGCCTCTCTAGAATACGTAATACACACACATACCTCTCTAGGCCCCGCCAAATGCATCAACTACACATTCACACATGTTACATCACGTACCCCATTGATCTAAAAGCCCTCTCTTCACGTTTATTTCGCATACAACATTCCTTTTGAATAAAGTGTGGCCAAAAAATTATTTTAGAGTTTCTACATATATACAACATTACAAAGTTATATGGAGGAGTACGAACGCTAATTTGCATTGCATGGTGCCCACAATGATATTTATTCCGCATTGTGAATTTGTATATTTTTATACTATATACAAAGTTAGTCATAATAAAGAGAAACGAAGAGCATCTCTCTCTCCATCGCATACCCCCTCTGTACGCCCCTTTCACGTATGCACACAAAACTATCTCCAGGTCCTCTAAAAGTAAGCCCCCAGAAAATTCACGCATGTTTCATATTTCTCTCGCGATATATGCAATGACGATCATTGTATTTGAAGAGAAAGCACGATACGTACATTGCACTTCAGAATCTACTCATTAGGGTCACCATTTATGTTTAGTGGTTATTATGCAGTCACGGGCTCACCATACAACTCTGTATTTGCTCATGACATGACTGGTTGACCAGTTAAACGCTCCACGTGGCACCTCTAGTGTTGCATCACATTATCTCACTACCATCGTGCCCACCTGTCGACTTGTATCTACTCTACATCTACACTCTTATAAAATACATAAAATACACTCTTATAAAAAACAGAGTTGGTGATGATGGTGTGCCTGCCATCCTGCAATATAGGCCGTCCGATTTATATCTGACGGATAGGAAAGAAACTATGGAAATTTTGCAAAAAGGTACCCGCACACCTCTCCACATTTGCAAATAAGGCCTTACCTCGTTCATCCTTTTCTCTCACAAGATAAACAAGTCATACAAATGCATCTTGATGTTACATGCAACGCACGGGCATCTTGCTAGTAAGAATGAAAACAAACAACAAAAAATATTTGGACGGTGGTTCGAAGTCATGACCGCGGGCACAGCGGACAAGGTGGCCTTGTATTGGTATGCTGAGCCGTCTGTTTTAACACACAGGAGCTGGTGTGGTGATTATACGCACACGCACGCATGCACACGAACTACATCCATGCAACACTCACACAAACACATGCACCCACGCATGCACGCAACACTCACACATACACACGCAGCCACGCACGCACGCAACACTCACATGCACACACGCACGCATGCATGCACACACCAGTACACCACACGACCAACACACACACTCTCATGCTCAAGTCCTCAACCTACACGTGCATGCGCACGCATTAGGCCCTGACAGACACATACACAACCAAGTGATTTCCCACGCACGGATTGGAGCCTTGTCGCGCCTGCGTAAATTTGTGTTTATCTGACCTTTTGCCTATGCGAACTGACTGGTGGGACCCACAATGAACGTGGTCAATTTAACTAGTCAACATGGCGCCACGCAGACTATTTGGCCGGTCAACAGAGTGCAATCCGATGCTGAGTTGTGAGCAAGTGACCGTATAATCACCGCAAAACGTATATAGTGACCGTAATCAGCTTGTTCTGAAGTTCGGTGACCGTATTACGCTTTTCTCTCTGTAGGCCCTCCAAAACTACATCTCTACACGTTCTCGCATGTTACATCTAACAACTATGCAATACAGCACTACTACTACACTCTAACACAATAAATCATATGTGTTTTTAGTTTTACTAGATATCATATTGTTACTTATAATTATTCAGTTTGCATACATTAAAATTGCCTTTGAAATGTATGGCCAATATCATCTACCGCGCGGGAAAAATCCCGCCCTTTCCTGTTTAATCGGGTTTGTATCGATGGATCGTGTGAAACAACAAAACTATAGTACTATACAGTACAAGTGACAGTTCACTTGGCCGTCGTGTCGTCTACTCCTCCGTCGTAAGAGTGGAGCGCTCGCTTTCATAAATCTTCTAGTCCCTTTCGCCGACATGTGGGACATCAAGCTACCGGGTCCACGTGCCATACCGGAATACAGTGTAGAGCAGCCAGGGTGAAGCACCCCAGTCATGGCACCGGCGTAGTAATGAGCAATGAGGCGTCAAATCACAAAGATGGACCTTTCCCGCAGTTAAGTTGGGGGGACGAAGCAACCATCATTTCACTCGTTGCTAAATCCGCTTCTCCCTCATCTTCTTCAACTTAACCACGTGTTGCTTCTGCTGTTGTTCTACCTCATGTGGGACGCGGATCGGCTTGGTAAAGCACTGACACATGGGACCGCATGTTAGCAAACTGCCAGGACAACGTCCTTCGAAGATAAGAAGCCTAATCCTAGACTTACAAAGTGCTATGTAGCTGCTACGTATACTTTCCATCTAATCTATATATGCCCCCCTGATTTTCAGGTGGGGTGGGCCTAATCCTCTCCTTTAATCCAATCAAATAGTCCCACAACACATCAGTTCGTAACTTTACATAAACCATTACGTGGATGTAGCATTTCTCAAATAAGAAACTTCCCCCGCCATCCGCGCGGCAAAATCACCTCCTTTTTACTAATTTTGATTCTATAATTTTTTAGATCAATATAACTGAGATTTGTATAGATAGCACACAGGAGCAAAACCAAGTGGTACGGTTAAGGGCATCCACAATGTGTAGCCAAATGTGAAAATAGCTTTTCGCATCGTGGGAACCATTGTGGACGGTGTTGCCAAAGCCAAAAGATGGAACCGAAGCTCCCTGATTGATTGATTGAAGGAATAGAAAAATGCAACGTCTCTCCTCTTTCTCCCATGCTTGGATGCATCTAGTACAGTATAGAGCACAGAGTCTACTCCCCTGTCCCTTCTATCACAAATCACAAAGTAGTGAGGCATCAAATCACAAAAGCACGGATGAAGCAACCATCATTTCACTCTTCGGTGACTCCGCTTCTCCATCGTCTTCTTCGAGAAGCCATCTCACCGCATTAGCTACTCCTAGTAGTACTAGTAAAGGACTTCCTGGATGCAAATAAGGCGGTTGTCTCGGCTTGCAGGCGGCACTTGCGAACGACTTACCATGGTCTCCCTCAATGGTGTTCTCCGTCGAACGCACTTCGCCAAACCACCAAAAAATAAAAATAAAAATCATCGACGTCACCGCAATGGGGAAGGAAGTCAAATATAGTTACTACCTCCATTTTTTTGTACACAAGGCCAGTATATCAAAATTACAATTTGAAAAGGGGCACTAACACTAATCGAGGCAAAATTGATGGGGTTAGCAACCAAGGACATTACTATCCCCTGCATGCATGCGGAAGTGAGAAGGTTGGTTTGCATGGCGCTGCATTAATCAAGCGATGAGGAGTGAGATGGTTAGCTCTTTGGTCTTTGGAGAAAAAAATACGCATTAATTGACACGTGAAACAAGGATTTGTATGGATTAAATCCCGCGAAGGAAAACCCAACCTTTCTTTTTTAACACTAGTACTCCTAGTACTTACGTACTTATCCTGTTTGGGTCTAGGCCTTGCATTGCCAAACTTCGCCACACATTTTTGCCAAGCTTGCCTAAAGTTTTCAAAATGAGAAGGAGGCCCACTTGCGCACGGCTATCGCGGTTGCACCGCACCCTCACACGGTCGCTCCTGCATGCCGCGGTCGCACTGCACCCTCACACAGTCGCTCCTGCACGCTGCAAACCCAACCAAGGGGACGCACCCTCACTGACACGTGCTGTCGCATATGAACACACCAAACTCAACCATCATATCGCTGACACATAATTTTCGTTTCATAGAGTATGTTTATCCAACCACATGTTGGGGAGTATCCGTACGGCCCGTGCGTTGGTCTGTTGGGGAAGAAGAAGAGGTGAGGAAGAAGGAAAGAAGGGTTAGGAGACGTAGGATATTCATCCAACCGCTTGAAATGGTAGACTGACCTAAGAAAGGCAACTTGCATAACAAATATATGTTTTTACACAGCAAAAGATCCATAAAAACAACAACATAAAGAAAAACTATCACTGCTCGCGGAAAGAGACGACCTCGTCGTCTTTGGCTGCCATCGCGAACCAGCCGATGTGTGTCTCCGCACCGTGGTTGTCCTCGGCCTCCAGCAACTCGTTCAAGCGGAGCATGCGGGCGCTCTGCACGGACGAGAGCATAGCCCGGTTCAAGTTGAGGACGTCCAGTTATGCCTGCAGGAGGGCCTCGATGGTAGCGGCATCCACGCGCTCTGTGTCGAGTCGAGCCTCCGCCGCCCGGTTCAAGTACAGGACGTCCGGTTTTGCCTGCATGAGGGCGTCGATGAGAGCGGCATCCACGCGCTCTGCGTCGAGTCGAGCCTCTGCCGCCCGGTTCAAGTCTAGGACATCCGGTTCCGCCTGCAGGAGGGCCTCGATGGCAGCGGCATCCACGCGCTCCGCCTCAAGTTGAGCCTCCGCCGCCCGGTTCACATCCACAACATCCGGTTCCACCTGCAGGAGAGCCTCAATGGCTGCGGCATGTGATGAAGCTATGTAACTAGGGTAGGGGCACGGACCCGTCCTAAAAAGCCCTACCCGAGGACATCCCTAGAAGGAGTCACCTTTCTAATGACTTGAAGGTATCCCACTCGACGGGTTCAAGACACTCGACCAAAGAAACTATCACTCGACCATGAAGCCAACCACTCGACTGCCAGAAGACCTAAAGTCACTCCGCAGGCAAACGGTCGGCTATTAAGTAGTCTTTATGGTCATTATAACACTTTATTAGGGGCATTACCAGTAACGCCCAACCTTAAATGTACCTGAAACCCTACATTACTGAGGGCAGGAGGGGGCCGGCGAAGTCTATATAAGCCACCCCCCTCCTCAGTATGAAGGGTTCGCACCCTTGTTATCTACACACGCATAATCCAATCGACCGCCTCCGGGCACCGAGACGTAGGGCTGTTACTTCCTCCGAGAAGGGCCTGAACTCGTAAACCTTGCGTGTTTACAACTTCCCAATAGCTAAGATCTAGCCTCTCCATACACACCCCCCTACTTTACTGTCAGACTTAGAACCATGACAGTTGGCGCCCACCGTGGGGCAGGAGTCTTAGCGCCTAATTGGAGAAGTTGGATTTTTCCGATCCATTTGATCATGGTTTCCTGTGGAGTTTTGGTAGAGGGCCGCGAGATCCGTCTCGGCACGCTCACCTTCATCGCCGACGACTCCGCCTGGCTCTAGGAGCGCCACTCGACATCGACGCGCTCCCCGTCCGCGGTGCGCACTTCCGCGCGTGCGTTCGTGGCGTCCTCCTGCGGCAGCCGTCGACCCAATATCGGTCGGCCCCTGTGTCGTCTCCCCGCCCCGTCTCCCACCAGCGCAAGTGCTCAGGTCGGTCGAGACTCCAGCGGTGGGTGAGGCACGCCATGGCCCGCCAGTCGGTGGCCCCACAAGTCGCGACAATCGAGCCCGACGAATCCCTCTGCGGCCTGTTCGACCTGTCGACTGGCTCCGCGGAGACCGTATCCGAGTGCGACAGCAGCGACCCTTTGGCTGAGGTTCTGGCGGTCGAGGGGACACACGGTCCTCCCGGATTCCCTCGCGCTGATGGGGGCGTGGGTGGAGGCGACCCGTCGCATCCCCACGACGAGTACCTCCCCGAACCTCTCATGTCATTGCAGCGAGAGGAGCTTCACCGCCGGAACATGGACGCGCTCCACACTCCTATTGTTGGAGAAATCCCCGAGGCCCGGGCCTTGGAGGACGCGCGCCTGGCTAACCTGGCCGAGCGCACTCGACTGGAGAATCTACAGCGAATACTCGATGAGCAAGCGCGTCAGCGAGCTCCCGAGTCCAGTCGACGACAGCAAGCTCCCGAATCCAGCCGACGTCAGCTCTTCCTGCCGCCGCAAGTATACCGAACCCCAGTTCAGAATTTGGCCGCCGCGGCTCGTATAGCGGAGTCAATTCAGCCTTCCCAGTCGGAGGCTGGCAGGGGCTTGTTGTAGATCAGAGCGTTGCTCCAAGCGGCAGGAAACCAGAATTCCGCCGTTTCTCAATCGCAGAACAGGATCCACAGTCGATCCGTTGCAACAGAAACAGTCCAGTCGGCTCATAGCCCGAGATCGCCCCCGAGGCGTGAGGGACGTGGGGACCGGCATGATCAGTACAGAAGAAATGAGCAGTATGATCACCGACCAGACCGTAGTGATCGACGTCGAGTGCCATCCCCTCCCCCGAGGAGTGGGTCATATGCGCCTCGACATCAAGATGACAGGCGCCCCCATAATGCTGGGCAGAGGATTCCAGTCGACCCCAGGGACCCAGGCTTTGACGCGAGATCCATCCTCGTTCAAGGTTTGGTTGACAGGAACAGAGCTCATCGAGAGGGCCACAACAGAGATGCGCCCGCCGGCAGCAGGGTACATGCTTCGGGGCCAGAATGCTTCAGTCGAGCCATCAGGGCCGCGGTGATTCCTCCCAACTTCAGGCTGGCGACTGGAGTCAGCAAGTTCACCGGTGAATCCAAGCCTGACACATGGCTCGAAGATTACCGAGTGGCTGTGCAGATTGGTGGTGGCAATGATGAGGTGGCCATGAAGCATTTGCCTCTCATGTTAGAAGGCTCAGCCAGAGCGTGGCTGAATCAGTTGGCACCCAGCAGTATTTACACTTGGGAGGACCTCTCCCGAGTGTTTATCACAACCTTCGAAGGAACATGCAAGCGACCTGCAGGCCTTACAGAGTTGTGGTTTTGCGTACAGAAGCCGAATGAAACACTGAGGGAATACATCCAGAGGTGGATCACACTGCACCACTCAGTTGAGAATGTGCCAGACCATCAAGCAGTTTGCGCTTTCAAGGAAGGCGTCAAATACAGAGAGTTGAATCTGAAGTTCGGTCGAACTGGAGAGATGTCTCTAAATCGAATGATGGAGATTGCCACCAAGTACGCTAATGGTGAAGACGAAGACCGACTCCGAAGTGGCAAACTCAAATCAGTCGCCCAAGAAACCGAAGGAAACTCCAGTCGGAAGCAGAAGCGGAAGGCCAAGCCAGCCGCTCCCGGGGAGGCCCTGGCCGTGGCCCAGGGAAACTTCAAGGGGAAACCCAAGGGCACCTGGAAGCCCAAGAAAGTTAAAGATCAGGATGGGAATGATGTTTTGGACCTGCCATGTCACATCCACACCAAGAAAGATGAAGAGGGTAATTTTATTTACCCTAAGCATACCACTCGACAGTGCCGGCTCCTAATCCAGCAGTTTCAGGGCAAGCAGCCCAAGGATAAAGAAAAAGAGCCAGACAGGGTTGAGGACAAGGATGATAGTGACGATGGATACCCTCAGGTCAATTCCACCCTGATGATTTTTGCCAATGTCGAAAGCAAAAGTCGACTGAAAGTCATTAACCGTGAGGTGAACATGGTTGCTCCGGCAACACCCAATTACCTGAAGTGGTCTCAGACTGCCATCACATTCGACCAGTCTGATCAACCGACGCACATTGCCACCCCTGGGAGGCAAGCTTTGGTGGTCGACCCAGTTGTCGAAGGCACTCGACCGACCAAAGTCCTGATGGATGCCGGCAGTGGCCTGAACATACTGTACGCTGAAACTTTGAAAGGAATGGGCATTCCGATGTCCAGACTCAGTACCAGTAACATGAGCTTCCACGGAGTCATTCCTGGGAAGAAAGCCGAGTCACTCGGCCAGATTACCACAAGGATAAGTTGACATTTGAGGTTGTGGACTTCCAGAGTGCTTATCATGCCATTTTGGGCAGGCCAGCTTACGCACGCTTCATGGCTCGACCATGTTATGTGTACCTCAAATTGAAGATGCCTGGCCCCAAGGGCGTGATCACTGTTATGGGCAACCGAAAGAAAGCAGAAGAGTGTTTTCAGAAGGGATCAAAGATCGCTGATGCTCAGATGGCAGTGGTCGAGCTGAAAGAGTACCAAAAGACTGCCGATCCGAGTGAATTGCTGCGAGCTGAGAAGCCTGCCTCAGAGTCAGCTTTTCAGTCGTCTGCTGAAACAAAGACAGTCCACATTCACCCGACCGACCCCGACGCTGCTCCGACTCACATCTCGACGACGCTCGACTCCAAATAGGAAGAAGCGCTCATCCAGCTCCTCCATAAGAACTGGGACATCTTCGCATGGAAACCCTCTGACATGCCTGGAGTTCCCAGGGGGTTGGCTGAGCACCGTCTACGAGTCGACCCAAAATTCAAGCCTGTGAAGGAACATCTTCGATGGTCCGCCGTCCAGAAGAAGCAAGCCATTGGCGAGGAGGTGGCTCGGCTCTTAGCAGCGGAGTTCATCCGAGAGATTTACCACTCCGAGTGGCTAGCCAATGTTGTCATGGTACGCAAGAAGGACAAGTAACTCCGCATGTGCATTGATTTCAAACATATCAATCGGGCCTGCCCAAAAGATCATTTTCCTCTCCCTCGCATCGACCAAATAGTTGACTCGACTGCGGGGTGCGAGAGATTGTCTTTTCTAGATGCCTATTCCGGGTACCATCAGATCCGTCTGTATGGGCCCGACGAGATCAAAACGGCTTTCATCACTCCATTCGGATGCTTCTATTACGTCACCAAGCCGTTCGGCCTCAAGAACGCCGGAGCCACATTCATGAGAATGATTCAGAAGTGTTTACTCACGCAAATCAGTCGGAACATGGAGGCATACATGGATGATATTGTGGTCAAGTCCCGGAAAGGTTTCGACCTACGGGCTGACCTTGCTGAAACCTTTGCCAACCTCAGGAGATACGATATCAAGCTCAATCCATCAAAGTGCACTTTTGGAGTTCCAGGTGGAAAGTTACTCGCTTTCTCGTTTCCGAACGGGGGATCGACGCCAATCCTGAAAAAATTGGCACCATACTCCGGATGAAGCGTCCTGTACGCGTGCACGATGTCCAAAAACTTACAGGCTGCTTGGCCGCTTTAAGTCGATTCATTTCTCGTCTCGGCGAAAAGGCGTTGCCTCTTTACCGACTGATGAAGAAGTCTGACAAGTTCGAGTGGACTCCAGAAGCTGATGCAGTGTTTGCAGAGCTCAAAGCCCTACTCTCCACCCAGCCGGTGCTTGCTGCCCCAATCAACAAAGAGCCTGTGCTGCTTTACATTGCAGCCACAGGACAAGTTGTCAGTATAGTACTTACGGTCGAGCGGGAAGAGGAAGGAAAGGCCTTCAAAGTTCAACGCCCAGTATATTATGTATCTGAAGTTTTGACCCCTTCAAAACAAAGATACCCTCACTACCAGAAGCTTGTATATGGGATTTATATGACCACGAAGAAAGTTGCACATTACTTCTCTGACCACTCCATTACAGTCGTCAGCGACGCCCCACTATCAGAGATCCTGCATAACAGAGACGCAACTGGTCGAGTGGCCAAGTGGGCGATTGAACTCCTTCCCTTAGATATCAAGTTTGAAGCAAAGAAGGCTATCAAGTCCCAAGCAATCGCAGATTTCATCGCCGAGTGGATTGAACAGCAACTTCCGACTCAAGTTCACTCGGAGCACTGGACCATGTTCTTCGATGGATCTAAGATGCTGAATGGTTCCAGTGTGGGGGTAGTCCTAGTCTCCCCCCGAGGGGATAAGCTTAGATATGTTCTCCAGATTCACTTCGATTCCTCCAATAACGAAGCAGAGTATGAAGCACTTTTGTATGGGTTGCGCATGGCCATTTCACTCGGCGACCGTCGCCTCATGGTCTATGGCGACTCAGATTTGGTGGTTAATCAAGTGATGAAGGAGTGGGACGTCAGGAGTCCGGCAATGACTGGTTATTGCAATGCAGTGCGAAAGCTAGAAAAGAAATTCGAGGGGTTAGAGCTTCATCACATCCCCCGACTAAAAAATCAGGCAGCTGACGATTTGGCAAAGATAGGCTCCAAGAGAGAAGCCATTCCCAGCAACGTGTTCCTGGAACACATTCACTCGCCGTCAGTCCAAGAGGACCCTTTCACAGAAGAAGCCCCGCAGCCGAAAAGCGCCACAGATCCGACTGAAGTTGAAGTACCTGCGGTGGTCGACCTAATCATGGAAGTCTTGGCAGTCACCCCTGACTGGACGATACCATACATCGCGTATATCCTAAGGAAAGAGCTCCCGGAAGACGAGGAAGAGGCTCGACAGATTGTCCGCCGATCCAAGGCCTTCACAGTCATAAAGGGACAGCTGTATAGGGAGAGCGCGACTGGAGTCGGTCAAAAATGCATAACACCAGAAGAGGGTCAGATAATCCTCAATGATATCCACTCGGGGACCTGTGGTCACCATGCGTCCTCTCGGACTATTGTGGCTAAAGCATACCAAGCGGGATTTTACTGGCCAAGAGCAAATGAGATGGCAAAAGAGATAGTCGACAAGTGTGGAGGGTGCCAGTTCTACTCCAACATGTCACACAAGCCTGCATCAGCCCTGAAGACCATCCCACTCGTCTGGCCCTTTGCCGTCTGGGGGCTAGACATGGTTGGTCCACTAAGAACGGGCAGGAGTGGATTCACTCATGTGCTTGTGGCAGTCGACAAATTTACCAAATGGATCGAAGCTAAGCCCATCAAGAATCTCGATGCTTGCACTGCTATCAGTTTCGTCAGAGGGTTAACATTCAGATATGGAGTCCCGCATAGCATCATCACTGACAATGGGTCAAACTTTGATTCGGACAAGTTTAGAGCTTTTTGCGCCTCTCAAGGCACACGAGTCGACTACGCGTCGGTCGCCCATCCCCAGTCGAATGGGCAAGCTGAGAGAGAAAATGGTCTGATTCTCAAAGGACTAAAGCCTCGACTGATGCATGATCTCAAGCACGCGGCAGGCGCTTGGGTCGACGAGCTTCCGTCAGTTCTGTGGGGATTAAGGACCACCCCTAACCGGTCGACTGGAAGAACTCCATTCTTTCTGGTTTATTGAGCCGAAGCAGTTCTACCGAGTGACCTTCTTCATAATGCACCCCAAGTCGAAATTTACACTGAAGATGAAGCAGAACAGGCCCGGCAAGACGCAGTTGACCTCTTAGAAGAAGAGAGGGAGATGGCCATGATCAGATCGACCATTTATCAGCAAGACTTGCGCCGTTTTCATGCCCGGAATGTGAAAAGTTGAGCCTTCCAAGAAGGAGATCTGGTCCTCCGAGTGGATCAACAGAAACCACACAAGCTTGCTCCTACTTGGGAAGGCCCCTTCATAGTCACCAGAGTCCTCCACAATGGAGCGTACCACCTCTACAATGTTGATCGCCAGATCAACGAGCCACGAGCTTGGAACGCGGAACTGCTCCGCCCCTTTTACACCTGAGTTCTCCCTTAGACAAGATGTAATAAGAAAAAATTTCCTGCAATTCATTTTTATCAAAGACAAGAGTGTTCCAATAATTGCTGTCACTTTGTTTGCATATAAAATCCCCCAGTGGGTGACTTGGCTGCGAATCTGTTTCGCCTAAGTTTGAAAAAATCCTACCGAATGGAGAGCAATCCTCCCACTCGGGGGCTTAGCTGCAGTCCAGTACTCGCAAGTTCTCCCACTCGGAGGCTCAGCTGCAGTCGAGCACTCGCCTAAGTTTGAAAAAATCCTACGGAGTGGAGAGCGATCCTCCCACTCGGGGGCTTAGCTGCAGTCCAGTACTCGCCTAAGTTCTCCCACTCTGAGACTTAGCTGCAGTCAGGCACTCGCCTAAGTTTGAAAAAAATCCTACCGAGTGGAGAGCAATCCTCCCACTTGGGGGCTTAGCTGCAGTCCAGTACTCGCCTAAGTTCTCCCACTCTGAGACTTAGCTGCAGTCAGGCACTCGCCTAAGTTTGAAAAATCCTACCGAGCGGAGAGCAAACCTCCCACTCGGGGGGCTTAGCTACAGTCCAGTACTCACCTAAGTTCTCCCACTCTGAGACTTAGCAACAGTCAGGCACTCGCCTAAGTTTGAAAAAATCCTACCGAGTGGAGAGCAAACCTCCCACTCGGGGGCTTAGCTGTAGTCCAGTACTCGCCTAAGTTCTCCCACTCGGAAGCTTAGCTGCAGTCGAGCACTCGCCTAAGTTTGAAAAAATCCTACCGAGTGGAGAGCAAACCTCCCACTTGGGGGCTTAGCTGCAGTCCAGTACTCGCCTAAGTTCTCCCACTCGAAAGCTTAGCTGAAGTCGAGCACTCGCCTAAGTTTGAAAAAATCCTACCGAGTGGAGAGCAAACCTCCCACTCGGGGGCTTAGCTGCAGTCCAGTACTCGCCTAAGTTCTCCCACTCGGAAGCTTAGCTGCAGTCGAGCACTCGCCTAAGTTTGAAAAATCCTACCGAGTGGAGAGCTAACCTCCCACTCGGGGGCTTAGCTGCAGTCCAGTACTCGCCTAAGTTCTCCCACTCGGAAGCTTAGCTGCAGTCGAGCACTCGCCTAAGTTTGAAAAAAATCCTACCGAGTGGAGAGCAAACCTCCCACTCGGGGGCTTAGCTGCAGTCCAGTACTCGCCTAAGTTCTCCCACTCAGAAGCTTAGCTGCAGTCAGCACTCGCCTAAGTTTGAAAAAAATCCTACCGAGTGGAGAGCAATCCTCCCACTCAGGGGCTTAGCTGCAGTCCAGTACTCGCCTAAGTTCTTCCACAAAGAGACTTAGCTGCAGTCAGCACTCGCCTAAGTGTTTAAGAAATCCTACCGAGTGGAGAGCAAACCTCCTACTCGGGGACTTAGCTGCAGTCCAGCACTCGTCTAAATACAGGACTCGACCCAATCCGCAAGAAGTTATGCCGCAAATACAAAGGGTATTCCGAGTGAAGATCAAGTTCCACTCGACAGATCAAACCGTGAAGATATTCAACAAGAAATCAAATTCGAATAAAGCCTAAAAGGTCCCAGACCTCAGATCAAAGTACTCGAGCCCTCAGCTCGGCAGACTTTAACAGTTACAAATCCACTCGGCATTCCGAGGCAAATTTAGGGAGAAGCATAAAAGTTTTTCATTCCTCAGGCGGAGGACTGGCAAGGGCGACGAACTCATCCAAGTCGATCCCGTCTGCAATACGGGTGGCAGCAGCAATAAAGGTGTCCATGAAGTCTTGAAAGCTGTGCCTCTTGGTATTGGCAACTTGGATGGCGGTCAGCTTCTCTTCTCGCGCCTCCTTGCAATGGACGCGGACTAGAGACAGAGCCACATCAGCGCCGCACCGAGCAGAAGACTTCTTCCACTCCTGCACTCGGTCAGGGATTCCGTTAAGTCGAGTCATCAGAGACTCGAGATCGTTCTGGAGCGTAGACTCTGGCCAAAGTGTCGGGTCGATCCGCAACATGGCAACCTTCAGCCGAGCCAAGTAATCCACGACGCCGTCAATACGAGATTCCAGTCGGAGCAGATTCATGGCAGCTTCATCATTCACCGGAGAGTTGATTGGATCCAAACCTGTTTCAATCCGCCTAGTCTCCTCCTCAAAGTTCTGGCAAAACTCTGCATACACGATCCAAGGATAAGTCAATTTTCATAGACTGAGTCGACACAAAAGAAAACCAGTCGGAATTGAATGTGCGCCTTCAAGCTTGATGTACAACTTCTTGGCGAGGCTCCTCAAGTAGCTCTCCAGGTCGTCCCTCCTGCGAACGGCGCCATTCATCTTCTTGGTCAGGGAGAGGTTCTCCTTCTTCCAACGTGCGCACTCCCTGTTGGCTTCATTCAGAGCGGTCTTCAGCCTGGTATTCTCTTCTTCTAATTGGCCAACCGAAGCCAACTTCTGTTCAGCCAGAGCGACCTTGTCGTCAGCCTCCTTGTGGGCAGCAGCCAAGTCCTGATCCTTCTTCGCCAGGGCCTCGCTCGGTTCTCCTGCAAAAGAAATGATGTTTGGTTCAGAAACAGCAGAAGGGTACTCAAGCCTAAAAAAACCAGTCGACAAAGTCGTCTTACCAGCGACGCCGTCTCTGACCTTCTGCAGCTTTGTTCTGGCCAGCTCCAGATCAAGGTTCAGTTGAATCCGCTGCTTCTCCAACTCAGTATAGCGAGATGCAAGTTCGCAGGATTTCTGCAAAAGGAAAAATCAGTCGACAGACATCCAAGATAAGTCGCTTCCGAGTAACTAAGAGAAAAAGATGACGTTTCTAAGACCACAGCCGAATCAAAAACATTCGACAGTAGTCTCGGGGACTACACCCAGTGGGTACACTCAACGTGCCCCCACTGGTTCAAAAAAAAGAAGAAAAGAGAAAGTCGACTGTCCGCAGTCGACCGGATACAGCCCCATTCGACGTGGCCTGACCAGACGAAGTAAAGAAATACAGATACAGAAACACAAAGTAAAGACTATAGTCGACTGCCAGCAGTCCACCGTAGTCTCGGGGACTACACCCAGGTGGTGCACTCAGCGTGCCCCCACTCGTCCGAGAACTGGTAAACAGACCCAGTGGGTGTACAGATACAAAAGATCTTCAAAAAAAGAGACTCTTCAAACGATCAAGTGTCGAGTCGACTGACCTGGACGTTGCTCTGAAGAGCCGAACTCGCGTCATAGGCTGCTAGGCTGGCCTCCCGAGCCATCTTCACCTGCTCCATCATGACCCCCGCCTGGCGTATAGCCTCCTTTGCAGCAGCCACTTCATCCTCAGGGACGGGGTACGCAGCAAAAAGCGAAGATGGATCCGCAGTCGATGCCGAAGGCCGCACACTCGACAGAGGGTTGGCGAAAGTCACAGAAGCTCGAGGGGTGTCGCCACCATCCCGAGCCACGGTCTCAGACGCCGGAGTAGGCTGGGGAGTCCTGTCAGCCGACGACCTCTTGTTCCTCCTCACCCTCAGCGGTTCGTTGTCATCGTCATCCAGGAGGTCGATAACATGAGGAGGGGCTGCAAGGGAAACATTCAATCGACCAGAATTGCAAGAAATGACCAGTCGACTCAAAAACAGAATGTCAGTAATCGTACCAGGGTTGGAGGTAACAGCATCCCCCATCTCTTGGTCGCCGTCCTTAGCAGAGACCTCAGAAGTAGCTGCGCTGCAAATCTTGAAAAGTCAGTCAGTTGGCTCAATGAATCGACCAAGGATCCGTCCACAGTTGACAAAGGAAAACAAGCTTTATTACCCAGAAATGGTAGGGACGGCTATCTTCATCTTGGGCAGAGCCTTGGGCAGCTTGGACAGCGTCGTGAGTGGGTGCTTGGGGACCTTCCCAGTCGGTGTTGGAGAAGAAGTCCGAGGGCGTTTTGACGACGGCCCAACGGAGGCAGTCGCCTTGCCGCGTTCCTATGTCGGGTCGTGTGCGAGCTTGGATCGCCTCTCCGGGTGGGGGGGTTCAACCTCCTCCTCCTCCTCTTCGCTGGAGAAGACGTCGTCGCCTCCCTCTCCTTCACCATCAGACTCCCACTCGCCTTGGTCATCCCCGCTCTCGCCTCCGCTCGCCTCCCCTTCCTCAGTCGACCCCTGTGCCCCGTTGGGCGTCGAGTACATCTCAGTGGTCGCCTGGAAAACAGCAGACTAAACAAAAGTCAATCAACCTACTCAAAGAAGACCAACGCAGAAAACAAGATTTCAGTCGGGAGCATAAAGACATACCTGGTCCACCTCGTACGAATCGTCGAGTGGAATGACCCTCCTGGCTCCCCGGGGGTTGTCTTTGTTCCCCGTGATGCTCGACGGCCACCCCTCCAATATCTCGTCGGTGACCTCCTCCGGGTGGATCCGAGTGGTGTCCTCGATGCCTGAGTACAGCCACATCGGGTGGTCACGAGCCTGGAGCGGCTGGATTCGCCTCTTGAGGAAGACTTCCAGCAGATCCATTCCTGTCACACCCTCACGGACAAGCTCAACCACTCGACCCGCCAGCACCTTGACCTGGGCCTTTTCTTCCGGCGTCACCTTTAGAGAAGCAGGTTTTTGGGCTCGGTCGAGAGAGAAAGACGGGAGACCAGTCGACTGCCCTGGGGTCGCCTGGTCCTGGCAGTAGAACCAAGTTGCCTGCCAACCTCGGACCGACTCCGGGAAAGTGATGGATGGAAAACAGCTCTTTCCCCTCGTTTGGATCACCAAGCCCCCGCACAACTGGATCACTTGCGTCCTCTCATCACTCGACTTGGCCTTCTTGACCGACTGAGAGCGACAAGTAAAAATGTGCTTGAAAAGCCCCCAGTGTGGATGGCAACCCAGGAACGCCTCACACATGGAAATGAAAGCAGCGAGGTAGACAATGGAGTTTGGAGTAAAGTGATGGAGCTGCCCTCCGAAGAAGTTCAAGAAATTCCGAAAGAAAGGATGGGGCGGCAGAGAAAACCCTCGGTCAATGTGAGTGACCAGGAGCACGCACTCACCGTCGCGGGGTTGAGGTTCGATCTCTCCCCCCGAAAGACGCGCGGCTTTGTGGGGAATGGCTCCCCCCTCGACCATGTCGTCAAGATCCTCCTGCCGGAGCACCGACGGCATCCAGTCCCCCTGGATCCAACCTTTGGGCAGGGCGGTCCTAGAGGAAGATCCACCGTGTGCAGACCTCTTCCCTTTCCCCGCCGCCGCCACCTTCTTCGCGCGCTCCAAAGCAGTCGTCTTGCCCTTCACCATCGTCGCCGGCGAAATCTCGAACAGGTTTGCGGCGATAGGGCGAGAGCGGAGGTAGCGGAAGAGGTTGCGAAGGAAGAGAGGAAGAAGGAGAAGAGAGAAGTACGCGCACTGTTGGGGAACTCCGAGCCGACAACTTATAAGGGGCCGCTCCCGAGTGGCTGCCCGTAGGCCCAGGCTATCCAGTCAAATCCCGCAGCAGGCGCGCGCGCAGTATGTGGCGAAAAAGGCGACGCGGAGATCGAGGAGCCTCCGCGTTGTCACTTCCGATTACTGCGGCCGCTCCCGTCCCGCGCACTTCCCAAAAAATCCGAATCCCGTGATATCCGCTGGCTGCAGAACAACTTGTCAAAGAAGAAGACCCCGCACGCACCGGCGGTCGGTACGTCACAGGTAAAGAAATCCACTCGACGAAAGGCCTGGAATGGATCAAGGCGACTGAAAGAGGTTGATGACGTCATCCGTGACGGTCGACCCAGAACGAGGCACTCATATAGTCCAAAGAACCAGTCGGAAAGGTCACCAACCCTTTCTCACTCTAACCTCGATCCATTCGGGGGCTAATGATGAAGCTATGTACCTAGGGTAGGGGCACGGACCCATCCTAAAAAAGCCCTACCCGAGGACATCCCTAGAAGGAGTCACCTTTCTAACGACTTGAAGGTATCCCATCGACGGGTTCAAGACACTCGACCAAAGAAACTATCACTCGACCATGAAGCCAACCACTCGACTGCCAGAAGACCTAAAGTCACTCTGCAGGCAAATGGTCGGCTATTAAGTAGTCTTTATGGTCATTATAACACTTTATCAGGGGCGTTACCAGTAACGCCCATCCTTAAATGTACCTGAAACCCTACATTACTGAGGGCAGGAGGGGGCCGACGAACTCTATATAAGCCACCCCCCTCCTCAGTATGAAGGGTTCGCACCCTTGTTATCTACACACGCATAATCCAATCGACCGCCTCCGGGCACCGAGACGTAGGGCTGTTACTTCCTCTGAGAAGGGCCTGAACTCATAAACCTTGCGTGTTTACAACTTCCCAATAGCTAAGATCTAGCCTCTCCATACACACCCCCCTACTTTCCTGTCAGACTTAGAACCACGACAGCATGCGCGCGCTCCGTGTCGAGTTGAGCCTCTGCCTCTTGGTCCTCCTTTAGTATCGCCATGGTGAACCGCTGGTCCGCCTGCACCATGGGGGACTCGGACGCTGGCACGAAGTCGACGTCCATCGTCTCATACCATCGGGGGCCTCCTGCGCCACGACCTCCGCCATGAACATTGAATCGGCTTCCTCCTCCTTGTAGCTTGGCTCCAGAGAACTCGGGGATTGGCCCGCCGTAAAGCGAGCTTGGGAACGGAGGTCTGTGGCGCCAACCGCCGCCGCGATTTCTGCGCGGCGCTCCGGCGTCAGCATCTTGTAGTAAGTGATCTTGTGGTGCACCATGGCTTTCCGGAGAACTAGGGGACGCTTGATGTGGGCTAGGGGATCGAAAGGTGGGGGAATGGGCTGGAGATTTGGTGTGGTTTTAGGGCAGTGGCTGGCGTAGGCCGAGCAGCGAAGGTTTTGGTGTGAATAGTGGTTTCGGTGACGATCTGTCAATCGGTTTTGACTGTACATCGCTCTTGTCGCGTTCACGTTGCAGCCCGGCACGCTGGACCCTCCACGTCGCTCACCGAATGGAACGCACTTCGTCTTGCATTTTCGCTCGCTTGTGGGACCGCAGTTGAGAGCAAACCGACGTCCCTCCCCCTCCCCCGCCCACATCATTTATTATAGCACCACTCCCTCCATTTTATGCGGAGTAAATAAAAACAGAGGGAGTATACTACGGATGAGGATCCCCTGACGTGGCCGAACCCATTGAGTAACTGACATGCGGGGCCTAGCAAGCATGGGGTCCGCTAGTAAGTGACCGAAAGGGAGGGTAAGGCAGGGATACCTACGTCAGAGGATCCACTTCCACTATACTACTTTGACCAAATGTTAGAGTAATAATATATGACATGCAACTTACACAAATGTTAGAGTAATAATATATGACATGCAACTTACACAAAGCATACAGGGTCTAATGCGTTTTTCGAGGCTAACTTTGACCAAATGTTAGAGTAATAATATATGACATGCAACTTACACAAAGCATACGGTCAAATTCCTATGTGAAAGGAGTTTCCAATGATATAATTTTCACATTATACATCTCACGTACTATTAATCTTGTCAATAGTCAAATTGGAAACCATCTCGAGTACAAATCTAGGAGTACGTACGAATCAAACAATATTGATTGGGCATTGTTGAATGTTGATACCTTTTTTATCAAAGTAGATATACTTTGACTACACATAAAACTTATATATAAACTAGAAAAGGATAGGAGGGAGTATATTGTACGTTCAAAAACGAAACGAACATTGAATACCCTTTATATATGATTTGCGGATGCTATGATCACCGGTTCAAAATTTTGAATCCGCCTTAGGTATCACGTGCCCCCACTCGTTTCCTCTCGATTTCATCTCGGGGTCCGGAGATCTATTGAAAGAGGACTAGGGTGGGTACAT
Organism: Triticum monococcum; assembly: GCA_034509565.1. Taxonomy (NCBI): domain Eukaryota; kingdom Viridiplantae; phylum Streptophyta; class Magnoliopsida; order Poales; family Poaceae; genus Triticum; species Triticum monococcum. The sequence goes on from CM067843.1 coordinate 638,054,872, forward strand.
GCGAATGATACTCGGCGGAATGTTCAAATGAGGCATGCGGGAGGATGGACTCGACTGGAGGGCGACATGATCGATGGAGAAGAGGGTTGGAGAGGAATGAGAAATAAGCAAACGCCACATGATTATACTTGAACGGCTCAAATAAACAATAAGTTGTCTCGCTTGGCCTACATAGTGAAAGGCCTAATGCGCAACGCGGAGCACTGACGCTCAAAAAACAGGGAAACAGACATGTGGGGCACACCCGTCAGGACGACGTAGCACAGACTAGTCCAATGGAGGAGCTGGCCCACGACCTCCTCGCCACCGACAACCGTTCATGTGGGTCGTTGGGGCGAACAACGAGGCGCAGCTCCAGCACTGCCTCTGGACACGGCGACCGTGGTGAGCGACACGCTCATATCATCGCCAGACACGGTCGGTTTCAGTTTGCCGAGGGTGGCGTTAGTGCTGTGGCACGACCAACGGTATGTTTGGTTTGTGCCCAAGGTTGCCCCATCAAAGCATTGGGTAGCAAAAATTTTGGTTGAGGTATTGGTTGCCCATGATTTGGCCGACATTGGCAAGAAAAATGAACTTGAGTTGGCTAGAGTTCATTGGCATTCCAAAGAAATGGCAACCATCCAAACAAAGACCAATCTTTGGGTCATGACCAAAATTTTGGTTGAGGTATTGGTTGCCCATGATTTAGCCGACATTGGCAAGAAAAATGAACTAGAGTTGGCTAGAGTTCATTGGCATGCCAAAAAAATGGCAACCATCCAAACAAAGACCAATCTTTTGGTCATGACCAAAATTTTGGCAAGGTGCACTTTGGCCACAATCCAAACACACCCCAACACCCGGCTCGTCAAGGATGCACGGGGCGCCACGACGCGTCCGCGGAGTGGTGTAGCACGGCCAACTGCATCCTCTGGACCTGAGACCATGCTGGGTCGTCTTGCTTTTTCAATGACATGTGGGGATCGCATGTGAGCAAAGGGCATCTCCAACGTTGCCACGACCGCAGCTGACTACCCTGGCACACCAAAACCCTCGTCCCTCGCGCCGTCGCACGGTGCGTTCACAGCCGGCGCCAGCTGCCCGCATTCATGCCGTCCATTCGTATGTCGTCATTAGGAGGCTTAGTGCCCGCGGAACCAACTCCGATGACTTAATGACGCACCCGGACGCTTGGCCTCACCGGAATGCGCTACTTAAAGCGGCAACGCCCAGCTAACCTCCACACCATAGCGCATCGTCCTCCTACCTGGAACCACATCCTCCATGACCGCAAGCGCGAACGCTCTGCGGGAGAGCTTGTCTTCGGGGATGGAGCTCGAGGTCGCTGCCCTCGCTCAAGTCACCGCACAAGCGGTGGCCATGCTGGCGGCCGACGATGGGAGCACCGTCAGCCATGCGTCCTACTTGCCGCCGTCCAACGTCCGGCACCGCCGAGGTCGGGGACTCCTCCGAGGATGAGTAGGGCATGGGAGGCGGCAGGGCATGGTGTGCCAACTGGCCGGTCCGTCTCCCGTGTTCTACTTTTCCTCGCCGGAGACCGCACCTTCACTTCACGGGTCTTGACCCCCGCCCCCGTACATGGAGATCACAGATGGAGGACGTTGGTCGCCGCCGTAGAATAGGTTTAGGGTCGGGTTTCTTTTATTTTTTTTGTCCTATAAAAGTTCGAAATGTAATGAAAAGCTGTTGTGTTTGCATTAATCTCGGACGGTGTATATGAACTTTCACAATAATATACATATTGTAGGAGTACTAGCAAGATGCCCGTGCATTGCACGGAAGATCAAGATCTTGTGGGAGAAAAGGATGAACGAGGGAAAGCCTTATCTGCAAATGTGAAGAGGAGTGTGGGTAAATTGTCATAGTTTACTTCCTATATGTTAGATATAGATCGGACGGCCTATATTGCAGGATCGGACACATCTTTCTACATTACGGGAACCTACGAAAGGGTTAACGTAAATTGCCTCTCTCTCTCTCTCCTCCCCTGATTTTCATGGTGGTGGGCCCCTCCCTCCCCCCAATCTACAATCAACAGCTCACACGTTTCACATTACGTTAATTACGTAACTAGGATTACGTAGGTGTAGCATTACTCATCCCAAAAAACCCAACTAAGCCAACCTCCCAGCATATCGCGTGGGAAAAGACCCGACCGCGCCGTTTTAGTCGGGATTACCGGATTACTAGTAGTAGTATCGACGGATCGCGCGAAGCAACAGATTTTTTAGGTGGCGAAGCACCTAGTTTAAAGCAAAAAAATACGGTACACTCACAGCACTCCTGTCGCGGTCGCATTGCACTCCACACACGTTCGGTCCTGCACACGGCTCACGCAAACGGAACGCGCTTCGGCTTGCCTCTTCACTGACACGTGGGACTACACTTGGAGAAACCGACCATGCGCCAAACTCCCCCCACCCACCGCACGAAAATCCTCCCCCCCCCACACCCAAAAATTCCCCCCAAATCCGATTAAACCGCCCTTCGGCCAACTAGTCAATAATATTCCCCAAACCCCCCTCCCCCCTGTCCCCCTCCACTCCATTCGCTCCGCCAAAGCCGCCCTCCCCGCCGCGCCGATACGTCCGTGTCGCGGTTCGGTGATCCTCTCGCTCCCATAGTACGCTCTCGTAGACTACCGTCCTCTAGCCGCGCCGCCACCTCTGGCTACGTTCTTGTGGAGGCGCACGGTGGTCAACGCCGCCACCGTTGGCGACGTTCGTGTGGAGACGCACGGCGGTCAGCTTCTCCCACGGTACGCGCATTCTAGACTGAGGCCCCGTTCATGTCGGTGTAGCGCTGAATGTTAGCTGATAGACGTTGTTAATCTCACTGTTTGCCGAAGTACTTTTTTGTCAATATGCTCTGCTGAAGAAACTTCCTTGCCCTGTTTTGCACTCAATCTGCTTAGCTGGGATGGCATGCCAAGGCCGATTAGTTGCTAAAATATCCTTCCGTATATTTATTGAGACGTAGATTGCCATGGTCTAGTAGCCAATCTGTTAGCTGAAATAGCTCTACACCGTTTTATACTCGATCTTTGTTGCTGCGATGGCCTTCGATAGTTCAATGGCTGTGTGCTCGGCCTCATTGACTGCTAGAACAGCCTGCGATAATTTGGCACTCAAATCTGTTTGCTGGTTTAGCTTTACATATATTTCGTTACTTAGATTTGCTCGTCCAAATATCTTGCCATAGCTTTAGACACCGACCTAGGTATTTTTTTCTGGACTTCTTAAAAAAGCATATATGTTTTTCCTGTAATATCTAGTAGAAGAACTAATTTGTATGTCTAACAGATGGACAGGACTTGGATAACTTTTGCTCGAAGATTCTCCGCTGCATATGTCGAGGGGGTTGAAAACTTCATGAACTTTATCAGAGCTGAGTACAGTGGTCCGAAATCAGTTGTGCTCTGCCCATGTAGCAGTTGTATGAATTCAGTTACAAGACCCCAGTCAACTGTGCAAAATCGTCTACACTTGTATGGGATGTCGGTCACATATACTAGGTGGGTTCATCATGGTGAAGCTGTGAACGTCAATGTTATTGACTACGTGGAAGCAGCGGATCACCATCTTGATCTGCCTGATGCTCAGGTGGAAGAAGAGGAGGAGGTGGTGGTGGCGGAGCCAGTGAGTTTGACCAACATTGAAACAATGTTACGAAATGCTCGTGCATTTCGTGAACTTTCACCTGCAGAAGAAAACGGTGGGCCCGCATGTTGGAACAATGCAACATTGCTGTCACCCCAGGAAATAACCTGTCAGTATTCTCAGCTATGGTCACCTTTCTTCAGGTGAAGTGTAAGTGCATCTAGTGCCACCCCTAGTTAGTTTTGGAGTATTGACGACAAAGCTAGTTGAGGGACTAATATGTTTGTGAGAATTGCAGGATAACACAGGTAGAAGTCCCTCATTGATTCGGTTTTACTACCAGAGATGACCCCTAAAAATGTACGAAGACATTGCAGTCAATGGTGGTATATGAAGATATTCACTGTGAAGACTATGACAAGAGAAGACACCACATGAAGCCTATGGAGCTCGAAGACTTAGATCTTTCATAGTTCTCTTATTTGTGTTGAGTCATAGGAACCACCGTACTGCTAAGTGGGGTCCAAGAGAACTAGTCAGAACGACTGAAGTGATGCCTAAACAAAAAACCTATGTCTTCGAGTGAAGACTATGAGAGAAAATCTTGTCCAGAGTCGAACAAGTCAGCTTTGCTTGTAGCCCAAGTAAAGTTGCCGTGTGAGTTTGAAATCTGACCGTTGGAACACGTGTCAGTTCCTTAGTGACCCAGGGTCATTTCGGACAAATCAGGCCGGGTTGCCTAGTGGCTATAAATAGCCCACCCCCTACAACCATAAACAGTTGGTTGCTCAGATTTCAGTGCACGGCTTTTGTCGTTTGAGAGCAACCCACCTCGAAGCCTTTGAGAGAGAATACCTAGCGAGGAAAAAGCCCTAACCACCCAGAGCCAGAGCAAATTGGGCATCACTTAAGTCTTCTTGTCTGAGTGATCTGAAGACTTATTACACTTGAGGACTGTGCATCCTCCAGCCGGTTAGGCGTCGCGTTCTGAGCATCCAAGAGTCATTGTGGATTGCCGGTGAACGAAGTCTGTGAAGGTTTGGGAGTCTACCTTGAAGACTTACCAGAGTGATTGGGCAAGGTCTGTGTGACCTTAGCTCAAGGAGAATACGGTGAGGACTGGGTGTCCTGAGCTGCGGTTCAGGACTGGGTGTCCGGGACTGTGTGTCCTAAGGTTTAAATACCTAGCCGCTCCAACCAGACGTACAGTTGTCACAGCAACTGGAACTGGTCCCACAAATCATTGTCTTCAACGAGTCACTGGTTTCATCTTCACTTCCCTTTACATACTGTTACTCGTTATGAAGTCATTGCATGTTTGCTGTATCTTTTGTCTTCACTGAGTGACTGTGTGTTCTGTTTGGCTTCATAATATCTTCCTACCTAATCCGTATTACACTACAGCTATTTGTCACTGTGCTTTCACTCTGTTGATACTTGACCATGGCTTGCCTAGTGTAGTCTAACTTCCGCTGCATAGTAATAGACATATCTCTACTGTTTGTCTTCATAACTTCCACGTATTGAAGACTTTCATAAAAATCGCCTATTCACCCCCCCTCTAGTCGATATAAAGCACTTTCAATTGGTATTAGAGCAAGGTGCTCCCTTGTTCTGTGTGATTCGGTTTAACCACCTGGAGTTTTAGCTATGTCGACTGCAGGGATAATCAAAGCCTCCACTGCGTGCCCCGTCTTCGATGGAACTGAATATCCCTACTAGAAGAATAAGATGCGCATGCATCTTGAAGCCATTGACGTCGACCTATGGTATGTCGTCGAGAACGGTGTTCCCAAGGCTGGAGAAGGTGTCACTACTGCTGATGTCAAGAAGTTCACTCAACTGGACTCTACTGCCAAGAATATCATCTGTGGTCATCTGACCAAAGGACAGTATGGCCGTGTGAGTGCTTTGAAGACATCCAAGCTGGTCTGGGACTGGCTCTCCAAGGTCAATGAAGGCATCTCAACCCAAAGAGATCAGAGAATCAGTGTTCTTGGCAACCTCTTCAACCGCTTCAAGCGAAATGACAATGAGAATGTCCAGCACACATTTGACCGACTTACTGACATCACAAATGAGCTTCAAGCCCTCGGCGCCACTGAGATCACAAAACATGAAATCGTCAAGACGCTGCTGAGATCACTTGATAGTTCGTTTGACATCCTAGCCTTGATGATTCAAGAATGTCCTGATTTCAAGACACTCAATCTGTTTGACATACTCGAAAGGCTCAACACACATGAGTTTCAGCTTTCTGAGAAAAGAGATATCTACGGTCCAAACTACGGGCGAACTCGTGCCCTGAAGACAAAAGCTGTTTCCTCATCTGAAGAAGAATCTGACAGCAGTTCTGATGATCCTGAAGACATTGGAAGGGAACTTGCAATGCTAGTGAAGAAGTTCCAAAAATTCACCAAGAAGAAAGGCTTCAGAAAGTCTTCACGATCAAGCTCAAGGAGTGATGAAGCTTCTGCTCATGACTACAAAAAGAAAACATGCCACAAGTGCAAGAAAACTGGACACTTCATCTCTGAGTGTCCACAATGGGACAATGAGAACCGAAAGAAGAAGAAGAAGAGCAAGGAATATGACTCTGACGACAAGAAGAAGAAGAAATACTCAAAGTCTTCTTCCAAGTCTTCCTCAAAGTCTTCATCACACAAGAAGAGCTCATCTGCCAAGGCACGTGCGTTTGTTGGCAAGGAAATGGATTCAGAGGAGGAGTCCGCTTCTGAGGAGGCAGAGGTGGAGTCTGAGGAGGAGTCTGATTCTGGCATTGCAAGTCTGGCTACAGCATACGTTGCCAAGATTGTCTTCAACACTGAAGACAATGACTCCATCACCGACACCGATGCAAATGACAAGTACTACTCCGATCCTACCTACTGCTTCATGGCACGCGGTGCCAAGGTAAACACATGCACTACTCACTATCAAACATGTAGTGACGATGACTCTGATTATGATTCAAAACCCAGCTACAAAACACTTGCTAAAATTGCAACTGAACAATAGAAAGCCATGGAACATATTCGAAAACTGTTAGACAGAAGCGATGATCTGTTGGGTGCTGAAATGACTCGATCTGAATCCTTAATTGAAGACATAAAAAATCTTCACGTTAAGTATCAGGAACTTGAAGATCGTCATGATACTCTCTCAACAACTCATGAAAAGCTTTCCTATGATTATCTTCAAAGGAAGCAAGATCTTGAGAAATTGAGAGCGGCTCATGAAGATCTTCAAAAGGAAAATGAATCACTTGGCGCCGAACAGATCAGTTCCGCTCAGGAAGGATTTGAACCACCATGTCTTAAATGCATTGAGCGTGATAATGCTGCCTCTGTTGCTGAATGTTCTACTGCTACTGCTGTTGCAATATCTTCAACTGTTGATGTGGTAACTAACCCCTCTACTGAGGATACCACTGCTATTGTTGATGAGAATGCTAGGTTGAAGACATTGCTTGAAACAGGGATGTACAAAAGTCTTAAAGGGCATCAGACATTATGTGATGTCCTCAAGAAGCAGATTCTGAACCGAAACCCTAGGAAAGAGGGTGTTGGGTTCATAAGGAAAATGAATGCTGATGGCTCTTACTGGAAACCTGAGCAGTACCCCAAAACCAAGTGGGTTGCTGCAAAGGAACCTACAGCAGATCCATCCAATTTATCTGGATTCACTTGTGCTAACCCCATTATCATTGATGAATCCTTTGATGCAAACTATGTACTGTTTAAGAATCAGAATGGTGAAGTGTTTGCCAGGTACATTGGTACTAACTGCAGGAATGGACCGCCTATGAAGAAGATCTGGGTTCCAAAAAAGTGTCTGGAAAATCTTCCTGTGAATGTCTTCATGACTCCTCACATGAAGAAGACAAACCTCAGACCAAAGGCTTCATACGGTCCAAAGGCTTCATACAGACAAAGGACTCACCTGCGTCGCACTAACGCAAATGTTTTGCAAGGAAACCACACTCAGGCATATGAATATGAGAGTGGTTCATCAAACCGCCATGTTCATATGACCAAGAACTATTCTGCCTATTCATATGAGTACTATTGTCCGCCTGCTAGACTGTTTGCTAGGGCTCCAAAGCCAAAATTCTCAGATGCTGCACTTAGACTTATTGCTTCTAAGCCACCCTTGAAGATGTGGGTGGCTAAGAAAGCTTAACTCTCTTTTGCAGGGAAAGGTCTCCAGCAGAAAATCAAAATCTTCTGACGCTATTACTGGGGACCTTAAACATCTTGTAGGGCGCAAGATCAAATGCCCGAATGGCATCACTATGTACTTCGTTCCTGAATCGCATGCTACTCTCCCTATTAGTCCTAATCTGGATCTAAGTTTTCATAACCCACTACGTACGACACCAGCGTCTTCAGAATGGATTGTTGACAGTGGGTGTACAAATCACATGACCGGCAAAAGAAGCCTTCTTATGGACTCAACCTTACGTCCATCCGACAAGAGCCACATCACATTCGCTGACACTGGTAAAAGTAAGGTATTGGGTCTAGGTAGAGTTGCAATCTCAAAGGATCAACACATGGATAAAGTCATGCTTGTCGAATCCCTTGGCTTCAACTTAATGTCTGTCTCAATGCTTTGCGATTTGAACATGATAGTAATATTCGGAAAATATCGTTGCCTGGTACTAATGGAATCTGACAAGTCTCTAGTGTTTGATGGGTATCGGAAAGATGATTTGTACATGGTAGATTTCTCAGCAGGGCCACAGCTTGCAGTATGTCTTCTGGCAAAAGCTTCAGAATGCTGGCTTTGGCATCGGAGGCTTGGGCATCCTGGCATGAGGAACCTCCACACCCTTGCAAAGAAGAAGCATGTCATAGGCATCGAGGGCGTCAAGTTCAAGAAAGATCACTTATGCGGTGCCTGTGAAGCAGGGAAGATGACAAGGGCAAAACATCCCTCGAAGACAATCATGACCACTACTCGACCCTTCGAACTGCTTCACATGGATCTTTCCGGTCCCACTCACTACTCAACTTTTACCACTACTGCTTGCCTCTATGGCTTTGTCATTGTTGATGATTACTCTAGATATACTTGGGTGCACATAATCCTTTACAAGACTGAAGTGCAGAATGTCTTCAGACGCTTCGCCAATCGAGCAATGAACAACTATGGCGCCAAGATAAAGCACATCAGAAGTGACAATGGCACTGAATTCAAGAACACTGGCCTTGATACATATCTTGATACCGTGGGCATCACACATGAATTCTCAGCTCCGTACACGCCACAGCAGAATGGCATCGTCGAACGCAAGAACAGAACACTCATTGAGATGGCCAGAACGATGCTAGATGAATACAAGACTCCAAGAAAATTCTAGCCTGAAGCCATTGACACTGCATGCCATACAATCAATCGTGTTTATCTTCACAAGCTTCTGAACAAGACATCTTATGAACTCCTAACTGGCAAGAAGCCAAATTTCAGTTACTTCAGAGTATTTGGCGCAAGGTGCTGGATCAAGGACCCACACCATACCTCAAAGTTTGCACCAAAAGCACATGAGGGCTTTATGCTTGGATATGGAAAGGATTCGCACTCCTACAGAGTCTTCAATCTCTTTCATTACAAAGTGGTTGAAACAGTGGATGTGCGGTTCGATGAGACCAATGGTTCACAAAGAGAACAACTGCCAGATGTGCTAGATGAAGTTCCAGCTAGTGAATCAATCAAGCTAATGGGAACTGGAGATATTATACCTTCTGAAGCTCATCTTGAAGAAGAACTTATCATCTCAGCACCTGATCCACATGAAGACAATGCTCAGCCTGAAGACATTCCTCCCAACAACAACTCAGATCAGCAAGAGCAAAGTCTTCGCCCTGTACATCCTCGTGTTGCCAATGAAGTGTAGATTGACAGAATAATTGACAGCATCAATGCACCTGGTCCACTCACTCGTTCAAGGGCAACTCAGCTGGCAAATTTCTGTGGGCATTTCGCATTCGTCTCAATTACAGAACCCAAGAAAGTTGAAGAAGCCTTCATGGAACCTGAATGGATTCAAGCTATGCAAGAAGAGCTTCAACAGTTTGAGCTGAATAATGTATGGGAACTGGTTAAGCGTCCGGATCCACGGAAGCACAATATAATAGGCACCAAATGGATATACTGCAACAAGCAAGATGGGCATGGTCAAATTGTCAGAAACAAAGCTCATCTCGTTGCTCAAGGATATACTCAAGTGGAAGGCATTGATTTCGATGAAACATTTGCTCCTGTGGCCAGACTTGAAGCCATACATATACTGCTGGCCTATGCAAATCATCATAACATACTTCTATATCAAATGGATGTGAAGAGTGCCTTTCTCAATGGCAAGATTGAAGAAGAAGTGTATGTTGCACAACCGCCTGGGTTTGAAGATCCAAAACATCTTGACATGGTATACAAGCTCAACAAGGCACTATATGGCCTCAAACAAGCCCCTTGGGCCTGGTATGACACACTCAAATATTTCCTGAAGAGCAAAGGCTTCATACCTGGTTCCCTAGATCCCACTCTCTTCACGAAGACATATGATGGTGAATTGTTTGTGTGCCAAATATATGTGGATGACATTATCTTCGGCTGCACCAACCAGAAGTACAGTGAAGAGTTTGGCTATATGATGCAAGAGCAATATCAGCTGTCTATGATGGGGGAGCTGAAGTTCTTCCTCGGTCTTCAAATACGACAACAACGCAACGGCATCTTCATATCTCAAGAAAAGTATCTCAAAGAGTGCCTGAAGAAGTTTGGTATGCAAGACTGCAAAGGCTTCACAACACCAATGCCAGTCAAACATCATCTGGGTCCCGACGACAATGGTAAAGAGTTCGATCAAAAGGTATACCGCTCCATGATTGGTTCCTTGCTTTACTTATGTGCATCTAGGCCAGATATTATGCTTAGTGTTTGCATGTCTGCTCGATTTCAAGCGGCACCAAAGGAGTCGCATCACTTAGCTGTGAAGCGAATTCTTCGATATTTGGCTCACACCCCAACTCTCGGATTATGGTATCCAAAGGGCTCATAGTTTGATCTGGTTGGATTCTCGGATGCTGATTATGCTGGTGACAAGGTTGATCGGAAGTCTACATCAGGCACATGCCACTTTCTGGGATGATCACTTGTATGTTGGTCTTCAAAGAAGCAGAACTGTGTATCCCTCTCCACTGCTGAATCTGAATACATTGCCGCTGGATCTTGCTGCGCTCAGCTTCTGTGGATGAAGCAAACTCTCAAGGACTATGGCGTTCATCTGAAGCAAGTGCCACTTTACTGCGACAGCGAAAGCGCCATCAAGATTGCCAATAACCCAGTTCAGCACTCGAAGACAAAGCACATAGAAATTCGTCATCATTTTCTCAGAGATCATGTTGTGAAGGAAGATATTGATATCATACACGTCAACACTGAAGAGCAATTGGCAGATATCTTCACCAAGCCCTTGGATGAGAAGAGATTTTGCAAGTTACAATGTGAGCTAAATATCCTGGAATCCTCAAATGTCCTGTGATCAGGCACACATCCTAACACATATGCATATTGATGACTTAGATGTGCAACACACGAAGTAACGTATATCTTCAATCAATGAAGACTTACATTCTAAGTGTGAATACATTAATGTGGAATTTGACTTCGGAGCACCACGATAATTGTGCGCCGTGTCTGGGTCTAATACTTCCTATACGGTGGGTAACGCCATCACCAAACGTTCTATGTTGAAGTGTTTCACTCATGGCGTTACCTTGCAATGTCTTCACATTTGGTTTGGCTTCAATATCAACATGTCTTCATGATTATCTTCACTATGTTGATTATATAGATATATATATACTAGTGTTCTGTCCTCTACAGCATTCACTTATAGCTATGTCTTCTTATTTGAATCTTTTGAACTAAGTGAATGTGATCGGACCCTAACCTCTCTATGCTCTCTATCTCAAATTCTATCTCTCCAAGTCATATGCATTCTATTGAAACTGTCGAATGTCTTCTCTGCGTCCTTGACAGCAGAAGACACAGAGACAACCTTTAAGTCCGTTTTCAATGCTTATTTATCCACATGAAATCCGGAGAAGTAGGAACGACCACCCGACAATCCAGGCGTGCGTGGGACATGGAACTGCCCCCAAAATTCCGCATGATGGCCACGTGTTACTCAGATGCGAATCGCCAGGGGCACCTGTGTAATAGCGCAGTGCCGCCCCTGTAACTATAAATACACACTCACTGCAGTCATTATCCCTTCTTCCACCCTCGCGCGAACCCTAGCGCCACCGCTAGACCTCGACGACGCCGGTGACGAAGCGCTTCGCTGCCACAACCTCTCCGACACTGTCTTCACGCTGATCACGGACATCATCCTCTCCGCCATCACCGTAAGTGTCCTCCGTCGCCAAGTTAGGGCACGGAAGATTGAACTGCTCGGCCTCATCTTCCTCTCCATCTAGCAGTTCCCAGTGTGGTAAATAAAACTTCTTTTTATGGCACCTTTTGATCCTATGGTTTTGTCACTTTCTACCATAAGAAGTTTCTATTCACACAAGTTAGATCTCTCTCAATCTGCATCTCATAACATGCCTAGTATATTCACTTGCACTTGTACCGATCTGTGGGTTCGTACAAATCTGGAACCAACTTCTTATGTATGAGTGAATGTCTTCGCACGATGAGGTCAATGTCTTCTAAACTGATTTATCTTCAAATCTTCTGAGAATGCATATGACCTCTTCCCCTTCCCTCGCACCTTAATGCTGTCACAGGTACATGTCCGTGGGAGAATCCTTTGGTTCTCATAGTCTGCATTCATTTGGAGAGTTCTTACAGCATCACATAAATTCTCCTGAAGCCAGTTCCTATTGGTCCAGCAAGAGAAAGCCTTTGAAGCCTTTGAACATCTTGAAGCAAGGAAGGGGAGCAGACAGCGTCGTGGCGGAACATCCAAAGATCTGCCTGATGAACTCGCAGAAATGTATAAAAGAGATCCTGAAGAGAATTACAGTCAGTGCAAGACCCGAATCCAATGGATTCGATGCTATTGGGCATAACAATGGTTCAAATACCGCTTCACAACCCAAGAGTATGCTAAGAAAAACGCCATCAAGAGACCTTGGGGAGACATCCTATACAAGAATCTTCTACCCAGGTCCAGAGATGAAGCCATTGCTCAAGGCTTCTATCCATGCATGGTCCGTGGGCCACAGCCGGATGATGCACATCCGTTGTCACTACTCTGGTGTCGTGATGACAATCTATTCAAGCGCAACTTTCAGTTTGCCCAAAATTCAGCGAAGTAGAACAAGAAGAAGTTTGGGTTAGACTTCAACCCTGGTCCCTCATCACCAAGGGAAGATGGCACACGACACGCAGAACCCAATGTCATCGGTCCTTTCGCCAACCTTGAAGGCCTCATCACCTACATCTTGGTTCAAGGGACTGCAGTGAATGAGCCTGCAGCTGACACCGACTCTGATGACGCGCCTGCAGTGCCGAAGCCAAAGCAGTTGAAGAAGCCAAAAGCTTCAAAGCCGGCCCCTTCACCAAAAATCTCAAGGGCGAAGCCATTGGCAACTGCACCTCCTGAAGACAGTGTGCAGTCTGAAGACGTATCCCGCATCTCCAAGCCCCAGAAGAGCAAGATGCCTCAGCCACACTGCGGTCAAGAGCTCACAGCTGCTGCTATTCTGCGCAACGACGCCATTGATCTATCAAGTGATGAAGACCTTGCAGATGACGCTCTTGAGCAACTCATCAAGAGCAAAGAAGAAGCAGAAATCTTCAATAATCTGCCTCTCTTTGATGTCGCCATCATCCACGACTTCATTGACGAGTGGTTTGACACGCCAAACATTAGCTTTGAAGATCTGCAGCTACCCATTGGCCTCAGTGTTGCCTTCCAAGGAGCCATTGCTTCAGAACTAGCCATCGCCCAGCGCGTTGTTGAGCTGAAGCAGAAGATTGACTATGAAAAGGCTCAGTTCAAGAAGCATATGGCTAAGCTCAGCGTGCAAGAAGTGAAGAACTTCAAGATCATGATGCACGAGCTCAAGGAAAACTTCCTGAAGAAACGCGCCGAAGCTCAAGGTTCACGTGAGCGCATGAAAACTCTGGCTGACAGATGTGTGCAAGCCAATAATGAGGCTGAGAAGCGCAAGGCACTTGGGCGTCCTGGCATCGACCCCAGGATGGCCGCAAAGAAGAAGAAGAAGCCTACTACGGCTGAACCCGATGCACCAAGGCAGGAAGCAGCTCTGATTGTCTTCCCAACTGCAACGACTGGCTCAAAGCCAAAGAACCGGTCAACCGCTTCAGAGATCAAGAAGACCAGGACTGCTGAGGCTGAAGCAAGGAAAAGGAAATATCATGAAGCCTCTCCTACTGCCCCCTCTAAGAAGAAGCGAAAGACCAAGAGAGATCGGGCTGCTCCCACAGAGCCCTTGATGGTTGAACCCCTTTCTATGGTCTATCCTGATGCAGAACGTCAACTGACAGTTCATGAGCCTGCTTCCACAAAGGCTCCTGTAGCTGAAGACATTCCAGCAGCCGACCCCATCGCTGCTGAAGACATTGGTCATCATGACAATGTAGCAAATGATGCAGTCCTTCCTTAGCAAGACCACAGCGAACTAATCAGCATTGGTCGTCCATTGACACCAATTACCCAGGATGCTTCATGGGCGGATCGCCCCCAAGAGGAAGATGAATCTGAGGCCCAGCCCACTCCGACTCCACAGGCGTCGTCTGCGTTACATAGGCTTTGCAAAGGTCCAAGACATCAAGTCTCTGAAGACATTCCGGCTGCATCAGCCGCAGGCGAAGAAGTACCACAAGATCCCACTCCCCTGTTCAACCAAGAAGCAGTTCTCCAGGAGAACGTGCCTGTGTCTGACCCTCCAGCTTGTCAAGTGGAGGATGCAAATCGTGAGGCTGCCACTACAAACCATGAAGCTAATGTGGAGCCCTCCCCACCAAAAGCATCAGAAGACAGTGAAGCCACTGATCCTGATACTTCTGTTCCTGAGTCTGCTGCCGGTCCCCAATTTGATTACCATGTTGAGCACAGGCCTCAGATACAGAAGCCGATCCCAAGATTGCCAAGATTCCCAGGTCCTGCATCAGCACCTGGCTCCTTCAACATCAATAGCTTCAAGGCAGACAATACCTTCTTCAATAGCTCCAAGAACCCCTACTCCAGGGAAAGGATTTCATCAGATCGGTTCTGGAGCTATCCTCAATGAAGCTACTACTCATGCATCCTGTACAACTAAAGTGCGTTATATCGACTAGAGGGGGGTGAATAGGCGATTTTTATGAAAGTCTTCAAAACGTGGAAGTTATGAAGACAAACAGAGGGGACAAGCCTATCACTATGCAGCGGAAGTTAGATCACACAACACAAGCCATAGTCAAGTATACAATATAGTGAAAGCACAGTGACAAACAGCTTCAGTGTAATGAGGATCAGGTAGGAAGAAGTTATGAAGCCAAACAGATCATACAGTCAAGTTGTGAAGACAGAAGACAAAGCAAGCATGCAATAGCTTCACAATGTGTACTGGTAAGTAAAGGGAGGTGAAGATGAAACCAGTGACACGTTGAAGACAATGATATGTTGGACCAGTTCTAGTTGCTGTGACAACTGTACGTCTGGTTGGAGCGGCTAGGTATTTAAACCAAAGGACACACAGTCCCGGACACCCAGTCCTGAACACGCAGCTCAGGACACCCAGTCCTCACCGTTTTCTCCTTGAGCTAAGGTCACACAGACCTCGCCCAATCACTCTGGTAAGTCTTCAAGGTAGACTCCCAAACCTTCACAGACTTCGTTCACCGGCAATCCACAATTTCTCTTGGATGCTCAGAACGCGACGCCTAACCGTCTGGAGGATGCACAGTCCTCAAGTGTAATAAGTCTTCAGATCACTCAGACAAGAAGACTTAAGTGATGCCCAATTACTCTGGCTCTGGGTGGTTAGGGCTTTTCTCCTCGCTAGGGATTTTCTCTCAAAGGCTTCGAGGTTGGTTGCTCTCAAACGACAAAAGCCGTGCACTGAAATCTGAGCAGCCAACCGTTTATGGTTGTAGGTGTGGACTATTTATAGCCACTTGGCAACCCGACCTGATTTGTCCGAAATGACCCTGGGTCACTAAGGAACTGACACGTGTACTAATGGTCGGATTTCGAACTCACACGGCAACTTTACTTGGGCTACAAGTAAAGCTGACTTGTCTGACTCTGGACAAGATTTTCTCTCATTGTCTTCACTCGAAGACATAGGATTTGAACTAGGCATCACTTCAGTCATCCTGACTGGTTCTCTTGGACCCCACTTAACAGTACAGTGGTTCCTATGACACAACATGAATGAAGTAAAACTACAAAGGATCTAAGTCTTCGAATTCCATAGCCTTCATGGGGAGTCTTCATATGTCATTGTCTTCGACATGAATGTCTTCATGAACCACCATTGTCTTCAATGTCTTCGTACATTTTTAGGGGTCATCTCTGGTAGCTAAACCGAATCAATGAGGGACTTCTACCTGTGTTATCCTGCAATTCTCACAAACACATTAGTCCCTCAACTAGGTTTGCCGTCAATACTCCAAAACCAACTAGGGGTGGCACTAGATGCACTTACAATCTCCCCCTTTTTGGTGATTGATGACAAACTAGTTGAAGTTTTCAATGGAGAATATAATTTGTGAAATTGTAAAGGAATTGTCTTCATAAGCTGCAAGGGCTCCCCCTGAAGATGTGCATATAATTGATTTGCTTCTGGAACGCAAATGCACATAGCGGGTTGTATTTTTGGGAATCCACTTCAACTTATGATGACAATCCACCATGCATGTAAAGATATATGAAGATAATGACATGCATAATGAAAAATGGACGTCTGCGAAATGATATAAGTGCGGAAATTATCGTCGTACATGCGGAATTTATCTTCGCAAAAACACAGTGGCAAACATAGTAGCAGACGACCATCAAGTTTAAGTGTTACAACTCAAAGAACCAAATGTAGCAAAACGAGAGTTGTAAGCACGAAGCAAAATGCAAAATATAAAGCACCCGCCCATATTATTGACCCGCTTGAAGACTATAGACATCATATGCTTCTCCCCCTTTTGTCAGTGATGACCAAAAAGGTTTGAAGACATAGAGTTTTCTACGCGTTCCTAGGCGCAGCAGGGTCGGTGGAGGCGTTTGGTGGTGCTGATGAGCTTGGTGCAGTGACGACGCGCGCTGAAGAAGGTGGTGGTGATGTAGCGTCGTCTTCTTCCTCAATGATTTTTCCAGTCACTGTGGCAGCAGAGGAAGAGAACTCTGATTCTTCAAGCGACGGATTTCCACGCAGCACAGCTCTTCTGGGGGGAGTGGAGTCAAACTTGAATCTCTCTTTGAAGCCATCCTCTTGTAGTTCAGCTTCAGTGCACATCATGGTGAGGCCTTTCCAAGTGCGGCGACAGGTTTCATGTGGGACAAAGGCATTCTTGGTGGCCAGATTCCTGATGCGATTGACGTCTTGCATGATACTGCGCATCTGCCGTTTGAGCCAGTCGTGATGCATATCTTGCTTTTGGTGCAGAGCCACAAGAAGTTCACGGTCAGTGAGTGTACGAGCGCGTTTCTTGGGTCTCTGTGCAGCTGTGCTGTCAGTGGCTTCAGTTGATGCAGGGGCATGTGTGGTGCCAGCCATTGGATACACTCTGGAGATGACTTCAACACCTTCGTCATTCTGCGTGAAGCTCTGGTGTTCTGCATTCTGAAGACATAGTGGTTGTTTGGCAGGCTCAGGATAGATGGCTTCAGCAGAGGTGTCCACATCAGGTAAGAAGATTCTGTGGTTGCGGGCAGAGGGCTGATATGAGATAGCAGAATGGAGCTTGATTAGCCTCATAACCCATGGAGCATAAATCTTCAAACCAAAGAGATCTGAGCCAGACGCTGCAAGTTGGCGTATAAAGAGATCATGAGCGTTGAAGCATTTGCCATGCAGGATACAGAAGATGAGAGTCTTCATGGCACCTTCAACCTTGGCATATCGAGAGTGCCCCTTAATGGGCCATAGAGTCCGCCTGATGATGTGATATATAGTTTTGGGCAGGTACTCTAAGTCTTCAACGAAGAACTCAGTTGGGTAAGGTGCATCAGGAAGCAATGGCTTCATCATTGAGAGCATCTGACTCATACTTGGCTCAGGTCGCTGAAATATGCTCTCAATTGCTTCAGCATGGAGTTGGCAGCCTTCTTCAAAGAGTTCGCCAGGAGTGGGTTGGCCGGTAAGCTCAATGATATCGAATGCATTGGCTTCATGATGGACATTGCCGGTCATCTACTCCAGGATCCAAGTCTTCGGATCTCTGTTGTAGCCTTTGATGTGCAGTGTGGCATAGAACTGGAGCAGAAGCTCTTCATTCCAGTGCTCTTCATCTGTGATGAACGGCAGCAGGCCAACTTGCTTGAAGCAGTCCAGTGCTTCTTCCAGACCAGGCAGACCAGCAATAGCTTCAACCTCAAGGCGCTGGTGAGGAAAGATACGGCCTTGGTTGTATAGGACGCAGGGGTAGTAGCTGCGCTGTGGGTAGCTCCAGAACCTATCTGATGCAATCCGTTCCCTTGAATAAGGGTTCTTGGAGCGGTTGAAGAAGATGTTATCTGCCCTGAAGCTATTGACATTAAAGGAGCCAGGAGCTGTTGCAGGACCTGGGAACCTTGGCAGTCGTGGGATTGGCTTCTGGACCTGGGGCCTGTGCGCAACATGATAGTTGAACTGTGGACCGGCAGCAAACTCAGGCACAGAAGGGTCAGAGGCAGTAGCTTCAGTGTCTCTTGAAGCTGTTGGTTGGTCGGGCTCCACACTTGCTTCAGTGTTGGTTGTGGCAGCCGGAATGTTTTCAGCCTCAACACGTGTAGTGAGAGGGACGGATTCAGGTGCGTTCTCCTTGAGAACTTCTTCTTGTTGGTGCGGGGGAGATGGAGCTTGAGGTTCTTCATGCTCTTCTTCATGTTCTTCGGCTGATGCAGCCGGAATGTCGTCAGCAGCCTGAGCCCTTGGCCCTTTGCGAAGCCTACGGAATGCAGGCGACGCTGGTGGAGTTGTAGTGGGCTGGGGCTCATTCTCTTCCTCCTGTGGGCGATCTGCCCACGATGCATCTTGGGTGATTGGCGTCAAGGGACGACCAATGCTGATCACTTTGCTTGGTTCAAGCTGAGGAAGGACTGCATCACCTTGCACATTGTCTTGGAGACCAATGTCTTCAGCAGCGTTGGGGTCGGCTGCTGGAATGTCTTCAGCGTGTGGAGCCTCTGTGGAAGCAGGCTCATGCACGGTCAGCTGACGATCTTCGTTAGGAAAGCGGACGGAGAGGGGTTCGACTATCAGGGGCTCTGTGGGAGCAGCCCGAGACTTCTTGGTCTTGCGCTTCTTGATGGTGGGGTCTGAAGGAAAGGCTTCAGGGTGTTTCCTCTTCCTTGCTTCAGCTTCGGCTGTCCTTGTCTTCTTAAGCTTTGAATCGGTTGAGCGGTGCTTTGGCTTCGAGCCAGTCTTGGCAGTGGGGAAGACAATCGGAACAGCTTCTTGCCTTGGGGCCTCTTGTTCAGCCATAGTGGGCTTCTTCTTTTTCTTCGCGGCCATCCTGGGGTCGATGCCGGGACGCCAAAGTGCCTTGCGCTTCTCGGCCTCATTGTAGGCCTGCACACAGAGGTCAGCCAAAGTCTTCATGCGCTCACGCGAACCCTGAGCTTCTGCATGTTTCTTCATAAAATTTTCCTTCAACTCGTGCAGCATGACCTTGAAGTCCTTGACTTCTTGGACGCTGAGCTGGGCCATATTCTGCTTGAACTGAGCCTTTTCAAAATCTATTTTCTGCTTCAGTTCAACTATGCGCTGGGCAATTGCGAGTTCTGAAGCAATAGCGCCTTGGAAGGCTACGCTGAGGCCAATGGGCAGCTGCAGATCATCGAAGCTGATGTTGGGTGTATCAAACCACTCATCAATGAAGTTGTGGATGATTGCTGCATCAAACAGAGGCAGATTGTTGAAGATTTCAGCCTCCTCCTTGCTCTTGATGAGCTGCTCAAGAGCGTCATCGGCAAGATCTTCGTCACTTGACAGATCAATGGCCTCGCAGCGCAGAATGGTAGCGGCAGTGAGCTCTTTGCCAGTGTGTGGCTGAGGCTTCTTGGCTTCTTGGGGTTTGGAGACTCGTGATAAGTCTTCAGACTGCACACTTGCTTCAGGAGGTGCAGTGGCCAATGGCTTCGCTCTGGAGATCTTGGGAGAAGTGGCTGGCTTTGAAGCTTTTGGCTTCTTCTTCGTCTGCTTCGGCTCCGGGGCAGCAGGAGCGTTATCAGACTCAGTGTCTGCTGGAGGGTCGTTCACGGCAGTCCCTTGGACTAGAATGCGAGTGATGAGGCCTTCGAGATTTGCATACGGCCCGATGACATTGGGATTTGCGTCGCGTGTGCCATCCGCCCTTGTCTTAGAGGGACCAGGGTTGAAGTCCAGCCCAAACCCCTTCTTGTTTTGCTTCGTAGAGTTCTGAGCAAATTGGAAGTTGCGCTTGAATAGATTGTCATCACGACACCAGAGAAGGGATGACGGATGTGCTTCAGCTGGCTGTGGTCCTCCGACCATGCATGGATAGAAGCCTTGAGCAATGGCTTCGTCTCTGGACCGGGGTACGAGATTTTTGTACAATACATCTCCCCATGGTCTCTTGATGGCGCACTTCTCTGCATATTCCTTTGTGACGAAGCGGTATTGGAACCACTGCTCTGCCCAATATCTTCGAATCCATTGGATTCGTGTCTTGCGCTGACCATAGCTCTCTTCAGGATCAGTTTGGTACATTTCTGCCAAGTCTTCAGGCAGATCTTTAGACGTTTCACCACGTCTCTGTCCGCCTCCCTTCCTTGCTGGTCTTTCTGCTGCCATGAAGCTTAACTTGGAAGGCTTCAAGAGATTCAAAGTCTTCAAAGGCTTCCTTTTGCTTGACCAACAGGAACTTGCTTCGGGTGAATTGATGTGACGCTGTAGGAACTCTGCAAATGAATGCAGACTATGAGAACCAAAAGATTCTCCCACGAACATGTACCTGTGACAGCATTAAGGTGCGAGGGAAGGGGAAGAGGTCATATGCATTCTCAGAAGATTTTGAAGATAAATCAGTTTAGAAGATATTGACCTCATCATGCGAAGACATTCACTTTATAGAAAAGAAGTTGGTTCCAGATTTGTACGAACCCATAGATCAGTACAAGTGAGGAATCTAACTACTTCATGAGGAACAAGTGAATATACTAGGCAAGTTATGAGATGCAGATGAGAGAGATGAAACTTGTGTGAATAGAAACCTCTTATGGCAGAAAGTGACTGAGCTATAGGATCAAAAGAGGCTGTAAAAAGAGGTTTTATTTACCACACTTGGAACTGCTAGACGAGGTGAGAGTTGAGGCCGAGCAGTTCGATCCTCCGTGCCCTAACTTGGCGACGGAAGACACCTACGGCGACAGCGGAGAGACCGATGTCCGCAGTCGGCGTGAAAATGGCGTCGGAGAGGTTGCGGCAGTGAAGCACTTCGTCGCCGGCGTTGTTGAGAGTTAGCGGTGGCGCTAGGGTTCGTGCGAGGGTGGAAGAAGAGATAATGACCGCAGTGAGTCGTGTATTTATAGGGATATGGGCGGCACTGCGCTATTACTCAGGTGCCCCTGGCGATTCGCATGTGATCAGTACATGGCCAGCATGCGGAATTGTGGGGGCAGTTTCACCCCACGCATGCCTTGTTTGTCGGGAGCCGTTCCTACTTCTCCGGATTTCTTGTTGATGGAATAACATTGAAAGTGGTTTTAAAGTTTGTCTCTGTGTCTTCATCTGACAAGGATGCAGTGAAGACATTCGACAGTTTCAATAGAATGCATATGACTTGGAGAGATAGAGTTTGAGGTAGGAAGCATGGAGAGGTTAGGGTCCGATCACATTCACTTAGTTCAAAAGATTCAAACAAGAAGGCATAGCTATAAGTGAATGCTGTAGAGGACAGAACACCAGTACATATATATAATCTACATAGTGAAGATAATCATGAAGACAAATTGAGATTGAAGCCAAACCAAATGTGAAGACATAGCAAATGTGACGCCATGAGTGGAACGCTTCAAACAGAAAATTTGGTGGTGGCGTTACCTACCGTATAGGAAGTATTAGACCCAGACACGGTGCACAATTATCATGGCGCTCCGAAGTCAAATTCCATGTTTAATGTATTCACACTTAGAATGTATGTCTTCATTGATTGAAGATATACGTTACTTCGTGTGTTGCACATCTAAGTCATCAATATGCATAAGTGTTAGGATGTGTGCCTGATCACAGGACATTTGAGGATTCCAGGATATTTAGCTCACACCGTAACTTGCAAAATCTCTTCTTGTCCAAGGGCTTGGTGAAGATATCTGCCAATTGCTCTTCAGTGTTGACATGTATGATATCAATATCTTCCTTTGCAACATGATCTCTGAGAAAATGATGACGAATTTCAATGTGCTTTGTCTTCGAGTGCTGAACTGGGTTGTTGGCAATCTTGATGGCGCTTTCGTTGTCGCAGTAAAGTGGCACTTGCTTTAGATGAATGCCATAATCCTTGAGGGTTTGCTTCATCCATAGAAGCTGAGCGCAGCAGGATCCAGCAGCAATGTATTCAGATTCAGCAGTGGAGAGAGATACACAGTTCTGCTTCTTTGAAGACCAACATACAAGTGATCGGCCCAGAAAGTGACATGTGCCTGATGTGGACTTCCGACCGACCTTGTCACCAGCGTAATCAGCATCCGAAAGTCCAACTAGATCAAACTCTGAACCCTTTGGATACCATAACCCTAGAGTTGGGGTGTGAGCCAAATATCGAAGAATTCGCTTAACAGCTAAGTGATGCGACTCCTTTGGTGCCGCTTGGAATCAAGCACACATGCAAACACTAACCATAATATCTGGCCTAGATGCACATAAATAAAGCAAAGAACCAATCATGGAGCGGTATACCTTTTGATGGAACTCTTTACCATTGTCGTCAAGACCCAGATGATGTTTGGCTGGCATTGGTGTCGTGAAGCCTTTGCAGTCTCGCATACCGAACTTCTTCAGGCAATCTTTGAGATACTTCTCTTGAGATATGAAGATGCCATTGCGTTGTTGCCGTATTTGAAGACCGAGGAAGAATTTCAGCTCCCCCATCATAGACATCTGATATTGCTCTTGCATCATATATCCGAATTCCTCACTGTACTTCTTATTGGTGCAGCCGAAGATAATGTCATCCACATATATTTGGCACACAAACAGTTCACCATCATATGTCTTCGTGAAGAGAGTGGGATCTAGGGAACCAGGTATGAAGCCTTTGCTCTTTAGGAAGTATTTGAGTGTATCATACCAGGCCCGACGGGCTTGTTTGAGGCCATATAGTGCCTTATTGAGCTTGTAAACCATGTCAGGATGTTTTGGATCTTCAAACCTAGGTGGTTGTGCAACATACACTTCTTCTTCAATTTTGCCATTGAGGAAGGCACTCTTTACATCCATTTGATACAGAATTATGTTGTGATGATTTGCATAGGCCAGCAGTATATGGATGGCTTCAAGTCTGGCAACAGGAGCAAATGTTTCATCGAAGTCAATGCCTTCCACTTGAGTATATCCTT
Source organism: Triticum monococcum (assembly GCA_034509565.1). NCBI lineage: Eukaryota > Viridiplantae > Streptophyta > Magnoliopsida > Poales > Poaceae > Triticum > Triticum monococcum. The sequence continues at coordinate 638,078,212 of CM067843.1, forward strand.
GAGCAACGAGACGAGCCTTGTTTCTGACGACTTGGCCATGCTCATCTTGCTTGTTGCGGTATATCCATTTGGTGCCTATTGTGTTATGCTTCCGTGGATCAGGACGCTTAACCAACTCCCATACATTGTTCAGCTCAAACTGTTGAAGCTCTTCTTGCATAGCTTGAATCCATTCAGGTTCCATAAAAAGCTTCATCAATTTTCTTGGGTTCAGTGATTGAAACGAATGCGAAGTGTCCGAAGAAATTTGCCAGTTGAGTTGCCCTTGAACGAGTCAGTGGACCTGGTGCATTGATGCTATCAATTATTCTGTCAATCTGCACTTCATTGGCAACACGAGGATGTAGGGGTCGAAGACTTTGCTCTTGCTGATCTACGTTGTCATGGGGAGGAATGTCTTCAGGCTGAGCATTGTCTTCATGTGGATCAGGTGCTGAGATGATAAGTTCTTCTTCAGGATGAGCTTCAGAAGGTATAATTTCTCCAGTTCCCATTAGCTTGATTGATTCACTGGCTGGAACTTCATCTAGCACATCTGGTAGTTGCTCTCTTTGTGACCCATTGGTCTCATCGAACCGCACATCCACTGTTTCAACCACTTTGTAGTGAAAGAGATTGAAGACTCTGTAGGAGTGCGAATCCTTTCCATATCCAAGCATAAAGCCCTCATGTGCCTCTGGAGCAAATTTTGAGGTGTGGTGAGGGTCCTTGATCCAGCATCTTGATCCAAATACTCTGAAGTAACTGACATTTGGCTTCTTTCCAGTCAGAAGTTCATAAGATGTCTTGTTCAGTAGCTTGTGAAGATATACATGGTTGATAGTATGGCATGCAGTGTCAATGGCTTCAGTCCAGAATTTTCTTGGTGTCTTGTACTCATCTAACATTGTTCTGGCCATCTCAATGAGTGTTCTGTTCTTGCGTTCGATGATGCCATTCTGTTGTGGCGTGTACGGAGCTGAGAATTCATGAGTGATGCCCACTGTATCAAGATATGTGTCAAGGCCAGTGTTCTTGAATTCTATGCCATTGTCACTTCTGATGTGCTTTATCTTGGCGCCATAATTGTTCATAGCCCGATTTGCGAAGCGTCTGAAGACATCCTGCACTTCAGTCTTGTAAAGGATTATGTGCACCCAAGTATATCTAGAGTAATCATCAACAATGACGAAGCCATAGAGGCAAGCAGTAGTGGAAAAGGTTGAGTAGTGAGTGGGACCAAAGAGATCCATGTGAAGCAGTTCGAAGGGTTGAGTAGTGGTCATGATTGTCTTCGAAGGATGTTTTGCCCTTGTCATCTTCCCTTCTTCACATGCACCGCATAAGTGATCTTTCTTGAACTTGACGCCCTCGATGCCTATGACATGCTTCTTCTTCGCAAGGGTGTGGAGGTTCCTCATGCCAGCATGCCCAAGTCTTCGATGCGAAAGCCAGCATTCTGAAGCCTTTGCGAGAAGACATACTGCAAGCTGTGGCCCTGCTGAGAAATCTACCATGTACAAATCATCTTTCCGATACCCTTCAAACACTAGAGACTTGTCAGATTCCATTAGTACCAAGCAACGATATTTTCCAAAGATTACAATCATGTTCAAATCGCAAAGCATTGAGACAGACATTAAGTTGAAGCCAAGGGATTCAACAAACATGACTTTATCCATGTGTTGATCCTTTGAGATTGCAACTCTACCTAGACCCAGTACCTTACTTTTACCAGTGTCAGCGAATGTGATGTGGCTCTTGTCAGATGGACGTAAGGTTGAGTCCATAAAGAGACTTCTTTTGCCAGTCATGTGATTTGTACACCCACTGTCAATAATCCATTCTGAAGACTCTGAAGTCACTGGTGTCGTACCCTGCAGTGCAGTTAGGGGGATAGGCTTCACGAAGAGTGTTGTGAAGCAAAAACATTTGACGAACCAGTGGATTATGAAAACTTAGATCCAGGTTAGGACAAGTAGGGAGAGTAGCATGCGATTCAGGTATGAAATACATAGTGATGCCATTCGGGCATTTGATCTTGTGCCCCACAAGATTTTTAAGGTCCCCAGCAATAGCGTTAGAAGATTTTGGTTTTCTGCTGGAGACCTTTCCCTGCAAAAGAGAGTTAAGCTTTCTTAACCACCCACATCTTCAAGGGTGGCTTAGAAGTAATAAGTCTAAGTGCAGCATCTGAGAATTTTGGCTTTGGAGCCCTAGCAAACAGTCTAGCAGGTGGGCAATAGTACTCATAAGAATAGGCACAATAGTTCTTAGTCATATGAGCATGACGGTTTGAAGAACCGCTCTCATATGCCTGAGCATGGTTTCCCTGCAAAACATTTGCGTTAGTGCGACTCAAGTGAGTCCTCTGCCTGTATGAAGCCTTTGGACCATATGAAGCCTTTGGTCTGAGGTTTGTCTTCTTCATGTGAGGTGTCATGAGGACATTCACAGGAAGATTCTCAAGACACATTTTTGGAACCCAGATCTTCTTCATAGGCGGTCCATTCCTGCAGTTAGTACCAATGTACCTGGCAAATACTTCACCATTCTGATTCTTAAACAGTTTATAGTTTGCATCAAAGGATTCATCAATGATAATAGGATTAGCACAAGTGAAGCCAGATAGATTGGATGGATCTGCTGAGGATTCCTTTGCAGCAACCGATGTGGTTTTGGGGTACTGCTCAGGTTTCCAGTAAGAGCCATCTGCATTAATTTTCCTCACGAACCCAACACCCTCTTTCCTAGGGTTTCGGTTCAGAATCTGCTTCTTGAGGACATCACATAATGTCTGATGTCCTTTGAGACTTTTCTACATCCCTGTTTCAAGCAATGTCTTCAACCTAGCATTCTCATCAGCAATAGCAGTGGTATCCTCAGCAGAGGGGTTAGTTACCACTTCAACAGTTGAAGATATTGCAACAGCAGTAGCAGTGGAACATTCAGCAACAGAAGTAGCATTATCACGCTCAATGCATTTAAGGCATGGTGGTTCAAATCCTTCCTGAGCAGAACTGATCTGTTTGGCTCAAAGTGACTCGTTTTCCTTTTGAAGATCTTCATGATCCGCTCTCAACTTCTCAAGATCTTGCTTCTTTTGAAGATAATCATAGGAAAGCTTTTCATGAGTAGTTGAGAGAGTCTCAAGACGATCTTCGAGTTCCTGATACTTAACATGAAGATTTTTTATGTCTTTAATTAAGGATTCAGAATGAGTCATTTCAGCACCCAACAGATAATCGCTTCTGTCTAACAGTTTTTGAATATGTTCCATGGCCTTTTGTTGTTCAGTTGCAATTTTAGCAAGTGTTTGGTAGCTGGGTTTTGAATCACAATCAGAGTCATCGTCACTGGATGTTTGATAGTGAGTAGTGCGTGTGTTTACCTTGGCACCACGTGCCATGAAGCAGTAGGTAGGAGTAGAGTCGTCCTTGTCATTTGCATCGGTGTTGGTGATGAAGTCATTGTCTTCAGTGTTGAAGATGGACTTGGCGACATAGGCTGTAGCCAGACTCGCAATGCCTGAATCAGACTCCTCCTCGGACTCCACCTCTGCCTCCTCAGAAGCGGACTCCTCCTCTGAATCCATTTCCTTGCCAACAAACGCACGAGCCTTGCCAGATGAACTCTTCTTGTGTGATGAAGACTTTGAGGAAGACTTGGACGAAGACTTTGAGTATTTCTTCGTCTTCTTATCGTCAGAGTCATATTCCTTGCTCTTCTTCTTCTTTCTGTTCTCATTGTCCCACTGTGGACACTCAGAGATGAAGTGTCCAGTTTTCTTGCACTTGTGACATGTTTTCTTCTTGTAGTCATGAGCAGAAGCTTCATCATTCCTTGAGCTTGATCGTGAAGACTTTCTGAAGCCTTTCTTCTTGGTGAATTTCTGGAACTTCTTCACTAGCATTGCAAGTTCCCTTCCAATGTCTTCAGGATCATCAGAACTGCTGTCAGATTCTTCTTCAGATGTGGACACAGCTTTTGCCTTCAAGGCACGAGTTCGCCCATAGTTTGGACCGTAGATATCTCTTTTCTCAGAAAGCTGAAACTCATGTGTGTTGAGCCTCTCAAGTATGTCAGACGGATCGAGTGTCTTGAAGTCTGGACGTTCTTGAATCATCAGGGCTAGGATGTCAAATGAACTGTCAAGTGATCTCAGCAGCGTCTTGAGGATTTGATGTTTGGTGATCTCAGTGGCACCGAGGGCTTGAAGCTCATTTGTGATGTCAGTGAGCCGGTCAAATGTGTGCTGGACATTCTCATTGTCATTTCGCTTGAAGCAGTTGAAGAGGTTGCGAAGAACACTGATTCTCTGATCTCTCTGGGTTGAGATGCCTTCATTGACCTTGGAGAGCCAGTCCCAAACCAGCTTGGATGTCTTCAAGGCACTCACATGGCCATACTGTCCCTTGGTCAGATGACCACAGATAATATTCTTGGCAGTGGAGTCCAGTTGAGTGAACTTCTTGACATCAGCAGCAGTGACACCTTCTCCAGCCTTGGGAACGCTGTTTTCGACGACATACCATAGGTCGACATCAATGGCTTCAAGATGCATGCGCATCTTATTCTTCCAGTAGGGATATTCAGTTCCATCGAAGACGGGGCACGCAGCGGAGACTTTAATTATCCCTGCAGTCGACATAGCTAAAACTCCAGGTGGTTAAACCGAATCACACAGAACAAGGGAGCACCTTGCTCTGATACCAATTGAAAGTGTGTTATATCGACTAGAGGGGGGTGAATAGGCGATTTTTATGAAAGTCTTCAAAACGTGGAAGTTATGAAGACAAACAGAGGGGACAAGCCTATCACTATGCAGCGGAAGTTAGATTACACAACGCAAGCCATAGTCAAGTATACAATATAGTGAAAGCACAGTGACAAACAGCTTCAGTGTAATGAGGATCAGGTAGGAAGAAGTTATGAAGCCAAACAGATCATACAGTCAAGTTGTGAAGACAGAAGACAAAGCAAGCATGCAATAGCTTCACAATGTGTACTGGTAAGTAAAGGGAGGTGAAGATGAAACCAGTGACACGTTGAAGACAATGATATGTTGGACCAGTTCCAGTTGCTGTGACAACTGTACGTCTGGTTGGAGCGGCTAGGTATTTAAACCAAAGGACACACAGTCCCGGACACCCAGTCCTGAACACGCAGCTCAGGACACCTAGTCCTCACCGTTTTCTCCTTGAGCTAAGGTCACACAGACCTCGCCCAATCACTCTGGTAAGTCTTCAAGGTAGACTCCCAAACCTTCACAGACTTCGTTCACCAGCAATCCACAATTTCTCTTGGATGCTCAGAACGCGACGCCTAACCGTCTGGAGGATGCACAGTCCTCAAGTGTAATAAGTCTTCAGATCACTCAGAAAAGAAGACTTAAGTGATGCCCAATTACTCTGGCTCTGGGTGGTTAGGGCTTTTCTCCTCGCTAGGGATTTTCTCTCAAAGGCTTCGAGGTGGGTTGCTCTAAAACGACAAAAGCCGTTCACTGAAATCTGAGCAGCCAACCGTTTATGGTTGTAGGTGTGGACTATTTATAGCCACTTGGCAACTCGACCTGATTTGTCCGAAATGACCCTGGGTCACTAAGGAACTGACACGTGTACTAACGGTCGGATTTCGAACTCACACGGCAACTTTACTTGGGCTACAAGTAAAGCTGACTTGTCTGACTCTGGACAAGATTTTCTCTCATTGTCTTCACTCGAAGACATAGGATTTGAATTAGGCATCACTTCAGTCATCCTGACTGGTTCTCTTGGACCCCACTTAATAGTACGGTGGTTCCTATGACACAACATGAATGAAGTAAAACTACAAAGGATCTAAGTCTTCGAGTTCCATAGGCTTCATGGGGACTCTTCATATGTCATTGTCTTCGACATGAATGTCTTCATGAACCACCATTGTCTTCAATGTCTTCGTACATTTTTAGGGGTCATCTCTGGTAGCTAAACCGAATCAATGAGGGACTTCTACCTGTGTTATCCTGCAATTCTCACAAACACATTAGTCCCTCAACTAGGTTTGCCGTCAATACTCCAAAACCAACTAGGGGTGGAACTAGATGCACTTACAACAACCAAGGTCGCATCTTCCCGCACAAGCGCCTTGATGTTGAAGCTATTGCTGGTCTTCCCTGTCTAGAAGAAGCGTTGAATTGCTTCAAGCAAGTGGGTCTGCTGCAGTTTGTTACTGATGAAGAGCACTGGGATGAAGAGCTGCTACTACAATTCTATGCCACACTACACATCAAAGGATACAACAGAGATCCGAAGACTTGGGTTCTGGAGTGGATGACTGGCAATGTTCATCACGAAGCCAATGCATTTGATATCATTGAGCTCACTGGCTTGCCCACTCCTGGCGATCTCTTCGAGCAAGGCTGTCAGCTGCATGCTGAAGCTATTGAGAGCATCTTTTAGTGACCAGAACCTGATATGAGTCAAATGCTCTCCATGATGAAGCCATTGCCCCAAGATGCTCCTTATCCCACAGAGTTCTTCGTTGAAGACCTTGAGTACCTGCCCAGAACCATCTATCACATCATCAGGCGAACTCTCTGGCCTATCAAAGGGCACTCTCCTAATGCCAAGATTGAGGGTGCAATGAAGACTTTGATATTCTGTATTATTCATGGCAAATGCTTCAATGCACGAGACTTCTTCATACGCCAACTTGCTGCATCAAGCTCAGATCTGTTTGGTTTGAAATTCTATGCCCCTTGGGTAATGAAGCTGATCAAACTTCACTCTGCTATCTTATATCAACCCTCAGCCCGCAACCATCGGATCTTCTTGCCTGATGTGGATACCTCTGCTGAAGCCATCTATCCTGAGCTGGCCAAGAAACCTCTGAGTCTCCAGAACGCAGAACACCAGAGCTTCACTCAAAACATTGAAGGAATTGAAGCAATCTCTCGGGTGTATCCGTTGGCTGGCACTACATGTGCACCATGCCCTGCTTCCACTGAAGCCACTGACAGCACCACTGCTCCAAGACCCAAGAAGCACGCTCGTGTTCTCAATGACCGCGAGCTTCTTGTGGCCCTTCATCAAAAACAGGATAGGCATCATGACTGGCTAAAGCGTTAGATGAAAAGCCTCTTGGTGGATGTAAATCGCATTCGAAATCTTGCCACCAAGAATGCCTTTCGTTGCACATGAAGCCTGTCGACGCACATGGAAAGGGATCACGATGATGTGTTCTGAAGCTGATCTTCAAGAGGATGGCTTCACAGAGCGATTCAAGTTTGACTCCACACCTCCTAGAAGAGTTGTACTGCGAGGAACGCCATCCCTTGAAGACTCGGAGTTTTCTTCCTCTGCTGCCACAGTGACTGCCAGAATTATAGAGGATGAAGACGATGCTACATCACCGCCACCTCCTTCAGCACGCGTCGACACTGCACCAAGCTCTTCAGCACCGCCAAACACCACCAACGACCCTGCCGCTCATGGGAACGAGTAGAAACTCTATGTGTTCGAACCTTTTTGGTCCTCACTGACAAAAGGGGGAGAAGCATATGAGGTTGATAGTCTTCAAGTGGGTCATTATGGGCGGGTGCTTTACATTTTGCTTCGATCTTATAACTCTCGTTTTGCTACATTTGGTTCTTTGAGTTGTAACACTTGAACTCGATGGTCGTCTGCTACTTATTTGCCACCTTGTTTTGCGAAGATAAATTCCGCATGTGCGACGATAAATTCCGCACTTAGATCATTCTGCAGACGTCCATTTTCCATTATGCATGTCATTATCTTCATATACTTTTACATGCCTAGTGGATTGTCACCATAAGTTCAAGTGGATCTCCACATGTACAACCTGCCATGTGCATTTGCATTCCAAAAGCAAATTACTTATATGCACATCTTCAGGGGGAGCCCTTGCAACTTATGAAGACAATACCTTATCCTTTAAAATTTCACAGACTATATTCCCCGTTGAAAACTTCAACTAGTTTGTCATCAATCACCAAAAAGGGGGAGACTGTAACTGCATCTAGTGCCACCCCTAGTTGGTTTTGGAGTATTGACGACAAACCTAGTTGAGGAACTAATGTGTTTGTGAGAATTGCAGGATAACACAGGTAGAAGTCCCTCATTGATTCGGTTTTACTACCAGAGATGACCCCTAAAAATGTACGAAGACATTGCAGTCAATGGTGGTATATGAAGATATTCACTGTGAAGACTATGAAAAGAGAAGACACCACATGAAGCCTATGGAGCTCGAAGACTTAGATCTTTCGTAGTTCTCTTGTTTGTGTTGAGTCATAGGAACCACCATACTGCTAAGTGGGGTCCAAGAGAACCAGTCAGAACGACTGAAGTGATGCCTAAACAAAAAACCTATGTCTTCGAGTGAAGACTATGAGAGCAAATCTTGTCCAGAGTCGGACAAGTCAGCTTTGCTTGTAGCCCAAGTAAAGTTGCCGTGTGAGTTTGAAATCAGACCGTTGGAACACGTGTCAGTTCCTTAGTGACCCAGGGTCATTTCGGACAAATCAGGTCGGGTTGCCTAGTGGCTATAAATAGCCCACCCCCTACAACCATAAACGGTTGGCTGCTCAGATTTTAGTGCACGGCTTTTGTCGTTTGAGAGCAACCCACCTCGGAGCCTTTGAGAGAGAATACCTAGCGAGGAAAAAGCCCTAACCACCCAGAGCCAGAGCAAATTGGGCATCACTTAAGTCTTCTTGTCTGAGTGATCTGAAGACTTATTACACTTGAGGACTGTGCATCCTCCAGCCGGTTAGGCATCGCGTTCTGAGCATCCAAGAGTCATTGTGGATTGCCGGTGAACGAAGTCTGTGAAGGTTTGGGAGTCTACCTTGAAGACTTACCAGAGTGATTGGGCGAGGTCTGTGTGACCTTAGCTCAAGGAGAATATGGTGTGGACTGGGTGTCCTGAGCTGCGGTTCAGGACTGGATGTCCGGGACTGTGTGTCCTAAGGTTTAAATACCTAGCCGCTCCAACCAGACGTATAGTTGTCACAGCAACTGGAACTGGTCCAACAAATCATTGTCTTCAACGAGTCACTGGTTTCATCTTCACTTCCCTTTACATACTATTACTCGTTGTGAAGTCATTGCATGTTTGCTGTATCTTTTGTCTTCACTGAGTGACTGTGTGTTCTGTTTGGCTTCATAATATCTTCCTACCTAATCCGTATTACACTGCTGCTATTCGTCATTGTGCTTTCACTCTGTTGATACTTGACCATGGCTTGCCTAGTGTAGTCTAACTTCCGCTGCATAGTAATAGGCATATCTCTACTGTTTGTCTTCATAACTTCCACGTATTGAAGACTTTTGTAAAAATCGCCTATTCACCCCCCCTCTAGTCGATATAACGCACTTTCATGAAGACATCTGAGCGGATGACCAACAAATCATTCATTGCGATGTTGGCTGCTTTCTGCGAATCTTTCCCAGATGCGTCTGAGCTGCCACACACCTACAGTAAAATGAAGAATTTCCTTCGTGCAGTTGGAATTCGATATGATATGTTCCATGTTTGTAAGAATAATTGTGTTCTGTTCCAGAAGGATTATGCCAACTTAAGTGAATGCCCGAAATGCAAATCATCAAGATGGAAAGATGGCGATGCTGTGAAGAGGATTCCTCATAATGTTCTGAGACATTTTCCAATTACACCAAGGTTGCAGAGGTTGTTTCATGATGCTGAAACAAGAGAGGATGTAATGTGGCATTCTAGGAACCAGGAGTATAGAGATCAGAATGTAATGAGCCATCCATCTCATGGTAGTGAGTGGAAAAGCTTCAATGATAAACACAAAGAGTTTGCTGTTGACCCGAGAAACATTAGACTTGGCTTAGCTTCAGATGGATTTAACCCATTTGGCCACCAGAGTGGCACATATAGCATGTGGCCAATGCTTGTTATCCCTTACAACATGCCTCTAGATATCTGCACCAAAGAATCAAACTACATGATGGCCTTGCTCATCCCAGGTCCAAAAAGTCCTGGAAAGGATTTTGATTTGTTCATGGAGCCTCTTGTGGAGGAACTTCAACAGCTATGGAAGGGTGTTCTCACTCGAGACCTATATAGCAGCCCACCAGCTGATTTCTTTCTGCGTGCTGTTATAATTTGGTGCATCCATGATTATCCGGCTTTGGGCACTATGTCAGGGCGAATGACACATGGTTACGATGTACAATGCATGTGTTCGCTGTGACAGGAATCCGCTGTCATACGCAATACTTAGCAAGATCTGCTACATTGGACACCGCCGTTTCCTTACCAAGGACAAGACGCATCCTAGAAAATACCGAAGACATGTGTTCAATGCAAAGCATGAAAATCGTGATGCGCCAAAGAGGCTCACCGCCGATGAGTTGCAAGTGGAATTAGAGAAGGTCAGGCATATTACATCAGGAAACCATCCTGGTAATGATAGCGGGAAAAGGAAGCGTGGCAGGGTAGAAGAGAGATTATTGTTTACTCGCAGGTCCACTTTATGGGACTTGGACTATTGGAAAGATTTGGATCTGCGGCATAATCCTGATGTGATGCACATAGAGAAAAATATATGTGACAGCATTATCGGCACACTTCTTAATATTGAAGGCAAGACGAAAGATACCTTAAAATCTAGGATTGATTTGACACACCTGGGTATCAGAAAGGATTTGCAGGTGCAAGATGAAGGTAAACCACGGGATATGGCACCAGCTGTGTACGTCCTGGACAAGGTAAAAAGAAAAGAATTCTGCGAGGTCCTGTCACATGTGAGATTCCCACATGGATTTGCTTCCAACCCTGAAAGGAGAGTCAATGCAGATGGAAACAGGGTACAAGGGTTGAATACTCATGACTGCCACGTCCTACTTCAAAGGGTTTTACCTGTTATCCTTAGAGGATTGGGCCGCCCTGACTTATACAGAGTAGTTGCAGAGTTGGGACAATTCTTCAGGGAACTCTCTAGTAGGAATATCAGGATAGATGCTTTGGAGCGTCTTAGAGACAAGATACCAACTATCCTATGCGACCTTGAGAAGATATATCCTCCAGCCTTCTTTGATGTGATGGTGCATTTGGTTGTTCATCTACCTGATGAGTCACTACTTAGAGGTCCAGTACAGTATGACTGGATGTACCCTATTGAAAGGCGGCTAGGCACTTTCAAGGGCTATGTTAGGAACAGAGCTAGACCCGAGGGTTCCATTGCAGAGGCCTATATTGCTACAGAAGCATTGACATTCTGCTCAAAATACATTGAAACAGCTGATCAGCTTAGCAAAGAGGTGGGTGAAGATAATCCCGGGCTCAATGTTTTCGATTATTCTGTTCGAGTTACAGGGAAGAGTCAACAAGAGGACAAACCTAAAGATTTGGACAAAATGGTTTGGTATGTGTTGAATAACTGTCCGGAGATACTACCTTATATCAAGTAAGTGCAGTACTACATCTTATACATCGTAATCTACTAAACTTGCAGCACATTCATATATATTTAGATGTTTGACGCGATCACTATGTTGTGCAGCATCTACAAAGAGGAGTTACTGCCGCAAAATCCAAGAAACATTGACAAACTGGTTATGGCAGGATTTGCGAAATGGTTCAAGAACCATGTAAGCTTTTGAAGTGCACTGTCAGTTTTTTAATATATTGAGTACATAAGATGATCAGCTTGTCTATTTTCTAACCATAGGTTAAGAAGATGCGGGAGGATGGGCAGGCAGTTGATGATGCCCTTTACTCACTAGCAATGGGTCCTGATACTCGGGTAAGACATTATGAATCTTGCGTTGTTGGAGATGTGCGCTACAACACCCTTGCACAAGATGAAGGCAGGAAGACACAAAATAGTGCCATCATGAGCACGGATACGTATGACAAAGAGACAACTGAAATGTATGCTAACATAACAGACATTATTCAGTTGCAGTATATCTCCAGTTTCGAGGATCATCGGTGCATGGTTCTGTTGTGCTGTCGTTGGTATAACCTGTTTTCCAGGATCGCAAAACCCAGAGCTGATGATTATTTCAAATCCATCAATGTCAAGGCGGCGTACCAGACCAACGAGCCTTTTATTTTGGCAAATCAAGCAACACGGATATTTTTCTTGGAAGACACATTTGCACGTAGCGATGACTGGAGAGTATTGCAAAGGTTTGAGCAGAGGAATTCGTTTAATGAAGTTGCACAACGAGATGATGCTTACACTGCTCCTGATGTACAAGATAACACAGATGTTCCTAATATCTTTGAGAACCATCACGTCAATGACACCGGCGAAAAGATTGGCTGTCGTGATGTGGACATACAAGAGTTGATCAAGAAGAAGCCAACGTTCGAGGACGTTGAGGACGAAGAAGAAGATCACACTATGGGGAATTACGATTCAGACTGATACACATGGCGAAGATGTTGACACTGCTGCTGCGGATGATGATTACATTGCTTTTGTCGTATTTGCCTGTCAGAAGACGTTTTTTTATCTAATATGTGAAATTGTGTTTGCTATGACAACTGAAACCTGATAAACATGTTGTTTAGTATTTTGTTGTGAGAACATCACTTGTTATGTATGCTGATTTGTGTTTGGTGATTGTATGACAACTAAAACATGATGACATTGTTGTTTAGTTGTACTCATATTTGGCTGTGAAACTTGAATTTGATGACACAGTTTGATGTTGGACTGCAATTTGCTCAACGTCTTCGAATGAGAACAAAGCTGACCCGACAGGCCTCTTCTATTTATTTATTTATATGAGCAAAAGGGGATACCCCCTGATTTCCGTTAAGAGAAATCATTAGATGTTCACAAGACTACGCCCAGCCTGCTACACAGGTTTCATTCATTACTAGTTTCAGCAAAGTGCTCATGTCGTAGCCACTGAATACATCACGAGTTCTACATACACTGCAAATAAAGAGACAATCATCCTACAGAGCACATCGATTTTGCCCATTATCTTCACAAGCTCTTTCATCTCCTCATTGTTGTCAAGGCCGTTCAGCAGCTGTTGCTTGGCCATGATCAGAGGAACTACATCTTTAACCTTCTGCTCTGCATCTTCCTCTTCTATCATTCCTTCAGTTACTTGTCCAACACCCCAACCTGCTGGTATTGGGATTCCTCGGCTAACCAAATAATCAGCATAGTCGCATTCCCCCACATCAGCAACTTCCCAAAAATACAAATCACACGAATCTTCCCTTTTCTGCACGAATCAAATTGGTAGATCATCAACCAAACTATTAAAAAAAATCAGCAACTGAAAGCAGCAGAACAACACTTAAACATATTATTACCCCATGATTCGGGCATTTGTAGAAGACTCAGCCAGGGTTACGGATTGTGGTTGAGACGCGACGAATGACTCTGCGTGATTTGCAGCAGTGGCACCACACCAACGGCAGCGGGTTGCGATGAGCAATCGGCTACGGTGCGCGTGCCAGTGAGGGTGTGATGAGAACCACAGGTGATGGTACGGGTTGCGACTTGGCGCATATCTGGTTGTTGCCTGCTGAAGAGCAGGTGGATGAGCAGCCAGCAGACATGGTTGCTGTGGCCAGAGCTTCTGATGCTAGGCGGAGTAAGTAGAGAAGAGCAGAAGCGAATGTTGGATATGTCAGTTTCATTACTTGCAGAGTAGCATAGCACCATATATAGTCATAGTCTAGGTTTGGATTCGAACCAGCTACAGGAGCACGTCTTTCTTTTTTCTAAAACTCGGCAACGTCTCATTACTGGTACACTAGCTTGTTCCGTATGCCTTCCCAAGTCTTTGATTTTCTTTCCCTTTTTTGTGAGGAAGGAAGGAGGACAAAATTGAGAGTTCCTGGGACTCAAACCCAAGACCTCTCGGTTGAAAACCAAGGGTGCTAGTCACTTATGTGGCAAATGTTCCCTGTGAGGAGGACATCAGACGAACGCATTTTCCTTGCAGTTTTCTTCCCATATATAAAAAGTATGCTACTTGGTGTCTGCTTAGTCAACAAACGATTGTGCCAACCTTGACCGTTGGATTGACATCCAACGTCTGTCGTGTTTCTTCAGTCTCTTCTTCCTCGAGCCGCCAAAGCCAAACCAGCGCCAGCGGGACCGCCTGCTGATGTCTACAACACAACCTTTTTCTTGTAGACATTGTTGGGCCTCCAGGTGCAGAGGTTTGTAGGACAATAGCAAGTTTCCCTCAAGTGGATGACCTAAGGTTTATCAATCCGTAGGAGGCGTAGGATGAAGATGGTCTCTCTCAAGCAACCCCGCAACCAAATAACAAAGAGTCTCTTGTGTCCCCAACACATCCAATACAATGGTAAATTGTATAGGTGCACTAGTTCGGCGAAGAGATGGTGATACAAGTGGTATATGGATAGTAGATAATAGTTTTTGTAATCTAAAAATATAAAAACAGCAAGGTAACTAATGATAAAAGTGAGCGTAAATGGTATTGCAATGTGTGGAAAACAAGGCCTAGCGTTCATACTTTCGCTAGTGCAAGTCCTCTCAACAATAATATCATAATTGGATCACATAACTATCCCTCAACATGCAACAAAGAGTCACTCCAAAGTCACTAATAGGGAGAACGAACGAAGAGATTATGGTAGGGTATGAAACCACCTCAAAGTTATTCTTTCCAATCAATCCGTTGGGCTATTCCTATAAGTGTCACAAACAGCCCTAGAGTTCATACTAGAATAACACCTTAAGACACAAATCAACCAAAACCCTAATGTCACCTAGATACTCCAATGTCACCTCAAGTATCCGTGGGTATGATTATATGATATGCGTCACACAATCTCAGATTCATCTATTCAACCAACACAAAGGACCTCAAAGAGTGCCCCAAAGTTTCTACCGGAGAATCACGACGAAAACGTGTGCCAACCCCTATGCATAGGTTCATGGGCAGAACCCGCAAGTTGGTCACCAAAACATACATCAAGTGGCACGTGGTATCCCATTGCCACCACAGATATCCACGGCAAGACATACATCAAGTGTTCTCAAATCTTTAAAGACTCAATCCGATAAGATTACTTCAAAGGGGAAACTCAATTCATTACAAGAGAGAAGAGGGGGAGGAGAAACATAAGATCCAACTATAATAGCAAAGCTCGCGATACATCAAGATCGTGCCAAATCAAGAACACGAGAGAGAGAGAGAGAGAGAGAGAGAGATCAAACACATAACTACTGGTACATACCCTCAGCCCCAAGGGAGAACTACTCCCTCCTTGTCATGTAGAGCGCCGGGATGATGAAGATGGCCATCGGGGAAGGATTGCCCCTCCGATAGGGTACCGGAACGGGTCTAGATTGGTTTTCAGTGGCTACGGAGGCTTCTGGCGATGGAACTCCCGATCTATTGTGCTTCTGGAAGTTTTAGGTCACGTGGGTATATATGGGTGCAGGAGGTACGTTAGGGGAGCCACGAGGGTCCCATGAGACAGGGGGCGCGCCCTAGGGGGGCGCCCCCACCCTCGTGAGCACCTCGTTCCTTCCTTGACGTAGGGTCCAAGTCCATCGGGTGTGTTTCCTTCCAAAAATACCTTCTCCAGTTGATTTCGTTCATTTCGACTCCGTCTGATATTCCTTTTCTTCAAAACACTGAAATAGGCATAAAACAGCAAATCTGGGCTGGGCCTCCGGTTAATAGGTTAGTCCCAAAAGTAATATAAAAGTGGATAATAAAGCACAATATTGCCCAAAACAGTAGATAATATAGCATGGAGCAATCAAAAATTATAGATACGTTGGAGACGTATCAAGCATCCCCAAGCTTAATTCCTGCTCGTCCTCGAGTACGTAAATGATAAAAAAAAAGTTAATTTTTGATGTGGAATGCTAGTTGGCATAATTTCAATGTAATTCCTCTTACTTGTGATATGAATATTCAGATCTGAAAGATTCAAGACAAAAGTTCATATTGACATAAAAATAATAATACTTCAAGCATACTAATAAAGCAATCATGTCTTCTCAAAATACATGGCCAAAGAAAGCTATCCCTACAAAATCATATAGTCTAGCTATGCTCCATCTTCACCACACAAAATATTTAAATCATGCACAACCCCGATGACAAGCCAAGCAATTGTTTCATACTTTTGATGTTCTCAAACTTTTTCAATCTTCACGCAATACATGAGCGTGAGCCATGGATATAGCACTGTAGGTGGAATAGAATGGTGGTTGTGGAGAAGACAAAAAGGGGGAAGATAGTCTCACATCAACTAGGCGTATCAACGGGCTATGGAGATGCCCATCAATAGATATCAATGTGAGTGAGTAGGGATGGCCATGCAACGGATGCACTAGAGCTATAAATGTATGAAAGCTCAACAAAAGAAACTAGTGGGTGTGCATCCAACTTGCTTGCTCATGAAGACCTAGGGCATTTTGTGGAAGCCCATCATTGGAATATACAATCCGAGTTATATAATGAAAGATTCCCACTAGTATACGAAAGTGACAACATATGAGACTCTCTATATGAAGAACATGGTGCCACTTTGAAGCACAATATATGAGACTCGCTATATCATGGTGCTACTTTGAAGCACAAGTGTGGAAAAAGGATAGTAGCGTTGCCCCTTTTTATTTTATTTTTTTATTTTTATTTGGCCTTTCCCTTTTTATGGCCTTTCTCTTTTTTTGGCCTTCCTTTTTTTATTTGGCCTTTCTTTTTTTGGGACAATGCTCTATTAATGATGATTATCAAACTTCTATTTATTTACAACTCAATGATACAACTCGATACTAGAACAAAGTATGACTTTATATGAATGCCTCCGGCGGTGTACCGGGATGTGCAATGATGCATGAGTGACATGTATGAAAGAATTATGAACGGTGGCTTTGCCACAAATACAATGTCAACTACATGATCATGCTAGGCAATATGACAATGATGAAGCGTGTCATAATAAAGGAAATGGTGGAAAGTTGCATGGCAATATATCTCGGAATGGCTATGGAAATGACATAATAGGTAGGTATGATGGCTGTTTTGAGGAAGGTATATGGTGGGTTTATGGTACCAGCGAAAGTTGCGCGGTACTAGGGAGGCTAGCAAAGGTGGAAGGGTGAGAGTGCGTATAATCCATGGACTCAACATTAGTCATAAAGAACTCACATACTTATTGCAAAAATCTATTAGTTATCGAAACAAAGTACTACGCGCATGCTCCTAGGGGGATAGATTGGTAGGAAAAGACCATCGCTCGTCCCCGACCGCCACTCATAAGGAAGGCAATCAATAAATAAATCATGCTCTGACTTCGTTACATAACGGTTCACCATACGTGCATGCTACGGGAATCACAAACTTTAACACAAGTATTCTTTAAATTCACAACTACTCAACTAGCATGACTCTAATATCACCATCTCCATATCTCAAAACAATTATCAAGTATCAAACTTCTCATAGTATTCAACACACTCATAAGAGAATTTTATTATTCTTGAATACCTAGCATATTAGGATTTTAAGAAAATTACCATGCTATTTAGGACTCTAAAAATAATCTAAGTGAAGCATGAGAGTTCATCTATTTCTTCAAAATAAAACTACAACCATGCTCTAAAAGATATAAGTGAAGCACTAGAGCAAATGACAAACTACTCCGGAAGATATAAGTGAAGATCAATGAGTAGTCGAATAATTATGCAACTATGTGAAGACTCTATAACATTTAATAATTTCATATCTTGGTATTCTATTCAAACAGCAAGCAAAGCAAAATAAAATGACATTCTAAGAATAGCAAACATCATGTGAAGAAGCAAAAACTTAGGATCAACCGATACTACCCGATAGTCGTTGAAGAAGAAAGGTGGGATGCCAACCAGGGCATCCACAAGCTTAGATGCTTGAGACTTCTTGAAATATTATATTGGGGTGCCTTGGGCATCCCCAAGCTTGAGCTTTTGTGTCTCCTTAATTCCTATCATATCACGGTCTCCCTAAATCTCAAAAGCTTCATCCACACAAAACTCAGCAAGGACTCGTGAGATAAGTTAGTATAAACCATTGTCAAAACCTTATCATACTCTACTGTAGCAAATCACTAAAATTATTATTCATCATTGCATACTAAATGCCTCTGCATATTTAATAGTCCTATCCTCAAATAGAATCATTAAAGAAGCAAACATAAGCAAACAATGCAAACATAACAGCAATCTGCCTAGACAGGATAGTCTGTAAAGAATGCTGCAACATCCATACTTCCCTAGCTCCAAAAGTTATGAAAGAAAATTCCCACTGTAGTAAATTTATCAGAGCTTAATAGTCGAAAGGTTTCAACATTTTATCACATTCTGACTTTTCTAGGGAATTATTGCAACAGCGGTAAACTTTATGTTTTCAAACAGCAACATGTCTACTTGTAACATAGGCATAGTAAAGGCTATCAATGCCACTTTTATTGAAATAAAAGATGCAAAAAAATTGTTCTAAATAACAGCAAGCAAATCCTAACAAAATAAATTGACGCTCCAGGCAAAACACATATCATGTGGCGAATAAAAATATAGCTCCAAGTAAAGTTACCGATGAACGAAGATGAAAGAGGGGATGCCTTCCGGGGCATCCTCAAGGTTAGGCTCTTGGCTATCCTTGAATATTACCTTGGGGTGCCTTGGGAATCCCCAAGCTTAGGCTCTTGCCACTCCTTATTCCATAGTCCATCGAATCCTTACCCAAAACTTGAAAACTTCACAACACAAAACTTAAAGTAGAAAACTCGTGAGCTCCATTAGTATAAGAAAATAAATCACCACTTCAAGGTACTGTAATAAACTAATTCTTTATTTATATTGGTGTTAAACCTACTGTATTCCAACTTCTCTATGGTTTATAAACTATTTTACTAGCCATAGATTCATCAAAATAAGCAAACAACACACGAAAAACAGAATCTGTCAAAAACAGAACAGTCTGTAGTAATCTGGATCAAACGTAGACTTCTGTAACAGATAAAATTCTCAAATAAATTGCTGGACCTGAGTAATTTATCTATTAATCATATGCAAAAAGAATTAACTAAATATCACTCCCAAATAAAAATGGCAGCAATTCTCGTGAGCGCTAAAGTTTCTGTTTTTTACAGCATGATCAACAAGACTTTCCCCAAGTCTTCCCAAAGGTTCTACTTGGCACAAACACTAATTAAAAGCATAAAACCACATATAAACAGAGGCTAGATGAATTATTTATTGTTAAACAGGACAAAAAGCAAGGTAAAAAAATAAATTTGGGTAGCCTTCCAACAAGCGCTATCGTTTAACGCCCCTAGGTAGGCACGATGATTTCAATGATGCTCACATAAAAGATAAGAATTGAAACATAAAGAGAGCATCATGAAGAATATGACTAGCACATTTAAGTCTAACATGCTTCCTATGCATAGGGATTTTGTGAGCAAACAACTTATGAGAACAATAATTAACTAGCATAGGAAGGTAAAACAAGCATAACTTCGAAACTTTAAGCACATAGAGAGGAAACTTGATATTATTGCAACTCCTACAAGCATATGTTCCTCCCTCATAATAATTTTCAGTAGCATCATGAAGGAATTCAACAATATAACCAGCACCTAAAGCATTCTTTTCATGATCTACAAGCATAGAAATTTTATTACTCTCCACACAAGCAAAATTCTTCTCATGAATAATAGTGGGAGCAAACTCAACAAAATAATTATCATGTGAGGCATAATCCAATTGAAAACTAAAATCATGATGACAAGTTTCATGGATATCATTATTCTTTATAGCATACAAGTCAGCACAGTAATCATCATAGATAGCAACTTTGTTCTCATAATCAATTGGAACCTTTTCCGGAATAGCGGATTCATCACAAAATAAAGTCATGACCTCTCCAAATCCACTTTCATCAATATAATCATCATAAATAGGAGGCATGCTTTCATCATTATAAATTTGCTCATCAAAACTTGGGGGACAAAAAATATCATCTTCATCAAACATAGCTTCCCCAAGCTTGTGGCTTTGCATATCATTAGCATCATGGATATTCAAGGAATTCATACTAACAACATTGCAATCATGCTCATCATTCAAATATTTAGTGCCAAACATTTTATAGATTTCTTCTTCTAGCACTTGAGCACAATTATCCTTTCCATCATACTAACGAAAGATATTAAAAGGTGAAGCGTATGTCGCTGTACTAAAGTAGGGGTACCTTAGTATCCCGAACTTGTGCACGGGCAGTCGCAGCATCCCGCGGCAAGGCTTGCCGGGCGACCGCCAAGATCCTCCGTGGTTCCTTTGAAGCCATTCAAGAACAAAGTATCCAAGAACAAGAAGACAAGACCCCGGCAAGAGGAGCTTGCCGGGAAGGAGACAAGACCCCGGCAAGAGGGGCTTGCCGGGAAGGAGACAAGACCCCGGCAAGAGGAGCTTGCCGGGAAGGCCAACCAAGGCCCGGTGAGCGACAAGCTCCCGGATGCGACAAGACAACGACCGTGGCAAGGCACTTGCCGCGGCAAACCTCCACTCTGTACCTGTGCTCCAGCACATCCACCAACGTGTCGCTCTGGGACCCTTCCAGGCGTACATGGCGGAAGGCTGTGCAGCCAGAGGTACACAGTGGTGAGCGGCGTTGACAAGATCGCCATCGTGGCGAGCAGTGGCGTCCCTGGCGGTCCCTTTCTGCACCGTCTAGGTGACGCAGACAGGCATTTAATGCCTTTGTCCCCTGCCGTCAGGGTTAGGTATGATACAACTGTAGTAGGCGGTGGTGCCAACCGCCACGTCTTTTCCATTTTTACCCTCATCTATGTTGCCACCTGTCGGTGTCCCCTTTAACATATAAAAGGAGGCCCATGCGCAACGTAGAGGGGGGACGATCATTCTCACGCTCGGTCTCGCTAGCTGCTGGGGTGTACTGTAGCAATCAGCGCTCCTGAGCAAGAAATCAATACAACCACAAAGCAGGGGTAGGGTTTTACGCATCCGTGCGGCCCGAACCTGGGTAAACCGATCGTGTTGCTCGTGCGTTTCGCCACGATCTGCTCTTCGTGCTCTCTCCGCCCCCTGCCGAACCGAAAGGGGCCCGGTCCGCCGTGGTCCCATAGGGACGGCACCGACAAGCAGTACTGCAAGATCCACCGCACCAAGGGCCATGACCTCCAGAGTTGCAAGAAAGTCGAGCAGCTTGTCCAGCAGCAAAAAGCTGAGTACGAGTGGCGCGACAAGGAAAGGGCCCAAGGAGGCACTGGAGAAGCCGGTAAGAAGCGCGCTGGCCGGGGAGGACGTCGCGGCAAGGCCAAGCAACGGCAAGGAGACAGACCTCCCCGCGGCCGCGACAAGGATGAAGACGACGACGATGACGAATACATGGATGATGTCGAGACCAGTGAGCAGGAGTTCCAGAGAGCCACAGAGGTTTTGTGCATTGACGGCGGTACTTCTCTGCATACTTCACACCGCCAACTCAAGCAGTGGGCGCGAAAACTTCCATGGTCAGAACGGCATTGGGGGTGAAATCAAGGAGGCAGAGGCCGTAGGTGTTCATGATGTCGCAAAAGAATTCAGAGAAAGGCGGGCAGAGCCCGCAGTAGAAGAATACGGCGAAGAAGGGATATCCGTGCGGAGCCATTTTATGAGCAGTGGCTGGGAGTACCTTCGTGCTCGGATGTGCTCGCGTCTCCATCGACCAGAAGAGGTAGTAGTACTCCCTCAGCTCCTTCGCGGCAACCTTGGGGGGAAGATGGCCCGCTCCTTCCGCAGCGCTGCAAGTCACTGCGCCTCGGTCGACTTCACGGCCTTCCCCTTGTCGGCTTTCCGAGCCATGGCGGAAGTGGTGGAGGAGATCGACGGCGTCGGTAGTGCTGGTGGCGATGGGTGGCAGGGCGCTGCTCTCTTTCCTTTGGGAAGACGGAGGCGGGGCGGAGGCTTCTGAGATTGGAGTGGAAAGGGGATGAGTGGGCGCACTACCCCTGGTTCCCCTTGCTTATAAACGGGGAGTGGGCGGACGTTCCGCCTTTCCTAATAAAGAAACCGCCCACGATCTCTCCCACGACGCCGCGTTCGACGTGTGCCGTTCGGGGAGGGCGCGGTGGATGCGGAGTGAGATACGGCGTAACCTAGGCCGCGCGTGCCCATGCCCTGTTTTGGGCCTGGCCCAACAGCGCTTGGCACCGTGTATGGCCCAGGCCCGGGGGCTCCTGCCGGTGTACTAAAGTAGGGGTACCTTAGTATCCTGAACTTGTGCACGGGCAGTCGCAGCGTCCCGCGGCAAGGCTTGTCGGGCGACCGCCAAGATCCTCTGTGGTTCCTTTGAAGCCATTCAAGAACAAAGTATCCAAGAACAAGAAGACAAGACCCCGGCAAGAGGAGCTTGCCGGGAAGGAGACAAGACCCCGGCAAGAGGGGCTTGCCGGGAAGGAGACAAGACCCCGGCAAGAGGAGCTTGCCGGGAAGGCCAACCAAGGCCCGGTGAGCGACAAGCTCCCGAATGCGACAAGACAACGACCGCGGCAAGGCACTTGCCGCGGAAAACCTCCACTCTGTACCTGCGCTCCAGCACATCCACCAACGTGTCGCTCTGGGACCCTTCCAGGCGTACGAGGCGGAAGGCTGTGCAGCCAGAGGTACACGGTGGCGAGCGGCGCTGACAAGATCGCCATCGTGGCGAGCAGTGGCGTCCCTGGCGGTCCCTTTCTGCACCGTCTATGCGACACAGACAGGCATTTAATGCCTTTGTCCCATGCCGTCAGGGTTAGGTATGATACAACTATAGTAGGCGGTGGTGCCAACCGCCATGTCTTTTCCATTTTTACCCTCATCTATGTTGCCACCTGTCGGTGACCCCTTTAACATATAAAAGGAGGCCCATGCGCAACGTAGAGGGGGGACAATCATTCTCACGCTCGGTCTCGCTAGCTGCTGGGGTGTACTGTAGCAATCAGCGCTCCCGAGCAAGAAATCAATACAACCACAAAGCAGGAGTAGGGTTTTACGCATCCATGCGGCCCGAACCTGGGTAAACCGATCGTGTTGCTCGTGCGTTTCGCCTCGATCTGCTCCTCGTGCTCTCTCCGCCCCCTGCCGAACTGAAAGGGGCCCGGTCCGCCGTGGTCCCATAGGTGTCCGTGGGATCAGTACCCCCGACAGCGTACGAGACAAACTTAATTCCATTTTTTGTAGTTTTCTTTTATAAACTAAACTAGTGATAAAACAAGAAACTAAAAGACTCGATTGCAACATCTAAAGATATACCTTCAAGGACTCACCTCCCCGGCAATGGCGCCAGAAAAGAGCTTGATGTCTACTACACAACCTTCTTCTTGTAGACGTTGTTGGGCCTCCAAGTGCAGAGGTTTGTAGGACAGTAGCAAATTTCCCTCAAGTGGATGACCTAAGGTTTATCAATCCGTACGAGGCGTAGGATGAAGATGGTCTCGCTCAAGCAACCCTGCAACCAAATAACAAAGAGTCTCTTGTGTCCGCAACACACCCAATACAATGGTAAATTGTATAGGTGCACTAGTTCGGCGAAGAGATGGTGATACAAGTGGTATATGGATAGTAGATAATAGTTTTTGTAATCTAAAAATATAAAAATAGCAAGGTAACTAATGATAAAAGTAGCGTAAACGGTATTGCAATGTGTGGAAAACAAGGCCTAGGGTTCATACTTTCGCTAGTGCAAGTCCTCTCTCAACAATAATATCATAATTGGATCACATAACTATCCCTCAACATGCAACAAAGAGTCACTCCAAAGTCACTAATAGCGGAGAACGAACGAAGAGATTATGGTAGGGTACGGAACCACCTCAAAGTTATTCTTTCCAACCAATGCGTTGGGCTATTCTATAAGTGTCACAAACAGCCCTAGAGTTCGTACTAGAATAACACCTTAAGACACAAATCAACCAAAACCCTAATGTCACCTAGATACTCCAATGTCACCTCAAGTATCCGTGGGTATGATTATACGATATGCGTCACACAATCTCAGATTCATCTATTCAACCAACACAAAGGACCTCAAAGAGTGCCCCAAAGTTTCTACCGGAGAATCACGGCGAAAACATGTGCCAACCCCTATGCATAGGTTCATGGGCGGAACCCGCAAGTTGGTCACCAAAACATACATCAAGTGGCACGTGGTATCCCATTGTCACCACAGATATCCACGACAAGACATACATCAAGTGTTCTCAAATCTTTAAAGACTCAATCCGATAAGATTACTTCAAAGGGGAAACTCAATTCATTACAAGAGAGAAGAGGGGGAGGAGAAACATAAGATCCAACTATAATAGCAAAGCTCGCGATACATCAAGATCGTGCCAAATCAAGAACACGAGAGAGAGAGAGAGAGAGAGAGAGAGAGATCAAACACATAGCTACTGGTACATACCCTCAGCCCCGAGGGAGAACTACTCCTTCCTCGTCATGGAGAGCACCGGGATGATGAAGATGGCCACCGGGGAAGGATTGCCACCTCCGGCAGGGTGCTGAAACGGGTCTAGATTGGTTTTTGGTGGCTACTGAGGCTTGTGGCGGCGGAACTCCCGATCTATTGTGCGTTCTGGAAGTTTTAGGTCACGTGGCTATATATGGGTGTAGGAGGTACGTCAGGGGAGCCACGAGGGTCCCATGAGACAAGGGGCGCGCCCCCCACCCTCGTGAGCACCTCGTTCCTTCCTTGACGTAGGGTCCAAGTCCATCTGGTGTGTTTCCTTCCAAAAATAACTTCTCCAGTTGATTTCGTTCCGTTTCGACTCCGTCTGATATTCCTTTTCTTCAAAACACTGAAATAGGCATAAAACAGCAAATCTGGGCTGGGCCTCCGGTTAATTGGTTAGTCCCAAAAGTAATATAAAAGTGGATAATAAAGCCCAATATTGCCCAAAACAGTAGATAATATAGCATGGAGCAATCAAAAATTATAGATACGTTGGAGACGTATCAAGCATCCCCAAGCTTAATTCCTCCTCGTCCTCAAGTAGGTAAATGATAAAAAAAGTTAATTTTTGATGTGGAATGCTAGTTGGCATAATTTCAATGTAATTCTTCTTACTTGTGATATGAATATTCAGATCCAAAAGATTCAAGACAAAAGTTCATATTGACATAAAAATAATAATACTTCAAGCATACTAATAAAGCAATCATGTCTTCTCAAAATAACATGGCCAAAGAAAGCTATCCCTACAAAATCATATAGTCTAGCTATGCTCCATCTTCACCACACAAAATATTTAAATTATGCACAACCCCGATGACAAGCCAAGCAATTGTTTCATACTTTTGATGTTCTCAAACTTTTTCAATCTTCACGCAATACATGAGCGTGAACCATGGATATAGCACTATAGGTGGAATAGAATGGTGGTTGTGGAGAAGAACAAAAGGGGGAAGATAGTCTCACATCAACTAGGCGTAACAACGGGCTATGGAGATGCCCATCAATAGATATCAATGTGAGTGAGTAGGGATGGCCATGCAACGGATGCACTAGAGCTATAAATGTATGAAAGCTCAACAAAAGAAACTAGTGGGTGTGCATCCAACTTGCTTGCTCATGAAGACCTAGGGCATTTTGTGGAAGCCCATCATTGGAATATACAATCCAAGTTCTATAATGAAAGATTCCCACTAGTATACGAAAGTGACAACATATGAGACTCTCTATATGAAGAACATGGTGCCACTTTGAAGCACAATATATGAGACTCGCTATATCATGGTGCTACTTTGAAGCACAAGTGTGGAAAAAGGATAGTAGCATTGCCCCTTTTTATTTTATTTTTTTTATTTTTATTTGGCCTTTCCCTTTTTATGGCCTTTCTCTTTTTTTGGCCTTCCTTTTTTTATTTGGCCTTTCTTTTTTTTGGGACAATGCTCTATTAATGATGATCATCACACTTCTATTTATTTACAACTCAATGATACAACTCGATCCTAGAACAAAGTATGACTTTATATGAATGCCTCCGACGGTGTACCGGGATGTGCAATGATGCATGAGTGACATGTATGAAAGAATTATGAACGGTGGCTTTGCCACAAATACAATGTCAACTACATGATCATGCTAGGCAATATGACAATGATGAAGCGTGTCATAATAAAGGAAATGGTGGAAAGTTGCATGGCAATATATCTCGGAATGGCTATGGAAATGACATAATAGGTAGGTATGGTGGATGTTTTGAGGAAGGTATATGGTGGGTTTATGGTACCAGCGAAAGTTGCGCGGTACTAGAGAGGCTAGCAAAGGTGGAAGGGTGAGAGTGCGTATAATCCATGGACTCAACATTAGTCATAAAGAACTCACATACTTATTGCAAAAATCTATTAGTTATCGAAACAAAGTACTACGCGCATGCTCCTAGGGGGATAGATTGACAGGAAAAGACCATCGCTCGTCCCCGACCGCCACTCATAAGGAAGGCAATCAATAAATAAATCATGCTCTGACTTCGTTACATAACGGTTCACCATACGTGCATGCTACGGGAATCACAAACTTTAACACAAGTATTCTTTAAATTCACAACTACTCAACTAGCATGACTCTAATATCACCATCTCCATATCTCAAAACAATTATCAAGTATCAAACTTCTCATAGTATTCAACACACTCATAAGAGAATTTTATTATTCTTGAATACCTAGCATATTAGGATTTTAAGAAAATTACCATGCTATTTAGGACTCTAAAAATAATCTAAGTGAAGCATGAGAGTTCATCTATTTCTTCAAAATAAAACTACAACCATGCTCTAAAAGATATAAGTGAAGCACTAGAGCAAATGACAAACTACTCCGGAAGATATAAGTGAAGATCAATGAGTAGTCGAATAATTATGCAACTATGTGAAGACTCTATAACATTTAATAATTTCATATCTTGGTATTCTATTCAAACAGCAAGCAAAGCAAAATAAAATGACATTCTAAGAATAGCAAACATCATGTGAAGAAGCAAAAACTTAGGATCAACCGATACTACCCGATAGTCGTTGAAGAAGAAAGGTGGGATGCCAACCAGGGCATCCACAAGCTTAGATGCTTGAGACTTCTTGAAATATTATATTGGGGTGCCTTGGGCATCCCCAAGCTTGAGATTTTGTGTCTCCTTAATTCCTATCATATCACGGTCTCCCTAAATCTCAAAAGCTTCATCCACACAAAACTCAGCAAGGACTCGTGAGATAAGTTAGTATAAACCATTGTCAAAACCTTATCATACTCTACTGTAGCAAATCACTAAAATTATTATTCAACATTGCATACTAAATGCCTCTGCATATTTAATAGTCCTATCCTCAAATAGAATCATTAAAGAAGCAAACATAAGCAAACAATGCAAACATAACAGCAATCTGCCTAGACAGGATAGTCTGTAAAGAATGCTGCAACATCCATACTTCCCTAGCTCCAAAAGTTATGAAATAAAATTCCCACTGTAGTAAATTTATCAGAGCTTAATAGTCGAAAGGTTTCAACATTTTATCACATTCTGACTTTTCTAGGGAATTATTGCAACAGCGGTAAACTTTATGTTTTCAAACAGCAACATGTCTACTTGTAACATAGGCATAGTAAAGGCTATCAATGCCACTTTTATTGAAATAAAAGATGCAAAAAAATTGTTCTAAATAACAGCAAGCAAATCCTAACAAAATAAATTGACGCTCCAGGCAAAACACATATCATGTGGCGAATAAAAATATAGCTCCAAGTAAAGTTACCGATGAACGAAGACGAAAGAGGGGATGCCTTCCGGGGCATCCTCAAGGTTAGGCTCTTGGCTATCCTTGAATATTACCTTGGGGTGCCTTGGGAATCCCCAAGCTTAGGCTCTTGCCACTCCTTATTCCATAGTCCATCGAATCCTTACCCAAAACTTGAAAACTTCACAACACAAAACTTAAAGTAGAAAACTCGTGAGCTCCATTAGTATAAGAAAATAAATCACCACTTCAAGGTACTGTAATAAACTAATTCTTTATTTATATTGGTGTTAAACCTACTGTATTCCAACTTCTCTATGGTTTATAAACTATTTTACTAGCCATAGATTCATCAAAATAAGCAAACAACACACGAAAAACAGAATCTGTCAAAAACAGAACAGTTTGTAGTAATCTGGATCAAACGTAGACTTCTGTAACAGATAAAATTCTCAAATAAATTGCTGGACCTGAGTAATTTATCTATTAATCATATGCAAAAAGAATTAACTAAATATCACTCCCAAATAAAAATGGCAGCAATTCTCGTGAGCGCTAAAGTTTCTGTTTTTTACAGCATGATCAACAAGACTTTCCCCAAGTCTTCCCAAAGGTTCTACTTGGCACAAACACTAATTAAAAGCATAAAACCACATATAAACAGAGGCTAGATGAATTATTTATTGTTAAACAGGACAAAAATCAAGGTAAAAAAATAAATTTGGGTAGCCTTCCAACAAGCGCTATCGTTTAACGCCCCTAGGTAGGCACGATGATTTCAATGATGCTCACATAAAAGATAAGAATTGAAACATAAAGAGAGCATCATGAAGAATATGACTAGCACATTTAAGTCTAACATGATTCCTATGCATAGGGATTTTGTGAGCAAACAACTTATGAGAACAATAATTAACTAGCATAGGAAGGTAAAACAAGCAAAACTTCGAAACTTTAAGCACATAGAGAGGAAACTTGATATTATTGCAACTCCTACAAGCATATGTTCCTCCCTCATAATAATTTTCAGTAGCATCATGAAGGAATTCAACAATATAACCAGCACCTAAAGCATTCTTTTCATGATCTACAAGCATAGAAATTTTATTACTCTCCACACAAGCAAAATTCTTCTCATGAATAATAGTGGGAGCAAACTCAACAAAATAATTATCATGTGAGGCATAATCCAATTGAAAACTAAAATCATGATGACAAGTTTCATGGATATCATTATTCTTTATAGCATACAAGTCAGCACAATAATCATCATAGATAGCAACTTTGTTCTCATAATCAATTGGAACCTTTTCCGGAATAGCGGATTCATCACAAAATAAAGTCATGACCTCTCCAAATCCACTTTCATCAATATAATCATCATAAATAGGAGGCATGCTTTCATCATTATAAATTTGCTCATCAAAACTTGGGGGACAAAAAATATCATCTTCATCAAACATAGCTTCCCCAAGCTTGTGGCTTTGCATATCATTAGCATCATGGATATTCAAGGAATTCATACTAACAACATTGCAATCATGCTCATCATTCAAATATTTAGTGCCAAACATTTTATAGATTTCTTCTTCTAGCACTTGAGCACAATTATCCTTTCCATCATACTAACGAAAGATATTAAAAGGTGAAGCGTATGTCGCTGTACTAAAGTAGGGGTACCTTAGTATCCCGAACTTGTGCACGGGCAGTCGCAGCATCCCGCGGCAAGGCTTGCCGGGCGACTGCCAAGATCCTCCATGGTTCCTTTGAAGCCATTCAAGAACAAAGTATCCAAGAACAAGAAGACAAGACCCCGGCAAGAGGAGCTTGCCGGGAAGGAGACAAGACCCCGGCAAGAGGGGCTTGCCGGGAAGGAGACAAGACCCCGGCAAGAGGAGCTTGCCGGGAAGGCCAACCAAGGCCCGGTGAGCGACAAGCTCCCGGATGCGACAAGACAACGACCGTGGCAAGGCACTTGCCGCGGCAAACCTCCACTCTGTACCTGCGCTCCAGCACATCCACCAACGTGTCGCTCTGGGACCCTTCCAGGCGTACATGGCGGAAGGCTGTGCAGCCAGAGGTACACAGTGGTGAGTGGCGTTGACAAGATCGCCATCGTGGCGAGCAGTGGCGTCCCTGGCGGTCCCTTTCTACACCGTCTAGGTGACGCAGACAGGCATTTAATGCCTTTGTCCCCTGCCGTCAGGGTTAGGTATGATACAACTGTAGTAGGCGGTGGTGCCAACCGCCACGTCTTTTCCATTTTTACCCTCATCTATGTTGCCACCTGTCGGTGTCCCCTTTAACATATAAAAGGAGGCCCATGCGCAACGTAGAGGGGGGACGATCATTCTCACGCTCGGTCTCGCTAGCTGCTGGGGTGTACTGTAGCAATCAGCGCTCCTGAGCAAGAAATCAATACAACCACAAAGCAGGGGTAGGGTTTTACGCATCCGTGCGGCCCGAACCTGGGTAAACCGATCGTGTTGCTCGTGCGTTTCGCCTCGATCTGCTCTTCGTGCTCTCTCCGCCCCCTGCCGAACCGAAAGGGGCCCGGTCCGCCGTGGTCCCATAGGGACGGCACCGACAAGCAGTACTGCAAGATCCACCGCACCAAGGGCCATGACCTCCAGAGTTGCAAGAAACTCGAGCAGCTTGTCCAGCAGCAAAAAGCTGAGTACGAGTGGCGCGACAAGGAGAGGGCCCAAGGAGGCGCTGGAGAAGCCGGTAAGAAGCGCGCTGGCCGGGGAGGACGTCGCGGCAAGGCCAAGCAACGGCAAGGAGACAGACCTCCCCGCGGCCGCGACAAGGATGAAGACGACGACGATGACGAATACATGGATGATGTCGAGACCAGTGAGCAGGAGTTCCAGAAAGCCACAGAGGTTTTGTGCATTGACGGCGGTGCTTCTCTGCATACTTCACACCGCCAACTCAAGCAGTGGGCGCCGGAAGTCAATGCGGCAGAACCACCTGTCGAATCGCGCAAGCTCCTGAAATGGTCCAGCACGCCTATCATCTTTGATATTGAGGACCACCCTGATCGCACAACTGCGGTCGGGTGCTTGCCGCTGTTGGTTTCACCAACTATACGCAACCTCAAGGTCACTAAGATGTTAGTTGATGGCGGGGCCGGCTTGAACCTGATCTCCTCTGCTGTACTCCAGAAACTCCAGATCCCTGACAGCGAGCTCGAAGAGACCGGCACATTCCAAGGAATTAACTCGGGAAGGAGCAAGCCGAAGGGGAAGGTCACGTTGCCGGTAACATTTGGCAGCGAGATGAACTTCAGGACTGAGGGGGTCACTTTTGACATTGCCGATTTTCCATTGCCTTACAATGGGATACTCGGCCGTCCAGCACTCGCCAAGTTCATGGCTACCTCTCACTACGCATACAACATGCTCAAGATGCCAGGCCCGATAAGTGTCATCTCTGTCCCTGGCGACAAGAAGGATGCTCTTATCTGCGCCGACAAGATCTACCGGGAAGCAGCAGCCGCAACAGATCGCAAGTCACTTGCCGCTGAAGATCCCGGGGGTAAGAAGAAGACCAAGTCCGGCAAGAGCTCTGATGCCCACTCCGGCAAGCGCACCTCTTCGGAGTGTTGCGCTACCATCAAGGACGCACCATCAAGATCCACCGGCAAGTGTAAGAAGGCAATGGCAGCTCCGCCAGAGACCAAGAAAGTATCCGCCAAGGAGGACAGCACCGGTGGTACCTTTACCATTAGTGCCACGCTTGACCCTAAATAGGAAAGTGCGCTCATTGCTTTCCTGCGGGCGAACGTCGACGTGTTTGCGTGGCAACCGTCTGACATCCCCGGTGTTCCCAGGAAATTAATTGAGCACCATCTTGCCGTTTGTCCTCATGCGCGGCCCGTCAAGCAGAAGGTCAAGAAGCAAGCAGTGGAGCGCCAAGAATTCATAGCAGAAGAGATCAAGAAATTGGAAGCAGCAGGCCTTGTCAGAGGAGTGCTCCATCCCACATGGCTGGCCAATCCTGTAGTCGTGCGCAAGGCAAACGGGAAATGGAGGCTTTGTATCGACTTTACTGATGTTAATAAAGCTTGTCCCAAAGACCCATTTCCCTTGCCGCGCATTGACCAGATTGTTGACTCCACAGCCGGATGTGATTTGCTTTCATTTCTTGACGCATACTCAGGATACCATAAAATCTTCATGGCATAAGAGGATGAGGAGAAAACCGCATTCATTACTCCATGTGGCACGTACTGTTTCATACGGATGCCTTTTGGATTAAAGAATGCTGGTTCGACATTTGCAAGAGTGGTCCATGTCGCTCTTGAGCCACAAATACACAGAAATGTGGAAGCCTACATGGACGACATAGTGGTCAAGAGCAAGGACAGGGCAACTCTAATTCAAGATTTAGACGAGACCTTTGCAAATCTGCGCAAGATCAACCTCAAGCTCAACCCCGAGAAGTGTGTGTTTGGAGTCCCTTCCGGCAAGCTTCTCGGGTTCTTTGTGTCTCAGCGGGGAATTGAAGCCAATCCCGACAAGATCAAGGCCATTGAGCAGATTGAAGCACCAAAGCGCGTCAAGGATGTACGGAAACTTGCCGGTTGTGTGGCTGCTCTCAGCAGGTTTATCTCTCGGTCTGCTGAGCGTGCCCTGCCGTTTTTCAAAATTTTGAAAAGGCAGGTCCAATGAAATGGACTCCGGAAGCGAAGGCTGCGCTGCAGGACTTGAAGAGATACATGTCCTCCACTCCAACACTTGTCGCACCTAAGCCGCAAGAGAAGTTTCTACTGTATATAGCGGCAACCAATCAAGTGGTTAGTGCTGCGTTAGTGGCGGAGAGGGAGGCAGATGACGAGCCAGCAACCCCGGCAAGCGCATCCAGCGACAAGCAGGGGGCTTCCCCGACAAGCTCTGGTCCCGATAAGGATGGATCTGCGCAGGCGTGCGAAGAGATACAGAAGAGAATGGTGCAACGCCCAGTTTACTTTGTCAGTTCCCTTCTGTAGGGGGCTAGGTCAAGGTACTCTGGTGTGCAGAAGTTGCTTTTCGGCCTTCTCATGGCCTCGAGAAAGCTGCGCCATTACTTCCAAGCACATGAGATCACAGTTGTCACTCGCTTTCCGCTGAAGAGGATACTGCAGAATCCAGAAGCGACAGGCAGGATTGTTGAGTGGGCACTGGAATTGTCAAGCTTTGGCCTCAAGTTTGAGAGTACTTCAACTATCCAAAGCAGAGCATTGGCAGAATTCATAGCAGAGTGGACGCCAACACCAGATGAAGAAATTCCAGAGATGAGCATCCCCGTCAAGGAGGCAAGCAAAGAGTGGCTCATGTACTTTGACGGTGCCTTCTCGCTGCAAGGCGCCGGCGCTGGCGTGCTGCTTGTCGCACCCACCGGAGAGCACCTCAAGTACGTAGTCCAGATGCACTTTCCCAAGGAGCAAGCGACAAACAATACTGCTGAGTATGAAGGCTTGTTGAAGATGGACAAAAGCTGTTGGCAGAGATACATGGAGGCATATGTGGTCACCACATTGGCGCAAGAGCACTTGCCGGCAAAGCATTCCGGCAAGGCTTCTTCTGGCCGACAGCCCTCCAGGATGCAACTGCACAAGTAACCAAGTGTGAAGCATGCCAGTTCCATTCCAAGCAGATACACCAGCCAGCTCAAGCTCTCCAGACGATCCCTTTATCCTGGCCATTTTCGGTCTGGGGGCTCGACATCCTCGGCCCCTTTCCCCGAGCAGTCGGGGGCTTTGAGTACTTGTACGTTGCAATCGACAAGTTCGCAAAGTGGCCGAAAGTGGAACCAGTGAGGAAGGTAACAGCACAGTTAGCAGTCAAGTTCTTCAGGTCGATTGTTTGCCGTTTCGGGAACCCTAACAGGATAATTACCGACAACGGTACGCAATTTACGAGCCGCACCTTCATGCAGTACGTCCAAGATCTTGGCGCCAAGGTCTGCTTCGCTTCTGTTGCTCACCCGAGAAGCAACGGTCAAGCGAAGAGGGCAAATGCTAAAGTGCTGCGCGGGCTCAAGACCTGAACTTTCGACAGGCTGCACAAGTGCGGAAGAAACTGGATTGAGGAGCTGCCGGTGGTTCTTTGGTCGATCAGGACGACGCCAAATCGAGCCACTGGCCAGACACCTTTCGCTCTAGTCTATGGAGCAGAGGCAGTTCTCCCCACGGAACTCGTATACGGGTCACCTCGAGTGCTCGCTTACGATGAGCTTGAGCAAGAGCGGCTGCGACAAGATGACGCGCTGCTCCTTGAGGAAGACCGTCTTCAGGCTGCTGTGCGAGCTGCTCGCTACCAGCAAGCTTTGCGCCGCTACCATAGCCACAAAGTTAACGCCAGAAGTCTCGAGGAAGGCGACCTTGTTCTTCGGCGCGTTCAGTCCGCCAATAATTCCAACAAGTTGACGCCGAAGTGGGAAGGCCCTTACCGGGTGAAACGAGTCGCTAGGCCTGGCGTTGTCCGCCTGGAGACCGAAGATGGCATCCTAGTGAGCAACTCCTGGAATATTGAGCATCTTCGCAAGTTTTACCCGTAGGGCGCGGTTGCCGGAACCCGTTCCGGCAACCACCTTTTTTACAAGTCTTGCCGCTGTTACATGTAATCCTTTGTACAAAGCCGGGCGCAGATCCCGTGCATAAAGATCATGTGCTCCGCATACTTTGTCGATTTCATGTTTTTTTATTTTGCATGTGTTATCTGACACTTTGTGCAGCACCTATCCCCGGTAAGCAACAACGAGCCATAAGGCTCCATATCTTTTTCTCCTTCTTCTTTTTTCTCTCAAGGAAAGGAAGGTTCTCTCGCTCACAAGTTTGCCGGGGGGAAGGAGAAGATACGGTATGGACCAGGCGTTGTTCAAGAAGGTTTCGCCTTGCCGGGAAGCAAACAACAGAAAAGATAAGTTGCCAAAGTTTGAGCAATCAGATTTTTAAAATTTTTAAGTTATCTTCCTTGAACGACCGTACTTTGTATGGAAAACCTGTGCGCAGAGGAACCAACTCGTAGCTAGTTGCGCCCTTACTGTTGTTTCGAGTCCGCTCAACAACTTAAGTGAGCTGCGACTAGCTGCGACAAGGTTTCTTGTCGGCAGCGGCACCGCCAGCAGGCTGCTGACGTCCCGCACTCAGCGCTCCCGGCAAAGGTGCCTGCGCCGGCAAGTTCCCTAAAAGCGTAGGGCAGAAACATACAAAGGAAGGGATCAAGTAGAGGAAATAACATTGCAATCATTGCCCAAAACAAAGTTATAATACAAGATAGCTTGTCGCGGCACTAATAGATTGTTTTCATAACATTATCAGCAGCGACAAGAAAAGAAGAAAATGGGCGGCCTAGTCTACGCGATCGCCCTCGACCCTCTTGATCCCGCTCACCCTGTCCACAATGGGTGCGACAAGGGTCTTGAGCGCCTCCAGATCAGCATCCGGCGGCAAGGACCTGAGGATGTTGGTGAGGTTGAGGCCCGGATTGCGGAACGCCACCTTCATCAGCACCTTCTGAAGAGCTCCCGCACAGATCTTGCGCGACTCGTCGGCAAGCTGCTTCGGGATCCCTTCACGGAGTCGCCAGAGTGCCATCACCACGCCTTTGAAGAATGAAGTGAGCTTGGCGCTGGGTTGGAGGTTCTCGTCGGAGGAATACCCGAGATCCTCCATTCCCAGCTGCGCCAGCTCCTTGTCGATGTCGGCGGCAACATCCACGAGTCCTTCCGTCCAGTGCTCCACATTCTCCCGGAGGGTGCTCTGGGCGGCAGCGGCGCTCGCCAGCAACGCCTTGCCGGCCTTGACTTCCTCCTTCAGGGCCGTCTCCTGTTCCTTGGCACTGTCCAGCGTCTTGGTCAAAGCGACCAGCTTCAACTCAAGATCCGCGTTGGAATCCTTGGCGGCGTCAAGCTCCTTGCCCTTCTCGGCGAAATGGGCCTGCAGCTCCAAGTAGCTGTTGGCGTCCTTCTCTCGCTCAAGCTTGAGCGCGGCAAGCTCGTCGCCGCTCGCCTTGAGATCCGCCTCCGGCTGCACTACCTTCATCTCCAGCTCCTTCTTGGCGGACTCGGTAGCTGCGGCAGCGTCTTCTGCTTGTTTGAGGGCTCCGCCAACTGTTCGCTCGCGCGCGGCAAGCTCCTCCTCATGGCTGTCGAGGTGGACCTTCCGCTGCACCAGCTCGCCTTCTTGCACCGCCAACTTCTCAGCGGCAAGCCGCTGCTGCTCTTCGGCTTCGGCCTTCTCGAGAAGGAAGGCCTCCCGCTCCTTGGCAAGTCGCGCCCGCTCCACCGCCAAAGATTGGAGAGCTTCCTGATTGGCACCCCGGAGCTCCTCCGCGTGCTTCTCGATGTCGACTCCCGCCTTCGCGACAAGCGCCTCGCGGGATTCCAGCTTGGCTTGCCGGGCGCGGTAGAGTGACACCAGCTTCCGCAGCAGCCGCTCCTCCTCAGGCTCGCCGCTGCTGCTGCTTGGCGCGTCGACCAGCGCCAGCCCGGCAGAAGCAAGCACTTCTCCGTCAAAGTTTTCTCCCTTGACCGGCGCCCTGGAGCTTGACGCCCAGCGGAGGTTGATGAAGATGTCTTCGCCGGCCTTCAAGTAGATGCCAGGCTGGGGCTCTTCGGAGCCTGGCGCTGCGGCAGTGGCGGAGGGATTGGCGGTCGGTGCAGCGCCTGGCACTCCTGCGGCCTCAGGGTTGTCAGTGCGATCGCCTGATCCCCCGCCTGCTTCTGCAGCGGCAGCCATGGCGGCCTCTTCGCCGGCGGGCTCGTCGGCGCCGGCTGCTTCCTCGGCGGCAACAGCGTCGTCGGCAGCAACTTCGGTCTCCATCGGCTCTGCAGCAGATGGATCTGACAGCCGGAAAGGGGAGAAGAGTCAAGCAAATATCCAAAAAAGAAGATTAACCAGAAGAAGAACCCAAGGGAAGTTTTCAGCAAGAGGATTACCTGTGCCAGGTTCTGCACTTGTGGTCTCCGCCGCCGGGGGGGGGCGCTAGTGCTGTCCCTTGCCGGAGACTCCTCCCTTGCCGGAGAGTTCTCCTTTGCCGGAGACCTCTCCCTTGCCGGAGGACTCTCCCTTGGCGTTTCGGGGGCGGCCTCCGGGCGCTCCTAGTGGGGCTGCTCTGCTCCTGCACAAATCAACAGCCAGATGTCGGTAAAGCAAAAATCTCCATGTGCGCCCAACAGCGGGAAGCAAACAAGATACTTACGCTGGGGGCTGCCCTGGAGAACAGTCGTCGGGTCTGGCAAGATTGTCTCGGGCGCATCCCCTGCTGACACGGTGGGTTCGTCCTCGATGACAATCACCGGGGCCTTGGCTCTCTTCGCCGCTCTCTGGGCCAGAGTCCTAAGAAGGAATGGGTTCAGATTGAAGCAAATGAGATGCAAGACAAAAACAACAAGGATTGAAGCACTGCAAATGCAACAAGAGAATCTTACTCTTCTTCTTCCTCGTCGGAGTTGAACGCGGAGAAGTCGAAGTCCGGCTCGCGTCTGGCGCGGGAAGGCTGAGGAGTAGGTTCCCTTGGCCGCTTGGCGGGAGCAGAAGCGGTGGTCCAGGAAGACCCCGCTCCAGTTGCTGCAGCAATGTGAGGCGCTCCCGCGGCAACAGTGCTTGCCGCGGTGGAGCGTGTCGCGCGGCGCGGCGACTGTCGACTCGCTTGCCGCCTCGCCACGTCCCCGACCTTGCGAAGACACCTTCTTGGTGGAGATGGAGGCTCTGCTTGCGGCGAGCTGTCTGAAGATGAGGAAGAGGAGGAGTCAATCTCCAACGAGCCGCTCGTATCCTCGGCGGGCTCGCTCGGCTCGGCATCACGCCCGGCAAGCTGTTTCTTGCCGGTAGTCTCCCCTTGCCCGGTAACCTCCTTCTTGCCGGCAAGCTCCTCTCGCTCGGCACGGTTTGCCGCCTCTGCTGCCTCTGCTTCCTCCATGGTGAATCCAAACTCGCCTGCCGCAGCGGTTGCCGCTGCCTCTTCCAGCCTGGAGGCGATGCGTTTCAACTCCGCATCAGTGGTGTCGCGAGTAAGGCCATCCTTCTCGTCGGGGCGAATCGGCACTTCTACCAAGTTGTCAAAGAATTCCTGCACGACCTCGTCTGCAGGCTCTTGCCAAGTTGGCACAAGTCCATGCGAGTCGCACAGTGGCATCATTGCCCGGATGCGGTCAAGCGCAGCATTGTTGCACAGCAAGATGATGCCCTGCAGCAACCTAAATACTTCGGGATGATCCGGATCATACTTGAAGAGCTCCTGAAGCATTGCGTTGAGCTCCAAGACAGTGAAGTTGTAGTTGAGGCCCGGGCGCAGCCTCATGATATCCGTCGCGTTCTTGAACTCCCAGGCGGGCTTCCTCCGTTCCTGCAGGGGGGCAATGCGGCGGCGAAGGAAATCTGCGCCAACGGCGCCTACAGTGAGTCCGGCAAGCCTGAGGCGTTGGATCTTGGTGACGGCAATCCTCAGCCTATCGTCTTCCGGGGCCACGTCACTCCAATCGCTGCCGCGTACTGCTGTTGTTTGGCGCCGGGCGGTAAATGGCTGCGGGTTCTCCTCGACAATCCAACACCAATCTGCTCTCCACTCCTCCCACTTGCCGCGGAACTCGCCCTCCAGATAAGAATCCTTCTTGTCGGCAATTGAGATCCAGGCGATTCCGCCGGATAGAGGCTCTCCTCTCTCTACTCGGGGCATGAAGAAATGGCGGAAAAGGGCAACATTGGGATGGACTCCGACAAAGTTTTCGTAGAGATGTGCGAAAACTGCCATGGTCAGAACGACATTGGGGGTGAAATCAAGGAGGCAGAGGCCGTAGGTGTTCATGATGTCGCAAAAGAATTCAGAGAAAGGCGGGCAGAGCCCGCAGTAGAAGAATACGGCGAAGAAGGGATATCCGTACAGAGCCATTTTATGAGCAGTGGCTGGGAGTACCTTCGTGCTCGGATGTGCTCGCGTCTCCGTCGACCAGAAGAGGTAGTAGTACTCCCTCAGCTCCTTCGCGGCAACCTTGGGGGGGAAGATGGCCCGCTCCTTCCGCAGCGCTGCAAGTCACTGCGCCTCGGTCGACTTCACGGCCTTCCCCTTGTCGGCTTTCGAAGCCATGGCGGAAGCGGTGGAGGAGAT
This sequence comes from Triticum monococcum, assembly GCA_034509565.1. Lineage (NCBI taxonomy): Eukaryota > Viridiplantae > Streptophyta > Magnoliopsida > Poales > Poaceae > Triticum > Triticum monococcum. Next base: position 638,117,036 of record CM067843.1, read on the forward strand.
CGACGGCGTCGGTAGTGCTGGTGGCGATGGGGGGCAGGGCGCTGCTCTCTTTTCTTTGGGAAGACGGAGGCGGGACGGAGGCTTCTGAGATTGGAGTGGAAAGGGGACAAGTGGGCGCACTACCCCTGGTTCCCCTTGCTTATAAAGGGGGAGTGGGCGGACGTTCCGCCTTTCCTAATAAAGAAACTGCCCACGATCTCTCCCACGACGCCGCGTTCGACGCGTGCCGTTCGGGGAGGGCGCGGTGGATGCGGAGTGAGATACGGCGTAACCTAGGTCGCGTGTGCCCGTGCCCTGTTTTGGGCCTGGCCCAACAGCGCTCGGCACCGTGTATGGCCCAGGCCCGGGGGCTCTTGTCGGTGTACTAAAGTAGGGGTACCTTAGTATCCCGAACTTGTGCACGGGCAGTCGCAGCGTCCCGCGGCAAGGCTTGCCGGGCGACCGCGAAGATCCTCCGTGGTTCCTTTGAAGCCATTCAAGAACAAAGTATCCAAGAACAAGAAGACAAGACCCCAGCAAGAGGAGCTTGCCGGGAAGGAGACAAGACCCCGGCAAGAGGGGCTTGCCGGGAAAGAGACAAGACCCCGGCAAGAGGAGCTTGCCGGGAAGGCCAACCAAGGCCCGGTGAGCGACAAGCTCCCGGATGCGACAAGACAACGACCGCGGCAAGGCACTTGCCGCGGCAAACCTCCACTCTGTACCTGCGCTCCAGCACATCCACCAACATGTCGCTCTGGGACCCTTCCAGGTGTACGTGGCGGAAGGCTGTGCAGCCAGAGGTACACGGTGGCGAGCGGCGCTAACAAGATCGCCATCGTGGCGAGCAGTGGCGTCCCTGGCGGTCCCTTTCTGCACCGTCTAGGCGACGCAGACAGGCATTTAATGCCTTTGTCCCCTGCCGTCAGGGTTAGGTATGATACAACTATAGTAGGCGGTGGTGCCAACCGCCATGTCTTTTCCATTTTTACCCTCATCTATGTTGCCACCTGTCGGTGACCCCTTTAACATATAAAAGGAGGCCCATGCGCAACGTAGAGGGGGGACAATCATTCTCACGCTCGGTCTCGCTAGCTGCTGGGGTGTACTGTAGCAATCAGCGCTCCCGAGCAAGAAATCAATACAACCACAAAGCAGGAGTAGGGTTTTACGCATCCGTGCGGCCCGAACCAGGGTAAACCGATCGTGTTGCTCGTGCGTTTTGCCTCGATCTGCTCTTCGTGCTCTCTCCGCCCCCTGTCGAACCAAAAGGGGCCCGGTCCGCCGTGGTCCCATAGGTGTCCGTGGGATCAGCACCCCCGACAGCGTATGAGACAAACTTAATTCCATTTTTTGTAGTTTTCTTTTATAAACTAAACTAGTGATAAAACAAGAAACTAAAAGACTCGATTGCAACATCTAAAGATATACCTTCAAGGACTCACCTCCCCGGCAATGGCGCCAGAAAAGAGCTTGATGTCTACTACACAACCTTCTTCTTGTAGACGTTGTTGGGCCTCCAAGTGCAGAGGTTTGTAGGACAGTAGCAAATTTCCCTCAAGTGGATGACCTAAGGTTTATCAATCCGTACGAGGCGTAGGATGAAGATGGTCTCGCTCAAGCAACCCTGCAACCAAATAACAAAGAGTCTCTTGTGTCCGCAACACACCCAATACAATGGTAAATTGTATAGGTGCACTAGTTCGGCGAAGAGATGGTGATACAAGTGGTATATGGATAGTAGATAATAGTTTTTGTAATCTAAAAATATAAAAATAGCAAGGTAATTAATGATAAAAGTGGCGTAAACGGTATTGCAATGTGTGGAAAACAAGGCCTAGGGTTCATACTTTCGCTAGTGCAAGTCCTCTCTCAACAATAATATCATAATTGGATCACATAACTATCCCTCAACATGCAACAAAGAGTCACTCCAAAGTCACTAATAGCGGAGAACGAACGAAGAGATTATGGTAGGGTACGGAACCACCTCAAAGTTATTCTTTCCAACCAATGCGTTGGGCTATTCCTATAAGTGTCACAAACAGCCCTAGAGTTCGTACTAGAATAACACCTTAAGACACAAATCAACCAAAACCCTAATGTCACCTAGATACTCCAATGTCACCTCAAGTATCCGTGGGTATGATTATACGATATGCCTTACACAATCTCAGATTCATCTATTCAACCAACACAAAGGACCTCAAAGAGTGCCCCAAAGTTTCTACCAGATAATCACGGCGAAAACGTGTGCCAACCCCTATGCATAGGTTCATGGGCGGAACCCGCAAGTTGGTCACCAAAACATACATCAAGTGGCACGTGGTATCCCATTGTCACCACAGATATCCACGACAAGACATACATCAAGTGTTCTCAAATCTTTAAAGACTCAATCCGATAAGATTACTTCAAAGGGGAAACTCAATTCATTACAAGAGAGAAGAGGGGGAGGAGAAACATAAGATCCAACTATAATAGCAAAGCTCGCGATACATCAAGATCGTGCCAAATCAAGAACACGAGAGAGAGAGAGAGAGAGAGAGATCAAACACATAGCTACTGGTACATACCCTCAGCCCCGAGGGAGAACTACTCCTTCCTCGTCATGGAGAGCGCCGGGATGATGAAGATGGCCACCGGGGAAGGATTGCCCCCTCCGGCAGGGTGCCGAAACGGGTCTAGATTGGTTTTCGGTGGCTATGGAGGCTTGTGGCGGCGGAACTCCCGATCTATTGTGCGTTCTGGAAGTTTTAGGTCACGTGGGTATATATGGGTGTAGGAGGTACGTCAGGGGAGCCACGAGGGTCCCATGAGACAAGGGGCGCGCCCCCACCCTCGTGAGCACCTCGTTCCTTCCTTGATGTAGGGTCCAAGTCCATCGGGTGTGTTTCCTTCCAAAAATAACTTCTCCAGTTGATTTCGTTCTGTTTCGACTCCGTCTGATATTCCTTTTCTTCAAAACACTGAAATAGGCATAAAACAGCAAATCTGGGTTGGGCCTCCGGTTAATAGGTTAGTCCCAAAAGTAATATAAAAGTGGATAATAAAGCCCAATATTGCCCAAAACAGTAGATAATATAGCATGGAGCAATCAAAAATTATAGATACGTTGGAGACGTATCAAGCATCCCCAAGCTTAATTCCTCCTCGTCCTCGAGTAGGTAAATGATAAAAAAAGTTAATTTTTGATGTGGAATGCTAGTTGGCATAATTTCAATGTAATTCTTCTTACTTGTGATATGAATATTCAGATCCGAAAGATTCAAGACAAAAGTCCATATTGACATAAAAATAATAATACTTCAAGCATACTAATAAAGCAATCATGTCTTCTCAAAATAACATGGCCAAAGAAAGCTATCCCTACAAAATCATATAGTCTAGCTATGCTCCATCTTCACCACACAAAATATTTAAATCATGCACAACCCCGATGACAAGCCAAGCAATTGTTTCATACTTTTGATGTTCTCAAACTTTTTCAATCTTCACGCAATACATGAGCGTGAACCATGGATATAGCACTATAGGTGGAATATAATGGTGGTTGTGGAGAAGACAAAAAGGGGGAAGATAGTCTCACATCAACTAGGCGTATCAATGGGCTATGGAGATGCCCATCAATAGATATCAATGTGAGTGAGTAGGGATGGCCATGCAACGGATGCACTAGAGCTATAAATGTATGAAAGCTCAACAAAAGAAACTAGTGGGTGTGCATCCAACTTGCTTGCTCATGAAGACCTAGGGCATTTTGTGGAAGCCCATCATTGGAATATAGAATCCAAGTTCTATAATGAAACATTTCCACTAGTATACGAAAGTGACAACATATGAGACTCTCTATATGAAGAACATGGTGCCACTTTGAAGCACAATATACGAGACTCGCTATATCATGGTGCTACTTTGAAGCACAAGTGTGGAAAAAGGATAGTAGCATTGTCCCTTTTTATTTTATTTTTTATTTTTGTTTGGCCTTTCCCTTTTTTATGGCCTTTCTCTTTTTTTGGCCTTCCTTTTTTTATTTGGCCTTTCTTTTTTTGGGACAATGCTCTATTAATGATGATCATCACACTTCTATTTATTTACAACTCAATGATACAACTCGATACTAGAATAAAGTATGACTTTATATGAATGCCTCCGGCGATGTAACGGGATGTGCAATGATGCATGAGTGACATGTATGAAAGAATTATGAACGGTGGCTTTGCCACAAATACAATGTCAACTACATGATCATGCTAGGCAATATGACAATGATGAAGCGTGTCATAATAAAGGAAATGGTGGAAAGTTGCATGGCAATATATCTCGGAATGGCTATGGAAATGACATAATAGGTAGGTATGGTGGCTGTTTTGAGGAAGGTATATGGTGGGTTTATGGTACCGGCGAAAGTTGCGCGGTACTAGAGAGGCTAGCAAAGGTGGAAGGGTGAGAGTGCGTATAATCCATGGCCTCAACATTAGTCACAAAGAACTCACATACTTATTGCAAAAATCTATTAGTTATCGAAACAAAGTACTACGCGCATGCTCCTAGGGGGATAGATTGGTAGGAAAAGACCATCGCTCGTCCCCGACCGCCACTCATAAGGAAGGCAATCAATAAATAAATCATGCTCTGACTTCATTACATAACGGTTCACCATACGTGCATGCTACGGGAATCACAAACTTTAACACAAGTATTCTTTAAATTCACAACTACTCAACTAGCATGACTCTAATATCACCATCTCCATATCTCAAAACAATTATCAAGTATCAAACTTCTCATAGTATTCAACACACTCATAAGAGAATTTTATTATTCTTGAATACCTAGCATATTAGGATTTTAAGCAAATTGCCATGCTATTTAAGACTCTCAAAATAATCTAAGTGAAGCATGAGAGTTCATCTATTTATTCAAAATAAAACTACAACGATGCTCTAAAAGATATAAGTGAAGCACTAGAGCAAATGACAAACTACTCCGGAAGATATAAGTGAAGATCAATGAGTAGTTGAATAATTATGCAACTATGTGAAGATTCTCTAACATTTAATAATTTCAGATCTTGGTATTCTATTCAAACAGCAAGCAAAGCAAAATAAAATGACATTCTAAGAATAGCAAACATCATGTGAAGAAGCAAAAACTTAGGATCAACCGATAGTCGTTGAAGAAGAAAGGTGGGATGCCAACCGTGGCATCCCCAAGCTTAGATGCTTGAGACTTCTTGAAATATTATATTGGGGTGCCTTGGGCATCCCCAAGCTTGAGCTTTTGTGTCTCCTTAATTCCTATCATATCACGGTCTCCCTAAATCTCAAAAGCTTCATCCACACAAAACTCAACAAGGACTCGTGAGATAAGTTAGTATAAACCATTGCCAAAACCTTATCATACTCTACTGTAGCAAATCACTAAAATTATTATTCAACATTGTATACTAAATGCCTCTGCATATTTAATAGTCCTATCCTCAAATAGAATCATTAAAGAAGCAAACATAAGCAAACAATGCAAACATAACAGCAATCTGCCTAGACAGGATAGTCTGCAAAGAATGCTGCAACATCCATACTTCCCTAGCTCCAAAAGTTATGAAAGAAAATTCCCACTGTAGTAAATTTATCAGAGATTAATATTCAAAAGCTTTCAATATTTTATCACATTCTGACTTTTCTAGGGAATTATTGCAACAGCGGTAAACTTTCTGTTTTCAAACAGCAACATGTATACTTGTAACATAGGCATAGTAAAGGCTATCAATGCCACTTTTATTGAAATAAAAGATGCAAAAAATTGTTATAAATAACAGCAAGCAAATCCTAACAAAATAAATTGACGCTCCAGGCAAAACACATATCATGTGGCGAATAAAAATATAGCTCCAAGTAAAGTTACCGATGAACGAAGACGAAAGAGGGGATGCCTTACGGGGCATCCCCAAGCTTAGGCTCTTGGCTATCCTTGAATATTACCTTGGGGTGCCTTGGGCATCCCCAAGCTTAGGCTCTTGCCACTCCTTATTCCATAGTCCATCGAATCCTTACCCAAAACTTGAAAACTTCACAACACAAAACTTAAAGTAGAAAACTCGTGAGCTCCATTAGTATAAGAAAATAAATCACCACCATGGTAAAAAAAAGAAAATAAATCACCACTTCAAGGTACTGTAATGAACTAATTCTTTATTTATATTGGTGTTAAACCTACTGTATTACAACTTCTCTATGGTTTATAAACTATTTTACTAGCCATAGATTCATCAAAATAAGCAAACAACACACGAAAAACAGAATCTGTCAAAAACAGAACAGTCTGTAGTAATCTGGATCAAATGTATACTTCTGTAACACATAAAATTCTCAAATAAATTGCTGGACCTGAGTAATTTATCTATTAATCATCTGAAAAAAGAATTAACTAAATATCACTCCCAAATAAAAATGGCAGCAATTCTTGTGAGCGCTAAAGTTTCTGTTTTTTACAGCATGATCAAGAAGACTTTCCCCAAGTCTTCCCAAAGGTTCTACTTGGAACAAACACTAATTAAAAGCATAAAACCACATATAAACAGAGGCTAGATGAATCATTTATTATTAAACAGGAAAAAAAGCAAGGAACAAAAATAAATTTGGGTTGCCTTCCAACAAGCGCTATCGTTTAACGCCCCTAGCTAGGCACGATGATTTCAATGATGCTCACATAAAAGATAAGAATTGAAGCATAAAGAGAGCATCATGAAGAATATGACTAGCACATTTAAGTATAACATGCTTCCTATGCATAGGGATTTTGTGAGCAAACAACTTATGAGAACAATAATTAACTAGCATAGGAAGGTAAAACAAGCATAACTTCAAAACTTTAAGCACATAGAGAGGAAACTTGATATTATTGCAACTCCTACAAGCATATGTTCCTCCCTCATAATAATTTCAGTAGCATCATGAAGGAATTCAACAATATAACCAGCATGTAAAGCATTCTTTTCATGATCTACAAGCATAGAAATTTTATTACTCTCCACACAAGCAAAATTCTTCTCATGAATAATAGTGGGAGCAAACTCAACAAAATAATTATCATGTGAGGCATAATCCAATTGAATACTAAAATCATGATGACAAGTTTCATGGATATCATTATTCTTTATAGCATACAAGTAAGCACAATAATCATCATAGATAGCAACTTTGTTCTCATAATCAATTGGAACCTTTTTCGGAATAGCGGATTCTTTACAAAATAAAGTCATGACCTCTCCAAATCCACTTTCATCAATATAATCATCATAAATAGGAGGCATGCTTTCATCATAATAAATTTGCTCATCAAAACTTGGGGGACAAAAAATATCATCTTCATCAAACATAGCTTCCCCAAGCTTGTGGCTTTGCATATCATTAGCATCATGGATATTCAAGGAATTCATACTAACAACATTGCAATCATGCTCATCATTCAAATATTTAGTGCCAAACATTTTATAGATTTCTTCTTCTAGCACTTGAGCACAATTATCCTTTCCATCATACTCACGAAAGATATTAAATGGTGAAGCGTATGAGACAAACTTAATTCCATTTTTTTGTATTTTCTTTTATAAACTAAACTAGTGATAAAACAAGAAACTAAAAGACTCGATTGCAACATCTAAAGATATACCTTCAAGCACTCACCTCCCCGGCAACGGCGCCAGAAAAGAGCTTGATGTCTACTACACAACCTTCTTCTTGTAGACGTTGTTCGGCCTCCAAGTGCAGAGGTTTGTAGGACAGTAGCAAATTTCCATCAAGTGGATGACCTAAGGTTTATCAATCCGTAGGAGGCGTAGGATGAAGATGGTCTCTCTCAAGCAACCCTGCAACCAAATAACAAAGAGTCTCTTGTGTCCGCAACACACCCAATACAATGGTAAATTGTATACATGCACTAGTTCGGCGAAGAGATGGTGATACAAGTGGTATATGGATAGTAGATAATAGTTTTTGTAATCTAAAAATATAAAAATAGCAAGGTAACTAATGATAAAAGTGAGCGTAAACGGTATTGCAATGCGTGGAAAACAAGGCCTAGGGTTCATACTTTCGCTAGTGCAAGTCCTCTCAACAATAATAACATAATTGGATCACATAACTATCCCTCAACATGCAACAAAGAGCCACTCCAAAGTCACTAATAGCGGAGAACGAACGAAGAGATTATGGTAGGGTACGAAACCACCTCAAAGTTATTCCTTCCAATCAATCCGTTGGACTATTCCTATAAGTGTCACAAACAGCCCTAGAGTTCGTACTAGAATAACACCTTAAGACACAAATCAACCAAAACCCTAATGTCACCTAGATACTCCAATGTCACCTCAAGTATCCGTGGGTATGATTATACGATATGCATCACACAATCTCAGATTCATCTATTCAACCAACACAAAGGACCTCAAAGAGTGCCCCAAAGTTTCTACCGGAGAATCACGGCGAAAACGTGTGCCAACCCCTATGCATAGGTTCATGGGCAGAACCCGCAAGTTGGTCACCAAAACATACATCAAGTGGCACGTGGTATCCCATTGTCACCACAGATATCCATGACAAGACATACATCAAGTGTTCTCAAATCTTTAAAGACTCAATCCGATAAGATTACTTCAAAGGGGAAACTCAATTCATTACAAGAGAGAAGAGGGGGAGGAGAAACATAAGATCCAACTATAATAGCAAAGCTCGCGATACATCAAGATCGTGCCAAATCAAGAACACGAGAGAGAGAGAGAGAGAGAGATCAAACACATAGCTACTGGTACATACCCTCAGCCCCGAGGGAGAACTACTCCCTCCTCATCATGGAGAGCGCCGGGATGATGAAGATGGCCACCGGGGAAGGATTGCCCCCTCCGGCAAGGTGCCGGAACGGGTCTAGATTGGTTTTCGGTGGCTACGGAGGCTTCTGGCGGCGGAACTCCCGATCTATTGTGCGTTCTGGAAGTTTTAGGTCACGTGGGTATATATGGGTGTAGGAGGTACGTCAGGGGAGCCACGAGGGTCCCATGAGACAGGGGGCGCGCCCCCCACCCTCGTGAGCACCTCGTTCCTTCCTTGACGTAGGGTCCAAGTCCATCGGGTGTGTTTCTTTCCAAAAATAACTTCTCCAGTTGATTTCGTTCTATTTCGACTCCGTCTGATATTCATTTTCTTCAAAACACTGAAATAGGCATAAAACAGCAAATCTGGGCTGGGCCTCCGGTTAATAGGTTAGTCCCAAAAGTAATATAAAAGTGGATAATAAAGCCCAATATTCCCCAAAACAGTAGATAATATAGCATGGAGCATCAAAAATTATAGATACGTTGGAGACGTATCACCTGCTCCCACCTCCCACGGCTGGCTGTGATCTGCCCCGGCTCCTATTTGTTCCTGTCCGAGGCCTCACCATCGTCCTCTGCCTTGGTTCGCTCGCCGCGACGCCGCCCTCCGGTGTTGTCAACATGGTCAACAACCGAGAGGAATAAGGAGATGATTGTACATGGTGAGGATGACAATAGGGACCCAGCAGCGCGCGCAGTAATTTTGTTTTTTCGGGACGGAGAAGGGTATCAACTGGGTTGTGTGGGACCCATGGCCCGTCTAGCCCGGGCTTTTATTTCATATGTTTAGCACATGACCAGCCCAGTTTGTTTTTTTCCTTTCTGAAAATTGCTAGGCAGCTATTTTATTTTTTGCAGAATAACCAACGTAGGCCTACTTGCTTTTCTACGCTCTGCTGGGCTGGAAATCTTTCAAGACGAGGAGGGATGCATTTTGCCCAGAAAATGGGCTATAAGTAACAAGAAATGGGCTATAAGTAATAATAAATGGGCTGTAAAATGAAAAAAATACAGCAAACAGACAATTAGTTCCAAAATACTGTGTTCTTTCGGATTTTGATATTTTAAATTTCATTGTTTTTGTGCGGGTAAAATTTCACTGAATTTAAATTAAGGTATATTTAGATTTAAAATTAATTTGAATCTGCCTAGAAATTTCGGGCTGTATGCTATTTGGGACAGATTTGGAGGTTGACTTGTGGGTCTACTAGGTTGATGTGTACTTTGGCTTTGTCAACTTAGTCCACAAACGATTCTAGCAGCAGTGATCATTGGATGTTAATCCAACGGTCGTGCTACTTCTTCAATATCAGATCTTCTTGCTCCAGCCGCCCAAACCAGTTCCGGTGGGACTGCCTGCTCCCGCCTCCCATGGCCGGCTGTGCTGCCGCACAGGCCGCACCGCCCCACCCTACTTCATTGTTGGCCAGGCCATTCCTCTACTCACCCACACCTCCTGTTATTTTCCGGCAACGATAGCCGGACCAGTAACCCTCGTACTCCCCACCGCGTGGGCAACCATTGTCGAGTCTTCCCCGGCTCCGTGTCGTTCCCTTTCTAGGCCTTGTCGTCATCCACCGCCATGGTGCTCTCGGCGCGGCCTGGTCAACTTGGTCAACGAACAACATCCATCGGTTGTGGACTGTACACGCAAAATAATGATTCCTCTACCTGACAGTTGGGACCCACCGGAAGGGCCTCTGTATTTCGCGAAAAAAACGTTCCCCCCGCTGACATGTCGGACCCACCAGCTATATCTTCGCACGCAAGGAAGTGCCTCCTTATTACGCACAAAAAAATGAATACCCCCCTGCTAGCTGGGACCCACCATAGTGGGAGGATGACTTGTGGGCCAACAAAGTTGACGGGGGCAGAGGGCTTTGTCAACTTAGTTAATATGAACGATTCTAGCTCCAGTGACCGTACGATGTCCATCCAACAACTGTAGTGCTTCTTCAACCTCTGGTCTTCTTGCTCCAGCCGCCCAAAGCAGCGCCGGTCGTGACGCATGCTCCTGCCTCCCGTGGCCGGTTGTGCTGCCGCGGAGGCCTCACCGCCCCCTAATATTCCCACCGCTGGCCAGGCCCTGCGGCAACGGCAGCCTCACACCGCAGCCGAACCAGTGAACCCTCGTACTCCTCTCCGTGCGGGCTTCCACTGTCGCGTCTTCCCCGGCTCCGCGTCGTCCCCTTCCTAGGCCTCGCCGTCGTCCACCGTCGTGGTGCTCTCCGCGCGGCGTGGTCAACGTGGTCAAGGAACGACTTCCATCGGAAGAGTACTGTACGTGGAGAGGCTGACAGCTGGGTCCACGACCACAGCCCAGTTTTTTTGTGATTTGCCAAGTAAGTCGCTTTCTCAGGCCTATTGGGCTGCAAATCTTTCAAGATGAGGAGAGCTTTCATTCGGCTGGCCGAGAAAATGGCCCATCAGTAATGAGAAATGGGCTGGACATTTTTAAAACACATCAAATCGGCAATTAGTTTCAAATATCTTTTCTTCATTTCAAGATTTTAAATTACATTAATTTTTATGCATGGAGAATTTGTTGGATTTTATATTAATATACATTTTTTTAAATCAGTTTGAATGTGAGTCAAAATTTCGGGATTAAAAACAGTTTGGACCGCACCAAAATATGCAAAATTTCGTATAAGTTTTTAACCGTGGCCACAATTTGGGCTATAATGCTAACAAAAAGAATATGGGATCCAAAAAAACCTTAAGAATTAGCAAATGGGATGAAAATTATTAGAGATAATGGTAGATGGGTTGTATGCTATTTTCCACAGATTTGAGGCTTTCCTAAAAAAAAGGTTGACGCACAAGTAGTGACTGTTGGATGTCCACCCAACGGCCGTCGTGCTTCTTCAATCTCTGCTCTTCCTGCTCTAGCCGCTCAAACAAGCGCCAACGGGACTTCCTGCTCCCTCCTCCCCGCGGCCGGCTGTGCTGCCGCGCAGGCCTCACCGCCCCATCGTACTCCCATTGCTGGCCTAGCCATCCCTCTACTCACCCACACCTGCTGTTATTCTCCAGCGACGGCAGATGAACCAGTAAACCCTCGTACCGTCGTACTCCCCTCCGCGTGTGAAACAACTGCCGAGTCTTCCCTGCCTTCGTGTCGTTCCCTTCCTAGGCCTCGCCGTCGTCCACCGCCCTGGTGCTCTCGGCGCGGCCTGGTCAATGTGGTCAACGACCGACATGCATCTGAAGTGGACTGTACATGGAGAGGCCGACAGCTGGGTCCACGGCCGCACGCAAGGAAATGCCTCCTTATTACGCGCAAAATAATGATTCCTCCACCTGACATCAGGACCCATCGAAAGGGCCTCTGTATTTCGTGAAAAAACGTTACCGCCGATGACAGCTTGGACCCACCAGCTATATCTTCGCACGCAAGGAAGTGCCTCCTTATTACGCACAAAAAAATGAATACTCCCCCTGTTAGCTGGGACCCAGTATAGTGGCATGCAGACTTGTGGGCCTACAGAGTTGACGGGGACGGAGGGCTTTGTCAACTTAGTCAATATGCATGATTCTAGCTCCAGTGACCGTATGATGTCCATCCAACGGCTGTAGTGCTTCTTCAACCTCTGGTCTTCTTGCTCCAGCCGCCCAAACCAGCGCCGGTCGTGCCTCGTGCTCCTGCCTCCCGTGGTCGGCTGCGATGCGGCAGAGGCCTCACTGCCCCCTACTACTCCCACCACTGGCCAGGCCATCCCTCTACTCACCCACACCCCCTGTTACTCTGCGGCGACGGCAGCCTCACACCGCAGCGAACCAGTGCCCTCGTACTCCTCTACGCGTGGGCATCCACTATCGCGTCTTCCCCGGCTCCACGTCGTCCCCTTCCTAGTCATCACCGTCGTCCACTGCCCTGGTGCTCTCGGCGTGGCGTGGTCAACGTGGTCAAGGAACGGCTTCCATCGGATGTGGACTGTACATGGAGAGGCTGACAGCTGGGTCCACGGCCGCAGCAAGGAAGTGACTCCTTATTACGTGCAAAATAATTATTCCTCCACCTGACAGCAGGGACCCATCGGATGGGCCACCGTATTTTGCCCCCTGACTGCTGGGACCCACCAGCTACATCTTCGCACGCAAGGAAGTGCCTGACAGTCGGGACCCACCTGGTCGAAGCATACGTAGCATTGTCATTCTGGTCGCGAACGTGTATGTACATATATACTGGTGGATGTAGAGGCGCGCACATGTCGTAGTAGAGGCGGCCAGGTTGCAAGAAAGTAAATACGACCACGTATGTGTACATACGGGCGGGGTCTCGAACGCCTACTCGCGCATACATACGGCGAGGGCTCGTTGACATGGCTGGGTCGGAACGGAGAAACAGCGTTGTCGTCGTGTTCATGGGGAGGCAACGGAATGCGTCGTGTTCATGGGGAGGCAACGGAATGCGTCATGTTCATCGGGAGGCAGTGGAACGCGTGGGAGCCAACTGGCTGGGTCGGGACGGAATGCATGGTCGTGTTCATCAGGAGGGCTTGGATGGAACAGGCGATGGAAACGAGGCCTGGCATACCGCAAGAGGAAACGGCCTTGTGTTCGACCGGCCATGTTCGAAACAGGATCCTGTTCATCGGGAGGGGTCTGGCGTACTGCAAAACGGAGGAAACGGACCTCCTACGGTCAAAACGGGGGTCCTGTTGATCGGGAGGGGTGTGGCGTACCACAAAACGGATGAAACGGACTTGTGTTGGAGTGCTACGGTCGAAATGGGGGTCCTGTTCATCGGGAGGGGTGTGGCGTACCGCAAAACGGGACTCCACGAGATATTGTTCATCTCCACCGTCGACCCCCTCCAGCCTCCACGAGCTACTGTTCATCCATCGTCGACCTCCTCCAGCCTCCACCTGCGACTGTTCATCCACGGGCTCCTGTTCATCCAGCCTCCACCGCGCGTTACTCCACTGGCTACTGTTCAACCAGCCCTCTCCATGGGCTCCTGTTCAACCACCCCTCCACGGGCTACTGTTCATCCTACCCTCCACCGTCTACTGTTCATCCTGCCCTCCACGGGGTGGTCCTGTTCATCCAGCCCTCCACGGGGTCCTGTTCATCCAGCCCCAACCGGCCTGATTGATCGGGGTCCTGTTCATCCAGAGGCAGCAGTAGCGAAGGAATCGCTCGATCGGGTTCAGTTAACAGCCATCGATCGATCGCTCGGGTTCAGTAACGCGTAGCCTGTAGTGCAATCGCTCGGGTTTAGTTAGAGCCCAACGCCTCGCTCGGGTTCAGTTAGAGCCAACGCCTCGCACACACGCGCGTACGTGTACGAGAGAAACGCGCATCGCTCGGCCCCCGACCTCCCACCGTAACCGGGAACTCCCCGAAATTTTCCTCCCCCTCGCTTCTACCACGGTTTTTTCCGTCATGGACGGGACAGCCCAAAGAATGTCTTGCATCTGCTTCTCCGGCCCGCCCAGGACGAAAAGCCCATTTTCTGTCATGATTTTTTGTCATAGAAGTAGGAGCCCACCACATCTATGATGATACCGGGTTTTGTGACAATTATCGTCATAGAAGTGTCATATGTATGACAGAAAAAAAATTCGTTCGGCCCAAAATGTCATGGATGTGTCTTTTTTTTGTAGTGTTCCCAGGAAGCCAAGAGAAAATGTATCGAGCAGGATTTCTGCAGCTCTTGATCACAAACGTTTTAGATAGAACACCTGTATGCAAAGTGAGAGCAGCGCATGATTTGTGCATCCGTTCAATGCAAACGGTTGTTTTGGATGACCCGTGTGCAACCACGTACAAACAATTTGGTAAGATTTGCATCTGTCATATTGCGTATGTTGCCATTTGTCAAACTGAAAATATTTACATTTGTTGATCTAGTAACGTTGCCATTTGTCACTCCTTGTAACACTACGATTTGTCAAAATATGCAGCTAGAAATCATTAGCACTATCTAATTTTTGCAACTAAAGTTTGGTAATTAAGCATAGATTTCATTCATAGATTAAGCAGTCATTCTTAATTTATACAAACAGTTCAACTTGACAGCTGAACCGACAAAACTTCTCCCCAATTGTTGCCAACCACGTACTGAAATAGCCAGTTCAACTATATATGCTAGCTAATTTTAAGTACGTTGTACAGTTCGACCACACATCTATAGTCAAATGAACTGAACAAAATAGCCCCTAAATACTACTACTACCACAGAGGGGCTTTGTGCTACTTCTGGCAGCCTCTCCTCTGCCGAGCACGCTCACCCTCTCAGTAAGAGGCAGGGGAGGAGGAGGAGCCTATGGACGAGCTGGACAAATGCAATACGGTGCCTGCCGTTGCTGCACGTTCAGCGATGCTCGCCAGCTCGAACGCCCACTGCCGCTCCAGACGATCCCTCTCGAAGTGGCAGGATTGCTCGTAGATCTCCTCATTCCTCGCCTCTGCATCGGCGTGTGATGCAGCCACGGCTGCGGTAAGGCTCTTTGCATGCTCGATGAGGCGCTCCTCCTACTCCTGCAGGAACTTGATGTAGCGCGCAAGGTCGTTGACGCATGTGCGGGCCTCCACCTCCGCCTCCCACCTTCGGGTCGCGGCGGCAGAGCGGGTGATAATCCCGGCGGTCGACGGTGGGTTGGCGGCCATGACGGCCAATGATGGGGTGGCGGCCATGACCACCACCTCCCGCCTTTGGGCCGCGATGGCGGAGTGGCTGATGGCCACGATAGCCGGAAGTGGGGTGGCGGCCACGACGGCCACCTCCCGCCTTCGGGCCGTGGCGGTGGAGCGGGAGATGGCCCTACCTTTCGACGGTGGTGTGGCGGCAATGGCGGCCGACAACAGCTGCCGACGGGCAGCGGCGGCGAAGCATGTGGTGGGTGTTCCGCGCACACCCAACAAGGACGCCACGCGCACTACACTACACCGGGGACTGCACCGCCACCGTGATGTAGCCTCCCAGTTGGAGCTGTCCTCTGATGAAGGCGGAGTGGCTAAGCGACAACGATGGACCGGTGCCATTGGCGATTGTGGGAGAAGCAGACGAGATAAGCTACAGGGAGGGAGGGGAAAATGCGAGGCAGGACTCGCCGACCATGAGGGTTTTTATAGCAGGCCAGTAAGCATTGGGATTTTGGGGGCTTTCACCGAGTCGGGCGGGAAGCTTGCGCGGGAACTTGCGAGGTTGCGTGGGAACAGGCTCACCGACGATTCATTGGCGCCACCGTTTGTCCAAAAGAACGCCCCCGCGCGTTGCACAAGCTTGCATTGTAAGCCGTCTGCGGCAGCGGGGTGACAAGACGTGCGAGAGGAGGACGAGAGGACACGTACACATACAGTTAATAAAAAATGTTTGCAATTTAATTACCTACTATACCCCCGTCCTAGTTTATAAGTAGGATTTAACTAATAAAATACGAATGCATGTCGCCAAAGATTATATCGTTGGAGTCGTATTTGAACATAGTTTCCAGCTATACAATTTTTGTAACATGCATTAACACTTTTTTGGTTAAATTTAAGGTTATATACCAGCAAGCGTTTGCCCGCAACACACACGGCTTATTCCATCATAAACAGCTCGGATGGATCAACTGTATGCCACGTATCGCACACGCAACTCTATTCTGATTCGTGCTTGATGTCTCCGACATCACTCGCACAGTTCGTCTTATTTGCCATGTATCACTGTGCCGTCCTCTGCTCGCATCCCTCGGCAAGCTCTGCTCGCCGTTAGGCACCGAGCACGCTGTGCTCGCCGTTAGGCGCCGTGGCGCGCTCTGCTCGCGTCCGTCGACGCGCTCGGCTTGTGGACAGCTTTTCCTTGCGCGTTCAACTTCTGTATGCATATATATATATATATATATATGGTTGCTCGATGTTGAGGCGACCGCGGAGTGCTCTGCTCGCGTCCCTCCGCGCAAGCTTTGCCAGTGGTTGGGTGTGCACACGATCACGTCGGGGGGCCCATATGCATGCGGTTGCATCGTGCGCGTTGCCACGCAATGCAATTACGTGCGGCATGATGGAGTTACGGGTTGCAAATTAGAACTGCCATCAGGGCCTGCCGATATTCCTGGTCGTCCGGCTTCCCCTTTAATTTCCACGGCCATTATAACCTTAGTCTCTTCAACCTTTCGATCGCGCCCCACAACAACAAGCACACCCACGGCGACACATGAGAGGGGATGTCCAGCGGCGCTCCAATGGAGTTTGGCGAGCATTGAGTGGAGACCCATGCGAGGGAGACGGATCTCTCGGTGGTGTACACCATCGACCCCAACCATGGTGGACGACTACATCAACAACGTTGAGTAGTTGCTTGCTGGAAACAAGTACAAGGTGGTCGGCATCGACCTCCAGTACACCGTTGATCGTCCCGGCATAGAACAGAAGGTTTTCGATGCCCAGTTGTGTGTGCGCCATCATGTCCTCATCTACCACTACTGCATGGCCACAGAGCCTTGCGACCATTTCAACAGGTTTGTCAACAGCACCGACTACAAGTTCGCCATGGTGGAAACCAAAGACGATGTAAATGTGCTCAGTGTTACGGGCTTGGCCTGCAAGAACCTTGTCGAAATTCATGACCACTACAGGGTCTGGGGCAGCATGAAGAAGGACTCCCTGGTAGAACTCGCCTTGGCCATCATCGACCCCTACTACGAAAAGATGAAGCAGGATGCCAAGAGAACAAGCCCCCTATCCTGGCACAGAGCCTGGATGCGGCAACTGGATGAACCTCACCTCAGGTTCGCGGCCAAGAGCGTGTACACATGCTACGAGATGCATAGGCGGATCGTTGACATGAGGAAGTGCCTCGTTACCCAAATCGACGAGTCCGGATCGAGCCACAAGCAGAGCAAGCGTCACAAGAAGTAGATGATGATCAGATGATCGTTTATGCTAGTTAATCATGCATGTAATATATAGTTTACTTTATTGGTGTGTGGAAATGTCATGTGTGTAGTAGCCACCTATGTAATTATGCATGTAATAGCTTACTTTGGTGTGTGCAAATGACATGGTTGTAGTAGCCACCTATGTAAGTGGATGTTTAATTTGGTTATGCAAGCATGTCCTTATAAGTGTGTGTGTGTGTGTGTGTATGTGTGTCTTGTTGTTCTATATGCAATCCCATCGCACAACACACACATCTTATTAGCAGCAACCGTCTGTGTTATTATAGGTATTCACACACATTTCTGATTACAAACCTGTTTGCCGCGTATCACACACATCTTGTTCATTTGAACCGTTTCTGTTCTCATGTCTCAACGCAAACAGTTCATCCGAGTGAACCGCATGCCGTATATCGTACACACCTTTGATCTGGTTGACCGTTTCCATCGTGTTGCCTAATCACAAACAGTTCATCCAAGTGAACCGTATGTTGTACATCGCACACACCTTCATATGGCTGCTCGTTTCTTTTGTTCCTCCTCATCGCAAACAGTTAATTGAGCTCAACCGTATGCCCTGCATCGCACACACAACTAAAATCTGAATTGTGTTTGATGCATCCTCCATCGCAAATGTTTTGCACCTTTTTGACGGTTTTTTACACCACCGTTTGCGATTATGGCATCGCACACAGTTTCGTCGAAGGGTCTCTGATCGTAGTGTCGCGTTAGCAGCATCCTGCAGTAGTGAGCGGCGCATCGGTGTCTATCATAGGGGTGTGGGGCGCAGGAGCTGCTTGCACCTGATCTGGAGGTCGGTGGGGCTTGAAGGGATGGCCGGGGGCGATGCCAAGCACGGCGGTGCGGTGAGGTCGAGGAGAGGGCAGAGGCAGGGGACTGGGCCAGTGGTCGCTGGCATTTCGAGGAAGATCGTAACACTAACAGGCAGGAGGTAGATGAAGGCGATCTACCCGTTCTTTGTACATCGGACGGTGCAGAAAAATGGACTGACCTATTTTTCCAGTCGACTGTTATTTTCATAGGACCACACCTTGTGTTGTGCTGGAGGAGCATCTACATTTCCCATCCATCCTTGTGCTCATATTCAAAATCCTAGAATCTAGTAATTTCGTGTGCCATGCATGTTGTAGAGCTATCATATGTCTCTCGTCATTTATTTCTCACCGACCTGCTATCTGCTACCTTTACACTGTACCTCTTGTGCACACACTTCACCCATACTCACATTATTGTTTTTTATGCATGGGTATTTCACACTCTGACGCAATGTTCATGAATACAAAAAAGAAAAGACAGAAGTTGCTCCAGTGTAATTCAAAGATAAGCACTAAGCGTTTCAGCGCTCTAAAGGGTGCAGTGCTAGCAAATGGAGACAGTAAACATAGCTTTGTAGTTGATGATCTCAATTGCCACACACAACCATCCCAGGTGCTTGCTTTAACTTAGGCTGATACGTCTCCAACGTATCTATAATTTTTGATTGTTCCATGCTATTATATTATCCATCTAGGATCTTTTATATGCATTTATATGCTATTTTATATGATTTTTGGGACTAACCTATTAACCTAGAGCTCGGTGCCAGTTTCTGTTTTTTTCCTTGTTTTTGAGTTTTACAGAAAAGGAATACCAAACGGACTCCAATTGACGTGCCAATTTTTGATGATTTTTTATGGACCAAAAGAAGCCCCCGGAGTAAAATAGTTGGGCCAGAAGAGTCCCAAGCCATCCACGAGATAGGAGGGAGACCCAGGGGGTAGGGCGCGCCCTCCACCCTCGTGGACGACTCGAAGACCCCCCTGACGTGAGACCGACGCCAAAAATTCCTATAAATACAGAAACCTCCAGAAAATAACCTAGATCGGGAGTTCCACCGCCGCAAGCCTCTGTAGCCACCGAAAACCAATCTAGACCTGTTTCGGCACCCTACCAGAGGGGGGAATCCCTCTCCGGTGGCCATCTTCATCATCCCGGCGCTCTCCATGACGAGGAGGGAGTAGTTCACCCTCGGGGCTGAGGGTATGTACCAGTAGCTATGTGTTTGATCTCTCTCTCTCTCTCGTGTTCTTGATTTGGCACGATCTTGATGTATCGTGAGCTTTGCTATTATAGTTGGATCTTATGATGTTTCTCCCCCTCTACTCTCTTGTGATGGATTGAGTTTTCCCTTTGAAGTTATCTTATCGGATTGAGTCTTTAAGGATTTGAGAACACTTGATGTATGTCTTGCATGTGCTTATCTGTGGTGGCAATGGGATATCATGTGATCCACTTAATGTATGTTTTGGTGATAAACTTGCGAGTTCCATGACCTCGTGAGCTTATGCATAGGGGTTGGCACACGTTTTCGTCTTGACTCTCCGATAGAAACTTTGGGGCACTCTTTGAAGTTCTTTGTGTTGGTTGAATAGATGAATCTGAGATTGTGTGATGCATATCGTATAATCATACCCACGGATACTTGAGGTGACATTGGAGTATCTAGGTGACATTAGGGTTTTGGTTGATTTGTGTCTTAAGGTGTTATTCTAGTACGAACTCTAGGATAGATCGAACGGAAAGAATAGCTTCATGTTATTTTACTACGGACTCTTGAATAGATCGATCAGAAAGAATAACTTTGAGGTGGTTTCGTACCCTACCATCATCTGTTTGTTTGTTCTCCGCTATTAGTGACTTTGGAGTAAATCTTTGTTGCATGTTGAGGGATTGTTATATGATCGAATTATGTTATTATTGTTGAGAGAACTTGCACTAGTGAAAGTATGAACCCTAGGCCTTATTTCAACGCATTGCAATACCGTTTGTGCTCACTTTATCATTAGTTACCTTGCTGTTTTTATATTTTCAGATTACAAAAACCTATATCTACCATCCATACTGCACTTGTATCAACATCTCTTCGCCGAACTAGTGCACCTATACAATTTACCATTGTATTGGGTGTGTTGGGGACACACGAGACTCTTTGTTATTTGGTTGCAAGGTTGCTTGAGAGAAACCATCTTCATCCTACGCCTCCCACGGATTGATAAACCTTAGGTCATCCACTTGAGGGAAATTTGCAACTGTCCTACAAACCTCTGCACTTGGAAGCCCAACAACGTCTACAAGAAGAAGGTTGTGTAGTAGACATCAAGATCTTTTCTGGCGCCGTTGCCGGGGAGGTTAGCGCTTGAAGGTATATCTTTAGATCTTGCAATTGAATATTTTAGTTTCTTGTTTTATCACTAGTTTAGTCTATAAAAGAAAACTACAAAAAATTGGAATTAAGGTTGCCTCATATACTTCATCTTTTTAATGTCTTTCGTGAAAATAAGGATTCCGATAATTGTGCCAAAGTGTTAGAAGAAGAATGTATAAAAATGTTTGGCACTAAATCTTCAGATGATGAGCATGATTGCAATGTTGTTAGTAGGAATTCTTTGGATATCCATGATGCTAATGATATGCAAAGCCACAAGCTTGGGGATGCTATGTTTGATGAAGATTATATTTTTCTCCCCCAAGTTTTGATGAGCAAATTTATTTTGATGATAGAATGCCTCCTATTTATGATGATTATATTGATGAAAGTGGGTTTGGAAGAGTGTCAACTTTAGGAAGTAATGATCCCACTATTTTGGAGGGTATTGAATCTTATTGTGATAATTATGAAAGTGGGTTTGGAGAGGTCATGACTTTAGTTAATGTTAATCCCACTATTTTGGAAAAGTGTCAACTTTGCATACATGTGGATCGTGTTAAGAATATGTTTTGTGATAGCTATATTGTTGAATTTGCTTATGATCCTACATGTAATTATTATGAGGGAGGAATATATGCTTGTAGGAATTGCAATAATATCAAGTTTCCTCTCTATGTGCTTAAGGTTTTAAAGTTATGCTTGTTTTGCCTTCCTATGCTAGTTGATTATTGTTCCCATAAGTTGTTTAATCACAAAACCCCTATGCATAGGAAGAGGGTTAGACTTAAATGTGCTATTCATATTCTTCACGAGGCTCTCTTTATGTTTCAATTCTTATCTTTTATGCGAGCATCATTGAAATCATCATGCCTAGCTAGGGGCGTTAAACGATAGCGCTTGTTGGGAGGCAACCCAATTTTATTTTATTTTCTTTGCTTTTTGCTCCCGTTTAGTAATAAATAATTCATCTAGCCTCTGTTTCGATGTGTTTTTATGTTTTAATTAGTGTTTGTGCCAAGTAGAACCTTTGGGAAGACTTGGTGAAGTCTTTGCGATCTTGCTGTAAAAAACATAAACTTTTGCACTCACAAGATTAGCTGCCATTTTTTACTGGAGAGTGCGTTTAGGTTGATTATTTTTGCATATAATTAATAGAGAAATTCCTCAGGTCCACCAATTTATTTAAGAATTTTTGAGTGACATAAGTATTCGAAACCTACAGATTGCTACAGACTGTTCTATTTTTGACAGGTTCTGTTTTCTATGTGTTGTTTGCTTATTTTGATGAATCTATGAGTAGTATCGAAGGGTATGAACCATAGATAAGTTGGAATATAGTAGATTTTACACCAATATGAATTTAGAATGAGTTCACAACAGTACCTAAGTGGTGATTTATTTTTTTATACTAACGGAGCTTACGAGTTTTCTGTTAAGTTTTGTGTTGTGAAGTTTTCAAGTTTTGGGTAAAGATTCGATGGACTATGGAACAAGGAGTGGCAAGAACCTAAGCTTGGGGATGTCCAAGTCACCCCAAGGTAATATTCAAGGACAACCAAGAGCCTAAGCTTGGGGATGCCCCGGATAGCCCCCTCTTTCGTCTTCGTTCATCGGTAACTTTACTTGGAGTTATATTTTTATTCACCACATGATATGTGTTTTGCTTGGAGCGTCATTTTATTTTATTTTGTTTTGCTTGCTGTTTGAATAATATACCAAGAGCTGAAATTATTAAATGTTAGAGAGTCTTCACATAGTTACATAGTTATTCAACTACTCATTGATCTTCACTTATATCTTTCGGAGTAGTTTGTTGTTTGCTCTAGTACTTCACTAATATCTTTTTAGAGCACGATGGTGGTTTTATTTTTAATAAATAGATGAACTCTCATGCTTCACTTATATTATTTTGAGAGTCTTTAGAACAGCATGGTAATTTGCTTGGGTTATAAAATTAGTCCTACTATGATGGGCATTCAAGATGGGTATAATAAAAACTTTCATATAGAATGCATTGAATACTATGAGAAGTTTGATACTTGATGATTGTTTTGAGATACAAAGATGGTGATAGAGTCATGCTAGTTGAGTAGTTGTGAATTTGAGAGATACTTGTGTTAAAGTTTGTGATTCCCATAGCATGCACGTATGGTGAACCATTATGTGATGACGTCGGAGCATGATTTATTTTTTGATTATCTTCCTTAAGTGATGGTCTTTTCCTACCAATCTATCCCCCTGGGAGCATGCGCGTAGTACTTTGTTTAGATAACTAATAGATTTTTGCAATAAGTATGTGAGTTCTTTATGACTAATGTTGAGTCCATGGATTATACGCACTCTCACCCTTCCACCATTGCTAGCCTCTCTTGTGCCGCGCAACTTTCGCCGGTACCATACACCCACAATTACCTTCCTCAAAACAACCACCATACCTACCTATTATAGCATTTCCATAGCCATTCCGAGATATATTACCATGCAACTTTCCACCGTTCCGTTTATTATGACACGCTCCATCTTTGTCATATTGCTTTGCATGATCATGTAGTTGACATCGTATTTATGGCAAAGGCATCGTTCATAATTCTTTCATACATGTCACTCTTGATTCATTGCACATCCCGGTACACCGCCGGAGGCATTCACATAGAGTCATATTGTGTTCTAAGTATCGAGTTGTAATTTTTGAGTTGTAAGTAAATAAAAGTGTGATGATCATCATTATTAGAGCATTGTCCCAGTGAGGAAAGGATGATGGAGACTATGATTCCCCCATAAGTCAGGATGAGACTCTGGACGAAAAATAAATAAAAAGAGAAAAAAGAGGCCATAAAAAAGAGAAGGCCAAAAAAAAGAGAAGGCCAAAAAAATGAGAGAAAAAGAGAGAAGGGGCAATGCTACTATCCTTTTACCACACTTGTGCTTCAAAGTAGCACCATGATCTTCATGATAGAGAGTCTCCTATATTGTCACTTTCATATACTAGTGGGAACCTTTCATTATAGAACTTGGCTTGTATATTCCAATGATGGGCTTCCTCAAAATGCCTAGGTCTTTGTGAGCAAGCGAGTTGGATGCACACCCACTTAGTTTCTTTTTGAGCTTTCATACACTTATAGCTCTAGTGCATCCGTTGCATGGCAATCCCTACTCACTCACATTGATATCTATTGATGGGCATCCCCATAGCCCGTTGATATTCCTAGTTGATGTGAGACTATCTTCTCCTTTTTGTCTTTTCCACAACCACCATTCTATTCCACCTATAGTACTATGTCCATGGCTCATGCTCATGTATTGCATAAAGATTGAAAATGTTTGAGAATATCAGAAGTATGAAACAACTGCTTGGCTTGTCATCAGGGTGGTGCATGATTGAAATTTTTTGTGTGATGAAGATAGAGCATAGCCAGACTATATGATTTTGTAGGGATAACTTTCTTTGGCCATGTTATTTTCAGAAGACATAATTGCTTGGTTAGTATGCTTGAAGTATTATTTTTTTTGTCAATATTAAACTTTTGTCTTGAATCTTTCGGATGTGAACATTCATGCCACAATAAAGAAAATTACATTGAAAATTATGTTAGGTAGCATTCCACATCAAAAAATCTGTTTTTATCATTTACCTACTCGAGGATGAGAAGGAATTAAGCTTGGCGATGCTTGATACATCTCCAACGTATCTATAATTTTTATTGTTCCATGCTATTATATTATCCATCTAGGATGCTTTATATGCATTTATATGGTATTTTATATGATTTTTGGGACTAACCTATTAACCTAGAGCCCAGTGCTAGTTCCTGTTTTTTCCTTGTTTTTGAGTTTTACAGAAAAGGAATACCAAATGGAGTCCAATTGACGTGCCAATTTTTGATGATTTTTTATGGACCAAAAGAAGCCCCAGATTAAAATAGTTGGGCGAGAAGAGTCCCGAGCTATCCACGAGATAGGAGGGCGAGCCCAAGGGGTAGGGCATAGCCTCGGGCGTTCGGTCTTTTCGGTTTGTTTGGTCCGGTCTTTTCGGTCTTTCAAAATTTCGGTCTCCCATAATTGAAGACCGATATAATTTCGGTCTTTTCGATTATTCACTATTTGGTCTTTACTATCCGGTCTTCAGTCCTGACCAAACATACCAAATTAATTGCTAACCCAGATTTATGTTACTTCCAGTACCAATTGTATACAAACTACATAGAGTAAAGAGGTACATGTGTGCACAAAGTTGTGTGTACGACGATAACATATGTCTGTATACTGGCGCACGTGTACATAAGAAAATTTCAAACAAGTAACACTTGTATGCAATCTAGATGGAATACAGTACACCATATGAAAATCTTTAAATAGAAAATTAGCACTATATATAATCACCACTTCACCAGCAACAAGATTCACGCATGCATACTCATTTATATTTGACACCAGAAAGTAAGAAGATCAAGTAACATCAGCGGATCAGCCCATGGAGTCGACAAGCAGCAAACACCATCACCACTTAGTACTTGACAACATAGAACTTGACATGAAACAAATCAAGTTTAGTACATGCTTTCCATTCAGCAGCAAACAACAAACATTAAGGTCTCACACTCTCACTCTCAGTTCTCAATTCTCAAGTCACAAATCAAAATCAAAAGATGATAACTAAAACAGCATACATTCAACATGATTTTAGTTCAGCCATGAGTAGACGTGGATGTCACTTTGTTGGTCGACTAGCACACTTGTTTGACTTGGCCATGGAAGAGGCAACAACAACACCATTGAACTTGCGCTTTCCCTTCACCTTGTCACCAAATTCTTCAATCAACTCTACAACAAGTCAAGTATTCAATCAAACTTCATAATCTGCTAGCTATGGTGATATACTGATAG
Organism: Triticum monococcum; assembly: GCA_034509565.1. Classification (NCBI taxonomy): domain Eukaryota; kingdom Viridiplantae; phylum Streptophyta; class Magnoliopsida; order Poales; family Poaceae; genus Triticum; species Triticum monococcum. The sequence continues at coordinate 638,142,849 of CM067843.1, forward strand.
TGACAAATGCAATGTGCTTTTGTTGAGATCTACTAGCTAGGTCTAGTCAATGAAGAAGTTTGTCAAGTCATGCATATAAAGTTCTCCATACATTGGTTTGGTACTGATGCACATCATGCATATTAATATCTCTACAATAAAAAACAAATGTATTGACAAGTTGGCTGATTGTTTTACCTTTTTCTAGCACTTCTAATTCTTCCAAGTTCTCCTTGATGTCGACCGGATCTGTTGACCTTCTCAGCCAGTCTTGTGTACAAACTAAAGCTTGCACCATAAACGGAGTTAGAGATGTCCTAAAGTCATCAAGTATGTGTCCACTTGTGCTAAAGGCAGACTCGGAAGCCACAGTTGTAATGGGGATAGCAAGAATATCACGAGCCATATTTTCCAAGATTGGAAACCTAGATGAATTCTCTTTCCACCATCCTAGGATGTCAATTTTTTTGTCAGGGTCTTCAGAGTCTTCGGCAAGGTATTTTTCAAGCACTACTTGCACTTCCTCCACTATTATTTTGCCTCAACCTACTTGCAATTAGTTCCTTCATCATACTTTCTCCTCCTCCTATTGTTACTTGGCTAATGGTTGGTGTTGTTGGTTCTGGTGTAGTCAATCTTACTCGGTATTCTTCAAACAACTCGCGAACACATTTTTTGACAGCATACCACACCTTCTCTCCAGACTCAACACCAAATATTTCCAAAGTAGTGAGCCTAATGAAATCAGAAAGCTTATACCTTGGATCAAGAGCTGCAGCAATAAAAATTAGCAAGTTGAGATTTTCCTTCTCCTTCTCCTCCTTCTCCTTCTTCTTCCCTTTCCCTCTTTCATTTACAATAGGACCCTTCTCCTTCACCTTTTCATTCTCATGCCAAGACCCCCAGTATTTGTCAAACTTTTCTTTCATCCTCTCCGCCATAGCTTTTTGCAAAGGATCTGTACTGCTCATCCAATTTTGAACCAATATGTGTATATTGCCAACCTCGAAAAGAAAGTTGTTGGAAGTGACATGAAGTGAGGATGACACGCGAACAGTAAGATCATAAAAATGACCAAGAAAGGCAGCCATTTTCCTAGCATTTTCCCAATCCATCTCATCTGGATACCCAAATCCTCCTTTTTCTTCAAACAAGTCCAATGCATACAATGGGTCATCCTCATAGTACCTTGTAAACACTTTCGCGTAGGTGATCGCAGCCTTCAACATTACGTAAGTTGAGTTCCATCGAGTGCATACATCTAGGTTCAAGAATGCCTTGCTCTTAACTTTTTCTTCCAATGCTAGCTCTTTGAATTTTACCAACCGAGAAGTCCCATTCTTGATGTATCACACAGCAGCTCGGACACGTTTGATTGAAAGTTCAACTTCTTTTAGGCCATCTTGTACAATAAGGTTGACAATATGTACCACACATCTCATATGAAAAAACTTTCCAGCAGCTATGCTAGTTTTGGCCTCAACCATGCACTTTCTCAAGTGAACAATGCAGCCATCATTATTGCTTGCATTATCCACGGTGACTATCATAACTCTCTCTAGCCCCCATTCCATCAAACATCTCTGCAAGTTCTTCCCAAGATCCTTCCCTTTGTGGCCCTTCACCATAATGAAATTAATAATCTTCATATGATACTTCCAATCTTCATCAATGAAGTGTGCAGTCACTACCATCTAGCCATCTTGCTGCTGAGAAGTCCAACAATCAGTGGTTACACACACAGTTCCACAATTCTCTTTGAAAAACTTTTTCAACTTGGATTTCTCATCTAGATAGATTTTGACAGTGTCCCTGGTACAAGTTCTTCTTGACGGTGGACTAAAGCAGGGGCAAGCGACTGAAATGAACTTTCTAAATCCAGATTTCTCACCAAATGCAAAAGGCAGTTCATCCTCTATGACCATCACAGCAAATGCCTTCCTAACTTTTTCTGCATCATATCTCCAAGTATTGATGCCATCTCCTGGATTTGCTTGCAAAGTGGTCTGGTTTGGATCCATTTTCTTATTCAGATTGCGCTTGCATGTACCAAAGTGCCTGCGCACTGTTGTTGTCCCATTGATTGATGTAGTAGCTTGAATTGGTCGGTCACAATACTTGCATTTTCCTTCCTTTACTAACCCATTGTCATCAAAAACTTTGGTAAAATGCTCCCAGATTTGTGATCTTGAGGCCATTTGCTTCCGTCCTTTTGGCTTGTCATCTTGAGCAGCTTCTGGATTGCACCTTCACCAACTTTTGCTTCGGCATCTTCATCTTCAATGATGCTACGTAAGAATGATTTGTCTCCTGCTTCTGCAGCCGCTGCTTCTGCATCTACCTCTGCATCTGCCTCTGCATCTACACTCATAAATGCATCATCTTTGTCCTTCAATCCCTCATCATGTTCAGATTCCGGTATAGAAAGCATCTACAAAAAAACAGGTTACTCCTTACTGAACCATTTCTTCATCTAATGGTACACAAGAACATACAAACTAACAAAAAGATACTACTTATAGCCTAGTTAGTACATAAAGCAGCATGGCATGAATATGTCATGAATATATACAAGCCAAAAAAGGCAAGCCACTATATCTACCTTAATTTGAATATCACAGAACTTGAACAATATAATTGATTCAGATAAAAGAATAACAATCTAGACATCACATATGCACATAGAGAGATGAAGTATCTTGCTCACCTTCAGGATTCAGCTGCAAGGTACAACACTGGAAGAATAGCAGGCGGCGACCGACAACAACCTTGAAGAGGACGAGAGGTGGTGACGAACTTCAGCAGCCAGGAGATGGAGCACCGTTGGGGGATGTCCCCATCACTGGCAGTGGAGCGACGAAAGAGGGTTGGGCTTGGCGGTGCGACGCAAGGGGCACGGTGGTCGCGGATGGTGGTCGGCTTGTCGTCACTGGTCAGGGCAGCAGCTCAGGGCGCCGGTCCTCATCGCTCATCGGTCAGAGGCGTGAGGCGCTCCTCGGTCACGGATGACGGCTCACGGCATCGCGCCACAGCGAGGGACGGCGGCTAGGGTTCATGGTGGGAGAGAAAAGAGGAATTGGGCAAAGCGGGCTGCTAGGTTCTGTGAATCGATTGCATCATGAGGTGAGGACGAGGTGTGTTTGTGTGTTATCTTGCTTGTGACCTTGGGCTGGCCAGATGGGTTGTAGCCTGTACGTACTACTCCTACGTATGGGCTTTTCTAAATTCAGCCTATACAGGCTATTCGGTCCACAACATCAGATGACTGATCAGACGGTAACTAGTTCTGTCATACAGTAGTGCAGACCGTTTTTTATTCGGTCTTATTTAGTTCGGTCATTTCGGGTTCGGTCTCGGTCTTTTCGGGTTTGGTCTTTGGTCTTTGGTTTTTATGCCCGGGGTGAGTAGGGCGTGCTCTCCACCCTTGTGGACGACTCGGAGACCCCCCCCCCCTGACGTGAGGTCGACGCCAAAAATTCCTATAAATACAGAAACCTCCAGAAAATAACCTAGATCGGGAGTTCTGCCACCACAAGCCTCTGTAGCCACCGAAAAGTAATCTAGACCAATTCCAGCACCCTGCCGGAGGGGGGAATCCCTCTCCGGTGGCCATCTTCATCATCCCGGTGCTCTCCATGACAAGGAGGGAGTAGTTCACCCTCGGGGCTGAGGGTATGTACCAGTAGCTATGTGTTTGATCTCTCTCTCTCATGTTCTTGATTTGGCACGAGCTTGATGTATCGCGAGCTTTGCTATTATAGTTGGATCTTATGATGTTTCTCCCCCTCTACTCTCTTGTGATGGATTGAGTTTTCCCTTTGAAGTTATCTTATCGGATTGAGTCTTTAAGGATTTGAGAACACTTGATGTATGTCTTGCATGTGCTTACCTGTGGTGACATGGGATATCACGTGATCCACTTGATGTATGTTTTGGTGATCAGCTTGCGAGTTCCGTGACCTCATGAACTTATGCATAGGGGTTGGTACACGTTTTCATCTTGACTCTCCGGTAGAAACTTTGGGGCACTCTTTGAAGTTCTTTGTGTTGGTTGAATAGATGAATCTGAGATTGTGTGATGCATATCGTATAATCATACCCACGGATACTTGAGGTGACATTGGAGTATCTAGGTGACATTAGGTTTTGGTTGATTTGTGTCTTAAGGTGTTATTCTAGTACGAACTCTAGGATAGATTGAACGTAAAGAATAGCTTCGTGTTATTTTACTACAGACTCTTGAATAGATTGATCAGAAAGAATAACTTTGAGGTGGTTTCATACCCTACCATAATCTCTTCGTTTGTTCTCCGCTATTAGTGACTTTGGAGTGACTCTTTGTTGCATGTTGAGGGATTGTTATATGATCCAATTGTGTTATTGTTGTTGAGAGAACTTGCACTAGTGAAAGTATGAACCCTAGGCCTTGTTTCAACGCATTGCAATACCGTTCGTGCTCACTTTTATCATTAGTTACCTTGCTGTTTTTATATTTTCATATTACAAAAACCTATATCTACCATCCATATTGCACTTGTATCAACATCTATTCGCCGAACTAGTGCACCTATACAATTTACCATTGTATTGGGTGTGTTGGGGACACAAGAGACTCTTTGTTATTTGGTTGCAGGGTTGCTTGAGAGAGACCATCTTCATCCTACGCCTCCCACAGATTGATAAACCTTAGGTCATCCACTTCAGGGAAATTTGCTACTATCCTACAAACCTCTGCAGTTGGAGGCCCAACAACATCTACAAGAAGAAGGTTGTGTAGTAGACATCATAGGCCACCCTTTTAATTTGGCAGAGTGATATTGGTTTGATCTTTCATATGGTTTCTAGCTTGCATTGCTTCTAACTAGTTCAAACACCTTGTGCTTAGTTTACACTTTATACATCATACATGTCAATATGTCATGCCATCCTGTTTTTCATACATATTCCATCCTCCTATCATGCGGCTGCCTTACATGAAAGTAGTGTTCGTCAGTATCATGCATCAATGAGTTCTGAAGAGCAAATTTTATTCCTTTTTCTTGTGGGTTTGACTTGACAAGGCAAAATCAAAAAGAGGAAGGAAAAGAGTAAGGAAGGCGATGATGGTGGTCCTCAGCAGCAACGTAAACGGAGCATCCCTACAGATTCTCCTTGTATTGCTAGTGCATTACAAGTTCCAAGTCTCTGCTCCCCTACTCCACCATCCAAGGTGCTTGCTCTAACTTGGCAGTGTGATATCTGGTTGCATGTTGCATATGGTGTCTAGAATGTATTGCTCCTAATTAGTGTAAACTGCATCTGGTTAGCTTACACATGATACATGTGAATATGACACGCTTTCCTGTTTTTGCTACATACTATATCTGTCTATCACACCATGTTCTTACATGAAACTACTCTTCTTGTGTATCCTGCATCAGTCACATATGATGGGACACCTTTAAGTTGGCAATGTGATATTGGTTTGCATCTTGAATATGTTTTATAGCATGTAGTGCTCCTAGTTTTATGAACGCCACCTATGACGAGACAGTTTTAACTTGGCAGAGTGATATTGATTGCACCTTTCATATGGTGTCTAGCCTGTAGTGCTTCTAATTTGTTGAAGTGCCTTCTGCTTAGTTATCACATCATAGGTGTGAATATGTCAAGCCGTCCAGTTTTTCGTACATATTCCATCCTCGTATCATGACTTTGCCTTTCATCAGAGTAGTGTTCGTCAGTATCATGCATGAATGAGTTCTGTAGAGGGAATTTTATTCCATTTCTTGTCGGTTTGACCTCACAATGCAAAATCAATAAAGCGGAAGTAATTTGGTAAGGCATTGGATCATGGTGGTCCTTCCGAGCAACTGAAATGAAGGGTCTCTACAGATTCTACTCCGCCATCCTCCCAACAAGATTCACAAGACAACGCAAGGCTAGACAGTCAACGTAGCTGTGTAGATGATGAGCACATCTCCCCTACTCCACCATCCCAGGTGCTTGCTCTAACTTGGCACTATTATATGTGGTTGCATGTTGCATATGATGTCTAGCTTGTATTGCTTCTAACTTTGTTGAATTGCATGTGCTTACTTTACACATAATGCATGTGAATATGACACGTGTTCCTGTTTCTAGAACATATTATATCTGATCACACCATGTTCTTACATCAGACTATTGTTCTTGCATATCCCACATCAGTCACTTATGATAAGGCACCTTTAATTCGCCACTGTGATATTGGTTGTGTCTTGCATATGATTTCCAGCATGTACTGCTTCTAATTTGTTGAAATGCCAGACAGTTTGAACTTGGCAGAGTGATATTGGTTGCACCTTTCATATGGTGTCTAGCTTGCAGTGCTTCTAATTTGTTGAAATGCCTTCTACTTAGTTACCACATCATAGGTGTGAATATGTAACGTCGTCCTATTTTTTATACATATTCCATCCTCGTATCATGTGTTTTCCTTTCATCCGAGTAGTGTTCGTCAGTATCATGCATGAATGTGTTCTGAAGAGCGAATTTTATTCCTTTTTCTTATCGGTTTGACTTCAGGATGCAAAATCAATACATCTGAAGGAAATTAGTCCAACAGTGGATGATGGTGGTCCTTCAGAGCAACTCAAACAAAGGGTCTCTATAGATTCTACTCCACCATCCTACCAACAAGATTCGCAAGACAACACAAGGCTAGACAGTCAACGTAGTTGTGTAGATGATGAGCACATCTCCCCTCCTCCACCATCACAGGTGCTTGCTCTAACTTGGCACTATTATATGTGGTTGCATGTTGCGTATGATGTCTAGCTTGTATTGCTTCTAACTTTGTTGAATTGCATCTGCTTACTTTACACATAATGCATGTGAATATGACAATTGTTCCTGTTTCTAGAACATACGTGTAGATGATGAGCACATCTCCCCTACTCCACCATCACAGGTGCTTGATCTAACTTGGAACTGTTATATGTGGTTGCGTGTTCTGTATGATGTCTAGTTTGTATTGCTTCTGATTTTGTTGAATTGCATCTGCGTAGCTTACAACTTATACCTGCAACGATCACTTACCCATAAGACACATTTAACTTGGGAGTGTGATGTAGGTTGCATCTTGCATTGTCTTCTAGCTTGTACTGCTTCTAATTTCTTGAAATGACACTTATGACGAGATACTTTTTACCTGATAGAGTGATATTGGTTGCATGTTCATATGGTGCCTAGCTTTCATTTCTTCTAATTTTGTTGAAATGCCTTTTGCTTACTGTTTTTCATACATATTCCATCCTCCTATCGTATGTCTGAATATGCAATGCTGTCTTTTTTATATATTCCATCCTCCTATCATGTGCTTGCCTTACATCAAAGTAGTGTTCGTATGTATCATGCATCAACCAGTTATGCAGAGCTAATTTTATTCATCTTCTTTTGGTTTTGACTTCATAAGGCAATATCAAAAAATAGGAAGGAAAAGAGTAAGTTAGGGGACGTTGGTGGTCCTCCAGACCGATGCAAACAGAGACTCTCTAGATTTGCCACTACTACTGCTAATGAAGTTGAAGTCCCAAGTCTACATGATGAGTTCGTCTTCCGTACTCCACCATCGCAGGTGCTTGCTCTAAGTTGACAGTGTGATAATTGGTTTCATGTTGCATATGTTGTCTAGCCTGTATTTCTTCTATTTTGATTAAATTGCACATGCTGAGTTTATATGTTATACATGTGCATATGACATGCCTTTCTGTGTCTAGAATACACTGCATCTATCAATCATACCATGTTCTTACATCAAAGTACTGTTGTTGTGTATCATGCATCAGTCACTCATGATTGGACGCTTTTAACGTGGCAGTTTGATAGTGGTTGCATCTTGCATTGATTTCTACGTTGTATTGCTTCTAATTTTTCAAAATGCCACTTATGACAAGACACTTTTAACTAGGTAGAGTGATATTGGTTGCATCGTTCATATGGTGTCTAGCTTGCATTACTTCTATTTTCTTGAAAATCCTTCTGCTTAGTTTACACATCGTAGCTATGAATATGTCACGTCGTCCTGTTTTTATTACATATTCCATCCTCATACGGTTGTATTACATCGAAGTATTGCTTGTCTGTATCATGCATCAATGAGTTCTGAAGAGCGATTTTATTCTTTTGTGTTGTGGGTACGGCTTGACATAGCAAAGTCAAAAAATAGCAAGGAAAAGAATATAGTAGGGAATGGTGTTACTCGTCGGGTGAAACTGAAAAGGATCTGCCCTCGAGATTCTGCTGGTACTTATAGTGTAGTAGAAGGTCCAAGTCCACCGGCTAAATATACAAACACAGTATCACCTGCTCCACCAGCTGCAGCATTCGCTTCAACTGTACCAGCATCTCAACGAGTTACTCGTTCGTTTGCTCCGGAACTGGCCAGTTCCCAAGCTACCTTCACACCTAACACTACTTCCGAAGCACTATCAGATGAACCTCATGAGCATCAACACTGAGACGGTACCTGACCGAGTCAAGTTGCAGTTGCATGCTCCTTTATATGTACTCTCACAGTTTGATGTGCACTAACACTTTCCATATTCGTTGTTGAACTAGCACCACGACGCAAGGGGAAACAGACATCAGGGATAATGCTTGACAGATTAACAAAATCTAATGGAGGAAGAATGGAGATCCATTTTGAGGTAGGTTTAAAAAGGCCATGTGATGCTACAGAGTCGGCCAAGTTAGTATCAGAGGCAGCCATTGTTGTTAGGTGTCATGCACGTATCCTCCCAACATGGATCTAGTATAGGAATGAGAAAGACAATACCCAGTTTAACACCTTCCTTGACCATTTATCCGTAAGTAATGTTTTTCATCGCAATTTGTAATATTGTCTTGCTCTGTGCCATACTTTCTAGCTTCCTCCTAATAAGACTCACATTCTTTTTTCAACAAATGAGGTTCAAGTTGGATCCGAAAGATGATGCAACTAAACAAGCATGCACTCATGTTTTTCAGTCTGCTCTGCGACAGTATCAGTACCACCTTAGAAAATCTCACTTTGAAGGCAAGGCTAACAATGAAATCGCCCAAACATCTCAAGTGGAATATATTACGGGTGAAGACTGGACAACCCTTGTTAAACACTGGTCTGATCCAAAGTATCAAGTAGGGTATATGTGTTTGATCAGACCACATATTGAACTTGTATTTATGTATGTGCCTTACAAGTGTATCTTCTTCTAGGCTAACTGTTTGAAGAACAAGACCAACCGTTCTAAAGTGAAATTCCAACAGATAACATGATCTCGTAGCTATATTGCACACTGCGAGGCTCTTGTAAATAGCTGCTAGTTCCTTCTTTTTTCTGTGCCATATTATCGTATCTATATTGACTTGTTCAAATACAGAGGAAAACCCATGTGGACCAAAAAGAACCTGAACCGAACATAGTGCAAATCTTCAAGGATTGCCACACCAACAAGATGAGGGCATGGGCACACCAGTTCAAGCGGATGTTGTAAGTCCTTACTCCTCCTGCCTTTGAACTGATTGGTAATGTGATGTGTTCATTTAACTGCTTGGTTTGCAGCCAATGTTAGTTACTCTGTTCACTTATATACACAGTTGTCTTAACGTATCATTTCACCTTACATGGTTTAAAAGAGATGAAGGGTATTCTTTTGGTCTTGATGTGTAATCTAGTTGTGATGTTCACGTGCACACACAATGATACAATAACATGTTTGTTTTATATCTGTTTGCCCTTGATATGAATGATGGCATACTATGTTCATCCTACTTTAAACCATGTCTTTTTATCCTTAGATGTCAACGAATGTGAGGAAATAGACAATACATTAGGCATGCTACATGGACATATGTTCCGAAAGTTATTTTATTATGTAGTTGGCACTACAATACATGCTAATGTATTACAGTAGTTCACCAAAATAAGTTATGTATAAATGTGAAACCTACTTTGTTTGTTTTTGTCTCATTAGTAACTTATCTGGTACACTAATCTACAAGTTTAAACTTTCAGCAAGCTATGGAACAAATGATAGAATAGCCACAACCACCTGAAGGTGATGAGGCTACCGCATGCATAATGTCACCTCTTGTTGCAGTGCGTCAGTATCTCTCCACTAACAGTGCAAAAAGCACCTTCCTGCGCAATTCTGGGTTGGCTGTCAAGGTAACCTCGTCCAAATAGCCTACTAAACAAAATCTTCGGACTAGACAGAGTGATATATCTGTGCTCCAGACAGAAGTCCAATCCCTAATGGACGTTGTTTCAGAAACAAGAATAGTGGTTGACAAATGTCGTGAAGATATGAATGGTTTTCAAACTAGACTATCAGACATTTGCTTCGTTGTTCAAGAGAAATGGTGGGAAAGGGGGAAGATCATGTTGCTCCGTCAGATTCTACAGCCTGAAACATTAGCACTCAGGTCAAATGATCTATGCTTCTATACATCTGATGGTGCTTTTATCTGCAAGGACTATAAACTTTATGCCAACAGGCCTTTTGTTGTATGGTTGGAATTTATTTTGTTGTGATACAACATTTATGATGCTGCCAAAGGCTCCTATAATTATGACGCTATTTTTGTATAGTGTAAGTTTATCTTAGTAATGTATTCAGCCGAAAGCTTCGTAGGAGCCCAACATGCCAACATTCCTCGGGCCGAAATTTGCATGTAGCCACTAAAAATATCTGGGCCTAAATCAGCATAAGCTTTCATATTTTTCTGGTAGGCCTGTGCCCACAGTGGGCCTTTAACAGGCCTAAACATAATTTGGGCCCTCGATAATAATAGGCCGTTTACAAGTGTAAATATCTCGAGCCCATAAAAAACATGGGCCTTTAATAGGCCGAAAGTAAGATTGGGCCCTGATTGTGCCAAATAACCCACTGGTCTTATCAGGCCGAAATGGTGGCCCATTTACAATGCGGATTGTCCACGGACCGAAATTCAGACGGGCCATAAATGCGCCGACCTACTACACGGGCCTTTAACAGTCCGGAAGTTAGGTCGGGCTTGATTAGTGTCATTTTATAAGGGTCATTAGTAGGCCTGATGTGACACTGGGCCACATATGGCCCATGGATTTCGTCCGACGTTAACAGGCCGAAAGTCACAACAGGCTGAAAGTGGTCCAAATCTATAGTGGGCCTCTAACAGGCCGAATGATAAACATGGACGAATATGACCCATATCCTTCACGGTCATTTATGGGTTGAAAGTTTCAATGGCCTATAAATGGTCCCAAATGAAGCAGGACCTTTAACAGGCCGAAAACACACCGGTCCGTAATTCAGCTCAAATACTTAGTGTACTGTTAACGGGCCAGAAGTGACCATGGGTCGCGATGATGACGACGGGCCAATTTAACACTAGCCATATGATACGTCCATTCTGCATCATGCTTTTATATCTATATTTATCGCATTATGGACTGTTATTTCACTTTATGTCACAATACTTATGTCTATTCTCTCTTATTTTACAAGGTTTACATAAGGAGGGAGAATGCCGGCAGCTGGAATTCTGGACTAGAAAAGGAGCAAATATTAGAGACCTATTCTGCGCAACTCCAAAAGTCCTGAAACTCCACGAAATTTCTTAAAAGAAATAAAGAAAAATCCACACCAAAGATGAAGGCCAGGGGGGCACACCCTGCTCACGAGGGTGGGGGCGCCCCCCCCTAGGGCGCGCCCCCTACCTCGTGGGCCCCCTGGTGGCTCTCCGATGCCCATCTTCTCCTATAAGAGGTCTTTCGATGAGAAAAAATACCAGGGAACTTTTCGAGACGAGACTCCGCCGCCACGAGGGGGAACCTTGGCGGATCCAATCTAGAGCTCCGGCAGAGTTGTTCTGCCGGGGATACTTCCCTCCCGGAGGGGGAAATCATCACCATCGTCATCACCAATGCTCCTCTCATCAGGAGAGGGCAATCTCCATCAACATCTTCACCAGCACCATCTCATCTCCAAACCCTAGTTCATCTCTTGTATCCAATTCTTGTCTCAAAGTCCGGGATTGGTGCTAGTAGGTTGCTAGTAGTGTTGATTACTCCTTGTAGTTGATGCTAGTTGGTTTAATTGGTGGAAGATCATATGTTCAGATCCTATATGCATATTATTACCCCTCTGATTATGAACATGAATATGCTTTGTGAGTAATTACGTTTGTTCCTGAGGACAAGGGAGAAGTCTTGCTATGAGTAGTCATGTGAATTTGGTATTCGTTTGATATTTTGATAAGATGTATGTTGTCTAGCCTCTAGTGGTGTTATGTGAACGTCAACTACATAACACTTCACCATTATTTGGGCCTAGAGGAACGCATTGGGAAGTAATAAGTAGATGATGGGTTGCTAGAGTGACAGAAGCTTAAACCCTAGTTTATGCATTGCTTCGTAAGGGGCTGATTTGGATCCACATGTTTCATGCTATGGTTAGGTTTACCTTAATACTTTTGTTGTAGTTGTGGATGCTTGCAATAGAGGTTAATCATAAGTGGGATGCTTGTTCAAGTAAGAACAACACCCAAGAACCGGTCCACCCACATATCAAATTATCAAAGTATCGAACGCGAATCATATGAACGTGATGAAAACTAGCTTGACGATATTCCCATGTGTCCTCGGGAGCGCTTTTCCTATTATAAGAGTTTGTTCCGGCTTGTCCTTTGCTACAAAAGGATTGGGCCACCTTTCTGCACTTTATTTTATTTTGTTACTTGTTGCTCGTCACAATTTATCCTATCACAAAACTATCTATTACCACTTATTTCAGTACTTGCAGAGATTACCTTGCTGAAAACCGCTTATCATTTCCTTCTACTCCTCGTTGGGTTCAACACTCTTACTTATCGAAAGGACTACGATAGATCCCCTATACTTGTGGGTCATCAAGACTCTTTTCTGGCGCCGTTGTCGGGGAGTGTAGCACCTTTGGTAGGTGGAATTTGGTAAGGAAAAATTTATATAGTGTGCTGAAATTTACTGTCACTTGTTACTATGGAAAGTAATTCTCTGAGGGGCTTGTTCGGGGTATCTTCACCCCGTCCAGTAGAGCAAAGAGTTGCTCCTCAACCTAATGAACCTATTGAAAATGAAACTCCTTTTGAATTTCCTTCGGGTATGATGGAAAGACTGCTAGCTGACCCTTTTACAGGAGATGGAACAAAGCATCCTGATGAGCACTTAATATATGTGGATGAAGTTTGTGGATTATTTAAGCTTGCAGGTATACCCAATGATGTTGCTAAGAAGAAGGTCTTCCCTTTATCTTTGAAGGGAGATGCATTGGTATGGTATAGGCAATGTGATTATATGAGATCATGGGACTATAAAAGATTGAAGTTGGAATTTCATCAAAAGTATTACTCTATGCATCTTGTTCATCGTGATCACAATTATATATATAATTTCTGGCCTCGCGAAGGAGAAAGCATCGCTCAAGCTTGGGGGAGGCTTAAATCAATGTTATATTCATGCCCCAATCATGAGCTCTAGAGAGAAATAATTATGCAAAGTTTTTATGCCCGGCTTTCTGAAAACAATCGCAACATGCTCGATACTTCTTGTGCTGGCTCTTTTATGATGAAGACTATTGAATTCAGATGGAATTTATTGGATAGAATTAAACGCAACTCTGAAGATTGGGACCTCGACGAAGGTAAGGAGTCAGGTATGACACCTAAGTTTGATTGTGTTAAATCTTTTATGGACACCGATATTTTCCGTAAGTTTAGCACTAAATATGGACTTGACTCTGAGATAGTAGCTTCTTTCTGTGAATCTTTTGCTACTTATGTTGATCTCCCTAAGGAAAGTGGTTTAAATATCATCCCCCCATAGAAGTAAAAGTAGCTGCACCTATTAAAGTTGAAGAAAAGACTGTCACTTATAATGATCCTATTGTTCCTACTTCTTCTGTTGAGAAACCACCTTTCCCTGTTAGAATAAAGGATCATGCTAAAGCTTCAATTGGTGTTCGTAAAAGCAATATTAAAACTTGTACACCTCTTGAGCAAGTTAAAGTAGAACCTAATATTGCTATTGTTAAAGATCTTTTGTCTGATAATATTGATGGGCATGTTATTTGGTTCGAAGGTGAAACTGCTAGAATTGCTAAACCTTGTGATAAAGATAAACATAGACATGTGATAGGCGTGCCTGTTATTTCTGTTAAAATAGGAGATCATTGTTATCATGGCTTATGTGATATGGGTGCTAGTGCTAGTGTAATACCTATTGACTTATATGAAGAAATTAAGAATGAAATTGCACCTGCTGAGTTAGAAGATATTGATGTCACAATTAAACTTGCCAATACAGATACTATTTCAGCAATGGGAATTGTTAGAGATGTTGAAGTCTTGTGTGGGAAAACTAAATATCCTGCTAATTTTCTTGTTCTTGGTTCCCCACAAGATAGCTTTTGTCCCATTATATTTGGTAGACCCTTCTTAAATACTGTCAACGCTACCATAGATTGCACAAAGAATGTTGTTACTGTTGGCTTGGATGATATGGTTCATGAGTTTAATTTCTCTAAATTTAGTAAACAACGTCGTGAGGAAGAATTACCTAGTAAGGATGAAATTATTGGCCTTGCTTCTATTGTCGTACCTCCTAGTGATCCTTTAGAACACTATTTGCTAGACCATGAAAATGATATGTTCATGAATGAAAGAAGGGAAATAGATGAAGTATTCTTTAAACATGAACCTATTCTGAAACACAATTTGCCTGTTGAAATTTTAGGGGATCCTCCTCCACCCAAGGGTGATCCCGTGTTTGAGCTTAAACCTTTGACTGATAATCTTAAATATGCTTATCTTGATGAAAAGAAGATATATCCTGTTATTATTAGTGTTAACCTTTCAGAGCATGAAGAAGAAAGATTATTGAAAACTCTGAAGAAGCATCGTGCTGCTATTGGATATACTCTTGATGATCTTAAGAGCATTAGTCCCACTTTATGTCAACATAAAATAAATTTGGAAGCAGATGCCAAACCAGTTCGTGATCCTCAACGACGTCTGAATCCTAAAATGAAAGAGGTGGTAAGAAAAGAAATACTCAAGCTTTTGGAGGCAGGTATAATTTATCCCGTTGCTGATAGTGAGTGGGTAAGTCCTGTCCATTGTGTCCCTAAAAAGGGAGGTATTATTGTTGTTCCTAATGATAAAGATGAATTGATTCCACAAAGAATTATCACAGGTTATAGGATGGTAATTGATTTCCGCAAATTAAATAAAGCTACTAAGAAAGATCATTACCCCTTACCTTTTACTGATCAAATGCTAGAAAGATTATGCAAACACACACACTATTGCTTTCTAGATGGCTATTCTGGTTTCTCTCAAATACCTGTGTCGGCTAAAGATCAATCAAAGACTACTTTTACATGCCCTTTTGGTACTTTTACTTATAGACGTATGCCTTTTGGTTTATGTAATGCACCTGCTACCTTTCAAAGATGCATGATGGCTATATTCTCTGACTTTTGCAAAAAGATTTGTGAGGTTTTCATGGACGACTTTTTCGTCTATGGTTCCTCTTTTGATGATTGCTTGAGCAATCTTGATCGAGTTTTGCAGAGATGTGAAGAAACTAATCTTGTCTTGGATTGGGAAAAGTGCCACTTTATGGTTAATGAAGGTATTGTGTTGGGGCACAAAGTTTCTGAAAGAGGTATTGAAGTTGATAAAGCCAAGGTTGATGCTATTGAAAAGATGCCATGTCCCAAGGACATCATAGGTATAAGAAGTTTCCTTGGTCACGCAGGATTTTACAGGAGGTTCATTAAGGACTTCTCAAAAATTTCTCGGCCTCTGACTAATTTATTGCAAAAAGATATACCATTTGTCTTTGATGATGATTGTGTAGAAGCATTTGAATTACTTAAGAAAGCATTAGTCTCTGCACCTATTGTTCAGCCATCTGATTGGAATTTACCCTTTGAAATTATGTGTGATGCTAGTGATTATGATGTAGGTGCTATTCTAGGGCAAAGAGTTGATAAGAAATTAAATGTTATTCATTATGCTAGTAAGACTCTAGACAATGCTCAAAGAAATTATGCTACTACTGAAAAAGAGCTTTTAGCAGTTGTATTTGCTTGTGATAAGTTCAGATCTTATATTGTTGATTCTAAAGTAACTATTCATACTGATCATGCTGCTATTAAATATCTTATGGAAAAGAAAGATGCTAAACCTAGACTTATTAGATGGGTTCTCTTGCTACAAGAATTTGATTTGAATATTTTTGATAGAAAGGGAGCTGAGAACCCCATTGCAGACAACTTATCTAGGTTAGAAAATATTCTTGATGACCCACTACCTATTAATGATGACTTTCTTGATGAACAATTAAATGTTGTAAGTACTTCTCGTAGTACTCCATGGTATGCTGATTATGCTAATTATATTGTTGCTAAGTTTATACCACCTAGCTTCACATACCAGCAAAAGAAAAAGTTTTTCTATGATTTAAGGCATTACTTTTGGGATGACCCACATCTTTATAAGGAAGGAGTAGATGGTGTTATTAGACGTTGTGTACCTGAGCATGAACAGGAACAGATCCTACGCAAGTGTCATCCCGAGTCTTATGGAGGACACCACGCTGGAGATAGAACTGCACATAAGGTATTGCAATATGGTTTTTATTGGCCTACTCTCTTCAAGGATGCCCGTAAGTTTGTCTTCTCTTGTGATGAATGTCAAAGAATTGGTAATATTAGTAGACGTCAAGAAATGCCTATGAATTATTCACTTGTTATTGAACTGTTTGATGTTTGGGGCTTTGATTATATGGGACCTTTTCCTGCCTCCAATGGATACACACATATTTTAGTTGATGTTGATTACGTTACTAAGTGGGTAGAAGCTATTCCAACTAGTAGTGCTGATCATAACACCTCTATTAAAATGCTTAAAGAAGTTATTTTCCCGAGGTTTGGAGTCCTTAGATATTTAATGACTGATGGTGGTTCACACTTTATTCATGGTGCCTTCCATAAAATGCTTGCTAAGTATGATGTTAATCATAGAATTGCATCTCCTTATCACCCATAGTCTAGTGGTCAAGTAGAGTTGAGCAATAGAGAGCTCAAATTAATTTTGCAAAAGACTGTTAATAGGTCTAGAAAGAATTGGTCCAAGAAACTTGATGATGCATTATGGGCTTATAGAACTGCATACAAAAATCCTATGGGTATGTCTCCGTATAAAATGGTTTATGGAAAAGCATGTCACTTACCTCTCGAACTAGAACATAAGGCATATTGGGCTATTAAAGAGCTCAACTATGATTTTAAACTTGCTGGTGAGAAGAGGTTATTTGATATTAGCTCACTTGATGAATGGAGAACCCAAGCTTATGAAAATGCCAAGTTGTTTAAAGAAAAAGTTAAAAGATGGCATGACAAAAGGATACAAAAGCATGAGTTTAATGTAGGTGATTATGTATTGCTATAAAACTCTCGTTTAAGATTTTTTGCAGGAAAACTTCTCTCCAAATGGGGTGGCCCCTATGTTATCGAAGAGGTCTATCGTTCCGGTGCCATAAAAATCAACAACTTTGAAAGCACAAATCCGAAGGTGGTAAACGGTCAAAGAATTAAACATTATATCTCAGGTAATCCCATAAATGTTGAAACCAATATTACTGAAACCGTAACCCCGGAGGAATACATAAGGGACACTTTCCAGAACATTTCAGACTCCGAAAAGGAATAGGTATGTGGTACCGTAAGTAAACCGACTCCAAAACAATTTTAAGGCAATATTTCTTTGTTTTTGAATATTTAGAAAAATAGAAAAATAAGTAGCAGTCCGGGAAGGACACGAGGGCCCCACGAGGGTGGTGGGCGCCCCCCCCCCCCTACCTCGTGAGCACCTCGTGTGCCTTCTGGACTCCGTTTTCTTGCACGATACGTATTTTGGTCGGTAAAAATTCATTATATAACCTCCCGAATGTTTTGACTCCCGTATCACGCAAATATCCTCTGTTTTCCCCAGGATTTGGAAGGAGAAAGCTATGTAGATGATTGCTTAGCAAATCCAAAGGTCTATGGAGATGTGGAACATGATGGATGGACCACGGAGGAAGAAGAGGACTATGAACCCAAGGGGGAGGAGGAGACGAGCTCAGATGAAGATGAAGCACCATTACCTCAACCTGGGGACATGCACGTGGAGTTCAAAAAGTCAAGTCTCCCTGATAGGGTAAAGAAACCCAAGTTCGAGTTTATCCCTTTTCGTCTCTTGCAGGAAAATAAGCAGGGCCTATGCAAAAATATATTAACCCTGGAGTGGGAGATTGATGATCTGAGGGATCAAAATGCCATCCTCAAGCGCAAATTAAGGGAGAAGCCTAAGCCATCAACTAAGCCAACATCACCACCACCTTATTCAGCGACAAAGGAGATATAATCACATGGGTATGGGCACTCCCCTTGGCAACTGCCAAGCTTGGGGGAGGTGCCCCGGTATCGTATCACAATCACAACTCCTATCTTTACCGTTTTTCTTAGTTTGATCCTATTAGTAGTATCTTGATCTAGTAAAATAAAGTTTATGGCATGATCTAGTTTTGAGTTTTGCTTTATGATCCCTCTATGTAATCGAGTCCGTGAGCTATATATAATAAAGATTAGTGTTGAGTCAAGGGCTTGATTATTTTGCCATGATCTTGGGTGAATAAAAGAAAAGAGAAAAAGAATAAAAAGAAACAAAAAGTTCATATTGGTCTTATTGAGAGTAGTGACTTCACATAGAAAGAGTATGATGATTAAAAGTTGTTGGCAGTTGGCAGACATAGCTTTGGTCATTGTTGCAATTAATAGGAAGTAATAAGGAAAGAGAGGTTTTCACATATAGATATATTATCATTGACATCTTTTATGATTGGGAGCACTCATTAAAATATGACATGCTAAAGAGTTGATGTTGGACAAGGAAGACAACGTAATGAGTTATGTCTTTCTTATATCTGAGATAAAGTATGTTGTCATGGTTCCTCTAACTTGTTGAGCTTGCCTTTCCCCCTCATGCTAGCCAAATTCTCAGCATTAAGTAGAAATACTACTTGTGCTTTCAAATACCCTTAAACCAGTTTTGCCATGAGAGTCCACCATATCTACCTATGGATTGAGTAAGATCCTTAAAGTAAGTTGTCATCGGTGCAAAGCAATAAAAATTGCTCTAAATATGTATGATTGATTGGTGTGGGAGAAATAAGCTTTAT
The DNA here is from genome assembly GCA_034509565.1 of Triticum monococcum. Lineage (NCBI taxonomy): Eukaryota > Viridiplantae > Streptophyta > Magnoliopsida > Poales > Poaceae > Triticum > Triticum monococcum. Next base: position 638,162,074 of record CM067843.1, read on the forward strand.
ACGATCTTGTGATGTGGAAGTAATAAAAGCAACGGACTACATAATAAAGGTTCATATCACAAGTGGCAATATAAAGTGACGTTCTTTCGCATTGAGACTTTATATATCCAACCATAAAAGCACATGGCAACCTTTGCTTCCCTCTGCGAAGGGCCTATCCTTTACTATTATCTTTTACCTTATGCAAGAGTCATGGTGATCTTCACCTTTCCTTTTTCATTTTATCCTTTGGCAAGCTCAGCATGTTGGAAAGAACATGATATATATATATATATATATATATATATATATATTATATATATCTAATTGGATGTAGGGGAGCATGAACCATTATTGTTGACATTACCCTTGAGGTAAAAGGTTGTGGGGCAAAACTATAAGCCCCTATCTTTCTCTGTGTCCGACTAAACCTCTGTAACCACAAGTATTGCGTGAGTGTTAGCAATTATGGAGGACTAAATGATAGTTGAGTATGTGGACTTTCTCTTTAGCTCTGACATAGACTCTTTCCGATGTTATGATAAATTGTAATTGCTTCAATGACTGAGATTATAGTTTTTCGGAGCCCAATAAGGTTTATGATTTATACTTTTGCATTGTGACTAGATCATCACTTGAACATAAGTAATCATATGATAAAATCTATATATGTTGCTGTTATGAGAATAATCATGATGCCTTCATGTCCATATTTTATTTTTATTGACGCCTCTACCTCTAAACATGAGGACATATTTATTGTTATCGGCTTTTCGCTTGAGGACAAGCGAGGTCTAAGCTTGGCAGAGTTGATACGTCCATTCTGCATCATGCTTTTATATCTATACTTATCGCATTATGGACTGTTATTTCACTTTATGTAACAATACTTATGGCTATTCTCTCTTAGTTTACAAGGTTTACATAAGGAGGGAGAATGCCGGCAGCTGGAATTCTGGACTAGAAAAGGAGCAAATATTAGAGACCTATTCTGTACAACTACAAAAGTCCTGAAACTCCACGAAATGTCTTAAAAGAAATAAAGAAAAATCCATGCCAAAGATGAAGGCCAGGGGGCCCACACCCTGCTCATGAGGGTGGGGGGCGCCCCCCTACCTCGTGGGCCCCCTGGTGGCTCTCCGATGCCCATCTTCTCCTATATGAGATCTTTCGATGAGAAAAAATACCAGGGAACTTTTCGAGACAAGACTCCGCCGCCACGAGGCGGAACCTTGGCGGATCCAATCTAGAGCTCCGGCAGAGCTGTTCTGCCGGGGATACTTCCCTCCCGGAGGGGGAAATCATCACCATCGTCATCACCAACGCTCCTCTCATCGGGAGAGGGCAATCTCCATCAACATCTCATCTCCAAACCCTAGTTCATCTCTTGTATCCAATTCTTGTCTCAAAGTCCAGGATTGGTGCTAGTAGGTTGCTAGTAGTGTTGATTACTCCTTGTAGTTGATGTTAGTTGGTTTAATTGGTGGAAGATCATATGTTCAGATCCTATATGCATATTATTACCCCTATGATTATGAACATGAATATGCTTTGTGAGTAATTACGTTCGTTCCTGAGGACAAGGGAGAAGTCTTGCTATGAGTAGTCATGTGAATTTGTATTCGTTTGGTATTTTGATAAGATGTATGTTGTCTAGCCTCTAGTGGTGTTATGTGAACGTCGACTACATAACACTTCACCATTATTTGTGCCTAGAGGAAGGCATTGGGAAGTAATAAGTAGATGATGGGTTGCTAGAGTGACAGAAGCTTAAACCCTAGTTTATGCGTTTCTTCGTAAGGGGATGATTTGGATCCACATGTTTCATGCTGTGGTTAGGTTTACCTTAATACTTTTGTTGTAGTTGTGGATGCTTGCAATAGAGGTTAATCATAAGTGGGATTCTTGTTCAAGTAAGAACATCACCCAAGCACCGGTCCACCCACATATCAAATTATCAAAGTATCGAACGCGAATCATATGAACGTGATGAAAACTAGCTTGACGATATTCCCATGTGTCCTCGGGAGCGCTTTTCCTATTATAAGAGTTTGTTCCGGCTTGTCCTTTGCTACAAAAGGATTGGGCCACCTTGCTGCACTTTATTTTATTTTGTTACTTGTTGCTCGTTACAATTTATCCTATCACAAAACTATCTGTTACCACTTATTTCAGTACTTGCAGAGATTACCTTGCTGAAAACCGCTTATCATTTCCTTCTGCTCCTCGTTGGGTTCGACACTCTTACTTATCGAAAGGACTACGATAGATCCCCTATACTTGTGGGTCATCACCGTATGGGCCTTAACTAAGAATGTTGGGCCTTTAGCTAGGCCGACCCATTATGGTCTGCAAAATCTTATGGGCCTTTAGCTAGGCCAGCCCATTATGGTCCGCTAAATCTTATGGGCCTTTAGTTGGGCCGGCCCATTTAATCTTTATGGGCCACTTTTGGGCCGGTCCACGTGTCAACATATCATAGGTGCATCTCGCCCATTGGATGAGTGACACCTGTGCCAACGCGGAGCTGACACATGGTTCCGCCAGCCAATGAGAATTTTACACGTGGAAAATCGGCATTGGTCATGGGTGTTAGCGGGTTATCGGATCCAAAACCAGACCCGATAGCTTAACGGTGACCCGTTATGGTGGATGCCATGTGTCGGTCACCCTTGACGAAAGCACTTCTATGACACACGGTCTATCGTCATGGAAGTGGACACTTCCGTGATGATAATTTTGGTAATGTCATGGAACACTTCTACGATAGCACATGTATGACTATCTTGATTTTGTCATAAAATCGTCATGGATGTACATGCATGACAGAAAACGTGACCTACTGTGGAAAACACGTATCATCACGAAAGTGTATTTTGGGCCTTGAGGTAAAAGGTTGGGAGGCGAAACTATAAGCCCCTATCTTTCTCTGTGGCCGATTGAAACTTTAAATCCATAAGTATCGCGTTGAGTATGTGGAATTTGCGAAATCAAAGCTCTTACATAGACCCTTCCTGAAAATAAGATGAATTGCAATTTTTAATGACTGGGAACATTGTTTGTTAGTTTCCAAGAAAGTTTATGGTCTATACTTTAATTTGTGGATAGCTTGTTACTTGATCATGAGAAGTTTTATGAGATGAGCTACTGCTTATGACAAAGAATAATGCTAGAAAAAGTGCTTAAAATTTTCATTAATCAAACTAGTGCACTTAATAGCATTCACACTTCATAAATTATTTCTTTTATCATTTAGCTACTCGAGGACGAGCAGGAATTAAGCTTGGGGATGCTGATACGTCTCCGACGTATCTATAATTTATGAAGTATTCATGCCATGTTTACAACGATTCCATATGGTTTTGGTATGATTTGCTTAGAACTAACCCGGACTGATGCTGTTTTCAGCAGAACTACCATGGTGTTGTTTTTGTGCAAAAATAAAAGTCCTCGGAACGAGCTAAAAATTAACAAAGATTTTTCTGGAAAATATGAAAAATACTGGAAGAAAAAGATACTGAAGAGGAGTCCGGGGGCGCCCCCCTAGGGCGCGCCCCTCGACCTTGTGATCACCTCGTGGGGCCCCCTAACGTGAAACGGACGCCAACTCCTCATATAAATAAAAAAACCCAGAACATAAGGGAGATCGGAAGTTCCACCGCCGCAAGCCTCTGTAGCCACGAAAAACCAATCTAGGCCCTCTCTCGCACCCTGCCGGAGGGGGCCAACATCACCGGAGGCCATGGGGGAGGAAGCCGGAGGGGTCCCCAACGCCATGAAGGCCAAGGACCAGAGGGAGAATATTTCCCCATCTAAGAGGGAGGCCATGGAGGAGGAAGCACAAAGGGGAGAACCGCTCCCCCTCTCTCTTGGTGGCGCAGGAGTGCCATCGGGGGAACCATCGCCGTGGTGATCATCTTCATCAACATCACCATCCTCATCTCTTTTACACGGTCCACTCTCCCGCACCCCGCTGTAATCCCCTACTTGAACATGGTGCTTTATGTCACATATTATGATCCAATGATGTGTTGGCATCCTATGATGTTCTGAGTAGATTTATTTTGTCCTATGGATTGATTGATGATCTAGATTGGTGTAAGTTGTATGTTTTTTTTGGTGATGTCCTATGGTGCCTTCCGTGTCGCGCACACATGAGGGATGCCCATTGTAGGGTGTTGCAATACGTTCATGATTCGCTTATAGTGTGTTGCTAGAGTGACATAAGCTTAAACCTGAGTAAGGGGGTTGTTGCATATAGGATAAAGGGGACTTGATACTTTAATGCTATGGTTGGGTTTTACCTTAATGATCTTTAGTAGTTACGGATGCTTGCTAGAGTTCCAATCATAAGTGCATATGATCCAAGAAGAGAAAGTATGTTAGCTTATGCCTCTCCCTCATATGAAATTGCAATAATGATTACCGATCTTGTTAAAAATTGCCTAGGATAATTCCGCACACCGATCCATCATTATTCCACACTCGCTATTTATAATATATAGTAATATATTCTAACTTTATGATATGTAACGCCCTCAATGCGGCTATATCTCCCACGTGTCGAAGCACGACTTAGAGGCATAACCGCATTGAAAGCAATGTCGCAAGTGAGGTAATCTTCACACAACCCATGTAATACATAAGGAAAAGAGATACATAGTTGGCTTACACTCGCCACATCACACAATACATGAATATAACATTACATCAACCAGATACACACAAGGTCCGGCTACGGAACCAAAATAAAAGAAGACTACCCCAAATGCTGCACAGATCCCCGATCGTCCCAACTAGGCTCCACTACTGATCAACTGGAAACGGAACAACACAAAGAATAAGGTCTTCATCGAGCTCCTCCTTGAGCTCGGTTGTGTCACCTGCACGGTATCATCGGCACCTGCAAACTGGGTTTGGAAGTAAACTGTGAGTCACGGGGACTCAGCAATCTCACACCCTCGCGATCAAGACTATTTAAGCTTATAGGTAGGGAAAAAGGTATGTGAGGTGGAGCTGCAGCAAGCGACTAGCATATATGGTGGCTAACTTATGCAAATGAGAGCGAGAAGAGAAGGCAAAGGCACGGTCGAGAATCTATGATCAAGAAGTGATCCTAAAACAACCTACAGTCAAGCATAACTCCAACACCGTGTTCACTTCCCGAACACCAGCGGAAAGAGACCATCACGGCTACACACGCGGTTGATGCATTTTAATTAAGATAAGTTTCAGGTTTTCTACAACCGGACATTAACAAATTCCCATCTGCCCATAACCGCGGGCACGGCTTTCGAAAGTTCAAAACCTTGCAGGGGTCTCCCAACTTAGCCCATCACAAGCTCTCACGGTCAACGAAGGATATTCCTTCTCCCAGGAAGACCCGATCAGGCCCGGAATCCCGGTTACAAGACATTTCGACAATGGTAAAATAAGACCAGCAAAGCCACCCAGATGTGCCGACAAATCCCGATAGGAGCTGCACATATCTCGTTCTCAAGGCACACCGGATGAGCCAGACATCGGGTAGGCCAGCCCAGAGTTGCCCCTGGTGGCCCCGGACATCGCTCAGTTGGACCAACACTTAGAGAAGCACTAGCCCGGGGGGATTAAAATAAAGATGACCCTTGAGTCGGCCGACCCAAGGGAAAGAAAAGGCTAGGTGGTAAAAGGTAAAACCAATGTTGGGCCTTGCTGGAGGAGTTTTATTCAAGGCGAACTGTCAAGGGGTTCCCATTATAACCCAACCGCGTAAGGAACGCAAAATCAAGGAACATAACACCGGTATGACGGAAACTAGGGCGGCAAGAGTGGAACAAAACACCAGGCATAAGGCCGAGCCTTCCACCCTTTACCAAGTATATATATGCATTAATTAAATAAGAGATATTGTGATATCCCAACAAATATCCATGTTCCAAACATGGAACAAGCTCCAATCTTCACTTGCAACTAACAATGCTATAAGAGGGGCTGAGCAAAGCGGTAACATAGCCAAACAACGGTTTGCTAGGACAAGGTGGGTTAGAGGCTTGGCTTAGCAACATGGGAGGCATGATATAGCAAGTGGTAGGTATCGCATCATAGGCATAGCAAAAGAGCGAGCATCTAGCAAGCAAAGATAGAAGTGATTTCGAGGGTATGGTCATCTTGCCTAAGATCCCGCAAGGAAGAAGAACGAGTCCATGAAGAAGACAAACGGACGTAGTCGAATGGATCCTCACAAATGCGGCATTAACGGAACTAACCCGAAGAAGCAACACCGGAAAGAAGCAAACAACATGGTAAACAGCCATCACATAAGCATGGCATGATGCACAACCAAGTATGATGCATGTCCGGTTTAAATATGCATGACATGGCAAAGTGCAATAACCAAAACTACAAATTAAGTGGAGCTCAATTTGCAACGGGTTGTATATTGACGGAACACCACATCAATTATTTAGTTCTCCCTCGATTATCTACTCACCAATATTAAATGTTGTTAAGCATATCAAGAGATGATACATAACAAAACTATACCATCTAAACAATTTAATTGGGGCCGGGTATAAGAAATAACAAACACGGTAAATCCCCATATGCATTAGTAATTTAATGCAAACAACAATTAAACCATCTTGATGTTGTTATCATGATGCGGATGCCATTTGCAAGTTTATGCAAGTTTTAAGGAAAAGTAGACATGACAAGATTTGAGGCATTTGTCGCCATGGCGGAAGGAAAAGGGGTGCCACGGCGGTGAAACGAAAATGTTACCATGGCAACATTCCGGTGATCCGGCAACTCAAATGAGATGCTAGTGCAAGGGAACAAGTGTGGCTGCGCGAAACGTGCAAGAGTGATGGGGAGTGATCCCGGATACCGGGTGTCCCACGAGATGACGGTAACAAGGAAAAAGAGGGGCAACGTGCATCAACAATTCGAGCACGGAGCAAGCACGAGCATCTCATACATCACACATGCATTAGTTGACGGGCGGTCGTCTCGGCGGTTATACCTTTCAGAGCATGCATTATCGAAACGGATCAAGTTCGGAGCAGAGAAGGGGAAGTAGACATTCTCGGGACCTTCATAGTGGAAGTAGTCGTTCTCTCATGCTCTAGGGTTGACGGTAGAGGTTCTCGCGATCTCGGCGACGGTAGTGGTACATGTTTATCGATAGTCGAACATGACGATCCGGAGAAGGTACTTGGCAACAAGCACGTCCTCGGTAGTTGTACACAATCGTTGTCGGACTTGACGGGTTCGAGGTCTCCGGACGTAGTGGTACATGTTCGTTTTTTGGAGAGGTACATGGTGTTCTTCGGTCATAGGTACTTGACGTTTTGCTACCCGAGTCTTCGGCGACGGTCGTTGTTATATGCATCGGGCATCAAGGTACTAGCCGTTCTTAGCGGTTCCGAAGACGGCGGTAGATGAACCTGACGCTTCGTCGTGGTACTTGTTGGTCTCGGTCGAGGCGGCAAAACGTAGTCGAACTTGAGGTGGCCTTGACGATCCCAAAAACGTTCTTGCTCGAGAAGGTCTCTATCTTGGTCTTCACCGGGCGTGGTACTTGGCGAAAGGGATCTCCGAAGGCGGCCTTGCATCCCTGGATTCGGTGGCCTTGGCAACAACAACAAAAGGCAGCGGGGCAGCGAACGGAAGGAGAAGCACGGGCAGGAGGTGAAGCGGCTCGTCCTTCTCGTCCTAGACATGACGAGGCAGGGGAAGTCTTGGCGCTGGGCTCCAGCGAAGCAGGGCGCTGATGAGGAGGCAAAAATGGAGCTGCGGTGGCCTGCTGGTCTTGGGCGCGACAACGCACAGGAGAAGGAGGAGGGCAGCAGCGGGTAACGGCGGCCATGGGAGGCGCCCTTGGTGCGCCCGTGGTGTCGAGCATGGGAGCTCCTCTCCCTGGTGCGAAGCGTGCGGCGACACTAGGAGATGAGAGGGAGAGGGTCGGGGCGCGAGGGAAGGAGGGACTGGCGCGGGATCTGGACCGCGGAGGGAGGAGGGCCACGGATCAGGAGGCGCGGGCGCTCTCTTGGCACTGGCTATGAGCGTGCGGCGGCGCTGGAGAGAATTAGGGAAAGGCCGGCGGCTGGACCTGAGCTGGGCTTCTCTCTTCCTCTCTCTAACTTTATTTCTAAGCATAAAACAAAATTGGAGAAGAAAAGAAAGAGGGAGGGGGTTAGGGAAAGAATTAGCGCACGAAGATAATATTCTCGGACTCGCAAAAATGCGCTGGTTCCAAGAAAAATAGGAGAGGCATGATTGCAAGGATTGAAGGAAATATGCCCTAGAGGCAATAATAAAGTTATTATTTATTTCCTTATATCATGATAAATGTTTATTATTCATGCTAGAATTGTATTAACCGGAAACATAATACATGTGTGAATACATAGACAAACAGAGTGTCACTAGTATGCCTCTACTAGACTAGCTCGTTAATCAAAGATGGTTATGTTTCCTAACCATGAACAAAGAGTTGTTATTTGATTAACGAGGTCACATCATTAGTTGAATGATCTGATTGACATGACCCATTCCATTAGCTTAGCACCCGATCGTTTAGTATGTTGCTATTGCTTTTCTTCATGACTTATACATGTTCCTATAACTATGAGATTATGCAACTCCCATTTACCAGAGGAACACTTTGGGTACTACCAAACGTCACAACGTAACTGGGTGATTATAAAGGAGTACTACAGGTGTCTCCAATGGTAGATGTTGGATTGGCGTATTTCGAGATTAGGGTTTGTCACTCTGATTGTCGGAGAGGTATCTCTGGGCCCTCTCGGTAATACACATCACATAAGCCTTGCAAGCATAATAACTAAGATGTTAGTTATGAGATGATGTATTACGGAACGAGTAAAGAGACTTGCCAGTAACGAGATTGAACTAGGTATTGGATACCGACGATCGAATCTCGGGCAAGTAACATACCGATGACAAAGGGAACAACGTATGTTGTTATGCGGTCTGACCGATAAAGATCTTCGTAGAATATGTAGGAGCCAATATGGGCATCCAGGTCCCGCTATTGGTTATTGACCGGAGACGTGTCTCGGTCATGTCTACATTGTTCTCGAACCGTAGGGTCCGCACGCTTAAGGTTTCGATGACAGTTATATTATGAGTTTATGAGTTTTGATGTACCGAAGGAGTTCGGAGTCCCGGATGAGATCGGGGACATGACGAGGAGTCTCGAAATGGTCGAGACGTAAAGATCGATATATTGGACGACTATATTCGGACATCGGAAAGGTTCCGAGTGATTCGGGTATTTTTCGGAGTACCGGAGAGTTACGGGAATTCGCCGGGAGAAGTATTGGGCCTTATTGGGCCATACGGGAAAGAGAGAGGGGCTGCCTAGGGCAGGCCGCCCCCCCCCCCCCCCCCCCCCCAAGGCCTATTCCGAATTGGACTAGGGGGAGGGGCTGCGCCCTTTCCTTGTTTCCTACTCCTACTACATGGAAGGACTCCTAGTTGGACTAGGAATTCGCCGTACTAGAGGATCCCATCGAACAAGAGCGCTTCAAACTCTGGCTTATAGCCATGGCAAATAGCCTTAAGAAAAAGCAGCAGCAGCTTCAAGCTGATCAATATCTGCTAGCTGATAGATGGACTGAAGTCCTCGTGGCCGAGGAATATAAACTCGAGCGCCCCTCCAAGAGTTACCCAAAATGCAGGTTGCTACCCTGACTGGAGGAAGAAGCGTATGATGCGGCTGATCAGCCACCTCGTGGCCGCGATAGAGAGGCATTCCAGCCAAAAACTCAGCCTGCACCCCGATGCCATTCAAATAAAAAGGCATGGGGAGATACGCCAGACCTGCGAGACATATTGGAGGACAAAGCAAAGCATGCAAGATCGATCTACGGATCACGAGGGCGCGCCACTATGCGAGACGATAAACGTCACGCCGGATACAGTAAAAGTAAATCCGGCCGGGCCGAGCACAGCGGGCAAGACCCATTCGAGCTGCATCGCGATATAGCCCAATACAGAGGCGCCGCACACCCCTTATGCTTCACAAACCAAGTAATGGATCATCAGATCCCAGAAGGTTTCAAACCTGTAAATATTGAATCATATGACGGCACAACAGATCCCGCAGTATGGATCGAGGATTTCCCCCTCCACATCCACATGGCCCGCGGTGATGACTCACACGCCATCAAATACCTCCCACTAAAGCTCAAGGGACCAGCGCAGCATTAGCTTAACAGCTTTCCTGCAGAGTCCATTAGCTGTTGGGAAGATTTGGAAGCCGCATTCCTCGACAACTTTCAGGGCACTTATGTGCGGCCACCAGATGCCGATGACTTGAGCCACATAATTCAACAGCTAGAAGAATCGCCCAGGCAATTCTGGACTCGGTTCCTAACAAAGAAAAATCAAATCGTCGACTGTCCAGACGCAGAGGCCCTAGCGGCTGTCAAACACAACATCCGCGACGAATGGCTAGCCCGGCACCTTGGTCAGAAAAAGCCGAAAGCTATGGCAGCCCTCACGACACTCATGACCCGCTTTTGTGCGGGAGAAGACAGCTGGCTGGCTCGCAGTAATAACCTATCAAAGAACCATGGTACTTCGGATACCAAGGATGGCAATAGCAGGTCACGTCGCAACAAACATAAGCACCGCATTAACAGCGATAATACCGAGGATACGGCAGTCAATGTCGGATTCAAAGGCTCTAAACCTGGTCAGCAGAAAAAGCCTTCAAACAAAGTACGTCGGGTCCGTCCAGCTTGGACCGTATACTTGATCGCTCGTGTCAAATACACGGCACCCTAGAAAAGCCAGCCAATCACACCAACAGGGATTGTTGGGTGTTCAAGCAGACCGGCAAGTTAATTACCGAAAACAAGGACAAGGGGCCACATAGCGATGACGAGGAGGGGCATACCTGAAGGAAATATGCCCTAGAGGCAATAATAAAGTTATTATTTATTTCCTTATATCATGATAAATGTTTATTATTCATGCTAGAATTGTATTAACCGGAAACATAATACATGTGTGAATACATAGACAAACAGAGTGTCACTAGTATGCCTCTACTTGACTAGCTCGTTAATCAAAGATGGTTATATTTCCTAACCATGAACAAAGAGTTGTTATTTGATTAACGAGGTCACATCATTAGTTGAATGATCTGATTGACATGACCCATTCCATTAGCTTAGCACCCGATCGTTTAGTGTGTTGCTATTGCTTTCTTCATGACTTATACATGTTCCTATGACTATGAGATTATGCAACTCCCGTTTGCCGGAGGAACACTTTGGGTGCTACCAAACGTCACAACGTAACTGGGTGATTATAAAGGAGCATTACAGGTGTCTCCAAAGGTAGATGTTGGGTTGGCGTATTTCGAGATTAGGATTTGTCACTCCGATTGTCGGAGAGGTATCTCTGGGCCCTCTCGGTAATATACATCACATAAGCCTTGCAAGCATAATAACTAAGATGTTAGTTATGAGATGATGTATTACGGAACGAGTAAAGAGACTTGCCAGTAACGAGATTGAACTAGGTATTGGATACCGACGATCGAATCTCGGGCAAGTAACATACCGATGACAAAGGGAACAACGTATGTTGTTATGCGGTCTGACCGATAAAGATCTTCGTAGAATATGTAGGAGCCAATATGGGCATCCAGGTCCCGCTATTGGTTATTGACCGGAGTCGTGTCTCGGTCATGTCTACATTGTTCTCGAACCGTAGGGTCCGCACGCTTAACGTTACGATGACAGTTATTATGAGTTTATGCATTTTGATGTACCGAAGGTTGTTCGGAGTCCCGGATGAGATCACGGACATGACGAGGAGTCTCGAAATGGTCGAGATGTAAAGATTGATATATTGGAAGCCTATGTTTGGACATCGGAAGTGTTCCGGGTGAAATCGGGATTTTACCGGATTACCGGGAGGGTTACCGGAACCCCCCGGGGGCCAAATGGGCCAACATGGGCCTTAGTGGAAAGGTGAGAGGGCAGCCCACATAGGGCTGCGCCTCCTAGTCCTATTAGGACTAGGAGAGGGGCCGGCCACCTCTCTCTCTCTCCCCTTTAAAGGATTCCTAGTTGGACTAGGATTGGAGGGGGGAGTCCTACTCCCGGTAGGAGTAGGACTCCTCCTGCGCCTCCCTCTCTTTGGCCGGCCAGCCCCCCTCCCTCCAACCTTTATATACGGGGGCAGGGGACACCCCAAGACACACAAGTTGATCCTTGATATCGTTCCTTAGCCGTGTGCGGTGCCCCCTGCCACCAAATTCCACCTCGGTCATATCGTTGTAGAGCTTAGGCAAAGCCCTGCGTTGGTAGTACATCAAGATCGTCACCACGCCATCGTGCTGACGGAACTCTTCCTCGACGCTTTGCTGGATCGGAGCCCGAGGATCGTCATCGAGCTGAACGTGTGCTAAGAACTCGGAGGTGCCGGAGTAACGGTGCTTGGATCGGTCGGATCAGGAAGAAGACGTATGACTACTTCCTCTACGTTGTGAGATCGCTTCCGCAGTCGGTCTGCGTTGGTACGTAGACAATACTCTCCCCCTCGTTGCTATGCATCACCATGATCTTGCGTGTGCGTAGGAAAATTTTCGAAATTACTATGTTCCCCAACAGTGGCATCCGAGCCTAGGTTTTATGGTTTGATGTTATTTGCACGAGTAGAACACAAGTGAGTTGTGGGCGATACAAGTCATACTGCCTACCAGCATGTCATACTTTGGTTCGGCGGTATTGTTGGACGAGACGATCCAGACCAACCTTACGCGTACTCTTACGCGAGACCGGTTCCCTCGACGTGCTTTGCACATAGATGGCTTGCGGAAGACTGTCTCTCCAACTTTAGTTGAACCAAGTGTGACTACGCCCGGTCCCTGAGAAGGTTAAAACGGAGTCTATTTGACGAACTATCGTTGTGGTTTTGATGCGTAGGTGAGATGAGTTCTTACTTAAGCCCGTAGCAGCCACGTAAAACTTGCAACAACAAAGTAGAGGACGTCTAACTTGTTTTTGCAGGGCATGTTGTGATGTGATATGGTCAAGGCATGATGCTGATTTTATTGTATGAGATGATCATGTTTTGTAACCGAGTTATCGGCAACTGGCAGGAGCCATATGGTTGTCGCTTTATTGTATGCAATGCAATCGCGATGTAATGCTTTACTTTATTACTAAGCGGTAGTGATAGTCATGGAAGCATAAGATTGGCGAGACGACAACGATGCTACGATGGAGATCAAGGTGTCGCGCCGGTGACGATGGTGATCATGACGGTGCTTCGGAGATGGAGATCACAAGCACAAGATGATGATGGCCATATCATATCACTTATATTGATTGCATGTGATGTTTATCCTTTTATGCGTCTTATCTTGCTTTGATTGACGGTAGCATTATAAGATGATCTCTCACTAAATTATCAAGAAGTGTTCTCCCTGAGTATGCACCGTTGCCAAAGTTCGTCGTGCCCAGACACCACGTGATGATCGGGTGTGATAAGCTCTACGTCCATCTACAACGGGTGCAAGCCAGTTTTGCACACACAGAATACTCAGGTTAAACTTGACGAGCCTAGCATATGCAGATATGGCCTCGGAACACGGAGACTGAAAGGTCGAGCGTGAATCATATAGTAGATATGATCAACATAACGATGTTCACCATTGAAAACTACTCCATCTCACGTGATGATCGATTATGGTTTAGTTGATTTGGATCACGTGATCACTTAGAGGATTAGAGGGATGTCTATCTAAGTGGGAGTTCTTAAGTAATATGATTAAATTGAACTTAAATTTATCATGAACTTAGTCCTGGTAGTATTTTGCAAATCATGTTGTAGATCAATAGCTCGCGTTGTTGCTTCCCTGTGTTTATTTTGATATGTTCCTAGAGAAAATTGTGTTGAAAAATGTTAGTAGCAATGATGCGGATTGGATCCGTGATCTGAGGTTTATCCTCATTGCTGCACAGAAGAATTATGTCCTTGATGCACCGCTAGGTGACAGACCTATTGCAGGAGCAGATGCAGACGTTATGAACATTTGGCTAGCTCAATATGATGACTACTTGATAGTTTAGTGCACCATGCTTAACGGCTTAGAATCGGGACTTCAAAGACGTTTTGAACGTCATGGACCATATGAGATGTTCCAGGAGTTGAAGTTAATATTTCAAGCAAATACCCGAGTTGAGAGACATGAAGTCTCCAGCAAGTTCTATAGCTAAAAGATGGAGGAGAATCGCTCAACTAGTGAGCATGTGCTCAGATTGTCTGGGTACTACAATCGCTTGAATCAAGTGGGAGTTAATCTTCCAGATAAGATAGTGATTGACAGAATTCTCTAGTCATCATCACTAAGTTAGTAGAACTTCGTGATGAACTATAATATGCAAGGGATAACGGAAACAACTCCCAAGCTCTTCGTGATGCTGAAATCAACGAAGGTAGAAATCAAGAAAAACATCAAGTGTTGATGGTTGACAAGACCACTAGTTTCAAGAAAAGGGCAAAGGGAAGAAGGGGAACTTCAAGAAGAACGGCAAGCAAGTTGCTACTCAAGTGAAGAAGCCCAAGTCTGATCCTAAGCCTGAGACTAAGTGATTCTACTGCAAAGGGACTGGTCACTGGAAGCAGAACTACCCCAAGTGATTGGCGGATAAGTAGGATGGCAAAGTGAACATAAGTATATTTGATATACATGTTATTGATGTGTACTATACTAGTGTTTATAGAAACCCCTCAGTATTTGATGCTAGTTCAGTTGCTAAGATTAGTAACTCGAAACGGGAGTTGCAGAATAAACAGAGACTAGTTAAGGGTGAAGTGACGATGTGTGTTGGAAGTAGTTCCAAGATTGATATGATCATCATCGCACACTCCCCTATACTTTCGGGATTAGTGTTGAACTTAAATAAGTGTTATTTGGTTTTTGCGTTGAGCGTGAATATGATTTGATCATGTTTATTGCAATACGGTTATTCATTAAAGTCAGAGAATAATTGTTGTTCTGTTTACATGAATAAAACCTTCGATGGTCATACACCCAATGAAACAAGTTTGTTGGATCTCGATCATAGTGATACACATATTTATAATATTGAAACCAAAAAGATTCAAAGTTAATAATGATAGTGCAACTTATTTGTGGCACTGCCGTTTAGGTCATATTGGTATAAAGAGCATGAAGAAACTCCATGCTGATGGGCTTTCGAAATCACTTGATTATGAATCACTTGATGCTTGCGAACCATGCCTTTTGGGCAAGATGACTAAAACTCCGTTCTTCGGAACAATGGAGCGAGCAACAGATTTGTTGGAAATCATACATACTGATGTATGTGGTCCGATGAATATTGAGGCTCGCGGCAGGTATCATTATTTTCTGATCTTCACAGATGATTTGAGCAGATATGAGTATATCTACTTGATGAAACATAAGTCTGAAACATTTGAAAAGTTCAAAGAATTTCAGAGTGAAGTGGAAAATCATCGTGACAAGAAAATAAAAGTTTCTACGATATGATCGTAGAGGTAAAATATTTGAGTTACGAGTTTGGTCTTCAATTAAAACAATGTGGAATAGTTTCACAAAATCATGCCACATGGAACACCACAGCATAATGGTGTTTCCTAACGTCATAACCGTACTTTATTGGATATAGTGCAATCTATGATGTATCTTACCGATCTACCACTATCGTTTTGGGGTTATGCATTAGAGATAGCTGCATTCACGTTAAATAGGGCACCATCTAAATCCGTTGAGACGACACCATGTGAACTATGGTTTGGCAAGAAACCTAAGCTGTCGTTTCTTAAAATTTGGGGTTGCGATGCTTATATGAAAAAGTTTCATCCTGATAAGCTCAAACTCAAATCGGAGAAGTGCGTCTTCATAGGATATCCAAAGGAAACTATTGGATACACCTTCTATCACAGATCCGAAGGCAAGACTTTTGTTGCTAAAATTCGGAAACTTTCTGGAGAAGGAGTTTCTCTCGAAAGAAGTGAGTGGGAGGAAAGTAGAACTTGACGAGGTAACTGTACCTGCTCCCTTATTGGAAAGTAGTACATCACAGAAAACTGTTTCTGTGACACCTACACCAATTAGTGAGGAAGCTAATGATGATGATCATGTAACTTCAGATCAAGTTACTACCGAACCTTGTAGGTAAACCAGAGTAAGATCCACGCCAGAGTGGTACGGTAATCCTTCTCTGGAAGTCATGCTACTAGATCATGATGAACCTACGAACTATGAGGAAGCGATGATGAGCCCAGATTCCGCGAAATGGTTTGAGGTCATGAAATCTGAGATATGATCCATGTATGAGAACAAAGTATGGACTTTGATGGATTTGCCCGATGATCGGCAAGCCATAGAAAATAAATGGATCTTCAAGAGGAAGACGGACGCTGATAGTAGTGTTACTATCTACAAAGCTAGAATTGTCGCAAAAGTTTTCGACAAGTTCAAGGTGTTGACTACGATGAGTTTTTCTCACTCGTATCTATGCTTAAGTCTGTCCGAATCATGTTAGCAATTGCCGCATTTTATGAAATCTGGCAAATGGATAAACAAAACTGCATTCCTTAATAGATTTATTAAAGAAGAGTTGTATGTGATGCAACTAGAAGGTTTTGTCAATCCAAAAGGTGCTAACAAAATGTGCAAGCACCAGCGATCCATCTGTGGACTGGTGCAAGCATCTCGGAGTTGGAATATACGCTTTGATAAGTTTATCAAAGCATATAGTTTTATACAGACTTGCGGTGAAGCCTGTATTTACAAGAAAGTGAGTGGGAGCACTACAGCATTTCTGATAAGTATATGTGAATGACATATTGTTGATCGGAAATAATGTAGAATTATTCTATAAAGCATAAAGGAGTGTTTGAAAGGAGTTTTTCAAAGAAAGACTTCGGTGAAGCTGCTTACATATTGAGCTTCAAGATCTATAGAGATAGATCAAGACGCTTGATAAGTTCTTTCAATGAGTACATACCTTGACAAAGATTTTGAAGTAGTTCAAAATGGAGCAGTCAAAGAAAGAGTTCTTGCCTGTATTATAAGGTGTGAAGTTGAGTAAGACTCAAAGCCCGACCACGGCAGAAGATAGAAAGAGAATGAAAGTCATTCCCTATGCCTTGGCCATAGGTTCTATAAAGTATGTCATGCTGTATACCAGATCTATTGTATACCCTGCACTGATTTGGCAAGGGAGTACAATAGTGATCTAGGAGTAGATCACTGGACAGCGGTCAGAATTATCCTTAGTGAAATAAGGATATGTTTCTCGATTATGGACGTGATAAAAAGGTTCGTCGTAAAGGGTTACGCCGATGCAAGTTTTGACACTAATCTAGATGACTCTAAGTCTCGGTCTAGATACATATTGAAAGTGGGAGCAATTAGCTAGAGTACCTCCGTGCAGAGCATTATAGACAAAGAATTTTGCAAAATACTTACGGATCTGAATGTGACAGACCCGTTGACTAAAATTATCTCACAAGCAAAACATGATCGCACCTTAGTACTCTTTGGGTATTAATCACATAGAGATGTGAACTAGATTACTGACTCTAGTAAACCCTTTGAGTGTTGGTCACATAACGATGTCAACTATGGGTGTTAATCACATGGTGATGTGAACTATTGCTGCTAAATCACATGGCGATGTGAAACTAGATTATTGACTCTAATGCAAGTGGGAGACTGAAGGAAATATGCCCTAGAGGCAATAATAAAGTTATTATTTATTTCCTTATATCATGATAAATGTTTATTATTCATGCTAGAATTGTATTAACCGGAAACATAATACATGTGTGAATACATAGACAAACAGAGTGTCACTAGTATGCCTCTACTAGACTAGCTCGTTAATCAAAGATGGTTATGTTTCCTAACCATGAACAAAGAGTTGTTATTTGATTAACGAGGTCACATCATTAGTTGAATGATCTGATTGACATGACCCATTCCATTAGCTTAGCACCCGATCGTTTAGTATGTTGCTATTGCTTTTCTTCATGACTTATACATGTTCCTATAACTATGAGATTATGCAACTCCCGTTTACCAGAGGAACACTTTGGGTACTACCAAACGTCACAACGTAACTGGGTGATTATAAAGGAGTACTACAGGTGTCTCCAATGGTAGATGTTGGGTTGGCGTATTTCGAGATTAGGGTTTGTCACTCCGATTGTCGGAGAGGTATCTCTGGGCCCTCTCGGTAATACACATCACATAAGCCTTGCAAGCATAATAACTAAGATGTTAGTTATGAGATGATGTATTACGGAACGAGTAAAGAGACTTGCCAGTAACGAGATTGAACTGGGTATTGGATACCGACGATCGAATCTCGGGCAAGTAACATACCGATGACAAAGGGAACAACGTATGTTGTTATGCGGTCTGACCGATAAAGATCTTCGTAGAATATGTAGGAGCCAATATGGGCATCCAGGTCCCGCTATTGGTTATTGACCGGAGACGTGTCTCGGTCATGTCTACATTGTTCTCGAACCGTAGGGTCCGCACGCTTAAGGTTTCGATGACAGTTATATTATGAGTTTATGAGTTTTGATGTACCGAAGGAGTTCGGAGTCCCGGATGAGATCGGGGACATGACGAGGAGTCTCGAAATGGTCGAGACGTAAAGATCGATATATTGGACGACTATATTCGGACATCGGAAAGGTTCCGAGTGATTCGGGTATTTTCGGAGGTACCGGGGAATTACGGGAATACGGGGAAGAGTAATGGGCCTTGATGGGCTTTAGTGGGAAGAGGAAAAGGCTGCTGCGCCCCCCCTCCCCTTTGGTCCGAATTGGACTAGGGAAAAGGGGTCCGGCCACCTCTCCTTCTCCTCCTATTCCTTCTCCCTTCCTCCCCTTTTGGTGGACTCCTACTAGGACTTGGAGTCCTAGTAGGACTCCCATCCTGGCCGCACCCTATGCCTTGGCCGGCCTCCTCCTCCTCCATCCTTTATATACAGGGGCAGGGGGCACCCCATAGACACACAAGTTGATCATTGTTGATCGTTCCTTAGCCGTGTGCGGTGCCCCCTGCCACCAAATTCCACCTCGGTCATATCGTTGTAGAGCTTAGGCGAAGCCCTGCGTCGGTAGTACATCAAGATCGTCACCACGCCGTTGTGCTGACGGAACTCTTCCTCGACGCTTTGCTGGATCGGAGCCCGAGGATCGTCATCGAGCTGAACGTGTGCTAAGAACTCGGAGGTGCCGGAGTAACGGTGCTTGGATCGGTCGGATCGGGAAGAAGACGTATGACTACTTCCTCTACGTTGTGAGATCGCTTCCGCAGTCGGTCTGCGTTGGTACGTAGACAATACTCTCCCCCTCGTTGCTATGCATCACCATGATCTTGCGTGTGCGTAGGAAAATTTTCGAAATTACTACGTTCCCCAACAAGGATTTAATTCAAAGTCATTTGAATTTAATTCAAATGGTTTGAACAAGGGCTAGGAAATAGAGGTGTCCAAAAATGTTCGGATTTTTGGTAGAGCTCCAAAATATGATGAAAGAAATATATGGCCATGTTGGAGACCGAGAAATAAGATAACAAAGGCATTGGGATATTTTGCAAGTGTGTTTGCGGTAAATCCAAACAAATGGAATATTTTTATTTAGCACCCTAATATTGGGAGGATATGTTATAAAGAGAATCACCATGTGAATTCCCTCGATTTAAATGGACCGAAGATCCATGCAATTTATTTAGTTGAGTTGCAAAAGATTTATGAGATTATGACATGATGACATGATGCAACGAATCAAACAAATCACACGACGAAACCCGGAAACCCTGGAAGGCATCTGAAACTCCGGTCTTGGGGCGTCACAACACTCCACCACTACGAGAGGATCTCCTCCCGAGATTTAGGATGGCACCGGAGGGAAATGGAAAAGGAAGAGAAGAGGTAAAACTAATTGCTTCTTTGACAAATGAGTGAAACCAAAGAACCTTGCGAGGTTGAACCAATTTAAAGAAGAAAACAACGAAGATGGACGAAGTTGAAAACACTCCGTTAGAAAAGAGGAACAAGGAAGAACAAATTTGGACAACACTCCGGTTGAA
Organism: Triticum monococcum; assembly: GCA_034509565.1. Classification (NCBI taxonomy): domain Eukaryota; kingdom Viridiplantae; phylum Streptophyta; class Magnoliopsida; order Poales; family Poaceae; genus Triticum; species Triticum monococcum. The sequence continues at coordinate 638,182,184 of CM067843.1, forward strand.
AAGTGATATGAAACTTGATAAGATGAAAAGAACTTGAGCAGAGGGCACAACACTCCGGTTAAATGGATAAGCATGAAAAGAACAAGGTCCTGACAAAACAAGAAGATGGGTTGAATAGAGCAACATCACAATGCCTCCGGAAGAAATGAGAGGATGGAATGGAATGAATGGGGAAGAAAACAGGATCTTGGTAGAGCACGCTTACAACAAATGCTAGAACGGAGTTGTTGGAAAACCAACAATGAAAAAAATAAGCTTGATATGGTCTTATGGAATACAGCTCAAAATATGAGGTGACAACCTGCCAAACAAGATTGGATTGATATGACAAGAAGACGAGAAACTATTTCACCGGGAGGATAAATGAAGAACTTGGATCATTTATGAGCACCACAAATAGCAGCAATCCTTAGGGAAGGCTTTAGGTGAAACATGACACAAGATAACTCCGACGAAGAGGTTGATGGATTTAAGATACCTCATTCTTAACAACATGTGAATCATGAAACATGAACTCAAATTATCAAGAATGACATAATACCACCTCCAATGATATGGTAGAAAGAATTGCACTCCGGATTGCAAGATGAAAAATGCTTGAGCTCCTTAAAAAGAATCTCAATGAAAACTTGGAGAAGGAATTAGGTCCTTTATGAACCATCATGTAGCGCCTCCATGAAGAACTCCGGTAAACCAAAGGATCATCCTAAGGATGGAGAAGTTGAAAACACAAGGTGAAGCCTTGCGATGCTTTAGATTAATCTCTGTGGTGATATAAGAGCGAGAGCTTGGAACTCCGGAAAAGAAAAGATGAACAAAAGAAATCAAGAATTTTGATGAACCTCCGGAATAAGGAATTGAACACTTGGATGAAACAAGAATAAGAATTATGTTATGCATATCCTTCACCAATTTGAATTGATGACAAGCAACGACTTTTGCATACTACTTATTCTCGTTGCAAGGATTAAGATAGATGTAGCGCAAACTTGGGAAGGTCTTCAACGAACCACCGGTAGGATTTGGAAAGCATGAATGCGTTGATATGATAAACGAAGGAAGAAGAAACTTGGAAGAACCACCGTAAGAATTGAAAATGAACGAAGAAAACGAACACATCAGCAGGAGGAATTGGAAAATGAGCGAAGATACTTGAGAGAATTTAGATGCAAGTGAACGAAGAGATCCCGAATTGATTAGAGAAAACTTGAACAAAGCAACAGTAAGATTTGAAGAAAGAGAGCTGAAAGCTGAGAATGAATAAACCCGGAATGATGGCCTTCGGAGAATCAAACTGAAAAGACTCTTGAATTGCTCCGGATGGGTAAAAAAAATTCTCACAATAAAAAACAATTATGAGAGGATGTCAACAAGCTAGAATCACGAATCTCTGAGAGAACAGATAAGATATGGAGGAAAAACTCTTCTTCGGCCTTCAAATGTTGAGAATGCCGATGAGAAATACCACCAAGAATTGTTGAGATACTCCGGAATGAAAATTAGAAAGGTTGAACCAGCGATGAAAAGAATTTGAAAGATATTAGAGAAAGACATTTGACTGATGATAATTCATTCTTACGTCAAACTTCGAAATGAAATTTGAGGATAGCTCCGGGAAAAATAAGAAGAGTCGGGTAAGATCCTGGGAAAAGACCTGTGGGTTAGGGCCCACTCAAAAGAAACACCATTGAACAATTTAAAAGAGAGAATGCACTGGTTGAATTAAAAGGCTTGAATGAGATAACAACCTCGAGATATCTTCAGCACTCCGGAACAATTGAATAGCGAGAAGTGGAATGATAATAAGGTGCACCGGCATGGAAAACATTTGAAATGAGTTAAAGGATATGATCAACACCAAAAGCTTGAATTGAATCCACCGGAGAAGAAAAAGAACGAATAATGGTGAACTAGAAGCTCTGTTAAAATCTTCATGAGCATCACCGGGTAAGAACATTGATGGAAAAGAATGGAGAGACTTCCCATCGATAAGATGGATACTTGATTAAGATATCTGAGTCCTTGAAGAAAAAAGGGGTGGGTGGGTGGGAAAACAAAGACAACTTGGGACGGATGAAACAAACACCGTTGAGAAGAACTGATAATAGATCTTGCGAATGTTGACGAGATTGGATCCACTTGAAGAGGAGCACACCGGTTGAAAAAGAATTAACATGACAAACTCGATGATCGAGAGGGATTAGTATTCACATAGAAATATGAGAACACCGCTTAGGAAAGGTATGGAATCAACATTTGACTTCGAAGCAACTCGCATACCACAATCAAAACAAAACAAGGATTGGCTTGCAAAATAAGCTGGAACAAACATATGATAGAGATTTCGTCCGAAGTTTTTGTGGTGAGGCCTACATGCGCTCGATTGTACAGCACCATCATGTACAAGGCAGTGCACATGACATAAGAAGCATCCCCGAGTCAGCATAGCCAAGGACTCTTTAAGACACAACGAGATCACTGTAAAACCAACCGTGGATAGGCGGACCACTAGACATCGAACCCCAATTTCATAGCATACATCTGTCGGAAAGATATCCTAAGAGCTACTTAAATTCCCACTTATAAACTCCCAAAACTTCCCGGTTATGCAATCAGGTGTTGGGGATACAGGGGAAGCATAATATCTCACCCAAAACTAGCAAATCCTACATCTAGCTGTATCCATCCTTCAACACATAACCAAGAAACCTTCAGAAATCGTTTACCTCAACCTTCGAAAAGCATATGTTATACAAGTTATGGCAATACTCCCAAACTCCCGCCCCAGTACTGGGTGGCGTCGAGGTTATCTCACCAACAACTGCATAAAATAGATTTTCGATGTCGGCGAAACTCAGGTATTCTAGAACTGCAACGATAAAATTGTGACGACAACACCTCGGAGCTCAACTCCCCGGGACACTGCTGAAGGAAATATGCCCTAGAGGCAATAATAAAGTTAGTATTTATTTCCTTACATCATGATAAATGTTTATTATTCATGCTAGAATTGTATTAACCGGAAACATAATACATGTGTGAATACATAGACAAACAGAGTGTCACTAGTATGCCTCTACTTGACTAGCTCGTTAATCAAAGATGGTTATGTTTCCTAACCATGGACAAAGAGTTGTCATTTGATTAACGGGATCACATCATTAGTTGAATGATTTGATTGACATGACCCATTCCATTAGCTTAGCACCCGATCGTTTAGTATGTTGCTATTGCTTTCTTCATGACTTATACATGTTCCTATGACTATGAGATTATGTAACTCCCGTGTGCCGGAGGAACACTTTGTGTGCTACCAAACGTCACAACGTAACTGGGTGATTATAAAGGTGTTCTATAGGTGTCTCCAAAGGTACATGTTGGGTTGACGTATTTCGAGATTAGGATTTGTCACTCCGATCGTCGGAGAGGTATCTCTGGGCCCTCTCGGTAATGCACATCACTTAAGCCTTGCAAGCATTGCAACTAATGAGTTAGTTGCGGGATGATGTATTACGGAACGAGTAAAGAGACTTGCCGGTAACGAGATTGAACTAGGTATTGGATACCGATGATCGAATCTCGGACAAGTAACATACCGATGACAAAGGGAACAACGTATGTTGTTATGCGGTCTGACCGATAAAGATCTTCGTAGAATATGTAGGAGCCAATATGGGCATCCAGGTCCCGCTATTGGTTATTGACCGGAGACGTGTCTCGGTCATGTCTACATTGTTCTCGAACCCGTAGGGTCCGCACGCTTAAGGTTTCGATGACAGTTATATTATGAGTTTATGAGTTTCGATGTACCGAAGGAGTTCGGAGTCCCGGATGAGATCGGGGACATGACGAGGAGTCTCGAAATGGTTGAGACGTAAAGATCGATATATTGGACGACTATATTCGGACATCGGAAAGGTTCCGAGTGATTCGGGTATTTTTCGGAGTACCGGAGAGTTACGGGAATTCGCCGGGAGAAGTATTGGGCCTTATTGGGCCATACGGGAAAGAGAGAGGGGCTGCCTAGGGCAGGCCGCCCCCCCCCCCCAAGGCCTATTCCGAATTGGACTAGGGGGAGGGGCTGCGCCCTTTCCTTGTTTCCTACTCCTACTACATGGAAGGACTCCTAGTTGGACTAGGAAAAGGGGAATCCTACTCCCGGTGGGAGTAGGACTCCCCTAGGGCGCGCCATAGAGAGGGCCGGCCCTCCCCTCCTCCACTCCTTTATATACGGGGGCAGGGGGCACCCCATAGACACACAAGTTGATCCACGTGATCATATTCTTAGCCGTGTGCGGCGCCCCTGTCACCATAGTCCTCGATAATATTGTAGCGGTGCTTAGGCGAAGCCCTGCGACAGTAGTACATCAAGATCGTCACCACGCCGTCGTGCTGACGGAACTCTTCCCCGACACTTTGCTGGATCGGAGTCCGGGGATCGTCATCGAGCTGAACGTGTGCTAGAACTCGGAGGTGCCGTAGTTTCAGTGCTTGATCGGTCGGGCCGTGGAGACGTACGACTACATCAACCAAATGCTTCCGTTGTCGATCTACAAGGGTATGTAGATCACACTCTCCCCTCTCGTTTCTATGCATCACCATGATCTTGCGTGTGCGTAGGAATTTTTTTGAAATTACTACACTCCCCAACAGTGGCATCCGAGCCTAGGTTTTTATGGTTTGATGTTATATGCACGAGTAGAACACAAGTGAGTTGTGGGCGATATAAGTCATACTGCTTACCAGCATGTCATACTTTGGTTCGGCGGTATTGTTGGATGAAGCGGCCCGGACCGACATTACGCGTACGCTTACGTGAGACTGGTTCTACCGCCGTGCTTTGCACACAGGTGGCTAGCAGGTGTCAGTTTCTCCAACTTTAGTTGAACCGAGTGTGGCTACGCCCGGTCCTTGCGAAGGTTAAAACAGCACCAACTTGACAAACTATCGTTGTGGTTTTGATGCGTAGGTAAGATTGGTTCTTGCTTAAGCCCGTAGCAGCCACGTAAAACTTGCAACAACAAAGTAGAGGACGTCTAACTTGTTTTTGCAGGGCATGTTGTGATGTGATATGGTCAAGACATGATGCTAAATTTTATTGTATGAGATGATCATGTTTTGTAACCGAGTTATCAGCAACTGGCAGGAGCCATATGGTTGTCGCTTTATTGTATGCAATGCAATCGCGCTGTAATGCTTTACTTTATCACTAAGCGGTAGCGATAGTCGTGGAAGCATAAGATTGGCGAGACGACAACGATGCTACGATGGAGATCAAGGTGTCGCGCCGGTGACGATGGTGATCATGACGGTGCCTCGGAGATGGAGATCACAGGCACAAGATGATGATGGCCATATCATATCACTTATATTGATTGCATGTGATGTTTATCTTTTATGCATCTTATCTTGCTTTGATTGACGGTAGCATTATAAGATGATCTCTCACTAAATTATCAAGATAAAAGTGTTCTCCCTGAGTATGCACCGTTGCCAAAGTTCGTCGTGCCCAGACACCACGTGATGATCGGGTGTGATAAGCTCTACGTCCATCTACAACGGGTGCAAGCCAGTTTTGCACACGCAGAATACTCAGGTTAAACTTGACGAGCCTAGCATATGCAGATATGACCTCGGAACACTGAGATTGAAAGATCGAGCGTGAATCATATAGTAGATATGATCAACATAGCGATGTTCACCATTGAAAACTACTCCATTTCACGTGATGATCGGTTATGGTTTAGTTGATTTGGATCACGTGATCACTTAGAGGATTAGAGGGATGTCTATCTAAGTGGGAGTTCTTAAGTAATATGATTAATTGAACTTAATTTTATCATGAACTTAGTCCTGGTAGTATTTTGCAAATCATGTTGTAGATCAATAGCTCGTGTTGTTGCTTCCCTGTGTTTATTTTGATATGTTCCTAGAGAAAATTGTGTTGAAAGATGTTAGTAGAAATGATGCAGATTGGATCCGTGATCTGAGGTTTATCCTCATTGCTGCATAGAAGAATTATGTCCTTGATGCACCGCTAGGTGACAGACCTATTGCAGGAGCAGATGCAGACGTTATGAACGTTTGGCTAGCTCAATATGATGACTACTTGATAGTTTAGTGCACCATGCTTAATGGCTTAGAATCGGGATTTCAAAGACGTTTTGAACGTCATGGAGCATATGAGATGATCCAGGAGTTGAAGTTAATATTTCAAGCAAATACCCGAGTTGAGAGATATGAAGTCTCCAACAAGTTCTATAGCTAAAAGATGGAGGAGAATCGCTCAACTAGTGAGCATGTGCTCAGATTGTCTGGGTACTACAATCACTTGAATCAAGTGGGAGTTAATCTTCCAGATAAAATAGTGATTGACAGAATTCTCTAGTCACCATCACCAAGTTAGTAGAACTTCGTGATGAACTATAATATGCAAGGGATAACGGAAACAATTCCCAAGCTCTTCGTGATGCTGAAATCGACGAAGGTAGAAATCAAGAAAAACATCAAGTGTTGATGGTTAACAAGACCACTAGTTTCAAGAAAAGGGCAAAGGGAAGAAGGGGAGTTTCAAGAAGAACAGCAAGCAAGTTGCTGCTCAAGTGAAGAAGCCCAAGTCTGGTCCTAAGCCTGAAACTAAGTGCTTCTACTGCAAAGGGACTGGTCACTGGAAGCAGAACTGCCCCAAGTATTTGGCGGATAAGAAGGATGGCAAAGTGAACAAAAGTATATTTGATATACATGTTATTTATTTGTACTTTACTAGTGTTTATAGCAACCCCTCAGTATTTGATACTGGATCAGTTGCTAAGAGTAGTAACTCAAAACAGGAGTTGCAGAATAAACAGAGACTAGTTAAGGGTGAAGTGACGATGTGTGTTGGAAGTAGTTCCAAGATTGATATGATCATCATCGCACACTCCGCTATACTTTCGGGATTAGTGTTGAACCTAAATAAGTGTTATTTGGTTTTTGCATTGAGCATGAATATGATTTGATCATGTTTATTGCAATACGATTATTCATTAAAGTCAGAGAATAATTGTTGTTCTGTTTACATGAATAAAACCTTCGATGGTCATACACCCAATGAAACAAGTTCGTTGGATCTCGATCGTAGTGATACACATATTCATAATATTGAAACCAAAAGATGCAAAGTTAATAATGATAGTGCAACTTATTTGTGGCACTGCCGTTTAAGTCATATTGGTGTAAAGCGCATGAAGAAACTCCATGCTGATGGGCTTTTGGAATCACTTGATGCTTGCGAACCATGCCTTATGGGCAAGATGACTAAAACGCCGTTCTCTGGAACAATCAAGCAAGCAACAGATTTGTTGGAAATCATACATACTGATGTATGTGGTCCAATGAATATTAAGGCTTGCAGCAGGTATCATTATTTTCTGACCTTCACAGATGATTTGAGCAGATATGGGGATATCTACTTGATGAAACATAAGTCTGAAACATTTGAACAGTTCAAAGAATTTCAGAGTGAAATGGAAAATCATCGTGACAAGAAAATAAAAGTTTCTACAATATGATCGTAGAGGTAAAATATTTGAGTTACGAGTTTGGCCTTCAATGAAAACAATGTGAAATAGTTTCACTACTCACGCCACCTGGAACACCATAGTGTAATGGTGTGTCCGAACGTCATAACCGTACTTTATTAGATATAGTGCGATCTATGATGTCTCTTACCGATCTACCACTATCATTTTGGGGTTATGCATTAGAGACAGCTGCATTCACGTTAAATAGGGCACCATCTAAATCCGTTGACACGACACCGTGTGAACTATGGTTTGGCAAGAAACCTAAGCTGTCGTTTCTTAAAGTTTGGAGTTGCAATGCTTATGTGAAAAAGTTTCATCTTGATAAGCTCAAACTCAAATCGGAGAAATATGTCTTCATAGGATACCCAAAGGAGACAGTTGGGTACACCTTCTATCACAGATCCAAAGGCAAGACCTTCGTTGCTGAGAATGGATACTTTCTAAAGAAGGAGTTTCTCTCGAAATAAGTGAGTGGGAGGAAAGTAGAACTTGACGAGGTAACTATACCTGCTCCCTTGTTGAAGAGTAATACATCACAGAAACCTGTTTCTGTGACACCTACACCAATAAGTGAGGAAGCTAATGATAATGATCATGAAACTTCAAGAACAAGATACTACTGAACCTCGTAGATCAACCAGAGTGAGATCCGCACCAGAGTGGTACGGCAATCCTGTTCTGGAAGTCATGCTACTAGATCATGATGAACCTACGAACTATGAAGAAGCGATGGTGAGCCCAGATTCCGCAAAATGGCTTGAGGCCATGAAATCTGAGATGAGATCCATGTATGAGAACAAAGTATGGACTTTGATTGACTTGCCCAATGATCGGCGAACCATTGAGATTAAATGGATCTTCAAGAGGAAGATGGACGCTGATAGTAGTGTTACTATCTACAAAGCTAGAATTGTCGCAAAAGGTTTTCGACAAGTTCAAGGTGTTGACTACGATGAGAGTTTCTCACTCGTATCTATGCTTAAGTCTGTCCGAATCATGTTAGCAATTGCCGCATTTTATGAAATCTGGCAAATGGATAAACAAAAACTGCATTCCTTAATGGATTTATTAAAGAAGAGTTGTATGTGATGCAACAAGATGGTTTTGTCAATCCTAAAGGTGCTAACAAAATATGCAAGCTCCAGCGATCCATTTATGGACTGGTGCAAGCATCTCGGAATTGGAATATACGCTTTGATAAGATGATCAAAGCATATAGTTTTATACAGACTTGCGGTGAAGCCTGTATTTACAAGAAAGTGAGTGGGAGCACTACAACATTTCTGATAAGTATATGTGTATGACATATTGTTGATCGGAAATAATGTAGGACTATTCTGCAAAGCATAAAGGAGTATTTGAAAGGAGTTTTTCAAAGAAAGACCTTGGTAAAGCTTCTTACATATTGAGTATCAAGATCTATAGAGATAGATCAAGACGCTTGATAAGTTTTTCAATGAGTACATACCTTGACAAGATTTGAAGTAGTTCAAAATGGAACAGTCAAAGAAAGAGTTCTTGCCTGTGTTACAAGATGTGAAATTGAGTAAGACTCAAAGCCCGACCACGGCAGAAGATAGGAAGAGAATGAAAGTCATTCCCTATGCCTCAGCCATAGGTTCTATAAAGTATGCCATGCTATGTACCAGATCTATTGTATACCCTACACTGATTTTGGCAAGGGAGTATAATAGTGATCTAGGAGTAGATCACTGGACATTGGTCAAAATTATCCTTAGTGGAATAAGGATATGTTTCTCGATTATGGAGGTGACAAAAAGGTTCGTCGTAAAGGGTTACGCCGATGCAAGTTTTGACACTAATCTAGATGACTCTAAGTCTCGATCTAGATATATATTGAAAATGGGAGCAATTAGCTAGAGTAGCTCCGTGCAGAGCATTGTTTATATAGATATTTGCAAAATACTTACGGATCTGAATATGACAGACCCGTTGACTAAAATTATCTCACAAACAAAACATGATCACACCTTAGTACTCTTTGGGTGTTAATCACATAGAGATGTGAACTAGATTAGTGACTCTAGTAAACCCTTTGAGTGTTGGTCACATGATGATGTGAACTATGGGTGTTAATCACATGATGATGTGAACTATTGCTGTTAAATCACAGACGATGTGAACTAGAGTATTGACTCTAGTGCAAGTGGGAGACTGAAGGAAATATGCCCTAGAGGCAATAATAAAGTTATTATTTATTTCCTTATATCATGATAAATGTTTATTATTCATGCTAGAATTGTATTAACCGGAAACATAATACATGTGTGAATACATAGACAAACAGAGTGTCACTAGTATGCCTCTACTTGACTAGCTCGTTAATCAAAGATGGTTATGTTTCCTAACCATGGACAAAGAGTTGTCATTTGATTAATGGGATCACATCATTAGTTGAATGATCTGATTGACATGACCAATTCCATTAGCTTAGCACCCGATCATTTAGTATGTTGCTATTGCTTTCTTCATGACTTATACATGTTCCTATGACTATGAGATTATGTACCTCCCGTGTGCCGGAGGAACACTTTGTGTGCTACCAAACATCACAACGTAACTGGGTGATTATAAAGGTGTTCTACAGGTGTCTCCAAAGGTACATGTTGGGTTGACATATTTCGAGATTAGGATTTGTCACTCCGATCGTCGGAGAGGTATCTCTGGGCCCTCTCGGTAATGCACATCACTTAAGCCTTGCAAGCATTGCAACTAATGAGTTAGTTGCGGGATGATGTATTACGGAACGAGTAAAGAGACTTTCCGGTAATGAGATTGAACTAGGTATTGGATACCGACGATCGAATCTCGGGCAAGTAACATACCGATGACAAAGGGAACAACGTATGTTGTTATGCAGTCTGACCGATAAAGATCTTCGTAGAATATGTAGGAGCCAATATGGGCATCCAGGTCCCGCTATTGGTTATTGACCGGAGACGTGTCTCGGTCATGTCTACATTGTTCTCGAACCCGTAGGGTCCGCACGCTTAAGGTTTCGATGACAGTTATATTATGAGTTTATGAGTTTTGATGTACCGAAGGAGTTCGGAGTCCCGGATGAGATCGGGGACATGACGAGGAGTCTCAAAATGGTCGATACGTAAAGATCGATATATTGGACGACTATATTCGGACATCGGAAAGGTTCCGAGTGATTCGGGTATTTTTAGGAGTACTGGAGAGTTACGGGAATTCGCCGGGAGAAGTATTGGGCCTTATTGGGCCATACGGGAAAGAGAGAGGGGCTGCCTAGGGCAGGCCGCGCGCCCCCCCAAGGCCTAGTCCGAATTGGACTAGGGGGGAGGGGGGCTGCGCCCTTTCCTTGTTTCCTACTCCTACTACATGGAAGGACTCCTAGTTGGACTAGGAAAAGGGGAATCCTACTCCCGGTGGGAGTAGGACTCCCCTAGGGCACGCCATAGAAAGGGCCGGCCCTCCCCTCCTCCACTCCTTTATATACGGGGGCAGGGGCACCCCATAGACACACAAGTTGATCCACGTGATCATATTCTTAGCCGTGTGCAGCGCCCCCTGCCACCATAGTCCTCGATAATATTGTAGCGGTGCTTAGGCGAAGCCCTGCGACAGTAGTACATCAAGATCGTCACCACGCCGTCGTGCTGACGGAACTCTTTCCCGACACTTTGCTGGATCGGAGTCCGGGGATCGTCATCGAGCTGAATGTGTGCTAGAACTCGGAGGTGCCGTAGTTTCAGTGCTTGATCGGTCGGGCCGTGGAGACGTACGACTACATCAACCAAACGCTTCCGTTGTCGATCTACAAGGGTACGTAGATCACACTCTACCCTCTCGTTGCTATGCATCACCATGATCTTGCGTGTGCGTAGGAATTTTTTTGAAATTACTACGTTCCCCAACCACTGCCACAACCCCTAAATGTTAGGAGGCACCAAGAACAATGTTCTCGTCACAAAACCATCGGAACGATTCCAAGGTACCCGCGTGATCCTAAAATTTTTTAGTGAAATTTAAGTAGAGAAGAGTCAAAATTCTACGTCAGGATGCCTCACCGGAGCGACGAAGGGACTGAGGAGTAAAAAAGAATCCTACTCTCCGATATATATAATCCTAAATGACTCAAAATATTTTTTTCTAGACTCAACAATGCCAACGATTCGATCAAGCAGGGGGGCTCCTAAGTCGGGGAAGGCTCTGATTACCAACTTGTAATGCCCTCGATGCGGCTATATCTCCCACGTGTCGAAGCACGACTTAGAGGCATAACCGCATTGAAAGCAATGCCGCAAGTGAGGTAATCTTCACACAACCCATGTAATACATAAGGGAAAGAGATACATAGTTGGCTTACAATCGCCACGTCACACAATACATGAATATAACATTACATCAACCAGATATACACAAGGTCCGGCTACGGAACCAAAATAAAAGAAGACTGCCCCAAATGCTACACAGATCCCCGATCGTCCCAACTGGGCTCCAGTACTGATCAACTGGAAACGGAACAACACAAAGAACGAGGTCTTCATCGAGCTCCTCCTTGAGCTCGGTTGCGTCACCTGCACGGTATCATCGGCACCTGCAAACTGGGTTTGGAAGTAAACTGTGAGTCACGGGGACTCAGCAATCTCACACCCTCGCGATCAAGACTATTTAAGCTTATAGGTAGGGAAAAAGGTATGTGAGGTGGAGCTGCAGCAAGCGACTAGCATATATGGTAGCTAACTTACGCAAATGAGAGCGGGAAGAGAAGGAAAAGGCACAGTCGAGAATCTATGATCAAGAAGTGATCCTAGACAAGCATAACTCCAACACCGTGTTCACTTCTCGGACACCACCGGAAAGAGACCATCACGGCTACACACGCGGTTGATGCATTTTAATTAAGATAAGTTTCAGGTTTTCTACAACCGGACATTAACAAATTCCCATCTGCCCATAACCGCGGGCACGGCTTTCGAAAGTTCAAAACCCTGCAGGGGTGTCCCAACTTAGCCCATCACAAGCTCTCACGGTCAATGAAGGATATTCCTTCTCCCAGGAAGACCCAATCAGGCTCGGAATCCCGGTTACAAGACATTTCGACAATGGTAAAACAAGACCAGCAAAGCCACCCAGATGTGCCAACAAATCCCTATAGGAGCTGCACATATCTCGTTCTTAGGGCACACCAGATGAGCCAGACGTCGGGTAGGCCAGCCCAGAGTTGCCCCTGGTGGCCCCGGACATCGCTTAGTTAGACCAACACTTAGAGAAGCACTGGCCCGGGGGGGTTAAAATAAAGATGACCCTTGAGCCGGCCGACCCAAGGGAAAGAAAAGGCTAGGTGGCAAAAGGTAAAACCAATGTTGGGCCTTGCTGGAGGAGTTTTATTCAAGGCGAACTGTCAAGGGGTTCCCATTATAACCCAACCGCGCAAGGAACGCAAAATTAAGGAACATAACACCGGTATGACGGAAACTAGGGCGGCAAGAGTGGAACAAAACACCAGGCATAAGGCCGAGCCTTCCACCCTTTACCAAGTATATAGATGCATTAATTAAATAAGAGATATTGTGATATCCCAACAAATATCCATGTTCCAAACATGGAACAAGCTCCAATCTTCACCTGCAACTAACAACGCTATAAGAGGGGCTGAGCAAAGCGGTAACATAGCCAAACAACAGTTTGCTAGGACAAGGTGGGTTAGAGGCTTGGCTTAGCAACATGGGAGGCATGATATAGCAAGTGGTAGGTATCACAGCATAGGCATAGCAAAAGAGCGAGCATCTAGCAAGCAAAGATAGAAGTAATTTCGAGGGTATGGTCATCTTGCCTGAGATCCCGCAAGGAAGAAGAACGAGTCCATTAAGAAGACAAATGGACGTAGTCGAACGGATCCTCACAAACGCGACGTTAACGGAACTAACCCGAAGAAGCAACACCGGAAAGAAGCAGACAACATGGTAAACAACCATCACATAAGCATGGCATGATGCACAACCAAGTATGATGCATGTCCGGTTTAAATATGCATGACATGGCAAAGTGCAACAACCAAAACTACAAATTAAGTGGAGCTCAATATGCAATGGGTTGCATATTGACGGAACACCACATCAATTATTTAGTTCTCTCTCGGTTATGTACTCATTAATATTAAATGTTGTTAAGCATGTCAAGAGATGATACATAACAAAACTATACCATCTAAACAATTTAAATGGGGCCAGGTATAATAAACAACAAACCCGGTAAATCCCCATATGCATTAGTAATTTAATGCAAACAACAATTAAACCATCTTGATGTTGTTATCATGATGCGGATGACATTTGCAAGTCTATCCAAGTTTTAAGGAAAAGTAGACATGACAAGATATGAGGCATTTGTCGCCATGGCGGAAGGAAAAGGGGTGCCACAGCGGCGAAACGGAAATGTTACCATGGCAACATTCCGGTGATCCGGCAACTCAAATGAGATGCTAGTACAAAGGAACAAGTGTGGGTGCGCGAAACGTGCAAGAGTGACGGGGAGTGATCGCGGATATTGGGTGTTTGGGTGTCCCACAAGATGATGCTAACAAGGCAAAAGAGGGGCAACGTGCACCGACAATTCGAGCACGGAGCAAGCACGAGCATCTCATACATCACACATGCATTAGTTCACGGGTGGTCGTCTCGGCGGTTATACCTTTCGGAGCGTGCATTATGAAAACGGATCAAGTTCGAAGCGGAGAAGGGGAAGTAGACGTTCTCGGGACCTTCGTAGTGGAAGTAGTCGTTCTCTCATGCTCTAGGGTCGACGCTAGAGGTTCTCGCGATCTCGGCGACGGTAGTGGTACATGTTTATCGGTAGTCGAACATGACGATCCGGAGAGGGTACTTGGCAACAAGCACGTCGTCGGTAGTTGTACACAATCGTTGTCGGACTTGACGGGTTCGAGGTCTCCGGACGTAGTGGTACATGTTCATTTTTCGGAGAGGTACATGGCGTTCTTCGGTCATAGGTACTTGACGTTTTGCTACCCGGGTCTTTGGCGACGGTCGTTGTTCTATGCATCGGGCATCAAGGTACTAGCCGAGGTACTTGCCGTTCTTAGCGGTTCCGAAGACGGCGGTAGATGAACATGACTCTTCGTCGTGGTACTTGTTGGTCTCGGTCGAGGCGGCAAAACGTAGTCGAACTTGAGGTGGCCTTGACGATCCGAAAAACGTTCCTGCTTGAGAAGGCCTCTATCTTGGTCTTCACCGGGCGTGGTACTTGGCAAAAGGGATCTCCGAAGGCGGCCTTGCGTCCCTAGATTCGGTGGCCTTGGCAACGACAAAAAAAGGCAGCGGGGTAGCGAACGGAAGGAGAAGCACGAGCAGGAGGTGAAGCGGTTCGTCCTCCTCGTCCTAGACATGACGAGGCAGGGGAAGTCTTGGCGCTAGGCTCCAACGAAGCAGGGCGCTGACGAGGAGGCAAAAATGGAGCTGTGGTGGCCTGCTGGTCTTGGGCGGCGACAACGCACAGGAGAAGGAGGAGGGCAACAGTGGGCAACGGCGGCCATGGGAGGCGCCCTTGGTGCGCCCGTGGCGTCGAGCACGGGAGCTCCTCTCCCTGGTGCGAAGCGTTCGGCGACTCGAGGAGACGAGAGAGAGAGGGTCGGGGCGCGAGGGAAGGAGGGACCGGCGCAGGATCTGGACCGCAGAGGGAGGAGGGCCATGGATCGGGAGGCGCGGGCGCTCTCCTAGCGCTGGCTATGAGCCTCCGGCGGTGCTGGAGGGAGTCGAGGGAGAGGCAATGGATCGAGAGAGAGATGGCAGCACTGGGGATCGAGAGGGAGAGGGGAATCGGGCCAGGGGGTAGCGATGCGGGAGAGCTAGGGTTAGGTTAGGTTAGGTGGGCTTTGGCCTTGGACCGGCCCAGTAGAGAGGGAGGGGCTGCCCTAGAGAGGCCGGCGGCTGGACCTGAGCCTGGCTTCTCTCTTCCTCTCTCTAACTTTATTTCTAAGCATAAAACAAAATTGGAGAAGAAAAGAAAGAGGGAGGGGGTTAGGGAAAGAATTAGCGCACGAAGATAATATTCTCGGACTCGCAAAAATGCGCTGGTTCCAAGAAAAATAGGAGAGGCATGATTGCAAGGATTTAATTCAAAGTCATTTGAATTTAATTCAAATGGTTTGAAGAAGAGCTAGGAAATAGAGGTGTCCAAAAATGTTCAGATTTTTGGTAGAGCTCCGAAATATGATGAAAGAAATATATGGCCATGTTGGAGACCGAGAAATAAGATAACAAAGGCATTGGGATATTTTGCAAGTGTGTTTGCGGTAAATCCAAACGAATGGAATATTTTTATTTAGCTCCCTAATATTGGGAGGATATGTTATAAAAAGAATCACCATGTGAATTCCCTCGATTTAAATGGACCGAAGATCCATGCAATTTATTTAGTTGAGTTGCAAAAAATTTATGAGATGATGGCATGATGACATGATGCAACGAACCAAACAAATCACACGACGAAAACCAGAAACCCTGGAAGGCATCTGAAGCTCCGGTCTTGGGGCGTCACATGATAAAAGCACCTACTTTTATATTTTAGTTCTCCGATATCATGCAAAGTTATCCTCTTCATACCCACAACGTAGTTTTATTTCTCGTTTCTAGTTGGAAGCAGACGTTCGGTGTACATATAGTCGTATCAGTGGCAGATAGGACTTGAGAGAATATTGATCTTACCTTTAGCTCCTTGTGGGTTCGACACTCCATACTTATCACTTCCACCGTTGGAAAGTTCTAAGATGATTCCTTTCACTTGAGGATTATCACCTGCATCTACTACTATTACTCCACACATTGAACGCTATCCAGCATGCATCCAATATATTAAGTTCATGGAGAAATGGAGTAATGCAATAACAACGATGACATGATGTAGACAAGATCTATTCATGTAGGAATAGACCCTATTTTTATCCTTAATGACAACGATACATGCGTGTCATGTCTCCTTCTGTCACTGAGAATAAGCACCGCAAGATTGAACCCATCACAAGGCACATCTTCCCATTGCAAGAAAAATCAATCTAGTTGGCCAAAGCAAACCAAAGTTTCAGAGAACAAATACGAGGCTATAAAGATAATGTATATAAGAGTTCAAAGAAGACTCAAAGAATATTCATAGATAGATCTGATTATAAACTCACAATTCATCGGATCCCAACAAACACACCGCAAAAAGCCATTACATCATATAGAGCTCCAAGAACATCAAGAATTACATTGTATTGCGAATCAAAAAGAGAGAAGAACCCATCTAGCTACTGCCTACGGACATGTAGGTCTGTGGTAAACTACTCATGCATCATCGGAGGAGCACCAATGAGGATGATGAACCCCTTCGTGATCGTTTCCCCCTCCAGCAAGGTGCCAGAATAGGGCTCTAGATTGGATCTTGTGGTTCTGAAACTTGCGGCGACTGGAATTGTGTTTCGTCGACTCCCCTAGGGTTTCTGAAATATTTGGGTATTTATAGAGTTGAGAGGCGGTGGAAAATATCACCATGGGCCCCACAAGGCACTAGGATGCGCCTGGGGCTCTGGCGCACCCTAGTGTCTTGTGGGCCCCACGGGCCTCCTCTGGCACACCTCCTGGGCTCCCTGGGTCTCTTCTGGGCAGAAGAAAATCTCAAAAAGTTTCGTTGCATTTAGACATCGTTGGATATGGATATTCTAGGAAGTAAAAAACAAGCAAAAAACAACAATTGGCACTCGGCACAATGTTAATAGGTTAGTCCCAAAAAATGATATAAAGTTGCTAGTAAATGAATATAAATCATCCAAGATTGATAATATAACTGCATGGAATAATAAAAAATATAGATACGTTGGAGACGTATCGGGGTTAATTAAAAAAATGCATATCTAACCTAAATTGTTAGATCTCGACCGGATGGCTGGGATTTGTCCGCTGCTTGGCTTATATGACGGGTGGCCGAATACTGGAGTATAACATTTCGGAAGAAAATAAAAAACAAGATATAATCTCGTCGTTTATACACGATCTAACGAAGAGGGGGTGTTCGCCGATGCTTACACAGGACCCGCGTCTGCGATGAAGGTCGCGGCAGCTCAGGCGTCGAGGTCGGCGGCGCTCCGGCTGTCCTCCGCTGTAGATGTGAGGTCGGGGTGGTGCAGCTCAGTGAGGGGGTCCCGGTGGTGATGGAGATGGTGGTCGGGGACGACAGGCGGCGGTGGGGCGAGCTCGGAGAGCTTTGGGATCCCACAAGAGCAGACGAGATTGAAACGGCGTCTCCGGTGGTTCCTGCGTGTCGTATTGGTGTAAAGCGAGATTGCAAAGAAGATAGACGATGATAGACGGAGATTGGAGAGTCGAGGGGGCTTACCGGCGTCGACAATGATAGGCGAAGTAACTCGCCCTATAGAGATTGGGTCTGCTCGTGCGTGCTCTCGAGGGGTTTTTCACTCTGTGCATTCGGTTTACATGGTTCAGATCATATAGTTTTCAGTTTGTACGGTATTAATACTTTGGTAAATGCGGTATGAAACTAAAATACGGTTCGGTTTCGGTATATACCAAATTATTTCGGTATGGTTTCGTTATATACCACAATAACCAAAGTTGACACGAATTTGAAAATGACGTAATAAGAATTTGCAAATTTATGACTCAAAACACATGCTGCTTTACACAAATAGTATATAACTATATATATAAGTATATATGCATGCATTTATTCATCTGTTGATGGCTATGTATGTTCTTAGCATTTTAAAAACAGAAAAATGACTATGTTACAAGAAAAAAATACGTGCTTAGTAGTGAATTTGACTCATGTACAAGAAAAATGACAACTTGTATGGTTGTTCATCATAAGAAATATAAAATTATTTTTTACTTTGTTTATTCGGTTAACCGTTTGGTTTTTTGGTATATACCATAAAAACCAGAGTTCAAATCGGTATAAAAAGTTCATACCATACCGAAACCAGAAACTATAAAAACCATAAATTTGGTTTTGTTCGGTTTATTTTCGGTATGGTTTTTCGGTTCATTTTTTAAATGCACAGAGTGAGGTTTTGGGTGCATGTGGTAGGGGGAATCGAAGGCGCGTGGCTTAGGTATTTATACGGACGTGTTCGTGGGCAAGGGGTTAAGCCAGAGATAAGAATCTTGAGTTCGTTTGAACTCGGGCGGCGTGGTGTGGACATGGTGGACTCTGTTCCGTGGCTTGGGGAAGAAGAAGGGCGGAAACCCACGAGCCAGTGGCAGCGGGAACGCGGGAAAGAGGGAGAGAAGCTGCGGGCGATCGGACGTAGCGATTCAGGCACTGGAGCACACCATGGGTCGAAAGACTAGCTGGCTGGTTGGGCCGGCAGCTGGCGCTGACCAGGCCGGCAGGATTTTATTTTTGTTTTGAAATAAATAGAGGATTTTCTATTTACTAATTTACAGAAGCACAAAAATGAAGTAAAGACAAAGTAACATAATTCCAAAAAATACCAGAAGAATTCACATAAATATATGGGCTTACTTAATACCTTGTGAACTATTTTCTGGCCTAAATTAATTATTTTGAGAATACATTTTTGCAAAAGAGTTTATTTGGGTAACAAAAATAATTTCTCAACAGTTTTAAAATATCAAATAGTATTCAAATTCTTTCTCCAACTCATTTATTTTGAAGAAGCCCTTTTATCTTCTCTCTTGATTATATTTGAGTAGATGGAGAAAATAATTTAAATTCCAACTTTGATCCAACCTTCAAATTTGATTCAAATAAACTCCCAACTCTCTCCTTTTGCACATCGAAGACGTCATGTTTTCTTCTCGCAAAGAATCATTGAGTTGCACAAAGTTTTGAATCAAGTCAAATAAAGCTCAAAATGCAAAGGAAAAATATGATATGCATATGATTCTTAACATTCCAAATTTAGAAAAATTGGGATGTTGCAGCCACAAGGCACAAATGCTAAGTGGGGCCCCTTCACAACATTCATGAAGTTATTAAACTAAGCATTCAACACGGGATATCATATCCACAATAACATTTCAGATCATACACATACCAAGGTTCATCCATATCCCCGAGAACTTGGGGTCTACACACACATGAGGACAACAAACATCTAGCAATGGTAATGAAATACATGGATGAGTGGTTCAAATGATATACCGAAGGATCCACTAGGTTTCTTGATGTTGCAGATCATAAGGATGTGGATGATGATGAAGTGGATGACGAGGATAGTGGTGATGATGTTGTCCCCTTCCTCGCGGTGGGAAGGATCCCTTCCTTCTCCTTGCCAATCCCTCTTCCAGATGAACTCGAGAGGCTAGGATTCCGTCTTTTGGATGAGTTTCTAGTGTCTATGGGCGTCTGATCCATGATCAGATTCAACGGGCGGGGGGTGAAAATAATCGATCCAGCGGTGGCGGCGTGCCATATTGATGACCCACAAGTATAGGGGATCAAATATAGTCCTTTCGAGGAGCGGAAAGAAATGATAAGTGATTTTCAGCAAGGTATTTTCTGTAAGTACTAAAAGAAGTAGTGATAGATAGTTTTGTAGCAAGACAATTCGTAACAAGTAACAAGTAACAATGGTAACAATGGTGCAGTAAGATGGCCCAATCCTTTTTATATCAAAGGACAAGCCGGAACATTCTATTATATAAAGAAAGCGTTCTCGAGGACACATGGGAATTGTCATCTAGTCATGTTCATCATGTTTAGTTGATTCACGTTCGCTACTTTGATAATTTGATATGTGGGTGGACCGGTGCTTGGGTGCTATTCTTACTTGAACAAGAACTACTAAGGCTTATAAATATTATTTGGATTATTCGGTTTATCGCGGGCGAGGGCACGTGTCTCATGCAACTCCTGCATCAACTCCATCCAGGTGAACATGTCATTGCAGATCGATCTTGTTGGGGATATAACCCCACGATATAACCCTCCATGATTGGGTCGGGTCATCAAGGTGGCGGTTGAGGAGCAAGACTCAAGACGGGCCGAGACGCCCAGGAGCAAGACCAGTTCGGCGGCTCATAGAGTGGGCCTGCTTAGGACCCAGCATCCGAAGACAGCATCTCATGGCCATGAAGTCCAAGTCGCCAAGAGTTTACTTGCTTAAGAGACAAGTTAGAAACATACCAAGTCATGGATCGTAGTACGACCCAGACTCTTGTAAGCCCTGGGTCTCGACCTGTATATAAAGGCGAGTCCTAGAGGCAGATATGACTAAGTTACAATAGATCAATAGCTAGGTCAAGCGAATCCGCTCCATTGTAATTAATTGGTCTCCAAGCAATAAGCAAACAAGCAGGAATTAGGCTATTACCTCAATCGAGAGGGACCGAACCTGGGTAAATCCGCGTCTCTCGATTCCAATCAACCCCAACAAGCTAATCACCTGGTTGCGATGGCCTCACGACTAAGTCCTCACACTAGGACATCTACTGTGACAAAACCATGACATGACTCGCCCGTTTCCTCCACAGCTTCAGCTACAAACCATTTGTATCCTCCGTTGTGACCGACTATATTGGTGGCATATTGAATGGCTTCATCTCCATCGCTCGCTCCCTCCACAACTTCGCCTACAGGGGGTGTAACTCTTCCGGCATGGCAAACCAGGTCGATGGAATATTGAGCGGCTCCATCTGTAGTGTCCGGAGCGGGGGCAACGCCAAAGGGGATGGTGCCACAGAGGTACGCCCATAATACTAAAGATCGAATCCATCTCCATCTTTAGCTAAATATCCCATACAGAGATACTTTGCAACATCTAGACATTGAGTGTAAACATGGGTAATTGTATTTAGAATGATGACATGCTGTTATGATTAGGGAATTATTCATCCTCTACTAATCCTCAACCCTCAGTGACAACAATTCTTGCAAGCCTTTTTCATTTTTTGTCACTATTGTAGATTACTTGTAACTCTTGAACCAAACTAATGCGCACCACTTCCACAACGCTAGAAATCTAAGTTGGCCAAGAGAATACAGGCATCCAGAAGGAAATATGCATCCATATATCAAATATGAATCATGAACAAATCTGAACATATATAGTTAATCCATTACATGATCTACATCACCACCACAAACTCATCTGATAAACTACAATCATGTAGGGTAGCTCATGTAGTTATTGTATTAAACATGGAAAATACATCTAGGAGGAGAGATTACAACATTGGCTACTGTCATCCGAGGGTGTACAACTCGCAACTCATCTTGGAGCACGATGATCGAGTTTGATGAAGATGGTGATGAATTTCCCCCTCCGGCAGCGGTCCAGATCAGGGTTAAAAATGAAGATCACCTAGAAAACGCAATGTGGCGGCGATGGAAAATTTCTCGACCATTAGGGTGCGCAAATGGGGGTATATATGGACCATCGGGCACCGGAGGCCAGCCACCCCCCACAGGCCATATGCGCCTAGGCACTGGGGTAGCCTCTGGTGTGGGCCCCAGTCTCCAAGTGTCCTCCTATTCTCGAAACTTATGAATCTCGTTTTTTGGATTTTTTCAAGAACTTTTCTGAGTATTACCTGAAACACAAAATAGCAAAACATATGAGCTAGCATTGGGCACTGAGTTAATATGTCAGTCCAATAAATTCAATAAAATTCATTTCCATGGTGTTTAAAGTTGATAGCAATATAGCACGAATCATGCAAACATCATTGATTCGTTGGAGAGATAGTATCATTCTAAAAGTGGGCAGAGCCAAGTACAAATGCATGCATACATGCAACAACTACGCATCACATACACCACAATGGTTCCTCCCCACATTCTGTTTTCAGAACAGTGATTAAGGACTTCCCATGGATGCAGCTAAAGATAGTCTCCGCTGATCCCTATTGCAATGTTCAGGAAGGAGGGAAGTAGCTTATGTCATCGCGGTACCTCCGAAAACCCACAATCACATCAATGGTAATAATCTTTTCTCCCAAAGAGGTAAATGTTGGGTGATCGACTTCAACTAATTAACATCGAGAAGATTATTAACATGAACATACAAAGAGGATATCAAATCCTATCGGCGTTCATCGGCTAAACTTACTAGGCTTTCTTCATATCCCCGAGAACTAGGGAGTCTACTTGGACATGAGAACGATAAACACCAAAGGGTAAATCATGATGAACATAGATGAATGATCAAAGTAATACAAGAACGGATCCACTAGGGTTTTTTATTACAAAGAATGGAAATGGTTGATGTCGTAGTCCTCTTGACCGAGATGATGGCGTTGTGAAACCCTTCTATTGATTCCACTCTCCGGAACCCTTCCAGAGGCTAGGGTTCTTGAGTCTGGCGGAGTTTCCGATCTCTGTGTTGCTTATTCTCTCGATTTAAAGGCACGGGGTTAAAATAGTTGATCACGAGGTGGGGGCGGTAACTCGTACGAGCGCGCGTGCTTGTACTAGAAGTTGTCTTCTTCCATGGAGTCCCTCATGTGGCTGATTTTTGCCGTTCTTGCCTTGTACTCTTTATGAGATGTTTTTCACGTAAATTAACATGATTTTCACATCATATCTCAAGATTATTTTTCTTTGCATCTCGCGTTAAGGATCCTGATAAAATCAATAAAAAGGTGTGCGAGCCCGGTAAAATTCTGACTAATCCCATGATACAAAACTAAACGTAAAACATGATGATGCATTTTTATACTTATCAATGATTGTTAGCATTGCTCTAAGCGTTGACTGTGTACGACCTAAAGACAAGATGTGTACTCATATGTGTTTGTATACTTGATGCTTTGTTTGATCACTAAAATTCACGCTTTATAAAAAGCCAACAACACAAAATCAGTTTAGTTTCTGCAACAATGAATGCAATTTTAAAGACAGTACAAGTACAACTGCAGATGCTCACATACATGTATATACACTCACCCGTATACTTCAGATTGATAAAGTCGCCACACACGTTTCGTAGTCGACGGAAACATTTCCTCCCATTGAACGGACATTGCCAAAACAAAAATCTAAAGTAAGTCTAGAACGTGAGCAAAGTCTAAGACTTGAACCCTACTTATCTCATAAAAAAACCGTAACACTATGAGCTACGGTCAAATCATTTCCGCCCTTCTTCTCTCTCTTGCGCGCGTGCGCGTGCGCGTGAGAACTTCCACAGCGAAGCAACCGACCATGCCCGCCTGACGGCGGCAGCAGCAGCGAAAAGGACGATCGTCCGCGCCGTGGACGGTGCCGCCGGCCCGACACCAGCCAGACCCTGCCCGCCAGGCTGCCCAGCAGGAAAAGGGAAATCCCTCGCCGCAGTCGCCTTCCTCCACGCAGGCATGGCCCGCCCCTCTCCCCCTGACAGCCCCGGCCCCACGCGACGTGGCACCCACCTACCAGTCAAACGAGGCGGGGCAGCCGCATTAACAGAGAGACAGAAAGGCCGGGCCCGCCCACTCCCTTCCGCTTTCTCCGCCACTGCCGCCCTTCCTTTTCCCCTTCTTCTTTTTTTTCTTTTCTTTTCTTTCCCTTCTCCTCGCCCTCTGGCGATCGCCATCGCCGCCCCCCACCACCGCCACCAAATCCGCTTCGCTGCACCGCGAAGTCGCCGCCGAAAGCGGCGGTCCAAGCTCCCGACCCGCACTTCTATCAGCCGCTGCCCCACCGCGCGGGGAGACGAAGACGCCCGGCACTGCAGCATTTCTGCGCTGACGCCGCTGTGATTTGACCCCGGCGCCCGGTCGATCGCTTCTTGCTATTGGCTTCCCCTCCTTTTGGCCGGGTCGCTGGGTTCCAGTACAGGAGTTCAGCTCCGGCTGCTTTGTTCCTTCCGCTTCTTGGAGCTTTCCCCGCCCTCGCCTCGTGGTAGCCGCCAGCCCGCCCGCCAGAGCTTCCTCGGAGGTACGCTGTTGCTCATAGATAGTGAGCCCTGGGGGTCTCTGACCGACGGGATCGATTATGCTCGTGTCTTATTCTCTATCTAGTGTTCGTTGTGGCCTTGTGGGTGGGGATTGAGTTCTCCGTGGGGAAGATCTGTGCCCCCCTTGCTCGATAAGCAGTAAAGGTGATGGCGTTTTCACTGTTCGTGCTATGATTCGCCTGCTCAAGTCGGGGTTTAGCTTATCGATTTCGCACCTGAAGCTCTTTTGATGCTAGATAGTGTCCCACCAGCGATGATCTGCCTAGTGACCGGCTTGCCCGTTGCAGCGTTTGATTTGTGCGTGTTATTGCCAATTGCTGGGTAATTCTGAATAAGAGTTGCTTATTAGCTCGCCTTATGTTTTCGTTAGGGTACTCCCGATCTAATTTTACTAGCTAGTTCTCCTATGGATCTGATGATCTTGTATTTGGCTCAATTGCAAAAATTGGTGCAGTTGGTCTACTGAGCTGTGGCTATTCGTATTAGCTCGGCTCTCTTTAAAAATAGGTACAAACCATAACTTGTGTTCATTTGAGACTACTTTCAGGGTGGTTGAACATGGGATTGTCAAGTTAGCATAACAGATCTTTTTAGAACGTATTTCGTATGCATCAGTTGATACAAAAATTCTTTGTTTTACTAGATGAACCAACTGAAAATTTCTGTATTTCTTCAATGCTAGGTTTGTGCTGGAGGCTGAGAGGGTACAATCGGCCCAGTCGTCCCGGCCCGCAGCACAACAGGCCAGCAGGACCGACTCCTCTGCTCCAGCCGAGCGCCTGCTCTGTCCTCTCTCCCGCACCAGCCGCCCCCCGCCGGACCCGGACGCCCCGCCGTAGCCCGGCACGCCGCACCCTTCCCCGCCCTCCAACTCAAGCCACCTTGCCTGCAAGTGGCTGCGCGCCTGCGCCCTGCGCCAGCGGCCAGCCACATCAGTCTCCCCGGCGGCCGGCGGTGTGCAGGCGTGCACCCTGGGCCCTGGGGCCTGGAGACGTGCAACATAACAGGCTAGCAGCTGGGAGCTGAGCAGCAGCCTGCAGCCACTTTTTTGCAGAGTTGATTTGCGGTTTGTCCAGAGCCGAAGGTAAGACTGAGGTGGACTAGGTTGCTACTCCCTCCGTCCCATAATATAAGAACGTTTTTGACACTAGTGTAGTATCAAAAACGTTCTTATATTATGGGACGGAGGGAGTAATTGTTTGCTAATTGCTATTCAGAGAACAATGATGATCCCTGCTAGCTAGCACAAACAATCAAGAGCAAGTTGCTAATTGTTATCCAGTACAGTACAGTACATGAACCGATGAACACATACGCATGTACATAATTTTGTTGTCAATTTTTTGTAAGGTGGATCACTCTGTATTCAAATTCTAGATCCGCCGTTGGTCATAAGCACCTAGTTTTTGGCCCGGGGTTCACTGCAACCCTGGCTCTGATGAACCTGACTCGTCTGTGCTCTTGAAGATCTGTGCTTGCTGTGTATAGGGATGGGCGCTTCGTCGCGACTTGGTATCCATGTCAACGAGTATGCTCACACCATATCCGCCGAGGAGTTCCTCGTGGCACATCCGAACAATGTGCTGGAGAGCAGCGATCCAACAAGGGCATATTAGTATATTTTTGTATAGTTTATTTGTTCTGTATTTGTAAAAACATCTTGAACATATATCATCAAACCAAATAATCGACTTTGAATATTTCATCAAAGGCTGACTAACTTTGGATATATATGATCAAAGATCCACCGACTTTGTTACAGATCATCAAATTCCTCCAACCTTACTTCTATTTCTTTTTCGTTTTTCTTTCAGTCAGATCTTTCTCCGCGTCAGGTTTAGCTGGACTTTATGGTGGATGAAGCAGCAGTACACCAGGTCTCCCCGCTGTTGGCGCCAATGTCCAAGGAGGAAGCTCGGCGCTGCTTCTTTGATTTCATGACCAAGTAATTAGTGACCTGAATCTTTTGAATATCATACACTTGATTGATTCACCATTTGCAGTGGACATAGTGAATTGGCGGAGCTGTAGTGGAAACAAAAGCCCATTGCGAATTAACATGGTTTGATGACACAGTTGGTAGGAGCAGAGAACCAGATATCGACAGAAAGTTTTCAACATTTAGTACTGACATCGGGTAACTCAGTTAAAATGTCGCAGAACATGTATATAGCTTTTCACCAAATGTCGCAGTACATGTTTATCAAAATAATTATTAGCTAATCTTAAAAAATGATGCTATTCATAACTGAAAACTTTATCAATCTATAACTGTGTTGTAACTTCATTTACAATTACTAGTAGAACAATCCACTTATTTTTGGAACAACAATGTGATTACCCAACAAGCGTCAGCCATCTCAAGGAGTCGTGTCTAGTATTCCCCTTTGAATTGTGCGTGAACTTTTACTTCTTGACTTGAATTTGGAAGGAACGATATATTACTCCCTTTTGTGTGTTTTGGAGAACATTTTTTGGTGATATATGCCCAGCTGGTTTGTAGGATACAACTAGTATGTGTTTCCTTGCTCCGCATAGACACTTCTATTGAAATTTTATTTTTCTACTTTTCCTGTGGTTGTGAATTTTTTGTACTAATCATATATGTGTGTGTTGTTATTGTCAACAGAGTTACACAATATGAGGAGCTAGTTGATGCCGGAAAAATGTTTCTTGTAAAGTTTCGTCAGGAATTAGGTTGGTTCATTCTTCTCCATGAATACCCCAGTGTTGGTTCCTTTGCTTTGTATTGTATTCTCTGACCATTTTTTTATGGAAGTCCCTTTCCTAGAATCCCTATTTGTACAATTAATAGGTCTAGTGATTCCCCCATTTGCTGACATGTCAGACCTATTGATAGTTAGGAACTTAGAAGATATGTAAGCAGCCAGGGTCCTAAAGTGTGCTCCAGACATGGCGCTAAACTGCTAAAGTAGAAACCTTCATCATTTGCTCTCACAGATGTCAACATTTTTTACTAGCATTTCTTGTACTGTAATACTGAACAAAGTGATAAATTGATTTCGTATTTCGACAATTTTATTTGGTAGTTTCTTGAAGCTGTAATTTTTTCATGAAGTAAATTTCTGCTCTAAGCTTTGGTGAATTTGGCAGTGAAGTTTATGAAGTAAATTTCATGGTAAGGTTTTGAGGTGTCAATTGCCAGTGAACAACTTATGCATAAAAATCTTGCTTGGATTTCTGAACATTATTGTGTTGATAGATACTGCACAGTCCCCTATTATTTCTTTTGCACTTATGTTCAAATTCCATGACTCACTTATTTCAGAGCATTTTCGAAGACCAATGATTCCCATGGAATCAGGTGCTGTCAGTCAGTTAGTCAAATCTAACTACACTGATCGACTGAAGTCCTATCTTGAAGCAGGCTGCCACCTTCAGCACCAAAGTATCTGGAATATTAACCAGTGTAAGTTAAAAGTCACTTTTCCTGTGCCTGAGTGTATCGTGTATCTATACTAGAGAGCTGCTGTTTTATTATTAATCTAGCAGATATGTTTTTCCATTTGAATTTCTTCCTGGTGGTCTTTTTATCTAGTTGATTAGATGAAGTTACACTGCTGTGTGTATGTAACTCACAGTACAGAAAAATGCCATGTAGAATACTATACAATGCTTCAGCTTTTTTAGCGTGCTGCTGTGATCAAATGAGTAGGCCCTCTTGTGCAACCCACGATGCTGAAATATTGTGCATCTTGGTTACTGTGGCAGCAGGGCACAACTGCATTATCTATGTTCAGGTTTTGATCTGTTAGTTTAATTGTAAGGTTATCGATAAGAGTTTCGATTATATTAGAGTGTAAGATATAGAGTTTGAGCTCAGTGACAGGCCAATGACAGTGGATAGATTCTGATTGTTAGGGGAAATACCTGTTCTGTTGCAAATCAGCCAGAACTCATGGTACCAAAAGATATTATAAATTCAAGTAACTCTTTGTAACACTAGGGTTTTAATATAGGACCCTAGTTATTATGCATGATTCTTATCTTTGGACATGTCTATTTGGCTGAAACTAGTATCTCTCATTTGTAACAAACATATTTACATTTAGTCAGTAGCTTTTTAACTATTTCTGTCTGATAGTACAGTAACTTTTTGCAGTACAGTCTTGCGAGGAGAAACTTGAGGACCATATAAATAAAGGTAGCTTCATCTCTCTGTTAATCATTACTGCATAACTTATTCCATGGTCTCAGAAAAGGTGTTGTTACTTAGTTGCAGTGAAACAGCTGTGATGGTCTAATTTACTCAGAGGCACGCACACTGGTCTTTGTTTGAATTTTTGCGTTTCCTCATTCCTTCTCCCTTTTCCTCTTTTCTTTAAGACACACAGTACTTGCTAGTAGAAGCATTTTCTTTCACTTTCACGTCCTCATTTTACAATGTGCACAACAATGAACCTTCATGTTCTCTTTTCGTGGATATCGAACTTAAACTCATTATTCATCTGCTCATACCTTACTACTGACCTGTGCTGTCTAATATTTTTATGTTTTCCATTTTATTTTACCCAGCTAAAGTTTTGATTGAAGAACTTGAATGCCTGGCCGAGGATGTTTGTAGCACTACGCTAACAGCCAGCCTTAGTATCTTAGAAGCTTCAGATTGCTCTGATGGCGATAATAACCTGCCAGCAGATTGTTCTGAGGTGTGAATTCTCTTTGTAGTCTTTCCGCCCCATGCTTTATTACTTCAGCCTCGAGTTTTTCAGTTGGTTAAAATACTATGGCCTGTAGGAACATTGACTAAGCCTCACCCAAAAATGTTGGCACCATATTTTACCAGGATGAAGGGCAGTCTGTGGATCCGCTGGACAGCGCAGTATCTTACTCGAGCGTTATGATTCTGGTTCAGAATATGTTAAAGCTGGATTATTCGATGCAGGTTCGCAAAGAAGCATCTACATGCCACTACTTTCTGTTTACTTTTGGTTGCTATTTTGTGACAGAAGTTTGCTATCCTGCAGGAGAAGATAGTCAAGGCACTGTGCCTTAAAACACCATCGTCGGAGCTAGATGGCTATTGTCTAATGTGGGACTTGCGGCCGTATATTGATGACAATGTGATGCAGCTTGCCTGGAAATTCATTTCTTAGAAGCGGAAGCGGACCATGCTTGATGATAAACTGAGCAGTGTGAACATTAGTGCCTCATAGACAATGATTTTCCAGCAAGTATCCCTATTTACCCTTAGCAGTTTAAATCTTTCAGAGATATTTCTTGATTCTTAAGTTGGTTATTTCCTAATGTTTGTTAGTTCGACTTACCCTCCAAGTTTGTAAGTTGGCTATATAATGCCTAGGAATATCAGTGTATAGACAAGAAAAATAGTCCCAATTATCTCTCGAAGATTCTCCCCTGCTCTTAGTTGTAGGGAAGCCCCCTCCTGGCTGGGTGTCGCGCGTCATATCTTACAAGAAAGGCAGTGCGCGCTTTGCTGCGCCGCTTATGTCCTTAGGGTTGTACATGTTTTGTTTTATGTGATAATTTTTATAAGTTGTGAAAGTTATTTACGTGCTAGTTGGTTTGGTGTGTGGGGGAAACAATGGAGTATGTTTTTTTACCAGAGATATCTATGGACAGACTTTACGGAATCATGGTTACAAATGAATGTGTCAATTTATGGTTAAAAATTAGGAAAAGAGTGGCCCAACGGTGAAAATCTGGGAAGTGTTGGGAGAGTGTTTGCTATGGCCAATCCATAGTATAATTTTCATTTTTTTATTGTGGTATTTGTGTAGGTCTTTTTGACCGTGTGACTGGAGGGCGTCTTTTAATTAATACAAACACATTAGAAAATTACCTATGTTGTTGGCCGCATGTGTTGTGTTGATGCTAAACGTGTCATAGTCGATATTTTCTTTTTGTCAATGAAGGCCCACATCACCTAAGCACTTACCAAGGGATCCATTCATCTAGAGATCCCACCATAAAGCACAGGCCAACGACACAATCAATTGTGTATCCAATCCAAATTGAAGACCTCAGTTGGATGAGGGGCTTGAAAATCCGGGAGCTTAATGAAGTTAGAGATTTCATTAGGCCATAACCAAGGATTGACCAAGTCAAGTCAAGGATTAAAGGTCAAAATTGAATGATTAATTTTAAATTGAATACTTTAATTAATTGCGAGGCCTTTTAAATTAGAGAGCTTAGTGTTATAGAGGATATATATGCAAACCCCGCCTACCAAACAACTTTATACAAAGTGGATCGTATATGGAGGGGTTTGGGGCCTTTCAAAAGGATTTGAGGGGATTGGGTGTATAGCTGGTCAAACGGGCCAGGCCAACCAGGCTAGCACGTGAGCATCCCGGCACAGCCCGCGGCACGCCTTGGACCGTGCTTGGGCTTGAAGGCTGGGCACGCGGGTCGGCACGGCACGACCCGTTTATTTATTTTTTAATCTTTTCAAAATATTGGATGGAAAAAAAGTGGATTCACATACTCCTTAAAATCCCCACCTCCCAAAACCTCCCCAATTCTATTCCATCAAACGAGGCCTTAAGTGGGGTCTAGAGGGTGATTTGTCTGGTTTAGAATAGTTTTGGGGATGGCATTAAGAACTCAGTTTTAAACATGAAGGGTTATGTGATCCAAATTGGATACTCCTTAGGCTTATCTGTACCTTTTTCTCAAAGGGTATGATGAGACGCCCGGAATAGCAAAACTGCCACTGTCACTGTGATGCGTCATCTATGGCCAGTTCCGGACTCGCCGTACCGGAGGAAGCTACGCGGAAGGCTCCGGCCAAAGCAGCTCTATTTGCACAAGGCTCGGCCTTGGAGAATAAATACGTGTTTCATCAACCTGGCATGTTGAATTTCTTCAAAGTGACTGAATTGTCAATCTCGTCACCCGTACAACAATAAGTCAACACCCACACTAAGTAAAATATTAAAATGGAAATGATGAATCCCAAACGTTAGGCTTTTAAGCATGGTAACCCGAACATTTTTTATAAGCAAGTTTAGTTGACGCGAGGTGGCAAGTTTAGTTGGCAAACATGAAAATCTGAACTAAAATTGCCATAAAAATATGTTTGGGTTGCCATGCTTAAAATCTGAACGTTCGGAATTTACCAGGGTCCTATTGAAATAGGTGAACGAAAAATGAGTTATAGAATTTTTTTTTACTACCATTCTTTGTGGTTAGAAACATGCCAATCTCACGGAGACAAATCGCCGCGTAACCCATTCCATTGAATTAACTCTTCTTCCACCATTGCCAAAGAAAAGAAGCCACGACCACTCTCCCGAGACTCTCCCACAAAGGTGAAGAAGCAAGCACTCCTGACGCTAAGTCAAAGTGACTGAATTGTCAATCTGTCACCTGTACAACAATAAGTCAACACACACACTAAGTAAAATATTGAAACGGAAATGATGAATCCCAAAAGTTTGGCTTTTAAGCATGGCAACCCGAACGTTTTTTATGGCAACTTTAGTTGACGCGAGGTGACAAGTTTAGTTGGCAAACATGAAAATCCGAACTAAAATTGCCATAAATTTTTTTTGGGTTGTCATGCTTAAATTCCGAACGTTCGAAATTCACCGGGGTCCTATTGAAGTAGGTGAACGAAAAATGAGTTATAGAAAAAAAATTGTGGAATAAAATGTAAACATAAATTAAGCAAAAAACGTATACAGAAAAATATTTGACAAAAAACTGCCAATCTCGTCACCCGTAACAAATATGAGTTATGGAACAAAATTCGTGGAACAATACTTTTAATTAAAAATATTTTGTTGCAGAAAATATAATCATAAATTAAGCAGAAAATGCATAGAGCAAAAAATTGCGTGGTCGGCAGGATTCGAACCTGCGCGGGCAAAGCCCACATGATTTCTAGTCATGCCCGATAACCACTCCGGCACGACCACTTCTGCGAGTATTCTCTGTTGGTTCGTTAATAATATTAATAACATACGGCATGGGGCCAATCCACCGCTGCAACTTTTACCATGGAAAGACATGGCGGCAGCAGAAGCCGCCTCGTCTTCGACCGCCGCTACGGATGAAAGTACGAGTACACCGACCTCTAACCCTTTTATTCTCACTCTCTTTCTTTCCTGGTCTTATTCATGTTCGTATGTAGTAATAGCCAAACACATACTGAATTTGGATGGACCAACCAAGTTATCTCCATATGTTTCCAAAAAGAGCAAATTCATGACAAAACGAGCTTCAAAATTTTATGCCAACTGTCTCCAAAGTTTATCATCCAAATCAATATCAAAAACCGTAATCTCTTGTAGTCAAAACTAGCACGAACAAGCAGCTGGCGTCCCAGGATTGGCACAAGAGACAGTTCAACCGACATACTGATGGAGCATACAGTTACATCACACAAGAAGTTGAGAATCGCATTACTACCCACACCATTAGCTTTATGCAACAGGACTGTAAATTCCCGTGTCAGCAATCTCATTCATGAAAGACATGTTCTCAAAACAGTCATTGCAGGTCAAGGAAACACCGAAAGAAATTCCGGAGTGGGAGCCAGCCTAAAATAGATACCATGACCTCCTATACGATCCATGCCACAATGGTTGGAAGAATAGTTCAATTTACTTGCATCTCACACTGGTCATCTGCTGAATCCAATTGAATGTGCAGTGGCCCTATATCTGAGACCTCTTCAATACCTTCAGCGGGCTGAGAGGGAGAGAAACACTATTACAATTTCGTCAATCTCCAGAAAATGAGAAAAGCATGGGTAAAAAAAATTACCCAGAGGAATTCTAGAAGGCACCACACAAGGTAATTTATGATCATAACGAGGCAAAACAGTTTGCCTGCCCAAACTCCACATGTGAGGTATCTACACCATTAAGGGTACAGAACATCAGCGACTTCCTTTTGTGTTTGCCGTCGTTGGGAAAATGTGGTGGTATTGCCCACAGTTTGACCAGTACAGCTAACCACTATATGGAACATAAAAAGTATAGAATTAACACTTTGACAGACAATATATGTAAGGACAGCTGACGATCCAAAAATAAAATCTGGTCTTCAGTTACAAATAATCTGAAATGACAGAAGATGAATTTACAGTCCCTGCTCTACCTTTTACTCACCGGGGAAGACGATCTAGCAAATTAGTGTTTGATGACTGCATTGCACGATTGTAGACAATCTCTGTTCTTTTGGCCACATCATCCCAACTATAGAGTTTTTTCATCTACGATGCACATTAGATTTGAATAAGCACAAAAGGACTTTGCATATCAATTTTCTACTAAAGGAAAAACTGGTGCAGAATGCCCTTTTCTGAGAGGGGTCCAATGCGCAGTAAGGTCGACCAGGTGCATAGAGTTAAAACTCACCGGACGATGCATAATTTGGGGATCTATACCAGGAAGTATGTCGATGGCTTGCCTGACAGCTCGTACCATATCTTCTGGATCTGGTTCTGCAAGCACTATCATGTCATCTGGTAGAACCTGAAAAAGAGTCATTTGTAGGAAACTGCAAATTGTCCAACTAGCTGGAATTTATTTTTCTCTACAAAAGAAAAACTTCAAAATTATAAATAGCATACCTCTGGAACCCCTCCGACTCTAGTGCTTACTGTCAACAGCCCGCAGCTTGCTGCTTCCAGAATGGCTATGCAAAATGCTTCTGTAAGCGAACTACAAGAGCAAAGGCTAAGCCTCACGTCTCAGTATTACCATGGTTAATTGCACTATGCACAACTTTCATAAACAATGTTAACTTATCCACCTTCTAATTTTCAAACAATATTAGGATTATGTAAGTGAAAAAGAAAATCTATTTTCTTTCTGTTTGCATTAGATCCATGAAATACATACTTATAATTCCATAAGAAATATTCCCGCAACATCAGTATGTTTTATCACATGATATTCTACATACATGTTTGAAGAACCAGAGGTTCACAGGAACAATTATTCAATAATCTGGCACGAATATGACCAAGTGCAGAAAAGATCCAATGTATCCAAAGTGGCTCAAAATATCTGTTCTAGGAGAGCGCTAAGCATTCAAACATTCAAATACAGCAATTTTAGCTACTCTGTTAATGGTAGTGATCATTGCCACAGACGCCATGGGTTTTCAGAATTCAATGGACAAGTTTGGTAAAAGCAACTTCATCCGTCGCAACAAAAACTGAAAATTGGAACCTGACAGGACTATTTCAACAGATAAGAGTATACGATAATCGATGGCAAAGTAGAAATCCAGTAAGAACAGAAAAAGGCACATATATAACCAACAATCTAGATATTTTGAACACAAAAGAATGAATACTCAGAAAGGTAGTACCTGTTAAGAAATATATGACCAGATATCAGAACAGATCATACTTGAGCACGAGGTACAGCCCCTAACATCTCAACTCTATTCTGAAGGGAGAACTTCTCCCTCATCTCTTCAAGTCGCACACGTTTTGGACCATCGCCTCCAACAATAAAACGAACCTGAGAAATCCAAGATTTATTAACTGAGGGAACATAATCCACTATAACTCCAAAACAACATAGAATAAGAAAGTAAAGGTGCAAGATGGTAACGTATGAACCAAAACATTCTATGAAGCTGAACTGTCAGGCAATTTATTATATATATCAGACCAGAAAGGATGACAGTGATCAAAACAGTATGTCTATATGCCGAGTCACGAACTTTTTCGGCCTTATAGTAAATACATGTAGTTCACCTTTTCTTATTTCATGAGTGGCTCATGCAAAGAGTGCTGTAGTTTTTAGCTATAACCCACCTTTGGAAATAAATGGCATACTTCTGGAATGACTTCAACAAGAAGGTCGGCACCTTTTCGATATACTAATCTACTTATCACAACAATAATGATTACATCACAGCTTAAGCGGTTCGAGGAGGGAGTAAACATTGTAGTATCCACTGCATTAGGAACCATGAAAACCTTCTCTGGAGATATCCCTGACCTCAAGACAGTGTTCTCTTTGCTTGTGTGAGATACACATATGGCCTGATCAATATCTGCAAGAGTAAACTGCAGCACCTTATTCATGTGAATGCTTCCAACATCAGCAAAACCATAAAGCGAGTGGTCCGTGAAGACAACTTTGTACCCCATCGTCCTAGCATGCATCAATGCTTCATGGCACATTGTTGAAAAGGCCTGATGCCCATGCACAACTGATATCTTCTCACGAATAAGAATGGTCCTTATAATTGGAAATGTCATGAATAATGTAGGCAGTGTATTTTGCATCAGGAATGGCCTCCATGGCACATAATAAACCTTCAAGCCGTCGGTAACATATCGTACTCCAGAACGTTTCCCATATGCATGTGTCATGACAACAACCTATAGAATAACAAATGGCATTTTCTCAAAAGTTTACTCAGAAATAGTATAAATGAGCAGAGCAGGATCTAGGGGGTAGGAGGAGAAGGAGGAGGTTCTGCTCGCCTGTGACGTGACGATTGGCTGAAAGAAGAGGAGGAACCGTTGCCCGTGTTCGTGGATCTGGAGCAACGAGCTCACGAGTGTGGGGCACGATGAAGGCATGAAGACGGAGAAGCAGAAGGAGGTGGGAGAGGAGGGGGGCTAACCTTAGTCGAAGCGGGAGGAGGAAGGCGACCGCCGGACCGTCGCCGGAGCGGCTGGGGGGTTCGAGGGCTTGTTGATCCGGGCCACCTGAGAAGTGCGTTTGGGCGGTGTGACCATTCCGCCAGATCGAAGCCGTTCGGAGTGCATCGGACGGTGGGCAGTTTTCGACCTCTGTTAAAAAGGGTTTAAGCAAACAAAACCCTGCCACGAACCGAAAGCCCACCCTGGCCGAGCGGGAGTGTCGGCGCCGATTCATGCTGCCGCTACTAGGGACACGGCCACCGCCGCCGCCTCTTCTCGGCATTGGAGGCGGCGGGAAGCCCGCACTACGGCGGCGACAGGCGGCGGTGGTACGAGGAGGAGGGCAAGGCGGTGAAGGTGTCGGTGTGGTGGGACTTCAGGAACTGCCACGTCCCCCGGAACATCAACGTCTGCCGCGTCGCCCAGAGTGTCTCCACCGCGGTCCGCACCGCCGGCGTCCGCGGCCCGCTCGCCATCACCGCGCGGCGCATGATGCGCTAGTTGCCACTGGCGTCGTCATCTCCCACTTCCCAAGCAGTTGCGTTCTCCCATCCCATTTTTCCGTTCCATTTCCATCTGCGTGCTTGCGATTTCAGCT
The DNA here is from genome assembly GCA_034509565.1 of Triticum monococcum. NCBI lineage: Eukaryota > Viridiplantae > Streptophyta > Magnoliopsida > Poales > Poaceae > Triticum > Triticum monococcum. The sequence continues at coordinate 638,218,852 of CM067843.1, forward strand.
GCGTGTTATTTGGAAATTTCGTGGTGCGTTTCGCTTGTTGTGCTGCTGGTGCCTAGTGATTTGCAGCGCATTGCTATGTTTTGCGTCGTTAGTATGCTTGGGTTAATGGTCATGAATTGCGCATCATAGTTCTGTTTATTCCTACTATTTCGCACAATCGAATACCACAAATGAGTGACTTTGACAGTACACTTGGGTTTTTTTTATAAAAAAGGAGGACCCCGGCCTCTGCATCTGGATGATGCATACTGCCATTTTATTAGTTATTCTCACAAGACCTTATAAAATCATACAACAGTAAGACTAGAGTCACCTCTAAGCAACAATTATCGTTACTTCTATCCAATTGATGAAGAGGCGATGATAACCTGGGCCTAATACCAAACAGACATTGCAGCCAAACCTAAACATCTAAGACATGAGGTCCCAACCAAAACGCCTGCCGGGTATGGGGCACCTACTAGTCCGGCGCACTCCTCAATCAGGACGCGTGCCGGGTATGAGGCCGCCGCAGCCACCTGCCACCAATCCATCTTCAGCGTTGTACTGCTGCATCCACCTTGCCCGGTCTAGCTGCCGTCGACGCCACCACGACGCCAGACAATGTCACCCTCCTGCTCGAGTCCATCATCGCTCATCAGACTCCTAATCTCCGGGGCGCCATGCCAGCTAGATCTGTCAACATCCATGTGTATGATGAAGCACCGCTCCACCAAAAGACGTCGTCCACTGGTCCCGCGAGCCCGCGTACACCCGAAGGTAGCATATAGTAGTAACTTCTCCACCGCGATGCCTTCAAGAAGGGAACGACGTCGTAGAGCGCCGCCACCGCCGGCTTTGGCATCTAGCCAAGAGCAGGTTTTCACCCAAATCTGTTTGAAGAACTCCATCCAGCTTCTTGTGCATGGACCGCCGCCTTCTCTGTCGGAGACTAGATCAAAAGGATCCAGGCGCCGCCGCCAGATCCATGCAGCCAACATCGGGAGATGACGACAGTCTCCCCATACCAGAGCTAGCAGGAACCGGAGCAGATCGAGTCGGAGACGATGATACTCCTAGATCTCCGGCAGACCAGCGAACCACCGGCGCCAGCCGGGCCGCCGCCGCCCCCCGCGTCGTCCGGTAGTCACCAGATCCGGGACGAGCCGGAACCGGTCGGACCAACGGGCGCGCCGCCACCCAGCCGCGGGGTCGTCGCCCCGGCCACCGTCGCCCCCTGTGCATCCGGCCGATTCCCACCGGCACCAGCACAGCCGCCGCTGCTGGGACGTCGCGCCGCCGTAGGCCGAAGCGGGGGCCGCATCTCCACGGATCTGGGCGTCTGCACCACCCATGGATTCGGGGGAGAGGGGAGAGGCCCTCCGCCACCGCGTCGCACGCACGAGCTTTGCCCGGCGCCGACTACCTGCGGCGGCGGAGGGGAGGACGGGACGTCGAGGAGGGTCGCTGGTGACAGAGGTTGGCCCTCGTGTCACCCGCGAGGGGGGCGACACGAGAGGGGAGCAAAACAAAATTAGCAAATGCAAACACAGATGCACCGCCTCGCACTTGGGTTGCTTAGAATTGAATTGCGCTTGTGCTTTTGAATAATGCTATCAATTTGACAGCTAGTAGTACATCAGTTTTTGTGTTGCTTTTCAGAAAGTGTGGCTTCCTCCTTATGGAAATTTCATGCCATACTGGCATTAGCGACTGGCATGGTAACATAATAGCCAGCCGGCTATTTGACTTTACACTTGCCTGCTCTGGAGTTAGAGCATCTCCAACAGCCGCGCAATGAGCGGCGCGCTAAAAAAATATTTATAGCGTTGGAATAGCCAGTTTTTGCGCGTCGTGGAGCACTGGCTCCAGCGGCTGCTGCAAAAAATTGCGCACGCGCGCCGTTCCAGCAGACGCGCTAAACTACAGCGCGCGAGCAGCCGGCGCTTGCAATATGTTCATTTTGGAGACAATATAGTGATATTTCAAACATCGAAACAAGATATAGCATAGTTTAAAATCACCCAACCAAGTTCATGACATAGAAGTTCAAAATCATGCCACATCACATCATCATCCAACCAAGTTCAAAATCATCTAACCAGGTTCAAAATCACCCAACCAACTTCATCATGACATAAAAGTTCACACAAACAAATGGCACATCAACAATCATGCCGCATCCTCATCTTCGTCCTCCTCTTCCCCCGATTCTTCTTCCTCACCCGAAGACGATTCTTCCTCCTCTTCATTGTCGCGCGCCGCATCATTATGGGAAGCTCGGAAGGTGTTGGCAAGATCTCCAACGGCATCATGCGAAGGTATGTGAGGCACACCGGAAGACATGCGTCCATCCATGTCACCCGGATGTGCTCCCATGCCTCCCATGAGAGACGCAAAACTCATGCCTCCCATAGTAGCTCTGGATCTTCAAATCGCGAGTATCCACAAAACTGGGCCGTGTTCGGCATGGCTCTCGCTCGGGCGCCTCCGCGGCCCTCACCTACTGCTCCTGCCTCACCCGCCGCGCCATGTGCAGCCCCCCTCGCCGTGTCGGCCTTCATTGATGCTGCCTTCGGCCGGGTCCTGCCCTGTGTCGCCTTGCGGGACGCATGGGATGCCTCGACGCCCAGCCTCGCGGACTCAGTCTCCGGGCGGATCTTCCCATGTGTGGCTCTGCGGGAGGTGAGCGCTGGTGAGATCCGGGTAAGTGATTCCCCCAGCTCCTCTTCTTGCCCTCTGTCTGCTTCGCAGCCGCCCGTCGCAGTGCTCCCACCTCCATCTTGGGCCGCAGTGGTGGCTGCGCCCGACAGGTCTAGGCTGCAGTCGATCGTGGTAGTGCATGGCCGTGAGGATTCGCCTGTCGGCGGGCTGGAGCCTTGCCCTGTGGATGGCCCTAATGCGGCGATGGTCTTGGCTGCACCGGTGATCCGTTTCTCTCTTGCTCCGTCTGCCTCGGCATCTATTGCTGATGGGGCTGGCATGGGACGGACGGAGGTCTCCTCTCGGCGTGCTCTGAAGACGGCGAGGCGTCAGGCGTGTGAGGATGCCCGGTGCTCAAAAGATTTGCGTCTACGGACCCATGATCGCCCTGCTCCGTCTGTTGCCGCTGAAGGATTCAAGAGGAGATTTGGCAATCTGTGTTACCGCTGCCTGGGCTCAAGACACAAGTTCTTCGAGTGCCGCGACCCTATAATTTGCTACTCTTGCAAGCGGCCTGGTCATCTTGAGCGTGGCTGCCCTGAGCGCCCGAAGAGCAAACTTGCCGCGAGCCGCGCGCCTTTGCCCGCCCTGCCTCCGCCTCCGTCCGCTGCTATTGTGGTGCCCTCTCTGCCGCCACTGCCTCCGTCCGCTCCTCCATCTCCCCCGTGTCCTGTTGTGCGCCGTGCTGCTGCACCCGTGCTGTCCATGGACTACGTCCCGGGCGAGGCGGTGCGGAGGCTGGCCAACTCTAGCTGCACGGTCGTCAGCACTCCGGCGATGGAGGCGAAGGACCATCGCCTGCGCTCGTTAGCGATCATTCTGACAGCGGTTGGGCAATGCTCCGGCATCACCGCCGACATGGTGGCGCGCGCGGTCGAGCGGGACTTCCGCTTCCCCTGGAGCGACATCACCGTGGCGCCGTTCTTCCCCGACGACTTCCTCCTCACCATGTTCCAGCCTGCCCAGAGGGATCTGGCTCTCGAGCAGAGGGGCATCGAGGTGGTTGGCGTGTAGTTCAAGTTCCGGCCATGGCTGCCTCCCCTCCCGGCAGCAGCCGCGTCTGGCGGTACTACTGCCGCGTGGCCATCGAGAGGCTGCCGCTCAACTCATGGGACTGGGACAGCGTCAAGGAGGTCATCGGCAAGGACTGCGATCTTGACCTCATCGAGCGGCAGTCCACCACCAAGGCTAACTGTTCTGCCCTCTTCGCCTGGCTATGGACATGGCACCCGGACAAGATCCCGCGTGCATCTGACTTCAACGTGCTGCAGCGTCCCGACATCGCCCGCCCCAGGGAGTTCTTGCCCGAGGGCATGCCTGCGGAGGAGGGCAAGGAGGGCCCGTTCTTCTCGGTTCTGATCCACCTGGATGTGGTGAAGGATTACATGCCCATCTCGCCGGACGCCTCGCCGGTGCTTGGCGGGCAAAGGGAGTGGCCGCGCACCTACTGGTTCAAGGGCAAGTGGCGCTTCGGGGCGCGCGATGGAGATGACAGGGCGCGGTCGGTCCGGTCCAGTTCGGCTCGCTCCGAGAGCCGTCAGAGCGACGGCGAGGAAGGTGACGGCGGCAGCAGCCGTCGTCGCGGCAAGCGGGGCGGTGTACACAAGCGATTCTTCTAGAGCATGCGCGAGCAAGCGATGTGCAGAGACACTGCGAGCAGAGACCCCCGAGCCTCGCTGTCGGTGTCAAAACCGGCGGATCTCGGGTAGGGGGTCCCGAACTGTGCGTCAAGGCCGGATGGTAACATGAGACAAGGGACATGATGTTTTTACCCAGGTTCGGGCCCTCTCGATGGAGGTAATACCCTACTCCTGCTTGATTAATATTGATGATATGGGTAGTACAAGAGTAGATCTACCACGAGATCAAGGAGGCTAAACCCTAGAAGCTAGCCTATGGTATGATTGTTGTATATGGAATTGATGTCCTACGGACTACAACCCTCCGGTTTATATGGACACCGGATAGGGTTAGGGTTACACAGAGTCGGTTACAATGGTAGGAGATCTTGAATATCCGCATCGCCAAGCTTGCCTTCCACGCCAAGGAAAGTCCCATCCGGACACGGGACGAAGTCTTCAATCTTGTATCTTCATAGTCCTGGAGTCCGGCTGAAGGTATAGTCCGGCTACCCGAACACCCCCTAATCCAGGACTCCCTCAGTAGCCCGTGAACCAGGCTTCAATGACGACGAGTCCGGCGCGCAGATTGTCTTCGGCATTGCAAGGCGGGTTCCTCCTCCAAGTCCTTCATAGAAGATTGTAAACACCAAGAGTAGTGTCCGGCTCTGCAAAATAAGTTTCCACATATTGCCATAGAGAGAATAATATTAACACAAATCAAATCTGCTGACGTATTCCACAGTGCGTCATCACACTACGGCCAAGTCCTTTACTCGAATTGTTTTTACTTTTCCACCTCAGCACGTTTTGCGAGGCGGTTTCCTTGGCACGTCTTGTCAAAGCAGAGATCGTCTACCCCTTTTACGGGATTCTCATCAACACGGACGTGGGTAACCCAACCGTGCCCGTTAGCACATTTCCTCGATTAAAGACGAGTCCTGAACGGTTACGGGGAGGGCTCTTGGTATTCAACCTCTTATAAAGAGACCAAGGCCTTACTCCTTTTTTCAATCTCAAGCGAGTTCGCCCGTCGCCCGAGTTCCAACACCCTAGGCTCCAGATTCCAGGCGCTTCGGACCTTCGACAATGTCCGGTTCTGACCTTCAAGGCCGATGGACGCCCTCCTCCATCATGGAGGAGGACGTACTAAAGTTGAGGGAGGCTAAGTTCCTGACCGGCAAAATTTCGCATAGGTTGCCTGCTCAAGGGCAGGTCATTCCTAGTCCCCAGCCTGGTGAGAGCGTGGTGTTCATGTCTCACTTCCTTCGAGGGTTGGGCTTCCCAATGGATCCCTTTGTGAGGGGACTGCTGTTTTATTACGGGTTGGAATTCCATGACTTAGCTCTGGAGTCCATCCTCCATATCTCCTCGTTTATTGTCGTGTGTGAAGCGTTCCTCCGTGTTACCCCTCACTTCGGATTATGGCTCAAGACCTTCAAAGTGGAGCCGAAGATGATCAAGGGACGGTACGCAGAGTGCGGAGGCGCTGTTATAAGCAAAAATGCTGATGCTCCATGGCCCGAGGGCTCTTTTCAAGAGGAGCTAGGCTTGTGGCAACGAGAGTGGTTTTATATCACCGCTCCCCGGAGCACCAAGTGGGTGGCGCCTCCTGCCTTTCGCTCGGGTCCCCCACCACGGCTAGCGTCATGGGTCAACAGAGGGTTAGATTGGGGTTTACCCAAAGACGTGCCCTTGTTACAGGGCCGGATTAAGGATCTCTTGGAAGGAGGCCTCAGCCTGGTCAAGGTGACGCAGGTCATGCTGATTCGCCGAATATTGCCCGGCAAACGTCGCTCCCTTCGCCTGTGGGAGTTTAAACCAGAGGGACCGCGAGCTCTCCAGAATTTCATGGGCGCAACGCCCGTGGAGATGTATAAACTGTTCTTCGGATCACAAGAGATGTGTCCGGATTTAACCGAGGACGCAGGCCTAAGCTGCAATCGCCCGGATACTCAAGTAAGCAACCTTGTGCCTGGACCTTCTGTCCGTATAATTGTCATAAATTTGCCCCTAAAAGAGCCGTCCTTTTAAACAGGAGTGGATAGCGAAGGCAAAGCTGATCAGGTGTCCGGCTCCCCTTCCCGAAACCAGGCCGGATCCCGTGCTGGTCAGGATGCTGGAGATAATGCCTTTGGAGGGAAGCAAGGGGGAGGACAAGGAAACTATGGCCTCCTCGAAGGAGGCTGCTCCGAAGGGAGGAACCAACAATTCCTCTTCTAAGGGGAAGAAGAGAGCCGCCTCCGACGACCCGGAAACCATGGCCTCGAAGTGGGGAAAAAAATCCTCGCCAGAGGGTCCGACGCCGGGGAGTTCCTCGGCCGGACTATGCCCTCAAGGGGATCAGCCCTCCAGCGAGCCGTAAGTAGAGAAAGATTTTCCTTTTGAGGGATGAGGGAAATCCTTGATTTATATCTGAGAAGATTAACCGAATTTTTACCTTGTAGCTCGGACCTCAGCCCTTCTCAGCAGAGCTCGTCTTCGGGGGATCTCCTTCTGGAGATGATAGAGAGCGGGATGCCTCCCCCTGCCGTGCCGCCTAGCGAGGCGGGCGACCCTGAGGTGTCGTCGCGGAGGGTTTCTCCGAATCCGGCGGGTGCGGAAGATAGCTATGTGCCCCCCCAAGGTTCTCCGCGTCTGGCCTTCGAAAGAGGTCGTGGGACAAGTCCGGCACCGTCTGGTGCTCGGCCGGAGGAGCTAAAGATTCTGCTGGGGCGAGCTTCTATCTCGGAGGAGCACCGTGCATTGATGGGCACGGTGATTGAAAGGATCTCATCCGCAGAGAGCGGATTGCATGAGGCCGTCAAAAGTTTACTGACGGGTTTTGAGGTACATTAGATAATGTACACTTTTGTCAGTTGTGCATGAATAAGATGCGCCCTGTGTAGATAGTAGCCCCTGAGACTCTGCGCATCGTCAAGAAATGATGGCACGCGGAGGATCATAATCCCAGGTCTAAGATGTCGCCTTTGAATGTAGGTGGCAGGGTGTCCGGAATCGAGCCGGACTGATGATTTTGCCGAACTAAAGTGGCAACTGGACGTGGCAGATGCCGACATCGCGCTTGTCAACAAGCGGCTTGAGGCTCAAGGTATGTAATTCCTCGGGCGGCATCAGGTAAGAAGAGTTTTATGCCAATGTCTTACGATGTGTGTGCTTGACGCAGATGGTGCGGCCGCCGTGGAGAGTCTTAGGGCAGAACTTGCCCGAGCTAAAGAACAAGCCAGAGAAAGTGTTGCGGCTGCCAAGAATGCCCTTGAAGAGCTGAGAGCCGAACAGGCTGCTCATTGCCGAAGCAAGGAAGAGATGACCGAGATGGCCGAAAAGTTAAAGAGTGCTGCAGACCGCTGCAGACTTCTTGAGAAAGAAGACCAGGCGAAATAGACGGACTTAGAGAAGGCCGTTGCTAGTGCCAAGGACGCACGCTCTGCGATGAGAGCTGCGAAGGAGGAGCTGCGTCAGGCCGAACAGATTGCGGCTGGAAAGCCCTTTATGCTGCGAAGGAAATTTTGCGATTCGAAGTTTACTCCCTTGGACCAGATGTGGAGTGTGGAGGATACCTATCTGGATTTGGCAGCGAGTGCTGCTGATGCGACCGAACACTTTCGAGATCAGAAAGATCGCGAAGTGGAAAAGCTTTTCTGGTCGCAGTTTCACAATCCAGAGCGTCCACTGGCAGTGGACGATTGTTTGGCTCAATGGGCCGAACTAAATAGGTTGTCCGGACTCGCCATGAAGTACGTCATGGGTCATCTGTGGCCGGGGAGATCGGAGCCGAAGAGTTATTTCAGCTTGGTGCAGCAATTCCTTGACGCGGTGTCGCGTATTAATGCAATGAAGAGGTCAGCATGCATAGAGGGCGCAAGGATGGCTCTTGCCCGTGTCAAGACATACTGGGCAGAGATGGAGACCACCGTTGTTGCGTCCCGAGATTCGGACAAAAGTTGAGTACCCTCCGAGCACTATTTTCAGGAAGTCCTTGAAGGCGCTCGTGTAATAGAGATGCAGTGCTCGAAAGATGCTATGTTATGATAGCATATGTAATTATAAAGTAATATTTTGATAAACTGTAGTGGCCTTTTTATACTTGTGCCTTCAAGTATTGGGAACACCTCCTGTGCGGCCGTTTTAAGATATATATATATATATATATATATATACAAAATCTGAAAGATGGCAGTCATTGGCTTCAGCCCCCACGCACATAGTGCGGGGGTGCTCGCAGAAGACGCATTTTCACACTTAACCCAACGTCTTGGTCCTATAAAGGAGGTGATAGCGCAGCGGGCCGGGCAACCGTACTATAATGCTTTAACACTTTCACTTAGCCATAGGAGCTTGACAGTGAGACTATTTAGGTAGCCCCTTGGTGGCGACTGCGCTCGCCTGAGTTCGGGGCGCGTATGTGCCTGACCGGGAAGCGGCCCTTCGTTAAAGCGGAGGAATCCGATAGATTCTGATAGGTCATCGAGTGGCTGACCAGTCTCACGCTACATCATGACAGTCAGTTTTCGGCTTTCTCTACTAAGGTGCTCGCCCAACCGAACCGGGGCACAATCGCAGTAGTTCTCCTGGTGCTACCTTAGCCGATAGAGCGGAACGTAAGGTAGCCAAACTCAGGAGCCGGGCAACCCAACATTTGACCAAAGACATGATTCGGAGCTGATGCATATAATGCCAAAACTCGCGACGCCGAACACTCCCTAAGGTGTTTGGTCTTTATGAGTGCGGGCGAAACAACACTCTTTATTGAAAAAGCCCCTAGTGTCCAGGTACGTGCAAAAAATTCTGATGTGGCCACATGCCAAGACGCTAGCCTCCTCCTTTGGCTATATCAGAAAAAACCAGGGGATGTGTAGCAACAAGAGACAGTAAAAAAGGTTTATGCAGGGTCTTAATCTAAAAAGAATCATTTAGGACGGGTCCCTACTACACGTCTGCGCCTGTGTCTCCGTTGTGCCGTATCCTGGACGGGCGCCGCACGACGTTCATCTGTAAAAGAGAGGAACTGAGTTGAAAATGGGTCGTGCCGAACAAAAGTTTAAAATAAACAAAGTATAAAATATATAAAATTGAGCTTTATTGTCTCTTATTGTATATGCATGGAGCCCCTAGTGGGGGTATATGGCCACTAAGCCTGCATCAATGATGATTTTGTCCCGAACTCGTCTATCCGCGTTCGTGGTCTTTAATGACCTATTTCTAAGTTTTTTCGCCGGTGAGGCTATTTTACTGTGGGGCTGTCAAAGCGGCCGCACAGTCCTCCGCTTGGGGAGGCGCACTTTAGTGCTTCCCCTTCAAAGAGATGATGCCTCGTGGACCGGGCATCTTAAGCGTGAGAGATGCATAATGCGGTATTGCGTTAAAGTGGGCGAAAGCTTCGCGTCCCAGTAGTGCTTGATAGCGACTTGAGAACGGGACGATATGGAAGGTCAGCTTTTCGCGGCGGAAGTTATCGGCAGAGCCGAATATAACTTCGAGCCGGAGAAAACCCATACAATGGGTGTCCGGACCAGGTGTTACCCCTTGAAAGGAGGTTTTGCTGTGGCGGATTCTTGTTGGGTTTATCCCCATGTGATGGATTGTATCCTGATATATCAGGTTTAGTCCACTTCCGCCATCCATAAGGACATTTGAAAACTGGAGTGCGCCAATTATTGGATCGAGTATCAAGGTAGTCCAGCCTGCATTCTTGATATTTCTAGAATAATCTAGCTGATCGAAGATGATTGGTTTTGACAACCAGTGGCGGGACCCTTTGGGGATAGGTCGTGTGGTGCGTACCTTTATGGGCGCCGCACATTTTGTTATGTGAAGTAAGTTCACTGTTTTTACTTCTTGTGGGAAGTTCTTTTGTTTCCTGGTGCTCTGCTTTTGGGGTTCGTCCTCGTCTTCGCTTGGTGTGCCGAGCCCCTTGTGTTCGGCATTGAGTCTGCTGGATTGTTTGAAAACCGAACAATCTCTGTGGGTATGGTTAGCAGGCTTCCCGGGAGTACTGTGTATCTGACATATCCTGTCCAGGATTTTATTTAAGTTGGATGGATCGTCCCTGTTATCCTGGAGGGGTGGTTTTGTCTGATTTTGTCGTGAACCTTTGAATCCGGCATTGACTGCAGTGCTCTTCGGACTTTTTTCCTTAGTCCGGCGACGGTCCTTGTTGCGTCGCGGTTTTCCGTTTCCATTCCCAGTTTCGGATATACTTGGCTCGCTGGGGCTGCACCTTGCCAACCAGCTGTCCTCTCCTGCACAAAAGCGGGTCATGAGACTTGTTAGTGCGGCCATTGTTCTTGGCTTTTCTTGGCCGAGGTGTCTGGGGAGCCATTCGTCTCGGACGTTATGCCTGAAGGCTGCTAAGGCTTCGGCGTTCGGACAGTCAACTATCTGATTCTTTTTAGTGAGGAATCTATTCCAGAACTGCTGAGCTGATTCTCCGGGCTGTTGAGTTATGTGACTAAGATTGTCTGCATCCGGAGGGCGGACATAGGTCCCTTGAAAATTTGCTCGGAAAGCATCCTCGAGCTCTTCCCAACTTCCAATTGTGTTTTCAGGAAGGCTTTTAAGCCAATGCCGGGCTGGCCCTTTAAGCTTAAGGGGTAAATATTTTATGGCGTGGAGATCATCTCCTCTAGCCATATGTATGTGGAGGATATAATCCTCGATCCAGACTCCAGGGTCTGTTGTTCCATCATATGCCTCTATGTTTACGGGTTTGAATCCCTCTGGAAATTCATGGTCCAGGACCTCATCGGTGAAACATAGGGGGTGTGCGGCGCCCCTGTATATGGGTGTGCCGGATTCTGATGATGGCTTTATTGCATTGCTTACGAGAGCTTGCTTTCTTGGCCCATAAATGGACCTAACTGGGCCATGATGCGAATCCTTAGGTGGGTCGCATGCCGATTTAAGTGCGGTGCCGCTTGTCACTTTGTGGGGTCGTCTATCCGACAGTGTGGCTTTCTTATTTTTTGAATGCAAGGGCTCTAGGGCCTCTTCGTCGAATTCAGGCAGTAGCTTTCTTTTCGGATAGCGTTTAGTGCGGCGACTGTCGCCGTATTTATCTGCGGTATTGATTACTTTGCTCCATCTCATCCAGAGTGCATCTTCTGCTGTTTTTAGCTTCCGCTTCTGCTTTTTCAGGCTGCGTGCAGTTGCAACGAGCCTCTTGTGGAGATTCTTCTGCTCCATGGGTTTATCCGGCGTGAGGTCGTCCGGAATGCCGTTTTCGCCGGAGGAGGGATGTTCGGTTTCTCTATCCGTGTTGCCCTGTTCGGACGGTTGCCCTAAGGCCCGCTCGTCGTCTACCGGCTCGTCCTGCTCTATGTCTGGGTTTTTATCGAGGCGGGGCTTGGGTCGGCGTTTACGCCGACGCATTGATTGCTTTTCGGGGGGTCGATCTCCCGTTCCATCCCCTTTTTCCTCGTTGTCGCTTCCTTTAGGGGTATCCACCATGTACACATCGTGAGATGAGGTGGCTGTCCAATGCCCTATGGGCGTTGGTTCATCGGTATCTCCTGCATCGTCATCCATGCTGTCGATGTATCCGGAGTCGAAGTTGAGCAAGTCGTTTAAATTGTCGACAGTGGCTACCAAGTGGGTGGTGGGTGGGCTTTGAATTTCTTCATCGTCCGTATCCCATCCTCGTTGACCGCAGTTCGGCCAGGGCTCTCCTAATAAAGAGAGAGACTTGAGAGAATTCAGGATATCGCCAAAAGGCGAGTGCTGAAAGATGTCCGCGGCGGTGAACTCCATTATTGGCGCCCAATCGGATTCGATCGGCAGGGGCGCGAGGGGTTCGGAGTCCGGAGAGGAGTCCGGATCCTCGGAGTCGTGAGTCACGCGGAGTGTGGGGCCGGCATTCAGCTCGATCGCCTTTGAGATCGCAGCCCCCGAGGTGACGTGCAACCGCTCATCCTCGCTTGACACAACTAGCTCCGAATTAAGGGTCAGAGCTGGTGCGTTTGCGGCCTCCGGGATACTGTTCGGTGATAGAGCTAGATCATGCCCCGCGAGACAGTGCGGCGCGCTTGGTTGTGGCGCGAATCCGTCGAAGATCAAATCTCCGCGGATGTTTGCCATGTAATTTAGGCTTCCAAACCTGACTTGATGGCCAGGGGTGTAGCTTTCGATCTGCTCCAGGTGGCCAAGCGAATTGGCCCGCAGTGCGAAGCCGCCGAAGACGAAGATCTGTCCGGGGAGAAAAGTCTCACCCTGGACCGCATCGTTGTCGATGATCAAAGGAGCCATCAGGCCTAAAGGCGACGACACAGAGGAACTCTCAATGAAAGCACCAATGTCGGTGTCAAAACCGGCGGATCTCGGGTAGGGGGTCCCGAACTGTGCGTCAAGGCCGGATGGTAACAGGAGACAAGGGACACGATGTTTTTACCCAGGTTCGGGCCCTCTCAATGGAGGTAATACCCTACTCCTGCTTGATTAATATTGATGATATGGGTAGTACAAGAGTAGATCTACCACGAGATCAAGGAGGCTAAACCCTAGAAGCTAGCCTATGGTATGATTGTTGTATATGGAATTGATGTCCTACGGACTACAACCCTCCGGTTTATATGGACACCGGATAGGGTTAGGGTTACACAGAGTCGGTTACAATGGTAGGAGATCTTGAATATCCGCATCGCCAAGCTTGCCTTCCACGCCAAGGAAAGTCCCATCCGGACACGGGACGAAGTCTTCAATCTTGTATCTTCATAGTCCTGGAGTCCGGCTGAAGGTATAGTCCGGCTACCCGAACATCCCCTAATCCAGGACTCCCTCACTCGCCGCCACAGGCGGCATGCTAGCCTTCATGGCGGCGATGCGCCGATGGGTTCGGGCGCTCTGGCCGTGCGGCAACAGCGTGGGAGCCTGCCAGCGGCCAGCGTGTCCATCACTCCTGCGCTTGAAGTGGTCCGAGTTGATCAGAGGGAGCCAGAGAGGGAGCAGCCCGACATGCATGAGGTGGCTAAGGCTGTCAGCGATGCCATGAGCACGACTGCTGAAGGGGAACATGTGGGGCTGCCTGAGGCCATGCAGCTCGAGGAGATCCTGCCGACTGAGCTGCCTCCTGCTGATCTTGCAGCCAGGGCGCTAACTTTTGGCCATGGAAAGCGGCGGACTTGCGATGAGGACCTTTTCAACACCGGGACTGCCACTTTTGGGATGATGCAGCTGTACTGGCCTCCTCGGTAGCGGTCCCTATTTTTCTTCAGCCCAAGCACTGTCTGGCCACAGCCGGATGCAGAGGCCCTGGCAGCGGCTGCTGTTGGACCTTACTTTGCTGCCGCCCCCGACAACAGCGCGCCGCCCTTCGTTCCAACAGCACCCGACATCTTTGCTTTGCTCCCACTGCCGCCGTCCTTTGCTGATGGCCCACAACTGGGCATGGCGTTTGGACCAAGCTTCGGTATCAGTACTTCCCAACCCATGGGGGAGGGGCTGCCGCTCAGCGAGATGATGGGATGGTTCGCCTCTGGGCCCGATGTGCTGTTTGGGCCAGGGGTCCAGTGCACCCCCACTCTTTCCAGCCCGGGCTTCGATTCTGCCCAACAAGACATGAGTGTTGGGCCTTGGGTCTGTCTGACCCAGTCGGTGGAGGAACAACGCGCTAGACGCGCCCTGGCGGAGGCAAACTTGACCGGCCCAGGCCTGGTGACGGCTATCATGGCACGAGTGGCGGAGCTTCACATCGACGAGCAACATGCTTTTGTCAGCAAGATCGCTGCACTGCTTTCGTGTTTTGGGCTCCCCTCCCGCTGCGACCTCCAGCTCACAGAGGCGTTCGCTGCGCCAACGCCTTCTTGGAGCAGGGAAAGGAACCCCGTCAGAGTGCTCGGCTGGTTCGGCTGCGCTCGAGCTTCTCCACCTCTAGGCGCACTCAAGCTGCAATCTGCGTCAAGCTCGGCATCATCAAGAAGGCTGAGGAGTTCTCCGACGACACCATGTTGTCTTATGTGTTTTCCGTGCCCCAATGCCACTTGAGAATGTGGCAAAGTTAGCAGAGATTGCCGGGCTATCCTCGCTAGCGCAGCTCCGTCTTCCTGATGAGGAACTGCAGGCCATCCTCGAGGAGCTCTCTATGAGGGCTGCCTGAAGCGCGTGCCGCTTCCCCCGGTAGTACTAGAGTTCCTATGATTAGTGCCTACTGTGTTGTATGTCTCTACCCCCCCTTTGTGCGCCCCTTGGCTGCCTCTGTACTGCTTGCATTTGCTCTTTGTTGGTGCGCCCTTTGGCTGCCCGCTGTCTGTCACCTGAACCCGGCTCTCAGTAGCTGTCGAACCATCAATGTACCCTCGGTTGTTATGTTTGTTTTCCATGAATGATCAACTATCCCTCTTGAATTGGAATGTTAGGGGGCTAAACGATTCCGCACGACGCGCGACGGTCCGCGCATTGATTAACCAGTCTGCAAGTTTGATTATTTGCTTGCAGGAATCCAAGCTTGTGGCCTGCTCGGCAGCGGACCGGACAGAGATCCTGGGGCCGAGGTTCGATATGCATGCTGCTCTTAATGCCAACGGCACCAAAGGAGGGATTCTTCTAGGTTGGAGGTCAGATCGTTTCACTGCGACCGCGATCGAGGCACGCGAGTTCTCCATTACGGCCTGCTTCTCGCCCGTGGATGGAGGGGATCAGTGGTCTTTAACTACTATTTATGGGCCACATGATGAGCCCAGGAAGCCATCATTTCTTGCAGAACTTGCGCAGATTCATAACGCAATTCGGGGACCTTGGCTGCTAATAGGCGATTTCAACCTGATCAAAGACCCGCAGGACAAAAACAATAATCGGATCTGCCGGCGTTGGATGAACCGTTTCCGCCGCACCCTTAACAGATCAAGCCTACACGAAATCCCCCTAATTGGTTGCAAATACACATGGAGTAACGAGCAGCAAGTGCCCACCCTTATTCGTCTAGATCGTGCCTTCTGTAACATGGAGTGGGAGCTGCTCTTCTCAGCCGACAAGCACCATCCACTTGCCTCTGCCATCTCCGACCATTGTCCGCTGATGTTGGTGAATGAGGGGATCATCGCCACCAATTGTCGGTTCCGCTATGAGAGCTATTGGTAGTTCATCATGGGTTTTAGCGAGGTAGTGCAGCTAGCCTGGGCAGAAGGAACTGGTGGCAGGTGCCCAATTTCGCGCTTGAATTTGAAGCTTTGGCGCACTAGCAGAGAACTGAGAAACTGGAGCAGAACACACATCGGGGACCTGCAAAAATAGCTGGCCATTGCAAATGAGCTAATTATGCAGCTTGAGATAGTGCAAGAGTCCTGCCAGCTAACGTTCGCAGAGCATGAACTGCGGCATACACTAAAATCCAGAACGATGGGCTTGGCGGTCCTCCTTAAGATCAAGCGCCGTCAACGGAGCCGTGTGCTTTGGCTCAAGGCCGGAGATGCCAATACAAAATTCTTCCAATGGAAAGCGAATGCTCGGCATAAGCGGAACATGATCCATGTCCTCCATGGTCCACAGGGCGCGGTGTCCTCTGCCGAAGGAATGTTGCAGCTAGCCCATGGCTATTTCACTAATGTCTTTGGGATGACCCAAACGACCACAACCACTTTTAATTGGGACGAGCTGGACCTCGATTAGATTGATATGCATGACATTGAAGGGGAATTCACCCTCGAAGAGGTCAAGGCTGCAATTAATGACACACCTGCAGATAAGGCGCCCGACCCGGGTGGTTTTTCGGGTGGTTTTTTCAGGACATGTTGGGAGATAATTAAGCTTGACCTGCTCGCGGTGCTCAACCAGCTGTATCACATGGACAACACTGGTCTAGCTAGGATCAACAAAGCTCAGATTGTCCTTTTTCCTAAGAAACTAGGTGCAGATAGACTGCAGGACTTCCGGCCGATCTCTCTTGTACACAACCTGATCAAAATATTCACTAAGATCTTAGCCAGAAGACTTGCGCCAAAGCTGAGTCAGCTTGTTGACCCATGCCAGGCTGCATTCATCAAGCACCGCAGCATCCAGGAGAATTTCTTATACGTCCAGAACACCGCAAGGTTCTTCCACAGAAGCAAGAAAGCGACCATCTTGCTAAAGCTCGATATCGCTAAAGCATTTGATTCGGTGTCTTGGACCTATCTCTTGGATATGCCAGAGCAAGGGGATTTAGCGTTAGGTGGAGGGAGTGGATTGCCATGCTCCTTCGAACCTCTTCATCGAGTGTCTTAGTCAACAGAGCCTTATCAGAGTCAATTTTGTATCGGCAAGGACTGAGGCAGGGTGATCCCATCTCGCCATTCCTTTTTGTGCTTGCCATGGACCCTTCGCAGCGAATCATGAACCTAGCCACCGAACGAGGCCTCCTTTCTAAGCTACCCGGGCGCCGTCCGGTGATGCGTTGCTCCTTCTACGCCGATGATGTTGTCCTGTTTCTGAAGCCGTCGGCGCCGGACGCTAATATGATAAAGCTGCTGCTCACATTCTTCGGGCACGTCACTGGCCTGCACATGAACATTTCCAAGAGCTCGGCCATGCCCATCCGATGTGGAAACCTAGACCTACAATAGCTACTTCAGCCGCTTGGGGTGTCGGTGAAGCACTTTCCGTGCACATACCTTGGCATGCCGCTCTCCTTACGAGCTCTCAGAAAAGTGGACCTTGAGCCTTGGTTGCTGAAATTTGGTGACAAAACTTCTTGCTGGAAGGGCGGCATGATGGCCAAGAGTGGAAGACTAGTGCTACTAAAATCAACGTTGATCTCCCTTGTTGTCTACTTGATGACTGTGCACAAGCTGCCCGCGTGGATCCGGAAACGGGTTGTCAAGCTCTACACGACGTGGTTGTGGAGCAGTGAGACATCGTGCAATGGAGGCAAATGTAGAGTCATTTGGGCACTATTGGCACGACCGAAGCATTTGGGGGGCCTGGGTTTCTTTGACCTACAGAGATTCGGGGCGCGCTTCGCCTACGATGGCTATGGATATCCTGGCAATAGCCGGAGAGGCCTTGGGTCGGTCTAGGCTTGCCTTGCGACGACTCTGACAGGACGCTATTCTCCATGGCGACATCGATCACAGTAAATGATGGCAGACTAGCCATCTTTTGGCACGACCGATGGCTACAAGGCCTCTGTCCAAAGATAGTTGCTCCAAACCTGTTCAGGATCTCCATCAGAAAGAATTGCTCGGTTCGGGAAGCATTGCATGAGGATAAATGGATGTTAGATCTAGCGCACGGCCTAACGGCACAGATGGAGGGTGAGTTGACACGACTAGCCGGTTTGCTTGACTCAGTGCTACTGGTTGATGATGCTGCTGATAAGATTGTATGGAGGTTCAAGTTTAGCCAAGAATACACTGCCAAATTAGATTATCAACTCCAGTTCCTGGGATCGGTGCATCCAAATGCGAATGCGCTGATCTGGAAGGGTTGGGCGCCTGCTAAGTGTCGTTTCTTCCTCTGGACGGCAGCTCTGAGCCGTATCCTAACAGCCGACTTGCTCCTTCGCCGCGGCTGGGAAAATAACTATTTCTGCGCGCTATGCAAGCGCAACCTGGAAACGGCCTTTCACCTGCTGGTCGAGTGCCCATGGGCGAAGCAGAGCTGGGAGAGATCGGCGGGGCTTGCCAACATGCCGTCACTGCAGCTTACGGGCTGGGCACATGTTACTAGCATCAACGAGTGGATGCTCACCTGCTGCACGAATGCCGGACCAACAAAACGCAAAGGGGCACTGTCTCTGGTGCACCTAGTCTCGTGGGAGCTATGGGGCGAACGTAACAGACGCAATTTTCAGGATAAAAGGCTGGATGTACGCTCATTTCTACAGCGCGTGAAGGAAGAGATCATTCTTTGGAATATGGCAGGAGCTGGGATCCCTTTCGACCCAGGTTGAGGGGTTTCCTCATGTAATCTTTTTCCTTTTGGCATCTCTCCTTCAGATGCTTTGCCCCTTGGCCTCCCTTGTACTGGTGTTTTCCCTCTGATCAATGAATTTGGTAGATCAACTACCAACATTCAAAAAAAAATAGTAGCTCCGAAGCCACGCATGCCTCCCATGCCGCCCATGGTAGCTCCGAAGCCACCCATGCCTCCCATGCCACCCATGCCGCTCATGCCGCCCACTCCACCCATGCCTCCCATAGTAGCTCCCATGCCTCCCATGGCCACGGCTCTTTTTTGGACCAAGACCTCTTCACGGGCAAGATTGGCGTACTCCTTTTACTTCTCATCGAGGGTAGATGTGTCCATGAAGAACAAATACTTCTCCCATTCCAACAATCTAGTTCGCTCCTCCATGGCCAATTTCTTCTCCTCCAATGCCACCTTCCTCTCCTCGACCGCCACCCTCCTCTCCTCAGCCGACGCATCTTGGTTCCTTGCCATCTTCCTCACCCTCATTTGTTTCCTTTCTTGCGTTCACAATAGCTTTCATATCATTTTTAGCTCATCATCTCCTTTCATCTTCTTCTTTTCTTTTTCGTCTTTCTTGCATCCATTTGGTCTTTATGGCTTGGAGTATGCAACTGAGTTTTGTGTAGGGCTTCTCTTGCCGTCATCACTTGATGCCTCCTCATCATCATCATCCAAATCAATAGTTCCCTTGTGTTTGTTGCTCTCCTCATCGACACCATCACGGGGTTTCCATTTATCATCATTCTTCAACGCATCATAGCAATGAGGCAAGGTAAATGATCTCCCTTTCTTGGTCTTCTTCTCTTCTCCTTGAAATAAGTTTTGTGCAATAGTGAACTAAAAACAAAAGAAGAAGTTAGCACTTGAAACACCAAGAATAAGCATGAACATGGAAGAATCATGAAAGAAATGGAACTTACCCTATCTCTATCATTAGTGCCACTTGGGTTTAATGTGTCAACTGCCTTAACTGTGGCCGCCCACCTTTGACAATCTTTGTTGATTGTCGACCACCGGAACGAAGAGGTCTTTCCGTGCGGTCAATTCCACTTTTGTTGTGTAAATCAAAGTGCTCCTTCATCCAGATCCAATATGCATCTCTACTTTGATCCCCTCCAATGGTGGCATCCCTAGACACTTGCAACCATGTATTGCATAGCAAGATGTCTTCGTCCATGGTGTAGTTGCCCGCTCTTCCTTTCGGTGCATCGATGATACCTTCACCATCCTCATCCACCTCAAACTCATGATCATCGAGATGCACATCATTGGTTTGAGACCAATGAGAATTATTGGAGCCAACACCCATAGTTGACATATATGTCTCATCGTTGAAGCTACAAAGTATATAGAACAAAGCAAATAAGCTATCCATATGTATGCATTCAAAAAGCAACAACAACAAAAAGTGGGAGAAATTTTACCTTGTGGGAATTTCATCGAACACCTTGTGGGCATCGGCCACCGGCGCAACAAGCAAGCTCGCCGGCACTTCGGTCGCCGCCGCATCCATTGCACGCCCTGCAAGCTTCTTCTTCGGCCGCCTAGAGGAGCCATCCGCTGCCTCATTCTTCTTCCCGGACACCTTGCCCGCCATCGCCTGCACTGCATTTGGGAGCTTCGAGAGAGGGGCACGTGGCTTCTCGGCGGGCGTCGGCGCGACGCCACCCGCCGCCGAGGTCGTTCGTGGCGCCATGCAAAGCCTGCGCGCGAGACCGGTGCTTGGAGGAGCTGTTGGAAATATGCCCTAGAGGCAATAATAAAAGCATTATTATTATATTTACTTGTTCATGATAATTGTCTTTATTCATGCTATAATTGTGTTATCCGGAAATCGTAATACATGTGTGAATAACAGCCACCAACATGTCCCTAGTAAGCCTCTAGTTGACTAGCTCGTTAATCAACAGATAGTCATGGTTTCCTGACTATGGACATTGGATGTCATTGATAACGAGATCACATCATTAGGAGAATGATGTGATGGACAAGACCCAATCCTAAACATAGCATAAAGATCGTATAGTTCGCTTGCTGGAGTTTTTCCAATGTCAAGTATCTTTTCCTTAGACCATGAGATCGTGTAACTCCCGGATACCGTAGGAGTGCTTTGGGTGTACCAAACGTCACAACGTAACTGGGTGACTATAAAGGTAGACTACGGGTATCTCCGAAAGTGTCTGTTGGGTTGACACGGATCAAGACTGGGATTTTTCACTCCGTATGACGGAGAGGTATCACTGGGCCCACTCAGTAATGCATCATCATAATGAGCTCAAAGTGACCAAGTGTCTGGTCACGGGATCATGCATTACGGTACGAGTAAAGTGACTTGCCGGTAATGAGATTGAACGAGGTATTGGGATACCGACGATCGAATCTCGGGCAAGTAACATATCGATTGACAAAGGGAATTGCATACGGGGTTGATTGAATCCTCGACATCATGGTTCATCCGATGAGATCATCGTGGAGCATGTGGGAGCCAACATGGGTATCCAGATCCCGCTGTTGGTTATTGACTGGAGAGTCGTCTCGGTCATGTCTACATGTCTCCCGAACCCGTAGGGTCTACACACTTAAGGTTCAGTGATGCTAGGGTTGTGAAGATATGTATATGCAGTAACCCGAATGTTGTTCGGAGTCCCGGATGAGATCCCGGACATCACGAGGGGTTCCGGAATGGTCCGGAGGTAAAGAATTATATATAGGAAGTGCTATTTCGGCCATCGGGACAAGTTTCGGGGTCACCGGTACTATACCGGGACCACCAGAAGGGTCCCGGGGGTCCACCGGGTGGGGCCACCTATCCCGGAGGGCCCCATGGGCTGAAGTGGGAAGGGATCCAGCCCAAAGTGGGCTGGGGCGCCACTCCCCTAGGGCCCATGCGGCTAGGGTTGAGGGGAAACCCTAAAGGGGGCGCCCACTTGCTTGGGGGGCAAGCCCCCCCTAGGAGATCCCATCTCCTAGGGCCGGCGCCCCCCCTTGGAACCCCTATATATAGTGGGGAAGAGGAGGGACTTCAGAGAACAGCCTTTGGTGCCTCCCTCTCTCCCCGTTACGTCTCTCTCTCGTAGTATAGGCGAAGCCCTGCTACTGTGACGCCCTGCATCCACCACCACGCCGTCGTGCTGCTGGATCATCATCAACCTCTCCTTTCCCCTTGCTGGATCAAGAAGGAGGAGATGTCTCCTGACCCGTACGTGTGTTGAACGCGGAGGTGCCGTCCGTTCGGCGCTTGGTCATCGGTGATTTGGATCACGTCGTGTTCGACTACATCATCCCCGTTCTTTGAACGCTTCCGCACGCGATCTACAAAGGTATGTAGATGCATCTGATGACTCGTTGCTAGATGAAGTCCTAGATGGATCTTGGTGAAACGAGTAGGAAATTTTTTGTTTTTTGCAACGTTCCCCAACAGTGGCATCATGAGCTAGGTCTATGCGTAGTTCTTCTTGCGCGAGTAGAACACAATTTGTTGTGGGCGTAGATTTGTCAACTTTCTTGCCGCTACTAGTCTTTTGTTGCTTCAGCGGTATTGTGGGATGAAGCGGCCCGGACCAACCTTACACGTACGCTTACGTGAGACCGGTTCCACCGACTAACATGCACTAGTTGCATAAGATGGCTGGCGGGTGTCTGTCTCTCCCACTTTAGTTGGAGCAGATTCGATGAACAGGGTCCTTATGAAGGGTAAATAGAAGTTGACAAATCACGTTGTGGCTTTCACGTAGGTAAGAAAACGTTCTTGCTAGAACCCTAATTCAGCCACGTAAAACTTGCAACAACAATTAGAGGACGTCTAACTTGTTTTGCAGCAAGTGCTTTGTGATATGATATGGCCAAAGTTGTGATGAATGATGAATGATCTATATGTGATGTATGAGATGTTCATGCTATTGTAATAGGAATCACGACTTGCATGTCGATGAGTATGACAACCGGCATGAGCCATAGGAGTTGTCTTTATTTTTTGTATGACCCGCGTGTCATTGAGAAACGCCATGTAAATTACTTTACTTTATTGCTAAACGCGTTAGCCATAGTAGTAGAAGTAATAGTTGGCGAGCAACTTCATGGAGACACGTTGATGGAGATCATGATGATGGAGATCATGGTGTCAAGCCGGTGACAAGATGATCATGGAGCCCCAAGATGGAGATCAAAGGAGCTATGTGATATTGGCCATATCATGTCACGTTTATTATTTGATTGCATGTGATGTTTATCATGTTTTTGCATCTTGTTTACTTAGAACGACGGTAGTAAATAAGATGATCCCTCATAATAATTTCAAGAAGTGTTCCCCCTAACTGTGCACCGTTGCGACAGTTTGTTGTTTCAAAGCACCACGTGATGATCGGGTGTGATAGATTCTAACGTTCACATACAACGAGTGTAAGACAGATTTACACATGCAAACACTTAGGTTGACTTGACGAGCCTAGCATGTACAGACATGGCCTCGGAACACAGAAGACCGAAAGGTCGAGCATGAGTCGTATAGAAGATACGATCAACATGAAGATGTTCACCGACGTTGACTAGTCCGTCTCACGTGATGATCGGACACGACCTAGTTAACTCGGATCATGTTATACTTAGATGACTAGAAGAGGGATGTCTATCTAAGTGGGAGTTCATTAAATAATTTGATTAGATGAACTTAATTATCATGAACTTAGTCTAAAATATTTACAATATGTCTTGTAGATCAAATGGCCAACGTAGTCCTCAACTTCAACGTGTTCCTAGAGAAAACCAATCTGAAAGACGATGGCAGCAACTACACGGACTGGGTCCGGAACCTGAGGATCATCCTCATAGCTGCCAAGAAAGATTATGTCCTACAAGCACCGCTGGGTGACGCACCTATTCTCCCTGCTGAACAAGACATTATGAACGCTTGGCAGGCACGTACCGATGACTACTCCCTCGTTCAGTGCGGCATGCTTTACAGCTTAGAGCCGGGGCTCCAAAAACGTTTTGAGAGACACGGAGCATATGAGATGTTCGAAGAGCTGAAAATGGTTTTCCAAGCTCATGCCCGGGTCGAGAGATATCAAGTCTCCGACAAATTCTTCAGCTGTAAGATGGAGGAAAACAGTTCTGTCTGTGAGCACATACTCACTATGTCTGGGTTGCATAACCGCTTGACTCAGCTGGGAGTTAATCTCCTAGATGATGCGGTCATTGACAGAATCCTCCAGTCGCTTCCACCGAGCTACAAGAGCTTTGTGATGAACTTCAATATGCAGGGGATGGAAAAGACCATTCCTGAAGTATTTGCTATGCTGAAATCAGCAGAGGTAGAAGTCAAGAAGGAACATCAAGTGTTGATGGTGAATAAAACCACTAAGTTCAAGAAGGGTAAGGGTAAAAAGAACTTCAAGAAGGACGGCAAGGAAGTTGCCGCGCCCGGCAAGCAAGCTGCCGGGAAGAAGCCAAGGAATGGACCCAAGCCCGAGACTGAGTGTTTTTATTGCAAGGGAAGTGGTCACTTGAAGCGGAATTGCCCCAAATACTTAGCGGACAAGAAGGCCGGCAAAACAAAAGGTATATGTGATATACATGTAATTGATGTGTACCTTACCAGTACTCGTAGTAGCTCTTGGGTATTTGATACCGGTGCAGTTGCTCACATTTGTAACTCAAAGCAGGAGCTGCGGAATAAGCGGAGACTGGCGAAGGACGAGGTGACGATGCGCGTCGGGAATGGTTCCAAGGTCGATGTGATCGTCGTCGGCATGCTACCTCTTCATATTAGTTTTGAACCTCAATAATTGTTATTTAGTGCCAGCTTTGAGCATGAACATTGTATCGGGATCTCGTTTAATTCGAGATGGCTACTCATTTAAATCCGAGAATAATGGTTGTTCTATTTATATGAGAGATATGTTTTATGGTCATGCTCCTATGGTGAATGGTTTATTCTTAATGAATCTCGAGCGTAATGCTACACATGTTCATAGTGTGAGTACCAAAAGATGTAAGTTTGATAATGATAGTCCCACATACTTGTGGCACTGCCGCCTTGGTCACATAGGTGTCAAACGCATGAAGAAGCTCCATGCAGATGGACTTTTAGGGTCTCTTGATTATGAATCATTTGACACGTGCGAACCATGCCTCATGGGTAAAATGACCAAGACTCCGTTCTCAGGAACAATGGAGCGAGCAACCAACTTATTGGAAATCATACATACTGATGTGTGCGGTCCAATGAGTGTTGGGGCTCGCGGTGGCTATCGTTATGTTCTCACCCTCACTGATGACTTAAGTAGATATGGGTATATCTACTTAATGAAACACAAGTCTGAAACCTTTGAAAAGTTCAAGGAATTTCAGAGTGAGGTTGAGAATCAACGTGACAGGAAAATCAAGTTTCTACGATCAGATCGTGGAGGAGAATACTTGAGTCACGAATTTGGCACATACTTAAGAAAATGTGGAATAGTTTCACAACTCACGCCGCCTGGAACACCTCAGCGTAATGGTGTGTATGAACGTCGTAATCGCACTCTATTAGATATGGTGCGATCTATGATGTCTCTTACCGATTTACCGCTATCTTTTTGGGGCTATGCTTTAGAGACTGCCGCATTCACTTTAAATAGGGCTCCGTCTAAATCCGTTGAGACGACACTGTATGAATTATGGTTTGGGAAGAAACCTAAGCTGTCGTTTCTAAAATTTTGGGGATGCGATGCTTATGTCAAGAAACTTCAACCTGAAAAGCTCGAACCCAAGTCGGAAAAATGCGTCTTCATAGGATACCCTAAAGAAACTATTGGGTATACCTTCTACCTCAGATCCGAAGGCAAGATCTTTGTTGCCAAGAATGGATCCTTTCTAGAGAAAGAGTTTCTCTCGAAAGAAGTAAGTGGGAGGAAAGTAGAACTTGATGAAGTATTACCTCTTGAACCGGAAAAGGGCGCAACTCAAGAAAATGTTCCTGAGGTGCCTGCACCGACTAGAGAGGAAGTTAATGATGATGATCAAGATACTTCTGATCAAGCTCCTACTGAAATTCGTAGGTCCACAAGGACACATTGCGCACCAGAGTGGTACGGCAACCCTGTCTTGGAAATCATGTTGTTAGACAACAGTGAACATTCGAACTATGAAGAAGCGATGGCGGGCCCGGATTCCGACAAATGGCTAGAAGCCATGAAATCCGAGATAGGATCCATGTATGAAAACGAAGTATGGACTTTGACTGACTTGCCCGTTGAATGGCGAGCCATAGAGAATAAATGGATCTTTAAGAAGAAGACAGACGCGGATGGTAATGTGACCATCTATAAAGCTCGGCTTGTCGCTAAGGGTTATCGACAAGTTCAAGGGGTTGACTACGATGAGACTTTCTCACCGGTAGCGAAGCTAAAGTCCGTCCGAATCATGTTAGCAATTGCCGCGTTTTACGATTATGAAATATGGCAAATGGACGTCAAAACGGCATTCCTTAATGGTTTCCTTAAGGAAGAATTGTATATGATGCAGCCGGAAGGTTTTGTCGATCCTAAGAATGCTGACAAGGTGTGCAAGCTCCAACGCTCGATTTATGGGCTGGTGCAAGCATCTCGGAGTTGGAACATTCGCTTTGATGAGATGATCAAAGCGTTTGGGTTTACACAGACTTATGGAGAAGCCTGCGTTTACAAGAAAGTGAGTGGGAGCTCTGTAGCATTTCTCATACTATATGTAGATGACATACTTTTGATGGGAAATGATATAGAACTCTTGGACAGCATCAAGGCCTACTTGAATAAGAGTTTTTCAATGAAGGACCTTGGAGAAGCTGCTTATATATTAGGCATCAAAATCTATAGAGATAGATCGAGACGCCTCGATAGGTCTTTCACAAAGCACATACCTTGATAAGATATTGAAGAAGTTCAATATGGATCAGTCTAAGAAGGGGTTCTTGCCTGTGTTGCAAGGTGTGAAATTGAGCTTAGCTCAATGTCCAACCACGGCAGAAGATATAGAAGAGATGAGTGTCATCCCCTATGCCTCAGCCATAGGTTCTATTATGTATGCCATGCTGTGTACCAGACCTGATGTAAACCTTGCCGTAAGTTTGGTAGGAAGGTACCAAAGTAATCCCGGCAAGGAACACTGGACAACGGTCAAGAATATCCTGAAGTACCTGAAAAGGACTAAGGAAATGTTTCTCATTTATGGAGGTGACGAAGAGCTCGTCGTAAAGGGTTACATCGACGCTAGCTTCGACACAGATCTGGATGACTCTAAGTCACAAACCGGATACGTGTATATTTTGAATGGTGGGGCAGTAAGCTGGTGCAGTTGCAAGCAGAGCGTCGTGGCGGGATCTACATGTGAAGCGGAGTACATGGCAGCCTCGGAGGCAGCACATGAAGCAATTTGGGTGAAGGAGTTCATCACCGACCTCGGAGTCATACCCAATGCGTCGGGGCCGATCAAGCTCTTCTGTGACAACACTGGAGCTATTGCACTTGCCAAGGAGCCCAGGTTTCACAAGAAGACAAGGCACATCAAGCGCCGCTTCAACTCCATTCGTGAAAATGTTCAAGATGGAGACATAGATATTTGTAAAGTACATATGGACCTGAATGTAGCAGATCCATTGACTAAACCTCTCCCTAGAGCAAAACATGATCAACACCAGAATTCCATGGGTGTTCGATTCATCATAATGTAACTAGATTATTGACTCTAGTGAAAGTGGGAGACTGTTGGAAATATGCCCTAGAGGCAATAATAAAAGCATTATTATTATATTTCCTTGTTCATGATAATTGTCTTTATTCATGCTATAATTGTGTTATCCGGAAATCGTAATACATGTGTGAATAACAGACACCAACATGTCCCTAGTAAGCCTCTAGTTGACTAGCTCGTTAATCAACAGATAGTCATGGTTTCCTGACTATGGACATTGGATGTCATTGATAATGAGATCACATCATTAGGAGAATGATGTGATGGACAAGACCCAATCCTAAACATAGCATAAAGATCGTATAGTTCGCTTGCTGGAGTTTTTCCAATGTCAAGTATCTTTTCCTTAGACCATGAGATTGTGTAACTCCCGGATACCGTAGGAGTGCTTTGGGTGTACCAAATGTCACAACGTAACTGGGTGACTATAAAGGTAGACTACGGGTATCTCCGGAAGTGTCTGTTGGGTTGACACGGATCAAGACTGGGATTTGTCACTCCGTATGACGGAGACGTATCACTAGGCCCACTCAGTAATGCATCATCACAATGAGCTCAAAGTGACCAAGTGTCTGGTCACGGGATCATGCATTACGGTACGAGTAAAGTGACTTGCCGGTAACGAGATTGAACGAGGTATTGGGATACCGACGATCGAATCTCGGGCAAGTAACATATCGATTAACAAAGGGAATTGCATACGGGGTTGATTGAATCCTCGACATCGTGGTTCATCCGATGAGATCATCGTGGAGCATGTGGGAGCCAACATGGGTATCCAGATCCCGCTGTTGGTTATTGACCGGAGAGTTGTCTCGGTCATGTCTACATGTCTCCTGAACCCGTAGGGTCTACACACTTAAGGTTCGGTGACGCTAGGGTTGTAAAGATATGTATATGCAGTAACCCGAATGTTGTTCGGAGTCCCGGATGAGATCCCGGACGTCACGAGGGGTTCCGGAATGGTCCAGAGGTAAAGAATTATATATAGGAAGTGCTATTTCGGCCATCGGGACAAGTTTCGGGGCCACCGGTACTGTACCGGGACCACCGGAAGGGTCCCGGGGGTCCACCGGGTGGGGGCACCTATCCCGGAGGGCCCCATGGGCTGAAGTGGGAAGGGACCCAGCCCAAAGTGGGCTGGGGCGCCACTCCCCTAGGGCCCATGCGGCTAGGGTTGAGGGGAAACCCTAAAGGGGGCGCCCCCTTGCTTGGGGGGCAAGCCCCCCACCCCTAGGCCGCCGCCCCCTAGGAGATCCCATCTCCTAGGCCGGCGCCCCCCCCCTTGGCACCCCTATATATAGTGGGGAAGAGGAGGGACTTTAGAGAACAGCCTTTGGTGCCTCCCTCTCTCCCCGTTACGTCTCTCTCTCGTAGTATAGGCGAAGCCGTGCTACTGTGACGCCCTGCATCCACCACCACGCCGTCGTGCTGCTGGATCATCATCAACCTCTCCTTTCCCCTTGTTGGATCAAGAATGAGGAGACGTCTCCCGACCCGTACGTGTGTTGAACGCGGAGGTGCCGTCCGTTCGGCGCTTGGTCATCGGTGATTTGGATCACGTCGTGTTCGACTACATCATCCCCGTTCTTTGAACGCTTCCGCACGCGATCTACAAAGGTATGTAGATGCATCTGATGACTCGTTGCTAGATGAACTCCTAGATGGATCATGGTGAAACGAGTAGGAAATTTTTTGTTTTCTGCAACGTTCCCCAACAGGAGCACCGATGGAGGCGAAGCCAAAGCTCCCCGCATTAGAATTTGCACCGGCGGAGGCGGCGAAGGGGTCGCGGGTGTAGGAAGGGGTGAGGGGGATGTCGGCGCGGCCGTCCGTCGGGCGAATTTGCCGACCACGGCGCGGCCGGAGAGGGTGCAGCGTGGGCGCTCGAGTGTGCAGCATGCGGGAGCGGGCACACGAAATGAGCGGCGTGCGATGTCGTTTCACCCCGCGCGCTGAACCACTTATGCCGCGCGCGTGTTTTTTCGCCTCTGCTGGAGCGCCCGGAGCGGCTGCGCGCGCAAAAAACAGAATTTTTCCAGCGCGCGGCTGTTGGAGATGCTCTTATGTTGCTCTGTCAATAGCCAAGCATATTTGTAGATGGATAAAGGAGTATTCTTCTACCTTCGAATGGATTTCCTGATGTTAATGGACTAGAACAATGGAAACCATGTGTGTGTTTTATTTTTTGTAGTACCAGAAAGGTTAGAACTTTCTTTTGGCATGGCTTCACTAGCAACATCATAAGGCTATGAGAAATAGTTAATCGATTTACAATCACACAATTTGTTAACATCTTAATGGATTGATGATCATTTAGAAGCATAGTCCATGGGTTTATCATTGTTATCGTTCTCTGTAGTCATTCCTTCAAATTTTATGGGGAAAATCATGATGTTTGTTATACATATTTTGGATTGATAAAATATTGCAGTTTCGGCTGCCTGCTGATACAAAGTATAGGACGATTTTGCGGTCATTTCGCCGCAATATGGGTCATGTCAGATGATATTGAATGGATTTTGTAGTTCTCTACCTAGGTTGTAATAGATCATGAACGTATTCTGTCTCAAATGAGCATATATAGAAATAGTTTTGAAATGTGGGAAGGGTAGTTTTAGCATATTTTGAATTTGAGAATAGATACATATTAGTAAGCACTCCCAAAGAAAGCATAATTTATGTTTAGATTATGCAAATACTTTGTAATCAACAAATAATGAAAAGCAAGTGAATGTATGTTTTACCTGAATTGTAGTTCAGATAAGTTGCATGCACACCTTCTTCAGTGTATAAAACAACACATAAGTAGTAATAATACTCCATGATAAATGAACTAACAAATCAGACATCCTGATTACATGAATGTAATGTCTTATCCTTGAAGAACTCTGGACGTGTGAGGTAGAAGGTGTTCTTCAATACATGCTCATGGGTGCACAAACCTTTGATGTTGTTGCGGTTTAGGCACTATGAATCCACACGAGTGGAGTCAGTAGAAAACAAGCAGTCGAAAGCAATTTGAATGAGATTAAGTGATATAGATGGAAATTTACTATCATTCCAGCCGGTAGATTCAAATCCATTTGGGTTTTGTAGGGTACGGCGAGCGGGGTCGCCGCTAGGAGATGAGCACAGGCAGTGCATTTATTGGCTGGCGATCGTTGGCGGCGAGGACTTGCGGTGACTGGCGCCGATGACATAGGGAGATGTTACGGCGGATTGATTTGAGAATTTGATTGGGAAGAAAAAGGATCATGCAAAGAAGATTACGGAGGAGGAAGTTGATGCGACTGCAACGGAGGGTCTGCGGTTCAAGTGGAAATAAATGTGAGAACATCATTTGAGGGTGTGAACCGGAAATTAGCCCCCCCCCGCGTCGCCTCCTCTGGCGACTCAAGGGAAACCCTACTCGCGCCGCCGCCGGCCCCCTCCCCACCCCTTCCCCTGCTTAGCCGCCGCCGGAGGGAACGCAGGCGAAGCCGCGCGTGACCCAGGGAAGGTGGCGGCGGGGCTCTCTTCGTCGTCTCTGTCCCCGCGCTGGTGCCGCAGCCGCCAGGTGGTACAAGATCTGCGCCACTCCGGGGCGGCAGCCTCTCGTCCCGGCGGGAGGGCCGCACGACAAAGGGCGTCGGTGGCCGTGCTGCTCGGCGGAAGTTGCCCTGTGGCGGACGGCAGGGTCAGGTCTAGGCCCTCGAGGTACGACGCCCTGCGCGAGTTTGTGGGAGGGCTGAGGGCTCTCCACGGCCATGGGGGCGCGGTGCCGGCCGCCCGTGCTCCGGTGGCGCTGCCCAGGGCGCGTGCCGGCGTTGTCCTATGGCTCGCGTTGGTGGTCCGGGCGAGGCAAGCTTGGCGGCGGGGATGGTCTGGCTGGTGGTGGTCAGGGTGTGATGGTCGGGATATGGCATGGCTGGATCTCCGCTCCGTTCTGCGCTGGTGCCCGAGGTGAGCGGTGGCGTCACCCGAGGTACCTTTTTGGTTGGTCCGGCGGGGACGCTCGTTGACGAGTTGCAGGAGGTGGTAAGGTCTTGTGCTGCTATGCTTTTCCAGACTGGGCGGCCGACGTCTGCGGTGAGGTTAGAGGTGCGATGCTTCAAGCGAAAGCCTGGTGTTGGACTTGTGTCGACAGCGATGACGGTGACGCCTTTGGGCGCCATTTTTTTCCTTCTTGGAGGAGTCATTGTGAAGCTCCCGCAGCTCATCCTTACAATGTGCTCCGGGCGAAAGCCTAAGATCTACTGTTGGATCGGACTACAACGATGTCCTCGATGTCGTTACCCCGTTGGGGGCGAAGTCTTGGAGCCATTGATCCATTGTTGGTCGTTTCTCGTCTTGGCTCGAGCACGATTGGTCAGGCTGGGGATGTGGGGTATCTGGTGGTGGTGGTGGAAGCAAACTATGGTTATGGCTACTGCCTTGGTCATCCTGGTGCCAACTATTGACCTCTCTTTTGGGGGCTCGTGGCGTCGGTGAAGTCTTGAAGTACGGTGCCCTTCGGCGACGCATGAGGTTTGGTTGCCTCGCATAGTGTTCTGGTTCTCTCTAATTGTGGTGGCGGCCGTGGTCTGGCTCAGAGGAGGTGCACGGATGTCTTGGCGAAACATTGCCCTTCGGCACGGTCTGTGGCTCTCTCTATCGTGTCATGGCTCGGCAGTGGGAAGCCCTTCGATGGCGGTTGCGACTCTCCTAGCTCTTCAAGGTGCAGAGTGATCGCAGTGCAGCAAGCAACTTCTTTTCTACATCTTCTCGGTGTTGATTCTCCCTTCGACTGATTCAACAATGCTAGTTTCCCGTTTCTTCTCAGTCTGCTTAGTGGTGTTGGGTGCTAAGTTCTTGGTGCTGGCTAATTGTCATAGCTTGTTTCTGGTTCTTCTCTCTTGTTCCTTATTCTTTATTGTGTGTGTTGGGTGCTACTTGTTGTAGCCGTTGTGTTGTATCTCAGTCCCACTTATGATAATGAAAATGGTTCAGGCCGGCGTAAGCCCGCCGTAGCACCGTCGAAAAAAACCCGGAAATTAGGAATGTAAGCATGAAATTGCAAAACTAGATGTGTTAAGTTTGTCGGTACAAAACATAGACGTGGACGTACATTTCGTAATGATTGGTTTTACGCCAAAAAAGGAGAATGCAAGCGAGGGAATGAGAAGAACGCAAGTTTGAGCATACATGATTTGACAGTAGAAACATAAACTAGAATAGAAAAGAAAGTAAAGGCAAGTTTCGAAAAATGTAACTTCATAGAAGAATTTTTTTGAACACTCATAGAAGAATATATAATATTAGGATTAAGAAGAGACGATGACGACAATTATCTCGCAGAAGAATCGTTGCATTTGGAAGGATGAAATCATAATCGTGTTTGCAAGGAAAATATCAAAATTAAGGATGAACAGAACAAAAAATGCACGTTGGCCATGCAAGGATGTGGTGTAAACACTGAATAGTTAGCAACAGAAAAGAGTGTGTCCCATGAATTAGGAATTCATAAGGACATGTATGGGGGACAAAAGAATGCAGAGTGATGAATTAAGAACCTAAACAGGAAGATAGGTGGGCGGATGTATCACGAATAACGTGACTGAATGATTGAAAGAAGAATACAGATGACCCGAATATGAAGAGCATGAAAAACTCACAGAGTGACGGGTGTACCAATGAAGAAGTTGATGTACAGTACCAATGCAAAAAATATAAATGAACAATGATAATGAATGTGAAGACGATTGAACGGGACGACCGGTTGAAGGAGGAGGAAGGAAAGACGTACATGAACAATTGCGTGATGTAGTAGCACAAGGTGGACATGTATATTATGACGTGTTCACACGCTTCCCAATTTTTCATCTACTCCTTATGTTTCAAAATGTAAGACAACAACAATTTCCCTATCGAATCGAGTTTTCGGATCACATCACAGATCACGACGGCACACTTATGTACCCTTGTGAATCCCTCAGTGCATTATTCTACTTCAAAACAAATCGATCTCTTGTAGGTTTGGGACAAAGGGACGCCTCCAGATCCCTCCCGATCCCCTCCGCCTCCAGATCCCTTATGATCTCCTCCGCCCCCCCTTCCCTCTGCCTCCCCTCCCGCCGCCGCCGGATCCCGGCTGGGCAAAGCCCGTGTGGGGGGATGATGGCAGCGGCAGGGCGTCCCTCCGTCGCCATTTGGAGGCGTGGTTGTGACGGTGGACCTTGAGTGGGCGTCTCGGGATGACATGTGTGTGGCCCTGGCGTCGGTCACGCAGCAATGTGACCTCCTCTATCTTTCGTTGTGCTCATCGTTGGTTCAAAGGGATTTGGTGGTGGGTGTTGCCTTGCGGTGGCTTCCCGGCGACGGATCAAGTGGAGGGGAGATGGTGGCCTAGCTGCTGAAGTGGGTGAGGATGCCACCATCGTCGGTGGCGCCCGTGGGTGTCGTTTTTCTAGTTGGAGGCGATGATGGGGACGTCCCTCCCTCCATTGTTTCCGGGGGAAACCTCAGATCTGGAGGAGGCTACCATTGACGGCGGCGCCCGTGGGTGTCATAGCCCTCGTTGGAGGCGCTGAGGGGCCTCCTGGATCGGATGATGACGACGTCTTCTTCATCGCTCCCATGGGGGCATCATCTTTGGAGACATTCATTGGCTGGACGGACATGTGGACGGCTTGATGGTTGGGCGTCGGTAGGTGGTGGAGCGGTGCTTCATCCTACACATTGATGGCGGCGGATGGCGGCGGCGTGGCGCAGTGAAGACTCGGCGTCCGATGGGTGACGATGGACTCGTGCAGGAGGAAGACGTTGTCTGGCGTCGTGGTGGCATCGATGGCAGAGAGGCCTGGCAAGGTAGATGCGTCAGTATCTGATCTGAGGATGGAACGATGGACGAAGGAGGTGACGGCCCTTGCAGTGTGCGCATGTGGTGCCCACTGAAAGTGTCTGTCGGATTTCGGGTTCCAGCAGACCCTTAAGGTTCGAACACTGGGGTGCGCGCGGATATCACGTCCTCAACCTCCCCGTCTCACAAAGATCTAAACTAGTAAAGAAATCACACAAGAGACACAAGATTTATACTGGTTCAGGCCGCCATTGTGGTGTAATACCCTACTCTAGTGTGTGGTGGATGGATTGCCTCTTGGCTTGGGGCTGTTTATGATGAACACTACAAGGAAGAACTGCCTCGCGAGGGTCAGTTCTTAGCTGGGGCGACGGGAGTGCT
The DNA here is from genome assembly GCA_034509565.1 of Triticum monococcum. Taxonomy (NCBI): domain Eukaryota; kingdom Viridiplantae; phylum Streptophyta; class Magnoliopsida; order Poales; family Poaceae; genus Triticum; species Triticum monococcum. The sequence goes on from CM067843.1 coordinate 638,252,938, forward strand.
CCCAAGGTATGCAGAGGAGGCTGAAAGTCTCGACCGAAAGCACGCTGAGGCCTGCGCCGCCGTCAACGAGGGTCCTGGTGACGGCCACCTGGCAGATAGTGGGGGTGCACAACAGCGGGAGTGCGCCCGAGCCGACCGGGTTGGTGGGGTGGTCCTCCAAGCTGAAGGTCAGGCCGACCTCAGGCGCCGCCCGGTCCGGGGGAGCCCCCTGCCGTGTAGAGACGGTGTTAACCCGGCGGGCAAAGGGCTTGACGTGGCGACTTGTGGGCGGCGCCTGCGAGCTGCCCAAGAGGGCCGCAACGACCGGAGGCGTCGACGTCGTGGTGCAGTCACTCCGTCGCGCGGGTGGATGCTGGGGTGGTGCTCGCCGCTCGTTTCCCGCCGGGCCGGTGGCGGTGTCGACGGCGGGCGACGGGGAACGGCGAGGACGCCTACCGACGGGGGCCATCCGGGCGACACGAGAAGTGGTGGCGGCCGAGCGCTCGGCGCGGGCCCGACGAGCGTCAGACATGGATGTGACGGTCGGAGGAGAGCGGAGCGGTGGAAGACGAATTCCGGCGCACCCCTACCTGGCGCGCCAAATGTCGGATTTCGAGTTCCGGGAGACCCTTAAGGTTCGAACACCGGGGTGCGCGCAGAAATCACGTCCTCAACCTCCCCGTCTCACAAAGATCTAAACTACTAAGGGAATCACACAAGAGACACAAGATTTATACTGGTTTGGGCCACCATTGTGGTGTAATACCCTACTCCAGTGTGTGGTGGATGGATTGCCTCTTGGGGCTGTTTATGATGAACACTATAAGGAAGAACTGCCTCGCGAGGGTCAGTTCTTAGCTGGGGCGACGAACTGCTGGGAGGAGTTCTGTCACCCCTCTCTCTCTCTCTCTCTTGCTAGCCGGACCAACTACTCTGCGAACCGAGCCCAGAGAAAGCTGACCCCTTCTACGAACTGATCAACCTACCAACTGATCGAACACCGTGCTACGTGGGTGGCCGGTCCTATTTATAGGGGCCCTGGTCCTCTTCCCAAATATCGAGCGGGAAGGGAGCCAACAATGGCGGGCTAATTTGAAGGGGGACAGCAAGTACTCTTATCCTGACTAAAGGTGGTCTTCGCCTGCGAAAGACTCTGCGGTGACGCCGTGCTGGGCTCCATGGTGACCTCCGTCTCGTAGTCCGCTTGGTCCTGGTCTCGTTGCACCGAAATGGCAACCTTTGCCTGATGCCTCGGTACTCCGCGGCTGCGCTTGCCCCCTTTGCACCAAAGAGGAAAGAAGGACGCTGCGCGCGCTGGCACCCGCCTGGTGCTCTGAGTCGTCATGGCTTGCGTCATGGGCACCTCGCGAGGTACCCCGCCTTGAACTCTCCACCTCCTCGCGAGCCAGCCTGACGAGGCTATGCCCGAGGGTGCGCCGTGTCGTCCGCCTCGCGAGGCTTGGCCCCTCGCGAGGGTCTTGAGTCTTGTGTTGATGAAGATGGGCCGGGCTGGGGCCCCACTTGAGCCACGCCGCGGGCCGCAGGCAGGCAAGTCTGGGGACCCCCGTTCCCAGAACGCCGACAGTGTCGGACCGGTGTGTAACCCAATCCAGGTATTGTGGCTTGGATGTGTCATTTGGCATTAGATGTTAGGTGTTGACGTGATGTCTATTTGATATTAGGCTCAAACATTCAGCATCCTTCATCATGGGGATAGGAGTAGCGACATGTGTTGCTACGATGATGGCTTCTGATGTATTACCTTGTAAAAGCTTTATGAATAATTAATAAAATGAATGCATGCATCGCCCACTCGAAAGGTCAGGATACATCCTTCTTCTAAAAAAAGAGCTGGGACAAAGAGCAAACTGGGCTTGTCTCTGAATTAGCAGTAGTGGAGTAGTAGCAGGCACGACTAGGAAGACGCGGCACGGCCTCGATCGAGCGTGGGCACGCATCACTTGGGCATGGACCAAGAATTCGGCATCGTACTCTAGGAGCCTCCTGAGGCGTCCATCCAGCTCCAGCTGCCGCCTGCCAGGATACTCCGTCGATCGATCTATCCACTGCATAGCACTAGCAGGAGTACTACTATTCTTTGGCTCCAAGAGCTTATCTGACGTGACGTGACGTGTTGGACCAAGCTGCTAAGGCGGAGCACCAATACGTGGGTCGCGTTGCCTACCTGTGTGCCCTCCCGCGCCTCTGCTGGTTCTCGCCCCTACCCGTGTGCACCAGCACGGCTGCACGTACGGCCGGCTGTTTTCACCCAGCCGCGTACCGTCAGCTGGGCTGCCGCCGCCGCCTTCCTGCTCTGGTCGCCGTGAAAATCATACTCGGGCTCGGTTCACCATGCGATGCGTGTCCCCTGGAACTACTCTACTGATCGGACGCCGATGGATCCAGCTGTGTGCATTAACGAGCAGAGATCCGTGTTCGTGGTTGCCAACACGCATCGCTTGCCTTGCCTTGCATCGCATGCGGTGCAGTCCAGGATTGATTTCACACCTTTGTTTCCCCCTTAATCAAAACCTTCCATAAACCCGCAGCCGCGACCGCCACGCGGTTTCCAGTCGAGTCCAGTCCCCCTCCTTCGACAGCAAGCAGCCCCACCCGGCCCGACCCTCCCCACCGCCGCCCTCTGCTCTATATAACGCCCTCCGCCGCCGACCCTCCCCGCTCTCTCCCACCCTCATCACCTCCTCGCACGCCACGTTCCTATCCTTCCCCTTCCTCTGCCACAAGCAAGCAGAGAGAAACCCCAAGCCAGCAGGGAGAAACAACGCCGGCGACCACACACAGCCGTACAAGGTGCGTCGCCGTCTTCCCGGTCTCCGGCCCGGTTTGTTTGGAATGTACTACCAATGTGCATCAATTATAACTGACAGTGTGGCACGGACGGTTTTCATGGTGTCGCAGATTGATTCGCACGCGCGCCGCGAGGAGCAGGAGCGGCCGATGATGAGCGACGGCCGGGTCCACCCGGCGGCCACCAGCTCCGACTTCTCCGGCGAGTACGCCTACTCCTCCTCCGACCCCTCCTCCAGCCCGCTCTACAGCTTCCACTTCGAGAAGCCCATCCCGCCGCCTCCCCCGCATCTCCAAAAGCCGCCGGGGCCGCTGCCCGGCACGTACGTGGTGCAGGTGCCCAAGGACAAGGTCTTCCGCGTGCCGCCGCCGGAGAACGCGCGCCTCTTCCAGCACTACACGCGCCGCGCCAAGCGCCGCGCCGGCTGCTCCTGCCTCCGCGCCTGCCTCTACGCCGTCATCATCGTCCTCTCCCTCGCCGTCCTCCTCGCCGCCGCCGTCGGGGCCGTCTACCTCGCGTTCAAGCCCAGGCAGCCGTCCTACTCCGTCGTGTCCCTCGCGGTATCCGGCCTCGCCGGCGTCGGCAACGCCTCGGCCCCCGGCGCGCTCTCGCCGGGGTTCGCCGCGACCGTCCGCGCCGACAACAGCGCCAACGCCAAGGTCGGCGTGCACTACGACGGCGCCGGGAGCCGCGTCGCCGTGTCGTACGAGGGCGTGCGCCTGGCGGACGGCGCGTGGCCGGCCTTCTACCAGGCGCCGGGCAACGTCACGGTGTTCGTGGCGAGGGCCAAGGGCGCCGGGATACGGTTCGCGGAGCGCGAGCGCGGGCAGATGGCCGCGGCGGAGCGGCTCCGGTCGGTGCCGTTCGACGTGGACATCACGGTGCCCGTGCGGCTGCAGCTCGGCGGGGTGAGGACGTGGGCCGTGCCGGTGACGGTGCGCTGCGCCATGGCGGTGGACCGGCTCGCCGCCAGCGCCAAGGTGGTGTCCAGGTCCTGCGACGTCAAGGTGCCGTTCCTCTTCTGGAGGAATTGAAGACGCCGATGCAAGAAAAAATGGTTACTGGCTGATTAGGAGAGCAGTTCTTGCAGGTGGCGGCAAAGGATTCTTGCTGCTTCCGTGATGTTTTTTCTACCCATTAATTTGTATTATGTTGGTTTGATCGAGCAATGTTAATTCTTTTGTCCGTCGAGATCATTTCTGCCGCGAAATTGTGCAGCGGTTAAGATGTTCACGAGGTGCAGCAACCTCTCTTCTCCTGAAAGACTGAAAGAAATTGGTGTTGGTGCACTGGTACCTGTTGTGTTACAATTTGAACAGCTGCTGACGGAAAACAGAAACCTAGTAGGAGTATAAGTTTTGTCATATGGTTTTCAGTAGAAACTATACATTTTAATTTGGTACACTAGCAACTACATATCGTTCGCAAACTTGGATGTACTCCACTTTACACTAGGTCATTTATGCTTTTGCAGTCAAATGGATGTACTCACACACAAGTCCCATGACAAAACTGAACATTCAGTACCAAGGCAACAGGGATGCTTATTAGTCCGGGGGAAGTAACTCAAAATTCTGTGTAGACATGAACATACTCAGCTCGTACATGCACTAAATTTTCAGACTAACATCGACCAACTGAACAAATCAGCTCAACATATGATCAGACTTGCAGGTCAGATATCTACAGTTCAAGCACTTCTGAAGAATCGTTCAGATCCATTTCGAAAGTGGTTTAGAATACGCATTAGTGTGTATGCCAAATGAAATCAACACTTCAGCACAACAATCTTTGACAATATATAGCTCGATGACGATGATTAGGATAGAGCCTGTTCTTCTGGTGTTATCTTTGTCGTCTGGTCAACTAAACTGGTGTGCTTAAAAGAATGCTGTGAGCTCCCAGCGACTAAGTGTAGTGCCTTTCACGTCTTGGCCGGCTGAGCATGAAAACCATATCAGAGAAATTGTCAGAATCTGATCTGTACTTCTGTTTGGATTGGATACCCGTTTCTAGCTCTCAAGACAGTTAGTGCAGCTCCATGAACTTGAACTAATTTTCAAGCCTTTTCGTTTGTCCAAAGTCCATGTAGGAAAACATCTTGTCCGATCAATGTGATATAGTATGCTCAATTCGAGATGTAAACCTGGAAACGTTATCAGAAATGGTCGTTGTAAGGATATACTAGTAGATCGCAACTTAGTTGACCGGACAGGAGCTTATTTAATTATTTTCATCACTTCAATGATCCTGAAATTGATTTAGCCAGTTAGCCATTGTCAAAATATTGGTTAAGATTACCCTGGAAAGAAAATATTGCTAATTCTTCTTGCTGCCAACCAACATTTTTGTAAAGAAACACCTCTAGACACTAACTAACTCACCGATCGTTGCTCAGTTATGAAGCCAAAACTTAGGCGGAAACTGCCTTTGGTGACCGAGCTCACTGGAGGCCTCCGGATTCAAAATTCAAATTTCACTGAAACATATATTTTTACATTTCAAAAAATTCTGAAAAAAGTACAGATATACATGACGGCATAATGCACATGTGTGTAAATTTTTAGGACAAAATACGTTGAAATGAGGGCCGTACAAAAGACAAACCTGGGGCTATTCATCCTCCCATGCTATGAATTTGTCTTTTTTGCGCAGGTCGCATTTCAACATATTTCAACATAAAATTTTACACACATGTGGGTTACATCCTTATATACATGCATATTTTTTTTCAGAATTTTTTAAGACATAAAAAAAATTGAATTTGATTTTAAAAAAATAAAGGTCTCCATGGAGCTCGGACTCCAAAACGCCATTCTCAAACTTAGGACGATATAGAGTAAGTCACCTGAGACATCCATCTCCGAGGTGTTTGGTGCCAAGTGAAAATACAAAGAACAGTAGTAGAAAATCAGCAGAGATGAACACCAATATTTTACCGAAAAAGGCTTTCGCCCCGCTTTATAGATAAAGCAACTCACCACAGCCAAACGGTGCAACAAATGTTCACCCACCCCCCCACACACACAGTCGCACAACATAGAGTACAAATAGGTTCTACTGAGGGCACAACTCAACAAGCCCAGAAAAAGGAAAAACAGAGGCGGGTCAACCGCAGCAGCAACTAAGAAGCTAATCCGGCTCGGGTGGTGGAGGAGGGAGTGGCGGCGCCAAGGGAAGAGCCATCGCGCGAAGGTCGGAGATGATGATGGCGTCTCGGTCCTGGTGGCGTCTAAGCGGCCGCCAGAGCTGCAAATATCCACACATTTTGAACACAACATCAGTAGCACGTCGAAGAGGAACCCGATGAATGACAAGCTTATTACGCACGGTCCAGAGTGTCCACGCAAGCACCCCAATGAGCAGCCACCTAATGTGGCGGCCCGTCATGGGGGAGGCCTGGACCTCAGCGAGGAGATCTGGGAAGTTGGTGTTACACCAGCTGCCACCGACAGCCTCACGGAGGCAGCCCCATAGGAACTGGGCGGACACGCATGAGAAGAAGATGTGCTTCGAGGTTTCTTCTGTCCCACATAGGGGGCAGATGCCATCGCCCGGGCCCTGGCGTTTTACGACCTCCACGCCAGAGGGAAGCCGGCCACAGATCCATTGCCACATGAAGATTCTAATCTTAAGGGGCAAATGGATGGCCCAGATAGACGCAAGGACTGCTGGGCAGGACGAGGGGGCAATGGCCTGGTATAGGGACTTCGTGGAAACGCGACCAGAGGGGTCGAGGCGCCAGGACAGCCGGTCGTGGGGCTGCGCCAGGTCGGTCTCATGGAGAGCCACAACGTCAAGGAGCTCGTGCCACGCGGCAACCTCCGGGGGGCCAAAGGGCCGCCGGAATGCGAGACACCCTAAGTGAATAAGGGCTGTCTCGATGAAGATCCTAGGTTCGACCGCAATGGATAAGAGGTCTGGGAACCTGGCGGTGAAGGGGGGATCCCCAGCCCACCGACCAAACCAAAACATCATGGACGTCCCAGCTCCGACCGAGATGGAGGTCCCAATGCGGAGGACTGGGAGCAGCTGAATGATGGACTGCCAGAACTGGGAGCCGCTTGTCCTAACGCAAAAGGCGAGGGGTTGTCTGCGCAAATATTTGCGGCGGATGATCTGCAACCACAAGCCTCCCTCGCCATTTGCAATGCGCCAGAGCCACCTCGTGAGGAGAGCCAAGTTCATGCGCTTGGAGGACATGATTCCGAGACCACCTTGGTCCCGGGGTTTGTAGATGTCGGTCCAGTGGACCATATGGTACTTCTGCTTGTCACCCTCGCCGGCCCAGTAGAATCGAGCCTGAACCGAACCAATCTCGTGATGTAGCGTTTCGGGGAGACTGTAGAAACTCATAATGAATAGGAGGAGACTGGATAGGGACGAGTTGATGAGGATCGTGGGGCCCGCCTTCGACAGCCATTGGCCCAGCCGCGGCTCGATTCGGTGTTGTAGCTTGAGCACCGAGGGCCTCAGATCGGCCACCGACAGGCGGGAGTCACTAATGGGGATCCCCAGGTAGGTGGTTGGGAATGACCCCAGTTGACAGTTAAGTCGGTCTGCAATACTCTGGCTGCCAGAGGATGAATATCCAAGAACCATCACCTCGCTCTTATCGAAATTTATTTTGAGGCCTGACAGGTGTTGGAAACACAGCAGCAGGAATTTCAGGTTCGAGATATCGGCCTCTGATCCTTGCACCATGATGATGGTGTCATCGGCGTATTGGAGGAGGGAGACACCTCCTCCCTCCACCAAGTGTGGGACGATGCCTAGAATGTGACCGGCGGCCTTTGCCTTATCAAGGATCAAGGCCAGGGCGTCCACCACCATGTTGAACAGGAATGGGGAAAAGGGGTCCCCTTGTCTAACCCCACATAATGTGGGGAAATAGGCCTCGATCTCCCCATTAATGTTCACCGCGGCGCGCCCAGACGTCACCATTTGCATGACCCGAGAGACCCATCAATCGTCAAACCCTTTTCTGAGCAACACTTCCCGAAGGAAGGACCAGCTAACCGTGTTGTAGGCCTTATGGAAGTCAATCTTCAGGAATACCGCTTTGAGGCTTTTGGACCGGACCTCGTGCAGGACTTTGTGGAAGACAAGGACCCCCATCCAAGATATACCGGCCTTGAATGAAGGCGGATTGATCTGGGTGAGTGATGCGGTCAGCTAAAGGGGCCACCTTATTGGCGTACCCCTTTGCGAGAATGCGGAAGATCAAATTGATCACCGTGATAGGACGAAACTGGAGAATGTCCGAAGCGCCGGGCACCTTGGGAATCAAGGTGATAATCCCGTAGTTGAGGCGCTGGTCGTCGATGGAGGGCCATGACCTCCTATTTTATGGCGGGCCAGAAAGTCTGGAAGAACTTAACCGGCAAACCATCAGGGCCTGGGGCGGACTAAGGATTCATTCCTTTCACGAGCCAAACTACCTTCTCAGAGAACGGGGCCGTGAGCGCAGCATTTTCGGTGGCCGAGATGCACTGCGAACCCACCCAGAAGTGGGGTGCAAGTGCCAAGCCTCCCTGAGGGGGGGGGGCAGAGAAAAGGGCTTTATAAAAGCCGTCAACATGAGACCTAATGTCGGCCGGACCCTGCAGGAGGGTCTCCCCATCCCACAGAAAGGGGATGGTGTTACGCCGCCGCCGACCATTGGCGGTCGCCTGGAAGTATGTGGTGTTAGCGCCCCCCTTGAGGATCCATTTTTGGGTGCCCTGAAGGCGCCAATAGGCCTCCTCGTCGGTGTAGATGACCATAAGCTGGTCCTCAAGGTCATAACGCTGCATCCACTCATCAGATGATAAAACCACCGAGTCCGCCTGGAGGATCCAGAGCCTGGATGGAGGTAAGAAGGGCCTCAAAGGTGACATCCTTGATACCCAACAGGATGCCACCTGAGTGCCCGGCGATCCCACTAGAAGGGAGCCAATGCCAGGCAAATAAGTGAGTGCTCAGCCGCTCAAGCTCATACAAGGTGAAATCAGTTCGCATGGTCTCTTGGATTGGTACTATGTCGATCCGCTCATCGCGCATGTACCCTATGAGTTGGCGGCGCCGACCATCCTGGCCGAAACCGCGAATGTTACAAAAGAGGGTCCACATCAAGCCGCCATGGGGGGCTGCTTGACCCCAGGACATGGGAGGCGCTTTGAGCGCAAAGGGCGGCAGTGCGGGAACAGGTGCGACCACAGATCTCCGGGGGGGCCAACGTGGTCTGGTGGGTCAGATGGGCGGACGGGAGGGGGCTGCTGGCCTCAGAGGAGGGCGGGACCAAGCGAGCACGGGCCTCGGCCAACCGACCATGCAGGACTTCCCAGGCACGGATAGCCTCGAATTGGACTAAGGGGGAGAGCCACTTCCCCCCTGAAAACTATATCGTAGTCGGTCGCAACTTTAGCTAGATGTCCAAGCGGGACTGACTCCAAAGCAGAGAACGAACATGTAGAAGAATTTGCTGTGATGACTAGGGTACCCGGCTCGAGGTTGCGGGCCGCAACCCTAAGCTCCACCCGCTCGGAGATGGGCAGAGAGGGGCTGCCTGCCGGCCTAGCAGCATCGATCCGGGCGTTGCGTCGCGAGGACGTCACCGGAGTCGAGGTCGAGCGACCACACTTGGAGTAGGCCATAGACCACAGAGGGTGGGGAGGGGCCGCCAGAGGCGTAGACAGGACGACGGCACCCACACACCCCAAAGCAGGTTGAGGGGGAGTAGGGGTGGCGGGCAGGCGGGGCGAGGTTGGTGGGGACGCGCCCACCTGCAACTCCCCCAGGGTGGCCCGCTCCAGCAGCTCCTGATGCGGCAGAGGAGAGGCCGGGGGGTCAGCTGGCAATAGGGACATCACCGTGGCGAGGGACGCTAAAGGAGTCACGGGCGGAGGCGACGACTCCAGGGGGTCGAGAGCCGTGGGAGACGGAGAAGAGCCTGAGGCGCCGAGAGGTCGAGGAGGCGACATGGCCGGCTGAACGGGGGGAGTCCACAGTTGGCGACACGGCCGGCTGCACATGAGGAGAGACCATGAGGTGAGCGGTCAGCTGATAACCCACAAGTATAGGGGATCGCAACAGTTTTCGAGGGTAGAGTATTCAAACCAAATTTATTGATTCGACACAAGGGGAGCCAAAGAATATTCTCAAGTATTAGCAGCTGAGTTGTCAATTCAACCACACCTGGAAACTTAATATCTGCAGCAAAGTGTTTAGTAGCAAAGTAATATGATAGTAGTGGTAATGGTGGTAAAAGGTAACAGTAGCAAAAGTAATATTTTTGGTGTTTTATAGTGATGATAACAATAGCAACGGAAAAGTAAATAGGCGAAGAATAATATATGGAAAGCTCGTAGGCAATGGATCGATGATAGAGAATTATGCCGGATGCGGTTCATCATGTAACAATCATAACCTAGGGTGACACAGAACTAGGTCCAGTTCATCAATGTAATGTAGGCATGTATTCCGAATATAGTCATACGTGCTTATGGAAAAGAACTTGCATGACATCTTTTGTCCTACCCTCCTATGGCAGCGGGGTCCTATTGGAAACTAAGGGATATTAAGGCCTCCTTTTAATAGAGTACCGGACCATAGCATTAACACATAGTGAATACATGAACTCCTCAAACTACGGTCATCACCGGGAGTGGTCCCGATTATTGTCACTTCGGGGTTGCCGGATCATAACACATAGTAGGTGACTATAGACTTGCGAGATAGGATCAAGAACTCTCATATATTGATGAAAACATAATAGGTTCAGATCTGAAATCATGGCGCTCGGGCCCTAGTGATATGTCTCCAACGTATCTACAATTTTTGATTGTTCCATGCTATTATATTATCTCTTTTGGATGTTTATGGGCTTTACTATACACTTTTATATTATTTTTGGGACTAACCTATTAACCCAGAGCCCATTGCCAGTTTCTATTTTTTCATTGTTTTAGAGTATCGCAGAAAAAGAAAATCAAACGGAGTCCAATTGACCAGAAACTTCACGGGTCTTGTTTTTGGACCAGAAGAAGCCCACGGAGCATCGGAGATGGACCAGGAGAGTCCCGGGCTGCCCACGAGGGTGGGGGGCGCGCCCACCCCTGGGCGCGCCCCCCTGCCTCGTGGACAGCCCGGAGATCCACTGGCGTACTTCTTCCTTTCATATATATATATATATATATATATATATATCCATATACACTAAAAACTTCGGGGAGCACAATAGATCGGGAGTTCCGCCGCGAGAAGCCTCCGTAGCCATCGAAAACCAATCTAGACCCGTTCTGGCACCCTGCCGGAGGGGGAATCCCTCTCCGGTGGCCATCTTCATCATCCTGGTGCTCTCCATGATGATGAGGGAGTAGTTCTCCCTCGGGGCTGAGGGTATGTACCAGTAGCTATGTGTTTGATCTCTCTCTCTCTCTCTCTCTCTCGTGTTCTTGAGGTGGTACGATCTTTATGTATCGCAAGCTTTGCTATTATAGTTGGATCTTATGATGTTTCTCCCCCTCTACTCTCTTGTAATGGATTGAGTTTTCCCTTTGAAGTTATCTTTTCGGATTGAGTCTTTAAGGATTTGAGAACACTTGATCTATGTCTTGTGTGGGATACCCGTGGTGACAATGCGGTATTCTATTGATCCACATGATGTATGTTTTGGTGATCAAATTGCGGGTTCCGTGACCTTGGGAATCTATGCATAGGGGTTGGCACACATTTTCGTCTTGACTCTCCGATAGAAACTTTGGGGCACTCTTTGAGGTTCTATGTGTTGGTTGAATAGATGAATCTGAGATTGTGTGATGCATATCGTATAATGATACCCACAGATACTTGAGGTGACATTGGAGTATCTAGGTGACATTAGGGTTTTGGTTGATTTGTGTCTTAAGGTGTTATTCTAGTACGAACTCTAGGTCTGTTTGTGACACTTATAAGAATAGCCCAACGGATTGATTGGAAAGAATAATTTTGAGGTGGTTTCGTACCCTACCATAATCTCTTCGTTTGTTCTCCGCTATTAGTGACTTTGGAGTGACTCTTTGTTGCATGTTGAGGGATAGTTATATGATCCAATTATGTTATTATTGTTGAGAGAACTTGCACTAGTGAAAGTATGAACCCTAGGCCTTGTTTCAATGCATTGCAATACCGTTTACGCTCACTTTTACCATTAGTTACCTTGCTGTTTATATATATTTCAGATTACAAAAACCATCATCTACTATCCATATACCACTTGTATCACCATCTCTTCGCTGAACTAGTGCACCTATACAATTTACCATTGTATTGGGTGTGTTGGGGACACAAGAGACTCTTTGTTATTTGGTTGCAGGGTTCTTTGGGAGAGACCATCTTCATCTTACGCCTCCTACGGATTGATAAACCTTAGGTCATCCACTTGAGGGAAATTTGCTACTGTCCTACAAACCTCTGCACTTGGAGGCTCAACAACGTCTACAAGAAGAAGATTGTGTAGTAGACATCAAGCTCTTTTCTGGCGCCGTTGTCGGGGAGGTTAGCGCTTGAAGGTATATCTTTAGATCTTGCAATCGAATCTTTTTGTTTCTTGTTTTTGCACTAGTTTTGTTTATAAAAGAAAACTACAAAAAATATGTAATTGAGTTTGCCTCATACACTTCTTCTTTTTAATATCTTCTGTGAGTATGATGGAAAGGAAAATTGTGCCAAAGTGTTAGAAGAAGAATGCATTAAAATGTTTGGCACTAAATATTTGAATGATGAGCATGATTTCAATGTTGTTAGTATGAATTACTTGAATATCCATGATGCTAATGATATGCAAAGCCATAAGCTTGGGGAAGCTATGTTTGATAAAGATGATATTTTTTGTCCCCCAAGTTTTGATGAGCAAATTTATTATGATGAAAGCATGCCTCCTATTTATGATGATTATATTGATGAAAGTGGGTTTGGAGAGGTCATGACTTTATTTTGTGATGAATCCACTATTCCGGAAGAGGTTCCAATTGATTATGAGAACAAAGTTGCTATCTATGATGATTATTGTGATGACTTGTGCTATAAAGAATAATGATATCCATGAAACTTGTCATCATGATTTTAGTTTTCAATTGGATTATGCCTCACATGATAATTATTTTGTTGAGTTTGCTCCCACTATTATTCATGAGAAGAATTTTGCTTGTGTGGACAGTAATAAATTTTCTATGCTTGTAGATCATGATAAGAATGCTCTATGTGATGGTTATATTGTTGAATTCATTCATGATGCTACTGAAAATTATTATGAGGGAGGAACATATGCTTGTAGGAATTGCAATAATATCAAGTTTCCTCTCTATGTGCTTAAAGTTTTGAAGTTATGTTTGTTTTGCCCTTCTATGCTAGTTGATTATTGTTCCCATAAGTTGTTTGCTCACAAAATACCTATGCATAGGAAGTGGGTTAGAATTAAATGTGCTAGTAATATTCTTCATGATTCTCTCTTTATGTTACAATTCTTATCCTTTATGTGAGCATCATTGAAATCATCATGCCTAGCTAGGGGCGTTAAACGATAGCGCTTGTTGGGAGGCAACCCAATTTTATTTTTGTTCCTTGCTTTTTGTTCCTGTTTAGTAATACATAAATCATCTATCCTCTTTTATGATTGAGTTTTTATGTTTTAATTAGTGTTTGTGCCAAGTAGAACCTTTGGAAAGACTTGGGGAAAGTCTTTGAGATCTTGCTGTAAAAAAACAACAACTTTAGCGCTCACGAGAATTGCTGCCATTTTTTTATTGGAGAGTGATATTTAGTTAATTCTTTTTGCATATGATTAATCTATAAATTACTCAGGTCCAGCAATTTATTTTAGAATTTTTGGGGTTCCAGAAGTATACTTTTGATCCAGATTACTACAGACTTTTCTGTTTTTGACAGATTCTGTTTTTATTATGTTGTTTGCTTATTTTGATGAATCTATGAGTAGTATCGGAGGGTATGAACCATAGATGAGTTGTAATACAGTAGATATTACACCAATATGAATTTATAATGAGTTCACAACAGTACCTACATGGTGATTTATTTTCTTATACTAACGGAGCTCACGAGATTTTCTACTTTAAGTTTTGTGTTGTGAAGTTTTCAAGTTTTGGGTAAAGATTTGATGGATTATGGAACAAGGAGTGGCAAGATCATAAGATTGGGGATGCCCATGGCACCCCCAAGATAATCTAAGGACACCTAAAAGCCTAAGCTTGGGGATGCCCCGGAAGGCATCCCCTCTTTCGTCTACTTCCATCGGTAACTTTACTTGGAGCTATATTTTTATTCACCACATGATATGTGTTTTGCTTGGAGCGTCAATTTATTTTGTTAGTATTTGCTTTCTGCTATTTAGAACAATGTTTTTCATCTTTTATTTCAATAAGAGTGGCATTGATAGCCTTTACTATGCCCATTTTACAAGTCTTCATGTTGCTGTTTGAAAACAGAAAGTTTAACGTTGTTGCAATAATTCCCTAGAAAGTCAGAATGTGATAAAATTTTGAAACCTTTTGCATATTAAGATCTGATAAATTTACTATAGTGGGAATTTTCTTTCATAATTTTTGGAGTTAGGGAAGTATGTATCTAGCTGCACTCTTTACAGACTGTCCTGTTTAGGCAGATTGCCGTTATGTTTGCATTGTTTGCATATGTTTGCTTCTTTAATGATTCTATTCAAGGATAGGAATATTAAATATGCAGAGGCATTTAGTATGCAATGTTGAATAATAATTTTAGTGATTTGCTACAGTAGAGTATGATAATTTTTTTGCATTGGTTTATACTAACTTATCTCACGAGTACTTGTTGAGTTTTGTGTGGATGAAGCTTTTGAGATTTAGGGAGACCGTGATATGAGAGGAATTAAGGAGACACAAAAGCTCAAGCTTGGGGATGCCCAAGGCATCCCAAGATAATATTTAAAGAAGTCTCAAGTGTCTAAGCTTGGGGATGCCCCGGTTGGCATCCCGCCTTTCTTCTTCAACAACTATCGGTTAGTTTCGGTTGATCCTAAGTTTTTGCTTCTTCACATGATGTTTGCCATTCTTAGAATGTCATTTTATTTTTCTTTGCTTGCTGTTTGAATAAAATACCAAGATCTGAAATTATTAAATGTTAGAGAGTCTTCACATAGTTGCATAATTATTCAACTACTCATTGATCTTCACTTATATCTTTCGGAGTAGTTTGTTGTTGCTCTAGTGCTTCACTTATATCTTTTTAGAGCACGACAGTTGTTTTATTTTGAAGAAATAGATGAACTCTCATGCTTAAATTATATTATTTTGAGAGTATTTAGAACAGCATCGTAGTTTGCTTTGGTTATGAAACAAGTCCTAATATGATGGGCATCCAAGATGGGTATAATAAAAACTTTCATATAAGTGCATTGAATACTATGAGAAGTTTGATACTTGATAATTGTTTTGAGATATGGAGAAGGTGATATTAGGGTCATGCTAGTTGAGTAGTTGTGAATTTTAGAAATACTTGTGTTGAAGTTTGTGATTCCCGTAGCATCCACGTATGGTGAACCGTTATGTGACGAAGTCGGAGCATGATTTGTTTATTGATTGTCCTCCTTATGAGTGGCGGCCGGGGACGAGCGATGGTCTTTTCCTACCAATCTATCCCCCTAGGAGCATGCGCATAGTACTTTGTTTCGATAACTAATAGATTTTTGCAATAAGTATGTGAGTTCTTTATGAATAATGTTGAGTCCATGGATTATACGCACTCTCACCCTTCCACCATTGCTAGCCTCTCTAGTACCGTGCAAATTTCGCCGGTACCATAAACCCACCATTTATCTTCCTCAAAACAGCCACCATACCTACCTATTATGACATTTCCATAGCCAGTCTGAGATATATTGCCATGCAACTTTCCACCGTTCCATTTATTATGACACGTTTCATCATTGTCATATTGCTTTGCATGATCATGTAGTTGACATTGTATTTGTGGCAAAGCCACCGTTCATAATTCTTTCATACATGTCACTCATGAGTCATTGCACATCCCGGTCCACCGCCAGAGGCATTCATATAGAGTCATACTTTGTTCTAGTATCGAGTTGTAATCATTGAGTTGTAAATAAATAGAAGTGTGATGATCATCATTAATAGAGCATTCTCCCAAAAAAAGAGGCCAAAAAAAGAGAAAGGCCAAATAAAAAAGAAAGGCCAAATAAAAAAAAGAAAGGCCAAATAAAAAATAAAATAAATAAAAATAAAAGGGACAATGCTATTATCCTTTTTTTCACACTTGTGCTTCAAAGTAGCACCATGATCTTCATGATAGAGAGTCTCTTGTTTTGTCACTTTCATATACTACTGGGAAATTTTCATTATAGAACTTGGCTTGTATATTCCAACAATGGGCCTCCTCAAGTGCCCTAGGTCTTCGTGAGTAAGCAAGTTGGATGCACACCCACTTAGTTTCTTTTGTTGAGTTTTCATACATTTATAGCTCTAGTGCATCCGTTGCATGGCAATCCCTACTCACTGACATTGATATCTATTAATGGGCATCTCCATAGCCCGTTGATATGCCTAGTTGATGTGAGACTATCTTCTCCCTTTTTGTCTTTTCCACAACCACCATTCTATTCCACCTATAGTGCTATGTCCATGGCTCACGCTCATGTATTGCGTGAAGATTGAAAAAGTTTGGGAACATCAAAAGTATGAAACAATTGCTTGGCTTGTAATCGGGGTTGTACATGATTTAAATACTTTGTGTGGTGAAGATGGAGCATAGCCAGACTATATGATTTTGTAGGGATAGCTTTCTTTAGCCATGTTATTTTGAGAAGACATGATTGCTTAGTTAGTATGCTTGAAGTATTATTATTTTTATGTCAATATTAAACTTTTGTCTTGAATCTTATGGATCTAAACATTCATGCCAAAATGAAGAGAATTACTTAGAGAAATATGTTAGGTAGCATTCCACAACAAAAATTCTGTTTTTATCATTTACCTACTCGAGGACGAGCAGGAATTAAGCTTGGGGATGCTGATACGTCTCCAACGTATCTATAATTTTTGATTGTTCCATGCTATTATATTATCTGTTTTGGATGTTTATGGGCTTTATTATAAACTTTTATATTATTTTTGGGACTAACATATTAACCCAGAGCCCAGCGCCAGTTTCTATTTTTTCCTTGTTTTAGAGTATCGCAAAAAAGGAAAATCAAACGGACTCAAATTGACCTGAAACTTCCTGGAACTTATTTTTGGACCAGAAGAAGCCCACGGAGTATCGGAGATGGACCAGGAGAGTCCCACGGAGTATCGGAGATGGACCAGGAGAGTCCCGGGCTGCCCACGAGGGTGGGGGGCGCGCCCACCCCTGGGCGCGCCCCCCTGCCTCGTGGACAGCCCGGAGATCCACTGGCGTACTTCTTCCTTTCATATATATATATATATATCCATATACACTAAAAACTTCGGGGAGCACAATAGATCGGGAGTTCCGCCGCGAGAAGCCTCCGTAGCCATCGAAAACCAATCTAGACCCGTTCTGGCACCCTGCCGGAGGGGGAATCCCTCTCCGGTGGCCATCTTCATCATCCTGGTGCTCTCCATGATGATGAGGGAGTAGTTCTCCCTCGGGGCTGAGGGTATGTACCAGTAGCTATGTGTTTGATCTCTCTCTCTCTCTCTCTCGTGTACTTGAGGTGGTACGATCTTGATGTATCGCGAGCTTTGCTATTATAGTTGGATCTTATGATGTTTCTCCCCCTGCACTCTCTTGTAATGGATTGAGTTTTACCCTTGAAGTTATCTTATCGGATTGATTCTTTAAGGATTTGAGAACACTTGATGTATATCTTGCGTGGGATACCCGTGGTGACAATGGGGTATTCTATTGATCCACTTGATGTATGTTTTGGTGATCAACTTGTGGGTTCCGTGACCTTGGGAATCTATGCATAGGGGTTGGCACACGTTTTCGTCTTGACTCTCCGGTAGAAACATTGGGGCACTCTTTGAGGTTCTATGTGTTGGTTGAATAGATGAATATGAGATTGTGTGATGCATATCGTATAATCATACCCCCGGATACTTGAGGTGACATTGGAGTATCTAGGTGACATTAGGGTTTTGGTTGATTTCTGTCTTAAGGTGTTATTCTAGTACAAACTCTTGAATAGATTGATCCGAAAGAATAACTTTGTCGGTGTACTAAAGTAGGGGTACCTTAGTATCCCGAACTTGTGCACGGGCAGTCGCAGCGCCCCGCGGCAAGGCTTGCCGGGCGACCACCAAGATCCTCCACGGTTCCTTTGGAGCCATTCAAGAACAAAGTATCCAAGACCCCGGCAAGAGGAGCTTGCCGGGAAGGCCACGCGAAGCACAAAGACCCCGGCAAGAGGAGCTTGCCGGGAAGGGCCACCAAGGCATCTCGAGAAACTTGCTGCGACGCGCTATGCGCCCCGGCAAGACCCGGTGAGCAACAAGCTCCCGGACGCGACAAGACCCGGTGAGCGACAAGCTCCCGGACGCGGCAAGACAACATCCGCGGCAAGGCGCTTGCCGCGGCAAGCTACTACTCCGCAGCCCGCGCTCCAGCTCACCCACCAACGTGTCGCTCTGGGACCGTTCCTGGTGTACGTGGCGGGAGGCTGTGCAGCCAGGGGCATGAGGTGGCAAGCAGGCGCTGACAAGATAGCCATCGTGGCACACGGTGGCGCCCCTGACGGTCCCTTTCCGCACCGTCTGGGCGACATAGACAGGCATTTAATGCCTTTGTCCCCTGCCGTCAGGGTTAGGTATGATACAACTGTAGCAAGCGGTGGCGCCAACTACCACCTCTTTTACCTTTTTACCCTCATCTCTGTTGCCACCTGTCGGTGACCCCTTTGACATATAAAAGGAGGCCCATGCGCAACAGAGGGGGGGGGGAGGACAACCATTCTCATGCTCGGTCTCACTAGCCACCCAAGTGTATAGTAGCATTCATCGCTCCCGAGCAAGAACACAATACAAATCAAAGCAGGAGTAGGGTTTTACACATCCGTGTGGCCCGAACCTGGGTAAACCGATCGCGTGTGCTCGTGCGTTCGCCTCGATCTGCTCTTCGTGCACTCTCTGCCCCCTGCCGAACTGAAAAGGGGCCCCGGTCCGCCGTGGTCCCATAGGTGTCCGTGGGATCAGTCACCCCCGACATCTTTGGCGCGCCAGGTAGGGGGTGCGTCGAGGCTGTGTGAATCTGATCCGGCGTTCGCACGAGCCGAATCTTCATAATCTTCATCAACATGCCGCCGAAGAAGAAGATTTCGGAGGCAGCCGCTCCGTCTGCGCCGAGTCCTCCATCGCCGGAGCAAACGGCTGGTGGAGAAGACATCGGCGGAAGAGCGGGTGTCAACGAGGGAGCTCGTGGTGCTGCCCGGTCCAAGGACAAGACTGCGCTGCACATCGGCGGCGCAGTCGGCTCCCACAACGACCGGGCGCACTCCAAGACCTCGGCGTCCGTACATGCACCGCGCCCATTCCAGGAGGCGCGGGACCAGCAGCGTCATGGTACCCACGGTACCATACGTCTGCTGGGCCAAGATCAAGCTGGCGGATCCCGGAGCGCTCAAGACCAGCATGCACGCCAACATGCTGGCACGAGCGTGGCACGGTCGCTTGGACGAGATGTTGCTCCTTCTAACGTAGTTAGAAGTCCGAGCATATCACGTTCCTCGCACCGCTCGCTGCCGCCACCTGCCACTCCCGCAGAAGCGTTGGCGCGGGCCCAACTACTCCTAGATTACCCTCCAACACCAGAGAAGATCGATGACTGGAGGGCCACTATCCAGAGCCTCATCGGCTTCGCCAACGGCGACAACCCGCGGCAGCCGAGCACATCGCTGCCGCGGCAAGCCAGCCAAGCGCGAGCCGGTGGTGACAAGACCGGCGAGGGTGCAACCACTGTGCACTCTCCGCCTAGAAGGCCAAGATCACCGACTCGCCGGATCCGCCTCGACAGCGACTCCACCGCGTCGTCAGATCCGCGAGATCGTCGCGATCAGCGCCAAGTTCTTCATGAGAGGCAGCAAGAAGACGCTCGAACACGTATCGAGCGCCGAAGAGAAGCGCGGCGTCGATCAGACCTGCGCGCTAGGCCTTCTGTTGACATGCATGCGCCCGGAGAACCAGGCGACTTGCCGTACGCGGTAGGTTGCCCTGCGTTTACCCGTGAGCTGCGGCAAGTCCAGTGGCCCAGCCAGAAACATTTCAAGCCCGACGTACCGGAGAAGTACGATGGCAAGTCGCACCCGTTAGAGTTCCTCAGCATCTACACCATTGCGGTGCAAGCTGCCGGGGGCGAGACGACAAGGTCCTTGCCAACTACTTCCCGCTCGTGCTCAAGCCCGAAGTAAGATCCTGGCTCATGCACTTGCCGGACAACTCCATATCCTCTTGGGCGGACTTGTGCCATCAGTTTGTCGGCGCCTTTACAGGCGGCCACAAGCCACATGGCCAGGAAAGTGACCTTCACCTGCTTGCCCAGAAGGAAGGAGAGCCCCTGCGCAAGTATATTCAGAGGTTCAGCCATGTGCAGCGCAACATCCCAGACATCCACCCTGCCGCGGTTATCAGCGCGTTCCATCAGAACGTGCCTAACCGCAGGATGCGGGAGGAGATGGCGATGAGCAGGATCAGAGATGTCAGCGAGCTTTACGCCCTGGCCGACAAGTGTGCACGCGCTGAAGAAGGGAGGAAACTCCCCGGAGAGGACACTGGAGCAGGAGGATCTGACAGTGAAGATGCTGCCCCGGCAAAGAAAAACCGGAGGCACAACAGGAACAAGAGAGGCAAAGAGGTACTAGCCGTTGAGCAGTCCGGCAATGATGGCGCCGCCAAGCAAACCAAAGTTGGCAGCTCCGGCAAGGAGGTTGCCGCGTGCACCAACTACCAAGCTGTGGCGGCCGCCGACAAGCAGGACGGCTCCGACAAGCAGTACTGCAAGATTCACCGCACCAAGAGCCATGATCTCCAGAGCTGCAAGAAGGTCGAGTAGCTTGTCTAGCAACAAAAAGCTGAGTACGAGCGGCGCGACAAGGAGAGAGCCCAAGGAGGCGGTGGAGAAGCCGGCAAGAAGCGCGCTGGCCAGGGAGGAAGCCGCGGCAAGGCCAAGCAGCGGCAAGGAGACAGACCTCCCTGCGGCCGCGACAAGGATGAAGACGAAGACGACGACGAAGACATGGATGATGTTGAGAACAGTGAGCAGGAGTTCCAGAAAGCCACGGAAGTTTTGTGCGTTGACGGTGGTGCTTCTCTGCATACTTCCCACCGCCAACTCAAACAGTGGCTGCGGGAAGTTAATGCGGCAGAGCCACCTGTCGAGTCGCGCAAACTTCTGAAATGGTCCAGCACGCCTATCATCTCTGACATTGAGGACCACCCTGATCGCATAACTGCAGTCGGGTGCTTGCCGCTGTTGGTTTCACCAACCATACACAACCTCAAGGTCACCAAGATGTTAGTTGACGGCGGGGCTGGCTTAAATCTAATCTCCTCCGCTATACTCCAGAAACTCCAGATCCCCGACAGCGAGCTCGAAGAGACCGGCACATTCCAAGGAATTAACCCGGGAAGGAGCAAGCCAAAGGGGAAGGTCACGTTGCCGGTGACGTTTGGCAGCGAAATGAACTTTAGAACTGAGAGGGTCACCTTTGACGTTGCCGATTTCCCATTGCCCTACAATGGCATACTTGGCCGTCCAGCACTGGCCAAGTTCATGGCAGCCTCTCACTATGCGTACAACTTGCTCAAGATGCCAGGCTCGATAAGCGTCATCTCTGTCCCTGGCGAATAGAAGGATGCCCTTATCTGCGCCGACAAGATCTACCGGGAAGCAGCAGCTGCGACAGATCACAAGGCGCTTGCCGCTGAAGCTCCCGGGGGGAAGAAGAAGACCAAGTCCGGCAAGAGCTCTGATGCCCACTCCGGCAAGCACACCTCCTCAGAGTGTTGCGCTGCCATCAAGGACGCACCATCGAGCTCCACCGGCAAGTGTAAGAAGGCCATGGCAGCTCCACCACATACCAAGAAGGTGTCCGCCAAGGAGGACGGCACTGGTGGTACCTTCACCATCAGTGCCACGCTTGACCCTAAATAGGAAAGTGCGCTCGTTGCTTTCCTACGGGTGAATGTCGACGTGTTTGCATGGCAACCGTCTGATATCCCCGGTGTTCCCAGGAAAGTAATTGAGCACCATCTTGCCGTTTGTCCTCATGCGCGGCCCGTCAAGCAGAAGGTCAGAAAACAAGCAGTGGAGCGCCAAGAATTCATAGCAGAAGAAATCAAGAAATTGGAAGCAGCAGGCCTTGTCAGAGGAGTGCTCCATCCCACGTGATTGGCCAATCCTGTTGTCGTGCGCAAGGCGAATGGAAAATGGAGGCTTTGTATTGACTTTACTGATGTTAATAAAGCTTGTCCCAAAGATCCATTTCCCTTGCTGCGCATTGACCAGATTGTTGACTCCACAGCCGGATGTGATTTGCTTTCATTTCTTGACGCATATTCAGGATACCATCAGATCTTCATGGCAGAAGAGGATGAGGAGAAAACCGCATTCATTACTCCATGTGGCACGTACTATTTCGTACGGATGCCTTTCGGATTAAAGAATGCTGGTTCAACATTTGCCAGAGTAGTCCATGTCGCTTTGAAGCCACAGATACACAGAAATGTAGAAGCTTACATGGATGATATAGTGGTCAAAAGCAAGGACAGGGCAACTCTAACCCAAGATTTAGAAGAGACTTTTGCAAATCTGCGCAAGATCAACCTCAAGCTCAACCCCGAGAAGTGTGTGTTTGGAGTCCCTTTCGGCAAGCTTCTCGGGTTCTTTGTGTCTCAGCGGGGAATCGAAGCCAATCCCGACAAGATCAAGGCCATCGAGCAGATTGAAGCACCAAAGCGCGTCAAGGATGTACGGAAGCTTGCCGGTTGCGTGGCCGGTCTCAGCAGGTTTATCTCTCGGTCTGCTGAGCGCGCCCTGCCACTTTTCAAAATTTTGAAAAAGGCAGGTCCAATGAAATGGACTCCGGAAGCGGAGGCTGCGCTGCAGGACTTGAAGAGATACCTGTTCTCCACTCCAACACTTGTCGCACCTAAGCCACAAGAGAAGTTGCTGCTGTACATAGCGGCAACCAATCAAGTGGTTAGTGCTACGTTAGTAGCGGAGAGGGAGGCAGATGACGAGCCAGCAACCACGGCAAGCACATCCAGCGACAAGCAGGGGGCTTCCCCGACAAGCTCTGGTCCCGACAAGCATGGATCTGCGCAGATGCAAGAGGAGATACAGAAGAAGATGGTGCAGCGCCCAGTTTACTTTGTTAGTTCCCTTTTGCAGGGGGCTAGGTCAAGGTACTCTGGTGTGCAGAAGTTGCTTTTCGGCCTTCTCATGGCCTCGAGAAAGCTGCGCCATTACTTCCAAGCACATGAGATCACAGTTGTCACTCGCTTTCCGCTGAAGAGGATATTGCAAAATCCAGAAGCAACAGGCAGGATTGTCGAATGGGCGCTGGAACTGTCAAGCTTTGGTCTCAAATTTGAGAGTACATCAACAATCCAAATCAGAGCAGTGGCAGAGTTCATAGCAGAGTGGACGCCAACTCCAGACGAAGAAATTCCGGAGACGAGCATCCCCGCCAAGGAAACAAGCAAAGAGTGGCTCATGTACTTTGACGGTGCCTTCTCGCTGCAGGGCGCCGGTGCTGGCGTGCTGCTTATCGCACCAACCGGAGAGCACCTCAAGTACATAGTCCAGATGCACTTTCCCAAGGAGCAACCGACAAACAACACTGCAGAGTATGAAGGCTTGCTTGCCGGTCTCAGGATCGCGGCAGAACTTGGGATTAAGAAGCTCATAATCAGGGGTGACTCATAGCTTGTCGTCCGCCAAGTGAACAAGAATTATCAGAGTCCATTAATGGAAGCTTACGTCGACGAAGTGAGAAAGCTAGAAGAGCACTTTGACGGCCTACAGATGGAGCACATTCCAAGAGCTCAGAATGACATTGCCGATGGCCTGTCGAAGTGCGCTGCACTTAAATTACCTGTGGAACCAGGGATTTTTGTGCTCAAGCTAACTTAGCCGTCCGTAACGCCACCAAATGGACAGAGCAAGAAGAGGAAGTTGGTTTCTGGCGACTATTTTTCGGCAGAGCTTCCCGAAGCCGCCGCCAAGAAAGTCCCCAAAATCAACACCAAGAATGCTGAGGAGCAGTCTGCTCCGGCAAGCCCCAGGGTTTGTCCCATTGAAGCAGACGCTCCCGACAAGTTTTGCTCCGGCAAGCTTGTCGGGGAACGCCAAGCTCCGGCGGAGCCGTAGGCTCTTGCCGTGGAAGCAGATGTTCCCGCAGCAGCAGAATTGCCTTTAGTCCTTGTTGTCGAGCCACAGCCTCCAACATGGGCACAGCAGATTGTCCGTTTCCTTCAGACAGGAGAACTTCCCGAAGAACCAGAAGAAGCGAAAAGAGTAGCCCGGCAGTCTAGTATGTACCAGTTTGTCGATAACACACTATGCAGAAGCAGACTCAACGGTGTGAAATTGAAGTGTATTCCCCGGGAAGATGGACAGAAGCTGTTGGCAGAGATACATGGAGGCATATGTGGTCACCACATTGGCGCAAGAGCCCTTGTCGGAAAAGCATTCCGGCAATGTTTCTTCTAGCCGACAGCCCTCCAGGATGGAACTGCACAAGTAACCAAGTGTGAAGCGTGCCAGTTCCATTCCAAGAAGATACACCAGCCAGCTCAAGCTCTCCAGACGATCCCTTTATCCTGGCCATTTTCGGTCTGGGGGCTCGATATCCTCGGCCCCTTTCCCCGAGCTGTCGGGGGCTTTGAGTACTTGTTCGTTGCAATCGACAAGTTCACAAAGTGGCCGGAAGTGGAACCAGTGAGGAAGGTGACAGCATAGTCAGCAGTCAAGTTCTTCAGGTCGATTGTTTGCCGTTTCGGGATCCCTAACAGGATAATCACCGACAACAGTACGCAATTTACGAGCCGCACCTTCACGCAGTACGTCCAAGATCTGGGCGCCAAGGTCTGCTTCACTTCTGCTGCCCACCCGAGGAGCAACGGTCAAGTGGAGAGGGCAAATGCTGAAGTGCTGCGCGGGCTCAAGACCAGGACTTTCGACAGGCTGCACAAGTGCGGGCGCAACTGGATCGAGGAGCTGCCGGTGGTTCTTTGGTCGATCAGGACGACGCCAAATCGAGCCACTGGCCAGACACCCTTTGCTCTAGTCTATGGAGCAGAGGCAGTTATCCGCACGGAACTCGTATACGGGTCACCTCGAGTGCTCGCCTATGATGAGCTTGAGCAAGAGCAGCTGCGGCAAGATGACGCGCTGCTCCTTGAGGAAGATCATCTTCAGGCTGCCGTGCGAGCCGCTCGCTACCAGCAAGCTTTGCGCCGCTATCATAGCCGCAAAGTTAACGCCAGAAGTCTCGAGGAAGGCGACCTTGTTCTTCGGCGCGTTCAGTCCGCCAAGAATTCCAACAAGTTGACGCCGAAGTGGGAAGGCCCTTACCGGGTGAAACGAGTCACCAGGCCTGGCGCTGTCCGCCTGGAGACCGAAGATGGCGTCCCAGTGAGCAACTCCTGGAATATTGAGCATCTTCGTAAGTTTTACCCGTAAGGCGCGGTTGTCGGACCCCGTCCGACAACCACCCTTTTGTACAAGTCTTGCCGCTGTTGCATGTAATCCTTTGTACAAAGCCAGGCGCAGACCCTAAGCACAAGTAAATGAAGCACTGGCGCCCTAAGTTATAACATGCATGCTAGGACGAGTCTCGTCCTTGGTTAGGGTTGATAGTGCTTAACAGCGGCTAACCCTTAACTAGAGGTCGAGTGTGCGTCCCTTTGCCTTTCTTTCGTTTCCTTTGGTTCGCAGGGCTCGCATATCCTTGCCGGACCGCTCGAGGACGAAAAGGAGAAGAAGGACGTACCGGCATCTGGACCCCGGCAAGCCAGTGTTGCCGGGGGCTGCAAGTACCAAGATTCACCCACGGCAAGCCAGAGTTGCCGGGGGCTGCAATCTCAGATAAGTCTTTCATCCCTCATCATGCATTCTCTTATGGACTGGGGAATACGAAACCTCGTTTCTTCCTGAAAACTACCGTGCTCCCTTAACTTTAGGCCCTGGGGCTCGTTCCTGGGGCCAAGTTTGGTCGTAGTCGCGGTAGCAAAGGGATGAAATGAGGGGCCGCACCCGCCTCGTCCCTGCCTCCGTCAAAAGCGTGAGAAAGGTCGAGCGACGTGGGAAGACAGCAGGGCCTGTTGCCGGGAGAAAAAGTGTCTATCTGAAAGATACCAAGGATTTGTTCCTTGACGTGGGTTCTACCCACGAGACAAAATGACCCGGCAAACATCCCCTTTTCATTAAAAAAACATTCCACTCAGGTACAGTCCATAGAGGGTGAAAAACATGAAAGAGAGGATTACAAGTTTTAAATGCAACTAAGGCCCGAAGGCTTACAAATTAAAAAGATAAGATGCCCGTAATCCCTTTCTTGTCCCTCTCTTCAGGAGGTAGGTCAGGGAGGCGAAAAAGGGCAAAAGGAGCGCCTAGGCGAGCTACGGGTGCCAGAAGACACCAAGAGAACACCCCGGGGGCTGTCCCAAGGCTGGACGGTGATGTCGGCGCCGGAAGCGGGGCTCGAAGACGAGGCAGCAGGACGTCAGCATGCTGTCGAGGGCACCATGCCCTCGTACTATGACTTGACGGCCTTGCCGCCAGCCCTCTTCCTCTTCCGTAGCCTCCCTACGCCAGCCGCCCAAGGAGACGACCCCGGGGAGTTCAAGGAGCCGGCGACACGGATGATGGGGTCGCCGGTGCCGCACGGAGCGGCGCCCGACACCTAGTCGGACCCGTCATCCTGCCGCCCGCCACCCTCGTCGCCGCTGTCGCTCTCGTCCTCGTCACTCTCGCTCGAGGAGGAGCCTTCGCTATCGGAGGAGCTGTCCACGCAGCACTTTGCCCGAGTGCCGAAGCACCCGAAGACCTTGACGGAGAGGAGATCGCCCTCCATCAACTTAAAATGGAGGGTGAGCCCCCCATCAAGCTGTGGATACGGGCGAACGTCTTCCACCCTCGACCAAGATACATCACACCAGGGGCTGGGAATTCAACGCGGACTCGCGTGCCGCTGATTCCACAGCCCCTCATGTGCAGTCTTAGTATCTCGGGCGGGTCCAACTCCATCGCGCTCGCAAACGGAGCTGGGAGTCGGAGGTGACGATGAGGCGCCCCGCGCAGCCTGACGAAGAACTCGCAAGGGTCGTCCCCAATATGGACCGCCACGGGAAGAGGAACCGCCGGCGGAGGCGAAGCCGGCGCACCGCCCCGTCCACCTCTTCCCCGAGCGCCTCGGCCTCGTCCACGACCTCGCCCCCTCCCTCTTCCCCTTATGGCTGGCTCTGCCACCACGGGTGCGGGAGAGGGAGGGATGCGCTGTCTGGCGGCGACCCTCGCCGCCACCGATGAAGGACCAGGGTTCCCTTTCTCCATGGCGAATGAGAGAAAGGGGAGCAGAAGCTGAAGGAAGGAGGAGATGAGAGAATGCGGGCTTCCGTCCTCCCCTCCCGCTCTTTATAAAGGAGCGAGGTGAGGGCTCGGCCGCCCCGCTCAGCGAGTCATGGCACGGGAAGAGCAGGGAGCTGGGGCCGACCCGCTGCCTCGACCCGCGATGGCCCAGTTTCCCACCTCCACCGTCCGCGACCCCAAGCACATGGGAGCCGCGTGGCAGGCGTGCAGAACCGGGGCGACGGATGAGGCGACCTCTCCCCACCCCGTGATCGTGGGGAGTGGACGCCTCGAAAACCACCCACGATCTCTCCCACGATGCCGCGTTCGACGCGTGCCATGCGAGGAGGGTGCGGTGGATGCGGAGTCAAATACGGCGTGACCCAGGCCGCGCGTGCCTGTGCACTGTTTTGGGCCTGGCCCAACAGCGCTCGGCACCGTGTATGGCCCAGGCCCGGGGGCTCCTGTTGGTGTACTAAAGTAGGGGTACCTTAGTATCCCGAACTTGTGCACGGGCAGTCGCAGCGCCCCGCGGCAAGGCTTGCCGGGCGACCACCAAGATCCTCCATGGTTCCTTTGGAGCCTTTCAAGAACAAAGTATCCAAGACCCCGGCAAGAGGAGCTTGCCGGGAAGGCCACGCGAAGCACAAAGACCCCGGCAAGAGGAGCTTGCCGGGAAGGACACAAGACCCCGGCAAGAGGAGCTTGCCGGGAAGGCCCACCAAGGCATCTCGAGAAACTTGCTGCGACGCGCTGCGCGCCCTGGCAAGACCCGGTGAGCGACAAGCTCCCGGACGCGGCAAGACAACATCCGCGGCAAGGCGCTTGCCGCGGCAAGCTACTACTCCGCAGCCCGCGCTCCAGCTCACCCACCAACGTGTCGCTCTGGGACCGTTCCTGGCGTACGTGGCGGGAGGCTGTGCAGCCAGGGGCATGCGGTGGCAAGCAGGCGCTGACAAGATAGCCATCGTGGCACTCGGTGGCGCCCCTGACGGTCCCTTTCCGCACCGTCTGGGCGACATAGACATGCATTTAATGCCTTTGTCCCCTGCCGTCAGGGTTAGGTATGATACAACTATAGCAAGCGGTGGCGCCAACTACCACCTCTTTTACCTTTTTACCCTCATCTCTGTTGCCACCTGTCGGTGACCCCTTTGACATATAAAAGGAGGCCCATGCGCAACAGAGGGGGGGGGGGGAGGACAACCATTCTCACGCTCGGTCTCGGTAGCCACCCAAGTGTACTGTAGCATTCATCGCTCCCAAGCAAGAACACAATACAAATCAAAGCAGGAGTAGGGTTTTACGCATCCGTGCGGCCCGAACCTGGGTAAACCGATCGCGTGTGCTCGTGCGTTCGCCTCGATCTGGTCTTCGTGCACTCTCCGCCCCCTGCCGAACCAAAAATGGGCCCCGGTCCGCCGTGGTCCCATAGGTGTCCGTGGGATCAGTCACCCCCGACAAACTTTGAGGTGGTTTCGTACCCTACAATAATCCCTTCGTTTGTTCTCCGCTATTAGTGGCTTTGGAGTGATTCTTTGTTGCATGTTGAGGCATAGTTATATGATCCAATTATGTTATTATTGTTGAGAGGACTTGCACTAGTGAAAGTATGAACCCTAGGCCTTGTTTCCTAACATTGCAATACCGTTTGTTCTCACTTTTATCATTAGTTACCTTGCTGTTTTTATATTTTCAGATTATAACTACCATTATCTACTATCCATATTGCACTTGTATCACCATCTCTTCGCTGAACTAGTGCACCTATACAATTTACCATTGTATTGGGTGTGTTGGGGACACAAGAGACTCTTTGTTATTTGGTTGCAGGGTTCTTTGAGAGAGACCATCTTCATCCTACGCCTCCTACGGATTGATAAACCTTAGGTCATCCACTTAAGGGAAATTTGCTACTGTCCTATAAACCTCTGCACTTGGAGGCCCAACAACGTCTACAAGAAGAAGGTTGTGTAGTAGACATCACCTAGTGACAAGCATTAAGTATTGCAAAGTCATAGCAACATCAATCTCAGAACATAGTGGATACTAGGGATCAAACCCTAACAAAACTAACTCGAATACATGATAAATCTCATCCACCCATCACCGTCCAGCAAGCCTACGATGGAATTACTCACGCACGGCGGTGAGCATCATGAAATTGGTAATGGAGGAAGGTTGATGATGACGATGGCGATGGATTCCCCTCTCCGGAGCCCCGAACGGACTCCAGATCAGCCCCCCGAGAGAGTTTAGGGCTTGGCGGTGGCTTTGTATCGTAAAACGCGATGAATCCTTCTCCTTGATTTTTTTTCTCCCCAAACACGAATATATGGAGTTGGAGTTGAGGTCGGTGGAGCTCCAGGGGGCCCACGAGGCAGGGGCGCCCCCCCACCCTCGTGGCTAGGGTGTGGGGCCCCTGGCCTTGATTCTTTTCCAGTATTTTTTACTATTTCCAAAAATAATCTCCGTGGAGTTTCAGGTCATCCCGAGAACTTTTGTTTCTGCACAGAAATAACACCATGGCAATTCTGCTGAAAACATCATCAGTCCGGGTTAGTTCCATTCAAATCATGCAAGTTAGAGTCCAAAACAAGGGCAAAAGTGTTTGGAAAATTAGATACGACGGAGACGTATCAACTCCCCCAACCTTAAACCTTTGCTTGTCCTCAAGCAATTTAGTTGACAAACTGAAAGTGATAAAGAAAAACTTTTATAAACTCTGTTTGCTCTATTGTTGTAAATACGTAAAGCCAGCATTCAAGTTTTCAGCAAATATTATGAACTAACCATATTCACAATAACATTTAGGTCTTATGTTTACTCATATCAATGGCATAATCAACTAGCGAGCAATAATAATAAATCTCAGATGACAACAGTTTCTCAAAACAATCATGATATGATATAACAGGATGGTATCTCGCTAGCCCTTTTTGAGACCGCAAAACATAAATGTAGAGCACCTTTAAAGATCAAGGACTGACTTGACATTGTAATTCATGGTGAAAGAGATCCAGTCAAGTCATACTCAATGTAAACTAACAGTAATGAATGCAAATGACAGTGGTGCTCTCCTACTGGTGCTTTTTAATAAGAGGATGATGACTCAACATAAAAGTAAATAGATAGGCCCTTCGCAGAGGGAAGCAGGGATTTGTAGAGGTGCCAGAGCTCAATTTTAAAGCAGAGATAAATAATATTTTGAGCGGCATACTTTCATTGTCAACATAACAACCAAGAGATGGCGATATCTTCCATGCTACACACATTATAGGCGGTTCCCAAATAGAATGGTAAAGTTTATACTCCCCCTCCACCAACAAGCATCAATCCATGGCTTGCTCGAAACAACGAGTGCCTCCAACTAACAACAATCCCGGGGGAGTTTTGCTTGCAATTATTTTAATTTGATTTGCATAAAGCATGGGACTGGGCATCCCGGTGACCAGCCATTTTCTCGTGAATGAGGAGCGGAGTCCACTCCTCTTGAGAATAACCCGCTTAACATGGAAGATACGGACAGCCCTAGTTGATACATGAGCTATTCGAGCATACAAAACAGAATGTTTATTTGAAGGTTTAGAGTTTGGTACATACAAATTTACTTGGAACGGCAGGTAGATACCGTATATAGGTAGGTATGGTGGACTCATATGGAATAACTTTGGGGTTTATGGGATTGGACGCACAAGCAGTATTCCCGCTTAGTACAGGTGAAGGCTAGAAAAAGACTAGGAAGCGACCATCTAGAGAGCAACAAGAGTCATGAACATGCATTAAAATTAATCAACAACGAATGCAAGCATGAGTAGGATATAATGCACCATGAACATAAATATCGTAGAGGCTATGTTGATTTTGTTTCAACTACATGCATGAACATGTGCCAAGTCAAGCCACTCGAATCGTTCAAAAGAGGATACCACCCTATCATACTACATCAAAACCATTTTAATAGCATGTTGGCACGCAAGGGAAACCATTATAAGCTCCTAGCTAATTAAGCATGGCATAAGTAACTATAATCTGTAATTGTCATTGCAAACATGTTCATGAAGGAAATATGCCCTAGAGGCAATAATAAAGTTATTATTTATTTCCTTATATCATGATAAATGTTTATTATTCATGCTAGAATTGTATTAACCGGAAACATAATACATGTGTGAATACATAGACAAACTTAGTGTCACTAGTATGCCTCTACTTGACTAGCTCGTTAATCAAAGATGGTTATGTTTCCTAACCATGAACAAGGTGTTGTTATTTTATTAACGAGGTCACATCATTGGTTGAATGATCTGATTGACATGACCCATTCCATCAGCTTAGCACCCGATCGTTTAGTATGTTGCTATTGCTTTCTTCATGACTTATACATGTTCCTATGACTATGAGATTATGCAACTCCTGAAGGAAATATGCCCTAGAGGCAATAATAAATTTATTATTTATTTCCTTATTTCATGATAAATGTTTATTATTCATGCTAGAATTGTATTAACCGGAAACATAATACATGTGTGAATACATAGACAAACATAGTGTCACTAGTATGCCTCTACTTGAGTAGCTCGTTAATCAAAGATGGTTATGTTTCCTAACCATAGACATGAGTTGTCATTTGATTAATGGGATCACATCATTAGGAGAATGATGTGATTGACTTGACCCATTCCGTTAGCTTAGCACTTCATCATTTAGTTTGTTGCTATTGCTTTCTTCATGACTTATACATGTCCCTATGACTATGAGATTATGCAACTCCCGTTTACCGGAGGAACACTTTGTGTGCTACCAAACGTCACAACGTAACTGGGTGATTATAAAGGTGCTCTACAGGTGTCTCCGAAGGTACTTGTTGGGTCGGCGTATTTCAAGATTAGGATTTGTCACTCCAATTGTCAGAGAGGTATCTCTGGGCCCACTCGGTAATACACATCACTTAAGCCTTGCAAGCATTGCAACTAATGAGTTAGTTGCGGGATGGTGTGTTACGGAATGAGTAAAGAGACTTGCCGGTAACGAGATTGAACTAGGTATTGAGATACCGACGATCGAATCTCGGGCAAGTAACATACCGATGACAAAAGGAACAACGTATGTTGTTATGCGGTTTAACCGATAAAGATCTTCGTAGAATATATAGGAGCCAATATGAGCATCCAGGTTCCGCTATTGGTTATTGATCGGAGACGTGTCTCGGTCATGTCTACATAGTTCTCGAACCCGTAGGGTCCGCACGCTTAAAGTTTGATGACAGTTATATTATGAGTTTATGTTTTTTGATGTATCAAAGGTAGTTCAGAGTCTCAGATGTGATCACGGACATGAAGAGGAGTCTCGAAATGTTCGAGACATAAAGATCGATATATTGGACGACTATATTTGGATACTGGAATGGTTCCGGGTGAGATCGGGATAATATTGGAGCACCGGGAGGTTATCGGAACCCCCCGGGAGGTATATGGGCCTTAATGGGCTTTAGTGGAAAGGAGGGGAAAGGAGCAAGGGAGGGGGCACCCCCCCCAAGCCCAATCTGAATTGGGAGGGGCCCCCCTTTCCTTCCTCCCTCCTTCCTCTTCCTTCCCTCGCCCTCTGCAAGTGGTGTTCCTTCAGTCCACCACTTGCACTAGAGTCAATAATCTAGTTCACATCGCCATGTGATTTAACACCAATAGTTCACATCACCATGTGATATACACCCAAAGGGTTTACTAGAGTCAATAATCTAGTTCACATCGTTATGTGATTAACACCCAAAGAGTACTAAGGTGTGATCATGTTTTGTTTGTGAGAGAAGTTTTAGTCAACGGGTCTGCCATATTCAGATCCGTATGTATTTTGCAAATTCCTATGTCAACAATGCTCTGCACGGAGCTACTCTAGCTAATTGCTCCCACTTTCAATATGTATCTAGATCGAGACTTAGAGTCATCCAGATCGGTGTCAAAGCTTGCATCGACATAACTCTTTACGGCGAACCTTTTGTTACCTCGATAATCGAGAAACATATCCTTATTCCACTAAGGATAATTTTGACCGATGTTCAGTGATCTACTCCTGGATCACTATTGTACTCCCTTGCCAAACTCAGGGCAAGGTATACAATAGGTCTGGTACACAACATGGCATACTTTACAGAACCTATGGCTTGGGCATAGGGAATGACTTTCATTCTCTCTCTATCTACTGCCGTGGTTGGGCTTTGAGTCTTACTCAACTTCACACCTTGTAACACAGGCAAGAACTCTTTCTTTGACTATTCCATTTTGAACTACTTCAAAGTGTTGTCAAGGTATGTACTCATTGAAAAAACTTATCAAGCATCTTGATCTATCTCTATAGATCATAATGCTCAATACGTAAGCAGCTTCACCGAGGTCTTTCTTTGAAGAACTCCTTTCAAATACTCCTTTATGCTTTCCAGCAAATTCTACATCATTTCTGATCAACAATATGTCATTTACATATACATATCAGAAAGGCTGTAGTGCACCCACTCACTTTCTTGTAAATACAGGCTTCACCGCAAGTCTGTATAAAACTATATGCTTTAATCAACTCATCAAAGCATATATTCCAACTCCGAGATGCTTGCACCAGTCTACAAATGGATTGCTGGAGCTTGCACATTTTGTTAGCACCTTCAGGATTGACAAAACCATCTGGTTGCATCATATACAACTCTTCTTTAATAAATCCATTAAGGATTGCAGTTTTGTGGGAGATGGAGAAGAGCCTGAGGCGCCGAGAGGTCGAGGAGGCGACATGGCCGGCTGAACGGGGGGAGTCCACAGTAGGCGACGCGGCCGGCTGGACAGGAGCAGAGACCATGAGGTGAGCGGTCGGCTGATAACTGATACGTCTCCAACGTATCTATAATTCTTGATTGTTCCATGCTATTATATTATCAACCTTGGATGTTTTATATGCATTTATATGCTATTTTATATGATTTTTGGGACTAACCTATTAACCTATAGCCCAGTGCCAGTTTCTGTTTCTTTTCCTTTTTTAGAGTATCGCAGAAAAGGAAAATCAAACGGAGTCCAATTGACCTGAAACTTCACGGAACTTATTTTTGGACCAGAAGAAGCCCACGAAGTATCGGAGTTGGACCGGGAGAGTCCCGGGCTGCCCACGAGGGTGGGGGGCGCGCCCACCCCCCTGGGCGCGCCCCCTGCCTCGTGGACATCCTGGAGGTCCACCGACGTACTTCTTCCTCACATATATACCCATATACCTTAAAAACTTCGGATAGCACAATAGATCGGGAGTTCCGCCACAGGAAGCCTCCGTAACCACCAAAAAACAATCTAGACGCGTTCCGGCACCCTGCCGGAGGGGGAAATCCCTCTCCGGTGGCCATCTTCATCATCCCGGTGCTCTCCATGACGAGGAGGGAGTAGTTCTCCCTCGGGGCTGAGGGTATGTACCATTTGCTATGTGTTTGATATCTCTCTCTCTCTCGTGTTCTTGAGGTGGTACGATCTTTATGTATCGCAAGCTTTGCTATTATAGTTGGATCTTATGATGTTTCTCCCCCTCTACTCTCTTGTAATGGATTGAGTTTTCCCTTTGAAGTTATCTTTTCGGATTTAGTCTTTAAGGATTTGAGAACACTTGATGTATGTCTTGCGTGGGATACCCGTGGTGACAATGGGGTATTCTATTGATCCACTTGATGTATGTTTTGGTGATCAACTTGCGGGTTCCGCCCATGAACCTATGCATAGGGGTTAGCACACATTTTCGTCTTGAGTCTCCGGTAGAAACTTTGGGGCACTCTTTGAGGTTCTATGTGTTGGTTGAATAGATGAATCTGAGATTGTGTGATGCATATCGTATAATCATACCCATGGATACTTGAGGTGACTTTGGAGTATCTAGGTGACATTAGGGTTTTGGTTGATTTGTGTCTTAAGGTTTTATTCTAGTATGAACTCTAGGGTTGTTTGTGACACTTATAGGAATAGCCCAACAGATTGATTGGAAAGAATAACTTTGAGGTAGTTTCGTACCCTACCATAATCTCTTCGTTTGTTCTCCGCTATTAATGACTTTGGAGTGACTCTTTGTTGCATGTTGAGGGATAGTCATGTGATCCAATTATGTTATTATTGTTGAGAGAACTTGCACTAGTGAAAGTATGAACCCTAGGCCTTGTTTCAACGCATTGCAATACCGTTTGTGCTCACTTTTATCATTAGTTACCTTGCTGTTTTTATATTTTCAGATTACAAAAACCTATATCTACCATCCGTATTGCACTTGTATCACCATCTCTTCTCCGAACTAGTGCACCTATACAATTTACCATTGTATTCGGTGTGTTGGGGACACAAGAGACTCTTTGTTATTTGGTTGCAGGGTTGCTTGAGAGAGACCATCTTCATCCTACGCCTCCCACAGATTGATAAACCTTAGGTCATCCACTTTAGGGAAATTTGCTACTGTCCTACAAACCTCTGCACTTGGAGGCCCAACAACGTCTACAAGAAGAAGGTTGTGTAGTAGACATCAAGCTCTTTTCTGGCGCCGTTGCCGGGGAGGTTAGCACTTGAAGGTATATCTTTAGATCTTGCAATCGAGTCTTTTAGTTTCATGTTTTATCACTAGTTTAGTTTATAAAAGAAAATTACAAAAAATGGAATTAAGTTTGCCTCATACGCTTCATCTTTTTAATATCTTTCGTGAGTATGATGGAAAGGAAAATTGTGCCAAAGTATTAGAAGAAGAATGCATTAAAATGTTTGGCACTAAATATTTGAATGATGAGCATGATTGCAATGTTGTTAGTATGAATTCCTTGAATATCCATGATGCTA
This sequence comes from Triticum monococcum, assembly GCA_034509565.1. Classification (NCBI taxonomy): domain Eukaryota; kingdom Viridiplantae; phylum Streptophyta; class Magnoliopsida; order Poales; family Poaceae; genus Triticum; species Triticum monococcum. Next base: position 638,289,121 of record CM067843.1, read on the forward strand.
ATGATATGCAAAGCCACAGGCTTGGGGAAGCTATGTTTGATGAAGATGATATTTTTTGTCCCCCAAGTTTTGATTAGCAAATTTATCATGATGAAAGCATGCCTCCTATTTATGATGATTATATTGATGAAAGTGGATTTGGAGAGGTCATGACTTCATTTTGTGATGAATCCACTATTCCGGAAGAGGTTCCAATTGATTATGAGAACAAAGTTGCTATCTATGATGATTATTGTGATGAATTGTATGCTATAAAGAATAATGATATCCATGAAACTTGTCATCATGATTTTAGTTTTCAATTGGATTATGACTCACATGATAATTATTTTGTTGAGTTTGCTCCCACTATTATTCATGAGAAGAATTTTGCTTGTGTGGAGAGTAATAAAATTTCTATCCTTGTAGATCATGAAAATAATGCTTTAGGTGCTGGTTATATTGTTGAATTCATTCATTATGCTATTGAAAATTATTATGAGGGAGGAATATATACTTGTAGGAATTGCAATAATATCAAGTTTCCTCTCTATGTGCTTAAAGTTATGAAGTTATGCTTGTTTTACCTTCCTATGCAAGTTGATTCTTGTTCCCATAAGTTGTTCGCTCACAAAATCCCTATGCATAGGAAGTGGGTTAGGCTTAAATGTGCTAGTCATATTCTTCATGATGCTCTCTTTATGTTTCAATTCTTATCTTTTATATGAGCATCATTGAAATCATCATGCCTAGCTAGGGGCGTCAAACGATAGCGCTTGTTGGGAGGCAACCCAATTTTATTTTTATTCCTTGCTTTTTTCTCCTGTTTAGTAATAAATAATTTATGTAGCCTCTGTTATGATTGAGTTTTTATGTTTTTAATTAGTATTTGTGCCAAGTAGAACCTTTGGGAAGACTTGGGGAAAGTGTTGTTGATCTTGCTGTAAAAAACAGAAACTTTAGCGCTCACAAGAATTGCTGCCATTTTTATTGGAGAGTGCTATTTAGTTAATTATCTTTGTAGATGATTAATAGATAAATTTCTCACGTCCAGAAATTTATTTTAGAATTTTTGGGGTTCCAGAAGTTTGCGTTAGTTACAGATTACTACAGACTGTTCTGCTTTTGACAGATTCTGTTATTCATGTGTTGTTTACTTATTTTGATGAATCTATGGCTAGTATAAGAGTTTATAAACCATAGAGAAGTTGGAATACAGTAGGTTTAACACCAATATAAATAAGTAATGAGTTCATTACAGTACCTTGAAGTGGAGTTTTGTTTTCTTTCGCTAACGGAGCTTATGAGTTTTTTGTTAAGTTTTGTGTTGTGAAGTTTTCAAGATTTGGGTAAAGATTCGATGGACTATGGAATAAGGCGTGGAAAGAGCCTAAACTTGGGGATTCCCAAGGCAGCCCAAGGTAATATTCAAGGAAAACCAAAAGCCTAAGCTTGGGGATGCCCCGGAAGTCATCCCCTCTTTCGTCTTCGTTCATCGGTAACTTTACTTGGAGCTATATTTTTATTCACCACATGATATGTGTTTTGCTTGGAGCGTCATTTTATTTTATTTAGTTTTTCTTGCTGTTTGAATAAAATACCAAGATCTTAAATTCTTAAATGTTAGAGAGTCTTCACATAGTTTCATAATTATTCGACTACTCATTGAGCATCACTTATATCTTTCGAAGTAGTTTGCCATTTGCTCTAGTGCTTCACTTATATCTTTCTAGAGCACGGTGGTGGTCTTATTTTGAAGGAATAGATGAACTCTCATGCATCACTTATATTATTTTGAGAGTCCTAAAAATCATGGTAATTTGCTTTGGTTATGAAACTAGTCCTGATATGATGGGCATCCAAGAGGGATATAATAAAAACTTTCATATGAAGTGCATTGAATACTAAGAGAAGTTTGATACTTGATAATTGTTTTGAGATATGGAGATGGTGATATTAGAGTCATGCTAGTTGAGTAGTTGTGAATTTGAGAAATACTTGTGTTGAAGTCTGTGATTCTCGTAGCATGCACGTATGGTGAACCGTTATGTGACGAAGTCGGAGCATGATTTATTTATTGATTGTCCTCCTTATGAGTGGCGGTCGGGGACGAGCGATGGTCTTCCCCTACCAACCTATCCCCCTAGGAGCATGCGCGTAGTATTTTGCTTCGATAACTAATAGATTTTTGCAATAAGTATGTGAGTTCTTTATGACTAATGTTGAGTCCATGGATTATACGCACTCTCACCCTTCCACCATTGCTAGCCTCTCTAATACCGCGCACCTTTTGCCGATATCATACACCCACCATATACCTTCCTCAAAACAGCCACCATACCTACCTATCATGGCATTTCCATAGCCATTCCAAGATATATTGCTATGCAACTTTCCACCGTTCTGTTTACTAAGACACGCTCCATCATTGTCATATTGCTTTGCATGATCATGTAGTTGACATTGTATTTGTGGCAAAGCCACCGTTCATAATTCTTTCATACATGTCACTCATGATTCATTGCACATCCCGGTACACCGCCGGAGGCAGTCATATAGAGTCATATCTTGTTCTAAGTATCGAGTTGTAATTCTTGAGTTGTAAGTCAATAAAAGTGTGATGATCATCATTTTAGAGCATTGTCCCACTGAGGAAATGATGATGGAGACTATGATTCCCCCCACAAGTCGGGATGAGACTCCGGACGAAAATAAATAAATAAAAGAGGCCAAAGAAGCCCAAATAAAAAAAGAAGAGAAAAGAGGCCATAAAAAAAGATAAGGCCCAAATAAAAAATAATAACAAATGAGAGAAAAAGAGAGAAGGGGCAATGCTACTATCCTTTTACCACACTTGTGCTTCAAAGTAGCACCATGATCTTCATGGTAGAGAGTCTCCTATGTTGTCACTTTCATATACTAGTGGGAATCTTTCATTATAGAACTTGGCTTGTATATTCCAATGATGGGCTTCCTCAAAATGCCCTAGGTCTTCGTGAGCAAGCGAGTTAGATGCACACCCACTAGTTTCTTTTATTGAGCTTCCATACATTTATAGCTCTAGTGCATCCGTTGCATGGCAATCCCTACTCACTCACATTGATATCTATTGATGGGCATCTCCATAGCCCGTTGATACGCCTAGTTGATGTGAGCCTAACTTCTCCTTTTTGTCTTCTCCACAACCACCATTCTATTCCACCTATAGTGCTATGTCCATGGCTCACGCTCATGTATTGCGTGAAGATTGAAAAAGTTTAAGAACATCGAAAGTATGAAATAATTGCTTGGCTTGTCATCGGGGTTGTGCATGATTTAAATACTTTGTGTGGTGAAGATGGAGCATAGCCAGACTATATGATTTTGTAGGGATAGCTTTCTTTGGCCATGTTATTTTGAGAAGACATAATTGCTTAGTTAGTATGCTTGAAGTATTATTATTTTTATGTCAATATTAAACTTTTGTCTTGAATCTTATGGATCTGAATATTCTTGCCACAATAAAGAGAATTGCATGGATAAAAAATTTAGGTAGCATACCACATCAAAAATTCTGTTTTTATCATTTACCTACCCGAGGACGAGCAGGAATTAAGCTTGGGGATGCTGATACGTCTCCAACGTATCTATAATTTTTTATTATTCCATGCTATTATATTATCAACCTTGGATGTTTTATATGCATTTATATGCTATTTTATATGATTTTTGGGACTAACCTATTAACCTAGAGCCCAGTGCCAGTTTTTGTTTTTTCCTTGTTTTAGAGTATCGCAGAAAAGGAAAATCAAACGGAGTCCAATTGACCTGAAACTTCACGGAACTTATTTTTGGACCATAAGAAGCCCACGGAATATCGAAGTTGGACCAGGAGAGTCCCGGGCTACCCACGAGGGTGGGGTGCGCGCCCCCTGCCTCCCATATATACCCATATACCCATATACCATAAAAACTTTGGTGAACACAATAGATCGGGAGTTCCGCAGCCAGAAGCCTCCGTTGCCACCGAAAACCAATCTAGACCCGTTCCAGCACCCTGCCGGAGGGGAAAATCCCTCTCTGGTGGCCATCTTCATCATCCCGGTGCTCTCCATGATGAGGAGGGAGTAGTTCTCCCTCGGGGCTGAAGGTATGTACCAGTAGCTATGTGTTTGATCTCTCTCTCTCTCTCTCGTGTTCTTGAGGTGGCACGATCTTGATGTATCGTGAGTGAAAGGATCGATATGGTTGACTAGAGGGGGGGGGGGGGTGAATAGGCAACTAACAATTTTAGCTTTTCTTTACCAAATTAAACTTTGCAACAAATTAGGTTGTCTAGATGTGCAACTAGGTGAGAAACCTATATGATGCAACAACAACGAACACACAAGCAAGCAAGAGAAGTAACGCTAATAAGCTTGCACAAGTAAAGGTGAGAGGTAACCAAGAGTGGACCCGGTGAAGACGAGGATGTGTTAACTAAGTTCCTTCCTTTTGAGGGGAAGTACGTCTCCGTTAGAGCGGTGTGGATGCACAATGCTCCCTGAGGGAGTCCTGGATTAGGGGGTATCCGGACGGCCAAATTATATCCTTCGTCACGTGTCCGGATGGGACTCTCCTTGGCGTGGAAGGCAAGCTTGGCAATACGGATATGTATATCTCCTTCCTTCTAACCGACTCTGTGTAATCCTAGCCCCCTCCGGTGTCTATATAAACCGGAGGGTTTAATCCGTAGGACCAACAACAACAATCATACCATAAGCTAGCTTCTAGGGTTTAGCCTCTTCGATCTCGTGGTAGATCAACTCTTGTAATACTCATATCATGAAGATCAATCAAGCAGGGGTAGGGTTTTACCTCCATCGAGAGGGCTCGAACCTGGGTAAAAACATCGTGTCCCACGTCTCCTGTTACCATCCACCTAGACGCACAGTTTAGGACCCCCTACCCGAGATCCGCCGGTTTGGACACCGACATTGGTGCTTTCATTGAGAGTTCCTCTATTTCGTCATCGTTAGGCTGGATGGCTCCTTCAATCATTGATAGCGATGCAATTCGGGGTGAGATTTTTCTCCTCAGACAGATCTTTGTATCCGGCGGCTCCGCACTGTGGGCCAACTCGCTTGGCCATCTGGAGCAGATCGAGAGTTACGCCCCTGGCCACCAGGTCAGGTTTGGAAGCTTAAATTACACGGCCGACATCCGCGGAGACTTGATCTTTGACGGATTCGAGTCCTTGCCGAGTGCGCCGCACGGTCACGATGATCATGATTTAGCTCTATCATCGGACAGTGTTCAGGAGACCGCACCGGCAACCTCTCCGACCCTCAATTCGGAGCCAATTGTGCCATCCATGGACGGGTGGATAGACCCCGCCACGGAGGCCGCATTCTTAGCGGCGATCCAGCCGAGTATCAACCTTACCTTTCACGGGAGCCATGACGCCGAACTGCCGGATTCTTCCCCGGCCAGGGACTCCGAACCGCCTGCGCCCGTGCCTATCGAATCCAACTGGGCGCCGATCATGGAGTTCACCTCCGCGGATATCCTTCAGCACTCGCCCTTTGGCGACATACTGAACTCATTAAGGTCTCTCTCCTTGTCAGGAGAGTCCTGGCCGAACTATGGCCGGTCTGATCGGGATGTGGACGACGAAGAAATTCGCCGCCCACCCACCACCCGCTTAGTAGGCACTGTCTACAATTTGACCGACATGCTCGCCTTCGACTCCGAAGACATCGACGGTATGGACGACGATGCAGGATACGAACAGGAGCCACTGCCCATAGGGCACTGGACGCCCACCATCATATGATGTATACATGGTGGACACACCCAAAGAAAACGACAACGAGGAACGGAAGGACGCAGCGAAGGATCGTTACCTCGAGAAGCAGTCAAAGCGGCGGCGTAAGCGCCGCTCCAAATCCCTCCTCGGCAGAAACAACGATCATATAGACCCAACGATAGAGCAGGGTGAGCCAGCGGACGACAAACACGGCATTGAACCACCGTCCGACCACGGCAACACGGAGAATCAAACCGAACAACCCGACTCCGGCGAAGATAACAGTCCGGATGACATCACACCGGACAGGCACCCGGAGCAACAGAATACCCATCAAAGGCTTGTTGCCACTGCGAGGAGTATGAAAAAGCAGAAGCAAAGGCTCAGGGCTGCACAAGACAGAATTAGATGGAGTGAAGTACTCAACACTGCAGAAAAGTACGGCGGCAGTCGCCACACAAAGAGCTACCCGAAGCGGAAGTTGCTACTTGAATTCGATGAGGAGGCCTTAGATCCCCCGCAATCAAAAAATAAAACAACCATCCGGTCGGATAAAGAACCTCATGGCCAACATAGAGCGGCAAACGACGCCGCACACAAGCCAATACGCGATCCACGTGAGGGCTTGCATCAAAAGGATGGCGCAACCAGATCCATCTACGGGCCAAGCAAGCGCGCTCCAGCACGCAATGCAACACAACAAAAATCTGAACACCACGGTACACCCAAATACAGGGGTTCCGCACACCCCCTATGTTTCACCGATGAGGTGCTAGACCATGAATTTCTAGAGGGATTCAAACCCGTAAACATAGAGGCGTACGACGGAACGACAGACCCTGGGGTCTGGATTGAGGACTACATCCTCCATATCCACATGGCTCGAGGAGACGAACTCCATGCCATCAAGTACTTACCCCTCAAGCTCAAAGGGCCAGCTCGGCACTGGCTTAAAAGCCTCCCCAAAAACTCCTTTGGAAGCTGGGAAGAGCTCGAAGATGCTTTTCGGGAAAATTTTCAAGGGACCTATGTCCGACCACCGGATGCAGACGATTTAAGTCATATAACTCAACAGCCTAGAGAGTTAGCCCGAAAGCTTTGGAACAGGTTTCTCACTGAAAAGAACCAACTAGTCGACTGTCCGGACGCCGAAGCCCTAACAGCTTTCAAGCACAGCGTTCGAGATGAATGGCTTGCCAGACACCTCGGCCAAGAAAAGCCGAGAACAATAGCAGCATTAACAAGCCTCATGACCCGCTTTTGTGCGGGCGAGGACAGCTGGTTAGCCCGATGCAGCACCAGTGGCCCAAGTACATCCGAAGTCAGGGACGGAAACGGGAAGCCACGATGCAGCAAAAACAAGCGCCGGAATAAAGAAGACAGCCCGAAGAGCACTGCGGTAAACGCCGGATTCAGAAGCTCTCGGCCAAGTCAGCAAAAGCTACCCTCCAAAGGCAATAGAGACAGACTGTCCAGCCTGAACAAGATTCTGGACAAACTATGTCAGATCCACAACACCCCCGATAAACCTGCAAATCATACCCATAGAGAATGTTGGGTCTCTAAGCAATCCAGCAAACTCAACGCCAAACACAAGGGGCAGGATACACCAAGCGAAGATGAGGACGAGCCTCTCAAGCAAAGCACTGGGGAACAGAAGAAATTCCTACCATAAGTGAAAACAGTAAACGTGTTACACGTGATGAAGGGGAGAAACAAAGCGGCACTCCTAGAGACACATGCCCCAGGGCCTATCACCGCAGAGTTCTGCCACTGGTCGTCCAAACCGATCACCTCTGACCATCGGGATTACTCGGCAAGTATTCGACATGCAGGATGGGCTGCCTTGGTGTTAGACCCGATAATTGACGGATATCACTTCACACGAGTCCTGATGGACGGCGACAGTAGTTTAAACCTGATATATCAGGACATAGTCCGCAAAATGGGGATAGACCCAACAAAAATCAGCCATAGCAATACTACCTTTAAAGGAGTAACACCAGGCCCAGAAGCCCATTGTACGGGCTCCCAGCTACTAGAGGTTATATTCGGCTTTCCCGATAACTTTCACAGTGAAAAGTTAACCATCCACATCGCTCCGTTCCAAAGTGGCTTTCAAGCACTACTCGGACGCGAAGCTTTCGCTCGCTTTAACGCAATACCGCATTACCCTTCCCTCATGCTTAAGATGCCTGGTCCACGTGGCATCATTACAATAAATGGAAATATTGACCGCTCCTTGCACGTGGAAGACCGTGCGGCTGCCTTGGTAGCCGCACACTAGACGGCCTCACCAACTAGAGCATCTGACAGGTCGCTAAGACCACGGACACGGTTAGGCGAGTCCGGTGTAGCTATATATAATTGATACAGGTTTGATGGCTATACCCCTATAACAATACAAGGGGCTCAACGCGTGTAAACAAGTGACAATTAGGCTCAACTTTACTCATCTTGAATTGTACATGGTTTATTTAGTATAACCTACCTTTTGCACGACAAATTTTCAACTAAGTTCCTCTCTTTTTCAGATGACCATTGTGCTACACCCGTCCAGGATACGGCACAACAAAGACACAAGCGCAGACGTGCAGCAGGGACCCGTTCCAAGGATTCTTTTTAGATTAAGACCCTGCGTAAACCTTTTTTACCGTCTCTTGTTGATACACATCCCCCGGATTCTTAGTACAACTGAGAAGGATGCCGACGTATTGGCATGTGGCCACATCAGAATATTGCATGTACCTGGACACCAGGGGCTTATTACAAATGGCATTGTTTAGCCCGGTTTCATCATAAAGACCGAATACCTTAACGAGTGTTCGGCGTCGCGAGTTTGGCCTTATATGCATCAGCTCCGAGTCATGTCTTTGGTCAAATGTTGGGTTTGCCCGGCTCCTATGTTTTGCTGCCTTAGGTTCCACTCTATCAGCTAGGGTGGCACCAGGAGAACTACTGCGATTGTGCCCTGGTTCATCCGGACGAGCACCTCAGTACAGAAAGCCGAAAACTGACTGTCATGATATAGCGTGAGACTGGTCAACCTCTCGATGACCTAGTGGAATCTTCGGGATTCCTCCACCTTAACGAAGGGCCGTTTCCCGGCCAGGCATGTACGCGCCCCGAATTTGGATGAGCGCGGAGCCACCAGGGGCTATATAGTAGCCCCACTGTCAAACTCCTCTGGCTAAGTGAAAGTGTTAAAGCATTATAGTCCGATTGCCTAGTTCGCTGCGCTATCACCTCCTTAATAGACCAAGACGTTGGATCAAGTGTGAACATGCGTCTTCTGCGAGCACCCCCGCATTATATGCGTGGGGGCTGAAGCCGACGACTGCCATCTTTCAGGTTATATACATATATACATAAACGGCCGCACATGAGGCATCATAGTACTTTCGGGCAAAAGTATAAATACAACCTTGATAAACTCAATAAAACATTGTTTTTACAATGGGAATACATGTCACTTAAACATAATATTCTTCGAGCATTGAGCCTCTATCGAACAAGCGCCTTCAAGAACTTCTTCAAAGTAGTGCTCGACAACCACTCGGCCTATGGCCGAACCCTGTGCCGCAATAGTGGTGGCATCCATCTTCGCCCAGTATGTTTTGACACGGGCAAGGGCCATCCGCGAGCCTTCTATGCACGCCGACCTCTTTACAGCATCGATGTGTGACACAACACCAAGGAATTGTTGCACTAAGCTAAAGTAGCTATTCGGCCTTGGCCCTCCCGGCCACAGATGATCCACAACGGACCTCATGGCAAGTCCGGATAATCTATGGAGCTCGACCCACTCGGCCATTTGCTCATTCAACAGCAGCGGACGGGCTGGAGCATGAAACTGTAACCAAAACAGTTTTTCCACTTCTTGATCTTTCCGATCCTTGAAGTACTCGGCCGCATCAGCAGCACTTGCAGCCAAATCCACGTAGGCGTCCGCAGAACTCCATAGCCGGTCCAGAGGTGCATACTTCGGATCCCCGAACTTAGTCCGCAACAAGAAGGGCTTCCCAGATACAATATCCGCAGCTTGATGCAGCTTCTCCTTCGTTGCTCTAATTTTGGAGCGGGCTTCCTTGGCAGCCACCCGGGCCTTTTCCAGGTCCGTCACCTTTGCCCAGTTTTCTTCTTCAAGAATCTGGTAACGGTCAGCAGCATCTTTTAACTCTACAACCATCTTGGCTATTTTTTTCTTTGCTCTCACAATGCGCGGCCTGTTCGTCCCTTAACTGTTTGACCGCCTTTAAAGCGGCCGCATTGCTACTCCTTGGCTTGTGCAAGCTCCGCCCAAAGGGTCTCAACGGTGGCAGCTCCATCTGCAGTCACAACATATTAAAGATACTGGCATCATGCTGCTCTTATTATGTGACAATCACCAGAAAAATCACCTACCCTATGCCTCGTCAAGCCGCTTGTTAACAAGCACGATGTCGGCATCTGCCGCATCCAGTTGCCGCCTTAGTTCGGCAAACCCATCAGTCCAGCTAGCCACCGGAGCTTCAACCACCTGCACATAAAGGCGGTCTGGTTATTACCTGGGACTATGATCCTCTATTTGCCACCGTTTTCGACGACAACCAAAGTCTCAGGGGCTACTATCTACACAAGGCACATCTAAAAATGTGCGGTACTGTCAAAAATGTACATCATTTCGTGTACCTCAAAACTTGTCAGTAGACTCATAAAGGCTTCATGCAACCCGCTTTCGGCGGACGAAATCCTTTCAATTACCGTACCCATCAACGTGCGGTGCTCTTCTAAGATAGCCGCTCGCTCTAGCAGATCCCTTAGTACATCTGACCGCACACCAGACGGTGCCGGACTCTTTTGATTGCTCTCTTCATGAGCCGGATACTAAGGACTTCGGGTGGCCATAGGATTGCCTTCTGGCCTTGCCGGATCAGGAGAAACCCTCCGCGACGACACCTCGGGGTCGCCCGCCTCATGAGGCGGTATGGTTGGGGGAGGCGTTTCGCTCTCCATCATCTCTGGAAGAAGATCCCCTGAAGACGAGCTCTGCTGATAAGGGCTAAGATCCGAACTGCAAGATAAATGCTTCGGTTGTTTTCCTCAGAAGTAAAGCGAGGTATTTTTATTATTAAGTACCCTTTTACTTATAGCTCGGTGGAGGGCTAATCCCCTTGAGGGCATAGTGCGGCCCGGGTACCCCCCAGGGCAGGACCCTCCGGCGGAGATTTCTTCGCCCGTTTGGAGACCATTGTCTCCGGGTCCTCAGAGGCAGTTCTCTTCCTTCCCTGGGGAGAGGAAGTTTCAGTTCCTCCTCCCCGGCTAACCTCCTTCGCGGAAGCGCTAGCCTCCTTGTTCCCCCCTTTATCTTCTCCTGAGGGCGCTTGATAAGGCGTGATCTCCAGCATCCTGGTTAGCACATGATTTGGTGAGGTCTTAGGGAGGGAGGACGGACACCTGATCAACTTTGCCTTCGCTATCCAATCCTGGTCAAAGAGCGGCTTTTATTAGGGCAACGTTGCGATAAATAAATGGACAGTGTGTTCGGATGCGGGGCTACTTACTTGGGTATCCGGGCGATTGCAGCTCAGACCTGCATCCTCAGTGATGTCCGGCACATTATTTGTGGTCCGAAGAACAATTTGTACATCTCTTCATGCGTGATGCCGAGGAAATGTTGAATAGCTTGCGGTCCTTCCGGGTTAAATTCCCACATGCGAAGGGGCCGGCGTTTGCAAAGCTATACTTGACGAACTAGCATAACTTGCACTACCATAACCAGACTGAAATCTCTCTCAAAGAGATCTCGGATACGGCTTTGCAGTATTGGCACGTCCTTGGCTGGGCCCCAGCTCAGCCCCCTGCGGATCCATGACATCAGTTGTGGTGGGGGCCTGAGCGAAAGGTGGGGGCAGCTACCCACTTGGCACTTCGGGGAGCTATGATGTAGAACCACTCCCGCTGCCATAATCCAGACACCTCTGGGAAGCAACCCTTAGGCCATGGAGCGTCAGCGATTTTTCTTATTAAAGCGCCTCCGCACACTGCGTGCTGCCCCTCGATCATCTTCGGCTTCACATCGAAGGTCTTGAGCCACAAGCCGAAGTGAGGGGTAACGCGGAGGAAGGCCTCACATACGACAATAAATGTCGAGATGTGAAGAAGGGAATCTGGGGCCAAATCATGAAAATATAGCCCATAATAGACCATAAGACCCCTAACAAAGGGATCCAGAGCGAGGCCTAGTCCTCGGAGGAAGTGGGAGACGAACACGACGCTCTCGTTGGGTTCGGGAGTAGGGACGACCTGCCCTCGGGCAGGTAGCCGATGCGAAATTTTGGCGGTCAAATATCTGGCCTCTCTCAACTTCTTGATGTCCGCCTCCATGACGGAGGAAGGCATTCACCGACCTTGAAGGTTCGATCCGGACATAGTTGAAGGTCCGAAGCACCTGACCTGAGTTTTGGGTGTTAGAACTCGAGGCGGGGGAAGGATTTGATTGAGCACGAGAGGGAAAAAAGAAAAAGCCTTGTCCCCTTTATAAAGAGGGTGAATATCAAGTGTCCTCCTCGTGGCCGTTTGGGACTTGCCTAAGATCTAGGATTCCTACCAATAGGCACGGTTGGGTTACCCACGTCCGTATTGATGAGAATCCCGTAATAAAGGGGACACGATCTCTGCTTCGAAACGACGTGCCAAGGAAACCGCCTCGCGAAACACGCTGAGATGGGTTATGAAAAATGATTCGAATAAAGACCTGGCTGTGGCGTGATGTCACACTACGGGGTACGTCAACAGATTAGATTTGTGGAAATATTATTCTCTCTACGGTGGTATGTGGAACTTGTTTTGTAGAGCCGGACATGATCCTCGTGTTCAAAATCTTCTATAAAGTATTTGGAGGAGGAACCCGCCTTGCAATGTGGAAGACAATCTACGCGCCAGACTCATCGTCATTGAAGCCTGGTTCAGGGGCTACCGAGGGAGTCCTGGATTAGGGGGTATTCGGACGGCCGGATTATATCCTTTGGCCGGACTGTTGGACTATGAAGATACAAGATTGAAGACTTTGTCCCATGTCCGGATGGGACTCTCCTTGGCGTGGAAGGCAAGCTTGGCAATACGGATATGTAGATCTCCTTCCTTGTAACCAACTCCGTGTAACCCTAGCCCCCTCCGGTGTCTATATAAACCGAAGGGTTTAGTCCATAGGACCAACAACAACAATCATACCATAGGCTATCTTCTAGGGTTTAGCCTCTTCGATCTCGTGGTAGATCAACTCTTGTAATACTCATATCATCAAGATCAATCAAGCAGGAGTAGGGTTTTACCTCCATCGAGAGGGCCCGAACCTGGGTAAAAACATCGTGTCCCATGTCTCCTGTTACCATCCGCCTAGACGCATAGTTTGGGACCCCCTACCCGAGATCCGTCGGTTTTGACACCGACACTCCCCAAAAAGCCACTAGGACCACCGTATTCTCCTCACGCCCTCACACAATGCGAGATGCCGTGATTCCACTATTGGTGCCCTTGGAAGCGGCGACCGGACCTTTACAAACAAGGTTGGGGCTATCTCCACAACTTAATCGGAGGCTGCCAACAACACCACGAAGCTTCACCACAATGGACTATGGCTCCGTGGTGACCTCAACCGTCTAGGGTGCTCAAACACCCAAGAGTAACAAGATCCGCTAGGGATTGGTGGGGGATTCAAATTTCTCTTGGTGGAAGTGTAGATCGGGGCCTTCTCAACCAATCCCGAGCAAATCAACAAGTTTGATTGGCTAGGGAGAGAGATCGGGCGAAAATGGAGCCTAGAGCCTTAATGGAGCTTAGAGATAGAAGAGGTAGTCAACTAGAGGAAGAAGACACCCCATATATAGTATAAGAACAAATCCAACCATTATCCACCAACTCAGCCTGTGTAGCATGGTACTACCGTACCAGAGGCGTGGTACTACCGCAGGGGCACGCGACACTACTGCAGGGCCCCGCGGTACTACCGCCCATGGAATAGAGACCAGACCAGCCCAAAATGCACTACTGCGCCCCCTTGCGGTACTACCGCAAGGCAGGAACTGTCCAGATGTGGGAAGGCACGGATATAAAAAATTACATCCGTGGCTACTTCCGCTGAGTTGGAGTCGATGCAAAAACCCGACACGGTAGTACCGTAAGCCAGCAACGGTACTACCGCGCTAGGCGCGGATGAAAAAAGTTTCATCCGCCCCTTACTGCCGCATACTTGCGGAACTAAGCCAGATACCATGGTACTACCGTGCCCAGTGCGCGGTACTATCGTGATGGGTGTCACCCACTAGGGAGAGGGTGACAATATTTGGACTCCGGCCACAGTACTACCGCTTGCCAGGAAGCGGTACTACCGTGGGCACTTGCGGTACTACCACACCGGCGGACGGTACTACCGCAAGGGCCTGCGGTACTACCGCTCAAAGGAGCAGTACTACCGCACGGCCTAGTTCAGCAAGCACGAGCAATATTTGCATAGACAAGGAAAACAAAGGATGCTCCAAAGACTAGAAGAAAAGGAGGTACAAAGGAAGATGTGTACGTGATGAAACCACCCACCCTTTCCAACGCGGAGCCCCTCTTAATAGTACGGCTTCCCTACGACTCAATACCACCGAAAAGAAACAAAGAGAAACGCCGTCTTCCATAGCCTTTGAGGGGAACCAAATCATCTTGTTCCTTAGTCAATATATATCTGAAATATTTGATGCACATGATTAGTCCGCAAAAGTATTGTCATCAATCACCAAAACCAACTAAGGGATAAAATGCCCTTACAATCTCCCCCTTTTTGGTGGATTGATGACAACACGAGATTTGCACAAGAGTATAATGCAAAGAGCAAGGGCAAACCCCAAGTCTCTAAAATATAGACAGGCTCCCCCTAGATGTGTGCTATCTTGATGAGTGCTTTGGACTGCATGGCACACATACTAGGATCAACACTCCCCCTATATTTTATAGACATGGCATATCTTGCAATAGGGCTAAAACTAAGCAAGATAGGAAATAGCATAATGAAATAAGCACAAGATAGAATAAGCTCACTACGGTACGATAGAGTGCATATGTCTTACACCATATGATAGAAGGACTCACAAGCCCAAACCAAAGCAAACCAAAGCACACGACATAAACGAAGTTCAACTAACCAACTGAACAAAACATGACACAACTCGCGACATAAATGAAGTTCAACTGACCAACTGACCCAAACACGACACAACTCGCAAATCCTACATTCTCTCCCCCTTTGGCATCGAGACACCAAAAATGTAGAGAGGACACCTACAACAGAAGGGTGGCTTGATACGTCTCCAAAGTATCAATAATTTTTGATTGCTCCATGCTATATTATCTACTGTTTTGGACATTATTGGGCTTTATTATCCACTTTTATATTATTTTTGGGACTAACCTATTAACCGGAGGCCCAACCCAGAATTGCTGTTTTTCCCTATTTTAGGGTTTCGAAGAAAAGGAATATCAAACGGTGTCCAAACGAAATGAAACCTTCGGGAATGTGATTTTTGGAATGAACAAGACCCAGGAGACTTGGACCCTACGTCAAGAAACAAAGGAGGAAGCCATGAGGTAGGGGGGCGCGCCTACCCCCCCCCCCCCCCCAGGCGCGCCCTCCACCCTCGTGGGCCCCCTGTTGCTCCACCGACGTACTCCTTCCTCCTATATATACATACGTACCCCCAAACGATCAAATATGGAGCCAAAACCCTAATTCCACCGCCGCAACTTTCTGTATCCACGAGATCCCATCTTGGGGCCTGTTCCAGAGCTCCGCCGGAGGGGCATCCATCACGGAGGGCTTCTACATCAACACCATAGCCTCTCCGATGAAGTGTGAGTAGTTTACCTCAGACCTTCGGGTCCATAGTTATTAGCTAGATGGCTTCTTCTCTCTTTTTGGATCTCAATACAATGTTCTCCCCATCTCTTGTGGAGATCTATTCGATGTAATCTTCTTTTTGCGGTGTGTTTCTTGAGACCGATGAATTGTGGGTTTATGATCAAGATTATCTATGAACAATATATGAATCTTCTCTGAATTCTTTTATGTATGATTGGTTATCTTTGCAAGTCTCTTAGAATTATCAGTTTGGTTTGGCCTACTAGATTGATCTTTCTTGCAATGGGAGAAGTGCTTAGCTTTGGGTTCAATCTTGCGGTCTCCTTTCCCAGTGACAGTAGGGGCAGCAAGGCACGTATTGTATTGTTGCCATCGAGGATAACAAGATGGGTTTTTTTTATCATATTTCATGAATTTATGCCTCTACATCATGTCATCTTGCTTAAGGCGTTACTCTGTTTTCATGAACTTAATACTCTAGATGCATGCTGGATAGCGGTCGATGAGTGGAGTAATAGTAGTAGACGCAGGCAGGAGTCGTTCTACTTGTCTCGGACGTGATGCCTGTATACATGATCATACCTAGATATTATCATAACTATGCTCAATCCTATCAATTGCTCAACAGTAATTCGTTCACCCACCGTAAAATACTTATGCTCTTGAGAGAAACCAGTAGTGAGACCTATGGTCCCCGGGTCTATCTTCATCATATTAATCTTCCAATACTTAGTTATTTACTTTGCTTTTATTTTACTTTGCATCTTTATCATAAAAATACCAAAAATATTATCTTATCATATCTATCAGATCTCACTCTCGTAAGTGCCCATGAAGGGATTGAAAACCCCTTATCGCGTTGGTTGCGAGGAGTTATTTGTTTTGTCCAGGTACGAGGGACTCGCGCGTAGCCTCCTACTGGATTGATACCTTGGTTCTCAAAAACTGAGGGAAATACTTACGCTACTTTGCTGCATCATCCTTTCCTCTTCAAGGAAATCCAACGCAGTGCGAGGTAGCAAGAAGATTTTTGGCGCCGTTGCCGGGGAGTCTATGGAAAAGTCAACATACCAAGTGCCCATCACAACCCTTATCTCCCGCATTACATTATTTGCCATTTGCCTCTCGTTTTCCTCTGCCCCACTACACCATTGCCGTTTTATTTGCCCTCTCTCTCTATCCACCCTCTCTTTCTCTATTTGCCTCTTTTTGCCTGCTTGCTTTTTGTTTGCTTGTGTGTTGGATTGCTTGCTTGTCACGATGGCTCTACCTAGATTTGGTGATCTTCACCTTAAAAGGTTAGAAGAGATCGAAAGCAATGTCAGGAGTTTTATGCTTTTGCAATTTGAGCATAATAATTTCTTCAGAAACGAGCTTAAGGAACAGAAAAGTTTTATGAGTTTTATGAATAAAGATCTCAATGATATGTCTAAAGAATTTGATGGTTTAAGATCCCAAATTGCCCGTCTTGAGAAATTGACTGCTGAAATTTCGGATAAGCAGGCTACCTTTGTTAATAGTATGGCCGCTAAACCGGATTTTTATGAAAACAAATATGAAGATCTAAAAGTTATTGATGTGCCCCTTATTAAATCTTTGTTTTGCAATATGAATCTTGATAATGATGGGACTGAATATGATCCACCTTTACCTAGAAGGCGTTCCAAAAATTCGGAGTTTTTAGATCTTGATGCTAAATTTGATGAAAGTGGGATTGAAGAAATTAAAACCCTAGATGTTGCTAAAACCACTATTTTGGATTTCAAGGAATTTAATTATGAAAATTGCTCTTTGATTGATTGTATTTCCTTGTTGCAATCTGTGCTAAATTCTCCTCACGCTTATAGTTAAAATAAAGCGTTTACTAAACAAATCGTTGATGCCTTGATGCAATCTTATGAAGAAAAACTTGAGTTGGAAGTTTCTATCCCAAGAAAACCTTATGATCAGTGGGAACCGACTATTAAAATTAAGATTAAAGATCATGAGTTCTATGCTTTATGTGATTTGGGTGCTAGTGTTTCCACGATTCCAAAGACTTTGTGTGATTTGTTAGGTTTCCGTGATTTTGATGATTGCTCTCTAAACTTGCACCTTGCGGATTCCACTATTAAGAAACCAATGGGAAGAATCAATGATGTTCTTATTGTCGCAAATAGGAATTATGTGCCCGTAGATTTTATTGTTCTTGACATAGATTGCAATCCTTCATGTCCTATTATTCTTGATAGACCTTTCGTTAAAACGATTGGTGCAATTATTGATATGAAGGAAGGAAATATTAGATTCCAATTTCCGTTAAGGAAAGGCATGGAACACTTTCCTAGAACGAAAATTAAATTACCTTATGAATCTATTATGAGAGCCACTTATGGATTGCCTACCAAAGATGACAATACCTAGATCTATCCTTGCTTTTTATGCCTAGCTAGGGGCGTTGAACGATAGCGCTTGTTGGGAGGCAACCCAATTTTATTTTTATTCCTTACTTTTTGCTCCTGTTTAGTAATAAATAATTTACTTACCTCTATTTTGGTTGTGTTTTTTGTGTTTAATTAGTGTTTGTGCCAAGTAGAACAGTTGGGAAGACTTGGGGAAAGTCTTGTTATCTTGCTGTAAAAAACAGAAATTTTAGCGCTCACGAGAACTGCTGCCATTTTTATTTGAAAGTGCAATTTAGTTAATTTTTTTGCAGATGATTAATAGATAAATTCCTCACGTCCAGAAATTTATTTTATAATGTTTGGGGTTCCAGATCGTGCTTTAGCTACATATTACTACAGACTGTTCTGTTTTTGACAGATTCTGTTTTTCGTGTGTTGTTTGCTTATTTTGATGAATCTATGGCTAGCAAAATAGTTTATAAACCATAGATAAGTTGGAATACAGTAGGTTTAACACCAATATAAATAAATAATGAGTTCATTACAGTACCTTGAAGTGGTCTTTTGTTTTCTTTTGCTAACGGAGCTCACGAGCTTTCCTACTTTAAGTTTTGTGTTGTGAAGTTTTCAAGTTTTGGGTAAAGATTTGATGGATTATGGAACAAGGAGTGGAAAGAGCCTAAGCTTGGTGATTCCCATGGCACCCCCAAGATAATCTAAGGAAACCTAAAAGCCAAAGCTTGGGGATGCCCCAGAAGCCCTCTTTCGTCTACTTCTATCGGTAACTTTACTTGGAGCTATATTTTTATTCACCACATGATATGTGTTTTGCTTGGAGCGGCTTGTATGATTTGAGTCTTTGCTTTTTAGTTTACCACAATCATCCTTGCTGTACAAACCTTTTGAGAGAGGCATACATGATTTGGAATTTGTTAGAATACTCTATGTGCTTCGCTTATATCATTTGAGTTATATAGTTTTGCTCTAGTACTTCACTTATACCTTTTAGAGCACGGTGGTGGATTTGTTTTATAGAAACTATTGATCTCTCATGCTTCACTTAGATTATTTTGGGAGTCTTAAATAGCATGGTAATTTTCTTAAATAATCCTAATATGCTAGGTATTCAAGATTAGTAAAAACTTTCTTATGAGTGTTTTGAATACTAAGAGAAGTTTGATGCTTGATGATTGTTTTGAGATATGGAGGTAATAATATCAAAGTCGTGCTAGTTGAGTAGTTGTGAATTTGAGAAATGCTTGTGTTGAAGTTTGCAAGTCCCGTAGCATGCACGCATGGTAAAAGTTATGTAACAAATTTGAAACATGAGGTGTTCTTTGATTGTCCTCCTTATGAGTGGCGGTCGGGGACGGGCGATGGTCTTTTCCTACCAATCTATACCCCTAGGAGCATGCGCGTAGTGCTTGGTTTTTGATTACTTGTAGATTTTTGCAATAAGTATGTGAGTTCTTTATGACTAATGTTGAGTCCATGGATTATACATACTCTCACCCTTCCATCGTTGCTAGCCTCTTCGGTATCGTGCATTGCCCTTTCTCACATTGAGAGTTGGTGCAAACTTCGCCGGTGCATCCAAACCCCGTGATATGGTACGCTCTTTCATACATAAACCTCCTTATATCTTCCTCAAAACAGCCACCATACCTACCTATTATGGCATTCCCATAGCCATTCTGAGATTTATTGCCATTCAACTTTTCACCATTCCATTTATCATGACACATTCATCATTGTCATATTGCTTAGCATGATCATGTAGTTGACATAGTATTTGTGGCAAAGCCACCGTTCATAATTCTTTCATACATGTCACTCTTGGTTCATTGCATATCCCGGTACACCGCCGGAGGCATTCATATAGAGTCATCTTTTGTTCTAGCATCGAGTTGTAATCATTGAGTTGTAAATAAATAGAAGTGTGATGATCATCATTTTCTAGAGCATTGTCCCAAGTGAGGAATTAAAAAAAGAGAGAGAAAGGCCATAAGAAAAGGAGAGAATGCCCAAAAAATAGAGAGAAAAAGAGAGAAGGGACAATGCTACTATCCTTTGCCACACTTGTGCTTCAAAGTAGCACCATAGTCTTCATGATAGAGAGTCTTTTGTTTCGTCACTTTCATATACTAGCGGGAATATTTCATTATAGAACTTGGCTTGTATATTCCAACAATGGGCCTCCTCGAGTTCCCTAGGTCTTCGTGAGCAAGCAAGTTGGATGCACACCCACTTAGTTTCTTTTGTTGAGATTTCATACATTTATAGCTCTAGTGCATCTGTTGCATGGAAATCCCTACTCCTTGCATTAACATCAATCGATGGGTGTCATGGTATTTCTCACGGGGGGCTTGTGAGTCGACAGATGCCACAAGGGCTTAGTGTGTGGGTAAGACTGCTGCTGATAGGACCGGGAGCGGGTATGCGAGTAGCACGTGGTGGTTTACCCAGCTTCGGAGCTCTCCATAGAGATAATACTCCTACTGCTGCATGTCTAAGTGTACCTATCTGGGGTGTACATCGGGCAGTACAAAGTGCTTCTGGAGCTGCATCTGGGATCAGTGCCCAGTGCATCTGATCTCGTATATGCCTATATGAGGCATGCTAGTGGCCGGCCATGTATGGCCATGGCTTGTGGCCGTGAGTGTGTGGGGTGTGTCCTCCTCCTGGATGGATGGATGGAGGCTCAT
Organism: Triticum monococcum; assembly: GCA_034509565.1. Lineage (NCBI taxonomy): Eukaryota > Viridiplantae > Streptophyta > Magnoliopsida > Poales > Poaceae > Triticum > Triticum monococcum. Next base: position 638,309,836 of record CM067843.1, read on the forward strand.
ATATATAGTGTGGCTAGCTTATCATCTAAGCTAAGTGGTGGCATGGGCAAGGCATGGTGGGGTGTCATGCTTGTCCCCTATGTCACTTCATAAATAGTGTCAGGGGACAAGTGACACTATACACGATGACTGAGATGACGTGTGAATAGTGCTCGGGTACATCCATCTTGTCGATGTCTTGTCGGTGTCGGGTCGGGCTGCAGTCGGCAGCCGGCTGGTTGGCGCAGTCGGCAGCCGGCTGGTTGGCGCAGTCGGCAGCCGGCAGGTTGGTGTAGTCGATAGCTGGCAGTCGGACAGAGGGGCTTTGCTAGCCCCGATGTCTTGAAATATCATCTTGCCGTCTTCAGGGTATCCGTGTCCAATTACTCCGACAGTAGCCCCCAAGCCTCCGGGCAACTTGGCAAAGCTGGGTGGAGGTTTTTTGGCAAATGTTCATGGAAATGATCATAAAAAGGACAAAGTTAGTCCATGCAAATATATCATATGCTTGCTTTTAGTATTGCAAGTTTTATGCGGAGGGTGCCGACTCGGTTTCGTCCGAGCCCCCTTCAATCTTTTTCATGTTCCCTCCACTCTTTGGCTTGTGCTCTTGCTTGTCGGGCAGCCGCTCTGCAGTCTGTGGCTGAGAGTGGGCCGCGAAGTGGAGTGTACAGTACTCAGAGTCTGGGAGCAGATTCAACCGGGTAGATACTTGTAAAGGAAAACAGCCGGGTCGCCTGATCCGTTTTTTTCCCGGACGTTTTTCGCGTGGGTGGCCTCCAGCGTTCACTCTTGCTAGTCGGACAGCCGCTCTGCGGTCTGTGACTGAGAGTGGGCCTTTGGTACCGCGCATGGTACTAAGCCGTCTGCGGGAACAAACGTCTCAGACCAAGCGGCCGGCCCCCGGGCCAACTCTAGCTGGCGCCGAGGCGAACAGTGATGCTACTGTCATAAAAAATGCGGAGATAGCACCCGAGCATCGCTCGGGGTTATCCGCGCTTGCGTGATGCAAAAAATATGCGGGCGAGGAGCTCACATTGATTTTTGTGTAGTCGCGGTCGTCGAAAACAGCCGGCGCGACTCAGCGCTCGCGGAGCGCATCGGCGCACCCGCTGGGTGTAGCCTTCGAGCCCCCGGGTGCTCGAAGGGGGGTCCCGGCCGGTCAGGCTCGACCGGCCAGGCGGCGAGGCGTCTTGCAACGCCCTTTATTCTTCTCTTCTACCGGCTACTGGGAGCTGGACAAAACTCTTCTCCTGTCTGCAATCTTCCATGGGGGCGCGCCAGCGCACCCACTGGGTGTAGCCCCCGAGATTCGGGCCGACTGCTGAGCAGTCGGGCTGGATCTCCCGGCAACTACTTTGTCTTATTTCTCGCGGGGGCGCGTCAGCGCACCCGCTGGGTGTAGCCCCCGATATTCGGGCCAACCGCTGAGCAGTCGGGCCGGATATCCCGACGACTACTTTGTCTTTTCCCTCGCGGGGGCGCGTCAGCGCACCCGCTGGATGTAGCCCCCGAGATTCGGGCCGACTGCTGAGCAGTCGGGCCGGATCTCCCGGTGACTACTTTGTCTTCTCTCTCGCGGGGGCGCCTCAGCGCACCCGCTGGGTGTAGCCCCCGAGATTCGGGCCGACTGCTGAGCAGTCAGACCGGATCTTCCGGCAACTACCTTGTCTTCTTTCTCGCGGGGGCGCCTCAGCGCACCCGCTGGGTGTAGCCCCCGAGATTCGGGCCGACCGCTGAGCAGTCGTACCGGATCTTCCGACAACTACCTTCTCTTCTTTCTCGCGGGGGCGCTCTGCGCACCCGCTGGGTGTAGCCCCCGAGATTCGGGCCGACTACTGAGCAGTCGGACCGGATCTTCCGGTAACTACCTTGTCTTCCTCTTTTTCTTCTTTAGACGGCTGGGCGGGCGGACCCCGACACAGCAGTCGGGCTCTTTACAGCGGGCCAGGTAGCCAACGGTCGGACACACATTTCTTTTCTCTCTCATTGTTTTTGAGCAGCCGGCTATGCGAGCAGCCCAGCCCACTTTTTTCCAGCCAGCCCCAAGGCAATCGGCCTCTTCTTTTTCTTTCTGTCCGGCTCCACCCAGCGAGCCGGACCCTCCTCTCTTTTTTTCTAGGCGAGCCGGCCCTCTGACTTTTCTTTGTTCGAGTCAAATCCCATTGCTTCTTTTCCTTCGAGCACCCGGCCGAAGCGAAGCCGGCCAGGGTAGGTCGGGCGAAGCCGGCTGGGCGGGCGTGGTAGGCGGGACACGGCCAAGCACAGGGGAGCACGGGCGCATGGCGGCGATGCGGACGGGACGCCGAAGGCGGAGCCGGCGCGAGGCGCACGACCCGGCCGGCGCAGATAGCCGGCGCACGGGGGCCGGGTCGCGGGCGCAAGCCTGCAGAGACGACGGGATGCAGGGACCCGATGCGGGGGCCCGCTGAGATGGTGAGGCAGCCGCAGGGGACCCGACAGGCGCGAAGGGGTGGAGCCGGCCGGGTTGCGGGGGAAGCCGACACAGGCGAAGTCGGCAGGCATGGACGGGGCAGAGCCGGCGGCCGACGCAGGAGGCCGGCGCAGCACCGTTGCAGGGCAGACGGCGGAGCCAGCGAACGGGCAGGAGCCGACCTGGGCCAGCGGGAGGCGGCGACCCGGCCAGGCGAGCAGAGGGGCCGGGGCGGCGCGGGCGCGGCAGCCGGAGCCGGCGCGTGGACGGCGACGCGAGCCAGGGGCGGAGCCGTCGCAGGACGCGCGACCCGGCCAGTGGCTCGGGAACTCGGCAGAGCGGCACAGGAGGACCGAGGCGATGCCGGCGCAGGTGGAGGTGCGGGAGGCCGGGCGGACGCAGACGGAGGCGGCCAAGGTGAGGACGAGCCGGCCCGACGTAGGCCAGGCGTAGGATGCGGCCTGGAACTGGCGGACGAGAGCCGACCGGGTCGGAGCCGGAGCCGGCACGGGCGGCAGGGGACCGGGCGGAGCCAGCAGCCGGCCATGGGCACGGTCCGGGCCGCGGATGCGCGCGGGGCGGCCGGACGGAGACGCGGCGCGGTGTGCCTGAGATCCGCGGGGGGAGAGCCGGGCGCGAGCTTGGGGAAGCCGGCCAGCGAACAGCGGGCGGGCAAGGCGCGAGGGCGGACGGAGCCGGACCCGGCGCGGCCGCGAGCTGGGCATGGGAGAGGCGCAGGCGACGGACTGCCCGGAGCCACGCGACGCGTGCGGACGGAGCCGGGCGCGGGGCGAGAGGAGCCGGTCCCGGCGATGAAGCGCGAGCGCGTTCCGGCCAGGCGCACGTGGCGGGGTGGCGACGAGGAGGGCCTCTGCGGCTGGGGCTAGCCGTGGACCGAGCAGAGTCTGGCCATTATTCGGCCATCGTCTGACAAATGTATATGCAGCGTCCAACATGTATCTGGGATGTGTATGACTTGTCTGACTATCATCTGTCTACTATACGGGGATATATCCGGCTAGCGTGCAACCATTGTATGGCTTGTGGATAGGCAATGTTTGGCTATGGTGGGGGTAATGGTTTGACCATTGTTTGACATGCATCTAGCTAGCTCGAAAAGATGGCATGTGGAGAAGCTAATGCGCGTTCCGGCTAGAGCAAGGTGTAGCACGGAGAGGAGCAAACGCGAGCGGCGCGTGGGTGGCCACGGCCGACCGAAACGAGGCCTGCGCGCGGCACGCGCACGGACGGACGGTCGGCGTTGCGGTGGTGGTGATGACGAAGGCGGCGAGGCCGACGACGAGGACGCGCCACCCCTCACGGCCGCTCTGGGGGCGGGTCAATGTCGAGCCCCCGAGCGCTACCGGAGAGACGGCGCGACGCCGCGGCGGAGGCGATGAAGAAAAAAGGGTCCCGCCCGGACAGCGAAACCAGCAGCAGTGCGGTAGCATAGTAGTAGTACCGACCCACGGTGGGCGCCAACTGTCGTGGTATTTCTCACGGGGGGCTTGCGAGTCGACAGATGCCACAAGGGCTTAGTGTGTGGGTAAGACTGCTGCTGATAGGACCGGGAGTGGGTATGCGAGTAGCACGCGGTGGTTTACCCAGCTTCGGAGCTCTCCATAGAGATAATACTCCTACTGCTGCATGTCTGAGTGTATCTTTCTGGGTGTACATCGGGCAGTACAAAGTGCTCCTGGAGCTGCATCTGGGATCAGTGCCCAGTGCATCTGATCTCGTATATGCCTATATGAGGCATGCTAGTGGCCGGCCATGTATGGCCATGGCTTGTGGCCGTGAGTGTGTGGGGTGTGTCCTCCTCCTGGATGGATGGATGGAGGCTCATATATATATAGTGTGGCTAGCTTATCATCTAAGCTAAGTGGTGGCATGGGCAAGGCATGGTGGGGTGTCATGCTTGTCCCCTATGTCACTTCATAAATAGTGCCAGGGGACAAGTGACACTATTCATGATGACTAAGATGACGTGTGAATAGTGCTCGGGTACATCCGTCTCGTCGATGTCTTGTCGGTGTCGGGTCGGGCTGCAGTCGGCAGCCGGCTGGTTGGCGCAGTCGGCAGCCGGCAGGTTGGTGTAGTCGGTAGTGTTGGGGAACGTAGTAATTTCAAAAAATTTCCTACGCACACGCATGATCATGGTGATGCACAGCAACGAGGGGGAGAGTGTTGTCTACGTACCAACGCAGACCGACTGCGGAAGCGATCACACAACATAGAGGAAGTAGTCGTACGTCTTCTTCCCGATCCGACCGATCCAAGCACCGTTACTCCGGCACCTCCGAGTTCTTAGCACACGTTCAGCTCGATGACGATCCCCGGGCTCCGATCCAGCAAAGCTTCGGGGAGGAGTTCCGTCAGCACGACGGCGTGGTGACGATCTTGATGTACTACCGACGCAGGGCTTCGCCTAAGCACTGTAACGGTATGATCGAGGTGGAATTTGGTGGCAGGGGGCACCGCACACGGCTAAGGAACGATCTCAAGGATCAACTTGTGTGTCTATGGGGTGCCCCCTGCCTCAGTATATAAAGGATGGAGGAGGGGGAGGCCGGCCAAGGCTATTGGTGCGGCCAGGATGGGAGTCCTACTAGGACACCAAGTCCTAGTAGGAGTCCACCAAGAGGGGAGGAAGGGAGAAGGAATAGGAGGAGTAGGAAAGGTGGCCGGGCCCCCTTTTCCCTAGTCCAATTCGGACCAAAGGGGAGGGGGGCGCAGCAGCCTTTTCCTCTTCCCACTAAAGCCCATCAAGGCCCATTACTTCTCCCGTAACTACCCGATACTCCGAAAAATACCCGAATCACTCGGAACCTTTCCGATGTCCGAATATAGTCGTCCAATATATCGATCTTTACGTCTCGACCATTTCGAGACTCCTCGTCATGTCCCCGATCTCATCCGGGACTCCGAACTCCTTCGGTACATCAAAACTCATAAACTCATAATACAACTGTCATCGAAACCTTAAGCGTGCGGACCCTACGGTTCGAGAACAATGTAGACATGACCGAGACACGTCTCCGGTCAATAACCAATAGCGGGACCTGGATGCCCATATTGGCTCCTACATATTCTACGAAGATCTTTATCGGTCAGACCGCATAACAACATACGTTGTTCCCTTTGTCATCGGTATGTTGCTTGCCCGAGATTCGATCGTCGGTATCCAATACCTAGTTCAATCTCGTTACCGGCAAGTCTCTTTATTCGTTCCATAATACATCATCTCGCAACTAACTCATTAGTTGTAATGCTTGCAAGGCTTAAGTGATGTGCATTACCGAGAGGGCCCAGAGATACCTCTCCGACAATCGGAGTGACAAATCCTAATCTCGAAATACGCCAACCCAGCATCTACCTTTGGAGACACCTGTAATGCTCCTTTATAATCACCCAGTTACGTTGTGACGTTTGGTAGCACCCAAAGTGTTCCTCCGGCAAACGGGAGTTGCATAATCTCATAGTCGTAGGAACATGTATAAGTCATGAAGAAAGCAATAGCAACATACTAAACGATCGGGTGCTAAGCTAATGGAATGGGTCATGTCAATCAGATCATTCAACTAATGATGTGATCCCGTTAATCAAATAACAACTCTTTGTCCATGGTTAGGAAACATAACCATCTTTGATTAACGAGCTAGTCAAGTAGAGGCATACTAGTGACACTCTGTTTGTCTATGTATTCACACATGTATTATGTTTCCGGTTAATACAATTCTAGCATGAATAATAAACATTTATCATGATATAAGGAAATAAATAATAACTTTATTATTGCCTCTAGGGCATATTTCCTTCAGTCTCCCACTTGCACTAGAGTCAATAATCTAGTTCACATCGCCATGTGATTTAACAGCAATAGTTCACATCACCATGTGATTAACACCCATAGTTCACATCATCATGTGACCAACACTCAAAGGGTTTACTAGAGTCAGTAATCTAGTTCACATATCTATGTGATTAACACCCAAAGAATACTAAGGTGTGATCATGTTTTGCTTGTGAGATAATTTTAGTCAACGGGTCTGTCACATTCAGATCCACATGTATTTTGCAAATTTCTATGTCAACAATGCTCTGCATGGAGCTACTCTAGCTAATTGCTCCCACTTTCAATATGTATCTAGACCCAGACTTAGAGTCATCTAGATTAGTGTCAAAACTTGCATCGGCGTAACCCTTTACGACGAACCTTTTTATCACGTCCATAATCGAGAAACATATCCTTATTTCACTAAGGATAATTCTGACCGCTGTCCAGTGATCTACTCCTAGATCACTATTGTACTCCCTTGCCAAATCAATGCAGGGTATACAATAGATCTGGTATACAGCATGACATACTTTATAGAACCTATGGCCAAGGCATAGGGAATGACTTTCATTCTCTTTCTATCTTCTGTCATGGTCAGGCTTTGAGTCTTACTCAACTTCACACCTTATAATACAGGCAAGAACTCTTTCTTTGACTGCTCCATTTTGAACTACTTCAAAATCTTGTCAAGGTATGTACTCATTGAAAAAACTTATCAAGCGTCTTGATCTATCTCTATAGATCTTGAAGCTCAATATGTAAGCAGCTTCACCGAAGTCTTTCTTTGAAAAACTCCTTTCAAACACTCCTTTATGCTTTACAGAATAATTCTACATTATTTCCGATCAACAATATGTCATTCACATATACTTATCAGAAATGTTGTATTGCTCCCACTCACTTTCTTGTAAATACAGGCTTCACCGCAAGTCTGTATAAAACTATATGCTTTGATCAACTCATCAAAGCGTATATTCCAACCCCGAGATGCTTGCACCAGTCCACAGATGTTTCGCTGGAGCTTGCACATTTTGTTAGCACCTTTCGGATTGACAAAACCTTCTGGTCATCATAGCACTTTATTAGGGGCGTTACCAGTAACGCCCGACCTTAATGTACTTAAAACCCTGCATAACTGAGGGCCGGAGGGGTCTGGCGGACTCTATATAAGCCATCCCCCTCCTCAGTGTAAAGGGTTCGCACCCCTGTAATTCATACTCTCATAATCCAGTCGACCGCCTCTGGGCTCCAAGACGTAGGGCTATTACTTCCTCCGAGAAGGGCCTGAACTCATAAACCTTGCGTTCTTACAACTTCTCCATAGCTAAGATCTTGCCTCTCCATACTTACCCCCCTACACTACTGTTAGACTTGGAACCACGACAGTTGGCGCCCACCGTGGGGTAGGTGTTTTAGCGTTTGTTGGAGGAGTGCGACCTTTTCCAACCCGAATCATCATGGTTTTCGGTGGAGTTTTGGTGGAGGGCCGCGAGGTCCGTCTCGGTGCGCTCACATTCATCGTCGACGACTCTGCTTGGCTCCAGGAGGCTCCGCTCGACGTGGACACCCTCCCTGTTCGCGGGGCAATGCACTTTAGCGCATGCGTTCGCGGCGTTCTCCTGCGGCAACCGTCGCCCCCCTACCGGTCGGCTCCTGTGTTGTCCTCCCTCGCCGTTTCCCGCCGGTGCAAGCGGTCCGGCCGGTCGAGACTTCAGCGGTGGGTGAGACACGCGGTGGCATGTCAGTCGGCCACCCCTCAAGTCGCGGCGATCAAGCCCGATGAATCCCTCTATAGCATGTTCAACTGGCTCCGTAGAGACCACATCCGAGTGCGACAGCAGCGATCCGACGGCGGAGGTTCTGATGGTCGATGGACCGCCCAGTCCTCCCAGTTTTCCCCGCACCGATGGAGGCGCGGGTGGAGGCGACCCGTCGTGCCCCCATGAGGAGTATCTTCCCGAGCCTCTCACGTCGCTGCAGAGAGAAGAAATTCGCCGCCGGAACGTGGATGCACTGCACACTCCTATCGTTGGAGAAACCCCTGAGGCTCGCACCTTGGAAGACGCGTGCCTGGCAAACTTGGCCGAGCGCACTCGACTGGAGAACCTCCAGCGAGCACTCGACGAGCGTGCGCGACAACGGGTTCCCGAATCCAGTCGGCGCCAGCTCTTCCCGCCCCCGCAGGTATATCAAACTCCGATTCAGAATTTAGCAGCTGCGGCCCGTATAGCGGAATCGATTCAGCCTTCCCAGTCGGAGGCTGGCAGAGGCTTGCTGCAGATCAGAGCGTTACTCCGGGCAGCAGGAGACCAGAATTCCGCTGTTTCTCTGTCGCGGAACAGGATTCACAGCAGATCCGTTGCCACGGACACAGTCCAGTCGGCTCACAGCCCGAGATCGCCCCCGAGGCGTGAGGGACGCGGAGACCGGCGTCACCAGTATGGGAACCATGAGCAGTATGATCACCGAGTCGATCGTGACGGTCGACGTCGAGTGCCCACGCCTCCCCCGAGGAGCGGGTCATATGTGCCTCGCCAGCAGGATGACAGGCGCCCTCATAGTGGTGGGCGAAGGATTCCAGTCGACCCCAGAAGGCCAGGCTTTGATGCGAGATCCATTCCCGTCCAAGGTTTGGTCGATAGGAACAGGGCTCACCGAGAAGGTCACGACAGAGATGCACCTACCAGCAGCAGAGTACATGTTTCAGGGCCAGAGTGCTTTAGTAGAGCCATCAGGGCCGCTGTGATTCCTCCCAACTTCAGGTTGGCGACTGGAGTCAGTAAGTTCACTGGCGAGTCCAAGCCCGATACTTGGCTTGAGGACTACTGAGTGGCCGTCCAGATTGGCGGCGGCAATGATGAAGTGGCCATGAAGCACCTGCCTCTCATGTTGGAGGGCTCGGCCAGAGCGTGGCTGAAAGTTAGCGCCTAGCAGCATTTACACTTGGGAAGATCTCTCCCGAGTGTTCGTCACCACATTTGAAGGCACATGCAAGCGACTGGCAGGGCTGACAGAACTGCGGTCTTGCGTGCAGAAGCCGAATGAAACTCTGAGGGATTACATCCAGAGGTGGATCACGTTACATCACTCGGTGGAGAATGTGCCTGACCACCAAGCAGTTTGTGCCTTCAAGGAAGGCGTCAAGTACAGAGAACTGAATTTGAAATTCGGTCGAACCGGAGATATGTCCCTGAATCGGATGATGGAGATTGCCACCAAGTACGCTAATGGTGAAGATGAGGATCGACTCAGGAGTGGCAAGCTCAAGTCAGTCGCCCAAGAAACCGGAGGAAATTCCAATCGGAAACAGAAGCGGAAAGCCGAGCCAGCGGCTCCCGGGGAAGCCTTGGCTTTAACCCAAGGAAAGTTTAAAGGGAAACCTAAAGGACCTTGGAACCCCAAAAAGGTTAAAGACCAGGACGGAAATGATGTGTTGGACTTACCATGTCTCGTCCACACAAAGAAATATGAAGAGGGTAATTTCATTTACCCAAAACATACCACTCGACAGTGTCGACTCTTGATCCAGCAGTTCCAGGGCAAGCAGCCCAAAGGTAAGGAAAAGGAGTTGGACAAGGTCGAGGACAAAGAGGACAGTGACGACGGATACCCTCAGGTCAATTCCACTCTGATGATTTTTGCCGATGTTAAAAGCAAAAGTCGACTGAAAGTTATTAACCGAGAGGTGAATATGGTTGCTCCGGCGACACCTAGTTACCTGAAATGGTCTCAGACTGCCATAACATTCGACCAGTCCGACCACCCAACGCACATCGCCACCCCTAGGAGGCAAGCTTTGGTGGTCGACCCAGTTGTTGAAGGCACTCGATTGACCAAAGTCCTGATGGATGGTGGCAGTGGTTTGAACATATTGTATGCTGAGACGTTGAAAGGGATGGGCGTTCCGATGTCCAGACTCAGTGCCAGCAACATGAGTTTCCATGGAGTCATTCCTGGGAAGAAGGCTGAATCACTCGGCCAGATTGCTCTTGATGTGGTTTTCAGTGATTCCAAAAATTACCGCAAAGAAAAGTTGACATTCGAAGTTGTAGACTTCCAGAGTGCCTACCATGCTATTTTGGGGAGGCCGGCTTATGCACGCTTCATGGCCCGACCATGTTATGTGTACCTCAAATTGAAGATGCCTGACCCCAAAGGTGTGATCACTATTACGGGCAATCGGAAGAAAGCGGAAGAATGTTTTCAGAAAGGTTCGAAGATCGCTGATGCTCAGATGGCAGTGGTGGAGTTGCAGGAATACCAGAAGACTACAGACCCGAGTGATTTGTTGTGAGCCAAGAAGCCTGCTACAGAGTCAGCTTTTCAGTCGACTGGCGATACGAAGACAGCTCACATCCACCCGACCGACCCCAGCGCTGCTCCAACTCATATCTCGACAACACTCGACTCCAAATAGGAAGAAGCGCTCATCCAGTTCCTCCGTGAGAACTGGGGCATTTTCGCATGGAAGCCCTATGACATGCCAGGTGTTCCCAGGGAGCTGGCTGAGCACCGCCTAAGAGTCGACTCAAAAGTAAAACCTGTCAAGGAACATCTCCGACGGTCCGCCATCCAGAAGAGAAAGGCCATTGGCGAAGAGGTGGCTCGGCTCTTAGCGGCAGAGTTCATCCGAGAAATCTACCACTCCGAGTGGCTCGCCAATGTTGTCATGGTCGCCAAGAAGGACAAGTCACTTCGCATGTGCATTGACTTTAAACATATCAATCGGGCCTGCCCAAAAGATCACTTTCCTCTCACCCGCATCGACCAGATAGTCGACTCGACTGCGGGATGTGAGCGACTGTCTTTTTTAGAGGCCTATTCCGGGTACCATCAGATCCGTCTGTATGGGCCCAACGAGATCAAAACAACTTTCATCACTCCATTCGGGTGCTTCTGTTATGTTACCATGCCATTCGGCCTCAAGAATGCCGGAGCCACATTCATGAGGATGATTCAGAAGTGTTTGCTCACCCAAATCAGTCGGAATGTGGAGGCATACATAGATGATATTGTGGTCAAGTCACGGAAGGGTTCCGACCTGCTGACTTACCTTGCTGAAACCTTTGCCAACCTTAGAAGGTTTGATATCAAGCTTAATCCATCAAAATGCACATTCGGGGTTTCTGGCGGAAAGTTACTCGGTTTTCTCGTTTTCGAACGGGGAATCGGCACCAATCCAGAAAAAGTCGGTACTATACTCCGAATGAAAAGTCCTGTGCGAGTGCACGATGTTCAGAAGCTTACTGGTTGCTTGGCCGCCCTAAGTCGATTCATATCTCGTCTCAGTGAAAAGGCATTGCCTCTTTACTGATTGATGAAGAAGTCTGACAAATTCGAGTGGACTCCTGAAGCTGACGCAGCGTTCGCAGAGCTCAAAGCTCTGCTCTCCACCCAGCCGGTGCTTGCTGCCCCAATCAGCAAGGAGCCTTTGCTGCTTTACATTGCAGCCACAGGACAAGTCGTCAGTACGGTACTTACGGTCGAGCGGGAAGGAGAAGGGAAAACCTTCAAAGTTCAGCGCCCAGTGTATTATATTTCTGAAGTCTTGACCCCACTGAAGCAAAGATATCCTCATTATCAGAAGCTCGTATATGGGATTTATATGACCACAAAGAAAGTTGCCCACTACTTCTCTGATCATTCCATTACAGTCGTCAGCGATGCTCCGTTGTCAGAGATCTTGCATAACAGGGACGTAACTGGTCGAGTGGCAAAATGGGCGATTGAACTCCTTCCTCTAGATATCAAGTTTGAGGCAAAGAAAGCTATCAAGTCCCAGGCAATCGCAGATTTCGCTGCCGAGTGGATTGAACAGCAACTGCCGACTCAAGTTCACTCGGAGCATTGGACCCTGTTCTTTGACAGTTCCAAGATGCTAAATGGTTCCGGCGCCGGAGTGGTGTTGGTCTCCCCCAGAGGAGATAAACTCAAATATGTTCTTCAAATCCACTTTGATTCCTCTAACAACGAGGCAGAATACGAAGCACTTTTATATGGGTTGCGCATGGCCATTTCACTCAGCGTCCGTCGCCTCATGGTCTATGGCGACTCAGATTTGGTGGTCAATCAAGTGATGAAGGAATGGGACGTCAGAAGTCCAGCCATGACTGGTTATTGCAATACAATGAGAAAGATGGAGAAGAAATTCGAGGGGTTAGAGCTTCATCACATACCCCGACTGAAAAATCAAGCAGCTGATGATCTGGCAAAAATAGGTTACAAAAGAGAAGCCATTCCCAGCAATGTGTTTTTGGAACACATCCACACACCATCAGTCCAGGAGGATCCCTTCACTGAAGAGGCCCCGCAGCCAAAAAGTGCCACGGATCCGACTGAAGTTGAAGTTCCAGCTGTGGTCGACCTGATCATGGAAGTCTTGGTTATCACTCCCGTCTGGACAGAACCGTACATCGCGTACATCCTAAGGAAAGAACTCCCAGAAGACGAAGAAGAGGCTCGACAGATCGTCCGTCGATCCAAGGCCTTTACAGTCATAAAGGGACAGTTATATAGAGAAAGCGCGACTGGGGTCGGCCAGAAGTGTATTACACCAGAAGAAGGTCAGATGATCCTTAACGATATCCAGTCGGGGACCTGTGGTCATCATGCGTCCTCTCGGACCATTGTGGCTAAAGCATACCGAGCGGGGTTCTACTGGCCAAGAGCCAATGAGATGGCAAAAGAGATAGTCGACAAATGTGAAGGATGTCAGTATTACTCCAATATGCCGCACAAGCCCACGTTAGCCCTGAAAACCATTCCACTCGTCTGGCCCTTCGCTATTTGGGGGCTGGACATGGTTGGACCACTGAGAACAGGCAGGAGCGGCTTCACTCATGTGCTGGTAGCAGTCGACAAGTTCACCAAATGGATTGAAGCCAAGCCTATCAAGAATCTTGATGCTTGCACCGCTATCAGTTTCATCAGAGAGTTGATATTCAGATATGGAGTTCCACACAGCATCATCACCGACAATGGGTCAAACTTCGATTCCAACAAATTCAAGGCCTTTTGCGCCTCTCAGGGCACTCGAGTCGACTATGCTTCGGTCGCTCACCCCCAGTCGAATGGGCAAGCAGAAAGGGCAAACGGCCTGATTCTCAAAGGACTGAAACCCCAATTGATGCACGATCTCAAGCACGCTGCAGGTGCATGGGTCGACGAGCTTCCATCAGTCCTTTGGGGATTAAGAACAACCCCGAATCGATCGACCGGAAGAACCCCATTCTTTCTGGTCTACGGAGCTGAGGCAGTCTTACCGAGTGACCTGCTTCACAACACTCCCCGAGTCGAGCTCTACTCTGAAGATGAAGCAGAACAAGCCCGGCAGGACGCAGTCGACCTCCTAGAAGAAGAAAGAGAAATGGCCTTGATTCGATCGACCATCTATCAGCAAGACTTGTGTCGATTCCATGCCAGAAACGTGAAGAGCCGAGCCTTCCAAGAAGGAGACTTAGTCCTCCGAGTGGATCAGCAGAAACCACACAAGCTCGCTCCTACTTGGGAAGGCCCCTTCATAGTCACCAGAGTCCTCCACAATAGAGCATACCACCTCTACCAATGTTGGGGATATCGCTTATCGGGAACTTATCGGTCGACCCATGATAAGGGGTAAATCGGCCAATTTATCGGCATATCGGCCGATTTATCGCCATATTAGCTGATTTATCGGCCGATTTATCTTATCGGTCTGACAACGGTAAGCGATAAATCAGCCGATTTATCGGCATATCGGAAGATATCTTGAACAGTGATGTCGATCGCCAGATTGATGAGCCACGAGCCTGGAATGCGGAGCTACTCCGCCCCTTTTATACTTGAGTTATCATTCAGATAAGATGTAATAAGAAAAAACTCTTGTAGTTTAGTTATCAAAGACAGGAGCATTATAATTTTCCCAGTGATTATTATTGTTTTTGTTTATGTAAGAAATCCCCCAGTGGGTGGCTTAGCTGTGAATCCGCCTCGCCTAAGTTTATAAAAACGATTTCCTACCGAGTGGCGAGCCAGCCTCCCACTCGGAGTCTTAGCTGCGAATCCGTTTCGCCTAAGTTTGAAAAAAAATCCCACCGAGTGGAGAGCAGCCATCCCACTCGGGGGCTTAGCTGCAGTCCAGTACTCGCCTAAGTTCTGTCGCTTGAGGACTTAGCTGCAGTCAGGCACTCGCCTAAGTTTGAAAAAATCCTACCGAGTGGAGAGCAGCCCTCCCACTCGGGGGCTTAGCTGCAGTCCAGTACTCGCCTAAGTTCTCTCGCTTGATGACTTAGCTGCAGTCAGGCACTCACCTAAGTTTGAAAAAATCCTACCGAGTGGAGAGCAGCCCTCCCACTCGGGGGCTTAGCTGCAGTCCAGTACTCGCCTAAGTTCTCTCACTTGAGGACTTAGCTGCAGTCAGGCACTCGCCTAAGTTTGAAAAAATCCTACTGAGTGGAGAGCAGCCCTCCCACTCGGGGGCTTAGCTGCAGTCCAGTACTCGCCTAAGTTCTCTCGCTTGAGGACTTAGCTGCAGTCAGGCACTCACCTAAGTTTGAAAAAATCCTACCGAGTGGAGAGCAGCCCTCCCACTCGGGGGCTTAGCTGCAGTCCAGTACTTGTCTAAGTTCTCTCTCTTGAGGACTTAGCTGCAGTCAGGCACTCGCCTAAGTTTGAAAAAATCCTACCGAGTGGAGAGCATCCCTCCCACTCAGGGGCTTAGCTGCAGTCCAATACTCGCCTAAGTTCTCTCTCTTGAGGACTCAGCTGCAGTCAGGCACTCGCCTAAGTTTGAAAAAACAAAAAATCCTACCGAGTGGAGAGCAGCCCTCCCGCTCGGGGGCCTAGCTGCAGTACAGTACTCGCCTAAGTTCTCTCGCTTGAGGACTTAGCTGCAGTCAGGCACTCGCCTAAGTTTGAAAAAAATCCTACCGAGTGGAGAGCAGCTCTCCCACTCGGGGGCTTAGCTGCAGTCGAGTACTCGCCTAAATTCTCTCGCTTGAGGACTTAGCTGCAGTCAGGCACTCGCCTAAGTTTGAAAAAATCCTACCGAGTGGAGAGGAGCCCTCCCACTTGGGGGCTTAGCTGCAGTCCAGTACTCGCCTAAGTTCTCTCGCTTGAGGACTTAGCTGCAGTCAGGCACTCGCCTAAGTTTGAAAAAATCCTACCGAGTGGAGAGCAGCCCTCCCACTCGGGGGCTTAGTTGCAGTCCAGTACTCGCCTAAGTTCTCTCTCTTGAGGACTTAGCTGCAGTCAGGCACTCACCTAAGTTTGAAAAAATCCTACCGAGTGGAGAGCATCCCTCCCACTTGGGGGCTTAGCTGCAGTCTAGTACTCACCTAAGTTCTCTCTCTTGACGACTCAGCTGCAGTCAGGCACTCGCCTAAGTTTGAAAAAACAAAAAATCCTACCGAGTGGAGAGCAGCCCTCCCACTCAGAGGCTTAGCTGCAGTCCACTACTCGCCTAAGTTCTCTCGCTTGAGGACTTAGCTGCAGTCAGGCACTCGCCTAAGTTTGAAAAATCCTAATGAGTGGAGAGCAGTCCTCCCACTCGAGGGCTTAGCTGCAGTCTGGTACTTGCCTAAGTTTTCTCGTTTGAAGACTTAGCTGCGGTCAGGTACTCGACTAAGTACGAAACACATCCCGCTCTGCAGTAACAAGCTACAGATCGACGGCCGCCTCCTCCTTGGAGAGCTTCGCCACAAATACAACATGCACTCCATCCTGCTCTGCAGTAACGAGGTGCAGGTCGACTGCTACCTTTCCCTTTGGAGCCGCGCCACAAGTGCAAAAAAGTTGTCTCGAAAGAAGAAGTATTTCCACTCGACAGGGGATTCACAAAGATATTCAACGATAAACCGAGTTCAGATAAATCCTAAAGGGTCCGGACCATAGGTCAAAGTGCTCAAGCATTCAGCCCGAAAGAGTTTAACGGTTACAAAAACCACTCGGCATTCCGAGGAAAATTTAAGGTGGGGCATAAAAGTTTGTTCACTCCGCGGGAGGAGGGCTGGCAGGCTCGACGAACTCGTCCAAGTCGACGCCATCGGCAATCCGAGTGGCGGCAGCAATGAAAGTCTCCATAAAAGTTCGGAAGTCGTGCTTTTGGGTGTTGGCGACCTTGATTGCGGCCAGATTATCTTGTCGCACTTGGAGGCCCAACAACGTCTACAAGAAGAAGGTTGTGTAGTAGACATCAAGCTCTTTTCTGGCGCCGTTGCCGGGGAGGTTAGCACTTGAAGGTATATCTTTAGATCTTGCAATCGAGTCTTTTAGTTTCATGTTTTATCACTAGTTTAGTTTATAAAAGAAAATTACAAAAAATGGAATTAAGTTTGCCTCATACGCTTCATCTTTTTAATATCTTTCGTGAGTATGATGGAAAGGAAAATTGTGCCAAAGTATTAGAAGAAGAATGCATTAAAATGTTTGGCACTAAATATTTGAATGATGAGCATGATTGCAATGTTGTTAGTATGAATTCCTTGAATATCCATGATGCTAATGATATGCAAAGCCACAGGCTTGGGGAAGCTATGTTTGATGAAGATGATATTTTTTGTCCCCCAAGTTTTGATTAGCAAATTTATCATGATGAAAGCATGCCTCCTATTTATGATGATTATATTGATGAAAGTGGATTTGGAGAGGTCATGACTTCATTTTGTGATGAATCCACTATTCCGGAAGAGGTTCCAATTGATTATGAGAACAAAGTTGCTATCTATGATGATTATTGTGATGAATTGTATGCTATAAAGAATAATGATATCCATGAAACTTGTCATCATGATTTTAGTTTTCAATTGGATTATGACTCACATGATAATTATTTTGTTGAGTTTGCTCCCACTATTATTCATGAGAAGAATTTTGCTTGTGTGGAGAGTAATAAAATTTCTATCCTTGTAGATCATGAAAATAATGCTTTAGGTGCTGGTTATATTGTTGAATTCATTCATTATGCTATTGAAAATTATTATGAGGGAGGAATATATACTTGTAGGAATTGCAATAATATCAAGTTTCCTCTCTATGTGCTTAAAGTTATGAAGTTATGCTTGTTTTACCTTCCTATGCAAGTTGATTCTTGTTCCCATAAGTTGTTCGCTCACAAAATCCCTATGCATAGGAAGTGGGTTAGGCTTAAATGTGCTAGTCATATTCTTCATGATGCTCTCTTTATGTTTCAATTCTTATCTTTTATATGAGCATCATTGAAATCATCATGCCTAGCTAGGGGCGTCAAACGATAGCGCTTGTTGGGAGGCAACCCAATTTTATTTTTATTCCTTGCTTTTTTCTCCTGTTTAGTAATAAATAATTTATGTAGCCTCTGTTATGATTGAGTTTTTATGTTTTTAATTAGTATTTGTGCCAAGTAGAACCTTTGGGAAGACTTGGGGAAAGTGTTGTTGATCTTGCTGTAAAAAACAGAAACTTTAGCGCTCACAAGAATTGCTGCCATTTTTATTGGAGAGTGCTATTTAGTTAATTATCTTTGTAGATGATTAATAGATAAATTTCTCACGTCCAGAAATTTATTTTAGAATTTTTGGGGTTCCAGAAGTTTGCGTTAGTTACAGATTACTACAGACTGTTCTGCTTTTGACAGATTCTGTTATTCATGTGTTGTTTACTTATTTTGATGAATCTATGGCTAGTATAAGAGTTTATAAACCATAGAGAAGTTGGAATACAGTAGGTTTAACACCAATATAAATAAGTAATGAGTTCATTACAGTACCTTGAAGTGGAGTTTTGTTTTCTTTCGCTAACGGAGCTTATGAGTTTTTTGTTAAGTTTTGTGTTGTGAAGTTTTCAAGATTTGGGTAAAGATTCGATGGACTATGGAATAAGGCGTGGAAAGAGCCTAAACTTGGGGATTCCCAAGGCAGCCCAAGGTAATATTCAAGGAAAACCAAAATCCTAAGCTTGGGGATGCCCCGGAAGTCATCCCCTCTTTCGTCTTCGTTCATCGGTAACTTTACTTGGAGCTATATTTTTATTCACCACATGATATGTGTTTTGCTTGGAGCGTCATTTTATTTTATTTAGTTTTTCTTGCTGTTTGAATAAAATACCAAGATCTTAAATTCTTAAATGTTAGAGAGTCTTCACATAGTTTCATAATTATTCGACTACTCATTGAGCATCACTTATATCTTTCGGAGTAGTTTGCCATTTGCTCTAGTGCTTCACTTATATCTTTCTAGAGCACGGTGGTGGTCTTATTTTGAAGGAATAGATGAACTCTCATGCATCACTTATATTATTTTGAGAGTCCTAAAAATCATGGTAATTTGCTTTGGTTATGAAACTAGTCCTGATATGATGGGCATCCAAGAGGGATATAATAAAAACTTTCATATGAAGTGCATTGAATACTAAGAGAAGTTTGATACTTGATAATTGTTTTGAGATATGGAGATGGTGATATTAGAGTCATGCTAGTTGAGTAGTTGTGAATTTGAGAAATACTTGTGTTGAAGTCTGTGATTCTCGTAGCATGCACGTATGGTGAACCGTTATGTGACGAAGTCGGAGCATGATTTATTTATTGATTGTCCTCCTTATGAGTGGCGGTCGGGGACGAGCGATGGTCTTCCCCTACCAACCTATCCCCCTAGGAGCATGCGCGTAGTATTTTGCTTCGATAACTAATAGATTTTTGCAATAAGTATGTGAGTTCTTTATGACTAATGTTGAGTCCATGGATTATACGCACTCTCACCCTTCCACCATTGCTAGCCTCTCTAATACCGCGCACCTTTTGCCGATATCATACACCCACCATATACCTTCCTCAAAACAGCCACCATACCTACCTATCATGGCATTTCCATAGCCATTCCAAGATATATTGCTATGCAACTTTCCACCGTTCTGTTTACTAAGACACGCTCCATCATTCTCATATTGCTTTGCATGATCATGTAGTTGACATTGTATTTGTGGCAAAGCCACCGTTCATAATTCTTTCATACATGTCACTCATGATTCATTGCACATCCCGGTACACCGCCGGAGGCAGTCATATAGAGTCATATCTTGTTCTAAGTATCGAGTTGTAATTCTTGAGTTGTAAGTCAATAAAAGTGTGATGATCATCATTTTAGAGCATTGTCCCACTGAGGAAATGATGATGGAGACTATGATTCCCCCCACAAGTCGGGATGAGACTCCGGACGAAAATAAATAAATAAAAGAGGCCAAAGAAGCCCAAATAAAAAAAGAAGAGAAAAGAGGCCATAAAAAAAGATAAGGCCCAAATAAAAAATAATAACAAATGAGAGAAAAAGAGAGAAGGGGCAATGCTACTATCCTTTTACCACACTTGTGCTTCAAAGTAGCACCATGATCTTCATGGTAGAGAGTCTCCTATGTTGTCACTTTCATATACTAGTGGGAATCTTTCATTATAGAACTTGGCTTGTATATTCCAATGATGGGCTTCCTCAAAATGCCCTAGGTCTTCGTGAGCAAGCGAGTTAGATGCACACCCACTAGTTTCTTTTATTGAGCTTCCATACATTTATAGCTCTAGTGCATCCGTTGCATGGCAATCCCTACTCACTCACATTGATATCTATTGATGGGCATCTCCATAGCCCGTTGATACGCCTAGTTGATGTGAGCCTAACTTCTCCTTTTTGTCTTCTCCACAACCACCATTCTATTCCACCTATAGTGCTATGTCCATGGCTCACGCTCATGTATTGCGTGAAGATTGAAAAAGTTTAAGAACATCGAAAGTATGAAATAATTGCTTGGCTTGTCATCGGGGTTGTGCATGATTTAAATACTTTGTGTGGTGAAGATGGAGCATAGCCAGACTATATGATTTTGTAGGGATAGCTTTCTTTGGCCATGTTATTTTGAGAAGACATAATTGCTTAGTTAGTATGCTTGAAGTATTATTATTTTTATGTCAATATTAAACTTTTGTCTTGAATCTTATGGATCTGAATATTCTTGCCACAATAAAGAGAATTGCATGGATAAAAAATTTAGGTAGCATACCACATCAAAAATTCTGTTTTTATCATTTACCTACCCGAGGACGAGCAGGAATTAAGCTTGGGGATGCTGATACGTCTCCAACGTATCTATAATTTTTTATTATTCCATGCTATTATATTATCAACCTTGGATGTTTTATATGCATTTATATGCTATTTTATATGATTTTTGGGACTAACCTATTAACCTAGAGCCCAGTGCCAGTTTTTGTTTTTTCCTTGTTTTAGAGTATCGCAGAAAAGGAAAATCAAACGGAGTCCAATTGACCTGAAACTTCACGGAACTTATTTTTGGACCATAAGAAGCCCACGGAATATCGAAGTTGGACCAGGAGAGTCCCGGGCTACCCACGAGGGTGGGGTGCGCGCCCCCTGCCTCCCATATATACCCATATACCCATATACCATAAAAACTTTGGTGAACACAATAGATCGGGAGTTCCGCAGCCAGAAGCCTCCGTTGCCACCGAAAACCAATCTAGACCCGTTCCAGCACCCTGCCGGAGGGGAAAATCCCTCTCTGGTGGCCATCTTCATCATCCCGGTGCTCTCCATGATGAGGAGGGAGTAGTTCTCCCTCGGGGCTGAGGGTATGTACCAGTAGCTATGTGTTTGATCTCTCTCTCTCTCTCTCTCTCTCGTGTTCTTGAGGTGGCACGATCTTGATGTATCGTGAGTGAAAGGATCGATATGGTTGACTAGAGGGGGGGGGTGAATAGGCAACTAACAATTTTAGCTTTTCTTTACCAAATTAAACTTTGCAACAAATTAGGTTGTCTAGATGTGCAACTAGGTGAGAAACCTATATGATGCAACAACAACGAACACACAAGCAAGCAAGAGAAGTAACGCTAATAAGCTTGCACAAGTAAAGGTGAGAGGTAACCAAGAGTGGACCCGGTGAAGACGAGGATGTGTTAACTAAGTTCCTTCCTTTTGAGGGGAAGTACGTCTCCGTTAGAGCGGTGTGGATGCACAATGCTCCCTGAGGGAGTCCTGGATTAGGGGGTATCCGGACGGCCAAATTATATCCTTCGTCACGTGTCCGGATGGGACTCTCCTTGGCGTGGAAGGCAAGCTTGGCAATACGGATATGTATATCTCCTTCCTTCTAACCGACTCTGTGTAATCCTAGCCCCCTCCGGTGTCTATATAAACCGGAGGGTTTAATCCGTAGGACCAACAACAACAATCATACCATAAGCTAGCTTCTAGGGTTTAGCCTCTTCGATCTCGTGGTAGATCAACTCTTGTAATACTCATATCATGA
This sequence comes from Triticum monococcum, assembly GCA_034509565.1. Lineage (NCBI taxonomy): Eukaryota > Viridiplantae > Streptophyta > Magnoliopsida > Poales > Poaceae > Triticum > Triticum monococcum. The sequence continues at coordinate 638,331,354 of CM067843.1, forward strand.
AGATCAATCAAGCAGGGGTAGGGTTTTACCTCCATCGAGAGGGCTCGAACCTGGGTAAAAACATCGTGTCCCACGTCTCCTGTTACCATCCACCTAGACGCACAGTTTAGGACCCCCTACCCGAGATCCGCCGGTTTGGACACCGACATTGGTGCTTTCATTGAGAGTTCCTCTATTTCGTCATCGTTAGGCTGGATGGCTCCTTCAATCATTGATAGCGATGCAATTCGGGGTGAGATTTTTCTCCTCAGACAGATCTTTGTATCCGGCGGCTCCGCACTGTGGGCCAACTCGCTTGGCCATCTGGAGCAGATCGAGAGTTACGCCCCTGGCCACCAGGTCAGGTTTGGAAGCTTAAATTACACGGCCGACATCCGCGGAGACTTGATCTTTGACGGATTCGAGTCCTTGCCGAGTGCGCCGCACGGTCACGATGATCATGATTTAGCTCTATCATCGGACAGTGTTCAGGAGACCGCACCGGCAACCTCTCCGACCCTCAATTCGGAGCCAATTGTGCCATCCATGGACGGGTGGATAGACCCCGCCACGGAGGCCGCATTCTTAGCGGCGATCCAGCCGAGTATCAACCTTACCTTTCACGGGAGCCATGACGCCGAACTGCCGGATTCTTCCCCGGCCAGGGACTCCGAACCGCCTGCGCCCGTGCCTATCGAATCCAACTGGGCGCCGATCATGGAGTTCACCTCCGCGGATATCCTTCAGCACTCGCCCTTTGGCGACATACTGAACTCATTAAGGTCTCTCTCCTTGTCAGGAGAGTCCTGGCCGAACTATGGCCGGTCTGATCGGGATGTGGACGACGAAGAAATTCGCCGCCCACCCACCACCCGCTTAGTAGGCACTGTCTACAATTTGACCGACATGCTCGCCTTCGACTCCGAAGACATCGACGGTATGGACGACGATGCAGGATACGAACAGGAGCCACTGCCCATAGGGCACTGGACGCCCACCATCATATGATGTATACATGGTGGACACACCCAAAGAAAACGACAACGAGGAACGGAAGGACGCAGCGAAGGATCGTTACCTCGAGAAGCAGTCAAAGCGGCGGCGTAAGCGCCGCTCCAAATCCCTCCTCGGCAGAAACAACGATCATATAGACCCAACGATAGAGCAGGGTGAGCCAGCGGACGACAAACACGGCATTGAACCACCGTCCGACCACGGCAACACGGAGAATCAAACCGAACAACCCGACTCCGGCGAAGATAACAGTCCGGATGACATCACACCGGACAGGCACCCGGAGCAACAGAATACCCATCAAAGGCTTGTTGCCACTGCGAGGAGTATGAAAAAGCAGAAGCAAAGGCTCAGGGCTGCACAAGACAGAATTAGATGGAGTGAAGTACTCAACACTGCAGAAAAGTACGGCGGCAGTCGCCACACAAAGAGCTACCCGAAGCGGAAGTTGCTACTTGAATTCGATGAGGAGGCCTTAGATCCCCCGCAATCAAAAAATAAAACAACCATCCGGTCGGATAAAGAACCTCATGGCCAACATAGAGCGGCAAACGACGCCGCACACAAGCCAATACGCGATCCACGTGAGGGCTTGCATCAAAAGGATGGCGCAACCAGATCCATCTACGGGCCAAGCAAGCGCGCTCCAGCACGCAATGCAACACAACAAAAATCTGAACACCACGGTACACCCAAATACAGGGGTTCCGCACACCCCCTATGTTTCACCGATGAGGTGCTAGACCATGAATTTCTAGAGGGATTCAAACCCGTAAACATAGAGGCGTACGACGGAACGACAGACCCTGGGGTCTGGATTGAGGACTACATCCTCCATATCCACATGGCTCGAGGAGACGAACTCCATGCCATCAAGTACTTACCCCTCAAGCTCAAAGGGCCAGCTCGGCACTGGCTTAAAAGCCTCCCCAAAAACTCCTTTGGAAGCTGGGAAGAGCTCGAAGATGCTTTTCGGGAAAATTTTCAAGGGACCTATGTCCGACCACCGGATGCAGACGATTTAAGTCATATAACTCAACAGCCTAGAGAGTTAGCCCGAAAGCTTTGGAACAGGTTTCTCACTGAAAAGAACCAACTAGTCGACTGTCCGGACGCCGAAGCCCTAACAGCTTTCAAGCACAGCGTTCGAGATGAATGGCTTGCCAGACACCTCGGCCAAGAAAAGCCGAGAACAATAGCAGCATTAACAAGCCTCATGACCCGCTTTTGTGCGGGCGAGGACAGCTGGTTAGCCCGATGCAGCACCAGTGGCCCAAGTACATCCGAAGTCAGGGACGGAAACGGGAAGCCACGATGCAGCAAAAACAAGCGCCGGAATAAAGAAGACAGCCCGAAGAGCACTGCGGTAAACGCCGGATTCAGAAGCTCTCGGCCAAGTCAGCAAAAGCTACCCTCCAAAGGCAATAGAGACAGACTGTCCAGCCTGAACAAGATTCTGGACAAACTATGTCAGATCCACAACACCCCCGATAAACCTGCAAATCATACCCATAGAGAATGTTGGGTCTCTAAGCAATCCAGCAAACTCAACGCCAAACACAAGGGGCAGGATACACCAAGCGAAGATGAGGACGAGCCTCTCAAGCAAAGCACTGGGGAACAGAAGAAATTCCTACCATAAGTGAAAACAGTAAACGTGTTACACGTGATGAAGGGGAGAAACAAAGCGGCACTCCTAGAGACACATGCCCCAGGGCCTATCACCGCAGAGTTCTGCCACTGGTCGTCCAAACCGATCACCTCTGACCATCGGGATTACTCGGCAAGTATTCGACATGCAGGATGGGCTGCCTTGGTGTTAGACCCGATAATTGACGGATATCACTTCACACGAGTCCTGATGGACGGCGACAATAGTTTAAACCTGATATATCAGGACATAGTCCGCAAAATGGGGATAGACCCAACAAAAATCAGCCATAGCAATACTACCTTTAAAGGAGTAACACCAGGCCCAGAAGCCCATTGTACGGGCTCCCAGCTACTAGAGGTTATATTCGGCTTTCCCGATAACTTTCACAGTGAAAAGTTAACCATCCACATCGCTCCGTTCCAAAGTGGCTTTCAAGCACTACTCGGACGCGAAGCTTTCGCTCGCTTTAACGCAATACCGCATTACCCTTCCCTCATGCTTAAGATGCCTGGTCCACGTGGCATCATTACAATAAATGGAAATATTGACCGCTCCTTGCACGTGGAAGACCGTGCGGCTGCCTTGGTAGCCGCACACTAGACGGCCTCACCAACTAGAGCATCTGACAGGTCGCTAAGACCACGGACACGGTTAGGCGAGTCCGGTGTAGCTATATATAATTGATACAGGTTTGATGGCTATACCCCTATAACAATACAAGGGGCTCAACGCGTGTAAACAAGTGACAATTAGGCTCAACTTTACTCATCTTGAATTGTACATGGTTTATTTAGTATAACCTACCTTTTGCACGACAAATTTTCAACTAAGTTCCTCTCTTTTTCAGATGACCATTGTGCTACACCCGTCCAGGATACGGCACAACAAAGACACAAGCGCAGACGTGCAGCAGGGACCCGTTCCAAGGATTCTTTTTAGATTAAGACCCTGCGTAAACCTTTTTTACCGTCTCTTGTTGATACACATCCCCCGGATTCTTAGTACAACTGAGAAGGATGCCGACGTATTGGCATGTGGCCACATCAGAATATTGCATGTACCTGGACACCAGGGGCTTATTACAAATGGCATTGTTTAGCCCGGTTTCATCATAAAGACCGAATACCTTAACGAGTGTTCGGCGTCGCGAGTTTGGCCTTATATGCATCAGCTCCGAGTCATGTCTTTGGTCAAATGTTGGGTTTGCCCGGCTCCTATGTTTTGCTGCCTTAGGTTCCACTCTATCAGCTAGGGTGGCACCAGGAGAACTACTGCGATTGTGCCCTGGTTCATCCGGACGAGCACCTCAGTACAGAAAGCCGAAAACTGACTGTCATGATATAGCGTGAGACTGGTCAACCTCTCGATGACCTAGTGGAATCTTCGGGATTCCTCCACCTTAACGAAGGGCCGTTTCCCGGCCAGGCATGTACGCGCCCCGAATTTGGATGAGCGCGGAGCCACCAGGGGCTATATAGTAGCCCCACTGTCAAACTCCTCTGGCTAAGTGAAAGTGTTAAAGCATTATAGTCCGATTGCCTAGTTCGCTGCGCTATCACCTCCTTAATAGACCAAGACGTTGGATCAAGTGTGAACATGCGTCTTCTGCGAGCACCCCCACATTATATGCGTGGGGGCTGAAGCCGACGACTGCCATCTTTCAGGTTATATACATATATACATAAACGGCCGCACATGAGGCATCATAGTACTTTCGGGCAAAAGTATAAATACAACCTTGATAAACTCAATAAAACATTGTTTTTACAATGGGAATACATGTCACTTAAACATAATATTCTTCGAGCATTGAGCCTCTATCGAACAAGCGCCTTCAAGAACTTCTTCAAAGTAGTGCTCGACAACCACTCGGCCTATGGCCGAACCCTGTGCCGCAATAGTGGTGGCATCCATCTTCGCCCAGTATGTTTTGACACGGGCAAGGGCCATCCGCGAGCCTTCTATGCACGCCGACCTCTTTACAGCATCGATGTGTGACACAACACCAAGGAATTGTTGCACTAAGCTAAAGTAGCTATTCGGCCTTGGCCCTCCCGGCCACAGATGATCCACAACGGACCTCATGGCAAGTCCGGATAATCTATGGAGCTCGACCCACTCGGCCATTTGCTCATTCAACAGCAGCGGACGGGCTGGAGCATGAAACTGTAACCAAAACAGTTTTTCCACTTCTTGATCTTTCCGATCCTTGAAGTACTCGGCCGCATCAGCAGCACTTGCAGCCAAATCCACGTAGGCGTCCGCAGAACTCCATAGCCGGTCCAGAGGTGCATACTTCGGATCCCCGAACTTAGTCCGCAACAAGAAGGGCTTCCCAGATACAATATCCGCAGCTTGATGCAGCTTCTCCTTCGTTGCTCTAATTTTGGAGCGGGCTTCCTTGGCAGCCACCCGGGCCTTTTCCAGGTCCGTCACCTTTGCCCAGTTTTCTTCTTCAAGAATCTGGTAACGGTCAGCAGCATCTTTTAACTCTACAACCATCTTGGCTATTTTTTTCTTTGCTCTCACAATGCGCGGCCTGTTCGTCCCTTAACTGTTTGACCGCCTTTAAAGCGGCCGCATTGCTACTCCTTGGCTTGTGCAAGCTCCGCCCAAAGGGTCTCAACGGTGGCAGCTCCATCTGCAGTCACAACATATTAAAGATACTGGCATCATGCTGCTCTTATTATGTGACAATCACCAGAAAAATCACCTACCCTATGCCTCGTCAAGCCGCTTGTTAACAAGCACGATGTCGGCATCTGCCGCATCCAGTTGCCGCCTTAGTTCGGCAAACCCATCAGTCCAGCTAGCCACCGGAGCTTCAACCACCTGCACATAAAGGCGGTCTGGTTATTACCTGGGACTATGATCCTCTATTTGCCACCGTTTTCGACGACAACCAAAGTCTCAGGGGCTACTATCTACACAAGGCACATCTAAAAATGTGCGGTACTGTCAAAAATGTACATCATTTCGTGTACCTCAAAACTTGTCAGTAGACTCATAAAGGCTTCATGCAACCCGCTTTCGGCGGACGAAATCCTTTCAATTACCGTACCCATCAACGTGCGGTGCTCTTCTAAGATAGCCGCTCGCTCTAGCAGATCCCTTAGTACATCTGACCGCACACCAGACGGTGCCGGACTCTTTTGATTGCTCTCTTCATGAGCCGGATACTAAGGACTTCGGGTGGCCATAGGATTGCCTTCTGGCCTTGCCGGATCAGGAGAAACCCTCCGCGACGACACCTCGGGGTCGCCCGCCTCATGAGGCGGTATGGTTGGGGGAGGCGTTTCGCTCTCCATCATCTCTGGAAGAAGATCCCCTGAAGACGAGCTCTGCTGATAAGGGCTAAGATCCGAACTGCAAGATAAATGCTTCGGTTGTTTTCCTCAGAAGTAAAGCGAGGTATTTTTATTATTAAGTACCCTTTTACTTATAGCTCGGTGGAGGGCTAATCCCCTTGAGGGCATAGTGCGGCCCGGGTACCCCCCAGGGCAGGACCCTCCGGCGGAGATTTCTTCGCCCGTTTGGAGACCATTGTCTCCGGGTCCTCAGAGGCAGTTCTCTTCCTTCCCTGGGGAGAGGAAGTTTCAGTTCCTCCTCCCCGGCTAACCTCCTTCGCGGAAGCGCTAGCCTCCTTGTTCCCCCCTTTATCTTCTCCTGAGGGCGCTTGATAAGGCGTGATCTCCAGCATCCTGGTTAGCACATGATTTGGTGAGGTCTTAGGGAGGGAGGACGGACACCTGATCAACTTTGCCTTCGCTATCCAATCCTGGTCAAAGAGCGGCTTTTATTAGGGCAACGTTGCGATAAATAAATGGACAGTGTGTTCGGATGCGGGGCTACTTACTTGGGTATCCGGGCGATTGCAGCTCAGACCTGCATCCTCAGTGATGTCCGGCACATTATTTGTGGTCCGAAGAACAATTTGTACATCTCTTCATGCGTGATGCCGAGGAAATGTTGAATAGCTTGCGGTCCTTCCGGGTTAAATTCCCACATGCGAAGGGGCCGGCGTTTGCAAAGCTAGACTTGACGAACTAGCATAACTTGCACTACCATAACCAGACTGAAATCTCTCTCAAAGAGATCTCGGATACGGCTTTGCAGTATTGGCACGTCCTTGGCTGGGCCCCAGCTCAGCCCCCTGCGGATCCATGACATCAGTTGTGGTGGGGGCCTGAGCGAAAGGTGGGGGCAGCTACCCACTTGGCACTTCGGGGAGCTATGATGTAGAACCACTCCCGCTGCCATAATCCAGACACCTCTGGGAAGCAACCCTTAGGCCATGGAGCGTCAGCGATTTTTCTTATTAAAGCGCCTCCGCACACTGCGTGCTGCCCCTCGATCATCTTCGGCTTCACATCGAAGGTCTTGAGCCACAAGCCGAAGTGAGGGGTAACGCGGAGGAAGGCCTCACATACGACAATAAATGTCGAGATGTGAAGAAGGGAATCTGGGGCCAAATCATGAAAATATAGCCCATAATAGACCATAAGACCCCTAACAAAGGGATCCAGAGCGAGGCCTAGTCCTCGGAGGAAGTGGGAGACGAACACGACGCTCTCGTTGGGTTCGGGAGTAGGGACGACCTGCCCTCGGGCAGGTAGCCGATGCGAAATTTTGGCGGTCAAATATCTGGCCTCTCTCAACTTCTTGATGTCCGCCTCCATGACGGAGGAAGGCATTCACCGACCTTGAAGGTTCGATCCGGACATAGTTGAAGGTCCGAAGCACCTGACCTGAGTTTTGGGTGTTAGAACTCGAGGCGGGGGAAGGATTTGATTGAGCACGAGAGGGAAAAAAGAAAAAGCCTTGTCCCCTTTATAAAGAGGGTGAATATCAAGTGTCCTCCTCGTGGCCGTTTGGGACTTGCCTAAGATCTAGGATTCCTACCAATAGGCACGGTTGGGTTACCCACGTCCGTATTGATGAGAATCCCGTAATAAAGGGGACACGATCTCTGCTTCGAAACGACGTGCCAAGGAAACCGCCTCGCGAAACACGCTGAGATGGGTTATGAAAAATGATTCGAATAAAGACCTGGCTGTGGCGTGATGTCACACTACGGGGTACGTCAACAGATTAGATTTGTGGAAATATTATTCTCTCTACGGTGGTATGTGGAACTTGTTTTGTAGAGCCGGACATGATCCTCGTGTTCAAAATCTTCTATAAAGTATTTGGAGGAGGAACCCGCCTTGCAATGTGGAAGACAATCTACGCGCCAGACTCATCGTCATTGAAGCCTGGTTCAGGGGCTACCGAGGGAGTCCTGGATTAGGGGGTATTCGGACGGCCGGATTATATCCTTTGGCCGGACTGTTGGACTATGAAGATACAAGATTGAAGACTTTGTCCCATGTCCGGATGGGACTCTCCTTGGCGTGGAAGGCAAGCTTGGCAATACGGATATGTAGATCTCCTTCCTTGTAACCAACTCCGTGTAACCCTAGCCCCCTCCGGTGTCTATATAAACCGAAGGGTTTAGTCCATAGGACCAACAACAACAATCATACCATAGGCTATCTTCTAGGGTTTAGCCTCTTCGATCTCGTGGTAGATCAACTCTTGTAATACTCATATCATCAAGATCAATCAAGCAGGAGTAGGGTTTTACCTCCATCGAGAGGGCCCGAACCTGGGTAAAAACATCGTGTCCCATGTCTCCTGTTACCATCCGCCTAGACGCATAGTTTGGGACCCCCTACCCGAGATCCGTCGGTTTTGACACCGACACTCCCCAAAAAGCCACTAGGACCACCGTATTCTCCTCACGCCCTCACACAATGCGAGATGCCGTGATTCCACTATTGGTGCCCTTGGAAGCGGCGACCGGACCTTTACAAACAAGGTTGGGGCTATCTCCACAACTTAATCGGAGGCTGCCAACAACACCACGAAGCTTCACCACAATGGACTATGGCTCCGTGGTGACCTCAACCGTCTAGGGTGCTCAAACACCCAAGAGTAACAAGATCCGCTAGGGATTGGTGGGGGATTCAAATTTCTCTTGGTGGAAGTGTAGATCGGGGCCTTCTCAACCAATCCCGAGCAAATCAACAAGTTTGATTGGCTAGGGAGAGAGATCGGGCGAAAATGGAGCCTAGAGCCTTAATGGAGCTTAGAGATAGAAGAGGTAGTCAACTAGAGGAAGAAGACACCCCATATATAGTATAAGAACAAATCCAACCATTATCCACCAACTCAGCCTGCGTAGCATGGTACTACCGTACCAGAGGCGTGGTACTACCGCAGGGGCACGCGACACTACTGCAGGGCCCCGCGGTACTACCGCCCATGGAATAGAGACCAGACCAGCCCAAAATGCACTACTGCGCCCCCTTGCGGTACTACCGCAAGGCAGGAACTGTCCAGATGTGGGAAGGCACGGATATAAAAAATTACATCCGTGGCTACTTCCGCTGAGTTGGAGTCGATGCAAAAACCCGACACGGTAGTACCGTAAGCCAGCAACGGTACTACCGCGCTAGGCGCGGATGAAAAAAGTTTCATCCGCCCCTTACTGCCGCATACTTGCGGAACTAAGCCAGATACCATGGTACTACCGTGCCCAGTGCGCGGTACTATCGTGATGGGTGTCACCCACTAGGGAGAGGGTGACAATATTTGGACTCCGGCCACAGTACTACCGCTTGCCAGGAAGCGGTACTACCGTGGGCACTTGCGGTACTACCACACCGGCGGACGGTACTACCGCAAGGGCCTGCGGTACTACCGCTCAAAGGAGCAGTACTACCGCACGGCCTAGTTCAGCAAGCACGAGCAATATTTGCATAGACAAGGAAAACAAAGGATGCTCCAAAGACTAGAAGAAAAGGAGGTACAAAGGAAGATGTGTACGTGATGAAACCACCCACCCTTTCCAACGCGGAGCCCCTCTTAATAGTACGGCTTCCCTACGACTCAATACCACCGAAAAGAAACAAAGAGAAACGCCGTCTTCCATAGCCTTTGAGGGGAACCAAATCATCTTGTTCCTTAGTCAATATATATCTGAAATATTTGATGCACATGATTAGTCCGCAAAAGTATTGTCATCAATCACCAAAACCAACTAAGGGATAAAATGCCCTTACAATCTCCCCCTTTTTGGTGGATTGATGACAACACGAGATTTGCACAAGAGTATAATGCAAAGAGCAAGGGCAAACCCCAAGTCTCTAAAATATAGACAGGCTCCCCCTAGATGTGTGCTATCTTGATGAGTGCTTTGGACTGCATGGCACACATACTAGGATCAACACTCCCCCTATATTTTATAGACATGGCATATCTTGCAATAGGGCTAAAACTAAGCAAGATAGGAAATAGCATAATGAAATAAGCACAAGATAGAATAAGCTCACTACGGTACGATAGAGTGCATATGTCTTACACCATATGATAGAAGGACTCACAAGCCCAAACCAAAGCAAACCAAAGCACACGACATAAACGAAGTTCAACTAACCAACTGAACAAAACATGACACAACTCGCGACATAAATGAAGTTCAACTGACCAACTGACCCAAACACGACACAACTCGCAAATCCTACATTCTCTCCCCCTTTGGCATCGAGACACCAAAAATGTAGAGAGGACACCTACAACAGAAGGGTGGCTTGATACGTCTCCAAAGTATCAATAATTTTTGATTGCTCCATGCTATATTATCTACTGTTTTGGACATTATTGGGCTTTATTATCCACTTTTATATTATTTTTGGGACTAACCTATTAACCGGAGGCCCAACCCAGAATTGCTGTTTTTCCCTATTTTAGGGTTTCGAAGAAAAGGAATATCAAACGGTGTCCAAACGAAATGAAACCTTCGGGAATGTGATTTTTGGAATGAACAAGACCCAGGAGACTTGGACCCTACGTCAAGAAACAAAGGAGGAAGCCATGAGGTAGGGGGGCGCGCCTACCCCCCCCCCCCCCAGGCGCGCCCTCCACCCTCGTGGGCCCCCTGTTGCTCCACCGACGTACTCCTTCCTCCTATATATACATACGTACCCCCAAACGATCAAATATGGAGCCAAAACCCTAATTCCACCACCGCAACTTTCTGTATCCACGAGATCCCATCTTGGGGCCTGTTCCAGAGCTCCGCCGGAGGGGCATCCATCACGGAGGGCTTCTACATCAACACCATAGCCTCTCCGATGAAGTGTGAGTAGTTTACCTCAGACCTTCGGGTCCATAGTTATTAGCTAGATGGCTTCTTCTCTCTTTTTGGATCTCAATACAATGTTCTCCCCATCTCTTGTGGAGATCTATTCGATGTAATCTTCTTTTTGCGGTGTGTTTCTTGAGACCGATGAATTGTGGGTTTATGATCAAGATTATCTATGAACAATATATGAATCTTCTCTGAATTCTTTTATGTATGATTGGTTATCTTTGCAAGTCTCTTAGAATTATCAGTTTGGTTTGGCCTACTAGATTGATCTTTCTTGCAATGGGAGAAGTGCTTAGCTTTGGGTTCAATCTTGCGGTCTCCTTTCCCAGTGACAGTAGGGGCAGCAAGGCACGTATTGTATTGTTGCCATCGAGGATAACAAGATGGGTTTTTTTTATCATATTTCATGAATTTATGCCTCTACATCATGTCATCTTGCTTAAGGCGTTACTCTGTTTTCATGAACTTAATACTCTAGATGCATGCTGGATAGCGGTCGATGAGTGGAGTAATAGTAGTAGACGCAGGCAGGAGTCGTTCTACTTGTCTCGGACGTGATGCCTGTATACATGATCATACCTAGATATTATCATAACTATGCTCAATCCTATCAATTGCTCAACAGTAATTCGTTCACCCACCGTAAAATACTTATGCTCTTGAGAGAAACCAGTAGTGAGACCTATGGTCCCCGGGTCTATCTTCATCATATTAATCTTCCAATACTTAGTTATTTACTTTGCTTTTATTTTACTTTGCATCTTTATCATAAAAATACCAAAAATATTATCTTATCATATCTATCAGATCTCACTCTCGTAAGTGCCCATGAAGGGATTGAAAACCCCTTATCGCGTTGGTTGCGAGGAGTTATTTGTTTTGTCCAGGTACGAGGGACTCGCGCGTAGCCTCCTACTGGATTGATACCTTGGTTCTCAAAAACTGAGGGAAATACTTACGCTACTTTGCTGCATCATCCTTTCCTCTTCAAGGAAATCCAACGCAGTGCGAGGTAGCAAGAAGATTTTTGGCGCCGTTGCCGGGGAGTCTATGGAAAAGTCAACATACCAAGTGCCCATCACAACCCTTATCTCCCGCATTACATTATTTGCCATTTGCCTCTCGTTTTCCTCTGCCCCACTACACCATTGCCGTTTTATTTGCCCTCTCTCTCTATCCACCCTCTCTTTCTCTATTTGCCTCTTTTTGCCTGCTTGCTTTTTGTTTGCTTGTGTGTTGGATTGCTTGCTTGTCACGATGGCTCTACCTAGATTTGGTGATCTTCACCTTAAAAGGTTAGAAGAGATCGAAAGCAATGTCAGGAGTTTTATGCTTTTGCAATTTGAGCATAATAATTTCTTCAGAAACGAGCTTAAGGAACAGAAAAGTTTTATGAGTTTTATGAATAAAGATCTCAATGATATGTCTAAAGAATTTGATGGTTTAAGATCCCAAATTGCCCGTCTTGAGAAATTGACTGCTGAAATTTCGGATAAGCAGGCTACCTTTGTTAATAGTATGGCCGCTAAACCGGATTTTTATGAAAACAAATATGAAGATCTAAAAGTTATTGATGTGCCCCTTATTAAATCTTTGTTTTGCAATATGAATCTTGATAATGATGGGACTGAATATGATCCACCTTTACCTAGAAGGCGTTCCAAAAATTCGGAGTTTTTAGATCTTGATGCTAAATTTGATGAAAGTGGGATTGAAGAAATTAAAACCCTAGATGTTGCTAAAACCACTATTTTGGATTTCAAGGAATTTAATTATGAAAATTGCTCTTTGATTGATTGTATTTCCTTGTTGCAATCTGTGCTAAATTCTCCTCACGCTTATAGTTAAAATAAAGCGTTTACTAAACAAATCGTTGATGCCTTGATGCAATCTTATGAAGAAAAACTTGAGTTGGAAGTTTCTATCCCAAGAAAACCTTATGATCAGTGGGAACCGACTATTAAAATTAAGATTAAAGATCATGAGTTCTATGCTTTATGTGATTTGGGTGCTAGTGTTTCCACGATTCCAAAGACTTTGTGTGATTTGTTAGGTTTCCGTGATTTTGATGATTGCTCTCTAAACTTGCACCTTGCGGATTCCACTATTAAGAAACCAATGGGAAGAATCAATGATGTTCTTATTGTCGCAAATAGGAATTATGTGCCCGTAGATTTTATTGTTCTTGACATAGATTGCAATCCTTCATGTCCTATTATTCTTGATAGACCTTTCGTTAAAACGATTGGTGCAATTATTGATATGAAGGAAGGAAATATTAGATTCCAATTTCCGTTAAGGAAAGGCATGGAACACTTTCCTAGAACGAAAATTAAATTACCTTATGAATCTATTATGAGAGCCACTTATGGATTGCCTACCAAAGATGACAATACCTAGATCTATCCTTGCTTTTTATGCCTAGCTAGGGGCGTTGAACGATAGCGCTTGTTGGGAGGCAACCCAATTTTATTTTTATTCCTTACTTTTTGCTCCTGTTTAGTAATAAATAATTTACTTACCTCTATTTTGGTTGTGTTTTTTGTGTTTAATTAGTGTTTGTGCCAAGTAGAACAGTTGGGAAGACTTGGGGAAAGTCTTGTTATCTTGCTGTAAAAAACAGAAATTTTAGCGCTCACGAGAACTGCTGCCATTTTTATTTGAAAGTGCAATTTAGTTAATTTTTTTGCAGATGATTAATAGATAAATTCCTCACGTCCAGAAATTTATTTTATAATGTTTGGGGTTCCAGATCGTGCTTTAGCTACATATTACTACAGACTGTTCTGTTTTTGACAGATTCTGTTTTTCGTGTGTTGTTTGCTTATTTTGATGAATCTATGGCTAGCAAAATAGTTTATAAACCATAGATAAGTTGGAATACAGTAGGTTTAACACCAATATAAATAAATAATGAGTTCATTACAGTACCTTGAAGTGGTCTTTTGTTTTCTTTTGCTAACGGAGCTCACGAGCTTTCCTACTTTAAGTTTTGTGTTGTGAAGTTTTCAAGTTTTGGGTAAAGATTTGATGGATTATGGAACAAGGAGTGGAAAGAGCCTAAGCTTGGTGATTCCCATGGCACCCCCAAGATAATCTAAGGAAACCTAAAAGCCAAAGCTTGGGGATGCCCCAGAAGCCCTCTTTCGTCTACTTCTATCGGTAACTTTACTTGGAGCTATATTTTTATTCACCACATGATATGTGTTTTGCTTGGAGCGGCTTGTATGATTTGAGTCTTTGCTTTTTAGTTTACCACAATCATCCTTGCTGTACAAACCTTTTGAGAGAGGCATACATGATTTGGAATTTGTTAGAATACTCTATGTGCTTCGCTTATATCATTTGAGTTATATAGTTTTGCTCTAGTACTTCACTTATACCTTTTAGAGCACGGTGGTGGATTTGTTTTATAGAAACTATTGATCTCTCATGCTTCACTTAGATTATTTTGGGAGTCTTAAATAGCATGGTAATTTTCTTAAATAATCCTAATATGCTAGGTATTCAAGATTAGTAAAAACTTTCTTATGAGTGTTTTGAATACTAAGAGAAGTTTGATGCTTGATGATTGTTTTGAGATATGGAGGTAATAATATCAAAGTCGTGCTAGTTGAGTAGTTGTGAATTTGAGAAATGCTTGTGTTGAAGTTTGCAAGTCCCGTAGCATGCACGCATGGTAAAAGTTATGTAACAAATTTGAAACATGAGGTGTTCTTTGATTGTCCTCCTTATGAGTGGCGGTCGGGGACGGGCGATGGTCTTTTCCTACCAATCTATACCCCTAGGAGCATGCGCGTAGTGCTTGGTTTTTGATTACTTGTAGATTTTTGCAATAAGTATGTGAGTTCTTTATGACTAATGTTGAGTCCATGGATTATACATACTCTCACCCTTCCATCGTTGCTAGCCTCTTCGGTATCGTGCATTGCCCTTTCTCACATTGAGAGTTGGTGCAAACTTCGCCGGTGCATCCAAACCCCGTGATATGGTACGCTCTTTCATACATAAACCTCCTTATATCTTCCTCAAAACAGCCACCATACCTACCTATTATGGCATTCCCATAGCCATTCTGAGATTTATTGCCATTCAACTTTTCACCATTCCATTTATCATGACACATTCATCATTGTCATATTGCTTAGCATGATCATGTAGTTGACATAGTATTTGTGGCAAAGCCACCGTTCATAATTCTTTCATACATGTCACTCTTGGTTCATTGCATATCCCGGTACACCGCCGGAGGCATTCATATAGAGTCATCTTTTGTTCTAGCATCGAGTTGTAATCATTGAGTTGTAAATAAATAGAAGTGTGATGATCATCATTTTCTAGAGCATTGTCCCAAGTGAGGAATTAAAAAAAGAGAGAGAAAGGCCATAAGAAAAGGAGAGAATGCCCAAAAAATAGAGAGAAAAAGAGAGAAGGGACAATGCTACTATCCTTTGCCACACTTGTGCTTCAAAGTAGCACCATAGTCTTCATGATAGAGAGTCTTTTGTTTCGTCACTTTCATATACTAGCGGGAATATTTCATTATAGAACTTGGCTTGTATATTCCAACAATGGGCCTCCTCGAGTTCCCTAGGTCTTCGTGAGCAAGCAAGTTGGATGCACACCCACTTAGTTTCTTTTGTTGAGATTTCATACATTTATAGCTCTAGTGCATCTGTTGCATGGAAATCCCTACTCCTTGCATTAACATCAATCGATGGGTGTCATGGTATTTCTCACGGGGGGCTTGTGAGTCGACAGATGCCACAAGGGCTTAGTGTGTGGGTAAGACTGCTGCTGATAGGACCGGGAGCGGGTATGCGAGTAGCACGTGGTGGTTTACCCAGCTTCGGAGCTCTCCATAGAGATAATACTCCTACTGCTGCATGTCTAAGTGTACCTATCTGGGGTGTACATCGGGCAGTACAAAGTGCTCCTGGAGCTGCATCTGGGATCAGTGCCCAGTGCATCTGATCTCGTATATGCCTATATGAGGCATGCTAGTGGCCGGCCATGTATGGCCATGGCTTGTGGCCGTGAGTGTGTGGGGTGTGTCCTCCTCCTGGATGGATGGATGGAGGCTCATATATATAGTGTGGCTAGCTTATCATCTAAGCTAAGTGGTGGCATGGGCAAGGCATGGTGGGGTGTCATGCTTGTCCCCTATGTCACTTCATAAATAGTGTCAGGGGACAAGTGACACTATACACGATGACTGAGATGACGTGTGAATAGTGCTCGGGTACATCCATCTTGTCGATGTCTTGTCGGTGTCGGGTCGGGCTGCAGTCGGCAGCCGGCTGGTTGGCGCAGTCGGCAGCCGGCTGGTTGGCGCAGTCGGCAGCCGGCAGGTTGGTGTAGTCGATAGCTGGCAGTCGGACAGAGGGGCTTTGCTAGCCCCGATGTCTTGAAATATCATCTTGCCGTCTTCAGGGTATCCGTGTCCAATTACTCCGACAGTAGCCCCCAAGCCTCCGGGCAACTTGGCAAAGCTGGGTGGAGGTTTTTTGGCAAATGTTCATGGAAATGATCATAAAAAGGACAAAGTTAGTCCATGCAAATATATCATATGCTTGCTTTTAGTATTGCAAGTTTTATGCGGAGGGTGCCGACTCGGTTTCGTCCGAGCCCCCTTCAATCTTTTTCATGTTCCCTCCACTCTTTGGCTTGTGCTCTTGCTTGTCGGGCAGCCGCTCTGCAGTCTGTGGCTGAGAGTGGGCCGCGAAGTGGAGTGTACAGTACTCAGAGTCTGGGAGCAGATTCAACCGGGTAGATACTTGTAAAGGAAAACAGCCGGGTCGCCTGATCCGTTTTTTTCCCGGACGTTTTTCGCGTGGGTGGCCTCCAGCGTTCACTCTTGCTAGTCGGACAGCCGCTCTGCGGTCTGTGACTGAGAGTGGGCCTTTGGTACCGCGCATGGTACTAAGCCGTCTGCGGGAACAAACGTCTCAGACCAAGCGGCCGGCCCCCGGGCCAACTCTAGCTGGCGCCGAGGCGAACAGTGATGCTACTGTCATAAAAAATATGGAGATAGCACCCGAGCATCGCTCGGGGTTATCCGCGCTTGCGTGATGCAAAAAATATGCGGGCGAGGAGCTCACATTGATTTTTGTGTAGTCGCGGTCGTCGAAAACAGCCGGCGCGACTCAGCGCTCGCGGAGCGCATCGGCGCACCCGCTGGGTGTAGCCTTCGAGCCCCCGGGTGCTCGAAGGGGGGTCCCGGCCGGTCAGGCTCGACCGGCCAGGCGGCGAGGCGTCTTGCAACGCCCTTTATTCTTCTCTTCTACCGGCTACTGGGAGCTGGACAAAACTCTTCTCCTGTCTGCAATCTTCCATGGGGGCGCGCCAGCGCACCCACTGGGTGTAGCCCCCGAGATTCGGGCCGACTGCTGAGCAGTCGGGCTGGATCTCCCGGCAACTACTTTGTCTTATTTCTCGCGGGGGCGCGTCAGCGCACCCGCTGGGTGTAGCCCCCGATATTCGGGCCAACCGCTGAGCAGTCGGGCCGGATATCCCGACGACTACTTTGTCTTTTCCCTCGCGGGGGCGCGTCAGCGCACCCGCTGGATGTAGCCCCCGAGATTCGGGCCGACTGCTGAGCAGTCGGGCCGGATCTCCCGGTGACTACTTTGTCTTCTCTCTCGCGGGGGCGCCTCAGCGCACCCGCTGGGTGTAGCCCCCGAGATTCGGGCCGACTGCTGAGCAGTCGGACCGGATCTTCCGGCAACTACCTTGTCTTCTTTCTCGCGGGGGCGCCTCAGCGCACCCGCTGGGTGTAGCCCCCGAGATTCGGGCCGACCGCTGAGCAGTCGTACCGGATCTTCCGACAACTACCTTCTCTTCTTTCTCGCGGGGGCGCTCTGCGCACCCGCTGGGTGTAGCCCCCGAGATTCGGGCCGACTACTGAGCAGTCGGACCGGATCTTCCGGTAACTACCTTGTCTTCCTCTTTTTCTTCTTTAGACGGCTGGGCGGGCGGACCCCGACACAGCAGTCGGGCTCTTTACAGCGGGCCAGGTAGCCAACGGTCGGACACACATTTCTTTTCTCTCTCATTGTTTTTGAGCAGCCGGCTATGCGAGCAGCCCAGCCCACTTTTTTCCAGCCAGCCCCAAGGCAATCGGCCTCTTCTTTTTCTTTCTGTCCGGCTCCACCCAGCGAGCCGGACCCTCCTCTCTTTTTTTTCTAGGCGAGCCGGCCCTCTGACTTTTCTTTGTTCGAGTCAAATCCCATTGCTTCTTTTCCTTCGAGCACCCGGCCGAAGCGAAGCCGGCCAGGGTAGGTCGGGCGAAGCCGGCTGGGCGGGCGTGGTAGGCGGGACACGGCCAAGCGCAGGGGAGCACGGGCGCATGGCGGCGATGCGGACGGGACGCCGAAGGCGGAGCCGGCGCGAGGCGCACGACCCGGCCGGCGCAGATAGCCGGCGCACGGGGGCCGGGTCGCGGGCGCAAGCCTGCAGAGACGACGGGATGCAGGGACCCGATGCGGGGGCCCGCTGAGATGGTGAGGCAGCCGCAGGGGACCCGACAGGCGCGAAGGGGTGGAGCCGGCCGGGTTGCGGGGGAAGCCGACACAGGCGAAGTCGGCAGGCATGGACGGGGCAGAGCCGGCGGCCGACGTAGGAGGCCGGCGCAGCACCGTTGCAGGGCAGACGGCGGAGCCAGCGAACGGGCAGGAGCCGACCTGGGCCAGCGGGAGGCGGCGACCCGGCCAGGCGAGCAGAGGGGCCGGGGCGGCGCGGGCGCGGCAGCCGGAGCCGGCGCGTGGACGGCGACGCGAGCCAGGGGCGGAGCCGTCGCAGGACGCGCGACCCGGCCAGTGGCTCGGGAACTCGGCAGAGCGGCACAGGAGGACCGAGGCGATGCCGGCGCAGGTGGAGGTGCGGGAGGCCGGGCGGACGCAGACGGAGGCGGCCAAGGTGAGGACGAGCCGGCCCGACGTAGGCCAGGCGTAGGATGCGGCCTGGAACTGGCGGACGAGAGCCGACCGGGTCGGAGCCGGAGCCGGCACGGGCGGCAGGGGACCGGGCGGAGCCAGCAGCCGGCCATGGGCACGGTCCGGGCCGCGGATGCGCGCGGGGCGGCCGGACGGAGACGCGGCGCGGTGTGCCTGAGATCCGCGGGGGGAGAGCCGGGCGCGAGCTTGGGGAAGCCGGCCAGCGAACAGCGGGCGGGCAAGGCGCGAGGGCGGACGGAGCCGGACCCGGCGCGGCCGCGAGCTGGGCATGGGAGAGGCGCAGGCGACGGACTGCCCGGAGCCACGCGACGCGTGCGGACGGAGCCGGGCGCGGGGCGAGAGGAGCCGGTCCCGGCGATGAAGCGCGAGCGCGTTCCGGCCAGGCGCACGTGGCGGGGTGGCGACGAGGAGGGCCTCTGCGGCTGGGGCTAGCCGTGGACCGAGCAGAGTCTGGCCATTATTCGGCCATCGTCTGACAAATGTATATGCAGCGTCCAACATGTATCTGGGATGTGTATGACTTGTCTGACTATCATCTGTCTACTATACGGGGATATATCCGGCTAGCGTGCAACCATTGTATGGCTTGTGGATAGGCAATGTTTGGCTATGGTGGGGGTAATGGTTTGACCATTGTTTGACATGCATCTAGCTAGCTCGAAAAGATGGCATGTGGAGAAGCTAATGCGCGTTCCGGCTAGAGCAAGGTGTAGCACGGAGAGGAGCAAACGCGAGCGGCGCGTGGGTGGCCACGGCCGACCGAAACGAGGCCTGCGCGCGGCACGCGCACGGACGGACGGTCGGCGTTGCGGTGGTGGTGATGACGAAGGCGGCGAGGCCGACGACGAGGACGCGCCACCCCTCACGGCCGCTCTGGGGGCGGGTCAATGTCGAGCCCCCGAGCGCTACCGGAGAGACGGCGCGACGCCGCGGCGGAGGCGATGAAGAAAAAAGGGTCCCGCCCGGACAGCGAAACCAGCAGCAGTGCGGTAGCATAGTAGTAGTACCGACCCACGGTGGGCGCCAACTGTCGTGGTATTTCTCACGGGGGGCTTGCGAGTCGACAGATGCCACAAGGGCTTAGTGTGTGGGTAAGACTGCTGCTGATAGGACCGGGAGTGGGTATGCGAGTAGCACGCGGTGGTTTACCCAGCTTCGGAGCTCTCCATAGAGATAATACTCCTACTGCTGCATGTCTGAGTGTATCTATCTGGGTGTACATCGGGCAGTACAAAGTGCTCCTGGAGCTGCATCTGGGATCAGTGCCCAGTGCATCTGATCTCGTATATGCCTATATGAGGCATGCTAGTGGCCGGCCATGTATGGCCATGGCTTGTGGCCGTGAGTGTGTGGGGTGTGTCCTCCTCCTGGATGGATGGATGGAGGCTCATATATATATAGTGTGGCTAGCTTATCATCTAAGCTAAGTGGTGGCATGGGCAAGGCATGGTGGGGTGTCATGCTTGTCCCCTATGTCACTTCATAAATAGTGCCAGGGGACAAGTGACACTATTCATGATGACTAAGATGACGTGTGAATAGTGCTCGGGTACATCCGTCTCGTCGATGTCTTGTCGGTGTCGGGTCGGGCTGCAGTCGGCAGCCGGCTGGTTGGCGCAGTCGGCAGCCGGCAGGTTGGTGTAGTCGGTAGTGTTGGGGAACGTAGTAATTTCAAAAAATTTCCTACGCACACGCATGATCATGGTGATGCACAGCAACGAGGGGGAGAGTGTTGTCTACGTACCAACGCAGACCGACTGCGGAAGCGATCACACAACATAGAGGAAGTAGTCGTACGTCTTCTTCCCGATCCGACCGATCCAAGCACCGTTACTCCGGCACCTCCGAGTTCTTAGCACACGTTCAGCTCGATGACGATCCCCGGGCTCCGATCCAGCAAAGCTTCGGGGAGGAGTTCCGTCAGCACGACGGCGTGGTGACGATCTTGATGTACTACCGACGCAGGGCTTCGCCTAAGCACTGTAACGGTATGATCGAGGTGGAATTTGGTGGCAGGGGGCACCGCACACGGCTAAGGAACGATCTCAAGGATCAACTTGTGTGTCTATGGGGTGCCCCCTGCCTCAGTATATAAAGGATGGAGGAGGGGGAGGCCGGCCAAGGCTATTGGTGCGGCCAGGATGGGAGTCCTACTAGGACACCAAGTCCTAGTAGGAGTCCACCAAGAGGGGAGGAAGGGAGAAGGAATAGGAGGAGTAGGAAAGGTGGCCGGGCCCCCTTTTCCCTAGTCCAATTCGGACCAAAGGGGAGGGGGGCGCAGCAGCCTTTTCCTCTTCCCACTAAAGCCCATCAAGGCCCATTACTTCTCCCGTAACTACCCGATACTCCGAAAAATACCCGAATCACTCGGAACCTTTCCGATGTCCGAATATAGTCGTCCAATATATCGATCTTTACGTCTCGACCATTTCGAGACTCCTCGTCATGTCCCCGATCTCATCCGGGACTCCGAACTCCTTCGGTACATCAAAACTCATAAACTCATAATACAACTGTCATCGAAACCTTAAGCGTGCGGACCCTACGGTTCGAGAACAATGTAGACATGACCGAGACACGTCTCCGGTCAATAACCAATAGCGGGACCTGGATGCCCATATTGGCTCCTACATATTCTACGAAGATCTTTATCGGTCAGACCGCATAACAACATACGTTGTTCCCTTTGTCATCGGTATGTTGCTTGCCCGAGATTCGATCGTCGGTATCCAATACCTAGTTCAATCTCGTTACCGGCAAGTCTCTTTACTCGTTCCATAATACATCATCTCGCAACTAACTCATTAGTTGTAATGCTTGCAAGGCTTAAGTGATGTGCATTACCGAGAGGGCCCAGAGATACCTCTCCGACAATCGGAGTGACAAATCCTAATCTCGAAATACGCCAACCCAGCATCTACCTTTGGAGACACCTGTAATGCTCCTTTATAATCACCCAGTTACGTTGTGACGTTTGGTAGCACCCAAAGTGTTCCTCCGGCAAACGGGAGTTGCATAATCTCATAGTCGTAGGAACATGTATAAGTCATGAAGAAAGCAATAGCAACATACTAAACGATCGGGTGCTAAGCTAATGGAATGGGTCATGTCAATCAGATCATTCAACTAATGATGTGATCCCGTTAATCAAATAACAACTCTTTGTCCATGGTTAGGAAACATAACCATCTTTGATTAACGAGCTAGTCAAGTAGAGGCATACTAGTGACACTCTGTTTGTCTATGTATTCACACATGTATTATGTTTCCGGTTAATACAATTCTAGCATGAATAATAAACATTTATCATGATATAAGGAAATAAATAATAACTTTATTATTGCCTCTAGGGCATATTTCCTTCAGTCTCCCACTTGCACTAGAGTCAATAATCTAGTTCACATCGCCATGTGATTTAACAGCAATAGTTCACATCACCATGTGATTAACACCCATAGTTCACATCATCATGTGACCAACACTCAAAGGGTTTACTAGAGTCAGTAATCTAGTTCACATATCTATGTGATTAACACCCAAAGAATACTAAGGTGTGATCATGTTTTGCTTGTGAGATAATTTTAGTCAACGGGTCTGTCACATTCAGATCCACATGTATTTTGCAAATTTCTATGTCAACAATGCTCTGCATGGAGCTACTCTAGCTAATTGCTCCCACTTTCAATATGTATCTAGACCCAGACTTAGAGTCATCTAGATTAGTGTCAAAACTTGCATCGGCGTAACCCTTTACGACGAACCTTTTTATCACGTCCATAATCGAGAAACATATCCTTATTTCACTAAGGATAATTCTGACCGCTGTCCAGTGATCTACTCCTAGATCACTATTGTACTCCCTTGCCAAATCAATGCAGGGTATACAATAGATCTGGTATACAGCATGACATACTTTATAGAACCTATGGCCAAGGCATAGGGAATGACTTTCATTCTCTTTCTATCTTCTGTCATGGTCAGGCTTTGAGTCTTACTCAACTTCACACCTTATAATACAGGCAAGAACTCTTTCTTTGACTGCTCCATTTTGAACTACTTCAAAATCTTGTCAAGGTATGTACTCATTGAAAAAACTTATCAAGCGTCTTGATCTATCTCTATAGATCTTGAAGCTCAATATGTAAGCAGCTTCACCGAAGTCTTTCTTTGAAAAACTCCTTTCAAACACTCCTTTATGCTTTACAGAATAATTCTACATTATTTCCGATCAACAATATGTCATTCACATATACTTATCAGAAATGTTGTATTGCTCCCACTCACTTTCTTGTAAATACAGGCTTCACCGCAAGTCTGTATAAAACTATATGCTTTGATCAACTCATCAAAGCGTATATTCCAACCCCGAGATGCTTGCACCAGTCCACAGATGTTTCGCTGGAGCTTGCACATTTTGTTAGCACCTTTCGGATTGACAAAACCTTCTGGTCATCATAGCACTTTATTAGGGGCGTTACCAGTAACGCCCGACCTTAATGTACTTAAAACCCTGCATAACTGAGGGCCGGAGGGGTCTGGCGGACTCTATATAAGCCATCCCCCTCCTCAGTGTAAAGGGTTCGCACCCCTGTAATTCATACTCTCATAATCCAGTCGACCGCCTCTGGGCTCCAAGACGTAGGGCTATTACTTCCTCCGAGAAGGGCCTGAACTCATAAACCTTGCGTTCTTACAACTTCTCCATAGCTAAGATCTTGCCTCTCCATACTTACCCCCCTACACTACTGTTAGACTTGGAACCACGACAGTTGGCGCCCACCGTGGGGTAGGTGTTTTAGCGTTTGTTGGAGGAGTGCGACCTTTTCCAACCCGAATCATCATGGTTTTCGGTGGAGTTTTGGTGGAGGGCCGCGAGGTCCGTCTCGGTGCGCTCACATTCATCGTCGACGACTCTGCTTGGCTCCAGGAGGCTCCGCTCGACGTGGACACCCTCCCTGTTCGCGGGGCAATGCACTTTAGCGCATGCGTTCGCGGCGTTCTCCTGCGGCAACCGTCGCCCCCCTACCGGTCGGCTCCTGTGTTGTCCTCCCTCGCCGTTTCCCGCCGGTGCAAGCGGTCCGGCCGGTCGAGACTTCAGCGGTGGGTGAGACACGCGGTGGCATGTCAGTCGGCCACCCCTCAAGTCGCGGCGATCAAGCCCGATGAATCCCTCTATAGCATGTTCAACTGGCTCCGTAGAGACCACATCCGAGTGCGACAGCAGCGATCCGACGGCGGAGGTTCTGATGGTCGATGGACCGCCCAGTCCTCCCAGTTTTCCCCGCACCGATGGAGGCGCGGGTGGAGGCGACCCGTCGTGCCCCCATGAGGAGTATCTTCCCGAGCCTCTCACGTCGCTGCAGAGAGAAGAAATTCGCCGCCGGAACGTGGATGCACTGCACACTCCTATCGTTGGAGAAACCCCTGAGGCTCGCACCTTGGAAGACGCGTGCCTGGCAAACTTGGCCGAGCGCACTCGACTGGAGAACCTCCAGCGAGCACTCGACGAGCGTGCGCGACAACGGGTTCCCGAATCCAGTCGGCGCCAGCTCTTCCCGCCCCCGCAGGTATATCAAACTCCGATTCAGAATTTAGCAGCTGCGGCCCGTATAGCGGAATCGATTCAGCCTTCCCAGTCGGAGGCTGGCAGAGGCTTGCTGCAGATCAGAGCGTTACTCCGGGCAGCAGGAGACCAGAATTCCGCTGTTTCTCTGTCGCGGAACAGGATTCACAGCAGATCCGTTGCCACGGACACAGTCCAGTCGGCTCACAGCCCGAGATCGCCCCCGAGGCGTGAGGGACGCGGAGACCGGCATCACCAGTATGGGAACCATGAGCAGTATGATCACCGAGTCGATCGTGACGGTCGACGTCGAGTGCCCACGCCTCCCCCGAGGAGCGGGTCATATGTGCCTCGCCAGCAGGATGACAGGCGCCCTCATAGTGGTGGGCGAAGGATTCCAGTCGACCCCAGAAGGCCAGGCTTTGATGCGAGATCCATTCCCGTCCAAGGTTTGGTCGATAGGAACAGGGCTCACCGAGAAGGTCACGACAGAGATGCACCTACCAGCAGCAGAGTACATGTTTCAGGGCCAGAGTGCTTTAGTAGAGCCATCAGGGCCGCTGTGATTCCTCCCAACTTCAGGTTGGCGACTGGAGTCAGTAAGTTCACTGGCGAGTCCAAGCCCGATACTTGGCTTGAGGACTACTGAGTGGCCGTCCAGATTGGCGGCGGCAATGATGAAGTGGCCATGAAGCACCTGCCTCTCATGTTGGAGGGCTCGGCCAGAGCGTGGCTGAAAGTTAGCGCCTAGCAGCATTTACACTTGGGAAGATCTCTCCCGAGTGTTCGTCACCACATTTGAAGGCACATGCAAGCGACTGGCAGGGCTGACAGAACTGCGGTCTTGCGTGCAGAAGCCGAATGAAACTCTGAGGGATTACATCCAGAGGTGGATCACGTTACATCACTCGGTGGAGAATGTGCCTGACCACCAAGCAGTTTGTGCCTTCAAGGAAGGCGTCAAGTACAGAGAACTGAATTTGAAATTCGGTCGAACCGGAGATATGTCCCTGAATCGGATGATGGAGATTGCCACCAAGTACGCTAATGGTGAAGATGAGGATCGACTCAGGAGTGGCAAGCTCAAGTCAGTCGCCCAAGAAACCGGAGGAAATTCCAATCGGAAACAGAAGCGGAAAGCCGAGCCAGCGGCTCCCGGGGAAGCCTTGGCTTTAACCCAAGGAAAGTTTAAAGGGAAACCTAAAGGACCTTGGAACCCCAAAAAGGTTAAAGACCAGGACGGAAATGATGTGTTGGACTTACCATGTCTCGTCCACACAAAGAAATATGAAGAGGGTAATTTCATTTACCCAAAACATACCACTCGACAGTGTCGACTCTTGATCCAGCAGTTCCAGGGCAAGTAGCCCAAAGGTAAGGAAAAGGAGTCGGACAAGGTCGAGGACAAAGAGGACAGTGACGACGGATACCCTCAGGTCAATTCCACTCTGATGATTTTTGCCGATGTTAAAAGCAAAAGTCGACTGAAAGTTATTAACCGAGAGGTGAATATGGTTGCTCCGGCGACACCTAGTTACCTGAAATGGTCTCAGACTGCCATAACATTCGACCAGTCCGACCACCCAACGCACATCGCCACCCCTAGGAGGCAAGCTTTGGTGGTCGACCCAGTTGTTGAAGGCACTCGATTGACCAAAGTCCTGATGGATGGTGGCAGTGGTTTGAACATATTGTATGCTGAGACGTTGAAAGGGATGGGCGTTCCGATGTCCAGACTCAGTGCCAGCAACATGAGTTTCCATGGAGTCATTCCTGGGAAGAAGGCTGAATCACTCGGCCAGATTGCTCTTGATGTGGTTTTCAGTGATTCCAAAAATTACCGCAAAGAAAAGTTGACATTCGAAGTTGTAGACTTCCAGAGTGCCTACCATGCTATTTTGGGGAGGCTGGCTTATGCACGCTTCATGGCCCGACCATGTTATGTGTACCTCAAATTGAAGATGCCTGACCCCAAAGGTGTGATCACTATTACGGGCAATCGGAAGAAAGCGGAAGAATGTTTTCAGAAAGGTTCGAAGATCGCTGATGCTCAGATGGCAGTGGTGGAGTTGCAGGAATACCAGAAGACTACAGACCCGAGTGATTTGTTGTGAGCCAAGAAGCCTGCTACAGAGTCAGCTTTTCAGTCGACTGGCGATACGAAGACAGCTCACATCCACCCGACCGACCCCAGCGCTGCTCCAACTCATATCTCGACAACACTCGACTCCAAATAGGAAGAAGCGCTCATCCAGTTCCTCCGTGAGAACTGGGGCATTTTCGCATGGAAGCCCTATGACATGCCAGGTGTTCCCAGGGAGCTGGCTGAGCACCGCCTAAGAGTCGACTCAAAAGTAAAACCTGTCAAGGAACATCTCCGACGGTCCGCCATCCAGAAGAGAAAGGCCATTGGCAAAGAGGTGGCTCGGCTCTTAGCGGCAGAGTTCATCCGAGAAATCTACCACTCCGAGTGGCTCGCCAATGTTGTCATGGTCGCCAAGAAGGACAAGTCACTTCGCATGTGCATTGACTTTAAACATATCAATCGGGCCTGCCCAAAAGATCACTTTCCTCTCACCCGCATCGACCAGATAGTCGACTCGACTGCGGGATGTGAGCGACTGTCTTTTTTAGAGGCCTATTCCGGGTACCATCAGATCCGTCTGTATGGGCCCAACGAGATCAAAACAACTTTCATCACTCCATTCGGGTGCTTCTGTTATGTTACCATGCCATTCGGCCTCAAGAATGCCGGAGCCACATTCATGAGGATGATTCAGAAGTGTTTGCTCACCCAAATCAGTCGGAATGTGGAGGCATACATAGATGATATTGTGGTCAAGTCACGGAAGGGTTCCGACCTGCTGACTTACCTTGCTGAAACCTTTGCCAACCTTAGAAGGTTTGATATCAAGCTTAATCCATCAAAATGCACATTCGGGGTTTCTGGCGGAAAGTTACTCGGTTTTCTCGTTTTCGAACGGGGAATCGGCACCAATCCAGAAAAAGTCGGTACTATACTCCGAATGAAAAGTCCTGTGCGAGTGCACGATGTTCAGAAGCTTACTGGTTGCTTGGCCGCCCTAAGTCGATTCATATCTCGTCTCAGTGAAAAGGCATTGCCTCTTTACTGATTGATGAAGAAGTCTGACAAATTCGAGTGGACTCCTGAAGCTGACGCAGCGTTCGCAGAGCTCAAAGCTCTGCTCTCCACCCAGCCGGTGCTTGCTGCCCCAATCAGCAAGGAGCCTTTGCTGCTTTACATTGCAGCCACAGGACAAGTCGTCAGTATGGTACTTACGGTCGAGCGGGAAGGAGAAGGGAAAACCTTCAAAGTTCAGCGCCCAGTGTATTATATTTCTGAAGTCTTGACCCCACTGAAGCAAAGATATCCTCATTATCAGAAGCTCGTATATGGGATTTATATGACCACAAAGAAAGTTGCCCACTACTTCTCTGATCATTCCATTACAGTCGTCAGCGATGCTCCGTTGTCAGAGATCTTGCATA
Organism: Triticum monococcum; assembly: GCA_034509565.1. Taxonomy (NCBI): domain Eukaryota; kingdom Viridiplantae; phylum Streptophyta; class Magnoliopsida; order Poales; family Poaceae; genus Triticum; species Triticum monococcum. The sequence continues at coordinate 638,359,223 of CM067843.1, forward strand.
ACAGGGACATAACTGGTCGAGTGGCAAAATGGGCGATTGAACTCCTTCCTCTAGATATCAAGTTTGAGGCAAAGAAAGCTATCAAGTCCCAGGCAATCGCAGATTTCGCTGCCGAGTGGATTGAACAGCAACTGCCGACTCAAGTTCACTCGGAGCATTGGACCCTGTTCTTTGACAGTTCCAAGATGCTAAATGGTTCCGGCGCCGGAGTGGTGTTGGTCTCCCCCAGAGGAGATAAACTCAAATATGTTCTTCAAATCCACTTTGATTCCTCTAACAACGAGGCAGAATACGAAGCACTTTTATATGGGTTGCGCATGGCCATTTCACTCAGCGTCCGTCGCCTCATGGTCTATGGCGACTCAGATTTGGTGGTCAATCAAGTGATGAAGGAATGGGACGTCAGAAGTCCAGCCATGACTGGTTATTGCAATACAATGAGAAAGATGGAGAAGAAATTCGAGGGGTTAGAGCTTCATCACATACCCCGACTGAAAAATCAAGCAGCTGATGATCTGGCAAAAATAGGTTACAAAAGAGAAGCCATTCCCAGCAATGTGTTTTTGGAACACATCCACACACCATCAGTCCAGGAGGATCCCTTCACTGAAGAGGCCCCGCAGCCAAAAAGTGCCACGGATCCGACTGAAGTTGAAGTTCCAGCTGTGGTCGACCTGATCATGGAAGTCTTGGTTATCACTCCCGTCTGGACAGAACCGTACATCGCGTACATCCTAAGGAAAGAACTCCCAGAAGACGAAGAAGAGGCTCGACAGATCGTCCGTCGATCCAAGGCCTTTACAGTCATAAAGGGACAGTTATATAGAGAAAGCGCGACTGGGGTCGGCCAGAAGTGTATTACACCAGAAGAAGGTCAGATGATCCTTAACGATATCCAGTCGGGGACCTGTGGTCATCATGCGTCCTCTCGGACCATTGTGGCTAAAGCATACCGAGCGGGGTTCTACTGGCCAAGAGCCAATGAGATGGCAAAAGAGATAGTCGACAAATGTGAAGGATGTCAGTATTACTCCAATATGCCGCACAAGCCCACGTTAGCCCTGAAAACCATTCCACTCGTCTGGCCCTTCGCTATTTGGGGGCTGGACATGGTTGGACCACTGAGAACAGGCAGGAGCGGCTTCACTCATGTGCTGGTAGCAGTCGACAAGTTCACCAAATGGATTGAAGCCAAGCCTATCAAGAATCTTGATGCTTGCACCGCTATCAGTTTCATCAGAGAGTTGATATTCAGATATGGAGTTCCACACAGCATCATCACCGACAATGGGTCAAACTTCGATTCCAACAAATTCAAGGCCTTTTGCGCCTCTCAGGGCACTCGAGTCGACTATGCTTCGGTCGCTCACCCCCAGTCGAATGGGCAAGCAGAAAGGGCAAACGGCCTGATTCTCAAAGGACTGAAACCCCAATTGATGCGCGATCTCAAGCACGCTGCAGGTGCATGGGTCGACGAGCTTCCATCAGTCCTTTGGGGATTAAGAACAACCCCGAATCGATCGACCGGAAGAACCCCATTCTTTCTGGTCTACAGAGCCGAGGCAGTCTTACCGAGTGACCTGCTTCACAACACTCCCCGAGTCGAGCTCTACTCTGAAGATGAAGCAGAACAAGCCCGGCAGGACGCAGTCGACCTCCTAGAAGAAGAAAGAGAAATGGCCTTGATTCGATCGACCATCTATCAGCAAGACTTGTGTCGATTCCATGCCAGAAACGTGAAGAGCCGAGCCTTCCAAGAAGGAGACTTAGTCCTCCGAGTGGATCAGCAGAAACCACACAAGCTCGCTCCTACTTGGGAAGGCCCCTTCATAGTCACCAGAGTCCTCCACAATAGAGCATACCACCTCTACCAATGTTGGGGATATCGCTTATCGGGAACTTATCGGTCGACCCATGATAAGGGGTAAATCGGCCAATTTATCGGCATATCGGCCGATTTATCGCCATATTAGCTGATTTATCGGCCGATTTATCTTATCGGTCTGACAACGGTAAGCGATAAATCAGCCGATTTATCGGCATATCGGAAGATATCTTGAACAGTGATGTCGATCGCCAGATTGATGAGCCACGAGCCTGGAATGCGGAGCTACTCCGCCCCTTTTATACTTGAGTTATCATTCAGATAAGATGTAATAAGAAAAAACTCTTGTAGTTTAGTTATCAAAGACAGGAGCATTATAATTTTCCCAGTGATTATTATTGTTTTTGTTTATGTAAGAAATCCCCCAGTGGGTGGCTTAGCTGTGAATCCGCCTCGCCTAAGTTTATAAAAACGATTTCCTACCGAGTGGCGAGCCAGCCTCCCACTCGGAGTCTTAGCTGCGAATCCGTTTCGCCTAAGTTTGAAAAAAAATCCCACCGAGTGGAGAGCAGCCATCCCACTCGGGGGCTTAGCTGCAGTCCAGTACTCGCCTAAGTTCTGTCGCTTGAGGACTTAGCTGCAGTCAGGCACTCGCCTAAGTTTGAAAAAATCCTACCGAGTGGAGAGCAGCCCTCCCACTCGGGGGCTTAGCTGCAGTCCAGTACTCGCCTAAGTTCTCTCGCTTGATGACTTAGCTGCAGTCAGGCACTCACCTAAGTTTGAAAAAATCCTACCGAGTGGAGAGCAGCCCTCCCACTCGGGGGCTTAGCTGCAGTCCAGTACTCGCCTAAGTTCTCTCACTTGAGGACTTAGCTGCAGTCAGGCACTCGCCTAAGTTTGAAAAAATCCTACTGAGTGGAGAGCAGCCCTCCCACTCGGGGGCTTAGCTGCAGTCCAGTACTCGCCTAAGTTCTCTCGCTTGAGGACTTAGCTGCAGTCAGGCACTCACCTAAGTTTGAAAAAATCCTACCGAGTGGAGAGCAGCCCTCCCACTCGGGGGCTTAGCTGCAGTCCAGTACTTGTCTAAGTTCTCTCTCTTGAGGACTTAGCTGCAGTCAGGCACTCGCCTAAGTTTGAAAAAATCCTACCGAGTGGAGAGCATCCCTCCCACTCAGGGGCTTAGCTGCAGTCCAATACTCGCCTAAGTTCTCTCTCTTGAGGACTCAGCTGCAGTCAGGCACTCGCCTAAGTTTGAAAAAACAAAAAATCCTACCGAGTGGAGAGCAGCCCTCCCGCTCGGGGGCCTAGCTGCAGTACAGTACTCGCCTAAGTTCTCTCGCTTGAGGACTTAGCTGCAGTCAGGCACTCGCCTAAGTTTGAAAAAAATCCTACCGAGTGGAGAGCAGCTCTCCCACTCGGGGGCTTAGCTGCAGTCGAGTACTCGCCTAAATTCTCTCGCTTGAGGACTTAGCTGCAGTCAGGCACTCGCCTAAGTTTGAAAAAATCCTACCGAGTGGAGAGGAGCCCTCCCACTTGGGGGCTTAGCTGCAGTCCAGTACTCGCCTAAGTTCTCTCGCTTGAGGACTTAGCTGCAGTCAGGCACTCGCCTAAGTTTGAAAAAATCCTACCGAGTGGAGAGCAGCCCTCCCACTCGGGGGCTTAGTTGCAGTCCAGTACTCGCCTAAGTTCTCTCTCTTGAGGACTTAGCTGCAGTCAGGCACTCACCTAAGTTTGAAAAAATCCTACCGAGTGGAGAGCATCCCTCCCACTTGGGGGCTTAGCTGCAGTCTAGTACTCACCTAAGTTCTCTCTCTTGACGACTCAGCTGCAGTCAGGCACTCGCCTAAGTTTGAAAAAACAAAAAATCCTACCGAGTGGAGAGCAGCCCTCCCACTCGGAGGCTTAGCTGCAGTCCACTACTCGCCTAAGTTCTCTCGCTTGAGGACTTAGCTGCAGTCAGGCACTCGCCTAAGTTTGAAAAATCCTAATGAGTGGAGAGCAGTCCTCCCACTCGAGGGCTTAGCTGCAGTCTGGTACTTGCCTAAGTTTTCTCGTTTGAAGACTTAGCTGCGGTCAGGTACTCGACTAAGTACGAAACACATCCCGCTCTGCAGTAACAAGCTACAGATCGACGGCCGCCTCCTCCTTGGAGAGCTTCGCCACAAATACAACATGCACTCCATCCTGCTCTGCAGTAACGAGGTGCAGGTCGACTGCTACCTTCCCCTTTGGAGCCGCGCCACAAGTGCAAAAAAGTTGTCTCGAAAGAAGAAGTATTTCCACTCGACAGGGGATTCACAAAGATATTCAACGATAAACCGAGTTCAGATAAATCCTAAAGGGTCCGGACCATAGGTCAAAGTGCTCAAGCATTCAGCCCGAAAGAGTTTAACGGTTACAAAAACCACTCGGCATTCCGAGGAAAATTTAAGGTGGGGCATAAAAGTTTGTTCACTCCGCGGGAGGAGGGCTGGCAGGCTCGACGAACTCGTCCAAGTCGACGCCATCGGCAATCCGAGTGGCGGCAGCAATGAAAGTCTCCATAAAAGTTCGGAAGTCGTGCTTTTGGGTGTTGGCGACCTTGATTGCGGCCAGATTATCTTGTCGCACTTCCTTGCAGTGGACACGAACCAAAGACAGAGCCACATCAGTGCCACACCAAGCAGAAGACTTCTTCCACTCCTGCACTCGGTCAGGGATTCTGTTAAGTTGAGTCATCAGAGACTCAAGATAGTTTTGGAGTGTAGCCTCTGGCCAAAGTGCCGGGTCGATCCGTGACATGGCGACCTTCAGTCGAGCCAAGTAGTCCACGGCACCGTCGATGCGAGATTCCAGTCGGAGCAGATTCATGGCAGTTTCATCTTTCACGGGAGAGTTGATTGGATCCAAACCTGGTTCGATCCGCCCAGTATCCTCTTCAAAGTTCTGGCAAAACTCTGCATTCACGATCCAAGGATAAGTCAATTTTCATACACCAAGTTGACACAAAAAAAACAGTCGGAACAGAATGTGCACCTTCAAGCTTAATGAACAACTTCTTGGCAAGACTTCTCAGATAGCTCTCCAGATCATCCCTCCTGCGAGCAATGCTTTCCATTTTCTCGCTCTGGACAAGATTCGCCTTCTTCCAGCGTCAGCACTCCTTGTTGGAGTCATTCAGAGCAGACTTCAGCCTGGTATTCTCTTCTTCCAACTGGCCGACCGAAGCCAGCTTCTGTTCGGCCAGAGCGACTCTGTCGTCAGCTTCCTTTTGGGCAGCAGCCAGATCCTGGTCCTTCTTTGCTAGAGCTTCTCTCATCTTTTCTGCAAAGAAATGGTGCTTGATTCAGAAAGAGCAGAAGGGTACTCAAGCCCAAGGCAAACCAGTCGACAAACTCGTCTTACCATTGGCTCCATCCTTAGCCTTTTGCAGCTCTGTCTTGGCCAGCTCCAAGTCAAGGTTCAGTTGGATCTGCTGTTTCTCCAAATCAGCAAAGCGAGCTCCCAGATCACAAGATTTCTGCAATCAAAGAGGAGAAGTTATTTTACAGCGAAAAACAACAAAGACAACGGTTGACTGCCCGTAGTCCACCATAGTCTCGGGGACTGCCCTCAGTTATGCAGGGTTTTAAGTACAGTAAAGTCGGGCGTTACTGGTAACGCCCCTAATAAAGTGCTATGATGACCATAAAAGCTACTTAATGACCGACCATTAGTGTGCGGAGTGACTTTAGGTCTCCTGGCCGTCGGGTGGTTGGATCTTGGTCGAGTGGTTGCTTCTTGGTCGAGTGTCTTCGAGCCCGTCGAGTGAAACACCGCCAAGTCGATTGAAATGTGATTTCTTATGGAGGTGTCCTTGGGTAGGTCAGTTTGGACAGGTCCATGACCCTACCCTAGGTACATAGCTTCATCATTAGCCCCCGAATGGATCGAGGTTTGAGTGGGAAAGGGTTTGAGCACATCTCCGACTCATTTTTCATGTCGTGAGCATACCTTGTTTCGGATCAATGGGCCAGAGTGATGACAACAACTTTCTTTCCAGTCGCCTTGATCCATTCTTAGGTTTTGTCGAGTGAGTTCTTATACTTGAAGAGTTCTGGGTGACGGTGCGGAGGAGATCTTCACTCCGACGAGTTGTTCTGCTGCCCGCGGATTTCGTGGGATCCAAATTTCAAGAAGCCCGCGGGACGGGAGAGGCCGCAGTAAACGGATGGGATGGCGCGGAGCCACCTCGATCCCCGCGCCACCTTTTTCGCCATGCATCGCGCGCGCGATCGCCACGGGATTTGTCAGGGCCGTCCGGGCCTACCAGTCAGCCACTCGGAAGCAGCCTCATATAAGGCGTTGGGCCGGGGCTCTGTTCCGCACGCCATCAGTCTCTCTTTGTTTTCTCCTGATTTCTCCACCACCCTTGCTCCTATCTCGTCACCGGATCTCTGCTCGAGCTCGAACTGCCACCATGGGGAAGGACAAGACGGCGGCGCTGGAACGCGCGAAGAAGGCAACCGCGAAGGCGAAGGGCAAGCGGACCAACCGGGGCAGATCCTCGTCGAGGTCCGGCCTGCCGGCGGGCTGGATCCAGGGCGACTGGATCCGCTCGACAATCACGCAGGACGACCTCGATGACCTGGTGGAAGGGGGATTTATCCCCCACAAGTTGGCTCGGCTCCCGGGAGACGAAACTGAGCCGCAGCCCAGAGAGGGTGAGTGCATCCTCTTAGCAACTCACATAGATCGTGGGTTCTCGCTGCCTCCCCACCCTTTCTTCCGGGGTTTTTTGAACTTCTTTGGGGCTCAGCTCCACCATTTTACTCCGAATACCATAGTCTATCTGGCCGCTTTCATGTCTATGTGCGAAAACTTCTTGGGCTGTCGACCGCACTGGGGGCTCTTCAAACATATCTTCACTTGTCATTCCCTGTCGGTCAAAAAGACCAAGTCGAGTGACGAGAGGACTCGGGTGATCCAGATGTGCGGTGGTCTGGGGATCCAGATGAGGAGCAAAAGTACTTTCCCAGCGATGATCCTTCCTGACTTGGTCCGGGGCTGGCAGTCAACTTGGTTTTACTGCAAGGATCAGCCGACCCCTGGCCAGTCGACTGGGCTTCCTCCTTTCTCCTTGGCTCGAGTGGAGAAGCCTACTCCCCTGAAGATAGTTCCAGAAGAGAAGGCGCAGGTCAAGGAGCTGGTCGAACGGGTCGTCCAGCTCGTCCGCGACGGAGTGACCGGGATGGATCTGCTGGAGGTCTTTCTCGGTCGATGCATCCAACCCCTTCAGGCGCGCGATCATCCGATGTGGATGTATTCTGGGCTCGAAGATACCACTCAGATCCACCCGGAGGAGGTCAGTGAGGATACCTTGGGGAGCTGGTTGAGAGGAATCACTGGCAACAAAGACAACCCCCGGGGATCCAGGAGGGTGACTCCATTCGACAACTCGCGTCAGCCGAAGCAGGTATGTTTCTGTAAGTAACTTTCTGACTCTCCATGTGATGTCCCATTTGCGGTCAACTGAATGTCTTTTGATTGTTATTTTTTCAGGCCCTCATTGAAATGTACTCGATGCCCAATGGAGAGCAATGGCAAGACTTGGAAGGCGAGGCGAGCGGCGGCGACAGTGGCGAGTGGACTTCTGATGGTGAAGAGGATGGAGAAAGCGAAGACTCAAGCGACGAAGAAGAAGTCGAGTCGCCTCCTCACAGGGAGAGGTGATCCAAACTTGCCCAAGAACGACCGAGCGTCCGTGAAAAGGCGACTGCTCAAGCTGGTCAACCTTCGAAGCATCCTCGGATCTCTTCACCAACCCCGACCGAGAAGGCGCCCAAGCACCCCAAAGCTGCGGAGCCGAAAATCCAGAAGGCGTTGCCGAAGATTAAAATTGACATCCCGTCGCTTCTGCGTATGTGTCTTCCTCTGTATACACTCGATGCTCAGCGCCGTTTGTTTTTCTTGTTTTAACCGGACGAACTTTGGAACTGCCAGCGCTGCCACTTCTAGGACCTCAGCTTACAGGGATGATGATGAGGTGATGGAGGATGGGGCCACGTCAAAACTGGGTATCACTCCTGCCATACTGTCTTTATTTTGGTCGATTCAACTGCAACGTGTACCATTGGGTGATGTGATTTTGACGATTGAACTTTGCATAGCTCCCAACGTTATTGACCTTCCTGATGATGATGAGGAGCCCGAGAGGCCTTTGACGAGGAAGAATAGGTAGGCTCCTACAAGCGAGACGCCACAGTCGACGCCAAGGACGGAACCAGTCGTTCAGGACACTGGCGACGCCAGTCGGGGTTCTGTTACCTTTGCTGTGCCACTGTCGAGTGCCTTGCCCTCTTCGTCGACTGCTCAGGCTCCCGTCGATCCACCTTAGGTTTTTGCGACCCATCATGTCCCGGAGGACGAAGCGAATGCTGCCAAGGAAGCCATACGTCAGGTGGGTATCATGATGGAGAAGATGAGGATGGTGCAGGACGCCAGTCAGGCTGCCTACGACACCAGTTCGGCCCTCCAAAGCAATGTTTAGGTTAATTGGTCACTGCTTGTTTTGTTAGGATATGTTATCTAAAGACTCTTTTCCGAAAATCTTTGCATCTGTACACCCACTGGGTGCTTCGATTGAAATTTTTGAACCGATGGGGGCACGCTGAGTGCACCCACTTGGTGTAGTCCTCGAGACTACGGTGGACTACTGGCAGTCGACTGTAGTCGTTGTATTTTTTCGAATGTATAAACCAAACTGGTAGTTTGTCTCTTCCACTCGATCTGGTTGAGTGGGATCAGAACCGGTGGGGGCACGCAAAGTGCAGCCACTGGGTGTAGTCCCCGAGACTACGGTGGACTGCTGGCAGTCGACTGTAGTCTGAGTTCTACTTTCTCTCTTTCTGCCTTTTTTTTACTTCCTGGACTCGACTTCGGCGGGCCGGTCGAGTGGGATCAGAACCGGTGGGGGCATGCAAAGTGCACCCACTGGGTCGGAGGGGTCTGGCGGACTCTATATAAGCCACCCCCTCCTCAGTGTAAAGGGTTCGCACCCCTGTAATTCATACTCTCATAATCCAGTCGACCGCCTTCGGGCTCCGAGACGTAGGGCTATTACTTCCTCCGAGAAGGGCCTGAACTCGTAAACCTTGCGTTCTTACAACTTCTCCATAGCTAAGATCTTGCCTCTCCATACTTACCCCCCTACACTACTGTCAGACTTGGAATCACGACACTTAGCCCAAGATGGCTCAAAAGTGGGAGGGGTGTAACCCTGAGAGCTGTCCTTGTCTGCTGCCTCCTCCTCATGCTCATCTGCACCCATGTCCATGTTAGCCGCGACATCAGCACGAGAGGTAGTGTTGCCCCACTGAGTCTTGATACCGAGGTTGATGGGCTCATGCCGGATCCAAGTAGGGGCCTCAAAATCATCCTGGGGGTAGATTTGCTCCCAAGTTGCTGAGATCAACTGAAACAGATAAGGTCCATAGATGGGGACCTTGCAGTTGTAGACCGCAAACCGAAGCTCATTCCACATGATATGTGAGACATCAAGTGGTAGTGTTTGAGAGTTGTGAGCGTCTGCACACAGGAGCATCATATCCACAAGATAGGCATGCACCTTGTCCTTGTCCCCAATGTGTGGGAAGAGAGTGTTGCGGAAGATCCGGTGCATGATGTTGAGAAAGGAGTTGAGTACCCAAGTTGTCTTGTTATTGGAGAGCTTCTTATCCACATAGAAGGGCAAATGCTTGTTCTTGTTTGCAGACTCAGAATTGGCATGAGGGCGAACACCTTGGGGTGTGGCGAGCCCCTCATCCGGAACCCCAAGCAAAGTCATGAATTCCTTCCAAGTAGCAGTCAGCTGCCGACCATTGGTCATCCAAGTCATGGTCCTCTCCTCATTGGGATGAAAATGCACTGAGGCAAAGAACTGTGCAATGATCTCAGGATCAAAGTCTTTGTGGAATGAGATGATATGCTCAATGCCAAATTGCTCCACGAGGTCTAAAGCCTCACCAAAGTACTCCCAATGCTTCTCTTGCCTCATGTGATGCATGTTGATCCACTTCACCTCCACATAGGTGTTTTGCTTGGCCTTGATGACATCTAGATAGATGATATTCTGCTGCTTGGTCCATAATAGCTCATTCCCTCGAAAGTTGGCACGAGGGTTTCCATATGGATTGATCTTCCTCCGAGCGATGAACTCAGCAAGCGGTATCTCATCCATACCCATGGTGGGTTCCTTCTCTTTGGTGGCAGTGGTCTTTGTTCTGCGCTGGGGGGCATTGGAGCCCTCTGCTGCCTCTGAGTTGCGCATACGCTTGGATCCCGTGTTACGACTTGGATTGGAGCGGCGAGCCGGAGCACCTAAGCCACCACCTAAAACACACACCACAAAACAGACATGCATGAAACGCGAGAAGGATCAATGCAAAGACCACAAAAAACGGGTGAAACAAGTAGACATAGTACGTGAGAAGTGCCACAAGAGGGATTTGAGACAACGGTAGTAGCGTGTGTTGCGCCACGTGCGGTAGTACCGCTCCGAGGAGCGGTAGTACTGGCGACGCGGTAGTACCGCACTAGCAGGGCGGTAGTACCGGATGCATGGTAGTACCGCACCTGAAGAGCGGTAGTACCGCACGGTTGCAGATCCGTAATGGCCATGGAGATCTGAGAACAACCGTGTCAACACGCGGTACTACGGTCGATCAAATCCATCACGGGATAACTAAAGCAAGTACCATCACTACACAAAACCACTCTCCTATATCCGACTCTTGCAAAGATTTGGCCTAAAATCTCACGAACAACTTGCATCTCCCCAAGACCTAAAAACAACAAGACGAACAAGAAAAAGGAAGGGATTGGGGAGAAACCTTGATCCATGGCAATAGGGAGTGGTGGGGAATGATCCCACCGGTTGGAATCCGACGAGAGCGGCCAGAGACGGAGATCCGGCGAGGACCTCCGGCGTCGTTCTTGAGCGAGAGAGAGAGAGAGACAGAGTGGGGAGAGAGACGAATGGGTATGGGGAGTTAGAACTCCCCCTGCCCGTGTTTAACCCCAATGCCCTTCGACCGGATGGTAGTACCGCACTGTGGCTTTAGTACCGCTCCCCTAGGTGGCAGAAAAAAATTCTGCCATGCTGGGTGCAGAAGTACCGCGCGCTCCCCTCGCGGTAGTACCGTGGCAGGCCGCGGTAGTACCATGAGCTCAAGAAAAAGCAGTTTCAACCAACCGAGAGAACGATGAAGCACTGAACCTTCAAGCGAAAGACCACACCAACGAGCTAACACATAGGACACCACAAGCACAAGCCCAGCACAAAGGAGGAGAAGCAAGAGACAACGTAGACCAAAATCGAGACACAAACTCTCCAAGGAGAGGGCGGTGGCCGGAGCCACCTATGTTTGAGTCAATTGGTATGGCACCGCGAAGAATTATCCTTGGGCCCATGACCAAAACTCGTCTTTGAAGCACAAGTACCATAAAAATGGCAAATGTGAAAGAGTTGATCGCTTTATGCATAATGGGGGAGGGAGAGTTTATTGAGAGAACACCACTCCCCCTATGTCCATGCCTACACCTAGATTAGACAACAAGTTGAGTGAGGTAGGGTGTAGGGTCGAAAGTATGTCTAGAGGGGGGTGATTAGACTACTTGACCAAATAAAAACTTAACCTTTTCCCAATTTTAGTTCTTGGCAGATTTTAGCTATTTTAGGACAAGTCAAGCAATCATCACACAATTCAAGCAAGCACGCAAAGAGTATATTGGCAGCGGAAATTAAAGCATGCAACTTGGAAGAATGTAAAGGGAAGGGTTTGGAGAATTCAAACGCAATTTGAGACACAGATGTTTTTCCCGTGGTTCGGATAGGTGGTGCTATCCTACATCCACGTTGATGGAGACTTCAACCCACGAAGGGTAACGGTTGAGCGAGTCCACGGAGGGCTCCACCCATGAAGGGTCCACGAAGAAGCAACCTTGTCTATCCCACCATGGCCATCGCCCACGAAGGACTTGCCTCACTAGCGGTAGATCTTCACGAAGTAGGCGATCTCCTTACCCTTACAAACTCCTTGGTTCAACTCCACAATCTTGTCGGAGGCTCCCAAGTGACACCTAGCCAATCTACGAGACACCACTCTCCAAGAAGTAACAAATGGTGTATTGATGATGAACTCCTTGCTCTTGTGCTTCAAATGATAGTCTCCCCAACACTCAACTCTCTCTCATAGGATTTGGATCTGGTGGAAAGAAGATTTGAGTGGAAAGAAACTTGGGGAAGGCTAGAGATCAAGATTCATATCGTAGGAATGGAATATCTTGGTCTCAACACATGAGTAGGTGGTTCTCTCTCAGAACATATGAGTTGGAAGTGTAGATGTGTTCTGATGGCTCTCTCCACGAGTGAAGAGGAGGTGGAGAGGTATATATAGCCTCCACACAAAATCCAACCGTTACACACAATTTACCAATCTCGGTGGGACCGAATCAACAAACTCGGTTAGACCGAAATAGTAAACCTAGTGACCATTAGATATTTTCGGTGGGACTGACATGCAACTCGGTAGGACCGATTTTGTTAGGGTTAGAGCATAATGTAATCTCGGTGAGACCGATTACACAAACTCGGTGAGACCGATTTTGGTAATAAGCTAACCAGAGAGTTGGTCAGGCAAAGTCGGTGGGACCGATTTGCTCTTGCGGTGAGACCGAAAAGTTACAAAAAGGAAACACTGAATTTACATTGCAATCTCGGTGGGACCGATCCGCTCTTTCGGTGAGACCGAAAAGTTACGAAAGGGAAACAGAGAGTTTGCAATCCCATCTCGGTGAGACCGAGATCCCTATCGGCAGAACCGATTTGCTAGGGTTTGGCAATGGCTATGACAAGTGAAACTCGGTGACGCCGGGTTGAAAGAATCGGTAGGGCCGAGTTTGGCTTAGGGTTTAGGTCATATGTGGATATGGGAAAGTAGTTGAGGGTTTTGGAGAATATCACTAAGCACATGAAGCAAGAGGCTCATTAAGCAACACCTCATCCCTCCTTGATAGTATTGGCTTTTCCTAAAGACTCAATGTGATCTTGGATCACTAAAATATAAAATGAAGAGTCTTGAGCTTTTGAGCTTGAGCCAATCCTTTGTCCTTAGCATTTTGAGGGTTCCACTTTCACCATCCATGCCATGCAAATCATTGAGCTTTCCTGAAATAATCATCTTGGAATAGCATTAGCTCAATGAGCTATATGTTGTTATGAATTACCAAAACCACCTAGGGATAGTTGCACTTTCATAGGGTGTGCAAGGGTTCAAGCAACATTGCTCGAATCAATGATATTTAGCTCATGCCTTAGCTCACGAAATCTTGCTTCATCCAAAGGCTTCGTGAAAATAACTGCGAGGTTATCATGGGTGTTGACGTAGTTGAGCTCGATCTCCTCTCGCCTAATGTGATCCCGGATGAAGTGATACCGAATCTCAATATGCTTCGTCTTGAAGTGTTGCACCGGGTTGAGAGAAATCTTGATGGCACTTTCGTTGTCACACCAAAGAGGCACTTTGTCACAAATGACACCGTAATCCTTTAAAGTTTGCCTCATCCATAAGAGTTGTGCACAACAACTACCGGCAGCCACATACTCTGCTTCTGTAGACGAGAAAGATACGCAACTTTGCTTCTTGGAAGACCAACTCACCAAAGAGCAACCAAGAAATTGGCACCCTCCGGAAGTGGACATCCTATCCACTTTGTCTCCCACCCAATCCGAGTCCGAATAACCTACAAGCTTGAAGTTTTCTCCCCTTGGGTACCATAAGCCAAATTTTAGGGTATGAGCCAAATATCGAAAGATTCGCTTGACCGCCACAAAGTGACTTTCCTTAGGTGCGGCTTGAAACCGTGCACAAATTCCCACACTCAACATGATGTCCGGTCTAGATGCACAAAGGTAAAGCAAGGAGCCAATCATGGAGCGATATACCTTTTGATCCACCGCTTTACCATTGGGATCAATGTCAAGTTGGCACTTGGTGGGCATGGGAGTGGAAGCCGGCTTGACATCACTTAGCTTGAATCTCTTGAGCATGTCTTGAGTGTATTTGGCTTGGTTAATGAAGGTTCCTTCTCTCCTTTGCTTCACTTCGAACCCGAGAAAGAACTTCAACTCTCCCATGGAAGACATCTCGAACTTTGAGGTCATGAGAGTGGAAAATTCCTCATTGAAAGCTTTGTTAGGGGAACCAAAGATAATATCATCAACATATAATTGGCACACAAACAACTCCCCTTTGACCTTCTTAGTAAAAAGAGTGGGGTCGATTAGCCAACTTCAAAACCACGATCTTCTAACAACTCGGTAAGGTGGTCATACCACACTCGTGGGGCTTGTTTAAGGCTATAGAGTGCCTTATCGAGTTGATACACATGATCGGGAAAGTAGGGATCCTCGAACCCGGGGGGTTGCTTGACATATACCAATTCATTAATCGGACCATTAAGGAAAGCACTCTTCACATCCATTTGTTGTAACTTAAAGTTATGGTGAGAAGCATATGCAATCAACATGCGAATGGATTCAAGACGAGCAATGGGGGCAAAGATTTCACCGTAGTCGATACCCTCGACTTGGGAGTAGCCTTGTGCTAAACAAGTCTTGTTGCGAATGATAATCCCATGAGTTTCTTGCTTGTTCTTGAATATCCACTTGGTTCCGATGACATTGTAGTTCTCCGTTGGCCTTGGCACCAATCTCCACACTTTGTTGAGCTCAAAGTTGTTGAGTTCTTCATGCATGGCATTGAGCCAATCCGGATCTTCGAGCACCTCATAGACCTTTTGGGGTTCAACACAAGATACAAACGCGTGATGTTCACAATAGTTTGATAATTGTCTATGAGTGCTTACCCCCTTTCTTAAGCTTCCAAGCACATTTCTCATGAGATGATCCTTGGTGGAGAGCTTGGAAGCAATCTTGGCGGCACGACGCTCCAATTCCTCCTCGAGGGTGAGACAAGGAGTGGTCACTTGATCATCTTGAGCGCCGTCTTGAGCTTGTTCTTGATCTCAAGGAAGCTCTTGATCTTGAACTTGCTCGGAGGAGACAACTTGGCCTTGGGCATCACCTGATTACAGCACCATCTTGAGATTGACCTTGCCCTTGGTCTTGTTCTTGAGGTTGAGGGCCTTCACTTTGTTCTTCGGAAGCGTGTGGGTCTTGGGTTGGTGAAGGTTCCACTTGATTGGAACGTTATCCTTCTCCTTCGGCCACAAGGAGTTCCTCAATGGGTAGGATATGACCAACACCCATTCTTCTTATGGATTGGGGAGGAATTTCATCACCTACATCACAAGTACCACTTTGCTCCACTTGGGAGCCATTATTCTCATCAAACTCCACGTTACACGTTTCCTCAATAAGTCCTGTGGACTTATTGAGAACATGGCAAGCATGAGAGTTTGTAGCATAACCAACAAATATGCCCTCATAAGCTCTAGCCTCGAATTTAGACAAACGGACACCTTTCTTGAGAATGAAACACTTACACCCAAACACCTGGAAGTACTTCAGGTTGGGCTTGTTACCAGTGAGTATCTCATATGGAGTCTTGTTCAAGCCTTTGCGGAGGTAGAGACGATTAGATGCATGACACGCGGTGTTGATGGCTTCGGCCCAAAAGTTGTAGGGAGACTTGAACTCCACCATCATGGTCCTTGCTGCATCCATCAACATCCGGTTCTTCCTTTCCGCTACACCATTTTGTTGAGGAGTATAAGGTGCAGAATATTGATGCTTGATTCCCTCATCACTCAAAAACTCATCCAAGGTGTAGTTCTTGAACTCGGAGCCGTTGTCACTTCTTATAGTCAAGATCTTTGTATTGTGTTGTCATTGAGCTTCATTTGCAAAGTCGATGACGGTTTGTTGGGTCTCGCCGTTCCTCTTGAAGAAACATACCCAAGTGTATCTTGAATAGTCATCCACAACCACCAGACAATACTTTCTACCACCAAGACTATCAAAGAATGGAGTCCCGAAGAGATCCAAATGAAGGAGCTCCAAAGGCCTCTTCGAGAAGATGATAGTCGTGGAAGGGAGAGCCTTCTCATGTAGTTTTCCTTCGATGCAAGCACTGCGAGCACGATCTTTGGCAAAACTAACATTTGTTAGTCCACGGACATGGTCCCCCTTGAGAAGACTTTGCAAAGATCTCATATTGACGTGGGCTAAACGGCGATGCCAAAGCCATCCCACATCAACTTTAGCCATTAGGCATGTCGTGGTCTTAGTGGGTCGCTTAGAAAAGTTAATCACATAGAGACCGTTCTCGACATGCCCAACAAAGGCTACTTTAAGAGTCTTGATCCACAAGAGGGCCACGGTATCAATATCAAAGAAAGTGGCAAAGCCCATGAGTGCTAGTTGACGAACGGAAAGTAAATTGTATGCAAGTGACTCAACAAGCATGACCTTCTCGATCATAAGATCATGAGAAATGACAACTTTACCGAGTCCCAATACCTTAGAGGATGAGGCGTCACCCCACTCGACGTTGGTGGGCATGGATGGAATCTTTTGCATGTCCACCACCAAGTCCTTGCTTCCGGTCATATGATTAGTAGCTCCACTATCGAGCAACCATGATCCCCCACCGGAAGCAAACGCCAACAAGAGATCAATGCTTGGTTTTAGGTACCCATTTTTTAATGGGTCCTTTGATGTTAGTAACAAGGGTCTTAGGAACCAAATAGACCATTCAATGTACTCATAAGGAGAACCAACAAATTTGGCATAAACATGCCCATCTCTAGCACGGTACAACACATAAGAAGGGTTAAAGTCGCTGGCTTTGTTGGGAATGGAAGCGTTGCCCTTCTTGGCACCACTACCCCTCGCAGAGTTCTTCTCCTTCTCCTTAGTAGAACCCTCTCCCTCCTTCACAAAGGTTTGCTTGAGGGGAGGAGGTCGTTTGGCCTTATCATTCTTCTTCTTGTTCTTGGACTTGGGCATGTACCCAATCCCTTCCTTGGCCACAACTCCCTTTTGGTTGGTCAAAAGGTCGTTGAGGTTCTTCTCGCCTTGTATGCAAGACACAAGACCTTTCTCAAGTTGGACATTTAGCTTAGCGTTCTCCTGAACAAGATGCACATGCTCACAACATGGGTTAGTAGCATTTGCATTATCAATTAACATCATACGAGGAAAAGTGGCTTTCTCCTTGGTTAGCTTTACTTGAAGTTGATCATGAGACTCTTTGAGGCTAGCATGAGCACCCTTCAAGACCTTGTGAGCCTTGTCAAGTAGATCAAACTCCTCTTTGAGTCTAGCAAGATCAACCCCAAGCTTGGCCTTCTCGGAGTTTAGCACACGAGAGACAACAAGAGCATGATCAAAATCTTTCTTTAACTTAGCGTGATCGACGTTGTGTGACTCCTCAAGAGCCAAACGAAGACCACGCTCTTCCTCAAGAGCATTGGAAAGATCCGAAATCTCATCGGCATAGTCACAACTATGTCCCTCCATCTTGGAGATAGTATCTTTGTGAGCCTCGATCATGTCATTGGCTTCACCAAGTTGTTCCAAGAGAGCAACAAAATGCTTCTTGGATTTACCCTTGAGTTTACCCATAAAGAACTCAAACTCATTTTCCTCCACATTGTATCCCTCATGTTCATCAATGCAATCTGTCAAGGAAGGATTATTAATGATGGTAGTTTTGATATTGGGGGTTACCTTGTTGGTGGCTTTAGCCATGAGGCACTTGTGGAGTTTTTGCAATGGCAACGGAGGCCATGGCAACCAACTCACCATCATCATCATCATCATCATCATCATCATCATCATCCTCATGGTACTCTTCTTGAACCACCAACGCCTTGTGAGGGATCTTCTTGGGGAAGTTGCTCTTGTTGGGGAAATACTTGGCTTTGTCCTTTCGGATGAGCTTGCCACCATTGTCTTCCCTCTTCTCATATGGACATTCCGCAACAAAATGGCTCACATTGCCACAATTGTAGCAAGTCCTTACACGTTGCTTTCTCTTCGCGCCACTTGAGTTGTTCTTGTTGAAGTTTGGCCTTGAGTTCTTCTTGCTCCAAAATTGCCTTGAAGCAAGTGCCATGTGTTCATGATAGGCATACTTTGTATCTTCGGGGTTGCTTTCCTCTTCTTCCTCTTCTTCATCTTCTTCTTCTTCTTCAACACAAACCTTGGCCTTCAATGCAAGGTTGGGCTTCTTTGCCCTTTGAGAGCGAAGCACCGCATTGTCGGTAGTCTTGTCCAAGATGTTCATAGCCACAAACTCATCCAACACTTCACTTGAGTTCAAGGTGTGGAAGTCGGGCCTTTGACGAATGACGGAGGACATGGCCTTGTGGTAAGGCATCATTGCTTTGAGGAATTTGCGCTTGATCCAATTGTCATCCGTGTCCTTGCTCCCATGATCTCGGAGTGAGACCGCGAGTTTGGTTACTCTCCGATAAAGCTCACGAGGTTCTTCATCTTCTTTCATAGCAAACTCATCGGCTTCACCTTGCACTACTTCATAGTTGGAGCGTTGAATGCTTGCTCTTCCCCAGTAGAGAGAGACAACACAAAGCCATGCATCTTTGGCCAAGGCGAATGGCCGAAGATGAGTTAGATCTTCGGGTGGAATTGCATCTTGGATGATGAAGAGAGCGTTCTCATTGAATTGATTATCCGCGGCTTCTCGAGGAGTGAAGTTGCTTGGGTCATGCGGATAGAAACCTTCTTCAATGATTCTCCAAAGATTAGTATTCACATGATTTAAATGACGCTTAAAGCGATAAACCCAAGAATCAAACTCCTCATTTTTCACAATCTTAGGAGGAGGACCGGCATGATTCAAATGAGTGGAAGGAATCGGTCCACCATAAACAAGTGGTGGTTCCACATGGGCAAAGATGCCGGTGCCATTTTTACCACTAGGAGAAGGAGCCTTGTCGGAGTTAGCATCCGTCACCTTGTCGGTGGGATCACCCACTTTCAACGGTGCGGTGGATAGTTTAAGCCCTTCAATGAATTTAGGAAACATGCTTTCAACCTCGGTCGTCATGGAGGTTTTCAATGTCTCCAAGGCCACATTGAATTCCTCACGAGAGACCGAGGTTCCCCCATCGCCCGTAGACGAGATCGAATTGACACCGGAGTGTTCCTCCACACCGTCTATGGTATCAACCATACTCTTCGGATGGTAAAGGTGAGCCCGATGAAGACGAGGATGTGTTACCAAAGTTCCTTACTTTTGAGGGGAAGTATGTCTCCATTAGAGCGGTGTGGACGCACAATGCTCCCCAAAAAGCCACTAGGGCCACCGTATTCTCCTCACGCCCTCACACAATGTGAGATGTCATGATTCCACTATTGGTGCCCTTGGAGGCGGCGACCGGACCTTTACAAAGAAGGTTGGGGCTATCTCCACAACTTAATCGGAGGCTCCCAACAACACCACGAAGCTTCACCACAATGGACTATGGCTCCGTGGTGACCTCAACCGTCTAGGGTGCTCAAACAACCAAGAGTAACAAGATCCCCAGGGGATTGGTGGGGGATTCAAATTTCTCTTGGTGGAAGTGTAGATCGGGGCCTTCTCAACCAATCCCGAGCAAATCAACAAGTTTGATTGGCTAGGGATAGAGATCGGGCGAAAATGGAGCTTAGAGCATTAATGGAGCTTAGAGATAGAAGAGGTAGTCAACTAGAGGAAGAAGACACCCCTTATATAGTATAAGAACAAATCCAACCGTTATCCACCAACTCAGCCTGCGCAGCGTGGTACTACCATACCAGAGGCGCGGTACTACCGCATGGGCACGCGGCACTACCGCAGGGCCCCACGGTACTACCACCCATGCAGCAAAGACCAGACCAGCCCAAATGCACTACGGCAAAGGATGGCAGTACTGCTGGCGCGGTACTACCACGCCCCCTTGTGGTACTACCGCAAGGCAGGAACTGTCCAAATATGGGAAGGCACGGATATAAAAAATTGCATCCGTGGCTACTTCCACTGAGTTGGAGTCGATGCAAAAACCCGACACGGTAGTACCATAAGCCAGCAGCGGTACTACCACGCTAGGCGCGGATGAAAAGCATTTCATCCGCCCCTTACTGCCGCATACATGCGGAACTAAGCCAGATACCACGGTACTACCGTACCTAGTGCGCGGTACTACCGTGATGGGTGTCACCCACTAGGGAGAGGGTGACAATATCTGGACTCCGGCCACAGTACTACCGCTTGCCAGGAAGCGGTACTACCGTGGGCACTTGCGGTACTACCGCACGGGCGGGCGGTACTACCGCAAGGGCCTGCGGTACTACCGCTCAAAGGAGCAGTACTACCGCATGCCCTAGTTTAGCAAGCACGAGCAATATTTGCATAGACAAGGAAAACAAAGGATGCTCCAAAGGCTAGAAGAAAAGGAGGTACAAAGGAAGATGTGTACGTTATGAAACCACCCACCCTTTCCAATGCGGACCCCCTCTTAATAGTACGGCTTCCCTACGACTCAATACCACCGAAAAGAAATGAAGAGAAATGTCGTCTTCCATAGCCTTCGAGGGGAACCAAATCATCTTGTGCCTTAGTCAATATATATTTGAAATATCCGATGCACATGATTAGTCCGCAAAAGTATTGTCATCAATCACCAAAACCAACTAAGGGATAAAATGCCCTTACAGCGAGCTTTGCTATTATAGTTGGATCTTATGATGTTTCTCCCCCTCTACTCTCTTGTAATGGATTGAGTTTTCCCTTTGAAGTTATCTTATCGGATTGAGTCTTTAAGGATTTGAGAACACTTGATGTATGTCTTGCGTGGGATACCCGTGGTGACAATGGGGTATTCTATTGATCCACTTGATGTATGTTTTGGTGATCAACTTGCGGGTTCCACCCATGAACCTATGCATAGGGGTTGGCACACGTTTTTGTCTTGACTCTCCGGTAGAAACGTTGGGGCACTCTTTGAGGTTCTATGTGTTGGTTGAATAGATGAATCTGAGATTGTGTGATGCATATCGTATAATCATACCCACGGATACTTGAGGTGACATTGGAGTATCTAGGTGACATTAGGGTTTTGGTTGATTTGTGTCTTAAGGTGTTATTCTAGTACGAACTCTAGGGCTGTTTGTGACACTTATAGGAATAGCCCAAACGATTGATTGGAAAGAATAATTTTGAGGTGGTTTTGTACCCTACCATAATCTCTTCATTTGTTCTCCGCTATTAGTGACTTTGGAGTGACTCTTTGTTGCACGTTGAGGGATAGTTATGTGATCCAATTATGTTATTATTGTTGAGAGAACTTGCACTAGTGAAAGTATGAACCCTAGGCCTTGTTTCAATGCATTGCAATACCGTTTGTGCTCACTTTTATCATTAGTTACCTTGCTGTTTTTATATTTTCAGATTACAAAAACCTATATCTACCATCCATATTGCACTTGTATCACCATCTCTTCGCCGAACTAGTGCATCTATACAATTTACCATTGTATTGGGTGTGTTGGGGACACAAGAGACTCTTTGTTATTTGGTTGTAGGGTTGCTTGAGAGAGACCATCTTCATCCTACGCCTCCCACGGATTGATAAACCTTAGGTCACCCACTTGAGGGGAATTTGCTAATGTCCTACAAACCTCTGCACCTGGAGCCCCAACAACGTCTACAAGAAGAAGGTTGTGTAGTAGACATCAATAACCCACAAGTATAGGGGATCGCAACAGTTTTCAAGGGTAGAGTATTTAACCCAAATTTATTGATTCGACACAAGGGGAGCCAAAAGATATTCTCAAGTATTAGCAGCTGAGTTGTCAATTCAACCACACCTGGAAACTTAATATCTGCAGTAAAGTGTTTAGTAGCAAAGTAATATGATAGTAGTGGTAACAGTGGTAAAAGGTAACGGTAGCAAAAGTAACATTTTTGGTGTTTTATAGTGATGATAACAATAGCAATGGAAAAAAATAGGCGAAGAATAATATATGGAAAGCTCATAAGCAATGGATCGGTGATAGAGAATTATGCCGGATGCGGTTCATCATGTAACAGTCATAACCTATGGTGACACAGAACTAGCTCCAGTTCATCAATATAATGTAGGCATGTATTCCGAATATAGTCATACGTGCTCATGGAAAAGAACTTGCATGACATCTTTTGTCCTACCCTCCCGTGGCAGCAGGGTCCTATTGGAAACTAAGGGATATTAAGGCCTCCTTTTAATAGAGTCTCGCCAATCTTATGCTTCCACGACTATCGCTACCGCTTAGTGATAAAGTAAAACATTACAGCGCGATTGCATTGCATATAATAAAGCGACAACCATATGGCTCCTGCCAGTTGCCGATAACTCGGTTACAAAACATGATCATCTCATACAATAAAATTTAGCATCATATCTTGACCATATCACATCACAATATGCCCTGCAAAAACAAGTTAGACGTCCTCTACTTTGTTGTTGCAAGTTTTACGTGGCTGCTACGGGCTTAAGCAAGAACCAATCTTACCTACGCATGAAAACCACAACGATAGTTTGTCAAGTTGGTGATGTTTTAACCTTCGCAAGGACCGGGCGTAGCCACACTCGGTTCAACTAAAATTGAAGAAACTGACACCCGCCAGCCACCTGTGTGCAAAGCACAGCGGTAGAACCAGTCTCGCGTAAGCGTACGCGTAATGTCGGTCCGGGCCGCTTCATCCAACAATACCGCCGAACCAAAGTATGACATGCTGGTAAGAAATATGACTTATATCGCCCACAACTCACTTGTGCTCTACTCGTGCATATAACATCAAACCATAAAAACCTAGGCTCGGATGCCACCGGGAGTAGGATTCCCCCTTTCCTAGTCCAACTAGGAGTCCTTCCATGTAGTAGGAGTAGGAAACAAGGAAAGGGCGCAGCCCCTCCCCCTAGTCCAATTCGGACTAGGCCTTGGGGGGCGCACGGCCTGCCCTAGGAAGCCCCTCTCTCTTTCCCGTATGGCCCAATAAGGCCCAATACTTCTCCCGGCAAATTCCTGTAACTCTCCGGTACTCCGAAAAATATCCGAATCACTCGGAACCTTTACGATGTCCGAATATAGTCGTCCAATATATCGATCTTTACATCTCGACCATTTCGAGACTCCTCGTCATGTCCCCGATCTCATCCGGGACTCCGAACTCCTTCGGTACATCAAAACTCATAAACTCATAATATAACTGTCATCGAAACCTTAAGCGTGCGGACCCTACGGGTTCGAGAACAATGTAGACATGACCGAGACATGTCTCCGGTCAATAACCAATAGCGGGACCTGGATGCCCATATTGGCTTCTACATATTCTACGAAGATCTTTATCGGTCAGACCGCATAACAACATACGTTGTTCCCTTTGTCATCGGTATGTTACTTGCCCGAGATTCGATCATCGGTATCCAATACCTGGTTCAATCTCGTTACTGGCAAGTCTCTTTACTCATTCCGTAATACATCATCCCGCAACTAACTCATTAGTTGCAATGCTTGCAAGGCTTAAGTGATGTGCATTACCGAGAGGGCCCAGAGATACCTCTCCGACGATCGGAGTGACAAGTCCTAATCTCGAAATACGTCAACCCAACATGTACCTTTGGAGACACCTGTAGAGCACCTTTATAATCACCCAGTTACGTTGTGACGTTTGGTAGCACACAAAGTGTTCCTCCGGCACACGGGAGTTACATAATCTCATAGTCATAGGAACATCTATAAGTCATGAAGAAAGCAATAGCAACATACTAAACGATCGGGTGCTAAGCTAATGGAATGGGTCATGTCAATCAGATCATTCAACTAATGATGTGATCCCGTTAATCAAATGACAACTCTCTGTCCATGGTTAGGAAACATAACCATCTTTGATTAACGAGCTAGTCAAGTAGAGGCATACTAGTGACACTCTGTTTGTCTATGTATTCACACATGTATTATGTTTCCGGTTAATACAATTCTAGCATGAATAATAAACATTTATCATGATATAAGGAAATAAATAATAACTTTATTATTGCCTGTAGGGCATATTTCCTTCAGTCTCCCACTTGCACTAGAGTCAATAATCTAGTTCACATTGCCATGTGATTTAACAGCAATAGTTCACATCATCATGTGATTAACACCCATAGTTCACATCATCATGTGACCAACACACAAAGGGTTTACTAGAGTCAGTAATCTAGTTCACATCTCTATGTGATTAACACCCAAAGAGTACTAAGGTGTGATCATGTTTTGTTTGTGAGATAATTTTAGTCAACGGGTCTGTCATATTCAGATCCGTAAGTATTTTGCAAATATCTATATCAACAATGCTCTGCACGGAGCTACTCTAGCTAGTTGCTCCCACTTTCAATATGTATCTAGATCGAGACTTGGAGTCATCTAGATTAGTGTCAAAACTTGCATCGACGTAACCCTTTACGACGAACCTTTTTGTCACCTCCATAATCGAGAAACATATCCTTATTCCACTAAGGAAAATTTTGACCAATGTCCAGTGATCTACTCCTAGATCACTATTGTACTCCCTTGCCAAAATCAGTGTAGGGTATACAATAGATCTGGTACATAGCATGGCATACTTTATAGAACCTATAGCTGAGGCATAGGGGATGACTTTCATTCTCTTTCTATCTTCTGTCGTGGTCGGGCTTTGAGTCTTACTCAATTTCACACCTTGTAACACAGGCAAGAACTCTTTCTTTGACTGTTCCATTTTGAACTACTTCAAAATCTTGTCAAGGTATGTACTCATTGAAAAACTTATCAAGCGTCTTGATCTATCTCTATAGATCTTGATACTCAATATGTAAGCAGCTTTACCAAGGTCTTTCTTTGAAAAACTCCTTTCAAATACTCCTTTATGCTTTGCAGAATAATCCTACATTATTTCCGATCAACAATATGTCATACACATATACTTATCAGAAATGCTGTAATGCTCCCACTCACTTTCTTGTAAATACAGGCTTCACCGCAAGTCTGTATAAAACCATATGCTTTGATCATCTTATCAAAGGGTATATTCCAACTCCGAGATGCTTGCACCAGTCAATAAATGGATCGCTGGAGCTTGCATATTTTGTTAGCACCTTTAGGATTGACAAAACCATCTTGTTGCATCACATACAACTCTTCTTTAATAAATCCATTAAGGAATGCAGTTTTGTTTATCCATTTGCCAGATTTCATAAAATGCGGCAATTGCTAACATGATTCGGACAGACTTAAGCATAGATACGAGTGAGAAACTCTCATCGTAGTTAACACCTTGAACTTGTCGAAAACCTTTTGCGACAATTCTAGCTTTGTAGATAGTAACACTACTATCAGCGTCCATCTTCCTCTTGAAGATCCATTTAATCTCAATGGCTCGCCGATCATTGGGCAAGTCAATCAAAGTCCATACTTTGTTCTCATACATGGATCTCATCTCAGATTTCATGGCCTCAAGCCATTTTGCGGAATCTGGGCTCACCATCGCTTCTTCATAGTTCGTAGGTTCATCATGATCTAGTAGCATGACTTCCAGAACAGGATTGCCGTACCACTCTGGTGCGGATCTCACTCTGGTTGATCTACGAGGTTCAGTAGTATCTTATTCTGAGGTTTCATGATCATTATCATTAGCTTCCTCACTTATTGGTGTAGGTGTCACAGAAACAGGTTTCTGTGATGTATTACTCTTCAACAAGGGAGCAGGTACAGTTACCTCGTCAAGTTCTACTTTCCTCCCACTCACTTCTTTCGAGAGAAACTCCTTCTCTAGAAAGTATCCATTCTCAGCAACAAATGTCTTGCCTTTGGATCTATGATAGAAGGTGTACCCAACTGTCTCCTTTGGGTATCCTATGAAGACATATTTCTCCGATTTGAGTTTGAGCTTATCGAGATGAAACTTTTTCATATAAGCATTGCAACTCCAAACTTTAAGAAACGACAGCTTAGGTTTCTTGCCAAACCATAGTTCACACGGTGTTGTCTCAACAGATTTAGATGGTGCCCTATTTAATGTGAATGCAGCTGTCTCTAATGCATAACCCCAAAATGATAGTGGTAGATCGGTAAGAGACATCATAGATCGCACTATATCTAATAAAGTACGGTTATGACGTTCGGACACACCATTACACTATGGTGTTCCAGGTGGCGTGAGTAGTGAAACTATTTCACATTGTTTTAATTGAAGGCCAAACTCGTAACTCAAATATTTTACCTCTGCGATCATATCGTAGAAACTTTTATTTTCTTGTCACGATGATTTTCCACTTCACTCTGAAATTCTTTGAACTGTTCAAATGTTTCAGACTTATGTTTCATCAAGTAGATATCCCCATATCTGCTCAAATCATCTGTGAAGGTCAGAAAATAATGATACCTGCTGCAAGCCTTAATATTCATCGGACCACATACATCAGTATGTATGATTTCCAACAAATCAGTTGCTTGCTTCATTGTTCCGGAGAACGGCGTTTTAGTCATCTTTCCCATAAGGCATGGTTCGCAAGCATCAAGTGATTCCAAAAGCCCATCATCATGGAGTTTCTTCATGCGCTTTACACCAATATGACTTAAACGGCAGTGCCACAAATAAGTTGCACTATCATTATTAACTTTGCATCTTTTGGTTTCAATATTATGAATATGTGTATCACTACGATCGAGATCCAATGAACTTGTTTCATTGGGTGTATGACCATCGAAGGTTTTATTCATGTAAACAGAACAACAAATATTCTCTGACTTTAATGAATAACCGTATTGCAATAAATATGATCAAATCATATTCATGCTCAACGCAAAAACCAAATAACACTTATTTAGGTTCAACACTAATCCCGAAAGTATAGGGGAGTGTGCGATGATGATCATATCAATCTTGGAACTACTTCCAACACACATCGTCACTTCACCCTTAACTAGTCTCTGTTTATTCTGCAACTCCTATTTCGAGTTACTACTCTTAGCAACTGATCCAGTATGAAATACTGAGGGGTTGCTATAAACACTAGTAAAGTACACATCAATAACATGTATATCAAATATACTTTTGTTCACTTTGCCATCCTTCTTATCCGCCAAATACTTGGGGCAGTTCTACTTCCAGTGACCAGTCCCTTTGAAGTAGAAGCACTTAGTCTCAGGCTTAGGACTTGGGCTTCTTCACTTGAGCAGCAACTTGCTTGCTGTTCTTCTTGAAGTTCCCCTTCTTCCCTTTGCCCTTTTCTTGAAACTAGTGGTCTTGTTAACCATTAACACTTGATGTTTTTCTTGATTTCTACCTTCATCGATTTCAGCATCACGAAGAGCTTGGGAATTGTTTCCGTTATCCCGTGCATATTATAGTTCATCACGAAGTTCTACTAACTTGGTGATGGTGACTAGAGAATTCTGTCAATCACTATTTTATCTGGAAGATTAACTCCCACTTGATTCAAGTGATTATAGTACCCAGACAATCTAAGCACATGCTCACTAGTTGAGTGATTCTCCTCCATCTTTTAGCTATAGAACTTGTTGGAGACTTCATATCTCTCAACTCGGGTATTTGTTTGAAATAGTAACTTCAACTCCTGGATCATCTCATATGCGCCATGACGTTCAAAACGTCTTTGAAATTCCGACTCTAAGCCATTAAGCATGGTGCACTAAACAATCAAGTAGTCATCATATTGAGCTAGCCAAACGTTCATAACGTCTGCATCTGCTCCTGCAATAGGTCTGTCACCTAGCGGTGCATCAAGGACATAATTCTTCTATGCAGCAATGAGGATAAACCTCAGATCACGGATCCAATCCGCATCATTGCTACTAACATCTTTCAACACAATTTTCTCTAGGAACATATCAAAATAAACACAGGGAAGCAACAACGCGAGCTATTGATCTACAACATGATTTGCAAAATACTACCAGGACTAAGTTGATGATAAATTTAAGTTCAATTAATCATATTACTTAAGAACTCCCACTTAGATAGACATCCCTCTAATCCTCTAAGTGATCACGTGATCCAAATCAACTAAACCATAACTGATCATCACGTGAAATGGAGTAGTTTTCAATGGTGAACATCGCTATGTTGATCATATCTACTATATGATTCACGCTCGATCTTTCGATCTCAGTGTTCCGAGGCCATATCTACATATGCTAGGATCGTCAAGTTTAACCTGAGTATTCTGCGTGTGCAAAACTGGCTTGCACCCGTTGTAGATGGACGTAGAGCTTATCACACCCGATCATCACGTGGTGTCTGGGCACGACGGACTTTGGCAATGGTGCATACTCAGGGAGAACACTTTTATCTTGATAATTTAGTGAGAGATCATCTTATAATGGTACCGTCAATCAAAGCAATATAAGATGCATAAAAGATAAACATCACATGCAATCAATATAAGTGATATGATATGGCCATCATCATCTTGTGCCTGTGATCTCCATCTCCGAGGCACCGTCATGATCACCATCGTCACCGACGCGACACCTTGATCTCCATCGTAGCATCGTTGTCGTCTCGCCAATCTTATGCTTCCACGACTATCGCTACCGCTTAGTGATAAAGTAAAGCATTACAGCGCGATTGCATTGCATACAATAAAGCGACAACCATATGGCTCCTGCTAGTTGCCGATAACTCGGTTACAAAACATGATCATCTCATACAATAAAATTTAGCATCACGTCTTGACCATATCACATCACAACATGCCCTGCAAAAACAAGTTAGACGTCCTCTACTTTGTTGTTGCAAGTTTTACGTGGCTGCTACGGGCTTAAGCAAGAACCAATCTTACCTACGCATCAAAACCACAGCGATAGTTTGTCAAGTTGGTGATGTTTTAACCTTCGCAAGGACCGGGCGTAGCCACACTCGGTTCAACTAAAGTTGGAGAAACTGACACCCGCCGGCCACCTGTGTGCAAAGCACGGCGGTAGAACCAGTCTCGCGTAAGCGTAAGCGTAATGTCGGTCCGGGCCGCTTCATCCAACAATACCGCCGAACCAAAGTATGACATGCTGGTAAGCAGTATGACTTATATCGCCCACAACTCACTTGTGCTCTACTCGTGCATATAACATCAAACCATAAAAACCTAGGCTCGGATGCCACTGTTGGGGAACGTAGTAATTTCAAAAAAATTCGAGACTCCTCGTCATGTCCCTGATCTCATCCAGGACTTCGAACTCCTTCGGTACATCAAAACTCATAAACTTATAATATAATTGTCATCGAAACCTTAAGCGTGCGGATCCTACGGGTTCGAGAACAATGTAGACATGACCGAGACACGTCTCCGGTCAATAACCAATAGTGGGACCTAGATGCCCATATTGGCTCCTACATATTCTATGAAGATCTTTATCAGTCAGACCGCATAACAGCATACGTTGTTCCCTTTGTCATCGGTATGTTACTTGCCCGAGATTCGATCGTCGGTATCCAATACCTGGTTCAATCTCGTTACCGGCAAGTCTCTTTACTCGTTCCGTAATACATCATCCCGCAACTAACTCATTAGTTGCAATGCTTGCAAGGCTTAAGTGATGTGCATTACCGAGAGGGCCCAGAGATACCTCTCCGACGATCGGAGTGACAAGTCCTAATCTCGAAATACGTCAACCCAACATGTACCTTTGGAGACACCTGTAGAGCACCTTTATAATCACCCAGTTACGTTGTGACGTTTGGTAGCACACAAAGTGTTCCTCCGGCACACGGGAGTTACATAATCTCATAGTCATAGGAACATGTATAAGTCATGAAGAAAGCAATAGCAACATACTAAACGATCGGGTGCTAAGCTAATGGAATGGGTCATGTCAATCAGATCATTCAACTAATGATGTGATCCCGTTAATCAAATGACAACTCTCTGTCCATGGTTAGGAAACATAACCATCTTTGATTAACGAGCTAGTCAAGTAGAGGCATACTAGTGACACTCTGTTTGTCTATGTATTCACACATGTATTATGTTTCCGGTTAATACAATTCTTGCATGAATAATAAACATTTATCATGATATAAGGAAATAAATAATAACTTTATTATTGCCTCTAAGGCATATTTCCTTCAAACTCCTCATACTACTGTCATCACCGGGAGTGGTCCCGATTATTGTCACTTCGGGGTTGCCGGATCATAACACATAGTAGGTGACTATAGACTTGCAAGATAGGATCAAGAACTCTCATATATTGATGAAAACATAATAGGTTCAGATCTGAAATCATGGCACTCGGGCCCTAGTGACAAGCATTAAGCATAGCAAAGTCATAGCAACATCATTCTCAGAACATAGTGGATAGTAGGGATCAAACCCTAACAAAACTAACTCGATTACATGATAAATATCATCCGACCCATCACCGTCCAGCAGGCCTACGATGGAATTACTCACGCACGGAAGTGAGCATCATGAAATTGGTGATGGAGGAAGGTTGATGATGATGATGATGGCGACGGATTCCCCTCTCCAGAGCCCCGAACGAACTCTAGATCAGCCCTACCGAGAGAGTTTAGGGCTTGGCGGCGGCTCCATGTCATAAAACATGATGAATCCTTCTCCTTGATTGTTTTGTCCCCGAACACGAATATATGGAGTTGGAGTTGAGGTTGGTGGAGCTCCAGGGGGCCCACGAAGCAGGGGGCGCCCCCCCCCACCCTCGTGGCTAGGGTGTGGGCCCCTGGCCTTGATTCTTTGCCAGTATTTTTTATTATTTCCAAAATTAATCTCCGTGGAGTTTCAGGTCATTCCAAGAACTTTTGTTTCTGCACATAAATAACACCATGGCAATTCTGCTGAAAACAGCATCAGTCCGGGTTAGTTCCATTCAAATCTTGCAAGTTAAGAGTCCAAAACAAGGGCAAAAGTGTTTGGAAAAGTAGATACGACAAAGACGTATCATCGGTGAGCGCGGAGAGGAAGTCGGGATGACCGCCAGCCGAACACTGGATGTATCGCTCGCCTCAGCCTCCCCGACGGAAGGTAAAGGAGGGAGCGGGAGAAGGCCCTTCGGCAGCGCAGCGAGGGAGAGTTCGGCTTGGCGCCCGCCCTGGCACGAGGAGGGATGCGAAGGAGCCGACGAGGGGGAGCGGGAAGGGCTGTCGTCCGACCCCTCCTCGTCATCTGAGCGGGGGAGCGGGGATGACGGCGACCGTGGTAGTCGTCCTGACGGCCCGGGCGTCCACCGGGGTGGGGGCGTCGTCGGTGAAGCGGGGACGCCCCACATGGTTGGGCGGCTCGGGAGCAATGCAGAGGTCAAAGCCTTGGTCGTTGAAGAAGACCTGAACGGTGGGACGAAGCTTGGAGGAGTCGAGGCATTTGACTTTGACCATAACCTCCTCCTTCTTGCGAAGGGAGAGCTCGTCAACCACGACCACCTTGCCAAGGATCCAAGACATCTGGCGAATGACTCACTCAGACCTCGCAATGTCAGTGAGCCCGGCAATAAGGATCCATGCCGTGTCAAGGACTGCCGCCGCCTTTGGGTCGAGGATCGGCTCGGAGATGTCAAACGACGAGCTTGTTGAGGGCAAGGGTGATCTGGTCGCTGCGGGTGGCGTAGCCATGTCTGGGACCTTCGAGGAAGACCACAGAGAACTCAGTACCGGAGAGAGGGGTGACCATCCAATCCCACTAACGGCGGTACAGGTGGTTGAGCTCAGCCTCGATCATCTCGGGGGAGGCCACACCATCAATCACCGTGACCACTGCCTGGAGGGATGGGGTGGGAGGCGAGATGTCAGGGACGTCGATGTGGAAGAACCCCAACCCCTCGATCCGATGCCCATACATCCTCAGCTTGTCGGGGACCGGCCTATCTGGGCAGAGGAGGGCGGGGTGGCCCGGGTCCTTGTAGGTGTAGTAGCAGGCGTGGTTGACGCAGTTGACTTGGCCCTCAACGCCGCAGTTGAAGCATGGCTGGCGAGGAAGGCCGGACACAGAGCCCGGTTGCGGAGAGGCACCCGAGACGGGAGGCTGGCGGACGGCCTGGCTTTGGGTAGCACGGTCCTGCCCGCGCCTCTTCTTCTTCTTGTTGGGGCCCTGGCAGCCACGGGCCTGACACCCCCCCCCCCCCCCCCCGCGCGCGGCACCCGAAACAGGGGCGCAGTCAAGGAGGAGGCGTGGGGGGTGTACTTCCTGAAGGGGGTGGCGACCACAGGAGCAGGAGGACGCGGGGAGGGGCGCTGCTGCCGGGAGGGGAGGGGATGCGCTCACGCCGGCGCACCAGGGAGGGTGAGCGGCGGCGAGGTTGCCAACAACCCGATGTGGGAGGGGAGCATGACCAGCCACGCTAGGCGGATCCCGATGGTCGTCGTAATGGCGCTTGCGCCGGGCCTCCCCGTCGTCCCAATCATGGGTCATGGCCGGGGGGTGGGACCGAGGCAGGGCGACCATGGAGCAGGGGGGAGGGAGGGAACCGCGGGCTCGGAGGGAGGTGCTTGTTCGGCAGGAGGATGCGGGGTGGCGGCTGAGGAGGACCATGGGCGAAGGGGAAACCCGTAGGGCAGCCAGATGAAGGGCGCGAGCGAGATGGGCCTAGGGCACGGCACCGGCCCAGGGGCATCGGGCCGGCCTAGTAGTCTGGCAACAGCCGGAGTCGGCTCCAGTGCACGACGGGCCGAGCAGGCCACCTCCACATGGCGGCCCACCGGGTATCAGCCCAACACCCCAAGGCCCAAGGAGGGGGGTACCAGCGCGGAGGGTTTCCCCTCGACGTGTTGGTGTCGCCGCCGCCATGGCATCGGGTGGGCTCGGTCGGTCCAATCGGAGGCGTCGGAGAGGAGGGAGGCCTGAAATTGGAGGGACGGAGGTCCCAAACCGCGCGATGAACAGGCAGAATGGAGAGTTGCAGGATGGGAGGACTGGCACGAGCATGACAAGATGAGATGCCAGGCCATGGAGCACCAGGCGGGAGGACGGAGCTGGCGACGCAGGGCGCCACGACGCACGTGTGAGACCGAGCTCAGACTGGCTGGCGACTCGCCACAAACGGCGGCGGCGATGGCGCACCACACCCCGCTGCAAAGCTACGCCCTTGGCACCGGTCCTCGGCCACCTCCACTAGTAGAAAAAGGGGCTATGGTCCATACCGCCTCAGCCCATTAGTCCCGGTTCAGTCTTGAACCGGGACCAATGTGGGAATTGGTCCCGGTTCGTGAGCCCAGGGGGCGGCCGGGCCACGTGGGCCATTGGTCCCTGTTCGTATGGACCTTTTGGTCCCGGTTGGTGGGATGAACCGGGACCAATGGGCCTCCCTCCTGGCCCACCACCATTGGTCCCGGTTGGTGGCCTGAACCGGGACCAAAGGCTTCCCTTTAGTCCCGGCTCATGCCACCAACCGGGACCAATGAGGTGCCTATATATACCCCTCGCTCGCGAGCAGAGCACCCCAGTGCTCTGTTTTCTCTGGCCGAGGGGGAGAGGGCTTTGTGGTGCTCTAGCTCACCTCCTATGCACATGAGGTGTTCGATGGAATGCCCGAGCCACACTACTTAAGCTTTCTCCTCTCGAAGCTCGACCTCCAAGCTCCATTTTCCTCGAGATTTGTCTAGATTTAGCGGTCTGTCACGCCCCGTCCCCGTCTTCACCGCCGTCGATCACCCGCGCCGATCTCATCACCGACACCACCATGGTGAGCCTCTTGTTCTTATCTTCTTTCTGAAAGGAAAAATATTCTTACTTGTATGTTTAGATAGATACTTGTATCATTTTCTTACATTTATTATTGCATCTTATATAGTGCGATGGTTTTGGTATCCGCCCCCGTCGGCCCTCGTCCTGTCTATGATTCGGATGTGGTATGTATATTATCTTTATAACTATTGGTTCATTTATTGTTTATGAAAATTATGCCGACCAACGTGACATAGATTTTATTTATCTAGGATGTATGTGAATCGGAAATGCCAACCGACCCTATTGTTGAGAGGTTAAATTTAGTTGAAGAAGAAAACAATTTGTTGAAGGAAAAAATAAAAAAAATTGAGGAGGAGAAGATGATATTGGAGTTGCATGTTGCGGATGTCGTCGATGATCACAAGATCAAGATGGATGCAATGTGCTTCAAGATTAGAAAGATTAGAAAATATGCCATTCATACCGAGGCTTGGTATCATTATGCCGTTGGATCAATTGTTACCTTGGTTGCGATTATGATCGCATTTGTTTTCGCATTGAAATGTTTTACATAGTTTCAATGTATGGTTTAATTAATTAGATTCTCTGGAGAGCTATATGTTGTTAGATGAGAACTATGTATGCACTTTGGTTTTAATGTGATGATGAACTTCTATTAATTTGGACACTTAATTATATATAATGCACGCAGATGAACCGGCAATGGATGTACGGTGACAGACACACCCGCGAGTACATTAAGGGCGTGCATGAGTTTCTCGATGCGGCTGAGGCAAACAAGCAGAATGGTTTTATGTGTTGTCCATGCACTGAATATGGGAATACGAGGTCTTACTCTAACCGGAAAATCCTTCACTCCCACCTGCTTTACAAGGGTTTCATGCCACACTATAATGTTTGGACGAGGCACGGAGAAATAGGGGTTATGATGGAAGACAGCGAAGAAGAAGAGTACGATGACAACTATGTGCCCCCTGAATACGGTGATGCTGCAACGGGGGGAGCTGGTGAAGATCAAGAGGAACCAGACGATGATGTGCCCAATGATGCTGCCACGGGTGAAGGTGCTGAAGATCAAGAGGAACCAGACGATGTGCACGATGATGATGATCTCCGCCGGGTCATTGTCGATGCAAGGACGCAATGCATTAGTCAAAAGGAGAAGCTGAAGTTCGATCGCATGTTAGAGGATCACAAAAAAGGGTTATACCCCAATTGCGAAGATGGCAACACAAAGCTCGGTACCGTACTAGAATTGCTGCAGTGGAAGGCAGAGAATGCTATGGCTGACAAAGGATTTGAGAAGCTACTGAAAATATTGAAGAAGAAGCTTCCAAAGGATAACGAATTGCCCGACAGTACATACGCAGCAAAGAAGGTCGTATGCCCTCTAGGATTGGAGGTGGAGAAGATACATGCATGCCCTAATGACTGCATCCTCTACCGCGGTGCATACAAGGATCTGAACGCATGCCCGGTATGCGGTGCTTTGCGGTATAAGATCAGACGAGATGACCCCGGTGATGTTGACGGCGAGCCCCTCAGGAAGAGGGTCCCTGCAAAGGTAATGTGGTATGCTCCTATAATACCACGGTTGAAACGTCTGTTCAGAAACGAAGAGCATGCCAAGTTGATGTGATGGCACAGTGAGAACCGAAAGAAAGATGGGAAGTTGAGAGCACCCGCTGACGGGTCGCAGTGGAGAAAAATCGAGAGAAAGTACTGGGATGAGTTTGCAAAGGACCCAAGGAATGTATGGTTTGCTTTAAGCGCGGATGGCATTAATCCTTTCGGGGAGCAGAGCAGTAATCACAGCACCTGGCCCGTGACTCTATGTATGTATAACCTTCCTCCTTGGATGTGCATGAAGCGGAAGTTCATTATGATGCCAGTTCTCATCCAAGGCCCTAAGCAACCCGGCAACGAAATTGATGTGTACCTAAGGCCATTAGTTGAAGAACTTTTACAGCTATGGAATGAAAACGGTGTACGTACGTGGGATGAGCACAGACAGGAGGAATTTAACCTTAAGGCGTTGCTGTTCGTGACCATCAACGATTGGCCCGCTCTCAGTAACCTTTCAGGACAGAAAACAAAGGATACCACGCATGCACGCACTGTTTAGATGACACTGAAAGTATATACCTGGACAAATGCAGGAAGAATGTGTACCTGGGCCATCGTCGATTTCTTCCGACCAACCATCAATGTCGAAAGAAAGGCAAGCATTTCAAAGGCAAGGCAGATCACCGGAAGAAGCCCGACATGCGCACCGGTGATCACGTGCTTGCTATGGTCAATGATTTACCCTACGTCGTCTTTGGAAAGGGTCCCGGTGGACTAGCTGTTCCGAATGACGCTGAGGGACACGCACCCATGTGGAAGAAGAAATCTATATTTTGGGACCTACCCTACTGGAAAGACCTAGAGGTCCGCTCCTCAATCGACGTGATGCACGTGACGAAGAACCTTTGCGTGAACCTGCTAGGCTTCTTGGGCGTGTATGGGAAGACAAAAGATACGCCGGAGGCACGGGAGGACCTGCAACGTTTGCACGAAAAAGACGACATGCCTCCGAAGCAGTATAAAGGTCCTGCCAGCTACGCTCTTACGAAAGAAGAGAAAGAAATCTTCTTTGAATGCCTGCTTAGTATGAAGGTCACGACTGGCTTCTCATCGAATATAAAGGGAATAATAAATATGCCAGAGAAAAAGTTTCAGAACCTAAAGTCTCATGACTGCCACGTGATTATGACGCAACTGCTTCCGGTTGCATTGAGGGGGCTTTTACCGGAAAACGTCCGATTAGCCATTGTGAAGCTATGTGCATTCCTCAATGCAATCTCTCAGAAGGTGATCGATCCAGAAATGGTACCAAGGCTAAGGAGTGATGTGGCGTAATGTCTTGTCAGTTTTGAGCTGGTGTTCCCACCATCCTTCGTCAATATCATGACGCACGTCCTGGTTCATCTAGTCGACAAGATTGTCATCCTGGGGCCCGTATTTCTACACAATATGTTCCCCTTTGAGAGGTTCATGGGAGTCCTAAAGAAATATGTCCGTAACCGCGCTAGGCCAGAAGGAAGCATCTCCATGGGCCATCAAACAGAGGATGTTATCGGGTTTTGTGTTGACTTCATTCCTGGCCTTAACAAGATAGGTCTCCCTAAATCGCGGTATGAGGGGAGACTGACTGGAAAAGGCACTCTTGGAAGAGACTCAATAATATGCAGGGACGGATATTCTTGGTCTCAAGCATACTACACAGTTCTACAGAACTCTACCTTGGTGACCCCATATGTCGATGAACACAAGAACAGTCTGCGCTCCAAACACCCGGAGCAATGCGACGACTGGATTACATGTGAACACATCAGGACTTTCAGCAGTTGGTTGGAAACACGTCTCAGAGGTGACAACACTATTTGTGATGAGTTGTACTTGTTGTCCAGGGGACCATCTTTGACTGTATTGACTTACAAAGGATACGAGATAAATGGGAATACATTTTACACGATCGCCCAAGATCAAAAGAGCACCAACCAAAACAGCGGTGTCCGCTTTGATGCAGCAACCGAGAGCGGAAAGGACACATATTATGGTTACATAGTGGACATATGGGAACTTGACTACGGACCTGATTTTAAGGTCCCTTTGTTTAAGTGCAAATGGGTCATTCTGTTTGGCGGCGGGGTACAAGTAGACCCACAGTACGGAATGACAACAGTGGATCTGAAAAATCTTGGGTACACTGACGAACCGTTCGTCCTAGCCAATGATGTGGCACAGGTTATCTATGTGAAGGACATGTCTACTAAACCGAGAAAAAGAAAAGATAAGGAAGCGAATACATCATACGATGAGCCAAAGCGCCACATAGTTCTTTCAGGAAAAAGGGACATCCTGGGAGTGGACGGCAAGACAGACATGTCTGAAGATTATGAAAAGTTTCATGAAATTCCTCCCTTCAATGTCAAGGCTGACCCAAGCATCCTGATAAACAATGAAGATTATCCATGGTTACGGCGCAATAAGCAAATGACACAAGCGAAGAAAAAGTGAAGACTTTCTCCCGCAATAAGAAAATGCTATGTGGGTGAAATTATGATACCATGCATCCCAACTTTCAACTTTTTCAGAGTTCATTTGAAATGCTTTCATGTCTTATGGTTTGAAACTTTGATACTTCGAAAGTGGTTGTCCATTTTGTACACGAAGTGCATCAAGTTTTTGTCGTAACCCTCTCTACTTTTTGGAACATGCTATGTGGGTGAAATGATGATGCCATGCCAACTTTCAACCTTTTCAGAGTTCATTTTGAAATGCTTTCCAATTTCAGAGTCATTTAGCTCAAAGAATGAATTAATAGCAAACAGAATGAACTACAAAACTTTTATGAAAATAAAAACAATCAATTAAAATATTATGTTATGATCAACTAAAATAAAACTATAATATTCTTCAATAGCAAAAAGAATATAATTTGTGTGACCTAAAAGCAAACTATAAGTATTTAATTGTAAGTATAAATAAAAAATAAATAGCAAAGAAGAAAAAAATTCATAAACTAATGATTCACACAAATTTTTAAAAATTCAAATTAAAACTATTTAAAATTTAAAACTAATGGCACTAACAGAAAGTTTATAATTTTTGTGACCTAAAAGCAAAAAGAAATCACTAAAAAACTGTAAGTATTTAGTTGTAAGTAGAAATAAAAAATAAATAGAAAAAAAATTCTAATTTTATAGTAAAGTTATTCATAAACTAGTGATTCACAAAATTTTTAAAAATTCAAATTTAAACTATTTAAAATTTAAAACTAATGGCACTAATAGAAAGTTTATAATTTTTGTGACCTAAAAGCAAAAAAGAAATCACTAAAAACTGTAAGTATTTAGTTGTAAGTAGAAATAAAAAAATAAAAAACCAAAAAAAATATAGAAACAAAAAAGAAAAAACCAAAAAAATGCCTCCTACTGGGCCTCCACGGCCTGAATACGACTAGAAACCCTACATGGGCCAGGATTCAGGCCCGCAGAGGCCCAATAGGCCCACAGGCAGTAGCAGTTTAGGCCCGAAAGCCTGCATTTGAGAGGAGATCGAAAGGGGAGGCAGAGCAGCGCTTATAAACCAGTATCGGCGCCCTTCAGCTAGCGATGTGGGACTAAACTTCTGGGCGCGGGGCGCACAAGGGCATTGGTCCCGGTTGGTGGCACCAACCGGGACTAAAGGTGGCATTGGTCACGGTTCGTGGCACCAACCGTGACCATTGCCCCCCTTTAGTCCCGGTTGGTGCCACCAACCGGGACCAAAGGCCGCCGCTTCCCGCCCTTTGGGCTGCTGAAAATTGGCCTTTGGTCCCGGTTCGTGGCACCAACCGGGACCAAAGGGGGGCATTGGTCACGGGTCGTGCCACGAACCGGGACCATTGCTCTGGCTATATATACAACCCTTGCGAAATTTTCACCAACTGCTCCATTCCCCGTCGCCGACGCCGCCAGGCTGCTCGTCCTCCTTGTCGCCGTCGCCGCGGCCTGCCCCGTCGTCGCCCCGCTCCCCAGCCCCGTGCTCGCCGTCGCCGTCGCCCCGCGCCCCTGCCCCCGCGCGCCGGCGCCCTCGCCGCCCCCGCCGTCCTCGTCGCGCCCCCGCGCGCCTTGCTCGCCGTCGCCGCCCCGTGCTCGCCGTCCCTGCCCCGTCACCGTCGCCCTCCCGCGCGCCGCCCCGCCGTCGCCGTCGCCCGCCCGCCCCCATCGTCGCCGTCGCGGTCCTCCTCTGGTCCGGCCGCGGCGCCCTTTTTTCTGTTATATGCTTTTTTCTGCTATATGCTTTTTTCATGTATATATGCAAAAAATATATATGTATATATATGCTTGTTTTTCATAGATATTTTTCTGTTCATAGATATTTTTTCATAGCTATATTAGGATTTTTTTCTGTTCATAGATATTTTTTCATATATATGCTTGCTTTATATATATATATGTGTATATATGTTCTCTGTGTATATATCTATGTTCATGTATATATGCAAAAAATAGTTCTTTAGAAAAATTAGGATTTTTTTGGTGATATTAATTATTGTAAATATGAAATTGTTTTTATATTCATATGAACAAATGAATTAGAAGAGGGAGAAGAAGAGGGGGTCGAGAGGGGGTCTAGGGTCACCGAGGGGTCGAGGGTCGTCGAACATGCGAGGAGGAAGAGGATAAAAAAAAGAGGAAGAAGAAGAAAAAAAAGAGGAGAAGAAAGAATAGAAGTCTCCTCTATTCTTTCTTCTCCTCTTTTTTTTCTTCTTCTTCCTCTTTTTTTATCGGGAACGAGGGTCGTCGACGGTCACCGAGCGGTAGAGGAAGAAGAGGATAAAATAGAAAAGGAAGAAAAAAAAAGAGAGGGGTCGACGGTCGCCTAGGGGTCGAGGGTCGAGAGGGGGTCTAGGGTCGCCGAGAGGGGAGAGGAAGACGAGGAGAAATAAATAAGAAGAAGAAAAAAGAAGAAAAAAAAAGAGGAGAAGAAGAAAGGAATAGAGGAGAAAAGAGAAAAATAGAATATTCTATTTTTCTCTTTTCTCCTCTATTCCTTTCTTATATTCTATTTTTCTCTTTTCTCCTCTATTCCTTTCTTCTTATCCTCTCTTTTTTTCTTCTTTTTTTTCTTCGACACGTGGGGAGGGGGGGGTCGAGAACACCGGACATTCATGAGAGAGGCGAGGAAAGAATAGAGGAGACTTCTCCTCTATTCTTTCTTCTCTTCTTTTTTCTTCTTCTTCTTCCTCTTTATTTTATCGGGAACGAGGGTCGTCGAGAGGGCCGCCGAGTGGTAGAGGAGAAACCCTAAATAGAAAGTATCGTCGGTGTGAGATACATGTACCGTCGGTGTCGGACATTACATCCACATCCCACAAGTGGCGCGGGCTTCGACGCCCGCGTCACTTGTGGGACGTGGATGTAGTGTCCGACACCGAAGGCCACATGTATCTCACACCCACGATACTTGCTAGCTATTTAGGGTTTCCTTTGACACTAGGCAACCTCCCGACCCCTCGGCGATCCTCTCGAACATGAGAGGAAGAAGAGGGTCGTCTAGGGTTGTTCGAGGGTTCTTCTCCTCTATTCTTTCTTCTCTTCTTTTTTCTTCTTCTTCTTCCTCTTTATTTTATCGGGAACGAGGGTCATCGAGAGGGCCGCCGAGTGGTAGAGGAGAAACCCTAAATAGAAAGTATCGTCGGTGTGAGATACATGTACCGTCGGTGTCGGACACTACATCCACATCCCACAAGTGGCGCGGGTTTCGAGGCCCACGTCACTTGTGGGACGTGGATGTAGTGTCCAACACCGAAGGCCACATGTATCTCACACCCACGATACTTGCTAGCTATTTAGGGTTTCCTCTACCGAAAAGAAGAGGAGAAATAAATAAGAAGAAGAAAACGGAAGAAAAAGAAGAGGAGAAGAAGAAAGGAATAGTGGAGAAGAAGAGAAAATAGAATATATTCTATTTTCTCTTCTTCTCCACTATTCCTTTCTTCTTCTCCTCTTTTGTTTCTTCTTTTTTTTCTTCGATCTTCTCCTCTAGCTATTCCTTTCTTCTTCTCCTCTATTGGTCGAGGGTCGGGAACTAGGGTAGAGGGTCGAGGGTCGTTAAGGGGTCAAGGGTCGAGGGTTTCAGGGTCGTTGAGGGTTCGAGGGGTCAAGAATCGCCGAGGGGTCGAGAGAGGTTTCCTAGTGTCAAAGTATTGAAGAAATCCATGCCTTCATCATTAGCCGGAAGTAACCAGGGCATGTTGGTACGAAGTTCTGCAAAGTTGTTCTGGAATGGAGTCCCGGATAGAATAATCCGCCTTTTGGTACGAATTCAGCAAAGGCCTTCCAAATAGCGATATTCGGAAGGCTCTTGCTGAACTTTGTACCAAAAAGCGAATTATCCTATCTGGGACTCCGTTCCAGAACAACTTTGAAGAGCTTCCTACCATCATGCACACGTTACTTTCGCCTAATGATGAAGACATGGTTTTGTTGAATCCTTTGATCTCCTCTATTCTTTCTTCTCCTCTTTTTTTCTTCTTCTTCCTCTTTTTTTATCGGGAACGAGGGTCATCGAGGGACATATATAGATGTAGTGTCGTCGTTGTCGATATATACCCCCTCCCAATAGCTTACTATGATTAGGTAGCTAGTTCTACGTTTGGCACTAATATATCCATCTGTCATGTTTGAATAATAATTGCCATGTTGTAAATATTTGTAGAAACTATGGACACCGCCCTAGACGAAGCAACAAAAGAAGCGTTGTTGAGGGAGATAATCGCACAAGGAAGTGATGCCGTCTCGTACTATCTCAACGATATCATCGATGGTCCGGAAGGAGAGGGTGAACAAGCTGGCTACGGTGACCTAATGCCGGTGCAAGAAGAAGAACATGAGGACGGCGTCGGTGACCCAATGCCGGTGCAAGAAGGAGACCGTGATGACGGCTCCGGTGACCGAACCGAGTCTGGCCAGGTATATATATTAGTTAAGCCTATGCTGACTAGCTGATTGATGCATTCATTGTTTTGGTATGTACACATATTAATTAAGTCTTTGTTCTTTTTTCTAGCCCTCCGGATCGAGCACAACTTCGGTAAAGAGACGAGGCCCGAAGAAAAAGTTGAGCTCGGATGAAAAGCTTGAGATCACAGCAATCGCGCCCGACGGCCAACCTATTGAACCCCTCCGGACAAAGAGGGCATTTGTTGCTCAGTGCGGGGTTCTGGTTAGGGACAAGATCCCGATAAGCATCCAGCAATGGTTTAAGCCGGCTACAGAAGACCCTGAGGTGTCTTATGTCAATGATATGCAGAAAAATGATCTTTGGACTGAGCTGAAGTCAAATTTCACCCTACCGCCAGAGGATAATCCAGAGAACCCAATTAAAGAGAAATTAATCAAGTCTTTTGCTCTGAAGAGGATGGCAGATCTATTCAGGAGGTGGAAGAAAGAGCTGAATAGGTTTGTCGATAAAGAAGAGACACCAGAATTCAAGGGCAGATATGAGAAGATCAGAGATCACTGGCCCGCATTTGTGGCCTACAAGACATCGGAAAAGAGTAAGAAGATGTGGGCGACAAACAAGCAGAATGCCGCGAAGAAGAAGCTTCACCATCGCACGGGGTCAGGTGGCTACCTCGTAGCCCGGCCTAAGTGGTCCAAGGTTGAGAATGATCTGGTTCATAAAGGGATCGGACCAGAGACAAATAACTGGCCAGACCATTGCCGGACTTGGTTCTTCGGGGCTGGCGGAACCTTGGACCCTGAAACAGGGAAATGCATTTGGACGAACGAACAAATGGACATACCAGTCAGTAAGCTTAAGCACTATATCGACGCAACGCAGGAAGGGACGTTCTTTCCAGACAGAGAGCACGACGAGCTCACAATGGCCCTCGGGAATCCTGAGCACCCTGGACGGACACGAGGCACGCCAGGCTCCGTTCCGTGGAAGGTTGGGTTTCCGGACGCAGGCGGTTACAAATCCCATGAGAGGAGGAAAAAAGTGCAGCAGACCGAACTGCAGGCGCTGCACGCAAGGGTACAAGCGATAGAGGAACGAGAAGCAAATCGCAGCAAACATACTGCCGAAGCCTCCCCCGAAGCTACCCCGCCATCTCAGCGCAGAAGCAGTGTGGCTTCCACCGAGCAGCTTCAGCTGCAGCATGCCTTGACGGCTCCTGCCAGCTATCCTGTGGATGCTATAACGGAGTCTCAAAATTGCCACCTTATGACGCAATGGATGAATTTGAAGGTCAAGGCGGCTGTTGGCTCTGTTTATCCTACTGAACCCGGCGCAACTTTTCACTGCATGCCGATTCCAGAAGGATATGCTAGGGTGATGGTGGATGAGATAACGGAGGGATTTGAGGACCTCCAGCTTGACCACCCTACCGGTGAAGGGGAGACTAGGCTGGGGTCTGCTCTGAAGACTCCATGCCTATGGCGGAAGGACCTCATCAACCTTCCGAATTGGACGCCTCCGCCTCCTCCTCCTCCTCCGGCGAGTCAGGGCACTCCGCCTCCTCTACCGCCTCCTCCTCCGGTGAGTGACGATCAGGGCCCTCGGCCGGCTCCTACTCCGGCGCGTGGCGGCACTCCGCCTCCGTCTCCGCCTGCGCCGACG
This sequence comes from Triticum monococcum, assembly GCA_034509565.1. Taxonomy (NCBI): domain Eukaryota; kingdom Viridiplantae; phylum Streptophyta; class Magnoliopsida; order Poales; family Poaceae; genus Triticum; species Triticum monococcum. Next base: position 638,402,895 of record CM067843.1, read on the forward strand.
CGCCCGAGCAGCCAACCTCCTCCTTCTCCGCCTCGTCAGCAAGGGCAGAAGAGACCTGCCGCCGCTCCAGCTGCTCCGGCGGGTCGTAGTCCTTCTCCTCCGCCTCTTAAGCAAGTAAAGAAGACAACCGCTTCGTCTTCTCGGTCGGCGTCTAGCAGTACAACCAGAGGCGGGAGGACATACAGATTCGGTCCTTCTCTGAAGACTCCAGAGAAGTTACCATACAAGAGGACCCAGGAGGAGAACGCCGAGATCGCGCGAGAAGAAGTGAGGAAATTCTTTGAAGGGGTGAAAGCAAAGAAACATCCACCTCCGGAGGAGAAGGTAGATGGGGTGAAAGTGAAGCGCACTCTGGCTGCCCTGACAAAACCACCAAAGTCTGATCCGCCGAAAGGAAACTATGACCGCATTATTGGAAAGGAATTTGCCGAAGCGGAGCGGTCGGGAACTACTGTCAGTGATGAAAGGCTGAAAAAACGACGAGCTGGGAAACAAATTGCCCAGCTCGGCAAACAAGCGAAGCAATCATGCCCCCCGCTCAAGGTGCCTAGCCACAACGTCGCTAATGATCCGAGGATGGTGCCCGGTTATAATAATCTTGCAGATTACCTGCCCGACGGAGTACATTATGAACCCATGGACATGCAGATGCAAAGATACGAGTACGGGAAGCCTCTCGTCAAAGATGAAAGATCTCTATCAACGATGATGCGAAGATTGCATGATTGGTACTTGAAAATCTGCAGAGACTCTGGGGGGAGGAGTACTTTGTATGTGAGAGTTAAAAAGGAGCATGACCTCGTTGGAATTGATCTGTTGCCTGTTCCATTTGAGGAGTTCTATCAGTTTTTCAATCAATTGGCCCTCGATAAAACAATGGTCGCCTGCTACTGTCTGTAAGTAGTACTACTTCTGTCATTAAGTTTCTCTATATAGCTTAGCTCTTTCATTGCATGTATTTATAATCATCCTCACTATATTATGCAGATTGAAGATCGTCGAATTGAAGAAAAGACAAGTCGGTGATATTGGGTTCATTAACACATATCTCATAGATGCAATTCAGGTTAAACTTCATGTCGCAGCTACCGAGGCCAACTTGCTACAATCGTTCGTAATAAATCAAAACAAAGATATAATACTCTTTCCTTACAACTTCAAGTGAGTGTTACTGTCTTGTGCGTATTCGGTTTCCCTTATATATTACTCAAGGTTATAGTAATGTAATTCATGAGTTATGCATGCGTGTGCAGTTTCCACTATATTCTCCTAGAGATTAAGCTTGAGCAGGGACTAGTAACCGTCTTAGACTCAAAACGAAAAGATCCCTAGGACTATGCAGACATGACTGAAATCCTCAAGAAGTAAGTTAAATCGATCATTATCCACCATATCAGCAACTTTGTTCATTTCCTGATATCAAGTAATTGTTTTCTTTGTCCGGCAGGGTTTGGAGAAAATTCACCAAAAAAGTTCCGGGACTGCCGAAGGAGCTGGAATTTAGACACCCGAAAGTAAGTACTATAGTAGCATGTTCCGCGCATCTCCTAGTGATTCAAGCGCTAGTTTCATCAATACCATTTAGCATTCTTACTTATCAGTTTGATTGACCTCTATTTCTTGTAAAGTGGTTGTCGCAGGAACAAGGGAATGATTTCTGTGGATACTACATCTGCGAGTCCATCCGCCACACGACGTGTGAGCGGGGCGGGTACTCTAATGAACAATATGAAGTACGTAAATAACAATATTCACAATTTTATTTTATTACCATCATTTGTGTTGAGTTTCATTCATTCATATATATATATGTATTGACCCCCTTCTTCAAATTAGATGTTTCGGAAGCGGGATGAACTCCTAGCACCAGCTCGCATGCGAGCAATTCAAGAGGAATTGGCGGCATTCTTTCTTGACCACGTGATCCCTGAAGACGGAGAATTCTATGTTAAACCTGAGTCCATATGATTATATTTGTAAGAGATAATTACTGTATATATGTAGCCGGTACTGTCAGATAGATATACGAGAACTTGTTGTTCGACCAATCTCTCGGAGAAGGAGAGGTGGTCAATATCACTTCTCTCTGTATGCATATATGTTCATGACGATCTTCTGTTTCCTTCGTTTGCTTTACTAGCTAGCCAGCGTGTCTAGTCCTCTCTATACGTATGTATAGTACGTAGCGTCGACCAAGCACAGACATAAGAGAGGACACTTCTCTATATTAATTATAGCTAGCTAACACAATATATGAAACACCTAAATTAACCCCCCCCCCCCCCCCCAAAACCCCCAACCCCCCCCCCCCTTTCAAAAAAAACAAAAACCCTAGCCACAGAAATGGTGACGCGTGGATGCCTATTGGTCCCGGTTGGTGCCACCAACCGGGACCAAAGGGTCTCCTGACTGGGCTCTGCACACTGCCCACGTGGATGGGCTTTAGTCCCGGTTCTGGATTGAACTGGGACTAAAGGTGGGAGGTATTAGTACCGACACTTTAGTCCCGGTTCAGGAACCGGTACTAAAGGCCCTTACGAACCGGGACTATAGGCCCTTTTTCTACCAGTGCTCGGCGTCAAGCTCCGCAAGCCCGCGTCCGGGCGTCGTGCATGGGAGGCTGGACCAGCGGCCATGTTGGACGGTGCGGCAGAGGCGGCGAGAGCCAGGCTACGAGGGGGGATGAGGGGGCGGGGCAGCTCGCACCGATGGGTTCGGCATCCTCATCTGCGAGGCCCGCCCACCGGAACCGATCCGGCATCACGAAGAGAGGGACGGACGGGGCAGGCGCGAGGGGCGACGGCGAGGAAGGGGCTGGCGTGAGCACCAACGCCGGGCAGTGAACGGCGGCGGCGTCTGATACGTCTCCAACGTATCTATAATTTTTGATTGCTCCATGCTATATTATCTACTGTTTTGGACATTATTGGGCTTTATTATCCACTTTTATATTATTTTTGGGACTAACCTATTAACCGGAGGCCCTGCCTAGAATTGTTGTTTTTTTGCATGTTTTAGGGTTTCGAAGAAAAGGAATATCAAACGGAGTCCAAACGGAATGAAACCTTCGGAAACGTGATTTTCTCATCAGATAAGATCCAGGAGACTTGGACCCTCCGTCAAGAAAGCCACGAGGCGGTCACGAGGGTGGAGGGCACCCCTCCCCCAGGGCGCGCCCCTGCCTCGTGGGCCCCTCGAAACTCCACCGACGTACTTCTTCCTCCTATATATACCCACGTACCCCCAAACAATCAGATACGGAGCCAAAAACCTAATTCCACCGCCGCAACTTTCTGTATCCATGAGATCCCATCTTGGGGCCTGTTCCGGAGCTCCACCGGAGGGGGCATCGATCACGGAGGGCTTCTACATCATCATCCAAGCCTCTCCGATGAAGTGTGAGTAGTTTACTTCAGACCTACGGGTCCATAGCTAGTAGCTAGATGGCTTCTTCTCTCTTTTTGGATCTCAATACAATGTTCTCCCCCTCTCTCGTGGAGATCTATTCGATGTAAACTTCTTTTTGCGGTGTGTTTGTTGAGACCGATGAATTGTGGGTTTATGATCAAGTCTATCTATGAATAATATTTGAATCTTCTTTGAATTCTTTTATGTATGATTGGTTATCTTTGCAAGTCTCTTCGAATTATCAGTTTGGTTTGGCCTACTAGATTGGTTGTTCTTGCCATGGGAGAAGTGCTTAGCTTTGGGTTCAATCTTGCGGTGTCCTTTCCCAGTGACAGAAAGGGCAGCAAGGCACGTATTGTATCGTTGCCATCGAGGATAACAAGATGGGGTTTTTATCATATTGCATGAAACTATCCCTCTACATCATGTCATCTTGCTTAAGGCGTTACTCTGTTTTTAACTTAATACTCTAGATGCATGCTGGATAGCGGTCGATGAGTGGAGTAATAGTAGTAGATGCAGAATCGTTTTGGTCTACTTGTCTCGAACGTGATGCCTATATACATGATCATACCTAGATATTCTCATAACTATGCTCAATTCTTTCAATTGCTCAATAGTAATTTGTTCACCCACCGTAGAATACTTATGCTCTTGAGAGAAGCCACTAGTGAAACCTATGGCCCCCGGGTCTCTTTCTCATCATATTAATCTCCATCACTTTATTATTGTTGCTTTTATTTTGCTTTTACTTTTTACTTTGCATCTCTATACCAAAAATACCAAAAATATTATTTATCATCTCTACCAGATCTCACTTTTGTAAGTGACTGTGAAGGGATTGACAACCCCTAAGTGCGTTGGTTGCATTGAGCTATTGTTTTTGTGTAGGTACAAGGGAATTGTGCGTGGCCTCCTACTGGATTGATACCTTGGTTCTCAAAAACTGAGGGAAATACTTACGCTACTTTGCTGCATCATCCTCTCCTCTTCGGGGAAATCCAACGCAGTGCTCAAGAGGTAGCAAGAAGAGTTTCTGGCGTTGTTGACGAGGAGTCTGCGCGAAAGTCAACATACCAAGTACCCATCACAATCCCTATCTCCCGCATTACTTTATTTTCCATTTGCCTCTCGTTTTCCTCTCCCCCCAATTCACCCTTGCCGTTTTATTCGCCCTCTCTCTCTATCCTCCCTCTCTTTCTCTATTTGCCTTTTTTGCCCGTCTGCTTTTTGTTTGCTTGTGTGTTGGATTGCTTGTTTGTCACGATGGCTTAAGATAATACTAAATTGTGTGACTTCACCAATACCAACAATAATGATTTCCTTAGCACTTCGATTGCTCCTCTTACCGATGCTGAATCTTGTGAAATTAATACTGCTTTGCTGAATCTTGTCATGAAAGATCCGTTCTCCGGCCTTCCTAGTGAAGATGCCGCTACCCATCTTAATAGCTTCGTTGATTTGTGTGACATGCAAAAGAAGAAAGATGTCGATAATGATATTGTTAAATTGAAGCTATTTCCTTTTTCGCTTAGAGATTATGCTAAAGCTTGGTTTTCATCTTTGCCTAAAAATAGTATTGATTCACGGAACAGGTGCAAATATTCTTTTATCTCTAAGTATTTTCCTCCCGCTAAGATCATCTCTCATAGAAACGATATTATGAATTTTAAGCAACTTGATCATGAACGTGTTGCACAAGCTTGGGAGAGAATGAAACTAATGATACATAATTGCCCTACTCATGGTTTGAATTTGTGGATGATTGTTCAGAATTTTTATGCCGAATTGAATTTTGCTTCTAGAAATCTTTTAGATTCGGCCACGGGAGGCACTTTTATGGAAATCACTTTAGGAGAAGTTACTAAACTCCTAGATAATATTATGGTTAATTATTCTCAATGGCATACTGAAAGATCTACTAAAAAGGTGCATGCGATAGAAGAAATTAATGTTTTGAGTGAAAAGATGGATGAACTTATGAAATTATTTGCTAATAAGAGTGTTTCTTCTGATCCTAATGATGTGCCCTTGTCTACTTTGATTGAGAATAATAATGAATCAATGGATGTGAATTTTGTTGCTAGGAACAATTTTGGTAACAACGCGTATAGAGGAAATTTCAATCCTAGGCCTTATCCTAGTAATCCCTCTAATAAGTATGGTAATTCCTACAACAATTCTTATGGAAATTATAATAAGATGCCCTCTGATTTTGAATCTAATATTAAAGAATTTATTTCTTCGCAAAAGAATTTTAATGATATGATTGAAGAAAAATTGCTTAAGATTGATGATTTGGCTAGGAACATTGATAGAATTGCTCTTGATGTTGATTCTTTGAAACTTAGATCTATTCCACCTAAGCATGATATCAATGAGTCTCTCAAAGCCATGAGAATTTCCATTGACGAGTGCAAAGAAAGAACCGCTAGGATGCGTGCTAAGAAAGATGTCTGTGAAAATAATGATGAAGATCTAAAAGTTATTGATGTGTCCCGTATTAAATCTTTGTTTTGCAATATGAATCTTGATAATGATGGGACTGAATATGATCCACCTTTACCTAGAAGGCATTCTAAGAATTTTTAATTTGTTGATCTTGATGCTAAATTGGATAAAAGTGGGATTGAAGAAATTAAAACCCTAGATGTTGCTAAACCCACTATATTGGATTTAAAGGAATTTAACTATGAAAATTGCTCTTTGATTGAATGTATTTTCTTGTTGCAGTCCATGCTAAATTCTCCTCGCGCTTATAGTCAAAATAAAGCGTTTACTAAACACATCGTTGATGCCTTGATGCAATCTTATGAAGAAAAACTTGAATTGGAAGTTTCTATCCCTAGAAAACTTTATGATGAGTGGGAAACAACTATTAAAATTAAAATAAAAAATTATGAGTTTTATGCTTTGTGTGATTTGGGTGCTAGTGTCTCTACTATTCCCAAAACTTTGTGTGATTTCCTAGATTTCCGTGATTTTGATGATTGCTCTCTAAACTTGCATCTTGCGGATTCCACTATTAAGAAACCTATGGGAAGAATTAATGATGTTCTTATTGTTGCAAATAGGAATTATGTGCCCGTAGATTTTATCGTTCTTGATATAGATTGCAATCCTTCTTGCCCTATTATTCTCGGTAGACCTTTCCTTAGAATGGTTGGTGCAATTATGATATGAAGGAAGAGAATATTAGATTCCAATTTCCATTAAAAAGGCATGGAACACTTCCCTAGAAATAAAATAAAATTACCATATGAATCTATCATGAGAGCCACTTATGGATTTCCTACCAAAGATGGCAATACATAGATCTATTCTTGCTTGTTATGCCTAGCCAGGGGCGTTAAACGATAGCGCTTGTTGGGAGGCAACCCAATTTTATTTTTATTCCTTGCTTTTTGCTCCTGTTTAGTAATAAATAAATTATTTCGCCCCTGTTTCGGTTGTGTTTTTGTGTTTAATTAGTGCTTGTGCCAAGTAGAACCGTTGGGAAGACTTGGCGAAAGTCTTGTTTAACTTGCTGTAAAAAACAGAAACTTTAGCGCTCACGAGAACTGCTGTCATTTTTATTTGAAGAGTGATATTTAGTTAATTCTTTTTGAAGATGATTAATAGATAAATTCCTCAAATCCAGAAATTTATTTTAGAATTTTTGGGGTTCAGATCTTGCGCTAGCTGCAGATTACTACAGACTGTTCTGTTTTTGACAGATTCTGCTTTTCGTGTGTTGTTTGCTTTTGATGAATCTGTGGCTAGTAAAATAGTTTATAATCCATAGAGAAATTGGAATACAGTAGGTATAACATCCATATAAATAAAGAATTAGTTAATTAAAGTACCTTGAAGTGGTCTTTTGTTTTCTTTCGCTAACGGAGCTCACGAGTTTTTCTACTTTAAGTTTTGCTTGTGAAGTTTTCAAGTTTTGGGTAAAGATTTGATGGACTATGGAACAAGGAGTGGCAAGAGCCTAAGATTGGGGATGCCCATGGCACCCCCAATATAATCTAAGGACACCTAAAAGCCAAAGCTTGGGGATGCCCCAGAAGGCATCCCCTCTTTCGTCTACTTCTATCGGTAACTTTACTTGGAGCTATATTTTTATTCACCACATGATATGTGTTTTGCTTGGAGCGTCTTTTATGATTTGAGTCTTTGCTTGTTAGTCTACCACAATCATCCTTGCTGTACACACCTTTTGAGAGAGCCATACATGATTTGGAATTTGATAGAATACTCTATGTGCTTCACTTATATCTTTTGAGTTATATAATTTTGCTCTAGTGCTTCACTTATATCTTTTAGAGCACGGTGGTGGATTTGTTTTATAGAAACTATTGATCTCTCATGCTTCACTTAGATTATTTTGAGAGTCTTAATAGCATGGTAATTTGCTTAATAATAATATGCTTGGTATTCAAGATTTGTAAAACTTTCTTTTGAGTGCGTTGAATACTAAGAAAAAATTGATGGTTGATAATTGTTTTGAGATATGAGGATGGTGATATTAGAGTCATGATAGTTGAGTAGTTGTGAATTTGAGAAATACTTGTGTTAAAGTTTGTGATTCCCGTAGCATGCACGTAAGGTGAACCGTTATGTGATGAAGTCGGAGCATGATTTATTTATTGATTGTCTTCCTTATGAGTGGCGGTCGGGGATGAGCGTTGGTCTTTTCGTACCAATCTATCCCCCTAGGAGCATGCGCGTAATACTTTGCTTTGATAACTTCTAGATTTTTGCAATAAGTATATGAGTTCTTTATGACTAATGTTGAGTCCATGGGTTATATGCACTTTCCTTCCTTCCACCATTGCTAGCCTCTCTAATTCCGCACACTTTTCGCCGGTATCATACACCCACCAAATACCTTCCTCAAAACAGCCACCATACCTACCTATCATGGCATTTCCGTAGCCATTCCGAGATATATTTGCCATGCAACTTTCCACCTTTACGTTCATTATGACACGCTCCATCATTGTCATATTGCTAGCATGATCATGTAGTTGACATCGTATTTGTGGCAAAGCCACCGTTCATAATTCTTTCATACATTTCACTCTTGATTCATTGCATATCCCGGTACACCGCCGGAGGCATTCATATAGAGTCATATTTTGTTCTAAGTATCGAGTTGTAATTGTTGAGTTGTAAGAAAAATAAAAGTGTGATGATCATCATTTTTAGAGCATTGTCCGAAGTGAGGAAAGGATGATGGAGACTATGATTCCCCCACAAGTCGGGATGAGACTCCGGACGAAAAAAGGCCATAAACAAAAAGAGAAGGCCCAAAAAAATGAAAGAAAAAGAGAGAAGGGACAATGTTACTATCCTTTTACCACACTTGTGCTTCAAAGTAGCACCATGATCTTCATTATAGAGAGTCTCTCATTCTGTCACTTTCATATACTAGTGGGAATTTTTCATTTTAGAACTTGGCTTGTATATTCCAATGATGGGCTTCCTCAAAATGCCCTAGGTCTCCATGAGCAAGCGAGTTGGATGCACACCCACTTAGTTTCTTTTGTTGAGCTTTCATATACCTATAGCTCTAGTGCATCTGTTGCATGGCAATCCCTACTCACTCACATTGATATCTATTGATGGGCATCTCCATAGCCCGTTGATACGCCTAGTTGATGTGAGACTATCTTCTCCTTTTTGTCTTCTCCACAACCACCATTCTATTCCACATATAGTGCTATATCCATGGCTCACACTCATGTATTGCGTGAAGATCGAAAAAGTTTTGAAAATGTCAAAAGTATGAAACAATTGCTTGGCTTGTCATCGGGGTTGTGCATGATTTAAATACTTTGTGTGGTGAAGATAGAGCATAGCCAGACTATATGATTTTGTAGGGATAGCTTTCTTTGGCCATGTTATTTTGAGAAGACATAATTGCTTTGTTAGTATGCTTGAAGTATTATTATTTTTATGTCAACATGAACTTTTGTATTGAATCTTTTGAATCTAAATATTCATACCACAATTAAGAAGATTTACATTGAAATTATGCCAAGTAGCACTCCGCATCAAAAATTCTATTTTTATCATTTACCAACTCGAGGACGAGCAGGAATTAAGCTTGGGGATGCTTGATACGTATCCAATGTATCTATAATTTTTGATTGCTCCATGCTATATTATCTACTGTTTTGGACATTATTGGGATTTATTATCCAATTTTATATTATTTTTGGGACTAGCCTATTAACCGGAGGCCCATCCCAGAATTGTTGTTTTTTTGCCTATTTTAGGGTTTCAAAGAAAAGGAATATCAAACGGAGTCCAAACGGAATGAAACCTTCGGAAACGTGATTTTCTCATCAGATAAGATCCAGGAGAGTTGGACCCTCTGTCAAGAAAGCCACGAGGCGGTCACGAGGGTGGAGGGCGCCCCCCTGCCTCGTGGGCCCCTCGAACCTCCACCGACGTACTTCTACCTCCTATATATATCCACGTGCCCCCAAACGATCAAATACGGAGCCAAAAACCTAATTCCACCGCCACAACTTTCTGTATCCACGAGATCCCATCTTGGGGCCTATTCCGGAGCTCCGCCAGAGGGGGCATCAATCACAGAGGGCTTCTACATCATCATCCAAGCCTCTCTGATGAAGTGTGAGTAGTTTACTTCAGACCTACGGGTCCATAGCTAGTAGCTAGATGGCTTCTTCTCTCTTTTTGGATCTCAATACAATGTTCTCCTCCTCTCTCGTGGAGATCTATTCGATGTAATCTTCTTTTTGCAGTGTTTTTGTTGAGACTGATGAATTGTGGGTTTATGATCAAGTCTATCTTTGAATAATATTTGAATCTTCTCTGAATTCTTTTATGTATGATTGGTTATCTTTGCAAGTCTCTTCGAATTATCAGTTTGGTTTGGACAACTAGATTGGTTGTTCTTGCCATGGGAGAAGTGCTTAGCTTTGGGTTCGATCTTGTGGTGTCCTTTCCCAGTGACAGAAGGGGCAGCAAGGCACGTATTGTATCGTTGCCATCGAGGATAACAAGATGGTTTTTTTATCATATTGCATGAAACTATCCCTCTACATCATGTCATCTTGCTTAAGGCGTTACTCTGTTTTTAACTTAATACTCTAGATGCATGCTGGATAGCGGTCGATGAGTGGAGTAATAGTAGTAGATGCAAAATCGTTTCGGTCTACTTGTCTCGGACGTGATGCCTATATACATGATCATACCTAGATATTCTCATAACTATGCTCAATTCTGTCAATTGCTCAAAGTAATTTGTTCACCCACCGTAGAATACTTATGCTCTTGAGAGAAGCCACTAGTGAAACCTATGGCCCCCGGGTCTCTTTTTCATCATATCAATCTCCATCACTTTATTATTGCTTTGCTTTTACTTTTTACTTTGCATCTCTATACCAAAAACACCAAAAAATTTATTTATCATCTCTATCAGATCTCACTTTCGTAAGTGACCATGAAGGGATTGACAACCCCTAAGCGCGTTGGTTGCGTTGAGCTATTGTTTTTGTGTAGGTATGACGGACTTGTGCGTGGCCTCCTACTAGATTGATACCTTGGTTTTCAAAAACGGAGGGAAATACTTACGCTACTTTGTTGCATCATCCTCTCCTCTTCGGGGAAATCCAACACAGTGCTCAAGAGGTAGCAAGAAGAATTTCTGGCGCCGTTGCCGGGGAGTCTACACGAAAGTCAACATACCAAGTACCCATCACAATCCCTATCTCCCGCATTACTTTATTTGCCATTTGCCTCTCGTTTTCCTCTCCCCCCAATTCACCCTTGCCGTTTTATTCGCCCTCTCTCTCTATCCTCCCTCTCTTTCTCTATTTGCCTTTTTTCCCGTCTGCTTTTTGTTTGCTTGTGTGTTGGATTGCTTGTTTGTCGCGATGGCTCAAGATAATACTGCAATGGATGAACAGGCTGCAGAACAGGAAGAGCAACACGAGCTCCGTCGACGCCATGGATGAAAACTTCTACCACAAAGAACGGTTGTGATAAGAAACGCTCAAATTTTCTTGTTCTTGCTATAGTTAAACGATCCTCTTCCGCGTGCTACTTGAGGGGGGCTTCTTCACGCGCGCAACGGCGTCCGCCTGCCAAGAAGAAGCTGTGCCTTTTGCAGTCGCTTGGCAGTTGGCAGCTGGTATTGTCTGCATATGTTAGGGGATGAGAAGAGGGAAGAAAGATGCAGGAGCGGGGGTACGAGGAAGACGTAGAGGGGTTGGAATGCATCACACTGATAACCCACAAGTATAGGGGATCGCAACGGTTTTCGAGGGTAGAGTATTCAACCCAAATTTATTGATTCGACACAAGGGGAGCCAAAGAATATTCTCAAGTATTAGCAACTGAGTTATCAATTCAACCACACCTGGAAACTTAATATCTGCAGCAAAGTGTTTAGTAGCAAAGTAATATGATAGTAGTGGTAACGGTAACAAAAGGTAACAGTAGTAAAAGTAATGTTTTTGGTATTTTGTAGTGATGATAGCAATATCAACGGGAAAGTAAATAAGCGCAGAACAATATATGGAAAGCTCATAGGCAATGGATCGGTGATGGAGAATTATGCCGGATGCGGTTCATCATGTAACAGACATAACCTAGGGTGACACAGAACTAGCTCCAGTTCATTGATATAATGTAGGCATGTATTCCAAATATAGTCATACGTGCTTATGGAAAAGAACTTGCATGACATCTTTCGTCCTACCCTCCCGTGGCAGCGGGGTCCTTACGGAAACTAAGGGATATTAAGGCCTCCTTTTAATAGAGAACTGGAACAAAGCATTAACACATAGTGAATACATGAACTCCTAAAACTACGGTCATCACTGGTAAGTATCCCGATTATTGTCACTTCGGGGTTAAAGGATCATAACACATAATAGGTGACTATCGACTTGCAGGATAGGATCAAGAACACTCATATATTGATGAAAACATAATAGGTTCAGATCTGAAATCATGTTACTCGGGCCCTAGTGACAAGCATTAAGCATAGCAAAGTCATAGCAACATCAATCTCAGAACATAGTGGACACTAGGGATCAAACCCTAACAAAACTAACTCGATTACATGATAGATCCCATCCAACCTATCACCGTCCAGCAAGCCTACGATGGAATTACTCACGCACGGCGGTGAGCATCATGAAATTGGTGATGGGGGATGGTTGGTGATGACGATGGCGATGGATTCCCTCTCCAGAGCCCCGAACGGACTCCAGATCATCCCTCCCGAGAGGTTTTAGGGCTTGGCGGTGGCTCCGTATCATAAAACGCGATGATTTCTTCTCTCTGATTTTTTTTCTCCCCGAAACTCAATATATGGAGTTGGAGTTGGAGTCGGAGAGGCAACAAGGGGCCCACGAGGTAGGGGGCGCGCCCCCACCCTCGTGTAGAGGTGGTGGGCCCCCTGGCCTTCATCTTTTGCAGGTATTTTTCATATTTTGTGAAAAGTCGCTCCGTGAAGTTTCAAGTCATTCCGAGAACGTTTGTTTCTGCACATAAATAACACCATGGTAATTCTGCTGAAAACAACGTCAGTTCGGGTTAGTTCCATTCAAATCATGCAAGTTAGAGTCCAAAACAAGGGCAAAAGTTTTTGGAAAAGTAGATACTACGGAGACGTATCAACTCCCCCAAGCTTAAACCTTTGTTTGTCCTCAAGCAATTCAGTTGATAAACTGAAAGTGATAAAGAAAAACTTTTACAAACTATGTTTGCTCTAGTTGTTGTAAATATGTAAAGCTAGCATTCAAGTTTTCAGCAAAGATTATAACTAACCACATTCACAATAACGCATAGGTCTCAAGTTTACTCATATCAATAGCATAATCAACTAGCGAGCCATAATAATAAATCTCGGATGACAACACTTTCTCAAAACAATCATAATATGATATAACAAGATGGTATCTCGCTAGCCCTTTCTGAGACCGTAAAACATAAATGGAGAGCACCTTTAAAGATCAAGGACAGACTAGACATTGTAATTCATGGTAAAAGAGATCCAGCCAAGTCATACTCAATGTAAATTAACAGTAATGAATGCAAATGATAGCGGTGCTCTCCAACTGGTGCTTTTTAATTAGAGGAGGATGACTCAACATAAAAGTAAATAGATAGGCCCTTCGCAGAGGGAAGCAGGGATTTGTAGAGGTGCCAGAGCCCGGTTTTGAAATAGAGGTGAATAATATTTTGAGCGGTATACTTTCATTTTCAACATAACAACCAAGAGATGGCGATATCTTCCATGCTACACACATTATAGGCGGTTCCCAAACAGAATGGTAAAGTTTATACTCCCCCTTCCACCAACAAGCATCAATCCATGGCTTGCTCGAAACAACGAGTGCCTCCAACTAACAAGAGTCCCAGGAGGAGTTTTGTTTGCAATTATTTTGATTTAGTTTGCATAAAGCATGGGACTGGGCATCCCGGTGACCAGCCATTTATCTCGTGAGTGAGGAGCGGAGTCCACTCCTCCTGAGAATAATCCGCCTAACATGGAAGATACAGACAGCCCTAGTTGATACATGAGCTATTCGAGCATACAAAACAGAATGTTTATTTGAAGGTTTAGAGTTTGGTACATACAAATTTACTTGGAACGGCAGGTAGTTACCGTATATAGGTAGGTATGGTGGACTCATATGGAATAACTTTGAGGTTTATGGGATTGGACGCACAAGCAGTATTCCCGCTTAGTACAGGTGAAGGCTAGCAAAAGACTGGGAAGCGACCAGCTAGAGAGCGACAACAGTCATAAACATGCATTAAAATTAATCAACACCGAATGCAAGCATGAGTAGGATATAATCCACCATGAACATAAATATCGTGAAGTCATAAACATACGCCAAGTCAAATCACTTAAATCATTCAGAGGAGGATACCACCCTATCATACCACATCATTACTATCTCAATAGCATGTTGGCATGCAAGGTAAACCATTATAACCCATAGCTAATCAAGCATGGCACAAGAAACTATGGTCTCTAATTGTCATTGCAAACATGTTTATTAATAATAGGCTGAATCGGGAACGATGAACTAATCATATTTACAAAAACAAATGAGGTCGAGTTCATACCAGCTTTTCTCATCTCAGCCAGTCCATCATATAACATGATAATTGCCTTTCACTTGCACGATCGAATGATGTGAATAATAATAATAGTGCACATGCATTGGACTAAGCTGGAATCTGCAGGCATTCAATGAACAGGAGAAGACAAGGCAATATGGGCTCTTTTGTCAGATCAACAATAATGCATATAAGAGCCACTTCAACAATTTAATTATGGTCTTCTCCTATCGACCACCAAAGAAAAGAAAAGAAATAAAACTATTTACACGGGAAAGCTCCCAACAAGCAAAAGAAGAACAGGAAATCTTTTTGGGTTTTCTTTTTAATTACTCCTACAAGCATGGAAATTAAACTGATTAAAAGCTACAACTAATTTTTTTGGTTTTTCTTAAGGTTTATTAAACACACAAGAAGAAAGCATAAAAAGGGAAAATAAACTAGCATGGATGATACAATGAAAAAGTATGAGCACCGACATCTAGCAATGAGTGTGTGAGCATAAATGTAATTTTGGGGGGAAATACGTACTCCCCCAAGCTTAGGCTTTTGGCCTAAGTTGGTCTATGGCCACGGCTGGCCTGGCGGATATCCGTAATAGTAGTTGGGGTCGTACTGTGAAGAAGAAGAGGAAGACTCCGATTGCCACTAGCGGACAATAATCTCCGGATCCCACTGATAATTAGACTGTCGTGAAGGATCAACTTGTGGTTCCGGCTCTGGCTCCACGGCTGGTGCAGGGTTCCGGTAGGCGTGAATAGCCTTCAACGGAACAAGGTACGTGCCTAAAGATAAATCAAACAAAGAAGGAGCAGGCAGGGTAATAGTCTCAGGATGATGTTTGTTAAAGAACAATTGATATTTAAGCTCTCCTTCCCTATTCTTAACAATAAAATCATGTGCCACCATACTTTTATAATCTAAATAAACACGATGCAACACTTTTTCTTCCTTCTCATAATGCCTAATAGGCATGTTAAAATGTGCAGCTAGGCGTGAAGCATAAATGCCTCCAAAGATGGGGCCTTTGTACAGTTCAGACTTAACCGTTTGGCAATAATGCCGCCCATACTAACAGAGTTATCACCATATAAACCATGGAGCAAAATAATAATACCAGGGATACTAAGGTTTCCACAGTTTCCGCGACCAATTAAGCAACGACTAGCAAATAATGCAAAATAACATAAAACAGGAAAATGTATGCTAGTGATTCGTGCATTAGAAACCTTCCTTGTTTCCCCTATAGTGATAGTATCAATAAACCCCTCCACATCATCGCGATGTGGTTCTTCTGTCTTGCCCTCAAAAGGGACTAAAGAAACTCGACAAAAATCATAAAGTGACATCTCCTTATGCTCATCATATAAATGAAACTCCACCCTAGGTGGTGATCTCCTAGAATGGAAATGAAAGTTTTGCACAAAGATATTTGTGAGTAAGAGATATTGATCGCATTAGTCGTGGAGGAAAGCGGTAAGGCCTGCATTCTTAGCCAATTCATGAAAATCTTCATAAATCCCGGCTGCTCTCAAGAAATCCTCGGAAGGCCATTCACACGCCCGAACCTACGCGGTGCGCGGCAGATTATACTTAGGCTTCAGTGCCTTTTCCTTCGAGCTTTGGCTCGATGAGCCCCTCAAAAGTCTCCTCGTCATTTTCTGAAAAATTCTGAAATTTTTAGTAACTTCAAAATAAAAGTAAACCAAACTCAATAATATTGATAGCAACTACTCCTACAAGTGCCTAGGACCTATATCATGCATCAAAACTACTTTTGATCATATAAATTTGACATGCAAGCTCAAGAACAGGGTCACCTAAGCAGCAAAAAATTGCAATGAATAAAGCACTAGAACAAAAACTAATTTGACCAATGGAGGAGTCACATACCAAGGAACAATCTCCCTAAGCAGTTTCGTGAGAGGTGCTTTGAGCAAGGAGATCGAAAATGGCAGCAAAGTGAGCTAGAACCCGTGCTTGAGCTGTATATTCGTGTTTGGGGGAGGAGGAAGGAGTGTATGGGTGAAAGGATAAGTGGAGGAGGGCCACCGTGGGACCACGAGGCAGGGGGCGCGCCCAGGGGGGTAGGGCGCGCCCTCCACCCTCGTGGGCAGGTGGTTGACCCCCCCTGTTGTGTTCTTAGTGCCAAATATTCTCAAATATTCTAAAAAAATCATATTTAAATTTCAGGGCATTTGGAGAACTTTTATTTTCGAGGTATTTTTATATTGCACGGATAATCAGATAACAGGCAAAAAAATATTTATTTTCATTTTATTTAATATAAGTAACAGAAAGTAAAAGTGGGGTACAGAAGGTTGTGCCTTCTAGTTTCATCCATCACATGATCATCAAAAGGAATCCACTAACAAGGTTGATCAAGTCTTGTTAACGAACTCATTCCGAATAACATGGAACCCGAGAAATTTCGAATAACACTATGTTACCTCAACGGGGATATTCACATCCCCAATAATAAGAATATCATATTTCTTCTTGACAGTAGGAAGAGGAAATTCAAAACCTCCAAATGTAACCGATGGCATTTTTCCAATAGAGTTGATACTATGAACTTGATGTTGTTTCCTCGGAAAGTGTACCGTATGCTCATTACCATTAACATGAAAAGTGGCATTGCCTTTAGTGCAATCAATAACAGCCCATGTAGTATTCAAAAAGGGTCTTCCAAGAATAATGGACATACTATCATCCTCGGGAATATCAAGAATAACAAAGTCCGTTAAAATAGTAACGTTTGCAACTACAACAGGCACATCCTCACAAATACCGACAGGTATAGCAGTTGATTTATCAGCCATTTGCAAAGATATTTCAGTAGGTGTCAACTTATTCAAATCAAGTCTACGATATAAAGAGAGAGGCATAACACTAACACCGGCTCCAAGATCACATAAAGCAGTTTAAACATAGTTTCTTTTAATGGAGCATGGTATAGTGGGTACTCCTGGATCTTCAAGTTTCTTTGGTATTCCACCCTTAAAAGTATAATTAGCAAGCATGGTGGAAATTTCAGCTTTCGGTATCTTTCTCTTATTTGTAACAATATGTTTCATATACTTAGCATAAGGATTCATTTTGAGCATATCAGTTAATCGCATACGCAAAAAGATAGGTCTAATCATTTCAGCAAAGCGCTCAAAATCCTCATCATCCTTTTTCTTGGATGGTTTGGGAGGAAAAGGCATGGGTTTTTGAACCCAAGGCTCTCTTTCTTTACCATGTTTCCTAGCAACAAAGTCTTTCTTATCATAACGTTGGTTCTTTGATTGTGGGTTATCAAGATCAACAGCAGGTTCAATTTCTATGTCATTATCATTACTAGGTTGAGCATCATCATGAACATTATTATTAATATTATCACTAGTTTCAGGTTCATTACCAGATTGAGTTTCAGCATCAGAAATAGAAATATCATTTGGATTATCAGGTATTTCAACAATAGGATCGCTAGAAGCATGCAAAGTCCTATCATTTTTCTTTTTCTTCTTTTTAGACGAACTAGGTGCATCTATATTATTTCTTTGAGAATCTTGCTCAATTCTCTTAGGGTGGCCTTCAGGATACAAAGGTTCCTGAATCATTCTACCAGTTCTAGTAGCCACTCTAACAGCATTATCATTATCTTTACTATTCAGTTCATTGAGCAAATCGTTTTGAGCTTTAAGTACTTGATCTACTTCAGTGGTAACCATAGAAGCATGTTTACTAATAAGTTCAAGTTCACCTTTAACATTAGCCATATAATCACCCAAGTGTTCAAGCATATTTGAATTGTATTTCAATTGTCTACAAAAATAAGCATTAAAATCTTCTTGCTTAGCCATAAATTTATCAAACTCATCTAAGCATGGGCTAGCAAATTTAATAAATGGGATTTCAGCTTTATCATATCTATAGAGATAATTGACCTTTACTACTTGTGTCGGGTTATCAAGACCATGAGTTTCTTCAATAGGAGAAGGATTTGGATTATATGTTTCTTCAACAGGCGGTAAATTAAGACCATGTATTTCTTTAATAGGAGGTAAATTCTTAACATCTTCAGCTTTAATGCCTTTTTCTTTCATAGATTTCTTTGCCTCTTGCATATCTTCAGGACTGAGAAATAGAATACCCCTCTTCTTCGGAGTTAGTTTAGGAATAGGATCAGGAATTGGCTCCGGAGGTGTCCAATTATTTTCATTTGCCAACATATTATTCAATAGAATTTCAGCTTCATCCGGTGTTCTTTCCCTAAAAACAGAACCAGCACAACTATCCAGGTAATCTCTGGAGGCATCGATTAGTCCATTGTAAAAGATATCAAGTATTTCATTTTTCTTAAGAGGATGATCAGGCAAAGCATTAAGTAATTGGAGAAGCCTCCCACAAGCTTGTGGGAGACTCTCTTCTTCAATTTGCACAAAATTATATATATCCCTTAAAGCAGCTTGTTTCTTATGAGCAGGGAAATATTTAGCAGAGAAGTAATAAATCATATCCTGAGGACTATGCACACAACCAGGATCAAGAGAATTAAACCATATCTTAGCATCACCTTTTAATGAGAAAGGAAATATTTTAAGAATATAAAAGTAACGAGTTCTCTCATATTTAGTGAACAAGGTGGCTATACCATTCAATTTAGTAAGATGTGCCACAACAGTTTCAGATTCATAGCCATGTAAAGGATCAGATTCAACCAAAGTAATTATATCAGGATCAACAGAGAATTCATAATCCTTATTAGTAACAAAGATAGATGAAGTAGCAAAAGCAGGGTCAGGTTTCATTCTAGCATTTAGAGATTGCTTACTCCATTTAGCTAATAACCTTTTGAGTTCATTTCTATTTTTTCAAGCTAAAACAGCTAAAGAAGCTTCTTGATCAAAAACATAACCCTTAGGAATAACAAGTGATTCTTCATCATCACTTTCATCAGTATCATCAGATTCAATATTTTCAATTTCTCTAGCCCTAGCAAGTTGTTCATCAAGAAAATCACTAAGTGGCATAGTAGTATCAGGCATAGAGGTAGTTTCATCATAAGTATCATGCATAGCAGAAGTGGCATCATCAATAACATGTGACATATCAGAACAAATAGCAGAAGTAGGTGTAGGTGTCGCAAGCTTACTCAAAACAGAAGGTGAATCAAGTGCAGAGCTAGAAGGCAGTTCCTTACCTCCCCTCATAGTTGAGGGATAGATCTTGGTTTTTAGATCTCTCAAGTTCTTCATAATGATAAGCAGATATATATCCCAAGTGACTCAAAGAATAGAGCTATGCTCCCCGGCAACAGCGCCAGAAAATAGTATTGATAACCCACAAGTATAGGGGATCACAACAATTTTCGAGGGTAGAGTATTCAACCCAAATTTATTTATTCGATACAAGGGGAGCCAAAGAATATTCTCAAGTATTAGCAGCTGAGTTGTCAATTCAACCACACCTAGAAACTTAATATCTGCAGCAAAGTGTTTAGTAGCAAAGTAATATGATAGTAGTGGTAACTGTAACAAAAGGTAACCGTAGTAAAAGTAATGTTTTTGGTATTTTGTAGTGATGATAGCAATAGCAACGGGAAAGTAAATAAGCGAAGAACAATATATGGAAAGCTCGTAGGCAATGGATCGGTGATGGAGAATTATGCCGGATGTGGTTCATCATGTAACAGTCATAACCTAGGGTGACACAGAACTAGCTCCAGTTCATTGATATAATGTAGGCATGTATTCCGAATATAGTCATACGTGCTTATGGAAAAGAACTTGCATGACATCTTTTGTCCTACCCTCCCGTGGCAGCGGGGTCCTTACGGAAATTAAGGGATATTAAGGTCTCCTTTTAGTAGAGAACCGGAACAAAGCATTAACACATAGTGAATACATGAACTCCTCAAACTACGGTCATCACCGGTAAGTATCCCGATTATTGTCACTTCGGGGTTAACAGATCATAACACATAATGGGTGACTATAGACTTGCAGGATAGGATCAAGAATACTCATATATTGATGAAAACATAATAGGTTCAGATCTGAAATCATGGCACTCGGGCCCTAGTGATAAGCATTAAGCATAGCAAAGTCATAGCAACATCAATCTCAAAACATAGTGGACACTAGGGATCAAACCCTAACAAAACTAACTCGATTACATGATAGATCCCATCCAACCCATCACCGTCCAGCAAGCCTACGATGGAATTACTCACGCACGGCGGTGAGTATCATGAAATTGGTGATGGAGGATGGTTGGTGATGACGATGGCGACAGATTCCCCTCTCCAGAGCCCCGAACGGACTCCAGATCAGCCCTCCCGAGAGGTTTTAGGGCTTGGCGGCGGCTCCGTATCGTAAAACGCGATGATTTCTTCTATCTGATTTTTTTCTCTCTGAAACTCAATATATGGAGTTGGAGTCGGAGAGGCAACAGGGGGCCCACGAGGTAGGGGGCGCGCCCCCCACCCTCGTGGAGAGGTGGTGGGCCCCTGGCCTTCATCTTTTGCAGGTATTTTTCATATTTTCTGAAAAGTTGCTCCGTGAAGTTTTAGGTCATTCCGAGAGCGTTTGTTTCTGCACATAGATAACACCATGGTAATTCTGCTGAAAACAGCGTCAGTCCGGGTTAGTTCCATTCAAATCATGCAAGTTAGGGTCCAAAATAAGGGCAAAAGTGTTTGGAAAAGTAGATACGACGGAGACGTATCACACACCAATATTTTTAAGTGGAAAACCCTCAAGTTTTAGATAAAACCACGGACCAAATCCATCCAAACCTTCTTCCACTATAATTAAATGTGAGACACAAGAAATTTTTCTCTAGATAGCACTAGAGGCTCGCATACATCAAAATCTCTCAATCTTGGATGGCAACAGTGGCGGAGCTACATGCAAACCTGAGGGGGCCACTCCCCCCCCCCCCCCAAGCCATAGGAAAATTACTGAAGCAAATTTTTTTAGGAGACTAAATTCAGTAAAGTGTAGTCATTTGCCCCTCCCCCCACCCCCAAGGGTAGTACAAGATTCAGGGCTCAAGAGCTTCTGTGGGAACAATCTCATCAAAGATGTGGAATCAGCATCTTGAAAGAGATAAGGTGGTGGATCAAATCATCACAACCTTAGGTTTGAGCTCCCTTTGTTTGCTTGAAGCTCTTCCTTGAATCTGTATTTATGTTTTTCTCTTCTCCAATGAAGGCTAACCTGATTCTTGTCATTTGTGTTGGTGGCTGCTGGATGGAAGACTAGACCTCCCCCTTTCCTCGCATGCAAATACCAAAATGACCCAAGGTCATTAGCCTAATGGGTGGTGGGCTTTGCCACATGTTTGGGCTGCCTAAATGATTCACATTTGTCATCTCCTCACAGCCCACATGAGGTATCCGAACAATAAGTGTATATATCTTTTACAATGTCCAGACTAAACAAAATCAATGCTCAAAATTTTGTGCACTTTAAGCAGTGATTTTGTTATTTTTGGTGAGGGCTCCATCAGTGTTATTTGCGGATGAAATTTAATAAGAAGCTAAAACTTTTGATCTTGTTTGATTCCATAAAAAACTGATTTTTTTTAAATATCTGTTCTGAATTTACTGTTCGTCTGGGTGCACCTACATCTGGAGCAGACACACCTTTCTGCTAAGTAAATAAACAAGAAATTCTAAAAAGCTATAATATTTATCCGGTCCCTCAAATATTGTGAAAGTCCAAATTCGGTCACTCAAATTAAAACAACAAAACATTGGTTTGTAAAGTGTCATCTGCATTTGTCTATTGGTTCGGTCAAAGTAGTTTCATGATCGCTTGACCGTGGTTTTGCACACATGGTAGCCCACTCAACGACTATTTTGAAACAATGAAAAAAGGTGAATGAGAATAAATGGAATATTTTTTATGGGCAAAGACAACTACTCAAAAAATTGCCATGGTTTTATTTATTTTGGAAATGCGCAACGATTAGGAAAATTAAGAAAACTATGGGCTTTGCAAACCTCTTGAAAATCATAGAAATCGGCAAAGATACTAATTATTTTCCTTGATTACTCATTATTTTTTGACACTCCATAGTGTCTAAAAAAGTCCTACATTCTGAGGCAAAGGGAGTAAATCATTAGCAAAGTTTTCGGTTTTGCAACATTTTTCCTTGATTACTCATGATTTTGTTAAAAACAATCTCCAAATCCCTCTCCCTAATTTTCTCATCTTCAATTTTCCATGTCATTTTTACTAAAGAAACTGAGCTCCATATAAATCATAGTTTTCTCAATTTTCCCCCAATTTATCTTCAAATTCGTTGACTTTTTGTAAAAGGAAAAAGTTCCATTTCCCCTACTTTTCTTTATTTTCATCTTTTGATGATAAATAGGTTGCCACATGTGCACAGTCACTGTCACATCGTTGTTCTGAAAAGCTGGTTTTGCTTGGCTTCATAGGTGAAGCCGAAATGGCCAAATATGGAGTCCAAGGTAAGGATGTAGGCGCGTGTGCGAAGTCCACGACCGTGTGAGTGACTGAAAATAAGCTAATATTTGCTACTTGTACTCATGCTGATACAAAATCGATCAATGTGGTTGGTCATGGACGTGATTATCCATGCATCCGTAAGAGCAACTCTAACACAGGGACCCAAACGGACATGAATTTTGTCTGATTTTTATCCGTTTGGGTCTCCTGTCCGCCAAGCGGACGTGGGGCGGACACTGCGGGCATCCAACGGGAGAGCCCAAAAGCGGACAGAGCGGACAGCAGATACACCAAGCGGCCCCGCCTTCTCCGTGCCGGCCGGCACCTCCTTCCGACACCCCTCTCTCCCCCTCGCGCCGTTGGGCCCCGCCGCTCCCTCTCGCGCCGGCGAGCTGCGGGGCGCACAAGGCGGGCGGGGAGAACGGCGAGGCGCACGAGGCGGGCGGGGCGACCTGCTGGGCGCGCGACCCTGGCGGGGAGCAGCGAGGCGAACTGGGGCGCGCGGCGAGCTGGGGCGAACGGCGAGGCGGGTGGGGCGAGCTGCCGGAGCGCGCGACGCGCGCGGGGTTCAGCGAGGCGAGCTGGGGCGCGCGGCGGGCGGGGCGAGCTGCGGGGAGCAGCGAGGCGGGCGGGGCGAGCTACGGAGCGCGCGACGCGCGCGGGGAGCAGCGAGGCGAGCTAGGGCGCGCGGCTGGCGGGGCGAGCTGCGGGGAGCAGCGAGGCGAGCTGGGGTGCGTGACGGGCGGAGCGAGCAGCGCGGCGAGCTGGGGCGAACAGCGAGGCGGGCGGGGCGAGGTGGCGCGGCGGGTGGGGAAGAGGTGGAGCGAGGTGGCGCGGCTCACTACGGCGAGCGTGGGAAGGCGCGGACGAGGTGCCGCGGTGGGCGCGGACGAGGTGGCGCGGCGAGCGGTGACGCGCGCGGGAAGCTGCGAGGCGTATGAGGTGGCGCGTCGGGCGAGGCGAGGTGCTCGGGGCCTTGGCCGCCTGCGCATGTGGCCGCGCCAGGGGTGGAGGTAGACGCTAGCTCGTGGGTAGTCATTGGTAGGTGGGACCAGAAGCGGACACAGTTTGGGTCGGCAACGGATACGGACGTTCGTTTGGGTCGTTTCATTGGGCCAAGTTTTACGTCCGGATGATTCAAACGGATAAAATGGATCAGCCTCTTGGAGTTGCTCTAAGTTAAGGTAGTTCTGTTATAAAAAAGTTGCTTTCTTCGTCTAGAATTACTTGTCGCTTAAAGGGATATATCTAGACATACTTTAATAATAGATGCATCAGTTTGAGTGACGAGCAATTTCAGACGGAGAAAGAAGATAACCTAAGCGGAGAACAAATCCACGCTCAAAGAACATGAGCACCCAAACTCAGATACTATCAATGGAAAATGCCACTCATCATCAACTTAATTACCATCGAGCACAAGCATCTGAGTAATTTCTAAACTAAAACCACGTCAACTATTATGAAATGAAGGGAGTACATAAACTGGCCAAATAGCTACATGATCCCGTTGCACAACGCACCGTACCATCAGTTCGTTTGGTGACACACACCAGAAACCATACGTGATGGCCACCTATATGCGTACACGTAGTTTTCGTGTTGGTGTGCCCACTGTACCTGGTCGTTGATTAGTCTACCACTAAAGAAAAAGCCGAATTATTCGTCCATCTATTTGAAAATTCAAAAGGCTAGCCTTTCTAAAGTCATCACTGTACATGAAAACAGGGAGTACATTCCGATTTGCACCTGGCGACTCCGGAGGGCCCCCACCGTCACCTCCTCTCAGGCCTCCTCTTGCCAGATCTCCCTCGCCGCCGTCGTTGGCGACCCCCATGGTCGGCCGGCAGCGGGCTCTCCTCCGCCCAACCATAGCCTTCCTTTCTCCCATGTGTGCCTCCTTAATCTTGACTAGCGGCTGCTACATGCCATGCCATCCATCGCCTTGTCTGACTCCTCCCTGGCCACCGGAGGCTGTGCGACAGGGAATCCGGCCTGCCCGGGCGTGGTGCAGCCACGCGGTGGTCTACTACGTCATGACATGATGCCTGGCTATGGCCCATGCCGGATCAGATCGGATCTGGGCGGTGGCGGCCGTCTCCTTCGCGTTCGAGATGGGGCGCAGTTGCATGGGGCTTGCTACACCTGTTGGGTAGCTGGTGATGGCCCTGAACGATGCCTAGTTCTGTTGTGGCCATTGCCTTGGATGGTTGTGGCTGTAGTGTCGCGCGATGGTGGCAAATACAAGGTGTACAGCAGTGGTGGATCGACGCAAGTGCGGCACATAGATGCTCGATTTGTGCATGATGGCGGCGGACATGAGGTGTGTGGCAGTGTCGCACATGGAGACGAACCATGGATGATCAGACCTGAGAGGTTTCTCTGCAAGTTCTGTCCAATTGTATGCTTGGCTTCGTTTCCTCAGCTGTTGTCGGCTTGACTTCCGTGTAGACATGATTGTCAGTAGGCCTATCTGGGCTCTTGACGGCACCGACGGATTTTTGTCTGCAAATTGTGTCCAACCATTGTTGAAGACTTGCGGCTGCCGGATGGCCTCTCATGGGTTCTTGGTGACGTCGGTTACCTTGTTGATGTTGGCGGTTGTGCTCCAATCTGCTTCCCGTATATGTGGTATGCACGGTTGCTTTTGTCCACGTTAGGGTTGTGAGCATATATGACTACTGAGGTGTGACAATCTGACTTGCAGCAGTAGCTTCTTCATTGAAAGGGGTGCGACAGTACAGTGTGACATTGGTTTGGTGGTGCTCTTAAGCACATGGATTCGAGTTCCGGAGTGAAAACTCTTAGGTTTGACCTGGACTGGCTGTACCTAGCAATGGTGGTGTTCTTACGTCATTTGCTTGTTGAAGGCATAGTTTGGAGCTTGCTCGGGCTTCCTCTTCAGGGTGAAAACCCAAGATCTAACCCTTCGTGGGTGGATCTGGCGATGGCGGCACTCGTGTGTCATTCCCTTCTTGAAGGCGTCGTTGTCGAAGCACTTTCCCAATGTCCGGGTGCTGTCATCGATGGTGGTTGATGATGTTGATTATTGCTGCATGTTATAGCTCACTATAGGATTTTAGAGTTCGCATTTTCTTCCCTTTTTGTGTGTATGTATGTGTTGGCTGTGTGCATTTTAATTATGCAGAGGCCGGATGTGAGTTCATGATAATTTGTATTCTCTTGATGCAATATTATGAGTTAATAAAATACATCCTTTATAAAAAATCACTGTACATGAGAACTTCGGGGACCTCATATTTAGCGCGCACGCCCGCAAACCCAGCCAAAGCATGTCCACCTTTTTTGGGCTGGCCCATCTACGGGCAGGACTCTTTTCCTTTTCTTTTTCCTTTATTTTTATTTTTATGTTCAAAAAGATTTCAATTTTTTTAAAATTGAAAAATCTGAAAAATGATCTAGAAACCATAGATGTTCGTGGATTCATAAAATAACATGATGTTCAAAATGTTCACAATTCGAAAACAATTGTTCAAGAAATCAAATGTTCACGATTCACATATTTATAAACAATTTTGAATTTTAACAAATGTTCTCAAATTCGACAAATTTTTATGGACTTCTTAAAAATGTTCATAAAATTCAAAAATGTTTCGTCAATTACAAAAATGTTCATCAATTCAAACATATCCGTTGATTCAAAAAATGTTCATGAATTACAAAAAAGTTCATCGATTCAAAAAAATGTGCATGAAATTAAAAAATTGTTCCTTAATTTAAAAAAATCATCAATTTAAAAAATGTTTTCTGGTTCAAAAAAATATTCACAATCTAAAAAAATGTTGGTGAATTAAAAGAATGTTCTTGAATTTGTAAAATGTTTGTGATATAAAAAATATTCATGAATTTTTAAAAATTGTTTGTGAATTAGAAAATTATCCTCAATTTCATAAAAACGTTTGGGGATTCAAAAAATGTTCATGATTTAAAAAATATTCATGAATTAGAATATATATTCTCATAATAACAAGAAAAGAAAAGAAAAAGGAAAAAGGAAAGGAAAGAACGAAAATGAAAAGGAAGGAATAATGAAAGAAATATACAAAAAAAGAGATGAAAAAGTATGCAAAGTTTCTAGAACCTTCCAAAACTAGAAAAGAGCTAGTTGGGCCGGCCCAAATTGTACTTAGCGGGAAGCAGGGGCTACGCGGGCAGGCCTACGAGTCGGGGCAAGGCCGATCAAGTCATGCTCCTACTCCGTCAAGAGCCTCGCCCACATCACTTTAGAGCTTGAAGTCATGGCGGGTGTGGTACATGGAGGAGAGGTGCACGGAGGAGGAACTGGATCGGATTGGACGTGGTGTGGCATGGATCGAGTTGGCTGTGTCCACCTATAAATAGCGGGCACCGTCCAGGAGACGCGGCGTGGTGCTTCAATGCAGGCGTCGGAGCTGGTTTTCTCGACCATCGTGCATGTCTGATGCCGGCAAGCGGACGAACGGGACAACCATATGACTCTAGCAGATAGTCGTCTCATCCCGTCTAGTCAAGTCTCTCTGGCATTGAACAAACACGAAGATCGAGAAGTGGGTGCGAGCGTGCTCTCGATCGGCGCGCCGCTTCAATGCCAGGTCTAGTTATCGGCCGCGTCCACTCTGGACCGGAAGTATTTCAGCGTGTGAAGCGGAGGTTTGTTTTGGGAGACAAGGCGTGTGATATGATTTTGGTCGGGACCTGGAGTCTGAACGCATGCGTGGCGACAGTTCAGATGACTGCAAAGGCCTCTGGTTTTCTTCCGGTTTACGGGAAAACGAACGCGCGGACTGGTCGGTACCGCGTTAAATGGCAAGCAACGTCCGACAATTCGATCCAAATGGTTGCGAACAATCTAAGAATCCACGTTGAAGAGAGAGAGAGAGAGAGAGAGAGAGAGAGAGGACGGTGACGAAAGAGAGGGGGGGAATTATGAGACGTCTAGGCGAGCACCATGTGTGGCTCGAGCAAGCCTGTCTCGCGAAAAATTGCCAAATTGACAGTTTCCTCTCAGCCCGGCTCGGGACTGCTTTAAATTCCGTGCAGGACGAGAAATGCATACAGCTCGGCTTACCAAACACCCAGTTTTTACATCGCACGGGTCTGATTGGGTCTAATGCAAACAACAAAACACGCCGTGGGAGTTGGCTCTCCTGCTTGTCATGGAATGAGATCTGAGCAAGGCACCGATGAACAGTACGGTGACTGGCCCCCCTTTCCACACCGTCCGAGCCAGAATCAACGGTCAGATCCGCATGAACAGTGACAATTTTATAGTGTTCGGTCTACAGTTCCTCATATAATGTTCTGCGCTACAGTATTCGATCTGAGCCGCCTTTCTTGATCCAACGGTTGGCTGACCGCCGGTTAGGCCGTGCCTTGCTGTGGGCAAAGGCACTGGATCTTTGTCCGCTTGTGATACACATCTGCGAAAACAAAACGTATTACTTTCAAGCCAATCCGAGCATGGTGACGATACGTGTGCGGTGGCCTCATCCGTGTTCCCGAGCCTGACAGCGACATGTCTCCGATCATTCTCTCTGTTTTGTCTTGTTCCTTTCGAACGGGAGCTGCCAATAATGCCGCGAAAAGAAAAAGGGAAGTCTGATTGGACGACGGATGCGGATGGATGTACTCTAATGCGCATTATTTATGCCTGACAAGATAGCGGATAAGCATCTGCAGGTCGCTAGGTGCGAGTTGCGTGCGGCATGAGATGAACGAGGAGCCTTGATTAATCGATTCATCAGTAGGCCGTCGTCCCAAAGATGAAAAGATTCGAGGGCGGACAGCGAGGCATCGGGCACCAACCGAGATGAGCCAATCAGCCCAGCCGTGGGGCTCCGTTAGGCCGGCGGGGCCGCCTCCGCATGTGCAGCGGCGAAGCGTGCGCGCGCCGGACAAGCTTTGTGTTGCGCCGTCGTGGTTCTCGGCGAAATAAAGCACGGCCGGACGGATCGTCCCCGTCGACGAGGCAGGCAGGGGCAGGGGTCTCCCGCCGGCGATCTAAGAGCATTATCAGTAGAGCTCTTAAATCCTCAAACCCCTAAAAATAACTGCTTTTTTATAATTTTCGTCCAAAAAAAGCTGTAGACTAGAACCCCTTAACCTTCAAACCCTCAAAAAATTTTAAAGGTCCAATCCTCAAACCCTTCCCCAATCCTCAAAGAACGCTGCTACACAGACGACAAACATTGGACGATTTGCAGACGATGTAGCACAGCAAGCCGTTCACGTGAAAAGCAAAACTGAACAGCACCGTTCGATCCAACATCGTCCAGCTATCGGCCAGGGTACTGTCGTCCGTATAGTAGTTTCGATTCTCAAAAGTAAGGGTTGGGGAGCAAACCTACCCCAACCCTCATTTGGCGGTTATACTCGCGCGGGAGGGGAAAATCCTCCCAACTCCCGCGCCCACGCCTGCGACCGCCGGTGGCCGCCCCGTCGACCTCCCGCGCGCAACGACAATGTCGTTCATGGGGAATATTCCGTTATAAGGGTTGGGTTTGAGGGTTCTAATCTTTGCCCATGTTTTTCAACCCGTAAAAGTGCACAAAAGGATCATTTTGGGCCCTTAAAACGCTAGTGAGGGTTCGAGGGTTTGAGGGTTCTACTAGTAACCCCTAAAAATAACTGTTTTTTTATAATTTTTGTCAAAAAAAAGCCGTAGACTAGAACCCCTTAACCCTTAAACCTTTAAAAAAATTTAAAGGTCCAACCCTTAAATCCTCTCGCAATGCTCAAAAGTAAGGGTTGGGGAGCAAAACCTACCCCAACCCTCATTTGGCGGTTATACTCGCGCGGGAGGGAAAAATCCTCCCAACTCCCGCGCCCACGCCCGCGACCGCTGCTGGTAGTCGCCCCCGTCGCCGGCGGCCGCCCCGTCGACCTCCCGCGCGCAACGACAACGTTGTTCATGAGGAATATTCCGTTATAAGGGTTGGGTTTGAGGGTTCTAATCTTTGCCTCTGTTTTTCAAACCGTAAAAGTGCACAAAAAAATTATTTTTGAAACCTTAAAACGCTAGTGAGAATTTGAGAGTTTGAGGGTTCTACTAGTAATGCTCTAAGCTCGGGCTGCCACTCCGGAAGCCAGGCGGCTAGCTGCGCACGGATTTCGACTCTGAAATCAAAGAGTTTCAGTTAGCACTAAAATGTGCGTAGTACCATTTTGTTGTTTAATTTGGGACTTACGTGCGGGCTACTACTCCTGATCGATCGTGGCAGAATGATTTGTTCCGTATAACCGGACTGACATGCCATACTGCTCTAGTACTATAGTACTATGATTTACGTTGTCCATGCGGCTCTGCTAGTCTAATGCCCCTTGCGCGTACGGGCCCTTCCAGCTTAGCGCAGGCTAATACTAGTAGCTTAAAGCTTACTGCTCCCCCTACAGCTCTCTTGTACGGAGTACTACAATGTAATGTAATTGCACGGTGTCTGCGCAAGTACAAGCAGCAAGTAAACAAGTGAGTCGTGGGCACGCACTCTGTCTGGGCACGCACGCACCGTGGGATGCGCGGCGTCAGTTGGTACGTCCATGTTATTGTTAACCCTGCATTTCGTGAGGGGGTAATAGTACTAGTGCAGATCAGCGCCCCCGGCCCCTTTGCTACAGCCTACAGTGCGTGGACGCAGGCAGATCGTGAATGGAAACCGTGTGCCGCGAGGCCAGCAAACGACGAAAACCTCGTGCTCGTGGAACCACGGCGCACCGTCACCGTTCGCGTCGCCCCGTCGACCGGGGCAGCGCCGGAGCCACCAGACATGCAGCCTGTTCATCCCGCTTTTCGTGGAGGCACCAGATAGCTAGGCTGCCTCGGCTTGACCGCATTCGAGCTCAGTCTACTACGTACTATCTCTATCTCACTGTGACGGTGACCAGCCCCGTGTGAGGACCAGGTTTAGCCGGGGCGACCGTGGCCCAGGATTTTTTTCGTTCTCGACTCGATGGCGGTGTGAGTACGTGGTGGAGAGTGTATGAACAGCCATGCGTGCGTGCGTGTGCGTTGTCACAAACAGAGAGACAATTTCTTGTCAATCGTCTTGCTAAGACTTGGTCTCGGGGGTACCGGGATTACGGCCATTCCTGTCGATACAACCTGTGGTTAACTTGGTCTAACCGGAGTGTGAGATTGCTTTGCCAGGTCTCATACGTCGGGGCTTCATTTAACGACTATTTCTTGTGTTGAAAATATTGGTTTGAGACTAATTTTTGTTTACACCTCGTTTGGGACATGGAGTTTCCGCTCCCTAGTGCACATGTATCCGGATTAACACTAACACTCTGAAAAAAAAGGATTATCAGTAACATTCAAAAAATAGATAAATGATTTAAGCAATTAATTCTGAAAAAAGAATTGTGGTAAACACCGATGATTGTTTCAGTTGCATGCAAAATTTCATGATGAAATGTCATTTGTCGAGGTATAGAAAAAAAATATATTCCCAAAAGACTATTTCTGATAGCATCTGCGAGAACTGATTTTTTTCCACACATCCAAGAATGTCGGATTCATCATGAAAATTCACACAGGTAGAAAACTAAGCAATGTTTGTTGACAAAAAGGTACATTTGTTTTCCTATTTCTCTGCATTTTTGTTGTTCATAGAGACACATAACATCACGACTAGAATAACAATTTCTGTTTCGCTTGTCCTTTTACCTCTCCGGCACATCAGTTTTGGCCTCGACAACATGACAACCTATGTTGAGTGTGAGGAAAACCTCTAGACGGTATCGCATCTACTTTTTTTTTTGTATAGAAACAGCGGGCCAAAACAGAGCGCCCTGTTTCCATTTCCATGAAATGAAACCAGCGTAAACAAAAGTTCAAGGACGCTCGAGGTGAACCTGAGTAGCCATCAGAAGGGGTTTTTAACACTTCATTACAACCAAGGGGGTCCATTGGAGGAGAGTTAGAGAGCCGAAGGGGTGCTTTTCGCTCCCCTTCCTCCCGAGTCCCCTCTTCCCTCCCGAGACGCCCCCCGCATGGGCGGCCGGGAGGCCCCCAGATCCCGTCGGCCGGCCCTTCCCCACTCCTCCTCCTCCTCCCTCGCCAGCGCCCAAGGGCGCGGCCAGGCGAAGCCTGGTCGTCGCCGGCGGCGGGGGGGGGGGGGGGGGGGGGGGGACTCGGGCCCTCTCGCTCGCGTGGGGCTGGCGCGGGCCGGCACCCCCGGGCCGGACGCCACGGCGGATGGTGGCGGCGCCTCAGCGACTTCGCTCCTCCGCGGCAGGAGGCCTCGCGATCTGGTGCGTCGCGGTCGCCAGGGACGGCGGCGGCGTGACCGGATCGGTTCGCGGCGGTGCGGCCGGATCTATGCCCAAGCGTGGGCCTTGATCGCTGGTCTGCCGTCGACACGGTGGCGGGTGCGACTCGTCGGCAGCTGGGCAGATCCACCGGGATTCTACCTTTGTCTGATCCTTGACAGCGCTGGTATCTTCGGGGGAAACCCTAGATCTCCTTGGGATCGAGCGATGACGGCGATTTTGCGTCGTAGTCCCTCTTTAGGGCATCGTTTTGGAGTTTACTCCGGTTGAAGGGACCAGCGACGTCGGTGGCGCACGTCTGGTGGAGCAACTGCCGATGAAAATCGCGCCGACTACGCTCATGGCGGACGATGACGGCGTCTTAGATGTTGTTGTCGAGGCATCCTCGTTGCAGTCTGCGTCATCAGGCTCGGGATGCTCCCGGAGAAACCCTAGATCTGGGTCTTCCGGATCGGATGATGATGGTGTTTTATCGCTTTCCCTCCTGGAGGCATCGTTTTGGAGCAAGTGATGACTAGGGGGATGGTGGAGCGGTACTTCATCTCACACATTGATGGCGGTGGAGATCGGCGGCATGGCGCTGTGGAGGCTCGGCGTCCGATGCGCGTACATGAACTCGCACAGGAGGAGGTAGCTGTCTGGCATCATGGTGACGTCGATCGCAGAGTGGCCAGACAAGGTAGAAGCCTCAATATGATCTGAAGACGGACTTGTGGAAGATGGCGGCGACGACACACGAGTGCGTCTGACCGGATTGTGCCCCAGACCCGGTATATGGCTCGGCTGGGGCTTTCGGCTTTTGATGTTAGGCTTAGGTGAGTTGTTTGGGTAGTGGCCCAGCTAGCATTCTTTCATCTTATGAATAGGAGTAGCGGCATATGTTGTCAAGATGGTGGATTTAGGTATATTGTTTGTAATACTTTGTAAGGTCCTCGAGAATAATTAATAAAGTGGTCGTATGCATCTCCTATATGCAGAGGCCGGGGGTCATCCTCCTTTTCTAAAAAAATTACAACCAAGGTCGACAGTGATGATAAAGAAATCACAACAATGATAAAGCAACCCACACCAACACCAAAACTGCCTCACATTGTATATACTTGTCCTATACTTCCATATAAGTACTAATAATACCATCAATCTATCGAATATAGCGTGTAACGGCACATCACTGACCACAAACACTTAATCAAATATGTCAAAAACTACCATAGAGGAAACTACTTTCAGTAACAACAGAAGTAATAGTTGGCTTGGTTTGAGAGAATAAATCAACTTTGAAGCCTCGACAGAGTGTAATTTCTCAAATGGATCGTGAGAGGAATTACACTTTGTGGAAGCATGAACATTGAAAACAAACAAAGAAAAACAATACATGACTACAACACAATGTAAATAAAAAACTCCTAAAACTTGGGGTTGGATGTTGCAGCCAATGTTGTCTTGGATTAAGCTTAAGCTATCAGATTAGCTAAATAAACAGTAAAATGCAAAAT
The DNA here is from genome assembly GCA_034509565.1 of Triticum monococcum. Classification (NCBI taxonomy): domain Eukaryota; kingdom Viridiplantae; phylum Streptophyta; class Magnoliopsida; order Poales; family Poaceae; genus Triticum; species Triticum monococcum. Next base: position 638,436,637 of record CM067843.1, read on the forward strand.
ATTGTTTGCTTCTTCAACGGTATCTTTTGTTGATACGAACTCCTACAAGACTATATATGCCACCATGAGCGACACGGATGCCTAGGTCTCGGGTGCCAATGCATTCAATTATTTTTAAATAAAGACTACTATCAGGGTCGTTGCCTCGTCATCCAAGACCACCCTACCGCCACCACGACACCGAAAAAAGGCACCTCCTTTCACCACAAACAACCGCCCTTCGTAGGAAGGGCCTAGCCGGCCATAACCGGGTAGAAAATGTCACCGTTGGCCACGCCGCAACCATCGTACCGCCCCACTAGGGACCAGGGCCATCGTCACGACCCATTTGGCTCCAAATTTCGGCTATGGCAAGGGCGGGAGGCCTCCTGCCTCTCACCCTGGATCGCCCTTGCCGGCGTACCTCGCTTTGAGCCACCGTCACCACTGAACAAGACGGACACTCGAAGCTCCCCAAGCATAGGAGGGAGAGGTCCACGACCACTGTTGTGCCGGTGCGCAGCAACGCGCCGCGCCCAAGCGCTCCATCCCCAGTCGGCCGCCTCGTCCCGTTCCTAAGCCATTGCTCAAGTGAGAGAAAGGAATCCCAGCCGTTGCCGGCGCCGACTGGGTTTCGCCCGGCCGCGCCCTTAGGCGGCGGCGAGGGAGGGGAGAGAGGTGGAGCCGGTTTCCCACAGCGGTGGCTGTGGTCCCCCCTTGGTCGCACGCGGGGCAACACGGAGAAGGGAGCGTGCATCCACTACACCTTATATTCGTGTGGCAACCAGGCGGCACATCAAACACCAACCGCTTTAAATCTAGGGCATCTCCAGCCGTTGGCCCCCCAGGGGGCGTCTAAAAGCGCCGCCTGGGGTGAGCCGGTGCACAAAATGGCCCTGGGGGCGAGTCGGTCCCCAGCCGCCGGTCCCCAGGGCCACCCCCAGGCGCGTATTAAAATAAAAAAAGAAGGACCATTCGGCGAAGTTATGATAAAAACTAGTTAAATTTTGGCCAAACATGGTAAATTTTGGCGAAATTCACGCATTTTCATTACATTAACCTAATCTAAAAAAGAAAGGGGCTGAAGTCGTCGCTGCCATCGTCGTCGGCGGCCTTCTCCTCCTTAACGCGGGCGCCCCTGCTGGACCCCTGCCCGGCGTCGCCATGGCGGACTGGCGGCGGCGCGTCGTCGTCGCTGTCGCATAAGACGACGGCCCCGTCTTCATAGCGGCCGCGTCGGCGCTCCTCGAAGCGGCGCAGGGCGGCGCGCTGGCGCTCATTCTCCTTCTCCCGACGCGCCTTCTCCATCGCAATGGAGTCCTGGCACGCCCATTCTAGGACCACGTCGTCGTCGAACTCCGCCTTCACCGGCGCCAGCCCCGACTCCGTCTTCACCGGCGCCAGCCCCGACTCCGTCTTCACCGGCGCCAGCCCCGACTCCATCTTTGGCTTGAGGAAGCGCGGAGGAGCCGACGAGGAGGAGGCGCGCCGGCCGCCCTCGTTGATGACGATGCCGACACTGCGAGTGTGCCGACCGATTGGCGTCTCCGCCGCGGGCTCGGCCTTGACGTCGAGAAGCGCCGGAGAACCGGAGGAGTGGGAAGATGAGCGAGAGGAGGAAGACGAGGAGGAGGCGAACCTCCTTGGCACCCATGCGCGTCGGCGTTGCGACGGGGCGGCCCTCGTCGCAGGATAGGTCAACGGCGGGTTGTTGCCGCCGTCGAGGTGCGCCAGCACGCCATCCAGCGTGCGGCCGGGGACGCCCAACCACAGGTGGCGCCCCTCGCTGTTCTTCACGCCGCCGACCACCGTCGCGCCGTTGGTGGAGGCCAGGCACTGCTGCTGGCGGCGCTAGAAGTACGCCGCCAAAGCCGCGTGATTGTCGGCGGCGTACTGGGGGAGGGAGCGCTCGTCGTCGTTTAGGGAGGCGCGCGCGACCTCGACCTCCTTGGCGAAGTACCTGGGCTTCGCCACGACATCGGGTAACGGGGGAATGGGCACTCCCCCGTCGCTGAGCCGCCACCCCCGCCGGCCCGGCGCGCATGTCCGGCGGCGCCGGGATGTTCGCCTAGAACAGGAGTCAGGACTCCTGTTCGCGGAGCGAACGGCGGCCGAAGCCGTTCGCCGCCGCCTCGTCTCCGGGGAAGCGCTCTGCCATGGCGACGGGCTCGGCGGTGGTAGAGAGGGAGAGAGAGGGGTTGCCGGTGGCGCTCGGGAGAGGAAAACGGAGACGGAGAGAGAGGGGCTGGGCGGCGGCGAGGGGCGAGTCTGGAGTGGGCACAGGAGACCGCCGGCTTTTATAGCCGCTCCGCGCCCGTGTGTACGCGTGCGAGGGAGGGGAGGCGTCGGTGCGCCGTCCCGTGACGCGCCGCCCGTGAGGAATCAACGGCAAGGCTGACCGACGGCAGCCTTGCCATTGATTCCCCGCAGGAACCGAGGCAGTTGGGGAAAGACGAGCCGCCGTGTCCCTGATGCGGCTGGCCCGCGGCTTTTTCGCGCCAAAACAGTTCGCCCCGGCGCCCCCCAGCGCGCCGGGTTCGGCCTGGGTCCGCCGGCGCTGTTTTCAGCCCAGGCCGGCGAAAATCGGGCTTCTGAGACGCATCACGGCCGTTTTTTCGGCGTCGATGCAAAAAAAAATGTTTGAAAAGGCTTTTCTGGGACGCGGCTGGAGATGCCCTTAGCGAAGGGTGTAAAATTAAGCGAACTGTTTGATACGCTACATGTTGAGCGCATAAAGGTCACGTCCGTCGCCCCACTAACACCAAAGCGAAAAGGTAAAAGATACAGGTGTACGTGCCTGCATACGGACGTACCACCACTGCAAGAAAATGGCCACGTCCTCTGCTTATTAGTGCTCATCTTTTCTCGTAGTAAAAGCGAAGGGGAAATTAGCTTGCCGACCAGGGCAAAGGCGAAGGCGCGTGCGTGAGTGACCCGGTCACCGTGCGTCCACCCGAGTCTATCTATCTATCCACGTGTAGAGTAAAACGGCGTTATTATTAAATTAGAGGAGGCCCGTGCGCGCGCCGCAGCGACACCGTCGCCTCCCTCCGAGGCAGTCTCCGCGGCGCTATTCCCCAAGCCACACCCAGACCCAGTGGTGAGCAGCACGCTTCCCCTCCTATACAATAGTACGTCCCCCGGACGAGACCCCGAGGCCAGAAAATTCCCCAAACCAAACCACATCCCGCGAGCTCACCGCCCGAATCCAAGCTCCCGGCTGCTCGCGTGCGGTGCTGTCTGGAGCAGCTGCTTGTTCGCGCTCGGGTTGGGTCACCGGAGCTGGGATCCGGGCGGAACTCCGGATTTGGGGCCGGCCGGTTTCATCCCGGTCCATTGTTTTCGCCGCCGCCAAGCTGCCCGCAGCCGTCCTCGTGGTAAGTGTTCATCTGCCCCGGTTCAGTTTCTAGTCTTACCACGATAGCAGTACTGTTCCATGGATGAATTTGTGTGTGTGTGGAGAGATTCAGTTGCATTGTACGTACTAGTTGTAGAGACAATTTTCCTGGCGTTGGATTGGATGTGTCTTGCTGGCTCAGCTCAGCTCAGGCCGTTCGCGCACCAAGTTTGTGTGACAAATGCTGCCGCCTTCTTAGCTCTAACCATAGCTACTGTTCTTGTTTCAGAAAAGAAGTTGCTGGTTCGTTCGCAGCGGTCTACAGTCTGAAAAATGCATCCCAAGGCTCGCATCCACGCGGACCCGGCGGCGCCGGAGCCGGACCGGATCGACGGCCTGCCGGACTCGCTCGTGCTGCTCATCCTCAACAAGCTGGAGGACGTGCACTCGCTGGGCCGCTGCGCCGCCGTGTGCAGGCGCTTCAGCGACCTGGTCCCGCTCGTCCACGACGTCTACGTCAAGATCGACCGCGTGGTGGCCGTGGACGGCGACCCCGACGACGCGCTCAACCTCTCGCCCCCCAAGCCCCGCCACATCTTCTCCCACCTCCTCAAGCTCATGCTCTTCACCATCGCCAAGCCGTTCCACGGCATTCGCGGCCCGGGCGGCGCGGGCGGCGGCCGGCCGCTGTTCCCGCGGCTCGCCCAGCACTCGCCCGTGCAGGTGCTCAGGGGCTTCTCCCACGTCCGCAACCTCCGGGTGGAGCTCCCCTCGGGCGACGTCGGCACGGAGGAGGGGGTGCTGCTCAGGTGGCGCGCCAGGTACGGCAGCACGCTCCAGAGCTGCGTCATCCTCGGCGGCACCCTCGTCGACCGCAAGCCCGCCGGCGCCGCCGGGCACGAGGCGTCGGCGGCGGAGGACGGCGGGAGCATGCCGGAGTCCTTCTACACCAACGGCGGGCTGAAGCTGCGCGTGGTGTGGACCATCAGCTCCCTCATCGCCGCGTCGACGCGGCACTACCTGCTCCGGTCGATCGTCAAGGAGCATCCGACGCTGCGGAGCCTGGTGCTGGCGGACGCCGACGGGCAGGGGACGCTGTGCATGGGCGCGGAGCAGCTCGCGGAGTTCAGGGAGAACCGGCTGGCGGCCTCGGCGTGCTCCAACAGGACGCAGGTGCCGGCGTGCAGCATGAAGCTCAAGTACGCGCCGTACCTCGAGCTGCCCGGCGGCCTGGGGCTGCAGGGCGCGACCCTGGTCGTTATCAAGCCGTCCAGCGATGGAGCCGGCGGGTTTCACGTTGGCCGGAAGGAGACCGAAGCCTTTGTGTCCGGCGCGTTCGATGGGCCGTTCAGGTTCGCGGCCAAGGCGCTGATGAAGCGGCGCACCTATCTGCTGGAGATGAACGGGTTCTAGATGCCGTTGAGGTGTTTGTGGATGGATATCATATCTTGCTTTTGCAGTGCTTCTCATGAGCATAACTGTTTTCTGCTCGGGCAAATGCAGCTTCTGAATTGCGGTGTTGCTTGCATTGCATATAAGCTGCTGCATTACTCGTTGACAGATGTGTGTGAGCGCTGCTGTCTTATCTGTGGCGTTTGGGTGCACTCTGTTCTACTCGCGCGATCCACTCCTCCAAATTCCTATAGTAGCAATGGAAATTTCCGGAAAATTGACATATTGTAAAGAGACACACACTCTATGAAGAAGCTTAGCTTTGTATGTACGTGTTTAGTAGATCCTGGGTGAATCGATCTAGTGATCAAAAGCCAACAGTTGGTATCAGAGCCTCGACGATCTACGATGACGGACAGCGACGCTGAGTCCGTCAAGTCCGGCAACGGCGGTTCAAAGGCGAACAAGTCCATCGACGGTGGTTCCAAGGTGAACAAGTCCGTCAACGGCGGTTCCAAGGCGAACAAGTCCATCGACGGTGGTTCCAAAGCAAACAAGTCTGTCAACGGTGGTTCCAAGGCGAACAAGAACGGCAACAAGGTGAAGAAGGACGGCAAGTCAGCGACTAGTGGTGGAGGAACGGGCGGCGCCAACGTACTGGCGCATCGCATCATCCCCATCCAGTACCCGATGCTCACCGACGCCAACTACGGCGTGTGGGCGGTGAAGATGAAGATCATTCTCCGAGCCCTTCGAGTGTGGGAGGCCATCACGGACGACGACGTCGATCAGGAGTGCGACGAAGGTGCCATGGCCGCCATAGCCCAGTCTGTGCCGGATTCCGTGCTGATGACATTGGCGGAGTTCAAGACAGCAAGAGAGGCGTGGAACACACTCAAAGAGATGAGGATTGGAGAAGATCGCGTCACGAAGGCTCGGGCACAAGTGCTGAAGCGCCAATTTCACAAGTTGCGGATGGAGGAAACTGACTTGGTGAACAACTATGCCATGCGTCTGACTACTTTGGTGGGAGAGATCCGCGCGCTTGGTGCAAAGCTCGAGGAGGCCGAGATTGTGGAGAAGTTTTTCAGTTCGGTGACTGATAAATTCACGTACATCATCAGGACGCTCGAGCAGCTTTACGACATCGATGACATGACCATAACAAAGGCGATCGGACGCTTGCGGACATGGGAAGAGAATGCTTGTGGTTGTCGAAAAGGCAATGGAGGAGGTAGTGACCAACTTATGTACGCACGCGCAGATAGGGAGTCCCCAAGTAGCAAAGGAAGGTGCAACATTGGCGAAGGCTCAAGCAACGCGAAGCGCGGCGGACAAACCGAAGAAGGCAAAGGAAAAGGCAAGCCACAAGGTCGTGGTAAGGCAAACCGGTCTAAAGAGCGAAAGCCACGGAACTTGGATATGTCCGAGATCAAGTGCTATAACTGCAATGAGATGGGTCACTTTGTAAAGGATTGTCCGGAGCCTGACAAGCGGGAGATCAAGGCAAATTGGCGAAGCAGGAAGACGGACATCCAGGTCTTCTGATGGCTGAAGTTTGTAATCTCGTGAAGCCTAACAAAGGGGAGATCAAGGCAAATTTGACGAAGCAGGAAGACGAACGTCCAGGTCTTCTGATGGCCAAAGTTTGTGATCTCGTCCAAACGGTGGTTGTGAAACCAAGCCGGAAGGTGCTACTTCATGAGAAAAAGGTAACACCAAAGTTATCCGGAAGCCAGAACGTGTCGTGGTATCTAGACACGGGTGCCAGTAACCACATGACGGGGTGCAAGAAGAAGTTCCTCGAGCTGGAATATGATGTTCAAGGCTCGGTCAAGTTCGGTGATGGTTCAAATGTGGATATTTGCGGGCAAGGCTCTGTCCTCTTCGAGGGTCTCATAGGAGAACATCGCATACTCACCGGAGTGTACTACATCCCACGGCTTCGCAACAACATCATCTCTGTCGGGAAACTTGATGAGAATGGATGCAAGGTGGATATTGAGAATGGAGTGATGATGATCTTCGACAACCTCCGAAACGTGCTAGCCCATGTGAATCGCACGAACCGGCTCTATATCCTCAACCTTGATCAATCTCAACCGGAGTGTTGGCTCGCCAAGAGTGATGATGATTCGTGGTTATGGCATGCTAGATTTGGACACGTTAATTTCTATGCCTTGAAGAAGATGTCGAAGATGGAGATGATATCTGGGATGCCCTTAATCGACCATGTTGATCGAGTATGTGACGGATGCTTTGTTGGAAAACAACACCGCAGACCGTTCCCTGCTCAGTCTACCTATCGTGCAAGTGATGCACTCGAGCTGCTCCATGGTGATATATGTGGCCCTATCACCCCGGCAACTCACGGAGGAGAGAAGTATTTCTTCCTAGTGGTAGATGACTACTCGAGATATATGCGGGTCGTTCTCCTACGATCTAAAGATGATGCATTTGAAGCGTTTAAGAAGCAGAAGGCTGCAACGGAGATGGAACACAAGCTGAAGGTTCGCGCTCTACGGACAGATCACGGCGGAGAGTTTACGTCGAACGAGTTCAACGACTACTGCGAGAAGATTGGCATAAAGAGGTTCCTCACGGCACCTTATACACCACAGCAGAACGGGGTTGTTGAAAGGCGCAATCGAACCGTCGAGAAGTTTACTCAAGTGCAAGAACTTGCCGGGGACTTTTTGGGGAGAAGCTGTCTCGACAGCAGTCTATCTTCTCAACCGGGCTCCAACGAAGGCAGTGATCAGCAAGACTCCATATGAAGCAATTTACGGGCGGAAGCCGACTGTGTCTCATCTACGGACGTTTGGGTGTGTGGCACATGTGAAGATGGCGGAGCCGCATCTCTTAAAGCTTGCCAATCGCAGCACCAAGATGGTGTTCATCGGATACGAGAGGAGTTCTGGCACCAAGGCATACCGCTTCTACGATCCACGAACCAAGCGTCTACGGATTTCACGCGACGTCGTGTTTGAAGAAAACCAAGCGTGGAATTGGAGCGCAGCGGCTGATGATGCTCCAAACAGTAACATATTCACAGTTGAATTTTCAACTGATGATGATGCAGGGGAGGACGTCCAGGTGGTTGGCAAGACACCCAACCAAGGTTACCACAATGGTAGTGATCATCATGGTGCCGACACCGACGACGACACGCATGGGTCGCAAGGTGATAGCGACAACGACGCGCAGGACACGGGCTGAGATCTCGGCAACGACATCGACAACGAGGCACATAGTGATGATGACAATCAAGATGATGGTCACGGTCACGATGACTACGCCGACGACGCAGACGTCGACAACGAGGATGCCAACGATCCAGCATCTACCATGCCGAGACTCAACGGTCTTACTCAAGTGCATCGACGCCGACACAATTTGTGTCGCCTCCTTCGCAAGCCACAACAGATTCTTCCGGGCCTCGTCGCTACAAGACCCTCAAGAAAGTCTACAAGTACGCAAAGCCAGTTACACTCGAGTACTCCAATTTGTGTTTACTCAGAGTTGAGGAGCCGGCGAACTTCGTAGAGGCGAGCAAAAGTTCAAGTTGGATGCACGCCATGGATGAGGGAGATGAAGGCGACCGAGAGCAATGTCACGTGGACTTTGGTAACCCGACCTCTGAACCAAAAGGCCATAGGTTTGAAGTGGGTTTACAAGTTGAAGGACACGAAGGGTGCCATTGTGAAGCACAAGGCAAGACTCGTTGCAAAGGGCTACGTACAACATCAAGGAGTTGACTATGAGGAGGTGTTTGCACCGGTTGCTCGAATCGAGACGGTGAGAGTGCTCCTAGCTTTGGCGGCACAAGAGGATTGGAAGGTTCATCATATGGATGTGAAATCCGCTTTCCTCAACGGCGACCTCAAAGAAGAAGTATACGTGGAAGAACCCCTCAGCTACGAGAATAAAGGAGAAGAAGGGAAAGTTTACAAGCTCAAGAAGGCACTTCACGGGCTGAAGCAAGCGCCAAGAATTTGGAACTCAATGTTAAACCGAAGTTTGGTCTTGCACGGGTTCAAAAGATGTTCCTACTAGGATCCGAAAGAGAGTCTACCAAGCACCGAAGAATAGATGAAGGTTGAAGACACGATCGACAAGCCGACGATAGCAAAGACGGTCCCTAAAATGCTACAAGTGACCACAAAAGCAATGCCAAAGATAAAGACTACGAGTAGCAGCAGTCGCATTTGGGATCCAGGTCACACCGAGGACAGTCATATTTAAGGGAGTGAATATTAGGATTAAACACGACTGCTAGTCCGTGTACGTTCTGTGCACGTGCGTATGCGTGTGTCCGTGTAGGTTTCCTAATAGCCATTAGCTTATATATAGTGCAGCTACTGTTACGGCACTGTTATTCAAGTATCACACAGCAAGACATAAGCTCGAAAGTCATCTACAAATTCTTATACAGCAACTAGAACTAGGAAACATAAACGAGGATGCACGATCAAGAGGGAGCAGAATGGGCTAATCCCCAACGGCCCCCAAGAGACCACAAAAGGTTATATCAGTATATAGCTAACCGATAACCTGCAAAAGCTAATAAACTCCGAAGCCATCATCCTGGGAGCCTACAAACCAGGTCTCCAGGAAATGGTAATACGAAAGTATAAGGGAATTCTAACCATACATCAACATATCACAGTTTCAAAGCAGGATAGCAAATGAACATCTTCAACATCAGCCAAAGGTAGGAGGGACAGAGAGTTCCACTGAAGATCACCCAGCCATGGTCCTGTTGGTCCCTATCCTCCACCCGTGCGTCGCCTTGAAGACTTTACTTGCAATCAGCTCAACCATTTTTACGCCCCACTTTATTGCTCTTTGTCTTTATGGGGTTTCTCTGCAAAATATTCCAATCATGAAGCTATTTGATAATCATATTAACAGGTGTACAAGGATCAATCACGCTGTTGTTAACAAAAATAATATTATTTCTCAGTTTCCAAATAGTACAGAAAATAACAGATATTCGAACCACAACTATGTTCTTTTCATTTTCATGAAATCTTAATAACCAAATATAGAACAGGCCATGTACACTATCAAGTATATAATGCAGATTGAAAGAACACTTCATGATATTCCAGCAATTTAGCCATAGGACACCACAAGAGTAAATGATTTATAGATTCATTCCTTCCCTGATATGGACATCTGTTATCACCAAGCCACCCTCTCCTAAGAAGTTTCTCATTAGGTAGGATGGCTATTAAAATAAGGGATACCAGTTAGTGAAGACTATTAAAGTAATTCTACCAGGACTAACAAATATTCTGCCTTGCCCATTGCTGCATTTCTTATCCATTTTATCTTCACGAGGTTTCCAGTTCTTATTTCTAATTATTTTGTCATCAATAGATAATCCCAGGTATCTCATAGGAAGAGAACCTATAGGACAAGTAAAGATGTTTGCATAGTTTTCCACGTCGCTAATAGCATCTCCAAAAAAACAATTCACTTTTATGAAAGTTGTTTTTTAGGGCAGAATTGTTCAAATAGACAAAGAACAAATTTCAAATTATGAGCACGATTATAATCATCTTGTAAAAGAAAAACAATGTCATCATCATACTCCAGCATATTGACGCCACCATTACCCCTAGCTTTGTCCATGGACATGGCCAAAGATCAACAACTAGATCAAAAATCAAGAGACACAAGGAATCTCCTTGCTTTAACCCCTTATGTGTAGGAAAATAAGGGTCAATATTATGATTAACCGTTATACTGACATTTCCCCCCTTAATGGTATGCATAGCCCAATCAATCCACTTATCAGGGGAGCCTTTTATTTTGATCATTTGGAAAAGAAAAGGTCATTAACCTTGTCATGCACACCACACTAAATTGACTAGAAGGGCAAACATGCACACCACACCGCGGATGGATGCATGGAACTGCGCCAACACCACCCCCATCACAACAGCCGAGACAATCGACTTTCACCTGCTGCATTGTGTTTGCCGACTTCTGCGTAGAGTAGAAAGAATGGCACAATGCTTTGCGTTTGTTTAACAAAGCCAGGGACTATTATGGTAGTGCTCAAAATGGTAATCCATACTACACACATTATCGCAGTGATAGAGGTAACCTGATCAAGGTCGTCGTTTCCAAGGCACAACTTGAGCGTAGCTCAGATGATTAGGTTCCTTATGCTGAAACCAACCCATCATGGTTCAAGTTTTAGACTTGGCGCTGGTGCTCACATTTTCTATAGTGACTTCATCAATTCCAAAATGATGTGCCGGTTCGGTATTTCGAAGATGCTCATAGCGGCAACGTGCGCTCATAAGCATGAGTGTATCTGCGTGTATGTGGCATCTACGTTGTACCGTGTTAAAAAAAAGCACAACTTAATGCGCCTGCTTCTTTATGTTTGCATGGCCTCAAGTGTATCCAAAGGATGCAACGCACCAGTTCTTGTAATCTAATGTGTTGGAGCATGTTATTTTACGAAGTGGCGTGTGTTGATGTGGTTGCTGTATTCAGTGTCAGCTTTCAGAACAGAGATTTCTGTATCACTGTATGAGGACACTAACAGCTTATTCAATAACTGTGTGTCATCGTCAACTCTTTTTTTACGGGGTACCAATTCTCCTAACATGGTTGACCTGTTGTTTGTTGTTGATCATATCCGCAAAGCGTGTAATAGCTTGTTTTTAAAGGTGTTGACTGTGGACGAGAGAAAGAATGAGCAATCCACCTTAGGTGGTGCTGTGATTGATCTCTGCTTATATAGGGCCAGTACAGAGGGAGCGCCGAGCGCTAGCGAGGGCGCGTGGTCGATCGGGGAGATCGTGTACAGGAGCATGCAGGAGGTGGGCGAGCGGGGGTTCTAATCTATACAGCTAACACCCCGCTGCAGTTGAAGCATCCGGGGGCGGATGCATAAACTGGAACGAAAATCTTGGAACGCCGTGGTCAGGAGTCCCTTGGTGAGCATGTCCGCGAACTGCTGCTTGGTCGGCACATGGAGCACGCGAAGCTTGCCGAGCGCCATCTGTTCGCGGACGGAGTGGATATCCAGCTCTATGTGCTTCGTCCTCCGATGGTGAACTGGGTTGGAAGACATGTACACCGAGGAGATGTTGTTGCAGAACACCACGCTCGCTTTTGGCATGGGAATGAAGAGCTCCCTCTAGGAGTTGACGAAGCCAGCAGCATTCTGCAACGGCGTTGGCGACAACGCGGTACTCCGCCTCCGCGCTCGAGCGGGACACGGTGGCCTGGCGTTTTGATGACCAAGAGATGAGGGAGTCACCGAGGTACACAGCGTAGTCGGACATCGAGCGGCGTGTGTCGGGGCAGCCGGCCCAGTCCGCGTCGGATTAGGCCACAAGGTCGAGTGACGGCGCGCGCCGGAGATGGAGACCATGAGACGTGGTGCCCCGTAGGTAACGCAGCACCCGTTTGGCGAGGGCGAGGTGCGGTGCTCGCGGATCGTGCATGACCAGACAGCATTGTTGCACTGCATAGGCGATGTCAGGGCGCGTCATGCACATGTATTGGAGGGCACCCACGATGCTGCGGTACTCGGTTGGATCCGGAACAGGTGCGCCGTCGACAACAGAGAGCTTGCCGTGCGTGTCAACATGCGTGGGCAGCGGCTTGCAGGACGTCATGTTGGCGCGCTCGAGCAGCTCCTCAGCGTACTTCTGTTGGGAGAGGAAGAAGCCGTGTTCCGTGCGAGTGACGGCGATCCCGAGGAAGTAGTGGAGGGAGCCGAGGTCCTTCATGGAGAACTCGCCGGAGAGTTGGTGCTGCAGGTGTTGAAGAAGAGCCGTCGACGAGGCCGTGAGGACGATGTCGTCGACGTAGAGGAGGAGGTAGGCGTCACCCGCGCTGCTATGGAGCACGAATAGCGAGGGATCTGCGTGTGAGCTGACGAAGCCGAGCTGGTGCGCGAAGGCCGCGAACCGGGCGAACCACGCGTGTGGTGCTTGTTTGAGGCCGTACAATGACTTGTCGAGGAGGCACACATGCTCGGGGTGCTGCACGTCAACAAAACCTGCAGGTTGTTGACAGTAGACGCGCTCGGCAAGACGCCCGTGGAGAAAGGCGTTGTTGACGTCCATTTGATGAACCGGCCAGTTGCGCGTGGCGGCAATGGTGAGGACGACGCGGATCGTGGCGGCCTTGACGACGGGAGAGAACGTCTCGTCGAAGTCCACGCCAGGTCGTTGAGAGAACCCGTGCAGTACCCAGCGTGCTTTGTACCGTTCTAGCGACCCATCCGCCTTGAACTTGTGGCAAAAGAGCCATTTGCCGGTGACGACATTGACGCCGGGCGGCCGTGGCACGAGCCGGCAGGTTGCATTCTCCATCAGCGCCCTGTACTCCACCTGCATAGCAGACAACCAACATGGATCTTGCAAAGCAGAGCACACCGATCGGGGTATGGGTGAGATGGCAGTGTCAGCGACAGTGGTAGTAAGGCTGTCGGCATACTTTGGGTTGGGCAGGAACTTGCCGGCCTTAGCGCGCGTAGTCATGGTGTGGGTTGGGATGGGCGCGACGCGGCGCCGTGGACGCGGTGCCGTGGGTAGTGGCGAAGGGGTGTTGCTGGGAGCAGTGGTGGGTGTGCTGGTGGGAGGGGTGGCTGGATCAGCTGTCCGTGTAGGTGTCGTAGGCGAGGAAGGGGCTGTGACGCCCGGATAATTAAGCTACAGTAACCCTCTACTAATGTTGCCACGTCACCATGATTACTGTTGATAATCTCGCGATGATTCAAAACTCGTTCAAATACATATTTGAAATAAAGTCAAACTAGAAGAGTTTACAAAAGTCAAAACTAAAATGTTCTAAATGTAGCAAGTAATTCATAATAAATATTGGTGGAGAAACCAAACCTTTAAAACATGTTTAAATGCTCAAAAGTAATTAACCTAGTGGCTAAAACAATTAGATAAATGACTTTTGTATTTTATAAAATCCTAAACTAATTTATTTGGAAGTCAAGCTTTTATGGCAGAGGCTTAATTTACAACACTAATTTAGGCACTAATTATTTATTATATAGAGTTAAAATAAATTGGAAGTTAAAAGAAAATAGAAAAGAAATTAAATAAAAGAAAGAAAATACAAAAGAGGAAAACAAACAAAAAAAAGGAAAGGAAAACCCCCTCGGGGCTCCGGCCTAGGAGGCCACCGGCCGAATTGGGCCATGACCCACCAGGCCGGCCCACACCGCCCCACTCCCTTATCCCCCTTTCCCCCGTAACCTAATGTTGGGGAACATTGCAGAAAACAAAAATTTTCCTATGGTTTCACCAAGATCCATCTATGAGTTCATCTAGCAATGAGTGATTGGATGCATCTACGTACCTTGTAGATTGCGAGCGGAAGCGTTCAAAGAACGGGGATGAGGGAGTCGTACTCGACGTGATCCAAATCGCCGGAGATCCAAGCGCCGAACGGACGGCACCTCGGCGTTCAACACACGTACGGTCAGCGTAACGTCTCCTCCTTCTTGATCCAGCAAGGGGGAAGGAGAGATTGAGGAAGATGGCTCCAGCAGCAGCACGACGGCGTGGTGGTGATGGAGCTGCAGTACTCCGGCAGGGCTTCGCCAAGCTCTATGGAGGAGGAGGAGGTGTTGGAGAGGGAGAGGGAGGCGCCAGGGCATGGGTGTGATGGCCCTTCCTCCCCCCACTATATATAGGGGGCCTAGGGGGGGCAGCGGCCCTAGGAGATGCAATCTCCTAGGGGGGCGGCGGCCAAGGGGTGGGGGGCTTGCCCCCCAAGCAAGGGGGCGCCCCCCTTAGGGTTTCCCCCACCCCAGGCGCATGGGCCTTAGGGGAAGTGGCGCCCCAGCCCACTATGGGCTGGGTCCCTTCCCACTTCAGCCCATGGGGCCCTCCGGGATAGGTGGCCCCACCCGGTGGACCCCCGGGACCCTTCCGGTGGTCCCGGTACAATACCGGTGACCCCGAAACTTGTCCCGATAGCCGAAATAGCACTTTCTATTTATAATTCTTTACCTCCGGACCAATCCGGAACTCCTCGTGACGTCCGGGATCTCATCCGGGACTCTGAACAACATTCGGGTTACTGCATATACATATCCCTACAACCCTAGCGTCACCAAACCTTAAGTGTGTAGACCCTACGGGTTCGGGAGACATGTAGACATGACCGAGATCGCTCTTCGGTCAATAACCAACAGCGGGATCTGGATACCCATGTTGGCTCCCACATGCTCCTCGATGATCTCATCGGATGAACCACGATGTCGAGGATTCAAGCAACCCCGTATACAATTCCCTTCGTCAATCGGTATGTTACTTGCCCGAGATTCGATCGTCGGTATCCCAATACCTCGTTCAATCTCGTTACCGGCAAGTCACTTTACTCCTACCGTAATGCATGATCCCGTGACCAGAAACTTGGTCATTTTGAGCTCATAATGATGATGCATTACCGAGTGGGCCCAGTGATACCTCTTCGTCATACGGAGTGACAAATCCCAGTCTTGATCCGTGTCAACCCAATAGACACTTTCGGAGATACCCGTAGTATACCTTTATAGTCACCCAGTTACGTTGTGACGTTTGGTATACCCAAAGTACTCCTACGGTATCCGGGAGTTACATGATCTCATGGTCTAAGGAAAGGATACTTGACATTGGAAAAACTCTAGCAAACGAACTATACGATCTTGTGCTATGTTTAGGATTGGGTCTTGTCCATCACATCATTCTCCTAATGATGTGATCTCGTTATTAATGACATCCAATGTCCATAGTCAGGAAACCATGACTATCTGTTGATCAACGAGCTAGTCAACTAGAGGCTTACTAGGGACATGTTGGTGTCTATTATTCACACATGTATTACGATTTCCGGATAACACAATTATAGCATGAATAAAGACAATTATCATGAACAAGGAAATATAATAATAATGCTTTTATTATTGCCTCTAGGGCATATTTCCAACACCTAAGCCAACCACCCCCACTCCCCCCCCCCCCCGCAAAATATCCTCCCCCTCTCCCCCGATTGGATCGGGAGGAGACCACCGCGCCCGAAGCCGACGCCGCCTCGCCGGGCCTCCCTCACCTCGCCTTCCTCTTCGTCGTCGACCGCGTCTCCGACACCCACCTCGAGCACCGTTGCCCCGGACCCTACCTCCCCCTCGTGAGCGCCCCTCCTCTCTCCGCCCTAGACCGCACCCGTGGATGCACCGTGGCTGTCCGCTGCTGCTCTCGCCGCGCCCCGCTCAGCTCCACTCCGGCGGCCCGCTCTCACCGTGGCCTCGCCCCGCTTCGGCCCCTCCCGCTTCTCGCGCACCTCGCCTCCATCGTTGCACGCCGCCACTCCTCGGTACCCCCGCACCGGCTCCGTCCTTCGTTGCCACGGCTCGCCGCCCTCCACCGCGCCTCCACCACATCCCTTGCCGGCACCCGCACGGTCCCCACCGCTCGCGCCCACAGCCGCCACGCTCGGCGCCCTACTGCGCCGATGGCCGCGCGCCGCCTTGCCGTCGTCGCGCTGCGCGCGTCGCCCCCACCGTCCGCCCTCGCATCCTCTGTGCCCCGGCCTCGCCTCGTCCGCCCCGACGCACCGTCCCGTCGCCCCGGCACCGCCTGCATCCCCACAGCCTCGCCCTGCCGTGGCCTCTCCGCTGCCATGTCGGCGCCGGCCGGCGCCGCGCCGGCGTCCTCCCCTCGCCGTGGCACCGACTGGCCGCGCCCGCGCTGGCAGCGGCACACCGCCCGCACCCGCTCCGGTTGGCCTTTGGCCCTATGACAAACGGGGGCCCCACCCCAGAACGATTTTTTTGAAGAAAGGAATAAAATATATATATAATAAAAATTAAAATAATTAATTAATTAATTAAAGAAATAATTAACTTAATTAATTTTGATTAACTAAACTAAACAACTAACTAAACTAATTAAACATTACTTATCTAATTAACCTGGTTAGTTAATTAGCTAATTAATTAGTATGACAGTAGGGCCCACCCCTTAATTAATACTAATTAGGTTAATTGATATGTCTAATTAAAATGTGTCACTGACTAGTGGGACCCACTGGTCAGGTTGACTAGTCAACCCTGTTGAATGCTGACGTCAGCATGACATCATGCTGATGTCATAAATCCATTTTCAGATTAAATTAAATAATTAATTAAATTCTAGAAATTAATAAAATATTTTGAAAATCATATCTTTTAATCCGTAACTCGGATTAAATTATTTTCAACATGAAAGTTGCTCAGAACGACGAGATGAATCCGGATACGCAGCCCATTCGTCCGCCACGCATCCCTAGCATAGCAAACACGCAACTTTCCCCCTCTAGTTCATTTGCCAGATGTTTTCCCCCTTCACCGGTACCACCTCGTACCGCGTTAGGGCACACCTAGCATCACGCTTTGTCATGTCATGCAACGTCATGCATTTGTTTGCATTATATTTATTGTTTCTCCCCCCTCTTCTCTCGCTACACACCGAGACCGACGACGCTGCTACCCAGTACGACTACGGAGTTGACGACCCCTCTCTCTTGCCAGAGCAACCAGGCAAGCCCCCCTTTGATCACCAGATGTCGCCTACTCTTCTCTCTACTGCTTGCATTAGAGTAGTGTAGCATGTTACTGCTTTCCGTTAATCCTATCCTGATGCATAGCCTGTCATTGCTACTACTGTTGTTACCTTTACCTGCAATCCTAATGCTTAGTATAGGATGCTAGTTTATCATAAGTGGCCCTACATTCTTGTCCGTCTGCCATGCTATACTATCGGGCCGTGATCGCTCGGGAGGTGATCACGGGTGTAGACTATATACTTTATACATGATACATGTGGTGACTAAAGTCGGGTCGGCTCGTGGAGCACCCGCGAGTGATTCATGGATTGGGGGCTGAAAGGACCTTTGTCCCACGACCCTCTATGTGGATCTTTGTGGCGAAGCGACAGGGTAGGTTGAGACCACCTAGGAGAGAGGTGGGCCTGGCCCTGGTCGGCGTTCGCAGTTATTTCAAGATAACACGTTTAACGAGATCTTGGTATTTGATCTGAGTCTGGCCACTGGCCTATACGCACTAACCATCTACGCGGGGACAGTTATGGGCACTCGACGTCGTGGTATCAGCTGAAGCCTTCGTGATGTCAGCAACTGAGCGGCGCGCGCCAGATTGGAACGTAAGCCTGCTCTTGTATTAAGGGGGCTAGTTCTACTTCCGGACGCCCACGCAACATGCATGTGTGCAATGGGCGATGGGCCCAGATCCTGCTCCATAGGATTTAGACCGGCGTGCTGACCTCTCTGTTGTGCCTAGGTAGGGCTGCGACGTGTTGATCTTCCGAGGCCGGGCATGACCCAGAAAAGTGTGTCCGGCCAAATTGGATCGAGCGTGTTGGGTTATGTGGTGCACCCCTGCAGGGAAGTTAATCTATTCGAATAGCCGTGATCTTCGGTAACAGGACGACTTGGAGTTGTACTTTGACCTTATGACAACTAGAACCGGATACTTAATAAAACACACCCTTCCAAGTGCTAGATACAACCGGTGATCGCTCTCTAACAGGGCGATGAGGAGAGGATCATCGGTTAGGATGTTGCTATGCGATGCTACTTGGGGAACTTACCATCTACTCTCTTCTACATTCTGCAAGATGGAGGTGGCCAGAAGTGTACTCTTCGAAAGGACTAGCTATCCCCCTTTTTTTCCGGCATTCTGCAGTTCAGTCCACATAGACTACTAGGGAAAAGCTTATACGCAGGATCTTACCAGCAGCGAGTTTTAAAATAAGGCGCTGCTGCAATGTAGCAATAGCGCGCTCCGTCAATACGCGCTGCTGAAATAGACATATCAGCAGCGCGCCTCCTCTAAGCCGCGCTACTGCTATAATTCCCACGACCCCGTCGCGAAGCTAGTTCTAGCAGCAGCGCGTTTACTGGGACCGCGCTACTGATAGGTAGTTCAGTAGTAGCGCCTTTGCCTTTAGAGCGCTACTGCTAAAACTATCTATCTCCACCCCCACGTACGCTCCTCTCCGCGATCCACACTCACACACTCAGACTCACTCCCCCTCAACCCCCCCGCGCGCCGGTCCTCCCCCGCCGACCGCCGTCACCCCGGCCAGCCGCCGTCGCCTACCCCTCTTCCCTCTATGCCGCCGTCAACTCCTCCTCCTCGCTGGACTCAGTACCGCCCTCCTCCTCTGTCCTCCCTCGACTCGCCGCCGGCCGGCCCCTCCTCGCTCCGCCTTCCTCCTCCATCCTACTCTCTTCTCCCTCCTCGAGCCGCCCCTCCTTCTCCCTCCTCCCTCCTACATTTTGATTTAGTAGGCTAGTTCATATGCAACATTTTGATTTAGTTGATTTAGTAGGCTAGTTGATTTAGTTGATTTAGAACATTTTGATTTAGTAGATTTAGTAGGCTAGTTGATTTAGAACATTTTGATTTAGTTGATTTAGTAGGCTAGTTGATTTAGTTGATTTAGTTGATTTAGTAGGCTAGTTGATTTAGTACGCACCATTTTATTGTTATTTTTTCTGTACATGGATATGTAGATGTTTTTGTTTTTTTGTAATAAGTTATTTTTTCGCAAAATGTAGGTGCCAATTTAGTTAAAATCACATGCTACTGTTTTTCTTTCCTGTGAAGTGGATCGTTAATCCTTTGCTCATATTGCTTTAGGAAAATGGCGCCGCCACCACCGCCACTATGTCGACTGTGCAAGTCAAGGTGCGCCAGCAGCCTTGCAACTGGCAAGCTGTTCGACATCTACTTCCAGCTGAGTTTTCATCATGCGGTGGTAAGAAATTAGATGAAATGTAACAACTATTTTATTTTTAGTGTTGACATTACTGCATTGTTTCATTTTGCTTTTTTTACACAGATCGTCCCATGCAATGTGAGGTTGCTGGCTGTCATTTATCTCAACCTGGTGGAAGATGATGAAGATGATGAAGATGATGAGAACCCACTTCATGAAGTCATCATAGCTCAAAGAATGAGGTTGAGCGAGGAGGAGGTGCGCAACCTATGGGACATAATTCTGCCACGTGATGACTTTGTCGGGGTGCCATTCGTGACCCGCCTGACAAGTATCATGGTCGATCGGCATGAAATGGTATGTTATACTGACTGTAGTAAGTTGATGATATATATATATATATTATATATATATGCTTTATTGTTATACTTACAAATGCAAATTATCCGATGATATGCTTAGTGTAGAGTCCAATGATATGCTATGTGGAATCTAGTAGATAATCCATATATACTTATTAGTAGAATTCATGATTAAATAGTATAAATGCGTAGTACTGTGTCTTTTGATAGTGTAGAAATATAGACTTAATAGAAATATATTTGTAAGAGTGTGTGCGAAGCTATTTATTAATTGATATGTTTTTCTTATTCAGAAATTGCCAAAGAACCTATCTGCAAGTTGTGGTATCGAGCCTGATGAAGAAGGCTCAGCTGGACTACGCCTTATCGCAAGGGGCTCCGTCACCACCTGTACTTACCACATGGACACAGACGACGGTCGCACACACTTAAACTCGGTTGGGTGGAAGAGATTCCTCGTTGGCAAGAATCTTCGTGTTGGACAGGCCATCCTAATTACTATCAGGAACACCCGCTGCCCAGGCTTAAGGATGATGATCGTCGTCGATATCATCTAGAACTACATATGTGTGTGTGTGGCTATATCATCTAGAACTACATATGATGATTGTCGTCGATATCATGTAGAACTACATATGATGATCGTTGTCGATATCATCTAAAACTACATATGATGATCGTCGTCGATATCACCTAGTACTACTTGAGGATGCATGTTGAGTATATATGAAATTGTTATCTAGTACTCCCTCCATTTCAAATTACTCGTCGTGGTTTTAGTTCAAATTTAAACTAAAACTATGACGAGTAATCTGGAACCGAGGGAATACTACCTAGTACCTATAATGCTTTATGGCTTTATGAAATTAATATCTAGTAGTACCTAGTATCTCGAAATTGTAGTTTATTGAAGCTGAAACGGGGTTGAAATGATGAAAGATATAGCAGTTGTGCGGGGCTAGGAAATCGCTACATCTAACTAATAGTAGCGCGTTCTGTAAAAGCGCTGCTGCTATAGTCAATAGTAGTAGCGCGGGTACATACAACGCTACTACTAAGAGTTAGCTGTAGCGTCTTATTGGTAGCGCGGCCACCCGCGCTGCTGATAGCCTAAAAACCCGCGCTACTACTAGGGTTTTCCCTAGTAGTGATATGATACCCTTATTCCATTTGATACCCATGCATACATATGTAGTGTAGCTCCTTGCTTGCGAGTACTTTGGATGAGTACTCACGGTTGCTTTGCTCCCTCTTTTCCCCCTTTCTATACTCGATTGCTGCGACCAGACGTTGGAGCCCAGGAGCCAGACGCCACTGTCGATGACGACTACTACTACTCGGGAGGTGCCTACTACTATAAGCACCCCGCTGACGACGACCAGGAGTAGTTTAGGAGGATCCCAGGCAGGAGGCATGCGCCTCTTTCGATCTGTATCCCAGTTTGTGCTAGCCTTCTTAATGCAAACTTGTTTAACTAATGTCTGTACTCAGATATTGTTGCTTCCGTTGACTCGTCTATGATCGAGCTCTTGTATTCGAGCCCTCGAGGCTCCTGGCTTGTAATATGATGCTTGTATGACTTATTTTATTTGTAGAGTTGTGTTGTCATATCTTCCCATGAATCCCTAATCTTGATCGTACACGTTTGCGTGTATGCTTAGTGTACGATTGAATCGGGGGCGTCACAAATTGGTATCAGAGTCTACTTCCTGTAGGAATCCCCCTTTCCAACTCCTTGGCCGAAGTCGAGTCTAGTCATTGAAAAACTTTTACTAACATGGCCGTGTGGCTTACGGGCTCACGTCGCCGTTGGGTGGTATTAGGATCTTTTACTCCTTCTCTATACTGTGGAACTCTGATCTCTCTTCTATTCGGGTTAAATGAATTTTGCTAACTCTAACTCTCGGTTCTCGTAAATACTTTCTCCCGGAGAGCCCTACCGTCCGGACGATCGACTGCTTCAACAGAAGATTCTGACAATACTCTCAGTTGTCCTCCCGAGACTTTGTGCCATCGTGTTTGCAATTCCCCTTCCACCGTCAACCCTTATGGATAACTACTTGCAGTTTTTATTCTTACATTCATCCCCAGTTGATCTTGTTATTACAAGATACCCCGAAATATTCGTCATTGTTTCGATAACCCTTTGAGCTTACTGCCTTGATGTTCTTTGTCATCTGAATACCCCTATGGATAATTCTCGCACTTATCAAGTATCCGCTCACCCCCCAATTGTTCATGTGTTTCACAATGGTCTTCGAAATACTATTCGATCCTCCAAAAATCCTTAGTAGCTTATTGCTCTGCAATACTTGTCTGCTTGCATTATGGATGCTTTCCATATGTCTGGCAATATTCGTTAGTATCCTTAGACACTGTCATTTTGATCCTATTGAATCAACATGAGTGCGAATGCACGCAATCATCAGATGATCCTTTTAAATTATCTTTCTGGCTCAGATGTCATTTTTGAACATGAGCTTGTTCTCGACCAATCTGTTTGCCGTCAATTGTACCCTTAGGTCTATTGAACTTATCCACCCTTGATCTGAGCGTCTGCTTCTGATCCTTCTATTTGGAAATCATAATTCCTTTGATATCTGAGCATCGAATCATTCAGGTGTCCTATAATATGATGCCCTTGCATCCTTTCTTCAACTGACTGTGTGCCGATGCTCACATCAGCTCCGCTATGGACCGTCAGATCCTTTATTGGATTATTATTCTATAGTGTCCTCCTTATTCAATAACCTTGTGAGCCTTTCCTCGGATACATAATGCTTTTGGTAAACTGTATCCTCTGTTTTCTCAAACATGCTCTGTTTTCGAGCTGGTGGTATTTACGATTGAAGCTTGTGGTATATGTTTCCACGATACCCTGACGGGTTGAACCTATGCCTTTCTTAATCGGTGTGAACCCGAAAGTTTTCACAGGTCATACTCCTCTGGTAATTCACTAGGTAGGTTTTGACACTGAAATCATTTTTATCTAGAGAAGTGAATGAAAGGTTATGCATTGAAGAAGTGGGAGTCGACCTTGAACTTTGTGTTCACGCCCATGGACACGATGTAGATCTTATCATTAGAGCTTCTCTTAGATTAGATTTTCCCTTGGTATAAGTTCTTATATCTGGGATCCGCCTTTTGCAATCGTGGTTTCAACCATATGTTCTTCTTTGACCCCATTTCACGGGCAAGTTTCAATACTTGTCTTCTGTGGATCAAAATACCACTCCAACCTTTACTTTGATCTTCCGTCGAGTATTACACCATGGTACATCGATGATATCAAGTACTACATAACCTCTTATGAGTTCTTCATCAAGTACTACATTCTCACTGATTCCAATTTTTCACGGGCTCTGAGTTATTAAACACTCAGAAACCGATAACTGAACCGAGTCCACACTACGGTTCAACAACTATTATAAATCTTCTTTGCTTACGAGTTTGTACCCGATCACATCCTTCCTACCCTATTTGGAAATATCATCACTGTTATGATTTTAACTGTGCTACCTGGTCCTTATTCCCGGAGCACAACTTTCGACGATGAGCTAAGCTTACGTCGATCTTCCTCATCATACCATTTTGCCTTAAACAACAAGCTTGGTTTCGAGTTTGTGTCATACCCTTGGGTTCAATAACCTTTTGCTTCATCATTCATTTGGCTTGATGTCATCGCCGACCGATTACATCTTCATGAAATCTCTCAACAATTGTGTCGTGATCATCGTCGGCATTCTGAGCTCTTCCAGGATGTCAATTGAGTTCATTATGAGAAATACCATCCTTTCCCTCGATGATCTGTGTTATCGTCGACCACTTTATTGACTTCCCTCCAACACAAACGTATTCATGTTTTGTGCTATACTTTGAGATCCTTGCTATCCAGCAATTATTCTTCTTTACCTTGGAGTATTACTATCTTATATGTCAAGAAGGTCATGAGAATTGCTCCACCTCTATTCCTTCTTGGTTTCTGTGTTGATTCTAGCCGAGATACCAACAGGTGAATGGTGCTGCTTGGATTCTACACTTCTAGCAACCATATTTCTTTGAAGTTAATGGTCGACATTTCATTCTTAGACCATTGGTTATAGAATCACCATTCTTACATCGGTCATGCTACCTAAGCCCATATTTCGGGTGCACCTTTCAACCAATGTTTAATTGGGTATGTTTTCCTCGAGCATACCTCATTATATCATTTGATCTGACAAATGTTATCTCCCTGTTCACATAATTGTGGAAATCCATCTTTTGGAAATCTCGATGAATTGTCGCTAAATTCATCAGCTGCCTCCTCACCCTCTCCTTGTTTTAATGATGAACCCTTGTTTTGGAACTCGCTTCCATAGTACATTTCTTGAGAATCTTACAATGACATCTCGTAAATTGGTGTTGCAACTTTTCTTTTCAGGGATCCCGTGTCTGAGTTATCTTGATACCAATCAGATCTGAATCTCGGTCAGATATGATGGTTGGAACATATTTTCAAGAGTTATAACATTGATCCTCATATGACCCGGTAAGGTGATGTCATGCACACCTGACCGGAGGACCAAGTGTTATAGTTTCCTTTTTAAAAAGGTTAACCATTTTTCCATGAGGAAATTGAAAGCCTTGTTTAATAAGTTTATCCCAATGGATCCTTTGTGCATCCAAATTCTGAACCTTACTTGATGACCATGCCAATGCTATCTCGAAGCATGTCTGTGGTACTCTGACCATCGATAAGAACATTTTAAGCACCATGCTAAATTTCCTTTATCAATTATTCAAATGCCGTTGATTGGGTAATGTCATGAACTTCCTCTCCCGTTACCTAAATGGTTTTCTATGTTGTATCCTGTCATGGATATCATGCTCTGCTTGTCCTTGTGGAGGATATACCCCTGAAAAATGTGTTTAAACACATTTCCTCTCCATCGTTCTGTTTAATCTGATGATCACCTTTTTCTTTCTATTGTTATGTTTAACCTTTCTAGTGATCTATATGATCTAAGCAGCAATATTCTCCTGCTTATGTAAACACCTCGGTGTACAACTCTATCAGTAAGACCCTGTTACTATTGTTGATGACATTCCGGTAACCACCGATGGACGAGAACTTTGCCTATTGGCCCGCCTCGTCCTAACGAGCAGGATAATGGTTCTCTTTGTCCCTCGCCCTTGGTACCGAGGTTGTTGCCGACATAACTAACATGCTATCCTCTGACATGCCTTGCTTACATGATCGTGCAAGACGTCACCGCCTTTCCTACTTTTAACCACATGGTGGGCCCATAACCCACAGTTCCACAGGATCGTAACCTGACTCTCATGTACCCCTGTTCCCAAGGTTGTTCCTCACGCATGGCCTCGTAGGTAATTCATGAGCCACCTTCCGAGAGATCATCAAATCTTTTACCAGGCACAATACTTATTCCCGTTGCTTTGAGCCCCTTTCACACCCTCTTTCACGCATCGAACGGTTGCCTGCCCGCTCGAAACTTCCCATGATACCTCATTACTTTGCTCTCGGTATTTTCTTAAGTTTCAATTCGAGAGTTACTTTCCACCACCTTCCCCGATGTTATCGACCAGGTAGTCAACCTTGCCGATGTCCGTTCTCCCCGAATACTCCCCCTTTATTCTTTCATAAGTACGATAGAGTTTCTGTAGAAAGGATACCGACTTCATCATGATGACATGAAGCTGAGAAATGGAGACATCAACGTAATGGATCGACCTCTTCGAGAAGGACAACCAAGACCGAGAAGATTCGTTAGAATTTCTTAACCAAATCCTTTCCTCCTTACTCCCCCTCTTAAATCTCGGGACGAGATTTCTTGTAGTGGAGGAGAATTGTGACGCCCGGATAATTAAGCTACAGTAACCCTCTACTAATGTTGCCACGTCACCATGATTACTGTTGATAATCTCGCGATGATTCAAAACTCGTTCAAATTCAAATTTGAAATAAAGTCAAACTAGAAGAGTTTACAAAAGTCAAAACTAAAATGTTCTAAATGTAGCAAGTAATTCATAATAAATATTGGTGGAGAAACCAAACCTTTAAAACATGTTTAAATGCTCAAAAGTAATTAACCTAATGGCTAAAACAATTAGATAAATGACTTTTGTATTTATAAAATCCTAAACTAATTTATTTGGAAGTCAAGCTTTTATGGAGAGGCTTAATTTACAACACTAATTTAGGCACTAATTATTTATTATATAGATTGAAAATAAATTGGAAGTTAAAAGAAAACAGAAAAGAAAATAAATAAAAGAGCGAAAATACAAAAGAGGAAAACAAACAAAAAAGAGAGGAAAGGAAAACCCCCCGGGGCTCCGGCCCAGCAGGCCACCGGCCCAACTGGGCCACGACCCACCAGGCCGGCCCACACCGCCCCACTCCCTTATCTCCCCTTCCCCCGTAACCTAATCCAACCACCCCCACTCCCCCCCCGCAAAATATCCTCCCCGTCTCCCCCGATTGGATCGGGAGGAGACCACCGCGCCCGGAGCCGACGCCGCCTCGTGGGGCCTCCCTCACCTCGCCTTCCTCTTCGTCGTCGACCGCGTCCCCGACACCCACCTCGAGCACCATTGCCCCGGACCCTACCTCCCCCTCGTGAGCGCCCCTCCTCTCTCCGCCCTGGACCGCACCCGCACGTGCACCGTGGCCGTCCGTTGCTGCTCTCGCCGCGCCCCGCGCGCCCCGCTCCACTCCACTCGAGCGGCCCGCGCTCGCCATGGCCTCGCCCCGCTTCGGCCCCTCCTGCCTCTCGCGCGCCTCGCCTCCATCGCTGCGCGCCGCCACTCCCCGATACCCCCGCGTCGGCTCCGCTCTTCGTTGCCACGGCTCGCCCCCCCCCCCCCCGCCGCGCCTCCACCGCATCCCTCGCCGGCACCCGTGCGGTCCCCACCGCTCGCGCCCACAGCCACCACGCTAGGCGCCCTACTACGCCGATGGTCGCGCGCCGCCTTGCCGTCGTTGCGCTGCGCGCGTCGCCCCCACCGTCCGCCCTCGCCTCCTCTGTGCCCCAGCCTCACCTCATCCGCCCCGACGCACCGTCCCGTCGCCCCGGCATCGCCTGCATCCCCACAGCCTCGCCCTGCCGTGGCCTCTCCGCTGCCACGTCGGTGCCGGCCGGCGCCGCGCCGGCGTCCTCCCCTCGCCGTGGCACTGACTGGCCGCGCCCAGTCCGGGTGCCCGTGCCCGCAACGGCACACTGCCCGCACCCGCTCTGGTTGGCCTTTGGCCCTAGGAAAAACGGGGCCCCCACCCCATAACAATTTTTTAAAGGAATAAAAAATATATAATAAAAATAAAAATAAATAATTAAAGAAATAATTAACTTAATTAATTTTGATTAACTAAACTATACAACTAACTAAACTAATTAAACATTAGTTGTCTAATTAACCTGGTTAGTTAATTAGCTAATTAATTAGTATGACAGTGGGGCCCACCCCTTAATTTATACTAATTAGGTTAATTAATATGTCTAATTAAAATGTGTCACTGACCAGTGGGACCCACTGGTCAGGTTGACCAGTCAACCCTATTGATTGTTGACGTCAGCATGACATCATGCTGATGTCATAAATCCATTTTCAGACTAAATTAAATAATTAATTAAATTTCAGAAATTAATAAAATCTTTGGAAAATCATATCTTTTAATCCATAACTCGGATTAAATTATTTTCAACATGAAAGTTGCTCAGAACGACGAGACGAATCCGGATACGCAGCCTGTTCGTCCGCCAAACATCCCTAGCATAGCAAACACGCAACTTTCCCCCTCCGGTTCATCTGTCCTAAAACACGAAACACCGGAAATACTTTGCCAGATGTTTTCCCCCCTTCACCGGTACCACCCCGTACCGCGTTAGGGCACACCTAGCATCACGCTTTGTCATGTCATGCAATGTCATGCATTTGTTTGCATTATATTTATTGTTTCTCCCCCTCTTCTCTCGCTAGATACCGAGACCGACGACGCTGCTACCCAGTACGACTATCAAGTTGACGACCCCTCTCTCTTGCCAGAGCAACCAGGCAAGCCCCCCCTTTAATCACCAGATATCGCCTACTCTTCTCTCTACTGCTTGCATTAGAGTAGTGTAGCATGTTACTGTTTTCCATTAATCCTATCCTGATGCATATCCTTTCCTTGCTACTACTATTGTTACCTTTACCTGCAATCCTAATGCTTAGTATAGGATGCTAGTTTATCATAAGTGGCCCTACAATCTTGTCCGTCTGCCATGATATACTATCGGGCCGTCATCGCTCGGGAGGTGATCACGGGTATATACTATATACTTTATACATGATACATGTGGTGACTAAAGTCAGGTCGGCTCGTGGAGCACCCGCGAGTGATTCACGGATTGGGGGCTGAAAGGACCTTTGTCCCAATGGCCCTCTGTGTGGATCTTTGTGGCGAAGCGACAGGGCAGGTTGAGACCACCTAGGAGAGAGGTGGGCCTGGCCCTGGCCGGCGTTCGCGGTTATTTCAAGATAACACGTTTAACAAGATCTTGGTATTTGATCTGAGTCTGGCCACTGGCCTATACGCACTAACCATCTACGCGGGGACAGTTATGGGCACTCGACGTCGTGGTATCAGCCGAAGCCTTCGTGACGTCAGCGACTGAGCGGCGCGCGCCGAATTGGAACGTAAGCCTGCTCTTGTATTAAGGGGGCTAGTTCTGCTTCCGGCCGCCCACGCAACATGAAGGTGTGCAATGGGCGATGGGCCCAGACCCCTGCGCCATAGGATTTAGACCAGCGCGCTGACCTCTCTGTTGTGCCTAGGTAGGGCTGCGACGTGTTGATCTTCCGAGGCCGGGCATGACCCAGAAAAGTGTGTCCGGCCAAATGGGATCGAGCGTGTTGGGTTATGTGGTGCACCCCTGCAGGGAAGTTAATCTATTCGAATAGCCGTGATCTTCGGTAACAGGACGACTTGGAGTTGTACTTTGACCTTATGACAACTAGAACCGGATACTTAATAAAACACACCCTTCCAAGTGCCAGATACAACTGGTGATCGCTCTCTAACAGGGCGACGAGGAGAGGATCATCGGTTAGGATGTTGCTATGCGATGCTACTTGGGGAACTTACCATCTACTCTCTTCTACATTCTGCAAGATGGGGGTGGCCAGAAGCGTAGTCTTCGAAAGGACTAGCTATCCCCCTCTTATACCGGCATTCTGCAGTTCAGTCCACATATGATACCCTTATTCCATTTGATACCAATGCATACATATGTAGTGTAGCTCCTTGGTTGCGGGTACTTTGGATGAGTACTCACGGTTGCTTTGCTCCCTCTTTTCCCCCTTTCTATACTCGATTGCCGCGACCAGGCGTTGGAGCCTAGGAGCCAGTCGCCACTGTCGATGATGACTACTACTACTCGGGAGGTGCCTACTACTACGTGCAGCCCGCTGACGACGACCAGGAGTAGTTTTGGAGGATCCCAGGCAGGAGGCATGCGCCTCTTTCGATCTGTATCCCAGTTTGTGCTAGCCTTCTTAAGGCAAACTTGTTTAGCTTATGTATGTACTCAGATATTGTTGCTTCCGCTGACTCGTCTATGATCGAGCTCTTGTATTTGATCCCTCGAGGCCCCTGGCTTGTAATATGATGCTTGTATGACTTATTTTATTTGTAGAGTTGTGTTGTGATATCTTCCCGTGAGTCCCTAATCTTAATCGTACACGTTTGCGTGTATGCTTAGTGTACGATTGAATCGGGGGCGTCACAGGGACGGACGGAGCTGTGTTGGCGGGAGGGGAGTGATCGACCACCGTGTCCACAGGGTGGTCTTGTGCAGCAGCGGGTTGTGCCCGCGCAGTATGAGGTCGCCGGGGCATGAACGGGAGCGTGAGCTCGTCGTCAAGGTGGGCATTGGATCAGGTGGCGACGCACTGGATGGATCGCGAAAGGGAAAGCGACGCTCGTCGAAGACGACATGACCAGGGACGAAGCTAGAAAAAAAGTCTACTGGGGTCATGTCTATGACAGTGGGGTCATCTTTCATAAATGAATAGTCATTAGTACTAAACTAATGAAGGATTGCCTAATTTCATTGGGGTCAATTGACCCCAATGCTTACCAAGTAGCTCCGTCCCTGGACATGACGAGAGATGATCACTCGCCCGGTTGCAGGGTTGAGACATCTATATCCCTTATGATCGGTGGCATAGCCGAGGAGAACGCACGGCGCCGAGCGCGGGGCGAGCTTGTGAGGGGTTGTGGCTATGAGGTTGGGGAAGCATAGACACCCAAAAACGCGCATGGTTGTGTAGTCGGGGTGAACACCGTACAGAAGGAAGAACGGTGTCTGGTCATGGCGAAGTCGGCACGGCCGTTGGTTGAGTAGGAAGGTAGAGGTTTGCAGCGCTTCTGCCCAGTAGGAGAACGGCATCTGGGCATGGGTTAGCAGTGCTCTGGCGATGTCATTGAGTGTATGGAGCGCGCGCTCGGCGCGTCCGTTCTATGGAGACGTGTACGGGCACTACATGCATAGGGCAATGCCGAGCGAGGCGAAAAGGGCACGTGAGGAAGCATTGTCGAATTCTTTACCGTTGTCTATTTGGATTGTGAGGACAGGGAGATTGAAGTGGTTTTTGACGAATGCGATGAAATTGCGTATGGTAGGAAAAACGTCTGATTTGTGGCGAAGAGGGAATGTCCATGCAAAATGACTATAGTCGTCGACCAACAATAGATAGTATTGACAACCAGAATTGCTAGGTACGGGGGAGGTCCAAACATCACTGTGTACAAGCTGAAACGGAAAGTAAGATACATGCAATGATGAACTAAAGGGTAGTCTAGTGCTTTTGCCGAGCTGACACGCCTGACACACGCCGATGGTGCTGGGTTCTGGGGTGATGACGGAGGGGCGCAGGGTCCGGTCGAGGGAGTCGATGGCGGGATGAACTATGCGTTGGTGCCAAAGGTCACGCGAGACCGCGGTGAGCGCGTGGTGAGCATGGGTCGGTGGCGTGTACGCTAGGGGGTAGAGCTCATCGCCGACGTCATTACAACGGAGGATCACCTTCCTCGTTCTTCGATCCTTGAAAGAGAAGCCAAGATCATCAGACTCCACATTAACTGGGTTATCATGGGCGAGAGCTTTGACAGAAAGTAGGTTTTTGATGAGGTATGGGGAGACGAGGATGTTATTGAGGTGGAGCGGGGAGTGGGATGTAGGTATGGTGGTGTGACCGGTGTGCGTTATTGCAAGCGACGATCCATCACCGACTACTATGCGATGAGACTAGCAAGGGTTTGCGGAGGAGAGAATACCTATTGACGACGCCATCTGCGATGAAGCGCCTGTGTCCAGGTACCAGTCGGTGCTCGGGGGAGACGGTTGCTGCTGCTGCACCGTCTTGTTGTTGAGCACGGCGATGAGGGCGCTCTGGTCCCACGCTGAGGCTGAGGACGAGGGCAGGGGAGCAGGCGCGGGCGCGGGCGCGGCGTTGTAGAGCGGGTGTGGGGGCACGGCCGGGTACCAGGCAGTGGGCGGGGTAGTATTGTAGGCGCCGGGCATCCCCTCCAGGGCTTGGCCCAAGGATGCCGGAGCCTGGGGCGTGGGGGCGCCATGGCATGGGCCATGCGTGCACCATGCCAGTCCATGGAGCGGGTGCGGGAGCAGCAGGACGAGGAGCTTGGGTGCCCCCGCCAGAGTTGTGGCCCCCGCCGGAGTTGTTGCCCCTCCCGCGGCCGCGTCGACCACCGCGCTGCCCGCGGTTGGTGCCGCCGCCCTGTCCAGGAGTAGCGGGACCCCCAGGATTTTTGGTGTTGGCGAGGGCCCGAGCAGCATGGAGAGCCGTGTCGGTGGTGGTGTCTGCGGCGAGCTGGCTCTCCTCAAGAAGAAAGGCGCGGCAATGCAGGAGCGACGGGAATGGAGTCTGCATGGTGAGAATTGGCACGGCATACCTGAACTGGGGGTGAAGCCCACGGATCATGTTGAGAACCTGGTCGCGGTCGTTGACAGCGGCACCGAGCTCGGTGAGGCGATCGGACCTCTTCTTTGAGACGTGCGAAGAAGGAGAGGATGGAGGAGCCGCCTTGCTCGATGCGCCGGAACTCGGTGGAGAGCACCACCACCAGATGCTCGGCGTTCTCCAGGAAGAGGTCGCAGATGGAGCTCCAGACGACGGCGGCCATGGCGCCTCGCTGATCGATCAGGCCAAACACCTCCGGAGTGACGCGGTTGTACAGCCATGAGACGATGTGGGCATTGATACATCTCCAATGTATCTATATTTTTTGATTGCTCCATGCTATATTATCTACTGTTTTGGACATTATTGGGCTTTATTATTCACTTTTATATTATTTTTGGGACTAACCTATTAACCGGAGGCCCAGCCCAGAATTGCTGTTTTTTGCCTGTTTTAGGGTTTCGAAGAAAAGGAATATCAAACAGAGTCCAAACGGAATGAAACCTTCGGGAACGTGATTTTCTCACCGAATACAACTCAGGAGACTTGGACCCTACGTCAAGCTAACTAACAGGAGGCCACGAGGTAGGGGGCACGCCTGCCCCCCCAGGAGCGCCCTCCACCCTCGTGGGCCCCCTATTGCTCCATCGGCATAATTCTTCCTCCTATATATACCCACGTACCCCCAAACGATCAGAACAGGAGCCAAAACCCTAATTCCACCGCCGTAACTTTCTGTATCCACGAGATCCCATCTTAGGGCCTGTTCCGGAGCTCCGCCGGAGGGGGCATCGATCACGGAGGGCTTCTACACCAACACCATAGCCTCTCCAATGAAGTGTGAGTAGTTTAGTTCAGACCTACGGGTCCATAGTTAGTAGCTAGATGGCTTCTTCTCTCTTTTTGGATCTCAATACAACGTTCTCCCCCTCTCTTGTGGAGATCTATTCGATGTAATCTTGTTTTTGCGGTGTGTTTGTTGAGACCGATGAATTGTGGGTTTATGATCAAGTCTATCTATGAATAATATTTGAATCTTCTCTGTATTCTTTTATGTATGATTGGTTATCTTTGCAAGTCTCTTCGAATTATCAGTTTGGTTTGGCCTACTAGATTGATCTTTCTTGCAATGGGAGAAGTGCTTAGCTTTGGGTTCAATCTTGCGGTGTCCTTTCCCGGTGACAGTAAGGGCAGCAAGGCACGTATTGTATTGTTGCCATCGAGGATAACAAGATGGGGTTTTCTTCATATTGCATGAGTCTATCCCTCTACATCATCTCATCTTGCTTAAGGCGTTACTCTATTTTTAACTTAATACTGTAGATGCATGCTGGATAGCGGTCGATGAGTGGAGTAATAGTAGTAGATGCAGGCAGGAGTTGGTCTACTTGTCTCGGACGTGATTCCTATATACATGATCATACCTAGATATTGTCATAACTATGCTCAATTCTGTCAATTGCTCAACAGTAATTTGTTCACCCACCGTAGAATACTTATGCTCTCAAGAGAAGCCACTAGTGAAACCTATGGCTCCCGGGTCTATCTTTATCATATTAATCTCCTACTACTTAGTTATTTACTTTTCTATTTACTTTGCCTTTATTTTACTTTGCATCTATATCATAAAAACACCAAAAATCTTATCTTATCATATCTATGAGATCTCACTCTCGTAAGTGGCCCTATAGGGATTGACAAACTCTATTTGCGTTGGTTGCGAGGATTTATTTGTTTTGTGCAGGTACGAGGAAAGCCAACGCAGTGCTAAAAGAGGTAGCAAGAAAGATTTCTGGCGCCGTTGCCGGGGAGGTCTACGCAAAAAGTCAACATACCAAGTACCCATCACATACCCTTATCTCCCGCATTACATTATTTGCCATTTGCCTCTCGTTTTCCTCTCCCCCCAATTCACCCTTGCCGTTTTATTCACCCTCTCTCAATCCTCCCTCTCTTTCTCTATTTGCCTCTTTTTGTCCGCTTGCTTTTTGTTTGCTTGTGTGTTAGTTTGCTTGTTTGTCGCGATGGCTCAAGATAATACTAAATTGTGTGACTTCACCAATACCAACAACAATGATTTTATTAGCACTTCGATTGCTCCTCTTACCGATGCTGAATCTTATGAAATTAATACTGCTTTGTTGAATCTTGTGATGAAATATCCGTTCTCCAGCCTTCCTAGTGAAGATGCCACTACCCATCTAAATAGCTTCGTTGATTTGTGTGACATGCAAAAGAAGAAAGATGCAGATAATGATATTGTTAAATTGAAGCTATTTCCTTTTTCACTTAGAGATCATACTAAAGCTTGGTTTTCGACTTTGCCTAAAAATAGTATTGATTCATGGAATAAGTGCAAATATGCTTTTATCTCTAAGTATTTTCCTCCCGCTAAGGTCATCTCTCTTAGAAATGATATTATGAACTTTAAGCAACTTGATCATGAACATGTTGCACAAGCTTGGGAGAGAATGAAATTAATGATACGTAATTACCCTACTCATGGTTTAAATTTGTGGATGATCATACAAATTTTTTATGCCGGATTGAATTTTGCTTCTAGAAATCTTTTAGATTCGGCCGCGGGAGGCACTTTTATGGAAATCACCTTAGGAGAAGATACTAAACTCCTAGATAATATTATGGTTAATTATTCTCAATGGCATACTGAAAGATCTACTAATAAAAAGGTGCATGTGATAGAAGAAATTAATGTTTTGAGTGGAAAGATGGATGAACTTATGAAATTATTTGCTAATAAGAGTGTTTCTTATGATCCTAATGATATGCCCTTGTCTACTTTGATTGAGAATAATAATGAATCTATGGATGTGAATTTTGTTGGTAGGAACAATTTTGGTAATAATGCGTATAGAGGAAATTTCAATCCTAGGCCTTATCCTAGTAATCCCTCTAATAATTATGGTAATTCCTACCACAATTCTTATGGAAGTTATAATAAGATGCCCTCTGCTTTTGATTCTAATATTAAAGAATTTATTACTTCGCAAAAGAATTTTAATGCTATGATTGAAGAAAAATTGCTTAAGACTGATGATTTGGCTAGGAACGTTGATAGAATTGCTCTTGATGTTGATTCATTAAAACTTAGATCTATTCCACCTAAGCATGATATCAATGAGTCTCTCAAAGCCATGAGAATTTCCATCAATGAGTGCAAAGAAAGAACCGCTAGGATGCGTGCTAAGAAAGATGCCTTTATAAAAGTGTGTTCTTCTAGTTGCTATGAAAATAATGATAAAGATCTAAAAGTTATTGATGTGTCCCCTATTAAATCTTTGTTTTGCAATATGAATCTTGATAGTGATGGGACTGAATATGATCCACATTTACCTAGAAGGCGTTCCAAGAATTCTGAATCTTTTGATCTTGATGCTAAATTTGATAAAAGTGGGATTGAAGAAATTAAAACCCTAGATGTTGCTAAACCCACTATTATGGATTTCAAGGAATTTAACTATGAAAATTGCTCTTTGATTGATTGTATTTCCTTGTTGCAATCCGTACTAAATTCTCCTCGCGCTTATAGTCAGAATAAAGCGTTTACTAAACATATCGTTGGTGCCTTGATGCAATCTTATGAAGAAAAACTTGAATTGGAAGTTTCTATCCATAGAAAACTTTATGATGAGTGAGAACCAACTATTAAAATTAAAATTAAAGATCATGAATGCTATGCTTTATGTGATTTGGATGCTAGTGTTTCCACGATTCCAAAGACTTTGTGTGATTTGTTAGGTTTCCGTGATTTTGATAATTGCTCTCTAAACTTGCACCTTGCGGATTCCACTATTAAACCTATGGGAAGAATTAATGATATTCTTATTGTTTCAAGTAGGAATTATGTGCCCGTACATTTTATTGTTCTTGACATAGATTGCAATCCTTCATGTCCTATTATTCTTGGTAGACCTTTCCTTAGAACGATTGGTGCAATTATTGATATGAAGGAAGGAAATATTAGATTCCAATTTCCGTTAAGGAAAGGCATGGAACACTTTCCTAGAAAGAAAATTAAATCATCTTATGAATCTATTATGAGAGCCACTTATGGATTACCTACCAAAGATGGCAATACCTAGATCTATTCTTGCTTGTTATGCCCAGCTAGGGGCGTTAAACGATAGCGTTTGTTGGGAGGCAACCCAATTTTATTTTTATTCCTTGATTTTTTCTCCTGCTTAGTAATAAATAAATTATTTAGCCTCTGTTTTGGTTGTGTTTTTTTGTGTTTAATTAGTGTTTGTGCCAAGTAGAACCGTTGGGAAGACTTGGGGAAAGTCTTGTTGAACTTGCTGTAAAAAAACAGAAACTTTAGCGCTCACGAGAACAACTGTCATTTTTATTTGGAAAGTGCTATTTAGTTAATTATTTTTGCAGATAATTAATAGATAACTTCCTCACGTCCAGAAATTTATTTTAGAATTTTTGGGGTTCCAGATCTTGCGCTAGCTACAGATTACTACAGACTGTTATGTTTTTGACAGATTCTGTTTTGCGTGTGTTGTTTGCTTATTTTGATGAATCTATGGCTAGTAAATTAGTGTATGAACCATAGAGAAGTTGAAATACAGTAGGTATAACACACATATAAATAAAGAATGATTTCATTACAATACCTTGAAGTGGTATTTTGTTTTCTTTCGCTAACGGAGCTCACGAGATTTTCTACTTTAAGTTTTGTGTTGTGAAGTTTTCAAGTTTTGGGTATAGATTTGATGGATTATGGAACAAGGAGTGGCAAGAGACTAAGCTTGGGGATGCCAATGGCACCCCCAAGATAATCTAAGGACACCTAAAAGCCAAAGCTTGGGGATGCTCCGGAAGGCATCCCCTCTTTCGTCTACTTCTATCGGCAACTTTACTTGGAGCTATATTTTTATTTGCCACATGATATGTGTTTTGCTTGGAGCGTCTTGTATTATTTGAGTCTTTGCTTGTTAGTCTACCACAATCATCCTTGCTGTACACACCTTTTGAGAGAGCCATACATGATTTGGAATTTGTTAGAATACTCTATGTGCTTCGCTTATATCTTTTGAGTTATATAATTTTGCTCTAGTGCTTCACTTATATCTTTTAGAGCACGGTGGTGGATTTGTTTTATAGAAACTATTGATCTCTCATGATTCACTTAGATTATTTTGAGAGTCTTAATAGCATGGTAATTTGCTTATAATCCTAATATGCTTGGTATGCAAGATTAATAATAAAACTTTCTTATGAGTGTGTTGAATACTAAGAGAAGTTTGATGCTTGATGATTGTTTTGAGACATGGAGGTAATAATATAAAAGTCGTGCTAGTTGAGTAGTTGTGAAATTGAGAAATACTTGTGTTAAGGTTTGCAAGTCCCGTAGCATGCACGTATGGTAAACGTTATGCAACAAATTTGAAACATGAGGTGTTATTTGATTGTCTTCCTTATGAGTGGCGGCCGGGGACGAGCGATGGTCTTTTCCTACCAATCTATCCCCCTAGGAGCATGCGCGTAGTACCGAGGTTTTTGATGACTTGTAGATTTTTGCAATAAGTATGTGAGTTCTTTATGACTAATGTTGAGTCCATGGATTATACGCACTCTCACCCTTCCATCCTTGCTAGCCTCTTCAGTACCATGCATTGCCCTTTCTCACATTGAGAGTTGGCGCAAACTTCGCCGGTGCATCCAAACCCCGTGATATGATACGCTCTTTCACACATAAACCTCCTTATATCTTCCTCAAAACAGCCACCATACCTACCTATTATTGCATTTTCATAGCCATTCCAAGATATATTGCCATGCAACTTTCCATCATTCCGTTCATCATGACACATTCATCATTGTCATGTTGCTTAGCATGATCATGTAGTTGACATAGTATTTGTGGCAAAGCCACCGTTCATAATTCTTTCATACATGTCACTCTTGGTTCATTGCATATCCCGGTACACCGCCGGAGGCATTCATATAGAGTCATCTTTGTTCTAGTATCGAGTTGTAATCATTGAGTTGTAAATAAATAGAAGTGTGATGATCATCATTTTCTAGAGCATTGTCCCAAGTGAGGAATATATAAAAAGAGGAAAGGTCATAGAAAAAAGAGAAGGCCCAAAAAGAAAGAGAAAGGCCATACACAAAAAAAGGCCAAAGAAAAAAATGAGAGAAAAAGAGAGAAGGGACAATGTTACTATCATTTGCCACACTTGTGCTTTAAAGTAGCACCATGATCTTCATAGTAGAGAGTCTCTCATGTTATCACTTTCATATACTAGCCGGATAAAAATTTCTACACTACAACTTCGTCAAAAGAGAGAAGTTAATGAGAGGTTATGCATTGAAGAAGAGGGAGTCGACCTTGTACTTTTTGTTCATGCCCATGGACACGATGTAGATCCTATCATGTAAGTTTCTTGTAATAATAACTTCCTTGATATAATATCATCTGGTATCTATGAAGTGATCCTTTGCAATCGTGGTTCCGACCATATTCTCTCCTTGATTCCATTTCTCACACAAGTTAAAGCACTTGTCATCTACAGATCAATATATCTCCGCACACCCCTATGTTTATCTTCCTTCGAGTATTACCCTCCGGTATCTCGAGAATATCAAAGAACTGTGTTGCTTCCTATGAGTCATCTTCTAGTATTGGTTCTCGCCGATTTCGGATTTCCCCAACACCTATAAGTGAATCGATTCTGCCTTCGATTCAATAACTCTAAGTAATTTTCGTGCTTACGAGTTGAATAATCCTTTAAGTCATTCCTAGCCCGATCGACTATATCATTATCGTGCTAAATTTTAACTGTGCTACCTGGTCCTTCCTGGAGCACAATTTTTCAATGATGAGCTAATCTTACGTCGATCTTCTTTGTCATATTGTTTTTCCTTGAACAGTAAGCTTGATTCTGAGTTTGTGTCATATTTGTGGTTTCGATAACCTTTCGCTTCATCATTCCTTTTGCTTTTTGTCATCCATGATCGATTAGATCTTAAGAAAACTCTCGACAATTGTAACGTGATCATCATCAAAATTCTGTGCTCTTCCAGGATATCAATCGAATTCATGTTGAGAAATAACACCTTTTCCCATCAATAAATTGTGTTGCCGTCGACAACGTCCTTGCCTTCATTCCAAACACAGACTTGGTCTTGTTTTGTGTTGTACCTTGAGTTCCTTGCTATCCAACTCATGTTATGATCTACCTTGGGGTATTACCATCTTTAGTGTCAAGAATGTCGTGAAAATTTCACCACCTCTTAAGAATTCTTGATATAGTAGTACTTCTTGCCATCTCCTTCATTTAATTTTGGAAATCCATGTTGATGGAAATTTCGACGAGTTGTTGAGCCCATCGGCCACATCCTCATCTTTTACATAATGAAGTTGTACGAGCTGTTCTAGCAGTTCTTCCTGGATCCTTTTGAGTTTCCGAAGTCCGACCTTTACCTGCTGACCATGTCGATGCTATCCTGAAGCATGACTGTGGTACTCAAACCTCAACTAGGAACATTGGAAGAAAAAAATCTTGACCAATTATCCAAACACCATGACATGGGTAACATGTTGAGTTTCGTCGCCCCTTTACCCAAATGGTTATCTACTTGTTGTCTTGTTGTGCATATCAATCTCTACTTGTCCTTTGGAAGGATATACTCTAATACTAAGTATAAACACCTTTTCTTTCCCATTGGTCGGATTAAAATAATAATAACATGTTCCTTTCCATTGTTTTGTTTAACCTTTCTTGTGATCTATATGACATAAGTAGTAATATTTCCCTGCTTATGGAAACACCTCGGTGTACAACTCTGTCAGCCTGTTACTATTGTTGATAACATTTCGGTAACCACCGATGGACGAGAACTTTGCCTATTAGTTCGCCTCATTTCAACGAGAAGGAAAATGGTTAACTTCATCCGTCGCCCTTGGTACCAACGTTGTTGCCAACATAACTGGCAGGCTATCCCCTGACCTGCCTTGCTGCCATGGCCGTACAAGATGTCACCGCTCTTCCCACTCCTAACCCACATGGTGGGCCCATAACCCATAGTTCCACAGGATCAAAACCTGACTCTTCTATATATCCCTATGTCCAAAGTTCTTTCTCGTGCGTGGCTTCTTAGGTAATTCATAAGCCACCTTCCTAGTGATCTATTCTGGTATCAGACGCAATACTTATTCTCGTTGCTCTGAACCCCCTTCACACTCTACTTCAGGCATCAAAACGATTGCTAACCCGTTTGAAACTTTCGTACCCTATTAGAAAGCTCCCGATGTGCTCCCGATGTGTTTCATGTAATCAACCCGAGAGATACTTTATGCTTCTTCCCCTAAGTTAACCGTGTGATGCTCAATCTTATTAACATCCATCCTTATAGAGTTTTCCCTCTTATCCCTTCATAAGTACGGAGAAGATCCTGAAGGAAGGACGACAACTTCATCATGATGCATGGCTGCAGAGAACTGAAGACATCAACGAGTGGGATCAACTACTTCGAGAAGAACAACCAAGGACGAGAAGATCCGTTAGAATTACGTAACCACAACTTTCCCCCTTACTCTACCTCCTAAATTTCGGGACGAGATTTCTTGTAGTAGAGGAGATTTGTAACACCCCGAGAATCTTGCTACAGTAATCCCCCCTAATGGTGGCCATGACATCTTGTTACAATGCAGTTTGCCACTTGTCCGAAATCAGAGTCAAATTCAAATTTTAAAATATAAAGTCCAGAAATTTAGCTCATCAAACACTAGGACAAAATGTGTTCAATATTCTAAATAATCCCCAGGTATTTGTTATGGTGAAACTAACTTTTGTTAAAGTGTTTAAAGGCACTAAAACAATTAAATCAAGGGCCAAAACATATTTAAAATGCTTTTTTAATTATAAAAATTCCCAAACCATTTTATTATATGCCAAACCTTTTTGTGACAGTGTCTAATTTAGCAACATTATTTGTGAACTAAGTTTCATATTTTAGGAAACTAGTTTGCTATTAAAACTAAAGGCAACGGATATAAATAGAGATAAAAAAAGAGGCCCACTACGCTCCTGAGCTCAAATGCACATTGCACTGAGGCCCAGCCCACCTCCAAGTTCCTCCACCTCCTGCTACAGAAGGCAGGGGCCGTGACGCTCATCCCCCGGCGCCATGGCCGGCGATGCACACGCGTCGGGCATCCACCCGAGCTTCGGAGAAGATAAGATCGACCCCCAGGCCCCCGCAATGAACCCTAGCCCCGTTTTCCCCTCTCCCTCGCTGGTCCTCTTCTCCACAACGATAGCAGTCGCAGCCGTTACCACGGCCTTGCCGTCCTCGCGGCGGTCGTCGTCCCCGCGTTGAGCTGGGACGTCCAGGAGCTTCACCACCATGGCCTCCTTCTTCTACGCTATTGGGTTAGACCGGGGAGGCCATGTACGCCCGCCATCGCCGTCGTCCCCGTCGCGTACATCTCCGGCCGCCGTCGTCGATTCCGACCGCCCCGGTCCGTCCCCGACCTTCCCGAGCACGCATACGGCTCCACGGTGAGCTTATCCACCGGATCCTTCCTTTCCCTACCCTATGACACGTAGGTCCCATTTAATTAGGTTAGTTTTATTTATTTATTTTTGGTACAGCCTATGATATGTAGGCCACCCCTATTTGACTAGTCAAGTTGACTTTGTCAACTCATTTTAGAATAAATTCAAAAAATCTAGAAAATCTTTTAAGACTTTAAAAGTCATAGAAATTAATCCGTAACTCGGATGAAAATAATTTATATATAAAAGTTGCTCAGAAAAATCCAGCGAATCCGATTACGCGGTCCGTTCATCTGTCACATGCCCCTAGCATGCTGAACATGGAACTTCCCTCCTTCGTTCATCTGTCTGACACAGGTCCGAAACAGGGAAAACATTCCCGGTTGTTTTCCCCCTTCACCGTTATCGTGTAGCCATACGTTAGGTCACTCCCGACACATCTTATTGCCATGTTATGCTTTGTGGTGCTATGTTGCTTTATATTTACTATTTCTTCTCCCTCTTCTCTCCAGTAGACCCCGAGACCGATGTTGCCCCTGTGATCGACTACGTCGACGACGACCCCTCCTTGCCAGAGCAACCAGGCAAGCAAACCCTCCTTGAGCATTCCGATATCGCCCATTTCTTCCCTCTCATGCTTGCATTAGAACTGCTACTGCTTTCTGTATGATCATACTCTGATGCATAGCCTGTTTTTGTTACCTGCTTATTGTTACCTTACATGCTTATCCTAAACTGCTTAATATAGGTTAGTTAGTGATCCATCAGTGACCCCCACCTTGTCCCAGTTGCCTCGCTTTATGTTCGATGACTCGATCAACATGATCGACGTTCAGGCCCCGACACCGCACATCACCCCCCTAGTTGTACGGCTCTGCGGAGTTATCATCGAGTGCCGAGGGTGGAACCTCTTACATCACTCCTGGTGAGATCTTTGTAGTGTAGCTATCCGGTCGAGGTCATCGAGGGTGATTTCCTCCTTAACCACTTCTGTTACGGCTTTGTCGTGCAACCCCTCAAGTGTGAACCTCGAGGGTGGATCCTCTTACGTTCACCTTGATGATAACATCTAGTGGAATTCATCGGGGGTGATTCCTCGGGTTTTCCCCTTGGTGTTAGACACATAGTTACTATGGTTACTATGATTTTGCACTGAGCCATGTTACTAAAGACGGGTCGGCCCTAAGGGGTACCCGCGCGAGCTTAATAGCGAGTGATGTGGAGTCGGGTTGACCTGGAAGGTGCCCGCGAGATACTTACGAGGCGTGGCCGGGCATTCTTAGCCCTTGCCGCAAGTACTCGAAACGGGGCAACAGGGTCACATCTTTCGTGAGTCTTTGTTTGTTACCGCGCGTTACTAATCCACTATGATTTGGATATTTGATCCGAGGGGCCTCTGGCCTGATAGCACTAACCATCACATGGGCATAGTATGGGCGTTCTGCGTCGTATGCATCAGCCGAAGCTTAATAGACGTCAGCGACTGAGCGGCGCGCGCCGGGTTGGACTAGTAAGCACCTGCCTTTTTTAAGGAGGTAGCTAGGTCTGCTCACCGGCTGCCTACGCAACATGTAGGAGTTCCTGGGGAGATGGCCCATGACCCCTGGGGGCATAGGTTTAGTCCGGCGTGCTTGACCTCTCTATTAAGCCTGGGTCGGGTTGCGGCGTATTGTTTGGCCGAGGCCGGGCATGACCCAGGAAAGTGTGTCCGATCGGAGTTAATCGAGTGTGATGGGTAAGTTGGAGCATCCCTGTAGGGAAGAAAACATCTATCGATAGCCTGTCCTACGGTAACGGACACTTGGAGTTGTATCCCGATCGATACAACTAGAACTGGATGCTTGAGATGAGACATGGATATGAGATGATAACTGAATAGTATGGCTCTGGGATTGCTTTCTCGTAGGGAGTCGAGAAAGGATCTCTGGCCGAGGTTGATAACACTTCTACTACTTTACTTTATGCTACTCTACTCCCTCCTGTTGCTGCAAGATGGTGGTTTTCAGAAGATGCTAGTCTTCGATTGGCTAGGCTTTCCCCTTCTCTTCTGGCATTCTGTAGTTTAGTCCACAGATACAACCCATTCCTTTGATACGGATGCATACTTAGTTTAGATCTGATGTAAGTCTTGCGAGTACTTTGGATGAGTACTCACGGTTGCTTTGCTACTT
The DNA here is from genome assembly GCA_034509565.1 of Triticum monococcum. Classification (NCBI taxonomy): domain Eukaryota; kingdom Viridiplantae; phylum Streptophyta; class Magnoliopsida; order Poales; family Poaceae; genus Triticum; species Triticum monococcum. Next base: position 638,480,134 of record CM067843.1, read on the forward strand.
CTTTTCCCCCATACCCGATTGTTGCGACCAGATGACGGATCCCATTAGCTAGACGACGCCAGTGATGACTACTACTACCTGGAAGATGCCTACTACTACGTGAAGACCGCAGACGACTAGGAGTAGTTAGGAAGCTCCCAGGAAGGAGGCCTTGCCTTTTCGATCGTTGTTGCTTTTGTGCTAGCCTTCTTAAGGCAAACTTGTCTAAGTTATGTCCGTACTCAGATATTGTTGCTTCCGCTGACTCTTGTGTATTCGAGCTTATGTATTCGAGCCCTCGAGGCCCCTAGCTTGTAATATAAAGTTTGTATTATTTTAATTCGTGTCTAGAGTTGTGTTGTGATATCTTCCCGTGAGTCCTTGATCTTGATCGTACACATTTGCGTGTATGATTAGTGTACGGTAGAATCGAGGGCGTCACACTCAACAGTAATTTGTTCACCCACCGTAGAATACTTATGCTCTCGAGAGAAGCCACTAGTGAAACCTATGGCCCCGGGTCTATCTTTATCATATTAATCTCCTGCTACTTAGTTATTTACTTTGCTATTTACTTTGTGCTTATTTTTTACTTTGCATCCTTATCATAAAAATACCAAAAATATTATCTTATCATATCTATCAGATCTCACTCTCGTAAGTGGCCCTATAGGGATTGACAACCCCTATTTGCGTTGGTTGCGAGGATTTATTTGTTTTGTGCAGGTACGAGGGACTTGCGCGTAGCCTCCTACTGGATTGATACCTTGGTTCTCAAAAACTGAGGGAAATACTTACGCTACTTTGCTGCATCATCCCTTCCTCTTCGGGGAAAACCAACACAGTGCTAAAAGAGGTAGCAGGCATCATCCTGGAGCTAATACGGGTCTTGGGACCATGGCGGTCCGGTGAGGTGGTCGCCTACCACCTGCTTCTGGAACATCACCTCAAACAAGGTACGCCAGTGGGAGAAATTGGGAGGGTTCGGCGATAGCACGATGGGGACGTGCTGGTTGATGAAGATGCCCGCCAATGGAGAGGCGGGCGGCGGCGCTGCGGAAGTGGAGGCGCCGGCATCGGAGACGAAGAGTGCTCCGCGGTTGAAAACGGAGGGGGTCAGGAGAGCTGGGTTGGAAGGCTGGGTCACCGGCGTGGCCGGCGTGCGGGGTGCGCCGCCAGTGCCACTGCCAGGGCGTGGGGGAGGAGGTGGAGGAGGTGGTGGCATCGACATGGCTCGGCTAAGCAATTGGAATGGGCAGCGGAAGAGGTCTATAGGCTGGAGAAGGGTCCAGTGTCTGATACCATGTGGACGAGACAAAGAATGAGCAATCCACCTTAGGTGGTGCTGTGATTGATCTCTTCTTATATAGGGCCAGCACAGAGGGAGCGCCGAGCGCTAGCGAGATTGCGTAGTCGATTGTGGAGATCGTGTACAGGAGCATGCAGGACGTGGGCGAGCGGGGGTTCTAATCTATACAACTAACATTGACCACAGGACACAACTAAAAAAGCGCGTTGATCCAGAGCAACAAGACGACATAATGTTATATCCAACCCAAAGCCAAACTACTAGTGCTTGCAATGGGGTCGATGATTGTGCCGATGGAGCCGATCACAAACGTCGACGACGGCAACGACGATCCACCGCCCTCCCATGCAGCTCGCCAGCGGCATCCTAAGTTCCCAAACATGGTAGTAGTGCCACTCCTGAAGAAGGTACGAAACTGAACCTTCTTGTGGCTACATTCCTTCGGGCTTCGGCCAACCAAGAACTAATGGTTCGATCAGGCGACGGTGGAGTTCCTCGGGACGTTCATCCTGATGTTCACCCAAGTGTCGGCCATCATCATGGACGAGCAGCACGACAGCGTGGAGGGCCTCATGGGCGTCGCCGTGTCCGTGGGCCTGGCGGTCACGGTGCTCGTCTTGTCCACCATCCACGTCTCCGGGTGCCACTTGAACCCCGCGGCGAGCATCGCCATGGCGGCCTTCGGCCACCTCCCGCCGGCCCACCTCGTCCCCTACGTCGCCGCGCAGGTGCTGGGCTCCACCGCCGCCTCATTTGTGGGTGTCAGATGGAAGCATTCCTACTCTCCGTAGAGAGCCGCGTGAGTTTATATTGATCGAGGGCAAGAGGCGCCCTTGCTGTGGCTTACAAGTTTACCTGATCGCTAGAATTCAGGTTCGGTACATAGAGATAGAGATAAAGGTTGTTACGGGAGAGAGAGAGAGAAGATAAATAGTTCAGATTACAATCTATCTCTAATTCTAACACCCTCCCTTAATCTCAACTATCCTACATTGAGATTCTTCTTGAATTCCTCGAATGGCTTGACTGGTAAAGCTTTGGTGAATCCATCTGCAACTTGATCTCTGGAGGGAATGAATCATATGTCCAACTTCTTCTCTGCAACCCTTTCTCTTACAAAATGAAAGTCAATTTCTATATGCTTGGTTCTTCCATGAAATACTGGGTTTGCAGAAAGATATGTGGCTCCTAGATTATCACACCACAAACATGACACACGACGATGTTTAATTCCCAACTCATTGAGCAACGATTCAACCCAAATGATTTCATCAGTAGCATTCTACTGACTTGTATTCAGCTTCAGTACTTGACCTAGATACTGTGTCTTGTTTCCTAGCACTCCAAGAGATAATATTAGAACCAAAAAATACTGCAAAGCCTCCAGTTGACTTCCTGTCATCACTGCATCCTGCCCAGTCAGCATCCGAGAAAGCACTAACAAGAGTGGAGCTGAAGCGTTTAACTTGAAGGCCTAAACTCACGGTATGTTTTATATACCGTACAATTCTTTTAACAACTGTCCAATGTATAATAGTGTGTGCATGAAGATATTGACAAACCTTGTTAACAGCAAAGGAAATATCTGGTCTTGTCAATGTCAAATACTGTAAGGCTCCTACTGCACTTCTGTACCTTGTGATTTATTCCTCCTTGAGCGGATCACCTTCAAAAGCTGAGAGTTTTTCTAAAGAGGATAATGGTGTAGGTGAAGGCTTACAATCTTTCATCCCCATACGAGCTAGAAGTTCAGTGGCATATTTTTCCTGGTTCGGTGCTATGCCATCTTGAATCTTCTTTACTTCAATGCCCAAGAAGAAGTGTAGACCACCAAGATCCTTCAAAGCAAACTCTAAGCTCAAATCATGTAGAAGGGCATTAGTAGCACTTTGCGATGAACTTGCAACTATAATATCATCAACATATACTAGTACAAAAATAGTTGTGTTTGCCTTGTTGTAAATGAACAATGAAGTATCTGCCTTAGATGCAACAAAGCCTAAACGCCTTAACTAAGAGCTTAACCTTGAGTACCATGCCCTTGGTGCTTGCTTCAGGCCATAAAGCGCCTTGTCAAGCTTGCACACATGATGAGGTGCTTTCTTGTCTACATACCCAGGTGGTTGTCTTATGTAAACCTCCTCTTCCAGAACACCATGCAAAAACGTGTTCTGAACGTCTAGTTGTCTCAAGCTCCATCCTATGGACACAGAAATAGCTAGCACAAGTCTAATAGTTGCAGCTTTGACAACAGGACTAAAAGTATCCTCATAGTCCAAACCGTAGCGTTGTTTGAACCCCTTTGCAACCAAACAAGCTTTATACCTGACAATGGAGCCATATGCCTTTCTTTTGATTCTGTAAACCCACTTACAGTCAAAGATATTTTTACCTCTTTTCTCTGGTACAAGATGCCAAGTCTTGTTCCTCATGAGTGCCAAATATTCATCATCCATTGCATTCTTCCATTTGGGATCTCCAAGTGCATCTTCCAATTTTGTTGGTTCTCCTGCGATACACAGCATACCATATGGAACAGCACCATCAGTTCGGACTTTGGGGTTTCTTATACCTTTTTGCGACCGAGTCATGACATGTGAAGTTGTAACTTGTTGGGGCTGGCTTTGACGTGTACGTGTTGGTTGTGCTACAGGAGATGGCGCAGAAGACTCCGGCACAGAAGATCCCGGAGAGTGCCCAAATTTGCTTTCCATAGCAGATCCCGTGGCCTGAGGTGTGTCTGACTCATCGGAGTTTATTGCCGCCGAAGATCCGCCGCTGATTGCTGGCGCATGCAAAAGTGGCGGGGATCCTGACGCTGACCCCACCAAATGTCCTGCCGCTTCGCTGATTGCTGGTGCATGCACGCGAGACAGCGACTCTAACGCGGACCCCATCGAATCTGTCGTTGTCGCTTGCCCGCGCGTGGGACGCGGTGTGGACCGCGGTTCGTCCGCACGTGATGACGGGGCGCCAGCTGATTGGCGCGGCTGAAGGAGACCAGGCGCGCGGCTCGGCGTGTATCTGCGCGCCCAATCCAAGGCAGTCAGGCGAACAGGAGTTCCAGGTGACTCCAGATCCGCCTCGTGCTCCGCGCCGGCTTCGTCCTCTTCTGCTGCATGCAACATAGGCTCGTTTTCTGCAAAAATTTGATCATTTTCTCCACCATTTTCTGCACCGTTTTCTGCTGCATGGTCCTGCACACATGGAGACACAGTTCCACTAGTAGGATCATCAGTTGGATTAGTACAATTGTCACCCCATGATCAGTGTTTTGGAGATGTGGTGGAAGAAGAAGGATTGCTTGTTTGAGAAGTGCTCCGTCATTAGGATGAAGGGATTCGAATGGAAATTTTGACTCATCAAATACTACATCACGAGAGATATAGACCCTGCCAGTAGACACGTCTAGGCATTTGAGTCCTTTGTGAATGGGACTATACCCAAGAAACACGCACTTCTTTGAGCGAAAAGCAAGCTTGCGTGTATTATATGGTCGAAAATTTGGGCCAACAAGCACAGCCAAATACACGTAGCGACTTATAGTCAGGAGAGACGCCAAAGATACGTGTGATGGGAGTTTCAAAATTTATGACCTTGCTGGGCAGCAAGTTGATGAGATATGTGGCAGTTAAGGAGGCTTCATCCCAGAATTTTAGTGGCACAGATGAATTTGCTAGTAGAGCTAGCCCTACTTCAACAACATGGCGATGCTTCCTTTCAGCGGAGCCATTCTGTTGATGTGCATGAGGACATGCAACATGATGTGAGACGCCAAGTTCTTGACAGAAGGAATTTAGTTTTCTGTATTCACCTCCCCAGTCGGTTTGCATGGCAATGATTTTAGTGTTTAATTGGCGCTCAAAAAGATTTTGGGAGTTCTTAAAAACTTGAAAAACTTCAGATCGTTTCTTGAGGAGGTAGATCCATGTAAACTTGCTATAGTCATCAATGAAACTAACATAATATGAGTATCTACCAACGGAGGTGGGGGCTGGCCCCCTCACATCTGAAAATACAAGCTGTAATGGAGCAGTTGAAATACTGGTAGATATGGGATATGGCAGCTGATGACTTTTAGCTTGTTGACATGGATCACAAACAGACTCAATATTGGACTCATGAGAGTACGGAAGATTATTCTTGCTAAGAACAAATTTAACAATAACTGACGAAGAATGACCTAGTCTACTATGCCACTTTGATGATGAAGGCTTGACAGCAATGAGAGGTTGTTTATTTGACGATGTTGATGAAGATATGAGCGGGTAGAGACCTCCCACGCATTTGCCCCTAAGAAGGATTCTCCTCGTGTCCAAGTCCTTTACCAAAAGAAATATGGATGGAATTCAATGAGAACACGATTATCAAGGGTAAATCTATGAACAGAAAGGAGGCTCTTTGATGTTGTGGACACATATAGAACTCTTTTAAGATGCAAGTTTTTCATGGGAGTTTTAACAATTGAACTACTAATGTGAGTAATTTCCATACCAGATCCACTTGCAGTGTGCACTTGGTCATGCCCACAGTACTTGTCTCTGACTGTCAGCTTGTCGAGTTCCCCTGTAATATGATTAGTGGCACCGGAGTCCGCATACCAATTTGTGTCGATGTCGTAGGAGTCGGTGACGACATTTGCCTCTTTTTCTTCATACTCATCGTCTTCATAGCGATCCCAACACTCGCGGGCGCCCCCGCGATGATGCTTGAGGCAGATTTGGCACTCGGGATAATCCAGGTGATGTGGTCGTTGCTACTGCTGTTGTTGGGGACGACCGCCTCTCCTGTTGCCGCCGCTTGAAGAAGAGGAGGAGGGCGAGCGCCTCCCTCGGCCGCGGCCTCTGTTGCCGCGCCCGCGCCCTCTACCACGAGGGTGATCGAGCCCCCTGTACACCAGGTTCGCAGAGGTGTTGAAGCTAGCTTCTGGACCGTCGCCTAGCATCTCCACCCATTGATCGAAGGCAGCGATCTGGGCGAAGAGTTCATCGACGGCGATGGAGGATTTGACGGCGCCGATCGCCGCCACGACCGGATCATAGTCCCGATCAAGACCAGCAAGGACGTAGTCCACCATCTCTGGATCATAGACAGGCCGGCCTGGTGCAGCAAGTTCATCCCCCAGATTTTTCATCCGGGTGATGTAGGAGGTGCTTGACATGGAGCCCTTCTTGGTCGTGGTGATGGCAATTCTCAAATTCGTGATTCGAGATTGAGACTGCGAAGCAAACATACTGGTAATGGCAGTCCATAAATCAAAGGTATTTTCTTTACTCACAACTTGGGCGAGGATTTCCTTCGACAGAGAGTTCAGGAGATAGCTGAGAACTTGCTGATCTTTGACAGCCATGGCGCATAGAGGGGATTGGGCACCGCGACCATTGTCTTGTCCGACTGCTGCTACTGCTCTGTCTTCACGGGCGCTGCGTCGGTTCCATCAAGGAGGTCGGTGAACTGCGCTCCTCGCAGGGCCGACATCACTTGAGCCTTCCATAGGAGAAAATTCCCCTTGGTAAGCTTCTCGGTGGGTGGTGCACCTAGGTTGAGGGCAACGGGAGCCGAGGAGAACATGGCGATCTGATTTTTGTGGTGATCGTGGAGCTTTGGCTAGATAGATGGGAAGAGGATGGCTCTGTATACCATGTCAGATGGAAGCATTCCTACTCTCCGTAGAGAGCCGCGTGAGTTTATATTGATCGAGGGCAAGAGGCGCCCTTGCCGTGGCTTACAAGTTTACCCGATCGCTAGAATTCAGGTTCGGTACATAGAGATAGAGATAAAGGTTGTTACAGGAGAGAGAGAAGATAAATAGTTGAGATTACAATCTATCTCTAATTCTAATAGTGGGCAACGCCATCTACCACCCCGTGAACCCCGGCATTGCCACCGTCCCGAGCGTCGGCGCCGTCGAGGCCTTCGCCGTTGAGTTCATCATCACCTTCGTCCTTATCTGTAGAAAACTAGGCTTAAGCGTATGCAAAGCTGCAGGGACGCATGCGTGTTAATATAGGGCTCAAGGCCAAGAGATTACAAGGGTTGGTTAGGCTTGGATTGATCTCCAAGTAATCTAACAAACTATGGGATCATATCTCTAAGCCTAACCATATTACAACAACCATACTCACGCACACGTCACAATACAATGTTTAACACTCCCCCTCAATCACAACTTTCTAAGTTGAGGTTGTGCCTAAAAGGTTCTAATTGCCGCAAGGTGAGAGGTTTAGTAAACCCATCCGCCACATGATCACCCGTAGGCATGAATCTAATATTCAGCAGTTTATAAGCCACTCTTTCTCGAACAAAGTGGTAGTCAATTTCAATATGCTTCGTCCTGGCATGGAAGATAGGATTAGCAGACAAATAGGTTGCACCAAGATTGTCACACCAAAGTGATGCTGCTCTTGGATGAGAAACACCCAACTCTGTTAGCAAATTCTGAACCCAGATAATCTCTGCAGTGGCATTAGCTAAGGCCTTGTACTCAGCTTCTGTACTTGACCTGGATACAGTTGGCTGCTTGCGAGCACTCCAAGAAACCAAATTACTGCCAAGAAAAACTGCAAAGCCTCTTGTTGATCTTCTATCATCAGGACAACCTGCCCAATCTGCATCTGAAAAAGCACTTACAAGCATCGAGTCTGACTTTCCAATTTCCAGTCCATGACTCTGAGTCCCTTGAAGATATCTAAGTATCCTCTTTACTGCAGTCCAATGTGCACTAGTAGGAGCATGTAAGAACTGACATACTTTATTTACTTAATATGAGATATCTGGTCTAGTTAATGTCAAATACTGTAATGCTCCTACAATACTTCTGTACCTGGTGGAGTCCTCTGCTCCAAGGATCTCTCCATCATGAAGAGACATTTTCTCAGAGGTAGACAAAGGTGTAGATGACGGCTTACATCCTTTCATGCCCATTCTCTGAAGTATTTCCTGCACATATTTTCCTTGTGACAACACAATTCCATATTTTGCATTCTTTACCCAAATTCCAAGGAAGAACTGAAGACTACCAATATCTTAAAGTGCAAACTCCTTACTCAAGTCCATAAGAAGAGCTTCAACTGCTTTAGATGATGAACTAGTGACAACTATATCATCAACATAAATAAGCATAAAAATGGTTATCCCACGTCGGTGATAGAAAAACAATGAGGTATCTGTAAGTGCATCTAGTGCCCCTTAGTGATTTTGGTGTATTGAAGACTTATAGGTTAAGGGACTAATGCGTGTGTGAGTGTACACAGGTCTATAAGTCTATGAGGAGTGTGATATTTACAGGAAAAGTCGACCCCTAAAAATGAATATCTTCGACTGAAGTTTTTGGTATTTCTGAAGACTTTCATGAAGACTTTGAAAGTGAAGAAATTGGTGTGTCCATGAAGACTTGATATTCATGTGAGAAATATGAAGCTTGAAGACTTTCGTGTTCATAGTTTTGTTTTTCTCTTCCTTGAGTCATAGGAAACACCGTACTGTTAAAGGGGGTCGAGGAAATACTAAGGAAAAATTTCCATGTGATGCTCGACTCAAAATCCTACACCTACCAATCCCTTCGAGTGAAGCCATTGGAAATCTCATACAGTTCAGTCAATTTCTTCAGTGACAGAGACGAAGTTCTTCTGGTCTCTGAGGAATTTGTCCTGACTGAGGAGTTAGGAATTCGCCAGTGCGGATTGCCTACACAGTGAGGAACATGATAGCCCTGAGGATTTTGCTACTCAAAATTCCGACCGTTGCTGTGCTATGCGCCAGCCGCCCCAAAATATATATCCACCTAACGGTCATATCATTGAAGGGCATTTATGTCTTATCATGTCGGGCTGCTCCCTAGGCTATAAATAGCCGCCCCCTACAACCACTAGCTGGTTGGCTGCTCCGAGAGAAACTGACACTTGTCATTTGAGAGCAACCCATCCTCCGAGGACTTTGAGCGAAAATCATCAAGTGAGGAAAAACCAAAAACCCAAAACCCAAACACCTACAAACCCCAAGTGATTGGGCATCACTGAAGAGATTGATCCTGAGTGGATCCAACGCTTGTTACCTTTGAAGACTGTGCTTCTTCCAGACGGTTAGGCGTCATGGTCTAGAGCATCCAAGAGGAATTGTGGATCGTCGAGTGACCAAGTTTGTGAAGGTTTGGAAGTCGCCTGAAGACTTACCACGAGTGATTGGACGAGGTCTGTGTGACCTTAGTTCAAGGATAATATAGTGAGGACTGGGTGTCTTGGACTAAGTGTCCTTGACTGGGTGTTTGGGACTGTGTGTCCTCGAGTTTAAATACTCAGCCGCTCCAACCAGACGTACAACTGAGACAGCAATTGGAACTGGTCTACCAAATCATTGTCTTCACCAAGCTTATTGGTTCTATTTCCTCAACTCTTTCATTTCCTCATAATTGTGTTGTATGTTTGTTCATATCTGTGTTTGAAGACTTTGACTGAAGACTTTCTCAATTTCCTCAGTTCAATTTCTTCAGTCTGTTTGTCTTCATCATGTGTTATCCTGTGATTACGCTTGCTGTACTCTGTGTCTGTCTTCATTTCATCATGATGACTATGCTTGTATTCTGTTGTGTTTACTTTTGAGTACTTATTCCGCTGCTAGTAGTTCTTCGCTAAGAAATTTCCTCATCGGCAAATTCCTCAGTGAAGAATTTCATAAAAATCACCTATTTACCCCCCCTCTAGTCGATATAACGCACATTCAATTGGTATCAGAGCAAGGTACTCCCTTGTTCTGTGTGATTTTTGTTGGGGAACGTAGCAGAAATTCAAAATTTTCCTGCGTGTCACCAAGATCTATCTATGGAGAGACTAGCAACGAGGGGAAGGAGAGTGCATCTACATACCCTTGTAGATCTCTAAGCGGAAGCGTTCAAGTGAACGGGGTTGATGGAGTCGTACTCGTCGTGATCCAAATCACCGATGATCCTAGTGCCGAACGGACGGCACCTCCGCGTTCAACACACGTACAGCCCGGTGACGTCTCCCACGCCTTGATCCAGCAAGGAGAGAGGGAGAGGTTGAGGAAGACTTCATCCAACAGCAGCACAACGGCGTGGTGATGATGGAGGAGCGTGGCTATCCTGCAGGGCTTCGCCAAGCACCACAGAAGAGGAGGAAGAAGAGACGCAGGGCTGCACCAAGAGAGATTGAATCACGTCTGTGTTATGGGCAGCCCTAGGCCTCATATATATAGGGGAAGGGGAGGGGCTGCGCCCCCTCTAGGGTTCCCACCCCTAGGGGGGGGGGGCAGCCCTAGATGGAAAAGGGGGTGGCGGCCAAGAGGGGAGAGGGGAGGGAGGCGCAGCTAGATGGGCCCTAAGGCCCATCCCCTTTAGGGTTTGCCCCCTTCCCGCCTCTTAGGCGCCATGGGCCCTTGTGGGGCTGGTGCCCTTGGCCCATGTAGGCCAAGGAACACTCCCTACAGCCCATGTGGCCCCCCGGGGCAGGTGGCCCCACTTGGTGGACCCCCGGGACCCTCCCGGTGGTCCTGGTACATTACCGATAAACCCCGAAACCTTTCCGGTGACCAAAACAGGACTTCCCATATATAAATCTTTACCTCCGGACCATTCCGGAACTCCTCGTGACGTCCGGGATCTCATCCGGGACTCCGAACAACATTCGGTAACCACATACAAACTTCCTTTATAACCCTAGCGTCATCGAACCTTAAGTGTGTAGACCCTACGGGTTCGGGAGACATGCAGACATGACCGAGACGTTCTCCAGTCAATAACCAACAGCGGGATCTGGATACCCATGTTGGCTCCCACATGTTCCACGATGATCTCATCGGATGAACCACGATGTCAAGGACTTAATCAATCCCGTATACAATTCCCTTTGTCTATCGGTACGATACTTGCCCGAGATTCGATCGTCGGTATTACGATACCTTGTTCAATATCGTTACTGGCAAGTCTCTTTACTCGTTCCGTAACACATCATCCCGTGATCAACTCCTTGATCACATTGTGCACATTATGATGATGTCCTACCGAGTGGGCCCAGAGATACCTCTCCGTCACACGGAGTGACAAATCCCAGTTTCGATTCGTGCCAACACAACAGACACTTTCGGAGATACCTGTAGTGCACCTTTATAGTCACCCAGTTACGTTGTGACGTTTGGTACACCCAAAGCATTCCTACGGTATCCGGGAGTTGCACAATCTCATGGTCTAAGGAAATGATACTTGACATTAGAAAAGCTTTAGCATACGAACTACACGATCTAGTGCTATGCTTAGGATTGGGTCTTGTCCATCACATCATTCTCCTAATGATGTGATCCCGTTATCAACGACATCCAATGTCCATGGTCAGGAAACCGTGACCATCTATTGATTAACAAGCTAGTCAACTAGAGGCTTACTAGGGACATGGAGTTGTCTATGTATCCACACATGTATCTGAGTTTCCTATCAATACATTATAGCATGGATAATAAACGATTATCATGAACAAGGAAATATAATAATAATCAATTTATTATTGCCTCTAGGGAATATTTCCAACAGTCTCCCACTTGCACTAGAGTCAATAATCTAGTTCACATCACCATGTGATTAACACTCACAGGTCGCATCGCCATGTGACTAACACCCAAGAGTTTACCAGAGTCAATAATCCAGTTCACATTTACCATGTGATCAACACTCGATGAGTTCTGGGTTTGATCATGTTATGCTTGTGAGAGAGGTTATAGTCAACAGGTCTGAACCTTTCAGATCCGTGTGTGCTTTACAAATCTCTATGTCATCTCCTAGATGTAGCTATCACGCTCTATTTGGAGCTATTCCAAATAACTGTTCTACTTGGAGCTATTCTAAATTGTTGCTCCATTATAAGTATCCGGTATCTCTACTTAGAGCTATTCGGATAGGTGTTAAGCTTGCATCGACGTAACCCTTTACGACGAACTCTTTTACCACCTCCATAATCGAGAAAATTCCTTAGTCCACTAGTTACTAAGGATAACTTTGACCGCTGTCCTGTGATCCATTCTTGGATCACTCTTGTACCCCTTGACTGACTCATGGCAAGGCACACTTCAGGTGCGGTACAGAGCATAGCATACTGTAGAGCCTATGACTTAAGCATAGGGGACGACCTTCATCCTTTCTCTCTATTCTGCCGTGGTCGAGCTTTAACTTCATACCTTACAACTCTGGCAAGAACTCCTTCTTTGACTGATCCATCTTGAACACCTTCAAGATCATGTTAAGGTATGTGCTCATTTGAAAGTACCATTAAGCATTTTGATCTATCCTTATAGATCTTGATGTTCAATGTTTAAGTAGCTTAATCCAGGCTTTCCATTGAAAAACACTTTCCAAATAACCCTATATGCTTTCCAGAAATTCTACGTCATTTCTGATCAACAATATGTCATCAACATATACTCATCAGAAATTCTATAGTGCTCCCACTCACTTCTTTGGAAATACAAGTTTCTCATAAACTTTGTATAAACCAAAATCTTTGATCATCTCATCAAAGCATACATTCCAACTCCGAGATGCTTACTCCAGTCCTTAGAAGGATTGCTGGAGCTTTGCATACTTATTAGCACCTTTCAGGATTGACAAAACCTTCTGGTTGTATCACATACAACCTTTCCTCATAAATCGTCGAGGAAACAATGTTTTGACATCCTATCTGCAAGATTTCATAAATAGTGCAGTAACTGCTAATGTAATTCCAACAGACTTTTCAGCATCGCTACAGGTGAGAAAGTCTCATCGTAGTCAACTCCTTGAACTTGTCGAAAACATCTTAACGACAAGTCGAGCTTTCTTAATGGTGACATTAACCATCATTGTCCGTCTTCCTTTTAAAATCCATCTATACTCAACAGCTTTACGACCATCGAGCCATTCGGCCAAAGTCTACACTTTGTTTTCATACATGGATCCTCTCTCGGATTGTATGGCCTCGAGCCATATATCGGAATCCAGGCCCACCATCGCTTCTCCATAGCTCGTAGGTTCATTGTTGTCTCGCAACATGACTTCCAAGACAAGATTACGTACCACTCTGAAGTAGTACGCATCCTTGTCATCCTACGAGGTTTGGTAGTGACTTGATCTGAAGTCTCGTGATCAATATCATAAGCTTCCACTTCAATTGGTGTAGGTGCCACAGGAACAATTTCCTATGCCCTGCCACACACTAGTTGAAGAGACGGTTCAATAACCTCATCAAGTTTCCACCATCCTCCCACTCAATTCTTTCGCGAGAAACTTTTCCTCGAGAAAGGACCCGATTCTAGAAACAATCCCTTATTGCTTTTGGATCTGAGACAGGACGTATACCCAACTGTTTTGGGTGTCCTATGAAGATGCATTTATCCGCTTTGGGTTCGAGCTTATCAGCCTGAAACTTTTCACATAAGCGTCGCAGCCCCAAACCTTTTAAGAAATGACAGCTTAGGTTTCTCTAAACCATAGTTCATACGGTGTCATCTCATCGGAATTATGTGGTGCCCTATTTAAAGTGAATGTGGTTGTCTCTAATGCCTAACCCATAAATTATTGTGGTAATTTGATAAGAGACATCATGGTATGCATCATATCCAATAGGGTGCAGTTATGATGTTTGGACACACCATCACACTATGGTGTTCCTGGCTGTATCGGTTGTGAAACAATTTCCACAATGTCTTAATTCTGTGCCAAACTCGTAATTCAGATATTCATCTCTATGATCATATCATAGATATTTTATCCTCTTGTCACGACGATCTTTCTACTTCACCCTGAAATTACTTGAACCTTTCAATAATTCAGACTCATGATTTATCTAGTAAACATTCTCAACATCTACTCAAATCATCTGTGAAGTAAGAACGTAACGATATCCACTACATGCCTCAGCACCTATTGGACTGCACACATCAAAATGTATTACTTCCAACAAGTTGCTTTCTAGTTCCATTTTACTGAAAATGAGGCTTTCAGTCATCTTGCCCATGTGGTATGATTTGCATGTCTCAACTGATTCAAAATCAAGTGAGTCCAAATGGTCCATTTGCATGGAGTTTCTTCATGCATATACACCAATAGACATGGTTCACATGTCTCAAACTTTTCAAAAACGAGTGAGCCCAAAGATCCATCAACGTGGAGCTTCCTCATGCGTTTTATACCGATATGACTTACGTGGCAGTGCCACAAGTAGGTGGTACTATCATTACTATCTTTTGGCATGAACATGTGTATCACTACGATCGAGATTCAATAAACCATTCATTTTAGGTGTAAGACCATTGAAGGTATTATTCAAATAAACAGAGTAACCATTATTCTCCTTAAATGAATAACCGTATTGCGATAGACATAATTCAATCATGTCTATGCTCAACGCAAACACCAATCTCGATGGTAGAGGGAGCGTACGATATTTGATCAACCTTGGAAATACTTCCAACACATATCGTTATCTCACCTTTAGCTAGTCTCCGTTTATTCCGCAGCTTTTATTTCGAGTTACTAACACTTAGCAACCGAACCGGTATCTAATACCCTGGTGCTACTAGGAGTACTAGTAAAGTACACATTAACATAATGTATATCCAATATACTTCTATCGACCTTGCCAGCCTTCTTATCTACCAAGTATCTAGGGTAATTCTGCTCCAGTGGCTGTTCCTCTTATTACAGAAGCACTTAGTCTCGGGTTTGGGTTCAACCTTGGGTTTCTTCACTAGAGCAGCAGCTGAATTGCCGTTTCATGAAGTATCCCTTCTTGCCCTTGCCCTTCTTGAAACTAGTGGTTTCACCAACCATCAACAATTGATGCTCCTTCTTGATTTCTACTTTTGTGGTGTTAAACATCGCGAATATCTCAAGGATCATCATATATGTCCCTGATATATTATAGTTCATCACGAAGCTCTAGCAGCTTGGTGGTAATGACTTCGGAGAAACATCACTATCTCATCTGGAAGATCAACTCCCACTCGATTCAAATGATTGTTGTACTCAGACAATCTGAGCACAAGCTCAACAATTGAGCTTTTCTCCTTAGTTTGTAGGCTAAGAAAATCGTCGGAGGTCTTATACCTCTTGACGTGGGCACGAGCCTGAAATCCAAATTTCAGCCCTCAAAACATCTCATATGTTTCGCGACGTTTCAAAACGTCTTTGGTGCCTCAACTCTAAACCGTTTAACTGAACTATCACGTAGTTATCAAAACGTGTATGTCAAATGTTCGCAACATCTACAGACGACGTTCGAGGTTCAGCACACTGAGCGGTGCATTAAGGACATAAGCCTTCTAAGAAGCAATGAGGACAATCCTCAGTTTACGGACCTAGTCCGCATAATTGCTACTATCAACTTTCAACTAATTTTTCTCTAGGAACATATCTAAACAGTAGAACTAAAGCACGAGCTACGACATAATTTGTAAAATCCTTTTGACTATGTTCAGGATAATTAAGTTCATCTTATGAACTCCCACTTAGATAGACATCCCTCTAGTCATCTAAGTGATTACATGATCCGAGTCAACTAGGCCGTGTCCGATCATCACGTGAGACGGACTAGTCAACGTCGGTGAACATCTTCATGTTGATCGTATCTACCATACGACTCATGCTCGACCTTTCGGTCTTCTGTGTTCCGAGGCCATGTCTATACACATGCTAGGCTCATCAAGTTAACCCTAAGTGTTTTGCATGTGTGAAACTGTCTTACACCCGTTGTATGTGAACGTAAGGATCTATCACACCCGATCATCACGTGGTGCTTCGAAACGACGAACTGTAGCAACGGTGCACAGTTAGGGGAGAACACTTCTTGAAATTGTTGTGAGGGATCATCTTATTTACTACCGTCGTTCTAAGCAAATAAGATGTATAAACATGATAAACATCACATGCAATCAAATAGTGACATGATATGGCCAATATCACTTTGCTCCTTTTGATCTCCATCTTCGGGGCTCCATGATCATCATCGTCACCGGCATGACACCATGATCTCCATCATCATGATCTCCATCATCGTGTCTTCTTGAAGTTGTCACGTCATCTATTACTTCTACTACTACAGCTAACGGTTAGCAATAAAGTAAAGTAATTACATGACGTTTATGTTGACACGCATGTCATAAATAAATTAAGACAACTCCTATGGCTCCTGCCGGTTGTCATACTCATCGACATGCAAGTCGTGATTCCTATTACAAGAACATGATCAATCTCATACATCACATATATCATTCATCACATCCTTTGGGCCATATCACATCACATAGCATACCCTGCAAAAACAAGTTAGACGTCCTCTAATTGTTGTTTGCATGTTTTACGTGGCTGCTATGGGTTTCTAGCAAGAACGGTTCTTACCTACGCAAAGACCACAACGTGATATGCCAATTGCTATTTACCCTTCATAAGGACCCTTTTCATCGAATCCGATCCGACTAAAGTGGGAGAGACAGACACCCGCTAGCCACCTTATGCAACTAGTGCATGTCAGTCGGTGGAACCAGTCTCACGTAAGAGTACGTGTAAGGTCGGTCCGGGCCGCTTCATCCCACGATGCCGCCGAATCAAGATAAGACTAGTAACGGCAAGCATATTGAACAAAATCAACGCCCACAACTACTTTGTGTTCTACTCGTGCATAGAATCTACGCAATAGACCTAGCTCATGATGCCACTGTTGGGGAACGTAGCAGAAATTCAAAATTTTCCTACGTGTCACCAAAATCTATCTATGGAGATACTAGCAACGAGGGGAAGGAGAGTGCATCTACATACCCTTGTAGATTGCTAAGCGGAAGCGTTCAAGTGAACGGGGTTGATGGAGTCGTACTCGTCGTGATTCAAATCACCGATGATCCTAGTGCCGAACGGACGGCACCTCCGCGTTCAACACACGTACAGCCCGGTGACGTCTCCCACACCTTGATCCAGCAAGGAGAGAGGGAGAGGTTGAGGAAGGCTTCATCCAACAGCAGCACAACGGCGTGGTGATGATGGAGGAGCGTGGCTATCCTGCAGGGCTTCGCCAAGCACCACAGAAGAGGAGGAAGAAGAGACGCAGGGCTGAACCAAGAGAGATTGAATCGCGTCTGTGTTATGGGCAGCCCTAGGCCTCATATATATAGGGGAAGGGGAGGGGCTGTGCCCCCTCTAGGGTTCCCACCCCTAGGGGGGCGGCAGCCCTAGATGGCAAAGGGGGTGGCGGCCAAGAGGGGAGAGGTGAGGGACGCGCAGCTAGATGGGCCCTAAGGCCCATCCCCTTTAGGGTTTGCCCCCTTCCCTCCTCTTAGGCGCCATGGGCCCTTGTGGGGCTGGTGCCCTTGGCCCATGTAGGCCAAGGAACACTCCCTACAGCCCATGTGGCCCCCCGGGGCAGGTGGCCCCACTTGGTGGACCCCCGGGACCCTCCCAGTGGTCCCGGTACATTACCGATAAACCCCGAAACCTTTCCGGTGACCAAAACAGGACTTCCCATATATAAATCTTTACCTCCGGACCATTCCGGAACTCCTCGTGACGTCCGGGATCTCATCCGGGACTCCGAACAACATTCGGTAACCACATACAAACTTCCTTTATAACCCTAGCGTCATCGAACCTTAAGTGTGTAGACCCTACGGGTTCGGGAGACATGCAGACATGACCGAGACGTTCTCCAGTCAATAACCAACAGCGGGATCTGGATACCCATGTTGGCTCCCACATGTTCCACGATGATCTCATCGGATGAACCACGATGTCAAGGACTTAATCAATCCCGTATACAATTCCCTTTGTCTATCGGTACGATACTTGCCCGAGATTCGATCGTCGGTATTACGATACCTTGTTCAATCTCGTTACTGGCAAGTCTCTTTACTCGTTCCGTAACACATCATCCCGTGATCAACTCCTTGATCACATTGTGCACATTATGATGATGTCCTACCGAGTGGGCCCAGAGATACCTCTCCGTCACACGGTGTGACAAATCCCAGTCTCGATTCGTGCCAACCCAACAGACACTTTCGGAGATACCTGTAGTGCACCTTTATAGTCACCCAGTTACGTTGTGACGTTTGGTACACCCAAAGCATTCCTACGGTATCCGGGAGTTGCACAATCTCATGGTCTAAGGAAATGATACTTGACATTAGAAAAGCTTTAGCATACGAACTACACGATCTAGTGCTATGCTTAGGATTGGGTCTTGTCCATCACATCATTCTCTTAATGATGTGGTCCCGTTATCAACGACATCCAATGTCCATGGTCTGGAAACCGTGACCATCTATTGATCAACAAGCTAGTCAACTAGAGGCTTACTAGGGACATGGAGTTGTCTATGTATCCACACATGTATCTGAGTTTCCTATCAATACAATTATAGCATGGATAATAAACGATTATCATGAACAAGGAAATATAATAATAATCAATTTATTATTGCCTCTAGGGCATATTTCCAACAATTTTGGTTTAACCACCTGGAGTTTTAGTTATGTCGACCACAGGTATGATCAAGGTATCTGCTCGGTGTCCTACCTTCGATGGGATGGACTACCCCTACTGGAAGAACAAGATGTGAATGCATCTTGAAGCAATTGATAACGATCTCTGGTATGTTGTGGAAAATGGTGTTCCCTCAGTCACACCTTCTCTGAATGCTGCCGATGTGAAGAGATTCAAGCAACTCGACTCTCAAGCGAAGAATATCATATGTGGCCATCTGAGCAAAGGATAGTATGGCAGAGTGAGTGCTTTGGAAACAGCGAAGCTTATCTGGGACAGGTTGTCCAAAGTGAATGAAGGAGTCTCAACTCAGCGTGACTCTCGAGTTGATGTTCTTCGCGATCTCTTCAACTGCTTCAAAAGACTCGACAATGAAAATGTTCAACAAACCTTCGATCGCCTCACTGACATCTCAAATGAGCTTCGTGCACTTGGTGCCACTGACATCACTGACCATGAGGTGGTGAAGAAATTGCTGAGATCGCTTGATTCCTCATTTAACACTCTAGCATTGATGATACAAGAACGTGCTGATTACAAGTCACTTGATCCCGCTGATATTCTCGAGAGGCTAAATACTCATCAGTTCCAACTTGCTGAAAAGAGAGATCTCTATGGTTCAAGCTATGGCAGAGCACGTGCACTGAAGGCCAAGGCAGTATCTGAGTCCAAAGATGAAGACTCTGGTAGCAGCCTTGGTGATCCTGAAGAACTGAGCCATGATCTGGCTCTGCTAGTGAAGAAGTTCCAAAAGTTCTCAAGACGTGGTCGCCTTGGAAGATCCTCAAGGAGCAATGATTCCTCATCCAGTGACTACAAGAAGAGGCTCTGTCACAAATGCAAGAAACCTGGACATTTCATTCAAGATTGTCCTCAGTGGGAAAAGGAATCAAAGAAGAAGAAGTACAAGGATTACAGTTCTGATGATGCGAAGAAAAAGAAGAAATCCACAAAATCCTCATCAACAAAATCCTTCAAGCCTTCATATCACAAGAAGAGCATCTCCAAGAAGGCCAGGGCATTCATTGGCAAGGAAATGGACTCTGAGGCTGAATCTAAAGAAAATGAGGAAGAGGAGTCATACGAGGAGTCTGAATCCGGAGTGGCGAGCCTTGCTCTCTCTACTGCATTCGTCAGCAAGTCTATCTTCAACACTGAAGAAAATGACCTCACCAACAAGGCTGATGAAGGCGATGATGACTACGCTCCCACCTATTGCTTCATGGCAAAGGGTGCCAAGGTACTCAAATATACCTCCTCTGAATCAAGTGAGAATGAATCTGATGAAAACCTTAAACGCAGCTATTCTAAACTTGCTAAGATTGCTATAAAACAACAAAGGGCTTTAGAAAAGGTTCAAAACATGCTAAATAAAAGTGATGATATGTTGGGTGAAGAAATGGATCGCACTGAAACTTTGACTGAAAATCTTCAGAGACTTCAGTCCAAGCTTGACAAACTTCAAAGTCATCATAACACTCTCTTATCGGATCATGAGAAGCTTTCTTATGAATTTCTTCAAAGAAAGCAAGACCTTGAGAAGCTAAGAGTGAGTTATGAAGATCTTCAGAAGGAGCGCGATTCATTACTTGCTCAACAAATCAGCGCTTCTCAGGAAGAATTTGTTCCACCATGCTTGAAGTGCATTGAACGTGAATCTGCTAATTCTTCACCTGAATGTTCAAATGCTGCTAATGTTTCAAATTCTTCACATGCCTCTGCTATCACTAATTCCTCATCTGAGGACATTGCTAGTATCACTGACAATGCAGGGCTGAAGGAATTGTACACGACAGGAATGTACAAAAGCCTCAAAGGGCATCAGGCTCTTTGTGATGTGCTTAAAAAGCAGATCCTCAACAGGAACCCTAGGAAAGAGGGTATCACCTTTGAGAGGAAACTCAATGCTGATGGTACATATTGGAAGCCTGAGCAGTACCCCAAAACTACATGGGTTGCTGCAAAGGGACCTCCAGTTGATCCATCTAACTTATCTGGATTTGCATGTGAATCTCCTCATTCTGATGATGAGTCAATTGACTCCAACTATAAGCTATTCAAAAATCAGAATGGTGAAGTATTTGCTAGATATGTTGGCACTAACTGCAGGAACGCCCCCCCTATGCAGAAAATCTGGGTTCCCAAAAAATGTCTTGAAAATCTTCAGGTGAATGTCATCATGACACCACCTGTGAAGAATAGGAACCCCAGATCAAATTCTTCATATGGACCAAATTCCTCATATGGATCAAAGTCCTCACATGAACATCATCATGCTAATCCGTCTGTTTCGCAGGGAAGATCTAAGGATTATGTATATGTGCATTATTCTTCAAATCATTATGTCCATAAGTCCTCGAAGAATTTCTCTGCTTACTCATATGCTTACTCTAACCCCTCTTATGTGAAACGAAATGGACTGGCTTCTATGCCATCCTTTTCGTATGGAGCTCGCGGAATGATGAACTCTTTGCCACCCCTTGAGATGTGGGTGGTGAAGAAAAGGAACTAATCTCTTCTGCAGAGTCAGGTCTCCAGACGCACATAATCGTTTGAAGAATTTGCTGGAGACCTGAGCATGCCTGATAGGACGCAGGCTAATCATGAAGAAATGAAGTTTCATTTCTCACGTCCTCATTTTGCGTTATCAGTTCTTTTACTTGATGAAATTGATCTGATGAATTGATGCCATATTCTTCATTAATGAAGTATATGAGTTTGTAAGCTGCACTAATTCATCTGCAGGATGATCAACCCAAAGCCACTGAGTGGGTCCTCGATAGTGGATGTACAAACCACATGACTGGTGACAAGAATCTATTGATGGATGCTCCATTATCTCCGTCGCATCTGAAGCATATCATTTTTGCTGACAAAGGCAAAAGTCAGGTATTGGGTCTAGATAAGGTTGCGATTACAAAGGATCGACACATGGACAAAGTCATGCTTGTTGAGTCCTTAGGATACAACCTTATGTCTGTCTCAATGCTTTGTGATCTTGATATGGTTGTTGTCTTCGGCAAGTACCGTTGTGTTGTGGTTATGGAAGCTGACAATTCCAAAGTCTTCAAAGGCTTTAGGAGAGGAGACCTGTATATTGTTGATTTCTCTACAGGACCACAACCAGCCGTGTGCTTATTTGCAAAAGCTTCAAAAGGCTGGCTCTGGCATCGACGACTTGGTCATGCAGGCATGAGGAATTTGCACACGCTTGCGAAAAAGAAGCATGTCATTGGCATCGAGAATGTCAAATTCCTCAAGGATCACCTATGCGGAGCCTGTGAAGCTGGGAAGATGACCAAGGCCAAGCATCCAGCGAAGACTATCATGACCACCACTCGCCCATTTGAATTGCTTCACATGGATCTCTTTGGTCCTAATCATTATTCTGCTACCTCAAATGAAGCATCTCAATATGGCTTCATTATTGTTGATGATTATTCTCGCTACACATGGGTACAGCTTGTTACTTACAAACATGAAGTGCAGGAAGTCTTCAAACGATTCTCCTCGAGGGCTTCAACCAACTTTGGTGTGAAGATCAAGCACATCAGAAGTGACAATGGCACCGAGTTCAAGAATTCTAGTCTCGATGACTATCTTGATGAACTTGGTATCACTCATGAGTTATCTGCTCCTTACACTCCTCAGCAGAATGGCGTCGTGGAGCGCAAGAATAGGACTCTTGCTGAGATGGCTCGCACTATGCTTGATGAATACAAAACGCCTCGTCGTTTCTGGACTGAGGCAATTGATACTGCGTGCCACATCATCAACAGAGTATATCTTCACAAATTCTTCAAAAAGACTGCCTATGAACTCCTCACTGATAAGAAACCCAATGTAAGTTATTTCAAAGTCTTCGGTGCTAAATGTTGGATTAGAGATCCTCATCACAACTCAAAATTTGCACCGAAGGCACATGAAGGTTTTATGCTTGGTTATGGAAAGGACTCGCACACCTACAGAGTCTTCAACGTTCTTCACAAAGTTATTGAAACTGTAGATGTGCGGTTCGATGAAACTAATGGCTCGCAAAGAGAGCACCTACCTACTGTGATAGATGAACCAACACCTGAGGAAACTATCAAGTTCAAGGCTACTGAGGATGTCATTCCTACTGAAGAATCTGCTGAAGAATTCATTCCAGAACATGAAGAACGTCGAGCTAATGCACCTGAAGAAAATGGTGCTGAAGAAAACGCTGATCTAATTCTTCAACAACAACCAGCTCATTCTCGCATTGCAAAAGAAGTGCAAATTGAAAAGATCATCAATGACATCAAAGCGCCAGGTCCTCTCACACGCTCAAAAGCTTCACATTTGTCTAACTTTTGTGGGCAGTATGCTTTTGTCTCTATTACAGAGCCCACTAAGGTAGATGAAGCATTTCTGGAGCCTGAGTGGATTCAGGCCATGCAAGAAGAATTACATCAGTTCGAGCTCAACAATGTCTGGGAACTGGTCAAACGTCCAGATCCTCGCAAGCACAATATCATCGGCACAAAGTGGATCTACCACAACAACCAAGATGAAAATGGCCTTGTGGTGAGGAATAAGGCACGGCTTGTAGCTCAAGGCTACACACAGGTTGAAGAAATTGATTTCGATGAAACTTTTGCACCTGTTGCTAGACTTGAGGCTATTCGCATATTACTTGCTTATGCTAACCATCATGATATCACTCTATATCAAATGGATGTGAAAAGTGCATTCCTCAATGGTAAGCTTGAGGAAGGAGTATATGTTGCTCAACCCCCAGGTTTTGAAGATCCAAAGAATCCTGACAAAGTCTTCAGACTCAACAAGGCCCTCTATGGCCTCAAGCAGGCCCCACGGGCTTGGTATGATACTTTGAAGGAACTCTTCATGAAGAAAGGCTTCAAACCTGGTTCACTCGACCCTGCTTTTTTCACTAAATCTTATGATGGTGAATTGTTTGTGTGCCAAGTATATGTTGATGATATTATCTTTGGTTGTACTGACCAATGTTATAGTGATGAATTTGCCTATATGATGAGTGAGGAATATCAAATGTCTAGTATGGGAGAGTTGAAATTCTTCTTAGGTCTTCAAATTTGTTAACAACACAATGGCATATTCATAT
Source organism: Triticum monococcum (assembly GCA_034509565.1). Lineage (NCBI taxonomy): Eukaryota > Viridiplantae > Streptophyta > Magnoliopsida > Poales > Poaceae > Triticum > Triticum monococcum. Next base: position 638,504,035 of record CM067843.1, read on the forward strand.
CTCAGGAGAAATACCTCAAGGATGTACTGAGGAAATTCGGCATGCAAGATTGCAAAGGCGTCAAAATTCCTATGCCCACAAATGGCCATCTATGCACTGATGAAAATGGTATTGACTTCGATCATAAGGTATACCGCTCTATGATAGGTTCCTTATTATACTTATGTGCATCTAGGCCAGATATAATGCTTAGTGTTTGCATGTGTGCCCAATTTCAAGCTGCACCGAAGGAATCACACCATAAGGCTGTGAAGCATATTCTTCGATATCTAGCTCACACACCAACACTTGGATTATGGTACCCCAAGGGCTCGGCTTTTGATCTTGTTGGATATTCTGACTCTGACTATGCTGGTGATCGTGTGGATCGCAAGTCAACATCTGGTACATGTCATTTCCTCGGACGATCCTTGGTCTGTTGGTCCTCGAAGAAACAGACCTGTGTATCACTATCTACTGCTGAAGCTGAGTACATTGCCGCTGGTTCTTGCTGTGCCCAATTGCTATGGATGAAGCAAACTCTCAAGGACTATGGCGTCAACATGAATAATGTGCCTCTCTTCTGTGACAATGAGAGTGCCATCAAGATTGCTCACAACCCAGTTCAGCACTCGAAGACAAAGCACATTCAGATTCGTCGTCATTTTCTTCGTGATCATGTGTTGAAGGGTGACATTTCTATTGATCATGTGAAGACTGAAGAACAGCTAGCCGATATCTTCACAAAGCCCTTGGATGAGAAGAGATTTAGCAAGTTGCGGTGTGAGCTAAATATCCTAGAATCTTCGAATGTTCTTTGAAAAGGACACTCATCCTAACACTTATGCAAAATTTATGACTTAGATGTGCAACACATGAAGAAACGTTTTACTTCAATCAAATGAAGAATAACACTCTTAGTGTGAAGAAATTAACGAAGAATTTGATTCTCAGAACCCTACGATAATTGTACGCGGTGTCTGAAATCATCATTCTTATACGGTGGGTCACGCCACCACCAAAAGTAGAAACTCCTCAAATTATTCATATTCTTCAACTTTGCATAGTCTTCACTGGTTCCGCCGTTTTTCTTCATTGGCTATATATATATGAGTTTATGTCCTCTACAGCATCCACTTATTGCTATTTCTTCAAGTTGGTTCTCTACTAAGTGAATGTGATCGGACCCTTCCCCTATATTCTATACTCAACCCAATCTGTTCACAAATTCTTCATGTGCGTTCTATTTGAAACTCGTTCAAAATCTTCACTGTGTCCTTGTCAGCTGAAGAAATTGCGAACGGAACTTTAAAATCTATCTTATCTAAATTTTCGGCTTTGCCGCTCAAACCGTTCTGCATCCCACGATACACTTATCCACTCACCCATGATCTAACACGATCTCCACCTCTCACTACGTGGGTGACACATGTCATGCGAATGAGAAAGGTCTGTGGCACGTTCGTCCAATTTCTTTGGGCGAGCAGTTTTTCACCATGGCTATAAATACCCCTCCTTCCCTTCCTCACTTCTTTTACTCCGCTCGACCTCTCTCTCCAGCTCGAGCTTCTCAAACCCTAGCGCCGCCGCTACTTCATCGCTGCCAGTGAGGAAGAGCTTCACTGCCTCAACCTTGTCGCCGACGTACTCGCGCTGACCGCGGACATCTTCACTCCGCCGCTGCCGTAGCCGTCTTCCTCCGCCAAGTTAGGGCGTGGAAGATCTGCACAGACGAACTTCACATCTCCTCACTCCAGTTCATCGTGTTCTTCATACAGGGTAAATAAAAGTTACTTTTACTGCCCTCGTTGATTCGAATGATTATCTACAAAATCTTCAAAAGTGTTTTTCTTCATATCTTCACACACTGAACACCTCACAAAGTCATCTGTTCTTGATTCGTTTCTCTAAGCATCATTTTTCTTCAAGATTCCTCAATTGTGTGGATCTTCGATCTATACAACTCTGGAACCTAAGACAAAGAACGCTTAGTGAAAATCTTCAAGACTCATCTAGTCAAATTCCTCAAACTTGTTCTTTTTGAAAAACCTTCTGAGAACGCATATGACCTCTCCAAATTCCTCGCAACTATACTCTGTTCACAGGTACACATGTGAGCTGCTGAATCACTAGGTTCTCATCAACTTAACTCATTTGCAGCGTTCCTCGAAGAAAAGTTGCATACTTCTTCAAAGAATTCAATTGTTCAAATTCCTCAACTGAAGAAAATGGCTGATGGTAAAAGGCCACAGAAGGGAGGAAAGAGGCATGAGGTAAATACAACGTTTGAAATCCCTCATGACATATATGCTAGGTACTGCACACCTCCTGAGGAAACCAAGAATGAGTGCAAAGTGCGCATTCAGAAGATAGAGAGGAGATGGGCAAGAGAATGGAGGGAGTACAGATATGTCACTCCTAAGTACATGAAGAAATTCGCACTCAATCCTCCATGCCCAAGAGCACCACTGGCACCTGGCCAAATTGCTGATCCCACCAGCCTCAAGCGAGGTGAGGACTATCCTGATGAATGGGCCAAGCGCCAAGGCAAGTTGGTTAAGCAAGCCAGAGAAGCAGTGAGGAAATTTAATGAAGACTCTGTTGTTGCTGCCTCTGCTGAGGTACTTGCTGTCAAGCCAAAGAAGGCTATGTCAAAGAAGCCTGCGCAAAAGCCAAGTGCTTCCTCAGCAATGCCCTCACGGCCAGAATCATCAAAACCCTCACGGCCAATTACTCATGCTGCTCCTGTTCCTCCAAAGTCCTCAGCTGGCCCCTCACTGCTGAAGGCAAAGGCCACTGTTGGATGAGGTCCACGCCCAAGTCCTCAAAAGAAGCAAGTCACTTTCCAAGTGCCGTCTGATGAAGACGAAGCTGATGATGATGAACTTGCAGAAATCATTAGAGACAGGCAAGTCAGGGCCGCTAGAGCCAAAGGATCAGAGGTGCCACTGCTTTTGGATCCCAAGCTGATCCTCGACTACATTGATGATTGGCACAAGGACCCCAACACTCCCTTACCTGACTTCAAGCTGACTCCTGGCCAAAGTCACATGCTGACCCACTTCATTCAAGAAGAAAAGTGGAAATTTGAGAAGGCCAGGCAGATCAAGAAAGCGTGGTACAAGAAGGAGAAATTTCTGAAGAACAACGTTGTCACTATGACAACTGATGAACTTGTAAAAAATCAATTTGAAATCAAAACCCTCAGCGATGACTTCAAAGCCTACTATGCTGATTGGCAAGGAGCCAAAGTTAGATTTGTAAAGATAACTGAACAGTTCACTTTAAATGTTGCTACCCCAACACAACAGGAAATTCCTCAGGCTGAAGCATCTGCTCAGCCGACTGAAGAACATGCCAGCACCGCTGATGAAAATCAAGCTGCTGAAGAAAATGTGAGTTCCAGGGCTGATGACTGCACTCCAGCCGCTGAAGAAATTGCCAGGGCATCCACTAGTGATGCGCCTGAAGAAACTGAAGAAATCAGGGCAACTGCATCAGTTGTGCCTGAAGAAAATCAACCAGACTCCTCTGCTCCTCCTACGCCAACACCAACTCCAATCCTTCCATCTACATCAGATGTGAAGAAGACCAAGGCTGCAGAGCGTGCTGCAGTGAAGAAAAGGAAAGCATGAGCTGCTTCAGATTCTTCAGCTCCGAAGAAAATGAAGCCTATGACAAGTTCATTTGCACATCCGATTGATGTTGTTCCCATCTCAACCAGGCCATCAAAGGACCTTGTTCTTTTTGATGAAGAATATGTGATCCCCAGCGGATCTGATGAAGAAACTCCTTCTGCTGCTTCGTCTGAACCGTTGGATGAAGAAATTGAAGTGGATGCGATCCCTTCAACACCTATCATCTCCTCGCTTATGCCTCAGTTCACAGCTGAAGAGGCTGGCATTGAAGAAATGGAAGATGAAGATGTGGACATTGGCTGCTCCACACCCGTAATCAGTGATGAATTCTGGGAAAGTCAGCATCCAAACTCTCCAATGTTCACCCCTCTACAGCAAATTCCTTAGTCCCCCACACAATCTATTCACATGGGCTCTGAAGAAACTCATCCCACTGCATCTGTCCATGAGGAAAATCCAGCCACTAGCGCTGAAGAAACTGCTGCTGCTGCATAACCAAAGACGCAGACTGCCACTGAGGAGGAACCAGAAATTCCTCAGCCTGAAGAACCTGTGATTGAGATTCCTGGGGTCGTGATGCAACTCACTAACACTCCTCTGCCGAAGCCGAAGGATCCATTTTCACGCAAGCAAAAGTTCAAGGCTGATGATTTCTTCGGCAAGCACGTATTCTTCGAAGATTACAACCCATATGACTCTGCTCGCATTAGGAAGAGGCGTTTCTGGACTGGTAGTCAAGCCAATTTCTATTCCTCAGTGATGTTCAACAAGGAGAAGATTTTCTACCATGAGCATATTCCTCACGTGGATATGGAATCTCTGCCGTGCTTCGCACCAGTCCTCAGTGTTCTTCACGACGCTGGGCTGCTCAACTTTTGCTCTGACATCTACGATTGGAATGAAGAACTGATTCTTCAATTCTATGCAACGCTGCACATCACCGGAGATGCTGAAGATGTGAATTCATGGGTGCTGTACTGGATGTCTGAAAACACTCACTACACTGCACCAGCCTCTGAATTGCTTTGTGCTCTACACTCAGTCCTCCCCTTGAAGAAGCTCGCTGCATCTACAGTGAACCTGAGCTCACACATCATTACATGCAGGTGCTGATGAAACCTTTGAAGCCAGGTCAAGCACCAAGAACCAAATTCCTCGTGAAGGAATTGTTGTATGTGCCCAGAACTGTCTGTCGTATTCTTACGAGGACAATCAGTCCTATTAAAGGTCACGACTCATCTGATGAGGAAATTGTTGGCATCATGAAGAATTTGGTATTCAACATCGTTCATGGCATTCCTGTCAATTATCACAATTTCTTCATGAGGACTATGGCCAATGTTGCACTGTCTCCGTTTGAGCTGAAGCCTTATGCACCTTGGATCATGAGATTCCTCAGGACAAGGTCTTCACTCAACTACAAAGCTGATTTCCAGAATCATCTCAGCTACTTGCCCCCAATTGAAGTCCTCAAGCAGACATATTCCTCAGTTGATGGAAAGGGCAAGGCACCAGCTGTAATTGATGAAGGCATTCGTCCATTGGATGGTCAGTTTCGCAAAGCTGCATCTTATTCCACCAATGATGACTCTGCCACACATGACTCTGCCAATGTTCCCAAGTCCACTCCTCAAGCCACTGCTCCGCGCGTGATGACAGACCGTGAACTTCTACTTAGTCTTCACCAGAAGGTGGATCGAAATCACAAATGGGTTAAGCGTCAGTTTGGTTCACTTCTTCACAACATGACTGCCACACACAATGCAGTGAAGAAAAACCACTACTACCTCCATCAAGTCTTCGGTCGCACCTGGGCAATCTTGTCACATCTGTATGGTGAAGAAGATCTAAAGAACATGGGTCTTAATGAAGATTTTGACTGGTCTGCACCTCCACCGAAGAAATTCAAGAAGGTCAAGGTTCCTTCTCTGGTGGCCAGCTCATATTCTTCATCGCGCGACACTGATGAATATGAAGATTTGGACGACACTGCGGCAGGCCCTACATCAACCAACGACCCCAACAACGCTGGCGCTCCTTCATCACCATGATTATCTTCAGGGGTGTTAGTCCTCATTTTCGATCCTTTTGGTCATTCGATGACAAAGGGGGAGAAATATGGGTTAGTCTTCAAGCGGGTCTACTATATGGGCGTTTTTTTTGCTAAGTTACAACTCTCGTTCTTCTAAAACTTTATTGGATTGAGTTGTAATCTTAAACCCGATGGTGCTCTGATACTTTTGATGCACTATGCTCTGATACTCTTGATGCACTATTCTGCATGCTTATTCCTCGTTAATATTATTGCACGCATGCTGAATTTCATCAGGCACCATATTTCATCATGCATTTCAAATTCTTCATAGTATATGTTAAATGTGTGTGTGAATTACAAGATATAGGGGGAGATCTCCATGATTCAACTCTTCAAGTGTGCATTGCTTCAAAAGCAAATTCCTCACTATGCACATCTTCAGGGGGAGTTCTTCTATATCTTGCAATCAAATTCCTCAATATCAATATTTACACTTCATAGGTTTATCCCCGTTGAAAACTTAACCTATATTGTCATCAATCACCAAAAAGGGGGAGATTGTAAGTGCATCTAGTGCCCCTTAGTGATTTTGGTGTATTGAAGACTTATAGGTTAAGGGACTAATGCGTGTGTGAGTGTACACAGGTCTATAAGTCTATGAGGAGTGTGATATTTACATGAAAAGTCGACCCCTAAAAATGAATATCTTCGACTGAAGTTTTTGGTATTTCTGAAGACTTTCATGAAGACTTTGAAAGTGAAGAAATTGGTGTGTCTGTGAAGACTTGATATTCATGAGAGAAATATGAAGCTTGAAGGCTTTTGTGTTCATAGTTTTGTTTTTCTCTTCCTTGAGTCATAGGAAACACCATACTGTTAAAGGGGGTCGAGGAAATACTAAGGAAAAATCTCCATGTGATGCTCAACTCAAAATCCTACACCTACCAATCCCTTCGAGTGAAGCCATTGGAAATCTCATACAGTTCAGTCAATTTCTTCAGCGACAGAGACGAAGTTCTTCTGGTCTCTGAGGAATTTGTCCTGACTGGGAGTTAGGAATTCGCCAGTGCGGATTGCCTACACAGTGAGGAACATGATAGCCCTGAGGATTTTGCTACTCAAAATTCCGACCGTTGCTGTGCTATGCGCCAGCTGCCCCAAAATATCTATCCACCTAATGGTCATATCATTGAAGGGCATTTATGTCTTATCATGTCGGGCTGCTCCCTAGGCTATAAATAGCCGCCCCCTACAACCACTAGCTGGCTGGCTGCTCCGAGAGAAACTGACACTTGTCATTTGAGAGCAAGCCATCCTCTGAGGACTTTGAGCGAAAATCATCAAGTGAGGAAAAACCAAAAACCCAAAACCCAAACACCTACAAACCCCAGGTGATTGAGCATCATTGAAGAGATTGATCCTGAGTGGATCTGACGCTTGTTACCTCTGAAGACTGTGCTTCTTCCAGACGGTTAGGCGTCATGGTCTAGAGCATCCAAGAGGAATTGTGGATCGCCGAGTGACCAAGTTTGTGAAGGTTTGGAAGTCGCCTGAAGACTTAGCATGAGTGATTGGACGAGGTCTGTGTGACCTTAGTTCAAGGAGAATACGGTGAGGACTGGGTGTATTGGACTAAGTGTCCTTGACTGGGTGTCCGGGACTGTGTGTCCTCGAGTTTAAATACTCAGCCGCTGCAACCAGACATACAACTGAGACAGCAGTTGGAACTGGTCTACCAAATCATTGTCTTCACCGAGCTTATTGGTTCTATTTCCTCATAACTGTGTTGTATGTTTGTTCATATCTGTGTTTGAAGACTTTGACTAAAGAGTTTCTCAATTTCCTCAGTTCAATTTCTTCAGTCTGTTTGTCTTCATCCTGTGTTATCCTGTGATTACTCTTCCTGTACTATGTGCCTGTCTTCATTTCATCATGATGACTATGCTTGTATTCTGTTGTGTTTACTTTTGAGTACTTATTCCGCTGCTAGTAGTTCTTCGCTAAGGAATTTCCTCACCGGCAAATTCCTCAGTGAAGAATTTCATAAAAATCGCCTATTCACCCCCCTCTAGTCGATATAATGCACTTTCAGTATCTCCCTTTGAGGGAGTAAATCCAAGTGATTGTAACTTAGAGGAGAGCCGAGAGTACCAAGCTCTAGGTGCTTGTTTTAGTCCATACAGTGCCTTATCAAGTTTGCAAATATGACGTGGTGCATTTGGATTCTCATACCCTGGAGGTTGCCTCATGAACACTTCCTCTTCCAGAACACCATGCAAGAACGCGTTCTTTACATCTAGTTGTCTTATGCACCAACCTCTAGATACTGCAATTGAAAGAATCAAGATAATAGTAGCAGCTTTTACCACTGGACTAAATGTATCCTCATAGTCAATCTCATACCTTTGTTTAAATCCTTTAGCAACCAGACGTGCCTTGTATCTATCAATGGTGCCATCAGATTTCCTCTTTACCTTATAGACCCACTTGCAGTCAATTACATTTCTGCCTCTGACTGGTGGAACTAGACGCCAAGTTTTGTTCTTCATTAAAGCAGCATACTCTTCATCCATTGCCTCCCTCCAATGAGGTTCACCCAATGCTTCTCCAAAAATTTGTGGTTCACCTGTTGCACAAAACGAGCCCCAACGTACACAACCATCTTTATATATTTTTGGTTTAACAATACCACTTTGTGACCTGGTGTTGGAGAGCACAGTAGGTGGCGGAGCTGGTCGTTCAAGTTGCTGTAGAAGATGATTTGAAGAAGACGGCACGGCTGCACCGGAATCATCCACAGAAGATCCCAGAGAGAGCTCCTGTAGCGGATCCAGATCAGGAGATGGGATCGCCTCTCCAGAACTGCCACTTGGCGCGCCTGGGTTGGCACGCAGCATCCTGTCGGGCGCGTTCCCTCCCGCATGACATGGACTCCGCTTGTCCACATTCGGGAGCCGACCACCCGCACGTGGGAGTGGGCCACCAGGCCCCGCCGAGGCTGGCTGTCGGGCGACGCGACGGACCGCGGGCCCACTGCGTGACCCAGACTGGTCTGCCGCCGAATCAAGAGACGGCATGGATCCCGCCAGGGATTCTCCTGCGCCTGCGCCAACTGACGCATCTGGCGCCACGGATCCCGAGCGATTCGCCCCAGGATTGACGTCTGGATCTTCTGCAACCTCCTCTGTCGTTTCTGCATGCATAAAATCATACGAATTCTGTCCAAAATCTTCCCCGTTTTCCTGCATACTTGCATTAAGGTTTTGATCAAAGGTATTATTAGACATAGACATGTGGTCAGCAGCATCTACTACTCCCCCTTGATCAAAACAAGGTGATGGCAGAAGATGAACTGGTAAAAGAGTGAGCTCTTTGCGTAGTTGAGCACCAGCATTGAGATGGAGTGTGCCGAAAGGAAACACATGTTCATCAAAGACAACGTCCCTAGAAATATAGACACGACCAGAGGCTACATCGAGGCACTTGTATCCCTTGTGTAGGCTGCTATACCCCAAGAAGACACATTGTTTTGACCTAAATTCAAGTTTGTGCTTATTGAAAGGACGCAGATTAGGCCAAACGGCACACCCAAAGATGCGGAGAAAGGTATAGTCAGGTTTCTTGCCAAAGAGACGTTCAAGTGGCGTTTGGTTTTTGATAACCCTACTAGGGACACGGTTGATAAGATACATAGTGGTAAGAAACGCCTCATCCCAAAAATTTAAGGGCATAAAGGCATGGGCAAGAAGGGACAGACCAACTTCCACAATATGCCGGTGCTTCCGTTCTGCAGATCCATTCTGCTGGTGAGCATGTGGACATGAGACGTAATGAGTGATGCCAATGCGTTCAAAAAAGGAATTGAGTTTTTGATACTCACCCCCCCCCCAATCCGTTTGCATAGCAAGAATTTTGCGATCAAAGAGACGTTCAACATGCTATTGAAAGAGATGAAATTTCTCAAACACGTCAGACTTATTTTTGAGCAAATAAATCCAACTAAACTTGTCATCAATAAAGCTCACATAATATTTGTGTCTGCCTACAGAGACGGGTCCAGGACCCCATACATCCGAAAAAATAAGCTCTAAAGAAGCTTTTGACACACTAAAAGACTTAGGATAGGGAAGTTGATGGCTCTTGGCCATCTGACAAGCATCACAAACTAGCAAATGATCTTGTTTATTTGACACAGGAAGACTAAAATCTCGAAGAATTTTCTGAACCACCGGTAATGCAGGATGTCCTAAGCGCTTGTGCCACCGTGAAGTAGATGGTTTGATCACACTTAGAACTTGTGGAGAAGGAGCATCTTGCCGGCCAGAAATAGGAAACAAGCCACCCCTACTCTCGTTTTGAAGAATGGTCCTCGAGTGGCCCGATCCTTAACAAAAAAGGTTTCAGGGTAAATCACAAGAAAAGCATGATTATCTTTGATGAGTTGATAGGCAGAAAGTAAACTTTTGTCGGCATGCGGACAGTGAAGTATGTTCTTGAGATCTAAGGAGCCATGAGGAGTAGATAGAACTGAATGACCAACATGTGCAATGTCCATACCTTGACCACTTGCGGTGTGGATTTGCTCCGAGCCGGTGTAACGGTCATGAACAGCAAGCTTCTCCAGCTCACCGGTCACGTGGTTGGTTGCGCCGGAGTCGAGATACCAGTTGGTATCAACTCCATAGGAGTGGACGGCGTTGGCAGAACGGTTCCCACCGCCGCCACCACCACCTCCACCACCAGCAGGGTTACGCACATTGTTGTTGAAGTTGCGGTCGTAGCGCTTCTTGCAGCACCACGCACCATGCCCCTTGTTCTTGCAGATTTGACACTTCTCGCGATCACCATGGTCACCGCGATCACCACCCTGGCGAGGCGCTCCGCCAGAGCCGCCACCACCAGAGTAATTGTCGAAGAAGCGGGCGCCCGTGTTGTTGTTGTTGTAGCCACGGGAGTCGTTGTTGCCGCCACCACGAGAGCCTCCCTGGTTGGAGTTGCCACGGCCTCCGCCTTTTGCAGAAAGGTTGGCGGAGTAGGCGGAGGTCTGTGCGGCGATGCGTGACTCAGCATCAAGCAGCAGCGAGAATAACTCGCCTAGGCCGATGGGCTGGTTGGTGATGGTGCGCGTGGAGACGGCGAAGACGAACCCGCTGTACTCGGCTTGTGCATGAGCCCCTGGATGATGTGAGAGACAACATCATCTTCATCCAGAGGCCTCCCGGCGGCTGCAAGTTCGTCAGCGAGCCCCTTCATCTTGGTGAAGTAGGCAGCCACCGTCATGTCACCCTTCTTGGTGTGGCCGATCTGATCCCGAAGCTGGATGATGCGGGCGCGGGATTGCGAGGAGAAGCTCTGGAGAAGAGCGCTCAAGGTGGCGGCGGCCGTCGTGCAGTTGCTGACCTGCAGGAGCACTTCGCGAGAAAGGGAAGCGATCAAAAACGAGAGCACCTGCTGGTCCTGGGTAACCCAGATGGCGTGCTCTGGGTTGGCGGTGACGGTGACCTCCTTCTTGCCGGTGACGTCCCTCTCCGTGCGGATCTTGGCATCCGGTTCCTTCTGGGAACCGTCCAGGAACCCCATCATGCCCACCGCGCGAACATGTGGTAGTACCTGCGCCCTCCAGACAAGGAAATTCTCACGGTTCAGCTTTTCCGTGATGGTATGGCCGAGGGAAGTGAGGGAGGGTCCGGCCATGGCGGAGGAGGACGATGAGGACATCTAGATGCGATGGAAGGGTTATGCTCTGATACCATGTAGAAAACTAGGCTTAAGCGTATGCAAAGCTGCAGGAACGCGTGCATGTTAGTATTGGGCTCAAGACCAAGAGATTACAAGGGTTGGTTAGGCTAGGATTGATCTCCAAGTAATCTAACAAACTATGGGATCATATCTCTAAGCCTAACCATATTACAACAACCATACTCATGCACACGTCACAATACAATGTTTAACATTCTCTTTGTCATAACCGTTGTTGCCACGGATCCTCATGCAGTAATATATACATGTTGGGTAACGTTGCAGAAAACAAAATTTTCCTATGGTTTTACCAAGATCCATCTATGAGTTGATCTAGCAACGAGTGATTGGATGCATCTACGTACCTTGTAGATCGCGAGCGGAAGCGTTCAAAGAACGGGGATGAGGGAGTCTTACTCGACGTGATCCGAATCACCGGAGATCCTAGCACCGAACGGACGGCACCTCCGTGTTCAACACACGTACGGTCAGCGTAACGTCTCCTCCTTCTTGATCCAGCAAGGGGGAAGGAGAGGTTGAGGAAGATGGCTCTAGCAGCAGCACGACGGCGTGGTGGTGGTGGAGCTGCAGTACTCCGGCAGGGCTTCGCCAAGCTCTATGGAGGAGGAAGTATTGGAGAGGGAGAGGGAGGCGCCAGGGCATAGGTGTGATGGCCCTTCCTCCCCCCCCCACACTATATATAGGGGGCCTAGGGGGGCGCCGGCCCTAGGAGATGCAATCTCCTAGGGGGGCGGCGGCCAAGGGGTGGGGGGCTTGCCCCCCAAGCAAGGGGGCGCCCCCCTTTAGGGATTCCCCCCACCCTAGGCGCATGGGCCCTTGGGGAAGTGGCGCCCCAGCCCACTTTGGGCTGGATCCCTTCCCACTTCAGCCCATGGGGCCCTCCGGGATAGGTGGACCCACCCGGTGGACCCCCGGGACCCTTCCGGTGGTCCCGGTACAATACCGGTGACCCCGAAACTTGTCCCGATAGCCGAAATAGCACTTCCCATATATAATTATTTACCTCCGGACCATTCTGAAACTCCTCGTGACGTCCGGGATCTCATCCGGGACTCCGAACAACATTCGGGTTACTGCATATACATATCCCTACAACCCTAGCGTCACTGAACCTTAAGTGTGTAGACCCTACGGGTTCGGGAGACATGTAGACATGACCGAGATCGCTCTCCGGTCAATAACCAACAGCGGGATCTGGATACCCATATTGGCTCCCACATGCTCCTCGATGATCTCATCGGATGAACCATGATGTCGAGGATTCAAGCAAGCCCGTATACAATTCCCTTCGTCAATCGGTATGTTACTTGCCCGAGATTCGATCGTCGGTATCCCAATACCTCGTTCAATCTCGTTACCGGCAAGTCACTTTACTCGTACCGTAATGCATGATCCCGTGACCAGACACTTGGTCACTTTGAGCTCATAATGATGATGCATTACCGAGAGGGCCCAGTGATACCTCTCCATCATACGGAGTGACAAATCCCAGTCTTGATCCGTGTCAACCCAACAGACACTTTTGGAGATACCCGTAGTATACCTTTATAGTCACCCAGTTACGTTGTGACGTTTGGTACACCCAAAGCACTCCTACGGCATCCGGGAGTTACACGATCTCATGGTCTAAGGAAAGGATACTTGACATTGGAAAAACTCTAGCAAACGAACTATACGATCTTGTGCTATGTTTAGGATTGGGTCTTGTCCATCACATCATTCTCCTAATGATGTGATCTCGTTATCAATGACATCCAATGTCCATAGTCAGGAAACCATGACTATCTGTTGATCAACGAGCTAGTCAACTAGAGGCTTACTAGGGACATGTTGGTGTCTATTATTCACACATGTATTATGATTTCCGGATAACACAATTATAGCATGAATAAAGACAATTATCATGAACAAGGAAATATAATAATAATGCTTTTATTATTGCCTCTAGGGCATATTTCCAACAGTCTCCCACTTGCACTAGAGTCAATAATCTAGTTACATTGTGATGAGTCGAACACCCATGGAATTCTGGTGTTGATCATGTTTTGCTCTAGGGAGAGGTTTAGTCAACGGATCTACTACATTCAGGTCCATATGTACTTTACAAATATATATGTCTCCATCTTGAACATTTTCACGAATGGAGTTGAAGCGACGCTTGATGTGCCTGGTCTTCTTGTGAAACCTGGGCTCCTTGGCAAGTGCAATAGCTCCAGTGTTGTCACAGAAGAGTTTGATTGGCCCCGACGCATTGGGTATGACTCCTAGGTCGGTGATGAACTCCCTCACCCATATTGCTTCATGTGCTGCCTCCGAGGCTGCCATGTACTCCGCTTCACATGTAGATCCCGCCACGACGCTCTGCTTGCAACTGCACCAGCTTACTACCCCACCATTCAAAATATACACGTATCCGGTTTGTGACTTAGAGTCATCCAGATCTGTGTCGAAGCTAGCGTCGACGTAACCCTTTACGACAGGCTCTTCGTCACCTCCATAAATGAGAAACATTTCCTTAGTCCTTTTCAGGTACTTCAGGATATTCTTGACCGCTGTCCAGTGTTCCTTGCCGGGATTACTTTGGTACCTACCTACCAAACTTACGGCAAGGTTTACATCAGGTCTGGTACACAGCATGGCATACATAATAGAACCTATGGCTGAGGCATAGGGGATGACGCTCATCTCTTCTATATCTTCTGCCGTGGTCGGACATTGAGCTGAGCTCAATTTCACACCTTGCAACACAGGCAAGAACCCCTTCTTAGACTGATCCATATTGAACTTCTTCAATATCTTATCAAGGTATGTGCTTTGTGAAAGACCTATGAGGCGTCTAGATCTATCTCTATAGATCTTGATGCCTAATATATATGCAGCTTCTCCAAGGTCCTTCATTGAAAAACTCTTATTCAAGTAGGCCTTAATGCTGTCCAAGAGTTCTATATCATTTCCCATCAAAAGTATGTCATCTACATATAATATGAGAAATGCTACAGAGCTCCCACTCACTTTCTTGTAAACGCAGGCTTCTTCATAAGTCTGCGTAAACCCAAACGCTTTGATCATCTCATCAAAGCGAATGTTCCAACTCCGAGATGCTTGCACCAGCCCATAAATCGAGCGTTGGAGCTTGCATACCTTGTTAGCATTCTTAGGATCGAGAAAACCTTCCGGCTGCATCATATACAATTCTTCCTTAAGGGAACCATTAAGGAATGCCGTCTTGACGTCCATTTGCCATATCTTATAATCATAGAATGCGGCAATTGCTAACATGATTCGCACGGACTTTAGCTTCGCTACCGGTGAGAAAGTCTCATCATAGTCAACCCCTTGAACTTATCAATAACCCTTAGCGACAAGCCGAGCTTTATAGATGGTCACATTACCATCTGCATCTGTCTTCTTCTTAAAGATCCATTTATTTTCTATGGCTCATCGCTCAATGGGCAAGTCAGTCAAAGTCCATACTTCATTTTCATACATGGATCCTATCTCGGATTTCAAGGCTTCTAGCCATTTGTCGGAATCCGGGCCCGCCATCGCTTCTTCATAGTTCGAAGGTTCACCGTTGTCTAACAACATGATTTCCAAGACAGGGTTGCCGTACCACTCCGGTGCGGAACGTGTCCTTGTGGACCTACGAAGTTCAGTAGCAACTTGATCTAAAGTTTCATGATCATCATCATTAACTTCCTCTCTAGTCGGTGCAGGCACCTCAGGAACATTTTCTTGAGTTGCGCCATTTTCCGGTTCAAGAGGTAATACTTCATCATGTTCTACTTTCCTCCCACTTACTTCTTTCGAGAGAAACTCTTTCTCTATAAAGGATCCATTCTTGGCAACAAAGATCTTGCCTTCGGATCTTAAGTAGAAGGTATACCCAATAGTTTCTTTAGGGTATCCTATGAAGACGCATTTTTCCGACTTGGGTTCGAGCTTTTCAGGTTGAAGTTTCTTGACATTAGCATCGCATCCCCAAACTTTTAGAAACGACAGCTTAGGTTTCTTCCCAAACCATAATTCATACGGTGTCGTCTCAACGAATTTTGACGGAGCCCTATTTAAAGTGAATGCGGCAGTCTCTAAAGCATAGCCCCAAAAACATAGCGGTAAATCGGTAAGAGACATCATAGATCGCACCATATCTAATAGAGTGCGATTACGACGTTCGGACACACCATTAAGCTGAGGTGTTCCAGGCGGCGTGAGTTGTGAAACTATTCCACATTTTCTCAAGTGTGTGCCAAATTCGTGACTCAAGTATTCTCCTCCACGATCTGATCATAGGAACTTGATTTTCCTGTCACGTTGATTTTCAACCTCACTCTGAAATTCCTTGAACTTTTCAAAGGTCTCAGACTTGTGTTTCATCAAATAGATATACCCATATCTACTCAAGTCATCAGTGAGGGTGAGAACATAACGATAGCCACTGCGAGCATCAACACTCATTGGACCGCACACATCAGTATGTATGATTTCCAATAAGTTGGTTGCTCGCTCCATTGTTCCTGAGAACGGAGTCTTGGTCATTTTACCCATGAGGCATGGTTCGCACGTGTCAAATGATTCGTAATCAAGAGACTCTAAAAGTCCATCTGCATGGAGCTTCTTCATGCGTTTGACACCTATGTGACCAAGGCGGCAGTGCCACAAGTATGTGGGACTATCATTATCAACCTTACATCTTTTGGTACTCACACTATGAATATGTGTAGCATTACGCTCGAGATTCATTAAGAATAAACCATTCACCATCGGAGCATGACCATAAAACATATCTCTCATATAAATAGAACAACCATTCTTCTCGGATTTAAATGAGTAGCCATCTCGTATCAAACGAGATCCTGATACAATGTTCATGCTCAAACTTGGCACTAAATAACAATTATTGAGGTTCAAAACTAATCCCGTAGGTAAATGAAGAGGCAGCGTGCCGACGGCGATCACATCGACCTTGGAACCATTCCCGACGTGCATCGTCACCTCGTCCTTCGCCAGTCTCCGCTTATTCCGCAGCTCCTGCTTTGAGTTACAAATGTGAGCAACTGCACCGGTATCAAATACCCAAGAGCTACTATGAGTACTGGTAAGGTACACAGCAATTACATGTATATCACATATACCTTTTGTGATGCCGGCCTTCTTGTCCGCTAAGTATTTGAGGCAGTTCCACTTCCAGTGACCACTTCCCTTGCAATAAAAACACTCAGTCTCGGGCTTGGGTCCATTCTTTGGCTTCTTCCCGGCAGCTTGCTTGCCGGGCGCGGCAACTCCCTTGCCGTCCTTCTTGAAGTTCTTCTTACCCTTGCCCTTTTTGAACTTAGTGGTTTTATTCACAATCAACACTTGATGTTCCTTTTTGACTTCTACCTCTGCTGATTTCAACATTGCAAACACTTCGGGAATGGTCTTTTCCATCCCCTGCATGTTGAAGTTCATCACAAAGCTCTTGTAGCTCGATGGAAGCGACTGAAGGATTCTGTCAATGACCGCGTCATCCGGGAGATTAACTCCCAGCTGAGTCAAGCGGTTATGCAACCCAGACATAGTGAGTATGTGCTCACTGACAGAATTGTTTTCCTCCATCTTACAGCTGAGGAACTTGTCGGAGACTTGATATCTCTCGACCCGAGCATGAGCTTGGAAAACCATTTTCAGCTCTTCGAACATCTCATATGCTCCGTGTCTCTCAAAACGTTTTTGTAGTCCCGGCTCTAAGATGTAAAGCATGCCGCACTGAACGAGGGAGTAGTCATCGGTACGTGCCTGCCAAGCGTTCATAACATCTTGTTCTGCAGGGAGAACAGGTGCGTCACCTAGCGGTGCTTGTAGGACATAATCTTTCTTGGCAGCTATGAGGATGATCCTCAGGTTCCGGACCCAGTCCGTGTAGTTGCTGCCATCGTCTTTCAGCTTAGTTTTCTCTAGGAACGCGTTGAAGTTGAGGACTACGTTGGCCATTTGATCTACAAGACATATTGCAAATATTTTAGACTAAGTTCATGATAATTAAGTTCATCTAATCAAATTATTCAATGAACTCCCACTCAGATAGACATCCCTCCGGTCATCTAAGTATAACATGATCCGAGTTAACTAGGTCGTGTCCGATCATCACGTGAGACGGACTAGTCAACGTCGGTGAACATCTTCATGTTGATCGTATCTTTTATACGACTCATGTTCGACCTTTCGGTCTTCTGTGTTCCGAGGCCATGTCTGTACATGCTAGGCTCATCAAGTCAACCTAAGTGTTTGCATGTGTAAATATGTCTTACACCCATTGTATGTGAATGTTGGAATCTATCACACCCGATCATCACTTGGTGCTTCGAAACAATGAACTATCGCAATGGTGCACAGTTAGGGGGAACACTTTCTTGAAATTATTATGAGGGATCATCTTATTTACTACCGTCGTTCTAAGTAAACAAGATGCAAAACCATGATAAACATCACATGCAATCAAATAATAATAGTGACATGATATGGCCAATATCACATAGCTCCTTTGATCTCCATCTTGGGGCTCCATGATCATCTTGTCACCGACATGACACCATGATCTCCATCATCGTGTCTCCATGAAGTTGCTCGCCAACTATTACTTTTACTACTATGGCTAATGCATTTAGCAATAAAGTAAAGTAATTTACATGGCGTTTCTCAATGACACGCAGGTCATACAAAAAATAAAGAAAACTCCTATGGCTCCTGCCGGTTGTCATACTCATCGACATGCAAGTCATGATTCCTATTACAATAGCATGAACATCTCATACATCACATATATATCATTCGTCACAACTTTGGCCATATCACATCACAAAACACTTGCTGCAAAAACAAGTTAGACGTCCTCTAATTGTTGTTGCAAGTTTTACGTGGCTGCAATAGGGTTCTAGCAAGAACGTTTTCTTACCTACGTGAAAGCCACAACGTGATTTGTCAACTTCTATTTACCCTTCATAAGGACCCTTTTCATCGAATCCGCTCCAACTAAAGTGGGAGAGAAAGACACCCGCCAGCCACCTTATGCAACTAGTGCATGTTAGTCGGTGGAACCGGACTCACGTAAGCGTACGTGTAAGGTTGGTCCGGGCCGCTTCATCCCACAATACCGTTGAAGCAAGATAAGACTAGTAGCGGCAAGAAAGTTGACAACATCAACGCCCACAACAAATTGTGTTCTACTCGTGCATAGAGAACTACGCATAGACCTAGCTCATGATGCCACTGTTGGGTACCGTTGCAGAAAACAAAATTTTCCTACGGTTTCACCAAGATCCATCTATGAGTTCATCTAGCAATGAGTGATTGGATGCATCTACGTACCTTGTACATCGCGAGCGGAAGCGTTCAAAGAACGGGGATGAGGGAGTCGTACTCGACGTGATCCGAATCACCTGAGATCCTAGCACCGAACGGACGGCACCTCCGCGTTCAACACACGTACGGTCAGCGTAACGTCTCCTCCTTCATGATCCAGCAAGGGGGAAGGAGAGG
Organism: Triticum monococcum; assembly: GCA_034509565.1. Lineage (NCBI taxonomy): Eukaryota > Viridiplantae > Streptophyta > Magnoliopsida > Poales > Poaceae > Triticum > Triticum monococcum. Next base: position 638,522,965 of record CM067843.1, read on the forward strand.
TTGAGGAAGATGGCTCCAGCAGCAGCACGACGGCGTGGTGGTGGTGGGGCTGCAGTACTCCGGCAGGGCTTCGCCAAGCTCTATGGAGGAGGAGGAGTTATTGGAGAGGGAGAGGGAGGCGCCAGGGCATAGGTGTGATGGCCCTTCCTCCCCCCCCCCCCACTATATATAGGGGGCCTAGGGGGGGCACCGGCCCTAGGAGATGCAATCTCCTAGGGGGGCGGCGGCCAAGGGGTGGAGGGCTTGCCCCCCAAGCAAGGGGGCGCCCCCCTTTAGGGTTTCCCCCCCACCCTAGGCGCGTGGGCCCTTGGGGAAATGGCGCCCCAGCCCACTTTGGGCTGGATCCCTTCCCACTTCAGCCCATGGGGCCCTCCGGGATAGGTGGCCCCACCCGGTGGACCCCCGGGACCCTTCCGGTGATCCCGGTACAATACCGGTGACCCCGAAACGTGTCCCGATAGCCGAAATAGCACTTCCCATATATAATTCTTTACCTCCGGACCATTCCGAAACTCCTCGTGATGTCCGGGATTTCATCCAGGACTCCGAACAACATTCGGGTTACTGCATATACATATCCCTACAACCCTAGCGTCACCGAACCTTAAGTGTGTAGACCCTACGGGTTCGGGAGATATGTAGACATGACCGAGATCGCTCTCCGGTCAATAACCAACAGCGGGATCTGGATACCCATATTGGCTCCCACATGCTTCTCGATGATCTCATCGGATGAACCACGATGTCGAGGATTCAAGCAACCCCGTATACAATTCCCTTCGTCAATCGGTATGTTACTTGCCCGAGATTCGATCGTCGGTATCCCAATACCTCGTTCAATCTCGTTACCGGCAAGTCACTTTACTCGTACCGTAATGCATGATCCCGTGACCAGACACTTGATCACTTTGAGCTCATAATGATGATGCATTACCGAGAGGGCCCAGTGATACCTCTCCGTCATACGGAGTGACAAATCCCAGTCTTGATCCGTGTCAACCCAACAGACACTTTCAAAAATACCCGTAGTATACCTTTATAGTCACCCAGTTACGTTGTGACGTTTGGTACACCCAAAGCACTCCTACGACATCCGGAAGTTACATGATCTCATGGTCTAAGGAAAGGATACTTGACATTGGAAAAACTCTAGCAAACGAACTATACGATCTTGTGCTATGTTTAGGATTGGGTCTTGTCCATCACATCATTCTCCTAATGATGTGATCTCGTTATCAATGACATCCAATGTCCATAGTCAGGAAACCATGACTATCTGTTGATCAACGAGCTAGTCAACTAGAGGCTTACTAGGGACATGTTGGTGTCTATTATTCACACATGTATTACGATTTCCGGATAACACAATTATAGCATGAATAAAGACAATTATCATGAACAAGGAAATATAATAATAATGCTTTTATTATTGCCTCTAGGGCATATTTCCAACAATACAGTACTTCTTCCTTTCCTCCTATAAGTATTTTCTCTTTGGTGTCTTCCTTAGATAGCTGGTGATCTCAGTCGTCTTACCAAAATGCTTAGGTGAAAGAGCTGATTGTGGTGGCAGTTGGTGCGACGGTAGTGATGAACATTCTCGTCATAGGATAAGTGGAATCTGTGAGTGGTACAAGTATATATATTGGGTCCTTTATGTTTTGGCTTCAAGCTGATCACGATTTTACTTATGCTGGCTGAATTTTGTTGTGAGAAGGCCATCGACAGGTGCATCTATGAACCCAGCGCGTACAACAAGATTTGGGTTTATCTGCTAGCTACACCACTGGGTGCTATTGCTGGAGCTGGATCCTACGTTGCAATTAAGCTGTAGTAGTTACCAAGATGCACACGAAAAAGAGTTTGAAAGAGACCAATGTAAATAGTTCAATTTTTTTAGCAAAGTGCCTTTTTTGCAGTAACATTTGCTGCTCTATTCACTAGTCCTTCTCAAGGCACAACTGCGTGTGCTTAGAAAATCTCTATCACATCTCATATCATTTAACTTCTCAAATGACCTTCTAAAACTTAACTTCTCAAATTTTAAGGGGTCCGGTGTTTTGCACTTCGCCCTTTCCCAAATTATTAACTCCTCAAAAGCTCAAATTTACACAAATGCTCATTTCAAACTGAAACTATATTTAGTGCATAACTGTACAACGGTACCACATTAAACTTAGTACCTTAAATGTACCATAGTACCACTAGATTAGAGCTAAAATGAGCTAAAAAGGGGGTTAAACTACTCCTTGCCTCACCGGGGAGGAGCTCGATGACCACCGTGTTGCCGGAACGCGAGGCCTCATGGTCATGGGTGCCCCTTCGAATCCACAAGATCAACGAGCTCCATGAACATTGCGTCTTGGTCCCTCTACATCGCCACCAAGGTCACCCCGGCTCCGCTCAACCTCGTGCTCATCCTCCATCGATGACGCAATGGCGCGGTGCCCCGCCACAGCATCGGGGTTGGCAATGGTCACGACAGTGTGCTCAGTGGTGAGTTGGACCTCCGCAGCAAGTTCCTTGACTTCTTGCCTACAAAGTCAACCACGCATCGCACAACAACTCATCCTCCTCCACCGAGTACCCCGCCATCTTGCTTACTCTAGAAAACAACAAGAAGTTCAAAAAAGCTCAATAGCATTTGACTGAACACCTGTCGGGCGTGGTGTCCGCCATGGACGTCGTCAGCACGAGGCGGAGGGTACCGAGCTACGAACGGATCCTAGGTGGACGGTGACGTAGCCCAAGGAGAGCAGATGCGTTGGTGGGGGCTGCAGACGTCATACGATGCCTGGGTGGCAGCTAGAGAGGTAGAACAGCGGCGTCAGACCAGGAGGGTGCACATGCAAAGTAAGGCGGAAGCAGGGGAGGACTGGAAGAAAAATGGACAAGGAGGGGGATTTGAGTGGGTCGGGGGTGTAAGAGTCCTAAGAGGCGGGCAGGCGGCGTTGTCCACACTCCCGCAAAGCCCTCCCGCCCCTACCCCTGGGGGTTTGCTTCTGGTTTACAGGAAAACGGACGTCTGGACCGCTCGGCGGACCAATAGTAGTGTTCTGCGTTGGATGGCAAAATGGGTCCAGACAGCTCAGTCCGAACGGATGCGGGCGGTTCAAGAATCAGCTTTGGAGATGCCCTAACTTGTTGTAGCATTGGAGATGTCCAGACAGCTCAGTCCGAACAGATGCGGGCCAAAGATGAGCATCTCCAATAGATCGCCGAAAAACCTTCTCCTATAGGTGGTTATAGGGGGTTTTCCAGTAAATTTATTAGATTATGTAGGTGTGTTGTTGTAGCAAATCATTAATAACCTCATCCCCCATACTCCTGGCATGGGACTGGCATGTTGGTGAACCAGATTTTTAGTCTCTCTCTCTCCCCCATGGCGACGGCGAGGTGGGGCGGTGGTCGCCGACAATGAGGAGGGCGGAGGTCAGGCTGGCGGTGGCGCGTGGAAGGGTCAACGGGGATAGGATCATTAGGAGAGGTTGTATCTTCTCCTCTATATAGGGAGAGTCGAGGTGCTTTTTTTGTGACAATCAGAAAATATTGAAAAGGGGGGTCTGCTGGAGTAATTTTTTTTCCCTAACTTTCCCTTATACCAGAAATATTTTGGGGATATGGAATTTGCTGTAGATGCTCCTTAACGTTTCACGAAAATATAAAAAGTACGTACGTGAGATGCCAACTTGTCACTCGTTGGGTGCGAAGGAACAAAACTTTTGAGGCATCCCAAACGCATGGTCACGCTTTAATATGCGTGCCTGATCATTGGAAGATGCACGGCGCAAAAGCTGTAGCAAGTGGACGCGAGATATTCCATCATTCCATTCATCAGTGCGTTATTTTTCTTTCTTTCTGTGGAGCGATTGCTTTCTCTAAAAGCAGCAAAAGAAACGAAAAACAAATGAAGTTAATCCTTAGCCTATCTTTCGTCTCTAGGTTTCCTGGCTCACATCATAGGTTCAGGATATCATATCTGAATATCTGATATCTGAAATTTCTATGCTATTCGGAGCCTCAAAGGGCGAACGTGAGAGAGGAGCAAAAATACAAACAAGTGGCCAATTTATAAGAGAACTAAAATGATAAATTCCTAGCTATATACTCCTACGCTCCATCGCTAAATCACAAAGTACATAAAATAAAAAAGACTGGGTATTGGCTACCGATAATGAAGATCGCCCCAACATTTCAGGCCGCCAAACATGACAGTAGAACTCCTGCTCTCGCACTCATAAATCACACACGCAATACTCACTAATTCTGTATGGGATTAGACTTGGTGCCCGGCGTCTGCTTGTCGCTTCCTTCTGCTGCTGCATGGAAGGCCTGTTGATGCTCCGACCTTGCGAGCACATTGCTTTGCAGAAGCTTCCTTGTAACGAGCCTCTCCTCTCTTGATGCTCTATCACCGAAAGGCATTGCTGTCAGATAGCAAAAATGCAGAAGTAGCAAGGCGGAGAAGAAGCAAGCACAGAAGCTGGCACCTCGCATGGCTGCGTTTAGCGAGCACTGATTACAGTGGAGAAGCGATAGATGGGTGCTCGAGTCCGTCCACATATATATGCCCCATATGATGTGATGCCGGTGCAATCAGCGGTGCGAGATCCGGTCGTGATCGGGAGATCTGGGGCCTGATTATTTTTCCGGCAATGGGCGTCGGGCGATGATTGTTATGATAGCATGTGATTTGCGCGTTATATATACTAGTGCCATATTGGATGTCTAGAAGCGATTGGGCGTAGCTTAAATGTTTAGGCTTGTTGTGGCGAAAGCAATTTATCGGAATTCAAGTTCTAAACCTAGTACTGGTTGCATTTTTCTGAATTTATTTAAAACTATTTGTCGATGTTCGTTTAGTGGAAGAAGATGTTTCTATCGACTATGAGGCCGGCTCAGTATCTCGAAGATGTGCATATAGTTGGGTGTGAGCGTGTGTTAGATGAGTGTATGTGCCTGTAATCCTGTACTATGTGAGCCTTTTAGGCAGTGGATCCAAAACCATCGATTAGCTTCGCTGGAGACCTGGAGTGTATGTGACGAGAAACAGACGGCCACCCACCCACCGGCCCTGCCCGATGCGTGAACAACTCTGGCCTGGACCGCCGGAGGGACGTCCATGTGGCGGAAATCTGCACGAGGAGGCACAGAAATCGAGGGCTGGCCTGGACCGCCGGAGGGACGTCCATGTGGCGGAAATCTGCACGAGGAGGCACAGAAATCGAGGGCTGGCCTGGACCGCCGGAGGGACGTCCATGTGGCGGAAATCTGCACAAGGAGGCACAGAAATCGAGGGCAGGCGGCGGTCCCGGCCCGGCCCGGCCTCCACATGCCGCCGCCGCGCGTACCAACGCGCCCTACACCTGCTGCCAAAATTGCCCGTTGCCGTTGGACTGACCAGCTTGACCAGCCAAGCCGTCCAGCTTCTTCGCCTCGTCGCGCGGTGCCGATACAGAGCACCTAGACAGGTCTCGCCCGAAACTGGCCGCGAATGTGGGCACGCTCCCAGGCCGGAGCGGCTGGCAGCGCCACGTTGCCGATCCGACGAAAGTGGGGCACACGAGGGCATCTATTCCTCTGCCAGGCATAAGAAACGTGTCCTCCCGCGATCAGATCGGATTCCACGCGAGAAAATGCTGCTCCGTAGCGACGAGATTCGGCCATTTGTAACCAACGAACCGCTTCCCTGGCTTGCGGCGTGACCGCGTCCAGTCCTGGGGTGGGTCACATCGACCCGCGGTAGTACTAGGCACGAACTGGCTAACCATCATGCGGAACGCAAAATTCCCGTCGTACGAATTTCGCAGGATTTCTCTAGGGAACGGCCAAGATGTCCCTAAAATTTGGAGAACTCTGAGGTGGTTTGGGTGCCAGTTCATTTAACCTCACGTAGAAAATTGCATTTTTTTACCTTTCAACACAAAAAGTAGCGTCGAGCTGCTGCAACCGGTCGCAGTTGAGGTGCTGCCGCACTTGCATGGAGAATTCTGGTCGCCATGTAGAAATTCCGGTCGCCTTTTACAAGTCACCGTCGTTTCCAACCTTGCTTCACCAACCAAGGCGCGCAGCAATTGGAAACCTTGCTTCACCAACCACGGCGCACAGCAATTGGAACCTCACCGTCCACCAGCAACCATGTCACACTCAAACCCTCATGAGAAACTTGTCGAGAAGCTATGCGCCGAGGGACAAGATCTAGGTCTAGAGACCCGAACGGCTCCAACCATGAAAAATCGCAACCTTGGCTGTTGGTGCATAGCCCGAACCACGCAGCAGTCTACAAGAGGAACGACCAGCCAATACTTCCAACGCTTCCGTGCAACAACGACAGCATCAAAAAAAGCAGCAGTGCAAACTATTGATATTTTGAGTTTTGGAACCATGTCAGCAGAAAGGTTAGCCTTCTGAAATCTGAAACACTAGTCACCATTCAAGATCAAGATTTAGCTCCCCAAACATAATGACTCCTTTTTAGAAGCCAGACAGACAACAAGAACTTAAACTACAACCGTGGAATGTCAATGTGCATACCCGGGAGGCCATGATGCACAACTTGTGGAGAAATTATGAGCCAGTACTCAGTGCCGATGCATATACTCCCTAGAAAATCCTGTATAAACTTCAGATCGAGACAATCATTCTCAAGTATCCTAGCTAAGCAGGAAATTATAACTTCCAAACACATTGCCACCAGACTGATACATCCTTCCGATTACCAAGAGAAATGCAAATTGCTTAAAAGAATACTGAGATAGTACAATGTAACCTGTCAGACTAGTCCAAAGTTACGACACTAGCATATACAGAAATTTAATTTAGTAAATCATCTCGGCACATTGCTGTGGCTAGATTTGGCTCTGTGGCCTCATTGCATCAATAAGTTTACTCAACTCATAAAGATCTTGTCATCAAATATCAGTATATACTCACATCTTATAAAGTTGGCTAATATCAAAAAATGCAAGCAGACAAATCAACATGAACTACTGAATAAGTAAAACTACTGATGGATATTTGACCAAATGAGCACACGAGAGAATGATAAAACTTTATTCTAAGATCGTCTAAGCAAGCCATCTCATAACACCAGATCACCACGAACCGACTGAACAAAATATTTCAAGCCTCACTCATTATTACCAACCAACCGACCGACTTACCATCTACAAGTTTCTTGGCCTGTGTCCAAGCAAATGAGGCTAGGGCGATGCACAGCGCAAGCAAAGCATGCCCCGACCTACTTACCCTCTACTATACCCAAATCACTTGTCCTCACTGCTAACATTAGCAGCAATGGCATTGCCCTCGGCTATCAATCTCTCCTTGGCTTCTGAATCAGAAGATGCCGGCTTATCTGATTTCTGCGCACCGGTGAGCCTTGCGAGCAACACGAAGGACATTCCACCAAGCACGTTGTTCATGCATCGTAGAGCAATCACAGACACCTTGAAGACCGGGGGTGGCATGACATTGCCAAGAAGGAACTCAACCCCATTAAGGGTCTGGTACCGCAGGTTGCTGCTGATGCCCATGTGGAGAGCCCAGGTGCCGGCGTTGAGCAGCGTGGGCGGCGCCTTGTTTGGGGTCTCGAAGGCCGGGTCCATGCGCTTCCTCAAGGCGATGAGCCCGTTTGAGATGGCGGTGCCCATGAGCCCGGCGCCGAACCCCACCACCGCGAACGTGGTGCCCTTGGACACGAGGGTCGCGACGCGGGAGCCCAGCGAGTAAGGACCAGGCTCGAACATGTGGCTGGGGAGGGAGGAGACGGCGGCGGCCGCTGCGGCGGAGACCCCGGCGGTGGGGGCGAGCATGTACATGAGCACGAAGTTGAGGATGGATCCGACGACGAGGGTGGAGAAGACGAAGTCGAGCTCGTTGAGGCCGAAGTTGGGGCGCGACGACATGTCGCCGAGCACGCAGGCGGTGACGCCGACCAGCTCCTCCATGAGCACCTTGAACGGGAACTGGGGATCCGCGGCGACGCGGGCCGCCCACCCGGCGAGGAACATGCCGAGGATGCCTGCGCGGCCGCCGGCACCGTCTCCGGCGCCCCCGGAGTCCGCCGCGTCGCCAGATCCGCCGCCGCCATAGGAGCGCGGGGGCGGGGGTGGGGGCAGCTTCCCTCCCGGCCCGGACGGGAACGGGGATGTGGAGGCGGAGCGGAGGGCGACGAGCGCAGAGGAGGAGGAAGCCGGCAGCGGGGAGAAGGCGAGGTTGGAGGTCGGGGCGGCGCGGAGCGGGGCGAGTCGCGCGGAGGAGTCGAGGTGGGCGGAGGGGAGGAACCTGGCGGCGGCGAAGGCCGTCGGGGCGGCCATGGCGATCGGGCGGGGGAGAAGCTCGGTGTCCTCGGCGGCGGCGGCGGCGGCGGAGAGGCGCGAGATGCGGGGAGGTTTTGGGGGGGTTGGTGTGATTTGGTGGTGTGGTGCGGTGGTTGGGTGGGGAGTGGGTGCGCGGCGCAATATGTATACGTGCCGCGACAGCGCGACACCTGACCTACGGGACCGGACGGGGCCGCCGCTCGTGGGGGAAAATATTGACGTTTGATTGTCGCAGCGCACAGCGCCGGCTGCGGACCTCACCTCCTCTTCGCTTTGTTTGCTTCCTCTGAAAATTCGTTGGAGCTCCTCCAAGCTCTGAAAATTTTGCATGAGTTTTCGTTTGATTCACACTCTTGCGTGATTGGAACGGTCCAAGCTTTTTTTTTCTAGAATAATATGCACTCGTACGTACTTCCTCCGTTCCGAATTACTTGTCTTACATTTATGTAGATACGGAGGTATCTAGCACTGAGATGAGTCTAGATACATCCGTATCTAGACAAATCCAAGACAAGTAATTCAGAACGGAGGGAATATCATATATGTACTTCCCTACGTGTCTAGGTTCATCTGTATCTATATAAATTTAAGAGAGGTGATTCGGGACGAAACATGTCTAAATACATCTGTATCTAGATAAATTTAAGATAAATAATTGGGAACAGAGGTAGGAGTATTAGAGAAGAATGGGACAACAACCCCACCATCAAACAAGTTTTACATGGCATGATTACAAGGAATCACAACCCACTCCGGTCCTACCCTATAAGGAACTACTCCCTCCGATTTTTAAATATAATTATTTTTTGAAATTTCAATTACATAGGAATGTATATAGATATACTTTAGAGTATAGATTCACTCATTTTACTTCATATGTAGTCCATTGAAATCTTCAAAAAGATTTGTATTTAGAAACAAAGGGATTGATGGCTACATTCACATAAAGCGCCGCGACAAAAAAAACATCAAAAATGTGTTTGGTTGCATGTAGCAATTGGACCAGGATGTACGAGAAAAACGAGTCAAACTGAGCAGGGTCGGGTTGAAAAAAAATTAATACAAAAAACGATGTAGTCATGTTGTTTGGTTGGCTGCATGATGTTCGTGGGGTTTGACAGTATGCATGCTCACATCTTTGGTGACAACAGCTTTCTGCATGCGTTGTGAGAGAAGCATGCAGCCTGGCACGGAAAAGGAGAGAATCTTTCTCACCTCGTGATCCACATGAGTCTGTATGAATGGAAACTGCCAATTTGAGGGTTACTTCTCAGCCTAGTCCTGGAGTGCTAAAAACACAGTGTGATGAAGGGAATTTGGTCTAAGCCAAATAACCAAACACGGTGCAAAGTAAAATTTTCTATGCATATGTAGTCTACTAACCACCATGCAAACAACCAAACACGTCTCAAGCTCTTCACACATTAAACCCGCTTGTCTCCATGTTCTACTTCCACTCGTGATACTGCAAAGTACATGTTGTTGGCACGACACCGCTCCATCGAACACTATGGAATTTCGATATTTTCAGAGCTCCCACATGGCCAATAATTATATGGCACGCATCGTTTTGTCCCGGCGACCATACGGACCCGACGTAGAGCACCATTTAGTGTTTCCCTCATCGCAGGCATGCCGTCCACCATGCCCAGAGCCGTGCAAACCTGGGTCCAAATTCTCTTGCAAAGACACACCCAATCAATAGGTGGTTGATAGTATCCTCCTATTAATCGCACAACCGGCATGCATCTTGAAGGGTGCTTGAATTCAAGGGACTATTTTTAGAGACTAAAATTTCAAGCACTCCTGACTAAACAGAGGCTAGAACTAGTCTTGAGACTAAAACTTTTTAGTCATAGAAAACCTACTAAAATATGTATTAGCCCTCTCTCCTCGTTTAATTCCTCTCCTTTAACACATACGAGTTCTGGATTGAAGGGTTTGGAGGATAATAAATGCTCAATAACTTGATTTTAATCTCTTTAGTATTTGGATCCAAGCATGGGTAAAACTAGCAAGTTTTAGTCCCACTACTTTTAGTCATGTGACTAAAATGTATCCAAGCACCCTCTTGGTATAGGAGCTATCTTCAGGCCAATCTATCGAACGTCTAACATTTGTTCGACTACCCACATTGAAAGTAACATGTGTACTAACATCACACATATCTAGATAAATTAGATGATGTGACAAGTAATAAATGAAGAAAGAGAGAAAAATGGTACTCCCTCCGTCTAGGTGTGTAAGTCATCTTACGTTGCGCACCGTGACCAAGATAGAGGGGAAAACGAGACAACTTAATGTTTTTTGCTAATTAATAACATTGCATGCAATGAACTAACCACTGCATGTCATGTTTGGTAGTGTCAAGTCATTTAAAGCATGCATGGCCCACATATCTTATTGGTTGATATGTCACGAAACAAGGAACGAGATAAGAGTTAATGTAACGCGCCTAAATGTTTTGGTATTATTTAGTTTTCGTAAGATGACTTACACACCTAGACGGAGCGAGTACAACATAGCTAGTTGCTAGTAGTATGAGTAACATCACACATATCAAGGCAAGATGAGTCTATAGCCTAATAAATGAAGTGTTGCATGTTACCATGCATATGTTACTTTTCACTATAGAGATAGTAAGATAAACTAGTAATATACTCCCTCATTTCCGGTTTATAGGGCTTATCTCAAAATTTTAGTTTTTTTTTTCATTTTATAAGGCTCAATTTGGTTGTTTTCCATCACATATTCAGACTTCAAGATGCATTAAATCATTGAATGCAAGTATTAAGAGAAAAACTGACCAATGCATGCAATTAATGCATTCGTAAACATATTTTTTTAAAGAAAACAAGAGCATTAATTGGGTGCTTTTGCAAACTATAAAAAATATTCCATCACTCATCATCTACCTTGGTTGGTGAAAATTTTGAATTAAGCCTTATAAGGGCATCTTCAATAATTTGTATGTTAGCTTGTTGGTAAAATATGCCATGTGATCAACCAACACCTTAATATACAACAACTCAAATGGGTTGTATCTAGTTTGCCCAATAGGATGTGAGATAATAAATGGAGTGCTCTCTCATTCTACATTGGAGCTTGTACAACGTGTGTTGATTCATATACATACAACCTTTCTCTCTTTTCTCATTTATTGTATGACACATCATCAAAAATCCTATGTGGCAAAGCCTACCAACAACTATCTTATAACCATTGGAGATGCCCTAAATCGGAAAGGAGGGAATATGAATGTTACTAGTCTATGAGGGTGCTTGGATCCAAGGGACTTATTTTAGTCTGACTAAAAGTAGTCTCTTTAAGAGCCTAAAGTTCCAAGCATCCCTGACTAAAGAGGGGCTAAAACTAGTCTTGAGACTAAAAAGTTTTAGTCAGGGTACCCCTACTAAAATGTGGATTAGTCATCACTCTCCTCATTTAACTCCTCTCCTTTAACACATGCGAGTTCTGGATTGGAGGGTTTGGAGGATAATAAATGCTCATTAACTTGATTTTAGTCTCTTTAGTATTTGGATCCAAGCATGGGTGAGGCTAGCAAGTTTTAGTTGTTGGGGAACGTAGTAATTTCGAAAAATTTCCTACACACACGCAAGATCATGGTGATGCATAGCAACGAGGGGAGAGTCTGATCTACGTACCCTTGTAGATCGCAACGGAAGCGTTGACACAACGTAGAGGAAGTAGTCGTACGTCTTCTTCCCGATTCGACCGATCCAAGCACCGTTACTCCGGCACCTCCGAGTTCTCAGCACACGTTCAGCTCGATGACGATCCTCGGGCTCCGATCCAGCAAAGCGTCGAGGAAGAGTTCCGTCAGCACGACGGCGTGGTGACGATCTTGATGAACTACAGCAGCAGGGTTTCGCCTAAACTCCGCTACAGTATTATCGAGGAATATGGTGGCAGGGGGCACCGCACACGGCTAAGGAATAGATCACGTAGATCAACTTGTGTGTCTAGAGGTGTCCCCTGCCCCCGTATATAAAGGATGAGAGGGGGAGGGCTGGCCGGCCAGGAGAGGAGGCGCAGGAGAGTCCTACTCCCACTGGGAGTAGGATTCCCCCTCCAATCCTAGTCCAACTAGGATTCCCAAGTGGGAAAGGGAGAGAGGGGGGCCGGCCACCTTCTCCTAGTCCTAATAGGACTAGAGAGAGGGGGGAGGCGCGCAGCCCTATGTGGGCTGCCCTTTCAACTTTCCACCAAGGCCCATGTTGGCCCATTTGGCTTCGGGGGGGTTCCGGTAACCCTCCCGGTAATCCGGTAAAATCCCGATTTTACCCGGAACATTTCCGATGTCCAAACATAGGCTTCCAATATATCAATCTTTACGTCTCGACCATTTCGAGACTCCTCGTCATGTCCGTGATCACATCCGGGACTCACAACCTTCGGTACATCAAAATGCATAAACTCATAATAACTGTCATCGTAACGTTAAGCGTGCGGACCCTACGGTTCGAGAACAATGTAGACATGACCGAGACACGTCTCCGGTCAATAACCAATAGCGGGACCTGGATGCCCATATTGGCTCCTACATATTCTACGAAGATCTTTATCGGTCAGACCGCATAACAACATACGTTGTTCCCTTTGTCATCGGTATGTTACTTGCCCGAGATTTGATCGTCGGTATCCAATACCTAGTTCAATCTCGTTACCGGCAAGTCTCTTTACTCGTTCCGTAATACATCATCCCGCAACTAACTCATTAGTTGCAATGCTTGCAAGGCTTTAAGTGATGTGCATTACCGAGAGGGCCCAGAGATACCTCTCCGACAATCGGAGTGACAAATCCTAATCTCGAAATACGCCAACCCAACATCTACCTTTGGAGCCACCTGTAGTACTCCTTTATAATCACTCAGTTACGTTGTGACGTTTGGTAGTACCCAAAGTGTTCCTCCGGTAAACGGGAGTTGCATAATCTCATAGTCATAGGAACATGTATAAGTCATGAAGAAAGCAATAGCAACATACTAAACGATCGGGTGCTAATGCTAATGAAATGGGTCATGTCAATCAGATCATTCAACTAATGATGTGACCTCGTTAATCAAATAACAACTCTTTGTTCATGGTTAGGAAACATAACCATCTTTGATTAACGAGCTAGTCAAGTAGAGGCATACTAGTGACACTCTGTTTGTCTATGTATTCACACATGTATTATGTTTTTGGTTAATACAATTCTAGCATGAATAATAAACATTTATCATGATATAAGGAAATAAATAATAACTTTATTATTGCCTCTAGGGCATATTTCCTTCATTAGTCCCACTACTTTTAGTCATGAGACTAAAACGTATCCAAGCACCCTCTATGTTACTTCCTCCATTTCACAATGCAGTGCTTCCTCTATCCACGTGCTTCAATTTTGACCGTAAATTTAACTATCAAGACCGATTGCGGCGCGAGCAAAAGTTATATCAGTGAATTCGTATTTGTAAGAAGTTTTCAATTATATAATTTTTTTCTCCCGCCGCAATTGATCTCGTTGGTTAAATTTATGGTAAAAATTGAACCTCGAAAAGCGCGGACGCATTATATTTTGAAATGGAGAAAATACTACCTACTACGGCCAGTCATTTTTAGCGCGAGCCACGTGGAGAGCCGGCAACATAATGACGCTCCCGTTTTCCAAAGTGAAAGCTGGCTGCAGTGGGAGATACCTCCAAAGCTGCAAACTTGGCCAGGAAAAGGCCATCTTTCTCACACAACCACATTAACTGGTCCCGCTGCTGCGTGCCTAACCGCACCACCACCACCATAGGCCACACATCCAGGAAATTGCGTTAATGTCCCGGCGTCGATTGCCGCTACCACAACCCTTGCCCAGGTTCCGTCTGAGAGCATTATTAATAGAGCCCTTAAACTCTCAAACCTTCAAAAATAACCGTTTTTTATAGGTTGAGACGAAAAAACCGCACCTAGAACCCTTTAACCCCTAAACCTGTAAACAATTTTAAGGGTTAGAACGCGGGTCACTCTCTCAGCCTCTAAAAATGAGGGTTGGAGAGGGGAAACAACCCCAACCTCTATTTGTCCGTTGCGCGCGCGCGGGAGGGGAAAAATCAGGTTCGTCGCCCGCCTCCTCCCTTGCCCCGCTCGTCGCCCCGCCCCCAATCGCCGCCGGCCGCCGCGCGCCATGGAGCCGCCGCCCGCCCCCGTCCTCACGCCCGCCTCCTCCCTTGCCCCGACCGTCGCCCCGCCCCCAATCGCCGCCTCCGCGACGCCCACGTCGGCCCAGCAGCCGCCCGTCCCGAGCCAGGCGCAGGTCGCGTCGGTGGTGGCCGCCACCCACGTCCTCAGCGCCAAGCGGCGTCGTGCTGGCCAGCACGTCGTCCCTCCGCAGCCCGCAGTCGCCCTTGCCCCCGCCTCCTCCCTCGCCCCGCCGCAGCCGCCCACCACCAAGTGCCGTCGGAAGACGTCGTCGGTTGGGCCGAAGGGTGCTGCGGTGGCCAAGCTCGCCGCGGGAGGGACCCCGGTCGTGAAGAGGACCACCTCCCGGACGAAGACCGCGCCCGCGCCCCCAATCGCCGACCCTCCGCCCGTCGTGCACGAGGTGCTCGACGGAATATTCCGTTATAAGGATTGGGTTTGAGGGTTCTAGTATTTGCCCCTGTTTTTCAACCCTTAAAAATGTTAAAAGGTGGCACTTCTCAACCCTTAAAACTGCTTTAAAGATTTGAGGGTTTGAGGGTTCTACTAGTAATGCTCTCATAAAGCCTCAAAGACCGTGCGTGTCGACTTGATTCTCTCGGGCACTCTCGCGTAACCTTGTGCGGCAAGTTCCTCTAGCCGGAATCCATTCGATGATCTATCCTCCCAGAAGAGGGTGTCACGCCCGTCGCCCAATGTGGCCCTCGTTGCAGCTCGCAAAATTTCCTTCGATTCGCAGTTTTGGGGTCATGTTTTCTTTTTATATTTTAGAAAAAAAAGGAGTTTTGGGGTCATGATTTCTGTCCGGCGACGATGACTCGCACATGACCCTTGTGTATGGCGACATTTGATACGGCGGACGTTGTTCTCTTCCTCGGATGCGCCCCCATCTGTGATTTGTGATTCGCTGCTTCAGGTTACGGTGCCACTTGCAGCAGGGGAGCTTCACCTCGGCGGGGCCGGGGCGGGGGATGCGAGACAAGCAGATACGTACCGCACCTGCACTGTGGTGGTGTAAAACCGTGACCAACCAAACCGGCGGCAAATGGCATCATCGTCCAGCAAACGCTCTCCACTTCTCGTGAAAAGAACGTCTGACTGGAGTGAAGGATTCTTTGGGTTTATTTCTCCTGGACACAACATCCAAGTATATAAGTTTTCTAGTGCACATACTGCAGTACTGCACCTTTGGGCCGTCGTGTGCTCATGACCATCCAGGGTTCAAAACAACTCAGAGCACATCCCATGAGGAGTGAAACGCACCACAGGCCCTGGAACTACGCGAGTGGCACGGTGAGCAGCCACTCTGGCGCCGGAGAGGAAGCCGTGCAGCATACAAAGCCAAAGACTGCCCGTTGGATCCAACTTCTACGGCATTGAGGAAGGTTCCATTAAGGACTAGGTTTTTTTTTTTTGAAACAGAGGCAAAAGATTTGCCTCGGAAGTATATTAATTAAGGTGACAATAGAGTTTTACAGTTATCCCGAATAACTTGGGAGCATTAAGGACTAGTAGTTCATGAAGCAAAAGGAAACTGCATCACTGTTCTCCACCACAGCAATCTGAAGCCACAGAAGAGCCTGAAACCAAAGCACCCAGCTTCGTGCCGGTGACAACACATCCGAATCTCACACCAGAACACGGAGTAGTAGCAAACATGTTTCACCAGAACGTCTCGTACCCTACGGTAGTTCACCTGACTCAAAAGTATTCTGGCTAAATGTAAGTTGCACTTTTCAAAAGAAAGAAACAAAAAAGAGCAAATTGCATACCACTTTGCATTTACATGAAAGAGCAGCCCATGTCAAGAAAGCTCTGATAACTTTAAAATGTGTCCACCGGATTTACATACTAGGCTGGTGGCAGGGCCTCCGCACACAGGTAAATAAGAGTGCCAAGTGCTAACACAGCACATGCTGGGCTCCCGCTGATCTACACACTGGAAATCACTGGGCAAGGATAAGCCAAAAAGGAACTCCCAGGTTCGCAAACGATTCTAAACCGAAGAGGCAAAACTTACGAGCGACACCGCTTTAAAATCTACAAGGCGAAGTATTCTGGACAGAGTCAGAAAGCGGCCGAGCATGTTCTCCTGAGTTGGTACTTGGGTTCTGGTAGAGGCACCGAGCAAAGCATCATGTTCAACTCCTGAAGATAGGGCAGAAAAAGGTCAGCATGTCAATGTAATGCATGGAAGATTCGTCAATAGCATCAGAGTGGATAAACAACATTTGGCTGAAAGCAGGACTAGACAGGAAATAAGCACAAGAAATTTGTTGACAGATTGTTAATTAACCCCTGGTGCCACGGCCCTTGTATCAGTGATAAGGGGCTACCATGTATTCCGTACTATTTTTCGCAACAAAAGAGATGAATAATGTACTGAAATTATGCAGTAGCAGAAAATGAAATGTGAGTTCTCCCTTCTAATCTTAAAGGCACCTAAAATAGATCATTCCACTCAATTACCACTTACAGTCATAGTATAACTAATGCATCTCTACAACTAAAACCTGAAGCCACAAAATGATGCAGTAATCAAATCTACACTTCCATAGAAGCAGACAGAGTCGATACATGATACATATCTGGATATCCCTCACTCGCAAGATTGGGCTTCTTTGATTCAAAGGATTTGAGAAGGAACTTTGGAGAATTCTAATCCTTAGGAATTTTTCCTATGTGGGTTGTTTGATTCGTAGGATTGCAAACCATATGAATTTTTCCATAGGATCATTTGCACTAGGTTTCATGGGAAAATATGCATCCACTTCAACCTCTTTGGAAGAATCCTCGGTTTTTCCTGTGCACAATCAAACATCCTCACAATCCTGTAGAATTAAAGATGACATGCCACTCTCTACTCCTACGTTTTTCCTATCTCAAAACTTTGGAAATCCTGCGGATCACAGAGGCCTTAAACGATGGCGGTGATATAATCTTTCAGATAAACTGATGATGCAGAGACTGGAGAGAACCTCGCTTTCCCTTGCAACACCACTATTTCTAACATTACATACCATGTTAGCACTGTGATAATATTTTCCAGTCACGCTCTTGAAGTGTCCCTAAAGGCTCTATGCTCCCTAGGAATAGAGCTCTGGGAGAGCTCCTGCGTTTTATTCTCGGAGTTGACCTCATATGTCAGTGAAAGGTCGTGGTATGGGCCCCTCCTGTCCCTGCAACCGCTGTTCCTGGGTTAGTCAAACTCCTCCCAGCGCTGCGTGTCGCTTCGCTCCCCTCCATTTTCCGCACGCCCAGGTTTCTCTCTTCGACTCCCCTATCTTTCCGGGAATATGGTAACTAATCCCGCAGAATAACTGACCACCAGGTACAAAATATCCTGCTGATCGTAACCTGACATATCCATGGTAACAAATCCTACCTCTCTCTCTAAAAAAACAACAAATACTCCAGTGTAGACATTCATAATCAGGAGTATCTCACATAATGCATAACCCTGCTGATTATATATGCATTCGCATAATCAGATGTATAGCTTTTTTCAGGGCAATCAGGAGTATAAACTCTTGTAATATGTATTTCCCTTTTATTACTCTTATACATTATCAGGTCTATGTCATCCGGAAAATCTACATCTTCCTGGTTCCTACCTCTCTATTGCAACCTATAACTGAAGTACACTCTACCTTTAGAGCTAGACTGCAGAATTATTGTGCTGAAATTTCTAATGCAGGGAGCAAATCAGAAGTGTTCATTAGAATATCCAACAAGAACTTTATACAGTTCTCTCATGAAATCAAATGAGCCCCTATTGTCTTCTAGTTTTTCTTTTTCTACCATGTAATTCATATTAGTATAGTGCAGCCTTATTTGGTTAGCATGTAAATTGAGGTAAATACAAGGTGAACTCCAATATTCAATAGAAAAGTGGTTGCCTAGTAGTTCATTGTACATTAACCTATTAATTACATAAACCAACAGGTCGAATTGTCCATTGTACACCAGATTGTTCCTATCCCACCCAGTAATGGCTGGGCCCCAGTAGTGGAAGCAGATACATAGGATTATAGAACTGTGATACTCTCATACCCATACACCGGAAGGGGATAGCTTAAGTGCTTAACAGTGCGAACTATGAAATTGACACCAGCTGCCGATACGAGCAATCACATTTATTCCCTGCTACTTATCAGGTAGTCCGACTTCCACTGAAAAGTGTGGCATTTCAGTAAACTTGTATTGAAAAGAAAATACCTTTTGCTTCTTTAGCCTCTCATTCTCCTCTTCTAAACGGGATACCTTGTTTTCGAGTTCATTGGTGTAGGCCTGTTGCAAATACAAGGTAAGTAATACTGAACCTAAGACAATTATGGAAAACTAAAGTAAGCATGTTGCAACATTTTTCAGATCACAGATCACATGAAAAGCCAAATTCAAACAAGTGCCACTGATAACCCTTCATGAATGTTGATCTATAGTTAGAGCAAATAATTAGAGGGAAAAAAGAGAGGTCAAATATACCTGTTTCCTAGCCCTTGAACGTGCAGCCGACTCCCTATTCTTGATCATCCTCTTCTGCCTTCTCTCCACAAACTTATTGGGGACATCTCCTGATACACCACGCTTTCTCCCAGGTGTCTGAGAATCAGAGATTGGACTGATCATTGGTGATGTACTCTGGCCATCAGAGTAAGCAGACCCCAGAGTGGCACCAGGGCCAACAACATTCAGCGGCTGAGGGACAAACTGAATGGGCATATAAGCAGCTGGCACAATTTGCTGGCCATGCTGATGAGTGTCGATGGCTGCAGCTGCAATCTGCTGCTGGTAATGGCCTAACCACTGTGCTCCCGATGTCAAATCTGCGGCTCCGGCTGCTGTAGCCTCTCTCCCCACCAGACCCAAATTGCCAGCATCGCTCGTGTCCTTGAGAAATCCCTGGGAAACAACCCCTGCTTGGACCAAGAAATCCTCGAGTGTCATCTCCCCGAGTGTGGGCTGCCTCTCCCGCTTGCGCCGGCCACTCCCCTGGACACTCCTCTTGGGCGCATCCTGGATGCCCTTCCACACCTCATCCACCGTCTTCTTGCTGAGCTCGGTCGGCATCGTGATGCTGCCCTGGCGCAGGAGGCTTGAACTCGGCACATACTGGCTGGTGGTCGCGCCATCGGGCTCCATGTCGTCAGGAAACACGGTCCTGAGCAGCTCGTCGAGGTTCATGCTCTGCAGGGGCTCTCCCAGATGGTTCTGCACCTCGTCGAGGGTGAGGCTGTACAGAGACCCCTGCCTCGCCAGGCTCTGCACCTGCCCGCGCTGCGACGTCCCAGCGTCGCCGCCGCCGCCGGTGCCGCGCCCGGGCTGTGACGCCATTTTCCGACTCCCCATGATGGGCACACAGCCCTACCTCCGCCCGATTTCTGCCGCGGCGAGACCTCCGGGTTCAGGGGCCAGATCTACGGCGTGCCGGATGCGCGCCGGCGCGCCAAGGAGCTGCGGGGGTCAGTGCGGTGTAACGAATCACCGGGTGAAAACAAGCTCGTACCGTACCTCAGAGCGCAAATGGCTAGAGATTGAGGGCGGGGTGGACTGGGGACAGCGGGGGCGCGATGCGGCGGTGGGGAAGGACGGGAACGGCGACGCGCGTGAGAGACGGAGGGGTTGGGGGGCGCGGGATTGAGGCGGCGGGCGGTGGCGCTAGGCTACGGCGTGCGGCGTGCGGCGCGGCGGCGGGAGAGATTTCAAGGCGGGCTGGGTCGGGTGGGTAGGTCGCTGTGGGGAGGAGAGACGAAGGTATGAGAGTGTGGCGTGGCAGGAATACATAAACAGAAGTGGGATAATAGTTATGGCCTCTTTGTTCAACACCACACGGGTTAAGAGTTGGAGTAAATCCTGAGGTCAGTGATGGTGACCAAGTTTACATGTAATCATTGTCAGCGGTCTCGCTAGTCTTGTTCAGTTAATGAGATTGACCGGTAAAAAAAGGTTGCCACTAGTTTTAAGGGTGTGTATATTTATTTATTTATTTTGAGAGAGAAATTTTCAAAATAACCATCAATCATAATCATGACAGTACATAGAACACAAGAGGTGATAAAAATTACAATCAAGTCTATGAACAACCTAGCGAAGACTACAAGCATTGAAGCGAGCTGAAGTTGTGCCGACGTCATCGCCCCTCTCTCGGCAAAGCCGGGCAAACCTTATTGTAATAGACAGTCAGAAAGTCTTCGTGGTAAGGCCCCAAAGGACCAACGAACCAGAGCAACAACCATCATCAATGAAGAGAGTTGTAGGTCAGAAAGACCAAACCTGGAACCACACAAACGAAGACGAACAAAAACTGGATCCAAATAGATCCACCGAAGACCAACATAGATCGAATCCCACGAGATCCGACGGAGACACACCTCCACACACTCTCCGACGACGCTATTCGCACCATCAGGACGGGGATAGGACATAGGAGACATTATTCCTACTGAGGGATATCGCCACCACCACACAGCCTCAACCAAGACGTTGAACCTAACAAAAATTAGAACGGAGTTCCCCCCAACGGCGGGCGGCCGAGAACCTCCACACATCCACGGCCCGATGGCCATTGGAGGTGGGACGGATCTGCGGCGCCGCCGGCAGGAGAAGAAAGGAGATTTTTTTAGAAACACCACATGAAACAAATATTAAGATGGAGGAGAAAGAAATCAAAAGAAAAAGCTTGCCTCTCTTCTGCACACGGGTGGTGAGAGCTCAACTCAACGGGGTTGCCAACAGGGATGTCAACCGGGTCCCGTTTAAAGTCCACTTATAATATAATAGTTCAAAAAGGTTTTTTGTTTGTTTGAGAAAAATAAACTATCAAGCTAGCAAAAACTAACTAAATGGAATTGCGGACGCCATTTATTTGTTACTTACATCCCTAGTTGCCAAGCTACTCAATGACACCCAGAGCAGGGGACGTCTTTGATATCCTTCGTGGTAGTGGTTGCCACATCCATGAAGGTCAAATACGTAAACTTGGTTCCAGAGGATGTCGTTTGACAAACGTTCTCATAAAGAATACTGACTGGAGGCACCTGACCTGCTCGGGACCAGACGTCGAATCGTCACTCGGAATTTTATTATATGCCCTTAGTCAGGCCATAAGCAATCCTCTTTCTAAAGAGGTTGATTTGGGTATTGATACATTTATTTTGCATCACTATCTTCTACTATAGTTTATCTCGCTTCAGTGATATATTGCACAACAAGATGCAATTCTAATGCCTTTTCTCCCTTAAAATGTAAGGTAAACACAAAGAGGAAAATTACTGAACAACTGAAAATCTAGACCAAAAATACAAGAGAGGAAAAAGCAATTTTTGGAGCTCCAAATGCATCGGAGATATTACCGAATTCATTTCAAAAAAAATATGAAGCCATGTGCTAGACGATAGGCCAGAGGGGACCCACCAGGGCACCACATGGCCACCCCATGCAGGTGGCCCCTGGGTCGCGCCATGTGGCCGCGAGGGCCCTTGGTGGCTCGCCTCCCGATGCCCTTTGGTCTTAATTTCCCACTTGCCCTAGAAAAAATCATAGAAAATACTCAGAACTTCCCTCCGTCGTCTACAAGGCGGAAGCCTACCGATCATGATCGATATGATGTCTTGTGAGTAGATCCATTAGTTATTTAGGACATGGGAGAAGTCTTGTTGCTAGTAGTCATGTGAAGTTGATTATGGTTTAATGTTTTGATGATAAGTTGCGTCGTTCTTCCTTTAGTGGTGTTATGTGAACATTGACTACATGACACTTCATCATCTTTGGGCCTAGGGGAAGACATTGTGAAATTAGTTTATAGATGATGGGTTATGGGAGTGATAGAAATATAAACCCAGTTTATGAATTGTTCCATGAGGGGTTGTTTTGTATCCTATTGTTTAATGCTATGGTTAGATTTATTTTTGAGTACTCCTATATTGTATTTGCGGATGCTTGCATGAAGAGTATAATCATAAGTAGTTTTTTTAAGTAAGGACAGTACCTTAGCTCTGGTCCATCCACACAACACTTATCAAATCAATGACTGGTAACTTCATGAATCATGGTGAAAGTAACTTGACGAAATTCTTGTTATGGAACGTTGCATGGAAAACAAAAACAAAATTTTTATGCACAAGCAAGATCTATCCATGAAGATGCATAACTACGAGAGGGGGAGAGCGTCTACATACCCTTATAGATTGCTAAACAGAAGCGTTTATCAACGTGGTTGATGTTGGAAATATGCCCTAGAGGCAATAATAAAATGGTTATTATTATATTTCTTTGTTCATGATAATTGTCTATTGTTCATGCTATAATTGTGTTATCCGGAAATCGTAATACATGTGTGAATACATAGACCACAACACGTCCCTAGTGAGCCTCTAGTTGACTAGCTCGTTGATCAAAAGATAGTCATGATTTCCTGACTATGGACATTGGATGTCATTGATAACGGGATCACATCATTAGGAGAATGATGTGATGGACAAGACCCAATCCTAGGCATAGCTCAAAGATCGTGTAGTTCGTTTGTTGTAGCTTTTCTGAATGTCAAGTATCATTTCCTTAGACCATGAGATTGTGCAACTCCCGGATACCGTAGGAGTGCCTTGGGTGTGTCAAACGTCACAACGTAACTGGGTGACTATAAAGGTACATTACAGGTATCTCCGAAAGTGTCTGTTGGGTTGGCACGAATCGAGACTGGGATTTGTCACTCCGTATGACGGAGAGGTATCTCTGGGCCCACTCGATAATGCATCATCATAATGAGCTCAATGTGATCAAGTGATTGATCACGGGATCATGCATTATGGTACGAGTAATGTGACTTGCCGGTAACGAGACTGAACAAGGTATTGGGATACCGACGATCGAGTCTCGGGCAAGTAACGTATCGATTGACAAAGGGAATTGTATACGGATTGATTGAATCCTCGACATCGTGGTTCATCCGATGAGATCATCGAGGAGCATGTGGGAGCCAACATGGGTATCCAGATCCCGCTGCTGGTTATTGACCGGAGAGTCGTCTCGGTCATGTCTGCATGTCTCCTGAACCCGTAGGGTCTACACACTTAAGGTTCGGTGACGCCAGGGTTGTTAGGAAGACTTGTATATGATTACCGAATGTTGTTCGGAGTCCCGGATGAGATCCCGGACGTCACGAGGAGTTCCGGAATGGTCCGGAGGTGAAGATTTATATGTAGGAAGTTGTCATACGGTCACCGGAAAGGTTCGGGGGCATATCGGTATTGTACCGGGGCCACCGGAGGGGTTCCGGGGGTCCACCGGGAGGGGCCACCTCTCTCGGAGGGCCTAATGGGCTGTAGAGGAAAGGGAACCAGCCTTACATGGGCTGGCCGCATCCCCCCCTTGGGCCCATGCGCCTAGGGTTTGGGGGGAAACCCTAAAGGGGGCGCCCCCCTTGCTTGGGGGGCAAGCCCCCTCCCCTTGGCCGCCGCCCCCCTCTAGATCTCGTCTAGAGGGGGCCGGCCCCCTTCCTCCTTCCCCTATAAATAGAGGGGCAAGGGGAGGGCTGCACACAACATGCAAGGCGCAGCCCCTCCCCTCCCCAACACCTCTCCTCCTCCGTAAGAGCTTGGCGAAGCCCTACCGGAGTACTGCAACTTCACCACCACCACGCCGTCGTGCTGTTGTTGGAGCCCTCTTCCTCAACCTCTCCCTCCTCCTTGCTGGATCAAGGTGCGGGAGACGTCCTCGCTCCGTACGTGTGTTGAACGCAGAGGTGCCGTCCGTTCGGCGCTAGGATCTTCGGTGATTTGGCTCACGACGAGTACGACTCCATCAACCTTGTTCTCTTGAACGCTTCCGCTCGTGATCTACAAGGGTATGTAGATGCACTCCTCTCTCCCTCATTGCTAGATGACTCCATAGATAGATCTTGGTGATGCGTAGAAAATTTTAAAATTCTGCTACGTTCCCCTACAGTTGATGTAGTCGTACTCCTTCACGATCTGTTCTGATCAAGCACCGAGCGTACGACACCTCCGCGTTCAGCATACGTTTAGCTCGATGACGTCCTCGCCTTCTTGATCCAGCAAGAGGAGCGAAGTAGTAGATGAGTTTCGGCAGCAAGGCGCCGTGTTGACGGTGGTGGTGAACTAGAGGGAGGAGATTAGAACCACACTAGGCTTCTAATTATGAGGATTAGAGGCAGCTAGGGCTAGCTCTAATTAGTCAACTAGGACCAACTAGAGGAGGCTCAAAAACTTGTGTTCTAGGGGCTAGCCCTGCTCCTCTATTTATATGTTGAGCCCTGGGGTCGTACCTTGGAGAGGAGCCTCCCCAAAGTCAGTTTGGAACGCAAAGACAAGTCCGTCTCGGACTCCAGGGCTAAACTCCATGGTTCCCGATGTTTACGTAGACGCCACGGACTCCGGCGTCTATCCCAGGGGTAGACGCCATGAACCCTTGCGTCTAGCCCCTGCCTTCCATACAACTCCTTTGCGTAATGACCTAAAGCCTCGTGGGCTTGACCCCTTGGCTCAACCATATCATCATATATATCAATCTTTACCTCCGGACCATTCCGGTGCTCCTCGTCATGTCCGTGATCTCATCCGGGACTCCGAACAACATTCGGTCACCAAAATACATAACTCATATAATACTATATCATCAATGAACGTTAAGTGTGCGGACCCTATGGGTTCGAGAATGGTGTAGACATGACCGAGACGATTCTCCGGTTAATAACCAATAGTAGGACCTGGATGCCCATATTGATTCCTACATATTCTGTGAAGATTTTTATCGGTCGAATCTTTATGACAACATATGTAGTTCCCTTTGTCTGTCGGTATGTTACTTGCCCGAGATTCTATCATCGGTATCTCCATACCTAGTTCAATCTCGTTACCGGCAAGTCTCTTTACTCATTCTGTAATACATCATCTTACAACTAACTCCTTAGTCACTTTACATGCAAGCTTATTGTGATGTTGTATTAACGAGAGAGCCAAGAGATACCTCTCTGTCATACGGAGTGACAAATCCCAATCTTGATTCATGCCAACTCAACAGACACCTTCAAAGATACCTGTAGAGCACCTTTATGATCACCCAGTTATGAAGTGACGTTTGATAGCACGCAATGTATTCCTCCGGTATCCGGGAGTTGCATGATCTCTGTTGGGTAACGTAGCAGAATTTTAAAATTTTCTACGCATCACCAAGATCAATCTATGGAGTCATCTAGCAACGAGGGAGAGAGGAGTGCATCTACATACCCTTGTAGATCACGAGCGGAAGCGTTCAAGAGAACGGGGTTGATGGAGTCGTACTCGTCGTGATCCAAATCACCGAAGATCCTAGCGTCGAACGGACGGCACCTCCGCGTTCAACACACGTACGGAGCGAGGACGTCTCCCGCCCCTTGATCCAGCAAGGAGGAGGGAGAGGTTGAGGAAGAGGGCTCCAACAGTAGCACGACGGCGTGGTGGTGGTGAAGCTGCAGTACTCCGGCAGGGCTTCGCCAAGCTCTTATGGAGGAGGAGAGGTGTTGGGGAGGGGAGGGGCTGCGCCTTGGATGATTTAGCAGCCCTCCCCTCACCCCTCTATTTATAGGGGAAGGGGGAAGGGGGCCAGCCCCCTCTAGATGAGATCTAGAGGGGGGGCGGCGGCCAAGGGGAGGGGGCTTGCCCCCCAAGCAAGGGGGCGCCCCCCTTAGGGTTTCCCCCAAACCCTAGGCGCATGGGCCCTAGGGGGGTGTGGCGCCCCAGCCCACTTGGGCTGGTTCCCTTCTCCATACAGCCCATAAGGCCCTCCGGAAGAGGTGGCCCCTCCCGGTGGCCCCGGTACAATACTGATATGCCCCCGAACCTTTCCGGTGACTGTATGACAACTTCCCATATATAAATCTTTACCTCCGGACCATTCCGGAACTCCTCGTGACGTCCGGGATCTCATCCGGGACTCCGAACAACATTCGGTAATCACATACAAGTCTTCCTAACAACCCTAGCGTCACCGAACCTTAAGTGTGTAGACCCTACGGGTTCAGGAGACATGCAGACATGACCGAGATGACTCTCCGGTCAATAACCAACAGCGGAATCTGGATACCCATGTTGGCTCCCACATGCTCCATGATGATCTCATTGGATGAACCACGATGTCGAGGATTCAATCAATCTGTATACAATTCCCTTTGTCAATCGGTACGTTACTTGCCCGAGACTCGATCGTCGGTATCCCAATACCTTGTTCAGTCTCGTTACCGGCAAGTCACTTTACTCGTACCGTAATGCATGATCCCGTGATCAACCACTTGATCACATTGAGCTCGTTATGATGATGCATTACCGAGTGGGCCGAGAGATACCTCTCCGTCATACGGAGTGACAAATCCCAGTCTCGATTCGTGCCAACCCAACAGACACTTTCGGAGATACCTGTAATGTACCTTTATAGTCACCCAGTTACGTTGTGACGTTTGGCACACCTAAGGCACTCCTACGGTATCCGGGAGTTGCACAATCTCATGGTCTAAGGAAATGATACTTGACATTCAAAAAAGCTACAACAAACGAACTACACGATCTTTGAGCTATGCTTAGGATTGGGTCTTGTCCATCACATCATTCTCCTAATGATGTGATCCCGTTATCAATGACATCTAATGTCCATAGTCAGGAAACCATGACTATCTTTTGATCAACGAGCTAGTCAACTAGAGGCTCACTAGGGACGTGTTGTGGTCTATGTATTCACACATGTATTACGATTTCCGGATAACACAATTATAGCATGAACAATAGACAATTATCATGAACAAAGAAATATAATAATAACCTTTTATTATTGCCTCTAGGGCATATTTCCAACAGTGACCCACTTGCACTAGAGTCAATATTCTAGTTACATTGTGATGAATCGAACACCCATGTGGTTCTAGTGTTGATCATGTTTTGCTCTAGGGAGAGGTTTAGTCAACGGATCTGCTACATTCAGGTTCGTATGTACTTTACAAATCTCTATGTCTCCATTTTGAACACTTTCATGAATGGAGTTGAAGCGACGCTTGATATGCCTGGTCTTCCTGTGAAACCTGGGCTCCTTGGTAAGGGCAATAGCTCGAGTGTTGTCACAGAAGAGAATCATCGGGCCCGACGCATTGGGTATGACTCCTAGGTCGGTAATGAACTCCTTCACCTAGACTGCTTCTTGTGCTGCCTCCGAGGCTGCCATGTACTCTGCTTCACATGTAGATCCCGCCACAACGCTTTGCTTGCAACTGCACCAGCTTACTGCCCACCATTCAAAATATACACGTATCTGGTTTGTGACTTAGAGTCATCCAGATCTGTGTTGAAGCTAGCATCGACGTAACCCTTTACGACGAGCTCTTCGTCACCTCCATAAACGAGAAACATTTCCTTAGTCCTTTTCAGGTACTTCAGGATATTCTTGACCGCTGTCCAGTGTTCCATGTCGGGATTACTTTGGTACCTTCCTACCAAACTTACGGCAAGGTTTACATCAGGTCTGGTACACAGCATAACATACATGATAGACCCTATGGCCGAGGCATAGGGGACGACACTCATCTTTTCTCTATCTTCTGCCGTGGTCGGGCATTGAGCCGTGCTCAATCTCGTACCTTGCAATACAGGAAAGAACCCCTTCTTTGACTGATCCATTTTGAACTTCTTCAATATCTTGTCAAGGTACGTACTTTCTGAAAGACCAATGAGGCGTCTCGATCTATCTCTATAGATCTTGATGCCTAATATATAAGCAGCTTCTCCAAGGTCCTTCATTGAAAAATATTTGTTCAAGTAGGCCTTTATGCTTTCCAAGAATTCTATATCATTTCCCATCAACAGTATGTCATCCACATACAATATGAGAAATGCTACAGAGCTCCCACTCACTTTCTTGTAAATGCAGGCTTCTCCATAAGTCTACGTAAACCCAAACTCTTTGATCATCTCATCAAAACGAATGTTCCAACTCCGAGATGCTTGCACCAGCCCATAAATCGAGCGTTGGAGCTTGCACACCTTGTCAGCATTCTTAGGATCGACAAAACCTTCTGGCTGCATCATATACAATTCTTCCTTAAGGAAACCATTAAGGAATGCCGTTTTGACGTCCATTTGCCATATCTCATAATCATAGAATGCGGCAATTGCTAACATGATTCGGATGGACTTCAGCTTCGCTACGGGTGAGAAAGTCTCATCGTAGTCAACCCCTTGAACTTGTCGATAACCCTTAGCGACAAGCCGAGCTTTATAGATGGTCACATTACCATCCGCGCCTGTCTTCTTCTTAAAGATCCATTTATTTTCTATGGCTCGCCGATCATCGGGCAAGTCAGTCAAAGTCCATACTTCATTTTCATACATGGATCCTATCTCGGATTTCATGGCTTCCAGCCATTTGTCGGAATCCGGGCCTGCCATCGGTTCTTTATAGTTCGAAGGTTCACCGTTGTCTAACAACATGATTTCCAAGACAGGGTTGCCGTACCACTCTGGTGCGGAACGTGTCCTCATGGACCTACGAAGTTTAGTAGTAACTTGATCTGAAACTTCCTCTCTAGTCGGTGAAGGCACCTCAGGAACATTTTCTTGAGCTGCGCCACTTATCGGTTCAAGAGGTAATACTTCATCAAGTTCTACTTTCCTCCCACTTATTTCTTTCGAGAGAAACTCTTTCTCCAGAAAGGACCCATTCTTGGCAACAAAGATCTTGCCTTCGGATATGAGGTAGAAGGTATACCCAATAGTTTCTTTAGGGTATCCTATGAAGATGCATTTTTCCGATTTGGGTTCGAGCTTTTCAGGTTGAAGTTTCTTGACATAAGCATCGCATCCCCAAACTTTTAGAAACGACAGCTTAGGTTTCTTCCCAAACCATAATTCATGCGGTGTCGTCTCAATGGATTTCGACGGAGCCCTATTTAAAGTGAATGCGGCAGTCTCTAAAGCATAGCCCCAAAATGACAGCGGTAAATCGGTAAGAGACATCATAGATCGCACCATATCTAATAGAGTGCAATTACGACGTTCGGACACACCATTACGCTGAGGTGTTCCAGGCGGCGTGAGTTGTGAAACTATTCCACATTTTCTTAAGTGTGTGCCAAATTCGTGACTCAAGTATTCTCCCCCACGATCTGATCGCAAGAACTTGATTTTCCTGTCACGTTGATTCTCAACCTCACTCTGAAATTCCTTGAACTTTTCAAAGGTGTCAGACTTGTGTTTTATTAAGTAGACATACCCATATCTACTCAAGTCATCAGTGAGGGTGAGAACATAATGATAGCCACCGCGAGCCTCAACACTCATTGGACCGCACACATCAGTATGTATGATTTCCAATAAGTTGGTTGCTCGCTCCATTGTTCCTGAGAACGGAGTCTTGGTCATTTTACCCATGAGGCATGGTTCGCACATGTCAAATGATTCGTAATCAAGAGACTCTAAAAGTCCATCTGCATGGAGCTTCTTCATGCGTTTGACACCTATGTGACCAAGGCGGCAGTGCCACAAGTATGTGGGACTATCATTATCAACCTTACATCTTTTGGTATTCACACTATTAATATGTGTAGCATTACGCTCGAGATTCATTAAGAATAAACCATTCACCATTGGAGCATGACCATAAAACATATCTCTCATATAAATAGAACAACCATTATTCTCGGATTTAAATGAGTAGCCATCTCGAATTAAACGAGATCCTGATACAATGTTCATGCTCAAAGCTGGCACTAAATAACAATTATTGAGGTTTAAAACTAATCCCGTAGGTAAATGTAGAGGTAGCGTGCCGACGACGATCACATCGACCTTGGAACCATTCCCGACGCGCATTGACACATCGTCCTTCGCCAGTCTCCGCTTATTCCGCAGCTCCTGCTTTGAGTTACAAATGTGGGCAACCGCACCGGTATCAAATACCCAGGAGCTACTACGAGTACTGGTAAGATACACATCAATTACATGTATATCACATATACCTTTCGTGTTGCCGACCTTCTTGTCCGCTAAGTATTTGGGGCAGTTCCGCTTCCAGTGACCACTTCCCTTGCAATAAAAACACTCAGTCTTGAGCTTGGGTCCATTCTTTGGCTTCTTCCCGGCAGCTTTCTTACCGGGCGCGGCAACTCCCTTGCCATCCTTCTTGAAGTTCTTCTTACCCTTGCCTTTCTTGAACTTAGTGGTTTTATTCACCATCAACACTTGATGTTCCTTTTTGACTTCTACCTCTGCTGATTTCAGCATTGAATATACCTCAGGAATGGTCTTTTCCATCCCCTGCATATTGAAGTTCATCACAAAGCTCTTGTAGCTCGGTGGAAGCGACTGAAGGATTCTGTCAATAACCACGTCATCCGGGAGATTAACTCCCAGCTGAGTCAAGCGGTTATGCAACCCAGACATTTTGAGTATGTGCTCACTGACAGAACTATTTTCCTCCATCTTACAGCTGAAGAACTTGTCGGAGACTTCATATCTCTCGAACCGGGCATGATCTTGAAAAACCATTTTCAGCTCTTCGAACATCTCATATGCTCCGTGTCTCTCAAAACACTTTTGGAGCCCCGGTTCTAAGCTGTAAAGCATGCCGCACTGAACGAGGGGGTAATCATCAGCACGTGACTGCCAAGCGTTCATAACATCTTGGTTCTGTGGGACGGGTGCGTCACCTAGCGGTGCTTCTAGGACATAATCTTTCTTGGCAGCTATGAGGATGATCCTCAGGTTCCGGACCCAGTCCGTATAGTTGCTGCCATCGTCTTTCAGCTTGGTATTCTCTAGGAATGCGTTGAAGTTGAGGACAACATGGGCCATTTGATCTACAAGACATATTGTAAAGATTTTAGACTAAGTTCATGATAATTAAGTTCATCTAATCAAATTAATCAATGAACTCCCACTCAGATAGACATCCCTCCGGTCATCTAAGTATAACATGATCTGAGTTAACTAGGCCGTGTCCGATCATCACGTGAGACGGACTAGTCAACATCGGTGAATATCTTCATGTTGATCGTATCTTCTATACGACTCATGCTCGACCTTTCGGTCTTCCGTGTTCCGAGGCCATGTTTGTACATGCTAGGCTCGTCAAGTTAACCTAAGTGTATTGCGTGTGTAAATCTGGCTTACACCCGTTGTTTTCGAACGTTAGAATCTATCACACCCGATCATCACGTGGTGCTTCGAAACAACGAACCTTCGCAACGGTGCACAGTTAGGGGGAACACTTTCAGAAATTATTTCGAGGGACCATCTTATTTAAGCTACCGTTGTTCTAAGCAAATAAGATGCAAAACATGATAAACATCACATGCAATCAAGCAGTGACATGATATGGCCAATATCATTTGCTCCTTTTGATCTCCATCTTCGGGGATCCATGATCATCGTTGTCACCGGCATGACACCATGATCTCCATCATCGTGTCTTCTTGAAGTTGTCTTGTCATCTATTACTTCTACTACTATGGCTAACACTTTAGCAATAAAGTAAAGTAATTACATGACGTTTATGTTGACACGCAGGTCATAAATAAATAAAGACAACTCCTATGGCTCCTGCCGGTTGTCATACTCATCGACATGCAAGTCGTGATTCCTATTACAAGAACATGATCATCTCATACATCACATATATCATTCATCACATCCTTTGGCCATATCACATCACAAAACACTTGCTGCAAAAACAAGTTAGACGTCCTCTAATTGTTGTTGCAAGTTTTTACGTGGCTGCTATAGGTTTCTAGCAAGAACGTTTCTTACCTACGCCAAAACCACAACGTGAATTGCCAATTTCTATTTACCCTTCATAAGGACCCTGTTCATCGAATCCGATCCGACTAAAGTGGGAGAGACAGACACCCGCCAGCCACCTTATGCAACTAGTGCATGTCAGTCGGTGGAACCGGTCTCACGTAAGCGTACGTGTAAGGTTGGTCCGGGCCGCTTCATCCCACGATACCGCCGAATCAAGATAAGACTAGTAACCATAAGCAAATTGACAATATCGACGCCCACAACTGCTTTGTGTTCTACTCGTGCATAGTAACTACGCATAGACCTAGCTCATGATGCCACTGTTGGGTAACGTAGCAGAATTTTAAAATTTTCTACGCATCACCAAGATCAATCTATGGAGTCATCTAGCAATGAGGGAGAGAGGACTGCATCTACATACCCTTGTAGATCACGAGCGGAAGCGTTCAAGAGAACAGGGTTGATGGAGTCGTACTCGTCGTGATCCAAATCACCGAAGATCCTAGCGCCGAACGGGCGGCACCTCCGCGTTCAACACACGTACGGAGCGAGGACGTCTCCCGCGCCTTGATCCAGCAAAGAGGAGGGAGAGGTTGAGGAAGAGGGCTCCAACAGCAGCACGACGGCGTGGTGGTGGTGAAGCTGCAGTACTCCGGCAGGGCTTCGCCAAGCTCTTATGGAGGAGGAGAGGTGTTGGGGAGGGGAGGGGATGCGCCTTGGATGATGTATGCAGCCCTCCCCTCACCCCTCTATTTATAGGGGAAGGGGGAAGGGGGCCGGCCCCCTCTAGATGAGATCTAGAGGGGGGGTCGGCGGCCAAGGGGAGGGGGCTTGCCCCCCAAGCAAGGGGGCGCCCCCCTTAGGGTTTCCCCCAAACCCTAGGCACATGGGCCCTAGGGGGGTGTGGCACCCCAGCCCACTTGGGCTGGTTCCCTTCTCCATACAGCCCATAAGGCCCTCCGGAAGAGGTGGCCCCTCCCGGTGGACCCCCGGAACCCCTCCGGTGGCCCCGGTACAATACCGATATGCCCCCGAACCTTTCCGGCGACCGTATGACAACTTCCCATATATAAATCTTTACCTCCGGACCATTCCGGAACTCCTCGTGACGTCCGGGATCTCATCCGGGACTCCAAACAACATTCGGTAATCACATACAAGTCTTCCTAACAACCCTAGCGTCACCGAACCTTAAGTGTGTAGACCCTACGGGTTCGGGAGACATGCAGACATGACCGAGATGACTCTCCGGTCAATAACCAACAGCGGGATCTGGATACCCATGTTGGCTCCCACATGCTCCATGATGATCTCATCGGATGAACCATGATGTCGAGGATTCAATCAATCCGTATACAATTCCCTTTGTCAATCGGTACGTTACTTGCCCGAGACTCGATCGTCGGTATCCCAATACCTTGTTCAGTCTCGTTACCGGCAAGTCACTTTACTCATACCGTAATGCATGATCCCGTGATCAACCACTTGATCACATTGAGCTCATTATGACGATGCATTATCGAGTGGGCCCAGAGATACCTCTTCGTCATACGGAGTGACAAATCCCAGTCTCGATTCGTGCCAACCCAACAGACACTTTCGGAGATACCTATAATGTACCTTTATAGTCACCCAGTTACGTTATGACGTTTGGCACACCCAAGGCACTCCTACGGTATCCGGGAGTTGCACAATCTCATGGTCTAAGGAAATGATACTTGACATTCAGAAAAGCTACAACAAACGAACTACATGATCTTTGAGCTATGCTTAGGATTGGGTCTTGTCCATCACATCATTCTCCTAATGATGTGATCCCGTTATCAATGACATCTAATGTCCATAGTCAGGAAACCATGACTATCTTTTGATCCACGAGCTAGTCAATTAGAGGCTCACTAGGGACGTGTTGTGGTCTATGTATTCACACATGTATTACGATTTCTGGATAACACAATTATAGCATGAACAATAGACAATTATCATGAACAAAGAAATATAATAATAACCTTTTATTATTGCCTCTAGGGCATATTTCCAACAATCTCATGGTCGAAGGAATATGTATTTGACATTAAGAAAACAGTAGCAGTAAACTGAACTATCATATGCTAAGCTAACATGTGGGTCTTTCCCATCACATCATTCTCCTAATGATGTGATCCCGTTATCAAATGATAACTCATGTCTATGGTTAGGAAACCTTAACCATCTTTTGATCAACGAGCTAGTCTAGTAAAGGCTTACTAGGGACTTGGTTTGCTTATGTATTCACACATGTATTTAAGTGTTTGATCAATACAATTATAGCATGAATAATAAACCTTTATCATGATTAAGGACATATAATAATAACCACTTTATTATTGCCTCTAGGGCATATTTCCAACAATTCTCGTATGTCCTCAAGACCGTTTTAGCTATATAAGAAACACCACCGGCTTATCCTTAGCATACATAACGATAGGGACACTTGTTGCACTCTTTTACCTTTGTTACTATTTTCCTTGTCACAATTTATCTTGCTATTAAACTATCTTTACGACATTTATAGTGAAACCTTCCTGAAAACCACTTGTCAATTCCTTTAGATCATCATTGGGTTTGACACTCTTACTTATCGAAAAGGCTATGATTGACCCCTATATTTGTGGGTCATCGGGTATCACCAAGTTTTTCCATGAACTTTCTTAACACCAAGTTTTGTTAGTATGCTCTTTTGTGTCCACCAAGATCTCACAACGAGCAATCAAATGTCGCCTCGAGTTCGGTGGCTAGTCAAAATCTTTCTGTCTGAGACACAGTTGGTTTCCACAACATGACCCGGAGGACTCGGGGGCTACTAACGAGGGAATGCCCACCAGGGAGGCCCTCAACGACACACTACCTAGGCCCAAGAAGATCACAGTCAATGGGAGGGCCTAGTAGTGGGTCATTTTCCAATCAATGGTCAGCCGCTAGTGAAGGAAATATGCCCTAGAGGCAATAATAAAGTTGTTATTTATATTTCCTTATATCATGGTAAATGTTTATTATTCATGCTAGAATTGTATTAACCGGAAACTTAGTACATGTGTGAATACATAGACAAACTAAGTGTCACTAGTATGCCTCTACTTGACTAGCTCATTAATCAAAGATGGTTAAGTTTCCTAGCCATGAACAAAGAGTTGTCATTTGATGAACGGGATCACATCATTAGAGAATGATGTGATTGACTTGACCCATCTGTTAGCTTAGCACGATGATCGTTTAGTTTGTTGCTATTGCTTCCTCCATAACTTATACATGTTCCTATGACTATGAGATTATGCAACTCCCGAATACCGGAGGAACACTTAGTGTGCTATCAAACGTCACAACGTAACTGGGTGACTATAAAGATGCTCTACAGGTGTCTCCAATGGTGTTTTTTGAGTTGGCATAGATCGAGATTAGGATTTGTCACTCCGTGTATCGGAGAGGTATCTCCGGGCCCTCTCGGTAATGCACATCACTATAAGCCTTGCAAGCAATGTGACTAATGAGTTAGTTACGTGATGTTGCATTACAGAACGAGTAAAGAGACTTGCCGATAACGAGATTGAACAAGGTATTGAGATACATACGATCGAATCTCGGGAAAATAACATACCGATGACAAAGGGAACAACGTATGTTGTTATGCAGTTTGACCGATAAAGATCTTCATAGAATAAGAAGGAACCAATATGAGCATCCAGGTTCTGCTATTGGTTATTCACCGGAGATAAGTCTCGGTCATGTCTACATAGTTCTCGAACCCGTAGGGTCCGCACGCTTAACGTTCGGTGACGATCGGTATTATGAGTTTATATATTTTGATGTACCGAAGGTAGTTCGGAGTCCCGAATATGATAACGGACATGACGAGGAGTCTCGAAATGGTTAAGACATAAAGATCGATATATTTGAAGGTTATGTTTGGACATCAGAATGATTCCGGGTGAGTTCGGGCATTTACCGGAGTACCGGGGGGTTATCGGAAACCCCCGGGGAGTATATGGGCCTTATTGGGCCTTAGTGGAAGAGAGGAAGGGAAGGCCAAGGTGGAGGGCGCATCCCCCTAGCCCAATCCGAATTGGGTGGGGGGCTGGTGAAAGGATCGATATGGTTGACTAGAGGGGGGGGGGGTGAATAGGCAACTAACAATTTTTAGCGTTTCTTTAGCAATTTAAACTTTGCATCAAATAGGTTGTCTAGATATGCAACTAGATGAGCAACCTATATGATGCAACACTAGTAGGAACACAAGCAAGCAAGATATATGAAACAAATAAGCTACTCAAGTAAAGGCACGAGATAACCAAAAGTGGAGACGGTGGAGACGAGGATGTGTTGCCGAAGTTCCTTCCCTTTGAGAGGAAGTACGTCTCCGTTGGAGCGGTGTGGAGGCACAATGCTCCCCAAGAAGCCACTAAGGCCACCGTAATCTCCTCACGCCCTCACACAATGCGAGATGCCGTGATTCCACTATTGGTGCCCTTGGAGGCGGCGACCGAGCCTTTACAAACGAGGTTGGGGCAATCTCCACAACTTAATTGGAGGCTCCCAACGACGCCACGAAGCTTCACCACAATGGACTATGGCTTCGCGGTGACCTCAACCATCTAGGATGCTCAAACACCCAAGAGTAACAAGATCCGCAAGGGATTAGAAAGGGGGAATCAAATATCTCTCGGTGGAAGTGTAGATCGGGGCCTTCTCGACCTCTCCCGAGCAAATCAACAAGTTTGGTTGGCTAGGGAGAGAGATCGGGCGAAAATGGAGCTTGGAGCAATAATGGAGCATTAATGGTGGAAGAGGTAAGTCAACGGGGAAGAAGGAGACCCTTTATATAGTGTGGAGAAAAGATCCAACCGTTGCCCACCAACCAGCCCGCGGCCAGCGGTACTACCGCGCAAGGTCAGCGGTACTACCGCACGGCCACGCGGTAGTACGACTTGCGGTCAGGCGGTACTACCGCACGGTGGTGCGGTACTACCGCGCCCACAGCGCGGTACTACCGCGAGGCAAGAGCCTGATAGGAGGACAGGGTACAACCATGCATACTTCCGCAAAAAAACGGAAGTAACAAAAACGCGACACAGTAGTACTGCCGAGGGGCAGTACTGCGCTTCCTAGCGCGGTACTACCGTACAGCGAAAGCGGTAGTACCGCGGAGGTGCGGATGTAAAATTTTACATCCGCCCCTACTACCGCACCCGGGCGGCACTAGCGAGTGGGCTGCGGTAGTATGGCTCCAGGGGGAGCGGTACTACCGCGAGCACCAGCGGTACTACCGCGCGCCTGCGCGGTACTACCGTTGGTGCCCACGGTACTATCGTTGCCCTTGGAGCGGTACTACCGCAACCACAAGAACAGCCAGTCACTTGAGGTAGAGAAAACGGACGAAGCTCCAAGGAAGAAAGAGAGGGATGCAAGGAGACGTGTACGTGATGATTCCACCCAAACCTTTCCAACGCAGACCCCCTCTTAATAGTACGGCTTCCCTATGACTCAAATCCACCAAAAGGAAACGTAGAAAAGACGCCGTCTTCGTCAGTCTTCGAGGGACACTCAATCGTCTTGTGCCTAGCAGAGAAGAGTCTGGAAAGCTCATGACACACGATTAGTCCGCAAATGCGTTGTCATCAATCACCAAAACACTTAGGGATAAATATGACCTTACAATCTCCCCCTTTTTGGTGGATTGATGACAAAACTGGATTTGCATAAAGAAAATAATATTAAGTAAATGCAAGCCCCTCCTCTCTATAATATAGACGGGCTCCCCCTAGATGTGTGCCACCTAGATGAGTGCTTTGGACTGCACGGCACACGAATACTAGGATCACAGCTCCCCCTATGTTATAGAAACAAAGCATATCTATCACTAGACAAGATGTAGCAAACATAAGATAACTAAGATAGATAGATAGAGTGCATATGTCTTACACCATATGGAGGATAGGTCTCGAAGACACAAACCAAACAAAAGCAAACGAGGTCCAAGCAAACACACCACACACACTAAGCATGACACATGCAAAACGCAAATCCCTACACTCTCTCCCCCTTTGGCATCGAGACGCCAAAAAGGCAGAGAGGACACCTACAGCACAAGTGGTAGCTCAAGCAGAGAAGTCGTCCCACTGCTCCTGGTGCTCCTCGTCAGACTCGGCGGCTGGGATAGTCTCCTCCACGTCCTCCTCTGAACTGGTCCATGTGTAGCCCTGCTTAGACATCCAGGCAGCCTCAGGAGTGATGACGTCCTCCGACCCGCCAGACACATCCTCGCCAAAGAGCCTCATCACTTTCTTGTCACGGCGGCGACTTTCCTTGTCAGACACGTGAGCCCTGTACTGTCCCTTCGCCTGCATGCAGAAGAGAGTCGTCATCTTGTCCTTCAGCTTCTTGGCCCATGATGGCTCAGAGGAAGAAGTGGTGAACCTGACATCACGGTCCTCAGCAGCACGATCCTCAGCACGGTCCTCAGCACGGTCCTCAGCAGTCTCCCCCTGACCAGTAGCCCTCCTAGCAGAAGATGCCTCAGCACGAGTAGTGGTGTTGGCCCAGTTGGGCTTGACGCGGAGGCAGATGGACTCATGGCGGACCCAGTCTGGAGCAAGGAACTCATCACCTGGATACGTCTTCTCCCAAGTGGTAGAGAGCAGCAGATGCAGGTATGGGCCATAAATAGGAACATTGCGAGTGAACACTGCAAACCGAAGCTCACACCACATGATGTGAGAGACATCAAGTGGCTGAGTCTGAGAAGAACGAGCCTCTGCACACAGGAGCAACATGTCCACTAGATATGCATGAACCTTATCCTTGTCGCCAATGCGTGGGAACAGAGTGTTGCGGAAGATGCGATGCATGATGTCCAGAAAAGAGTTCAACACCCAAGTAGACTTGCCATTGGGGAGTACCTTCTCAACAAGGAAGGGCTGAAGCAGGTTCTTGTTGGCAGACTCAGAGTTGGCATGGGGACGGACACCAACTGGGGTGTGGAGCCCGTCATCAGGAATGTGCAGCAGATCCATGAACTCTTTCCATGTAGCAGACAGCTGATGGCCATTGGTCATCCTCCGCTCCACCCCGGGATGAAAGTACACTGAGGCAAAGAACTGACAGATAAGCTCAGGGTCATAGTCAAGGTGAAAGGAGATCACCGGCTCAATAGCAAACTGCTCCACCAAGTCCAGAGCCTCTCCAAAATAGTCACGAAACTTGTCTTTCCGCAGGTGATGCATATCAATCCACTTGACATCCACATAGGTGTTCTGCTTGTTCTTGATCACATCCAGATAGATGAGAACCTGTTGCTTGGTCCAGAACAACTCGGTGCCTTTGAGGGTAGCCCGAGGATTCACATAGGGATTGATCTTCCGGCGCTCGACATACTCAGTGGCGGAGATCTCGTCCATGGCCTTAGCCGGTTCCTTGAGCTTGCTGGCAGTAGTCTTGACATTGCGCTTGGGGGCCTTGGAGCCCTCTGGGGCTTCGTCTTGGGGGTTGCGCAGACGCTTGGAGCTGGTGTCACGGCTGGGATTGGAACAGCGAGAGCCACCACCTGAGACACACAACGCAAAAACACCCACAAAAGCCAAGAGAGATTAATGCAAAGATCACAACAAAGACAAGGGAAACAAGTAGAAAGCACACATGATACATGCCTAGAGGGAGTTTTGAACCCTACGGTAGTACGGCCGGCGCGGTAGTACCGCGCCTGCGGAACGGTAGTACCGCACGGCACGGTAGTACCGCGCCTCACGGGCGGTAGTACCGCGCAAGCGGTAGTACCGCACATCGGGCACGGTAGTACCGCACCGTGCTAGATCTGAGACGGTTCAAATCTGAGAAAGCCCGCGAAATCACGGCGGTACTACGGTTGGACAAAGCTACCATAAGACAGCACATCAAGTATGTTTCCTACGCATCACGACTCTCCTACATCCTACTCTTGCAAAGATTTAGCCTAAAATCTCAAGAACAACAAGTTTCTCCCCAAAAGCCTAGAAGCGAGAAAACAGCCAAGAAAAGGAGGGATTTGGGGAAAAACCTTGGTCCATGGCAAGAGGAAGTGGTGGGGAACGATCCCACCGGTCGGAATCCGAGGAGAGTGGCCGGAGACGGAGATCCGGCGAGGGCCTCCGGCGCCGTTCTTGAGAGGGAGAGACATAGGGAGAGAGAGACAATGAATGGGTATGGGGAGTTGGAACTCCCCTGCCCGAGTCATAACCTCCCCACGCGCCCTTGACGGCACGGTAGTACCGTGCCCAAACACGGTAGTACTGTGAAGAGCGGTAGTACCGTGCTGGGTGCGGTAGTACCGTGCCTCCCAAGCGGTAGTACCGCGCCAAGGTGCGGTAGTACCGTGGGCTCAAGAGAATGCATGTTTCGAGCACGAAAAAGACAAGATCTTTGCACAAAACTGCTCCGAGCAAGCACAACACCACAAAACCACGCAACACATAAACCAGACGGGCAAACGACAAACGAACCAAACACGAGACACCACCTCTCCAAAAGAGAGGGCGGTGGTCGTAGCCACCTATGTTTGAGTCAAGTGGTATGGCACCGCGAAGAATTATCCTTGGGTCCATGACCAAAACTCGTCTTTGAAGCACAAGCACCATCAAACATGGCTAAATGTGAAAGACTCGATTAATTTATGCATAATGGGGGGAGGGAGAGTTCATTGAGAGAACAACACTCCCCCTATGTCCATGCCTACATCTAAACAAGACAACAAGTTGCGTGCAGTGGGGTGTGCAAGGGTTCAAGCAACATTGCTCGAATCAATGATATTTAGCTCATGCCTTAACTCGCGAAATCTTACTTCATCCAAGGGCTTCGTGAAGATATCTACAAGGTTATCATGAGTGTTGACGTAGTTGAGCTCGATCTCTCCTCGCCTAATGTGATCCCGGATGAAGTGATACCGGATCTCAATATGCTTCGTCTTGAAGTGTTGCACCGGGTTGAGAGAGATCTTGATGGCACTTTCATTGTCACACCAAAGAGGCACTTTGTCACAAGTGACACCATAATCCTTTAAAGTTTGCCTCATCCATAAGAGTTGTGCACAACAACTACCAGCCGCAACATACTCCGCTTCGGTGGACGAGAGAGACACACAACTTTGCTTTTTGGAAGACCAACTTACCAAAGAGCAACCAAGGAATTGGCACCCTCCGGAAGTGGACTTCCTATCCACTTTGTCTCCCGCCCAATCGGAATCCGAGTACCCTACAAGCTTGAAGTTTGATCCTCTTGGGTACCATAAGCCAAAGTTTGGGGTATGAGCCAAATATCGAAAGATTCGTTTGACCGCCACATAGTGACTTTCCTTAGGTGCGGCTTGAAACCGTGCACAAATTCCCACACTCAACATGATGTCCGGTCTAGATGCACAAAGGTAAAGCAAGGATCCAATCATGGAACGATATACCTTTTGATCCACCACTTTACCATTGGGATCTAAGTCAAGTTGGCACTGGGTGGGCATTGGAGTGGAAGCCGGCTTGACGTCACTTAGCTTGAATCTTTTGAGCATGTCTTGAGTGTATTTGGATTGATTGATGAAGGTTCCTTCTCTTCTTTGCTTCACTTCGAACCCTAGAAAGAACTTCAACTCCCCCATGGAAGACATCTCGAACTTTGAGGTCATGAGTGCGGCAAATTCCTCATTGAAAGCTTTGTTAGGAGAACCAAAGATAATATCATCAACATATAATTGGCACACAAACAACTCCCCTTTGACCTTCTTAGTAAAAAGAGTGGGGTCAATTATCCCAACTTCAAACCCACGGTCTTGCAACAACTCGGTAAGGTGGTCATACCACGCACGTGGGGCTTGTTTAAGGCCATAGAGTGCCTTATCGAGTTGATACACATGATCGGGAAAGTAGGGATCCTCGAGCCCGGGGGGTTGCTTGACGTACACCAATTCATTAATGGGACCATTAAGGAAAGCACTCTTCACATCCATTTGATGTAACTTAAAGTTATGATGAGAAGCATATGCAATCAACATGCGAATGGATT
The DNA here is from genome assembly GCA_034509565.1 of Triticum monococcum. Lineage (NCBI taxonomy): Eukaryota > Viridiplantae > Streptophyta > Magnoliopsida > Poales > Poaceae > Triticum > Triticum monococcum. Next base: position 638,565,305 of record CM067843.1, read on the forward strand.
CAAGACGAGCGACGGGAGCAAAGGTTTCACCGTAGTCGATACCCTCGACTTGGGAGTAGCCTTGTGCTACCAAACGAGCCTTGTTGCGAATGATGATCCCATGGGCATCTTGCTTGTTCTTGAATATCCACTTGGTTCCAATGACATTGTGGTTCCCCATTGGCCTTGGCACCAATCTCCACACTTTGTTGCGCTCGAAGTTGTTGAGTTCTTCATGCATGGCATTGAGCCAATCCGGATCTTCTAGCGCCTCATACACCTTGAGAGGTTCCACACAAGAGACAAATGCGTGATGCTCACAATAATTTGCTAATTGTCTACGAGTGCTTACCCCCTTTCTTAAGCTTCCAAGCACATTCGTCATGAGATGATCCTTGGTGGAGAGCTTGGAAGCAACCTTGGCGACACGACGCTCTAATTCCTCCTCGCTGGTGAGTTGAGGAGCGGTTACTTGATCATCTTGAGCGTCGTCATGAACTTGTTCTTGGTCTTGAACTTGCTCGGGGAAGAGAACTTGACCTTGGGCATCCCTTGGTGTGTCAACACCGTCTTGAGTATGATCTTGCCCTTGGTCTTGTTCATGAGGTTGAGGGCCTTCACTTTGTTCTTCGGAAGCGTGTGGGCCTTGGGTTGGTGATGGCTCCACTAGAGTGGAGCATTGTCCTTCTCCTTCGGCCACAAGGGGTTCCTCAATGGGAAGGATGAAACCAACACCCATTATTCTTATGGCTTGAGGAGGAATTTCATCACCTACATCACAAGTGCCACTTTGCTCCACTTGGGAGCCGTTATTCTCATCAAACTCCACGTTACACGTCTCCTCAATAAGTCCCGTGGATTTATTGAGGACATAGTAAGCATGAGAGTTTGTAGCATAACCAACAAATATGCCCTCATGAGCTCTAGCCTCAAATTTAGACAACCGAACACCTTTCTTGAGAATGAAACACTTACACCCGAATACCCGGAAGTACTTGAGGTTGGGCTTGTTACCGGTGAGTATCTCATATGGAGTCTTGTTCAAGCCCTTGCGGAGGTAGAGCCGATTGGATGCATGACACGCGGTGTTGATGGCTTCGGCCCAAAAGTTGTACAGAGACTTGAACTCCGCCATCATGGTCCTTGCCGCATCCATCAACGTTCGGTTCTTTCTCTCCGCAACACCGTTTTGTTGAGGGCTGTATGGTGCGGAATATTGATGCTTGATTCCCTCATCACTAAGAAATTCATCCAAGGTGTAGTTCTTGAACTCGGTGCCATTGTCACTTCTTATTGTCAAGATCTTTGCATTGTGTTGACGTTGTGCTTCATTTGCAAAGTCAATGACGGTTTGTTGGGTCTCACTCTTCCTCTTGAAGAAATACACCCACGTATACCTTGAGTAGTCATCCACAATCACCAAGCAATACTTCCTACCTCCAAGACTATCGAAGGATGGAGGCCCAAAGAGATCCATGTGAAGGAGCTCCAAAGGCCTCTTTGAATAAATGATAGTCGTGGGAGGGTGAGCCTTCTCATGTAGCTTTCCTTCGATACAGGCACTGCAAGCACGATCTTTAGCAAAACTAACATTCATTAGTCCACGGACATGGTCCCCCTTTAGGAGACTTTGCAAAGATCTCATATTGACATGGGCTAAACGGCGATGCCAAAGCGATCCCACATCAACTTTAGCCATTAGGCATGTCGCGGTCTTAGTGGGTCTCTCCGAAAAGTTAATCACATATAGACCGTTCTCGACATGCCCAACAAAGGCTACTTTAAGAGTCTTGCTCCACAAGAGGGCCACGGTATCGATATCAAAGAATATGGCAAAGCCCATGATTGCAAGTTGACAAACGGAAAGTAAATTGTATGCAAGGGACTCAACAAGCATGACCTTCTCGATCGTGAGATCATGAGAGATGACAACCTTGCCAAGTCCCAATACCTTAGAAGAATAGGTGTCACCCCACTCGACATTGGTGGGCATAGATGGAGCCTTATGCACATCCACCACCAAGTCCTTGCTTCCGGTCATATGATTTGTAGCTCCGCTATCGAGCAACCATGATCCACCACCGAAAGCAAACACCTACAAGAGATCAATGCTTGGTTTTAGGTACCCATTTTGTAATGGGTCCTTTGATGTTAGTAACAAGGGTCTTAGGAACCCAAATAGACCATTCAATGTGCTCATGAAGAGAACCAACAAATTTGGCATAAACATGCCCATCACTAGCTCGGCATAACACATAAGAAGGATTAAAATCGCCGGCTTTGTTGGGAGAGGAGACATTGCCCTTCTTGACTTTGTTCTTCTTCTTCTCCTCGTGGACACTCTCTCCCGCCCTCACAAAGGTTTGCATGAGGGGAGGAGGTCATTTGGTCTTGTCATTCTTCTTCTTGTTCCTGGAGTCGAGGACGTACCCAATCCCTTCCTTCGCCACACCTCCCTTTTGGTTGATCAAGAGATCATTTAGGTTCTTCTTGCCTTGTATGCAAGTCACAAGGCCTCTCTCAAGTTGCGCCTTCAACGTTGCATTTTCCTCAACAAGATGCATATGCTCACAACACGGGTTAGTAGCATTTGCGTTATCAAGTAAAACCATATGAGGAAAAGTTGCTTTCTCCTTAGTTAACTTCACTTGGAGTTGATCATGAGACTCCTTGAGACTAGCGTGAATACCCTTCAAGGCCTTGTGGGCCTTGTCAAGTATATCAAACTCCTCTTTGAGTCTAGCAAGATCAACCCCGAGTTTGGCCTTCTCGGAATTTAGTACACGAGACACAACAAGGGCATGATCATAATCTTTCTCTAACTTAGCATGATCAACGTTGTGTGACTCCTCAAGAGCCAAACGAAGACCACGCTCTTCCTCAAGAGCATTCGAAAGATCCGAAATCTCATCGGCATAGTCACGACTATGCCCTTCCATCTTCGAGATGGTTTCTTCGTGAGCCTCGATCATGTCATTGGCCTCACCAAGTTGTTCCAAGAGAGCAACAAAGTGCTTCTTGGATTTTCCCTTGAGTTTGCCCATAAAGGCCTCAAACTCGTTAGCCTCCACATTAGCTCCCTCAACTTCATTAATGCAATCCGATGGGGAAGGATGATTAATGATGGTAGTTTTGATGTTGGAGGTTACCTTGTTGGTGGCTTTAGCCATGAGGCACTTGGCGTTGATGCTCTCATTGGGTGAGTCGAAGAGAGACACTCGTGACGTTGTTGCAATGGCAACGGAGGCCATGGCAACTGACTCATCATCTTCATCATCGTCATCATCCTCATTGTACTCTTCTTGCACAACCAAGGCCTTGGGAGGAGTCTTCTTGGTGAAGTTGTTCTTGTTGGGGAACGACTTGGCCTTGTCCTTTCGGATGAGTTTGCCACCATTGTCTTCCCTCTTCTCATACGGGCATTCCGCAACGAAATGACTCACGTTGCCGCAATTGTAGCAAGTCCTAACACGTTGCTTGCCCCTTGTCCCACTCGAGTTGTTTTTGCTAAAGTTGGGCCTCGAGTTTTTCTTGCTCCAAAATTGCCTTGAAGCAAGAGCCATGTGTTCATGATATGCATACTTTGTATCTTCGGGGTTGCTCTCCTCTTCTTCCTCTTCTTCTTCTTCCACGGTGAGCTTGGCCTTCAAAGCAAGGTTGGGCTTCTTTGCCCGTTGAGACCACAGCACCGCATTGTCGGCGGTCTTGTCCAAAATGTTCATGGCCACAAACTCATCCAACACCTCGCTTGAGGTCAAAGTGTGGCAGTCCGGTCTTTGGCGGATGACGGAGGACATGGCCTTGTGGTAGGGCATCATTGCCTTGAGGAATTTGCGCTTGATCCAATTATCATCCGTGTCCTTGCTCCCGTGATCTCGTAGTGAGACCGCGAGTTTGGTGACTCTCCGATAAAGCTCACGAGGCTCTTCATCTTCCTTCATTGCAAACTCATCGGCCTCATCTTGTACCACTTCATAGTTGGAGCGTTGAATGCTTGCGCTTCCCCGGTAGAGAGACACGACACAATGCCATGCATCTTTGGCCAAGGAGAAGGGACGAAGATGAGGTAGGTCTTCGGGTGGAATTGCGTCTTGAATGATGAAGAGAGCATTCTCATTGAATTGATTGTCCGCGGCTTCTCGAGGAGTGAAGTTGCTTGGATCATGTGGGTAGAAACCTTCTTCAATGATTCTCCAAAGGTTAGTGTTCACATGATTTAAATGACGTTTAAAGCGGTAAACCCAAGAATCAAAATCCTCATTTTTCACAATCTTAGGAGGAGGACCGGCATGATTCAAATGAGGAGAAGGAACCGGTCCACCATAAACAAGTGGTGGTTCCACATGGGCAAAGATGCCGGTGCCATTCTTGCCACTAGAAGAAGGAGCCTTTTCACTACTAGCTTCCCCCTTGTCGGGGATAGCATCCGACACCTTGTTGGCGGGATCCCCCACTTTCAACGGTGCGGTGGATAGTTTAAGCCCCTCAAGAAATTTAGTAAACATGCTTTCAACTTCGGTCGTCATGGAGGTTTTCAATGTCTCCAAGGCTACATTGAACTCCTCACGAGAGACCGAAGTTCCCCCATCGCCCGTAGACGAGATAGGATTCACACCGGAGTGTTCCTCCACTCCGTCTACGATATCAACCATACTCTTTGGACGGTAAAGTCCTTAATAAAGAGACGAGGCTCTGACACCAATTGAAAGGATCGATATGGTTGACTAGAGGGGGGGGGGGGTGAATAGGCAACTAACAATTTTTAGCGTTTCTTTAGCAATTTAAACTTTGCATCAAATAGGTTGTCTAGATATGCAACTAGATGAGCAACCTATATGATGCAACGCTAGTAGGAACACAAGCAAGCAAGATATATGAAACAAATAAGCTACTCAAGTAAAGGCACGAGATAACCAAAAGTGGAGACGGTGGAGACGAGGATGTGTTGCCGAAGTTCCTTCCCTTTGAGAGGAAGTACGTCTCCGTTGGAGCGGTGTGGAGGTACAATGCTCCCCAAGAAGCCACTAAGGCCACCGTAATCTCCTCACGCCCTCACACAATGCGAGATGCCGTGATTCCACTATTGGTGCCCTTGGAGGCGGCGACCGAGCCTTTACAAACGAGGTTGGGGCAATCTCCACAACTTAATTGGAGGCTCCCAACGACGCCACGAAGCTTCACCACAATGGACTATGGCTTCGCGGTGACCTCAACCGTCTAGGATGCTCAAACACCCAAGAGTAACAAGATCCGCAAGGGATTAGGAAGGGGGAATCAAATATCTCTCGGTGGAAGTGTAGATCGGGGCCTTCTCGACCTCTCCCGAGCAAATCAACAAGTTTGGTTGGCTAGGGAGAGAGATCGGGCGAAAATGGAGCTTGGAGCAATAATGGAGCATTAATGGTGGAAGAGGTAAGTCAACGGGGAAGAAGGAGACCCTTTATATAGTGTGGAGAAAAGATCCAACCGTTGCCCACCAACCAGCCCGCGGCCAGCGGTACTACCGCGCAAGGTCAGCGGTACTACTGCACGGCCACGCGGTAGTACGGCTTGCGGTCAGGCGGTACTACCGCACGGTGGTGCGGTACTACCGCACCCACAACGCGGTACTACCGCGAGGCAAGAGCCCGATAGGAGGACAGGGTACAACCGTGCATACTTCCGCAAAAAAACGGAAGTAACAAAAACGCGACACAGTAGTACTGCCGAGGGGCAGTACTACCGCCTGGCTTCCTAGCGCGGTACTACCGTACAGCGAAAGCGGTAGTACCGCGGAGGTGCGGATGTAAAATTTTACATCCGCCCCTACTACCGCACCCGGGCGGCACTAGCGAGTGGGCTGCGGTAGTATGGCTCCAGGGGGAGCGGTACTACCGCGAGCACCAGCGATACTACCGCGCGCCTGCGCGGTACTACCGTTGGTGCCCACGGTACTATCGTTGCCCTTGGAGCGGTACTACCGCAACCACAAGAACAGCCAGTCACTTGAGGTAGAGAAAACGGACGAAGCTCCAAGGAAGAAAGAGAGGGATGCAAGGAGACGTGTACGTGATGATTCCACCCAAACCTTTCCAACGCGGACCCCCTCTTAATAGTACGGCTTCCCTACGACTCAAATCCACCAAAAGGAAACGTAGAAAAGACGCCGTCTTCGTCAGTCTTCGAGGGACACTCAATCGTCTTGTGCCTAGCAGAGAAGAGTCTGGAAAGCTCATGACACACGATTAGTCCGCAAATGCGTTGTCATCAATCACCAAAACACTTAGGGATAAATATGACCTTACAGCCGGCCCCCCTTCCTTCCCTCTCTCCTACTCCGACAAGGGAAAGAGGGAATCCTACTCCCACCGGGAGTAGGACTCCCCCCTTAGGGCGCGCCATAGAGGGCCGTGTTGGGTAACGCAGTAATTTCAAAAAAATCCTACGTACATGCAAGATCATGGTGATGCTTAGCAACGAGAGGGGAGAGTGTTGTCTACGTACCCTCGTGGACCGTAAGCGGAAGCTATATGACAACGCGGTTGAGGTAGTCGTACGTCTTCATGGTCAACCAATCCTAGTACCGAAAGTACGGCACGTTCGCGATCTGCACACGTTCAGCTCGGTGACGTCCCACGAACTCATGATCTAGCAGAGTGTCGAGGGAGAGCTTTGTCAGCACGACGACGTGATGACGGTGATGATGATGCTACCGGAACAGGGCTTCGCCTAAGCACCGCTACGATATGACCGAGGTGGATTATGGTGGAGGGGGCACCGCACACGGCTGGAAGCAATCAACTTGTGTGTTCTAGGGTGCCCCCTGCCCCCGTATATAAAGGAGCAAGGGGGGAGGCCGGCCGGCCTTGGGGCGCACCAAGGAGAGGGTGGAGTCCTCCTCCTAGTAGGAGTAGGACTCCCCCTTTCCTAGTCCAACTAGGAAAGAGGGGGGAGGAAAGAGGGGGCGCCGCCCCCCTCCTTTTCCAATTCGGACTCCCAAGGGAGGGGGCGGCCAGCCCTATGGCCCCTCCTCTCTCTCTCAAGGCCCATGCTGGCCCATTAGTTCCCATGGGGGTTCTGATAACCCCCCGGCACTCCGATAATTATCTGGAGACCTCCGGAACTCATCCGGTGTTCGAATATAGTCATCCAATATATCAATCTTTATGTCTCGGCCATTTCGAGACTCCTCGTCATGTCCGTGATCACATCCGGGACTCCAAACAACCTTCGGTACATCACCGATCATCACCGAACGTTAAGCGTGCGGACCCTACGAGTTCGAGAACTATGTAGACATGACCAAGACACGTCTCTGGTCAATAACCAATAGCATAACCTTGATGTTCATATTGGCTCCCACATATTCTACGAACATCTTTATCGGTCAAACCGCATAACGATATATGTTGTTCCCTTTGTCATTGGTATGTTACTTGCCCGAGATTCGATCGTCGGTATCTCAATACCTAGTTCAATCTCATTATCGGCAAGTCTCTTTACTCGTTCCGTAATGCATCATCCCGTAACTAACTCATCAGTCACATTGCTTGCAAGGCTTATTTTGATGTGCATTACCGAGAGGGCCCAGAGATACCTCTCTGACAATCGGAGTGACAAATCCTAATCTCAATCTATGCCAACTCAACAAACACCATCGGAGACACCTGTAGAGCACCTTTATAATCACCCAGCTACGTTGTGACGTTTGATAGCACACAAAGTGTTCCTCCGGTATTCGGGAGTTGCATGATCTCATAGTCATAGGAACATGTATAAGTTATGGAGAAAGCAATAGCAACAAACTAAATGATTATCGTGCTAAGCTTACGGATGGGTCAAGTCAATCACATCATTCTCTAATGATGTGATCTCGTTAATCAAATGACAACTCATGTCTATGGTTAGGAAACATAACCATCATTGATTCAACGAGTTAGTCAAGTAGAGGCATACTAGTGACATTCTGTTTGTCTATGTATTCACACATGTACTAAGTTTCCGGTTAATACAATTCTAGCATCAATAATAAACATTTATCATGATATAAGGAAATATCAATAACAACTTTATTATTGCCTCTAGGGCATATTTCCTTCAGGCCGTCCCCCCCTCCTCCACTCCTTTATATACGGGGGAGGGGGGGCACCCCATAGACACACAAGTTGATTGTTTAGCCGTGTGCAGTGCCCCCTCCATAGAATTCCACCTCGGTCATATCGTTGTAGTGCTTAGGCGAAGCCCTGCGTCGGTAACTTCATCATCACCGTCATCACGCCGTCGTGCTGACGTAACTCTCCCTCGACCTCATCTGGATCTAGAGTTTGTGGGACGTCACTGAGCTGAACGTGTGCAGATCGCGGAGGTGTCGTACCTTCGGTATTAGGATCGGTCGGATCGTGAATACGTACGACTACATCAACCGCGTTGTCATAACGCTTCCGCTTACGGTCTACGAGGGTACGTGGACAACACGCTCCCCTCTCGTTCCTATGCAATATGCATCACCTAGATAGATCTTGCGTGTGCGTCGTATTTTTTTTGAAATTACTGCGTTCCCCAACAACTAGTTGGGCGTCTTCTCCTCAAGAGGTTTTAGGAGGGCCATAGGCAATCATCTAACGGAGGCATCACCCATGATCTCCACTACATAGTAAATATAGACGTTACCCAATGCCAGTATATCCTGTTAACTACAACCAAGCAGGATTAGGTCATTCCCCGGGTCTGCTTAAGTGTACTCTAGCTACATGACATTGCATGGCGGTGGTGGAAGTCTGCGCACGGCGCTTACAAGAATATCTATTGTATTGCTCATCGATCGCAATCAAGCTATTTCACCATGGCTTGCACCAAGAAACACCACTAGGGGTAGTCTTCACAAATTAGGTGATCTTGTTGACCTCACAAACTCATTAGTTCTTCACACATTGATGGTGAATGCTCTCAAGTGACCCCTGACCATATTTTTTTAGGAACACCTATAACTTTATTCACACTCATAACAATTACAAGTACACCAATTTGGACCTAAAATTCAAGAAAATACAAAGTAACTCCTATGACTAAGAATTACAATGAAATATCTTGAAAACACCTTCTTCACGGTGTCAATCTCTGCTCGAAGAAATACTCTAAGGACTCCGGTAAAGAGGCTGTAATTTGACTTGAGCATCGATGTTGTCACTCTTCCACCCGCACGAACATTACCAATAATGGTTTTTGAAAGCGCCTTGAGTCGCCCATCCAAAGAGATGGGAAGCCTTGATCGATGAAAGTACTTGGGCCGGGGATGATCCCCTAGAAGTGCAGGCCGACGAATCACTATATCTTCACCATGTTGTCGATGAAATATTTCACCCCCACAAAGAATCAAACCAACAAAAAAGGCTTGACACAACAACATAAACTCATCATATCTGAATAATCGGATCTGAGAGGACAGAAAACTCTCTAACCTCATGGCACCGCCAAAAGAACGTGAGGAAATTTATTCTCACAAAACTATGATGATCACTAGACGATGGCGAAGAACATAGAGGTCTTGAAGATTCGAGGTCCTCCCACCTCTCAGCGCCAAGATGGCAGCCGGGGGCGAGGGGACCTAAATTTCTTAGATGACGACGGCGGTGGTGCAATAAACCCTACCCCCTGACCATCTAGGAGGCACACACCCTCCAAGAGTAACATGTGAAGCAAAGTCACCTGGTAGAACTTTCTCAAAAGATCTTCAATCAAACTATCTCTCATGAACCCATATGATCCCTCACACACACACAGAAGGTGGGTTGTGGTGAAAGAGATTAATTTGATGTGTATGGGTTCAATAAAGGGAGGAATAATTCTTGACCTTCAAGAATCAAGAAGTGTTCTTGGAATCACCCAACACTTCTCTTCTCCCTTCTTGTCTTGGAGATGTCTCTCTATCTCTTCTCTCTCTCTCTTCCCTATTTCACACACACACACATTTGATGTGCCAGTTGGAAATGAACTATATTAGTTGGTTGCTACCACAAAGGTGTATGGGGATCTATAAACCGAGAGTCCAGAATTAGATTGTTGCCTTGGAAATATAACTAGTTCAGAAGTGCCAGGAGAATACCTTCTAAACTTCCAAACACATTTATATACTTGAACTATCGGGGGCATATTAGGAGCCAGACATAAACATAGTACACAAAAGTACTGGGCTAAAATAGAAAGGTGGTTTTAAGCAACAAAAGGTGGCTCTTTTCTGCGAGAAGAGAACTGGCTTGGAAAGTAATGGGTAAAACCAATTTATCGATGGTACTATAGTAGACTCAAATGCAAATTGCGCAAAAAATCCAAAGTCACATCTCAAAGGTACCGAACCTATAATGTGACCACATAAAGAAGCAACCCGAGAGGGCTCGGAAATGCCGCATAAAATTGTTATGCTCAGAGGTGTGAGAGCTAACCGAGAATGTCTTAATAAGATTAAGTTTGGCAGTTGGGAAAAAGGTGCGGTAGTTCCGACGATACTGAAACTGGATTTGATCTCTATGGATAAGTAACTCTGAGTGCTCATTTGTACCAGAAGAAAAACTCGGGTGGTACCGGGATTTAAAGAAACTAGGAATCTATGTGGATTGAGTGAATTTAGAGGACTTTCATATGTGATATTTCTTGGAGTTCAAACTAAAGTACCTCTGCTTGTGCCCTTCTTGATTGTAGATGGTCCTACACTTAATATGAACCTTAGATTCACCAAAAGACTATAAAATACAATCTAAGAGTTTGAGCTAGACAACAACTTATAATTCTTGCGGTAGGGATTACCGTTTATGTTTTACTCAAAGCAACATGACTATGAAATAAGCTCGGTAGAAACATTAGTCATCTATCATAAATAACCAAAACCCAATATCGGTATCTAAAATATTGACTTTCGACGGTTATTTTGCACGAGACAGTTCATGAACTCCACATCGAGAAATTGGAATTAGGTAATCTTTAAAATAGATGTTGAGAATACTTATCATACATTAGCGGGTCCTTTTACATCAAGTCTTGTGCGCATTAAAGTTTCCTTCAGTTTGGCGGGTATGGATGGGTAATTCTATCCAGTAGGGTAGCATGGCCATTAGAGTGAATGTTGATGTTAGGTACTTCTTTCAAAACAAGAAAGTCGTTTGATGAGGTGACTCTTGATCCATTATTTGTTTAACATCGTTATCGATATAGTAGCTACTCTCATGAATATAACCAAGGAAAACGGCCAGATTAGCGCTCTCATTCCTCATTTAGTGGATGATGGCTCTCTATTTTTGCAGTTTGTTGACTACACAAATCTTTTTATGGATCATGATTTAATCAATGTTCCGACAATGAAGTTAATTTTTAGTACATTCAAACAACTATCAAGACTAAAGGTACATTCTCGAAAGAGTGAACTCTACTATCTTAGAATAGCTAAGGATCATGAGCTGGAATACACACATCTTTTTGACTATAGTATGTGCTCAATCCCCTTTAAGTACCTTGGAAGTGCTACTCATTATCGCAAAGTGCATACCGGAGATTGGAAAGCTATTCAATATCCTTTTCAAAAATGCCTCGATAGCCATAGGTCTAATAACTTATGTTGTGGATGTTGCGTAGTCCTTATTAGATGGATGCTCAGCAGTTGTCCTATTTTTATGATGTCCCCTTTAGGAAAAAAATATATCCCAAATGGGGTCCGAAAGATTAGTCTTATTGATGTGTAACAACAATAAGGACTACCTTTTTGGCTATGCAACTTCTGATGTATCGAATTTTTTATGGGCTACCTTTTCATGACTTGTACACTATTTCCTCCATTTTTACTTACTTGCACATTAGTTTTGTACTAAGTTAAATTTATAGATTTTGACCAAATTTATATTAAAGAGTTCCTAACATCTATAACACCAAATCAATACGACTAGATCGTTACTCTCTCTGCACATATGCATATCATGTACATTTATTATTGTGAATGTCATATTGTTCTCTGTAAACTTGATCAGGCTTTATACATTTGACTTAAAATAAAGCTAATATGTGGAGTAATAATAAAAAATAGAGGGAGTACTAAACAGTGTAACAATCGAGACTATATGCATCCACGATGCAGACAGTACAAAAAAGAAAAGAAAAATCCAACCTCATGTCGCTTAGGGCGTCGGCTCCCTACAAGGTGACAATTGTAGCAAAGGCCGGTGTAGCCGCTTCGTTGCAAGGTCACGCGTCCGTCAGAATTTTATATCTGCAGGCCAATTTGTTTTGGAATATGATACACGGTCATTCATGCGAAGAATGGATCCCGTTGAAATTTCGTCCAAAAAAGAACAAGATGTACAGACGGCTGCCAATACATTCGCCAGTTTATCTTGTCTATTACTCCAATCCGGGATATACCGATTCAGTTCCAGCTGCTGACTACATCTTCTTATCATATTAGATCAGACACAATTGGCAAAGCCGGGAAAGCAAGCCGCGCGAGCATTTTTGTATCCTGCGCTCGCTTTTGAATCAACCAATCAAGCAAGCAAAACAATAGAACGTGGCGATGGCGTGACAGTAATATACTCCGGCGCCTCCAATCATCCACGCCGGAGAAAGAGAAAGCAGACGGACGCCACGAGAAATAGAATAAAGCCTAGCGCATGTGGCGGTGATAGAACGACGGCGACCGTCGTGGCGAGGGCTCATGGGACTTGACATAAACGGGCGCCCTCCGCAGGCGCCATCCTACTTTACTTTACGCTTTGGTTCGTTCCCGGAAGAAGATATCTCCGCCGCGTGTAAAGTAGTCGTCTCAGCATATAAAAACGCAGCCTGCTGAGATGCCGATCTCCCCCGCCCGGGAACCTGAACCTGAACCTTTCCTCCCGCAACGAAACAAAATCGACGAGCCGGCTCCTGCCGAGCGATCGGCCGGAAGAATATGCGGTCGCACCTAACGATTGCACCAATTAGTTATTGGGGTGAGCGGCCAAGGTGGCGACGGGAGAGAAGCGACGGGATGACGGATACGGATGGATCAGATAAGCAGGCAGGCCAAATTGATGCTGCTCGCCACCTTGGCCTGGGGCTTTGCCAAAACCAGCGACCGCGTGCAGCAAACCACCCGCTGAATGGCAGTGGTGCCGCGGGCCAGTGAGTGAGTGGCCGATCGGTCGATGGATGGCTTGACGTCAATGGCGCAGCGCACATGGTTTTGGTTCCACGTACGTACGTATGTCACTCACTCGGTTCAGTTGCACTGCGCCGGCCGTCGGTGGTGGTGGCTTGGAGCGGGAGCGGGGGAGTGGGAGTCGACGCTCGGTCACGACGCAACAGCGACCGACCGCGCAATCAATTCCGGCGCACCGACGGATGGCCACGCGGATGGAATGGACGCACGGATAGCTGCTGGCCTGCTGCTGCCTAGGACGACCCTGCACTGTGTCAGTATTAAGTAAGGCAAGCGTCGGTTCTGGATTGAACGTTGGTCCACATTTATTTCTTTTTTCTGGTTTTGTTTCAGGGAGGTAAGGCCTTTTTTGGTTCATAGGATAGAATTATCATAGGAATATGAATTTTATAGGAAATGAGATGATATGTATCTTAAATCCTATAAATAGGAAAAGGAAATAAGATGTCATTTGATTGACACCAATTTTTTTTTCCATTGAGTCTAAACTCTTTTTTTTTCCCTATGAAATGTGAAGAATAGGAACCAATCCTATGTAGGAATAGGAATTCATTTCTATGAACCAAAGGGCTCTAAAGGAAAAAATCCTATAAAAATTATATCCTCTAGAATTCCTATAAACCAAAGGAGGCCTAAAAGGATCAGCCCGACTGTGATGTACTAGTGGGCCATGCCTATCACGCAATCAAATCTGTGTCTCTAGTGAAAGCAAATCCATGCCAATTCTGAAAGCAAGAAAAATGTTTTCTCGCACAATAAATAAATAAATTCGAAAGCTAAGAAACACCCATGAAAAAAAAACCAAAATAAACAGGAAAACCCATCTAAAATCTGAAAATGCGTGCAAAAAATAAATAAATAAAGTATCAAAAGTGAGAGTCCAGAGTACGACACGTGGCGGCGGCTGACGCCACTTGGCGCACTTTCAGCCCACCCCAAACGACCCTTGGGGAGGCCCGAAGGAGCGCTCCTCAGTTAGTTACTCTCAGGCTCGCCTCCAAGCAGCGCCCATAATGGGCTAGCCAAGTGGGGATTGCGTGCATTCAGCATATTTCCTCTCTATCATTCTTTCCACTTTTTGGCCTTGTTTTTTAAAATGTCATATATTTCGTAATATTCTAGTTATATTTATAATAAATATCATTTCCATAAAAGATTTGAAAATGTTAAATGTATATAAATAAAATGTTTATCACATATATAAAAATGTATATACAAAAAAATATATATGAAACAATTTGATCATGTATTTAAAAAATGTTAATCAAGAATTTTTAAAAATGTTGAACAAGTGTTTGAAATTTTTTAATCAAGCATTTGGAAAATGTTAAATATGTATATATTTTTTTGACCATGTATTAAAAATGATGATTTTTTAATCATGTATATCAAAATGTTAATCAAGCATTTCAAAAAATGCTGGACAAGTATTTGAAAAATGTTAATATAGCATTTGATAAATGTTAAATGTGTATAGTAAAATCATTGCCATGTGTTAAAATAATATGGAAACTTTGATCATGTACATAAAACTTAACCAAGCATTTAAAAAATGTTGAACAATTGTTTAAAACATGTCAATCAGACATTTAAAAAATGTTAAATGTGTATAGAAAATATGTTGACCATGTATTAAAAAAGGATGGAAAATTTTGATCATGCATATAATAATGTTAATCAAGCATTTGAAAAAATGTTGAACAAGTCTTTCAATGATGTTAATCAAGAATTTTAAAAATGTTGAACGTGCATATAAAATTATTGACAAGGCACTAAAAAATTATGTAATTTTTTGATCATATACATAAAAAATTAAATCAAGCATTTGAAAAAAGTTGAACAAATATTTAAAAAATGTTAATCAAGCATTTGAAAAATGTGAAATGTGTATAGATAAAATGTTGACCATGTATTAAAAAATGATGGAAATTTTAATCATGTATATAATAATGTTAATCAAGCATTTGAAAACATGTTGAACAAGTCTTTCAACGATGTTAATTAAGCATTTCAAAAATGTTAAATGTGCATATAAAACTGTTGACATGGCACTAAAAAATTATGAATTTTTTTGATGATATAAATAAAAAATTAAATCAAGCATTTGAAAAAATGTTAAATAAGTATTTAAAAAATGTTAATCAAGCATTTGAAAAATGTAAAATGTGTATAGAAAAAATGGTGACCATGCTTTAAAAAAACATAATCTCGTATTCAAAGAAATATAAGTTAAGCATTTGAAATTGTCAAAAATTTATATATAAATGTTGACCGTGTGTTAATATTTGTTTTATCTTGTATTTGAAAATGTTAATCAATCATTTAAAAAAAATGTGTATAGTAAAAAATTTGACCTCAAATTAAAAAAATGTTAAACTTTCATTTGTAAAATGTTAAACATGTATTAGAAAAATTTTCTTGGCATATACAAAAATGTAGAATGGAAATCAAAAGAAAGAAAGAGAAACAAATAATCGATGATACTGATGGAAATAATAATAATAAATCCAAAGGAAATGTGGAGAAAACCTATAAAAACAGGGCAAGAAACAAATACAACTGAAGAAAAATCGATAGAAAAACAAACAAAGAAAAAAAACCGAAGCAAATACTCCCTCCGTTCCGATTTACTTGTCGTGGTTTTAGTTCAACTTTGAACTAAAACCACGACAAGTAAATCAGAACGGAGGGAGTAGAACGTAGACAAAGAACCAAAATTGTTTTTTGAGGGAACGACAAAGAAAGTTTTGAGGGAATCTAGACAAAGAACCAAGTGAAGCCAGGGAACAAACGCGTCTAAAATGGGCGGGCCCAACACAGTACCGAGCAGGAAAAGCTTAAGCGAGAGCTCATTCCATCTCGCTTAATGCGAGATATAACTCCTGCGTAGCTTGTAATGACCCTAGCTGGCTGGCAGAAATAACTGGGCTAGTTAGCTGGATATGCGCAATTCGTCGGGCCTATTTTGTTTTAAGTCGCGCTGCTGCTCTCTCAGCCCAGGCCTATACAATGTGATAAAAAAGGGTCCATGCCAAATCGAAAAGGTGTGATAAAATGCGTGTTTCCTATACTACGCTCTCAGATCTAAAAAAAAAAATCCTATACTACGCTCTCATTGCGGAGAGCAACTTGACGTCAAGGGGTACCGCTGAATGTCACTTTGGTGGAGAGCGCGTCAAGTGCTACGTTCAGCCACCATCACCTGTCGTGTGCAGGGTGCTCACTCAGGATTTTTCTTTACATGACTAGCTATTTGCCCGTGCATTGCAACGGGGCTATATATATTCCAGTAATATAACATTAAGCTCAACGTAAACAATTCTAGCAGAAACTCACGATTTGTAGGTATGAAGCACATCTGGATAACACCACAATTGATTATTTGGTTTCTGCAAATTTATAACCTTGCCATACGTGAATTGATTGATTACCATAATTGCCATATATGAGATTTTCGTGAGTTTATGGCCTTACCATATGTGAATTGATTGATTACGTAATTACCATACTACATTTGAGATACACTGGGATTTCACGGGCATGACAAGCAGAGGAATAAACCAGTAAGAGAGAAAAACCCCGGTGGAATGGGGAGGAAAATCAGTGGAAGGTGAAGGAAAATCGGTGGGGGTATGGCCAGATGCTCTCAAATCGGAACTAAAAGAGATCGTGCAAAGGCTGGAACATTGGGCGAGAAGACCCCCACCCCTACTGTGGCCGGATCCAGGCTGATGAGGGGAAGACTCGAGGGAGAGTACGCTGGAAGTGAACTGATCTGGATGTGAGCTGAAGATACGAAGAACTGAAGATCCTAATCTACTTTATTCCTGTTTGTCTTCTCCCCTGTAGCTTTGCTCTCGTGGGTGCCTATTAGTGGGATATGTTTCCACCTGGCAGAATTGTTGCTCCGTTGATGTTCCCCTTTAGAGGGTAAGCTTTGTAATGCTTGAATAGATACACATCTTGGATACTGTTTGTGTGGTTTCATTGGTAATGCAATGGAGCCGGGGCTGCGTCCCTCTTTCTCTAAAAAAAATCGGTGGGGATGGGGGTTCTCGGAAGTGCATGTGCATCATAGGTGTAATCCACTGCAAAATATATCCTGGTATGCCGATGAAAGCAATTGTTTTTCTTAGGTGAAGATTTTGTATCCTGCCCATGAGCTACATAGTATCGATGGAGGACGAACCTTGTAAAACACATTAATATTTCAAAATGTAAAAGCACATAACACACAACATGGATTACAAACTCTGATTTGGTAAATAAGTACTAAAACCTCCTTCCATGAGGAAAAGTCATTGGTGATCAAGTGCTAACTCCACCCTAATATAATGAAACTACTGTCAAGTTGAGAGGATACTGAAACTGAGTTTCAGGCATTAAAACATAAAAAACAAAGCATACTATTGTTTGGAAAATTGTACAGTCTGATCACACGACAGTAAACTTTTCCGCTGATGTGAAATACATCAAGGCCCTTTCAGAGGAAATATTACACAATTGTCATGGATCAGTGTAAGTTATTCACAGCAACACACCCAGATTACGGATCACCAGAATGCATGAACTAAACACGTGAAAAAAGCCTGGAATTTTGACTTCAGGTTCCCTTCATGCTTTCATGGTTCCCGTGAATCCGAATGGCAAGCAAAAATCATTAATGAAACAAGCTAACAAAAGCTATACTGCATGGAGGCCAACTACGATCTACTCTGGAAGGAGGGTCCAATTGTTAAGTGATATTTTCAGATAACAAGTTTGGCAGTGGAAATTCCAATATCTACATAAAATATCATATCAAAAGATTTCATATGGAGGGAGGATTCTGAATATTGGCCTCGGGGGAAATAGAGGTGTGAGGTTGTGTTCAACGTGGATGAAATGGTAGGACGAATAGAAGCACAGCAGCGTAGCGGCAAAATTGCATATCTTACGCAGGTCTCCCCTGATCGTCACTGTTGGAACGCATCTTCAGGAGCAGCTTCAACGGTCTGCACACGATTGCCTACCTAGTCTCCAGGGTTGTTAGCTAGAGTTTAGCTTTAGTGGTTAGTGGACAACGGCATGACTGCCTCCTGTATATGTACACTGTCAAAGGATTAATAAAAAGTTGAAAATACTGTCAATTCTTGCATTCTTCTCCTTCAGTTACCATCGTCGTGTCGCTCCGTCGATTCCGCATCTACTCATCTCCTTCCCAGATCGAGCGCTACACCCCTATTCCCTCCCCTCCCTGCCGCCTTGGTACAAGCAAAAGGGCGTACGTGCATCGGCGCCGCAACGCACACCAGCTCGTAGTCAAGCACCTTGGCTGCATCGCTCTACGAAGAGCTGCCAGATCTCTACCTCGGCCAACGACCTTCCTCCCGCGTCCTCTTCTTCCCCCTACGACGACCTGCCTCCCGCACAGGGCCGTCTCCAGAAATTCGGGGCCCTGGGACGAAATGAAAAATGAGGCCCTAAATTCTAAAAGGATCATATAACTATAGCATACTCTCCCATAACTATATGACATAAAATATGTTTATAATATTTATAAATAAATCAAATATAAATGCTAAAAGAGTAGATGTGGTATTAAAGTCATAAAAGATCTTATGTTCTACCCAAAAAGAAAATATCATGTATCTTCTAACAGAAGTAACGATTCAAACAATACGTGAATTCTAAGGTTAGCAAGATAGAAAAACATGAAGAACAAAAATCTAAACCTTGGTATTTTAATCAGCAAATATTGTGTAAAATAAAATGGCTAATGTTGTAATTTACTAATTACCAAACAGTGCTACTGGTAATGTTCATCGCCAATAATGGCTAGAAACAACCAAAATGCCTCGGTTCAAAATATATCATATGAAAGATCACACTTACCTAAATCAAATGAACATGAATTTAATTTTAAACAGATCTACCCGAAAAAAAAAGAGGTCAAGCAAATCTTTTTACCGGACAGACGACAGCGAGTAGACTGCTCTATCGGCGGATATATCCGGGTCAATGTGAACAGGAAGCTGCATTTTAACGATTGGGATTCAAAGAGAAAATGAGACAAGCGATCGGGATTGTAGTTAAAAAAAAGGTAATCTAGCGCCTTAGAGATTGGGTGGAAGGTACAGATCGAAAAGCCACCTTTTCTTCACGTACGGGTTGTTTTCCTGGGCACCTGCTTCTCTATTTCTCTAATGAAACATGTACATACACTATTAGCCACTGATTTGGGGGCCCCAAATTAGTGGGGGGCCCTGGGCGGTCGCCCACTTTGGCCCCCCTCATCAACGGGCCTGCTTCCGCATCCTCTCCTTCCCTCAACGGCGACCTCTCCTCTACTCGAGGCGGCCCCCTCTCTATCTCCCCACCACAATTGACTTGATGCACCCATGACGGATCTAGCCGAGCAAGGCGACAGAGGGGGGCTAGGCATCTAGCGGCTCGCGGCTGGGAGGAGTGAATAAAGGAGAGGATCGAGGGAGCCAAGGTAGAGGGAAACTGAAAAGTTAAAAGGAAGGAATAGGAGAGATGCCGTCCGTGATTGATCTGTATTGATTGTGTTATATATGCATTACCAAATAAGGTATTAATTGCCATCCGTAATTTATTGAATTACCAAATATTGACCAGGAGGAGAGGGAAATCGTTGTCGGGTGGGAGAGGATGGACGAAGGGTGGGAGGACGTAAGAGGGGAGACGGAACCTTACGGTTCTTTTAGGTAGTAGAGATTTTGGGTTTTAGATGTTTCTTTCCATTTTTTCAGTATTCACCCGGTTTGGGAGACATTCCTTTTTAAAAAATCATGATTTTTTCCCACACGAAGCACATGTTTACTTTCTGCGGAGGCATAGATTTATTTCCGCGAAAACCTTCTTGAAAAGAAAACATGCATTTATTTGCTTCCTATGGAGGCATAGATCTGCTTATGCGAGAAGCATCAGAATAGGAAAAAATATGGAAAAAATATGTTATCATTTTTGCTTTCACGAGACCCACAAATTTACTTTCGCGAGAGGCACAAATTTGCTTCCCGGGAAATATAAGAACATGTTCTTTCGCTTTTACGAAAAGCACGAATTTGCTTCCATGAGAAGCACATATTTACTTCCGCGAGACGCGAAAAAAATTATTTTTTTCACAAGAAGCACATATCTAAACAAAGCTTTTCATGAAAAAAGGTTCGTCGAAACATATTAACATGATATTTAGTTTTGAAGATCTCGACGCAAGAAATACAACAGTGGGAACAATTCAAATTTGGACGCATGGGTCAAGAGATAAAACATTTTGAATAAACGAATTTACGAAATAAAGGAAAAACTCCGAGGTTGCGACAAGTGGGGCACCGCAAGTGCGCCGTCGGCGCGTGAGATGGTGGTAGTGACCATTGCAAGGGGTTCCCCTTAACTTGTGATTTCACTCATTGCGTCGTTTTGTTGACCTTTCCCACAGAGCTGAATCAAAGAGAGCATTGAACTGGGCCGACCCTTTTAACAACTACCGGTGGATCCGGTTTTGGGAACCTTCCAGAAGGTGCCTACCAGTTTTCTATTTCTCCTTTTTATTTTTAGTGTACCCTACAGTTGATTCCATTGAAAGTTGATTGCTTCATGTTTATATGGAGATGCCACTGGCACACATTTATATGGAGATGTCATCCTATTTTATTAATAAAGAGAGCTCACTCTCAAACTTCATTTAACTCAAACCACAATGCCTTACAAGCTACCTAAAGAAAACAAAGTAAAGCAGATACCTAAAGCGAACACAGATCTCACATCTTTGGCATCCACAAGTTGGATCCTTAACAACGTCAGACGAGGCACCCAGGAAATAGCAAGCAATAATTTATAAGATGGCTCTAGAAACCGTGACGATCATCCTAACGCAAAAGAAGAAGGCTACAATATGGCGTTGTAAATAGACAAAGTAGGGTAAAACAACACCGCTTCAGGCTATGATCATGTTCACCCCCACTCGCCAGTTGTTAGGGCATGTTTCTCTCTTAGTTGTTTTGGTGTTGATGATAATGCGCTTTACAGGCTAACCGTGTGCATTGAGCATTTTAGATATTCATATATATGGCACATGATAGTTTATTTCCCCTCATATGAAGAAAAAGTGAAGACGGGTTTGCTGGCGTTTATTTTTGTTGACTTGAGTCATAGGAAATCCGTACTATTAAGAGCGGTCCCCACTGGAAGGTATGGGTGAAATCAACACGTACACAAACTAAATGCACTCATATATCCTTCCCCCAACTTTGGAGTATACATCTGTTGTGTCTTGGTCTTATTGGCAGAGACCAAGCGGTAGTACCGCTTATGCGGTACTTCCATTGGTAGTACCACGGCTACTTTCACTAGGTTCTCTTTTAGGGCTCGGGTAATTCAGGGTAGTACGGCTTGCACAACGCAGTAGTACTGCTTGAGCGGTACTTCCACAGATGTGTCACACCCCGGGTTTCTCTGTTAGCCCTCCAGTAATTCAGGGTAGTACTACTGCTGCTAAATGGTACTACTGCTTGATATGGTACTTCCGCTCTGGTGCCGCATGAACTACCGCGGGTTTCTCTATTAGCCCATTGACAATCTGCGCTAATATCGCTTACTATAGTCGGTAGTACTGCTCCGGCAGAACTACACTTAATGGGCCTCGGTGAAACTACCGTGCTTAGCGGAGGTACTGCCCCTAGGAGCGGTACATAGTACCGCTTGAGCACGACCAATGCATAACGGTTGTATTTTTGCTCCCACTATATAAGGGGGTCTTCTTCCCCAAGAAGACCTACCTCTTTTCCCCCATTGCTCCATTGTTTCCTAAAGCTCAAACTCGCCCGATCTCCCTCCATAGCCATCAAAACTTGTTGATTCGGTAGGGTTTGGAGGAGAAGGACTCGATCTGCACTTCCACTGGGAGAAATTTGATTCCTCCTACTATCCGTTGCAGATCTTATTACTCTTGGGTGTTTGTGCACCCTAGATGGAAGAGGTCACCTTGGAGCCACATTCCATTGTGATGAAGCTTCGTGGTGGTGTTGGGAGCCTCCAATTAAGTTGTGGAGAGAGCCCAACCTTGTTTCTAAAGGTTCAGTCTCTGCCTTCAAGTGCATCGCTAGTGGAATCACGACAACTTGCATTGTGCGAGGGTGTGAGGAGAATACAGTGACCCTAGTGGCTTCTTGGGGAGCATTTTACCTCCACACTGCTCCAACGGAGATGTACCTCCCCAAAAAGGAAGGAACTTTGTGTGATAGCCTGGCTTAATAGGGATGATAGACTATTCATTATCAATAAGGAATTCCTTCTTTTCCAGGAGCCCATTCGGACAGAACTCTAAAGTTAAGCATGCTCAGCTTGGAGTAGTTTCAGGATGGGTGACAGACCGGGAAGTTGCTCCTGGGTGCGCGCGAGTGAGGACAAAGTGCGCAGAAAAGAATAGTATTGATTTGTGGGGCTAGTCTAGATCCCGCCAGGAGTAACGACCACTGGCAGGTGTGTCCGGAGCGTTACAAGTTGGTATCAGAGCCGACCCTCGCGGTTACACGAATGTTTGCGGACAGGTGCGCGGTCATGTTGTTCATGACGTTTGTGACCCGTTATGGCACACGGCATGGCACATGTACCGGACTAGATGCACAGACGTATGTGCCAAGAGGGAACGTTCTTGTGGCCCGACAAGGACGTCGGTTCCTCTGAGTGGGGGTGTATGTGATAGCCTGGCTTAATAGGGATGATAGACTACTCATATCAATAAGGAATTCCTTCTTTTCCGGGAGCCCATTCAGACAGAACTCCAAAGTTAAGCGTGCTCAGCTTGGAGTAGTTTCTGGATTGGTGACCGACCGAGAAGTTGCTCCCAGGTTCGCACGAGTGAGGACAAAGTGCGCAGAAAAAAAACCCAGTATTGATCTATGGGCCAGTCTAGATCCCGCCAGGAGTAACGACCACCGGCGGGTGTGTCCGGAGCATTACACTTTGGTAACACATACTCGTCTCCATCGACTCAACTTGCGGTTAAATCTTACCTTTACTTTGTGCAAGCTTATATTGTGTTTTGTAGCTTATCCTGGCACTTTTTGTTGTTATTGTGCTTGTCATAGGTTGTCCATCTAGTTGCATATCGAGACAACCTACTTCCTTGTTGATCCTAATTTGTTAAAAGAAGTTAAAAATTGTTAGTCGCCTATTCACCCCCCTCTATTTGACCATACCGATCCTTTCACCAGCCAAGCACGACTTTGAAGACTTTAATTGCTATCATTTTGAACATTCTTACTCTCCATCTCAGAGTTTCTTGATTTTCCTAGTTTTTCAGCAAAATCACCCAATCATTAAGCCATCTAGCAATCATGTTAACAGGAACACATGGATCGTTGACAACACTATTTCTTAATTTCCTAATTGTCCAAAACACAACTAAAACACCAACATACATCAGATGTTTCTCAACTTTGCCAAGAAGTGGGTCCAAATATTGAACAAGTCAAGAATGTTATCTCGCACATCCAACAAATAGAAAAGCACATTCAAAATATTCCAAAGCATCATGGAAATGGATTATTGCATGAATAGATGGTCAATTGACTCATCCATACCATAGAATGAACAAGCTTTTCTTCTAGTCCACCCCATTCCAACCAAATTATCCTTGGTTAGAATATTGTTCCTAAGCACCAACCACATAATTCGGAAGACATTTAGCCTTCCAAAAAAATTTATGAGGAAACTTAACCCATTTTTCAATCAACTATCTAGTAATTCAATGAGTACAAGACACTTATAGTTAGAGTCCATTTTATAGTATCATTTTATTCAGTTCAAATCCATCACATGCTTCGTCACATGCATCCATAATTCCAAAGGCCCATCCCCGCAAAGTCCTTCCAAATTAAATATTATTAAGCCCTCTGTTTAAACTTCTGCCACTAAGAGGTTTTCATCAGAGCATATGTTCTAAAGTATAGGATAGTTGTATTTGACAGGTTCATCTCTAATCCACCCCAAATATCACATTCTTGCCATACCCACACATTAAATTTACACATAGAGAAGAATTGTTCTCTGTGTTTAGCAAACCACACCAAAACCGGGAGTCACTTGTCTAGATTTAATCCTAGTCACGCACTGATTCTTCTGGTATTTATTTTTCATAAGAGTTTGCCACAAACCCTCCAAGTTATAATTTTTGATTTTGCCACCACCATCTACATAATAAAGCATGGTTCATTATGCCAAGTTTTGAATTCCCAAATCACCCATGTCATTTGGCATACACACCTCTAACCATTTAACTAGATGGTATTTTTCTTATTGGCGTCTTACTGCCATAATAATCTAGCCAAAATATGTTTGCTTTTACTAACCCCCACACGTAGCCATTAAAAGGACATCATATAATTTGGTGTTCCAAAGAGAGATGATTGAATCAAAGTTACTCTGCCCCCACTGGCCAGGAGTCTACCTAGTCAACTGCTACATTTTTGTCCATTGTGTCCTCAAAACTTTTCCGATGTTTGTTTCTGATACTTTTTTGTCAACAGGTAATCCTAGGTATCTCATGGGAAGATAACTTGTAGGACAAGTAAATATTTCAGCAAAGCTAGCAGCCTTATTGATAGCATTACCAAATAGGAATGATTCACTCTTATGAAAGTTAATTTTTAAAACAGACACATGTTTAAACAAACATATAATGAATTTAAAATTATGGGCACTATTATAATCATCTTGTAGGGGAAAATGGTGTCATGTGCGTATTGCAGCATGTTTACACCATTTTCAGTATTTTCCTCAATCACTCCCTTAACTTATCCATTTCTCCTAGCTCTGTCCATAAGCATAGTCAGGACATCAACCACAATGCCAAGGATCAAAGGAGATAAAGAATCTCCCAGTCTCAACCCTTCATGAATGGGAAACTAATGTCATATATTATCATTAATTTAAATACCCTCCTAATAGTATGCATAATCCAAGGAACCCCTATTTTTAACATTGGTAGCAAAAAGGGCATTTGACCTTGGCCATATGCCTTTTCAAAGTCAAGTTTAAAAACTACAGAACTATGATTTTCACATGAATACTATTTAAAGCTTAATGTAGTACCAGAAACCCCTCCATTATATATGTGTACCCTTCACAAAAGTAGTTTGAATTGAATATAACAACCCCCAATCCCATTCTCTGTTCATGAGAACTTTAGTAAGAACTTTAAACCCATCATTAAGCAAGCATATAGGCCTAAATTTTTGAATTTGATTAGCATCTTTGGTTTTATAGATCTAAGTGATAATGATCCCATAATTAAGCCAATAAATGTCCAAGTTACGATTGTGAAAATCGTCAAACAAGACTTTAAATCAAATTTAAGGGAATCCCAAAAATGTTGATAAAATTCAGCCAATGACTCTAGGCCAAATGGTTTTACATGTGAATTCTATCAACATTCGTTCAGGTTGGTGATCTCTGGTCTTGCCAAATATGATTTCGATGGACCATGAGCAAGCCTTGGTAAAAGTACTCATTCATTAATATAAATAGGCATATTTTGACCACTCAATTCAAGCTTTGGACTTTTTCTAGAGATGTATTATCGGCAATTTTTCATAATCATAATCATAATCATAAGAAAAGCATTTTTGTGGTATATAATATAACTACTTATTAACTGTTGATCATGGGAAGAGGACCTATAGGAGAAGTATTTTTTTAGTAAAGCTAGCACCCTTATTGATAGCATTACCAAAGAGGAGCAATTTACTCTTATGGAAGTTAATTTTTAAACTAGACACATGTTTAAACAAATATATAATGGATTTTATGGGCACTATATAATCATCTTGTAGGAGAAAAATGGTGCCATATGCGTATTGCAGCATGTTTACACCATTTTCAGTATTTTCCTCAAGCACTCCCTTAACTTATCCATTTCTCCAACTCTGTCCATAAGTATAGCCAGGACGTCAACAACCATGCCAAGAATCAAAGGAGATAAAGAATCTCCCACTGTCAGCCCTTTTATGAATGGCAAAGTAATTCAATATCATTAATTTAAATACCCCCTCCTAATATTAGGCATAATCCAATCAATCCAGGGAACCCCTTTATTTTCAACATATGTAGCAAAAAAGGGCTTTTCACGTTGGCCATATGCTTTTTCAAAGTCAAGTTTGGAAACCACATAACTATGTTTTCCACATGAGTACTATTTAAAGCTTAATGTAGTATCAGAAACCCCTCCATTATATATATGTACCCTTTCACAAAAGCACTTTGAATTGGAGAGATAAGAACCCCAACAATCCCATTCAATCTGTTCATGAGAAGTTTAGTAAGAACTTTAAACCCATCATTAAGCAAGCATATAGGCCTAAATTTTTGAATTTGATTAGCATCTTTGGTTTTATGTATCTAAGTGATGATAATCCCATAATTAAGCCAAGAAATGTCCAAGCTACCATTGTGAAAATCGTCAAATAAGACTTTTAAATCAAATTTACGGAAATCCCATGGATCTTGATTGAATTCAGCCAATGACTCTAGTCCAGATGGTTTTACAGGTGAATTATATCAACATTCGTCAGGGGTAGTGGTCTCCACTCCCGCCAAATATGATTTTCGGTGGACCACGAGCAAGTCTTGGTAAAAGTACTAATTCGTTAATATAAAGAGACATATGTTGACTACTCAATTCAAACTTTGGCCATAAATTTCTTCCGAGATGTATTACCGGTAATTGTTAGTAATCATAATCATAAGAAAATCATTTTTATATAGAATATAATTGCTTATTAACCAATTAACTGCTGATCATGGGAAGAGAATATGTAGGACAAGTAAAAATTTCAACAAAGCCTTATTGATAGAACTACCAAAGAGAGATAATTCACTCTTATGAAAGTTAATTTTTAAACTAGACACATGTTTAAAAAAATATATCATGAATTTTATGGACACTATATAATCATCTTATAGGAGAAAAATGGTGTCATATACGTATTGCAGCATGTTTACACAATATTTAGTATCTACCTCAAGCACTCCCTTAATTTATCCATTTCTCCTAGCTCTATCCATAAGCATAGCGAGGACGTCAACAACAATGCCAAGGATCAAAGGAGATAAAGAATCTCCAAGTGTTAGAGCATCTCCAGCCGCGTCCCCAACAAGCCCCCCAGGCCACTTTTTCGGCGCCGGCGCCAAAAAAACGCCCCAGTCGCGCCCCCAGGACGTCAAAAAGTGCCGGTTCGGCCCGTTTTTGGGCCCGGCGGTCGCAGGCCGAACCCGGCGCACTGGGGGCGATCGGGGGCTCCAGCGCAAGGGAAAAGCGCGGCTGGCCCACACCGTTAGGTGAAAAGTCAAGTTTTTCTTCCCCGACTCGCCTCCCACGCCCCCGCGCCCTCGGTCGCCACTAGCTGTATCACGACGCCGCCCGCCGCCCTTCACCGCCAGATAGCCAATCCCCGCCGGAAAAATAGCAGAGGTTCGCCGAGGCAGCCCCTCCACCAGCAGCTGGGCATTTCCGGCCGCCGTTTCCGGCCGCGGAGGGGCAGTTTAGCGGTGGGTACACGCCCGCCGGGTGCAAGGTATTCGCCGATTTGCCTGCCTCGGCGAGATGGACTCGGATGACGAGGAAGCACTCACCGCGCTGCTGGAGGAGGAAGTCGAGGCCGACACCCAGGAAGAAGAGCATCTCATGGTGCTCGCCGCCCTCGCCCAGCTACTCGCGAGCAATGAAAAGCCGCAGGAAGGTGGCTCGGCGCCGGGGTGGGTGAAAGCAAAGAACCGACATCGTCTCGAAGGCTACTGCATGCTCTACTCCGACTACTTCACCGATGCTCCACTACATGGCGACAAAACATTTTGAAAGTGCAACTATCCCTAGGTGGTTTTGGTATTTCCTAACAACATATAGCTCATTGAGCTAATGCTCTTCGAAGATTAATATTTCAGGAAAAGCTCAATGAATGGCATGGCATGGATGAGGAAAGTGGACCCCTCAAAATACTAAGGACAAAAATATTGGCTCAAGCTCAAAGCTCAAGACTCTACATTTTATATTTTAGTGATCCAAGACCACATTGAGTCTATAGGAAAAGCCAATACTATCAAGGAGGGATGAGGTGTTGCTTGATGAGGTTCTTGCTTCATAGTGCTTAGTGATATGCTCCAAAACCCTCAACTACCTTCCCACATCCACATATGACCTAAACCAAAAGTCAAACTCGGCCCCACCGATTCTTTCTATCCGGCGCCACCGAGTTCAGATGTCATAGCCACTTCCACAAACCCTAGGCAAATCGGTCTCACCGATAGGGATCTCGGTCACACCGAGATGGGGTTGTAATCTCTATGTTTCCCTTCGTAACATTTCGGTCCTACCGAGATGAGCGATCGGTCCCACCGAGATTGCAATGTAAACTCTCTGTTTCCCTTTTGTAACATTTCGGTCCCATCAAAATGAGCAAATCGGTCCCACCGAGTTTACCTGACCAACTCTCTGGTTAGCTTATTACCAAAATCGGTCCCACCGAGTTTGTGTAATCGGTCACACCGAGAATACGTTATGCCCTAACCCTAACCATATCCGTCCTACCGAGTTGCATCTCAGTCCCATCGAAAACCCTAATGGCCACTAGGTTTGCTAAATCACTCCGACCGAGTTTCTCAATTCGGTCTCACCGAGATTGGTAAATTGTGTGTAACGATTAGTTTTTGTGTGGAGGCTATATATACCCCTCCACCCACTTTTCATTCATGGAGAGAGCCATCAGAACATACCTACACTTCCAATATACATTTTCTGAGAGAACCACCTACTCATGTGTTGAGGCCAAGATATTCCATTCCCACCATATGAATCTTGATCTCTAGCCTTCCCCAAGTTGCTTTCCACTCAAATCTTCTTTCCACCAAATGCAAATCCTGTGAGAGAGAGTTGAGTGTTGGGGAGACTATCATTTGAAGCACAAGAGCAAGGAGTTCATCATCAACACACCATTTGTTACTTCTTGGAGAGTGGTGTCTCCTAGATTGGCTAGGTGTCACTTGGGAGTTGATACGTCTCCAACGTATCTATAATTTTTGATTGCTCCATGCTATATTACCTACTTCGTGAAGATCTACCGCTAGTGAGGCAACTCCTTCATGGGCGATGGCCATGGTGGGATAGACAAGGTTGCTTCTTCGTGGACCCTTCGTGGGTGGAGCCCTCCGTGGACTCGCGCAACCATTACCCTTCGTGGGTTGAAGTCTCCATCAATGTGGATGTATGATAGCACCACCTATCGGAACCACGACAAAAACATCCATGTCTCCAATTGCGTTTGAATTCTCCAAACCCTTCCCTTTACATTCTTGCAAGTTGCATGCTTTACTTTCTGCTGCTCATAGACTCTTTGCATGCTTGCTTGAATTGTGTTAAGATTGCTTGACTTGTGCTAAGATAGCTAAAATCCGCCAAATACTAAAATTGGGAAAAGGATAGATTTTTAATTGGTCAAGTAGTCTAATCACCCCCCTCTAGACATACTTTCGATCCTACAAGTGCTATCAGAGCTTTGGTCTCCATTTGCCTTGATTTTCATAGCTTTTGGAAGTCATAGCCTTGGTTTCACAACCTAGGAGAGTATGGCGTCTAGCGAGGGAAATTACCACTGTAGAGGTCCTTACTTTGATGATACTAATTTTGCTAGTTGGAAGCATAAGATGAAAATGCATATTCTTGGACATAACCCCGTTGTTTGGGCTATTGTGTGTGTTGGCTTGCAAGGTGAATTCTTTGATGGGAGAGAACCGAATCGTGAAGCTACCGCGGAAGAGTTGAAGATGCTACAATACAATGCTCAAGCTTGTGATATCCTCTTCAACGGATTGTGCCCCGAAGAATTCAATAAAATCAGCCGTCTTGAGAATGCAAAGGAAATTTGGGATACTTTGATTGATATGCATGAAGGTACCGACTCCGTCAAGGAATCCAAGTTGGATGTGCTTCAAAGTCAACTTGACAAGTTCAAAATGAAGGATGGTGAAGGTGTTGCTGAAATGTACTCTAGGCTTGCTCTTATCACAAATGAGATTGCTGGCTTAGTAAGTGAAGAGATGACCGACAAATTCATCATCAAGAAGATCCTAAGAGCCTTGGATGGAAAATACGATACCGTATGCACATTGATCCAAATGATGCCAAATTACAAAGATCTGAAGCCAACGGAAGTCATTGGAAGAATTCTTGCTCATGAGATGTCACTCAAGGATAAGGAGGAGCTCCATAACAAGTCAAGTGGTGCTTACAAAGCCTCATGTGAAGCTCCCGCATCATCAAGTGAGAAACAAACCTTCAATGAAGAATTGAGCCTAATGGTGAAGAACTTCAACAAGTTCTACAAGAATAGAAGTAAAGAGAGAAGTTCCAAGTCAAGGTCCTACAATGACAAAAGATCTTCTAGTCGAGAGTGAAACTGCTACAATTGTGGAAGACCCGGACACTACTCCAATGATTATATGTCTCCCCACAAGAGAAGAGAAGATTATCCCAAAAGAAGAAGTAGAAGGGAAGAATCACCATCAAGGGAGAGAAGGAGTAGGGATGATCGATATGAACGAAGACCCTCACGGAGAAGCAAGGATTCGGAAAGGAAGGACAAGTCATCAAGGAGCTACACAAAATGAAGACATCAAGCTCATGTTGGTGAATGGGTATCCGGCTCCGACTCCGACAATGACTCCGAGAGAAGCTATCACTCCGACTCCGAATATACTCAAGATGAAGGTGTTGCCGGTCTAGCACTTGTGTCAACCAACTCCTACGACATATTTGATTCACCAAATGAAGGAATTGGAAGATGCTTCATGGCCAAAGGTCCAAAGGTATCACACCCCGAGTATGTTGATTTCAATAGTGATGAAGATGACTTGTTAGGTGATGATGATTTACTTGTTGACAACTATAGTGATGAATACTATGATGAAACGTCAATTAATCATGCTAATCAAGATGAAATGAATGACAATGATAAGGAGAAGATTGAGTCTCTAACTAAAGAACTAAACACTCTTAAGTTAGCTCATGAAACTATCTTAGGAGATCATCGAGAACTTTTAAGGACTCATGAGAAATTACGTTTTGAGAAGCTCAATCTTGACCAAGAGCATGAGTTCTTAAAGGCAATCAATGATGATCTTCGCAAGAAAAGTTCTTCTTACATTGCCAAGCGTTTACTCTTTTCCACTTACATGCCTCAAGTCAAGTCTAGTAACAAGAACAAGAAAGATTCTTCCTCTAGTAGTAACAATAATCATGCTAAATCCAATGTTGTTGCTTCTAGTAGTTCTCTTGATTCCACCAATGATTCTCTTAGCCAAGTTACACTTGAGCAAGAAAATAGCTTATTGAAGGGAATTATAGAGAAAGGTGTTTACAAGAGCCTTGCCGGAGTAAGCAATTCGAGGAAATTGTACGCAAGCAAGGAAGGCACCGGAAGAATCAAGGTATTGGTTTTGAACGAAAGTTTAATGCCAATGGAGTTGAGTGGGAAGAAGATCAATACCCTAAGACGAAGTTTGTTCCTCAACAAGAGAAGTATGATCCTACTTCTTCCAAAGGGACACAAGCTCAAGATGATCTTCCACCACAAGACCACAAGCAAAAAGGCAAGGACAAGCTTCAAGAGGAAATTGATGCATTTGAAGAAGCTCCTAAGGCCTTGGTCAAGTGGGTTCCCAAGACTACATCAAGTTCCACTTCATCAAGTACAACTACAACTCCGAGGATTCCCATCAAGATGGTGTGGATCTCAAAGAAGAAGAACTAGAGAGTTCTTGAGGGTGACTCCGCCAACATACTTCACTCTTATCATTTTGGCAAGAACAAGTGCAATCAACTTCCACATCTTGCACTAGTTCAAGGAGTCACAAACCCTCTTGTTGGTAAGACAAGGGACAAGGTAACCTAATGCTCTCATAGACATCATCTTGTGTGTGCATCACTCTATGTCTATGGATATCCTTGTTTGTTCCTTGTGGGACTAATCCCTGTAGGTATTGAAAGTGCAACTCACTCCAAAGGACAGCCCCGAATGATCTACATCAACTTAGAGCATCCACATCTTCAACACCTACATGAAGTCATCATCGACAAAACCCAAGGTTAGTTCATCCCTCTTAGGGGAGATCTCACATCTAGGGGGAGCTTTACTCTAACAATTGAGTTAAAGCAACTCTAATGGTGTGAATACAACAACGCTTTATGTAAAAGTGGTAACCCCACCTGTGCTTAAACGATGAGTACGACCTATGATCAAATGTTCTCATTTGACTCCTAAGTCAATATACTCATATATAGATGACCTAGTCATCGCCAATTGTTTGATAGATGCTATAATTATTTGCGCATGCTTTGCCACATATTTCATTTGTCATTGTATTGTGTGAGCATGTTGGTTGCATAATTTACTCATTCGAGGACATCCACTTGTTGTTTTGATTGATTGGTTTCCTTTTCTTTTGGCCAAGTGGATGGACAAGAATGCCTAAGAACCTTCTCTAGCTATCTATGCTTTTCTCGTCTCAAACTCTATTCATGCTGCATCACAAAGTTTGATTAAGTCAGATTCGAACCACTCTGTGTGAGGAGCACTTGGAGTCCCCGATTCGTCATAGACTTAAACTTCCAAAACTTCTTTGTGTGTTTCGGTCTGACCGATTCATCCATTTCAGTCATACCGAGATCACTAAGTCGATCTAGGCTTTCAATCTCGGTGCAACCGATTCGAACTTTTCGGTCACACCGAGTTCCAGTAACTGCTTGCAGTTATGAATCTCGGTGCCACCGAGTTGTTCACCTCGGTCACACCGACAGGGTCAGGCTATATATATTCACGGGTCAAATTTTGGAAAACTTTCCGAACCTCCTCGCCCGTGCTTAGCCTGCTCTGCATCCCTGGGTCTCCGGATCATCCTCCTCGTTGCCAGCCGCCTCCTGTCGCTGGTCTCCGCCGCCGTCAACGGGATCATCTCCGCCATTGCTGCCGTAGCAAGTTCATCACCGAGCTAGGGTATGGACTTGAACTTTGTGCTGTTCTAACTCCGATTCCCCAGCACATTGCTTTGCCTTGTATCTTGCCACGATTGAGATCATTCTATCCATCGAAAACACTTCGTAGTTTAGTCGTGCATTGAAAATTTAGGGTTAGGTTTCCGCCAAAACCATCTCGGATCGACTGAGTTGATGAAATCGGTTTCACCGATTTGGCTCAGGCCATTGCACATGTGATTCTCGGTCTGACCGAGAATTGCAAATCGGTGTGACCGAGTTTAGCACTTTGTGAAACCCTAGCAGTCTCGGTGCCACCGAACTGTGACTCGGTCTGACCGAGTTCACTAGTTCAGGTTCCAAAAGCTGCTTCGGTATCACCGAGTTTGCAAATCGGTAGATCCGAAATGCTTTCTGTGGAAAACCAAAAGTAAGTTTTTTAATTCATTCTTTTGCAAAAACCTCTATACTTTGTGATGCTCATCCACTCTACCTCATCTATAATCTATTCACAGGGTCTGCTGTCAGTGTTTGCATCATGTCAGATTAGATTGACAGTCAGAACAAGTCAGAGGAGCAGGTTCACTTGAGTGAGGGCACTAGTCCCTCTAGCAGCTCAGATGATGGCAGCAGGAGCACACCAAACAATCTGCCAAAGGCTACCACCAGGGCCAGCAAGAAAAGAACCTCAGAGTCAGAGGATGAGGACTATGTGGCTGAGGAAGAAGAAACCACCTCAAAGAGGAAAGTCCTGAAGAAGGAATATGGTGAAGGAAATATTCCCTAGAGGCAATAATAAAGTTATTATTTATTTCCTTATATCATGATAAATGTTTATTATTCATGCTAGAATTGTATTAACCGGAAACATAATACATGTGTGAATACATAGACAAACTTAATGTCACTAGTATGCCTCTACTTGACTAGCTCGTTAATCAAAGATAGTTATGTTTCCTAACCATGACCAAAGGTGTTGTTATTTGATTAATGAGGTCACATCATTGGTTGAATGATCTGATTGACATGACCCATTTCATTAGCTTAGCACCCGATCGTTTAGTATGTTGCTATTGCTTTCTTCATGACTTATACATGTTCCTATGACTATGAGATTATGCAACTCCCGTTTCCCGGAGGAACACTTTGTGTGCTACCAAACGTCACAACGTAACTGGGTGATTATAAAGGAGCTCTACAGGTGTCTCCAAAGGTAGATGTTGGGTTGGCGTATTTCGAGATTAGGATTTGTCACTCCGATTGTCGGAGAGGTATCTCTGGGCCCTCTCGGTAATGCACATCACATAAGCCTTGCAAGCACTGCAGCCAATGAGTTAGTTGCGAGATGATGTATTACGGAACGAGTAAAGAGACTTGCCAATAACGAGATTGAACTAGGTATTGGATACCGACGATCGAATCTCGGGCAAGTAACATACCGATGACAAAGGGAACAACGTATGTTGTTATGCGGTCTGACCGATAAAGATCTTCATAGAATATGTAGGAGCCAATATGGGCATCCAGGTCCCGCTATTGGTTATTGACCAGAGACGTGTCTCGGTCATGTCTACATTGTTCTCGAACCGTAGGGTCCGCACGCTTAACGTTACGATGACAGTTATTATGAGTTTGTGCATTTTGATGTACCGAAGTTAGTTCGGAGTCCCGGATGTGATCACGGACATGACGAGGAGTCTCGAAATGGTCGAGACATAAAGATTGATATATTGGAAGCCTATATTTGGACATCGGAAGTGTTCCGGGTGAAATCGGGATTTTACCGGAGTGCCGGGAGGTTACCGGAACCCCCCGGGAGCCATATGGGCCTTAATGGGCTTTAGTGGAAAGGAGAAAGGGGCAGCCCAAGGTGCCCCCCCTCCCCTAGTCCTATTAGGACTAGGAGAGGTGGCTGGCCCCCCCTCTCTCTCTTTCCCCCTCGGGGAATCCTAGTCCAACTAGGATTGGGTTGGGGGAGTCCTACTCCCGGTAGGAGTAGGACTCCTCCTGCGCCCTCCTCCTGGCCGGCGGCCCCTTCCCCCTTGGCTCCTTTATATACGGAGGCAAGGGGCACCTCTAGACACACAAGTTGATCATTGAGATCGTTCCTTAGCCATGTGCGGTGCCCCCTGCCACCATATTCCACCTCGATCATATCGTTGTAGTGCTTAGGAAAAGCCCTACGTCGGTAGAACATCAAGATCGTCACCACGCCGTCGTGCTGACGGAACTCTTCCCTGACGCTTTGCTGGATCAGAGTCCGGGGATCGTCATCGAGCTGTACGAGTGCTAAGAACTCGGAGGTGCCGGAGTAACGGTGCTTGGATCGGTCGGATCGGGAAGACGTACGACTACTTCCTCTATGTTGTGTCAATGCTTCCGCAGTCGATCTACAAGGGTACGTAGATCACACTCTCCTCTCTCGTTGCTATGCATCACCATGATCTTGCGTGTGTGTAGGAATTTTTTTGAAATTACTACGTTCCCCAACAGTGGCATCCGAGCCTAGGTTTTATGGTTTGATGTTATATGCACGAGTAGAACACAAGTGAGTTGTGGGCGATACAAGTCATACTGCCTACCAGCATGTCATACTTTGGTTCGGCGGTATTGTTGGACGAGACGACCCGGACCAACATTACGCGTACGCTTACGCGAGACCGGTTCCCCCGACGTGCTTTGCACATAGGTGGCTTGCGGGCGACTGTCTCTCCAACTTTAGTTGAACCGAGTGTGGCTACGCCCGGTCCTTGCGAAGGTTAAAACGGAGTCTATTTGACAAACTATCATTGTGGTTTTGATGCGTAGGTGAGATTGGTTCTTGCTTAAGCCCGTGATCACTTAGAAGATTAGAGGGATGTCTATCTAAGTGGGAGTTCTTAAGTAATTTGATTAATTGAACTTAAACTTATCATGAACTTAGTACCTGATAATATCTTGCTTGTTTATGTTGATTGTAGATAGATGGCTCGTGCTGTTGTTCCGTTGAATTTTAATGCGTTCCTTGAGAAAGCAAAGTTGAAAAATGATGGTAGCAATTACAAGGACTGGGTCCGTAACTTGAGGATTATCCTCATTGCTGCTCAGAAGAATTACGTCCTGGAAGCACCTCTAGGTGCCAGGCCTGCTGCTGGAGCAACACCGGATGTTATGAACATCTGGCAGAGCAAAGCTGATGACTACTCGATAGTTCAGTATGCCATGCTTTACAGCTTAGAATTGGGACTTCAACGACGTTTTGAACGTCATGGGGCATATGAGATGTTCCAGGAGTTGAAGTTAATATTTCAAGCAAATGCCCGAATTGAGAGATATGAAGTCTCCAATAAGTTCTATAGCTGTAAGATGGAGGAGAACAGTTCTGTCAGTGAGCATATACTCAAAATGTCTGGGTATAATAATCACTTGATTCAGATGGGAGTTAATCTTCCAGATGATTGCGTCATTGACAGAATTCTCCAATCACTTCCACCAAGCTACAAGAGCTTCATGATGAACTATAATATGCAAGGGATGAACAAGACTATTCCTGAGCTCTTCGCAATGCTGAAAGCTGCGGAGGTAGAAATCAAAAAGGAGCATCAAGTGTTGATGGTCAGTAAGACCACTAGTTTCAAGAAAAAGGGCAAAGGGAAGAAGAAGGGGAACTTCAAGAAGAACGGCAAGCAAGTTGCTGCTCAAGAGAAGAAACCCATGTCTGGACCTAAGCCTGAAACTGAGTGCTTCTACTGCAAGCAGACTGGTCACTGGAAGCGGAACTGCCCCAATTATTTGGCGGATAAGAAGGATGGCAAGATGAACAAAGGTATATATGATATACATGTTATTGATGTGTACCTTACTAGAGCTCGCAGTAGCACCTGGGTATTTGATACTGGTTCTGTTGCTAATATTTGCAACTCGAAACAGGGACTACGGATTAAGCGAACACTGGCGAAGGACGAGGTGACGATGCGCGTGGGAAATGGTTCCAAAGTCGATGTGATCGCGGTCGGCATGCTACCTCTACATCTACCTTCAGAATTAATATTAGACCTAAATAATTGTTATTTGGTGCCAGCGTTGAGCATGAACATTATATCTAGATCTTGTTTGATGCGAGACGGTTATTCATTTAAATTAGAGAATAATGGTTGTTCTATTTATATGAGTAATATCTTTTATGGTCATGCACCTTTGAAGAGTGGTCTATTTTTGATGAATCTCGATAGTAGTAACACAAATATTCATAATGTTAAAGCCAAAAGATGCAGAGTTGATAATGATAGTGCAACTTATTTGTGGCACTGCCGTTTAGGTCATATCGGTATAAAGCGCATGAAGAAACTCCATACTGATGGACTTTTGGAACCACTTGATTATGAATCACTTGGTACTTGCGAACCGTGCCTCATGGGCAAGATGACTAAAACACCGTTCTCCGGTACTATGGAGAGAGCAACAGATTTGTTGGAAATCATACATACCGATGTATGTGGTCCGATGAATATTGAGGCTCGTGGCGGATATCGTTATTTTCTCACTTTCACAGATGATTTAAACAGATATGGGTATATCTACTTAATGAAACATAAGTCTGAAACATTTGAAAAGTTCAAAGAATTTCAAAGTGAAACTGAAAATCATCGTAACAAGAAAATAAAGTTTCTACGATCTGATCGTGGAGGAGAATATTTGAGTTACGAGTTTGGTGTACATTTGAAAAATTGTGGAATAGTTTCGCAACTCACTCCACCCGGAACACCACAGCGTAATGGTGTGTCCGAACATCATAATCGTACTTTACTAGATATGGTGCGATCTACGATGTCTCTTACTGATTTACCGCTATCGTTTTGGGGTTATGCTTTAGAGACGGCCGCATTCACGTTAAATAGGGCACCATCAAAATCCGTTGAGACGACACCTTATGAACTATGGTTTGGCAAGAAACCAAAGTTGTCGTTTCTTAAAGTTTGGGGCTGCGATGCTTATGTGAAAAAGCTTCAACCTGATAAGCTCAAACCCAAATCGGAGAAATGTGTCTTCATAGGATACCCAAAGGAGACTATTGGGTACATCTTCTATCACAGATCCGAAGGTAAGACATTCGTTGCTAAGAATGGATCATTTCTAGAGAAGGAGTTTCTCTCAAAAGAAGTGAGTGGGAGGAAAGTAGAACTTGACGAGGTAACTGTGCCTGCTCCCTTATTGGAAAGTAGTACATCACAGAAAACTGTTTCTGCGACACCTATACCAATTAGCGAGGAAGCTAATGATGAAGATCATGAAACTTCAGGACAAGATACTACTGAACTTTGTAGATCAACCAGAGTGAGATCCGCACCAGAGTGGTACGGTAATCCTGTTCTGGAAATAATGCTGCTAGATCATGATGAACCTACGAACTATGAAGAAGCGATGGTGAGCCCAGATTCCGCAAAGTGGCTTGAAGCCATGAAATCTGAGATGGGATTCATGTATGAGAACAAAGTATGGACTTTGGTTGACTTGCCCGATGATCGGCAAGCAATTGAGAATAAATGGATCTTCAAGAAGAAGACTGACGCTGATGGTAATGTTACTGTCTACAAAGCTCGACTTGTCGCAAAAGGTTTTCGACAAGTTCAAGGGGTTGACTACGATGGGACCTTCTCACCCGTAGCGATGCTTAAGTCTGTCCGAATCATGTTAGCAATTGCCGCATTTGATGATTATGAAATTTGGCAGATGGATGTCAAAACTGCATTCCTGAATGGATTTCTGGAAGAAGAGTTGTATATGATGCAACCAGAAGGTTTTGTCGATCCAAAGGGAGCTAACAAAGTGTGCAAGCTCCAGCGATCCATTTATGGACTGGTGCAAGCCTCTCGGAGTTGGAATAAATGCTTTGATAGTGTGATCAAAGCATTTGGTTTTATACAGACTTTCGGTGAAGCCTGTATTTACAAGAAAGTGAGTGGGAGCTCTGTAGCATTTCTGATATTATATGTGGATGACATATTGCTGATTGGAAATGATATAGAATTTCTGGATAGCATAAAGGGATACTTGAATAAGAGTTTTTCAATGAAAGACCTCGGTGAAGCTGCTTACATATTAGGCATAAAGATCTATAGAGATAGATCAAAACGCTTAATTGGACTTTCACAAAGCACATACCTTGACAAGATTTTGAAGAAGTTCAAAATGGATCAAGCAAAGAAAGGGTTCTTGCCTGTGTTACAAGGTGTGAAGTTGAGTCAGACTCAATGCCCGACCACTGCAGAAGATAGAGAGAAAATGAAAGATGTTCCCTATGCTTCAGCCATAGGCTCTATCATGTATGCAATGCTGTGTACCAGACCTGATGTGTGCCTTGCTATAAGTTTAGCAGGGAGGTACCAAAGTAATCCAGGAGTGGATCACTGGACAGCGGTCAAGAACATCCTAAAATACCTGAAAAGGACTAAGGATATGTTTCTCGTATATGGAGGTGACAAAGAGCTCACCGTAAGAGGTTACGTTGATGCAAGCTTTGACACTGATCCGGATGATTCTAAATCGCAAACCGGATACGTGTTTACATTAAACGGTGGAGCTGTCAGTTGGTGCAGTTCTAAACAAAGCGTCGTAGCGGGATCTACATGTGAAGCAGAATACATAGCTGCTTCGGAAGCAGCAAACGAAGGAGTCTGGATGAAGGAGTTCATATCTGATCTAGGTGTCATACATAGTGCATCGGGTCCAATGGAAATCTTTTGTGACAATACTGGTGCAATTGCCTTGGCAAAGGAATCCATATTTCACAAGAGGACCAAGCACATCAAGAGATGCTTCAATTCCATCTGGGATCTAGTCCAGGTGGGAGACATAGAGATTTGCAACATACATACGGATCTGAATATTGCAGACCCGTTGACTAAGCCTCTTCCACGAGCAAAACATGATCAGCACCAAGGCTCCATGGGTGTTAGAATCATTACTGTGTAATCTAGATTGTTGACTCTAGTGCAAGTGGGAGACTGAAGGAAATATGCCCTAGAGGCAATAATAAAGTTATTATTTATTTCCTTATATCATGATAAATGTTTATTATTCATGCTAGAATTGTATTAACCGGAAACATAATACATGTGTGAATACATAGACAAACTTAATGTCACTAGTATGCCTCTACTTGACTAGCTCGTTAATCAAAGATGGTTATGTTTCCTAACCATGAACAAAGGTGTTGTTATTTGATTAACGAGGTCACATCATTGGTTGAATGATCTGATTGACATGACCCATTTCATTAGCTTAGCACCCGATCATTTAGTATGTTGCTATTGCTTTCTTCATGACTTATACATGTTCCTATGACTATGAGATTATGCAACTCCCGTTTCCCGGAGGAACACTTTGTGTGCTACCAAACGTCACAACGTAACTGGGTGATTATTATAAAGGAGCTCTACAGGTGTCTCCAAAGGTAGATGTTGGGTTGGCGTATTTCGAGATTAGGATTTGTCACTCCGATTGTCGGAGAGGTATCTCTGGGCCCTCTCGGTAATGCACATCACATAAGCCTTGCAAGCACTGCAGCCAATGAGTTAGTTGCGAGATGATGTATTACGGAACAAGTAAAGAGACTTGCCGGTAACGAGATTGAACTAGGTATTGGATACCGACGATCGAATCTCGGGCAAGTAACATACCGATGACAAAGGGAACAACGTATGTTGTTATGCGGTCTGACCGATAAAGATCTTTGTAGAATATGTAGGAGCCAATATGGGCATCCAGGTCCCGCTATTGGTTATTGACCGGAGACGTGTCTCGGTCATGTCTACATTGTTCTCGAACCGTAGGGTCCGCACGCTTAACGTTACGATGACAGTTATTATGAGTTTGTGCATTTTGATGTACCGAAGTTAGTTCGGAGTCCCGGATGTGATCACGGACATGACGAGGAGTCTCGAAATGGTTGAGACATAAAGATTGATATATTGGAAGCCTATATTTGGACATCGGAAGTGTTACGGGTGAAATCGGGATTTTACCGGAGTACCGGGAGGTTACCGGAACCCCCCGGGAGCCATATGGGCCTTAATGGGCTTTAGTGGAAAGGAGAGAGGGGCAGCCCAAGGTGGCCGCGCGCCTCCCCCCTTCCCTAGTCCTATTAGGACTAGGAGAGGTGGCCGGCCCCCCTCTCTCTCTTTCCGGAATCCTAGTCCAACTAGGATTGGGGGGGGGGGGGAGTCCTACTCCCGGTAGGAGTAGGACTCCTCCTACGCCCTCCTCCTGGCCGGCGGCCCCTTCCCCCTTGGCTCCTTTATATACGGAGGCAAGGGGCACCCCTAGACACACAAGTTGATCATTGAGATCGTTCCTTAGCCGTGTGCGGTGCCCCCTGCCACCATATTCCACCTCGATCATATCGTTGTAGTGCTTAGGCGAAGCCCTACGTCGGTAGAACATCAAGATCATCACCACGCCGTCGTGCTGACGGAACTCTTCCCCGACGCTTTGCTGGATCGGAGCCTGGGGATCGTCATTGAGCTGTACGTGTGCTAAGAACTCGAAGGTGCCGGAGTAACGGTGCTTGGATCGGTCGGATCGGGAAGACGTACGACTACTTCCTCTATGTTGTGTCAACGCTTCCGCAGTCGATCTACAAGGGTACGTAGATCACACTCTCCCCTCTCGTTGCTGTGCATCACCATGATCTTGCGTGTGCGTAGGAATTTTTTTGAAATTACTACATTCCCCAACATATGGCACAGCTGCTGCCACTAAGCCAAGAATGAAGCAAAAGGTTCCTGCCAAGAGAACTCCAATGTCTAAAGCCAGAGCATCCACTCAAGAGACTTTGGGATCTGCACCCAAAGAGCAGGTTGTGGCAGAAAAGAAAAGGAAGGAAAGGGTCAAAAAGACCACTGCCAGAGTGCTTGGGAGATCTTCAATCATGAAAGACTCTAAAGAAGAGGAAGAGGAAGAGGATGCAGCACCAGCACCCAAAGCTCAAAAGCTTATGGGAGATGCCATAAGATCAGGGGCTGCTCCATCTAAACCCAAAGGAACTTCTAAGCCAGCTGCTCCAAAACCCAAAACTGCACCAAAGAGGAGTACTAGGAACATTCCGGCTGCTCAGAAAAACAAGGCCCCAGTGCCTCAAACTGTTGCCGAAGAAGAAGATGATGAGACACATGTTTTGAGGAAGTTAAAGCCAAAAATTCCAGATCATAATGATGCTCATCCTGTAGCAGAAAACATGAAGATCAAGAAGGACTCAGGATTGAGGCTATGGAGAGAGTCAGATCCATATGCCACCAGAAGGAGAACTGATGTGCTGCTGTGGACTACAGGTTCCATACCAAAGAACAACATGATTTTTATGAGACAATGTTGCTTGACAAGAAACCAATAGTATGTGACATGAGATGGGTCAACTGGGAGTACATCAAGGAGAATGAAGAACACTATCCAGGAGTATATGATAGTTTCAAGGCTTGTGGAGTTGATGAGTTTGTGGCTCAGAAGCTCACAAAGTGGAATGATGAGCTTATCATGCAGTTCTACTCCACAGCTCACTTCTACCCAGATGGCAAGATAGTCTGGATGTCTGAAGGCACTAGATACCAGTCAACAGTAGCAGAATGGGCTCAATTGATCAATGCTCCTAAGGAGAATGAAGATGACTTGGATGTCTATGCCAAGAAGAAGAAGGATCACAACTCCATGGCTAGCATGTATAAGGAGATTCCTGATGCAGATCTTGAGACTCACCAATTTGGATCAGTGAAACACCTGCTGTCAGGACTGCCTACTATCAATTGGATCCTCAGGCACACTCTTCTGCCCAAGTCTGGTGATCACAGAATGATCAGAGGCCACTCCATCAATCTGCTACATATATTTGATGTGCCACAAAAGTTCAAGGTCATGACTATTATAGTTGAAACTATCAAGAGGACAGCTGCTGACCAAAAGAGAAGCTGTGGGTATGCACCACAGATCCAGGAGTTGATTAACTCCAAGATGGGCACTGGCACATACTTGTTGGACAAGGAGCACATGCCTATCTATCTCGACTTTGATGACAAC
Organism: Triticum monococcum; assembly: GCA_034509565.1. Taxonomy (NCBI): domain Eukaryota; kingdom Viridiplantae; phylum Streptophyta; class Magnoliopsida; order Poales; family Poaceae; genus Triticum; species Triticum monococcum. Next base: position 638,608,516 of record CM067843.1, read on the forward strand.
GAAATGGTTATGAATGAGGATGAACCATCTTCTATGCACGTTCAAGCAAAGAGGGAGAAGGCAAAGGCTGAGAAAGCTGCAAAGATGCCAACCATGGAAGAGGCATCTCAGTATCTTCTGAAGAGCAAGAAAGATCAGCTCGGCTACTTGATTGCATCCACTCTAAGGATTGAGAAAGGGCTGGCCTGTTGGAAATATGCCCTAGAGGCAATAATAAATTGATTATTATTATATTTCCTTGTTCATGATAATCGTTTATTATCCATGCTATAATTGTATTGATAGGAAACTCAGATACATGTGTGGATGCATAGACAACACCATGTCCCTAGTAAGCCTCTAGTTGACTAGCTCGTTGATCAATAGATGGTTACGGTTTCCTAACCATGGACATTGGATGTCGTTGATAACGAGATCACATCATTAGGAGAATGATGTGATGGAAAAGACCCAATCCTAAGCCTAGCACAAAGATCGTGTAGTTCATATGCTAAAGCTTTTCTAATGTCAAGTATCATTTCCTTAGACCATGAGATTGTGCAACTCCCGGATACCGTAGGAGTGCTTTGGGTGTGCCAAACGTCACAACGTAACTGGGTGGCTATAAAGGTACATTACAGGTATCTCCGAAAGTGTCTGTTGGGTTGGCACGAATCGAGACTGGGATTTGTCACTCCGTGTAAGCGGAGAGGTATCTCTGGGCCCACTCGGTAGGACATCATCATAATGTGCACAATGTGATCAAGGAGTTGATCACGGGATGATGTGTTACAGAACGAGTAAAGAGACTTGCAGGTAACGAGATTGAACAAGGTATCAGGATACCGACGATCGAATCTCGGGCAAGTATCGTACCGATAGACAAAGGGAATTGTATACGGGATTGATTAAGTCCTTGACATCGTGGTTCATCCGATGAGATCATCATGGAACATGTGGGAGCCAACATGGGTATCCAGATCCCGCTGTTGGTTATTGACCGGAGAACGTCTCGGTCATGTCTGCATGTCTCCCGAACCCGTAGGGTCTACACACTTAAGGTTCGATGACGCTAGGGTTATAAAGGAAGTTTGTATGTGGTTACCGAATGTTGTTCGGAGTCCCGGATGAGATCTCGGACGTCATGAGGAGTTCCGGAATGGTTCAAAGGTAAAGATTTATATATGGGAAGTCCTGTTTTGGTCACCGGAAAAGTTTCGGGGTTTATCGGTAACGTACCGGGACCACCGGGAGGGTCCCGGGGGTCCACCAAGTGGGGCCACCAACCCCGGAGGATTGCATGGGCTAAAAGTGGTGAGGGACCAGCCCCTTAGTGGGCTGGTGCGCCTCCCACAAGGGCCCATGGCGCCTAAGAGGTGGAAAGGGGGCAAACCCTAAGGGGGTATGGGCCTTAGGGCCCATATTGGTGCGCCTCCCTCTCCTCTCCCCTCTTGGCCGCCACCCTTGTTCCCCATCTAGGGCTGCCGCCCTCCCTAGGGGTGGGAACCCTAGAGGGGGCGCAGCCCCTCCCCTTCCCCTATATATATGAGGCCTAGGGGGCTGCCCATAACACACGTGATTCGATCTCTCGTTGGTGCAGCCCTGCGTCTCTTCTTCCTCCTCTTCTGTGGTGCTTGGTGAAGCCCTGCAAGATAGCCACGCTCCTCCACCACCACCACCACGCCGTTGTGCTGCTGTTGGATGGAGTCTTCCTCAACCTCTCCCTCTCTCCTTGCTGGATCAAGGCGTGGGAGACGTCACCGGGCTGTACGTGTGTTGAACGCGGAGGTGCCGTCCGTTCGGCACTAGGATCATCGGTGATTTGAATCACGACGAGTACGACTCCATCAACCCCGTTCACTTGAACGCTTCCGCTTAGCGATCTACAAGGGTATGTAGATGCACTCTCCTTCCCCTCGTTGCTAGTCTCTCCATAGATAGATCTTGGTGACACATAGGAAAATTTTGAATTTCTGCTACGTTCCCCAACAGTGGCATCATGAGCTAGGTCTATTGCGTAGATTCTATGCACGAGTAGAACACAAAGTAGTTGTGGGTGTTGATTTTGTTCAATATGCTTGCCGTTACTAGTCTTATCTTGATTCGGCGGCATCGTGGGATGAAGCGGCCCGGACCAACCTTACATGTACTCTTACGTGAGACCGGTTCCACCGACAAACATGCACTAGTTGCATAAGGTGGCTGGCGGGTGTCTGTCTCTCCCACTTTAGTCGGATAGGATTCGATGAAAAGGGTCCTTATGAAGGGTAAATAGCAATTGGCATATCATGTTGTGGTTTTTGCATAGGTAAGAAACGTTCTTGCTAGAAACCCATAGCAGCCATGTAAAACATGCAAACAACAATTAGAGGACGTCTAACTTGTTTTTGCAGGGTATGCTATGTGATGTGATATGGCCAAAGGATGTGATGAATGATATATGTGATGTATGAGATGATCATGTTCTTGTAATAGGAATCACGACTTGCATGTCGATGAGTATGACAACCGGCAGGAGCCATAGGAGTTGTCTCAATTTATTTATGACCTGCGTGTCAACATAAACGTCATGTAATTACTTTACTTTATTGCTAACCGTTAGCTGTAGTAGTAGAAGTAATAGATGACGTGACAACTTCAAGAAGACACGATGATGGAGATCATGGTGTCATGCCGGTGACAAGATGATCATGGAGCCCCGAAGATGGAGATCAAAAGGAGCAATATGATATTGGCCATATCATGTCACTATTTGATTGCATGTGATGTTTATCATGTTTATACATCTTATTTGCTTAGAACGACAGTAGTAAATAAGATGATCCCTCATTAAAATTTCAAGAAGTGTTCTCCCCTAACTGTGCACCGTTGCTACAGTTCGTCGTTTCGAAACACCACGTGATGATCGGGTGTGATAGATCCTTACGTTCACATACAACGGGTGTAAGACAGTTTTACACATGCAAAACACTTAGGGTTAACTTGACGAGCCTAGCATGTGTATAGACATGGCCTCGGAACACAGAAGACCGAAAGGTCGAGCATGAGTCGTATAGAAGATACGATCAACATGAAGATGTTCACCGACGTTGACTAGTCCGTCTCACGTGATGATCGGACACGGCCTAGTTGACTCGGATTATGTAATCACTTAGATGACTAGAGGGATGTCTATCTGAGTGGGAGTTCATAAGATGAACTTAATTATCCTGAACATAGTCAAAAGGATTTTGCAAATTATGTCGTAGCTCACGCTATAGTTCTACTATTTAGATATGTTCCTAGAGAAAAATTAGTTGAAAGTTGATAGTAGCAATTATGTGGACTAGGTCCGTAAACTGAGGATTGTCCTCATTGCTTCTTAGAAGGCTTATGTCCTTAATGCACCGCTCAGTGTGCTGAACCTCGAACGTCGTCTGTAGATGTTGCGAACATCTGACATACACGTTTTGATAACTACATGATAGTTCAGTTAAACGGTTTAGAGTTGAGGCACCAAAGACAGTTTTGAAACGTCGCGAAACATATGAGATGTTTTGAGGGCTGAAATTGGGATTTCAGGCTCGTGCCCACGTCAAGAGGTATAAGACCTCCGACGATTTTCTTAGCCTACAAACTAAGGAGAAAAGCTCAATTGTTGAGCTTGTGCTCAGATTGTCTGAGTACAACAATCATTTGAATCGAGTGGGAGTTGATCTTCCAGATGAGATAGTGATGTTTCTCCGAAGTCATTACCACCAAGCTGCTAGAGCTTTGTGATGAACTATAATATATCAGGGACATATATGATGATCCTTGAGATATTCGCGATGTTTGACACCACAAAAGTAGAAATCAAGAAGGAGCATCAATTGTTGATGGTTGGTGAAACCACTAGTTTCAAGAAGGGCAAGGGCAAGAAGGGATACTTCATGAAACGGCAATTCAGCTGCTGCTCTAGTGAGGAAACCCAAGGTTGAACCCAAACCCGAGACTAAGTGCTTCTGTAATAAGAGGAACAGCCACTGGAGCAGAATTACCCTAGATACTTGGTAGATAAGAAGGCTGGCAAGGTCGATAGAAATATATTGGATATACATTATGTTAATGTGTACTTTACTAGTACTCTTAGTAGCACCAGGGTATTAGATACCGGTTCGGTTGCTAAGTGTTAGTAACTCGAAATAAAAGCTGCGGAATAAATGGAGACTAGCTAAAGGTGAGATAACGATATGTGTTGGAAGTATTTCCAAGGTTGATCAAATATCGTACGCTCCCTCTACCATCGAGATTGGTGTTTGCGTTGAGCATAGACATGATTGGATTATGTCTATCGCAATACGGTTATTCATTTAAGGAGAATAATGGTTACTCTGTTTATTTGAATAATACCTTCAATGGTCTTACACCTAAAATGAATAGTTTATTGAATCTCGATCGTAGTGATACACATGTTCATGCCAAAAGATAGTAATGATAGTACCACCTACTTGTGGCACTGCCACGTAAGTCATATCGGTATAAAACGCATGAGGAAGCTCCATGTTGATGGATCTTTGGGCTCACTCATTTTTTTTGAAAAGTTTGAGACATGCGAACCATGTCTATTGGTGTATATGCATGAAGAAACACCATGCAAATGGCCGTTTGGACTCACTTGATTTTGAATCACTTGAGACATGCAAATCATACCACATGGGCAAGATGACTGAAAGCCTCGGTTTCAGTAAAATAACTTGTTGGAAGTAATACATTTTGATGTGTGCAGTCCAATGAGTGCTGAGGCGTGTAGTGGATATCGTTGTGTTCTTACTTCACAGATGATTTGAGTAAATGTTGAGTATATTTACTTGATGAATCACGAGCCTGGATTATTGAAAGGTTCAAGTAATTTCAGTGTGAAGTTGAAAGATCGTCGTAACAAGAGGATAAAAGATCTATGATATGATCATAGAGATGAATATCTGAATTACGAGTTTGGCACAGAATTAAGACATTGTGGAATTTTTTTCACAACTAATACAGCCTGGAACACCATAATGTGATGGTGTGTCCGAACATCATAACCGCACCCTATTGGATATGATGCATACCATGATGTCTCTTAACGAATTACCACGATAGTTTATGGGTTAGGCATTAGAGACAACCACATTCACTTTAAATAGGGCACCACGTAATTCCGATGAGATGACACCGTATGAACTATGGTTTAGAGAAACCTAAGCTGTCATTTCTTAAAAGGTTTGGGGCTGCGACGCTTATGTGGAAAAGTTTCAGGCTGATAAGTTCGAACCCAAAGCGGATAAATGCATCTTCATAGGACACCCAAAACAGTTGGGTATACCTCCTATCTCAGATCCGAAAGCAATAAGGGATTGTTTCTAGAATCGGGTCCTTTTTCGAGGAAAAGTTTCTCTCGAAAGAATTGAGTGGGAGGATGGTGGAAACTTGATGAGGTTATTGAACCGTCTCTTCAACTAGTGTGTGGCAGGGCACAGGAAATTGTTCCTGTGGCACCTACACCAATTGAAGTGGAAGCTTATGATATTGATCACGAGACTTCGGATCAAGTCACTCCCAAACCTCGTAGGATGACAAGGATGCGTACTACTTCAGAGTGGTACGTAATACTGTCTTGGAAGTCATGTTGCTAGACAACAATGAACCTACGAGCTATGGAGAAGCGATGGTGGGCCTGGATTCCAAAATGGCTCGAGGCCATAAAATCCGAGAGAGGATCCATGTATGGAAACAAAGTGTAGACTTTGACAGAACAGCTCGATGGTCGTGAGGCTGTTGAGTATAGATGGATTTTAAAAGGAAGACAGACAATGATGGTAGATGTCACCATTAAGAAAGCTCGACTTGTCGTTAAGATGTTTTCAACAAGTTCAAGGAGGTGACTACGATGAGACTTTCTCACCTGTAGCGATGCTAAAAGTCTGTTGGAATTATATTAGCAGTTACTGCACTATTTATGAAATCTTGCAGATAGGATGTCAAAACATTGTTTCCTCGACGATTTATGAGGAAAGGTTGTATGTGATACAACCGGAAGGTTTTGTCAATCCTGAAATATGCTAATAAGTATGCAAAGCTCCAGCAATCCTTCTAAGGACTGGAGTAAGCATCTCGGAGTTGGAATGTATGCTTTGATGAGATGATCAAAGATTTTGGTGTATACAAAGTTTATGAGAAACTTGTATTTCCAAAGAAGTGAGTGGGAGCACTATAGAATTTCTGATGAATATATGTTGTTGACATATTGTTGATCAGAAATGACGTAGAATTTCTGGAAAGCATGTAGGGTTATTTGGAAAGTGTTTTTCAATGGAAAACCTGGATTAAGCTACTTGAACATTGAGCATCAAGATCTATAAGGATAGATCAAAACGCTTAATGGTACTTTCAAATGAGCACATACCTTGACATGATCTTGAAGGTGTTCAAGATGGATCAGTCAAAGATGGAGTTCTTGCCTAAGTTGTAAGGTATGAAGTTAAGACTTAAAGCTCGACCACGGCAGAATAGAGAGAAAGGACGAAAGTCATCCCTTATGCTTAAGACATAGGCTCTACAGTATGCCATGCTGTGTACCGCACCTGAAGTGTGCCTTGCCATGAGTCCGTCAAGGGGTACAAGAGTGATCCAAGAATGGATCACAGGACATCGGTCAAAGTTATCCTTAGTAACTAGTGGACTAAGGAAGTTTCTCGGTTATGGAGGTGGTAAAAGAGTTTGTCGTAAAGGGTTACCTCGATGCAAGCTTAACACCTATCCGGATAGCTCTGAGTAGAGATACCGGATACATATAATGGAGCTACAATTTAGAATAGCTCCAAGTAGAATAGTTATTTGGAATAGCTTCAAATAGAGCGTGGTAGCTGCATCTAGGAGATGACATAGAGATTTGTAAAGCACACACGGATCTGAAAGGTTCAGACCCGTTGACTAAAACCTCTCTCACAAGTATAACATGATCAAACCCAGAACTCTTTAGGGTGTTGGTCACATGAGGATGTGACCTTGAGTGTTAATCACATATCGATGTGAACTGGATTATTGACTCTAGTGCAAGTGGGAGACTGTTGGAAATATGCCCTAGAGGCAATAATAAATTGATTATTATTATATTTCCTTGTTCATGATAATCGTTTATTATCCATGCTATAATTGTATTGATAGGAAACTCAGATACATGTGTGGATGCATAGACAACACCATGTCCCTAGTAAGCCTCTAGTTGACTAGCTCATTGATCAATAGATGGTTACGGTTTCCTAACCATGGACATTGGATGTCGTTGATAACGGGATCACATCATTAGGAGAATGATGTGATGGACAAGACCCAATCCTAAGCCTAGCACAAAGATCATGTAGTTCATATGCTAAAGCTTTTCTAATGTCAAGTATCATTTCCTTAGACCATGAGATTGTGCAACTCCCGGATACCGTAGGAGTGCTTTGGGTGTGCCAAACGTCACAACGTAACTGGGTGGCTATAAAGGTACATTACAGGTATCTCCGAAAGTGTCTGTTGGGTTGGCACGAATCGAGACTGGGATTTGTCACTCCGTGTAAGCGGAGAGGCATCTCTGGGCCCACTCGGTAGGACATCATCATAATGTGCTCAATGCGATCAAGGAGTTGATCACGGGATGATGTGTTACAGAACGAGTAAAGAGACTTGCAGGTAACCAGATTGAACAAGGTATCAGGATACCGACGATCGAATCTCGGGCAAGTATCGTACCGATAGACAAAGGGAATTGTATACGGGATTGATTAAGTCCTTGACATCGTGGTTCATACGATGAGATCATCGTGGAACATGTGGGAGCCAACATGGGTATCCAGATCCCGCTGTTGGTTATTGACCGGAGAACGTCTCGGTCATGTCTGCATGTCTCCTGAACCCGTAGGGTCTACACACTTAAGGTTCAATGACGCTAGGGTTATAAAGGAAGTTTGTATGTGGTTACCGAATGTTGTTCGGAGTCCCGGATGAGATCTCGGACGTCACGAGGAGTTCCGGAAGGGTTCGGAGGTAAAGATTTATATATGGGAAGTCCTGTTTTGGTCACCGGAAAAGTTTCGGGGTTTATCGGTAACGTACCGGGACCACCGGGAGGGTCCCGGGGGTCCACCAAGTGGGGCCACCAACCCCGGAGGCTTGCATGGGCTAAGAGTGGTGAGGGACCAGCCCCTTAGTGGGCTGGTGCGCCTCCCACAAGGGCCCATGGCGCCTAAGAGGTGGAAAGGGGGCAAACCCTAAGGGGATATGGGCCTTAGGGCCCATATTGGTGCGCCTCCCTCTCCTCTCCCCTCTTGGCCGCCACCCTTGTTCCCCATCTAGGGCTACCGCCCTCCCTAGGGGTGGGAACCCTAGAGGGGGCACAGCCCCTCCCCTTCCCCTATATATATGAGGCCTAGGGGGCTGCCCATAACACACGTGATTCGATCTCTCGTTGGTGCAGCCCTGCGTCTCTTCTTCCTCCTCTTCTGTGGTGCTTGGCGAAGCCCTGCAAGATAGCCACGCTCCTCCACCACCACCACGCCGTTGTGCTGCTGTTGGATGGAGTCTTCCTCAACCTCTCCCTCTCTCCTTGCTGGATCAAGGCGTGGGAGACGTCACCGGGCTGTACGTGTGTTGAACGCGGAGGTGCCGTCCGTTCGGCACTAGGATCATCGGTGATTTGAATCACGACGAGTACGACTCCATCAACCCCGTTCACTTGAACGCTTCCGCTTAGCGATCTACAAGGGTATGTAGATGCACTCTCCTTCCCCTCGTTGCTAGTCTCTCCATAGATAGATCTTGGTGACACGTAGGAAAATTTTGAATTTCTGCTACGTTCCCCAACATGGCCACCCTAACTCAAAACCAGGAGAGCTTGGAGAGGATCGTGGAGCAGAAGTTCTATGACATGGATGTGAAGGTAACTGAGATCCAGTCTGTTGTGGAGCAACTTCAGGATGATATGCAGGAGAGGAAGGGCCAGACAACCACTGATGCATTTGCCAAAGTGCCTAGAGCTCAGAGATCTGCTGCAGTGCCTGTTCCAGACACCAGAGCAACTTCATCTACACCAGCTACAGCTTCAGTGCCACCAGCTCTAGCACCTACTCCATCAGCTCCATCTACATCGACTGAAGCCTTTGTTCTTGGAGTTATCCGGACACCACCGCCTGAAGACCAAGCCTGGGAGACGATTTAGTGCTATGCATCTTCTATGAACTTTTTGGTAACTTGTTGCCAAAGGGGGAGAAAAATGTATAGATCATAGGCTTCGAGAGAGAGTGTTGCTTTTTTATTCTCTCTTGCTTTAGTGGTTGAACTTTATTTGCTTGATTGAGATACTTCCTGTCTGTGTGATACTTGGATGATCATGTGTGTTTGATCATATGCTACATTAATGCTTGCTGGATGACATTATCATTTTATCCCTATATGATCATTCACTTTGCTTGGTGATGAGTGCATGTATTTAATTATTATCATTTTGAGCGCTCCACCAAGATGTATGTGACATGGAAGAGTAACCCATGAGCCTAACTCTTTGTGCATTTGCAGTCCAAAGCAAATCATAAACTATGCACAAATTTAGGGGGAGCTCTTGCTTTTCACATACTTCTCAAAGCGACAATGTTTTCACTCTTATTATCATTCGTCGAAGCTTTGATCTATATGTTGTCATCAATTACCAAAAAGGGGGAGATTGAAAGTGCAACTATCCCTAGGTGGTTTTGGTAATTCCTAACAACATATAGCTCATTGAGCTAATGCTATTCCAAGATTAATATTTCAGGAAAAGCTCAATGAATGGCATGGCATGGATGAGGAAAGTGGACCCCTCAAAATACTAAGGACAAAAAGATTGGCTCAAGCTCAAAGCTCAAGACTCTACATTTTATATTTTAGTGATCCAAGATCACATTGAGTCTATAGGAAAAGCCAATACTATCAAGGAGGGATGAGGTGTTGCTTCATGAGGTTCTTGCTTCATAGTGCTTAGTGATATGCTCCAAAACCCTCAACTACCTTCCCACATCCACATATGACCTAAACCAAAAGTCAAACTCGGCCCCACCAATTCTTTCTATCCGGTGCCACCGAGTTCAGATGTCATAGCCACTGCCACAAACCCTAGGCAAATCGGTCTCACCGATAGGGATCTCGGTCACACCGAGATGGGGTTGTAATCTCTCTGTTTCCCTTCGTAACGTTTCGGTCCTACCGAGATGAGCGATCGGTCCCACCGAGATTGCAATGTAAACTCTCCATTTCCCTTTTGTAACATTTCGTTCCCACCGAGTTTGTGTAATCGGTCACACCAAGAATACGTTATGCCCTAACCCTAACCATATTGGTCCTACCGAGTTGCATCTCAGTCCCACCGAAAATCCTTACGGTCACTAGGTTTGCTAAATCGGTCCGACCGAGTTTCTCAATTCGGTCTCACCGAGATTGGTAAATTGTGTGTAACGGTTAGTTTTTGTGTGGAGGCTATATATACCCCTCCACCCACTCTTCATTCGTGGAGAGAGCCATCAGAACATACCTACACTTCCAATACACATTTTCTGAGAGAACCACCTACTCATGTGTTGAGGCCAAGATATTCCATTCCCACCATATGAATCTTGATCTCTAGCCTTCGCCAAGTTGCTTTCCACTCAAATCTTCTTTCCACCAAATCCAAATCCTGTGAGAGAGAGTTGAGTGTTGGGGAGATTATCATTTGAAGCACAAGAGCAAGGAGTTCATCATCAACACACCATTTCTTACTTCTTGGAGAGTGGTGTCTCCTAGATTGGCTAGGTGTCACTTGGGAGCTGATACGTCTCCAACGTATCTATAATTTTTGATTGCTCCATGCTATATTATCTACTGTTTTGGGCAATATTGGGCTTTATTTTCCACTTTTATATTATTTTTGGGCTAACCTATTAACCAGAGGCCCAACCCAGATTTGTTGTTTTATGCCTATTTCAGTGTTTTGAAGAAAAGGAATATCAAACGGAGTCGAAACGGAACGAAATCAACTGGAGAAGTTATTTTTGGAATGAAAACCACCAGATAGACTTGGACTCCACGCCAGGACATACGGGAGGTGCTCACGAGGGTGGGGGGTGCCCCCTGCCTCGTGGGGCCCCCGTAGCTCTTCCGACGTACCTCCTGCACCCATATATACCTACGTAACCTAAAACACCCAGAACGCACAATAGATCGGGAGTTCCGCCGCCAGAAGCCTCCGTAGCCACCGAAAACCAATCTAGACCCGTTCCGGCACCCTGCCGGAGGGGGCAATCCTTCTCTGGTGGCCATCTTCATCATCCCGGTGCTCTCCATGATGAGGAGGGAGTAGTTCTCCCTCGGGGCTGAGGGTATGTACCAGTAGCTATGTGTTTGATCTCTCTCTCTCTCGTGTTCTTGAGGTGATACGATCTTGATGTATCGCGAGCTTTGCTGTTATATTTGGATCCTATGATGTTTCTTCCCCCCTCTTCTCTCTTGTAACGAACTGAGTTTCCCCTTTGAAGTAATCTTATCGGATTGAGTCTTTAAAGATTTGAGAACAGTTGATGTATGTCTTGCCGTGGATATCTGTGGTGACAATGGGATACCACGTGCCACTTGATGTATGTTTTGGTGACCAACTTGCGGGTTTCGTGACATTGGGAACCTATGCATAGGGGTTGGCACACGTTTTCGTCGTGATTCTCCGGTAGAACTTTAGGGCACTCTTTGAGGTCCTTTGTGTTGGTTGAATAGATGAATCTGAGATTGTGTGATGCATATCGTATAATCATACCCCCGGATACTTGAGGTGACATTGGAGTATCTAGGTGACATTAGGGTTTTGATTGATTTGTGTCTTAAGGTGTTATTCTAGTACGAACTCTAAGGTTGTTTGTGAAACTTATAGGAATAGCCCAATGGATTGATTGAAAAGAATAACTTTGAGGTGGTTTCGTACCCTACCATAATCTCTTCGTTCGTTCTCCGCTATTAGTAACTTTGGAGTGACTCTTTGTTGCATGTTGAGGGATAGTTATGTGATCCAATTATGTTAGTATTGTTGAGGGAACTTACACTAGCGAAAGTATGAACCCTAGGCCTTGTTTCCACACATTGCAATACCATTTACGCTCACCTTTATCACTTGCTACCTTGCTGTTTTTATTATTTCAGATTACAAAAACTATTATCTACTATCCATATTGCACTTGTATCACCATCTCTTCGCCGAACTAGTGCACCTATACAATTTACCATTGTATTGGGTGTGTTGGGGACACAAGAGACTCTTTGTTATTTGGTTGCAGGGTTGCTTGAGAGAGACCATCTTCATCCTACGCCTCCTACGGATTGATAAACCTTAGGTCATCCACTTGAGGGAAATTTGCTACTGTCCTACAAACCTCTGCACTTGGAGGCCCAACAACGTCTACAAGAAGAAGGTTGTGTAGTAGACATCAAGCTCTTTTCTGGCGCCGTTGCCGGGGAGGTGAGTGCTTGAAGGTATATCTTTAGATCTTGCAATCGAGTCTTTTAGTTTCTTGTTTTATCACTAGTTTAGTTTATAAAAGAAAACTATAAAAAAATGGAATTGAGTTTGTCTCATACGCTTCACCTTTTTAATATCTTTCGTGAGTATGAAGGAAAGGATAACTGTGTTCAAGTGCTAGAAGAAGAAATCTATAAAATGTTTGGCACTAAATATTTGAATGATGAGCATGATTGCAATGTTGTTAGTATGAATTCCTTGAATATCCATGATGCTAATGATATGCAAAGCAACAAGCTTGGGGAAGCTATGTTTGATGAATATGATATCTTTTGTCCCCCAAGTTTTGATGAGCAAATTTATTATGATGAAAGCATGCCTCCTATCTATGATGACTATTGTGATGACATGTATGCTTTAAAGAATAATGATAACCATGAAACATGTCATCTTGATCTTAATTTTCAATCACATGATAGTTATTTTGTTGAGTTTGCTCCCACTATTATTCATGAGAAGAATTTTGCTTGTGTGGAGAGTAGTAAATTTTCTATGCTTATAGATCATGAAAAGAATGTTTTAGGTGCTGGTTATATTGTTTAATTCATTCATGATGCTACTGAAAATTATTATGAGGGAGGAATATATGCTTGTAGGAATTGCAATAATATCAAGTTTCCTCTCTATGTGCTTAAAGTTTTGAAGTTATGATTGTTTTGCCTTCCTATGCTAGTTGATTATTGTTCTCATAAGTTGTTTGCTCACAAAATCCCTATGTATAGGAAGTGGATTAGACTTAAATGTGCTAGTCATATTCTTCATGATGCTCTCTTTATGTTTCAATTCTTATCTTTCATGTGAGCATCATTGAAATCATCATGCCTAGCTAGGGGCGTTATACGATAGCGCTTGTTGGAAGGCAACCCAACTTTATTTTTATTCTTTGCTTTTTGTTCCTGTTTAGTAATAAATAATTAATCTAGCCTCTGTTTAGATGTAGTTTTATGCTTTTAATTAGTGTTTGTGCCAAGTAGAACCTTTGGGAAGACTTGGGTGAAGTCTTTATGATCATGCTGTCAAAAACAGAAACTTTAGTGCTCACGAGAATTGCTGCCATTTTTATTAGGAGAGTAATATTTAGTTAATTCTTTTTGGATATGATTAATAGATAAATTCATCAGGTCCAGAAATTTATTTGATAATTTTATGAGTTCCAGAAGTATACGTTTGATCCAGATTATTACAGGCTGTTCTGTTTTTGACAGATTCTGTTTTTGTGTGTTGTTTGCTTATTTTGATGATTCTATGGCTAGTAAAATAGTTTATAAACCATAGAGAAGTTGGAATACAGTAGTTTTAACACCAATATAAATAAATAATGAGTTCATTACAGTACCTTGAAGTGGTGATTTATTTTCTTATACTAACGGAGCTTACGAGTTTTCTGTTAAGTTTTGTGTTGTGAAGTTTTCAAGTTTTGGGTAAGGATTCGATGGAATATGGAACAAGGAGTGGTAAGAGCCTAAGATTGGGGATGAACAAGGCACCCCGAGGTAATATTCAAGGATATCCAAGAGCCTAAGCTTGGCGATGCCCCGGAAGGCATCCCTTCTTTCGTCTTCGTTCATCGGTAACCTTACTTGGAGCTATATTTTTATTCACCACATGATATGTGTTTTGCTTGGAGCGTCAATTTATTTTGTTAAGATTTGCTTGCTGTTATTTAGAACAATGTTTTGCATCTTTTATTTAAATAAAAGTGGCATTGATAGCCCTTACTATGCCTATTTTAGAAGTCCACATGTTGCTGTCTGAAAACAGAAAGTTTACCACTGTTGAAATAATTCCCTAGAAAAGTCAGAATGTGATAAAATGTTGAAACCTTTTGCATATTAAGCTCTGTTAAATTTACTACAGCGGGAATTTTCTTTCATAATTTTTGGAGCTAGGGAAGTATGGATGTTGCTGCATTCTTTACAGACTATCCTGTTTAGGCAGATTGCTGTTATGTTTGCATATGTTTGCTTCTTTAATGATTCTATTTGAGGATAGGACTATTAAATATGCAGAGGCATTTAGTATGCAATGTTGAATAATAATTTTTAGCGATTTTATACAGTAGAGTATGATAAGGTTTTGGCAATGTTTTATACTAACTTATCTCACGAGTCCTTGTTGAGTTTTGTGTGGATGAAGCTTTTGAGATTTAGGGAGACCATGATATGAGAGGAATTAAGGAGACACAAAAGCTCAAGCTTGGGGATGCCCAAGGCACCCCAAGATAATATTTCAAGAAGTCTCAAGCATCTAAGCTTGGGGATGCCCCGGTTGGCATCCAACCTTTCTTCTTCAACAACTATCGGTTAGTATCGGTTGATTCTAAGTTTTTGCTTCTTCACATGATGTTGCTATTCCTAGAATGTCATTTTATTTTGCTTTGATTGCTGTTTGAATAGAATACCAAGATCTGAAATTATTAAATGTTAGAGAGTCTTCACATAGTTGCATAATTATTCGACTACTCATTGATCTTGACTTATATCTTTCGGAGTAGTTTGTCATTTGCTCTAGTGCTTCACTTATATCTTTTAGAGCATGGTGGTAGTTTTATTTTGAAGAAATGGATGATCTCTCACGCTTCACTTATATTATTTTGAGAGTCTTAAATAGCATGGTAATTTGCTTAAAATCCTAATATGCTAGGTATTCAAGAATAATAAAATTCTCTTATGAGTGTGTTGAATACTATGAGAAGTTTGATACTTGATAATTGTTTTGACATATGGAGATGGTGATATTAGAGTCATGCTAGTTGAGTAGTTGTGAATTTGAGAGATACTTGTGTTGAAGTTTGTGATTCCCGTAGCATGCACGTATGGTGAACCATTATGTGATGAAGTCGGAGCATGATTTATTTATTGATTGCCTTCCTTATGAGCGGCGGTCGGGGACGAGCGATGGTCTTTTCCTACCAATCTATCCCCCTAGGAGCATGCGCGTAGTACTTTGTTTCGATAACTAATAGATTTTTGCAATAAGTATGTGAGTTCTTTATGACTAATGTTGAGTCCATGGATTATACGCACTCTCACCCTTCCACCATTGCTAGCCTCTCTAGTACCGCGCAATTTTCGCCGGTACCATACACCCACCATATACCTTCCTCAAAACAGCCACCATACCTACCTATTATGGCATTTCCATAGCCATTCCGAGATATATTGCCATGCAACTTTCCACCATTCCATTATTATGACACGCTTCATCATTTTCATATTGCTTGGCATGATCATGTAGTTGACATCATATTTGTGGCAAGGCCACCGTTCATAATTCTTTCATACATGTCACTCATGCATCATTGCATATCCCGGTACACCGCCGGAGGCATTCATATCGAGTCATCTTTGTTCTAGTATCGAGTTGTATCATTGAGTTGTAAATAAATAGAAGTGTGATGATCATCATTCAATAGAGCATTGTCCCCCCCCCAAAGAGAGAGAGGCCATAAAAAAGAAAGGCCAAATAAAAAAATAAAGGCCAAATAAAAAAAGGGAAAGGCCAAACAAATAAAAAAAGGAAAATAAAAAGGGGCAATGCTACTATCCTTTTACCACACTTGTGCTTCAAAGTAGCACCGTAATCTTCATGATAGAGAGTCTCCTATGTTGTCACTTTCATATACTAGTGGAAATCTTTCATTATAGAACTTGGCTTGTATATTCCAATGATGGGCTTCCTCAAAATGCCCTAGGTCTTCGTGAGTAAGCAAGTTGGATGCACACCCACTAGTTTCTTTTGTTGAGCTTTCATACACTTATAGCTCTAGTGCATCCGTTGCATGGCAATCCCTACTCACTCACATTGATATCTATTGATGGGCATCTCCATAGCCCGTTGATATGCCTAGTCGATGTGAGACTATCTTCTCCCTTTTTGTCTTCTCCACAACCACCATTCTATTCCACCTATAGTGCTATGTCCATGGCTCACGCTCATGTATTGCGTGAAGATTGAAAAAGTTTGAGAACATTAAAAGTATGAAACAATTGCTTGGCTTGTCATCGGGGTTGTGCATGATTTAAATATTTTGTGTGGTGAAGATAGAGCATAGCCAGACTATATGATTTTGTAGGGATAACTTTCTTTGGCCATGTTATTTTAAGAAGACATGATTGCTTAGTTAGTATGCTTGAAGTATTATCATTTTTATGTCAATATGAACTTTTGTCTTGAATCTTATGGATCTGAATATTCATATCACAAGTAAGAAGAATTACATTGAAATTATGCCAAGTAGCACTCCGCATCAAAAATTCTTTTTTATCATTTACCTACTCGAGGACGAGCAGGAATTAAGCTTGGGGATGCTTGATAAGTCTCCAACGTATCTATAATTTTTGATTGCTCCATGCTATATTATCTACTATTTTGGGCAATATTGGGCTTTATTTTCCACTTTTATATTATTTTTGGGACTAACCTATTAACCAGAGGCCCAGCCCAGATTTGCTGTTTTATGCCTATTTCAGTGTTTCGAAGAAAGGAATATCAAATGGAGTTGAAACGGAACGAAATCAACTCGAGAAGTTATTTTGGAACGAAAGCCACCAGATAGACTTGGACTCCACGTCAGGAGATACGGGAGGTGCTCATGAGGGTGGGGCGCCCCCCCCCCCCTAGGGCGCGCCCCCTGCCTCGTGGGGCCCCCGTATCTCCTCCAACGTACCTCCTGCACCCATATATACCTACGTAACCTAAAACTTCCAAAACGCACAATAGATCGGGAGTTCCGCTGCCAGAAGCCTCCCTAGCCACCGAAAACCAATCTAGACCCGTTCCGGCACCCTGCCGTAGGGGGCAATCCTTCTCCGGTGGCCATCTTCATCATCCTGGTGCTCTCCATAACGAGGAGGGAGTAGTTCTCCCTCGGGGCTAAGGGTATGTACCAGTAGCTATGTGTTTGATCTCTCTCTCTCTCTCTCTTGTGTTCTTGAGGTGATACGATCTTGATGTATCGCGAGCTTTGCTACTATATTTGGATCCTATGATGTTTCTTCCCCCCTCTTCTCTCTTGTAATGAATTGAGTTTCCCCTTTGAAGTAATCTTCTCGGATTGAGTCTTTAAAGATTTGAGAACACTTGATGTATGTCTTGCCGTGGATATCTGTGGTGAAAATGGGATACCACGTGCCACTTGATGTATGTTTTGGTGACCAACTTGCGGGTTTCGTGACATTAGGAACCTATGCATAGGGGTTGGCACACGTTTTCGTCGTGATTCTCCGGTAGAACTTTGGGGCACTCTTTGAGGTCCTTTGTGTTGGTTGAATAGATGAATCTGAGATTGTGTGATGCATATCGTATAATCATACCCACGGATACTTGAGGTGACATTGGAGTATCTAGGTGACATTAGGGTTTTGATTGATTTGTGTCTTAAGGTGTTATTCTAGTAAGAACTCTAGGGCTGTTTGTGACACTTATAGGAATAGCCCAACGGATTGATTGGAAAGAATAACTTTGAGGTGGTTTCGTACCCTACCATAATCTCTTCGTTCGTTCTCCGCTATTAGTGACTTTGGAGTGACTCTTTGTTGCATGTTGAGGGATAGTTATGTGATCCAATTATGTTAGTATTTTTGAGGGAACTTACACTAGCGAAAGTATGAACCCTAGGCCTTGTTTCCACACATTGCAATACCGTTTACGCTCACTTTTATCACTTGCTACCTTGCTGTTTTTATTATTTCATATTACAAATACTATTATCTACTATCCATATTGCACTTGTATCACCATCTCTTCACCGAACTAGTGCACCTATACAATTTACCATTGTATTGGGTGTGTTGGGGACACAAGAGACTCTTTGTTATTTGGTTGCAGGGTTGCTTGAGAGAGACCATCTTCATCCTACGCCTCCTACGGATTGATAAACCTTATGTCATCCACTTGAGGAAAATTTGCTACTGTCCTACAAATCTCTGCACTTGGAGGCCCAACAACCTCTACAAGAAGAAGGTTGTGTAGTAGACATCAGGAGCCTCCAACAATATTGTGGAGTTGAACCAAGGAGTTTGTAAGGGCAAGGAGATCACCTACTTCGTGAAGATCTACCGCTAGTGAGGCAACTCCTTCGTGGGCGATGGCCATGGTGGGATAGACAAGGTTGCTTCTTCATGGACCCTTCGTGGGTGGAGCCCTCCGTGGACTCGCGCAACCGTTACCCTTCGTGAGTTGAAGTCTCCATCAACGTGGATGTATGATAGCACCACCTATCGGAACCACGACCAAAAACATCCGTGTCTCCAATTGTGTTTGAATTCTCCAAACCCTTCCCTTTACATTCTTGCAAATTGCATGCTTTACTTTCCGCTGCTCATAGACTCTTTGCATGCTTGCTTGAATTGTGTTAAGATTGCTTGACTTGTGCTAAGATAGCTAAAATCTGCCAAAGACTAAAATTGGGAAAATGATAGATTTTTAATTGGTCGAGTAGTCTAATCACCCCCTCTAGACATACTTTCGATCATACACATTTCGGCGCCGTTATCGGATGAGCCGAAAGCTTTTCCTCGGGATTGTGAATTCCATCCGGGAGTTCGACGGCTACTTCAATTGCAAGAAGGATTGCACCGGCAAACTTGGATTCACCTCGATCCAGAAGTGCACGACAGCGATGAGGATGCTTGCATATGGAGCTCCCGGTGATTCGCTGGACGACTATGGGCACATGGCCGAGTCCACCACCATTGATTGTTTCTACAAGTTCTGTTGGGCAGTCGTGGTAGTGTTTGGATCGCAATACTTGCGAACACCCAATGCGGAAGACACTGCTCGGATCCTAGCACAGAATGCAGCAAGAGGATTTCATGGGATGCTTGGAAGCATCGACTACATGCATTGGAAATGGAAGAACTGCCCATTTGCTTGGTAGAGGATGTACAAAGGCGCCAAAGGCGGTTGCAGTGTGGTACTTGAGGCGGTGGCCACACAGGACCTCTCGATTTGGCACTTCTTCTTGTTGGGGAACGTAGTAATTTCAAAATTTTCCTACGCACACGCAAGATCATGGTGATGCATAGCAACGAGAGGGGAGAGTGTGATCTACGTACCCTTGTAGATCGACTGCGGAAGCGTTGACACAACATAGAGGAAGTAGTCGTACGTCTTCCCGATCCGACCGATCCAAGCACCGTTACTCTGGCACCTCCGAGTTCTTAGCACACGTACAGCTCGATGACGATCCCCGGGCTCCGATCCAGCAAAGCGTCGGGGAAGAGTTCCGTCAGCACGACGGCGTGGTGACGATCTTGATGTTCTACCGACGCAGGGCTTCGCCTAAGCACTACAACGATATGATCGAGGTGGAATATGGTGGCAGGGGGCACCGCACACGGCTAAGGAACGATCTCAATGATCAACTTGTGTGTCTAGAGGTGCCCCTTGCCTCCGTATATAAAGGAGCCAAGGGGGAGGGGGCCGCCGGCCAGGAGGAGGGCGCAGGAGGAGTCCTACTCCCCCCCAATCCTAGTTGGACTAGGATTCCCCGAGGGGGAAAGAGAGAGGGGGGCCGGCCACCTCTCCTAGTCCTAATAGGACTAGGGGAGGGGGGAGGCGCGCGGCCACCTTGGGCTGCCCCTTTCTCCTTTCCACTAAAGCCCATTAAGGCCCATATGGCTCCCGGGGGTTTCGGTAACCTCCCGGTACTCCAGTAAAATCCCGATTTCACCCGGAACACTTCTGATGTCCAAATATAGGTTTCCAATATATCAATCTTTATGTCTCGACAATTTCGAGACTCCTCGTCATGTCCGTGATCACATCCGGGACTCCGAACTAACTTAGGTACATCAAAATGCATAAACTCATAATAACTGTCATCGTAACATTAAGCGTGCGGACCCTATGGTTCGAGAACAATGTAGACATGACCGAGACACGTCTCCAGTCAATAACCAATAGCGGGACCTGGATGCCCATATTGGCTCCTACATATTCTACGAAGATCTTTATCGGTCAGACCGCATAACAACATATGTTGTTCCCTTTGTCATCGGTATGTTACTTGCCCGAGATTCGATCGTCGGTATCCAATACCTAGTTCAATCTCGTTACCGGCAAGTCTCTTTACTCGTTCCGTAATACATCATCTCACAACTAACTCATTGGCTGTAGTGCTTGCAAGGCTTATGTGATGTGCATTACCGAGAGGGCCCAGAGATACCTCTCCGACAATCGGAGTGACAAATCCTAATCTTGAAATACGCCAACCCAACATCTACCTTTGGAGACACCTGTAGAGCTCCTTTATAATCACCCAGTTACGTTGTGACTTTTGGTAGCACACAAAGTGTTCCTCCGGGAAACGGGAGTTGCATAATCTCATAGTCATAGGAACATGTATAAGTCATGAAGAAAGCAATAGCAACATACTAAATGATCGGGTGCTAAGCTAATGAAATGGGTCATGTCAATCAGATCATTCAACCAATGATGTGACCTCGTTAATCAAATAACAACACCTTCTTCATGGTTAGGAAACATAACCATCTTTGATTAACGAGCTAGTCAAGTAGAGGCATACTAGTGACATTAAGTTTGTCTATGTATTCACACATGTATTATGTTTCCAGTTAATACAATTCTAGCATGAATAATAAACATTTATCATGATATAAGGAAATAAATAATAACTTTATTATTGCCTCTAGGGCATATTTCCTTCAGTCTCTCACTTGCACTAGAGTCAATAATCTAGATTACACAGTAATGATTCTAACACCCATAGAGCCTTGGTGCTGATCATGTTTTGCTCGTGGAAGAGGCTTAGTCAATGGGTCTGCAATATTCAGATCCGTACGTATCTTGCAAATCTCTATGTCTCCCACCTGGACTAGATCCCGGATGGAATTGAAGCGTCTCTTGATGTGCTTGGTCCTCTTGTGAAATCTGGATTCCTTTGCCAAGGCAATTGCACCAGTATTGTCACAAAAGATTTTCATTGGACCCGATGCACTAGGTATGACACCTAGATCGGATATGAACTCCTTCATCCAGACTCCTTCGTTTGCTGCTTCCGAAGCAGCTATGTATTCCGCTTCACATGTAGATCCCGCTACGACGCTTTGTTTAGAACTGCACCAACTGACAGCTCCACCGTTTAATGTAAACATGTATCCGGTTTGCGATTTAGAATCGTCCGGATCAGTTTTAAAGCTTGCATCAACGTAACCTCTTACGGTGAGCTCTTTGTCACTTCCATATACGAGAAACATATCCTTAGTCCTTTTCAGGTATTTCAGGATGTTCTTGACCGCTGTCCAGTGATCCACTCCTGGATTACTTTGGTACCTCCCTGCTAAACTTATAGCAAGGCACACATCAGGTCTGGTACACGACATTGCATACATGATAGAGCCTATGGCTGAAGCATAGGGAACATCTTTCATTTTCTCTCTATCTTCTACAGTGGTCGGGCATTGAGTCTGACTCAACTTCACACCTTGTAACACAGGCAAGAACCCTTTCTTTGCTTGATCCATTTTGAACTTCTTCAAAATCTTGTCAAGGTATGTGCTTTGTGAAAGTCCAATTAAGCGTTTTGATCTATCTCTATAGATCTTTATGCCTAATATGTAAGCAGCTTCATCGAGGTCTTTCATTGAAAAACTCTTATTCAAGTATCCCTTTATGCTATCCAGAAATTCTATATCATTTCCAATCAGCAATATGTCATCCACATATAATATCAGAAATGCTACAGAGCTCCCACTCACTTTCTTGTAAATACAGGCTTCACCGAAAGTCTGTATAAAACCAAATGCTTTGATCACACTATCAAAGCGTTTATTCCAACTCCGAGAGGCTTGCACCAGTCCATAAATGGATCGCTGGAGTTTGCACACTTTGTTAGCTCCCTTTGGATCGACAAAACCTTCTGGTTGCATCATATACAACTTTTCTTCCAGAAATCCATTCAGGAATGCAGTTTTGACATCCATCTGCCAAATTTCATAATCATAAAATGCGGCAATTGCTAACATGATTCGGAAAAATTTAAGCATCGCTACGAGTGAGAAGGTCTCATCGTAGTCAACCCCTTGAACTTGTCGAAAACCTTTTGCGACAAGTCGAGCTTTGTAGACAGTAACATTACCATCAGCGTCAGTCTTTTTCTTGAAGATCCATTTATTCTCAATTGCTTGCCGATCATCGGGCAAGTCAACCAAAGTCCATACTTTGTTCTCATACATGGATCCCATCTCAGATTTCATGGCTTCAAGCCACTTTGCGAAATCTGGGCTCACCATCGCTTCTTCATAGTTCGTAGGTTCATCATGATCTAGCAGCATGATTTCCAGAACAGGATTACCGTACCACTCTGGTGCGGATCTCACCCTGGTTGATCTACGAGGTTCAGTAGTATCTTGTCCTGAAGTTTCATGATCATCATCATTAGCTTCCTCACTAATTGGTATAGGTGTCGCAGAAACAGTTTTCTGTGATGTACTACTTTCCAATAAGGGAGCAGGTACAGTTACCTCGTCAAGTTCTACTTTCCTCCCACTCACTTCTTTCGAGAGAAACTCCTTCTCTAGAAATGATCCATTCTTAGCAACGAATGTCTTGCCTTCGGATCTGTGATAGAAGGTGTACCCAACAGTCTCCTTTGGGTATCCTATGAAGACACATTTCTTCGATTTGGGTTCGAGCTTATCAGGTTGAAGCTTTTTCACATAAGCATCGCAGCCCCAAACTTTAAGAAACGACAACTTTGGTTTCTTGCCAAACCATAGTTCATAAGGCGTCGTCTCAACGGATTTTGATGGTGCCCTATTTAACGTGAATGCGGTCGTCTCTAAAGCATAACCCCAAAACGATAGCGGTAAATCAGTAAGAGACATCATAGATCGCATCATATCTAGTAAAGTACGATTACGACGTTCGGACACACCATTACGTTGTGGTGTTCCGGGTGGCGTGAGTTGCGAAACTATTCCGCATTGTTTCAAATGTACACCAAACTCATAACTCAAATATTCTCCTCCACGATCAGATCGTAGAAACTTTATTTTCTTGTTACGATGATTTTCAACTTCACTCTGAAATTCTTTGAACTTTTCAAATGTTCCAGACTTATGTTTCATTAAGTAGATATACCCATATCTGCTTAAGTCATCTGTGAAGGTGAGAAAATAACGATATCCGCCACGAGCCTCAATATTCATCGGACCACATACATCTGTATGTATGATTTCCAACAAATCTGTTGCTCTCTCCATAGTACCGGAGAACGGTGTTTTAGTCATCTTGCCCATGAGGCACGGTTCGCAAGTACCAAGTGATTCATAATCAAGTGGTTCCAAAAGTCCATCAGTATGGAGTTTCTTCATGCGCTTTATACCGATATGACCTAAATGGCAGTGCCACAAATAAGTTGCACTATCATTATCAACTCTGCATCTTTTGGCTTCAACATTATGAATATGTGTGTTACTACTATCGAGATTCATCAAAAATAGACCACTCTTGAAAGGTGCATGACCATAAAAGATATTACTCATATAAATAGAACAACCATTATTCTCTGATTTAAATGAATAACCGTCTCGCATCAAACAAGATCCAGATATAATGTTCATGCTCAACGCTGGCACCAAATAACAATTATTTAGGTCTAATATTAATCCCGAAGGTAGATGTAGAGGTAGTGTGCCGACCGCGATCACATCGACTTTGGAACCGTTTCCCACGCGCATCGTCACCTCGTCCTTCGCCAGTGTTCGCTTAATCCGTAGTCCCTGTTTCGAGTTGCAAATATTAGCAACAGAACCAGTATCAAATACCCAGGTGCTACTGCGAGCTCTAGTAAGGTACACATCAATAACATGTATATCACATATACCTTTGTTCACCTTGCCATCCTTCTTATCCGCCAAATACTTGGGGCAGTTCCGCTTCCAGTGACCAGCCTGCTTGCAGTAGAAGCACTCAGTTTCAGGCTTAGGTCCAGACTTGGGTTTCTTCTCTTGAGCAGCAATTTGCTTGCCGTTCTTCTTGAAGTTCCCCTTCTTCTTCCCTTTGCCCTTTTTCTTGAAACTAGTGGTCTTACTGACCATCAACACTTGATGTTCCTTTTTGATTTCTACCTCCGCAGCTTTCAGCATTGCGAAGAGCCCGGGAATAGTCTTGTTCATCCCTTGCATATTATAGTTCATCATGAAGCTCTTGTAGCTTGGTGGCAGTGATTGGAGAATTCTGTCAATGACGCAATCATCTGGAAGATTAACTCCCATCTGAATCAAGTGATTATTATACCCAGACATTTTGAGTATATGCTCACTGACAGAAATGTTCTCCTCCATCTTACAGCTATAGAACTTATTGGAGACTTCATATCTCTCAATTCGGGCATTTGCTTGAAATATTAACTTCAACTCCTGGAACATCTCATATGCTCCATGACGTTCAAAACGTCGTTGAAGTCCCGATTCTAAGCCGTAAAGCATGGCACACTGAACTATCGAGTAGTCATCAGCTTTGCTCTGCCAGACGTTCATAACATCCGGTGTTGCTCCAGCAGTAGGCCTGGCACCTAGCGGTGCTTCCAGGACGTAATTCTTCTGAGCAGCAATGAGGATAATCATCAAGTTACGGACCCAGTCCGTGTAATTGCTACCATCATCTTTCAACTTTGCTTTCTCAAGGAACGCATTAAAATTCAACGAAACAACAGCACGAGCCATCTATCTACAATCAACATAAACAAGCAAGATACTATCAGGTACTAAGTTCATGATAAGTTTAAGTTCAATTAATCAAATTACTTAAGAACTCCCACTTAGATAGACATCCCTCTAATCTTCTAAGTGATCACATGATCCAAATCAACTAAACCATAACCGATCATCACGTGAGATGGAGTAGTTTTCAATGGTGAACATCGTTATGTTGATCATATCTACTATATGATTCACGCTCGACCTTTCGGTCTGTGTGTTCCGAGGCCATATCTGCATATGCTAGGCTCGTCAAGTTTAACCTGAGTATTCTGTGTGTGCAAAAACTGGCTTGCACCCGTTGTAGATGGACGTAGAGCTTATCACACCCGATCATCACATGGTGTCTGGGCACGACGAACTTTGGCAACGGTGCATACTCAGGGAGAACACTTCTTGATAATTTAGTGAGAGATCATCTTATAATGCTACCGTCAATCAAAGCAAGATAAGATGCATAAAAGATAAACATCACATGCAATCAATATAAGTGATATGATATGGCCATCATCATCTTGTGCTTGTGATCTCCATCTCCGAAGCACCGTCATGATCACCATCGTCACCGGCGCGACACCTTGATCTCCATCGTAGCATCGTTGTCTTCTCGCCAATCTTATGCTTCAACGACTATCGCTACCGCTTAGTGATAAAGTAAAGCATTACATCGCGATTGCATTGCATACAATAAAGCGACAACCATATGGCTCCTGCCAGTTGTCGATAACTCGGTTACAAAACATGATCATCTCATACAATAAAATTTAGCATCATGTCTTGACCATATCACATCACAACATGCCCTGCAAAAACAAGTTAGACGTCCTCTACTTTGTTTGTTGCAAGTTTTTACGTGGCTGCTACGGGCTTAAGCAAGAACCAATCTCACCTACGCATCAAAACCACAACGATAGTTTGTCAAATAGACTCCGTTTTAACCTTCGCAAGGACCGGGCGTAGCCACACTCGGTTCAACTAAAGTTGGAGAGATAGTCGCCCGCAAGCCACCTGTGTGCAAAGCACGTCGGGGGAATCGGTCTCGCGTAAGCGTACGCGTAATGTTGGTCCGGGTCGTCTCGTCCAACAATACCGCCGAACCAAAGTATGACATGCTGGTAGGCAGTATGACTTGTATCGCCCACAACTCACTTGTGTTCTACTCGTGCATATAACATCAAACCATAAAACCTAGGCTCGGATGCCACTGTTGGGGAATGTAGTAATTTCAAAATTTTCCTACGCACACGCAAGATCATGGTGATGCATAGCAACGAGAGGGGAGAGTGTGATATACGTACCCTTGTAGATCGACTGCGGAAGCGTTGACACAACGTAGAGGAAGTAGTCGTACGTCTTCCCGATCCGACCGATCCAAGCACCGTTACTCCGGCACCTCCGAGTTCTTAGCACACGTACAGCTCGATGACGATCCCCGGGCTCCGATCCAGCAAAGCGTCGGGGAAGAGTTCCGTCAGCACGACGGCGTGGTGACGATCTTGATGTTCTACCGACGCAGGGCTTCGCCTAAGCACTACAACGATATGATCGAGGTGGAATATGGTGGAGGGGGCACCGCACACGGCTAAGGAACGATCTCAATGATCAACTTGTGTGTCTAGAGGTTCCCCTTGCCTCCGTATATAAAGGAGCCAAGGGGGAAGGGGCCGCCGGCCAGGAGGAGGGCGCAGGAGGAGTCCTACTCCTACCGGGAGTAGGACTCCCCCCCAATCCTAGTTGGACTAGGATTCCCCGAGGAGGAAAGAGAGAGAGAGGGGGGCCGGCCACCTCTCCTAGTCCTAATAGGACTAGGGGAGGGGGGAGGTGCGCGGCCACCTTGGGCTGCCCCTTTCTCCTTTCCACTAAAGCCCATTAAGGCCCATATGGCTCCCGGGGGGTTCCGGTAACCTCCCGGTACTCCGGTAAAATCCCGATTTCACCCGGAACACTTCCGATGTCCAAATATAGGCTTCCAATATATCAATCTTTATGTCTCGACCATTTCGAGACTCCTCGTCATGTCCGTGATCACATCCGGGACTCCGAACTAACTTCGGTACATCAAAATGCATAAACTCATAATAACTGTCATCGTAACGTTGAGCGTGCGGACCCTACAGTTCGAGAACAATGTAGACATGACCGAGACACGTCTCCGGTCAATAACCAATAGCGGGACCTGGATGCCCATATTGGCTCCTACATATTCTACGAAGATCTTTATCGGTTAGACCGCATAACAACATACGTTGTTCCCTTTGTCATCGGTATGTTACTTGCCCGAGATTTGATCGTCGGTATCCAATACCTAGTTTAATCTTGTTACCGGCAAGTCTCTTTACTCGTTCCGTAATACATCATCTCGCAACTAACTCATTGGCTGCAGTGCTTGCAAGGCTTATGTGATGTGCATTACCGAGAGGGCCCAGAGATACCTCTCCGACAATCGGAGTGACAAATCCTAATCTCGAAATACGCCAACCCAACATCTACCTTTGGAGACACCTGTAGAGCTCCTTTATAATCACCCAGTTACGTTGTGACGTTTGGTAGCACACAAAGTGTTCCTCCGGGAAACGGGAATTGCATAATCTCATAGTCATAGGAACATGTATAAGTCATGAAGAAAGCAATAGCAACATACTAAACGATCGGGTGCTAAGCTAATGAAATGGGTCATGTCAATCAGATCATTCAACCAATGATGTGACCTCGTTAATCAAATAACAAGACCTTGTTCATGGTTAGGAAACATAACCATCTTTGATTAACGAGCTAGTCAAGTAGAGGCATACTAGCGACATTAAGTTTGTCTATGTATTCACACATGTATTATGTTTCCGGTTAATACAATTCTAGCATGAATAATAAACATTTATCATGATATAAGGAAATAAATAATAACTTTATTATTGCCTCTAGGGCATATTTCCTTCACTTCTTTGGTATGCCAGGAACTCACAATGACATCAACATGCTGCAGTGCTCCTCTGTCTTTGCCAAGCTTGTTGAAGGTCATTCTCCTCCGATGAACTTCGAAGTTAATGGGCGGCACTACAACAAGGGGTACTACCTAGCTGATGGCATCTATCCGAGATGGTCTACATTTGTGAAGACTATCTCAAACATTGTGCCAGGAGGCAAGAAGTCACACTTTGCCAAGGTGCAGGAGGCTTGCAAGAAGGATGTCGAGCGGGCTTTTGGTGTGCTCCAATCTCGATTTGCTGTTGTCCGCTACCCTGCTCAGACCTGGTCGAAAGATCAAATGTGGGAGATCATGACTTGCTGTGTCATCTTGCATAATATGATCATCGAGAGCGAGCAGGAAGAGCCAGGGTTTGACACTGAACCATACTACAGGCAGGGTCCTCTAGCCGAAGTTGATCACCGAATACCGGCAAATTGGACTGTCTACCTCAGTATGCGTGAGGAGATCCGAGACCCACATGTGCATCATCAACTGCAGCAGGATCTGGTGGAGCACCTATGGAGGCTCAAGGGCGACGCCGGGCTCGACGTGTGATGAAATATAGTTTTTATTTGTTGAACTATATAATTTGTATTGAACTATTTGTTGTTGCACTATTTTGTTGAACTATTTGATTTTCTGTGATGAACTGTGTGATAAAAAATATTTATGTTCATAATTGAACGCCGAGCCACGGTGAACCACGCCGAATATGAGCCGATTATCGGCCATATGGGGCCTTTATTCGTCGAAAGTGGGCCGAAAACTGGGCCAATCTCGACCCCTGGGGGCGACGACTGGACGCCCAACCGCCCCCAGCGCCGATTGTATCGCCAGCTTGCCCCCAGGGGGCAATTTTTATGCCTCCTGGGGGGCAACGACTCGAGATGCTCTTAGCCCTTTATGAATGGGAAAATAATATCATATGATATCATTAATTTAAATACCCCCTAATAGTATGCATAAGACAATCAATCCAGGGAACCCCTTTATTTTTAACTTCTGTACGGAAAAAAGGCATTTGACCTTGGCCATATACTTTTTCAAAGTCAAGTTTGAAAACCACAAAACTATGTTTTTCACATGAATACTATTTAAATCTTAATGTAGTATGCCAATCAAATTCGAAATTTTAGGCCTATATGCTGTCAGCAGCGTCGCTGATCTGCTTCATCTCATGTGGCCTTATGGCCATGGGGGCGCGGCGGCCCTTGTCGGTGAGAGGGCTTCGTTTTTAGATGTTTCTTCGATTTCGGTTAGGGTTTGTGCCCTGCTCAAGAAGACGAGACGGGGCGGCTCCCAGAACATGAAATAGCATTCTTCCCATCTATGCCCCGCCTCATTGGCGCGTCTGCATCATCGAAGGGTATGTGGAGGTCGATGGTTGTCTTTGGTGGATATGTTCGGAACCGGGCTCCATTCGTCTACGTTCATGTATTCTATGGGTTCTTCTGTTGCGTTGGTCCTATGAGACCTTAGCACGATGACTTCTTGATTGTCTACTACAACAAGTTTTGTCCGGCTCCAGCGAGGGATGAACGATTATGGCGGCATGCCTTCGGCTTAATTCAGTTTGCTAGATGGGCCACATATCTGTATGTAATTTTATATTTTTGATGTTCGTTCTACCCTCACGATTAAATACAAATAGATTGGAAGTTTTTCTTTAAGAAAAGGGACATGCCCTGCATAAAAATGCATCCAAATTTCACCCGAGCACCCCGAGACCATGACCGTGAAAAAGGCCCACCTGATCACCTCACATCAGGCCAACTCCACCACACGACCCCAAACGGATGTCTGGTTTAGCCGGATTTTGTCTCTTTGGGGCGGCAATAGGTTCGCCCATGTTCGCGTCTGTCCGATGGGTCGTGTGTGCGCCCAGCGCGCAGCCGCACCCTTAATCTTGTCTGTGTTGGACATGTTTAAAAAAACATAAAAACTTAAATAAAATAACTTAAAAAGTAAATAAACGCAGTTTAAAAAACTTAAAACTTAAGTTAGCATTCATGGCCACAAAACGGCCCAGTTTCACGTCCAACTTAACATAATTAAACATAAAAAAACGACCGCCGCCAGCGCGCTCCTGCCCATGCCCGTCGATGCCTCGCCGTCGCCGTCTTCAGTGGCCCTCGGCGTCGTCGTCGTCGCTGACGAGGTCCACGTAGGTCGTCGGCGTCCAGAGGTGGGCCGACGGTGCGTGGTAGACGGGGGCAGGCTGGACGGCGGGATGTGCCTGCACAACCTCCTCCCGTGATGACGCCTCCCGCTCCGGTGACCGCAGCGGAGTGGCGCACCAGTTCACGCCCACGGCGGCGGCCATCTCCGGTGCAATGCAGGACCAGCCCCACCCCTGGCCCACCAGACCCGGGTGGAACGCGGCCACCTGCTCCTCCTCCATCGCCTCCTCCGCGGCCACCATCTCCAGCTCGGGGATGGCTACCTCACCGGCGGCGGAGCGGGCCATCATCTCCTCTAGGCCCTCCCATTGTCGCTCATCGTGCGTGTACATGGAGTGCTCCATGACACGCACCATGAGACGGCCTCCTCCTTCTCTGTCATGTGAGGAGGTGGTGGTGGAGATGGCGAAGGCGACGGCGACGGCGTGGGCGTGAGGCCGCGCACCAGCTTACGCCCGCACTCCTGGGGAGCAGGTGCTGCGCGCTCCTGACGTGGCCGTCGCGGCCCAGACGCCGTGCCGGCGAAGAAGGAGGCACGCCGCACGTCGTGCTCGTCCCTGAGCCAGGTATCCCAGAGGGAGGAGTCCGGGGCGTACCTGTCGTCGTAGTACAGGTCGTCGGGGAGGAGGCGGCGGCGACGCTCGATCTCTTCACGGCGCGCACGGCCGCTCGCCGGGACCGGCGGGATCAGCACACAGTCGGCGGACAGGTGCCAGTTGTTGGGAAGGTGAACGTCGCTCTAGGGGAGCGACGTCCTCGTCTCCCAATAACGGCGGCACACCGACGCGCAGATGTAGTGCCGGTCACGCTCGCCGGCGGATGTGGGGGGCGATGAAGAACATGGGCGGCGCGGGGGCCCGGCGTGATGGTGATGCGGCCTCCTTCTTCACGGAGCCGGCGCGGCGCCCCGACGAGGAGCTGGCCTCGCGGTCGTGCTTCCCCTTGAGGTTTCAGAAGCCCATGGCTTCGAGGTGGCCGGGCCACCGAGCTCGAGGACAAGGAAGGGCTAGGGTTTGGCGATGTCGGGTTTCGAGGAGGCCGCGGGATGGAGTGGGGCAGTGTGGACGACGACCGGTCCACGGGTTCCTCATTTAAGAAGGACGGCGATCTTTCACTGGGTCGATGACAGGTGGGGCCGGCCATCCGTGCGCATTGATGTTGGCGGGTGGAAGGTAGGTGCCCACCCTGCCACGCGGCCAGACGCGGACGAACGGCGCGTCCGTTCGATGTCCGCGGCGACCCAAACCCGGCGCAAGTTTGCGCTCGAAATAGGTCGGCCCGGATACAAAACGTACGAGATGAGTCTGAATCGTCACGCGCTGGGCCATCTTATTTGTTCGTTTTACCTCAAACGGATGGGACCAGATAAAATATGGTCGCGCCGGTGGAGTTGGCCTCACCACGTCGCCGGGCACCGCGCCCACGCCTAGCGTCGAGCGCGCGCGCAAACACAAAAACCCCGTGGCGACGCGACGCACCCACCACCCACCACACGCTGTTCCCAAAACCCCTCCTGCCCCGTCCGGTCAGCCCTTAACCCCGGTTGCCTCCTTTCACCAAAGCAGTGAAAGCGCCCCACGGCCGACCCAACCGCGGTCAAGCCCGTCCCTTCCCAAAGGAGCATGTGGTGTGGTTGCCGGTCAGGGCCAGTGCCCCACTGCCGCTTCTGCATAGGCAGAGCTCACCAGCTCGCCGTCCGTTCTCCTTCCCATTAGTAGAAACCCACGGCTGGCTCGAGGGAGGGAAGGTACGATCAAAAGGGGAACCGCGGCCGGCTCGCTCGCCTGGCCATGGTCACCATGACGGCGACCAAGAAGCAGAGTGGCGCTGCCCCGCTCTCCCCTGCCTCCTCCTCCTCGGCGTCCTCCCGGCCCTGGGGCTCCCGCATTGCGCCGTCCCGCGCGCGGACGCACGGGAGCAAGAACAAGAAGAAGGGCCGGAGCGGGAGCGGCGACGCCGTGGTTGTCCCGGCGAGGAGGTCGTCCGTCTACAAGGGCGTGACCAGGTGAGCCAGGAGCTCTTTCTTCCCTTCCTGCTTGCCTCCGACGCGCCGCCGTTCGTGTCCTCGTTCCTGATTGATCTCCGACGGGGCGTGCGTGCGCTCGTTGACGCAGGCACAACATCTCAGGGAGGTACGAGGCGCACCTGTGGGACGGGCATTGCCGGAGCACGGCCCAGGGCAGGAGAGGCAAACAGGGTGAGACAATCCGTCTCTGTTTTCTTCGATTTATTCTTGATCACTCTCCAGTTTTAGTATCTTTCATTTGCGAGTGAATTCCACTTTTTACTCTGTAGTTCTGCATTTGTGACACATATTACCCTATTTAGTGCAACTTTTACCAAATATTTCATTTATAAGATTTTGAACACAGTTTTACCCCAGTTTAGCACTTTGCTTGTTTTTGTTAGATAGTACCGGCATGTTATGCCAACGTGGCACGGTAAAATGCGTAAAGATCTGAGGGCATAATCGATATTCATGTTCAGATTTCTCTTACCCATATGTTCAAATCCTCCTCCTCGTCTTGATATTTTTAAACTCTGGTCAACACCTTACACCTTGTCCAATAGACACACATAAAAAAACAAGGTTTCAAAGCTTTTAAAAGGGGTAATCTTGACGATTTTTCATTCGACAGGGTAATTAGTGTCAAAAATGCATAACTAAGGAGTAAAAAGTGGAATTCACTCTTCATTTGCTGACATTCTTCTTCTCTAACTATGTTTGCAATCGATCTTCTGTTCGTCTGCCTCGACATTGGCGAACGGCGATACGCATCCATGCCTCGCCTCCATTAGTTTATCTGGGTGAGCTCAAGATCCCCCCGCTTCTTGGAAAAGCCCGCATACTTTCCAACGCCCATGATTCACAAATTATTCTGCATGCTTCCAAAGGCCGGATTGCATTGCCCACGGTGGCCTTCCTCTGACTAATTTTCGAATTTCGAATTCCGCAACCACCTTCTTCCTTCTTCGAGGGGAAAGTGGGATAGTAGTAAAAGGAAAGGAAAAGCAGCAGCGCCTTGGTAAAGTGGAAAGCTCGTTTTATATCTTTGTCCCCATGCATGGGTCCAAAACATATGCGCAAAAGCATGGGTTAAGATCATCCTTAATCTTGTGTTTCTTCGCAGGATGTTACAAGACTGAGGAGGAAGCAGCTCGCACCCATGATCTCGCGGCGCTCAAGTGCTGGGGTTCAGATTGCGGGCTCCTCAACTTCCCAGTAAGTTGAGAGATACCATCTGTCTCAGTGCTACTGCTACCACTTCTCGGATTGCTGATTTTATTCAGAGTGAAGCTTACTAGGGTTGGGCTACGACGAGTGCAGGTGGGCACGTACAGGCAGGAGCGCGAGAGGATGCAGCGGATGACACGGGAGGAGTACCTGGCCAGGCTGAGGCGCAACAGCAGTGGCTTCACAAGAGGCGTCTCCAAGTACAGCGGAGTTACAAGGTGTGTGTCTGCATCCTCTGACAGTCAGATTAGCAGCTGCATTTGCGGTGAAGTTTCAGGACAGTGCGTGCAGTTTTACTGCATTGTTAGTAGTAAGCACTTCCAGTGATCTTACTCACTTACGACAACAAGTCAACAACTTATTGGCACCGCAGGCATCACGCGAACGGCCGGTGGGAGGCCAGGAT
This sequence comes from Triticum monococcum, assembly GCA_034509565.1. NCBI lineage: Eukaryota > Viridiplantae > Streptophyta > Magnoliopsida > Poales > Poaceae > Triticum > Triticum monococcum. The sequence continues at coordinate 638,642,562 of CM067843.1, forward strand.
CGGTCACTCTGCCGGCACGCAGTACTCCTACTTGGGAATTTTCGGTGCGTCCTTGAACTAGTACTAGTATACTTACATTTCTGTGATTTGTGTGAGATGATTGGCCTCCATTTCATGCTTCTAATACGCTTTTACATGCACTCAAGTAGAGCTGTTTCGTACCGTAGGCTCCACATTGTGCAGTTCTTTTGCTGTTTCCTCCCGGGAGGAGAGGAGACACAGAGTGTGGCTTTCTGAAAGGTGTGCTCTGCTTTGGCATTTTCCCTCCAGATACCCAGGAGGAGGCGGCCAGGGCCTACGACCTTGCCGCGATACGAATCCGCGGCCCCGGCGCCGTCACCAACTTCGACGCCGACTGCTACGTGGACATCCCGCAGCCGCTCCCCTGCAAGGCCGAGCCGTCCGCGGCTCGTCCATGCCCGCCGGCGCCGGCGCCACTGCTGCTGCTGCCGCCACCCAAGATCGAGCCCAAGGACGAGCCGGAGAACCACTTCGAGTTCGAGTGCGAGCCCCCGCCCGCCCCGGCGCTCCGCGACGACGCCGACCACGTGGACCGCGCCATCGCCGAGGTCCTGCAGGCGCTCTGCGTGGACCGCGCCGACTTCGAGGCCAGGTACCCGCCCCGCCGCGCGCGCGTCGCGTCCGCCGCCGGCGCAGGGTGGCCAACGCCGTCGGGCTCGGACGAGTTGCCCGACCTGCCGGTGCCGGGCGACGCGGGCTTCTTCGAGGACGATATCGAGAGCGTGCTCTTCGACGCGCCCGGGGACGCCGAAGTCCCGCGCGCCGCCACGATCAGCTCGCCGGCGTCGCCGTCTGGCCGCTGGTGGTGACTCACGGACGTGCCCCATGTTGGTGGTGCCGGTGCGTTGCACGTTCCGGCTGTGTAAGGAAATCGCCCCCTAAGGGCGAGCCGGCGATACAATCGGCGCTGGATCGGTTTTGTGTCCAGTCGCCGCCCCCGGCTCGTCCCTAGACGTCGAAATTGGCCGCTCATGTGGGTGAGAATAGGCCCATATTCGGCGTGGTTTCGCTGTGTCTCGGCGTTCAATTAGCAACACAATTATTTCTTATCACATATTTCATCACAGAAAAAATTAAATACTTCAATAAAATAGTATAACAACAAATAGTTCAATACAAATTATATAGTTCAACAAATAAAAACTCGTATTTCCCCACACGGCGTCTCCTTGAGCCTCCATAAGTGCTCAATCAGATCTTTCTGCAGTTGATGATGCACCTGTGGGTCTCGGATCTCCTGACGCATACTGAAATAGGCAGTCCAAGTTGCCGGTAGATTGTGATCAACTTCGGCTAGAGGCCCCTGCCTGTAGTATGGTTCAGTGTCAAACACTGAGTCTTCTTGCTCGCTCTCGATGATCATGTTGTGCAAGATGACACAGCAAGTCATAATCTCCCACATTTGATTTTTGGACCAGGTCTGAGCGGGGTACCGAACAACAGCGAATCGAGATTGGAGCACACCAAATGCCCGCTCGACATCCTTTCTGCAAGCCTCCTGAACTTTCGCAAACTAGGCGTTCTTGCCTCCTGCGGCAGGGTTTGAGATCGTCTTCACAAATGTCGACCATCTCGAATAGATGCCATCTGCTAGGTAGTACCCCTTGTTGTATTGGTGCCTATTGATCTCGAAGTTCACCGGAGGAGAATGGCCCTCAACGAGCTTGGCAAAAACAGGAGAGCACTGCAGCACGTTGATGTCATTGTGAGTTCCTGGCATACCAAAGAAGGAGTGTCAAATCCAGAGGTCCTGTGTGGCTACCGCCTCAAGCACCACACTGCAACCGTCTTTGGCGCCTTTGTACATCCCCTGCCAACCAAATGGGCAATTCTTCCATTTCCAATGCATGCAGTCGATGCTTTCAAGCATCCCAGGAAATCCTCTTGCTGCATTCTGGGCTAGGATCCGAGCAGTGTCTTCCGCATTGGGTGTTCTCAAGTATTGTGGCCCAAACACTGCCACCACTGCCCGACAGAACTTGTAGTAACACTCTATGCTGGTGGACTCGGCCATGCGCCCATAGTCGTCGAGTGAATCACTGGAAGCTCCATATGCAAGCATCCTCATCGCTGTCGTGCACTTCTGAATGGAGGTGAATCCAAGAGCGCCAGTGCAATCCATCTTGCACTTGAAGTAGTTGTCGAACTCCCGGATGGAATTCACAATCCTGAGGAAGAGCTTTCGACTCATCCGATAATGGCGCCGAAATGTTTTCTCGCCATGAAGTGGAGCATCGGCGAAGTAGTCGGAGTAGAGCATGCAGTAGCCTTCGAGACGATGCCGGTTTTTTGCTTTCACCCGCCCCGGCGCCGAGCCACCTCGCCGCGGCTTTTCATTGCTCGCCAGCAGCTGGGCGAGGGCGGCGAGCATCATGAGATGCTCTTCTTCCTGGACGTTGGCCGCGGCTTCCTCCTCCAGCAGCGCGACGAGCTCTTCCTCGTCATCCGAGTGCATCGCCGAGTCAGGCAAAACGCCAAACACCTTGCGCTCGGTGGGCGTGTACCCGCCGCTAAACCGCGCCTCCGCGGCCGGAAACGGTGGCCGGAAACGCTCAGCTGCTGTGGGAGGGGCTGCCGCAGCGAAGCGCTGCTATTTTCCGGCGGGAATGGCTATCTAGCGGAGTAGGGCGGCGGTCGTCGCCGGGATATAGCTAGTGGTGGCCGAGGGCGCGGGGGGTGCGAGGCGAGTCGGGGGAAGAAAACCTTGACTTTTCCCCTCTCGGTGTGGGCCAGGTATGCTTTTCCCTAGCGCCGGAGCCCCCAACTGCTCCCCAGCGCGCCGGATTCGGCATGTGACCGCCGGGCGGAAAAAAGGTCCGAACCGGCGATTTTCGACGTCCTGGAGGCCCGACTGGGCCGTTTTTTCGGCGCCGGCGCCGAAAAAGTGGCCTGAGGGGGTCTGTTGGGGGCGCGGCTGGAGATGCCCTAAGTACATGCCCATGGCCCAGGCTTGTAGCAGGCACTAGTGGTAACTCGTAAGGTATGGTAAGGCCTTGTACAATGGGAGATGTTTAGAAAGGTGCTTAGAAAAATAAACCGGATTTTTCTAAAGCATCGATGCCTATTTTTATAGGAAAGATGCTTAGTTAATCGTCTGCCCTATACAAATAAGCACCGATGCTGAGAAAAATTCTGATTCATTTCTCTAAGCACCTCTCCTAAAAAAAGCCCTAATCTTCTTTTCTGGGGTTGTACATATCTCTGGCCAAGGAGCATGCCACGCGGTTGATTTTGGCGACCAAATTAGTGCCAAGTGGAAGTAACGCTCGTACGTGACCGCTAGCCGGTTCATTGCGAGACGTGAAAGCGGGAGAAGTGGAGGAGGCTCGAACTTTTGATGCAAATACATGGAGAAAGCGGGCTTTGAAAAAAAAGAACAAATTTAAGGCTTTTCAACGCATGATACAATTCATACTCAAAGTTCATAAATTTGTTTTTTTGCATAGGTCGCATTTTTAGCCATGCTGAGAGCACATAAAGAAAACATTATCTGCTTCTCACTGAAACAAAACAGGGAAGACACGTAACAATACTCGGTTCCAGCACAATTTTCTTTTGAAAGATCCAGCAAGACGCTGGCTTTAATATTGATAGATGGATAGCAAAATACACATGCTCAGATGCACAAGGCATTGAGTAAGGAGAGAAAGAATAAAGAAAAACAAGAACCCACCTAGGTGGATACTCTCAGGGTGGATCCCCAAGGGGGTGCTGCAAGCATTTAGCTCCGGATAAACGCCAAGACTCTAATGATCTTCTGATGGAGGCGATGACATCGTTTTTACGCTGTTGATCTTCCCCTAAAACAGTCTTCTGTTACTCTCCAACCAAATCTCCCATACAGTCAGGATGAGCGGCAACCAGCGTCGATGTGACAATCGCATCCCAAAGACTTGTTGCACTGCACACAGTGGCCCAAGATCGTGGCTTCAGAGTTTCACAACCTGCCCAGCGTCCTACCCAACGCCAAATTGCCTTAGTAATCGGACATTGCCAAAACAGCTACATCGATGATGCATATGCAAGTAGAGATAGTAAGTAGACATCCATCCAGTGCCAAGTAGATATGTACTCAAGATCAAATAATGAAACAAAAATTCGAATTTGAAACAAGACAACTTCATGGCATAGCCGACCAAGTCACCTTTAGCGAGATAGAGGCATGCTCAAGTAGTATTTGTCGACACGCAAATCCATGGAGGTTTGCTTTGAAACGACAATGATGTTCATCGTATTTAGAACCTTCCTGGCCTACCTTGAGCTTCAAATGCATCCAACTATCCATCTCTACGGCAATCACATATCTTCTTGTTATGACACATGACTCACCAATAATGTCACACAGGAGCTCGATTCCCTGATATGACCCACCAACAAACACATAGGAACCGAGAGATAAATTGAATCCACTCCGCACTTCTGATACGATAACATCTATTGTGGCCTCCACTGCATTGACAACGTGTGCTAAAGTGATGTCAACCGCGCCACAATCGCCATTAATCCGACTCGTGAATGGATGAGAAGGTGTGGTTACTTCGCAGAAGTCTGTTGCACCATCAATTAATTGTAGATCATAGTCTTCTTGCTCCCCTTTCTTGATCCTCATGTCATACTCAACTAGAAGAGGGCTGGTCATTGTGATGCCCCTCTTAGGGCCAGTCATCTCAATGAGAGAGCCCTGCAAAGCTATTATTAGTTGCGAGTAGCTCATCATCAGAAGTACTCATCTTTCTAACCAATTGACAAAGAATCACAAACAAATGATAACACAAATTCTAAACTCGCCTACAAACATAAGTCGGTTGCACATAAAACTTACTGTTAGATAAATCATGCAAAGATAATTAACAATAAACTTGCCTAATATTTGCAAAGATAACACCCTCTTTGTATAACATCGTCCAAGACACATGTATTTCTATGCAATAATCCATGCTGATAAAATAAAATCACTTAAAGTGGAGCCATCATTACCAACACCTCAAATGTTGCATGAAGATAACATTTCACTTATTGCAACAATGACGCGAAAAGGAATTTCTAGTTCATGGGCTACGATATTTGTTGCGCTCAGATCCATGTGACTGAATTAAGCGTACACTTCCAAATGAAATATACTAAAAATGACTGCATTTAGATAAAGATGCGCACCTGTCGCACCATAAGGGGATTGTCCCTGCTACGATTGACAATATAATTAAGCAATAAATCCAGATAATCCCGTGCTGCTATATATCCATACAATTGTACTGAGCTTGCATTCATAGGAACTTTAGCCAATTTTAATGAGAAAATTTGCATCATGTCACATTCAAAATGCACGCGACACCTTTTCTGGTCAGGAAAGCAATTAGTGGGGTCTGATATCCGCATTGGCTCCAATTGTGCTTCAGTCAAAAACTATATAATATTAGACAAATGCTTATCATGAATAGTATAATGATGATTTGCGTGTACATACTTGTGTTAAGTTACAGTAAAAATTTATCTAACAAAAATATTCATTTAAGAATATAACAGGATAAATACACTAGTCAAATAAGTGAGGGGAATAAAACAATGCTTCAAACAAAAAGTACAACTTTTGGGGGCCAAGTTATACGAACAGGTTTACTAAGATCCAAGCTACACAAACACATGGTAGAATTTTCATTTTATACATGACAAAATGTTCTAAAAAAGATTGAACTTACTCGTGTACCTAATAGAACTTCTCAAATCTATTCATTATCCGCATATTTCCTAATATATATGTACAATTGTATGAACACATAGGTTATGCGAAACTTATTCATCTGATTTCCAAAATTAGAGCATTTATTGCAAAGACCAAATAAAATACTCTACAAAATAAATAAATACAGATAATTTGGCCTAACTCTAACATTTACTGAAGATCAAGATGGTTCTAATACCAACAATAGTAATTGCATATAACTTTTTATATACGGTGTCAACCATAAGTTTTATTACATCATGTTAAGTTCGAGCTGGGCGGTGTTTTTTTTTTACAAACGATAGCACGAACTCTCATTCTTTTAGCATCAATCATGTGAAAAGTATAAAGTAGACATATACTCCCTCTGTTCTTATTTACCCCGCGTATTAATTTTGTGCTAAGTCAAACTTTATAATTTTTTACCAAGTTTCTAGAAAACAATATTAACATTTATAATAAAAATATATGATTTATTCAACGATGAATCTAATGGTATTGTAGATGTCGATAACATTTTCTATAAACTTGTCTAAGTTCATAGAGATTGTAGACTTCAAACAAAGCTAATACACAAAACAAATAAAAAAGAAGGGAGTACTATTTACATGAGGCATATTCATCCATGTGATTAAAAAAACAATAATTGCTAAGATAAAATATAATACTCAATAAAAACAAATAGAAAATTATGAATTTGCGGCAACTCCAACATTTGTTGAAAACCAATACAGTTATAATACGACATTAGTTATTACACATAGCTAAATTACTACATATACACTAATTATTACATTCGTCTTCCTAGTCATGATTGATCCCTAATGGAAAATGCATTTGTATAGATTAACTGAGTATATGTTGGTAGGAGTCTGAATCATAAATGAGTTCCAAGTCAAGTCACATGTTAGGCTTTCCTCTATTTGAAAAGGCGGCCACAGTTAGTTTCGGACCAATCAATAAAGAAGTTCTAGTTCTTGTTGTCTCTTCTACCCCGTTGTCTCCCTCACAGTTGATTACATGACACCCAACAACTGGCTACTCGTCGACCGAAGAGCACCCCTTGGGCATGGAATCAACCTTCGATCTAACGATCATAATAGCTTGGTATCAGATTCCATGGCTGACTGTTGGCTCGGCTGAGGATGCTTCTCAAGCAGGAGGCGACAACACCTACCTAGATCATGGCAGAAAATTGGATCATGCGGTATCAGTTGCTCTGCAAGATCGTCACACCCCAGTCCACCGTGTAGGCTTGACCACCACACCCTATTCGGTGATCCAAGCACCAGCCTTGTTGGGCTCACTACCCTCTATCACCAACCTGACGGCTCCCTCCACCACCATTGCAGCATCCACGACCACACCTCCGCTCATTTCATCTACCATGTCTCAACTGGCATACCTACAGTCCATCACGTTCCACACTACTACCACTACCACTACTCCAATCTATGCTCCAATCCACCCATAAACCTTACAACATCGTGCCACTGCCTACCCAGTACTACCAATTGCATCACATCGGCTTTTCGATACCCGCCTAGTCCACCATCGTACAAGAACCCTCTCCACTAGTAGCAACCACCATTATACCGACCTCCAAACCATCTTTGTTCTCTGTTGAATCAAGATGGTTATAATGCTAACAATAATTACTAACAGTAGAACATACTAGTTATTAGCAATTAGTACTCACACGCAATCAGATCATTAACCATACACTCGTTCATGTAATAGAGTTAATCAGCCAAAAACAAAAAGGAAAGTATGGATTTATTTGACTAATTAAAAAGATGTTTAAAAAACAACACTAACAAGTAAATATGCAGCTAAACATATTATATTTACATGAGACATTTTAAATCATTTGATTAACTATGAATTATAAACAATAATTAATAATACAAAATACAGTAGTTCGCCAAACTATATAAACTTATATGAATTTGCCCCAAGAAGAAAATTAATTGAAAACCAAGATGATTATGATGTCAACACTAAGTATTACATACACAACTAAGGATATTTTATTTAGCTAGTCCTTTCTCTTACAATATTAGCAATTAATGCTCTCACACACAAAAATGTTATAATTGACCATGCATCTTTTATTTGATATAGCTAATATTTTTTTCTTTTATTTGAGAAAATATAATACTATATAAAAATAAATATAAATTTATGAATTTACCAGCTCCAAGACTTGTTGAAACTCAAGATGATTACTGTAACACTAATTATCACATATACGACTAAACATGTTCCTTTATTTACAACCTTTTCCCCTTGCGATGTCAGCAAGTTGCGCTCACACAAAAATCTTATCACTGATCATTCATCATTTATGTGATTGAGCTAATCGACTAACTTACCATTAAAAGATATTGGAGTTCCAGGAAAACAACATAATAACTAAATACTTGGACTTCTACTCTGATAGCAACTCAATATTAATAGTTTAACACGCATCGCATGGACATAATTACCACTTATAGTGATTACTGATTATAGGAAACAAGAGTAGTGTCCAAACTATAATCATGCACTATCAATCACCAGATTTCTACATAGATATTTAAGATATGAATCCTGCGTGCAGATCTACCTCCTGCTGAGCAATTTCAGTACAACAATCAAAATATACTTTTCATATTTCAGAAAAAAAACAGCCACAAACTTTTAAAGGATAAATCATAGAAATTGTCAAATATGAGCAATATACAGGAAAGAGATTTGCATCACTTACTCTCACCGCAGTTTTTGACGCGAAATAAGTCCAGACACAGGTTCTTGTATATGGACCCATCGCGATGGCTACTATTTGTAAAGATGAAGGCTGATGGTACATCGAGCTTTTTGGTCTCCCTACTCATTTCTATTATATCCTTCCCTATGCCAACTTGCTCGCCCAGAGGATTACTCGAGGTGCAGAAAAAAGCATTGCCATAAGGGAGGTCGCCAATGGCGGAGCTTGAGGTAAGATCATGGAGGGGCAAACTCAATCACTATGGGCTAAGTTTTACCGGATAAATTGGTCTAATACAAATATATATATATATATACACATGGTTTTCAATGAGCTGGGGGGGGGGGGCACCGCCCAGGTTGGCCCCCATGAAGCTCCGCCACTGGAGGTCACTATGCCCAATCGGCTTACCCCGTTCCATTCTGCGGTGCACTGCAATATTCTTTGCCATCAGGAAGGCTTCGTAAGCAGATCTATCATCAAAGAGCAATATTAGAATCCGATTCAAATAAGATGCACACATGCTATCATGCAGGATATAAATGTAAATTAATATAGTCACTGGTTCTAACTCTGGCTCAACAGAAATATAATTTCCCACTACCGAAAAGCAGAATTCCAATTTCCCCCCACCGGATTAGGGGAGGGGCGGATAATATAATCAGCAATAAGACTTGGCCGAATACGATTCAAACGCTCAAAATTCAACGTTGGTGTCAATAGAAATTGTATAAACGCGCCGGGAGCTATGGTACAGATTCCGCCGTGAGTGAAGCATCTCGTTGCGCAAGTTCGGGAGGGCCCCACCAAGGCAAGGCAGAGCGGAGTTGAGGAGAGATGAACAGATGGTATGGGGGCAGAGGCCGAGAGGCGGCGTGGTTGAGACTTTGGAGATGAACGAGACGTCGTGGTTGAGACCTAAGCACCTGGCTACTCGGGGCATGGAAACTGGCGTCCGATCGTCGGTTATGCTCCCACGAATTTATATTCTTGTTTTCTGTTACGCTATTTGCTCGATCTAGATCTACCGGTTTTCCCTTCTACGAAGTACTAGTCGAATGCCCGTGCGTTGCCACGGAATAATAGACTTCGACATAGAGACATTAACTAAGACATCATTATAACTAAACATCGCTATAATTCTAAAAGCATACAGACATGGATCAAAACTTAGACATGTTAATTAGACAAATTATATATGTGTAGTTCTATGCAAAGACCATATGGTCACCAGAGTGATTGCATCCCGGTGGTGGCTTAGTTATGCTTTCATATATATCAGCCAATGAAAGACCTCACAGTCGCCTATGTTTGGGCTCGGTCTAGTCGCCGTCATACGCCTTACATTCTACCAAAGAAAAAACGCAAGAATCAGCAAAGCATAGCTCTAGAAAAAGGGAAAATTTTGTTTTTGTCACTCTAGATTTTGCCAATTTTCCTTATGCCACTCTAGATTTTGACATTTCACTTTTGCCACTCTTAGTTTTTGACAATTATCACAATTGTCATTCTGTGGCAAAAGCAAAATAATTTTATTTCATTTTTGCCACTCTTAGCTTTTGACAATTATCACAATTGCCACTCTGAAAATTTTGTTTTTGGCACGGGAATGACAATTGTGATAGTTCTCAAAAACTAAGAGTGGCAAAAGTGAAATGTCAAAATCTAGAGTGGCATAAGGAAAATTAGCAAAATCTAGAATGACAGAAACAAAATTTTCAGTGCAAACCTTGATACTGGATTGGACTGGGATTTAGTGTCACTGACTTTGAGTGCATCATTACATCCAAAGTCAGTTGCAGCCTTAACAAAATACGCAACATAGGTTAATTGTAGCCTTTTATTAATCTGAATAGCGAAGGTCAAGTTTTTGACATAAACAACTAAATAGAGGATTAAGTCAGCCAATTGCATATGTTCTTTAGTGCTTGCTCTCTGGAAGTCCGACCACCTTATCTGCTGCAGGAAAGGCTACCGTCATTCTTTTGTTGAGAAACATCTCACTATATTGCAATTCATGCCCTACCCCACTGGAAGTCTGGATACATGTATATAGCAACCAGATCACTGCAGGTGCTGGGAAAGTGATGGTCTATAAACCAACCTAATTACAAAGCCAGACCACAAAAGTATATTACATCTTTAGAGGAGTACTTCCTTACAGGTCCAATGTTATTAGAGATCAAGTAATTGAACATGGATAACATAGTCCATCACACAAAGATTATTGTTAGAAGGATAAACGATATAGGATGGTAAATAGCCCCCATTCAATCTGCCATAAAAATTCACAACCTAGAAAACGCTCCAACATCCTCCATGTTCGATTAACACAGCCCAGCAAACACTATCATCCTTGGTGTGAAGCTAATTTACTTGCTAATAAAATAAAACCTTACGTTAAAAAAGAACACCTTTCTTCACCATGTTCCATAGTTGTGCTAAGGAGAACGCATTTTATGCCTTTCCTCTTTTCGTTGGACCCAAACACATGCACTTTTCTGATCTATACATCCACTGAGCACATTAGAAGAATGTATCAACAGAGTTCAGAATATATGGTAGCAATTGGAATTGGATGGAGGCAAGCATCTATGATGACAAGGATGGAGCTAAGTGTACATGTACAAAGGATACCTAGTGAGCTCCTGGTTTGCTCAGCGGGAGCAATGCTGTTGGAATTTCAGATTTGTTGTCCTCGTCTCCTAAAGGAAGAAGCCGTTTGTGTCACATCCGACAGCCGTGACTGGCAAGCAAGCACATGGCCAGCAACCGACGAGGGAGGAATCAACAAGGCATGCAGAACACAAGAAGATGAAGCAGTATTATTTTCTCCATTTCAGAGATCGGCTAGAGCCTAGAAATCAATAAGAAATAATTCTGCGATAAAAAATAACAATAAATGTAGTCAGCTTATATTCACCATTTCACTGAGCGAACGAAAAACGGATCAAGCAGTACAAATAGAGGGATCACGTGACCTTGTGAACAAGACACAGGAGAAATGTGAATGATAAACTTTACTTGCACATAACAAGAGGCTCGCCAGGCCATTGTTTGCCAGACCAACCTGCGTCATCTTCCTTCCATGTGAGCGCCAAGATGTCTGCCTCGTCCTGGCCGGCAAACTTTGGCCCTCTCCCCTCGCCCGCCGATGTTCGCCACCACCATAAGACTCCAAACAAAGTATGCTAACTGTGGATAAATATATATGTGCTGTCTGTCCACCAAATTTAACCTAAGAACAGTAACATGATTGAATGGAATGCTCTAGTCAGATATAAGATGCAAGAAAGCAATCAACTAAATACCTTTTGTAGGAAACCAGAGCCACTGCATGGTGCATGCACAAGCCAATCTTTACAGCTTAGATTCAGATATCCCATGGTATGAATTTACCACTTAGTATATGTCAAACAATATTTTTTGCTTGAGAATATAAATAGGAAAAATCGTCAAACAAGTGGAGAATATAAATAGGAACATGGTCGTAGGAAGTTTCAAGAATAGTCTTATATTAGTTTAAAGAGGAAGTACATTCAAATAGGAAATTAGTGTTATAGGAAAAATGTTACACATGTGTTGTGTTCACAGGAGAAAGGTAGCACTCACCTCGCCTTCCTGATTGTGAGGGAGACAGCAGGGGCTGCAGCACCTCACTATTAGCCTCGATTATCCCCATTTCAATTAGCTAGCTACCCCGGACTGCACCTTCTCTGTCTACATTATTAGCAAGATAGGAGCAGCAGTGCAGTGTTGATGTGCTCGGGGTTATGCCGAAGAGGAGTTCCAAGGTGGGTTAAGATATAGCAGACACCGGAGTCCATGATGTTGATGATGGGCACCGAACTACTGTAATCGATGGGCGCTGGCATCCGGCATCTCAGTCTTCCAATACACCACATGGCAACTTTAGCGTTGCCAAGCGGAGGCACCTGAAAAGACAAGGATGACCACATCAGGGTGTGGCAGTATCTAGAGATCCTTGCTACCATCAAGCACAAGAAAATAAACCTTGAAGCTGCACAGACACTACTCTGGTCGAGCACAAGAAACAAAGCTTGAAGCTGCATAAATATCAACTACCTTACAGAGGCAATCTGATTAATTTAAAACCATTGTCTGAAACAATAGTGAGGAGACAAAATTATCCATTCAATTCATCAAGCAAGAACATAGGCAAAAAGTACTCACATGTCACAACCAAACTTGGGCGCCTCAAGAACATCAAGCTATCCACCATAAAGAGCCTAAGATCAACCTTCACTGCCATAGTGCCATTAGAATTAAGAATGGATCATAAAATTGCATCCCGTGAAGGTAAATCCATCACCCAAGATTCATTCCCCATGCTAGAGTTCATAATTTTTTTGCAGGCGCGTGAATCAAATCAAATGATGGCCATCAGAACAATGAACGGGTATCAATGGAGAGAGGGAAACTTGTTGGGGAACGTAGTAATTTCAAAAAAATTCCTACGCACACGCAAGATCATGATGATGCATAACAACGAGGGGGAGAGCCCGATCTACGTACCCTTGTAGATCGCAACGGAAGCGTTGACATAACATAGAGGAAGTAGTCGTACGTCTTCTTCCCGATCCGACCGATCCAAGCACCGTTACTCCGGCACCTCCGAGTTCTTAGCACACGTACAGCTCGATGACGATCCCCGGGCTCCGATCCAGCAAAGCTTCGGGGAGGAGTTCCGTCAGCACGACGGCGTGATGACGATCTTGATGTTCTACCGACGCAGGGCTTCGCCTAAGCACTACAACGATATGATCGAGGTGGAATATGGTGGCAGGGGGCACCGCACACGGCTAAGGAACGATCACGTGGATCAACTTGTGTCTATGGGGTGCCCCTGCCCCCGTATATAAAGGAGCAAGGGAGGAGGGGCGGCCGGCCTAGGAGTGGGCGCGCCAAGGGGAGTCCTACTCCCACCGGGAGTAGGACTCCTTCTTTCCTAGTCCAACTAGGAGAAGGAGGGAAAGGAGGGAAGTGGAGAAGGAAGGAAGAGGTGGGCCGCGCCCCAAATCCCTTGTCCAATTCGGACTGGGCTTGGGAGGGGCGCGCGCCACCTCCTGGCTCCTTCCCACTAAAGCCCATTAAGGCCCAATACTCTTCCCCGTATTCCCGTAACTCTCCGGTACCTCCGAAAATACCCGAATCACTCGGAACCTTTCCGATGTCCGAATATAGTCGTCCAATATATCGATCTTTACGTCTCGACCATTTCGAGACTCCTCGTCATGTCCCCGATCTCATCCGGGACTCCGAACTCCTTCGGTACATCAAAACTCATAAACTCATAATATAACTATCATCGAAACTTTAAGCGTGCGGACCCTACGGTTCGAGAACAATGTAGACATGACCGAGACACGTCTCCGGTCAATAACCAATAGCGGGACCTGGATGCCCATATTGGCTCCTACATATTCTACGAAGATCTTTATCGGTCAGACCGCATAACAACATACGTTGTTCCCTTTGTCATCGGTATGTTACTTGCCCGGGATTCGATCGTCGGTATCCAATACCTAGTTCAATATTGTTACCGGCAAGTCTCTTTACTCGTTCCGTAATACATCATCTCACAACTAACATATTAGTTGCAGTGCTTGCAAGGCTTATGTGATGAGCATTACCGAGAGGGCCCAGAGATACCTCTTCGACAATCGGAGTGACAAATCCTATTCTCGAAATACGCCAACCCAACATCTACCTTTGGAGACACCTGTAGTACTCCTTTATAATCACCCAGTTACGTTGTGACGTTTGGTAGCACCCAAAGTGTTCCTCCGGTAAACGGGAGTAGCATAATCTCATAGTCATAGGAACATGTATAAGTCATGAAGAAAGCAATAGCAACATACTAAACGATCGGGTGCTAAGCTAATGAAATGGGTCATGTCAATCAGATCATTCAACTAATGATGTGATCCCGTTAATCAAATAACAACTCTTTGTCCATGGTTAGGAAACATAACCATCTTTGATTAAATAGCTAGTCAAGTAGAGGCATACTAGTGACACTCTATTTGTCTATGTATTCACACATGTATTATGTTTTTGGTTAATACAATTCTAGCATGAATAATAAACATTTATCATGATATAAGGAAATAAATAATAACTTTATTATTGCCTCTAGGGCATATTTCCTTCAGTCTCCCACTTGCACTAGAGTCAATAATCTAGATCACATCACCATGTGATTAACATCGATAGTTCACATCATCATGTGATTAACACCCATAGTTCACATCGCCATGTGACCAATACCCAAAGGGTTTACTAGATTCAGTAATCTAGTTCACATCGCTATGTGATTAACACCCAAATAGTACTAAGGTGTGATCATGTTTTGCTTGTGAGAGAATCTTAGTCAACGGGTCTGCCACATTCAGATCCGCATGTATTTTGCAAATTTCTATGTCAACAATGCTCTGCATGGAGCTACTCTAGCTAATTGCTCCCACTTTCAATATGTATCCAGATTGAGACTTAGAGTCATCTGGATCAGTGTCAAAAACATGCATCGACGTAACCCTTTACGACGAACCTTTTTTTGTCACGTCCATAATCGAGAAACATATCCTTATTTCACTAAGGATAATTCTGACCGCTGTC
The DNA here is from genome assembly GCA_034509565.1 of Triticum monococcum. NCBI lineage: Eukaryota > Viridiplantae > Streptophyta > Magnoliopsida > Poales > Poaceae > Triticum > Triticum monococcum. Next base: position 638,657,690 of record CM067843.1, read on the forward strand.
CAGTGATCTACTCCTAGATTACTATTGTACTCCCTTGCCAAATCAATGCAGGGTATACAATAGATCTCGTACACAGCATGACATACTTTATAGAACCTATGGCCAAGGCATAGGGAATGACTTTCATTCTCTTTCTATCTTCTGCCGTGGTCGGGCTTTGAGTCTTACTCAACTTCACACCTTGTAATACAGGCAAGAACTCTTTCTTTGACTGCTCCATTTTGAACTACTTCAAAATCTTGTCAAGGTATGTACTCATTGAAAAAACTTATCAAGCGTCTTGATCTATCTCTATAGATCTTGAAGCTCAATATGTAAGCAGCTTCACCGAAGTCTTCCTTTGAAAAACTCCTTTCAAACACTCCTTTATGCTTTACAGAATAGTTCTACATTATTTTCGATCAACAATATGTCATTCACATATACTTATCAGAAATGCTGTAGTGCTCCCACTCACTTTCTTGTAAATACAGGCTTCACCGCAAGTCCGTATAAAACTATATGCTTCGATCAACTTATCAAAGCGTATATTCCAACTCCGAGATGCTTGCACCAGTCCATAGATGGATTGCTGGAGCTTGCATATTTTGTTAGCACCTTTAGGATTGACAAAACCTTCTGGTTGTATCATATACAACTCTTCTTTAAATCCATTAAGGAATGCAGTTTTGTTTATCCATTTGCCAGATTTCATAAAATTGTGGCAATTGCTAACATGATTTGGACAGACTTGAGCATCGATACAAGTGAGAAACTCTCATCGTAGTCAACACCTTGAACTTGTCGAAAACCTTTTGCGACAATTCTAGCTTTGTAGATAGTAACACTACTATCCGTGTCTGTCTTCCTCTTGAAGATCCATTTATTATCTATGGCTTGCCGATCATCGGGCAAGTCAACCAAAGTCTACACTTTGTTCTCATACATGGATCATATCTCAGATTTCATGGCCTCAAACCATTTCACGGGATCTGGGCTCATCATCGCTTCCTCATAGTTCGTAAGTTCGTCATGGTCTAGTAACATGACTTCCAGAACAGGATTACCGTACCACACTGGTGCGGATCTCACTCTGGTTTACCTACGAGATTCGGTAGTGACTTGATCTGAAGTTACATGATCATCATCATTAGCTTCCTCACTAATTGGTGTAGTAGTCACAAGAAAAGATTTTTGTGATGAACTACTTTCCAATAAGGGAGAAGGTACAATTACCTTATCAAGTTTTCTACTTTCCTCCCACTCACTTCTTTCGAGAGAAACTCCTTCTCTAGAAAGGATCCATTATAAGCAACGAATGTCTTGCCTTAGGATCTGTGATAGAAGGTGTACCCAACAGTCTCCTTTTGGGTATCCTATGAAGACATATTTCTCCGATTTGGTTTTGAGCTTATCAGGATGAAACTTTTCACATAAGTATCACAACCCCAAACTTTAAGAAACGACAACTTCGGTTTCTTGCTAAACCACAGTTCAGATTGTGTCGTCTCAACGGACTTAGATGGTGCCCCTTTTTAACGTGAATGCAGCTGTCTTTAATGCATAACCTCAAAAACGATAGTGGTAAATCGGTAAGAAACATCATAGATTTGCACTATATCTAATAAAGTACGGCTATGACGTTCGGACACACCATTATGTTGTGGTGTTCCGGGTGGCATGAATTTGTGAAACTATTCCACATTGTTTTAATTGAAGACCAAACTCGTAACTCAAATATTTGTCTCTGCGATCAGATCGTAGAAGCCTTATTTTCTTGTTACGATGATTCTTCACTCTGAAATTCTTTGAACTTTTCAAATGTTTCTGACTTATATTTCATTAAGTAGATATACTCATATCTGCTCAAATCATCTGTGAAGATCAGAAAATAATGATACCTATCGCGAGCCTCAATATTCATCGGACCACATACATCAGTATGTATGATTTCCAACAAATCTGTTGCTCGCTCCATTGTTCCGAAGAACAGAGTCTTAGTCATCTTGCCCATGAAGCATGGTTCGCAAGCATCAACTGATTCATAATCAAGTGATTCCAAAAGCCCATCAGCATGGAGTTTCTTCATGCGCTTTACACCAATATGACCTAAACGGCAGTGCTACAAATAAGTTGCACTATCATTATTAACTTTGCATCTTTTGGTTTCAATATTATGATTATGTGTATTACTATGATCGAGATCCAACGAACTATTTTCCTTGGGTGTGTAACCATATAAGGTTTTATTCATGTAAACAGAACAACAATTTATTCTCTTACTTTAAATGAATAACTGTATTACAATAAACATGATCAAATCATATTCATGCTTAACGCAAACACCAAATAACACTTATTCAGGTTCAACACTAATCCCGAAAGTATAGGGAGTGTGCGATGATGATCATATCAATCTTGGAACCACTTCCAACACACATCGTCACTTCACCCTTAACTAGTCTCAATTTATTCTGCAACTCCCGTTTCGAGTTACTAATCTTAGCAACTGAACTAGTATCAAATACTGAGGGGTTGCTATAAACACTAGTAAAGTACACATCAATAACATGTATATCAAATATACTTATGTTCACTTTGCCATCCTTCTTATCCGCCAATCACTTGGGGTAGTTCTGCTTCCAGTGACCAGTCTCTTTGCAGTAGAAGCACATAGTCTCAGGCTTAGGATCAGACTTGGGCTTCTTCTCTTGAGCAGCAACTTGCTTGCCGTTCTTCTTGAAGTTCCCCTTCTTCCCTTTGCCCTTTTCTTGAAACTAGTGGTCTTGTCAATCATCAACACTTAATGTTTTTCTTGATTTCTACCTTCGTTGATTTCAGCATCACGAAGAGCTTGGGAGTCGTTTTCGTCATCCCTTGCATACTATAGTTCATCACGAAGTTCTACTAACTTGGTCATGGTGACAAGAGAATTCTGTCAATCACTATCTTATCTGGAAGATTAACTCCCACTTGATTCAAGCGATTGTAGTACCCAGACAATCTGAGCACATGCTCACTAGTTGAGCGATTCTCCTCCATCTTTTAGCTATAGAACTTGTTGGAGACTTCATATCTTTCAACTCGGGTATTTGCTTGAAATATTAACTTCAATTCCTGGAACATCTCATATGGTCCATGACGTTCAAAACGTCTTTGAAGTCCCAATTCTAAGCCGTTAAGCATGGTGCACTAAACTATCAAGTAGTTATCATATTGAGCTAGCCAAACATTCATAACGTCTGCATCTGCTCCTGCAATAGGTCTGTCACCTAGCGGTGCATCAAGGACATAATTTTTCTGTGCAGCAATGAGGATAAACCTCATATCACGGATCCAATCCGCATCATTGCTACTAACATCTTTCAACATAGTTTTTCTCTAGGAACATATCAAAATAAACATAGGGTAGCAACAACGCGAGCTATTGATCTACAACATGATTTGCAAAATACTACCAGGACTAAGTTCATGATAAATTCAAGTTCAATTAATCATATTACTTAAGAACTCCCACTTAGATAGACATCCCTCTAATCCTCTAAGTGATCACGTGATCCAAATCAACTAAACCATGTCCGATCATCACGTGAGATGGAGTAGTTTCATTGGTGAACATCACTATGTTGATCATATCTACTATATGATTCACGCTCGACCTTTCGGTCTCCGTGTTTCGAGGCCATATCTGTATATGCCTGGCTCGTCAAGTATAACCTGAGTATTCCGCGTGTGCAACTGTTTTGCACCTGTTGTATTTGAACGTAGAGCCTATCACACCCGATCATCACGTGGTGTCTCAGCACGAAGAACTTTCGCAACGGTGCATACTCAGGGAGAACACTTCTTGATAATTTAGTGAGAGATCATCTTATAATGCTACCGTCAATCAAAGCAAGATAAGATGCATAAAAAGATAAACATCACATGCAATCAATATAAGTGATATGATATGGCCATCATCATCTTGTGCTTGTGATCTCCATCTCCGAAGCACCGTCATGATCACCATCGTCACCGGCGCGACACCTTGATCTCCATCGTAGCATCGTTGTCGTCTCGCCAATCTTATGCTTCCACGACTATCGCTACCGTTTAGTGATAAAGTAAAGCATTACATCGCGATTGCATTGCATCCAATAAAGCGACAACCATATGGCTCCTGCCAGTTGCCGATAACTCGGTTACAAAACATGATCATCTCATATAATAAAATTTAGCATCATGTCTTGACCATATCACATCACAACATGCCCTGCAAAAACAAGTTAGACGTCCTCTACTTTGTTGTTGCAAGTTTTACGTGGCTGCTACGGGCTTAAGCAAGAAACAATCTCACCTACGCATCAAAACCACAACGATAGTTTGTCAAATAGACTCCGTTTTAACCTTCGCAAGGACCGGGCGTAGCCACACTCGGTTCAACTAAAGTTGGAGAGACAGTCGCCCGCAAGCCACTTGTGTGCAAAGCACGTCGGGGTAACCGGTCTCGCGTAAGCGTATGCGTAAGGTTGGTCCGGGTCGTCTCGTCCAACAATACCGCCGAACCAAAGTATGACATGCTGGTAGGCAGTATGACTTATATCGCCCACAACTCACTTGTGTTCTACTCGTGCAAATAACATCAATCCATAAAACCTAGGCTCGGATGCCACTGTTGGGGAACGTAGTAATTTCAAAAAATTTCCTACGCACACGCAAGATCATGGTGATGCATAACAACGAGGGGGAGAGTCTGATCTACGTACCCTTGTAGATCGCAACGGAAGCGTTGACACAACGTAGAGGAAGTAGTCGTACGTCTTCTTCCCGATCCGACCGATCCAAGCACCGTTACTCCGGCACCTCCGAGTTCTTAGCACACGTACAACTCGATGACGATCCCCGGGCTCCGATCCAGCAAAGCTTCGGGGAGGAGTTCCGTCAGCACGACGGCGTGATGACGATCTTGATGTTCTACCGACGCATGGCTTTGCCTAAGCACTACAACGATATGATCGAGGTGGAATATGGTGGCAGGGGGCACCGCACACGGCTAAGGAACGATCACGTGGATCAACTTGTGTCTATGGGGTGCCCCCTGCCCCCATATATAAAGGAGCAAGGGAGGAGGGGCGGCCGGCCTAGGAGTGGGCGCGCCAAGGGGAGTCCTACTCCCACCGGGAGTAGGACTCCTTCTTTCCTAGTCCAACTAGGAGAAGGGAGGAAAGGAGGGAAGTGGAGAAGGAAGGGAGAGGTCGGCCACGCCCCAAATCCCTTGTCCAATTCGGACTGGGCTTGGGAGGGGCGCGCGCCACCTCCTGGCTCCTTCCCACTAAAGCCCATTAAGGCCCAATACTCTTCCCCGTATTCCCGTAACTCCCCGGTACCTCCAAAAATACCCGAATCACTCGGAACCTTTCCGATGTCCGAATATAGTCGTCCAATATATCGATCTTTACGTCTCGACCATTTCGAGACTCCTCATCATGTCCCCGATCTCATCCGGGACTCCGAACTCCTTTGGTACATCAAAACTCATAAACTCATAATATAACTGTCATCGAAACTTTAAGCGTGCGGACCCTACGGTTCGAGAACAATGTAGACATGACTGAGACACGTCTCCGGTCAATAACCAATAGCGGGACCTGGATGCCCATATTGGCTCCTACATATTCTACGAAGATCTTTATCGGTCAGACCGCATAACAACATACGTTGTTCCCTTTGTCATCGGTATGTTACTTGCCCGAGATTCGATCGTCGGTATCCAATACCTAGTTCAATCTCGTTACCGGCAAGTCTCTTTACTCGTTCCGTAATACATCATCTCACAACTAACATATTAGTTGCAGTGCTTGCAAGGCTTATGTGATGAGCATTACCGAGAGGGCCCAGAGATACCTCTCCGACAATCGGAGTGACAAATCCTATTCTCAAAATATGCCAACCCAACATCTACCTTTGGAGACACCTGTAGTACTCCTTTATAATCACCCAGTTACGTTGTGACGTTTGGTAGCACCCAAAGTGTTCATCCGGTAAATGGGAGTTGCATAATCTCATAGTCATAGGAACATGTATAAGTCATGAAGAAAGCAATAGCAACATACTAAACGATCGGGTGCTAAGCTAATGAAATGGGTCATGTCAATCAGATCATTCAATTAATGATGTGATCCCGTTAATCAAATAACAACTCTTTGTCCATGGTTAGGAAACATAACCATCTTTGATTAACGAGCTAGTCAAGTAGAGGCATACTAGTGACACTCTGTTTGTCTATGTATTCACACATGCATTATGTTTCCGGTTAATACAATTCTAGCATGAATAATAAACATTTATCATGATATAAGGAAATAAATAATAACTTTATTATTGCCTCTAGGGCATATTTCCTTGAAAACTCACCTACAAGAACCCGTAGATGATCTGGCGGCTTTGTTGTTGATGGGCAACACTCTTGCGGCTGATAGTGGATAGGAGTAAATAGGAGCACGCTGGGGAGAAAGAGGGCAGGGGCACGGTCGCAGGCAGCTGCTTCTCGCAGCAAAGGCGCGACATGGCTCCACAAATTGGCACGGGGCCAGCGCCGAGACGACCATGGCGGCGGCCGCCGCCGCTCGAGGTCGCGCAGTAAGGAGAGCATCTGGAACCCATCTTGGTCAAGAAGAGGCGGAAGAGCACGTAGGCGAGGACTAAATGCGAGCTGGAGGATAGATCCACCTCTACAACAGCACCAAGTTCTAGTTGGAGGAGGGGACGGGGACCTGCGGCCGGCCTTGCGGCCGAGGAACGGGGCAGCTCGAGGCACACCGTCTCTCTCGGCGGCGCAACGCAGGATATCTCGAAAAGTCGCTCGTTGTTTGGGTGTGTGGCATCCCCTGGCCGATCGTGCGGGCAGTTAGACTCCCGATTTTTTCTCCATCGTGCGTTGCGTGCATTGTGTTGGCTCCTTCCATATTTTCTAGCGATTGGTTTTCCCTTCGATTGATATTTTTCCGTGCGGGGAGATGGAGGTCGAACCATCACGATGTTCGATCCTCCTTTAATTGTAGAGATTTTCTAGCGGTTGGTTTTCCTTTTGATTGATATTTTTCCGTGCGGGAAGGTGGAGGTCGAACCATCACGACATTCGATCCTCCTTTAATAGTACAGATACTCTGTAGTGGATCATGGGCTAGTAAACTAGGCGGAAGTAGTAGCCCCAAAGAACACGCCTCTAGCGAACCCATTCCTAAGAGTATCTATCACCGGACTTTGTAAATCTGTCTCCTCAATCGATGTGTCCGCGGTCATTGACCGGACATGCCTCATATGGTCGCTTCCACATCCGCGTCCCTCTTATCTGAAACCTCAAACCCATGCAACCCATGCAACGTTATGTATAAACTATAAACACGATCAACTAGCCGGATCATCATTGCATTGCCGGACAAAAGCATAGTTCATCAAAAGTTCAACGGTGGATAGTGCAAGTTCATACTACAAATAGTTAGAACATAGGTAAAACATAAATAAAAAGGGAAAGGGTGGAGGAAATCACCATTTTCTCGCCGGCCCCTTCCCTATCCAGCCGCCGATGTAGCTGTGCCCCTCCTACATATAGGCGGCGGCGGCGGAGCTGGATGTGGAGCCGCCCGTCAGGTCAGAGTCGGAGCTGCACCTTTTGTCTAACGGCCTACGGAGCAGGCAATCCTACTCCTTCGCATGGCACACCGCCTTCACCTTTGTCGCCGCCTCCTTGTTTGCCTCGTGCCCCGACAACTCAATGGCGAGTCGGAGCGCCTTGCATTCTTACAGCAGAGGCTCCATGCATCCTTCCCACCGTCGTGGGAGAGAGGCGGAGGACCGACGTGAGGAGCACGACATCGGGATCGACCGGCACGCTAGGAATGGACCGACGCACGGACAACGCCTCCCCCGCCGCTGCCCTCCCCCTTGCCCTCTGCCACTCGTGCCTCGGACTCGGGCGCCCTCGTGTGAGCCAGCCCCGGCACAAGCACGAGGACCTAGCGGTGGTAGAGTACCACTTCTGGAGCAGAGGGTGGCGCTGGGCAGCGTACCTGAAGGAGTGGAGCGGAGCGGTCAGAGCTATGCGCCGGGTGGGACGAACCGACGACGTTGCTGATGCTGTGTCGAGGGGCGTCGGGCGCTGATGAAGTAGATCCGCAGCTGCCGGATCCACCTTGTTGGTCGAACTGCGAACACATGAACGCGACGCGGGGGGGGGGGGGCGACCTCCTCCACATCGTCGTCGGAGCCTGATTCCCTACCGAAGGTAGCGCTGCTGCGGTCTCCAGCCATTGAATGGGCTCTGAGGGGATCGAAACAGGAGTGGACAAAGAAGGGACCAATGTGGAGTTCAGATTGACTGCAGTGTAGGGTTTTCGGATGGGGATATTTATGGGGCACGTGTGGGCCAGGTTGGGCCTAGCCGATGTGACGGACACGCCCGGACTGCCTCGTATCCACTCCATATTTGAGCTGGATATGATGGGTGCCCGACAGCCCAGACGTTTGAGGACGGTTTAAGGCACCTGACTGGATCGGTTTTTCACGACCTTTAGTGACCGTGCCGTTTGTTCACACGTTTGGAAACGGTTTAAGGTGCCTAGCTGTAGATGCTCTAAGCGAACCACCTTGTCATCTGTCCGATCAACCACTCCAAAGGGAACCACCTTGTCCTCTGTGCTCAAACAGTCAATCCAAATACCGAGGAGTGGCAAGGTACAACTTTTTTGCATCCTGTATTGCTACTCCCAGTGATCTTGCCGACGAGAAGAACTCAAGATTAGGCTAACTCCACCACGCGACCCTAAATGGATGTCCGTTTTGTCTGGATTCTGTCCATCTGGGTAGGGATTTGGGGTCGTGTCCGGGCGTGTCCTGGGATGCGGTGGCCGTGCGCCCAGCGCGCGGCCGCATCTCGGCCGCATCCTGTCCGCGTATTATTTCTTTGCAAGTCCTTAACTTTATTTCATCATTCATTTTTGGTACATAAAAAATACATCATCACATTTTGACTAGTAAAGCAAGACCAAAGAAAACAAGAACCACAAGAATACATTTTAGAAGATACCCAACTTCCATAACGGTTCCCTTGAGTTGGGTTAGGGCCTTCTCGATGCACTCGTTGTTGATCTGTGGAGGAGGCTCGATCTGGCATCCTCCTTTCTTCTTCAAGCCAAAAGTCGATGTCGCTTCCTCACACCTAGTCTCGTGTCTAGCCTCTAATCTAGCAACAAGTGCACTTGTCTCGTTTACAGCCTCTATGCTAGCTAAAAGTGCACGAACATGTACTAAATTTCGCTCTATCAATATATCGATGTACTCTTCTTCCCAATACCAAAACTTGCATCCATTCTACACAACAAAATTTGAAGTTAGCACAACTAGTCAAATCTAGAGCACAAACCGAAGCTAAAAAAAGTGCATACCCCATCGTTTAAGCACTTGATGAACACCCATCCGGGATGTTCCGGCGTTGTAGACGCACGACCATCCTTGGGTAGTGGTCGCACTTAATGAGTGGCAACGGTGCGCCGGCGAGTTTTTGGGCAAGCACCGAGCCCGGCTGACCGCCATTCGTGTATCTGCCGGCGGACCACCGACGGTGCAGATCCGAGCGGCTAGAGGAGGAGCCACTGCCTGCATGTGGCCTTGCGGCCCTGCCAGGGCCTTCCGGCGAGGTGCCCGGTCAGTCCATGGCGCGGCCCGGCCTCCCACAGCCGACCGAGTTCAACACCGACCGGATCCGCCCCAAAACCGGCCGGCGGGTGCGCAAACCAGGTGACCGTGGTTGGGTAGCTCAGCGGCGCCGAGGGGAAGGGGTTGGGCGAGCTCGCGTCCGAACTGCACGGCTGCAATGGCAGCGGCAGCGAGGGGAAGAGTGGGGAAGAGTGGAGGGGGTGCGGCCGGAGGGAGGGAGGGGCGGATAGAAAAAGGCCCGCCATGTGCCACCGACGGGCGGGCCAGGGGGGGACACACGCGCAGACGACCCGCGCGTTCGCGTGGTGTCCGTTTCACCTCAAAAGTGGCGCAAACTTGGGCCACGGATGGATCGAAAGCGGACACAAAACGGACAAAAGTCTGTTTGCTCCCGCGCACTGGGCCACCTCGTTTGTCCCTTTTACCACAAACGGACGGAGCCGGACAGGATAGGGTCGCACGGTGGAGTTGGCCTTATAGTTTGGTTGCCGCTCTCACCAGCGGACACATTTTTCAAGAAAGATACGTGAGGGTAGAGCCTTCGGTTGTAAGCAAGAATGATAGCGTGCGGTTGGAGGCGCTCTTGTTTATTCAGTTGGTTGCTCTCCTGTCCCAAGTCACTCCCAAACATTCTGAATCGCCAACGCACGGGGCCAACTGTACCGAGACACTGGTCATCCTTAGAAGAGTCGTAGATAAATATGCCAGAATGGAAAAGGCACAACACAAGCATGCTTGAGCATGAAGTAGCTTCTTGTTAAAGCTTCTATGACTCGTCCGTTTTGCGAGCTGCCACTGGTTATATCTATGCACTGTTTTTCCAGCAACTATATGATAACCCACATATTGCTGGTTATATCTAAAAAAAGAAAATAAATTAAAAAAAACTATTTTTTGGGCAAAAAACATTGATGTGTGTTTCACATCTTTGTAAATTTTCGTGATGAAATCGTATTCATGAAGGTGTGAAAAAAAGTTAATGCTCCAAAATGCTTTCAAAAATTGTCTTTTTGAATCATTGATTTTCTTTTAGACCTCCATGAATGTGATTCCATCACGAAAATTTGCAAGCATGTGAAACACACATCAATGTCTATTGACAAAAAAATCATTTTTTTTAATTATTTCCATATTTTATGATTTTACTGTTCATCGAGCTCACCTAAGCTCGAGCTAAGAAACTCCATGTCCAAGAAGGCTGAGGTTTTTTAACACAAATATATGAAGAATGCACTATCCATTGATAACATCAGACATGTGACGCCACCCCCAACTTAAAAAGATGTTCTTGAAAAAATAGTAAGGTCGAACACATCCTTCAGACTGAAACTATAGAGAACAGTCTGTTGTCCCTCACATTGTCATCATCACCATGCCCAGAGGGAGGATAAGGGGGACCAGAGCAGCCATCGAGTTTCTCGTGTAGACCTGTAGATAGAACCTCATTGTAATCGCTAGAGTATCCTCTCGCCATGTACAAAAGGATTTGACGGGATAAAGCACATTGGCAGAGGCAGTGCCTCGATCCATGCTGATGACCAGACACATGTTGCCGGCCAGAACCCGGAACCTCCTCCCCCTCACCCCAAACCTCTCCTACCCCACCCCCAAGAAGGCGGTTGTGGGAACAACCAAGATCAAAAACATTGCCGTCATTGGTGGGTGAGGGGACACCGACCGATCACAAGGGGGACAAACCACCATGTCACGACATCGACCTGCCACTAAACAACTCTCACAGACCCCTCGTTGCCGCCAAGAACACGATAAAAGGGAGTTGGAGCCCAAGATACTTTATTTGATCGCCACCATCCACAATCTTTTGACAAAATTGGAAGGATTGGTGGGGGTGAATTTACGGGTTCTCATCCACTGACACAATAGTGAAATCAACGTTTCCTAATGTTTGAGGATATGATCAAGTTTTGATTTTCTTAAGAAACACAATAAAGATGCAAATTACTTGCATACACACATGTACACTGTATCTCTATGAGCACCGGCGAGAGGTTGAGCTTGCAAATTTGAGACTGGCCGAGCCATCACAAACATCTTGCAATCGACAGGAATCGTCTCGCACCAAAGAACCTAAAATAAATCAAGAAAAATGCGATCTTCCATGTCAAATCTATTACTTGAATATGAGTAAGTTGATTTCACCATAAAAAAATCTGACCATATAAGTTATGCTCAATTCGGTGTTGCCATACGCCCGCAATGCCAAGCGCAGCTAAGACCTAATCAACCGATACAACTTTCAAAAAATGTTTGAATTGTATAGTATAAACAAAGAAGATTGAGTTATATATGAGTCATTGCTCTTGTACCAAACCAGCAGGCTTACGTGTGTCAAGACTGTTCTCATAGCGTTGGCAATTTATCACATGCAATCATTGCATCTCCCGTTGTTGGATTTCAGATCTATCACAAAGATCTACCGCAGCTTCTTCTGTACAGGCTCGGAAGAAGTGAAAGTAGGGCACTCATTGTGGCATGGGAAAATATTTGTAAACCCACTAAACTAGGAGGATTACGTGTTCATCCGCTATATTTTCTCAACAACACATTGCAAATGTGTTGGTTATTGTTTCAAATGACAGGGCCTGTTGAAAGTGCAACTATCCCTAGGTGGTTTTGGTAATTCATAACAACATATAGCTCATTGAGCTAATTCTATTTCAAGATGATTATTTCAGGAAAGCTCAATGATTGGCATGGCATGGATGTGAAAGTAGAACCCTCAAAATGCTAAGGAAAAAGAATTGGCTCAAGCTCAAAAGTTCAAGACTCTTCATTTTATATTTTGGTGATCCAAGATCACATTGAGTCTTTAGGAAAAGCCAATACTATCAAGGAGGGATGAGGTGTTGCTTAATGAGCCTCTTGCTCTATGTGCTTAGTGATATGCTCCAAAATTCTCAACCACTTTTCCATATCCACAAATGACCTAAACCCTAAGCCAAACTCGGTCATACCGATTCTGTCAATCTGGCGCCACCGAGTTTCACTTGTCATTTGCCACTGCCAAACCCTAGCAATTTGGTCCTACCGATAAGGTTCTCGGTCTCACCGAGATGGGCTTGCAAACTCTCTGTTTCCCTTTCGTAACTTTTCGGTCTCACCGAAAGAGAGAATCGGTCCCACCGAGAATGCAAGGTAAACTCTATGTTTCCTTCTTGTAACGTTTCGGTCCCACCGAAAGAGCAAGTCGGTCCCACCGAGTTTGCCTGACCAACTCTCTGGTTAGCTAATTGCCAAACTCGGTCTCACCGAGATTGTGCGATCGGTCTCACCGAGATTACGTTATGCCCAAACCCTAACCGAATCGGTCCTATCGAGTTGCATCTCAGTCCCACCGAAATTCCCAACGGTCACTAGGTTTACCACTTCGGTCAGACCGAGTTTTCTGATTCGGTCCCACCGAGATTGGTAGATTGTGTGTAACGGTTGGATTTTGTGTGGAGGCTATATATACCCCTCCACCACCTCTTCATTCGAAGACAGAGCCATCAGAACACATACATCATTCCTACTCATATGTTCTGAGAAAGAACCACCTACTCATGTGTTGAGACCAAGATATTCCATTCCTACCATATGAATCTTGATCTCTAGCCTTCCCCAAGTTGCTTTCCACTCAAATCTTCTTTCCACCAGATCCAAATCCTATGAGAGAGAGTTGAGTGTTGGGGAGACTATCATTTGAAGCACAAGAGCAAGGAGTTCATCATCAATACACCATTTGTTACTTTTTGGAGAGTGGTGTCTCCTAGATTGGCTAGGTGTCACTTGGGAGCCTCCGACAAGATTGTGGAGTTGAACCAAGGAGTTTGTAAGGGCAAGGAGATCGCCTACTTCGTGAAGATCTACCGCTAGTGAGGCAAGTCCTTCGTGGGTGATGGCCATGGTGGAATAGACAAGGTTGCTTCTTCGTGGACCCTTCGTGGGTGGAGCCCTCCGTGGACTCGCGCAACCGTTACCCTCCGTGGGTTGAAGTCTCCATCAACGTGGATGTAGGATAGCACCACCTATCCGAACCACGGGAAAACATCCGTGTCTCCAATTGCGTTTGAATCCTCCAAACCCTTCCCTTTACATTCTTGCAAGTTGCTTGCTTTACTTTCCGCTGCCAATAAACTCTTTGCATGCTTGCTTGAATTGTGTGATGATTGCTTGACTTGCTCTAAGATAGCTAAAATCTGCCAAGAACTAAAATTGGGAAAAGGCTAAGTTTTTAATTGGTCAAGTAGTCTAATCACCCCCCCCCTCTAGACATACTTTCGATCCTACAAGTGGTATCAGAGCTTTGGTCTCCATTTGGCTTGATCTTCATAGCTTTTGGTGGTCATAGCCTTGGTTTCACAACCTAGGAGAGTATGGCGTCTAGCGAGGGAAATTATCACCGTAGAGGTCCTTACTTTGATGGCACTAATTTTGCTAGTTGGAAGCATAAAATGAAAATGCATATTCTTGGACATAACCCCGCCGTATGGGCTATTATTTGTGTTGGTTTGCAAGGTGAGTTCTTTGATGGGAGGGAACCAAACCGTGAAGCTACCGCGGATGAGTTGAAGATGTTGCAATACAATGCTCAAGCTTGTGATATTCTCTTCAACGGATTGTGCCCCGAAGAATTCAACAAAATCAGCCGCCTTGAGAATGCAAAGGAGATTTGGGATACTTTGATTGATATGCACGAAGGTACCGACTCCGTCAAGGAATCCAAGTTGGATGTGCTCCAAAGTCAACTTGACAAGTTCAAGATGAAGGATGGTGAAGGTGTCGCTGAAATGTACTCTAGGCTTGCTCTCATCACAAAATGAGATTGCCGGCTTAGGAAGTGAAGAGATGACTGATAGATTCATCATCAATAAGATCCTAAGAGCCTTGGATGGGAAATATGATACCGTGTGCACATTAGTCCAAATGATGCCCAACTACAAAGATCTCAAGCCAACGGAAGTAATTGGAAGGATTGTTGCTCATGAGATGTCACTCAAGGATAAAGAGGAACTTCACAATAAATCAAGTGGTGCCTACAAAGCGTCATGTGAAGCCCCCGCATCATCAAGTGAGAAACAAAACTTCAATGAAGAATTGAGCTTAATGGTGAAGAACTTCAACAAGTTCTACAAGAGTAGAAGCAAAGATAGAAGCTTCAAGTCAAGGTCCTACAATGACAAAAGATCTTCTAGTCGAGAGCGAAACTGCTATAATTGTGGAAGACCCGGACACTATTCCAATGAGTGTACGGCTCCCTACAAGAGAAGAGAAGATTCTCCAAAAAGAAGAAGCAAAGAATCTCCACCAAGAGAGAGAAGGAGTAGAGATGATCGTTATGAACGAAGATACTCACGGAGAAGCAAGGACTCGAAAAGGAAGGAAAAATCATCAAGGAGCTTTACAAAACAAAGACATCAAGCTCATGTTGGTGAATGGGTATCCGGCTCCGACTCCGACAACCACTCCGAGAGAAGTTATCACTCCGACTCCGAAGATACTCAAGATGGAGGTGTTGCCGGTCTAGCACTTGTGTCAACCAACTCCTACGACATATTTGACTCCCCAAATGAAGGAATTGGAAGATGCTTCATGGCCAAAGGTCCTAAGGTAACACACCCCGAGTACGTTGACTTTAATAGTGATGAAGATGACTAGTTAGGTGATGATGATTTGCTTGTTGACAACTCTAGTGAAGAATATTATGGTGAAACATTAATTAATCATGCTAAAACGAATGACAATGATAAGGAGAAGATTGGGGCTCTAACTAAAGAACTAAACACTCTTAAGTTAGCTCATGAAACTATCTTCGAAGATCATCGAGAACTTTTAAGAGCTCATGAGAAATTACGCTTTGAAAAGCTCAATCTTGAGCAAGAGCATGAGTTCTTAAAAGCAATCAATGATGATCTCCGCAAGAATAGTTCTTCTTACATTGCCAAGCGTTTACTATTATCCACTTACATGCCTCAAGTCAAGACTAGTAACAAGAATAAGAAAGATTCTTCCTCTAGTAGTAACAATGATCATGCTAAATCCAATATTGTTGCTTCTAGTAGTTCTCTTGATTCCACTAATGATTCTCTTAGCCAAGTTACACTTGAGCAAGAAAATAGCTTATTGAAGGGAATTATAGAGAAAGGTGTTTACAAGAGCCTTGCCGGAAGTAAGCAATTCGAGGAAATTGTGCGCAAGCAAGGAATGCACCGGAAGAATCAAGGTGTTGGTTTTGAACGAAAGTTCAATGCCAATGGAGTTGAATGGGAAGAAGATCAATACCCCAAGACAAAGTTTGTTCCTCAACAAGAGAAGTATGACACTTCTTTCAAGGGGACACAAGCTCAAGATGATCTTCCACCACAAAACTACAAGCAAAAAGGCAAGGACAAGCTTCAAGAGGAGATTGGTGCATTTGAAGAAGCTCCTAAGACCTTAGTCAAGTGGATTCCCAAGACTACTTCAAGTTCCACTACATCAAGTATGACTACAACTCCAAGGATTCCCATCAAGATGGTGTGGATCCAAAAGAAGAAGAACTAGAAAGTTCTTGAGGGTGACTCCGCCAACATACTTCACTCTTATCATTTTGGCAAGAACAAGTGCAATCAACTTCCACATCTTGCACTAGTTCAAGGAGTCACAAACCCTCTTGTTGGTAAGACAAGGGACAAGGTAACCTAAAGTTTTCATGGACATCATCTTGTGTGTGCATCACTCTATGTCTATGGATATCCTTGTTTGTTCCTTGTGGGACTAACCCATGTAGGTATTGAAAGTGCAATTCACTCAAATTGAGAGCTCCAAGTGATCTACATCAACATTGAGCATCCACATCTTCAACATCTACATGAAGTCGTCATCGACAAAACCCAAGGTTAGTTCATCCCTCTTAGGGGGGATATCACATCTAGGGGGAGCTTTACTCTAAGACTTGAGCTAAAGCAACTCTAAAGATGTGAATACAACAATGCTTTATGTAAAAGTGGTAACCCCACTTGAGCTTAAACGATGAGTATGACCTACGATCAAGTGTTCTCACTTGACTCCTAAGTCAATATACTCATATATAGATGACCTAGTCATCGCAAATTGCTTGATAGATGCTAGAATTGGTTGTGCATGCTTTGCCACATATTTCTTTTGCCATCTTATTGTGTGAGCATGTTGGTTGCATATTTTACTCATTCGAGGACATCCACTTGTTGTTTTGATTGTTTGGCTTTCTTCTTTTGCCAAGTGGATGGACAAGAATGCCTAAGAACCTCCTCTAGCTATCTATGCTTTTCTCGTCTCAAACTCTATTCATGCTGCATCACAAAACTTGATCAAGTCAAATTCAAACCACTCTGTGTGAGGAGCGCTCAGAGTCCCCGATTCGTCATAGACTTAAACTTCCAAAACCTCTTTATGAATCTCGGTCTGACCGATACACCATTTTCAGTCCTACCGAGTTCATTAAGTTGATCTAGGTTTTCGATCTCGGTGCAACCGATTTGAACTTTTCGGTCACACCGAGTTGCAATAACTGCACACAGTTTTGCATCTCGGTGCCACCAAGTTGTTCCACTCGGTCACACCGACAGGGTCGGGTTATATATAGTGACGGGCAAAATTTTGGAAATTTCCCCGAAACCTCTTCGCCCGCGCGGTAGCCTGCTCTGCCTTCGTGGTCTCCGGATCGTCTTCTCGTCGCCAGCAGCCTCCAGTCGCTGGTCTCCGCCGCCGTCAACGGATTTCTGCCCCGCCGTTGCCGCCATAGCGAGTCTCCGCCGAACTAGGGTATGGACTCGATCTTTGTGCTATTCTCCACTCTGATTCCTAGCACATTGTGATCATTATGATTCCTGCCACGATTGAAACACTCCTATCCAGTCAATGATCTCGTAGAATAGGTTTAATTCGAAAATTTTAGGGTTAGGTTTCCGCCGAAACCATCTCGGACCCACCGAGTTGAAAAACTCGGTCCCACCGATCTGGCTTTTGCCATTGCACAAGTGAAACTCGGTCTGACCGAGAATAACTTATCGGTGCGACCGATTTTGGAATTCTGTGAAACCCTAGCAGTCTCGGTGCCACCGAACTGTGACTCGGTCTGACCGAGTTCACCAGTTCTGGTGCCAAAACTGCTTCGGTGTCACCGAGTTTGAAAATCGGTAGATCCAAGATGCTTTCTGTGGAAAACTAAAACTAAGTTTTTGAATTAATCTTTTGCAAAAATCTCTGCTTTTTGTGATGCTCACCCACTCTATCTTATCCATAATCTATTCACAGGGTCAGCAGTCAGTGTGCAACATGTCTGATCAAAGTGACAGCCAGAGTGTGTCTGAGCAGCAAGTTGTGATGAGTGAGGGCACTAGCCCCTCGAGCTCTTCTGATGATGGCAGCAGGAGCAACCCCAGCAATCTGCCCAAGGCTTCCACACGTCAAAGGAAGAAGAGAACGCCTGATTCTGAGGATGAAGACTATGTGGCAGAGGAAGAGGCCACATCAAAGAGAGCTGAACCAGCTCAAGGAACCAAGCCAGTGCTGAAGATCAAAAGGCCAGCAGGCAGGCAGCCCATGTCAAAGGCTAGGGCTTCAACTGTGAAGCCTGCTCCCACTGAGCCCGTTGCTGCTGAGGGCAAGAAAAGGAAAGAGAGGGTGAAAAAGACTGTAGCCAGAGTGCTTGGGAAGGCCTCCATCATGGTCGATGAGGAGGAAGAAGAAGAAGAGGTTGCTGCACCAGCATCCAAGGCAGCCAAACTCATGGGAGATGCTATAAGGTCAGGAACAACTGCATCCAAGCCCAAGGATGCACCTAAGGCTGCATCTAAGCCTAAGAGTGCACCAAAGAGAAACACACGAAGCATCCCAGCTGCAGAAAAGAACAAGGCCCCAATGCCTGAAGCAATCGAAGAAGAGGAAGAGAGTGTCCTTAGGAAGCTCAAGCCCAAGATCCCAGACCGCAACGATGCTCATCCTGTGGCTGAGGATATGAAGCTCAGGAGAGATTCAGGGCTGAGGAAATGGAGAGAAGCAGATCCGTATGCTTCTAGGAGAAGGACTGCCATGGATTACAGATTCCATACCAAGGAGCAACAAGATTTCTATGAGACTGTTTTGCTTGACAAGAAGCCGATCGTTTGTGACATGAGATGGGTCGATTGGACCTACATCAAGGATAATGAAGAGCACTACCCCGGTGTATTTGACAGCTTTAGTGCATGTGGAGCTGCAGACTTTGTTGGGCAGAAGCTCACAAAGTGGAACGAGGAGCTGATTATGCAATTCTACTCCACAACACACTTTTATCCGGATGGCAGGATCACATGGATGTCTGAGGGTACAAGGTACCAATCTACTGTGGAAGAATGGGCGAAGTTGATCAATGCCCCAGAGGAGCAAGCTGATGACTTGGACATCTATGCCAAGAAAAAGATGGATCACAACTCCATGTCCAACATGTACAAGGAGATCCCAAATGAAGCGCTTGACACATTTAAGTTTGGCTCCATGCACTATCTGCTCTCAGGACTGCCTACGATCAACTGGATCCTTAGGCACACCCTTCTGCCCAAATCTGGAGATCACAAGATGATCAGAGGTCACGCGATCAACTTGCTTCATGTATTTGACGTGCCTCAGAAATTCAAGGTCATGAGTCTCATTGTGGAAACAATCAAGAGGACAGCTGCAGACTAGAAGAGGAGTTGTGGGTATGCCCCACAGATTCAGGAGCTCATCAACTCCAAGATGGGCACGGGCGTGTATTTATTGGATAAGGAACACCTGCCCATCCGTCCAGATTTTCAGGATAACCAAGTGGTTATGACTGAAAATGAACCCTCATCTGCACATGCACAAGCTCAGAAGGAGAAGGCGAGGAAGGAAATGAAGGAAATATGCCCTAGAGGCAATAATAAAGTTATTATTTATTTCCTTATATCATCATAAATGTTTATTATTCATGCTAGAATTGTATTAACCGGAAACATAATACATGTGTGAATACATAGACAAACAGAGTGTCACTAGTATGCCTCTACTAGACTAGCTCGTTAATCAAAGATGGTTAAGTTTCCTAACCATAAACAAAGAGTTGTCATTTGATTAACGAGGTCACATCATTAGTTGAATGATCTGATTGACATGACCCATTCCATTAGCTTAGCACCCGATCGTTTAGTGTGTTGCTATTGCTTTATTCATGACTTATACATGTTCCTATGACTATGAGATTATGCAACTCCCGTTTGCCGGAGGAACACTTTGTGTGCTACCAAACGTCACAACGTAACTGGGTGATTATAAAGGAGCTCTACAGGTGTCTCCAATGGTAGATGTTGGGTTGGCGTATTTCGAGAATAGGATTTGTCACTCCGATTGTCGGAGAGGTATCTCTGGGCCCTCTCGGTAATGCACATTACACAAGCCTTGCAAGCATTGCAACTAATGAGTTAGTTGCGGGATGATGTATTACAGAACGAGTAAAGAGACTTGCCGGTAACGAGATTGAACTAGGTATTGGATACCGACGATCGAATCTCGGGCAAGTAACATACCGATGACAAAGGGAACAACGTATGTTGTTATGCGGTCTCACCGATAAAGATCTTCGTAGAATATGCAGGAGCCAATATGGGCATCTAGGTCCCGCTATTGGTTATTGACCGGAGACGTGTCTTGGTCATATCTACATTGTTCTCGAACCGTAGGGTCCGCACGCTTAACGTTACGATGACAGTTATTATGAGTTTATGCATTTTGATGTACCGAAGGTAGTTCGGAGTCCCGGATGTGATCACGGACATGACGAGGAGTCTCGAAATGGTCGAGACATAAAGATTGATATATTGGAAGCCTATATTTGGATATCGGAAGTGTTCCGGGTAAAATCGGGATTTTACCAGATTACCGGGAGGTTACCGGAACCCCCCGGGAGCCATATGGGCCTTATTGGGCTTTAGTGGAAAGGTGAAAGGGGCTGCCATGGTGGGCTGCGCGCCTCCCCCCCTCCCCTAGTCCTATTAGGACTAGGAGAAGTGGCCGGCCACCTCTCTCTCTCTTTCCCCCTTGGGAGTCCTATTTGGAATAGGATTGGGGGGGGGGGGTCCTACTCCCGGTAGGAGTAGGACTCCTCCTGCGCCCTCCTCTTGGCCGGCCAGCCCCTCCCCCTTGGATCCTTTATATACGGGGCCAGGGGGCACCTCTAGACACACAAGTTGATCATTGAGATCGTTCCTTAGCCGTGTGCGGTGCCCCCTGCCACCATATTCCACCTCGATCATATCGTTGTAGAGCTTAGGCAAAGCCCTGCGTCGGTAGAACATCAAGATCGTCACCACACCGTCGTGCTGACGGAACTCCTCCCCGAAGCTTTGCTGGATCGGAGCCCGGGGATCGTCATCGAGCTGTACGTGTGCTAAGAACTCGGAGGTGCCGGAGTGACGGTGCTTGGATCGGTCGGATCGGGAAGAAGACGTACGACTATTTCCTCTACGTTGTGTCAACGCTTCCGTTGCGATCTACAAGGGTACGTAGATCAGACTCTCCCCTCTCGTTGCTATGCATCACCATGATCTTGCGTGTGCGTAGGAAATTTTTGAAATTACTACGTTCCCCAACAGTGGCATCCGAGCCTAGGTTTTATGGTTTGATGTTAAATGCACGAGTAGAACACAAGTGAGTTGTGGGCGATATAAGTCATACTGCCTACCAGCATGTCATACTTTGGTTCGGCGGTATTGTTGGATGAAGCGGCCCGGACCGACATTACGCGTACGCTTACGCGAGACCGGTTTCCCCGACGTGCTTTGCACATAGGTGACTTGCGGGTGACTGTTTCTCCAACTTTAGTTGAACCGAGTGTGGCTACGCCCGGTCCTTGCGAAGGTTAAAACGGAGTCAAATTGACAAACTATCGTTGTGGTTTTGATGCGTAGGTAAGAACGGTTCTTGCTCAGCCCGTAGCAGCCACGTAAAACTTGCAACAACAAAGTAGAGGACGTCTAACTTGTTTTTGCAGGGCATGTTGTGATGTGATATGGTCAAGACGTGATGAGATATAAGTTGTTGTATGAGATGATCATGTTTTGTTGGAGTTATCAGTAACTGGCAAAATCCTTATGGTTGTCTCTCTATTGCATAAGATGCAAGCGTCCAATAATTGCTTTACTTTATCGCTATGCGATAGCAATAGTTGCAAGAGCAATTGTTGGCGAGACGACCACGTGACGACACATTGATATAGATCAAGATGATGGAGATCATGGTGTCATGCCGGTGACGATATAGATCATGACAGTAGTTTGGAGATGGAGATCAAAGAAGCAAGATGATGATGGCCATATCATGTCACATATTTTGATTACATATGATGTTTATCTTTTATACATCTTATTTTTGCTTAGTTTGACGGTAGCATTTTAAGATGATCTCTCACTAAATTATCAAGAAATGTTCTCCCTGAGTATGCACCGTTGCGAAAGTTCTTCATGCTGAGACACCAAGTGATGATCGGGTGTGATAGGCTCTACGTTCAAATACAACGGGTGCAAAACAGTTGCACACGCGGAATACTCAGGTTATACTTGACGAGCCAAGCATATACAGATATGGCCTCGGAACACGGAGACCGAAAGGTCGAGCGTGAATCATATAGTAGATATGATCAACATAGTGATGTTCACCAATGAAACTACTCCATCTCACGTGATGATCGGACATGGTTTAGTTGATTTGGATCACGTGATCACTTAGAGGATTAGAGGGATGTCTATCTACGTGGGAGTTCTTAAGTAATATGATTAATTGAACTTGAATTTATCATGAACTTAGTCCTGGTAGTATTTTGCAAATCATGTTGTAGATCAATAGCTCGCGTTGTTGCTACCCTATGTTTATTTTGATATGTTCCTAGAGAAAAACTATGTTGAAAGATGTTAGTAGCAATGATGCGGATTGGATCCGTGATATGAGGTTTATCCTCATTGCTGCATAGAAAAATTATGTCCTTGATGCACCGCTAGGTGACAGACCTATTGCAGGAGCAGATGCAGACATTATGAACGTTTGGCTAGCTCAATATGATAACTACTTGATAGTTTAGTGCACCATGCTTAACGGCTTAGAATCGGGACTTCAAAGACGTTTTGAACGTCATGGACCATATGAGATGTTCCAGGAGTTGAAGTTAATATTTCAAGCAAATACCCGAGTTGAAAGATATGAAGTCTCCAACAAGTTCTATAGCTAAAAGATGGAGGAGAATCGCTCAACTAGTGAGCATGTGCTCAGATTGTCTGGGTACTACAATCACTTGAATCAAGTGGGAGTTAATCTTCCAGATAAGATAGTGATTGACAGAATTCTCTTGTCACCATGACCAAGTTAGTAGAACTTCATGATGAACTATAGTATGCAAGGGATGACGAAAACGACTCCCAAGCTCTTCGTGATGCTGAAATCAACGAAGGTAGAAATCAAGAAAAACATCAAGTGTTGATGGTTGACAAGACCACTAGTTTCAAGAAAAAGGGAAGAAGGGGAACTTCAAGAAGAACGGCAAGCAAGTTGCTGCTCAAGTGAAGAAGCCCAAGTCTGATCCTAAACCTGAGACTAAGTGCTTCTACTGCAAAGGGACTAGTCACTGGAAGCGGAACTACCCCAAGTGATTGGCAGATAAGAAGGATGGCAAAGTGAACAAAAATATATTTGATATACATGTTATTGACGTGTACTTTACTAGTGTTTATAGCAACCCCTCAGTATTTGATACTGGATCAGTTGCTAAGAGTAGTAACTAGAAACAGGAGTTGCAGAATAAACAGAGACTAGTTAAGGGTGAAGTGACGATGTGTGTTGGAAGTAGTTCCAAGATTGATATGAATATCATCGCACACTCCCTATAATTTCGGGATTAGTGTTGAACCTAAATAAGTGTTATTTGGTTTTTGCGTTGAGCATGAATATGATTTGATCATGTTTATTGCAATACGGTTATTCATTAAAGTCAGAGAATAATTGTTGTTCTGTTTACATGAATAAAACCTTTGATGATCATACACCCAATGAAACAAGTTCATTGGATCTCGATCGTAGTGATACACATATTCATGATATTGAAACCAAAAGATGCAAAGTTAACAATGATAGTGCAACTTATTTGTGGCACTGCCGTTTAGGTCATATTGGTGTAACGCGCATGAAGAAACTCCATGCTGATGGTTTTTTTGAATCACTTGATTATGAATCAGTTGATGCTTGCGAACCATGCCTCATGGGCAAGATGACTAAAACTTTGTTCCTCGGAACAATGGAGCGAGCAACAGATATGTTGGAAATCGTACATACTGATGTATGTGGTCCGATGAATATTGAGGCTTGCGACAAGTATCATTATTTTCTGATCTTCACATATGATTTGAGCAGATATGAGTATATCTACTTGATGAAACATAAGTCTGAAACATTTGAAAAGTTCAAAGAATTTCAGAGTGAAGTGAAAAATCATCGTAACAAGAAAATAAAGTTTCTATGATCTGGTCGTAGAAAAGAGTATTTGAGTTACGAGTTTGGCCTTCAGTAGGAATGATATATTGGAAGCCTATATTTGGATATCGGAAGTGTTCCGGGTAAAATCGGGATTTTATCGGATTACCGGGAGGTTACCGGAACCCCCCGGGAGCCATATGGGCCTTATTGGGCTTTAGTGGAAAGGTGAAAGGGGCTGCCATGGTGGGCTGCGCGCCTCCCCCCTCCCCTAGTCCTATTCGGACGAGGAGAGGTGGCCGGCCACCTCTCTCTCTCTTTCCCCCTTGGGAGTCCTATTTGGAATAGGATTGGGGGGAGTCCTACTCCCGGTAGGAGTAGGACTCCTCCTGCGCCCTCCTCTTGGCCGACCAGCCCCTCCCCCTTGGATCCTTTATATACGGGGGCAGGGGGCACCTCTAGACACACAAGTTGATCATTGAGATCGTTCCTTAGCCGTGTGCAGTGCCCCCTGCCACCATATTCCACCTCGATCATATCGTTGTAGAGCTTAGGCGAAGCCCTGCGTCGGTAGAACATCAAGATCGTCACCACACCGTCGTGCTGATGGAACTCCTCCCTGAAGCTTTGCTGGATCGGAGCCCGGGGATCGTCATCGAGCTGTACGTGTGCTAAGAACTCGGAGGTGCCGGAGTAACGGTGCTTGGATCGGTCGGATCAGGAAGAAGACGTACGACTACTTCCTCTACGTTGTGTCAACGCTTCCGTTGCGATCTACAAGGGTACGTAGATCAGACTCTCCCCCTCGTTGCTATGCATCACCATGATCTTGCATGTGCGTAGGAAAATTTTGAAATTACTACGTTCCCCAACAGGAAAAAGCTGCCATGATGCCTACTCAAGCAGAGGCATCTGATTACTTCTTGAAGACCAAACAAGAGCAGCTCGATTACCTGATAGCGTCCACCCTACGTATTGAGCAAGGACTTGCCACCCTACCTCAGAACTAGGCGAGCCTAGAGAGGATCATGGAACAGAGATTCTATGACATGGACATCAAGGTGACAGAAATACAGACCGCCGTGGAGGAGCTTCAGGAGGACATGAATGAGAGGAGAGGCAGGACGACAATTGATACTTTTGCCAGGGTGCCACGAGGTCCGAGGTCGTCTACACTGCCAGTTGCTGACACTGGAGCCACAACGTCTGCACCAGCTACAGCCTCCGTTCCACCAGCTCCAGCATCCACTTCAGCCTAGACTCCGACCACTTCTACTGAAGGCTTCGTCCTTGGCGTGCTTCGGACTCCACCACCACCTGAAGATCAAGCCTGAGCGTCGACTTAGCACTATGCATTTTCTAGGAACTTTTTGGTAACTTGTTGCCAAAGGGGGAGAAGATGTATAGATCATAGGCTTCGAGAGAGAGAGAGAGAGAGAGTTGCTTTTCTCTCTTGTTTTTATTTGGTGATTTTTCGAACTTTGTTTGCTTGTGTGTGAGATACTACGTCCTTATGTTTGTGAGACATCGATGATCATGTGTTTGATCATAAGCTACACTTAATGTTTGCTTAATGCTTGCTATATATTATCATTCTATCTATCGTTTGTGATCATTCACTATTCTTGGTGATGAGTGCATGTATTTCAATCTTATCATTTTTTAGCGCTCCACCAAGATGTATGTGACATGGAAGAGTAACCCATGATTCTAACTCCATGTGCATTTGCAGTCCAAAGCAAATTTTAAATATGCACAAATTTAGGGGGAGCTCTTATTTGTCACATACTTCTCAAAGCGACGATATATTTCATGCGTATTATCATTTGTCGAAGCTTTGATCTATATGTTGTCATCAATTACCAAAAAGGGGGAGATTGAAAGTGCAACTATCCCTAGGTGGTTTTGGTAATTCATAACAACATATAGCTCATTGAGCTAATTCTATTTCAAGATGATTATTTCAGGAAAGCTCAATGATTGGCATGGCATGGATGTGAAAGTGGAACCCTCAAAATGCTAAGGAAAAAGAATTGGCTCAAGCTCAAAAGTTCAAGACTCTTCATTTTATATTTTGGTGATCCAAGATCACATTGAGTCTTTAGGAAAAGCCAATACTATCAAGGAGGGATGAGGTGTTGCTTAATGAGCCTCTTGCTCTATGTGCTTAGTGATATGCTCCAAAATCCTCAACCACTTTTCCATATCCACAAATGACCTAAACCCTAAGCCAAACTCGGTCATACCGATTCTGTCAATCCGGCGCCACCGAGTTTCACTTGTCATTTGCCACTGCCAAACCCTAGCAATTCGGTCCTATCGATAAGGTTCTCGGTCTCACCGAGATGGGCTTGCAAACTCTCTGTTTCCCTTTCGTAACTTTTTGGTCTCACCGAAAGAGCGAATCGGTCCCACCGAGAATGCAAGGTAAACTCTATGTTTCCTTCTTGTAACGTTTCGGTCCCACCGAAAGAGCAAGTCGGTCCCACCGAGTTTGCCTGACCAACTCTCTGGTTAGCTAATTGCTGAACTCGGTCTCACCGAGTTTGTGCGATCGGTCTCACCGAGATTACGTTATGCCCAAACCCTAACCGAATCGGTCCTACCGAGTTGCATCTCAGTCCCACCGAAATTCCTAACGGTCACTAGGTTTACCACTTCGGTCAGACCGAGTTTTCTGATTCGGTCCCACCGAGATTGGTAGATTGTGTGGAACGGTTGGATTTTGTGTGGAGCCTATATATACCCCTCCACCACCTCTTCATTCGAAGACAGAGCCATCAGAACACATACATCATTCCTACTCATATGTTCTGAGAAAGAACCACCTACTCATGTGTTGAGACCAAGATATTCCATTCCTACCATATGAATCTTGATCTCTAGCCTTCCCCAAGTTGCTTTCCACTCAAATCTTCTTTCCACCAGATCCAAATCCTATGAGAGAGAGTTGAGTGTTGGGGAGACTATCATTTGAAGCACAAGAGCAAGGAGTTCATTATCAACACACCATTTGTTACTTCTTGGAGAGTGGTGTCTCCTAGATTGGCTAGGTGTCACTTGGGAGCCTCCGACAAGATTGTGGAGTTGAACCAAGGAGTTTGTAAGGGCAAGGAGATCGCCTACTTCGTGAAGATCTACCGCTAGTGAGGCAAGTCCTTCATGGGCGATGGCCATGGTGGAATAGACAAGGTTGCTTCTTTGTGGACCCTTCGTGGGTGGAGCCCTCCGTGGACTCGCGCAACCGTTACCCTCCGTGGGTTGAAGTCTCCATCAACGTGGATGTAGGATAGCACCACTATCCGAACCACGGGAAAACATCCGTGTCTCCAACTGCGTTTGAATCCTCCAAACCCTTCCCTTTACATTCTTGCAAGTTGCATGCTTTACTTTCCGCTGCCAATAAACTCTTTGCATGCTTGCTTGAATTGTGTGATGATTGCTTGACTTGCTCTAAGATAGCTAAAATCTGCCAAGAACTAAAATTGAGAAAAGGCTAAGTTTTTAATTGGTCAAGTAGTCTAATCACCCCCCCCCCCGTCTAGACATACTTTCGATCCTACACCTGTGAGTGCGTGGTCTAGCCTCTCGCTGCTATCTTGGATGAGGACACACAATTATTTCTCGCGTCTACCAAGTGCTTGGTTGGAAAAGGAAATCGGGTGAGCTTCTTGTTGGAAATACTACATGAGATACCGAACGCATTGTTGCAGGAATATTTTGCAACATATTTCAACGTGATTCGTTATATGAAACATGAATATTTGATGAAGTAATAATATAAAAGGCTAAAATCAGAAGTACATATAATTTATTATGTTTGAGTACTATATAGTTGTAAAATGTTTATTAAATATAAGTAACATAATATAATGAAAATTCTCATGTATGTTTGCATGTTGAGATGAGTCTTTTTTCATGCGTGTTTCATGATGAAGTGGCATGCTTGCATGTTGAGAGACATATGGCAGTGGAGGTGGGCCTTTTCTCGTGTATGTTGTGCGATGATGTGACATGCTTGCATGTTGAGAGAAATAGTTAGTAGGGGCTAGCTATTTTGATATAGACGATTTTGCAACATATTTCAATGTGATTCGTTGTATGAAACAAGAATATTTGAAGTAATAATATAAAAGGCTTGAATTAGAAATACATATAATTTATTATGTTTGAGTACTATATAGTTGTAAAATGTTTATTGAATATAAATAACATAATAGAATGAAAATTCTCATGTATGTTTTCATGTTGAGATGAGTCTTTTTTTCATGCATGTTTCATGATGAATTGGCATGCTTGCATGTCGAGAGACATATGCTAGTGGAGGTGAGCATTTTCTCATGCATGTTGTGCGATGATGTGGCATGTTTGCATGTTGAGAGAAACAGTTAGTGGGGGATTTAGATATAGAAGATGCCCTAGAGGCAATAATAATTGTATTATTTATTTCCATGTTTACAATTAAGAGTTTTTATTCTATGTTATTACTACTATGGTTCTTGTATATGTGATTCAGAGGAGAACTCATAAAGGTGTGGGAGAGGTTGGTGCACCAAGGGAGGGATACCTCCTCACCAAGTCCACTTGTCCCCTCTACCACACCTTTATATATGAGAGAGGTGCCCCCCTCCTAGCTAGAGAAAACATCAAGTCCTTGTCCCAGGCGCCCCTCCCCCCTAGTTCGTCTAGTTATTTTTATCTAGATTGAATATCCCTAATCCTCGTTATAGAGAAGCCATATGTGGTTATCTTCCTCCCTCCTCTAATTCTCCAGTGATGCTAAGCTCTGGACAACGAAGCTCTAGGGGATCACGAAGCTCGTAGGCGTGCAATCCGTAGAGAGGCCGTGTTTTCGGTCTTTTGTTCGAGGGATCATCGTGAATAGTTTGAGGGACTTCAAGAACGGTATATACTAACTCTTCTTCCATTGCAACTGTAGCGACCCGACCCGAATGGATCAAGTCTATTGTGCTCCGGTGTCATCCCTGGATCAGTAATGCTGACACCACACAGTACATCGAAGGATTTATAGCAGAGTGGCAATCACACACTTATTACATCGATGTCTTCGAAGAGAACTTATTACAATAAATATGGCTTAAGGCCATCTAATATCGATAACAGCGGAAGACTTGGAAGGTAAATGGGAACATCAACTCCAACGGCATCACTGAGTACAGAACCACGACCTAAAAGCACCTTAATCGTCGTCTGAAAAGTCTGCAACATTAACATTGCAGCCTGAAACGGGTCAGCACATGGAATATGCTGGCAAGGTAACACATAGAGAGTAATGGAATGAAACAGCTATACTATATGCATATTTGGCTGATGGAAAGCTCTATGGTTACTGTTTTGCGTAAAGCCAAATTTTCCCTACTGCAAAGGAATAGATTTATTTAACTATCATGGTGGTTGTTAAACATTGAGAATGGTTGACAGCATTCTCAATCCTAATTAAAAGTAGTCATTAAAACCCAACAATATTAATTAGAAGTAACATGTTGAGATTCACATGATATTCAAGTACTAGATACTCAAGATGTCCATAACCGGGGACACGGCTAATCATGATTAGTTTATTACACTCTGCAGAGGTTTGCGCACTTTTCCCCACAAGACTCGATCGCCTCCGTTGGTTTTCTCGCACTACTGGTGTTTGAGAAACGGATGACCGAGACACGGTCTTTCAGAAGCGCTAGCACCTTACGATGGATAGACCGGTACACCTACTTTCCCCTACATCTGCTAGTCTACCCTGTAAGAGTTCGCATGACTTAGTCAACTATGCCAAAGCCCATAATGGCTTGTGGCTGCACACGTAAGTTTCTATCATGAAAGATCTTATGATCCCTTTGAGCCTGGGTGGCGGTCCAAAATAAAACAGGCAAGTCCTGATCGACATCAGGTGCCTCAATCCAACCAGATGTGTGTTTAAGTTGCCACCTTAGATAAACCCTTAAAATTATCACACTCACATCTATCATGGATATCACTCACCCAATCCACGTCTACTAGCATAGCATGGCATAATAAGCAAACGTAGAAGTAACTCCCAAAGGTTTCACAACAAACAGGTAATAGGTACTACCTCATCTACTTCCCATCCCTCAATTTAATTAGATCCTAATCATGCAATGTGTGAGGATGGATCTAATGCAATAAAACTGGGTTGTAGAAGGGTATGATCAAAGTGTTACTTGCCTTGCTGATGATCCGCGAGTCCTAGAGATTCGAAGTAACAGGCGGCGCAATCCGGGTAATCTATCGCAGACAAACAACAAGCATACAATAAGTACTCATCTAATGCACAGGTAAAACTCGAACAAGAGATTGAACCAGAAAGTTCAACTTAAGAACTCCGGTTGCAAAGAGAGAAAGAACCGAACAAAGAAACCGAAAACAAACGGCGGAAGAAAACAACTCGGTTCTAGCAAGTTGAAACTAGGTCAAATTTTACCGTAGCAAAACTTGTTTAAGTTGATTAGTCGGAACGGCGGTTTCGAAACGAAACTCCAGTCACTTGAATCACCTGATTCCGATAAACGAGCGAGAAGATAAACTAGAAAGAAGATCGGATCTGAGATCGCGATCGCGGAATAAATCCGACGAAAAGAAAAAGAAGAACGGTTAAAAGAACGGACGTTCGTTAACCGGGAAGAATCCGGTGATCACGTTCGTTAGGACGAACGGTCCGGCGAACGGTCTCGAGGCAACTAAATCGGGAAAAGAAAACGAATCCGATCTAGGGTTTCGGAAAAGAGATCGAAACGAAAAACCGATCTAGAAAACGAATCGGAAGAGAAGAAAAGAATCGGAACGGTCTAGAAGAAAAACCGATCCAAGGGGATAAAGAAGAGGCGCGGCGCTACCTCCGGCGAGGCTCCGGCGAACGGGGCTCCGGCGGCGGTGGTGTAGGGCGGCGGCAGCGCTAGGGCAAAGGCGGCGGTGACGCAGGGCGGCGGCGCGGGCAAGGTGCGGCGGCGGCGCGGGGCAAGGCGTGGCTTGGGGCTTGGGGTTTGATGTGATGTTTAGAGGGGGGGGTGTGGGTATTTATATAGGTGAGGGGAGAGGAGACTTGGGGGAGGGGCAAGAAAAAGAGAAGGAAAAAGAGAAGGAGAGGGAGATTGAAGTCCTAGTGGGACTCCACTAGGGCGGCGGCGGCGGCTTCCTGCGCAGGCGCGCTAGGCGCGGCGCGGCGCGCGGCTTGGCCTGGCCCGGCCGGCTGCTGGGCCTTGGCCCAGGGCGCTGCGGATTTTTTTTTAAAACGGTTTCGTGCGCAGAAAAAAAAGATAGAAAAGAGAACTAAACGAACTCCAAAACTTCTAAAGTAAATTTTCCCCGACTCCTAAAATTGAGTCGAACAAAATGAACTTTTCTTCGGCCTAAAATGCAAATTTTGAAAACACGCATTTTTCCCTATCCAAATAAAAGGCAAATGAAACTCCGACAAAACCAATGATCCTCTTTTTGAAATTTGAGAAAGCTCAAATATGAAAATGACAAAATCTCCAACTCTCTCCGTGGGTCCTTGAGTTGCGTGAAATTTCTAGGATCGGCAAAATGCAAGAAAATATAATATGCATGATGATCTAGTGTATAACATTCCAAATTGAAAATTTGGGATGTTACAGCAACTCAAAGTTGGCAACGATCCGATCTAACTTTGTATGCATCTTCGAGTAAATAACAAAAAACTACCACATTACTGAAGGAAATATGCCCTAGAGGCAATAATAAAGATATTATTTATTTCCTTATATCATGATAAATGTTTATTATTCATGCTAGAATTGTATTAACCGGAAACATAATACATGTGTGAATACATAGACAAACAAAGTGTCACTAGTATGACTCTACTTGACTAGCTCGTTAATCAAAGATGGTTATGTTTCCTATGAATGATTTGATTGACATGACCCATTCCACTAGCTTAGCACCCGATCGTTTAGTATGTTGCTATTGCTTTCTTCATGACTTATACATGTTCCTATGACTATGAGATTATGTAACTCCCGTGTGTCGGAGGAACACTTTGTGTGCTACCAAACGTCACAACGTAACTGGGTGATTATAAAGGTGCTCTACAGGTGTCTCCAAAGGTACATGTTGGGTTGACGTATTTCGAGATTAGGATTTGTCACTCCGATCGTCGGAGAGGTATCTCTGGGCCCTCTCGGTAATGCACATCACTTAAGCCTTGCAAGCATTGCAACTAATGAGTTAGTTGCGGGATGATGCATTACGGAACGAGTAAAGAGACTTGCCGGTAACGAGATTGAACTAGGTATTGGATACCAACGATCGAATCTCGGGCAAGTAACATACCGATGACAAAGGGAACAACGTATGTGTTGGGGAACGTAGCAGAAATTCAAAATTTTCCTACGTGTCACCAAGATCTATCTATGGAGAGACTAGCAACGAGGGGAAGGAGAGTGCATCTACATACCCTTGTAGATCGCTAAGCGGAAGCGTTCAAGTGAACGGGGTTGATGGAGTCGTACTCGTCGTGATCCAAATCACCGATGATCCTAGTGCCGAACGGACGGCACCTCCGCGTTCAACACACGTACAGCCTGATGATGTCTCCCACGCCTTGATCCAGCAAGGAGAGAGGGAGAGGTTGAGGAAGACTCCATCCAGCAGCAGCACAACGGCGTGGTGGTGGTGGAGGAGCATGGCAATCCTGCAGGGCTTCGCCAAGCACCACGGGAGAGGAGAAGGACTTGGGAGAGGGGAGGGGCTGCACCAGAACATTGGTATGGCTGCCCTCCCACCCCCCACATATATATAGGGGCAAGGGAGAGGGGGGAGGCGCAGCCTTGGCCCTTCCTCCAAGGAAGGGTGCGGCTAGGAGGAGTCCCTCCTCCCCAAGGCACCTCGGAGGTGCCTTCCCCCCTTAGGACTCTTCCTATCCCTCATATCTTGGCGCATGGGCCTCTTGGGGCTGGTGCCCTTGGCCCATATAGGCCAAGGCGCACCCCCTACAGCCCATGTGGCCCCCGGGGCAGGTGGCCCCACCCGGTGGGCCCCCGGGACCCTTCCGGTGGTCCCGGTACAATACCGATGACCCCGAAACTTGTCCCGATGGCCGAAATAGGACTTTCTATATATAAATCTTTACCTCCGGACCATTCCGGAACTCCTCGTGACGTCCGAGATCTCATCCAGGACTCCGAACAACATTCAGTAACCACATACAAACTTCCTTTATAACCCTAGCGTCATCGAACCTTAAGTGTGTAGACCCTACGGGTTCAGGAGACATGCAGACATGACCGAGACGTTCTCCGGTCAATAACCAACAGCGGGATCTGGATACCCATGTTGGCTCCCACATGTTCCACGATGATCTCATCGGATGAACCACGATGTCAAGGACTTAATCAATCCCGTATACAATTCCCTTTGTCTATCGGTATGATACTTGCCCGAGATTCGATCGTCGGTATCCCGATACCTTGCTCAATCTTGTTACCGGCAAGTCTCTTTACTCGTTCCGTAACACATCATCCCGTGATCAACTCCTTGATCACATTGTGCACATTATGATGATGTCCTACCGAGTGGGCCCAGAGATACCTCTCCGTCACACGGAGTGACAAATCCCAGTCTCGATTCGTGCCAACCCAAGAGACACTTTCGGAGATACCCGTAGTGTACCTTTATAGCCACCCAGTTACATTGTGACGTTTGGCACACCCAAAGTATTCCTACGGTATCCAGGAGTTGCACAATCTCATGGTCTAAGGAAATGATACTTGACATTAGAAAAGCTTCAGCATACGAACTACACGATCTTGTGCTATGCTTAGGATTGGGTCTTGTCCATCACATCATTCTCCTAATGATGTGATCCCGTTATCAACGACATCCAATGTCCATGGTCAGGAAACCGTAACCATCTATTGATCAACGAGCTAGTCAACTAGAGGCTTACTAGGGACATGGTGTTGTCTATGTATCCACACATGTATCTGAGTTTCCTATCAATACAATTCTAGCATGGATAATAAACGATTATCATGAACAAGGAAATATAATAATAACCAATATATTATTGCCTCTAGGGCATATTTCCAACAGTCTCCCACTTGCACTAGAGTCAATAATCTAGTTCACACCGCCATGTGATTGACACTCACAGGTCACATCGCCATGTGACTAACACCCAAGAGTTTACTAGAGTCAGTAGTCTAGTTCACATCACTATGTGATTAACACTCAATGAGTTCTAGGTTTGATCATGTTGCTTGTGAGAGAGGTTTTAGTCAACGGGGCTGCAACATTCAGATCCGTATGTACTTCACAAATTTCTATGTCATCTAGTAGATGCAACTACTACACTACATTTGGAGCCATTTCAAATAACTACTCTACTTGGAGCTATTCCAAATTGTTGCTCCATTATACGTATCCGGTATCTCTACTCAGAGCTATCCGGATAGGTGTTAAGCTTGCATCGACGTAACTCTTTACGACGAACTCTTTTACCACCTCCATAATCGAGAAAATTCCTTAGTCCACTAGTTACTAAGGATAACTTTGACCGCTGTCCTGTGATCCATTCTTGGATCACTCATGTACCCCTTGACTGACTCATGGCAAGGCACACTTCAGGTGCGGTACACAGCATAGCATACTATAGAGCCTACATCTTAAGCATAGGGGACGACCTTCGTCCTTTCTCTCTATTCTGCCGTGGTCGAGCTTTAAGTCTTAACTTCATACCTTACAACTCAGGCAAGAACTCCTTCTTTGACTGATCCATCTTGAACACCTTCAAGATCATGTCAAGGTATGTGCTCATTTGAAAGTACCATTAAGCGTTTTGATCTATCCTTATAGATCTTGATGCTCAATGTTCAAGTGGCTTAATCCAGGCTTTCCATTGAAAAACACTTTTCAAATAACCCTATATGCTTTCCAGAAATTCTACATCATTTCTGATCTATGATATGTCGACAACATATATTCATCAGAAATTCTATAGTGCTCCCACTCACTTCTTTGGAAATACAAGTTTCTCATAAACATTGTATACACCAAAATCTTTGATCATCTCATCAAAGCATACATTCCAACTCCAAGATGCTTACTCCAGTCCTTAGAAGGATTGCTGGAGCTTTGCATACTTATTAGCATCTTTCAGGATTGACAAAACCTTCCGGTTGTATCACATACAACCTTTCCTCAAGAAAATCGTCGAGGAAACAATGTTTTGACATCCTATCTGCAAGATTTCATAAATAATGCAGTAATCGCTAATATAATTCCAACAGACTCTTAGCATCGCTACGAGTGAGAAAGTCTCACCGTAGTCAACTCCATGAACTTGTCGGAAAACATCTTAACGACAAGTCGAGCTTTCTTAATGGTGACATTTACCATCATTGTCCATCTTCCTTTTAAAATCCATATGTACCCAATAGCCTTACGACCATCAAGTAGTTCTTCCAAAGTCTACACTTTGTTTTCATATATGGATCCTCTCTCGGATTATATGGCCTCAAGCCATTTTGGAATCCAGGCCCACCATCGCTTCTCCATAGCTCGTAGGTTCATTGTTGTCTAGCAACATGACTTCCAAGACAGGATTACGTACCACTCTAAAGTAGTACGCATTCTTGTCATCCCACGAGGTTTGGTAGTGACTTGATCTGAAGTTTCATGATCACTATCATAAGCTTCCACTTCAATTGGTGTAGGTGCCACAGGAACATCTCCCTATGCCCTGTCACACACTAGTTGAAGAGACGGTTCAATAACCTCATTAAGTCTCCACCATCCTCCCACTCAATTCTTTCGAGAGAAACTTTTCCTTGAGAAAGGACCCGATTCTAGAAACAGTCCCTTATTGCTTTCGGATCTGAGACAGGAGGTATACCCAACTATTTTGGGTGTCCTATGAAGATGCATTTATCCGCTTTGGGTTCGAGCTTATCAGCCTGAAACTTTTCACATAAGCGTCGCAGCCTCAAACTTTTAAGAAATGACATCTTAGGTTTCTCTAAACCATAGTTCATATGGTGTCATCTCATCGGAATTACGTGGTGCCCTATTAAAGTGAATGTGGTTGTCTCTAATGCCTAACCCATAAACTATTGTGGTAATTCGATAAGAGACATCTTGGTATGCATCATATCCAATAGGGTGCAGTTATGATGTTCGGACACACCATCACACTATGGTGTTCCAGGATGTATCAGTTGTGAAACAATTTCCACAATGTCTTAATTCTGTGCCAAACTTGTAATTCAGATATTCATCTCTATGATCATATCATAGACATTATATCCTCTTGTCACGACGATGTTCAACTTCACTCTGAAATTACTTGAACCTTTCAATAATTCAGACTCGTGATTCATCAAGTAAATTTACTCAACATCTACTCAAATCATCTGTGAAGTAAGAACATAACGATATCCACTACATGCCTCAGCACTCATTGGACTGCACACATCAAAATGTATTACTTCCAACAAGTTGCTTTCTAGTTCCATTTTACTGAAAACGAGGCTTTCAGTCATCTTGCCCATGTGGTATGATTTGCATGTCTCAAGTGATTCAAAATCAAGTGAGTACAAACGATCCATCTATATAGAGTTTCTTCATGCATATCTACCAACAAACATGGTTCGCATGTCTCAATCCTTTCAAAAATGAGTGAGTCCAAAGATCCATCAACATGGAGCTTCTTCATGCGTTTTATACCGATATGACTTAAATGGCAGTGCCACAAGTAGGTGGTACTATCATTACTATCCTATATCTTTTGGCATGAACATGTGTATCACTACGATCGAGATTCAATAAACCATTCATTTTAGGCGTAAGACCATTGAAGGTATTATTCAAATAAACAGAGTAACTATTATTCTCTTTAAATGAATAACCGTATTGCGATAGACATAATCCAATCATGTCTATGCTCAACGCAAACACCAAATAACAATTATTTAGGTTTAACACCAATCTCGATGGTAGAGGGAGCGTGCGATGCTTGATCATATCAACATTGGAAACACTTCCAACACATATCGTCAGCTCACCTTTAGCTAGTCTCCGTTTAATCCGTAGCTTTTATTTCGAGTTACTAACACTTAGCAACCGAACCGGTATCTAATACCCTGGTGCTACTAGGAGTACTAGTAAAGTACACATTAACATAATGTATATCCAATATACTTCCATCGACAGCCTTCTCATCTACCAAGTATCTAGGGTAATTCTGCTCCAGTGGCTGTTCCCCTTATTACAGAAGCACTTAGTCTCGGGTTTGGGTTCAACCTTGGGTTTCTTCACTAGAGCAGCAGCTGAATTGCCGTTTCATGAAGTATCCCTTCTTGCCCTTGCCCTTCTTGAAACTAGTGGTTTCACCAACCATCAACAATTGATGCTCCTTCTTGATTTCTACTTTTGTGGTGTCAAACATCGCGAATATCTCAAGGATCATCATATATGTCCCTGATATAGCATAGTTTATCACGAAGCTCTAGCAGCTTGGTTGTAATGACTTCGGAGAAACATCACTATCTCATCTGGAAGATCAACTCCCACTCGATTCAAATGATTGTTGTACTCAGACAATCTGAGCACAAGCTCAACAATTGAGCTTTTCTCCCTTAGTTTGTAGGTTAAGAAAATCGTCGGAGGCCTTATACCTCTTGACGTGGGCACGAGCCTGAAATCCCAATTTCAGCCCTCGAAACATCTCATATGTTTCGCGACGTTTCAAAACGTCTTCGATGCCTCAACTCTAAACCGTTTAACTGAACTATCACCTAGTTATCAAAACGTGTATGTCAGATGTTTGCAACATCCACAGACGATGTTCGAGGTTCAGCACACTGAGCGGTGCATTAAGGACATAAGCCTTCTATGAAGCAAATGAGGACTATCCTCAGTTTACGGACCTCGTCCGCATAATTGCTACTCTCAACTTTCAACTAATTTTCTCTAGGAACATATCTAAACAGTAGAACTGAAGCGCGAGCTACGACATAATTTGCAAAGACCTTTTGACTATGTTCAGGATAATTAAGTTCATCTTATGAACTCCCACTCATATAGACATCCCTCTAGTCATCTAAGTGATTACATGATCCGAGTCAACTAGGCCGTGTCCGATCATCACGTGAGACGGACTAGTCAACGTCGGTGAACATCTTCATGTTGATCGTATCTTCTATACGACTCATGCTCGACCTTTCGGTCTTCTGTGTTCCGAGGCCATGTCTGTACACATGCTAGGCTCGTCAAGTCAACCTAAGTGTTTCGCGTGTGTAAATCTGTCTTACACCCGTTGTATGTGAACGTTAGGATCAAACACCCGATCATCACGTGGTGCTTTGAAACAACGAACTGTTGCAACGGTGCACAGTTAGGGGGAACACTTTCTTGAAATTTTAAAGAGGGATCATCTTATTTACTACCGCTGTTCTAAGCAAATAAGATGTATAAACATGATAAACATCACATGCAATCAAATAATAGTGACATGATATGGCCAATATCATATAGCTCCTTTGATCTCCATCTTGGGGCTCCATGATCATCTTGTCACCGGCATGAGACCATGATCTCCATCATCATGATCTCCATCATCGTGTCTTCTTGAAGTTGTCTCGTCAACTATTACTTCTACTACTACAGCTAACGGTTAGCAATAAAGTAAAGTAATTACATGACGTTTATGTTGACACGCAGGTCATAAATAAATAAAGACAACTCCTATGGCTCCCGCCGGTTGTCATATTCATCGACATGCAAGTCGTGATTCCTATTACAAGAACATGATCAATCTCATACATCACATATATCATTCATCACATCCTTTTGGTCATATCACATCACATAGCATACCCCGCAAAAACAAGTTAGACGTCCTCTAATTGTTGTTTGCATGTTTTACGTGGCTGCTATGGGTTTCTAGCAAGAACGTTTCTTACCTACGCAAAGACCACAACGTGATATGCCAATTGATATTTACCCTTCATAAGGACCCTTTTCATCGAATCCGATCCGACTAAAGTGGGAGAGACAGACACCCGCCAGCCACCATATGCAACTAGTGCATGTTTGTCGGTGGAACCGGTCTCACGTAAGCGTACGTGTAAGGTTGGTCCGGGCCGCTTCATCCCATAATGCCGCCGAATCAAGATTGGACTAGTAACGGTAAGCATATTGAACAAAATCAACGCCCACAACTACTTTGTGTTATACTCGTGCATAGAATCTACGCAATAGACCTAGCTCATGATGCCACTGTTGGGGAACGTAGCAGAAATTCAAAATTTTCCTACGTGTCACCAAGATCTATCTATGGAGAGACTAGCAACGAGGGGAAGGAGAGTGCATCTACATACCCTTGTAGATCGCTAAGCGGAAGCGTTCAAGTGAACGGGGTTGATGGAGTCGTACTCGTCGTGATCCAAATCATCGATGATCCTAGTGCCGAACGGACGGCACCTCCGCGTTCAACACACGTACAGCCTGATGATGTCTCCCACGCCTTGATCCAGCAAGGAGAGAGGGAGAGGTTGAGGAAGACTCCATCCAGCAGCAGCACAACGGCGTGGTGGTGGTGGAGGAGCATGGCAATCCTGCAGGGCTTCGCCAAGCACCACGGGAGAGGAGAAGGACTTGGGAGAGGGGAGGGGCTGCACCAGAACATTGGTATGGCTGCCCTCCCACCCCCCACATATATATAGGGGCAAGGGAGAGGGGGGAGGCGCAGCCTTGGCCCTTCCTCCAAGGAAGGGTGCGGCTAGGAGGAGTCCCTCCTCCCCAAGGCACCTCGGAGGTGCCTTCCCCCCTTAGGACTCTTCCTATCCCTCATATCTTGGCGCATGGGCCTCTTGGGGCTGGTGCCCTTGGCCCATATAGGCCAAGGCGCACCCCCTACAGCCCATGTGGCCCCCGGGGCAGGTGGCCCCACCCGGTGGGCCCCCGGGACCCTTCCGGTGGTCCCGGTACAATACCGATGACCCCGAAACTTGTCCCGATGGCCGAAATAGGACTTCCTATATATAAATCTTTACCTCCGTACCATTCCGGAACTCCTCGTGACATCCGGGATCTCATCCGGGACTCCGAACAACATTCGGTAACCACATACAAACTTCCTTTATAACCCTAGCGTCATCGAACCTTAAGTGTGTAGACCCTACGGGTTCGGGAGACATGCAGACATGACCGAGACGTTCTCCGGTCAATAACCAACAGCGGGATCTGGATACCCACGTTGGCTCCCACATGTTCCACGATGATCTCATCGGATGAACCACGATGTCAAGGACTTAATCAATCCCGTATACAATTCCCTTTGTCTATCGGTATGATACTTGCCCGAGATTCGATCGTCGGTATCCCGATACCTTGCTCAATCTCGTTACCGGCAAGTCTCTTTACTCGTTCTGTAACACATCATCCCGTGATCAACTCCTTGATCACATTGTGCACATTATGATGATGTCCTACCGAGTGGGCCCAGAGATACCTCTCCGTCACACGGAGTGACAAATCCCAGTCTCGATTCGTGCCAACCCAACAGACACTTTCGGAGATACCCGTAGTGTACCTTTATAGCCACCCAGTTACGTTGTGACGTTTGGCGCACCCAAAGTATTCCTACGGTATCCGGGAGTTGCACAATCTCATGGTCTAAGGAAATGATACTTGACATTAGAAAAGCTTCAGCATACGAACTACACGATCTTGTGCTATGCTTAGGATTGGGTCTTGTCCATCACATCATTCTCCTAATGATGTGATCCCGTTATCAACGACATCCAATGTCCATGGTCAGGAAACCGTAACCATCTATTGATCAACGAGCTAGTCAACTAGAGGCTTACTAGGGACATGGTGTTGTCTATGTATCCACACATGTATCTGAGTTTCCTATCAATACAATTCTAGCACGGATAATAAACGATTATCATGAACAAGGAAATATAATAATAACCAATTTATTATTGCCTCTAGGGCATATTTCCAACAGTATGTTGTTTTGTGGTCTGACCGATAAAGATCTTCGTAGAATATGTAGGAGCCAATATGGGCATCCAGGTCCCACTGTTGGTTATTGACCGGAGACGTGTCTCGGTCATGTTTACATTGTTCTCGAACCGTAGGGTCCGCAGGCTTAAAGTTACGATGACAGTTTCATTATGAGTTTATGTATTTTGATGTACGGAAGGTTGTTCGGAGTACCGGATGTGATTACGGACATGACGAGGAGTCTCGAAATGGTCGAGACATAAAGATTGATATATTGGACGACTATATTCGGACACCAGAAGTGTTCCGGGGAAGTTTCGGATAAAACCGGAGAACCGGGGGTTACCGGAACCCCCCGGGGGGGTTAATGGGCCTCATGGGCCTAAAGTGGAGAAGAGGAAAGGCAGCCAGGGCAGGCCGCGCGCCCCCTCTCCCCCTAGTCCGAATTGGACAAGGAGGGAGGGGCGGCGCCCCCCTTTCCTTCCTCTCCTCTCTCCCTTCCTTCCCCCTCTCCTACTTGGACAAGGAAAGAGAGGGGAGTCCTACTCCCAGTAGGAGTAGGACTCCTCCTGCGCGCCTCCTACTAGGGCCGGCCGCACCCCCCCTGGCTCCTTTATATACGGGGGCAAGGGGGCACCCTAGGACACACAAGTTGATCTTCGTGATCGTTCCTTAGCCGTGTGCGGTGCCCCCCTCCACAATATTACACCTCGATCATATTGTAGCGGTGCTTAGGCGAAGCCCTACGACGGTTAAACATCAAGATAGTCACCACGCCGTCGTGCTGACGAAACTCCTCCCCGAAGCTTTGCTGGATCGGACCCCGAGGTGCGTCATCGAGCTGTACGTGTGTCAAGAACTCGGAGGTGCCGGAGTAACGGTGCTTGGATCGGTTGGACCGGGAAGACGTACGACTACTTCCTCTATGTTGCGTCAACGCTTCCGCGTCGATCTACAAGGGTACGTAGATCACACTCTCCCCTCCCGTTGCTATGCATCACCATGATCTTGCGTGTGCGTAGGAAATTTTTTGAAATCACTACGTTCCCCAACAGTGGTATCAGAGCCTAGGTTTTATGGTTTGATGTTATTTGCACGAGTAGAACACAAGTGAGTTCTAGGCGATATAAGTCATACTGCCTACCAGCATGTCATACTTTGGTTCAGCAGTATTGTTGGATGAAGCGGCCCGGACCGACATTACGCGTACGCTTACGCGAGACTGGTTCTACCGCCGTGCTTTGCACACAGGTGGCTGGCGGGTGTCAGTTTCTCTAACTTTAGTTGAACCAAGTGTGGCTACGCCCGGTCCTTGCGAAGGTTAAAACGGCATCAACTTGACAAACTATCGTTGTGGTTTTGATGCGTAGGTAAGATTGGTTCTTGCTTAAGCCCGTAGCAGCCACGTAAAACTTGCAACAAACAAAGTAGAGGACGTCTAACTTGTTTTTGCAGGGTGTGTTGTGATGTGATATGGTCAAGACATGATGCTGAATTTTATTGTATGAGATGATCATGTTTTGTAACCGAGTTATCGGCAACTGGCAGGAGCCATATGGTTGTCGCTTTATTGTATGCAATGCAATCGCGCTCTAATGCTTTACTTTATCAGTAAGCGGTAGCGATAGTCGTGGAAGCATAAGATTGGCGAGACGACAACGACGCGACAATGGAGATCAAGGTGTCACGCCGGTGACGATGGTGATCATGACGGTGCTTCGGAGATGGAGATCACAGGCACAAGATGATGATGGCCATATCATATCACTTATATTGATTGCATGTGATGTTTATCTTTTATGCATCTTATCTTGCTTTGTTTGACGGTAGCATTATAAGATGATCTCTCACTAAATTATCAAGAAGTGTTCTCCCTGAGTATGCACCGTTGCGAAAGTTCTTCGTGCTGAGACACCACGTGATGATCGGGTGTGATAGGCTCTGTCGGGGAACGTAGTAATTTCGAAAATTTTCCTACGCACACGCAAGACCATGGTGATGCATGGCAACGAGGGAGAGAGTCTGATCTACGTACCCTTGTAGATCGCAACGGAAGCGTTGACACAATGTAGAGGAAGTAGTCGTATGTCTTCTTCCCGATCCGACCGATCCAAGCACCGTTACTCCGGCACCTCCGAGTTCTTAGCACACGTTCAGCTCGATGACGATCCTCGGGCTCCGATCCAGCAAAGCGTCGAGGAAGAGTTTCGTCAGCACGACGGCGTGGTGACGATGTTGATGTACTACCGACGCAGGGCTTCGCCTAAGCTCTACAACGATATGACCGAGGTGGAATTTGGTGGCAGGGGGCACCGCACACGGCTAAGGAACGATCAACAATGATCAACTTGTGTGTCTTGGGGTGTCCCCTGCCCTCGTATATAAAGGGGAAAAGGGGGAGAGGTGCGGTCGGCCCCTTGGTGCGCCAGGAGGAGTCCTACTCCTACCGGGAGTAGGACTCCCCCCCTCCAATCCTATTCCAACTAGGATTCTCCAAAGAGAAGAGAGAAAGAGGGGGGCCGGCCCCTTCTCCTAGTCCTAATAGGACTAGGGAAGGGGGGAGGTGCGCAGCCCTTGTGGGCAGCCCTCTCACCTTTCCACTAAGGCCCATGTAGGCCCATTTGGCTCCCGGGGGGTTCCGGTAACCCTCCCAGTAATCCGGTAAAATCCCGATTTTACCCGGAACACTTCCGATGTCCAAACATAGGCTTCCAATATATCAATCTTTACGTCTCGACTATTTCGAGACTCCTCGTCATGTCCGTGACCACATCCGGGACTCCGAACAACCTTCGGTACATCAAAATGCATAAACTCATAATAACTGTCATCGTAACGTT
Organism: Triticum monococcum; assembly: GCA_034509565.1. NCBI lineage: Eukaryota > Viridiplantae > Streptophyta > Magnoliopsida > Poales > Poaceae > Triticum > Triticum monococcum. The sequence continues at coordinate 638,701,690 of CM067843.1, forward strand.
AAGCGTGCGGACCCTACGATTCGAGAACAATGTAGACATGACCGAGACATGTCTCCGGCCAATAACCAATAGCGGGACCTGGATGCCCATATTGGCTCCTACATATTCTACGAAGATCTTTATCGGTCAGACCGCATAACAACATACGTTGTTCCCTTTGTCATCGGTATGTTACTTGCCCGAGATTCGATCGTCGGTATCCAATACCTAGTTCAATCTCGTTACTGGCAAGTCTCTTTACTCGTTCCGTAATACATCATCTCATAACTAACATCTTTAGTTATTATGCTTGCAAGGCTTATGTGATGTGTATTACCGAGAGGGCCCAGAGATACCTCTCCGACAATCGGAGTGACAAATCCGAATCTCGAAATACGCCAACCCAACATCTACCATTGGAGACACCTGTAGTACTCCTTTATAATCACCCAGTTACGTTGTGACGTTTGGTAGTACCCAAAGTGTCCCTCCGGTAAACGGGAGTTGCATAATCTCATAGTTATAGGAACATGTATAAGTCATGAAGAAAGCAATAGCAACATACTAAACGATCGGGTGCTAAGCTAATGGAATGGGTCATGTCAATCAGATCATTCAACTAATGATGTGACCTCGTTAATCAAATAACAACTCTTTGTTCATGGTTAGGAAACATAACCATCTTTGATTAACGAGCTAGTCAAGTAGAGGCATACTAGTGACACTCTGTTGGTCTATGTATTCACACATGTATTATGTTTCCGGTTAATACAATTCTAGCATGAATAATAAACATTTATCATGATATAAGGAAATAAATAATAACTTTATTATTGCCTCTAGGGCATATTTCCTTCAGTCTCCCACTTGCACTAGAGTCAATAATCTAGATTACACAGTAATGATTCTAACACCCATGGAGCCTTGGTGCTGATCATGTTTTGCTCGTGGAAGAGGCTTAGTCAACGGGTCTGCAACATTCAGATCCGTATGTATCTTGCAAATCTCTATGTCTCCCACCTGGACTAAATCCCGGATGGAGTTGAAGCGTCTCTTGATGTGTTTGGTCCTTTTGTGAAATCTGGATTCCTTTGCCAAAGCAATTGCACCAGTATTGTCACAAAAGATTTTCATTGGACCCGATGCACTAGGTATGACACCTAGATCGGATATGAACTCCTTCATCCAGACTCCTTCGTTTGCTGCTTCCGAAGCAGCTATGTACTCCGCTTCACATGTAGATCCCGCTACGACGCTTTGTTTAGAACTGCACCAACTGACAGCTCCACCGTTTAAAGTAAACAAGTATCCGGTTTGCGATTTAGAATCGTCCGGATCAGTGTCAAAGCTTGCATCAATGTAACCTCTTACGGTGAGCTCTTTGTCACCTCCATATACGAGAAACATATCCCTAGTCCTTTTCAGGTATTTCAGGATGTTCTTGACCGCTGTCCAGTGATCCACTCCTGGATTACTTTGGTACCTCCCTGCTAAACTTATAGCAAGGCACACATCAGGTCTGGTACACAGCATTGCATACATGATAGAGCCTATGGCTGAAGCATAGGGAACATCTTTCATTTTCTCTCTATCTTCTGCAGTGGTCGGGCATTGAGTCTGACTCAACTTCACACCTTGTAACACAGGCAAGAACCCTTTCTTTGCTTGATCCATTTTGAACTTCTTCAAAATCTTGTCAAGGTATGTGCTTTGTGAAAGTCCAATTAAGCGTCTTGATCTATCTCTATAGATCTTTATGCCTAATATGTAAGTAGCTTCCCCGAGGTCTTTCATCGAAAAACTTTTATTCAAGTATCCCTTTATGCTATCCAGAAATTCTATATCATTTCCAATCAGCAATATGTCATCCACATATAATATCAGAAATGCTACAGAGCTCCCACTCACTTTCTTGTAAATACAAGCTTCTCCAAAAGTCTGTATAAAGCCAAATGCTTTGATCACACTATCAAAGCGTTTATTCCAACTCCGAGATGCTTGCACCAGTCCATAAATGGATCACTGGAGTTTGCATACTTTGTTAGCTCCCTTTGGGTCGACAAAACCTTCTGGTTGCATCATATACAACTCTTCTTCCAGAAATCCATTCAGGAATGCAGTTTTGACATCCATCTGCCATATTTCATAATCATAAAATGCGGCAATTGCTAACATGATCCTGACGGATTTAAGCATCGCTACGGGTGAGAAGGTCTCATCGTAGTCAACCCCTTGAACTTGTCGAAAACCTTTTGCGACAAGTCGAGCTTTATAGACAGTAACATTACCGTCAGCGTCAGTCTTTTTCTTGAAGATCCATTTATTCTCAATTGCTTGCCGATCATCGGGCAAGTCAACCAAAGTCCATACTTTGTTCTCATACATGGATCCCATCTCAGATTTCATGGCCTCAAGCCACTTTGCGGAATCTGGGCTCACCATCGCTTCTTCATAGTTCGTAGGTTCATCATGATCTAGTAGCATGACTTCCAGAACTGGATTACCGTACCACTCTGGTGCGGATCTCACTCTGGTTGATCTACGTGGTTCAGTAGTATCTTGTCCTGAAGTTTCATGATCATCAACATTAGCTTCCTCACTAATTGGTATAGGTGTTGCAGAAACAGTTTTCTGTGATGTACTATTTTCCAATAAGGGAGCAAGTACAGTTACCTTGTCAAGTTCCACTTTCCTCCCACTCACTTCTTTCGAGAGAAACTCCTTCTCTAGAAATGATCCATTCTTAGCAACGAATGTCTTGCCTTCGGATCTGTGATAGAAGGTATACCCAACAGTTTCCTTTGGGTATCCTATGAAGACACATTTCTCCGCTTTGGGTTCGAGCTTATCAGGTTGAAGCTTTTTCACATAAGCATCGCAGCCCCAAACTTTAAGAAACGACAACTTTGGTTTCTTGCCAAACCATAGTTCATAAGGTGTCGTCTCAACGGATTTTGATGGTGCCCTATTTAACGTGAATGCGGCCGTCTCTAAAGTATAACCCCAAAACGATAGCGGTAAAACAGTAAGAGACATCATAGATCGCACCATATCTAGTAAAGTACGATTACGACGTTCGGACACACCATTACGCTGTGGTGTTCCGGGTGGCGTGAGTTGCGAAACTATTCCACAATTTTTCAAATGTACACCAAACTTGTAACTCAAATATTCTCCTCCACGATCAGATCGTAGAAACTTTATTTTCTTGTTACGATGATTTTCAACTTCACTCTGAAATTCCTTGAACTTTTCAAATGTTTCAGACTTATGTTTCATTAAGTAGATATATCCATATCTGCTTAAATCATCTGTGAAGGTGAGAAAATAACGATATCCGCCACGAGCCTCAATATTCATCGGACCACATACATCGGTATGTATGATTTCCAATAAATCTGTTGCTCTCTCCATAGTACCGGAGAAGGGTGTTTTAGTCATCTTGCCTATGAGGCACGGTTCGCAAGTACCAAGTGATTCATAATCAAGTGGTTCCAAAAGCCCATCAGTATGGAGTTTCTTCATGCGCTTTACACCGATATGACCTAAACGGTAGTGCCACAAATAAGTTGCACTATCATTATCAACTCTGCATCTTTTGGCTTCTACATTATGAATATGTGTATCACTACTATCGAGATTCAATAAGAATACACCACTCTTCAAAGGTGCATGACCATAAAAGATATTACTCATATAAATAGAACAACCATTATTCTCTGATTTAAATGAATAACCGTCTCGCATTAAACAAGATCCAGATATAATGTTCATGCTCAACGCTGGCACCAAATAACAATTATTTAGGTCTAATATTAATCCCGAAGGTAGATGTAGAGGTAGCGTGCCGACCGCGATCACATCGACTTTGGAACCGTTTCCCACGCGCATCGTCACCTCGTCCTTTGCTAGCGTCCGCTTATTCCGTAGTCCCTGTTTCGAGTTGCAAATATTAGCAACAGAACAAGTATCAATTACCCAGGTGCTACTGCGAGCTCTAGTAAGGTACACATCAATAACATGTATATCACATATACCTTTGTTCACCTTGCCATCCTTCTTATCCGCCAAATACTTGGGGCAGTTCCGCTTCCAGTGACCAGTCTGCTTGCAGTAGAAGCACTCAGTTTCAGGCTTAGGTCCAGACTTGGGTTTCTTCTCCTGAGCAGCAACTTGCTTGCTGTTCTTCTTGAAGTTCCCCTTCTTCTTCCCTTTGCCCTTTTTCTTGAAACTAGTGGTTTTGTTAACCATCAACACTTGATGCTCCTTCTTGATTTCTACCTCCGCAGCTTTCAGCATTGCGAAGAGCTCGGGAATAGTCTTGTTCATCCCTTGCATATTATAGTTCATCACGAAGCTCTTGTAGCTTCGTGGCAGTGATTGGAGAATTCTGTCAATGACGCAATCATCTGGAAGATTAACTCCCATCTGAATCAAGTGATTATTATACCCAGACATTTTGAGTATATGCTCACTGACAGAACTGTTCTCCTCCATCTTGCAGCTATAGAACTTATTGGAGACTTCATATCTCTCAATTCGGGCATTTGCTTGAAATATTAACTTCAACTCCTGGAACATCTCATATGCTCCATGACGCTCAAAACGTCGTTGAAGTCCCGATTCTAAGCCGTAAAGCATGGCACACTGAACTATCGAGTAGTCATCAGCTTTGCTCTGCCAGACGTTCATAACATCTGGTGTTGCTCCAGCAGCAGGCCTGGCACCTAGCGGTGCTTCCAGGACGTAATTCTTCTGTGCAGCAATGAGGATAATCCTCAGGTTACGGACCCAGTCCGTGTAATTGCTACCATCAACTTTCAACTTTGCTTTCTCAAGGAACGCATTAAAATTCAACGGAACAACAGCACGAGCCATCTATCTACAATCAACATAAACAAGCAAGATACTATCAGGTACTAAGTTCATGATAAGTTTAAGTTCAGTTAATCAAATTACTTAGGAACTCCCACTTAGATAGACATCCCTCTAATCCTCTAAGTGATCACGTGATCCAAATCAACTAAACCATAACCGATCATCACGTGAGATGGAGTAGTTTTCAATGGTGAACATCGTCATATTGATCATATCTACTATATGATTCACGCTCGACCTTTCGGTCTCTGTGTTCCGAGGCCATATCTGCATATGCTAGGCTCGTCAAGTTTAACCTGAGTTTTCTGCGTGTGCAAAACTGGCTTGCACCCGTTGTAGATGGACATAGAGCTTATCACACCCGATCATCACGTGGTGTCTGGGCACGACGAACTTTGGCAACGGTGCATACTCAGGGAGAACACTTATTGATAATTTAGTGAGAGATCATCTTATAATGCTACCGTCAATCAAAGCAAGATAAGATGCATAAAAGGATAAACATCACATGCAATCAATATAAGTGATATGATATGGCCATCATCATCTTGTGCTTGTGATCTCCATCTCCGAAGCACCGTCATGATCACCATCGTCACCGGCGCGACACCTTGATCTCTATCGTAGCATCGTTGTCGTCTCGCCAATCTTATGCTTCCACGACTATCACTACCGCTTAGTAATAAAGTAAAGCATTACATCGCGATTGCATTGCATACAATAAAGCGACAACCATATGGCTCCTGCCAGTTGCCGATAACTTGGTTACAAAACATGATCATCTCATACAATAAAATCAGCATCATGCCTTGACCATATCACATCATAACATGCCCTGCAAAAACAAGTTAGACGTCCTCTACTTTGTTGTTGCAAGTTTTACGTGGCTGCTACGGGCTTAAGTAAGAACTCATCTCACCTACGCATCAAAACCACAACGATAGTTTGTCAAATAGACTCTGTTTTAACCTTCTCAAGGACCGGGCGTAGCCACACTTGGTTCAACTAAAGTTGGAGAGACAGTCTTCCGCAAGCCATCTGTGTGCAAAGCACGTCGAGGGAACCGGTCTCGCGTAAGAGTACGCGTAAGGTTGGTCCGGATCGTCTTGTCCAACAATACCGCCGAACCAAAGTATGACATGCTGGTAGGCAGTATGACTTGTATCGCCCACAACTCACTTGTGTTCTACTCGTGCAAATAACATCAAACCATAAAACCTAGGCTCGGATGCCACTGTCGGGGAACGTAGTAATTTCGAAATTTTTCCTACGCACACGCAAGATCATGGTGATGCATAGCAAGGAGGGAGAGAGTCTGATCTACGTACCCTTGTAGATCGCAACGGAAGCGTTGACACAACGTAGAGGAAGTAGTCGTACGTCTTCTTCCCGATCCGACCGATCCAAGCACCGTTACTCCGGCACCTCCGAGTTCTTAGCACACGTTCAGCTCGATGACGATCCTCGGGCTCCGATCCAGCAAAGCGTCGAGGAAGAGTTTCGTCAGCACGACGGCGTGGTGAAGATCTTGATGTACTACCGACGCAGGGCTTCGCCTAAGCTCTACAACGATATGACCGAGGTGGAATTTGGTGGCAGGGGGCACCGCACACGGCTAAGGAACGATCAACAATGATCAACTTGCGTGTCTTGGGGTGTCCCCTGCCCCCGTATATAAAGGGGCAAAGGGGGAGAGGTGCGGCCGGCCCCTTGGTGCGCCAGGAGGAGTCCTACTCCTACCGGGAGTAGGACTCCCCCCCTCCAATCCTATTCCAACTAGGATTCTCCAAAGAGAAGAGAGAAAGAGGGGGGCCGGCCCCTTCTCCTAGTCCTAATAGGACTAGGGAAGGGGGGGAGGTGCGCAGCCCTTGTGGGCAGCCCTCTCACCTTTCCACTAAGGCCCATGTAGGCCCATTTGGCTCCCGGGGGGTTCCGGTAACCCTCCCGGTAATCCTGTAAAATCCCGATTTTACCCGGAACACTTCCGATGTCCAAACATAGGCTTCCAATATATCAATCTTTACGTCTCGACCATTTCGAGACTCCTCGTCATGTCCGTGATCACATCCGGGACTCCGAACAACCTTCAGTACATCAAAATGCATAAACTCATAATAACTGTCATCGTAACGTTAAGCGTGCGGACCCTACGGTTCGAGAACAATGTAGACATGACCGAGACATGTCTCCGGTCAATAACCAATAGCGGGACCTGGATGCCCATATTGGCTCCTACATATTCTACGAAGATCTTTATCGGTCAGACCGCATAACAACATACGTTGTTCCCTTTGTCATCGGTATGTTACTTGCCCGAGATTCGATCGTCGGTATCCAATACCTAGTTCAATCTCGTTACTGGCAAGTCTCTTTACTCGTTTCGTAATACATCATCTCATAACTAACATCTTTAGTTATTACGCTTGCAAGGCTTATGTGATGTGTATTACCGAGAGGGCCCAGAGATACCTCTCCGACAATCGGAGTGACAAATCCTAATCTCGAAATACGCCAACCCAACATCTACCATTGGAGACACCTGTAGTACTCCTTTATAATCACCCAGTTACGTTGTGACATTTGGTAGTACCCAAAGTGTTCCTCCGGTAAACGGGAGCTGCATAATCTCATAGTTATAGGAACATGTATAAGTCATGAAGAAAGCAATAGCAACATACTAAACGATCGGGTGCTAAGCTAATGGAATGGGTCATGTCAATCAGATCATTCAACTAATGATGTGACCTCGTTAATCAAATAACAACTCTTTGTTCATGGTTAGGAAACATAACCATCTTTGATTAACGAGCTAGTCAAGTAGAGGCATACTAGTGACACTCTGTTGGTCTATGTATTCACACATGTATTATGTTTCCGGTTAATACAATTCTAGCATGAATAATAAACATTTATCATGATATAAGGAAATAAATAATAACTTTATTATTGCCTCTAGGGCATATTTCCTTCAGGCTCTACGTTCAAATACAACGGGTGCAAAACAGTTGCACACGCGGAATACTCAGGTTATACTTGACGAGCCAAGCATATACAGATATGGCCTCGGAACACGGAGACCGAAAGGTCGAGCGTGAATCATATAGTAGATATGATCAACATAGTGATGTTCACCAATGAAACTACTCCATCTCACGTGATGATCGGACATGGTTTAGTTGATTTGGATCACGTGATCACTTAGAGGATTAGAGGGATGTCTATCTAAGTGGGAGTTCCTAAGTAATTTGATTAACTGAACTTAAATTTATCATGAACTTAGTACCTGATAGTATCTTGCTTATGTATGTTTGATTGTAGATAGATGGCCCGTGCTGTTGTTCCGTTGAATTTTAATGCGTTCCTTGAGAAAGCAAAGTTGAAAGATGATGGTAGCAATTACACGGACTGGGTCCGTAACTTGAGGATTATCCTCATTGCTGCACAGAAGAATTACGTCCTGGAAGCACCGCTAGGTGCCAGGCCTGCTGCTGGAGCAACACCAGATGTTATGAACGTCTGGCAGAGCAAAGCTGATGACTACTCGATAGTTCAGTGTGCCATGCTTTACGGCTTAGAATCGGGACTTCAACGACATTTTGAACGTCATGGAGCATATGAGATGTTCCAGGAGTTGAAGTTAATATTTCAAGCAAATGCCCGAATTGAGAGATATGAAGTCTCCAATAAGTTCTATAGCTGCAAGATGGAGGAGAACAGTTCTGTCAGTGAGCATATACTCAAAATGTCTGGGTATAATAATCACTTGATTCAGATGGGAGTTAATCTTCTAGATGATTTCGTCATTGACAGAATTCTCCAATCACTGCCACCAAGCTACAAGAGCTTCATGATGAACTATAATATGCAAGGGATGAATAAGACTATTCCCGAGCTCTTCGCAATGATGAAAGCTGCGGAGGTAGAAATCAAAAAGGAGCATCAAGTGTTGATGGTCAACAAGACCACTAGTTTCAAGAAAAAGGGCAAAGGGGAGAAGAAGGGGAACTTCAAGAAGAACAGCAAGCAAGTTGCTGCTTAAGAGAAGAAACCCAAGTCTGGACCTAAGCCTGAAACTGAGTGCTTCTACTGTAAGCAGACTGGTCACTGGAAGCGGAACTGCCCCAAGTATTTGGCGGATAAGAAGGATGGCAAGGTGAACAAAGGTATATGTGATATACATGTTATTGATGTGTACCTTACTAATGCTCGCAGTAGCACCTGGGTATTTGATACTGGTTCTGTTGCTAATATTTGCAACTCGAAACAGGGACTACGGATTAAGCGAAGATTGGCTAAGGTGACGATGCGCGTGGGCAACGGTTCCAAAGTCGATGTGATTGCGGTCGTCACGCTACCTCTACATCTACCTTCGGGATTAGTATTATACCTAAATAATTGTTATTTGGTGCCAGCGTTGAGCATGAACATTATATCTGGATCTTGGTTAATGCGAGACGGTTATTCATTTAAATCAGAGAATAATGGTTGTTTTATTTATATGAGTAATATCTTTTATGGTCATGCACCCTTGAAGAGTGGTCTATTCTTATTGAATCTCGATAGTAGTGACACACATATTCATAATGTTGAAGCCAAAAATGCAGAATTTATAATGATGGTGCAACTTATTTGTGGCACTGCCGTTTAGGTCATATCGGTGTAAAGCGCATGAAGAAACTCCATACTGATGGACTTTTGGAACCACTTGATTATGAATCACTTGGTACTTGCGAACCGTGCCTCATGGGCAAGATGACTAAAACACCGTTCTCCGGTACTATGGAGAGAGCAACAGATTTGTTGGAAATCATACATACAGATGTATGTGGTCCGATGAATATTGAGGCTCGTGGCGGATATCGTTATTTTCTCACCTTCACAGATGACTTAAGCAGATATGGGTATATCTACTTAATGAAACATAAGTCTGAAACATTTGAAAAGTTCAAAGAATTTCAGAGTGAAGTTGAAAATCATCGTAACAAGAAAATAAAGTTTCTACGATCTGATCGTGGAGGAGAATAATTGAGTTATGAGTTTGGTGTACATTTGAAACAATGCGGAATACTTTCGCAACTCACGCCACCCGGAACACCACAACGTAATGGTGTGTTCGAACGTCGTAATCGTACTTTACTAGATATGGTGCGATCTATGATGTCTCTTACTGATTTACCGCTATCGTTTTGGGGTTATGCTTTAGAGACGGCCGCATTCACGTTAAATAGGGCACCGTCAAAATCCGTTGAGACGACGCCTTATAAACTATGGTTTGGCAAGAAACCAAAGTTGTCGTTTCTGAAAGTTTGGGGCTGCGATGCTTATGTGAAAAAGCTTCAACCTGATAAGCTCGAACCCAAATCGGAGAAATGTGTCTTCATAGGATATCCAAAGGAAACTATTGGATACACCTTCTATCACAGATCCGAAGGCAAGACTTTTGTTGCTAAATTCAGAAACTTTCTAGAGAAGGAGTTTCTCTCGAAAGATGTGAGTGTGAGGAAAGTAGAACTTGATGAGGTAACTGTACCTGCTCCCTTATTGGAAAGTAGTACATCACAAAAAACTGTTTCTGCGACACCTACACCAATTAGTGAGGAAGCTAATGATAATGATCATGAAACTTCAGGACAAGATACTACTGAACCTCGTAGATCAACCAGAGTGAGATCCACGCCTGAGTGGTACGGTAATCCTGTTCTGGAAATCATGCTGCTAGATCATGATGAACCTACGAACTATGAAGAAGCGATGGTGAGCCCAGATTCCGCAAAATGGCTTGAAGCCATGAAATCCGAGATGGGGTCCATGTATGAGAACAAAGTATGGACTTTGGTTGACTTGCCCGATGATCGGCAAGCAATTGAGAATAAATGGATCTTCAAGAAGAAGACTAACGCTGACGGTAATATTACTGTCTACAAAGCTCGACTTGTCACAAAAGGTTTTCGACAAGTTCAAGGGGTTGACTACGATGAGACCTTCTCACCCGCTGCGATGCTTAAGTCTGTCCGAATCATGTTAGCGATTGCCGCATTTTATGATTATGAGATTTGGCAGATGGATGTCAAAACTGCATTCTTGAATGGATTTCTGGAAGAAGAGTTGTATATGATGCAACCAGAAGGTTTTGTCGATCCAAAGGGAGCTAACAAAGTGTGCAAGCTCCAGCGATCCATTTATGGACTAGTGCAAGCCTCTCGGAGTTGGAATAAATGCTTTGATAGTGTGATCAAAGCATTTGGTTTTATACAGACTTTCGGAGAAGCCTGTATTTACAAGAAAGTGAGTGGGAGCTCTTTAGCATTTCTGATATTATATGTAGATGACATATTACTGATTGGAAATGATATAGAATTTCGGGATAGCATAAAGGGATACTTGAATAAGAGTTTTTCAATGAAAGACCTCGGTGAAGCTGCTTACATATTAGGAATAAAGATCTATAGAGATAGATCAAGACGCTTAATTGGACATTCACAAAGCACATACCTTGACAAGATTTTGAAGAAGTTCAAAATGTATCAAGCAAAGAAAGGGTTCTTGCCTGTGTTACAAGGTGTGAAGTTGAGTCAGACTCAATGCCCGACCACTGCAGAAGATAGAGAGAAAATGAAAGATGTTCCCTATGCTTCAGCCATAGGCTCTATCATGTATGCAATGCTGTGTACCAGACCTGATGTGTGCCTTGCTATAAGTTTAGCAGGGAGGTACCAAAGTAATCCAGGAGTGGATCACTGGACAACGGTCAAGAACATCCTGAAATACCTGAAAGGGACTAAGGATATGTTTCTCGTATATGGAGGTGACAGAGAGCTCATCGTAAACGGTTACGTTGATGCAAGCTTTGACACTGATCCGGATGATTCTAAATCGCAAACCGGATATGTGTTTACATTAAACAGTGGAGCTGTCAGTTGGTGCAGTTCTAAACAAAGCGTCGTGGCAGGATCTACATGTGAAGCGGAGTACATAGCTGCTTCGGAAGCAGTAAACGAAGGAGTCTGGATGAAGGAGTTCATATCCGATCTAGGTGTCATACCTAGTGCATCGGGTCCAACGAAAATCTTTTGTGACAATATTGGTGCAATTGCCTTGGCAAAGGAATCCAGATTTCACAAAAGAACCAAGCACATCAAGAGACGCTTCAATTCCATCCGGGATCTAGTCCAGGTGGGAGACATAGAGATTTGCAAGATACATACGGATCTGAATGTGGCAGACCCGTTGACTAAGCCTCTTCCACGAGCAAAACATGATCAGCACCAAGGCTCCATGGGTGTTAGAATCATTACTGTGTAATATAGATTATTGACTCTAGTGCAAGTGGGAGACTGAAGGAAATATGCCCTAGAGGCAATAATAAAGATATTATTTATTTCCTTATATCATGATAAATGTTTATTATTCATGCTAGAATTGTATTAACCGGAAACATAATACATGTGTGAATACATAGACAAACAAAGTGTCACTAGTATGCCTCTACTTGACTAGCTCATTAATCAAAGATGGTTATGTTTCCTAACCATGGCCAAAGAGTTGTCATTTGATTAACGGTATCACATCATTATTTGAATGATCTGATTGACATGACCCATTCCACTAGCTTAGCATCCGATCGTTTAGTATGTTGCTATTGCTTTCTTCATGACTTATACATGTTCCTATGACTATGAGATTATGTAACTCCCGTGTGCCGGAGGAACACTTTGTGTGCTACCAAACGTCACAACGTAACTGGGTGATTATAAAGGTTCTCTATAGGTGTCTCCAAAGGTACATGTTGGGTTGACGTATTTCGAGATTAGGATTTGTCACTCCGATCGTCGGAGAGGTATCTCTGGGCCCTCTCGGTAATGCACATCACTTAAGCCTTGCAAGCATTGCAACTAATGAGTTTGTTGTGGGATGATGTATTACGGAACGAGTAAAGAGACTTGCCGGTAACGAGATTGAACTAGGTATTGGATACCGACGATCGAATCTCGGGCAAGTAACATACCGATGACAAAGGGAACAACGTATGTTGTTATGCGGTCTGACCGATAAAGATCTTCGTAGAATATGTAGGAGCCAATATAGGCATCCAGGTCCCGCTGTTGGTTATTGACCGGAGACGTGTCTCGGTCATGTCTACATTGTTCTTGAACCGTAGGGTCCGCACGCTTAAAGTTACAATGACAGTTTCATTATGAGTTTATGTACTTTGATGTACCGAAGGTTGTTCGGAGTCCCGGATGTGATCACGGACATGACGAGGAGTCTCGAAATGGTCGAGACATAAAGATTGATATATTGGACGGCTATATTCGGACACCGGAAGTGTTTCGGGGAAGTTTCGGATAAAATCGGAGAACCGTGGGTTACCGGACCCCCCCCCCCCGGGGGGGGGGGTGGGGGTAATGGGCCTCATGGGCCTAAAGTGGAGAAGAGGAAAGGCAGCCAGGGCAGGCCACGCGCCCCCTCTCCCCCTAGTACGAATTGGACAAGGAGGGAGGGGCGGCGCCCCCCCTTTCCTTCCTGTCCTCTCTCCCTTCCTTCCCCTCTCCTACTTGGACAAGGAAAGGGAGGGGAGTCCTACTCCCAGTAGGAGTATGACTCCTCCTGCGCGCCTCCTACTAAGGCCGGCCGCACCCCCCCCCCTTGGCTCCTTTATATACGGGGAAAGGGGGCACCCTAGGACACACAAGTTGATCTTCGTGATCGTTCCTTAGCCGTGTGCGGTGCCCCCCTCCACGATATTACACCTCGATCATATTGTAGCGGTGCTTAGGCGAGGCCCTACGACGGTTAAACATTAAGATAGTCACCACGCCGTCGTGCTGACGAAACTCCTCCCCGAAGCTTTGCTGGATCGGAGCCCGGGGTGCGTCATCGAGCTGTACGTGTGTCAAGAACTCGGAGGTGCCGGAGTAACGGTGCTTGGATCGGTTGGACCGGAAAGACGTACGACTACTTCCTCTACGTTGCGTCAACGCTTCCGCGTCGATCTACAAGGGTACGTAGATCACACTCTCCCCTCTCGTTGCTATGCATCACCATGATCTTGCGTGTGCGTAGGAATTTTTTTGAAATTACTACGTTCCCCAACAATTACGGGCTAGGGTTACAAGAACTACCACTTTTTTAAATTTCCCAAAACGCTACCACTATTTTGGTTCGCTATTCCAAAAAAACACTAATTGCTGAACTGTTATGTTTTAATCTGGTTTATGAAGTGGAGGGACCGCTCGTCAGGTCCACATGGCACGAAAGTCAAAACTTAACTATTCACATAACGGCGTTGGATCATTATGAAGATGCAGGGCGATTTTTTTGTACTACGTTTCCCAACACTTCTACCATCATCGATGGATGAACGGGCACAACCCTTTTGAGGTTGACCCAAGCCTATACCATTTCATCAAGGTTGGAGGAGGAAAGAGGAGAATGGTCTCAGCTTTGGTGGATAATCAGTGGATTGATGACATCCATGGATCCTTGTCACTGCAAGTGATCATCGAATGCATGGATCTCTAGCATGTAATTCAACAAGTGCCCCCCTCACAAATAAAGAAGATTGGTTCACTTGAAGATTGACCGCAAATGATATCTACTCGCCAGTTCAACATATGATGCCTTTTTCTTCAACACCGAGCACATAGATTATGCCAGGCTCGTGTGGAAAAACCATGCACCCCCAAAATGGAGATATTTCACATGGCTGGTCATGCATGATCGATGTTGAACATAGGACTGCCTTGCGAGAAGGGGGAATGCAACATCTGTCTTCTTCCTCCTTGAAATATCGTGGATGTCACCTAGAGGGGGGGGGGTGAATAGGCGTTTTAAAATAATTACGGTTTAGGCTTGAACAAATGCGGAATAAACCTAGCGGTTAATTTGCCAAGCACAAAACCTAAAACAACTAGGCTCACCTATGTGCACCAACAACTTATGCTAAGAAAGATAAGCAACTATGTGATAGCAAGATATATGACAAGAAACAACATGGCTATCACAAAGTAAAGTGCATAAGTAAAAGGCTTGGGTAAGAGATAACCGAGGCACGAGGAGACGACGATGTATCCCGAAGTTCACACCCTTGCAGATGCTAATCTCCGTTTGGAGCGGTATGGAGGCACAATGCTCCCCCAAGAAGCCACTAGGGCCACCGTAATCTCCTCACGCTCTCGCACAATGCAAGATGCCGTGATTCCACTAAGGGACCCTTGAGGGCGGTCACCGAACCCGTACAAATGGCAACCCTTGGGGGCGGTCATCGAACCCGTACACTTTGGCAACCCTTGGGGGCGGTCACCGGTACCCGTCAAATTGCTCGGGGCGATCTCCACAACCTAATTGGAGACCCCGACGCTTGCCCGGAGCTTTGCACCACAATGATTGAGCTCCAAACACCAACAACCGTCTAGGGCGCCCAAGCACCCAAGAGGAACAAGCTCAAGGGTACCAAGCACCCAAGAGTAATAAGCTTCTCAACTTGTAACTTCCACGTATCACGTGGAGAACTCAAACCGATGCACCAAATGCAATGGCAAGGGCACACGGAGTGCCCAAGTCCTCTCTCAAATCCCACCGAAGCAACTAATGCTAGGGAGGAAAATGAGAGGAAGAACAAGAAAGAGAACACCAAGAACTCCAAGATCTAGATCCAAGGGGTTCCCCTCACATAGAGGAGAAAGTGATTGGTGGAAATGTGGATCTAGATCTCCTCTCTCTTTTCCCTCAAAAACTAGCAAGAATCCATGGAGGGATTGAGAGTTAGCAAGCTCGAAGAAGGTCAACAATGGGGGAAGAACACGAGCTCAAAAGGATTAGGTCCATTGGGGAAGAAGACCTCCTTTTATAGGAGGGGGAAAATCCAACCGTTATGTGCTCAGCCCGCACACGAGCGGTACTACCGCTCAGGTGGAAGAAACAGGGAAAAGGAGCAACAAAACATGAACCTAGGGGCGGTAGTACCATAGGAGACAACGATACTACCGCTGGGTTAAGCGGTACTACCGCTCCCTTCGGCGGTACTGCCGCGCAGAACGAAGGGGAAAGGGAAAGAGGGAACCGGGCGGTACTACCACGGAGGAAGGGCGGTACTGCCGCTAAGGAGCGGTACTGCCGCACTACTGCCGCAGCGAGGTACCGCACAATCCGACACAGAAAAAGACCCCTCGAATCGACGCGGTAGGGACCTGGTAAGCCAACGGCAGTACTGCTGCGGAGTCACCGCCGGTACTACCGCTGTGGGGCGGTACTATCGCTTGTGACTCCTCAGCGGTACTACCGCTGGGTACCACGGTACTACCGCTGGGACCCTGACAAAAACCACACTCAAGAAAACCAGAACTGCCATAACTTCTGCATATGAGCTCCGAATTGAGCAAACTCAAGCTTGTTGGAAACAAGACGACGAGTAGCATCAAAACAGCGAAAGAAGAGGCAGGGGAGGTATGCCAACAAGTAGAGGAGTGAACCTCCAACCGAGAAGAACCGGCAAAACTTCCAACATCGAAAACATCATAGAAGAAGCATGTGAACTCCGTTTTCGATGAACTCGAGCTTGTCATCAAGATGACCATAAGCTATAAGACTCTCAAAGAAAACCAAACAAGAACCAAGAAAGATGATGCAAGTATGCAATGGTTTGAGCTCTCAGCGAACGATACGATTAAGCTACTCATCGAGGGCCCCCCTTGATAGTACGGCAATCGATCCTATAACCCGGTCTCCCAACTACCATCATGAGACCGGTAAAATAGAAAACCTATCAAGGGTAAACCTTTGCCTTGCACATGGTCCACTTGAGCTAGATGATGACGATCTTGACTCCCTCAAGTTGGACCACCTTTCTTGATTGGGTTGACTCGATGAAGACTAGTTGATTGCTCCCCCATACTCCACTATGGGTGAGCCACTCTTCCGCACATCTTCACAAGTCCATTGTCACCACAAAGGACGGCAAGCTTCAAGCGTTTGATCTCTTCGTGATGCTCCACTTGAACTTGCACACCGCAACCTTTCTTGATTGTGTTGACTTGATGAAGACTAGTTGATTGCTCCCCCATACTCCACTATGGGTGAGCCACTCTTCCGCACATCTTCACAAGTTCATTGTCACCACAAAGGACGGCAAGCTTCAAGCATTTGATCTCTTCGTGATGCTCCACTTGAACTTGCACACCGCAACCTAACCCCACAAAGAACTCTCACGAAGACCATGGGTTAGTACACAAAGCGTAATTGACAATGCTTACCATACCATGGGATCACTTGATCCCTCTCAGTACATCTTCTACGCTTTGTGGGTTGAACAACTTGATTCACTCTTTAACTTAGTCTTGATCAACCTCTCACAAGACCAATCTTTAGGTAATTCCTTGAATAGCACCTTGGTCGACACAAACTCTCCTTGAAACCAGCACATGTACTCCAAGAAAAGCCTATGGACAAAACCTTCAAATATAACTCAAGGCAACCATTAGTCCATAGAGATTGTCATCAATTACCAAAACCAAACATGGGGGCACCGCATGTTCTTTCACTCCTTGTGTGATCAGGCGCCCGAAATCCTTGACCATATTATGGTACAATGCGTCTACACCAAGCATTTTTGGTTCCTCTTATTGCACGGCTTTGGAAGTCAACGAGGGACTGGTGGTTCTCAACGGACGGTCCAACAGCTCGGGTCAACTCCTCCGACTTGCAACAATCATGATCATGGGTTTACATAAACTATGGTTGGAGCTAGGGTTTTGATGGAAATGTTTCGAATGTGCAGAGGGTGGTCACGTTCTCTCTCACAAAAAAAAGAAAGGGTGGTCACGTTGGTGGTCGAAGTGCTGAAACTTTAGAAGGCGCAAGAGTATAAGACATGCTCTAGGGAGGAATAGCAACAATATGTGTTGGCAGGTTGGGCCTGCCCTTGTAGGTGTTGTGTTCGGAACAGGAGCATGTTTTTCGAAGGGCCATTCGTTAATCTTTCATTAGATAGAAAGGAGGAGTTTTACAAATGGACAAGCAGTCTAGGCGAACTAGGACTAAGAGTCGCTAGCCAGGCCCACTGCCTGAAGTCAGGCAAAAGAAAACTACATAATTGCATCTATAGCACATGTGTTTCAAGAGGCACAATCCGAGATGCAACCAGCTGCCCTCTCCGACTAGGTCCAAAACCCTGTCGGCGCTGCTGGCAACTTGATCAAAAACCCTAGCGTTGTGTTCTTTTCGGATCCTCTAGTGCATCATTATGGCCACGGTGTCGAAGTTGCATCGCATCGCTTTGGAGATCCCATGTCTAGCTTTGAGCCACCATTGTTCCGTAGTACTGAAATTGTCATCGGGCAAGATTATGCCCTCTTTCTTGACTATTGCTTGTTCTTGTTGACCCCGGCAACTTGTAATCAGCTCTTTCTTTCCTGCCATCTCCTCGGAGCGGCGAGATTAGAGTTTCTCATCGTGTGTACGCAATGGCGAGATTTCGTGTCAGGTTTTTCAGATTGATTCAAGGATTCAATGGCGACGACTGTGGCTCCCAGACGCTGGTCTTTAGGGGCACGTGCACAAAGACTTACTGGATGTCATCGACAAGGTCAGGCCGGCTTAGATATGGGAGCGGCAACAGCGGCGTGGTGGCGGCTCGTTCTGGCGGCGGCAATGATCGTTCAGTTGTGCGCGGACCTAGATGTAATTTTTATTATGTTTGGGGTGCTTTGTATTTCCGGTGAATCTTTATAATAGATATGATATTTTTCATAAAAAACGCTCTCTTCTGCTTAATGAAAATGGAACATGCTTTTGCTTGTTCTTTCTTAAACAAAAAGGAAAAAAAAATCACCCGCAAAAAAAAAGGACAAAAAAATCGTATACGAGCAAAATCGAGCCTTACCCTGAGTGGAGCCGACGAGGCCCGCACGCCAGTAGGAAGCACCGGAGGAGGAAGGTGTCCATGCGGTGCGGGCTGCGTGCGACTGGGCGCGGTGTAAAGGCCACGTGGGAATGGGCCTCGCGCCCTTCTATATAGCCCGCCATCGGGCCGCCCGGTCTGCACGACAGCCATCCTCCGTGCGGTTCCAAGCTCCTACTCCCACGCCCGTCTCCCCCGAGATCAGGAGGAGCACGCCCGCCGCACCGGAGCGGCCAGACCCCGACGCCTTCGTCTCCACCCCGGTGAGCGCCGCTGCCTTCCCCCCTAATTCCGCCTCGTACCCCCCGGATCTGGTCGGTCCTGCCGATTCCGTCGATGTGCGCCGCGTGTTGTTTGGTGGATCACGCGAATCCGCTCGTCGACTCCACGGGGTCCGGGCTGGGCTGTTTCCCCTCCCGCGGGGCTTCCACGCTAGTATCGGCGAATCTGTTCGTTTCCTTTGGCTTTCCCCGTCTCACGAATCCGATCCGATTCCGCCAGATCGGCGAGGCGAGCGGTTGAGAATCTTGCGGATCTCTTGGCTGGGAGGGACTGCACTCATTCCTGCTGAATTCTGTGGGCTGTGCTCCATTTGCTTGGGCGTAGGCGGTGTGTGTGTGTGGGGAGATGCGGGTGGATCGGAGTGGATCTGTGTAGATCTCTGGGTCTCGTCTAATAAAACTTAACTGTTCTCTTTGTTGTGGTGCAGGAGGAGAGATGGGGCTCACGTTCACCAAGCTGTTCAGCCGCCTCTTCGCCAAGAAGGAGATGAGGATTCTCATGGTTGGTCTCGATGCCGCTGGTAAGACCACCATCCTCTACAAGCTCAAGCTCGGCGAGATCGTCACCACCATCCCAACCATCGGTAAGCTGCTTTCTGCATTCTCTGCTTCCACGTCTGGTGATGTCTCAAATGTAGGAGCATAGCACAGTATTTACAAAAAAGAAACTTAAATCATATCGAGAGAGCACTGCTACTGTAAATCTGCAATGTAGATATATACTGCTAGGAAGGTGAATTTAAAAGGCACCGTAGCAAAATCAGGTGTTATCATTCGATCTCACGGTGACCAGAACTTAATAGTAAATAAAATAGGGATAGCCAGTTACTACTAGCTGGGTCTCACTTTCATTAATAAAATCTGGCTAATTTGGAAATTTGCAGGATTTAACGTCGAAACTGTTGAGTACAAGAACATCAGCTTCACTGTTTGGGATGTGGGGGGCCAAGACAAGGTAAGGAAGTCTAGTCATGATTTGCTAATTGTGTCAGATTAAGAAATCATGTCACCCCTTTGTGAATCTGCTCCTCTCCCTTGGGCGGAAGATCAGATCTGTTTTTACACCGATGTTGTTAGGCTTATGTTGTCACAAACTTCAGCCTGGTGCCTTAGACTTACTATTTTATTGTTTTCTGATTGAAACAGATCAGGCCCCTGTGGAGGCACTACTTCCAGAACACGCAAGGGCTCATTTTTGTTGTTGACAGCAATGATAGGGAGCGTGTTGTTGAGGCTAGAGACGAGCTCCACAGGATGCTGAATGAGGTACTGCACTAGTGACTAGTGTTGTTGTAGTTGTTCTGAAGTTTCCCCAATTTGCAAATATCCTGTCTGAGTTTCCATCTATGGTAATGTGAATTTTTGTTCAATAATCAATAAATATTTTAAGATAGCTGAACTGTCAAGTCAATATTCGTTTTCTTATATGCTTAGTCTGTGCTTTATTGAGAATTCACTAATTGAAATTTTAGCTTCTCTTCCCATTCTATATTGAAATTCATAATTAATGTAAGATCTTTCTGTGATATAGGATGAGCTGCGTGATGCTGTGTTGCTTGTATTTGCAAACAAACAAGATCTTCCTAATGCCATGAATGCTGCTGAAATCACCGACAAGCTTGGTCTGCACTCCCTGCGCCAGCGGCACTGGTAAGGAACTCCACACACATAATCCCTCCGTAAAGAAATATAAGAGCGTTTAGAACACTAAAGTAGTGATCTAAATGCTCTTATATTTCTTTACAGAGGGAGTAGTTCAGAAGCTATTTACGTTCTAATATCTTGGTCAAAATTTCCCTGGTGTTCTGCTGTTTCTCAGATTCTATATGCTGCAGATATTTGTAATTGCGAACTTCAATTTGTAATAAGAGTTATTTGAAAGTACATGTAGTGTATCCCCAAAATAAATCTAGTATAACCATACTTATTTCTGTTAAATCACATAGGGTGTAACTCTGAAAATAGACCATCGCCCTGTTTTATAGATAAAGCCACATGGTCGAATGATATAGTAGTTCATAGGGTGTACCTGGGGATCATGAATGTGTCTTGATCTTAATTTAATTCCATGTTGTTGCTACACTACTTATCCTGTCTAAAATAATTATTGGTGCTGGTGCTAAAATAAATTATTTCCTCTGGTGCAGGTACATTCAGAGCACTTGTGCGACGTCTGGCGAAGGGTTGTACGAGGGACTTGACTGGCTCTCCAACAACATTGCCAACAAGGTATATTAGGCTCAACTGATCGTTATTCATTGAATATCTTCTCTGTGCTCTGCTGAATGCTTCTAAAGACTGCTGCACTTGCTTAAATGATATGGCCCTTAGCAGCTGTGACTGAGATAAACAAACAGACTAGCCCACGACACACTTCTGCTGCTATTTATTATAACTACTAAATGCTGTTTGGTACGTCTGTGCTTAGATTAGGCACACAATGACACAATGAAGTTGAACAGTCTCACACAAGCACTCCTCTCTGTTCTATGCTATACCGTACTTAACAAGCAGCATAGCATCGCACACCAGAACTTGCGCCTTGTGCGCTGATCCCCTGTGACTAACAGCACATCCTCTTCATTTGTTTGCACAGGCTTGAAGCGCCTCGACAAGTGCTTCATCAAGAAACAAACGTGCTGGATGTCTCAACAACTCACTGCTACCATTTTACATATTGTGATATATATACACTGTACAAGAGATAGTATGTGTGCGTATGTGACAGGCAGAAGCTCCCTTCTTTAAGTGAGCTAGTATCAGGTCAGGTTGTCTTTTTTTGTATGGATATTATCAGTTGCTGTTCGGTGGTTTTACAAGGTTTAATGTGTCGACGATGTGTGTCTGAACCCCTATCTTTTCGAGTTTTGTTAAGATTGAATTGTGGTTGCCAATGTTGGTTGGTTCAGTTGATTTATGTGGATGGTACCTGCTGCTAACATACTTCTGTGAGCGATGTTTTCGCTAGTTGTGCTAGTTCGGATCTGGTTCTGCTCTTTCGGTCTGGCTGTCGGCATCGTCGCACGCCACCAACATCTTTGGAGATCCACTCACGCACTCGGTGATGGGTGCATCACCATGCACATGCCATTATGGGTTGATCATTGCTGTATACTTAAATTTATTTTTGCAGGAAGTACACTTTGTACCACCTCCGCGTTTAGATCACTACTTAGTTCACTTCCACCACATGGGCACACAACGCTTACTTGAGACCGGGTTGAAGCTGGGGAGCTTTGTGAATGACGAATTGTCACTACCGCCAAACTGTTATGGAAATGTCACCTTTCTTTGAAAGAATAATTTACATTAATGAGACATCGAAATGTCAAACCTAGTTTGAACTGTAGTGGGCTGAGTTACCACTGCCCTCTAACCATCTAACACCGGTTGATTCTGTACATGTTATTTTGTTAATAATGTGATTGTGTAGAAAAGATATTATTTAGTGAGTATAAGAGCAACTCATAAATATTTTTGTAGTTAGTCTGTGATTTACATGATATTTTGTTGATAATGTGATTGTGTAGAAAATGTTTTATTTGATAAGTATAAGAGCAACTCTAGCAGATATGTGTCGCCCCATCATACGAACTTAGTGGTCCAAAAATGGCTCTAACACAATCGCCATGTTGCCCTCTGCTACATAATTTTTAGAGCGTGCTTCAGTAGTGAGTCACAGCCTCCATCAGTGACGAATCTTGGAGGAAAATCAAGGGCAGGCTCAAAGTTAACGGCTGAAAAAAAGCTACTAACTCTCAATTATTTTGTTTAAAGAAGGTTAGAATTTGCCATAATACTAGTAGGAACATATACTATTAACTATTAATTATTTTTTTGCATTGCTGGAAGGCAGGCTCAAGCCTATTAAAGCCTGCCTAGTTGATTCACCGTTGGCCTCCATATTTGGAGGCTGGGGGCGTTGATATGTAGTGCCCTGCATACCCATTTGTCTGTATGAGAGGAAAACTCCAATCGTTTATCGCCCCTCTCTTTCCCCCTCTCCTGCCTATGGCATGGAGCAGGATCCACTGACGTGGGGCCACTGACAGGTGGGTCCGGGCCCACACGGCAGTGTGTGCGCCGTATGTCAGAGGAGCCGCGTTCCTATGGCATAGTCGTCCGTCTGTATGACTCCTGCATGCACGGTTTTCATCGGGAAAGCTTCCTTAAATATCATCGTTGTGTGTTCCACTTGTTTGTGCACATTTTTCGCCTCTGCATGCCTTTTTCTGCCTTGTTTTTGTCAGAGCGCACCCTTTCTCGGGCCCTTTTCTCATCAGACCATGGCTATATAAACCAACACTCTCCTCGCTGTCGCACAACCACAATCGACCATCTTCCTCTTCCCCACCCACTATCTTCCTTCGTGTTGAGCCATTTGAGTCATGTCAATGTTTCGACCCTTCTCGTGGACCCTTTTTGGGAGAGGGACTGGCATTACTTTGAGTGGGCCCAAGACGATGCGCTTCAAGACACCGAATCAACCGTGGGGGGTCGAGCGCCTCCCTGCCGCCACACGACAGAAGCTGTCATTGTAGTACCAGAAGTCGTGATCATGGAGGGTTACAAGGTTGGCCTTCATATGCGTCCAAGAAGCCTACCGATACCTCAACCGCGTCAAAATGCAAGTGGAGGAAGCCAAATCCGCCCCCAGATGCGAGATCACTTTCAAACACAGGAAGCCGGTGAAATAAAATCATCGTGTTTTTAGTCGTTCTAGGTCAATTTTGATTTCAATGTGATGTTCAACCAATGTGCAATTGCTTTGTGTGAAGAATGAACATATACGTCAACATATGGATCCAAAAATAATATGAAGTTTGAATTATGATGACTCTGAGTAAATGCGCGTCACCTTGATAACTTCCAAAACATTGTGGAGCGTGCTCCAAAATGATTTTGGGTTGTGAATATGGCACATCCGGCAGAATTAATTTAAGCATTTATTCATTTATTTTACCAAAAACATGATTTTACTTGGTAAGATAAAACATGATTTTACTTGGTAAGATAATATGAGGGCACAACCGGAGGGGAGGGGATAGTTGAGGCGGTTTTGAGAAAAAAACCGGTTAGAAGAAAAAAATCAAAAAATGAAGGGGAAGAAGAATGTAGGTAAAGAAGGGTGGATGAAAAATGAGCCATACGAAATTCATTAGTAAGTACATACGGAGAACTCGAAAACTAAGGAAACTATGAACCAAGCATAGTTCAGATCGTTAGATTCTTTGTGATGGAACTAGATCAGGGTTCAAGTCCTAGACTTGACACAGGTGCTTCTATTTTTCTGAATTTATTTCAATGAGATGAGATGTTCCCGTCACTACAAACACAAATGTGATGACTTTATCAATCTTAACATGTTGTGTCAACTCAGTATCTCGGTTCATAGAGACGAGTGTATGTAGGCATCCTAAGAAAACTTAATAACATCGGAATACAATACAATCTATTAAACCCAAAATAGAAAATCCAGTGCCGCAATTAATTGATCTAATCTGTATATTGTACTTCATGCTAACATGCGTGCATGTGAGATCGATCGATCGATCGGTCGCCATTATAAGCCATGCCCATGCACGGGTACATACAGGAGTGCATGCATACTAATTAAGCTTAGCTTGCCGGCTCCTCCTCATGCCAGTCCACCACCTAAACCGGTACTCCGACTCCTCCTCCACCCGCTCCGGCGACGGCTTGAGGTCCTCGTCGAGGCCGCGGTCCATGCGGGCGATGTACTGGTGCTCGAACCACCGGCGGTTGCGGCCGAAGCACTTGCGCAGCGCCGCCGTGGCCACGACGCAGGCCTCGGCGTCGACGACGACGCCGCCGTCCCGCCGCTTGACCTCCCTCGGGTGGCACTCGCCCGTCGCCGCCAGGAACTCCTGGAGGCAGCCGCCGTTGTGCACGTGATGCACGACGCTGCTCTGGTCGCTGTTGGAGATGAGAGGCTCCGCCACCCCTTTGATCACCCCCTCCGTCACCGACGCCCCTATTGATTTGGCCAGCCGGTTCCCCATGGTCGGCCGGCCGGCCGGCGGCGTGGGTGTGTGTTGGCCTTGGAAACCAAAGCCGGGCCGGCCAACTGAACACCCAACCAATGTCCACCGCCGCGGCTTAAATAGATAGCTACTGTACCAAATATTGGCCTGGATCTGCTAACTGAACAATTTCAAATGTATAGTAGTATATGCTAAGCTGTGGTTTGGTGCAAATCAGCTTCCGATCAAACTAAGCCATTCAAAATGGGGCATGGTATGGTATGCATGTGTCTCTATGGAATATGCATCCATGTCCGTTTCAAAATAAAAAGAATATGCATGCATGATAGCCAAGCATCCGCCATTAATTGCTTCACATTTTGCTTTGCCTAGCTATTTCCTTTTATATCCCGATCGATGGCATGCCATATCATTCGCCTTTCCTGCTACAAATATGCCTTTGTAGCGCGCACATACCTGTACAACACTTTGTATTTTCGTTTTGGTAAGTTTGCACTACTAGTTTAATTTATTTCATTCAAAAAAAAGTTTAATTTATTCCAACTGCCCTTAAAGCAGTCGAGCTTTAAGGGCAGTTGGAATAATTTATACTAGTCGATAAACTACACACGTACTCCCTTCGTTTTGAATTACCTGTCTCAGAGATGGATGTATCTAGATATATTTTAGTTTTAAATATATTCATTTCTACGACGAGTAATTTAAAACAGAGGAAGTACGTAGACAGGGACTTCCGAAACAAAGGCTGCTCTCCCTTCTCGCCGGTTTGCTGTGCCCATCACATGACGAGGATACTCATGAATTTCTGTTTTAGGCAGCTTACTTATAGTCGGTCCAAATTTTATGATCAAAATCATACTTCCTCTATCAAAATAAATGACTCAAGTTTATACTAATTTTAATACAAAGTTAGTATAAATTTGAATCACTTATTTTGGGACGAAGCGAATATGAAATTAGTCTCGTATGCATATCGATCCGGCGGTCATTAACTTTTGTGCCGTGCACCTCGCACAAGTCAAGTCTGCTGCAGGACCTCACGATGAGTTGATAAGGCGAACCCAGCACGCGAAAGAGGAGCTATACGGTCTCCTCTCCGAGCTGCGATGGAGAAACGTATACCTGCCTCTCAGCACGGAGAACGTTCACAACAGGCGGCTGCTCTGGATGCTTTTCTGTGCAAGTTGAGCCTTAACGCCATGACCGCCTTTGGTAAATACTTCCTCTGTTCTAAAAATTTTGTTTTAAATTTATCTAAATATGGATGTATCTAACACTAAATTTTAGGACGGAGGGAGTATCTCGATAAATTTAAGACAAGAATTTTGGGACGGAGGGAGTACATAAAATCTCAAATTTACCTCGAACATGCATGCTAGCTCAAACACAATCTTTCATTTTTCTTCTACTCCGTAGCTTCTTTCACGGCTCGGCTGTGTTCATAGTTTTAATCTCTGGCCTCCGAACAACATGCATGCATGCAGGCGCTCTTACGTCAGAGCAATATGGAGCAATGATATCCTCTTTGGTTATGTGTTTCTGGGATACTACTATCTATCCGATTTTGCCGAGCCTGAAAAGAAACAAGAAGAAAGCCCCGACGGCGACGGAACAGGTGAAAACGCTATTGATCCGAGCGACGGAGAGCCAAAGCCTGATGATGATACCACCGAGTAGAGTAGAGCTCCCAATCAAAATATTACTACTAGTACTACTACAAGTACTGCTGTAACATTTATTAACATATTGATAATTTTAATTAGCAAGTGCCTTTTTTTGGCATTAAATCAATTTTTTTAGTATGGACGTACGGTACGTCTATTTGGATCTTTGCTCGCCATGTAATGCTCAGACGTTATGCGTTTTCGTGATGGTAAAGAAGCGATTATATACAATCAATGTGTTTCATCCGCATGCCTGCTTTCTCTGGATTGGATTGCTCTCCTCAGGGCCCAGTCCTTTCTACCCTAGCTGGAAATCAGTGAGGACCTTGCGCTAAAAAAAGCAGTTGGTGAAAAATAGTGGTTGTTTTCCAACGTTGCCAATACTCGTTACCCACAAAAAAAAATGCTCATATCTCACAGACGGTAGAGCACCTAAGCAGTGTCGTCAGGGAAAATGGCCGGCAAAAATTGATTTAGAAATACTAGTAAGATGCCCGTGCGTTGCACGCAACACCGAAATGCATTGATCCGGGTCATCTCATGTTTAACAAAGATCGATAGGTTTCTTCAGATATTCATTCTTCTCTAGAGCTCACAAGCATACGGGTGAATAGTAAATGTACGAAAATAGATTAAAAAAAATATCTTTTGCAAACAAAAGCGTTCAAGTGTTCAACCTGCACCCAAAACTTCATGAAGAAATAACACTTATTGTGCTTTGCAAAAAATGATCTTCAAAAAATATTTTTTGAGTATTGATCTTGTTTATTTTTTCTAGACAGCTATGAATGTAACTCGGGATGACTTGGAAGGGGGCAGAGGAGATGGCGAGGAGGAGGGGGTCGTGGTGGTGGTCGGCAATGCGGCCCAAGCGAAGGCATGAGAGGCGTTGGGGGCAGACGACACCAAGAGCAGCGACCTCTCCAGATTCTTCTTATTTTGTCATGAGATGGCTAGATGAGGTGAGAGGCAGGGGGTTATCTACAAACGAGTAGTGGAGTGCGGAGGTCTTTTTATAAAACTGACATAGTTTGTCTCAGATGCGTTGGATGTAAATCGAACGGTTGTAAATGAAGGATGGCAGGCACACCATCATCACCGACTCAGCTTTTTATAGGAGTAAGATGAAGGCCAAGCACGTGCGGTGAACCTCACGCGCGGCACAGGAAATTTGGGAGCGACGCGATGATAGCTGGGAGGTGGATCAGCGGATGAGCATCTTGTGCTGTCGTACAACACAAGATGCTGAAGTATTTGGATGCTGTTCATATGCTCGGTCTAAATAGGATACAATGGTACATTTGATACGATGCCAAAACAGAGAACCGCTTTCTGCAGTAGCTTGTATCAGGATATATTAACTCCCAACTTTGCAGTACATAATGACTGGCAAAGAAAAATGTTGCCCCCATTACGTGCCTTTGTTGAAACTCTTTGTGGCTCGGTAAAAACCATCCAAAATCCTCAACTCAACTTACATATACAGCACACCACAAGTCATTTATCAACCAAATGATGAAAACGTTATGTCTCGTAATTTGTACTTCCTCCGTAAAGTAATATAAGAGCGTTTAGATCACTACTTTAGTGATCTATAAACACTGTTATATTACTTTACAGATGAATTAGATGAGATACAACACAGGGGAGTATTCAGGCAAAATAGTCACATCAACATTCAATCAGCTGAACTCCACCTCTACCAAAACTGTGTCAATGTGCTGCCGTTGCCACAGAGATCCAGGTGTGGTATAGTCCATGAGTTTTTGGCCTGGAAAACACAGAGTCAGTAAAGCGCATACCATTTTCTTACAATATAGTGCATGCTTCGAAAATAACATGGGAAAACCTAGGAATACGAACTATAAACTCCTTCAATAAAAAAGAACTTGAGGGTGAGGCAGGGGAGCGATCTACTCACAAATGAATATTCTGGAGATCAATCTCGTTAAACAAATTGATGTAGAAACGGAACCCATCTGGACTGACATCCCTGCAGAGGAGACCTGAGAATATTTTTTATATTGGTTAGTTCATTCAGTATGGAACTAAATACATGTCTTGCCAATACTTGAAAGGAGCAACTGCAGGACACCTTTGTTTTCTGCATTTAGAAGATGCTCCTTTGCTAAAGCTGGTGCAATCCCCAGTGTAAATGCAGCGTCGCTGGGGCTTATTCCTTTCAGAAGAGCGTCCGGCTTTTGCGCGAGTGATGATATTCTTGCAAATACCTGTTTTTATCGGGGGGAGATCAGTATGTGATTATGCTACTACTAAAGATGGTAGGTGCAACGCAAGTGGCGACAAGTCAACAAGTGCATGGAAACATGTGGATACACACTAACAACAATTAACCAGAACCAGTCATTCATTTCATACTTTTGGTTAAAACTATGATTTGTGCAGGAATCAGATTTGCCAGGTCAAGAGAGAAAATCAAGGCACAGTATTTGTATGGCTGCTATATGTCATGCAGTGTTATTTGATATGAATATAAATGACATTTGGACTTATCATTGCCAAGGCATACCTCATCATCACTATGCGTCTTGGTCTGGATCACCTTCACTCCACTATCAAATTTCCGGAGCATTACTGGGCTGCTTATTACAAATCAACATCTATAAGCAAAACATCAAAACCATAATCAATGGCTGGCAACAAACCAGCTGAAAAGATAAATTCTCTGTTTTTACAAAACCATATCTAGGGATTAGATTACTCTTGTTTTTATATCATCTTGGATTTGTATATTTTGACAATTAAAGGCTTCAGCAATTATATCAAGAAAATGATATACATACACATCAAATTTCTCCCAAAGGGAGCAAGCTTGCAAAAGATCCTCTGGTGAGATCAACTCTAGAACAAACAAAAAATCAATTTCAGAACGCAAGTGACAAGGGAATTTCGTACAGATATTCATCAGCAAAAGCACAGACCTGTTCCCCTAGCACGGTTGAAGAGACAGTAGACATCGACTAGTGCCATCATACCACCTGCTCTCTCAACTGGTACTCTTACAAAGTCAGCCAGCTGATTATGCAGAGGATAAAAGAAGGCTCAATAAGTCTATTTCTTAGTATGTGGCGTAACAGAAGAAAAATCTGAAGATGAAAACAAAACAGCTTTCAAACTAGAAGAAAACTATGAAGGCATGAACAGTTTCTGTGTTGCTACCAACTGAATATGCAAGAAAGATGTAAGAGGTTTTCCCTGTATCTTTAATGGATGGGAAGAACCCCTAGCCCCGCCAAACACAGGGCAGGTTTTGTTTTTCTCGGAGGGATTGTTTCACTAGCTTGAAGGGAACTGAAAGGTGATCGAACATCGGCCCAAGTTAACTGAAAGCTATTATCCAACTAGCTAAACAAGGTCTAGAAGGGGTCCAAATTTGATCAAGTTCATGCATAGGCAGAATGAAAATATGGAAGCACACAAATGACCAGCAAGTATTATTCAATATGGGTATAGTAAAAGGCAAGGAAGATGACTGTTTCCATCCAGCGCAGACATTTTATACCGGAAATTACTCCGTGCTTGCGTTATTTGGTGATAAAGCCCCCAGGTAAACATTTAGCAATTGGCATATGATTTTCCAAATACATGCATTATTATTTGCATTGCAATTCAGCTGCACACTAAGTGAGATTTTCCACCACAAGTTCTGGAAAACCATGAACAAGCACGAATTACCTGTCGTGAAAGCTGCTGATGGTACAAAGCACCAGCAGTTTCCTTTGTCACAGGAGACACGATGCCTACGCTCAATAGCAAATCCTGCATGTCTTGCTTAGAACCCATCTCTTCGTCATTAGAATTCGATTGAGCAGATGAGTTCGTCAATAGCTTTTGCCTCATTTTCTCTGCCAGCTCCATCATTTCCTTGGCTTTGCTCTGTGTAGGAAGAATGTTTCACAAAATTACGACCGGTTCATTGCAATTTAGAGCCTGTCATCCAATCTCAGATGCTTGTACTCCGTCATAAACTCTATAAATGATAACACCATCTGAAGCATGAACCAGGAAAGAGGAACGAACCATGAGGGCGTTGAGATCCTGGAAAGCATCCTGCAAGTTCTGCCCCGCGCTCTCCCACGTCTCCTGCTCCTTCCGCAGTATCCCCGCCACTCCAACCACGGGCATCCTGATCGCCAGATCCTCCTCGGCTGGGGCGGCTCCCTCAGCCACCGGGGCGCCACTGGCCGGAGCAGCCGAGGCGGTCGCCTCCCAGGCCCTCGCGCGGATGGCCTCGAGCAGCCTCCCGTAGAACACATCCACGTCCGCCTTGCAGGTGACGACGACGGCGACGACCTCCGACCGCGACGGGGGCAGGGAGATCTGGATGCGGATGCGCGGGTGATGCGACGACGACGAGGAGGACGAGGAGGAGAAGAGGGAGCGGAGTGGGTTGTGGTTGTGCCTGCGGTGGGGCGGGTAGGCGTGGACGATGGACGCGAGCGGGAGGGCGCGGGCGGAGAGGGAGGCCTCGTGGAGGAAGACGAGCCGGTGGGAGGTGAGCGCGAGGAGGCAGCCGCGGAGGGGCGCGAGGCGGGGGTTCTCCTCGGGCTCCAGGTCGACGAGCGGAAGCAGGTGCCGCTCGATCTCGCCGGCGGACAGCACCGGCCGGCCGGACGCCGTGACAGTCGCGGCCGGGAGCCAGTCGGCTGCGGCGACGGACATGGTTGTGGAGAGTTTGGACTTTGGAGGTTTCCCCCCGTGTTTTTGTGTAAAAAATGTTGTTGTTTGTTCGGCCTCGTCAATTTAATCGAAGTTTCAATTCTGTTCCAAGTAAAACCTTTTTAAGTTTGATCAAGCTCGTAAATAAATATTAACATTTAAAAACACTAATTAGTCTCACAAAAAATCATAAAATATATTTTTGCGCTATGCAGATTTGGGGTTGTAGATTTTAACCCAACTTTTTGATTGGTTAGTCAAACCTAAACAAGTTTGACTTATGGTATCTCCCGCAAAAAAAGTTTGACTTATAGCAAAACTAGAATTTCAATTAATTTAAAACGAAAGTAAATACAAGAAGAAAGTGTTGATTATGTAAAGCAACAACTTAAATGCAACTTATAACAATTGGTCAGGAACATAATATACCGGTTCAACAATTTTTAATAAGTTAACATGTTGGCATCGAACTTGTAAGACTGACATGGCAAGAAAAACAATATTATGCTTTGCTTCTCTACCAACAATATCCACCTTGATGAACCATGACAACAATAGCAATAATGATGGGTGGTGTCCGACACAGTTAGTACATAAGGGTCAACAATCTCAGTCGAAACATCCGCAAGCTTCTCAGCAACAACCGCTTACCCTACCACACCTCTAGCATGTTGCAGAGTATGGATATCTACTCGCGCGCGCGCGCGCGCACACACACAGAGAGAGAGAGAGAGCACTGAAACTTATTCTCCAACATGAGCTCGCAAGTCCCACACCCTGTTGCGTCCATGTAGGCATTCATAAGGAATAAGCATGAGCGCTACTTTAGGGATATTGGTTATTACCATACCTCTCGAAGATAGGTACCAAACTACCGGCGAGAGACCACCTACAAAAAGGATGGTGCTGGCCTCTGCCAAAGGAAAGAGCACTCACACATCAAAGAAAGAAGACACATGAGCACATATCCTGGCTCAGTAGATAGGAAAATTCCATTATAGTCATTCATATTCATCAACAAGGACAGGTAGGCAAAATGTAGGGCTCTTACCCATCCAGAGACTGGAATCTAGGTAAAGTGTAAAATCATTGTGTCACCATCATCGTTGATGAGATCCCTTTGAAAAACATCCCTTCTCCTTACAATTATTTCATGGCTATTGTCACATTGTCAACAAGTACCAATTTCGTGACACCGTCCACTAGGTCACAGGCGGCATTCGATTCCTCCGCCCCTCGAAAACAACAACACACTTCACTCCCACTGCTTTCCCACAAAATTCCAACCCCGCCTCCACGCGAATTTAGAGCATCTACAGCCGGAGTTGCCAAATATGACCCCTTATATGTCTGCGGACCCCTCATTTGTCCACCATTGCAACCAGACTCCTCATTTGAAAACCCTCATTTTCATACTACTCCATGCAGCATCCATTCCATCTACGTACTCCATAATACATGATGTTGGGGAATGTAGTAATTTCAAAAAATTTCCTACGCACACGCAAGATCATGGTGATGCATAGCAACGAGAGGGAAGAGTATCGTCCACGTACCCTCGTAGACCATAAGCGGAAGCGTCATGAGAACGTGGTTGATGTAGTCGAACGTCTTCACAATCCGACCGATCCAACTACCGAACGCATGGCACCTCCGAGTTCAGCACACGTTCAGTTCGGCGACGTCCCACGAACTCCGATCCAGCAGAGCTTCACGGGAGAGTTCCGTCAGCACGGCGGCATGTTGAAGGTGATAATGTTGCTACCGACGCAGGGCTTCGCCTAAGCACTGCTACGATATGATCGAGGTGGATTATGGTGGAGGGGGGCACCGCACACGGCTAAGGGATCAATGATCAACTTGTGTGTCTAGAGGTGCCCCTGCCCCCGTATATAAAGGAGCAAGGGGGGGAGACCGGCCGACCCTCTATGGCGCGCCAGGAGGAGGAGTCCTCCTCCTAGTAGGAGTAGGACTCCCCTCTTTCCTACTCCCACTAGGAGGGGAAAAGGAAGGGGGAGAGGGAGAAGGAAAGGGGGGGCGCTGATGAAGCTATGTACCTAGGGTAGGGTCATGGATCTGTCCAAGATACCCTCCCCAAGGACATCTCTAAAGAAACCAGAAGCGGTTGAAGCAAAATCATCATCCACTCGACCGTGAAGCTATGTTCCACTCGACAGTATAGAAGACACTCGACTATGCGAACAACCACTCGATGATACAAGAAACCACTCGGAGTGTAGAAGGCCTAACATCACTCACGATGACAACGGTCGGTCATTCACTCTGTAACCTTAAAGATCATTTATATCTCTTTATTACTAGCGTTACCAGTAACGCCCTGCCTTAATGTACATTGAACCCTTTGTAACGTGGGCTGGCTTGGGTCCTAGCGCACTCTATATAAGCCACCCCCTCCTCCGGGACAAGGGTTCGCACCCTTTGTAATTCACACGCATATATCCAGTCGACCGCCTCCGGGCTCCGAGACGTAGGGCTATTACTTCCTCCGAGAAGGGCCTGAACTCGTAAAACTCGTGTGTATAACTCCTCCATAGCTAGGATCTTGCCTCTACATTCCTACCCCTATTCTACTGTCAGGCTTAGAACCACGACAGTTGGCGCCCATCGTGGGGCAGGTGTCTTAGCGACTTTTTGGAAAAGTTGCAATTTTTCCGATCCCCTTCATCATGGTTCCGGGCGGAGGTTTGGCTGAGGGCCGCGAGATCCGTCTCGACGCGCTCGTGTTTGTATCCAACGACTCCGCTTGGCTTCAGGAGGCTCCACTCGACGTCGACACACTCCCCGCCCGCGAGGCGACGCACTTTCGCGCGTGCGTCCGCGGTGTCCTCCTGTGGCAGCCGTTGACCCAGTATCAGTCGGCTCCAGCAGCTTTCCCCCTCCCCGCGGCCCACCGGAGCAAACATTCCGGTCGGTCAAGGCTTCAGCGGTGGGTGAAGCATGCGGTGGCTCGCCAGTCGGCCATGAAGGAAATATGCCCTAGAGGCAATAATAAAGTTATTATTTATTTCCTTATATCATGATAAATGTTTATTATTCATGCTAGAATTGTATTAACCGGAAACATAATACATGTGTGAATACATAGACAAACTTACGACGCGTTTGGTTTGCGCTCAGGTAACGTATTCGACTTGGGTATCGGGAAGCTCCGTCTTCAAACTATTTTTACCGAATACGAGATCTGTTTGTTTCGAGCATTTGGCTTTCGGTTTTCTAATCACCTTCGGTCCCGCCGTTTTCCGCTTCACGAGCGCATGTATCGGAAGACGCCGCTACCTAATACATCGTGGGCCTACCAAATGCCGGATTCTGTTTCAGAAAGCGCTGTAATTGAAAGTCGTGACATTTCCGTCGAACCAAACGCGTCGTTAGTGTCACTAGTATGCCTCTACTAGACTAGCTCATTAATCAAAGATGGTTATGTTTCCTAACCATGAACAATGTGTTGTTATTTGATTAACGAGGTCAGATCATTAGTTGAATGATCTGATTGACATGACCCATTTCATTAGCTTAGCACCCGATCGTTTAGTATGTTGCTATTGCTTTCTTCATGACTTATACATGTTCCTATGACTATGAGATTATGCAACTCCCGTTTACCGGAGGAACACTTTGTGTGCTACCAAACGTCACAACGTAACTGGGTGATTATAAAGGAGCTCTACAGGTGTCTCCAAAAGTAGATGTTGGGTTGGCGTATTTCGAGATTAGGATTTGCCACTCCGATTGTCGGAGAGGTATCTCTGGGCCCTCTCAGTAATGCACATCACAGAAGCCTTGCAAGCATTGTGACTAATGAGTTAGTTGCGAGATGATGTATTACGGAACGAGTAAAGAGACTTGCCGGTAACGATATTGAACTAGGTATTGGATACCGACGATCGAATCTCGGGCAAGTAACATACCGATGACAAAGGGAACAACGTATGTTGTTATGCGGTCTGATAAAGATCTTCGTAGAATATGTAGGAGCCAATATGGGCATCCAGGTCCCGCTATTGGTTATTGACCGGAGATGTGTCTCAGTCATGTCTACATTGTTCTCGAACCGTAGGGTCCGCACGCTTAACGTTACGATGACAATTATTATGAGTTTATGCATTTTGATGTACCGAAGTTAGTTCGGAGTCCCGGATGTGATCACGGACATGACGAGGAGTCTCGAAATGGTCGAGACATAAAGATTGATATATTGGATGACTATATTCGGACACCGGAAGTGTTCCGGGTGATTTCGGAGAAAACCGGAGAGCCGGAGGGTTACCGGTACCCTACCGGGAGAAGTAATGGGCCATATGGGCTTTAGTGGAGAGAGAGAAGGGCTGCCAGAGGTGGGCCGCGCGCCACCTCCTCCCTAGTCCGAATTGGACTAGGGGAGGGGGGCGGCGCCCCCCCTTTCCTTCTCCCACTCCACCTCTTTCCCCCTCCTAGTAGCAGTCCTACTCCTACTAGGAGGAGGACTCCTCCTTGGCGCGCCACACCTGGCCGGCCGGCCTCCTCCCCTTGCTCCTTTATATACGGGGGCAGGGGGCACCTCTACACACACAAGTTGATCCACGTGATCGTTCCTTAGCCGTGTGCGGTGCCCCCTGTCACCATATTCCACCTCGATCATATCGTTGTAGTGCTTAGGCGAAGCCCTGCGTCGGTAGAACATCAAGATCATCATCACGCTGTCGTGCTGACGGAACTCCTCCCCGAAGCTTTGCTGGATCGGAGCCCGGGGATCGTCATCGAGCTGTACGAGTGCTAAGAACTCGGAGGTGCCGGAGTAACGGTGCTTGGATCGGTCGGATCGGGAAGAAGACGTACGACTACTTCCTCTATGTTGTGTCAACGCTTCTGTTGCGATCTACAAGGGTACGTAGATCAGACTCTCCCCCTCGTTGCTATGCATCACCATGATCTTGTGTGTGCGTAGGAAATTTTTTGAAATTACTACGTTCCCCAACAGTGGCATCCGAGCCTAGGTTTTATGGATTGATGTTATTTGCACGAGTAGAACACAAGTGAGTTGTGGGCGATATAAGTCATACTGCCTACCAGCATGTCATACTTTGGTTCGGCGGTATTGTTGGACGAGACGACCCGGACCAACCTTACGCGTACGCTTACACGAGACCGGTTCCCCCGACGTGCTTTGCACACAGGTGGCTTGCGGGCGACTGTCTCTCCAACTTTAGTTGAACCGAGTGTGGCTACGCCCGGTCCTTGCGAAGGTTAAAACGGAGTCTATTTGACAAACTATCGTTGTGGTTTTGATGCGTAGGTGAGATTGGTTCTTGCTTAAGCCCGTAGCAGCCACGTAAAACTTGCAACAACAAAGTAGAGGACATCTAACTTGTTTTTGTAGGGCATGTTGTGATGTGATATGGTCAAGACATGATGCTAAATTTTATTGTATGAGATGATCATGTTTTGTAACCGAGTTATCGACAACTGGTAGGAGCCATATGGTTGTTGCTTTATTGTATGCAATGCAATCGCGATGTAATGCTTTACTTTATCACTAAACGGTAGCGATAGTCGTGGAAGCATAAGATTGGCGAGACGACAACGATGCTACGATGGAGATCAAGGTGTCGCGCCGGTGACGATGGTGATCATGACGGTGCTTCGGAGCTGGAGATCACAAGCACAAGATGATGATGGCCATATCATATCACTTATATTGATTGCATGTGATGTTTATCTTTTTATGCATCTTATCTTGCTTTGATTGACGGTAGCATTATAAGATGATCTCTCACTAAATTATCAAGAAGTGTTCTCCCTGAGTATGCATCATTGCGAAAGTTCTTCGTGCTGAGACACCACGTGATGATCGGGTGTGATAGGCTCTACGTTCAAATACAACGGGTGCAAAACAGTTGCACACGCGGAATACTCAGGTTATACTTGACGAGCCAAGCATATACAGATATGGCCTCGGAACACGGAGACCGAAAGGTCGAGCGTGAATCATATAGTAGATATGATCAACATAATGATGTTCACCGATGAAACTACTCCATCTCACGTGATGATCGGACATTGTTTAGTTGATTTGGATCACGTGATCACTTAGAAGATTAGAGGGATGTCTATCTAAGTGGGAGTTCTTAAGTAATATGATTAATTGAACTTAAATTTATCACGAACTTAGTACCTGATAGTATCTTGCTTGTTTATGTTGATTGTAGATAGATGGCTCGTGCTGTTATTCCATTGAATTTTAATGCATTCCTTGAGAAAGCAAAGTTGAAAGATGATGGTAGCAATTACACGGACTGGGTCCGTAACTTGAGGATTATCCTCATTGCTGCACAAAGAAATTACGTCCTGGAAGCACCGCTGGGTGCCAGGCCTGCTGCTGGAGCAACACCAGATGTTATGAACGTCTGGCAGAGCAAAGCTGATGACTACTCGATAGTTCAGTGTGCCATGCTTTACGGATTAGAATCGGGACTTCAAAGACGTTTTGAACGTCATGGAGCATATGAGATGTTTCAGGAGTTGAAGTTAATATTTCAAGCAAATGCCCGGATTGAGAGATATGAAGTCTCCAATAAATTCTATAGCTGCAAGATGGAAGAGAACAGTTCTGTCAGTGAGCATATACTCAAAATGTCTGGGTATAATAATCACTTGATTCAATTGGGAGTTAATCTTCCAGATGATTGCGTCATTGACAGAATTCTCCAATCACTGCCACCAAGCTACAAGAGCTTCGTGATGAACTACAATATGCAAGGGATGAACAAGACTATTCCCGAGCTCTTCGCAATGCTGAAAGCTGCGGAGGTAGAAATCAAAAAGGAGCATCAAATGTTGATGGTTAACAGAACCACTAGTTTCAAGAAAAAGGGCAAAGGGAAGAAGAAGGGGAACTTCAAAAAGAACGGCAAGCAAGTTGCTGCTCAAGAGAAGAAACCCAAGTCTGGACCTAAGCCTGAAACTGAGTGCTTCTACTGCAAGCAGACTGGTCACTGGAAGCGGAACTGCCCAAAGTATTTGGCGGATAAGAAGGATGGCAAGGTGAACAAAGGTATATGTGATATACATGTTATTGATGTGTACCTTACTAATGCTCGCAGTAGCACCTGGGTATTTGATACTGGTTCTGTTGCTAATATTTGCAACTCGAAACAGGGACTACGGATTAAGCGAAGATTGGCTAAGGACGAGGTGACGATGCGCGTGGGAAACGGTTCCAAAGTCGATGTGATCGCGGTCGGCACTCTACCTCTACATCTACCTTCGGGATTAATATTAGACCTAAGTAATTGTTATTTGGTGCCAGCGTTGAGCATGAACATTATATCTGGATCTTTTTTAATGCGAGACGGTTATTCATTTAAATCAGAGAATAATGGTTGTTCTATTTATATGAGTAATATCTTTTATGGTCATGCACCCTTGAAGAGTGGTCTATTCTTGTTGAATCTCGATAGTAGTGATACACATATTCATAATGTAGAAGCCAAAAGATGCAGAGTTGATAATGATAGTGCAACTTATTTGTGGCACTGCCGTTTAGGTCATATCGGTGTAAAGCACATGAAGAAACTCCATACTGATGGACTTTTGGAACCACTTGATTATGAATCACTTGGTACTTGCGAACCGTGCCTCATGGGCAAGATGACTAAAATACCGTTCTCCGGTACTATGGAGAGAGCAAAAAATTTGTTGAAAATCATACATACCGATGTATGTGGTCCGATGAATATTGAGGCTCATGGCGGATATCGTTATTTTCTCACCTTCACAGATGATTTAAGCAGATATGGGTATATCTACTTGATGAAACATAAGTCTGAAACATTTGAAAAGTTCAAAGAATTTCAGAGTGAAGTTGAAAATCATCGTAACAAGAAAATAAAGTTTCTATGATCTGATCGTGGAGGAGAATATTTGAGTTACGAGTTTGGTGTACATTTGAAAAATTGTGGAATAGTTTCGCAACTCACGCCACCCGGAACACCACAGCGTAATGGTGTGTCCGAACGTCGTAATCGTACTTTACTAGATATGGTGCGATCTATGATGTCTCTTACTAATTTACCGCTATCATTTTGGGGATACGCTCTAGAGATGGCCGCATTCACGTTAAATAGGGCACCATCAAAATCCATTGAGACGACGCCTTATGAACTATGGTTTGGCAAGAAACCAAAGTTGTCCTTTCTGAAAGTGTGGGGCTGCGATGCTTATGTGAAAAAACTTCAACCTGATAAGCTTGAACCCAAATCGGAGAAATGTGTCTTCATAGGATATCCAAAGGAAACTATTGGATACACCTTCTATCACAGATCCGAAGGCAAGACTTTTGTTGCTAAATTCGGAAACTTTCTTGAGAAGGAGTTTCTCTCGAAAGAAGTGAGTGGGAGGAAAGTAGAACTTGACGAGGTAACTGTACCTGCTCCCTTGTTGGAAAGTAGTACATCACAGAAAACTGTTTCTGCGACACCTACACCAATAAGTGAGGAAGTTAATGATAATGATCATGAAACTTCAGAACAAGATACTACTGAACCTCGTAGATCAACCAGAGCAAGATCCGCGCCTGAGTGGTACGATAATCAAGTTCTGGAAGTCATGCTGCTAGATCATGATGAACCTACGAACTATGAAGAAGCGATGGTGAGCCCAGATTCCGCAAAGTGGCTTGAAGCCATGAAATCTGAGATGGGATCCATGTATGAGAACAAAGTCTGGACTTTGGTTGACTTGCCCGATGATCGGCAAGCAATTGAGAATAAATGGATCTTCAAGAAAAAGACTGACGCTGACGGTAATGTTACTGTCTATAAAGCTCGACTTGTCGCAAAAGGTTTTCGACAAGTTCAAGGGGTTGACTACGATGAGACCTTCTCACCCGTAGCGATGCTTAAGTCTGTCCGAATCATGTTAGCAATTGCCGCGTTTTATGATTATGAAATTTGGCAGATGGATGTCAAAACTGCATTCCTGAATGGATTTCTGGAAGAAGAGTTGTATATGATGCAACCGGAAGGTTTTGTCGATCCAAAGGGAGCTAACAAAGTGTGCACGCTCCAACAATCCATTTATGGACTGGGGCAAGCCTCTCGGAGTTGGAATAAACGTTTTGATAGTGTGACCAAAGCATTTGATTTTATACAGACTTTTGGTGAAGCCAGTATTTAGAAGAAAGTGAGTGGGAGCTCTGTAGCATTTCTGATATTATATGTGGATGACATATTGCTGATTGGAAATGATATAGAATTTCTGGATAGCATAAAGGGATACTTGAATAAGAGTTTTTCAATGAAAGACCTCGGTGAAGCTGCTTACATATTAGGCATAAAGATCTATAGAGATAGATCAAGACGCTTAATTGGACTTTCACAAAGCACATACCTTGACAAAATTTTGAAGAAATTCAAAATGGATCAAGCAAAGAAAGGGTTCTTGCCTGTGTTACAAGGTGTGAAGTTGAGTCAAACTCAATGCCCGACCACTGCAGAAGATAGAGAGAAAATGAAAGATGTTCCCTATGCTTCAGCCATAGGCTCTATCATGTATGCAATGCTGTGTACCAGACCTGATGTGTGCCTTGCTATAAGTTTAGCAGGGAGGTACCAAAGTAATCCAGGAATGGATCACTGGACAGCGGTCAAGAACATCCTGAAATACCTGAAAAGGACTAAGGATATGTTTCTCATATATGGAGGTGACAAAGAGCTCACCGTAAGAGGTTACGTTGATTCAAGCTTTGACACTGATCCGGACGATTCTAAATCGCAAACCGGATACGTGTTTACATTAAACGGTGGAGCTGTGAGTTGGTGCAGTTCTAAACAAAGCGTCGTAGCGGGATCTACATGTGAAGCGGAGTACATAGCTGCTTCGGAAGCAGCAAACGAAGGAGTCTCGATGAAGGAGTTCATATCCGATCTAGGTGTCATACATAGTGCATCGGGTCCAATGAAAATCTTTTGTGACAATACTGGTGCAATTGCCTTGGCAAAGGAATCCAGATTTCACAAGAGGACCAAACACATCAAGAGACGCTTCAATTCCATCCAGGATCTAGTCCAGGTAGGAGACATAGAGATTTGCAAGATACATATGGATCTGAATGTGGCAGACCCGTTGACTAAGCCTCTTCCACGAGCAAAACATGATCAGCACCAAAGCTCCATGGGTGTTAGAATCATTACTGTGTAATCTAGATTATGGACTCTAGTGCAAGTGGGAGACTGAAGGAAATATGCCCTAGAGGAAATAATAAAGTTATTATTTATTTCCTTATATCATGATAAATGTTTATTATTCATGCTAGAATTGTATTAACCGGAAACATAATACATGTGTGAATACATAGACAAACTTAGTGTCACTAGTATGCCTCTACTAGACTAGCTCGTTAATCAAAGATGGTTATGTTTCCTAACCATGAACAATGTGTTGTTATTTGATTAACGAGGTCACATCATTAGTTGAATGATCTGATTGACATGACCCATTCCATTAGCTTAGCACCCGATCGTTTAGTACGTTGCTATTGCTTTCTTCATGACTTATACATGTTCCTATGACTATGAGATTATGCAACTCCCGTTTACCGGAGGAACACTTTGTGTGCTACCAAACGTCACAACGTAACTGGGTGATTATAAAGGAGCTCTACAGGTGTCTCCAAAAGTAGATGTTGGGTTGGCGTATTTCGAGATTAGGATTTGTCACTCCGATTGTCAGAGAGGTATCTCTGGGCCCTCTCGGTAATGCACATCACATAAGCCTTGCAAGCATTGTGACTAATGAGTTAGTTGTGGGATGATGTATTACGGAACGAGTAAAGAGACTTGCCGGTAACGAGATTGAACTAGGTATTGGATACCGACGATCGAATCTTGGGCAAGTAACATACCGATGACAAAGGGAACAACATATGTTGTTATGCGGTCTGACCGATAAAGATCTTCGTAGAATATGTAGGAGCCAATATGGGCATCCAGGTCCCGCTATTGGTTATTGACTGGAGATGTGTCTCAGTCATGTCTACATTGTTCTCGAACCGTAGGGTCCGCACGCTTAACGTTACGATGACAGTTATTATGAGTTTATGCATTTTGATGTACCGAAGTTAGTTCGGAGTCCCGGATGTGATCACGGACATGACGAGGAGTCTCGAAATGGTCGAGACATAAAGATTGATATATTGGATGACTATATTCGGACACCGGAAGTGTTCTGGGTGATTTCGGAGAAAACCGGAGAGCCGGAGGGTTACCGGAACCCTACCGGGAGAAGTAATGGGCCATATGGGCTTTAGTGGAGAGAGAGAAGGGCTGCCAGAGGTGGGCCGCGCGCCACCTCCTCCCTAGTCCGAATTGGACTAGGGGAGGGGGGTGGCGCCCCCCCTTTCCTTCTCCCACTCCACCTACTAGGAGGAGGACTCCTCCTTGGCGCGCCACACCTGGCCGGCCGGCCTCCTCCCCTTGCTCCTTTATATACGGGGGCAGGGGGCACCTCTAGACACACAAGTTGATCCACGTGATCGTTCCTTAGCCGTGTGCGGTGCCCCCTGTCACCATATTCCACCTCGATCATATCGTTGTAGTGCTTAGGCGAAGCCCTGCATCGGTAGAACATCAAGATCGCCATCACGCCATCGTGCTGACGGAACTCCTCCCCGAAGCTTTGCTGGATCGAAGCCCGGGGATCGTCATGGAGCTGTACGTGTGCTAAGAACTCGGAGGTGCCGAAGTAACGGTGCTTGGATCGGTCGGATCGGGAAGAAGACGTACGACTACTTCCTCTATGTTGTGTCAATGCTTCCGTTGCGATCTACAAGGGTACGTAGATCAGACTCTCCCCCTCGTTGCTATGCATCACCATGATCTTGCGTGTGCGTAGGAATTTTTTTGAAATTACTACGTTCCCCAACAGGCCACCCCTCAAGTCGCGGCAATCGAGCCCGACGAAACTCTCTACGGCCTGTTCGATCTGTTGACTGGCTCCGTAGAGACTGCATCCGAGTGCGACAACAGCGACCCAGCGGCAGAAGTTTTGATGGTCAATGGACCACGCAGTCCTCCTGGCTTCATCCGTGAAGACGGAGGCGATGGGGACGGCGATCCGTCGCGCGTTCATGAAGAGTACCGCCCCTAACCCCTCTCTTCGCAGCGGAGGGAGGAACTTCGCCGCCAGAACATGGATGGACTGCATACTCCTATAGTTGGAGAAACCCCTGAGGCCCAGGCCTTAGAGCAGGTGCACCTGGCCAACTTGGCTGAGCGCACTCGACTGGAGAACCTCCAGCGCGCACTCGACGACCGCGCTTGGCAGCGTGCTCCCGAATCCAGTCAACGCCAACTTTTTCCGCCTCCGACTCAGGTATACCGAACCCCGATCCAGAATCTCACAGTTGCAGCCCGGATAGCGGAGTTGATCCAACCTTCCTAGTCAGAAGCTGGCCGAGGTCTGATACAGATCCGAGCTTTGCTTCGTGCGGCGGGAGAGCAGAATACAGCGGTATCTCAGTCGTGGAATAGGATTCATAGCAGATCCATAGTTGCCGATACAGTTCAGTCGGCTCACAGCCCAAGATCGCCCCCGAGGCGTGAGGGACGTGGAGATCGACAAGATCAGTATGAACACCGAGTCGATCGCGATGATCGTCATCGAATGCCCACGCCTCCCCCAAGGAGTGGGTAGTACGTGCCTCGGCAACATGATGATAGGCGCCCTCACAGTGTTGGGCAAAGGATTCCAGTCGACTCCAGGGAGCCAGGCTTTGATGCGAGATCTATTCTCGTTCAGGGCTTGGTCGATAGAAACAGAGCTCACCGAGAGGGTCATGACAGAGATCTACGAACCAGCAGCAGAGTGCATGTCTCAGGTCCAGAGTGCTTCAGCAGAGCCATCAGGGCTGCAGTGATTCTCCCCCCCAACTTCAGGTTGGCGACTGGAGTCAGTAAGTTCACTGGTGAGTCCGAGCCTGATACTTGGCTTAAAGACTACCGAGTGGCTGTCCAGATTGGTGGCGGCAGTCATGAAGTGGCCATGAAGCACCTTCCTCTGATGTTGGAGGGCTCGGCTAGAGCATGGCTGAATCAGTTAGCACCTAGTAGCATTTATACTTGGGAAGATCTTGCCCGAGTATTTGTTAGAACATTCGAAGGTACTTGTAAACGGCCGGCAGGGTTGACTGAATTGCAGTGTTGCGATCAGAAACCGAATGAGACTTTGAGGGATTATATCCAGAGATGGATCACATTGCACCACACGGTAGAGAATGTGTCTGATCATCAAGCAATTTGTGCCT
Organism: Triticum monococcum; assembly: GCA_034509565.1. Classification (NCBI taxonomy): domain Eukaryota; kingdom Viridiplantae; phylum Streptophyta; class Magnoliopsida; order Poales; family Poaceae; genus Triticum; species Triticum monococcum. Next base: position 638,746,374 of record CM067843.1, read on the forward strand.
TTAAAGAAGGCGTCAAGTATCGGGAGCTGAATATGAAGTTCGGTCGGACAGGAGATATGACTCTGACTCGGATGATGGAAATTGCCACCAAATATGCCAACGGTGAAGAAGAAGACCGACTCCGGAGTGGCAAACACAAAGCAGTCGCCCATGAAGCCAGAGGAGGAAACTCCGATTGGAAACAGAAGCGCAAGGCCAAGCCAGCTGCTCCTGGTGAAGCCTTAGCTGTGGTTCAAGGAAAGTTCAAGGGGAAGACCAAAGGGCCGTGGAACCCCAAGGAAGTAAAAGATCAAGATGGAAATGATGTGCTCGATCTGCCGTGCCACATCCACACCAAAAAAGATGAAGAGGGTAATTTCATTTACCCAAAGCACACCACTCGACAGTGTCGACTCCTAATCCATCAATTCCGATAGAAACAGCCCAAGGAAAAGGAGAAGGAAGCAAACAAGGCTGAGGATGAGGAAGAGGATGATGATGGTTATCCCCACGTGAATTCCACTCTGATGATTTTTGCTGACATTGAGAGCAAAAGTCGATTGAAAGTCATCAACAGAGAAGTGAACATGGTCGCTCCAGTGACACCCAGTTATTTGAAGTGGTCACAGGCTGCCATTACATTCGACCAGTCCGATCATCCAGCGCACATAGCCACCCCTGGGGGGCAAGCATTGGTGGTCGACCCGGTGGTCGAAGGCACCCGACTGACAAAGGTCCTGATGGATGGTGGCAGTGGCCTGAACATACTGTATGCAAAGACGTTGAAGGGAATGGGCATTCCGATGTCAAGACTCAGCGAAAGCAATATGAGTTTCCATGGGGTCATTCCAGGCAAGAAGGCTGCATCACTCGGCCAGATTGCTCTCGACGTGGTTTTCGGTGATTCCAAGAATTACCGCAAAGAAAAGTTGACATTTGAGGTTGTGGATTTCCAGAGTGCCTATCATGCCATCCTGGGCAGACCAGCTTATGCACGCTTTATGGCTCGACCATGTTACGTGTACCTCAAATTGAAGATGCCTGGTCCCAAAGGAGTGATCACTGGTAATCGTAAGAAGGCAGAAGAGTGCTTCTAGAAGGGCTCAAAGATCGCCGATGCACAGAAGGTTGTAGTAGAATTGTAAGAATATCAGAAAAATGCAGATCCGAGTGATTTGTTGCGAGCCAAGAAGCCCGCCACGGATTCAGCATTCCAGTCGTCTGGCGAAACAAAGTCGATTCACATTCACCCGACAGATCCCAATGCTGCTTCAACTCACATTTCAACAACACTCGACTCCAAATAGGAAGAAGCGTTGATACGTCCATTTTGCATCATGCTTTCATATCGATATTTATTGCATTATGGACTGTTATTTCACTTTATGTCACAATACTTATGGCTATTCTCTCTTATTTTACAAGGTTTACATAAGGAGGGAGAATGCCAGCAGCTGGAATTCTGGGCTGGAAAAGGAGCAAATATTAGAGACCTATTCTGCGCAACTCCAAAAGTCCTAAAACTCCACGGAACGTCTTAAAATAAATAAAGAAAAATCCTCGCCAAAGATGAAGGCCAGGGGGGCCACACCCTGCTCACGAGGGTGGGGGCGCCCCCCTAAGGCGCGCCCCCCTACCTCGTGGGCCCCCTGGTGGCTCTCCGACGCCCATCTTCTCCTATATGAAGTCTTTCGATGAGAAAAAAAATAAGAAGGAACTTTTCGGGACGAGACTCCACCGCCACAAGGCAGAACCTTGGCGGATCCAATCTAGAGCTCCGGCAGAGCTGTTCTGCCAGGGATACTTCCCTCCGGGAGGGTGAAATCATCACCATCGTCATCACCAACGCTCCTCTCATCGAGAGAGGGCAATCTCCATCAACATATTCACCAGCACCATCTCATATCCAAACCCTAGTTCATCTCTTGTATCCAATTCTTGTCTCAAAGTCCGAGATTGGTGCTAGTAGGTTGCTAGTAGTGTTGATTACTCCTTGTAGTTGATGCTAGTTGGTTTATTTGGTGGAAGATCATATGTTCAGATCCTATATGCATATTATTACCCCTCTGATTATGAACATGAATATGCTTTGTGAGTAATTACGTTCGTTCCTGAGGACAAGGGAGAAGTCTTGCTATGAGTAGTCATGTGAATTTGGTATTCGTTTGATATTTTGATAAGATGTATGTTGTCTAGCCTCTAGTGGTGTTATGTGAACGTCGACTACATAACACTTCACCATTATTTGGGCCTAGAGGAAGGCATTGGGAAGTAATAAGTAGATGATGGGTTGCTAGAGTGACAGAAGATTAAACCCTAGTTTATGCATTGCTTTGTAAGGGGCTGATTTGGATCCATATGTTTCATGCTATGGTTAGGTTTACCTTAATACTTTTGTTGTAGTTGCGGATGCTTGCAATAGAGGATAATCATAAGTGGGATGCTTGTTCAAGTAAGAACAACACCCAAGCACCGGTCCACCCACATATCGAATTATCAAAGTATCAAACGCGAATCATATGAACGTGATGAAAACTAACTTGACGATATTCCCATGTGTCCTCGGGAGCGCTTTTCCTATTATAAGAGTTTGTTCCGGCTTGTCCTTTGCTAAAAAAGGATTGGGCCACCTTGCTGCACTTTATTTACTTTTGTTACTTGTTGCTCGTTACAATCTATCTTATCACAAAACTATCTATTACCACTTATTTCAGTACTTGCAGAGAATACCTTGCTGAAAACCGCTTATCATTTCCTTCTGCTCCTTGTTGGGTTCGACACTCTTACTTATCGAAAGGACTACGATAGATCCCCTATACTTGTGGGTCATCAAGCGCTCATCCAGTTCCTCTGTGAGAATTAGGACATCTTCGCATGGAAACCTTCGGACATGCCAGGTGTTCCCAGGGGACTGGCTGAGCATCGTTTGCGAGTCGACCCAAAAGTGAAACCAGTCAAAGAACATCTTCGATGGTCCACCATACAGAAGAGGAAGGCAATCGGTGAAGAGGTGGCTCGGCTTTTGGCAGCTGAGTTTATCTGTGAGATTTACCACTCCGAGTGGTTAGCTAATGTTGTCATGGTCCCAAAGAAGGACGACTCACTTCACATATGCATTGACTTCAAGCATATCAATCAGGCCTGCCCGAAATATCACTTTCCTCTCCCTCGCATCGATCAGATAGTCGACTCGACTGCGGGTGCGAGCGTTTGTCCTTTTTGGATGCCTACTCCGGGTACCACCAGATCCGTCTATACGGACCCGATGAGATAAAAACAGCTTTCATCACCCCATTTGGGTGCTTCTATTATGTCACTATACCATTCAGTTTGAAAAATGCCGGAGCTACATTCATGCGGATGATTCAGAAGTGCCTGCTCACTCAGATCAGTCAGAATGTGGAAGCATACATGGATGACATTGTGGTCAAGTCACGTAAAGGTTCCGACCTACTGACTGACCTTGCTGAAACCTTTGCCAACCTCAGAAGGTATGATATATCAAGCTCAATCCATCAAAGTGCACGTTTGGAGTTCCGGGCGGAAAATTACTCGGTTTCCTCGTTTCCGAACGAGGGATCGATGCTAACCCAGAGAAAGTGGGTGCTATACTCCGAATGAAACGCCCTGTGCGTGTGCATGATGTCCAGAATCTTACTGGTTGCTTGGCCGCCCTAAGTCGATTCATTTCTCGCCTCAGTGAAAAGGCACTGCCTCTTTACCGACTGATGAAGATATCAGATAAGTTCGAGTGGACTCCTGAAGCTGATGCAGCATTTGCAGAGCTAAAAGCCCTGCTTTCCACCTAGCCGGTGCTTGCTGCCCCAATCGGCAAAGAGCCTTTACTGCTTTATATAGCAGCCACTGGACAAGTCGTCAGTACAGTACTTACGGTCGAGCGGGAAGAAGAGGGAAAATCCTATAAAGTTCAGCGCCCAGTTTATTATATTTTTGAAGTTCCGACTCCGTCAAAGCAGAGATATTCGCACTATTAGAAGCTCGTTTATGGGATTTACATGACCACAAAGAAGGTTGCACACTATTTCTCTGATCACTCTGTTACAGTCGTCAGCGACGCTCCATTGTCAGAGATTCTGCACAACAGAGATGCAACTGGCCGAGTGGCAAAATGGGCGATTGAACTCCTCCCCTTAGATATCAAGTTTGAGGCAAAGAAGGCTATTAAGTCCCAAGCAATAGCAGATTTCCTCACCGAGTGGATTGAACAACAACTGCCGACTCAAGTTCACTCGGAGCACTGGACCATGTTCTTTGATGGATCCAAAATGCTGAATGGTTCTGGTGCTGGGGTGGTTCTGGTATCCCCCCGAGGAGACAAGCTCAGATATGTCCTCCGGATTCACTTTGATTCTTCCAATAATGAAGCTGAATATGAAGCACTCCTGTATGGGTTCGTATGGCCATCTCACTCGGCGTCCATCGCCTCATGGTCTACGGCGACTCAGATTTGGTAGTCAATCAAGTGATGAAGGAGTGGGACGTCAGAAGCCCAGCCATGACTGGTTACTGCAACGCTGTGAGGAAGTTGGAAAAGAAGTTTGAGGGGTTAGAGCTCCATCACATACCCTGACTGAAAAATCAAGCAGCCGATGACTTGGCAAAGATAGGTTCCAAGAGAGAAGCCATTCCCAGCAATGTGTTTTTGGAGCATATTCACACGCCGACAGTTCGGGAAGATCCTTTTACTGAAGAGCCCCCGCAGCCTAGGAGCACCACAGGTCCGACTGAAGTCAAGGTCCCAGCCATGGTCGACCTGATCATGGAGGTTCTGGCCATTACTCCTGACTGGACAGTGCCGTACATTGCGTACATCCTTAGGAAAGAACTCCTAGAGGACGAGGAAGAGGCTCGACAGATCGTCCATCGATCCAAGGCCTTTACTGTGATAAGAGGACAACTGTTCAGGGAAAGCGTGACTGGAGTCGGTCAAAAGTGCATAACGCCAGAAGAAGGTCGAATGATCCTCAACGACATCCACTCGGGGACCTGTGGTCACCATGCGTCCTCTCGGTCCATCGTGGCTAAAGCATACCGAGCTGGATTCTATTGGCCACGAGCAAATAAAATGGCGAAAGATATAGTCGACAGATGTGAAGGCTGCTAGTTTTACTCCGACATGTCTCACAAGCCAGCGTCAGCCCTAAAGACCATTCCCCTCGTCTGGCCCTTTGCTATTTGGGGACTGGATATGGTTGGACCACTGAGAACTGGTAGGAGCGGCTTCACTCATGTGCTCGTTGCAGTCGACAAGTTTACCTAATGGATCGAAGCTAAACCTATCAAGAATCTTGAAGCCAGCACCGCTGTCAGTTTTATCAGAGAATTGACATTCAGATATGGAGTCCCTCACAGCATCATCACTGACAATGGATCAAACTTCGATTCTGATGAGTTTAGAGCTTTCTGCGCTTCTCAAGGCACACGAGTCGACTATGCTTCAGTCGCTCACCCGCAGCCGAACGGACAAGCAGAAAGAGCCAATGGCCAAATTCTCAAAGGATTGAAACCCCGACTGATGCGTGATCTCAAACACGTAGCGGGCGCTTGGGTCGATGAACTTCCGTCAGTTCTGTGGGGTTTGAGGTCAACTCCCAATCGGTCGACTGGACGAACTCCTTTCTTTTTGGTCTATGGAGCCGAAGCTGTTCTGCCAAGTGACCTGCTCCACAACGCACCCCGAGTCGAGCTTTTCTCCGAAGAAGAAGCACAGCAGGCCCGGCAAGATTCAGTCGATCTCCTAGAGGAGGAAAGAGAGATGGCCTTTATCCGATCGACCATCTATCAGCAAGACTTGCGTCGATTCCACGCCAGAAACGTGAGGGGTTGAGCCTTTCAAGAGGGAGACCTGGTTCTTCGAGTGGATCAACAGAAACCACACAAGCTCGCCCTGGCTTGGAAAGGCCCCTTCATCGCCACCAAAGTTCTCCACAATGGAGCATACCATCTTTACAGTGTTGAGCATTAGAAGAACGAGCCACGAGCCTGGAACGCGGAGCTGCTCCGCCCCTTTTATACTTAAGCACTCGTTCGAATAAAATGTAATAAGAAACACCTTTGTAATTTGTTTACCAAAGACAAGAGCTTTACAGTCCTCTCATACGATTGTTGTTGTTCTTATTTACCTCTGAAATCCCCCAGTGGGTGGGCTTAGTCGCGAATCCGTTTCACCTAAGTTCGAAAGAAAATCCTACCGAGTGATGAGCAAGCCTCTCACTCGGGAGGCTTAGCTGCGAATCCGTTTCGCCTAAGCTCGAAAGAAAATCCTACCGAGTGGTGAGCAATCCTCCCACTCGGGGGCTTAGCTGCAGTCCAGTACTCGCCTAAGTTCTCTCACTCGGAGACTTAGCTGCAGTCCGGTACTCGCCTAAGTTTGTAAAATCCTACTGAGTGGTGAGCAATCCTCCCACTCGGGGGCTTAGCTGCAGTCTAGTACTTGCCTAAGTTCTCCCACTCGGAGGCTTAGCTGCAGTCCAGTACTCGCCTAAGTTTGTAAAATCCTACCGAGTGGAGAGCAACCCTCCCACTCGGGGGCTTAGCTGCAGTCCAGTACTCGCCTAAGTTTGTAAAATCCTATCGAGTGGTGAGCAATCCTCCCACTCGGGGGCTTAACTGCAGTCTAGTAATCGCCTAAGTTCTCCCACTCAGAGGCTTAGCTACAGTCCAGTACTCGCCTAATTTTGTAAAATCCTACCGAGTGGTGAGCAATCCTCCCACTCGGGGGCTTAGCTGCAGTCTAGTACTTGTTGGGGAACGTAGTAAAATGCCGTTTTCACTCGGAACACTTCCGATGTCCAAACATAGGCTTCCAATATATCAATCTTTATGTCTTGACCATTTCGAGACTCCTCGTCATGTCCGTGATCACATCCGGGACTCCGAACGAACTTCGGTACATCAAAATATATAAACTCATAATGAAAACTGTCATCGTAACGTTAAGCGTGCGGACCCTACGGGTTCGAGAACAATGTAGACATGACCGAGACATGTCTCCGGTCAATAACCAATAGCGGAACATGGATGCTCATATTGGCTCCTACATATTCTACGAAGATCTTTATCGGTCAGACCGCATAAAAACATACGTTGTTCCCTTTGTCATCGGTATGTTACTTGCTCGAGATTCGATTGTCGGTATCTCAATACCTAGTTCAATCTCGTTACCAGAAAGTCTCTTTACTCGTTTCGTAATACATCATCTCGCAACTAACTCATTAGTTGCAATGCTTGCAAGGCTTATGTGATGTGCATTACCGAGAGGGCCCAGAGATACCTCTCCCACAATCGGAGTGACAAATCCTAATCTCGAAATACGCCAACCCAACATGTACCTTTGGAGACACCTGTAGAGCTCCTTTATAATCACCCAGTTACGTTGTGATGTTTGGTAGGACACAAAGTGTTCCTCCGGCAAACGGGAGTTGTTGGGGAACATAGTAATTTCAAAAATTTTCCTACGCACACGCAAGATCATGGTGATGCATAGCAACGAGAGGGGAGAGTGTTGTCTACGTACCAACGCAGACCGACTGCGGAAGCGATCACACAACGTAGAGGAAGTAGTCGTACGTCTTCCCGATCCGACCGATCCAAGCACCGTTACTCTGCACCTCCGAGTTCTTAGCACACGTTCAGCTCGATGACGATCCTCGGGATCCGATCCAGCAAAGCGTCGAGGAAGAGTTCCGTCAGCACGACGGTGTGGTGACGATCTTGATGTACTACCGACACAGGGCTTCGCCTAAGCACTACAACGGTATGATCGAGGTGGAATTTGGTGGCAGGGGGCACCGCACATGGCTAAGGAACGATCTTAAGGATCAACTTGTGTGTCTAGAGGTGCCCCCTGCCCCCGTATATAAAGGATGAAGGGGGGAGGCTGGCCGGCCAAGCTAGGAGGCGCAGGAGGAGTCCTACTCCTACCGGGAGTAGGACTCCCCCCCCCAATCCTATTCCTAATAGGATTCCCCAAAGGGGAAGAGAAGAGAGAGGTGGCCGGCCCCTCTCCTAGTCCTAATAGGACTAGGGAGAGGGGGGGGGGAGGCGCAGCCCTATGTGGGCTGCCCTCTCACCTTTCCACTAAGGCCCATGTTGGCCCATTTGGCTCCCGGGGGGTTCCGGTAACCCTCCCGGTAATCCGGTAAAATCCCGATTTCACCCGGAACACTTCCGATGTCCAAACATAGGCTTCCAATATATCAATCTTTATGTCTCGACCATTTCGAGACTCCTCGTCATGTCCGTGATCACATCCGGGACTCCGAACTACCTTCGGTACATCAAAATGCATAAACTCATAATAACTGTCATCGTAATGTTAAGCGTGCGGACCCTACGGTTCGAGAACAATGTAGACATGACCGAGACACGTCTCCGGTCAATAACCAATAGCGGGACCTGGATGCCCATATTGGCTCCTACCTATTCTACGAAGATCTTTATCGGTCAGACCGCATAACAACATACGTTGTTCCCTTTGTCATCGGTATGTTACTTGCCCGAGATTCGATCGTCGGTATCCAATACCTAGTTCAATCTCGTTACTGGCAAGTCTCTTTACTCGTTCTGTAATACATCATCTCATAACTAACATCTTAGTTATTATGCTTGCAAGGCTTATGTGATGTGTATTACCGAGAGGGCCCAGAGATACCTCTCCGACAATCGGAGTGACAAACCCTAATCTCGAAATACGCCAACCCAACATCCACCATTGGAGACACCTGTAGTACTCCTTTATAATCACCCAGTTACGTTGTGACGTTTGGTAGTACCCAAAGTGTTCCTCCGGTAAACGGGAGTTGCATAATCTCATAGTTATAGGAACATGTATAAGTCATGAAGAAAGCAATAGCAACATACTAAACGATCGGGTGCTAAGCTAATGGAATGGGTCATGTCAATCAGATCATTCAACTAATGATGTGACCTCGTTAATCAAATAACAACTCTTTGTTCATGGTTAGGAAACATAACCATCTTTGATTAACGAGCTAGTCAAGTAGAGGCATACTAGTGACACTCTGTTTGTCTATGTATTCACACATGTATTATGTTTCCAGTTAATACAATTCTAGCATGAATAATAAACATTTATCATGATATAAGGAAATAAATAATAACTTTATTATTGCCTCTAGGGCATATTTCCTTCAGTCTCCCACTTGCACTAGAGTCAATAATCTAGATTACACAGTAATGATTCTAACACCCATGGAGCTTTGGTGCTGATCATGTTTTGCTCGTGGAAGAGGCTTAGTCAACGGGTCTGCAACAGTCAGATCCGTATGTATCTTGCAAATCTCTATGTCTCCCACCTGGACTAGATCCCGGATGGAGTTGAAGTGTCTTTTGATGTGTTTGGTCCTTTTGTGAAATCTGGATTCCTTTGCCAAAGCAATTGCACCAGTATTGTCACAAAAGATTTTCATTGGACCTGATGCACTAGGTATGACACCTAGATCGGATATGAACTCCTTCATCCAGACTCCTTCGTTCGCTGCTTCCGAAGTAGCTATGTACTCCGCTTCACATGTAGATCCCGCTACGACGCTTTGTTTAGAACTGCACCAACTGACAGCTCCACCGTTTAAAGTAAACACGTATCCGGTTTGCGATTTAGAATCGTCCGGATCAGTGTCAAAGCTTGCATCAACGTAACCTCTTATGGTGAGCTCTTTGTCACCTCCATATACGAGAAACATATCCCTAGTCCTTTTCAGGTATTTCAGGATGTTCTTGACCGCTGTCCAGTGATCCACTCCTGGATTACTTTGGTACCTCCCTGCTAAACTTATAGTAAGGCACACATCAGGTCTAGTACACAGCATTGCATACATGATAGAGCCTATGGCTGAAGCATAGGGAACATCTTTCATTTTCTCTCTATCTTCTGCAGTGGTCGGGCATTGAGTCTGACTCAACTTCACACCTTGTAACACAGGCAAGAACCCTTTCTTTGCTTGATCCATTTTGAACTTCTTCAAAATCTTGTCAAGGTATGTGCTTTGTGAAAGTCCAATTAAGCGTCTTGATCTATCTCTATAGATCTTTATGCCTAATATGTAAGCAGCTTCCCCGAGGTCTTTCATCGAAAAACTTTTATTCAAGTATCCCTTTATGCTATCCAGAAATTCTATATCATTTCCAATCAGCAATATGTCATCCACATATAATATCAGAAATGCTACAGAGCTCCCACACACTTTCTTGTAAATACAGGCTTCTCCAAAAGTCTGTATAAAGCCAAATGCTTTGATCACACTATCAAAGCGTTTATTCCAACTCCGAGATGCTTGCACCAGTCCATAAATGGATCGCTGGAGTTTGCATACTTTGTTAGCTCCCTTTGGATCGACAAAACCTTCTGGTTGCATCATATACAACTCTTCTTCCAGAAATCCATTCAGGAATGCAGTTTTGACATCCATCTGCCATATTTCATAATCATAAAATGCGGCAATTGCTAACATGATTCTGACGGACTTAAGCATCGCTACGGGTGAGAAGGTCTCATCGTAGTCAACCCCTTGAACTTGTCGAAAACCTTTTGCGACAAGTCGAGCTTTATAGACAGTAACATTACCGTCAGCGTCAGTCTTTTTCTTGAAGATCCATTTATTCTCAATTGCTTGCCGATCATCGGGCAAGTCAACGAAAGTCCATACTTTGTTCTCATACATGGATCACATCTCAGATTTCATGGCCTCAAGCCACTTTGCGGAATCTAGGCTCACCATCGCTTCTTCATAGTTCGTAGGTTCATCATGATCTAGTAGCATGACTTCCAGAATTGGATTACCGTACCACTCTGGTGCGGATCTCACTCTGGTTGATCTACGTGGTTCAGTAGTATCTTGTCCTGAAGTTTCATGATCATCATCATTAGCTTTCTCACTAATTGGTATAGGTGTCGCAGAAACAGTTTTCTGTGATGTACTATTTTCCAATAAGGGAGCAGGTACAGTTACCTCGTCAAGTTCTACTTTCCTCCCACTCACTTCTTTCGAGAGAAACTCCTTCTCTAGAAAGTTTTCGAACTTAGCAACAAAAGTCTTGCCTTCGGATCTGTGATAGAAAGTGTATCCAATAGTTTCCTTTGGATATCCTATGAAGACACATTTCTCCGATTTGGGTTTGAGCTTATCAGGTTGAAGCTTTTTCACATAAGCATCGCAGCCCCAAACTTTAAGAAACGACAACTTTGGTTTCTTGCCAAACCATAGTTCATAAGGCGTCGTCTCAACGGATTTTGATGGTGCCCTATTTAACGTGAATGCGGCCGTCTCTAAAGCATAACCCCAAAACGATAGCGGTAAATCAGTAAGAGACATCATAGATCGCACCATATCTAGTAAAGTACGATTACGACGTTCGGACACACTATTACGCTGTGGTGTTCTGGGTGGCGTGAGTTGCGAAACTATTCCACAATTTTTCAAATGTACACCAAACTCGTAACTCAAATATTCTCCTCCACAATCAGATTGTAGAAACTTTATTTTCTTGTTACGATGATTTTCAACTTCACTCTGAAATTCCTTGAACTTTTCAAATGTTTCAGACCTATGTTTCATTAAGTAGATATACCCATATCTGCTCAAATCATCTGTGAAGGTGAGAAAATAACGATATCCACCATGAGCCTCAATATTCATTGGACCACATACATCGGTATGTATGATTTCCAATAAATCTGTTGCTCTCTCCATAGTACCGGAGAACGGTGTTTTAGTCATCTTGCCTATGAGGCACGGTTCGCAAGTACCAAGTGATTCATAATCAAGTGGTTCCAAAAGCCCATCAGTATGGAGTTTCTTCAAGCGCTTTACACCGATATGACCTAAACGGCAGTGCCACAAATAAGTTGCACTATCATTATCAACTCTGAATCTTTTGCCTTCTACATTATGAATATGTGTATCACTACTACCGAGATTCAAGAAGAATAGACCACTCTTCAAAGGTGCATGACCATAAAAGATATTACTCATATAAATAGAACAACCATTATTCTCTGATTTAAATGAATAACCGTCTCGCATTAAACAAGATCCAGATATAATGTTCATGCTCAACGCTGGCACCAAATAACAATTATTTAGGTCTAATATTAATCCCGAAGGTAGATGTAGAGGTAGCGTGCCGACCGCGATCACATCGACTTTGGAACCGTTTCCCACGCGCATCGTCACCTCGTCCTTTGCTAGCGTCCGCTTATTCTGTAGTCCCTGTTTCGAGTTGCAAATATTAGCAACAGAACCAGTATCAAATACCCAGGTGCTACTGCGAGCTCTAGTAAGGTACACATCAATAACATGTATATCACATATACCTTTGTTCACCTTGCCATCCTTCTTATCCGCCAAATACTTGGGGCAGTTCCGCTTCCAGTGACCAGTCTGCTTGCAGTAGAAGCACTCAGTTTCAGGCTTAGGTCCAGACTTGGGTTTCTTCTCCTGAGCAGCAACTTGCTTGCTGTTCTTCTTGAAGTTCCCCTTCTTCTTCCCATTGCCCTTTTTCTTGAAACTAGTGGTTTTGTTAACCATCAACACTTGATGCTCCTTCTTGATTTCTACCTCCGCAGCTTTCAGCATTGCGAAGAGCTCGGGAATAGTCTTGTTCATCCCTTGCATATTATAGTTCATCACGAATCTCTTGTAGCTTGGTGGCAGTGATTGGAGAATTCTGTTAATGACGCAATCATCTGGAAGATTAACTCCCATCTGAATCAAGTGATTATTATACCCAGACATTTTGAGTATATGCTCACTGACAGAACTATTCTCCTCCATCTTGCAGCTATAGAACTTATTGGAGACTTCATATCTCTCAATTCGGGCATTTGCTTGAAATATCAACTTCAACTCCTGGAACATCTCATATGCTCCATGACGTTCAAAACGTCGTTGAAGTCCCGATTCTAAGCCGTAAAGCATGGCACACTGAACTATCGAGTAGTCATCAGCTTTGCTCTGCCAGACGTTCATAACATCTGGCGTTGCTCCAGCAGCAGGCCTGGCACCCAGCGGTGCTTCCAGGACGTAATTCTTCTGTGCAGCAATGAGGATAATCCTCAAGTTACGGACCCAGTCCGTGTAATTGCTACCATCATCTTTCAACTTTGCTTTCTCAAGGAACGCATTAAAATTCAACGGAACAACAGCACGAGCCATCTATCTACAATCAACATAAACAAGCAAGATACTATCAGGTACTAAGTTCATGATAAGTTGAAGTTCAGTTAATCAAATTACTTAAGAACTCCCACTTAGATGGACATCCCTCTAATCCTCTAAGTGATCACGTGATCCAAATCAACTAAACCATAACCGATCATCACGTGAGATGGAGTAGTTTTCAATGGTGAACATCGTTATGTTGATCATATCTACTATATGATTCACGCTCGACCTTTCGGTCTCCGTGTTCCGAGGCCATATCTGTATATGCTTGGCTCGTCAAGTATAACCTGAGTATTCTGCGTGTGCAACTGTTTTGCACCCGTTGTATTTGGACGTAGAGCTTATCACACCCGATCATCACGTGATGTCTGGGCACGACGAACTTTGGCAACGGTGCATACTCAGGGAGAACACTTCTTGATAATTTAGTGAGGGATCATCTTATAATGCTACCGTCAATCAAAGCAAGATAAGATGCATAAAAGATAAACATCACATGCAATCAATATAAGTGATATGATATGGCCATCATCATCTTGTGCTTGTGATCTCCATCTCCGAAGCACCGTCATGATCACCATCGTCACCGGCGCGACACCTTGATCTCCATCGTAGCATCGTTGTCGTCTCGCCAATCTTATGCTTCCACGACTATCACTACCGCTTAGTAATAAAGTTAAGCATTACATCGCGATTGCATTGCATACAATAAAGCGACAACCATATGGCTCCTGCCAGTTGCCGATAACTTGGTTACAAAACATGATCATCTCATACAATAAAATCAGCATCATGCCTTGACCATATCACATCACAACATGCCTGCAAAAACAAGTTAGACGTCCTCTACTTTGTTGTTGCAAGTTTTACGTGGCTGCTACGGGCTTAAGTAAGAACTCATCTCACCTACGCATCAAAACCACAACGATAGTTCGTCAAATAGACTCCGTTTTAACCTTCTCAAGGACCGGGCGTAGCCACACTTGGTTCAACTAAAGTTGAAGAGACAGTCGCCCGCAAGCCATCTATGTGCAAAGCACGTCGAGGGAACCGGTCTCGCGTAAGCGTACGCGTAAGGTTGGTCCGGGTCATCTCGTCCAACAATACCGCCGAACCAAAGTATGACATGCTGGTAGGCAGTATGACTTGTATCGCCCACAACTCACTTGTGTTCTACTCGTGCAAATAACATCAAACCATAAAACCTAGGCTCGGATGCCACTGTTGGGGAACATAGTAATTTCAAAAAATTTCCTACGCACACGCAAGATCATGGTGATGCATAGCAACGAGAGGGGAGAGTGTTGTCTATGTACCAACGCAGACCGACTGCGGAAGCGATCACACAACGTAGAGGAAGTAGTCGTACGTCTTCCCGATCCGACCGATCCAAGCACCGTTACTCCGGCACCTCCGAGTTCTTAGCACACGTTCAGCTCGGTGACGATCCTCGGGCTCCGATCCAGCAAAGCGTCGAGGAAGAGTTCCATCAGCACGACGGCGTGGTGACGATCTTGATGTACTACCAACGCAGGGCTTCGCCTAAGCACTACAACGGTATGATCGAGGTGGAATTTGGTGGCAGGGGGCACCGCACACTGCTAAGGAACGATCTCAAGGATCAACTTGTGTGTCTAGAGGTGCCCCCCGCCCCCGTATATAAAGGATGAAGGGGGGAGGCTGGCCGGCCAAGCTAGGAGGCGCAGGAGGAGTCCTACTCCTACCGGGAGTAGGACTCCCCCCCAATCCTATTCCTAATAGGATTCCCCAAAGGGGAAGAGAAGAGAGAGGTGGCCGGCCCCTCTCCTAGTCCTAATAGGACTAGGGAGAGGGGGGGGGGGGAGGCGCAGCCCTATGTGGGCTGCCCTCTCACCTTTCCACTAAGGCCCATGTAGGCCCATTTGGCTCCCGGGGGGTTCCGGTAACCCTCCCGGTAATCCGGTAAAATCCCGATTTCACCCGGAACACTTACGATGTCCAAACATAGGCTTCCAATATATCAATCTTTATGTCTCGACCATTTCGAGACTCCTCGTCATGTCCGTGATCACATCCGGGACTCCGAACTACCTTCGGTACATCAAAATGCATAAACTCATAATAACTGTCATCGTAACGTTAAGCGTGCGGACCCTACGGTTCGAGAACAATGTAGACATGACCGAGACACGTCTCCGGTCAATAACCAATAGCGGGACCTGGATGCCCATATTGGCTCCTACATATTCTACGAAGATCTTTATCGGTCAGACCGCATAACAACATACGTTGTTCCCTTTGTCATCGGTATGTTACTTGCCCGAGATTCGATCGTCGGTATCCAATACCTAGTTCAATCTCGTTACTGGCAAGTCTCTTTACTCGTTCCGTAATACATCATCTCATAACTAACATCTTAGTTATTATGCTTGCAAGGCTTATGTGATGTGTATTACCGAGAGGGCCCATAGATACCTCTCCGACAATCGGAGTGACAAACCCTAATCTCGAAATACGCCAACCCAACATCCACCATTGGAGACACCTGTAGTACTCCTTTATAATCACGCAGTTACGTTGTGACGTTTGGTAGTACCCAAAGTGTTCCTCCGGTAAACGGGAGTTGCATAATCTCATAGTTATAGGAACATGTATAAGTCATGAAGAAAGCAATAGCAACATACTAAACGATCGGGTGCTAAGCTAATGGAATGGGTCATGTCAATCAGATCATTCAACTAATGATGTGACCTCGTTAATCAAATAACAACTCTTTGTTCATGGTTAGGAAACATAACCATCTTTGATTAACGAGCTAGTCAAGTAGAGGCATACTAGTGACACTCTGTTTGTCTATGTATTCACACATGTATTATGTTTCCGGTTAATACAATTCTAGCATGAATAATAAACATTTATGATGATATAAGGAAATAAATAATAACTTTATTATTGCCTCTAGGGCATATTTCCTTCAGGAGTTGCATAATCTCATAGTCATAGGAACATGTATAAGTCATGAAGAAAGCAATAGCAACATACTAAACTATCGGGTGCTAAGCTAGTGGAATGGGTCATGTCAATCACATCATTCTCCTAATGATGTGATCCCGTTAATCAAATGAAAACACATGTCTATGGTTAGGAAACATAACCATCTTTGATTAACGAGCTAGTCAAGTAGAGGCATACTAGTGACTTTTAGTTTGTCTATGTATTCACACAATTATTATGTTTTCGGTTAATACAATTCTAGCATGAATAATAAACATTTATCATGATATAAGGAAATAAATAATAACTTTATTATTGCCTCTAGAGCATATTTCCTTCAGTCTCCCACTTGCACTAGAGTCAATAATCTAGATTACACAGTAATGATTCTAACACCCATGGAGCTTTGGTGCTGATCATGTTTTGCTCGTGGAAGAGGCTTAGTCAACGGGTCTGCTACATTCAGATACGTATGTATCTTGCAAATCTCTATGTCTCCCACCTGGACTAGATCCCGGATGGAATTGAAGCGTCTTTTGATGTGCTTGGTTCTCTTGTGAAATCTGGATTCCTTTGCCAAGGCAATTGCACCAGTATTGTCACAAAAGATTTTCATTGGACCCGATGCACTAGGTATGACACATAGATCGGATATGAACTCCTTCATCCAGACTCCTTCGTTTGCTGCTTCCGAAGCAGCTATGTACTCCGCTTCACATGTAGATCCCGCCACAACGCTTTGTTTAGAACTGCACCAACTGACAGCTCCACCGTTTAATGTAAACACGTATCCGGTTTGCGATTTAGAATCGTCCGGATCAGTGTCAAAGCTTGCATCAATGTAACCATTTATGATGAGCTCTTTGTCACCTCCATATACGAGAAACATATCCTTAGTCCTTTTTAGGTATTTCAGGATGTTCTTGACCGCTGTCCAGTGATCCACTCCTGGATTACTTTGGTACCTCCCTGCTAGACTTATAGCAAGACAAAAATCAGGTCTAGTATACAGCATTGCATACATGATAGAGCCTATGGCTGAAGCATAGGGAACATCTTTCATTTTCTATCTATCTTCTGCACTGGTCGGACATTGAGTCTTACTCAATTTCACACCTTGTAACACAGGCAAGAATCCTTTCTTTGCTTGATCCATTTTGAACTTTTTCAAAATTTTGTCAAGGTATGTGCTTTGTGAAAGTCCAATTGAGCGTCTTGATCTATCTCTATAGATCTTAATGCCCAATATGTAAGCAGCTTCACCGAGGTCTTTCATTGAAAAACTCTTATTCAAGTATCCCTTTATGCTATTCAGAAATTCTATATCATTTCCGATTAGTAATATGTCATCTACATATAATATCAGAAATGCTACAGAGCTCCCACTCACTTTCTTGTAAATACAGGCTTCTCCAAAAGTCTGTACAAAACCAAATGCTTTGATCACACTATCAAAGCGTTTATTCCAACTCCGAGATGCTTGCACCAGTCCATAAATTGATCGCTGGAGCTTGCACACTTTGTTAGCTCCCTTTGGATCGACAAAACCTTCCGGTTGCATCATATACAACTCTTCTTCCAGAAATCCATTCAGGAATGCAGTTTTGACATCCATCTGCCAAATTTCATAATCATAAAATGCGGCAATGGCTAACATGATTCAGACAGACTTAAGCATCGCTACAGGTCAGAAGGTCTCATCGTAGTCAATCCCTTGAACTTGTCAAAAACCTTTTGCGACAAGTCGAGCTTTGTAGACAGTAACATTACCATCAGCATCAGTCTTCTTCTTGAAGATCCACTTATTCTCAATTGCTTGCCGATCTTTGGGCAAGTCAACCAAAGTCCACACTTTGTTCTCATACATGGATCCCATCTCAGATTTCATGGCTTCAAGCCATTTTGCGGAATCTGGGCTCATCATCGCGTCTCCATAGTTCGTAGGTCAATCATGATCTAGTAGCATGACTTCCAGAACAAGATTACCATACCACTCTGGTGCGGATCTTACTCTGGTTGATCTATGAGGTTCAGTAGTATCTTGTTCTGAAGTTTCATGATCATCATCATTAGCATCCTCACTAATTGGTGTAGGTGTCACAGAAACTGGTTTCTGTGATGTACTACTTTCCAATAAGGGAGTAGATACAGTTACCTCATCAAGTTCTACTTTCCTCCCACTCACTTCTTTCGAGAGAAACTCCTTCTCTAGGAAGTTTCCGAATTTAGCAACAAAAGTCTTGCCTTCAGATCTGTGATAGAAGGTGTATCCAATAGTTTCCTTTGGATATCCTATGAAGACACATTTCTCCGATTTGGGTTCGAGCTTATCAGGTTGAAGCTTTTTCACATAAGCATCGCAGCCCCAAACTTTCAGAAACGATAACTTTGGTATCTTGCCAAACCACAGTTCATAAGGCGTCGTCTCAACAGATTTTGATGGTGCCCTATTTAACGTGAATGCGGCCGTCTCTAAAGCATAACCCCAAAACGATAGCGGTAAATCAGTAAGAGACATCATAGATCGCACCATATCTAGTAAAGTACGATTACGATGTTCGGACACACCATTACGCTGTGGTGTTCCGGGTGGCGTGAGTTGCGAAACTATTCCGCATTGTTTCAAATGTACACCAAACTCATAACTCAAATATTCTCCTCCACGATCAGATCGTAGGAATTTTATTTTCTTGTTATGATGATTTTCAACTTCACTCTGAAATTCTTTGAACTTTTCAAATGTTTCAGACTTATGTTTCATTAAGTAGATATACCCATATCTGCTTAAGTCATCTGTGAAGGTGAGAAAATAACGATATCCGCCACGAGCCTCAATATTCATCGGACCACATACATCTGTATGTATGATTTCCAACAAATCTGTTGCTCTCTCCTTAGTACCGGAGAATGGCGTTTTAGTCATCTTGCCCATGAGGCACGGTTCGCAAGTACCATGTGATTCATAATCAAGTGGTTCAAAAGTCCATCAGTATGGAGTTTCTTCATGCGCTTTACACCGATATGACCTAAACGGCAGTGCCACAAATAAGTTGCACTATCATTATCAACTCAGCATCTTTTGGCTTCAACATTATGAATATGTGTGTTACTACTATCGAGATTTAATAAGAATAGACCACTCTTCAAGGGTGCATGACCATAAAAAATATTACTCATATAAATAGAACAACCATTATTCTCTGATTTAAATGAATAACCGTCTCGCATCAAACAAGTTCCATATATAATGTTCATGCTTAATGCTGGCACCAAATAACAATTATTTAGGTCTAATACTAATTTCGAAGGTAGATGTAGAGGTAGCGTGCCGACCGCGATCACATCGACTTTGGAACCATTTCCCACGCGCATCGTCACCTCGTCCTTAGCCAATCTTCGCTTAATCCGTAGTCCCTGTTTCGAGTTGCAGATATTAGCAATAGAACCAATATCAAATACCCAGGTGCTACTGCGAGCATTAGTAAGGTACACATCAATAACATGTATATCACATATACCTTTGTTCACCTTGCCATCCTTCTTATCCGCCAAATACTTGGGGTAGTTCCGCTTCCAGTGACCAGTCTGCTTGCAGTAGAAGCACTCAGTTTCAGGCTTAGGTCCAGATTTGGGTTTCTTCTCCTGAGCAGCAACTTGCTTGCTGTTCTTTTTGAAGTTCCCCTTCTTCTTCCCTTTGCCCTTTTTCTTGAAACTAGTGGTCTTGTTGACCATCAACACTTGATGCTCCTTTTTGATTTCTACCTTCGCAGCTTTCAGCATTGCGAAGAGCTCGGGAATTGTCTTATTCATCCCTTGTATATTATAGTTCATGACGAAGCTCTTGTAGCTAGGTGGAAGTGATTGCAGAATTCTGCCAATGACGCAATCATCTGGAAGGTTAACTCCCAATTGAATCAAGTGATTATTATACCCAGACATTTTGAGTATATGCTCACTGACAGAACTGTTCTCCTCCATCTTGCAGCTATAGAACTTATTGGAGACTTCATATCTCTCAATCCGGGCATTTGCTTGAAATATTAACTTCAACTCCTGGAACATCTCATATGCTCCATGACATTCGGAACGTCATTGAAGTCCCGATTCTAAGCCGTAAAGCATGGCACACTGAACTATCGAGTAGTCATCAGATTTGCTCTGCCAGACGTTCATAACATCTGGTGTTGCTCCAGCAGCAGGCCTGGCACCCAGCGGTGCTTCCAGGACGTAATTCTTCTGTGCAGCAATGAGGATAATCCTCAAGTTACGGACCCAGTCCGTGTAATTGCTACCATCATCTTTCAACTTTGCTTTCTCAAGGAACGCATTAAAATTCAATGGAACAACAACACGGGCCATCTATCTACAATCAAACATAAACAAGCAAGATACTATCTGGTACTAAGTTCATGATAAATTTAAGTTCAGTTAATCATATTACTAAAGAACTCCCACTTAGATAGACATCCCTCTAATCCTCTAAGTGATCACGTGATCCAAATCAACTAAACCATGTCCGATCATCACGTGAGATGGAGTAGTTTCATTGGTGAACATCACTATGTTGATCATATCTACTATATGATTCACGCTCGACCTTTCGGTCTCCGTGTTCCGAGGCCATATCTGTATATGCTTGGCTCGTCAAGTATAACCTGAGTATTCCGCGTGTGCAACTGTTTTGCACCCGTTGTATTTGAACGTAGAGCCTATCACACCCGATCATCACGTGGTGTCTCAGCACGAAGAACTTTCGCAACGGTGCATACTCAGGGAGAACACTTCTTGATAATTAGTGAGAGATCATCTTAAAATGCTACCGTCAATCAAAGCAAGATAAGATGCATAAAAGATAAACATCACATGCATTCAATATAAGTGATATGATATGGCCATATCATCTTGTGCTTGTGATCTCCATCTTTGAAGCACCATCATGATCACCATCATCACCGGCGCGACACCTTGATCACCATCGTAGCATCGTTGTCGTCTTGCCAATCTTATGCTTCCACGACTATTGCTACCGCTTAGTGATAAAGTAAAGCATTACAACGCAATTGCATTGCATACAATAAAGCGACAACCATATGGCTCCTGCCAGTTGCCGATAACTCGGTTACAAAACATGATCATCTCATACAACAAAATTTAGCATCATGTCTTGACCATATCACATCACAACATGCCCTGCAAAAACAAGTTAGACGTCCTCTACTTTGTTTGTTGCATGTTTTACGTGGCTGCTACGGGCTTAAGCAAGAACCAATCTTACCTACGCATCAAAAACCACAACGATAGTTTGTCAAGTTGGTGCTATTTTAACCTTCGCAAGGACCGGGTGTAGCCACACTCGGTTCAACTAAAGTTGGAGAAACTGACACCCGCCTGCCACCTGTGTGCAAAGCACGTCGGTAGAACCAGTCTCGCGTAAGCGTACGCGTAATGTCGGTCCGGACCGCTTCATCCAACAATATCGCCGAACCAAAGTATGACATGCTGGTAAGCAGTATGACTCATATCGCCCACAACTCATTTGTGTTCTACTCGTGCATATAACATAAACACATAAAACCTAGGCTCTGATACCACTGTTGGGGAACGTAGTAATTTCAAAAAAATTCCTACGCACACGCAAGATCATGGTGATGCATAGCAACGAGAGGGGAGAGTGTTGTCTACGTACCCTCGTAGACCAGCAACGGAAGTGTTGACACAACATAGAGGAAGTAGTCGTACGTCTTCCCAATCCGAACGATCCAAGTACGGAACATACGACACCTCCGAGTTCTGCACATGTTCAGTTTGATGACGATCCCCGGACTCCGATCCAGCAAAGTGTCGGGGAAGAGTTCCGTCAGCACGACGGCGTGGTGACGATCTTGATGTTCTACTGTCGCAGGGCTTCGCCTAAGCACCGCTACAATATTATCGAGGAGTATGGTGGAAGAGGGCACCGCACACGGCTAAGAAAATGATCACGAGGATCAACTTTTGTGTCTAGAGGTGCCCCCCTGCCCCCGTATATAAAGGAGCAAGGGGGGGGGGGGTGCGGCCGGCCCTAGGAGGAGGCCCGCAGGAGGAGTCCTACTCCTGCCGGGAGTAGGACTCCCCCCTTTCCCTAGTTGGATTAGGACTTGGGGGGAAGGAAGAGAGGGGGGAAAGGAAAGGGGGTCCGCCGCCCCCTCCTTGTCCAATTCGGACTTGGGGGGAGGGGCGCGCGGCTGCCCTTAGGCCTCCGCTCCTCTTCCTCCACTAGGCCCATTAAGGCCCATTAGGTTACTGGGGGGGGGGGGTTCCGGTAACCTCCCGGTACTCCGGTAAAATGCCGTTTTCACTCGGAACACTTTCAATGTCCAAACATAGGCTTCCAATATATCAATCTTTATGTCTCGACCATTTCGAGACTCCTCGTCATGTCCGTGATCACATGCGGGACTCCAAACGAACTTCGGTACATCAAAATATATAAACTTATAATGAAACTGTCATCGTAACATTAAGCGTGCGGACCCTACGGGTTCGAGAACAATGTAGACATGACCGAGACATGTCTCCGGTCAATAACCAATAGCGGAACCTGGATGCTCATATTGGCTCCTACATATTCTACGAAGATCTTTATCGGTCAGACCGCATAACAACATACGTTGTTCCCTTTGTCATCGGTATGTTACTTGCCCGAGATTCGATCGTCAGTATCTCAATACCTAGTTCAATCTCGTTACCAGCAAGTCTCTTTACTCATTTCATAATACATCATCTCGCAACTAACTCATTAGTTGCAATGCTTGCAAGGCTTATGTGATGTGCATTACCGAGAGGGCCCAGAGGTACCTCTCTGACAATCGGAGTGACAAATCCTAATCTCGAAATACGCCAACCCAACATGTACCTTTGGAGACACCTGTAGAGCTCCTTTATAATCACCCAGTTATGTTGTGACGTTTGGTAGCACACAAAGTGTTCCTCCGGCAAACGGGAGTTGCATAATCTCATAGTCATAGGAACATGTATAAGTCATGAAGAAAGCAATAGCAACATACTAAACGATCGGGTGCTAAGCTAGTGGAATGGGTCATGTCAATCACATCATTCTCCTAATGATGTGATCCCGTTAATAAAATGACAACACATGTCTATGGTTAGGAAACATAACCATCTTTGATTAACGAGCTAGTCAAGTAGAGGCATACTAGTGACTTTTAGTTTGTCTATGTATTCACACAAGTATTATGTTTCCGGTTAATACAATTCTAGCATGAATAATAAACATTTATCATGATATAAGGAAATAACTAATAACTTTATTATTTCCTCTAGGGAATATTTCCTTTAGTACTCGCCTAAGTTCTCCCACTCGGAGGCTTAGCTGCAGTCCAGTACTCGCCTAAATTAAAAAAATCCTAGTGAGTGGAGAGCAACCCTCCCACTCGGGGGCTTAGCTGCAGTCCAGTACTCACCTAAGTTTAAAAAATCCTACCGAGTGGAGAGCAACCCTCCCACTCGGGGGCTTAGCCACAGTCCAGTACTCGCCTAAGTTTAAAAAATCCTACCGAGTGGAGAGCAACCCTCCCACTCGGGGGCTTAGCTGCAGTCCAGTACTTGCCTAAGTTTAAAAAATCCTACTGAGTGGAGAGCAACCCTCCCACTCGGGGGCTTAGCTGCAGTCTAGTACTCGCCTAAGCTCTCCCACTCGAAGGCTTAGCTGCAGTCTAGTACTCGCCTAAGTTTGTAAAATCCTACCGAGTGGAGAGCAACCCTCCCACTCGGAGGTTCGGAGCTACGCCACAAGTACAACGTGCGCTCCATCCCTATCCGCAAGGACGACGAGGTGCAGGTCGACTGCAACCTTCTCCTTCGGAGCTACGCCACAAGTACAATGTGCGCTCCATCCCTATCCGCAAGGACGACGAGGTGCAGGTCGACTGCAACCTTCTCCTTCGGGACTATGCCACAAATACAATCTGCGCTCCATCCTTATCCGCAAGGACGACGAAGCGCAGGTCGACTGGAGTCGTCACCTCAGAGCTGCATCTCCAGTGCAAAGATTATTCCGAGTGAAAAACAAAGTCCACTTGAAGGCAAAACACAAGCATGTTCGGAAATAAACCAAATTCAGATAAATCCTAAAGTTCCAAGCAGCGAATCAAAAGTATTCGAGCATCAAGCCTGAAGGAGTTTAATGGTTATAGCAACCACTCGGCATTCCGAGGCAAATTTAAAGCAGATTCAAGTCTTATAAGTTTGTTCACTAGGCAGGAGGAGGGCTGGTAGGCTCGACGAATTCGTCCAGGTCGATCCCATCCGCGATCCGAGTGGCAGCAGCGATGAAAGTCTCCATGAAGGACTGGAAGTCATGCCTTTTGGTGTTAGCGACCTTGATCACCACCAGCTTGTCTTCACGAGCTTCCTTGCAGTGGACTCGCACCAAGGACAGCGCCATGTCAGCACCACACCGGGCGGAGGACTTCTTCCATTCCCGCACTCGGTCAGGGAACTCGTTGAGTCAAGCCATCAGGGATTCCAGGTCATTTTGAAGCGTCGCCCTTGGCCAGAGAAATGTGTCGACTCGTGAGACTGCCTCCTTCAGGCGCGCGAGGTAACTTGTGATGCTGGCGACACGAGACTCCAGTCGGAGCACGTTCATTGTAGTTTCATCGCAAACTGGAGAAGCGATAGGGTCCAGACCCGTCCCGACCTTTCTAGTTTCCTCGTCAAAGTCTTGGCAGAATTCTGCAGCCAAAAAATAGTGAGTCGACCGGACATGATCCGTTCGCAAGCATCAACACAGTCGGTTTAAAAGAAATACCTTCCAGCATAAGATAAAGCTTCTTGGCGAGAGTTCTCAGATAAGCCTCCATGTCATTCCTCTTGTGGACCGCAGACTCCAGTTTTTCGTTCAAGGTAATTTTGTCCTTCTTCAGATGACTCACCTCTCGGTTAGACTCGTTGAAACAGGACTTCAGCTTGGTCACCTCCCCTTCCAGTGCTTCGACTGAAGCCAACTTCTGGTCTGCGTGGGCAATTTTATCTTGGGCTTCCTTCTGTGCAGCGGCGAGGTTCGAGTCCTTCTTCTCCAGAGCCAACTTCATTTTCTCTGCAAAAGAAGCAATCGGATCAGACAAGATCTCGAAGAAATGTTTTAAAAAAGACAGTCGACGGGCAGTTACCTTCCATACCAGCAGCTTCGTCTTGAGCTTTCTTCAAATTCTGTTGGGCCAACTCCAAGTCAAGGTTGAGTTGCCTCTGCTTCTCCTCAAGTTCAGCAAACTTAGAAATGAGAGTACAAGACTTTTGCAGAAGGCAAAATACGTGTCAATCGACAAGATCAAAGGTTGTTCACTTTCAAGTGGATAAAACTTAAAGAAGTTTGCTTAGACCCCAGCCGACTGCACACAGTCGACTGCGTTCTCGGGGGCTACACCCAGCGGGTGCACTTGGCATGCCCCCGCTGATTAAGACCCAACTCGACCGGTCCGCCCGGGTCAAGTAAAAAAAACTATTCAGACCCCGGCCGACTGCCAGCAGTCGACCGCGGTCTCGGGGACTACACCCAGTGGGTGCACTTGACATGCCCCCACTGGTTTAGATCCCATTCGACCGGTCCGCCTGGGTCGAGTGGAAGAACACAAAAGAAAAAGAACTCAGACCCCAGTCGACTGCCAGCAGTCGACTGCGGTCTCTGGGACTACACCCAGTGGGTGCACTTAGCGTGCCCCCACCGGTTCAAATCCTACTCGCCCAGACCGAGTGGAAGAACGCAAATACCAAATACAACAAAACACCCAGTGGGTGTACAGATTCGACGCAAACAACAGGAGATTG
The DNA here is from genome assembly GCA_034509565.1 of Triticum monococcum. Taxonomy (NCBI): domain Eukaryota; kingdom Viridiplantae; phylum Streptophyta; class Magnoliopsida; order Poales; family Poaceae; genus Triticum; species Triticum monococcum. The sequence goes on from CM067843.1 coordinate 638,772,359, forward strand.
TATGGAAGAAAATGTTTCAGATAGCATATCCTGACAGAACAAGGTCAGCCAAAAAGTCTACTTACCTGGACATTGGCCCGGAGAGCAGCGCTGGCGTCATAAGCAGCGTGGCTATTCTCATGCACCGTCTTCATCCGCTCCATCATCATGTTAGCCTGACGGATGGCTTCCGCAGCCGCTTCCGACTGGTTGTCCGGAACGGGGTAGCTAGTGAAAAAGAGAGCAGACGACCCAGGTGTGGCAGTTTGGAGCTCCGTGGCGTGGAGTTGGACGACTGAAGGAATCACCGGTGCAGTCGACGGTGCGGGGTGCTCACTCGACAAGGGTGCAGTGAAGGTTACAGAGGCCCTGCCCGCGTCTTCAGATTGACGGACGGGTGGTGTTGTTGTTGGCCCTTACTGAGACATCTTGCCAGCTGCTACCTTTTTGCTCTTCCTGGGATTAAGAGCCACATCTCATCGTCATCTGGAAGATCGATGACGTTGGGTGGAGCTGCAAGACAGATCAGTCGACCCCAAGTGAACCACTAGAATGCAATCGACCAAGTAATCAAGAAAAAGATCATAAGAGTTTCTACCTGGGTTGGAGGTAACCGCGTCTTCCATCTCCTCGTCTCAATACTGGAGGGAAGAGGTTCCTGATGTAGCAGCACTGCAAGTGTCCGTACTCAGTTGGTTACATTCTGTTGCTCGAGTCGACGAAGAGAACAAGTCAGATGATTACCCAGAGATGGTAGGGATGGTCACTTTGATCCCGGGAAAAGCCTTGGGTAGTTTGGAGGAGGTGGCCTTCGGTGCTTTTGGAGCTGGAGGCGGCACAATCTTGGGCTGCTTTGGGGCCTTCTCAATCGGCGCTGGAGAAGACGTCCGGGGGCGCTTCGAAGACTGCCCAGTCGGCGCGGTCGCCAGGTCCGGGGTGCTCGCCGGGTCGTGTGCGTGCTTGGATCTCCTCTCTCTGCGAGGAGGCGAGTAGACTTCCTCGTCATCGCTCGAGTCGTCGCTCTCCTCGTCCTCCTCTGCATCCGAGTGCCACTCGCCGCTCTCGCCCCCGCTCGCTCCCTCCTCGACGTCTTGCTCCTGCACTCCGTTGGGCATCGAGTACATGTCAATCAGAGCCTGAAAGAACAACGAGCAAAAGGAGTACAGTCGACCATCAACAAGGTGTCACATACTGAATCAGAAAGATATTTGGTAAAACAGAATCATACCTGCTCCGGCTGGCGCGAGTGGTCGAATGGAATCACCCTCCTAGATCCCCGGGGGTTGTCTTTGTTGCTGGTGATTCCCATTAGCCACTTCTCCAAGATGTCCTCACTGACGTCCTCCGGGTGGATCCGAGTGGAGTCCTCGAGTCCAGAGTACATCCACATCGGATGATCACGAGCCTGGAGCGGTTTGATGCGTCGACCGAGAAAGACCTCCAGCAGGTCCATCCCAGTCACCCCGTCGCGGACGAGGTGGACGACCCGCTCGACTAGCACCTTGACCTGCGCCTTCTCTTCGGGAACCACCTTCAAGGAGGAGGGCTTCTCCACTCGAGCCAGGGAAAAGGGAGGAATTCCAGTCGACTGACCCGGGGTCGACTGATCCTTGTAGTAAAACCAAGTCGACTGCCAGCCACAGACCGAGTCAGGAAGGATCATCGTCGGGAAGGTTCTCTTGTTCCTCATCTGGATCCCCAGGCCCCCGCACATCTGGATCACGTGCGTCCTCTCATCACTCGAATTGGCCTTTTTGACCGATTGGGAGCGGCAGGTGAAGATATGTTTGAAGAGGCCCCAGTGTGGTCGACAGCCCAAGAAATTTTCACACATTGACACAAAAGCAGCCAGATAGACTATGGTGTTTGGAGTGAAGTGGTGGAGCTAAGCCCCAAAGAAGTTCAAAAAGCCCCAAAAGAAAGGATGGGGAGGCAGAGAAAATCCGCGATCAACATGGGTGGCGAGGAGAACGCACTCACCCTTCCTTGGCTGCGGCTCGGTCTCGTTCCCCGAGAGCCGCGCCGATTTGTGGGGGATCAGTCCCCCCTCCACCAGGTCGTCGAGGTCGTCCTGGCTGATCGTTGAGCGGATCCAGTCACCCTGGATCCAGCCCGGCGGCAGGCCGGATCTCGATGAGGATCTGCCCCGCCTGGTCCGCTTGCCCTTCGCCTTCGCGGTCGCCTTCTTCGCGTGCTCCAGTGCCACTGTCTTCTCTTTTCCCATGGCGGCGGATCGAGTTTGAGCAAGGGTTCGGCGACGAGAGCAGAAGCGAGCGTGGAGGAGAGGTCGAAGGAAGAAGAAAAGAGAATGGGAGCGCACGGTGCAGAGACCCGGTCCGGTGCCTTTTATAAGGTCATTCCCCGAGTGACTGACTGGTAGGCCCAAACGATCTAAACAAATCCCGCAACAGTCGCGCACGCAGTATGTGGCAAAAAAGGTGGTGCGGGGATCGAGGAGACCTGCCTAACCCGTCCCGATTACCACGGCCTCGCCCGTCTGGCACGCTTCCCGAAATTCAAATCCCGCGAAATCCACGGAGAGCAGAGCAACTGGTCAGACCGAAAACATCCTCCACATTATCATTCGGAATTCTCCCGTGAAAGTTCACTCGACAAAAACTAAGAATGGACCAAGGCGACTGAAGAAGAAATTGATGTTGTCTCCTCGGTTCATTGTTCCAGAACAAGTTATACTCATAGCACAAAGAATGAGTCGGAAGTGTTCCCAACTCCTTCCTCACTCAAACCCTGATCCATTCGGGGGCTAATGATGAAGCTATGTACCTAGGGTAGGGTCATGGATCTGTCCAAGATACCCTCCCCAAGGACATCTCTAAAGGAACCAGAAGCGGTCGAAGCAAAATCATCATCCACTCGACCGTGAAGCTATGTTCCACTTGAGAGTATAGAAGACTCTCGACTATGTGAACAACCACTCGACGATACAAGAAACCACTCGGAGTGTAGAAGGCCTAACGTCACTCAGGATGACAACGGTCAGTCATTCACTCTATAACCTTAAAGATCATTTATATCTCTTTATTACTAGTGTTACCAGTAACGCCCTGCCTTAATGTACATTGAACCCTTTGTAACATGGGCTGGCTGGGGTCCTGGCGCACTCTATATAAGCCACCCCCTCCTCCGGGACAAGGGTTCGCACCCTTTGTAATTCACACGCATATATCTAGTCGACCGCCTCCGGGCTCCGAGATGTAGGGCTGTTACTTCCTCTGAGAAGGGCCTGAACTCGTAAAACTCGCGTGTACAACTCCTCCATAGCTAGGATCTTGCCTCTACATTCCTACCCCCCTATTCTACTGTCAGGCTTAGAACCACGACAGGCGCCCCCCCTCTCCTAGTCCAATTCGGACCAGAGGGGGAGGGGCGCGCGGCCTGCCCTAGACCATCCCCCTCTCTCTGTCCACTAAGGCCCATAAGGGCCATTATTTCTCCGGGGGGGGGGGGGTTCCTTAACCCTCCGGCACTCTGATTTTCTCCGAAATCACCCGGAATACTTCCGGCGTCCGAATATAGTCGTCCAATATATCGATCTTTACATCTCGATCATTTCGACACTCCTCGTCATGACCGTGATCATATCCGGGACTCCGAACTACCTTCAGTACATCAAAACACAAAAAACTCATAATACCGATCGTCACCAAACTTTAAGCGTGCGGACCCTACGGGTTCGAGAACTATGCAGACATGACCGAGACACGTCTTCGGTCAATAACCAATAGCAGAACTTGGATGTTAATATTGGCTCCCACATATTCTACGAAGATCTTTATCGGTCAAACCGCATAACAGCATAAGTTGTTCCCTTTGTCATCGGTATGTTACTTGCCCGAGATTCGATCATCGGTATCTCAATACCTAGTTCAATCTTGTTACTCGCAAGTCTCTTTACTTGTTCTGTAATGCATCATCCTGCAACTAACTCATTAGTTACAATGCTCGCAAGGCTTATACTGATGTGCATTACCGAGTGGGCCCGGAGATACCTCTCCGACAATCGGAGTGACAAATCCTAATCTTGATCTATGCCAACTCAACAAGTACCATCGAAGACACCTGTAGATCACCTTTATGATCACCCAGTTACGTTGTGACATTTGGTAGCACACAAAGTGTTCCTCCAATAATCGGGAGTTACACAATCTCATAGTCATAGGAACATGTATAAGTCATGAAGAAAGCAATGGCAGTAAACTAAAATGATCAAGTGCTAAGCTGACGAAATGGGTCAAGTCAATCACATCATTCTCCTAATGATGTGATCCCGTTTATCAAATGACAACTCATGTATATGGTTAGGAAACATAGCCATCTTTGATCAACGAGCTAGTCAAGTAAAGGCATACTAGTGACACTCTGTTTGTCTATGTATTCACACATGTATCATCTTTCTGGTTAATACAATTCTAGCATGAATAATAAACATTTATTATGATATAAGGAAATAAATAATAACTTTATTATTGCTTCTAGGGCATACTTCCTTCAGTCTCCCACGTGCACTAGAGTCAATAATCTAGATTACATAGTAATGATTCTAACACCCATGGAGTATTAGTGCTGATCATATTTTGCTCATGAGAGAGGCTTAGTCAACAGGTCTGCAACATTCAGATCCGTATGTATCTTGAAAATCTCTATGTCTCCCACCTGGACTTGATCGCGGATGGAATTGAAGCGTCTCTTGATGCGCTTGGTTCTCTTGTGAAATCTGGATTCCTTTGCCAAGGCAATTGCACCAGTATTGTCACAAAAGATTTTCGTTGGACCCGATGCACTAGGTATGACACCTAGATCGGATATGAACTCCTTCATCCAGACTCCTTCATTTGCTGCTTTCGAAGCAGCAATGTACTCCGCTTCACACGTAGATCCCGTCACGACGCTTTGTTTAGAACTGCTCCAACTGACAGCTCCACCGTTCAATATAAACATGTATCCGGTTTGCGATTTAGAATCGTCCGGATCAGTGTCAAAGCTTGCATCAACATAACCATTTACGATGAGCTCTTTGTCACCTCCATAAAACGAGAAACACATCCTTAGTCCTTTTCAGGTATATTAGGATGTTCTTGACCGCTGTCTAGTGATCCACTCCTGGATTACTTTGGTACCTCCCTACTAAACTAATAGCAAGACACACATCAGGTCTGGTACACAGCATTGCATACATGATAGAGCCTATGGCTGAAGCATAGGGAACATCTTTCATTTTCTCTCTATCTTCTGCAGTGGTCGGGCATTGAGTCTTACTCAATTTCACACCTTGTAACACATGCAAGAATCCTTTCTTTGCCTGATCCATTTTGAACTTCTTCAAAACTTTGTCAAGGTATGTGCTTTGTGAAAGTCCAATTAAGCGTCTTGATCTATCTCTATAGAACTTGATGCCGAATATGTAAGCAGCTTCACCGAGGTCTTTCATTGAAAAACTCTTATTCAAGTATCCTTTTATGCTATCCAAAAATTCTATATCATTTCCAATCAACAATATGTCATCCACATATAATATTAGAAATGCTACAGAGCTCCCACTCACTTTCTTGTAAATACAGGCTTCTCCAAAAGTCTGTATAAAACCATATGCTTTGATCACACTATCAAAACGTTTATTCCAACTCCGAAAGGCTTGCACCAGTCCATAAATGGATCGCTGGAGCTTGCACACTTTGTTAGCACCCTTTGGATCGATAAAACCTTCAGGTTGCATCATATACAACTCTTCTTCTAGAAATCCATTCAGGAATGCAGTCTTTACATCCATTTGCCAAATTTCATAATCATAAAATGCGGCAATAGCTAACATGATTCAGACAGACTTAAGCATCGCTACGGGTGAGAAGGTCTCATCGTAGTCAACTCCTTGAACTTATCGAAAACCTTTCGCAACAAGTCGAGCTTTGTAGACAGTAACATTACCATCAGCGTCTGTCTTCTTTTTGAAGATCCATTTATTCTCGATGGCTTGCCGATCATCGGGCAAGTCAACCAAAACCCACACTTTGTTCTCATACATGGATCCCATCTCAGATTTCATAGCCTGAAGCCATTTTGCGGAATGTGGGCTCATCATTGCTTCCTCATAGTTCGTAGGTTCGTCATGGTCTAGTAACATGACCTCCAGAACAGGATTACCGTACCACTCTGGTGCGGATCTTACTCTGGTTGACCTACGAGGTTCGGTAGTAACTTGATCTGAAGTTTCATGATCATCATCATTAGCTTCCTCACTAATTGGTGTAGGTGTCACAGAAACCGGTTTCTGTGATGAACTACTTTCCAATAAGGGAGCAGGTACAATTACCTCATCAAGTTCTACTTTCCTCCCACTCACTTCTTTCAAGAGAAACTCCTTCTCTAGAAAGGATCCATTTTAGCAACAAAAGTCTTGCCTTCGGATCTGTGATAGACGGTGTACCCAACTGTCTCTTTTGGGTATCCTATGAAGACACATTTCTCCGATTTGGGTTCGAGCTTATCAGGTTGAAGCTTTTTCACATAAGCATCACAACCCCAAACTTTAAGAAACGCCAACTTTGGTTTCTTGCCAAACCACAGTTCATAAGGAGTCGTCTCAACGGATTTAGATGGTGCCCTATTTAACGTGAATGCAGCCATCTCTAAAGCATAACCCAAAACGATAGCGGTAAATTAGTAAGAGACATCGTAGATCGCACCATATCTAGTAAAGTACGATTACGACGTTCGTACACACTATTACGTTGTGGTGTTCCGGGTGGCGTTAGTTGCGAGACTATTCCGCATTGTTTCAAATGAAGACCAAACTCATAACTCAAATATTCTCCTCCACGATCAGATCGTAGAAACTTTATTTTCTTGTTACGATGATTTTCCACTTCACTCTAAAATTCTTTGAACTTTTCAAATGTTTCAGACTTATGTTTCATCAAGTAGATATACCCATATCTGCTCAAATCATTTGTGAAGGTGAGAAAATAACGATACCTGCCACAAGCCTCAATATTCATCGGACCACATACATCAGTATGTATGATTTCCAACAAATCTGTTGCTCGCTCCATAGTTCCGGAGAACGGCATTTTAGTTATCTTGCCCATGAGGCACGGTTCATAAGTACCAAGTGATTCATAATCAAGTGATTCCAAAAGTCCATCAGAATGGAGTTTCTTCATGCGCTTTATACCAATATGACCTAAACAGCAGTGCCACAAATAAGTTGCACTATCATTATCAACTCTGCATCTTTTAGCTTCAATACTATGAATATGTGTATCTCCACTATCGAGATTCAAAAATAATAGACCACTCTTTAAGGGTGCATGACCATAAAAGATATTACTCATATAAATAGAACAACCATTATTCTTTGATTTAAATGAATATCCGTCTCGCGTCAAACAAGATCCAGATATAATGTTCATGCTTAATGCTGGCACCAAATAACAATTATTTAGGTCTAATACTAATCCCGAAGGTAGATGTAGAGGTAGCGTGCCGACTACGATCACATCGACTTTGGAACCATTTCCCATGCGCATCGTCACCTCGTCCTTTGCCAATCTTTGCTTAATCCGTAGTCCCTGTTTCGAGTTGCAAATATTAGCAATAGAACCAGTATCAAATACCCAGACACCAGGCCCGAGCGCAGGGGTGTGCGGCCGGTGCGGCTGCACAGGGCCTCCAAGTAGGAGGGGCCCCATTTTAGGCCTAGTTTAGCTAGAAGGTCGGTTAATTAGGGTCGCAAGCGCGTACCTTTGGGTAATTGATCGCTAATTAGATGGCCTGGAGAATACCGATCGTTCGCATGTGAGTTGTTGGAATCCCGATCTAGCGCTAACCCTAACGGCGCAGCGTCAGACCGGCAGCGGCAGGCCGGCAACGCAGCAGAGGACCGGCAGCGGCAAGGCCTGCAACGCAAGGAGGCACTGCAGAAGTCTGGTGCTGCAACATCCAGCGGTAACTAGGGCAGGCATACGACCGTGTTCCGGCGACGCACTAAATCAACTAATCAAGGGAACTCCATGGACAGGTGCTAGCTCTTTGTCACTTTAATTTTTCAATCAACATAATATTGGCTGTTGCGTCTTCTTTCCACATGATCGCCGATCGATCTTGCCTCTAGGCTGCTCGCTTCTCCTTCAATTCCTCGCAGCTGTCCCGGGGCCATTCAACCAGACAAGTTCGACGTCCATCTCTCGGATCCCAAATGAGTTCTACGATTTGCCTAGCAAGCAGTTCTACCAATAGTTTGTTCCTAACTGTTTGATATGCATCAATTTGTCTAGACATCTGATGTTTCAGGATCCAAGCCATGTCCACTACAAAATCTACCTAGAGAATATTAATCTGATTAACAAAAACACAAGGAAAATGACAGATTGATGATTTAACTCAATCTCATAAGCAACTAGAAATAAACTAACTTTTTTCCCATGGAGATATGCCTCATTTGATAGTTTGGCACAGGGCCCCGGATTTTGACGGCCCGGCCCTGCCAGACACTACTGCGAGAATTAGTAAGGTACACATCAATAACATGTATATCACATATACCTTTGTTCACCTTGCCATCCTTCTTATCCGCCAAATACTTGGGGCAGTTCCGCTTCCAATGACCATTCTGTTTGTAGTAGAAGCACTCAGTCTCAGGCTTAGGTCCAGACTTGGGTTTCTTCTCTTGAGCAACAACTTGTTTGCTGTTCTTCTTGAAGTTCCCTTTTTTCTTCCCTTTACCCTTTTTCTTAAAACTACTGGTCTTGTTAACCATCAACACTTGATGCTCCTTCTTGATTTCTACCTCCGCAACCTTTAGCATTGCGAAGAGCTCGGGAATTGTTTTATTCATACCTTGCATGTTATAGTTCATCATGAAGCTCTTGTAGCTTGGTGGCAGTGATTGAAGAACTCTGTCAATGACACTATCAACAGGAAGATTAACTCCCGGTTGAGTCAAGTGGTTATGGTACCCAGACATTCTGAGTATATGTTCACTGACAGAACTATTCTCCTCCATCTTGCGGCTATAGAACTTATTAGAGACTTCATATCTCTCGATCCGGGCATTTGCTTGAAATATTAACTTCAACTCCTGGAACATCTCATATGCTCCATGACTTTCAAAACGTCGTTGAAGTCCCGGTTCTAAGCCGTAAAGCATGGCACACTGAACTATCGAGTAGTCATCAACTTTGCTCTGTTAGACGTTCATAACATCTGGTGTTGCTCCTGTAGCAGGTTTGGCACTTAGCGGTGCTTCCAGGACGTAATTCTTTTGTGCAACAATGAGGATAATCCTCAAGTTACGGACCCAGTCTGTGTAATTGCTACCATCATCTTTCAATTTTGCTTTCTTAAGGAACACATTAAAATTCAACGGAACAACATCACGGGCCATCTATCTACAACAACATAGGCATGCAAAATACTATCAGGTACTAAGTTCATGATAAATTAAGGTTCAATTAATCAAATTATTAAAGAACTCCCACTTAGATAGACATCCCTCTAATCATCTAAGTGATCACGTGATCCATATCAACTAAACCATGTTCGATCATCACGTGAGATGGAGTAGTTTTCAATGGTGAACATCAATATGTTGATCATATCTTCTATATGATTCACGCTCGACCTTTCGGTCTCCAGTGTTCCGAGGCCATATCTTCATATGCTAGGCTCGTCAAGTTTAACCCGAGTATTCTGCATGTGCAAAACTGGCTTGCACCCATTGTATGTGAACATAGAGCTTATCACACCCGATCATCACGTGGTGTCTCGGCACGATGAACTTTTGCAACGGTGCATACTCAGGAAGAACACTTGTACCTTGAAATTTAGTGAGAGATCATCTTATAATGCTACCGTCGATGTAAGCAAAATAAGATGCATAAAAGATAAACATCACATGCAATCAATATAAGTGATATTATATGGCCATCATCATCTTGTGTTGTGATCTCCATCTCCGAAGCACCGTCATGATCACCATCGTCACCGACGCGACACCTTGATCTCCATCGTAGCATCGTTGTCGTCTCGCCAACTATTGCTTCTACGACTATCGCTACCACTTAGTGATAAAGTAAAATAATTACAGGGCGATTGCATTGCATACAATAAAGCGACAACCATATGGCTCCTGCCAGTTGCCGATAACTCAGTTACAAAACATGATCATCTCATATAACAAAATATAGCATCATGTATTGACCATATCACATCACAATATGCCCTGCTAAAACAAGTTAGACGTCCTCTACTTTGTTGTTGCAAGTTTTACGTGGCTGCTATGCGCTGAGCAAGAACCGTTCTTACCTACGCATCAAAACCACAATGATAGTTTGTCAAGTTAGTGCCGTTTTAACCTTCTCAAGGACCAGGCGTAGCCACACTCGGTTCAACTAAAGTTGGAGAAACTGACACCCGCCAGCCACCTGTGTGCAAAGCACGTCGGTAGAACCAGTCTCGCGTAAGCGTACGCGTAATGTCGGTCCGGGCCGCTTCATCCAACAATACCGCCGAACCAAAGTATGACATGCTAGTAAGAAGTATGACTTGTATTGCCCACAACTCATTTGTGTTCTACTCGTGCATATTACGCATAAACCCAGGCTCGGATGCTATTGTTGGGGAACGTAGTAATTTCAAAAAAATTCCTACGCACAAGCAAGATCATGGTGATGCATAGCAACGAGAGGGAAGAGTATCGTCCACGTACCCTCGTAGACCGTAAGCGGAAGCATTATGAGAACGCGGTTGATTTAGTCGAACGTCTTCACGATCCGACCGATCCAAGTACCGAACGCACGACACCTCTGAGTTCAGCACACGTTCAGCTCGATGACGTCCCACGAACTCCGATCTAGCAGAGCTTCACGGGAGATTTCCGTCAGCATGACGATGTGTTGGCGGTGATGATGTTGCTACCGACGCAGTGCTTCGCCTAAGCACTGCTACGATATGATCGAGGTGGATTATGGTGGAGGGGGCACTGCACACGGGTGAGGGATCAACGATCAACTTGTGTGTCTAGAGGTGCCCCCTGCCCCCGTATATAAAGGAGCAAGGGGGGAGGCCGATCGACCCTCTATGGCGCGCCAGGAGGAGGAGTCCTCCTCCTAGTAGGAGTCCTGCTCCTACTAGGAGGGGGAAAGGAAGGGGGAGATGGAGAAGGAAAGGGGGCGCCCCCCTCTTCTAGTCCAATTCAGACCAGAAGGGGAGGGGCGCGCGGCCTGCCCTAGGCCAGCCCCCTCTCTCTCCCTCTCCACTAAGGCCCATAAGGCCCATTATTTCTCCGGGGAGGGGGGGGGTCGGTAACCCTCCGGCACTCCGATTTTCTCCGAAATCACCTGGAATACTTCCGGTGTCCGAATATAGTCGTCCAATATATCGATCTTTACGTCTTGACCATTTCGAGACTCCTCGTCATGTCCGTGATCATATCCTGGACTCCGAACTACCTTAGGTACATCAAAACACAAAAAACTCATAATACCGATCGTCACCGAACTTTAAGTGTGCGGGCCCTACGGGTTCGAGAACTATGTAGACATGACCGAGACACGTCTCCGGTCAATAACCGATAGCGGAACCTAGATGTTCATATTGGCTCCCACATATTCTACGAAGATCTTTATCGGTCAAACCGCATAACAACATACGTTGTTCCCTTTGTCATCGGTATGTTACTTGCCCGAGATTCGATCGTCGGTATCTCAATACCTAGTTCAATCTCGTTACCGGCAAGTCTCTTTACTTGTTCTGTAATGCATGATCCCGCAACTAACTCACTAGTTACAATGCTTGCAAGGCTTATAGTGATGTGCATTACCGAGTGGGCCCAGAGATACCTCTCTGACAATCGGAGTGACAAATCCTAATCTTGATCTATGCCAACTCAACAAGTACCATCGAAGACACCTGTAGATCACCTTTATAATCACCCAGTTACGTTGTGACGTTTGGTAGCACACAAAATGTTCCTCCGATAATTGGGAGTTACACAATCTCATAGTCATAGGAACATGTATAAGACATGAAGAAAGCAATAGCAGTAAACTAAAACGATCAAGTGCTAAGCTGACGAAATGGGTCAAGTCAATCACATCATTCTCCTAATGATGTGACCCCGTTTATCAAATAACAACTCATGTCTATGGTTAGGAAACATAACCATCTTTGATCAACGAGCTAGTCAAGTAGAGACATACTAGTGACACTCTGTTTGTCTATGTATTCACACATGTATCATGTTTCCGGTTAATACAATTCTAGCATGAATAATAAATATTAATCATGATATAAGGAAATAAATAATAACTTTATTATTGCCTCTAGGGCATATTTCCTTCACATGAAACCTCCTCCTCCTCTGCCTCCTCTTCCTCCTCATTCTCTTCCTCCGCCTCTTGCTTCGACACCTCCTCATTCGCCTTTGTCTCGTCCTCCCACGCAAGGTGAGCGGCACGACGTTCCTCCGCGATGTGCATCTCCCGCGCGATCTTCGTCCGACGCTCAAGCATTAACATTTTGTAATAGGTAATCTTTTGCCGGACCATGGCGGACAACAAGACTGGAGAGGAAGGGGAAGGAGACGCGGGATCTGGTGGCAACACAAACTAGAGGGAAAGGGGGTTGGCTAGGGTTTTCCCTCGCCATCCGGTTCAAATAGTCCCATCGAGCGGCGTGTCGGGACTCGGGACGACACCATGAATGCAATCACTGAACTGGTAACCTCTCCCAACAGACCGAAGGGTTTCCACGTGGATCCCACCCATCGATTCAACATGAAGGGCGCGTCCGCGCTTTGACATATCCATCCTACATATGGATTGGGTATGAGGGTGTCGGATAACCTGAGCGTATGGGCATGATTTGAGAGTCCCGGTTGGATAGTGTTTTTTCAATTCGAGCGATGTCCGGGCTGTCCGCCTTGACGCTTGGAAGGAATTTAGGGTCGGCGTCCATCCTTCGCCTCTGACACCTCCCGCCTCCCATCCTTCGCCTTTGACGCCGGTGTCATAGCTGGGCATACTCCCTTCTCCGGCCGGATTTCTTAATTTGCTTCTGCCATCAGCGGGTTGCTCTACCCCACTACATCACCCCCACCGCCGCTCCAGCAACTCGTGTAACATGGACTTGTATCTTTTCTACATTGTGACTACCATCACTCTATGGATGTATAACTAGGCACAGTTGTCGTGAGAAGAACTGTCCATGTTCGCGGTTCAGAGCTTTGCACGTTGAGTTTTGATGTCATGTGCTCGAGCCGTGTATCCAAACCCGCACATCCCTTAAAAAAGCTACACAGGAGCATACGCTCACGCGTACGCCTCATCTCGAGGTCCGCATGGCCGCATCAGGCACACACGGTTCTTAACTTGATGTTTCAACCGGCGGCGTTAAATTTTGGTGCTATGTTAGTGCTTTCGGCAACGCGATTACTGAAAATCAGCGTTTTCGGCAAACTTTTATGAAAATGATAGATTTCTGCACCAAGCAACCCAATTGTGGTGTTTTTTTTGGCAATTTAACTCCACCTCGGTCCCCAAGGAGAGATGATCATGAAGAAACTGGCAAACAAAGATCTTGATCTGTACCGAAATTGCAAAACCTGCTCGCTGGTACTTACGAATTCCATCTTAGGCCTTGTTCGGTTTGGCAGGGTTTGAAGAGGTTTGAGAGGGATTGGAGGGGATTAAATCCCTTGCAAGTCAAAATCCTTCTCAAACCTTCCTAATCTCCTTCAATCTTTGTGGCAAGGGGATTAACCGAACATGGCCTTAGGGGCGTAATCCTTCCCCAACCTGAGTCCCCCATGTTGACACGGGTATGTCGTACAGAAAAACTATCCGCAACGAGAAGACAAAAATGCAGCACATGCAAATCGAAACCTGCACACATCCCTCACAAAAACTACGCAGGAGCATACGCACAGGCAGGGGCCTCATCTTCCAGGCCCGCATCAGGCACACTCGGTTGCTCCACTCTCCAGGCTCGGGAGTCCGCACACCGCGTCTAGCTTCTCCTGCATTGTTCTCGACGCGAGCGCAGCGGTTCCGTTGCGCTTGAGGAAGCCGGCGTACCAGCGAGCCGAGAGCCTGGCTTGCTGCGGCCGCCTCCCATCGGCGAAGTCGACGCGGTACAGCCCGTACCTCGACTGGTACCCCGACAGGAGCTCGAACAGGTCCATGAATGCCCACGCGAAGTAGCCCCTCACGTCGGCTCCGTCCCTGCACAACAAACAAACAGAGAATCACACATCGAATGGTGGAATAATATCTTCTTTTGTCCCAAAGAACCGTACGCAGGCTAGAAATCTGTAACTTCCGATGAATCCCATTGCTTTTGAAAATGAATGATCGATCGGGTAGAGCTTCTGGCATACGCACCTCATCGCGTTTAGTGTGCTCTCCATGTAGCTGCGTAGGTAACCGACCCTGTCGGCGTCATCTAGGCCGTCATCGGCAGACCCCATACCTGAAATAGACCACATGACTACGTACATGAGTAACGATGCACCTTTCTTCTTCAGCTGAGACTTTTGCTTCTGGTTGGGAGTACGCTTGCCATTCTCCTGGACATAGACCGGAATCGCGTAGGTTTCTTTCAGGTACTCCAGTACAAGTTGCAGCCCTTTGGGGTCACTTGGGACATTTGTTGGGGCACTCTGCACTCCGATAAACAAAGATTATCTTTGATGGTTACTGTCAAGCTAATGATCTCAGGTTTTTAAGTGGGTTTTCTCTTTTCTAATCTCTTGATCAAGTTCAGAACATATAACCCAATAGATGTATGGTGAATGACCAAAATAACTTCATTTTTAGCAACTTCTTTGCACATAACATCGATGACATGATTTTTCTTACCGGACTAAGTGGTGGGTCTGTCCTAGAACCTGCATCATACAAAGGAATCACTAGTTAGAACTTTTCTGTTACACTAGTGTAGAATGCAGTGAACAAATAGCATACTTTGTGTAATGTAGTGCACTAAAATAACATCTTTAAAGGGATGACTGAATACTGCACTCACTCAGAGAAATACACAATTTACATGACTGATGAATCTGGAAAGGTTGCTAGCCGGTTTGTCTTAGCAATTTATCATTAGTAGGACGCCGCTCACAGCATCTTGGCTAGCCTATTTTTTGCATGACCTTTTCTACGGTACATTTTACTATCAGAGGAGGAGAGTAATATAAGTCTCAACCAACCATTCATTTTTCAGGGCAATATGGTCTAGATAAAAGAATATCATCAAGCCTATGGTTGCGCACAGTTTCTGAAACGTGCAACTACTTAATTAACCGTTAGATGAAGAATCAATGTCCTAGAAAAAAGAGGCACCAAAAAACGAATCAAATTGCACATCCACACAGCACACGACTATGAGCAGTTAAGCAACAATCCTAAAAGATACTTACCCCTTGAATCAACCGACATGTCCGTGTTATAGTCCCGAACGCCTGTTTCTAGAGGGCGGTCATTCACGTAGAGAGAATAGTAGTGATTTATTCCAATAAAATCTAGAGAACCCTTGATAACTTCAGACTGAACTTTCGAGAAGGATGGAAGGCGAGAGCCAACATTCTTCTTCATTACTTCTGGGTAGTCCCCAAACACCAATGGGTCCAGTATCCTGCCAATACGGCACTTAAGATCTCAACAATGCACAGATCATGTATATTAAAGCTTCCATTGACAGAATGGATGCACAATATCATACCAGCCAAATAAGAAATCTTTACATCTCTGGGTTGCATCTAAATCCACTGTGGAATTTGTCAGCGGGTAACTCCAGTAGGAGTACATACTTATGCCAACAACTCCTTTTTGCATGTTCTACGTCAAAAAAGGTTACTTAGTTCTTGAGCAAAGTTAAAATGGTTTAGAATATCGAAGTTCATGAAGAAAATAAGCATCACCAAAACAGTAAGTACAAGATCATCCACTCACTTGATATTTTTCTCTGTACAGACTGGCAACCCATGCATGCGCCATAAGGGTATTATGAGCTGCTATATATGGTTCCACACTAGAGTCCCCAGTGGTGCACTTTGTTGCTCCAAATGGATCCGAGCAACGGCCAGGAGGGAATATACCAACATCATAAGAGGCCATTATACCAATGTTTGGCTCATTCACTGTCGTCCAAGATGCAACTCTATCTCCAAACTCCCGGAAGCAAACATCTGCATATGCTGTGAAATCTTCGCTGCATTTTGTAGATTTGAGGCTATGAATACAACAAACGATTGTGTTGTAAACATGCCAATGACATATAAAATTGCCACTCCAGTTGAGCTATGTATTACCTCCATCCCGAATTAGTTGTCTTAGATTTGTCTAGACATGTATCTAGACAAATCTAAGACAACTAATTTGGGACGGAGGGAGTATTTGGTGGTGAAATCATATATATGCACTTACATAATTCTGGGGCTTAACCATCCACCATACTCGTCTTCAAGAATCTGAGGGAGATCTAGATGGTGAAGTGTGATGTGGACTTGAATTCCTGGGGATAAATATCACACAGGAGGGTATAAACTTCTACTCCCTCCGTCCGGAAATACTTGTCGGAGAAATGGATAAGTATTTTACATGCACTTCTTAAGAAGGAACATTATTTACACCAATTCATATGAAATATGCACCTAACAATCTATTACTATAAAATTATTTAAATGCTCAAAGATATAATGAAAATACTTGCCATGATTCACTAGCTCATCAATGAGGTTATTGTAGTACTCCAGCCCTCTGGGATTGACAGCTCCGCGTCCATCTGCACACCAGAAAGTTAAACAATGAGATCAATTACAAAACTAAAGCAGTTTGTTCTGTTGAAGGTCATGAGAATTTATGTACTTGGAATGAGCCTTGACCAGGAGATGGAGAACCTATAGGCCTCTAGGCCTGTCTCAGACATGAGCTTGATATCCTCCTACAAATTCAGATAGCCAAATTTCTTGTAGAACTACTAAAGCAGAGAAATGCTCAAGATTTTACAAGGCCCCATACTATGTACCATATATTTGTGGTACCCATCCGCGGCAACATCTCCCGTGCTTTTGTCTGGCATTTTGCCTGCAAGAACAGATCAAACTGTGAAAGTTGAGCTAAACTACAACAAACACTTCTTGGTCAACCGTGTCAAGTGCTGGCCATGGGTATTGCCAATGCCAACTTGCCATGTTCAGTTACTCTATAAATTTAGTTATGCTTCAGCAACGGAAATGGTGTGTTAATTGTTCTACCAAGAGGGGACTCATCTCAAATATCCACTCAACGCATCAGGCAAAACTGACAATGCCTTTTCTTACGCATATGGGATATCCAGAGTCTATGGGAAAGCTAGAGTGGGGGGGGGGGGGGGGGGGGGACAGTCTAACCCCTTTTGTTGATGTTTTTGGATGTACTGTAGGTACGTTCCCAATAAAGTATCTAGGAATTCCACTACATTATGATAACATGAGAAGGGAAGATATTCAACCCCTTATTGATAAAATTTTGAAGAGGATGGCTGGTTGGAGAGGAAAACTACTTTCCTACTCAGCCAGACTAACTCTGATCAAGGCCTGTTTGGCTAGTATCCTGTTTATCTACTGTCCTCCTTTAAATTTCCCAAATGGGCTCTAGATTTAATTAATAACCAGCTTGCTCATTGCTTATGGAGTGATTTTGAAGGAAATAGAAAACTCCATTTGGCCAATTGTTACTTGGTCTGCATGAAAAAAGAGCATGGTGGACTTGGGGTCCCCAATATTAAGGACCTCAATCTATGTCTGTTAGGTAGCTGGGTCAAAAGGTATGCCCAAGATGAGGGCAAGATCTGGAAAAAGATCATAGATAATAAATATGTTAGAGACTCACCTAACATCTTTGCATGTAGACCACAGGCTTCCTCAAAATTTTGGCAGGGGGTTATGTGGGCTGCTAAGGCTCTCAAATTTGGCTATAGATGGGTGGTGGGAAATGGGAGGAAAACCAGATTCTGGGAGGATATCTGGTTTGGCACCTCCCCCCTCTCTGTCCAGTTCTGGCCACTCTATGCTATCTGTCATCAACAATGTGTGACAGTTTCAGAAGTTTGGGATGGGGAGATGATCAAACTTACATTTAGGAGGGTTTTTACCTCTTCTATGATGGAAGAGTGGTACCATCTTGAGCAAATTATTAAAGAAACTACCCTCACCGGGGAGGATGATGCTATGATCTGGCAGTATGAATCCAAAGGGGTTTACTCTTCCAGTTCACTTTATGCCATCATTAACTTCAGAGGGGTGAAACCTGTCTTCATTCCTTCAGTTTGGTCTATTGTAGTGCCACCCAGAGTTCAGGTCTTTCTCTGGCTGCTAGCTCATAACAAGCTGATGACTAAAGATAATTTGCTTAAAAGAGGGATTGACAAAACCCCAGGATGCCTATTCTGCTCTGAACAAGAAACAATAGATCACCTGTTTTTTGGTTGTGTAGTGGCAAAAAGCATATGGGGGGAGGTCTCCTCTTTTTTCTCTATTGATTTAGGGTCTAGTTATCTTTCTATTGCCAAATTTTGGCCTGCAAACAAAAAACACGAAGTTCTAAATGCCTTTTGCGCCTGTGTACTATGGTGCCTTTGGAAAATTAGAAACAAACATGTTTTTGATAATACTATTTGGTCTGATATTAAACAGGTCTGGCGGCTGATCTGGAGAACACCAAGAGATGGATAATTCTGTACTCACAAGATTCGCAGGAGAAAATGCAGAGAATCCTATGGTGGATATCCTGCATCCTCAAAGCTCCCCTGCAACTGGATATGGGATGAAAATGGGATTGGGAGACACTGGAGGTGTCTTGCCAACACATTTCCTCCCCAAACTGGCCTTGGGAATTCGCAAGTGCGGCTTCAAGAGCGCAGACAACTCAAAAGCAAAAAAGTCTCCAGAGAAGGCGTCAACTCAGACAAACTCAAGCCCTGCCTCGCCACTGGACAAGAAGATGCTGGGTGATGAGGAGAACTCGATTCCTGCTGGGACACTTGAAGGCCGCGTTGCTTAGTTCCTTTTCTTTTCTTCGCTTACCATTGGAGAGATCACTGTTTCTTTGCTCTCCCTGAACATGCATTGCAGCATGCCAAAGGGAATAAGACACCATGGAACCGGGAGGGGGGGGGGGGGGGGGGGGCGAAAACTCCCCTGATGATCTAAAAATGGGAAAGCTAGAGGCAGATTTCACAAACATGTGCAGTAGTAGCAACCAACCTGCGTGAGTGAAAGTGTCCCAACTGCTTGGGCTCCTGCCATCCTCAGCAACAGCACCCTCATACTATTACATGCAGAAAAAAAAAACATCAAGATTCATCAAGTAAACACTCTAGAACTTTCAGCTCAAACGAGATAGACTACTTACTTGATATGCCGAGGTGCCAGCTCCAAAGACGAATCCCAGTGGGAAATCACTTCTTGTGAAGCCAGGATCAGCCGCAGTTGCATCCTGAACCCAGAGGGACAGCAGGAGGTAGAAGAAGGCAGCAGCACCCATCTATGATCTGTGTTTTTCTGTGCATAATGGGTTCATTCGCTTCGAGAGAAGATTTATATCAGGATTAGTCTCACTCTCAACCGCAACCTTACCTCGTCCTCGTGAAAGAAGCCAGATTAAACAACTTTCATCTAGTAACGTCAGTCTTCTGTGGGGACATGTGCAGCTAGTTAAACGTGTGCTACTGCCTGGTGCGTGCTTGCACATGATTTTTTGCCGCTCATGATCACGAGCCCCATTAATTTTTTTGCATGGATAAACACAGATCAGTATGAGTAGCTGTCACAGATTAAGAAAAGACACGCAGTTAAAAAAAATATTCAACAAAGAGTGAATTTTATTGACCCGAAATGACCCATAAAATGGATATAAACATAACGAGCACCCATCCAACCTCTGCATAGTTACGACGCATACAAGTTTAGGCTACAAGGTCGGTGTCGGGCGGGACGGCGTGCAGTGCGTCCCTATGTTTACTGAGAACAGGCCACCATAGAACAAATTTGGGCTAGTGGAGTAAGATTTTACAGAGAAAAAAAAATAGATTTGGAGAACTAAAATTTTGGGGATCTAATAGCTAGTGTTTAATCCCTTTAACCAACAAAACTTCCTTCATAGTAGTAGGTTTGAGGATCTGCTAGAGATGCTCAGCAGTATGTGATGGCTGAATGTGCATTCTCACCGGGTTCCTCCAAGGACCAACAGGCCACCACTCAAACCATTGCTCTGAATGATGCACATCCATGAACTCCATCCCCGCGACTGACAAAGACCGGGCCACAGGTTTCTTCACATCTAATCTTTGCACGGACCCTCACATAGCCACATAGCTTTCATCTTCTGACTCTGCTTCTGTAACTCAATGCTTGTCTGAAAGCTATGTACAATATATATGTAAGCGTAACCATGATGTTTTTTATATCTGAACTCATGGTTTTCTGTAACAAGGATCAATGTAATGTAACAGCAAAGAAATGCATCACGTACAATTCGAGCGTTTCGTTTCTTCAACTTGCTCTGAAAGTGATGGCTTTCTAAAGAAAATAATAATCAAGAAAATACAGTAGTGGTTACAGGAGTATTGGTTTCTAGTAATGTAATCCGAGAATCGCGCTTTCTGAATCGAAACCTGACGCGCGCGGTTGCACTGGACTCAGGAGTCAGGACACCAAGTTCAGCGCCTGGTTCAATTGTAGCAGCCCAATCAATTCTACTCAAGCAAAGAATTTGTAGTACTCAAGCAAATGTGTAAGCAAGCAATGAATCAGTATGCAAGAAAATGTGTACTCAAGCAAATGTGAATCTACAACACCGATGAGGAACAGACCTTGAGGTTGGTGTGCTTGGCGGTGGAGTCCTAGAGCAGTTGGAGGAACATGTCGGAGCTCGCCGCCCCCTTGCCGCCACCATCCCGCCGCCGCTGCTGCGTGCCCGTAGCCATGTCGTAGTCAGACCTGCGCTGATGCTGGATGAGCGTGACGAAGGCGGCCAGGTAGCCACGGCTGCAGGAGATGAGCTCCTCACCTGACGACCAGCAGGAGCAGCCCCATGCAGGCGACCGGCAGAAGCAGCTCTGTCGCGTCGTCTTGGTAGTCTCCGCCGCAGATTGAGCCCGACCGCTGCAGATCGAAGAGCCGGAGGGGGGAAATCGGATTTTCACCGATGCGGACATGTGAGAGGAAGAGAGCGCCGGTAACGCGCACTAAGGGAGAGGGCGCCGGCGCTGGGGAGGGAGGGACGAGGGACTGCTAGACTCGGTCCCACTCTCTTAAAATCAGAGAGGAGATGATTAGATTAGAAAGAAAAAAAAAAGACAGCCGTATGATGAAGTGGGAGCACGGATGGAAGCATGGAAAGGGAGCAGGCAAGCCGGATCCGGAAGGGAGAGGAACTTTGAGGGAGGGAGAGGAGGCGCGGGCAGTGTGGAGCTACGCGGAGGGGAACGGCGTCGACGGTGCCGGCCGGTCGGAGAGAAAGGAGGAAAAGAGAGACTACACAGAGGGACTTCGGGTTCGGTCGGGAAAAGGCCGAAGACTAAATTGCAAAAGAACCGCTACGACATGAATTTCAGGATGGAGGGAGTATAAAGTTATTACAAAATTGAGTCATCTATTTTATCTCAGCTTATTCACCTAAGGCGTGAGTTCGCCTTGATGGCTGGGTCAGACCGAGGTATAATTACGTCAAGCTTAATGTGGATGCGGGTTTCGATGCTAACACACTCGAAGGCTCAGTTGGAGCTGTCATCCGAGATCATAACGGCAAGTTCATAGCGGCTGCAAATGAAAAACTAAATATCTGTTATGATGCACTCACAGCAGAAGCCATTGCGGTCAGGTTTGGTTTGAACTTGGCTCATACAGCAAGCTGCAAATAGGATCGAACTGAATTCGGACAGTATGGAGGTAATAGCCGCACTAAAGGAGGGATTTTCATCTTCAGTAGCAAATGCCATCTTCGATGACTGCTACTTTATGTCTCTTGATTTTTCTCATATCTTGTATGAGCATTGCTGTAGAGAGAATAATCGTGTAGCCCATGAGTTAGCTAGGCTCGCTAAATTCTCACCCCCTCATGTATGGTTGGATTTCTCACCCATGGAAGTCTTCCTGTTAATTATATCTGATGCTACTATTGTAGCAGCTTAATAAAGAGGAGGTTTATGTGTCAAAGAAAAAAGGGAAGTAGTACGGAACAACCCGCGTACAAAGGCTACTACTCCCTCGGTGAGCTAATATAAGAACGCTTAGATCATAACTTTACGTACTATTGATGGCTGGAGCAGCCACCAGTCCACATACAAAGGTTTGGTCTAATCAATTAATTATCCCCTCCATTCTAAAATAATTGAAGTTTTGGGATTTTTCAAGGTCAAATTTAAAAATTATGACCAAGTTTCTAAAATAATCTGCAAATATCTATGATATCAAATATGTATATGTATATGTATATATATAATATAAAAATATATGTCATAATGAATCTAATTAGCTGAATTTGGTTTTATAGATGTTGATATATTTCTGTATATGCTCGGTCAAATCTAACGAAGTTTAACTTAGGACAATCCTAGAGCGTCAATTATTTTGGAGCGGACGAAGTATTAAGAAGTGTGTGTGTGTCCTTAGGAGATTTATATCAGAATTGATCTCAACAGCAACCTCAACCATACCCTCAAAAAAAAAAGCAACCTCAACCACATTCATGGTCATGGAAAGCACCAGCTTAAACAACGTGTTTCTCCACTCTCATTCAGACCTCGTGCGGAGGTACAACGTTGGCACTGTGTGTGCCTGCACACTTCGATGGAAACATTTTACCTGAATGCACATGCCTTTCCTTTTCCAATAAATATACCTGGGGTCTTTGTTTTCATAATACATTTATTTCTCGCCTTGAGGTGTATGTGTCCAACTGCCCCTTCAACATCAAAAATGGGTCCCGTGACCAATTTAGCCAAATACTCCACAGATCTGATGGATAAACACGGACCAGCCACATCATCCGATTAAGAAAGAAAAAGGCAACGGGTCGCGGTGCGGGGAGGACTGCCGGCCGCGGCAACGGCCGTGGTGGAGACAAGAGCAAGTACTCCTGGAAACGGAGTGAAGGCGACGGACCGCACCATCTCTGCCTCGTCCAATCCCAGCTCTGCTACGGCAGACACCTCGAGCTGGGATGCGGCTGCGGCCACCAGACGCCATGAACCTCAAGATGGTGGTATCTGGGTGGAGAAGCAGCGTTCGGTGATGGCGTCGGAGGACACAAGAAGTGGCCAAACTTCGTCCCCGATTCGCCGCCCGCATGGCAAGCAGAACATTGCTCAGGTGCCTCCTACCAAAAACCCTATCTCCTGCCCCATTTGCAAATCAAATGAACATCCTCCTGCTAGATGCCCTCAAGTTTTCCGCGAGCGGTGTAATAAATTAGGACACCTGGCCTCTGTTTGCACGCCATTCATTCCTTGGGAGTGTATTGCCCCGATGTGTGCTTTTCAATCCAAGGGGCAGGGGTTTTATTACATCCATGATTCCTGTGCTGCTAATCAACTTAAAGAAAGATCCAATAATATTGTTGTTACTATTGTGGAAGGTGAGACATCGACCAGGCAGATGGAGTTGGATTTATCTGACTACCTTGCTACAGGATGGCGCTCTTCAGCCGATGCCATTGGTTCTGGGGTGTTTGTAGTTCGTTTTCCTAACCCACGGGCTGTTGCACAAATATGCTATGTGGGAAAAATTACTCTGAAGACGAGTGGGGCTATTATTCACGTCACTCAGTGGTCTTCAGCTGTGGGGTTGAAAGGAATCATGGAAGTTGCATGGGTGAGGGTGATTAACGTCCCACTGGATAAAAGAAGTGAAAGAAACATAGCATTCGTGGCTTCATTGGTGGGGGTTCCACTGGAAATTGATACTGCAACCTTGCATCGCCCTGCTTCTGTGCGTGTGAAGCTAGGATGTAGAAATGTTGACGCTATACCTGGAATTGCGGAGTCAGTTTTGGGAGGGCATTTTTATGATTTTGCTTATGAGGTGCAGCAGGTACTGATCAGGGACCCTAATCGTGAAAAAAATGAGATAAGGGTGCCTCCTAATTCTGATGAAGGAAATTATAAAAAAATGAAGCAAGATGTGAATCCTGGAGCTCAGATGGGCAGCACTTCAACTGGGCTTGGAGGGAAATCTCTCCCCATTCCCCAACAGGAGGTGCGTGACCCGATTCGGGAATCACAGGAGAGTATGGAATCTGATGATTCTCTGCACACTACACTGCTTATTGAAACTATGAAATATGAGCATGAGCAGGGAGTGAAAGAAAAAGTAAGTACATCGTGTCAACATGATATGATGAAACCTAATCCTGAGTGTAAAGAAACAGTGAAAACCTATTCTGATATGATTAAATCCTTGCCACAGGTTGTGGAGGTGGTGGGGCAACATGATTTAGCGCTGAAAGTAAGCAGTGATTACAGGGTGGAGTCCCTTGAGATGAATGTTGAGGTGATCCCCACCCCCCCTTTAGTTACAGAGGAGAATTTGCGCTTCAGTTTGAGGAATGTGCAGAGTAAACTGGAGCGTGTGGAGGACAAGGCTGCTGCTGCGGCAAAAAAGAGGAACATGGAAGGTAATAATTCGAAACCTAACTCTTTTGATGCCTTATCAGATCCTGTCCTCATTCTTAAAGCTGTTAAGATGGGTGTTGTTATACCAGATTCTGACTTTGCTAATATTGATATTTTAAGAGAACCGGAAAGAACCAGAAATAGGGACTCCTTGGAGGACAAGGTAGATAAAAATGACAATAATAATATCCTGTTATTGACTAATGGGAAAGGAGATCAGACCCCCTTGGACATGAGATGGAGTGAGGAAAACGAGGTGGATGAGGAATCTTTTACTATAGTTCGGTCTAGAAAGAAAAGAGAAAGAAAGAATAATATTGTCATATCTAGACCTGTAACTAGGAGTCAAAAAGGAAGGAAAGATCCTGAGAAAAAAATGGCAGCCCTACCCAACCTCCTGGTAGGAATGCCAAACGGGGGAGAAAACCTAGTGTGATTAAATGAATGGTATTTTTTGGAATTGTAGGGGAGCAGGTAAAAAAGGAATGAGTACCTGCTTCTCTGACATGATAAAAGATCATTCCTTAGATTTTCTTTGCCTTCAAGAGACCAAGAAAAAGAATTTCCCACCCAAAAGTATGAGGAAAATAGATCCTGCGGCCCGTTTTGATTGGAATTGGATTCCATCAATTGGCAAGGCAGGGGGGATCCTTTGTGGTGTGAAGAGGGAGACCTTAGAAGTTATATCTTGGACCCCTGCTAGATTTTGCTTGCAAGCCAACCTGTATGATATTAACCTCAAGAGTGTCTGGGCCCTCATTATAGTTTATGGAGCTGCCCATGACGACAGTAAAGATGATTTCCTTGTAGAACTGGCCTCTATGTGTGCTCACACACATGTCCCATATATAGTGGGTGGTGATTTTAATATCCTTAGAGAAAATTGTGACAAGAACAAGACCTTGAACCGATCCCCCTATATGGATAAATTCAATTCCATAATAGATTCTTTAAATCTTTGAGAGATTTACATGGGGGGAGGTAAATACACGTGGACTAATAACCAAAAACACCCTACTCTGGAGAAACTGGATATAGTTTTAATGAGTTTTGACTGGGAGGACTTGTTTCCTCTGGTTACCGTGTGTAAATTGGTTAGGGGTGTTTTTGATCATAATCCACTCCTCTTATCCTCGGGAGCGAGCAAAAAAAAGATGCCACACCAACATGAGTTCAGGTTTGAACTTAGCTGGCTGCGAGACGAAAACTTCTACCCCACTGCCAAGAGAATCTGGGAACAACCTGTCCGAGCTGATGATCCTATTGATATTCTTAATATCAAACTAAAATGGCTCAAAAAATACTTTAAAGGGTGGGGTTCGAATGTTTTTGGTCATGCTAAGAAAAGAAAAAAGGAAATTAAATTGGAGTTGGAAGAGATCGAAAGTAAAGAAGAGGAAGGACCGCTAGACCCTGATCTCTATGAGAGGAAAACAGCCTTACAGACTGAGCTCAGTGATATCCTTTTTAATGAGGAGTTGTATTGGTTACAACAATCAAATGAGCGGTGGCTTTTAAAGGGTGGTCTTAATACAGCCTTTTAAGGGTTGCGAATGGCAAGAAGAGAAAAAAACACAATTCAATCCCTCATGGACGGGGAAGTTGTGATTGAGGGGACCACCAACCTTTTAGCTCATGCTACTTCCTACTATAAGGAACTTTTTGGCCCTGCTAGAGGGAACCTCTTTCACCTTTCCCCTAATACGTGGGCCGAAAATGAGAAATTAACTGAGGACGATAATATTTTGCTCACTAGTAAATTCACTGAGGAAGAAGTGAAAAAATCTCTTTTCGGTATGAAGAGCAACCGATCCCCTGGCTCGGATAACATTCTAGCGGAGTTTTATAAACATTGCTGGGACTTTGTGAAAGGGGATATCATGTGCTTGTTTGATGCTTTTCATAACAACACTTTAGATGTTGCTCGTTTGAATTATGGAGTGATAACTCTTATCCCGAAAGTGAACAGAGCTAAAAAGATACAGCAATATAGACCAATTTGCCTCCTGCGGTGCCCATATAAGCTTATTACCAAGGTTTTGGACAATAGAGCGACCCTGTTTGCTGATATCCTCATCAACAAGCATCAAAATGCCTTTATAAAACATAGGAGCATTATGGACGGTATTTTGACCCTTCATGAAATTCTGCATCATACGCAGTGTAAGAAAAAAATTGGTGTGGTGCTGAAACTCGATTTCGAAAAAGCCTATGATAAAATCAATTGGGATTTCCTTCTTGAGTGCCATAAAAGCAGAGGGTTTGGCCCTGTGTGGTGTGGCTGGATTCATAATATCCTTAAGAGTGGTACCATTAACATCAAGTTGAATAACGAAAATGGCCCCTACTTCCAGAGCTGCAAAGGAGTGCGACAAGGAGACCCGCACTCACCTTTCTTATTCAATATGGCTGTTGAAGCCCTATCTAAAATTATCCTTAATGCAAAAAAGAGAAAATGCTGACAGGTCTGGCCCCAGACCTAATCAATGGGGGTGTTGCTATCTCCAATATGCAGACGATACCGTCATTTGCTTTGAGCATGACAAAGAGGCTGCAATCAACTTAAAACTCTTGCTTTATATTTTTGAGCTCATGTCAGGGCTTAAAATAAATTTCATTAAAAGTGAAGCTTTATGCATGGGGGTTGATGATGACATACTTACCTTCTACTCCGAGCTCTTTAATTGCCAAATTGGGCATTTTCCTATGAAATATTTAGGGGTTCATGTGAGTTACTCCACTCTTCGTGCATTAGACTAGAATTTTGTGGATGATAAATTCCTCAAATGTTGTGAATCCTGGATTGGAAATGCAGCATCTTCTGGGGGGAGACTGACCTTACTCAACTCTTCCCTTACTAGCATCATATTCTACTACATGTCTATGTTTATGCTATCTAAGAAAGTGATTGAGAAATTAGATAAGCACAGGAAAAAGTTCTTTTGGCAGGAGACTGATGGTCGGAAAAGATACCGCTTGGTCAAGTGGTCTAGAATTTGTAGATCCAAAAACAAAGGGGGCTGGGAGTTAAAGATTTGCATAGACAGAATATCAGCCTTCTCACTAAATGGTGGTGGAAATTGGAAACCCAGCAAGGTCTTTGGCAGGAGGTGATTCGTGCTAAGTATTTCAGAAATGACACAGTCCCCTCGTGAAAAGTAAATTTGGGGATTCCCCCATTTGGAAAGCTATTATGAAAGTAAAGGAAGTATATTTGGCAGGGAGGAAAGTGATCTTAAACTCTGGTAATGTAGCCAGAGTTTGGAATGATCCTATTAGAGGTGCTGCCCCTTGAGAGATAAATTTCTATCCTTATTCCACATTTGCAACTATCAGGAGGTTACTGTTGCTGAGTTTAAAATTTTTGAGGGTAATGACCTGTTTAGAAGAAATTTGCATCCTCCCCTCACGGATCAGTGGAATGATCTGGTTGAGGTGGTTAACTCCTGGCATTTATCTGATGAGACTGATCAGATTAGTTGGGTTTTGGGTAAAAAAGGTAAATTCTCGACCAAACCGGTCTATACCTATTTGGAAAGGCCTCTGGCTGGATGTGACTATAGATGGATAAGGATAGCAAAAATCCCCCTCAAAATCCAAAATTTTCTTTGGCAAGTGTTCCAGGACGCGGTTTTGACTAGAGAAGTTATGAGAAGGCGTAACTAGGCAGGCAATCCTAAATGCTCATTCTGTAATAATGTGGAAACCTCACAACATCTTTTCTTTACTTGCCCTGTTGCTCAGGTGGTATGGAGGACGGTTGGATGTGTGCTAGGCACGTCTCTCTGTCCAAACAACATTTGGCAGTACTTTTCCTGGTGTTACATGTTCCTTCCTGATGGGACCAAATTTTACACCTCTGGTTTGGCAGCAGTTTGTTGGGCGATTTGGAACAATCGTAACCAGGCTACTTTTGAACATAAAGATCTCAAAAGCCCCTTTAATGTGGTATATGCTGCTTGTGGTTTTTTGATGTACTGGACAGGTTTGATGGCTGGTGATGATCGGGAGGCCATGGAGCGCGGAGCCAAGATGCTCAGGTCCAGTGCTTCGATGATGATGAGAATCTGCGCGGCTCCAACCAATTCAGCTTCGAACTGATCTCCTTCTACATCTTTTCGAGGCTCCGAGTTTTCGTCTGTCAGGATAGGCTGCCTTCACTCCTGCGCGGGTGCTATATTTTGCTCGTTTGTGAGCCTGTAAACTTGGTGGTTTTAGACTGTTTCGGGTTCCTTTTGGAAACTTTCTGGTGTTTAGGTCCTAGAGGTTCGTGTGATCACATGTGTCGTTGGGTTTTCGCCCCGTAATGAGCTGCTCGATGACGAGTGCTCATGGCGGGTTTTCCAGTGGTGC
This sequence comes from Triticum monococcum, assembly GCA_034509565.1. NCBI lineage: Eukaryota > Viridiplantae > Streptophyta > Magnoliopsida > Poales > Poaceae > Triticum > Triticum monococcum. Next base: position 638,801,354 of record CM067843.1, read on the forward strand.
CTTGAACTCGCCCCCCCCCCCCCCCCCCCCCCCCCCCCTTTCTAGCTTCCTTATGTTGCTTGTGGCTTTTGGGTCCGTGGTGTTCTGAACTATGTATTTCCGTTATGCTTTTAATGGAAAGGGGTCGAGGCCCAGTTCAAAAATAAAGAAAGAAAAAGGCATGCTCACTTGGAAAATTACTGCCCCGTGAATCACAAGAATTAATGGCCGGAAAAAGGACGAGGCTGCACTGTTAGAAAGAAACGACGAGGAGGAGGGATGGTGAGCATCAACTTCTGCCCCTCTACTCCAGGTTAAATGCGCTCCGATGGAATCGCGGAAACAATCAGTGACAGACGAACATCATCGATAGTGGCTCCGCAACCGGTTGGGAAACGGGGAGCTTGGCGATGCTGCCAAGATGGAACAGATCCCACGGTTTAACAGGGGAATCGAAGTCGAGTGGAGAAGAAACGCTTAACTCGCCACCGAAGGAGAAACGATGAGTGGATGGCACCGCTTGGAGGGCAAAAAAATGCTTAACTTATGTTTAGGCCAAATCCACAGGGAACTGGCTGGAATAGCATCAGATGAACGTCTCTGATTTCACTATAGTGGAACTCGCAAGAACCAAAATACAACATATATCACTAGACAAAGCATGACACCCCATTAAATTTAACATCCCGCAATTCTAGGTATCATATAGCATCAACATAAGCAAAACATTTCTAGTATTCATGGCAACAATTCTAGCAAGTAGGATACACTAAACCATACAAATATAATTTTAATGTTTCAAGTGGCTGTCATGATCATCCCGAGATGATAAACAACCTCTCATGGTCACCAAAACCAAGCTTACCATAACCTTCTCATATTTTACCAAATCTGACATTTCTCAGAATCATATCATGCTCTCATATCACTGGTGTCCTAAAGAAAGTACTTAAGAAAATAGTGGTCACAGAGTACTGGTTTTTTTTTCTGAAGTTAGAGTACTGGTTTCTAGTAAGTACTAATGTAATCCAAGAATCACGCTTTCTGATCGAAACATCACGCGCACGCATGCACGGTTGCACTGGACTCAGAGACGGGGGTCAGGACACCGAGCCCAGCGCCTGGTTCACCGGCATTCTCGACGCCAGGGCAGAGGTTCCGTTGTGCTTGAGGAAGCCGGAGTACCAGCGAGCCGAGATCCTGGCTTGCCGCGGTAGCCTCTCGTCAGCAAAGTCGACCCGGTACAGCCCGTACCTCGACTGGTACCCGGACAGGAGCTCAAACAAATCCATGAATGCCCAGGCGAAATAGCCTCTCACGTCGGCCCCGCTCCTGCACAACAAGCAGAGCATCATGCAAATGCATGGTGGAATGCTTTCCTTTTGTCCCTGGGAACCGTAAGCTGGTTGCCGTCGACATGAATGAACGAACGGGCAGACTGCTGCCCTGCTGTTTCGACGCACCTCATCGCGTTTAGTGTGCTTTCCATGTAGCTGCTCAGGTAACTGACCCTTTCGGTGTCATCCAGGCCGTCATCGGCAGACCCCATGCCTGAAACAAATCACATGACAACATGAGTAACGATGCTCCTTTGTTCGTCTAACATAAGCTTTGCTTCTGGCTGGGAATTCTGCTTGCCATTCTCTTGGACATAGACCGGGAGGTTTCCGTAGGTTTCTTTCAGGTACTCCAGTTGAAGCTGCAACCCTTTGGGATCACTTGGAACATCTACTGGGAAGCCCTGCACTCCAATAAAGATCATAACAGTTTTATTTTCTAATCTCTTGAAGAAGTTCAGAACATATATAACCCAATGGATGGCCAAAATAACTGCATCTTTAACTAAAAATTGGCAAATTCTTTGCAGAACACATTGATGACATGGAATTATTTTTTTACCTGACTAGATGGTGGTTCTATCCTAGAACCTGCATCATACAAAGGAAGCACTAGTTAGAACAGTACGTTTAACTCTTCTCTGTTACATAGTGTAGAAAAGCATGCTTTGAGCCCCCCTTTTTTTGATAATCAGGATTCAGGAACCCCCTTGTTTGCTTGCGTGAACTGGTTGCCAGAAAAATTAATATCAAGCCTACTGTTGCACACAATTTCTAGTGCAACTACTTAATTAACTGTTAGATGAAGAATGTATGTTCTAGAAAAAGGGACTCCAAAAAACCAATAAAATTGCACATCCACATAGTACATAACTTTGAGCAGTTATAATCCTAGTATCACTATCCAAAAAAGATACTTAGAGCATCTCCAACAGCCGCCTAATGCGTGGCGTCCAAAAAACGGGTTTACAGCGCGCAAGTAGTTTTTTTAGGGCGCTAGAAGACGTTTGCTCCAACAAGCGCTGTAAAATATGCTGCGCGCGAGTCCAGCGGTCCCAATCAAGCGGTCCCATCTGCAGCAGCCCAGATTTTGCAGCGCGCGCGACCGGGCGCACTAAATATGTTGCGCGCGATGCCTTTTTGATGCGCGCGCTGCATTAGTTATAGCGCGCGCGCACTTTTTGTGCGGCCGCTGGAGATTGCAAACCAGGTCCGCGCGCGCTAAAAGCAGTTTTTATACCGCGCGTCGTTTATATAGCGCTTCTGTTGGAGATGCTCTTACCCCTTAAACTAACTGACATGTCTGCTCTGTAGTCTCGAACGCCTGTTTCTAGAGGGTGATCATTCACGTAGAGAGAGTAGTAGTGATTTATGCCAATAAAATCTAAAGAACCCTTGATAAGTTCAGACTGAACTTCTGTGAAGGGTGGAAGGTGAGAGCCAACATTATTCTTCATTTCTTGTGGGTACTCCCCAAACACCAATGGATCTAGTATCCTGCCAGTACCACACTTAAGATTATGCAGGTTAAACACTTCCACTGACAAAATGGAGGCACAATATCGTACCAGCCGAGTAGCATCTAAATCCACAGTGGAAATTGTCAGTGGATAACTCCAAAAAGAGTAAATACTTATGCCAACAACTCCTCTTTGCATGGCCTACGTCCAAAAAGGTTACTTAGTTTTTTTTAGCCTATTCCTCAGAAACATTTGCACCGTGACAGGGAAATAACGACGAATGTAATGCCATTTTTAGAAAATGAAGAATAAGAGTCTATGTACATGATGTCCCTGTTTTAAAGGCAGCATGCCCAGGAACCTAAGCAAAATAAATCGACTACTCCCGCAAGAAATACTTACCCTCAATGTGTAGCCAATGCTGAAACATGTATATTAATAAATAAGATGATTTACGATGTGATTAATGCGTAATGACTGAAAATGGTGCCTCCACCCTTGAGAAAAGCTAAAATTGTTTATAATATCACAGTTCATGAAGAACCTAAGTATCACCAAAACTATTTTAAGTACAAGATCATCCACTCACTTGATATTTTTTTCTGTACAGGCTGACAACTGATGCATGCGCCATAGGGTTATTATGAACTGCTATATATGGTTCCACACTAGAGTCCCCGGCGGTGCACTTTGTTGCTCCAAATGGATCCAAGCAACGGCCAGGAGGGAATATAGCAACATCATAAGAGGCAAAATATACCAATATTTGGCTCATTCACCGTCGTCCAAGATGCAACCCTATCTCCAAACTCCCTGAAGCAAACATCTGCATATGCTGTGAAATCTTCGCTGCATTTTTTAGATTTGAAAAGATGAATATGGCAAAAGAGTATGTCGTAAGTATGCTGATGGCATATAAAATCGCCACTGCGGTAGAGTTATCTATTTGGTAGTGAAAGCATATATACACTAACATAATTCTGGGGCTTAACCATCCACCATACTTGTCTTCAAGAATCTGGGGGAGATCTAGATGGTGAAGTGTGATGTGGACTTTAATTCCTGAGATAAATACCAAGGAGACAAGAGGGTTCAAACTTTAATTTTGTATGTATTTCTTGAGAAGGAACATCGATTATATGAGGTATGAACCTAACAATTGATTGCAGTTAAATATCTTTAAATGCTCAAAGATCTAACAAAAATACTGACCATGATTCACTAGCTCATCAATGAGGTTATTGTAGTACTCTAGCCCTTTGGGATTGACAGCTCCACGTCCATCTACAAACCCGAAAATTCCGGAAACAATGAGACAATTTAGAAAACTAAAGCAGTTTGTTCCAATGAAGGTTATGAGAGTTTCTGTACTCGGAATGAGCCTTGAGCAGGAGATGGAGAACCTATAGGCCTCTAGGCCTGTCTCAGACATGAGCTTGACATCCTCCTACAAGATCAGATAAGCCAAATTTCTTTTAGAACCACCAAAGCAGAGAAATGCTCAAGATTTGCAGTGGCCCATATTATTTACCATGTATTTGTGGTACCCATCTGCAGCAACATCTCCCGTGCTTTTGTCTGGCAATTTTCCTGCACAATAAAAAAATCTAGCTGTCAAAATTGACCTAACTGCGATTGGTCAACCACAATAAGTTCTGGTCTTGACTATTGCCAGTAATTTACTCTAAATTTAATTATGCTTTAGCAACATAAATGCTGTGTAAATTGTTCTACCAAGAGGGAACTGATCTCAAATCCCCACTCAACGCATTAGGAAAACTGATCACATATTGTCCATGCAAAATATCCATGGTCGTAGGCGCCCATGCTAAAACGGGCTATTGTCAGACATTGCGCCACCGGAAAACCAGAGACAGATTTTAGAGGCATTTAAAGACCCACCTGCGTGAGTGAAAGTGTCCCAGTTGCTTGTGCTCCTGCCATCCTCAGCAACAGCGCCCTCATACTGCATGCAAAAGAAGAATCAAAATTCATTAAATCCATGCACCACCCGATGAACTAAACACACCGGAACTTTCAGCTCAAACGAGATAGACTCCTTACTTGATATGCCGAGGTTCCAGCTCCAAACACGAATTCCGGTGGGAAATCGCTTCTTGTGAAGTCAAGATCAGCCGCAGTTGCATCCTGAACCCAGAGGGACAGCAGGAGGTAGAAGACAATAGCATCCATCTATGGTTGTGCCTTTCTGTGCATAGTTAGGGGATTTATATCAGAAATTCAGAATTGATCACAAAGGAAACCTCAACCACCTTCATGGTCATGGAAAGCACCAGCCTTAAACAACATGTCTCTCCACTCAGTCAGGCCTCGTGCGGAGGTACAACGTTGGCACTGTGTGTGCCTGCACACTTCGATGGAAACATTTTATCTGAATGCAAATGCCTTTCCTTTTCCAATAAATATACCCTGGGTCTTTGTTGCCCCTTCAGCATCCCAGGAGCCCCATCACCAATTTTGTCAAATACGCCAGACCTGCGGCATCATCCCATTAAGAAAGAAAAGACATGATCACTTGGAAAATTACTGCCCTGCGAATCACAGGAATTAATGGCCGGAAAAAGGACGAGGCTGCACTGTTAGCAAGAAACAACGAGCAGGAGGGATGGTGAGCATCAGCATATTCCCCTCTTCTCCAGGTTAAATGCGCTCCAACGAAATCAGGAAAAAATTAGTGACAGACGAACAACATCGATAGTGGCTCCGCAACCGGCTGGGAAACGGGGAGCTTGGAGGCGGCGTCGAGCCAAGAGAGAAATGCTTAAGTTGTGCGGAGGATAAAACAAAGGCAACGGGGTATCGCTGCCGGTGGAGAGACGATGAGTCGATGACCCCGCTGGAGGAGAAAAAAACGGTGAACTTATGTTCAGGCCAAATCCACAGGGAACTGGCTAGAATAGCATCAGACGAATATCTCCTATTGCACGCTAGTGGAAGACGCACCTCAACTGGGATCTAGCCAGATCAACAAAGCCAGTGAATACTTTGAAAAGTACTCGCAAGAACCAAAATACAACATATATCACTAGACAAAGCATAACACCGCATTAAATTTAACAATTCTAGCTATCATATAGCATCAGCATAAGCATAACATTCCTAGTATTCATGGCAACAATTCTAGAAAGTATAATACAGTAAAGCATACAAATATAATTTTAATGTTTCAAGTGGCTGTCATGATCATCTCGAGATGATAAACAACCTCTCATGGTCACCGAGACCAAGCTTACCGTAACCCTCTCATATTTTACCAAATGTGACATTTCTCATAGCCATATCATGTTCTCATAACACTGGTGTCCTAAAGAAAATACTTAAGAAAATAGTGGTCACAGGAGTATTGGTTTCTAGTACTAATGTAATCCGAGAATCACGCTTTCTGATCGAAATCTCACGCGTCCGCATGCGCGGTTGCACTGGACTCCGGAGTTGGGAGTGAGGACACTGAGTTCAGGGCCTGGTTCACCGGCGTTCTCGACACCAGGGCAGAGGTTCCGTTGTGCTTGAGGAAGCCGGAGTACCAGCGAGCGGAGAGCCTAGCTTGCCGCGGCAGCCTCTCGTCAGCAAAGTCGACCCGGTACAGCCCGTACCTTGACTGATACCCGGACAGGAGCTCAAACAAATCCATGAATGCCCAGGCGAAATAGCCTCTCACGTCGGCCCCGTTCCTGCACAACAAACAGAGCATCACGCAAATGCATGGTGGAATGCTTTCCTTTTGTCCATAGGAACCGTAAGCTGGAAATTTTAACTTTGTGAATTCCGCTGGTGTTGACAAGTCAATGTTGAAAGAAGGGAATATATATATGTTCAATTTCGACGCACCTCATCGCGTTCAGTGTGCTCTCCATGTAGCTGCTCAGGTAACTGACCCTTTCGGTGTCATCCAGACCGTCGGCGGCGGTTCCCATGCCTGAAACAAAACCACATGACTACATGAGTAACAATGCACCTTTGTTCGTCAACAGAAACGGAGGCTTGCTTCTGGCTAGAAATTCTGCTTGCCATTTTCTTGGACATAGACGGGAAGGTTCCCGTAGGTTTCTTTCAGGTACCCCAGCTGAAGCTGCAACCCTTTGGGATCACTTGGAACATTTGCTGGGGGACCCTGCACTCCAATAAAGATCATCATTGACACTTACTGTCAAGCTTTTGACATCAGTTTTTAAGTGGGTATTTCTTTTCTAATATCTTGAACAAGTTCAGAACATATAACCAAAGAAATGGATGTGCATTGAATGACCAAAATAACTGCATTTTTAGCTAAAAAATAGTGACTTCTTCGCAAAACACATTGACGACATAATATTTTTTTACCTGACTAGATGGTGGGTCTATCCTAGAACCTGCATCATACAAAGGGATCACTAGTTAGAACATTACGCTCAACTCTTCCCTGTTACATTAGTGTAGAAAAGCATGCTTTGAGATGCATATAGTAGACACTATGGCTGCATGCATCACTCTGATGCAGAGGACGGGGGCTATCTTTGACTCAAGACTGCAGAAATGCCCAATTTATGGCCGCCACCGGCGAAGGTTCCCCCCTCCCGCCGCCGTCGCCGGGGCATCGCAGGCTGGCATCACAGGCTAAGCCTGCATGCCGTAGCGGCGGCGGCGGCAATTCTCCTCAGTCGGCGATCTGATCTGGGTGGCGGCGATCCACTCCGGCCAGATCAAGGGCAGTGGCACGGGCCGGCGGCGACCAGGGTCGGCGTACTGGCGGCGGCGACGACAAGATCTCCGCGGCGGCGGTTAGGGTACCCGATCTGGGCCCAGATGGGCTTCAATAGGTCACGTCTCAGGCTATCATGCATCTCCTCTGATCCGGCAACGGCAAGCAACTTCTGGGCTAGACCCGCAACACGAGGATGTCGGGGGCTCTGGCCCTGGGCGTGGCGGTGGTGGCCATCTCCTTCGCCGGAGGTGGTTGGCCGGCTGGTTGTGGTATCTTGCATCCAGTCCCGGTGTCGAGTGGGGAGGCGATGTTGCCGGTGAAAACCGTGCTATGACTCCGGTCAGGGCGGGCGATGGCGGCGTTTTCGCGACGTTATCTTGTTGACGACATCACCACTGCAGCTAGTCGTGACTTGCTTGCGCTGCTCCGGGTGAGAACCTAGACCCAGGTTTATCGGATCGGATGATGGCGACGCTTTAGGCATCGCTCTCCCTCATAGGGGCATCGTTTTTGGAGCAGCTGCCGGATGGGGGTGACAAGTGGTAGACCCGCGTTCCATTTACCGCAACAAAGATGACGAATCTTGGCGGCGTGGCGCAGCAGGGTCTCGGTGGCGGATGTGTGAAGATGGGCGCACGTAGGGAGGTGGCATTGTCTGCCACCGTGGTGGCGTCGACGGCAGGCCTGGTAAGGTCGATGTGCGAGGTCTGTTTGGTATTCGGCTCGGACAATCGGCACCCCTTCATCAACTCGATAGGATTAGCGACAGATGTTGCCAGGATGGTGACTTCAGACTTACTGTTGTATTACTTTGTAAGGTCATTGTGAATAATTAATAAAATAGTTGCATACATCGCCCAAATGCAGAGGCCGGGGGTCATCCTCCTTTTCGAAAAAATTGCACATCTGCATAGCACATAACTATGAGTAGTTAAGCAACAATCCTATTATCACTATCCAAAAAAGATACTTACCCCTTAAACCAACTGATATGTCTGCTTTGTAGTCTCGAACGCCTGTTTCCAGAGGGCGATCATTCACGTACAGAGAGTAGTAGTGATTTATTCCAATAAAATCTAAAGAACCCTTGATAAGTTCAGACTGAACTTCCGTGAAGGGTGGAAGGCGAGAGCCAACATTCTTCTTCATTACTTGCGGGTAGTCCCCAAACACCAACGGATCTAGTATCCTGCCAGTACCACACTTAACTTAAGATCTCAACAATGCATGTATTATGCAGGTTAAACGCTTCCAGTGGCAAAATGGAGGTGCAATATCATACCAGCCGAAGTAGAAACCTATACATCTCCTAGTTGCTTCTAAATCCACAGTGGAATTTGTCAATGGATAACTCCAGAAAGAGTAAATACTTATGCCAACAACTCCTTTTTGCATGGCCTACGTCCAAAAAGTTTCCTTAGTTTTTTATAAGCCTATAGCTGGTTAAGATATTGGGCATAGGCACCGTGACAGGGAATTAACAAAGAATGTAATACTGCCTCAGATCCATATTAACTGTCGCTGATTTAGTACAACTATGTACTGAATCAGCGAAAATTAATATGGATCGGAGGGAATGCTATTTTTAGATAACGAAGAATAAGAGTCTATGTACATGATGTCCCTGTTTTAAAGGAACAGGCCCAGGAAGCTAAACAAAATAAATCGACAACTCCCCCAAGAAATACTATCCTCATTGTGTAGCCAATGCTGAAACATGTATCAATAAACAGATGAGTTACGATGTGGTTAATGTGTAAATGTGTAATGACTTAAAATGGTGCCTCCACCCTTGAGGAAAGCTAATAAAAGTCTAGACTGTCACAGTTCATGAACCTAAGCATCACCAAAACTATTTTAAGTAAAAGATCATCCACTCACTCGATATTTTTTTCTGTACAGACTGACAACCGATGCATGCGCCAAAAGGGTATTATGAACTGCCATGTATGGTTCCACACTAGAGTCCCCAGAGGTGCACTTTGTTACTCCAAATGGATCCGAGCAACGACCAGGAGGGAATATAGCAACATCATAAGAGGCCAATGCACCAATGTTTGGCTCATTCATTGTCGTCCATGATGCAACCCTATCTCCAAACTCCTTGAAACAAACATCTGCATATGCTGTGAAATCTTCACTGCATTTTGTGGATTTGAGAATATGAAAGGACAAAACATAATGTCGTAAGAATTATGCCGATGATATATAAAATTGCCACTACAGTAGAATTTATTTATTTGGTAGTGAAATTATATATGAACTCACACAATTCTGGGGCTTAACCATCCACCATACTCATCTTCAAGAATCTGAGGGAGATCTATATGGTGAAGTGTGATGTGGACTTGAATTCCTGGGATAAATATCAGAGAGACCAGAGGGTTCAAAGTTTTATTTTGCATGCATTTCTTGAGAAGGAACATTGATTATATGAAGTATGAACCTAAGAATTGATTGCAGTTAAACATTTAAATGTTCAGAGATCTAATAAAGGTAATTACCATGATTCACTAGCTCATCAATGAGGTTATTGTAGTACTGTAGCCCTTTGGGATTGACAGCTCCGCGTCCATCTACAAACCCGAAATTTCCAGAAACAATGAGATAAATTAGAAACTAAAGCAATTTGTTCTGATGAAGGTCATGATAACTTCTGTACTTGGAATGAGCCTTGACCATGAGATGGAGAACCTATAGGCCTCTAGGCCTGTATCAGACATGAGCTTGACATCCTCCTGCAAAATCAGATAAGCCAAATTTCTTGCATAATTAGTAAAGCAGAGAAATGCTCAAGATTTTGCAGGTCCCCATACTATTTACCATGTATTTGTGGTACCCATCTGCAGCAACATCTCCCGTGCTTTTGTCTGACATTTTGCCTGCAAAATAAAAAAATCTAGCAGTCAAAATTGACCTAACTGTGATGGGTCAACCACATCAAGTTCTGGTCTTGGCTATTGCCAATAATTACTCCAAATATAGTTATGCTTCAGCAACAAAAATGTTGTGTAAAAAAATGTTGTGTAAATTGTTCCACCAAGAGGGCACTCGTCTGAAATATCAACTCAACTCATCATGAAAACTGTTCACAAATTGATCAACATGCTATTTGTTACACATAGGGAAATATCCATGCTAAAACCAAATGTAGTTGCAGCACCGGAAAACTAGAGTTAGATTTCACAAACAAGTAGTACCTCCGTTCCAAATTACAAGTTATTTTGGATATTTCAATATGGACTGGATAGAGACTGAGATAGGTGAACAAACATACTAAAACACGTCTATATACAATCCGATTAAAAAAAGCATCTTGTAATTCCGAACGGAGGGAGTAACAACTAACCTGCGTGAGTGAAAGTGTCCCAATAGCTTGGGCTCCTGCCTCCCTCTGAAACAGCACCCTCATACTATACGTGCAAACGAAACACCAAGAATTCAAGATTGATTAAACTGGCGACGGCACCCGATGAACTAAGCACGCCAGAACTTCCAGGCCAAACAAGATAAAGATTACTTACTTGATATGCCGAGGTTGCAGATCCAAAGACGAATCCCCGTGGGAAATCACTTCTTGTGAAGCCAAGACCAGCTGCAGCTGCATCCTGAACCCAGAGGGACAGCAAGAGGTAGAAGAAGGCTGTAGCACCACCCATCTGTGGTTGTGTTCTTCTGTGCATAGTTGACTCGCTCCGGTCCGAGGAGATTTATATCCGACAGAGAATTAATCTCAACAGCAACAGCAACCTCAACCTTACCTCGTGGTAATCAACCAGATTAAACAACATTTCTCTGCCTTCAGACCTGGTGGGGATGTGTGCAGCTGCAATGCGTGCCTCCACGCTTCAGTGGAAACCTTTGCCGGAAACTCTGAATGCAAATGGCATTTCTTTTCAAGAAATATACCTGGGCCTTGAGTGTTGAGATATACTATAATTTTTTGCCGCTGAATTGGTTGGGTTCAGCCGCCCCATCAGCGCTCCACCTCCACCAGCCCCGGTTAAAAAATTGGACAGATGCGTCATATCTGTATACGATGGATGAGCACAGATCAGTGCACAGATTAAGAAAAGACACACCGCGTTGATTAGAGTAGAAAATAAAATCCCCCCTAATTGATAAGGACTGGCTGCGTTGCGTGCATCAAAAACTAAAGGCGGGAATGGGATGGATAGTGAGCATCAGCACCTGCCCCTCTTCTCCAGGTTCTCGCGCGCTGACGGATCTGCGGAAACGACCAGTTGAGGATGAACGGGCACCGGCAGTCGCTTCCGCTAGCACGCCGGCAGCTTACTGGATAGCGGAGAGCTCGGCGGCGCCGCGGAGATGGAGGAGTCAACGGTTTCACGGAGGAATCGATGTGCCAAAGTGGAGGAATCGATATTGCGAGCGGTACCGGTGCCAGGGTAGTGCGCCGCTTTTCTCTTTTTTTTAATCGTTTTTTCCCTTTCCGTTATTTTCCCGTTTGTTTATTTTATAAATTTTATTAATAAATAAAAGTAGGTGAATAATAAAAACCATTATGAATTCGAAAAATGTTCACACGTATTCAAGAAATGTTCACCGATTCAAAAAATGATCGAGAATTCAAAAAAAAAGTATGCGAATTCAAATAACATTCACGAATTGACAAAAGTTAATGAATTAAAAAATAGCTCGCTAAAAAAAGTTTGCGAATACAAAAAATGTTCATGAATGAAATTTTGAAATCAAGAACATGTTTCGACGTCCCAAACAATTTTTGAAATTTGTGATCATTTTATGAAATTACAATTTTTTTTGAAAATGTGACATTTTAAAAAACTAATTTTTTTAATTCTGAACATTTTTTAAAACATGAACAATTTTTTTTAAAATCCCAACATTTTTTAAACGGGAACATTTTTTGAATTTCTGAACAAAGTTTGAAAACACAAACGGTTTTCGAATCTTGTGAGCATTTTTTTGCAAACACAAAACAAAATTTAAAAATGATCCAAACAATTTGTTATTGCATCTTTCATCCTATCACAAGCAAGCGCTAGTAGCTCACAATCTTCCTGCTTAAAATGTTTAATGTTCGAGCGCAGTTGCATAATCTTAGCGGGCGGATATGGATAAGTACCAGTCCAGATTTTTCTGGCAAGGTGACGCCGACAAATAAAAGTATAACATGGTTAAATGGCAGGACATTTGCATGCCCAAGGGGCAAGGGATTTGGGATCACGTCTACCCTGACGCATGAAACTATGCTTGATGACCAAATGGATTTGGCGCATTATCGGGGGGAGGGGGGGTGGCCTCTGGTTGGACCTCGTCCGTAAGTACTTAGACGAACCAGTCATTCTCTTGTTGCTCCAATGTCAAAGGCTCCCAGGTTTTGGCAAGCATCTCTCAAACTGATTTTTCGCATGCGGCGGCCATAGCGGTTAAACGAGGACCAGATACTTTGTTTTGGCTTGACCGTTGGTCTGACAATGGACCCCTGAAGGATCAATTCCCGGCATCATTTGCCATCCCTGATCATCCGGCCATCTCTGTGTGACTATGGCAGTGCTAGACACCGGGCGGAACTTGTCCTTTCGGTGGTCCTTTGGCCTTGCCGAAACCGCAGAGTGGCAGGCATTGACCTCCGTACTACAAGGAGTCAACTTGTCTTCGGAGACGTTACATCGTGGGCCTTGGAGCCCTCAGGCGTCTTTTCCACGAAGTCTCTCTACAATAGGTTAGCGGCGGGAGAAGTGCATGAGGAAATGAAGGCTCTTTGGAAAGCCAAGTTGCCTCCGAAATTTAAGATCTTCCTGTGGCAACTAATAAGGGGGAGGGTGCCATCAGGAGACCAAGTGTTGAAGCAGAATGGCCCTGGGGGTGGCCAATGCCCGTTGTGCGGAGTTGTGGAGGACCTGAACCACTTTTTTTCTATTGTGTGTCTGCCCAATTCTTGTGGAGCTGCTGTTGGGGAACGTAGCAATAATTCAAAATTTTCCTACATGTCACCAAGATCAATCTATGGAGTCATCTAGCAACGAGGGAGGAGTGGATCTACATACCTTTGTAGATCGCGCACGGAAGCGTTCAAGAGAACGGGGTTGATGGAGTCGTACTCGTCGTGATCCAAATCACCGATGATCCTAGCGCCGAACGGACGGCACCTCCGCGTTCAACACACGTACGGAGAAGCGACGTATCCTCCTTGTTGATCCAGCAAGGGGAAAGGAGAGGTTGATGGAGATCCAGCAGCACGACGGTGTGGTGGTGGAAGTAGCGGGATTCCAACAGGGCTTCGCCAAGCGCTGCGGGAGAAGGGAGATGTGTCACGGGAGGGAGAGGGAGGTGCCAGGGCTTGGATGCGGCTGCCCTCCCATCCCCCCACTATATATAGGGCCAAGGGACAGGGGGGTGCAGCCTTGGCCCTTCCTCCAAGGAAGGGTGCGGCTAGGGAGGAGTCCCTCCTCCCCAAGGCACCTAGGAGGTGCCTTCCCCCTTTAGGACTCTTCCTTTCCTTATCTCTTGGCGCATGGGCCTCTTGGGGCTGGTGCCCTTGGCCCATATAGGCCAAGGCGCACACCCCTACAGCCCATGTGGCCCCCCGGGGCAGGTGGCCCCACCCGGTGGACCCCTGGGACCCTTCCGGTGGTCCCGGTACAATACCGGTGACCCCGAAACTTGTCCCGATGGCTGAAATAGCACTTTCTATATATAATTCTTTACCTCCGGACCATTCCGGAACTCCTCGTGATGTTCGGGATCTCATCCGGGACTCCGAACAACATTCGGGTTACCGCATACTAATATCTCTATAACCCTAGCGTCACCGAACCTTAAGTGTGTAGACCCTACGGGTTCGGGAGACATGCAGACATGACCGAGACGTTCTCCGGTGAATAAACAACAACGGGATCTGGATACCCATGTTGGCTCCCACATGCTCCTCGATGATCTCATCGGATGAACCACGATGTCGAGGATTCAATCAATCCCGTATACAATTCCCTTTGTCTAGCGGTACGATACTTGCCCGAGATTCGATCGTCGGTATCCCGATACCTTGTTCAATCTCGTTACCAGCAAGTCTCTTTACTCGTTCCGTAACACATCATCCTGTGATCAACTCCTTGATCACATTGTGCACATTATGATGATGTCCTACCGAGTGGGCCCAGAGATACCTCTCCGTCACACGGAGTGACAAATCCCAGTCTCGATTCGTGCCAACCCAACAGACACTTTCGGAGATACCTGTAGTGTACCTTTATAGCCACCCAATTACGTTGTGACATTTGGCACATCCAAAGCACTCCTATGGTATACGGGAGTTGCACAATCTCATGGTCTAAGGAAATGATACTTTACATTAGAAAAGCTTTAGCATACGAACTACACGATCTTTGTGCTAGGCCTAGGATTGGGTCTTGTCCATCACATCATTCTCCTAATGATGTGATCCCGTTATCAATGACATCCAATGTCCATGGTCAGGAAACCGTAACCATCTATTGATCAACGAGCTAGTCAACTAGAGGCTTACTAGGGACATGGTGTTGTCTATGTATCCACACATGTATCTGTGTTTCCTATCAATGCAATTATAGCATGGATAATAAACGATTATCATGAACAAGGAAATATAATAATAACTTATTTATTATTGCCTCTAGGGCATATTTCCAACAGTCTCCCACTTGCACTAGAGTCAATAATCTAGTTCACATCGTCATGTGATTAACACTCATAGGTCACATCGCCATGTGACCAACATCCAAAGAGTTTACTAGTGTCACTAAACTAGTTCACATCATCATGTGATTAAGACTCAATGAGTTCTGGGTTTGATCATGTTATGCCTGTGAAAGAGGTTTTAGTCAACGGGTCTGCAACATTCAGATCCGTATGTACTTCGCAAATCTCTATGTCATCTTGTAGATGCAACTACTACGCTACATTTGGAACTATTCCAAATAACTGTTCCACTATACGAATCTAGTTTACTACTCAGAATAATCTGGATTAGTGTCAAAGTTTGCATCGGCGTAACCCTTTACGACGAACTCTTTTACCACCTCCATAATCGAGAAAATTCCTTAGTCCACTAGTTACTAAGGATAACTTTGACCGATGTCCTGTGATCCATTCTTGGATCACTCTTGTACCCCTTGACTGACTCATGGCAAGACACATTTCAGGTGCGGTACACAGCATAGCATACTATAGAGCCTATGTCTTAAGCATAGGGGACGACCTTCGTCCTTTCTCTCTATTCTGCCGTGGTCGAGCTTTAAGTCTTAACTTCATACCTTACAACTCAGGCAAGAACTCCTTCTTTGACTGATCCATCTTGAACACCTTCAAGATCATGTCAAGGTATGTGCTCATTTGAAAGTACCATTGAGCGTTTTGATCTATCCTTATAGATCTTGATGCTCAATGCTCAAGTAGCTTAATCCAGGCTTTCCATTGAAAAACACTTTCCAAATCACCCTATATGCTTTCCAGAAATTCTACATCATTTCTGATCAACAATATGTCAACAACATATACTCATCAGAAATTCTATAGTGCTCCCACTCACTTCTTTGGAAATACAAGTTTCTCATAAACTTTGTATACACCCAAAATCTTTGATCATCTCATCAAAGTGTACATTCCAACTCCGAGATGCTTACTCCAGTCTTTAGAAGGATTGCTGGAGCTTTGCATACTTATTAGCATCTTTCAGGATTGACAAAACCTTCCGGTTGTATCACATACAACCTTTCCTCAAGAAAATCGTCGAGGAAACAATGTTTTGACATCCTATCTGCAAGATTTCATAAATAATGCAGTAATCGCTAATATAATTCCAACAGACTCTTAGCATCGCTACGAGTGAGAAAGTCTCATCGTAGTCAACTCCTTGAACTTGTCGGAAAACACCTTAACGACAAGTCGAGCTTTTTTAATGGTGACATATACCATCATTGTCCGTCTTCCTTTTAAAATCCATCTGTACTCAACAGCCTTACGACCATCAAGTAGTTCTTCCAAAGTCTACACTTTGTTTTCATATATGGATCCTCTCTCGGATTTTATGGCCTCGAGCCATTTATCGGAATCCGGGCCCACCATCGCTTCTCCATAGTTCGTAGGTTCATTGTTGTCTAGCAACATGACTTCCAAGACAGGATTACGTACCACTCTGAAGTAGTACGCATCCTTGTCATCCCACGAGGTTTGGTAGTGACTTGATCTGAAGTTTCATGATCACTATCATAAGCTTCCACTTCAATTGGTGTAGGTGCCACAGGAACAACTCCCTGTGCCCTGCCACACACTCGTTGAAGAGACGGTTCAATAACCTCATCAAGTCTCCACCATCCTCCCACTCAATTCTTTTCAGAGAAACTTTTCCTCGCGAAAGGACCCGATTTTAGAAACAATCCCTTATTGCTTTCGGATCTGAGACAGGAGGTACACCCAACTGTTTTGGGTGTCCTATGAAGATGCATTTATCCGCTTTGGGTTCGAGCTTATCAGCCTGAAACTTTTTCACATAAGCGTCGCAGCCCCAAACTTTTAAGAAATGACAGTTTAGGTTTCTTTAAACCATAGTTCATACGATGTCATCTCATCGGAATTACGTGGTGCCCTAAAGTGAATGTGGTTGTCTCTAATGCCTAACCCATAAACTATTGTGGTAATTCGATAAGAGACATCATGGTATGCATCACTCCAATAGGGTGCAGTTATGATGTTCGGACACACCATCACACTATGGTGTTCCAGGCTGTATTAGTTGTGAAACAATTTCCACAATGTCTTAATTCTGTGCCAAACTCGTAATTCAGATATTCATTTCTACGATCATATCATAGATATTTTATCCTCTTGTCACGACGATGTTCAACTTCACTCTGAAATTACTTGAACCTTTCAATAATTCAGACTTATGTTTCATCAAGTAAATATACCAGTATCTACTCAAATCATCTGTGAAGTAAGAACATAACGATATCCACTACATGCCTCAGCACTCATTGGACTGCACACATCAAAATGTATTACTTCCAACAAGTTGCTTTCTAGTTCCATTTTACTGAAAACGAGGCTTTCAGTCATCTTGCCCATGTGGTATGATTTGCATGTCTCAAGTGATTCAAAATCAAGTGAGTCCAAACGATCCATCTGTATAGAGTTTCTTCATGTTGGGGAACGTAGTAATTTCAAAAAATTTCCTACGCACACGCAAGATCATGGTGATGTATAGCAACGAGGGAGAGAGTCTGATCTATGTACCCTTGTAGATCGCAACGGAAGCGTTGACACAACATAGTGGAAGTAGTCGTACGTCTTCTTCCCGATCCGACCGATCCAAGCACCGTTACTCCGGCACCTCCGAGTTCTTAGCACACGTTTAGCTCGATGACGATCCCCGGGCTCCAATCCAGCAAAGCTTCGGGGAGGAGTTCCGTCAGCACGACGGCGTGGTGACGATCTTGATGTACTACCGACGCAGGGCTTCGCCTAAGCACTACAACGGTATGATCGAGGTGGAATTTGGTGGCAGGGGGCACCGCACACGGCTAAGGAACGATCTCAAGGATCAACTTGTGTGTCTAGAGGTGCCCCCTGCCCCCGTATATAAAGGATGAAGGGGGGAGGCTGGCCGGCCAAGCTAGGAGGCGCAGGAGGAGTCCTACTCCTACCGGGAGTAGGACTCCCCCCCCCAATCCTATTCCTAATAGGATTCCCCAAAGGGGAAGAGAAGAGAGAGGTGGCCGGCCCCTCTCCTAGTCCTAATAGGACTAGTGAGAGGGGGGAGGTGCAGCCCTATGTGGGCTGCCCTCTCACCTTTCCACTAAGGTCCATGTTGGCCCATTTGGCTCCCGGGGGTTCCGGTAACCCTCCCAGTAATCCGGTAAAATCCCGATTTCACCCGGAACACTTCCGATGTCCAAACATAGGCTTCCAATATATCAATCTTTATGTCTCGACCATTTCGAGACTCCTCGTCATGTCCGTGATCACATCCGGGACTCCGAACTACCTTTGGTACATCAAAATGCATAAACTCATAATAACTGTCATCGTAACGTTAAGCGTGCGGACCCTACGGTTCGAGAACAATGTAGACATGACCGAGACACGTCTCCGGTCAATAACCAATAGCGGGACCTGGATGCCCATATTGGCTCCTACATATTCTACGAAGATCTTTATCGGTCAGACCGCATAACAACATACGTTGTTCCCTTTGTCATCGGTATGTTACTTGCCCGAGATTCGATCGTCGGTATCCAATACCTAGTTCAATCTCGTTACTGGCAAGTCTCTTTACTCGTTCCGTAATACATCATCTCATAACTAACATCTCAGTTATAATGCTTGCAAGGCTTATGCGATGTGTATTACCGAGAGGGCCCAGAGATACCTCTCCGACAATCGGAGTGACAAACCCTAATCTCGAAATACGCCAACCCAACATCCACCATTGGAGACACCTGTAGTACTCCTTTATGATCACCCAGTTACATTGTGACGTTTGGTAGTACCCAAAGTGTTCCTCCAGTAAACGGGAGTTGCATAATCTCATAGTTATAGGAACATGTATAAGTCATGAAGAAAGCAATAGCAACATACTAAACGATCGGGTGCTAAGCTAATGGAATGGGTCATGTCAATCAGATCATTCAACTAATGATGTGACCTCATTAATCAAATAACAACTCTTTGTTCATTGTTAGGAAACATAACCATCTTTGATTAACGAGCTAGTCAAGTAGAGGCATACTAGTGACACTCTGTTTGTCTATGTATTCACACATGTATTATGTTTTCGGTTAATACAATTCTAGCATGAATAATAAACATTTATCATGACATAAGGAAATAAATAATAACTTTATTATTGCCTCTAGGGCATATTTCCTTCAGTCTCCCACTTGCACTAGAGTCAATAATCTAGATTACACAGTAATGATTCTAACACCCATGGAGCCTTGGTGCTGATCATGTTTTGCTCGTGGAAGAGGCTTAGTCAACGGGTCTGCAACATTCAGATCCGTATGTATCTTGCAAATCTCTATGTCTCCCACCTGGACTAGATCCCGGATGGAGTTGAAGCGTCTCTTGATGTGTTTGGTCCTTTTGTGAAATCTGGATTCCTTTGCCAAAGCAATTGCACCAATATTGTCACAAAAGATTTTCATTGGACCCGATGCACTAGGTATGACACCTAGATCGGATATGAACTCCTTCATCCAGACTCCTTCGTTCGCTGCTTCCGAAGCAGCTATGTACTCCGCTTCACATGTAGATCCCGCTACGACGCTTTGTTTAGAACTGCACCAACTGACAGCTCCACCGTTTAAAGTAAACACGTATCCGGTTTGTGATTTAGAATCGTCCGGATCAGTGTCAAAGCTTGCATCAACATAACCTCTTACGGTGAGCTCTTTGTCACCTCCATATACGAGAAACATATCCTTAGTTCTTTTCAGGTATTTCAGGATGTTCTTGACCGCTGTCCAGTGATCCACTCCTGGATTACTTTGGTACCTCCCTGCTAAACTTATAGCAAGGCACACATCAGGTCTGGTACACAGCATTGCATACATGATAGAGCCTATGGCTGAAGCATAGGGAACATCTTTCATTTTCTCTCTATCTTCTGAAGTGGTCGGGCATTGAGTCTGACTCAACTTCACACCTTGTAACACAGGCAAGAACCCTTTCTTTGCTTGATTCATTTTGAACTTCTTCAAAATCTTGTCAAGGTATGTGCTTTGTGAAAGTCCAATTAAGTGTCTTGATCTATCTCTATAGATCTTAATGCCCAATATGTAAGCAGCTTCACCGAGGTCTTTCATTGAAAAACTCTTATTCAAGTATCCCTTTATGCTATCCAGAAATTCTATATCATTTCCAATCAGCAATATGTCATCCACATATAATATCAGAAATGCTACAGAGCTCCCACCCACTTTCTTGTAAATACATGCTTCTCCAAAAGTCTGTATAAAGCCAAATGCTTTGATCACACTATCAAAGCGTTTATTCCAACTCCGAGATGCTTGCACCAGTCCATAAATGGATCGCTGGAGTTTGCACACTTTGTTAGCTCCCTTTGGATCGACAAAACCTTCCGGTTGCATCATATACAACTCTTCTTCCAGAAATCCATTCAGGAATGCAGTTTTGACATCCATCTGCCAAATTTCATAATCATAAAATGCGGCAATTGCTAACATGATTCTGACAGACTTAAGCATCGCTACGGGTGAGAATGTCTCATCGTAGTCAACCCCTTGAACTTGTCGAAAACCTTTTGCAACAAGTCGAGCTTTAAAGACAGTAACATT
Source organism: Triticum monococcum (assembly GCA_034509565.1). Lineage (NCBI taxonomy): Eukaryota > Viridiplantae > Streptophyta > Magnoliopsida > Poales > Poaceae > Triticum > Triticum monococcum. The sequence goes on from CM067843.1 coordinate 638,822,151, forward strand.
ACCGTCAGCGTGAGTCTTTTTCTTGAAGATCCATTTATTCTCAATTGCTTACCGATCATCGGGCAAGTCAACCAAAGTCCATACTTTGTTCTCATACATGGATCCCATCTCAGATTTCATGGCCTCAAGCCACTTTGCGGAATCTGGGCTCACCATCGCTTCTTCCTAGTTCGTAGGTTCATCATGATCTAGTAGCATGACTTCCAGAACTGGATTACCGTACCACTCTGGCGCGGATCTTGCTCTGGTTGATCTACGAGGTTCAGTAGTATCTTGTTCTGAAGTTTCATGATCATTATCATCAACTTCCTCACTTATTGGTGTAGGTGTCGCAGAAACAGTTTTCTGTGATGTACTACTTTCTAATAAGGGAGCGGGTACAGTTACCTCGTCAAGTTCTACTTTCCTCCCACTCACTTCTTTCGAGAGAAACTCCTTCTCAAGAAAGTTTCCGAATTTAGCAACAAAAGTCTTGCCTTCGGATCTGTGATAGAAGGTGTATCCAATAGTTTCCTTTGGATATCCTATGAAGACACATTTCTCCGATTTGGGTTCGAGCTTATCAGGTTGAAGCTTTTTCACATAAGCATCGCAACCCCAAACTTTAAGAAACGACAACTTTGGTTTCTTGCCAAACCACAGTTCATAAGGCGTCGTCTCAACGGATTTTGATGGTGCCCTATTTAATGTGAATGCGGCCGTCTCTAAAGCGTATCCCCAAAATGATAGCGGTAAATCAGTAAGAGACATCATAGATCGTACCATATCTAGTAAAGTATGATTACGACGTTCGGACACACCATTACGCTGTGGTGTTCCGGGTGGCGTGAGTTGCGAAACTATTCCACAATTTTTCAAATGTATACCAAACTCGTAACTCAAATATTCTCCTCCACGATCAGATCGTAGAAACTTTATTTTCTTGTTACGATGATTTTCAACTTCACTCTGAAATTCCTTGAACTTTTCAAATGTTTCAGACTTGTGTTTCATCAAGTAGATGTACCCATATCTGCTGAAATCATCTGTGAAGGTGAGAAAATAACGATATCCGCCACGAGCCTCAATTTTCATCGGACCACATACATCGGCATGTATGATTTCCAATAAATCTGTTGCTCTCTCCATAGTACCGGAGAACGGTGTTTTAGTCATCTTGCCCATGAGGCACGGTTCGCAAGTACCAAGTGATTCATAATCAAGTGGTTCCAAAAGTCCATCAGTATGGAGTTTCTTCCTGCGCTTTATACCGATATGACCTAAACGGCAGTGCCACAAATAAGTTGCACTATCATTATCAACTCTGCATCTTTTGGCTTCTACATTATGAATATGTGTATCACTACTATCGAGATTTAACAAAAATAGACCACTCTTCAAGGGTGCATGGCCATAAAAGATATTACTCATATAAATAGAACAACCATTATTCTCCGATTTAAATGAATAACCGTCTCGCATTAAACAAGATCCAGATATAATGTTCATGCTCAACGCTGGCACCAAATAACAATTATTTAGGTCTAATATTAATCCCGAAGGTAGATGTAGAGGTAGCGTGCCGACCGCGATCACATCGACTTTGGAACCGTTTCCCACACGCATCGTCACCTCGTCCCTAGCTAATCTTCGCTTAATCCGTAGTCCCTGTTTCGAGTTGCAAATATTAGCAACAGAACCAGTATCAAATACACAGGTGCTACTGCGAGCATTAGTAAGGTACACATCAATAACATGTATATCACATATACCTTTGTTCACCTTGCCATCCTTCTTATCCGCCAAATACTTGGGGCAGTTCCGCTTCTAGTGACCAGTCTGCTTGCAGTAGAAGCACTCAGTTTCAGGCTTAGGTCCAGACTTGGGTTTCTTCTCCTGAGCAGCAACTTGCTTGCCGTTCTTCTTGAAGTTCCCCTTCTTCTTCCCTTTGCCCTTTTTCTTGAAACTAGTGGTTTTGTTAACCATCAACACTTGATGCTCCTTCTTGATTTCTACCTCCGCAGCTTTCAGCATTGCGAAGAGATCGGGAATAGTCTTGTTCATCCCTTGCATATTATAGTTCATCACGAAGCTCTTGTAGCTTGGTGGCAGTGATTGGAGAATTCTGTCAATGACGCAATCATCTGGAAGATTAACTCCCATCTGAATCAAGTGATTGTTATACCCAGACATTTTGAGTATATGCTCACTGACAGAACTGTTCTCCTCCATCTTGCAGCTATAGAACTTATTGGAGACTTCATATCTCTCAATCCGGGCATTTGCTTTGAAATATTAACTTCAACTCCTGGAACATCTCATATGCTCCATGACGTTCAAAACATCGTTGAAGTCCCGATTCTAAGCCGTAAAGCATGGCACACTGAACTATCGAGTAGTCATCAGCTTTGCTCTGCCAGACGTTCATAACATCTGGTGTTGCTCCAGCAGCAGGCCTGGCACCCAGCGGTGCTTCCAGGACGTAATTCTTCTATGCAGCAATGAGGATAATCCTCAAGTTATGGACCCAGTCCGTGTAATTGCTACCATCATCTTTCAACTTTGCTTTCTCAAGGAACGCATTAAAATTCAACGGAACAACAGCACGAGCCATCTATCTACAATCAACATAAACAAGCAAGATACTATCAGGTACTAAGTTCATGATAAATTTAAGTTCAATTAATCATATTACTTAAGAACTCCCACTTAGATAGACATCCCTCTAATCCTCTAAGTGATCACGTGATCCAAATCAACTAAACCATGTCCGATCATCACGTGAGATGGAGTAGTTTCATCGGTGAACATCATTATGTTGATCATATCTACTATATGATTCACGCTCGACCTTTCGGTCTCCGTGTTCCGAGGCCATAGCTGGATATGCTTGGCTCATCAAGTATAACCTGAGTATTCCGCGTGTGCAACTGTTTTGCATCCGTTGTATTTGAATGTAGAGCCTATCACACCCGATCATCACGTGGTGTCTCAGCACGAAGAACTTTGGCAATGGTGCATACTCAGGGAGAACACTTCTTGATAATTTTAGTGAGAGATCATCTTATAATGCTACCGTCAATCAAAGCAAGATAAGATGCATAAAAGATAAACATCACATGCAATCAATATAAGTGATATGATATGGCCATCATGATCTTGTGCTTGTGATCTCCATCTCCGAAGCACCGTCATGATCACCATCGTCACCGGCGCGACACCTTGATCTCCATCGCAGCATCGTTGTCGTCTCGCCAATCTTATGCTTCCACGACTATCACTACCGCTTAGCAATAAAGTAAAGCATTACATCGCGATTGCATTGCATACAATAAAGCGACAACCATATGGCTCCTGCCAGTTGCCGATAACTTGGTTACAAAACATGATCATCTCATACAATAAAATCAGCATCATGCCTTGACCATATCACATCACAACATGCCCTGCAAAAACAAGTTAGACGTCCTCTACTTTGTTGTTGCAAGTTTTACGTGGCTGCTACGGGCTTAAGCAAGAACTCATCTCACCTACGCATCAAAACCACAACGATAGTTTGTCAAATAGACTCCGTTTTAACCTTCTCAAGGACCGGGCGTAACCACACTCGGTTCAACTAAAGTTGGAGAGACAGTCGCCCGCAAGCCATCTATGTGCAAAGCACGTCGATGGAACCGGTCTCGCGTAAGCGTATGCGTAAGGTTGGTCCGGGTCGTCTCGTCCAACAATACCGCCGAACCAAAGTATGATATGCTGGTAGGCAGTATGACTTGTATCGCCCACAACTCACTTGTGTTCTACTTGTGCAAATAACATCAAACCATAAAACCTAGGCTCGGATGCCACTGTTGGGGAACGTAGTAATTTCAAAAAATTTCCTACGCACACGCAAGATCATGGTGATGTATAGCAACGAGGGAGAGAGTCTGATCTACGTACCCTTGTAGATCGCAACGGAAGCGTTGACACAACGTAGAGGAAGTAGTCGTACGTCTTCTTCCCGATCCGACCGATCCAAGCACCGTTACTCCGGCACCTCCGAGTTCTTAGCACACGTTCAGCTCGATGACGATCCCCGGGCTCCGATCCAGCAAAGCTTCGGGGAGGAGTTCCGTCAGCACGACGGCGTGGTGATGATCTTGATGTACTACCGACGCAGGGCTTCGCCTAAGCACTACAACGGTATGATCGAGGTGGAATTTGGTGGCAGGGGGCACCGCACACGGCTAAGGAACGATCTCAAGGATCAACTTGTGTGTCTAGAGGTGCCCCTGCCCCCGTATATAAAGGATGAAGGGGGGAGGCTGGCCGGCCAAGCTAGGAGGCGCAGGAGGAGTCCTACTCCTACCGGGAGTAGTACTCCCCCCCCCCAATCCTATTCCTAATAGGATTCCCCAAAGGGGAAGAGAAGAGAGAGGTGGCCGGCCCCTCTCCTAGTCCTAATAGGACTAGGGAGAGGGGGGGAGGCGCAGCCCTATGTGGGCTGCCCTCTCACCTTTCCACTAAGGCCCATGTTGGCCCATTTGGCTCCCGGGGGGTTCCGGTAACCCTCCCGGTAATCCGGTAAAATCCCGATTTCACCCGGAACACTTCCAATGTCCAAACATAGGCTTCCAATATATCAATCTTTATGTCTCAACCATTTCGAGACTCCTCGTCATGTCCGTGATCACATCCAGGACTCCGAACTACCTTCGGTACATCAAAATGCATAAACTCATAATAACTGTCATCATAACGTTAAGCGTGCGGACCCTACGGTTCGAGAACAATGTACACATGACCGAGACACGTCTCCGGTCAATAACCAATAGCGGGACCTGGATGCCCATATTAGCTCCTACATATTCTACGAAGATCTTTATCGGTCAGACCGCATAACAACATACGTTGTTCCCTTTGTCATCGGTATGTTACTTGCCCGAGATTCGATCGTCGGTATCCAATACCTAGTTCAATCTCGTTACTGGCAAGTCTCTTTACTCGTTCCATAATACATCATCTCATAACTAACATCTTAGTTATAATGCTTGCATGTGATGTGTATTACCGAGAGGGCCCAGAGATACCTCTCCGACAATCGGAGTGACAAACCCTAATCTCGAAATACGCCAACCCAACATCCACCATTGGAGACACCTGTAGTACTCCTTTATGATCACCCAGTTACGTTGTGACGTTTGGTAGTACCCAAAGTGTTCCTCCAGTAAACGGGAGTTGCATAATCTCATAGTTATAGGAACATGTATAAGTCATGAAGAAAGCAATAGCAACATACTAAACGATCGGGTGCTAAGCTAATGGAATGGGTCATGTCAATCAGATCATTCAACTAATGATGTGACCTCGTTAATCAAATAACAACTCTTTGTTCATGGTTAGGAAACATAACCATCTTTGATTAACGAGCTAGTCAAGTAGAGGCATACTAGTGACACTCTGTTTGTCTATGTATTCACACATGTATTATGTTTCCGGTTAATACAATTCTAGCATGAATAATAAACATTTATCATGACATAAGGAAATAAATAATAACTTTATTATTGCCTCTAGGGCATATTTCCTTCACTTGATGCATATCTACCAACAAACATGGTTCGCATGTCTCAATCCTTTCAAAAATGAGTGAGTCCAAAGATCCATCAACATGGAGCTTCTTCATGCGTTTTATATCGATATGACTTAAGTGGCAGTGCCACAAGTAGGTGGTACTATCATTACTATCTTATATCTTTTGGCATGAACATGTGTATCACTTCGATCGAGATTCAATAAACCATTCATTTTAGGTGTAAGACCATTGAAGGTATTATTCAAATAAACAGAGTAACCATTATTCTCCTTAAATGAACAACCATATCGCGATAGACATGATCCAATCACGTCTATGCTCAACGCAAACACCAAATAACAATTATTTAGGTTTAACACCAATCTCGATGGTAGAGGGAGCGTGCGATGGTTGATCATATCAACATTGGAAACACTTCCAACACATATCGTCAGCTCACCTTTGGCTAGTCTCCGTTTATTCCGTAGCTTTTATTTCAAGTTACTAACACTTAGCAACCGAACCGGTATCTAATACCCTGGTGCTACTAGGAGTACTAGTAAAGTACACATCAACACAATGTATATCCAATATACCTTTATCGACCTTGCAAGCCTTCTAATCTACCAAGTATCTGGGGTAATTCTGCTCCAGTGGCTGCTCCCCTTATTACAGAAGCACTTAGTCTCGGGTTTGGGTTCAACCTTGGGTTTCTTCACTAGAGCAGCAGCTGAATTGCCGTTTCATGAAGTATCCCTTCTTGCCCTTGCCCCTCTTGAAACTAGTGGTTTCACTAACCATCAACAATTGATGCTCCTTCTTGATTTCTACTTTCACGGTGTCAAACATCGTGAATGTTTCAAGGATCATCATATATGTCCCTGATATGTTATAGTTCATCACGAAGCTCTAGCAGCTTGGTGGTAATGATTTCGGAGAAACATCAATGTCTCAACTAGAAGATCAACTCCCACTTGATTCAAATGATTGTTGCACTCAGACAATCTGAGCACAAGCTCAACAATTGAGCCTTTCTCCCTTAGTTTGCAGGTTAAGAAAATCATCGGAGGTCTTATACCTCTTGACGTGGGCACGGGCCTGAAATCCCAATTTCAGCCCTCGAAACATCTCATATGTTTTGCGACGTTTCAAAACATCTTCGGTGCCTCAACTCTAAACCGTTTAACTGAACTATCACGTAGTTATCAAAATGTGTATGTCAGATGTTCGCACCATCCACAGACGACATTCGAGGTTCAGCACACTGAGCGGTGCATTAAGGACATAAGCCTTCTACGAAGCAACGAGGACAATCCTCGGTTTATGGACCTAGTCCGCATAATTGCTACTATCAACTTTCAACTAATATTTCTCTAGGAACATATCTAAACAGTAGAACTAAAACGCGAGCCATGACATAATTTGCGAAGACCTTTTGACTATGTTTAGGATAATTAAGTTCATCTTATGGACTCCCACTCAGATAGACATCCCTCTAGTCATCTAAGTGATTACATGATCCGAGTCAACTAGGCCGTGTCCGATCATCACGTGAGACGGACTAGTCAACATCGGTGAACATCTTCATGTTGATCGTATCTTCTATACGACTCATGCTCGACCTTTCGGTCTTCTGTGTTTCGAGGCCATGTCTGTACATGCTAGGCTCGTTAAGTCAACCTAAGTGTTTTGCATGTGTTCCGAGGCCATGTCTGTACATGCTAGGCTTGTCAACACCCGTTGTATTCGAACGTAAGAATCTATACACCCGATCATCACGTGGTGCTTCGAAACAACGAACTGTCGCAACGGTGCACAATTAGGGGGAACACTTTCTTGAAATTTTAATGAGGGATTATCTTATTTACTACCGTCGTTCTAAGCAAATAAGATGTATAAACATGATAAACATCACATGCAATCAAATAGTGACATGATATGGCCAATATCATATTGCTCCTTTTGATCTCCATCTTCGGGGCTCCATGATCATCATCGTCACCGGCATGACACCATGATCTCCATCATCGTGTCTTCATGAAGTTGTCTCGCCAACTATTACTTCTACTACTACAGCTAACGTTTATGTTGACACGCAGGTCATAAATAAATTAAGACAACTCCTATGGCTCCTGCCGATTGTCATACTCATCGACATGCAAGTCGTGATTCCTATTACAAGAACATGATCATCTCATACATCACATATATCATTCATCACATCCTTTGGCCATATCACATCACATAGCATACCCTGCAAAAACAAGTTAGACGTCCTCTAATTGTTGTTTGCATGTTTTACGTGGCTGCTATGGGTTTCTAGCAAGAACGTTTCTTACCCACGCAAAACCACAACGTGATATGCCAATTGCTATTTACCCTTCATAAGGACCCTTTTCATCGAATCCGATCCGACTAAAGTGGGAGAGACAGGCACCCGCTAGCCACCTTATGCAACTAGTGCAAGTTTGTCGGTGGAACCGGTCTCACGTAAGTGTACGTGTAAGGTTGGTCTGGGCCGCTTCATCCCACAATGCCGCCGAATCAAGATTGGACTAGTAACGGTAAGCATATTGAACAAAATCGACGCCCACAACTACTTTGTGTTCTACTCGTGTATAGTAACTACGCATAAACCTGGTTCTGATACCACTGTTGGGGAACGTAGCAATAATTCAAAATTTTCCTACATGTCACCAAGATCAATCTATGGAGTCATCTAGCAACGAGGGAGGAGTGGATCTACATACCCTTGTAGATCGCGCGCAGAAGCGTTCAAGAGAACGGGGTTGATGGAGTCGTACTCGTCGTGATCCAAATCACCGATGATCCTGGCGCCGAACGGACGGCACCTCCGCGTTCAACACACATACGGAGAAGCGACGTATCCTCCTTCTTGATCCAGCAAGGGGAAAGGAGAGGTTGATGGAGATCCAGCAGCACGACGGTGTGGTGGTGGAAGTAGCGGGATTCCAACAGGGCTTCGCCAAGCGCTGCGGGAGGAGGGAGAGGGAGGTGCCAGGGCTTGGATGCGGCTGCCCTCCCATCCCCCCACTATATATAGGGCCAAGGGAGAGGGGGGGCGCAGCCTTGGCCCTTCCTCCAAGGAAGGGTGCGGCTAGGGAGGAGTCCCTCCCTCCTCCCCAAGGCACCTAGGAGGTGCCTTCCCCCTTTAGGACTCTTCCTTTCCTTATCTCTTGGCGCATGGGCCTCTTGGGGCTGGTGCCCTTGGCCCATATAGGCCAAGGCGCACAACCCTACAGCCCATGTGGCCCCCCGGGGCAGGTGGCCCCACCCGGTGGACCCCCGGGACCCTTCCGGTGGTCCCGGTACAATACCGGTGACCCCGAAACTTGTCCCGATGGCCGAAATAGCACTTTCTATATATAATTCTTTACCTCCGGACCATTCCAGAACTCCTCGTGACGTCCGGGATCTCATACGGAACTCCGAACAACATTCGGGTTACCGCATACTAATATCTCTATAACCCTAGCGTCACCGAACCTTAAGTGTGTAGACCCTACGGGTTCGGGAGACATGCAGACATGACCGAGATGTTCTCCGGTCAATAACCAACAGCGGGATCTGGATACCCATGTTGGCTCCCACATGCTCCTCGATGATCTCATCGGATGAACCACGATGTCGAGGATTCAATCAATCCCGTATACAATTCCCTTTGTCTAGCGGTACGATACTTGCCCGAGATTCGATCGTCGGTATCCCGATACCTTATTCAATCTCGTTACCGGCAAGTCTCTTTACTCGTTCCGTAACACATCATCCCGTGATCAACTCCTTGATCACATTGTGCACATTATGATGATGTCCTACCGAGTGGGCCCAGAGATACCTCTCCGTCACACGGAGTGACAAATCCCAGTCTCGATTCGTGCCAACCCAACAGACACTTTCGGAGATACCTGTAGTGTACCTTTATAGCCACCCAGTTACGTTGTGACGTTTGGCACACCCAAAGCACTCCTACGGTATCCGGGAGTTGCACAATCTCATGGTCTAAGGAAATGATACTTTACATTAGAAAAGCTTTAGCATACGAACTACACGATCTTTGTGCTAGGCTTAGGATTGGGTCTTGTCCATCACATCATTCTCCTAATGATGTGATCCCGTTATCAACGACATCCAATGTCCATGGTCAGGAAACCGTAACCATCTATTGATCAACGAGCTAGTCAACTAGAGGCTTACTAGGGACATGGTGTTGTCTGTGTATCCACACATGTATCTGTGTTTCCTATCAATGCAATTATAGCATGGATAATAAATGATTATCATGAACAAGGAAATATAATAATAACTTATTTATTATTGCCTCTAGGGCATATTTCCAACAGCTGCTTCAGGGAAGTCTGGGGCAATAGTTGGTGCCCAACCAGACAACCACCTTCCCTAACTGGCATCAGTTAGTGTCCGGTTGCTCGGGCCAGGTTCGCAGATTGATGTGGGTGAATTTCGGGACCTTGGGGTGGACTCTTTGATGTGATCGAAATAAACCTGTCATCGAGCATATATTTGCATCAAGAGCTACGGATGCAATTTACAAACTATGTGGCTTCTTGCAGCAATGGAAGCCCATCTCCAAGTGGCATGATAAGTTGGCGATCGACAAATTGATAAGGAAGCATAAGGAGGTGGTGAAGGAAATATGCCCTAGAGGCAATAATAAAGTTATTATTTATTTCCTTATATCATGATAAAAGTTTATTATTCATGCTAGAATTGTATTAACCGGAAACATAATACATGTGTGAATACATAGACAAACAAAGTGTCACTAGTATGCCTCTACTTGACTAGCTCATTAATCAAAGATGGTTATGTTTCCTAACCATTGACAAAGAGTTGTCATTTGATTAACGGGTCACATCATTAGTTGAATGATCTGATTGACATGACCCATTCCATTAGCTTAGCATCCAATCGTTTAGTATGTTGCTATTGCTTTCTTCATGCCTTATACATGTTCCTATGACTATGAGATTATGTAACTCCCGTGTGCCGGAGGAACACTTTGTGTGCTACCAAACGTCACAACGTAACTGGGTGATTATAAAGGTACTCTACAGGTGTCTCCAAAGGTACATGTTGGGTTGACGTATTTCGATATTAGGATTTGTCACTCCGATCGTCAGAGAGGTATCTCTGGGCCCTCTCGGTAATACACATCACTTAAGCCTTGCAAGCAATGCAACTAATGAGTTAGTTGCGAGATGATGTATTACAGAACGAGTAAAGAGACTTGCCGGTAACAAGATTGAACTAGGTATTGGATACCGACGATCAAATCTCGGGCAAGTAACATACCGATGACAAAGGGAACAACGTATGTTGTTATGCGGTCTGACCGATAAAGATCTTCGTAGAATATGTAGGAGCCAATATGGGCAACCAGGTCCCGCTATTGGTTATTGATCGGAGACATGTCTCGGTCATGTCTACATTGTTCTCGAACCCGTAGGGTCCACACGCTTAAGGTTTCGATGACAGTTATATTATGAGTTTATACGTTTTGATGTACCGAAGGTTGTTCGGAGTCCCGGATGTGATCACGGACATAACGAGGAGTCTCGAAATGGTCGAGACATAAATATTGATATATTGGACGGCTATATTCGGACACCGGAAGTGTTCCGGGTGATTTCGGAGAAAACCGGAAAGCCGGAGGGTTACCGGAACCCCCCGGGAGAAGTAATGGGCCATATGGGCCTTAGTGGAGAGAGAGAGGGGCAGCCAAAGGTGGGCCGCGCGCCTCCTCCCCCTGGTCCAAATTGGACTAGGAGAGGGGGGCGGCGCCCCCCTTTCCTTCTCCTCCCCACTTCTTTCCCCCTCCTAGTAGGAGTCCTACTCCTACTAGGAGGAGGACTTCTCCTTGGCGCGCCATAGGGGCCGGCCGGCCTCCTCCTCTCTTGAACCTTTATATACGGAGGCAGGGGCACCCCAGAAACACACAAGTTGATCCACGTGATCATATTCTTAGCCATGTGCGGCACCCCCTGCCACCATAGTCCTCGATAATATTGTAGCGGTGCTTAGGCGAAGCCCTGCGACAGTAGTACATCAAGATCGTCACCACGCCGTCGTGCTGACGGAACTCTTCCCTGAAACTTTGCTGGATCGGAGTCCGGGGATCGTCATCGAGCTGAACGTGTGCTAAAACTCGGAGGTGCCGTAGTTTCGGTGCTTGATCGGTCGGGCCGTGAAGACGTACGACTACATCAACCGCGTTGTCATAACGCTTCCGCTGTCGATCTACAAGGGTACGTAGATTACACTCTCCCCTCTCGTTGCTATGCATCACCATGATCTTGCGTGTGCGTAGGAAAATTTTGAAATTACTACGTTACCCAACAGTGGCATCCGAGCCTAGGTTTTATGTGTTGATGTTATATGCACGAGTAGAAGACAAGTGAGTTGTGGGCGATATAAGTCATACTGCTTACCAGCATGTCATACTTTGGTTCGGCGGTATTGTTGGACGAAGCGGCCCGGACTGACATTACGCGTACGCTTACGTGAGACCGGTTCTCCCGACGTGCTTTGCACATAGGTGGCTTGCGGGTGACAGTTTCTCCAACTTTAGTTGAACCGAGTGTGGCTACGCCCGGTCCTTGCGAAGGTTTAAACAGCACCAACTTGACAAACTATCGTTGTGGTTTTGATGCGTAGGTAAGATTGGTTCTTGCTTAAGCCCGTAGCAGCCACGTAAAACTTGCAACAACAAAGTAGAGGACGTCTAACTTGTTTTTGCAGGGCATGTTGTGATGTGATATGGTCAAGACATGATGCTGATTTTATTGTATGAGATGATCATGTTTTGTAACCAAGTTATCGGCAACTGGCAGGAGCCATATGGTTGTCGCTTTATTGTATGCAATGCAATCACGCAGTAATGCTTTACTTTATCACTAAACGGTAGCAATAGTCGTGGAAGCATAAGATTGGCGAGACAACAACGATGCTACGATGGAGATCAAGGTGTCGCGCCGGTGACGATGGTGATGATGATGGTGCTTCGGAGATGGAGATCACAGGCACAAGATGATGATGGCCATATCATATCACTTATATTGATTGCATGTGATGTTTATCTTTTATGCATCTTATCTTTCTTTGATTGACGATAGCATTATAAGATGATCTCTCACTAAAATTATCAAGATGTGTTCTCCCTGAGTATGCACCGTTGCGACAGTTCTTCGTGCTGAGACACCACGTGATGATCGGGTGTGATAGGCTCTACGTTCAAATACAACGGGTGCAAAACAGTTGCACACGCGGAATACTCAGGTTATACTTGACGAGCCAAGCATATACAGATATGGCCTCGGAACATGGAGGCTGAAAGGTCGAGCGTGAATCATATAGTAGATATGATCAACATAGTGATGTTCACCAATGAAACTACTCCATCTCACGTGATGATCGGACATGGTTTAGTTGATTTGGATCACGTGATCACTTAGAGGATTAGAGGGATGTCTATCTAAGTGGGAGTTCTTAAGTAATTTGATTAATTGAACTTAAATTTATCATGAACCTAGTACCTGATAGTATCTTGCTTATGTATGTTTGATTGTAGATAGATGGCCCGTGCTGTTGTTCCGTTGAATTTTAATGCATTCCTTGAGAAAGCAAAGTTGAAAGATGATGGTAGCGATTACACGGACTGGGTCCGTAACTTGAGGATTATCCTCATTGCTGCACAGAAGAATTACGTCCTGGAAGCACCGCTGGGTGCCAGGCCTGCTGCTGGAGCAACACCAGATGTTATGAACGTCTGGCAGAGCAAAGCTGATGACTACTCGATAGTTCAGTGTGCCATGCTTTACAGCTTAGAATCGGGACTTCAACGACGTTTTGAACGTCATGGAGCATATGAGATGTTCCAGGAGTTGAAGTTAATATTTCAAGCAAATGCCCGAATTGAGAGATATGAAGTCTCCAATAAGTTCTATAGCTGCAAGATGGAGGAGAACAGTTCTCTCAGTGAGCATATACTCAAAATGTCTGGGTATAATAATCACTTGATTCAGATGGGAGTTAATCTTCCAGATGATTGCGTCATTGACAGAATTCTCCAATCACTGCCACCAAGCTACAAGAGCTTCGTGATGAACTATAATATGCAAGGGATGAACAAGACTATTCCCGAGCTCTTCGCAATGCTGAAAGCTGCGGAGGTAGAAATCAAAAAGGAGCATCAAGTGTTGATGGTCAACAAGACCACTAGTTTCAAGAAAAAGGGCAAAGGGAAGAAGAAGGGGAACTTCAAGAAAAACGACAAGCAAGTTGCTGCTCAAGAGAAGAAACCCAAGTCTGGACCTAAGCCTGAAACTGAGTGCTTCTACTGCAAGCAGACTGGTCACTGGAAGCGGAACTGCCCCAAGTATTTGGCGGATAAGAAGGATGGCAAGGTGAACAAAGGTATATGTCATATACATGATATTGATGTGTACCTTACTAATGCTCGCAGTAGCACCTGGGTATTTGATACCGGTTCTGTTGCTAATTTTTGCAACTCGAAACAGGGACTACGGATTAAGTGAAGATTAGCTAAGGACGAGGTGACGATGCGCGTAGGAAACGGTTCCAAAGTCGATGTGATCGCGGTCGGCACGCTACCTCTACATCTACCTCCGGGATTAGTATTAGACCTAAATAATTGTTATTTGGTGCCAGCGTTGAGCATGAACATTATATCTGGATCTTGTCTAATGCGAGACGGTTATCCATTTAAATCAGAGAATAATGGTTGTTCTATTTATATGAGTAATATCTTTTATGATCATGCACCCTTGAAAAGTGGTCTATTCTTATTAAATCTCGATACTAGTGATACACATATTCATAATGTTGAAGCCAAAAGATGCAGAGTTGATAATGATGGTGCAACTTATTTGTGGCACTGCCGTTTAGGTCATATCGGTGTAAAGCGCATGAAGAAACTCCATACTGATGGACTTTTGGAGCCACTTGATTATGAATCACTTGGTACTTGCGAACCGTGCCTCATGGGCAAGATGACTAAAACACCGTTCTCCGGTACAATGGAGAGAGCAACAGATTTGTTGGAAATCATACATACAGATGTATGTGGTCCAATGAATATTGAGGCTCGTGGCGGATATCGTTATTTTCTCACCTTCACAGATGACTTAAGAAGATATGGGTATATCTACTTAATGAAACATAAGTCTGAAACATTTGAAAAGTTCAAAGAATTTCAGAGTGAAGTTGAAAATCATCGTAACAAGAAAATAAAGTTTCTATGATCTGATCGTGGAGGAGAATATTTGAGTTACGAGTTTGGTGTACATTTGAAGCAATGCGGAATAGTTTCGCAACTCACGCCACCCGGAACACCACATCGTAATGGTGTGTCCGAACGTCGTAATTGCACTTTACTAGATATGGTGCGATCTATGATGTCTCTTACTGATTTACCGCTATCTTTTTGGGGTTATGCTTTAGAGACGGCCGCATTCACGTTAAATAGGGCACCATCAAAATCCGTTGAGACGATGCCTTATGAACTATGGTTTGGCAAGAAACCAAAGTTGTCGTTTCTGAAAGTTTGGGGCTGCGATGCTTATGTGAAAAAGCTTCAACCTGATAAGCTCGAACCCAAATCGGAGAAATGTGTCTTCATAGGATATCCAAAGGAAACTATTGGATACACCTTCTATCACAGATCCGAAGGCAAGACTTTTGTTGCTAAATTCGGAAACTTTCTGGAGAAGGAGTTTCTCTCGAAAGATGTGAGTGGGAGGAAAGTAGAACTTGATGAGGTAACTATACCTGCTCCCTTATTGGAAAGTAGTACATCACAAAAAACTGTTTCTGCGACACCTACACCAATTAGTGAGGAAGCTAATGATAATGATCATGAAACTTTAGGACAAGATACTACTAAACCTCGTAGATCAACCAGAGTGAGATCCGCGCCAGAGTGGTACGGTAATCCTGTTCTGGAAATCATGCTGCTAGATCATGATGAACCTACGAACTATGAAGAAGCGATGGTGAGCCCAGATTCCGCAAAATGGCTTGAAGCCATGAAATCTGAGATGGGATCCATGTATGAGAACAAAGTATGGACTTTGGTTGACTTGCCCGATGATCGGCAAGCAATTGAGAATAAATGGATTTTCAAGAAGAAGACTGACGCTGACGGTAATATTACTGTCTACAAAGCTCGACTTGTCGCAAAGGGTTTTCAACAAGTTCGAGGGGTTGACTACGATGAGACCTTCTCACCCGTAGCGATGCTTAAGTCTGTCCGAATCATGTTAGCAATTGCCGCATTTTATGATTATGAAATTTGGCAGATGGATGTCAAAACTGCATTCCTGAATGGATTTCTGGAAGAAGAGTTGTATATGATGCAACCGGAAGGTTTTGTCGATCCAAAGGGAGCTAACAAAGTGTGCAAGCTCCAGCGATCCATTTATGGACTGGTGCAAGCCTCTCGGAGTTGGAATAAACGCTTTGATAGTGTGATCAAAGCATTTGGTTTTATACAGACTTTCGGAGAAGCTTGTATTTACAAGAAAGTGAGTGGGAGCTCTGTAGCATTTCTGATATTATATGTAGATGACATATTACTGATTGGAAATGATATAGACTTTCTGGATAGCATAAAGGGATACTTGAATAAGAGTTTTTCAATGAAAGACCTCGGTGAAGCTACTTACATATTAGGCATAAAGATCTATAGAGATAGATCGAGACGCTTAATTGGACTTTCACAAAGCACATACCTTGACAAGATTTTGAAGAAGTTCAAAATGGATCAAGCAAAGAAAGGGTTCTTGCCTGTGTTACAAGGTGTGAAGTTGAGTCAGACTCAATGCCCGACCACTGCAGAAGATAGAGAGAAAATGAAAGATGTTCCCTATGCTTCAGCCATAGGCTCTATCATGTATGCAATGCTGTGTACCAGACCTGATGTGTGCCTTGCTATAAGTTTAGCAGAGAGGTACCAAAGTAATCCAGGTGTGGATCACTGGACAGCGGTCAAGAACATCCTAAAATACCTGAAAAGGACTAAGGATATGTTTCTCGTATATGGAGGTGACAAAGAGCTCATTGTAAACAGTTACGTTGATGCAAGCTTTGACACTGATCCGGACGATTCTAAATCGCAAACCGGATACATGTTTACATTAAACGGTGGAGCTGTCAGTTGGTGCAGTTTAAAACAAAGCGTCGTGGCGGGATCTACATGTGAAGCAGAGTACATAGCTGCTTCGGAAGCAGCAAACGAAGGAGTCTGGATGAAGGAGTTCATATCCGATCTAGGTGTCATACCTAGTGCATTGGGTCCAATAAAAATCTTTTGTGACAATACTGGTGCAATTGCCTTGGCAAAGGAATCCAGATTTCACAAGAGAACCAAGCACATCAAGAGACGCTTCAATTCCATCCGGGATCTAGTCCAGGTGGGAGACATAGAGATTTGCAAGATACATACGGAGCTGAATGTAGCAGACCCGTTGACTAAGCCTCTTCCACGAGCAAAACATGATCAGCACCAAAGCTCCATGGGTGTTAGAATCATTACTGTGTAATCTAGATTATTGACTCTAGTGCAAGTGGGAGACTGAAGGAAATATGCCCTAGAGGCAATAATAAAGTTATTATTTATTTCCTTATATCATGATAAAAGTTTATTATTCATGCTAGAATTGTATTAACCGAAAACATAATCCATGTGTGAATACATAGACAAACAGAGTGTCACTAGTATGCCTCTACTTGACTAGCTCGTTAATCAAAGATGGTTATGTTTCCTAACCATTGACAAAGAGTTTTCATTTGATTAATGGGATCACATCATTAGTTGAATGATCTGATTAACATGACCCATTCCATTAGCTTAGCATCCGATCGTTTAGTATGTTGCTATTGCTTTCTTCATGACTTATACATGTTCCTATGACTATGAGATTATGTAACTCCCGTGTGCCGGAGGAACCCTTTGTGTGCTACCAAACGTCACAACGTAACTGGGTGATTATAAATGTACTCTACAGGTGTCTCCAAAGGTACATGTTGGGTTGACGTATTTCGAGATTAGGATTTGTCACTCCGATCGTCGAAGAGGTATCTCTGGGCCCTCTCGGTAATACACATCACTTAAGCCTTGCAAGCAATGCAACTAATGATTTAGTTGCGAGATGATGTATTACAGAACGAGTAAAGAGACTTGCCGGTAACGAGATTGAACTAGGTATTGGATACCGACGATCAAATCTCGGGCAAGTAACATACCGATGACAAAGGGAACAACGTATGTTGTTATGCGGTCTGACCGATAAAGATCTTCGTAGAATATGTAGGAGCCAATATGGGCATCCAGGCCCGCTATTGGTTATTGACCGGAGACATGTCTCGGTCATGTCTACATTGTTCTCGAACCCGTAGGGTCCGCACGCTTAAGGTTTCGATGACAGTTATATTATGAGTTTATACGTTTTGATGTACCGAAGGTTGTTCGGAGTCCCGGATGTGATCACGGACATAACGAGGAGTCTCGAATGGTCGAGACATAAAGATTGATATATTGGACGGCTATATTCGGACACCGGAAATGTTCCGGGTGATTTCGGAGAAAACCGGAAAGCCGGAGGGTTACCGGAACCCCCCCGGGAGAAGTAATGGGCCATATGGGCCTTAGTGGAGAGAGAGAGAGGGGCAGCCAAAGGTGGGTCGCGCTCCTCCTCCCCCCTGGTCCGAATTGGACTAGGAAAGGGGGGCGGCGCCCCCCTTTCCTTCTCCCTCCCCACTTCTTTCCCCTCCTAGTAGGAGTCCTACTCCTATTAGGAGGAGGACTCCTCCTTGGCACGCCATAGGGGCCGGCCGGCCTCCTCCTCTCTTGAACCTTTATATACGGAGGCAGGGGCACCCCAGAAACACACAAGTTGATCCACGTGATCATATTCTTAGCCGTGTGCGGCGCCCCCTGCCACCATAGTCCTCGATAATATTGTAGCGGTGCTTAGGCGAAGCCCTGCGACAGTAGTACATCAAGATCGTCACCACGCCGTCGTGCTGACGGAACTCTTCCCCGACACTTTGCTGGATCGGAGTCCGGGGATCGTCATCGAGCTGAACGTGTGCTAAAACTCGGAGGTGCCGTAGTTTCGGTGCTTGATCGGTCGGGCCGTGAAGACGTACGACTACATCAACCGCGTTGTCAATCTACAAGGGTACATAGATAACACTCTCCCCTCTCGTTGCTATGCATCACCATGATCTTGCGTGTGCGTAGGAAAATTTTGAAATTACTACGTTACCCAACAGGTGGCGGCTAGACTCCTCATGATCCTTTATCCCACTTGAGACCTTGATTCTTTTTTGCGGGCATGTTGTGCTGTAGCCCCCAACTTATTATGTACTCTTTTTGTTTTTTCTTGGTGTGTGTATGGTGACGCGTGTGTGTATGTTTGCGGTCGTTGCTTTATCTATAAAGGCTTGTTCGGTTGAGGTGGATTTGAAGGGGATTGAGGGAGAATTAATCCCCTACAAGCCAAAATCCCTGCAAATATATATAGGTAAAGACATTTTACTGCAAATAAAGCTTAAAGCGGGGCAAAAAGACTTTTTCGGTAATACTCTCCTTCGGGTTCATATAGGTAAAGTGATATGCAGTCAATGTTCGCATACCACCACTTCAAACTACACGACAACATGATCAAATAATAATCTTTACTGCAAATATATATGAAACTTAACAATTGGAGTAGTTTCCTCACTTTTCTACCACATCCTCAAGAACACTACATAACTACTCATGGTCATGGAGTATGATGGTGAACATGTTCAGAGGTGTAATGATAAATATGGCAGCTTAAAAGTATAAATCAATATATATGAAACTTAATAACTCGAGCTTTTCATTTCTTCAACTTGCTCTGAAAGTGATGGTTTTCAAAAGAAAATACTACAGCAACTAAGAAGATAGTAGTGGTCACAAGAGCATTGGTTTCTAGTGTTGTACTAATGTAATCCGAGAATCACCCTTTCTGATTGAATTCTCAAGCGCACGCATGCATACGCGGTTGCACTGGACTCGGGAGTCAGGACACCAAGTTCAGCGCCTGGTTCATCTGCGTCGTTCTCGGGGCGAGCGCAGAGGTTCCGTTGTGCTTGAGGAAGTCGGAGTACCAGCGAGCCGAGAGCCTAGCTTGCCGCCGCAGCCTCTCATCGGCGAAGTCGACCCGGTATAGCCCTTACCTCGACTGGTACCCGGACAGGAGCTCGAACAAATCCATGAATGCCCACGCGAAATAACCTCTCACATTGGCTCCATTCCTGCACAACAAGAGAGCAGATATACAGAACAGTAAGCTGGAGATTTTAACTTCTGAATCCCTTTTGCTTTCGGAGTGCATGAAAATGAACGGGGAGAGCTGCTTTGTTGTACCACTTTTTTGAAACTAAACACTGAAGAAAGCATGTGCTTGGTTGGTCTCGACGCACCTCATCGCCTTTAGTGTGCTCCCCATGTAGCTGCTCAGGTAACCGATCCTGCCGGTGTCATCTAGAGTGTCATCGGCAGATCCCATGCCTGAAACAAACTACGAAATCAAAGATGCAGCTTTGTTTGTTTATTAACGGAGAATTGCTTCTTGTTGGGAGTTCTGCTTGCCATTCTCATGGGCATAGATGGGAAGGTTCCCATAGGTTTCTTTCAGGTACTCCAGTGCAAGTTGCAACCCTTTGGGATCACTTGTAGTGTCTCTTGGGGGACCCTGCAGACCAGCAAATGTTATCTTTGTAAGTGAGTCCTTGTCCAATCTTTTGATTCAATTCAGAACATATAACCCTAACCCAATGGATGGACAATGCATGGCCAAAAGAACTGGATTTTTGAGCTAAATAATTGGCGACTTCTTTGCAAAACACGTTGATGTAAAAAAAATTTACCTTACCAGCTGGCGGGCCTGTCCTATTACTTGCATCATAAAAAAGGAACCACTTTTTAGAACAGTACAGCAACTCCTGGCTTGGCATTGTTTGCTTGTATGTACATCACCGTGATTCATGACAAGAAAAACGAATCAAATTGCATGCCCACATGGCACACAATTACGAGTGGTTAGGCAACAATCATAGTAATAGTATCACAATCCAAAAAAGATAACTACCTCTTGAGTTAACTGACATGTCCGCCTTGTAGTCTCGAACACCTTTATCTAGAGGGTGATCATTCACGTAGACAGAAAAGTAGTGATTTATTCCAAGAAAATCTAAGGAACCCTTGATAAGTTCAGACTGAACTTTTGTGAAGGGTGGAAGGCGAGAGCCAACATTCGTCTTCATTACTTGTGGGTAGTCCCCAAACACCAATGGTTCTAGTATCCTGCCAGTGCCGGACTTAAGATCTCAGCAATGGATAGATTATATGTAGGTAATAAGTGCTTCCAGTGACAAAAATGGAGGTAAAAAAATCGTACCAGCCATACAAGAAATCTTTACATCTCTGAGTTGCTTCTAGATCCGTGGTGGCATTTTTTTTTTTGAGATCAAGCATTGCTTGTATTACTTAACGATGCTGGGGCAAATCGCCCAAAGCACAGGTACATCAGAGTCCCACTCTATGAATTGGTTGGGCAAGTACATACGACCAAGCTTAGCGAGTTCATGCGCTATGGTATTAGCCCTACGTCCACAATACATGATTTTATGTTGCGAAAACCAAAGCTTCAGTTGTAGTTTGGAATCCTCGATCAAAGCAGCATAGGCCGAGAAGTCCACCTTGCGCAGGTCAAGAGCCTCCACCAGTATCCGTGGTGGCATTTGACTGTGGATAACTCCAGTAGGAGTAGATATTTATGCCAATGATTCCTTTTTGCATGGGCTGCGTGAAAAGGATCCTTTTTAGTCTTTATGAGCATATAACTCTAAAACATTTGCATTGTGGCAGGGAAATAACGGAAAATGTAATACTTCTTTTTAGCATAGTAGCAGGAGCATTGCCCACTTAATTAGCAAAATAAGAATCTATGTACATGACTCATGACGCCCCTGTTTTCAAGGGAACATGCCCAGGAACCTAAATGAAATAAATCGACTACTCTCATGTGTAGTCAATTATGAAACATGTCATCTCAAAAAAATAAAAATCTAGAACATGTATTAACAAGATGAATTACGATCTGGTTAATGCGCAATGACTGAAAACGGTGCCTCCACCGTTGAGAAAAACTAAATTGGTTTAGAATGATGCAGTTCATGAAGAAACTAAGCAACACCAAAACTATTTTGAAGTAAAAGATCATTCACTCACTTGATATTTTTGTCTGTACAGTCTGACAACTGATGCATGTGCCATAAGGGTATTATGAGCTGCTATGTATGGTTCCACACTAGAGTCCCCAGCGGTGCACTTTGTTGCTCCAAATGGATCCGAGCAACGGCCAGGAGGGAATATAGCAATATCATAAGAGGCCATTATACCAATGTTTGGCTCATTCACTGTCGTCCAAGATGCAACCCTATTGCCAAACTCCCTGAAGCAAACATCTGCATATGCTGTGAAATCTTCGCTGCATTGTGTAGATGTGAAAATATGAATATGGCAAAAGAGTATGTCATAAGTATGCTGATGATATATAAAGTTGCCATTACAGTAGAATTTATTTATTGGGCAGTGAAATTATATATGAACTCACACAATTCTGGGGCTTAACCATCCACCATACTCATCTTCAAGAATCCGAGGGAGATCTATATGGTGAAGTGTGATGTGGACTTGAATTCCTGGGATAAATATCACAGAGACCAGAGGGTTCAAAGTTTTATTTTGCATGCATTTCTTGAGAAGGAACATCGATTATATGAAGTATGAACATTTAAATGCTCAAAGATCTAATAAAAGTACTTGCCATGATTCACTAGCTCATCAATGAGGTTATTGTAGTACTGTAGCCCTTTGGGATTGACAGCTCCGCGTCCATCTACAAACCCAAAATTTCCAGAAACAATGAGATCACTTAGAAAACTAAAGCGATTTGTTCTGATGAAGGTCATGATAGTTTCTGTACTCGGAATGAGCCTTGACCAGGAGATGGAGAACCTATAGGCCTCTAGGCCTGTCTCAGACATGAGCTTGACATCCTCCTGCAAAATCAGATAAGTCAAATTTCTTTCATAATTACTAAAACAGAGAAATGCTTAAGATTTTGCAAGGCCCCATATTATTTACCATGTATTTGTGGTACCCATCTGCAGCAACATCTCCCGTGCTTTTGTCTGACATTTTGCCTGCAAAATAAAAAATCTAGGTGTCAAAATTGATCTAACTGTGATTGGTCAACCACAACAGCTTCTTGTCTTGGCTATTGCCAATAATTACTCTAAATTTAGCTATGCTTCAGCAACATAAATGATGTGTAAATTGTTCCACCGAGATGGAAGTCGTCTTAAATATCTCCACTCGACGCATCAGGTAACCTGATCACAAGTTGCTCGAGGTGCTATTTCTTAAGCATATGGGAAATAGCCAGAGTCTGACCGACATGTGGGACAACAAGATACAAATTTCACAAACATGTCAGTAGCAACCAACCTGCGTGAGTGAAAGTGTCCCAACAGCTTGGGCTCCTGCCATCCTCGGCAACAGCACCCTCATACTATACAACGCAAAAGAAGAATCCAAATTCATTGAGTAAACACGGTTGAACTTTCAGCTCAAACAAGAAAAGATTACTTACTTGATATGCCAAGGTTCCAGATCCAAAGACGAACTCCCGTGGGAAATCACTTCTTGTGAAGCCAAGGTCAGCGACCGTTGCATCCTGAACCCAGAGGGACAGCAGCAGGAGGTAGAAGAAGGCAGTGACAGCACCCATCTATCCTTGTGCCTTTCTGTGCATAGTTGACTCCCTCCCCTTCGAGGAGATTTATATTAGACAGAGAGATAATCTCAAAAGCAACCTCAACGACCTTACCTTGTCGAAATCAACCATATTAAACACCATTTCTCTGCCTTCAGACCTGGTGGGGGTATGTGCAGCTGCAATGCCTGCTTGTCGGACTGCACATGGCATTTCTTTTCAAGAAAAAATATACCTGGGTCTTGAGTGTTGACATATAGCACTGCATAATTTTTTGCCGGCTTGCTGAATTGGTGGGTTCAACTGCCTCTTGAGCGCTCCACCAGCCCCGTTTAAAAAATTGGACAAATGCGATTAAGAAAAGCACAAATCAGTATGAGCAGCTAGCACAGATTAAGAAAAGACGCACTGCGTTAATTCGAAGATAAAATCCTCCTAATTGATAAGGACCGGCTGCATTGCGTGCATCAAAAACTAAGGACGGGAATGGGATGGATAGTGAGCATCAGCACCTGCCCCTCTTCTCCAGGTTCTCGCGCGCTGATGGGACTGTGGGAACGACCAGTTGACGATGACCGGGCAGCGGCAGTCGCTTCCGCTGACACGCCGGCAGCTTGCTCGACAGCGGAGAGCTCGGCGGCGCCGCGGAGATGGAGGAGCCAAGGGTTTCACGGAGGAATCGATGTGCCAAAGTGGAGGGCCGCTGCTAACGAGCGCTACCGGTAGTGCGCTGTTTTTTTTAATCGTTTTTTTCCCTTTTCGTTATTTTCCGGTCTGTTTAATTTATAAATTTGAAATAAAAGTACGCAAATACTATTAAAAAACATTGTGAATTCTAAAACATGTTCACGCGTATTCAAAAAATGTTCACGTGTATTCAAAAAATGTTCACCGATTCAAAAACAATGATCAAAAATTCAAAAAACGTTTGTGAATTCACAAAAATTTAATGAATTAAAAAACTTTCGTTAATTCAAAAAAGTTCGCAAATTCAAAAAAATATACAACGCGAACACAAAAGATGTTTGCGAATAAAATTTTGAAATAACAAACAAGTTTCAACGTCCCAAACAATATTAAATGTCAAAAAATTGAAATTTGTGAAGATTTTTTGAAACCACAAACAAAAAATTAAAAATGTGAAAAAATAAAAATCATGTTTTAATATTCTTAACAGTTTTTGAAAACATGTAAAAAGTTTTAAAAATCCAAATAATTTTTAAACGGGATTTCTTTTTTGAAAAACACAATATTTTTTGAATTTGTGAACAAAGTTTGAAAACACGAATGGTTTTTGAATCTTCTGAGCATTTTTTCAAAACATAAACAAAATTTAAAAATGATTCAAACATTTTTTTATTGCCTCTTGCATCCTATCACAAGCAAGCATTAGTAGCTCACGATCTTCCTCCTTAAAATATGTAATGTTAGAGCGCAATTTGCATAATCTTGGCAGGTGGGCAAAACTTTGTCATGATGGAACACAAGTTCATGAGGTAATGGTTCCTCTACTCAAGGCTAGAAGCAATTCCTTAGCTTTTCCTCTTAGAGACAAAGAAAATAGACACAAACTCAATGTGTGATAGCGTGTGGCTCATAGTCTCTTATACGTTTCATATCACAATTCAGTGAAAGTATGAAAATGCATGATGGCATCTTCAGAAGCGTGGCCTCTGAATTGGTTATGTTGAACCAAAGTGATCAAGCGGGTTTAATCTCACATCACTCGGCAACAACATTTGTAAAGTGATAGGAGGGCGCATAAAATTCTCATTGGAAGTTGCAAACTCCCCAAGTTTCTTTGTCATGATATTTTTTCTGGGTTTTTCTACGACTACAAGAAAAAAAGACAAAAGATAAAAACTGAAAGATACCTTAGTCACCTAGCTAGGGTAGTGAAGATGCTTCCCCGAATATTGTTCTTGTGAGAAGTTTCAGTTTCCCAGACGGAACAAATAGTAGTTGTGACCGAGGGAAAGATCAAATAGATGGAAATAGGCACGGGCATGAGGGCTTTGCTTACAACCTTATACTTGAATTTAAGATATTATCTTATTTCCAACATGGTCCTGGTAAACACCGTTGTGATGTGCTCTTAACAACTAGATGTGGGGGATGCATCCAAATAATATCACGACTGGTCAGCAACCTGCATCGTATGTCTATTGTCCAACCAAGGTCCTTACCGTTGCGTGGGTTACCTTGATTATTAATGATTTCTCCAGACCAACGCATTGGGCATTTAATGACCGCACCTCATGATCCCCAAGGAGTTGCTTTCGGCTACAATACTAATCCTCACTGTCACCGATGTTCGGTGTAGCCTTCCACGTGTCCGTGCACTCTTCCTCCTGGGTCCATTTAAGGGATTCTGGGTACCTACGGAGTCTTAGAACGAGAAGAAGACAAGAGACAAATGCGTTGCACATAAGTAAAAGTATTGATCCCATGAGTAGGTGAAGGAATTGGTAAGTGCAAAAATAGCAAAGATTCAGCGTAAATGCTAAAAGATGTAATCCTGTTGTGGTTTGTGGCAGTAGAGTATAGCAATGAAATGTGAGTAACAATAAAAAAAGTAAAAGCGAGTGTCTTGATCCTTAATAAGGCTAAGGACAAGCTGATTGTGTTACTTATGGTGATCAAACGTTCTTAAGGACTGTGGGAATATCACATGGTTGTTAATTCCATGCTGATTTGCATTGATTACTGTTGCTTGGTCGGTGTCATGTGGATACAGCCAACTGAATCACACATATTTATGATTGTCCTCTTAGCAATGCTCCGTGACTACTAAGAAAAATCAAGGCATAAAGCCCAACCATAACCATCTCCTCTAGGGTTTCTATCACCCCTCATGTTATAATTCATTAACTAACTGAATTGTCATCTCTGTCACCTTAGCCTTTCATACTAATTAACTTATTATAACATAATACTCTCCCCTACGTTCATATAGGCAAAGTGATATACAGTCAACGTTCGCATACCATCAATGGAGAATTACACCACAACATGATCATGAGCATCAAATGGAGTAGTTTTCTCCCATATCCTCAAGAACACTGCATAACTACTCATGAGCATCATGGTGAACATGTTCAGAGGTATAATGATAAATATGGTAGTTTGAAAGTATAAATCAATATATATGAAACATAATAATTCGAGCCTTTCATTTCTTCAACTTGCTCTGAAAGTGATGGTTTTCAAAAGAAAATACTACAGTAACTAAGAAGATAGTAGTGGTCACAGCAGCATTTCTAGTCTAGTAGTACTAACTAATGTAATCCGAGAATCACGGTTTCCGATCGAAACCTCACGCGCACGCACGCATACGCGGTTGCACTGGACTCGGAAGTCAGGACACCAAGTTCTTTTTTTTTGCGGGTAGTCAGGACACCAAGTTCAGCGCCTGGTTCACCTGCGCTCTCGATGCGATCGCAGTGGTTCCGTTGTGCTTGAGAAAGCCGGAGTACCAGCGAGCCGAGAGCCTGGCTTGCCGCGGCCGCCTCTCGTCGGCGAAGTCGACCCGGTACAGCCCGTACCTCGACTGGTACCCAGGGCCGGCCCTGGGGCATGGGCAGGGGGCGACGGCCCAGGCCCAGCCCAGGGAAGGGCCCATGATGTAGTGCACATATATAATATAGCCAAGCAAAAATAGGTGAGAAAAAAATTTATGAGAGAAGAAAAACGAGATGAGGTAGGCCCATTAGATAGCAGGTAGCGATTAGCGAAGCGTCACGCACGCCGCACGGCAGGGCCGCTCGTTTCGATTGTGAAACAAATCAATCGAAGATCTCGCGGACGCCTCGCTCGTCTGTTCGTCCACTCATCGTTGTTGTCGCCTCTGTCACCGCTGTGCGCGTCGCCCGCCGTGCGGCAATCCAGCAGCCGCAGCCTGCAGCAGTACGTATACGTATGTATGTGAGCAGTGAGCGCAGCCCACAGCAGTACGTATACGTTTCCATGCATAACTCTCTGTACCATGTTCCTGATCCATCCCTGCAAACCCTAATTTCAGTGATTTCTTTTATTTTTTAGAACGTATTCAACTATTCATCCATGATCCATCTTCTAATTTCAGTGTACATGAAGTTTCAAATTTTAATGTATAATTTTCGAATTCAATCTTTCATAGTATGTATTCAACCATCCTTTTTTTGTCATTCTATGCACATGTCTAGGGTTCCAATCATTCAAATCATTCGATGTATAAATTTCTTATTCCTTGAATATTTTTTTCTTCATAATATTAGGACATTAGCCCGCCATGTTGCTTAAGAAGCATTTGTTAGTTGCTCAAACAAGGAGAAAAAAAATAGAAAGGAATCTGAAGATTCAACAACTGAAGGGTACTTAAGTATTATTGTTGTCGATGGAGTCAGTTGAATTTGGTTCTTATTTGAGGCAATCATATCATGTTACTTTCAATTTTCTATCTTTTTAGTATTTCTGTCGTAATATGGCATTGTCCAATAATTATTATGTT
The DNA here is from genome assembly GCA_034509565.1 of Triticum monococcum. NCBI lineage: Eukaryota > Viridiplantae > Streptophyta > Magnoliopsida > Poales > Poaceae > Triticum > Triticum monococcum. The sequence goes on from CM067843.1 coordinate 638,850,043, forward strand.
TAAGTTTATATACCACACACGCGCATACATATATATGATCTTAGGACATAAGGGCACGTGGCATTGAATTCGCCTAAGGCCTCCCGAAACACAGGGCCGGCCCTGCTGGTACCCCGACAGGAGCTCGAACAGGTCCATGAACGCCCAGGCGAAGTAGCCTCGCACGTTGGCTCCGTTCCTGCATGCACAACCGTAAGCCAGAAAAATTTTAACTTCCGAATTCCATTTGTTTTTGGAGTGCATGCATGAATGAACGGGGAGAGCTGCTTTGTTGTACTACTACTGTTTTGAAACGAAATGCTGAAGAAACTGTATGTGTGTCTCGACGCACCTTATCGCCTTTAGTGTGCTCTCCATGTAGCTGCTCAGGTAACCGATCCTGCCGGTGTCATCTAGGCTGTCGTCGGCAGATTCCATGCCTGAAACAAACTACTGCACGATTAAAGATGCTACTTTGTTTGTTAATAATAGAGAGTTGCTTCTGCTGGGTGGGAATTCTGCTTGCCATTCTTTTGACATAGATGGGACGGCGGCGGCGGCCGGCCTTCCTACACCAACAACAAGGGCCAACGCAACGGCAGCTCCTCCAACAGCAGGTCTTGGCCCGACACGATTAGATGCCAAATCTGTGGGAAACCGGGACACTCCATCAAGGACTACTGGTATCGTTTTGATGAAGACGATGATGACTCCTCTCAAGATGAAAAGGTGGCCGGAGTTGTTGGGGAACGTAGTAATTTTAAAAAAATTCCTACGCACACGCAAGATCATGGTGATGCATAGCAACGAGAGGGGAGAGTGTTGTCTACGTACCCTCGTAGACCGAAAGCGGAAGCGTTAGCACAACGCGGTTGATGTAGTCGTACGTCTTCACGGCCCGACCGATCAAGCACCGAAACTACGGCACCTCCGAGTTCTAGCACACGTTCAGCTCGACGACGATCCCCGAACTCCGATCCAGCAGAATGTCGGGGAAGAGTTCTGTCAGCACGACGGCGTGGTGACGATCTTGATGTTCTACCGTCACAGGGCTTCGTCTAAGCACCCCTATAATATTATCGAGGATTATGGTGGAAGGGGGCACCGCACACGGCTAAGAGATCAATGATCAATTGTTGTGTCTTTGGGGTGCCCCCTGCACCCGTATATAAAGGAGCAAGGGAGGAGGAGGCCGGCCCTAGGAGGGGGCGCGCCAAGTGTGGAGTCCTACTAGGACTCCCTAGTCCTAGTAGGATTCCACCTCCCATATGGAATAAGAAAAGAGGAAGGGAAAAGGAGAAGGAAGAAAGGGGGCGCCCCCCCTTCCCTAGTCCAATTCGGACCAGACCAAGGGGACAGGTGTGGCCACCCTTGAGGCCCTTTTCCTTCTTTCCCGTATGGCCCAATAAGGCCCAATACGTATTCCCGTAACTCTCCGGTACTCCGAAAAATAACCGAATCACTCGGAACCTTTCTGATGTCCGAATATAGTCGTCCAATATATCGATCTTTATGTCTCGACCATTCCGAGACTCCTCGTCATGTCCCTGATCTCATCCGGGACTCCGAACTCCTTCGGTACATCAAAACTCATAAACTCATAATATAACTGTCATCGAAACCTTAAGCGTGCGGACCCTACGGGTTCGAGAACAATGTAGACATGACCGAGAAACGTCTCCGGTCAATAACCAATAGCGGAACCTGGATGCTCATATTGGCTCCCACATATTCTACGAAGATCTTTATCGGTCAGACCGCATAACAACATACGTTGTTCCCTTTGTCATCGGTATGTTACTTGCCTGAGATTCGATCGTCGGTATCTCAATACCTAGTTCAATCTCGTTACCGGCAAGTCTCTTTACTCGTTCCGTAATACATCATCCGGCAACTAATTCATTAGTTGCAATGCTTACAAGGCTTAAGTGATGTGCATTACCGTGAGGGCCCAGAGATACCTCTCCGACAATCAGAGTGACAAATCCTAATATCGAAATATGCCAACCCAACAAGTACCTCCGGAGACACCTGTAGAGCACCTTTATAATCACCCAGTTACGTTGAGACGTTTGGTGGCACACAAAGTGTTCCTCCGGTAAACGGGAGTTGCATAATCTCATAGTCATAGGAACATGTATAAGTCATGAAGAAAGCAATAGCAACAAACTAAACGATCAAGTGCTGCTAACGGAATGTGTCAAGTCAATCATCATTCTCCTAATGATGTGATCCCGTTAATCAAATGAGAACTCATGTCTATGGTTAGGAAACATAACCATCTTTGATCAACGAGCTAGTCAAGTAGAGGCATGCTAGTGACACTCTGTTTGTCTATGTATTCACACATGTATTATGTTTCCGGTTAATACAATTCTAGCATGAATAATAAACATTTATCATGATATAAGGAAATAAACAATAACTTTATTATTGCCTCTAGGGCATATTTCCTTCAGTCTCTCACTTGCACTAGAGTCAATAATCTAGTTCACATCGCCATGTGATTTAACATCAATAGTTCACATCACCATGTGATTAACACCCATAGTTCACATCTACATGTGACCAACACCCAAAGGGTTTATTAGAGTCAATAATCTAGTTCACATCGCTATGTGATTAACACTCAAAGAGTACTGAGGTGTGATCATGTTTTGCTTGTGAGAGAAGTTTAGTCAACGGGTTTGCCACATTCAGATCCGTAAGTATTTTGCAAATTTCTATGTCAACAATGCTCTGCATGGAGCTACTCTAGCTAATTGCTCCCACTTTCATTATGTATCCAGATTGAGACTTAGAGTCATCTGGATCAGTGTCAAAACTTGCATCGACGTAACCCTTTACGACGAACCTTTTGTCACCTCCATAATCGAGAAACATATCCTTATTCCACTAAGGATAATTTTGACCAATGTCCAGTGATGTACTCCTAGATCACTATTGTACTCCCTTGCCAAACTCAGGGCAGGGTATACAATAGGTCTGGTACACAACATGGCATACTTTATAGAACCTATGACTGAGGCATAGGGAATGACTTTCATTCTCTCTCTATCTTCTGCCATGGTCGGGTTTTGAGTCTTACTCAACTTCACACCTTTGTAACACAGGCAAGAACTCCTTCTTTGACTGTTCCATTTTGAACTACTTCAAAATCTTGTCAAGGTATGTACTCATTGGAAAAACTTATCAAGCGTCTTGATCTATCTCTATAGATATTGATGCTCAATATGTAAGCAGCTTCACCGAGGTCTTTCTTTGAAAAACTCCTTTCAAACATTCCTTTATGCTTTGAAGAATAATTCTACATTATCTCCGATCAACAATATGTCTTTCACATATACTTATCAGAAATGCTGTAGTGCTCCCACTCACTTTCTTGTAAATACAGGCTTCACTGCAAGTCTGTATAAAACTATATGCTTTGATCAACTTATCAAAGCGTATATTCCAACTCCGAGATGCTTGCACCAGTCCATAGATGGATCGCTGGAGCTTGCATATTTTGTTAGTACCTTTAGGATTGACAAAACCTTCTGGTTGCATCATATACAACTCTTCTTTAATAAATCCATTAAGGAATGCAGTTTTATTTATTCATTTGCCAGATTTCATAAAATGCGGCAATTGCTAACATGATTCGGATAGACTTAAGCATAGATACGAGTGAGAAACTCTCATCGTAGTCAACACCTTGAACTTGTCGAAAACCTTTTTGCGACAATTCTAGCTTTGTAGATAGTAACACTACTATCAGTGTCCGTCTTTCTCTTGAAGATCCATTTAATCTCAATGGCTCGCCGATCATTGGGCAAGTCAATCAAAGTCCATACTTTGTTCTCATACATGGATCTCATCTCAGATTTCTTGGCCTCAAGCCATTCTGCGGAATCTGGGCTCATCATCGCTTCCTCATAGTTCGTAGGCTTGTCATGGTCAAGTAACATGACCTCCAGAACAGGATTACCGTACCACTCTGGTGCGGATCTCACTCTGATTTACCTATGAGGTTCGATAGTAACTTGATCTGAAGGTACATGATCATCATCATTAGCTTCCTCACTAATCGGTGTAGTAGTCACAGGAACAGATTTCTATGATGAACTACTTTCCAATAAGGGAGCAGGTACAGTTACCTCATCAAGTTCTACTTTCCTCCCACTCACTTCTTTCGAGAGAAACTCCTTTTCTAGAAAGGATCCATTCAAAGCAACGAATATATTGCCTTCGGATCTGTGATAGAAGGTGTACCCAACATTTTCTTTTGGGCATCCTATGAAGACGCACTTCTCCGATTTGGGTTAGAGCTTATCAGGTTGAAACTTTTTCACATGAGCATTGCAACCTCAAACTTTAAGAAACGATAGCTTAGGTTTCTTGCCAAACCATAGTTCATACGGTGTCGTCTCAACGGATTTAGATGGTTCCCTATTTAACGTGAATGCAGCTGTCTCTAATGCATAACCTCAAAATGATAGTGGTAGATTGGTAAGAGACATCATAGATCGCACCATATCTAATAAAGTATGGTTATGACGTTCGGACACACCATTATGCTGTGGTGTTCCAGGTGGCGTGAGTAGTGAAACTATTTCACATTGTTTTTTAACTGAAGGCCAAACTCGTAACTCAAATATTTTACTTCTGCGATCATATCGTAGAAACTTTCATTTTTGTTACGATGATTCTCCACTTCACTCTGAAATTCTTTAAACTTTTCAAATGTTTCAGACTTGTGTTTCATCAAGTAGATATACTCATATCTGCTCAAATCATCTATGAAAATCAGAAAATAATGATACCTGCCACGAGCCTCAATATTCATTGGACCACATACATCAGTATGTATGATTTCCAACAAATCTGTTGCTCGCTCCATTGTTCTGGAGAACGGAATCTTAGTCATCTTTCCCATGAGGCATGGTTCACAAGCATCAACTGATTCATAATCAAGTGATTCCAAAAGCCCACCAGCATGGATTTTCTTCATGCGCTTTACACCAATATGACTAAACGGCAGTGCCACAAATAAATTGCACCATCATTATTAACTTTGCATCTTTTGGTTTCAATATTATGAATATGTGTATCACTACGATCGAGATCCAACGAACGATTTTCATTGGGTGTGTAACCATATAAGGTTTTATTCATGTAAATAGAACAACAATTTATTCTCTTACTTAAATGAATAAACGTATTGCAATAAACATGATCAAATCATATTCATGCTCAACACAAACACCAAATAACACTTATTTAGGTTCAACACTAATCCCAAAAGTATAGGGAGTGTGCGATGATGATCATATCAATCTTGGAACCACTTCCAACACACATCGTCACTTCACCCTTAACTAGTCTATGTTGATTCTGCAACTCCCGTTTCGAGTTACTACTCTTAGCAACTGAACCAGTATCAAATACCGAGGGGTTGCTATGAGCACTAGTAAAATACACATCAATAATCTGTATATCAAATATACCTTTGTTCACTTTGCCATCCTTCTTATCCGCCAAATACTTGGGGCAGTTCCGCTTCCAGTGACCAGTCCCTTTGTAGTAGAAGCACTTAGTCTCAGGCTTAGGACCAGACTTGGGCTTCTTGACTTGAGCAACAACTTGCTTGCCGTTCTTCTTGAAGTTCCCCTTCTTCCCTTTGCCCTTTTCTTGAAACTAGTGGTCTTGTCTACCATCAACACTTGATATTTTTCTTGATTTCTACCTTCGTCGATTTCAGCATTACGAAGAGCTTGGGAATCGTTTTCGTTATCCCTTGCATATCATAGTTCATCACGAAGTTCTACTAACTTGGTGATGGTGACTAGAGAATTCTGTCAATCACTATTTTATCTAGAAGATTAACTCCCACTTGATTCAAGCGATTGTAGTACCCAGACAATCTGAGCACATGCTCACTGCTTGAGCTATTCTCCTCCATCTTTTAGCTATAGAACTTGTTGGAGACTTCATATCTCTCAACTCGGGTATTTGCTTGAAATATTAACTTCAACTCCTGGAACATCTCATATGGTCCATGACGTTCAAAACGTCTTTGAAGTTCCGATTCTAAGCCGTTTAAGCATGGTGCACTAAACTATCAAGTAGTCATCATATTGAGCTAGCCAAATGTTCATAACATCTACATCTGCTCCTGTAATAGGTTTGTCACCTAGCGGTGCATCAAAGACATAATTCTTCTGTGCAGCAATGAGGATAAACCTCAGATCACGGATCCAATCCGCATCATTGCTACTAACATCTTTCAACTTAGTTTTCTCTAGGAACATATCAAAAATGAAACAGGGGAGCTAAACGCGAGCTATTGATCTACAACATAGATATGCTAATACTACCAGGACTAAGTTCATGATAAATTAAAGTTCAATTAATCATATTACTTAAGAACTCCCACTTAGATAGACATCCCTCTAATCCTCTAAGTGATCACGTGATCCAAATCAACTAAACCATGTCCGATCATCACGTGAGATGGAGTAGTTTCAATGGTGAACATCACTATGTTGATCATATCTACTATATGATTCACGCTCGACCTTTCGGTCTCCGTGTTCCGAGGCCATATCTGTTATATGCTAGGCTCGTCAAGTTTAACCTGAGTATTCCGCGTGTGCAACTATTTTGCACCCGTTGTATTTGAACGTAGAGCCTATCACACCCGATCATCACGTGGTGTCTCAGCACGAAGAACTTTCGCAATGGTGCATACTCAGGGAGAACACTTATACTTTGATAATTTAGTGAGGGATCATCTTATAATTCTACCGTCAATCAAAGCAAGATAAGATGCATAAAAGATAAACATCACATGCAATGAATATAAGTGATATGATATGGCCATCATCATCTTGTACTTGTGATCTCCATCTCTGAAGTACCGTCATGATCACCATCATCACCGGCGCGACACCTTGATCTCCATCGTAGCATCGTTGTCGTCTCGCCAATCTTATGCTTCCACGACTATCGCTACCGCTTAGTGATAAAGTAAAGCATTACAGCGTGATTGCATTGCATACAATAAAGCGACAACCATATGGCTCCTGCCAGTTGCCGATAACTTGGTTACAAAACATGATCATCTCATACAATAAAATTTAGCATCATGTCTTGACCATATCACATCACAACATGCCCTGCAAAAACAAGTTAGACGTCCTCTACTTTGTTGTTGCAAGTTTTACGTGGCTGCTACGGGCTTAGCAAGAACCATTCTTACCTACGCATCAAAACCACAATGATAGTTTGTCAAGTTGGTGCTGTTTAACCTTCTCAAGGACCGGGCGTAGCCACACTTGGTTCAACTAAAGTTGGAGAAACTGACACCCGTCAGCCACCTGTGTGCAAAGCACGTCGATAGAACCAGTCTCACGTAAGCGTACGCGTAATGTCGGTCCGGGCCGCTTCATCCAACAATACAGCCGAACCAAAGTATGACATGCTGGTAAGCAGTATGACTTATATCGCCCACAACTCACTTCCGTTCTACTAGTGCATAATATCAACGCATAAAACCTAGGCTCGGATGCCACTGTTGGGGAACGCAGTAATTTCAAAAAATTTCCTACGCACACGCAAGATCATGGTGATGCATAGCAACGAGAGGGGAGAGTGTTGTCTATGTACCCTCGTAGACCGAAAGCGGAAGCGTTAGCACAACGCGGTTGATGTAGTCGTACGTCTTCACGACCCGACCGATCAAGCACCGAAACTACGGCACCTCCGAGTTCTAGCACACGTTCAGCTCGATGACGATCCCCGGACTCCGATCCAGCAGAATGTCGGGGAAGAGTTCCGTCAGCACGACGATGTGGTGATGATCTTAATGTTCTACCGTCGCAAGGCTTCGCCTAAGCACCGCTACAATATTATCGAGGATTATGGTGGAAGGGGGCACCGCACATGGCTAAGAGATCAATGATCAATTGTTGTGTCTTTGGGGTGCCCCCCTGCACCCGTATATAAAGGAGCAAGGGAGGAGGAGGCCGGCCCTAGGAGGGGGCGCGCCAAGTGTGGAGTCATACTAGGACTCCCTAGTCCTAGTAGGATTCCACCTCCCATAAGGAATAGGAAAAGAGGAAGGGAAAAGGAGAAGGAAGGAAGGGGGCGCCCCCCCCTTCCCTAGTCCAATTCGGACCAGACCAAGGGGACAGGTGCGGCCACCCTTGAGGCCCTTTTCCTTCTTTCCCGTATGGCCCAATAAGGCCCAATACGTATTCCCGTAACTCTCCGGTACTCCGAAAAATAACCGAATCACTCGGAACCTTTCTGATGTCCGAATATAGTCGTCCAATATATCAATCTTTATGTCTCGACCATTTCGAGACTCCTCGTCATATCCCCAATCTCATCCGGGACTCCAAACTCCTTCGGTACATCAAAACTCATAAACTCATAATATAACTGTCATCGAAACCTTAAGTGTGCGGACCCTACGGGTTCGAGAACAATGTAGACATGACCGAGAAACGTCTCCGGTCAATAACCAATAGCGGAACCTGGATGCTCATATTGGCTCCCACATATTCTACGAAGATCTTTATCGGTCAGACCGCATAACAACATACGTTGTTCCCTTTGTCATCGATATGTTACTTGCCCGAGATTTGATCGTCGGTATCTCAATACCTAGTTCAATCTCGTTACCGGCAAGTCTCTTTACTCGTTCCGTAATACATCATCCTGCAACTAACTCATTAGTTGCAATGCTTGCAAGGCTTAAGTGATGTGCATTACCGAGAGGGCCCAGAGATACCTCTCCGACAATCAGAGTGAAAAATCCTAATATCGAAATATGCCAACCCAACAAGTACCTCCAGAGGCACCTGTAGAGCACCTTTATAATCACCTAGTTACGTTGAGACGTTTGGTGGCACACAAAGTGTTCCTCCGGTAAACGGGAGTTGCATAATCTCATAGTCATAGGAACATGTATAAGTCATGAAAAAAGCAATAGCAACAAACTAAACAATCAAGTGATATGCTAACGGAATGGGTCAAGTCAATCACATCATTCTCCTAATGATGTGATCCCGTTAATCAAATGACAACTCATGTCTATGGTTAGGAAACATAACCATCTTTGATCAACGAGCTAGTCAAGTAGAGGCATGCTAGTGACACTCTGTTTGTCTATGTATTCACACATGTATTATGTTTCCGGTTAATACAATTCTAGCATGAATAATAAACATTTATCATGATATAAGGAAATAAACATTAACTTTATTATTGCCTCTAGGGCATATTTCCTTCAGGAGCTGCTGATGGTTCCTATGGCGTTGACACCAACTGGTATGTTGCTAGCGGCGCCACAAAGCACATCACCGACGAGCTTGACAAGGTGACTATGCGAGAGAAGTACCATGGCAAAGATCTGAAGGAAATATGCCCTAGAGGCAATAATAAAGTTATTATTTATTTCCTTACATCATGATAAATGTTTATTATTCATGCTAGAATTGTATTAACCGGAAACATAATACATGTGTGAATACATAGACCAACAGAGTGTCACTAGTATGCCTCTACTTGACTAGCTCGTTAATCAAAGATGGTTATGTTTCCTAACCATGAACAAGGAGTTGTTATTTGATTAACGAGGTCACATCATTAGTAGAATGATCTGATTGACATGACCCATTCCATTAGCTTAGCACCCGATCGTTTAGTATGTTGCTATTGCTTTCTTCATGACTTATACATGTTCCTATAACTATGAGATTATGCAACTCCCGTTTACCGGAGGAACACTTTGGGTACTACCAAACGTCACAACGTAACTGGGTGATTATAAAGGAGTACTACAGGTGTCTCCAATGGTAGATGTTGGGTTGGCGTATTTTGAGATTAGGGTTTCTCACTCCGATTGTCGGAGAGGTATCTCTGGGCCCTCTCGGTAATGCACATCACATAAGCCTTGCAAGCACTGCAACTAATAAGTTAGTTGTGAGATGATGTATTATGGAACGAGTAAAGAGACTTGCCGGTAACGAGATTGAACTAGGTATTGGATACCGACGATCGAATCTCGGGCAAGTAACATACCGATGACAAAGGGAACAACGTATGTTGTTATGCGGTCTGACCGATAAAGATCTTCGTAGAATATGTAGGAGCCAATATGGGCATCCAGGTCCCGCTATTGGTTATTGACAGGAGACGTGTCTCGGTCATGTCTACATTGTTCTCGAACCGTAGGGTCCGCACGCTTAACGTTACGATGACAGTTATTATGAGTTTATGCATTTTGATGTACCGAAGGTTGTTCGGAGTCCCGGATGAGATCACGGACATGACAAGGAGTCTCGAAATGGTCGAGACGTAAAGATTGATATATTGGAAGCCTATGTTTGGGCACCGGAAGTGTTCCGGGTGAAATCGGGATTTTACCGGATTACCGGGAGGGTTACCGGAACCCCCCGGGAGGCAAATGGGCCTACTGGGCCTTAGTGGAAAAGAGACAAGGGGCAGCCCACAGGCTAGCCGGCCGAACCCCCCTTCCCTAGTCCTATTAGGACTAGGAGAAGGGGCCGGCCCCCCTCTCTTCTCTTTCTCCCGAAGAGTCCTATTAGGAATAGGATTTGGGGGAAGGAGTCCTACTCCCGGTAGGAGTGGGACTCCTCCCTGCGCCTCCCTCCTAGCCGGCCGACCCCCTTGCCCCTGGCCTTTATTTACGGGGGCAGGGGGCACCCCATAGACACACAACTTGATCCTTGAGATCGTTCCTTAGCCGTGTGCGGTGCCCCCTGCCACCAAATTCCACCTCGATCGTACCGTTGTAGTGCTTAGGCGAAGCCCTGCGTCGGTAGTACATCAAGATCGTCATCACGCCGTCGTGCTGACGAAACTCTTCCTCGACGCTTTGCTGGATCGGAGCCCGAGGAACGTCATCGAGCTGAACGTGTGCTAAGAACTCGGAGGTGCCGGAGTAACGGTGCTTGGATCGGTCGGATCGGGAAGAAGACGTACGACTACTTCCTCTATGTTGTGTGATCGCTTCCGCAGTCGGTCTGCGTTGGTACGTAGACAACACTCTCCCCTCTCGTTGCTGTGCATCACCATGATCTTGCGTGTGCGTAGGAAATTTTTTGAAATTACTGCGTTCCCCAACAGTGGTATCAGAGCCTAGGTTTTATGGTTTGATGTTATATGCACGAGTAGAACACAAGTGAGTTGTGGGCGATACAAGTCATACTGCCTACCAGCATGTCATACTTTGGTTCGGCGGTATTGTTGGTTGAGACGATCCGGACCAACCTTACGCGTACTCTTACGCGAGACCGGTTCCCTCGACGTGCTTTGCACATAGATGGCTTGCGGAAGACTGTCTCTCCAACTTTAGTTGAACCAAGTGTGACTACGCCCGGTCCTTGAGAAGGTTAAAACGGAGTCTATTTGACGAACTATCGTTGTGGTTTTGATGCGTAGGTGAGATGAGTTCTTACTTAAGCCCGTAGCAGCCACGTAAAACTTGCAACAACAAAGTAGAGGACGTCTAACTTGTTTTTGCAGGGTATGTTGTGATGTGATATGGTCAAGGCATGATGCTGATTTTATTGTATGAGATGATCATGTTTTGTAACTAAGTTATCGGCAACTGGCAGGAGCCATATGGTTGTCACTTTATTATATGCAATGCAATCGCGATGTAATGCTTTACTAGATTACTAAACGGTAGTAATGGTCGTGGAAGCATAATATTGGCGAGATGACAACGATGCTACGATGGAGATCAAGGTGTCGCGCCGGTGACGATGGTGATCATGACGGTACTGCGGAGATGGAGATCACAAGCACAAGATGATGATGGCCATATCATATCACTTATATTGATTGCATGTGATGTTTATCCTTTTATGCATCTTATCTTGCTTTGATTGACGGTAGCATTATAATTGATTGACGGTAGCATTATAAGATGATCTCTCACTAAATTATCAAGAAGTGTTCTCCCTGAGTATGCACCATTGCCAAAGTTCGTCGTGCCCAGACACCACGTGATGATCGGGTGTGATAAGCTGTACGTCCATCTACAACGGGTGCAAGCCAGTTTTGCACACGCAGAATACTCAGGTTAAACTTGACGAGCCTAGCATATGCAGATATGGCCTCGGAACACAGAGACCGAAAGGTCAAGCGTGAATCATATAGTAGATATGATCAACATGACGATGTTCACCATTGAAAACTACTCCATATCACGTGATGATCGGTTATGGTTTAGTTGATTTGGATCACGTGATCACTTAGAGGATTAGAGGGATGTCTATCTAAGTGGGAGTTCCTAAGTAATTTGATTAACTGAACTTAAACTTATCATGAACTTAGTACCTGATAGTATCTTGCTTGTTTATGTTGCTTGTAGATAGATGGCTCGTGCTATTGTTCCGTTGAATTTTAATGCGTTCCTTGAGAAAGCAAAGTTGAAAGATGATGGTAGCAATTACACGGACTGGGTCCGTAACCTGAGGATTATCCTCATTGCTGCACAGAAGAATTACGTCCTGGAAGCACCGCTGGGTGACAGGCCTGCTGCTGGAGCAACGCCAGATGTTATGAACGTCTGGCAGAGCAAAGCTGATGACTACTCGATAGTTCAGTGTGCCATGCTTTACGGCTTAGAATCGGGACTTCAACGACGTTTTGAACGTCATGGAGCATATGAGATGTTCCAGGAGTTGAAGTTAATATTTCAAGCAAATGCCCGAATTGAGAGATATGAAGTCTCCAATAAGTTCTATAGCTGTAAGATGGAGGAGAACAGTTCTGTCAGTGAGCATATACTCAAAATGTCTGGGTATAATAATCACTTGATTCAGATGGGAGTTAATCTTCCAGATGATTGCGTCATTGACAGAATTCTCCAATCACTACCACCAAGCTACAAGAGCTTCGTGATGAACTATAATATGCAAGGGATGAACAAGACTATTCCCGAGCTCTTCGCAATGCTGAAAGCTGCGGAGGTAGAAATCAAAAAGGAGCATCAAGTGTTGATGGTTAGCAAGACCACTAGTTTCAAGAAAAAGGGTAAAGGGAAGAAGAAGGGAAACTTCAACAAGAACAGCAAGCAAGTTGCTGCTCAAGAAAAGAAACCCAAGTCTGGACCTAAGCCTGAAACTGAGTGCTTCTACTGCAAGCAGACTGGACACTGGAAGCGGAACTGCACCAAGTATTTGGCGGATAAGAAGGATGGCAAAGTGAGCAAAGGTATATGTGATATACATGTTATTGATGTGTACCTTACTAGAGCTCGCAGTAGCACCTGGGTATTTGATACTGGTTCTGTTGCTAATATTTGCAACTCGAAACAGGGACTACGGAATAAGCGGACACTAGCAAAGGACGAGGTGACGATGCGCGTGGGAAACGGTTCCAAAGTCGATGTGATCGCGGTCGGCACGCTACCTCTACATCTACCTTCGGGATTAATATTAGACCTAAATAATTGTTATTTGGTGCCAGCGTTGAGCATGAACATTATATCTGGATCTTGTTTAATGCAAGACGGTTATTCATTTAAATCAGAGAATAATGGTTGTTCTATTTATATGAATAATATCTTTTATGGTCATGCACCTTTGAAGAGTGGTCTATTCTTGTTGAATCTCGAAGATAGTGATACACATATTCATAATGTAGAAGCCAAAAGATGCAAAGTTAATAATGATAGTGCAACTTATTTGTGGCACTGCCGTTTAGGTCATATCGGTGTAAAGCGCATGAAGAAACTCCATACTGATGGGCTTTTGGAATCACTTGATTATGAATCACTTGGTACTTGCGAACCGTGCCTCATAGGCAAGATGACTAAAACACCGTTCTCCGGTACTATGGAGAGAGCAACAGATTTGTTGGAAATCATACATACCGATGTATGTGGTCCGATGAATATTGAGGCTCGCGGCGGATATCGTTATTTTCTCACCTTCACAGATGATTTAAGCAGATATGGGTATATCTACTTAATGAAACATAAGTCTGAAACATTTGAAAAGTTCAAGGAATTTCAGAGTGAAGTTGAAAACCATCGTAACAAGAAAATAAAATTTCTACGATCTGATCGTGGAGGAGAATATTTGAGTCACGAGTTTGGTGTACATTTGAAAAATTGTGGAATAGTTTCGCAACTCACGCCACCCGGAACACCACAGCGTAATGGTGTGTCCGAACGTCGTAATCGTACTTTACTAGATATGGTGCGATCTATGATGTCTCTTACTGATTTACCGCTATCGTTTTGGGGTTATGCTTTAGAGACGGCCGCATTCACGTTAAATAGGGCACCATCAAAATCCGTTGAGACGACGCCTTATGAACTATGGTTTGGCAAGAAACCAAAGTTGTCGTTTCTTAAAGTTTGGGGCTGCGATGCTTATGTGAAAAAGCTTCAACCTGATAAGCTCGAACCCAAAGCGGAGAAATGTGTCTTCATAGGATACCCAAAGGAAACTGTTGGGTATACCTTCTATCACAGATCCGAAGGCAAGACATTCGTTGCTAAGAATGGATCATTTCTAGAGAAGGAGTTTCTCTTGAAAGAAGTGAGTGGGAGGAAAGTAGAACTTGACGAGGTAACTGTACCTGCTCCCTTATTGGAAAATAGTACATCACAGAAAACTGTTTCTGCGACATCTATGCCAATCAGTGAGGAAGCTAATAATGATGATCATGAAGCTTCAGAACAAGATACTACTGAACCACGTAGATCAACCAGAGTGAGATCCGCACCAGAGTGGTACAGTAATCCAGTTCTGGAAGTCATGATGCTAGATCATGATGAACCTACGAACTATGAAGAAGTGATGGTGAGCCCAGATTCCGAAAAGTGGCTTGAGGCCATGAAATCTGAGATGGGATCCATGTATGAGAACAAAGTATGGACTTTGGTTGACTTGCCCGATGATAGGCAAGCAATTGAAAATAAATGGATCTTCAAGAAAAAGACTGACGCTGACGGTAATGTTACTGTCTATAAAGCTCGACTTGTCACAAAAGGTTTTCGACAAGTTCAAGGGGCTGACTACGATGAGACCTTCTCACCCGTAGCGATGCTTAAGTCCGTCAGAATTATGTTAGCAATTGCCGCATTTTATGATTATGAAATATGGCAAATGGATGTCAAAACTGCATTCCTGAATGGATTTATGGAAGAAGAGTTGTATATGGTACAACCAGAAGGTTTTGTCGATCCAAAAGGAGCTAACAAAGTATGCAAACTCCAGCGATCCATTTATGGACTGGTGCAAGCATCTCGGAGTTGGAATAAACGCTTTGATAGTGTGATCAAAGCATTTGGCTTTATACAGACTTTTGGAGAAGCCTGTATTTACAAGAAAGTGAGTGGGAGCTCTGTAGCATTTCTGATATTATATGTGGATGACATATTGCTAATTGGAAATGGTATAGAATTTCTGGATAGCATAAAGGGATACTTGAATAAAAGTTTTTCGATGAAAGACCTCGGGGAAGCTGCATACATATTAGGCATAAAGATCTATAGAGATAGATCAAAACGCTTAATTGGACTTTCACAATGCACATACCTTGACAAAATTTTGAAGAAGTTCAAGATGGATCAAGCAAAGAAAGGGTTCTTGCCTGTGTTACAAGGTATGAAATTGAGTAAGACTCAATGCCCGACCACTGCAGAAGATAGAGAGAAAATGAAAGATGTTCCCTATGCTTCAGCCATAGGCTCTATCATGTATGCAATGCTGTGTACCAGACCTGATGTGTGCCTTGCTATAAGTTTAGCAGGGAGGTACCAAAGTAATCCTGGAATGGATCACTGGACAGCGGTCAAGAACATCCTGAAATACCTGTAAAGGACTAAGGATATGTTTCTCGTATATGGAGGTGACAAAGAGCTCACCGTAAGAGGTTACGTTGATGCAAGCTTTGACACTGATCCGGACGATTCTAAATCGCAAACCGGATACGTGTTTACTTTAAACGGTGGAGCTGTCAGTTGGTGCAGTTCTAAACAAAGCGTCGTAGCGGGATCTACATGTGAAGCGGAGTACATAGCTGCTTCGGAAGCAGCAAACGAAGGAGTCTGGATGAAGGAGTTCATATCCGATCTAGGTGTCATACCTAGTGCATCGGGTCCAATGAAAATCTTCTATGACAATACTGGTGCAATTGCCTTGGCAAAAGAATCCAGATTTCACAAAAGAACCAAACACATCAAGAGACGCTTCAACTCCATCCGGGATTTAGTCCAGGTGGGAGACATAGAGATTTGCAAGATACATACGGATCTTAATGTTGAAGACCCGTTGACTAAGCCTCTTCCACGAGCAAAACATGATCAACACCAAGGCTCCATGGGTGTTAGAATCATTACAGTGTAATCTAGATTATTGACTCTAGTGCAAGTGGGAGACTGAAGGAAATATGCCCTAGAGGCAATAATAAAGTTATTATTTATTTCCTTACATCATGATAAATGTTTATTATTCATGCTAGAATTGTATTAACCGGAAACATAATACATGTGTGAATACATAGACCAACAGAGTGTCACTGGTATGCCTCTACTTGACTAGCTTGTTAATCAAAGATGGTTATGTTTCCTAACCATGAACAAGGAGTTGTTATTTGATTAACGAGGTCACATCATTAGTAGAATGATCTGATTGACATGACCCATTCCATTAGCTTAGCACCCGATCGTTTAGTATGTTGCTATTGCTTTCTTCATGACTTATACATGTTCCTATAATTATGAGATTATGCAACTCCCGTTTACCGGAGGAACACTTTGGGTACTACCAAACGTCACAACGTAACTGGGTGATTATAAAGGAGTACTACAGGTGTCTCCAATGGTAGATGTTGGGTTGGCGTATTTCGAGATTAGGGTTTGTCACTCCGATTGTCGGAGAGGTATCTCTGGGCCCTCTCGGTAATGCACATCACATAAGCCTTGCAAGCACTGCAACTAATAAGTTAGTTGTGAGATGATGTATTACGGAACGAGTAAAGAGACTTGCCGGTAACGAGATTGAACTAGGTATTGGATACCGACGATCGAATCTCGGGCAAGTAACATACCGATGACAAAGGGAACAACGTATGTTGTTATGCGGTCTGACCGATAAAGATCTTCGTAGAATATGCAGGAGCCAATATGGGCATCCAGGTCCCGCTATTGGTTATTAACCGGAGACGTGTCTCGGTCATGTCTACATTGTTCTCGAACCGTAGGGTCCGCACGCTTAACGTTACGATGACAGTTATTATGAGTTTATGCATTTTGATGTACCGAAGGTTGTTCGGAGTCCCGGATGAGATCACGGACATGACGAGGAGTCTCGAAATGGTCGAGACGTAAAGATTGATATATTGGAAGCGTATGTTTGGGCACCGGAAGTGTTCCGGGTGAAATCGGGATTTTACCGGATTACCGGGAGGGTTACCGGAACCCCCCGGGAGGCAAATGGGCCTATTGGGCCTTAGTGGAAAAGAGACAAGGGGCAGCCCACAGGCTAGCCGGCCGAACCCCCCTTCCCTAGTCCTATTAGGACTAGGAGAAGGGGCCGGCCCCCCTCTCTTCTCTTTCTCCCGAAGAGTCCTATTAGGAATAGGATTTGGGGGAAGGAGTCCTACTCCCGGTAGGAGTGGGACTCCTCCCTGCGCCTCCCTCCTAGCCGGCCGACCCCCTTGCCCCTGGCCTTTATATACAGGGGCAGGGGGCACCCCATAGACACACAACTTGATCCTTGAGATCGTTCCTTAGCCGTGTGCGGTGCCCCTGCCACCAAATTCCACCTCGATCGTACCGTTGTAGTGCTTAGGCGAAGCCCTGCGTCGGTAGTACATCAAGATCGTCATCACGCCGTCGTGCTGACGAAACTCTTCCTCGATGCTTTGCTGGATCGGAGCCCGAGGAACGTCATCGAGCTGAACGTGTGCTAAGAACTCGGAGGTGCCGGAGTAACGGTGCTTGGATCGGTCGGATCGGGAAGAAGACGTATGACTACTTCCTCTATGTTGTGTGATCGCTTCCGCAGTCGGTCTGCGTTGGTACGTAGACAACACTCTCCCCTCTCGTTGCTGTGCATCACCATGATCTTGCGTGTGCGTAGGAATTTTTTTGAAATTACTGCGTTCCCCAACAAGATCACATCCACACCGCCAGTGGAGAAGGTATGAAAATTATTCACGTTGGTCATTCAGTTATTAAAACCCCTTATAGAAAAATTCATCTCCACAAAATTTTGCATGTCCCTAGTGCGTCTAAAAATCTCCTCTCCGTTCATTGCATTACCATTGATAATCATGTCTTTCTTGAATTTCACCCCTTCTTCTTTTTGATCAAGGATCAGGCAACGAGGAAGGTGCTATATCGAGGTAGATGCGTTCATGGGCTTTACCCCTTGATTCCGGAGATTAGAAGATTGAATAAACAAGCTCTCAGTGCCACCAAAGTGTCTTCAACACGATGGCACGATCGATTAGGACATGCTTCATTTTCTTTAGTTGAAAGATTGCTTAGGAAAATAAGCTCCCGTATGTTGGTGAGCGTGATGTTGAAACTATTTGTGACTCATGCCAAAAGGCCAAAAGTCATCAACTACCATATCCAATTTTCACTAGTGTTTCTACCATGCCTTTGCAACTTATTTTTTTTGATGTGTGGGGGCCTGCACCCTCTTCTGTTGGTAGACACACCTATTACGTGAGTTTCATTGAAGACTATAGCAAATTTTCTTGGATCTATCTTCTTAAGAAACGATCCGATGTTTTCCAAGTTTTTCTAAATTTCCAAGCCTTGGTTGAACGAAAATTCAATAGCAAAATCATTGCCCTCCAGTCTGACTGGGGGGGGGGGGAGAGTACGAAAAATTAAACTCTTTCTTTCAAAAACTTGGAATTTCTCATCACGTGTCTTGCCCACATGCCCATCAACAGAATGGGTCTGCTGAGCGCAAGCACAGGCACATTGTTGAAGTTGGTCTAGCACTTCTAGCTGGCGCCTCCATGCCTCTCAAATTCTGGGATGAGGCATTCCTCACTGCCGTACACATTATCAACATGTTGCCTTGTCGTGTCATAAACAATGAAACTCCCATGGAAAGACTCCTTCACACAAAACCAGATTACACAACACTTCGTGTCTTTGGGTGTGCATGCTGGCCCAATCTTCGTCCCTACAACAATCGCAAGCTTATGTTTCGTTCTAAGCAATGCGTGTTCCTTGGTTACAGCAACCAACATAAAGGTGTTAAGTGCCTTGACATATCTACAGGTCGTGTGTATATCTCCCGCGACGTTGTATTTGATGAAACACAATTTCCCTTCTCTAAGCTTCATCCCAACGCGGGTGCACTTCTTCGTCAAGAAATTCTTCTTCTACCACACAGTCTCACCGGCCTTGATCTAGGGGTAAATAATTCTGATGATCAATTGTTGACTAACTCTCATAACCATGAGCATGATCTTTGTGATGATGCAACAAAAACGGTGAAAAAATGATGAAGAAAGAGCTCCAAGCGTGTCACATTTTATGTGTCCAGCACCAGGGAACAAATCTTCCTTGGGATCGGCAGCCAGGGAGTCCCGCAGTCGATCCTCCTCGGGATCAAAGGAGCGCCAGAACGGCGGGGTGCTAGAAACCGCGTCGCTCGCCAGACGTGGCATCAGCGAACCAGCCTGCGACACGCGGCGTCCCCTCATCGGCTCGGGAGCAGCCACCAGCCCACACCAATCCGGCGTGGACACTCGGCCCACGGGGAGCCGCTGGGCCTCAAGCGGGCCCCACCACTACGTGCGTCGGCGGCCCGAGCTAACTCCACCACATGGATGCAGGACAGGCACGGATCCCGGCGCCGATCCTGTCCTGTCTCCAGACTCGCGGCGGGGGGCGGATTCGCCTGGGCCTAGTCCATCATTGCAGCATGATGGGCAACCTGGTGCGGGATCCTTTGCGCCGCATGCAATGGAACCAGTGGCGTCTGGAGCCAAAGAAGATCCGGTGGATCCGTCCGAGGGAGCTGCAGCAGCGTCGACAGGATCCGCCTCGGGATCGCCTCTCTCCCACGTGCCAGCAGGATCTTCTGTGTCCCCTACAGCTGCTCCGCGTACACGCCTACAGAGAGGGGTAACTAAACCTGTGAATTATAAACAAGTTGTGAAATTTGGTTTGGCATGTTCAACAGGTGAACCTAGCACTCCTGAAGAGGCACTCAGCGACACACGGTGGAAGAAGGCCATGGAAGAAGAATACATGGCACTCAGGAAAAATCAAACGTGGCACTTGGTTTCCCCATGGCGAGGTAAAAATTTGATTGATTGCAAATGGGTTTTCAGAATAAAGAGAAAATCTGATGGAACCATAGATCGCCACAAGGCTAGACTCGTTGCAAAGGGCTTTAAAAAGCGGTATGGCATAGACTATGAGGATACCTTTAGTCCCGTTGTTAAAGCTGCCACTATTCGCCTTGTATTGTCTATTGCTGTTTCCAGGGGATGGTGCCTTAGACAGCTAGATGTCAAGAACGCGTTTCTTCATGGTGTTCTGGAAGAGGAATTATATATGAAGCAACCTCCTGGGTTTGAAAGTAAAAGCAAGCCATCCTATGTATGTAAACTTGACAAAGCTCTGTATGGACTGAAACAGGCTCCCAGGGCATGGTACTCACGACTGAGTCAGAAATTGCAGGCACTTGGCTTCCTTCCTTCAAAGTCTGACACATCCTTGTTCATTTGAAATAAGTCAAATACCTGCATATTTGTTCTCATCTACGTTGATGATATTATTGTCACAAGTTCATCTAATGAAGCTGTGTCAGGTCTGCTAAAGGATTTGAGTGCTGAGTTTGCCCTTAAGGATCTGGGAGATCTACACTTCTTTCTGGGAATTGAAGTAAAGAGACATGGAGACATTTTGCGTCTCTCTCAGGAAAAATATGTTGCTGATCTGGTAAGGAGAGTTGGGTTGCAAGGATGTAAGCCTTCACCAACACCACTATCTAGCACAGAAAAATTGTCACTCACTGATGGAAAAATCTTGAGTCAGGAAGACAGTACCAGATACAGAAGTTTAGTAGGAGCTCTTCAGTACTTGACTCTAACAAGGCCTGATATTTCTTTTGCTGTTAATAAAGTATGTCAGTTCCTTCATGCTTCCACTACAACTCATTGGACTGCTGCCAAGCGCATAGTGAGATATGTCAAAGATACTATGAGTCTTGGTCTTACCTTCAGCAAGTCTTCTTCAACTCTTGTTAGTGCCTTCTCTGATTCTGACTAGGCAAGATGTCCAGATGACAGACGCTCCACTGGTGGTTTTGCAATATTCTTTGGTCCAAACTTAATATCTTGGTGTGCTAAGAAACAAGCCACAATGTCACGATCCAGTATAGAAGCTGAGTATAAAGCACTAGCCAATGCCACAACAGAGATTATATGGGTTCAGTCCATGTTAAAAGAGCTCGGTGTGAAGCACACACGAATTCCATGTCTATGGTGTGATAATCTTGGCGCCACTTATCTATCTGCCAATCCAGTATTTCATGCCAGGACAAAACACATTGAGATAGATTTTCACTTTGTTCGAGAAAGGGTGGCCAACAAGCAATTGGAGATTCGTTTTGTGCATTCATGTGATCAGGTTGCAGATGGATTCACAAAAGCATTACCTACAAGGAACCTTGAGGAATTCAAGCGTAATCTCAACTTAACGAAGTTGTGATTAAGGGAGGGTGTTAAATGACACCTATACATCGTACCACCCGGCCTAGCCGGTCTAGCCGGTCCCTTTCCTTGTACTCGAAGTCTAGAGATAGGGATAGAGATGGTTAGTTTATATTCTCTGTTATCTGGTGTAACCAGATAGATCTCTTTCCTCACTCCCAAGTTGTAATCTCAACCTCCTGTATGCGATCCAGGGAGTCGCGCCCCTGGCTATATAACACGCAGGTGTCGCCCATAGCAAGGGTACGATGTTTCCCACATCTTTCAGGTACTCCAGTACCAGCTACAACCCTTTGGGATCACTTGGAGCGTCTGTTGGGGGACCCTGCAGACTAACAAAGACTGTTTCAGTTATCTTCGAGTTTCTGATATCAGTTTTGTATATGCTAGTATTTCTTGTACAAACTCTTGATTCAATTCAGAACATATAACCCAATGGATGGATAGTAAATGGCCCAAAGAACTGGAGTTGGCAACTTCTTTGCAAAAGACATTGATGACATAATTTTTTACCTGACCAGCTGGCGGGTCGGTCCTAGAACCTGCATCATACAAAAGAAGCACTTGTTAGAACAATACTAGAAACTTTTGGATTGGTAATTAGGTTTGTTGTATGCACAGCACATAATCGTGATTCATGACAAGAAAAACAAATCAAATTGCACACCCACATGGCACACAATTACGAGTGGTTAAGCAACAATCCTAGTATTACTATCAAAAAGAGATAATTGTTAGATGTGTATAGTCCCTGTTAGGTATATCCCCATTGTATAAAGGGTTTTCTGCACTTTGCCACACATGTATATGTAATGGCCTTTGGCACTCAGTGAATGTTAGTTGCTGATTATCCAACATGGTATCAGATGCTAGGTTATCCCCTTCCTCTCGCACGATGCAACTCCATGCCCCTCTTACCTAGTCTCCGGCTGCTGTCTCCGGCCGTCTTCTCTCCTCTCTCTGGTCGGATCTGCTGTCCCTCTTCCTCCTCTGCATCAGCTCCGACCCAGTCCGGCTCGGCTGCTGCTCCGCCCGGCTCGGCCGCCGCAGCTCCGCCCCGACTCGGTCCGTGCCGGCTGCCGCTGCTCCGCCCAGGCTAGCTCCGGCCGCGTCGCTGCCTGGCCCTGATGTATACTCCACAACCTTCTTCTTGTAGATGTTGTTGGGCCTCCAAGTGCAGAGGTTTGTAGGACAGTAGCAAATTTCCCGTAACATCCCAAATTTTCAATTTGGAATGTTATACACTAGATCATCATTGCATATTATATTTTGTTGCATTCTGGTTGATCCTAGAAATTCTACACAACTCAAGGACCCTTGGAGAGAGTTGGGGATTTCGTTATTTTCATATTTGAGTTTTCTCAAATTTTGAAAATAGGATCATTTAATTTTATTTATTTTATCTTCAATTATTTCTATTACAAAAATATGAGAGAGGGAATAAAATGACTTTCCCAAAATAAAGAAATATTGAGGATTTAATAAAAAATCAAATAAGATTTTTTGGTTTTAGTTGCTATTTTATTTGTATTAGGGAAAAATGCGCGTTTTTAAAAATTGCATTTGGGCCCAAATAAATGTTCATCCTGTGCGGCTTGAGTTTAGAAGCCGGGGAAAATTTATTTCGGGATTTTTGGAGTTCGTTTAGTATTCCTTTTGTTTTTTTCCGAGCGTAATTATTAAAAAAACGAACCGACCTAACCGGGCCGTGTTCGACTAGGACACTTGGCCCGGCCGTCCTTCAAATAGCGCCCCGAGGCCCCGAGGCCAGCCCAAGCCGCGCCCCGCCCCCGAAACCCTAACCCTAGGCCGCGCCGCCGCCGCCGCCCGCGCCGCGCCGCTCGCCGCCGCCGCCGAACCGCCGCCTCGCCGGATCCGCCGCCGCCAGAGGTAGTTTTTCGTCGCCGGTTTTTTTAGAAAACCGATCGGGTTTCCGTTGGGTTTGTTTGGTTTTTTTAGTTTTGGTTTTTTTAAATAGATCAGTTTTTCTGGTTTATTTAATTAGCGAGCATTCGCCGTTCGTTCGTTTTAACGAACGTTCGTCGTTTTTTCTTTTTTCTAGGATTAAATCCGCGATTTTTCTGATCGCGATTTCTGATCCGATTTTCGTTTTAGTCTAACTTTTTGCTCGTTTATCGGAATCAGGCGATTCAAGCGCCTGGAGTTTCGTCTCGAAACCCTCTTTCTGTTTAACCAACTCAAACAAGTTTTTGCCACTGTAAAAATTGCCCTAGATCCAGAATAGAAAAACGAAGCCTGTTTCTTTTGCGTTTGTCTTTCGTTGCTTCGTTCGATTTGATTCTTTTTGCGAACCGGAGTTCTTAAGTTGAACTTTCTGGTTAGATCTCTTATTTGAGTTTTACCTGTGCATTAGTTGAGTACTTATTGTATGCTTGTTTGTTTGCGGTAGAGTACCCGAAGTGCGCCGCTTGCTACTTCGAATCGCTAGGTTTCCCGGATCATCAGCAAGGCAAGTAACACTTTGATCATGCTTTCCCGCTACCCAGTTTTATTGCATTAGATCAATCCTCACACATTGCATGATTAGGATCTAATTAAATTGTGGGTTTGGGAAGTAGTTGAGGTAGTACCTATTACCTATTATTATCAAACCTTTGGGAGTTACTTCTACGTTTGCTTATTATGCCATGCTATGCTAGTAGCCGTGGATTGGGTGAGTGTATCCATGACAGATGTGACATTGTTAATTAATGGTTTATTTAAGATGGCAACTTAAATACACATCTGGGTGGATTGAGGCACCTGGGTATTCCAGCGATTGCTTGTTTTTCTTTATGGACCGCCACCCAGGCTCAAAGGGATCATGAGATTATTCATGATAGAAACTTCCGTGTGCAGCCACAAGCTATTGTGGGCTCTAGCATAGTTGATTAAGTTGTGCGAACTCTTACAGTGGTAGACTAGCAGATGTAGGGGAAAGTAGGTGTAACGGTCTACCCAATCGTAAGGTGCTAGCGCTTCTGAAAGACTATGTCTAGGTCATCCGTTTTCTCAAACACCATGTAGTGCGAGAAACCAAACGGAGGCGATCGAGTCTTGTGGGGAAAAGTGTGCAAACCTCTGCAGAGTGTATAAACTAATCATGATTAGCCGTGTCCCCGGCTATGGACATCTTGAGTATCTAGTACCTGGATTATCATGTGAATCTCAACATGTTACTCTAAAATTAATTTTGTTGGGTTTTGTTTAATGATGATGCTTAATTGGGATTGAGAATGCTGTCAACCATTCTCAATGTTTAACAACTACCATGATAGTTATATAAAATTTATTCCTTTGGAGTAGGGAAAAATTGGCTTTACGCAAAACTGTAACCATAGAGCTTTCCACCAGCCAAATATGCATATAGATTAGCCTATTTCATTCCATTACTCTCTATGTGTTACTTTGCCAGCATATTCCATGTGCTGACCCGTTTCGGGCTGCAACGTTAATGTTGCAGACTTTTCAGACGACGATTAAGGTGCTTTTAGGTCGTGGTTCTATACTCAGTGATGCCGTTGAAGTTGATGGACTCACTTATCTTCCAAGCCTTCCGCTATTATCGTTATTAGATGGCCTTAAGCCATATTTATTGTAATAAGTTCTCTTTTGAGACACTCGATGTAATAAGTGTGTGATTGCTACTCTGTTATAAATCCTTCAAGTACTGTGTGGTGTCAGCATTACTGATCCAGGGATGACACCTGAGCACAGAGATTGGACCGTTTGAGGTCTGGTCGCTACAAGATGGTATCAGAGCACACGTTGACTGTAGGACACGACCACTAAGCTAAAGACCTAGATCACTACTCACTCTCTTCTCTTTCTGACTTCTCGTCTTTTCTACTCTTTTAGGATGGCGGATGTAAGGAACAATTTCACGCAACCGGATAAAGATACACCCTTTGGACGTCACTTGAAGGAAGTCACTAGATACCTGAACATAGGAGTACCAAGCTTCACCGGAACCTACAACGCCACTTTACCTGAAGAAGAGCGCTGGATGATTCAAGTTCAAGTTCCAGGAAGGACGTTCATGCCAGTCACTAAGCCCATAGAGTTTTATTTTGATGCACCAACTTGGAGTCTAGGAAAGAGCATGTCAGCTCACATCGCCATGGGATGCATTGGAGAAGTTTACCGCAATGATCTCAAGGATACTATCTATCAGATTTGTGGGCGCCGAGATGAGCACTGGGAAGATGATCAGCACCAGAAAGGATAGATCAATTGCAGCTTTTATGTGACGCCCGGATAATCAAGCTACAGTAAACATCTGCTAATGATGCCAGGTCACCTCGGTTACTGTTGATAATCTCGGGATTCAGAATCGTTTCGGAATTCAAATTTAAAATAAAGTCAAACTAGAAAAGTTTTCAAAAGTCAAAACTAAAAAGTTCAAACAGTGACAAATAAATCATAAGTGATTATTGTAGAGAAACCACATTTTTATAAAATGTTTAACTGCTCTAAAATAATTAAAACCGTAGGTAAAACAATTAACTAAATGTTGCTTGTATTTTATAAAATACTAAACTATATTATTTGGGGGTTAAACCTTTTGTAGCAGAGGTATAATTAGTGATACTATTATAGGTACAACTTTTATGTTTTATGAAACTAAAAGAAACCAAAACATTAAAAGGAAAATAAGAAAAAGGAAAATAAAACAAAAGTCAAAAGAAATTAAAGCCCCCCCCCACGCTGGGCCATCCGGCCCAGCTAGCCAGCCGGCCGGCCCAGCCGGCCACCTTGACCCTGGCCTATTAGGCCACTTCCCCCCAACCAAACCCTAGAACCAACCCCACTCCCACCACGATCTCCACCCTCTCCCTCCCGCGCCGTCACAGGAGAGGGCGCTCGATCCCCGTCGCTCTCCCAGCTCGCCCCGATCCCCTCCTCTCGCTCCATCACCAGATCTGGAGCGTGCCCGTGCCCGAGGACCGCCACCTCCGCTCGCAACTCCTCTCTCCGTCCTCCTCCGCGACATCACGTCATCGTCCCACGCCAGGACGCCGCGCCCGGAGCCCGCACCTCCCTCGCCGGCCTGCTTCCTCCCACGTCGCCGTCGTCCCCTTCGGCCTCCCCGACCCTCCCCGAGCACACTGCCCGGACCCTACTCCCCGTCGTGAGCCGCGCCCCTCTCCTTCCCCCGTTCCTGCTCGCTGTTCCCCGCCCGCGCTCACCGCGTCGTGGCCACGACCGTCCACTCCCCCTCTCCTCCCCTGTCTTCCACACGCACGCGCGCCCGCCCCGCGGCCTCGTCCTGCGCTCGCCGCGCCGTTCCGCACGCGCACGCTACCGCGCATCGCGGCCCCTCCCAGCGCCCGCCCGCGCTCCGCCGCGGCATCCCCGGCCACGGCCACGCATCGGCCGCGGCCTATGCCACACCCACAGCGCGCCTCGCGCCACCGACCCGCCATTGCCTTGCCGCGCCCCCACACTGGCCTCCCCCTGTCTCTAGCCGCCGGCCACGGCTTGGCTGCGCCCGCGCCTTGGTCGTGCTGGCCGCGAGCCCCGCACCTGCTTGCGCTCGCGCGCCCCATAGCGCTCGTCGCCGCCTCCGCTCCATATGCCCTCCCGTGGCGCCACCCGGGGCGGCCCTTCTGCCGCCGCCGGCCGGCTGCACCAGCCGCGCCCCTCGACCCTGCTCCTGCTGCGCCTCGCTCCTGGGCGGGCTGCGGCTTCGCCCGCAGCCGCGCCCGCACGCCCGACCCGCCATGGCCCCTCTGGGCCACTGCCAAACGGGGCCCACGCCCCCCAGAACGAAAAAAGGATTAAAAAAATAAATAATAATAGTTAAATTAATTAATTAATTAAGGAATTAATTAAGTTGATTGATCTTAATTAGATTAACCTAATTAACTAATTAGTTTAATTAAACAGTAATTAGATTAGTTAAACATTAATTAGGCTAAACAGTCAATGACCAGTGGGACCCACACGTCAGCGATCCAGTCAACACCTCTGTTGACTGCTGACGTCATGATGACGTCAGCAAACACTGTTCTGGATAATGTTGAATTAAATTAATTAAATAAATTCTAAAAATGATTTAAGACTTTAGAAAATCATATAAAATAAACCGTAGCTCGGATGGAAAAACTTTGTACATGAAAGTTGCTTAGAACGACGAGACGAACCCGGATACATAGCCTGTTTGTCCGCCACGCATCCCTAACCTATCCAACTCGCAACTTTCCCCCTCCGGCTCCTCTGCCCGAAAACGCGAAACGCCAGGTATACTTTCCCGGATGTTTTCCCCCTTCACCGGTATCACCTCATACCGCGTTAGGGCACGCCTAGCATCACGCTTTGCTTTGTCATGCATCGTTATGCATCTGTTTGCATTGTATTTATTGTTTCTCCCCCCTCTTCTTCCGCTAGACACCGAGACCGACGCTGCTGCTACCCAGTACGACTACGGAGTTGACGACCCCTCTCTCTTGCCAGAGCAACCAGGCAAGCCCCCCCCCTTGATCACCAGATATCGCCTACTCTTCTCTATACTGCTTGCATTAGAGTAGTGTAGCTTGTTACTGCTTTCCGTTAATCCTATCCTGATGCATAGCCTGTCCTTGCTACTACTGTTGATACCTTACCTGCAATCCTAAATGCTTAGTATAGGCTGTTAGTTTATCATCAATGGCCCTACATTCTTGTCCGTCTGCCATGCTATACTATCGGGCCGTGATCACTCGGGAGGTGATCACGGGCATATACTATATACTTTACACTGTTACATTACCGGAGAAACTGTTTGGAGATGGGGGCTGAAGGGGCAGGTGGCTCCATCCAGGTAGTGGTGGGCCTGGGTTCTCGACGGCCCCCGACTGTTACTTTGAGGCGGAGCGACAGGGCAGGTTGAGACCACCTAGGAGAGAGGTGGGTCTGGCCCTGATCGGCGTTCGCAGATACTTAACACGTTTAACGAGATCTTGGTATTTGATCTGAGTCTGGCTACTGGCCTATACACACTAACCATCTACGCGGGAGTAGTTATGGGTATCCCGACGTCGTGGTATCAGCCGAAGCCTTTGTGACGTCAGCGACTGAGTGACGCGCGCCGGGTTGGACCGCGTAACGCAACTTCCTTTGTAATGGAGGTTGCTAGGTCTGCTCACCGGCCGCGTTTGCAACGTGCATGTGTGCAAAGGGCGATGGGCCCAGACCCCTGCGCCATAGGGTTTAGACCGGCGTGCTGACCTCTCTGTTGTGCCTAGGTAGGGCTGTGATGTGTTGATCTTCCGAGGCCGGGCATGACCCAGAAAAGTGTGTCCGGCCAAATGGGATCGAGCGTGTTGGGGTATGTGGTGCACCCCTGCAGGGAAGTTAATCTATTCGAATAGCCGTGTCCCTCGGTAAAAGGACGACCCGGAGTTGTACCTTGACCTTATGACAACTAGAACCGGATACTTAATAAAACACACCCTTCCAAGTGCCAGATACAACCGGTGATCGCTCTCTCACAGGGCGACGAGGGGAGGATCATCGGTTAGGATTATGCTATGCGATGCTACTTGGAGGACTTCAGTCTATTCTCTTCTACATGCTGCAAGACGGGGGCTGCCAGAAGCGTAGTCTTCGACAGGACTAGCTATCCCCCTCTTATTTCGGCATTCTGCAGTTCAGTCCACATATGATAGCCTTATTCCAGTTGATACCAATGCATACATATGTAGTATAGCTCCTTGCTTGCGAGTACTTTGGATGAGTACTCACGGTTGCTTTCTCCTTCTTTTCCCTCTATCCCTTCTACCTGGTTGTCGCAACCAGATGTTGGAGCCCCGGAGCCAGACGCCACCGTCGATGACGACTCCTACTACACCGGAGGTGTCTACTACTACGTGCTGCCCGCTGACGGCGACCAGGAGTAGTTTAGGAGGATCCCAGGCAGGAGGCCTGCGCCTCTTTCGATCTGTATCCCAGTTTGTGCTAGCCTTCTTAAGGCAAACTTGTTTGTCTTATGTCTGTACTCAGATATTGTTGCTTCCGCTGACTCGTCTATGATCGAGCTCTTGTATTCGAGCCCTCGGGGCCCCTAGCTTGTAATATGATGCTTGTATGACTTATTTTATTTGTAGAGTTGTGTTGTGATATCTACCCGTGAGTCCTTGATCTTGATCGTACACATTTGCGTGCATGATTAGTGTACGGTCAAATCGGGGGCGTCACATTTTATCCAGGAGTTAAACCAACACATTCGACGTCAGGAGAACCAGATGTGTGCCGACATGATAGATCTGAAGAAGGCGAGGACAAGAATCAAGGAACTGGAGGAAGAACTCAAGGCTACATGTGAAGATTATGAAGAGGAAATTGAAGTATTAGTGGAGAAGAATGACGATCTGATCAAGAAGATCGAAATATTTATGGGAGGCCCTACACCAGTAGAAGAAGACGAAGAACCCAAGGAGATTCGCCCGGAAGACTACATCATCATCGACGACACCGACTCGGATCCAGACGATAGCGATGATGACTATGTTGATGAAGCTGGAGCAGATATCATGGAGTCTGCAACTGAAGAATATTTTTAGTAGACCACCTCATCAGTAGTAGTAGTCCACCATGTAAATATAGTAGTCCGAGCACTTTTGCGATAGTTAGATCGATTGTATGCCCTTGTTTGATTGATTGAATGAAGTGAATTGTTTGCTTTTGCCTCATGTGCATATGGGTAGTGTTTTCCCTTTAGACCCCTCTATTCTTAAATCTCATCTTTTCTAAACCCTCAGATGCCTCCGAGACATGACCCCGGATTTACCTTCCCACTGGAACTCACCCAGTTGATCCAGCAGCAGAACACTTTGATGCAGTTGCTAGTCCAGAATCAGGGGAACAACAACAACCCACCACCACCACCTGTTGATCACTTAGCCCGTTTTCTTAGGCTAAATCCACCGGTGTTTTCCAGTAGCACCGAGACAATAGTAGCAGATGATTGGCTCCGCAAGATAGCTAGAGAGTTGACCACAACAGGATGCACAGATGCGAAAAAGGTGAAGTTTGCCGCACATCAGCTTGAAGGACCCGCAGCCTCATGGTGGGAGAATTTCACAGCCACTTTCCCTGTCGACACTGTCACATGGGACCAGTTTCAGTAGGCTTTTCGAATTGCCCATGTTTCAGCAGGAGCTATGGCCATGAAGAAGCGAGAGTTTCGCAACTTGCGCCAAGGAGGACGGACAGTTGGCCAGTATGTGGAGGACTTTAGTAAATTAGCACGTTATGCCCCAGATGACGTTGCTACGGATGCAGCTAAGCAGGAGAAGTTTCTGGAAGGACTGAATGATGAGTTGAGCATGCAGTTGATGGTAGCAACCTTCAACAATTACCAGGAGTTGGTAGATCATGCTCTCATGATTAAAGGGAAGCAGCAACAGATTGAAAATCCCAAGAGGAAGTATGGACAAGGGAAGTACAATTCAGGAGCTCAGCAGAAGCCATGTTTTACCCCTAGACCGGGAGGACATTTTCAGCATACCCATGGAGGAGGTAGCTCGCACAATCATAATGGCACCAAGAATGGTAATGGGAATGGAGGAAGCAATGGCCAGAACCGCACCAACCCATCAACCCCATCCAAGAAAGACCTGAGCCAAGTCACTTGTTTTAAGTGCCAGAAGACCGGACATTATGCCAACGAATGTCCTAAATCATAGAATGTAAATGGCAATGGAAGCTCTGGGAAGAAGCCGAACCCTTTCAACAGGGGACAGGTGAACCACGTTAACGTGGAGGAGGTTGAAGAGCAACCGGATGCAGTAATCGGTAAGTTTCTGGTTAAGTCATTTACTGCACTCGTTCTTTTTGATACTGGTGCATCGCATCCATACATATCAAGGGGATTTGTGGATAAGTATAACCTGCCCACCAAAGTTCTTAGAACACCTATGTTAGTAAGCTCACCAGGAGCGGAGTATATGGCCAGCCAGGGATGTTTTCAAGTGCCATTAAGTATAGGTAGGCATGTGTTTCCCTCGGATTTGATAATATTGGAATCACAAGGTTTGGATGTAATTCTGGGTATGGATTGGTTGTCGATGTATGGAGGAAACATCGATTGCGCCAGTAAATCGATCTTGCTTACCACCCTAGAAGGGAGAAGGATCAAGTATGTATCCCGGCATGTGCCGAAGAGGACTCAAGTAAATTGTTTAACAGGAGTTGTGCAGGAGGAAGTACCAGTAGTGAAGGATTTCCCTGATGTATTTCCAGAAGAATTGCCAGGCATGCCACCAGATAGAGATATTGAGTTTTGATTGAGCTTTTGCCAGGCACAGGGCCAATATCAAAGAGACCATATAGGATGCCCGCAAAGGATTTAGTGGAGATTAAGAAGCAGATTAAGGAGTTACTGGATAAAGGATATATTTGCCCAAGTTCTTCGCCTTGGGGATTGCCAGTACTTCTAGTGGAGAAGAAGGATGGATTGTTAAGGATGGTTGTTGATTATCGAGGATTGAATGAAGTAACCATCAAGAACAAGTGCCCACTACCAATGATCAATGATCTGTTTGATCGATTGCAAGTAGCTAAGGTATTTTCCAAGATCGATCTGCGATCAAGATACCATCAGTTGAAGATTCGAGAACAGGATATACCTAAGACGACTTTTACCACCAGGTATGGGCTGTACAAGTATACCGTTATGTCATTTGGTCTGACTAACGCACCTGCATATTTTATGAACATGATGAACAAAGTGTTTATGGAGTTCTTGGATAAGTTCATCATAGTGTTCATTGATGATATCCTGGTTTACTCGAAAAAGGAAGAGGAGCATAAGGAGCACTTGCGTGTGGTACTCGGAAAGCTCAGAGAACATCAATTATATGCCAAGTTTAGCAAATGTGAGTTTTGGTTAAAAGAAGTTGGATTTCTTGGACACGTTATATCCGGAGAAGGTATAGCAGTAGATCCCACTAAAGTTGATACTGTGACCCATTGGAAAGCCCCAACAACAGTTGGAGAGATCCGGAGTTTTCTTGGACTCACAGGATACTACCGGAGGTTTATTGAGAATTTCTCAAAGATTGTGAAGCCTATGACGGAGTTGTTGAAGAAGGATACCAAGTTCAAATGAACTGAGGAATGTGAGGCTAGTTCCCAGGAGTTGAAGAAACGTTTGGTTACCTCACCAGTGTTGATTTTACCGGATCAGGCCAAGGATTATGAGGTGTATTGTGACGCTTCACGTCGAGGACTTGGAGCAGTGCTTATGCAGGAAGGAAGAGTTGTTTCATATGCCTCATGACAGCTTAAGCCCCATGAGTTGAATTATGCTACGTGTGATTTGGAGTTAGCAGCCGTAGTGCATGCATTGAAGACTTGGAGACATTTTCTGATTGGAAACCATTGTGAGGTGTACATGGATCACAAGAGTTTGACGTATATTTTCACATAGAAGGAGTTGAACCTCAGACAAAGGAGTTGGTTGGAGCTCATCAAGGATTATGATATGAAATTGCATTATCACCCCGGAAAGGCTAATGTAGTAGCTGACGCGTTGAGCCGTAAGAGCCATGTCAACACCCTAATGACGGGAGATTTACCAAGGGAGTTAGCCGAAAATCTTCGAGGGCTATGTTTGGAAATAGTTCCAAGAGGCTATGTAGCAGCATTGGAGATTCAGTCTACTTTGATG
Source organism: Triticum monococcum (assembly GCA_034509565.1). Classification (NCBI taxonomy): domain Eukaryota; kingdom Viridiplantae; phylum Streptophyta; class Magnoliopsida; order Poales; family Poaceae; genus Triticum; species Triticum monococcum. Next base: position 638,883,404 of record CM067843.1, read on the forward strand.
GATAAGATCAGAGAAGCCCAAAACACTGACAAGGAGATTGCTTCTATTAAGGAGAAAATGAGCAAAGGAAAAGCTAAGGGATTTTGTGAGGATGAGCACGATACCTTATGGTTTGAAGACCGTGTCTATGTACCAAATGATTCGGAGATCAGGAAGTTAATTTTACAAGAGGCCCATGATTCACCATATTCGATTCACCCAGGAAATACCAAGATGTATTTGGATTTGAAGGATACTTTCTGGTGGACCGGAATGAAGAAGGATATTGCAGAGTATGTAGCAGTTTGTGATGTATGTCAGAGAGTAAAGGCAGAGCATCAGAAGCCAGCTGGATTGCTACAGCCATTGCCGATACCCGAATGGAAGTGGGATAAGCTAGGCATGGATTTTATTACAGGATTGCCCAGAACACGTTCAGGTTATGACTATATATGGGTTGTAGTCGATCGCTTGACAAAGATAGCTCATTTCATTCCAGTGAAGACTACCTATACCAGTGCAAAGTTGGTAAAGATATACATGACTAGAATCGTTTGTCTGCATGGAGTTCCAAGGAGCATAGTATCAGATAGAGGAACCCAATTTACCTCAAAGTTCTGGAATCAGTTGCATGAAACTTTGGGTACCAGACTAGAGTTTAGCACAGCTTTCCACCCGCAGACAGATGGACAGACCGAGAGAGTCAATCAGATTTTGGAGGATATGCTAAGAGCTTGTGTGCTAGATTACGGATCTAGCTGGGACAAGAATTTGCTGTATGCAGAGTTCTCTTACAACAACAGCTATCAATCCCGTTTGAAGATGGCCCCTTTTGAAGCCTTGTACGGAAGGAGGTGCTGGACCCCATTGTCTTGGGATGAAGTTGGAGACCGCCAGTTGTTTGGACCAGATCTGATAAAGGAGTCTGAACAGAAAGTGAAATTGATTCGCGATAGGCTCAAGGTAGCTCAATCCAGGCAGAAGAGTTATGCAGATTCTAAACGCAAGGAGACAGTTTACAAAGTCAGAGACCTAGTTTATCTTCGAGTATCACCACTTCGAGGAGTTAAGCGCTTTGGAGTTAAGGGAAAGTTAGCGCCACATTTTGTAGGCCCATACAAAGTTTTGGAGCGTATGGGAGAAGTAGCCTATAAGTTGGAATTGCCCGAAGGATTGTCAGGAGTTCACGACGTGTTCCAGGTATCCCAGTTGAAGAAGTGCCACGCAGAGATGGCTGATATACCGCTGAGAGATACAGTACCACTGGAAGCAATTCAGTTGGACAGTGATTTGACCTATGAGGAGAAACCAGTTAAGCTTCTAGAGTATGCCAGTCGAGTCACCCGCAACAAGGTTATCAAGTTTTGCAAGGTTCAGTGGAGCCACCACACGGAGGATGAAGCCACCTGGGAACGAGAGGAAGATTTGCTGAAGGACCACCCTCACCTATTTTCTAGCCAACCCGAATCTCGAGGGCGAGATTCATCTTAAGGGGGGTAGGTTTGTAACATCCCAAATTTTCAATTTGGAATGTTATACACTAGATCATCATTGCATATCTTATTTTGCTGCATTCTGGTTGACCCTAGAAATTCTAGGCAACTCAAGGACCCTTGGAGAGAGTTGGGGATTTCGTTATTTTCATATTTGAGTTTTCTCAAATTTTGAAAATAGGATCATTTGATTTTATTTATTTTATCTTCAATTATTTCTATTACAAAAATATGAGAGAGGGAATAAAATGACTTTCCCAAAATAAAGAAATATTGAGGATTTAATAAAAAATCAAATAAGATTTTTTTGGTTTTAGTTGCTATTTTATTTGTATTAGGGAAAATGCGCGTTTTTCAAAATTGCATTTAGGCCCCAAATAAATGTTCATCCTGTGCGGCTTGATTTTAGAAGCCGGGGAAAATTTATTTTGGGATTTTTGGAGTCCATTTAGTATTCCTTTTGGTTTTTTTGCGATCGTAATTATTTAAATAAAACGAACCGACCTAACCGGGCCGTGTCCGACTAGGACACTTGGCCCGGTCGGCCTTCAAATAGCGCCCCGAGGCCCCGAGGCCAGCCCAAGCCGCGCCCCGCCCCCGAAACCCTGACCCTAGGCCTCGCCGCCGCCGCCGCCGCCGCCCGCGCCGCCGCCGCTGCCGCCCGCCGCCCCACCGCCCGCGCCACTCGCCGAACCGCCGCCGGGCCGCCTCACCGGACCGCCGGATCCGCCGCCGCCGGAGGTAGATTTTCGTCGCCGGTTTTTTAGAAAACCGACCGGTTTTCCGTCGGTTTTGTTTTTTCTAGTTTCAGTTTTTTTAAATAGATCGGTTTTCCGGTTTATTTAATTAGCGAGCGTTCGTCCTTCCGTTCGTTATAACGAATGTTCGTCGTTTTTTTTCTTTTTTCTAGGATTAAATCCGCGATTTTTCTGATCGCGATTTCTGATCCGATTTTCGTATTAGTCTAACTTTTCGCTCGTTTATCGGAATCAGGCGATTCAAGCGCCTGGAGTTTCGTCTCGAAACCCTCTTTCCTTTTAACCAACTCAAACCAATTCAAGTGTCTGCTGGGTTGACACGGATCAAGACTGGGATTTGTCACTCCGTATGACGGAGAGGTATCACTGGGCCCACTCGGTAATGCGTCATCATAATGAGCTCAAAGTGACCAAGTGTCTGGTCACGGGATCATGCATTACGGTACGAGTAAAGTGACTAGCCGGTAACGAGATTGAACGAGGTATTGGGATACCGACGATCGAATCTCAGGCAAGTAACATACCGATTGACAAAGGGAATTGTATACGGGGTTGCTTGAATCCTCGACATCGTGGTTCATTCGATGAGATCATCATGGAGTATGTGGGAGCCAACATGGGTATCCAGATCCCGCTGTTGGTTATTGACTGGAGAGTCGTCTCGGTCATGTCTACATGTCTCCTGAACCCGTAGGGTCTACACACTTAAGGTTCGGTGACGCTAGGGTTGTAGGGATATGTGTATGCAGTAACCCGAATGTTGTTCGGAGTACCGGATGAGATCCCGGACGTCACGAGGAGTTCCGGAATGGTCCGGAGGTAAAGAATTATATATAGGAAGTGCTATTTCGGCCATCGAGACAAGTTTCAGGGTCACCGGTATTGTACCAGGACCACCGGAAGGGTCCCGGGGGCCCACCGGGTGGGGCCACCTGCCCCGGGGGGCCACATGGGCTATAGGGGGTGCGCCTTGGCCTACATGGGCCAAGGGCACCAGCCCCAAGAGGCCCATGCGCCTAGGGTTCCAAAAGGGGAAGAGTCCCACAAGTGGAAGGCACCCCCTAGGTGCCTTGGGGGGGAGGGAAACCTCCCTTGGCCGCCGCCCCCTAGGAGATTGGATCTCCTAGGGCCGGCTCCCCCCTTGGCCCTCCTATATATAGTGGGGGAGATGGAGGACTTCATACCTTTGCCTTTGGTTGCCTCCTTCTCCCTCTCCAACACCTCCTCCTCCTCCAAAGTGCTTGGCGAAGCCCTGACGGAGTACTGCAGCTCCATCACCACCACGCCGTCGTGCTGCTGCTGGAGCCATCTTCCTCAACCTCTCCTCTCCCCTTGCTAGATCAAGAAGGAGGAGACGTCATCCGCTCCATACGTGTGTTGAACACAGAGGTGCCGTCCGTTCGGCGCTTGGTCATCGGTGATTTGGATCACGTCGTGTACGACTACCTCATCCCCGTTCTTTGAATGCTTCCGCTCGCGATCTACAAAGGTATGTAGATGCATCCGATCACTCATTGCTAGATGAACTCATAGATGGATCTTGGTGAAACCGTAGGAATTTTTTTGTTTTCTGCAACGTTCCCCAACAGTGGCATCATGAGCTAGGTCTATGCGTAGTTCTTCTTGCGCGAGTAGAACACAATTTGTTGTGGGCGTAGATGTTGTCAACTTTCTTGCTGCTACTAGTCTTATCTTGCTTCAGCAGTATTGTGGGATGAAGCGGCCCGGACCAACCTTACACGTACGCTTACGTGAGACCGGTTCCACGGACAAACATGCACTAGTTGCATAAGGTGGCTGGCGGGTGACTGTCTCTCTTACTTTAGTTGGAGCGGATTCGATGAAAAGGGTCCTTAGGAAGGGTAAATAGAAGTTGACAAATCACGTTGTGGCTTTCACGTAGGTAAGAAAACGTTCTTGCTAGAACCCTATTTCAGCCACGTAAAACTTGCAACAACAATTAGAGGACGTCTAACTTGTTTTTGCAGCAAGTGCTTTGTGATATGATATGGCCAAAGTTGTGATGAATGATGAATGACATATATGTGATGTATGAGATGTTCATGCTATTGTAATAAGAATCACGACTTGCATGTCGATGAGTATGACAACCGGCAGGAGCCATAGGAGTTGTCTTTATTTTTGTATGACCTGCGTGTCATTGAGAAATGCCATGTAAATTACTTTACTTTATTGCTAAACGCGTTAGCCATAATAGTAGAAGTAATAGTTGGCGAGCAACTTCATGGAGACACGATGATGGAGATCATGGTGTCAAGCCGGTGACAAGATGATCATGGAGCCCCAAGATGGAGATCAAAGGAGCTATGTGATATTGGCCATATCATGTCACTATTATTATTTGATTGCATGTGATGTTTATCATGTTTTTGCATCTTGTTTACTTAGAACGACGGTAGTAAATAAGATGATCCCTCATAATAATTTCAAGAAAGTGTTCCCCCTAACTATGCACCGTTGCGACAGTTCGTTGTTCCGAAGCACCACGTGATGATCGGGTGTGATAGATTGTAACGTTCACATACAACGGGTGTAAGACAGATTTACACATGCAAACACTTGGGTTGACTTGACGAGCCTAGCATGTTAACTTATTGGAAATCATACATACTGATGTGTGTGGTCCAATGAGTGTTGAGGCTCGCGGTGGCTATCGTTATGTTCTCACCCTCACTGATGGCTTGAGTAGATATGGGTATGTCTACTTAATGAAACACAAGTCTGAAACCTTTGAAAAGTTCAAGGAATTTCAGAGTGAGGTTGAAAATCAACGTGACAGGAAAATCAAGTTTCTACGATCAGATCGTGGAGGAGAATACTTGAGTCACGAATTTGGCACACACTTAAGAAAATGTGGAATAGTTTCACAACTCACGCCGCCTGGAACACCTCAGCGTAATGGTGTGTCCGAACATCGTAATCGCACTCTATTAGATATGGTATGATCTATGATGTCTCTTACCGATTTACCGCTATATTTTTGGGGCTATGCTTTAGAGACTGCCGCATTCACTTTAAATAGGGCTCCGTCGAAATCTGTTGAGACGACACCGTATGAATTATGGTTTGGGAAGAAACCTAAGCTGTCATTTCTAAAAGTTTGGGGATGCGATGCTTATGTCAAGAAACTTCAACCTGAAAAGCTCGAACCCAAGTCGGAAAAATGCGTCTTCATAGGATAGCCTAAAGAAACTGTTGGGTATACCTTCTACCTCAGATCCGAGGGCAAGATCTTTGTTGCCAATGGATTCTTTCTAGAGAAGGAGTTTCTCTCGAAAGAAGTAAGTGGGAGGAAAGTAGAACTTGATGAAGTATTACCTCTTGAACCGGAAAATGGCGCAACTCAAGAAAATGAGGTGCCTACACCGACTAGAGAGGAATTTATTGATGATGATCAAGATACTTCTGATCAAGCTCCTACTGAAATTCGAAGGTCCACAAGGACACGTTCCGCACCAGAGTGGTACGGCAACCCTGTCTTGGAAATCATGTTATTAGACAACGGCGAACCTTCGAACTATGAAGAAGCGATGGCGGGCCCGGATTCCGACAAATGGCTAGAAGCCATGAAATCCGAGATAGGATCCATGTATGAAAACGAAGTATGGACTTTGACTGACTTGCCCGTTGAACGGCGAGCCATAGAAAATAAATGGATCTTTAAGAAGAAGACAGACGCGGATGGTAATGTGACCATCTATAAAGCTCGGCTTGTCGCTAAGGGTTATCGACAAGTTCAAGGGGTTGACTACGATGAGACTTTCTCACTGGTAGCGAAGCTGAAGTCCGTCCGAATCATGTTAGCAATGGCCGCATTCTACGATTATGAAATATGGCAAATGGACGTCAAAACGGCATTCCTTAATGGTTTCCTTAAGGAAGAATTGTATATGATATAGCCGGAAGGTTTTGTCGATCCTAAGAATGCTGACAAGGTGTGCAAGCTCCAATGCTCGATTTATGGGCTGGTGCAAGCATCTCGGAGTTGGAACATTCGCTTTGATGAGATGATCAAAGCGTTTGGGTTCACACAGACTTATGGAGAAGCCTGCGTTTACAAGAAAGTGAGTGGAAGCTATGTAGCATTTCTCATATTATACGTAGATGACATACTTTTGATGGGAAATGATATAGAACTCTTGGACAACATCAAGGCCTACTTGAATAAGAGTTTTTCAATGAAGGACCTTGGAGAAGCTGCTTATATATTAGGCATCAAGATCTATAGAGATAGATCAAGACACCTCATAGGTCTTTCACAAAGCACATACCTTGATAAGATATTGAAGAAGTTCAATATGGATCAATCTAAGAAGGGGTTCTTGCCTGTGTTACAAGGTATGAAATTGAGCTCAGCTCAATGTCCGACCACGGCAGAAGATATAGAAGAGATGAGTGTCATCCCCTATGCCTCAGCCATAGGTTCTATTATGTATGCCATGCTGTGTACCAGACCTGATGTAAACCTTGCCGTAAGTTTGGTAGGAAGGTACCAAAGTAATCCCGGCAAGGAACACTGGACAACGGTCAAGAATATCCTGAAGTACTTGAAAAGGACTAAGGAAATGTTTCTCGTTTATGGAGGTGACGAAGAGCTCGTCGTAAAGGGTTATGTCGACGCTAGCTTCGACACAGATCTGGATGACTCTAAGTCACAGACCGGATACGTGTATATTTTGAATGGTGGGGCAGTAAGCTGGTGCAGTTGCAAGCAGAGCGTCGTGGCGGGATCTACATGTGAAGCGGAGTACATGGCAGCCTCGGAGGCAGCACATGAAGCAATTTGGGTGAAGGAGTTCATCACCGACCTCGGAGTCATACCCAATGCGCCGGGGCCGATCAAGCTCTTCTGTGACAACACTGGAGCTATTGCACTTGCCAAGGAGCCCAGGTTTCACAAGAAGACAAGGCACATCAAGCGTCGCTTCAACTCCATTCGTGAAAATGTTCAAGATGGAGACATAGATATTTGTAAAGTACATACGGACCTGAATGTAGCAGATCCGTTGACTAAACCTCTCCCTAGGGCAAAACATGATCAACACCAGAATTCCATGGGTGTTCGATTCATCACAATGTAACTAGATTATTGACTCTAGTGCAAGTGGGAGACTGTTGGAAATATGCCCTAGAGGCAATAATAAAAGCATTATTATTATATTTCCTTGTTCATGATAATTGTCTTTATTCATGCTATAATTGTGTTATCCGGAAATCGTAATACATGTGTGAATAACAGACACCAACATGTCCCTAGTAAGCCTCTAGTTGACTAGCTCGTTGATCGACAGATAGTCATGGTTTCCTGACTATGGACATTGGATGTCATTGATAACGAGATCACATCATTAGGAGAATGATGTGATGGACAAGACCCAATCCTAAACATAGCATAAAGATCGTATAGTTCGTCTGCTAGAGTTTTTCCAATGTCAAGTGTCTTTTCCTTAGACCATGAGATCGTGTAACTCCCGGATACCGTAGGAGTGCTTTGGGTATACCAAACGTCACAACATAACTGGGTGACTATAAAGGTATACTATGGGTATCTCCAAAAGTGTCTGTTGGGTTGACACGGATCAAGACTGGGATTTATCACTCCGTATGACGGACAGGTATCACTGGGCCCACTCGGTAATGCGTCATCATAATGAGCTCAAAGTGACCAAGTGTCTGGTCACGGGATCATGCATTACGGTACGAGTAAAGTGACTTGCCGGTAACGAGATTGAACGAGGTATTGGGATACCGATGATCGAATCTCAGGCAAGTAACATACCGATTGACAAAGGGAATTGTATACGGGGTTGCTTGAATCCTCGACATCGTGGTTCATCCGATGAGATCATCGTGGAGTATGTGGGAGCCAACATGGGTATCCAGATCCCGCTGTTGGTTATTGACCGGAGAGTCGTCTCGGTCATGTCTACATGTCTCCCGAAATCGTAGGGTCTACACACTTAAGGTCCGGTGACGCTAGGGTTGTAGGTGCCTTGGGGGGAGGGAAACCTCCCTTGGCCGCCCCCCCCTTAGGAGATTGGATCTCCTAGGGCCAGCGCCCCCCTTGGCCCTCCTATATATAGTGGGGGAGATGGAGGACTTCATACCTTTGCCTTTGGTTGCCTCCTTCTCCCTCTCCAACACCTCCTCCTCCTCCATAGTGCTTGGCGAAGCCCTGACGGAGTACTGTAGCTCCATCACCACCACGCCGTCGTGCTGCTGCTGGAGCCATCTTCCTCAACCTCTCCTCTCCCCTTGCTGGATCAAGAAGGAGGAGACGTCATCCGCTCCGTACGTGTGTTGAACACGGAGGTGCCATCTGTTCGGCGCTTGGTCATCGGTGATTTGGATCACGTCGTGTACGACTACCTCATCCACGTTCTTTGAACGCTTCCGCTCGCGATCTACAAAGGTATGTAGATGCATCCGATCACTCGTTGCTAGATGAAATCATAGATGGATCTTGGTGAAACCGTAGGAAAAATTTTGTTTTCTGCAACGTTCCCCAACAGGACTCACTTATCTTCCAAGCCTTCCGCTGTTATCGTTATTAGATGGCCTTAAGCCATATTTATTGTAATAAGTTCTCTTTTGAGACACTCGATGTAATAAGTGTGTGATTGCTACTCTGTTATAAATCCTTCAAGTACCATGTGGTGTCAGCATTACTGATCCAGGGATGACACCTGAGCACAGAGATTGGACCGTTTGAGGTCTGGTCGCTACATTTCCCTCAAGTGGATGACCTAAGGTTTATCAATCCATGGGAGGCGTAGGATGAAGATGGTCTCTCTCAAGCAACCCTGCAACCAAATAACAAAGAGTCTCTTGTGTCCCCAACACACCCAATACAATGGTAAATTGTATAGGTGCACTAGTTTGGCGAAGAGATGGTGATACAAGTGCAATATGGATGGTAGATAAAGGTATTTGTAATCTGAAATTATAAAAACAGCAATGTAACAAATGATAAAAGTGAGCGTAAACGGTATTGCAATGATAGGAAATAAGGCCTAGAGTTCATACTTTCGCTAGTGCAAGTTCCCTCAACAATACTAACATAATTGGATCACATAACTATCCCTCAACATGCAACAAAGAGTCACTCCAAATTCACTAATAGCGGAGAACGAACGAAGAGATTATGGTAGGGTACAAAACCACCTCAAAGTTAATCTTTCCAATCAATCCGTTGGGCTATTCCTATAAGTGTCACAAACAACCCTAGAGTTCGTACTAGAATAACACCTTAAGACACAAATCAACCGAACCCCTAATGTCACCTAGATACTCCAATGTCACCTCAAGTATCCATGGGTATGATTAGACGATATGCATCACACAATCTCAAATTCATCTATTCAACCAACACATAGAACCTCAAAGAGTGCCCCAAAGTTTCTACCGGAGAATCACGACAAAAACGTGTGCCAACCCCTATGCATAGGTTCATGGGTGGAACCCGCAAGTTGATCACCAAAACATACATCAAGTGAATAACGTGATATCCCATTGTCACCACAGATATCCACGGCAAGACATACATCAAGTGTTCTCAAATCTTTAAAGACTCAATCCAATAAGATTACTTCAAAGGGGAAACTCAATTCATTACAAGAGAGTAGAGGGGGAGGAGAAACATAAGATCCAACTATAATAGCAAAGCTCGCGATACATCAAGATCGTGCCAAATCAAGAACACGAGAGAGAGAGAGATCAAACACATAGCTACTGGTACATACCCTCAGCCCCGAGGGAGAACTACTCCCTCCTTGTCATGGAGAGCACCGGGATGATGAAGATGGCCACCGAAGAAGGATTCCCCCTCCGGCAGGGTGCCAGAACGGGTCTAGATTGGTTTTCGGTGGCTACGGAGGCTTCTGGCGGCGGAACACCCGATCTATTGTGCTCTCGGATGTTTTTAGGGTATATGGAGATATATAGGCGGAAGAAGTAAGTCAGGGGGGCCACGAGGGGCTCACGAGGGTGGAGGGCGCGCCCAGGGAGGGGGGGGGGGGGGGTGGGCGCGCCCCCTGCCTCGTGACCTCCTCGCAGATCCCCCGACGTGCACTCCAAGTCTTCTGGGCTTCTTTCCTTCCAAAAATGAGTTCCGTGAAGTTTCAGGTCAATTGGACTCCGTTTGATTTTCCTTTTCTTCGAAACCCTAAAACAGGGTAAAAACAGAAACTAGCATTGGGCTCTGGGTTAATAGGTTAGTCCCAAAAATGATATAAAAGTGTAGAATAAAGCCCATAAACATTCAAAACAGTAGATAATATAGCATGGACCAATCAAAAATTATAGATACGCTGGAGACATATCAGCATCCCCAAGCTTAATTCCTGCTCGTCCTCGAGTAGGTAAATGATAAAAGAAAGAATTTTTGATGTGGAATGCTAGTTGGCATAATTTCAATGTAATTCTTCTTAATTGTGGTATGAATATTCAGATCCAAAAGATTCAAGACAAAAGTTCATATTGACATAAAAATAATAATACTTCAAGCATACTAACTAAGCAATTATGTCTTCTCAAAATAACATGGGCAAAGAAAGTTCATCCCTACAAAATCGTATAGTTTAGTCATGTTTCATTTTCGTCAGACAAGAATGCTCTCATCATGCACAACCTGATGACAAGCCAAGCAATTGTTTCATACTTTAGTAATCTCAAACTCATAAACTTTCACGCAATACATGAGCGCAAGCCATGGATATAGCACTATGGGTGGAATAGAATATAATGAGGGGGGTTATGTGGAGAAGACAAAAAGGAGAAAGTCTCACATTAACGAGGCTAATCAATGGGCTATGGAGATGCCCACCGATTGATGTTAATGCAAGCAGTAGGGATTGCCATGCAACGGATGCACTAGAGCTATAAATGTATGAAAGCTCAACAAAAGAAACTAGTGGGTGTGCATCCAACTTGCTTGCTCACAAAGACCTAGGGCATTTTGAGGAAGCCCATCATTGGAATATACAAGCCAAGTTCTATAATGAAATATTCCCACTAATATATGAAAGTGATAACATGAGACTCTCTATCATGAAGATCATGGTGCTACTTTGAAGCACAAGTGTGGTAAAAGGATAGTAGCATTGCCCCTTTTTATTTTCTTCTTCTTTTTTGGGCCTTCTTTTTTCTTTGGCCTTTCTCTTTTTCTTTGGGACAATGCTCTATTGAATGATGATCATCACACTTCTATTTATTTACAACTCAATGATTACAACTCGATACTAGAACAAAGTATGACTCTATATGAATGCCTCCGGCGGTGTACCGGGATATGCAATGAATCAAGAGTGACATGTATGAAAGAATTATGAATGGTGGCTTTGCCACAAATACTATGTCAATTACATGATCATGCTAAGAAATATGACAATGATGAATGTGTCATGATGAACGGAATGATGGAAAGTTGCATGGCAATATATCTCGGAATGGCTATGGAAATGCCATAATAGGTAGGTATGGTGGCTGTTTTGAGGAAGATATAAGGAGGTTTATGTGTGACAGAGCGTATTGTATCACGGGGTTTGGATGTACCGGTGAAGTTTGCACCAACTCTCAATGCGAGAAAGGGCAATGCACGGTACCGAAGAGGCTAGCAAGGATGGAAGGGTGAGAGTGCGTATAATCCATGGACTCAACATTAGTCATAAAGAACTCACATACTTATTGCAAAAATCTACAAGTCATCAAAAACCTCGGTACTACGCGCATGCTCCTAGGGGGATAGATTGGTAGGAAAAGACCATCGCTCGTCCCCGACCGCCACTCATAAGGAGGACAATCAAATAGCACCTCATGTTTCAAATTTGTTACATAACGTTTACCATACGTGCATGCTACGGGGCTTGCACACTTCAACACAAGCATTTCTCAAATTCACAACTACTCAACTAGCACGAATTTGATATTATTACCTCCATATCTCAAAACAATCATCAAGCATCAAACTTCTCTTAGTATTCAAAATAGTCATAAGAGAATTTTATTATTAATCTTGTATACCTAGCATATTAGGATTTTAAGCAAATTACCATGCTATTTAAGACTCTCAAAATAATATAAGTGAAGCATGAGAGTTCATCTATTTCTATAAAATAAAACAACCACCATGCTCTAAAAAGATATAAGTGAAGCACTAGAGCAAACGACAAACTACTCCGAAAGATATAAGTGAAGATCAATGAGTAGTCGAATAATTATGCAACTATGTGAAGACTCTACAACATTTAAGAATTTCAGACCTTGGTATTTTATTCAAACAGCAAGCAAAACTAAATAAAATAAAATGACGCTCCAAGCAAAACACATATCATGTGGCGAATAAAAATATAGCTCCAAGTAAAGTTACTGATGAACGAAGACGAAAGAGGGGATGCCTTCCGGGGCATCCCCAAGCTTAGGCTCTTGGATATCCTTGAATATTACCTTGGGGTGCCTTGGTCATCCCCAATCTTAGGCTCTTTCCACTCCTTATTCCATAGTCCATCGAATCTTTACCCAAAACTTGAAAACTTCACAACACAAAACTTAAAGTAGAAAACTCGTAAGCTCCGTTAGTATAAGAAAATAAAACACCACTTCAAGGTACTGTAATGAACTCATTATTTATTTATATTGGTGTTAAACCTACTGTATTCCAACTTCTCTATGGTTTATAAACTATTTTACTAGCCATAGATTCATCGAAATAAGCAAACAACACACGAAAAACAGAATCTGTTAAAAACAGAACAATCTGTAATAATCTGGATCAAACGTATACTTCGGGAACTCATAAAATTCTCAAATAAATTGATGGACCTGAGGAATTTATCTATTAATCGTCTGCAAAAATAATTAACTAAATAGCACTCTCCAAATAAAATGTCAGCAATTCTCGTGAGCGCTAAAGTTTCTGTTTTTTACAGCATGATCAACAAGACTTTCCCCAAGTCTTCCCAACGGTTCTACTTGGCACAAACACTAATTAAAAGCACAAAACCACATCTAAACATAGGCTAGATGAATTATTTATTACTAAACAGGAGAAAAAAAGCAAGGAACAAAAATAAAGTTGGGTTGCCTCCCAACAAGCGCTATCGTTTAACGCCCCTAGCGAGGCATGATAATGACAATGATGCTCACATAAAGGATAAGAATTGAAACATAAAGAGAGCATCATGAATAATATGACTAGCAAATTTAAGTCTAACCCACTTCCTATGCATAGGGATTTTGTGAGAAAACAACTTGTGGGAACAAGAATCAACTTGCATAGGAAGGTAAAACAAGCATAACTTCAAAATTTTAAGCACATAGAGAGGAAACTTGATATTATTGCTATTCCAACAAGCATATATTCCTCCCTCATAATAATTTTCAGTAGAATCATGAATGAATTCAACAATATAACCAGCACCTAAAGCATTCTTTTCATGATATACAAGCATAGAAATTTTATTACTCTCCACACAAGCAAAATTCTTCTCATTAATAGTAGTGGGAGCAAACTCAACAAAGTAACTATCATGGGATTGAAAATTGAAATCAAGATGACAAGTTTCATTGTTATTATTATTCTTTAAATCATACGTGTCATCACAATAATCATCATAGATAGGAGGCATGCTTTCATCATAGTAAATTTGCTCATCAAAGCTAGGGGGACAAAAAATATCATCTTCATCAAACATATCTTCCCCAAGCTTGTGGCTTTGCATATCATTAGCATCATGGATATTCAAGGAATTCATACTAACAACATTGCAATCATGCTCATCATTTGTGCCAAACATTTTATAGATTTCTTCTTCTAGCACTTGAGAACAATTATCCTTTCCATCATACTCACGAAAGATATTAAAAAGGTGAAGCGTATGAGACAAACTTAATTCCATTTTTTGTAAATTTCTTTTATAAACTAAACTAGTGATAAAAAAAAGAAACTGAAAGACTCGATTGCAAGATCTAAAGATATACCTTCAAGCACTCACCTCCCCGGCAACGGCGCCAGAAAAGAGCTTGATGTCTACTACACAACCTTCTTGTTGTAGACGTTGTTGGGCCTCCAAGTGCAGAGGTTTGTAGGACAGTAGCAAATTTCCCTCAAGTGGATGACCTAAGGTTTATCAATCCGTGGGAGGCGTCGGATGAAGATGGTCTCTCTCAAGCAACCCTGCAACCAAATAACAAAGAGTCTCTTGTGTCCCCAACACACCCAATACAATGGTAAATTGTATAGGTGCACTAGTTCGGTGAAGAGATGGTGATACAAGTGCAATATGGATGGTAGATAAAGGTATTTGTAATCTGAAATTATAAAAACAGCAAGGTAACGAATGATAAAAGTGAGCGTAAACGGTATTGCAATGATAGGAAATAAGGCCTAGGGTTCATACTTTCGCTAGTGCAAGTTCCCTCAACAATACTAACATAATTGGATCACATAACTATCCCTCAACATGCAACAAAGAGTCACTCCAAAGTCACTAATAGCGGAGAACGAACGAAGAGATTATGGTAGGGTACGAAACCACCTCAAAGTTATTCTTTCCAATCAATCCGTTGGGCTATTCCTATAAGTGTCACAAACAGCCCTAGAGTTCGTACTAGAATAACACCTTAAGAAACAAATCAACCAAAACCCTAATGTCACCTAGATACTCCAATGTCACCTCAAGTATCCATGGGTATGATTATATGATATGCATCACACAATCTCAGATTCATCTATTCAACCGACACATAGAACCTCAAAGAGTACCCCAAAGTTTCTACCGGAGAATCACGACGAAAACGTGTGCCAACCCCTATGCATAGATTCATGGGCGGAACCCGCAAGTTGATCACCAGAACATACATCAAGTGAATCACGTGATATCCCATTGTCACCACAGATATCCACGACAAGACATACATCAAGTGTTCGCAAATCTTTAAAGACTCAATCTGATAAAATTACTTCAAAGGGGAAACTCAGTTCATTACAAGAGAGTATAGGGGGAGGAGAAACATAAGATCCAACTATAATAGCAAAGCTCGCGATACATCAAGATCGTGCCAAATCAAGAACACGAGAGAGAGAGAGAGATCAAACACATAGCTACTGGTACATACCCTCAGCCCCGAGGGAGAACTACTCCCTCCTCGTCATGGAAAGCACCAGGATGATGAAGATGGCCACCGGAGAAGGACTCCCCCTCCGGCAGGGTGCCGGAACGGGTCTAGATTGGTTTTCGGTGGCTACGGAGGCTTATGGCGGCGGAACTCCCGATCTATTGTGCTCTCGGATGTTTTTAGGGTATATGGAGATATATAGGCGGAAGAAGTACGTCAGTGGGGGCACGAGGGGCTCACGAGGGTGGAGGGCGCGCCCAGGGGGGTGGGCGCCCCCTGCCTCGTGACCTCCTCGCAGATCCCCCGACGTGCACTCCAAGTCTTCTGGGCTTCTTTCCTTCCAAAAATGAGTTCCGTGAAGTTTAAGGTCAATTGGACTCCATTTGATTTTCCTTTTTTTCGAAACCCTAAAACAGGGTAAAAACAGAAACTGGCACTGGGCTCTGGGTTAATAGGTTAGTCCCAAAAATGATATAAAAGTTTATAATAAAGCCCATAAACATTCAAAATAGTAGATAATATAGCATGGAGCAATCAAAAATTATAGATACGTTGGAGACATATCAGGCCCGCGCGCTTCCCGCTTCGGGTGCGCTCGCGCGCCTGCTCCTACCTCTCTCGGGCGAGTGGGGCTGCTTCTGGCCCCGCGGGGCCGCTGCCGCTCCTAGTACTCCTGGCCCCGCGCGACCGCTGCTGCCCCTCGTCTTGTGTTGCTGCCGCTCCTACTCCGGGCCGGCTACTTCTGGCCTCGCGCGCTTAGGCCGAGCGCTTGATCTGGATCGATCCAGATCGGCCCTCTGCTTCTGTTGACTTAAAAAAAAAGCAACTGCAGCAGAGTGACTTCCTCATGTCCTTGTCGGGTTATGTCGCGGTCCCTCGGTGCTCGGTGATCTTTGATAGCACCAACTATGCTAAGTTTGTGGGCTTCATGCGCATCCATATGCGTGGACTCCTTCTATGGGGTGTTCTCTCTGGCGATGTCCCTTGTCCGCCATACCCAGTTGCGCCAGTGGCCCCAATCCCACCAGTGCCGCCGGTCCTTGCTGCTGATGCTTCTCAGGCTGACCGGGATGCCGCCAAGGCTCTAGGTGATGTTGCGGTTGATGCTTATGATCAGCAGGTCTTAGCTTATTCCGATGCCCTTTCTGTTTACCGTGATGATCTGTCTGCTTACACTCAGTGGTGCAATGATGATGCTCGAGCTGCTGCTGTTCTCACTGCGAGTGTCCTCCCTCAGTTTGCTTCGGAGTTCATGGGACTTGGCACCGTTGTAGCGATGTGGTATTATCTTTGCCAGCGCTATCAGCCCTCCGGTGATGCTCTCTACCTATTTGTGGTGCACCAGGAGCACGCCCTCCAGCAAGGTGATTCTTCTGTTGATGAGTTCTATTCACAGTGCTCTGCCATCTGGCGCCAGCTTGACTCTCTTCGGACAGTTGTTTGTGGAACCTGTTATTGCTGTCAGACTACTCAGTCTGATCTGGAGTTTCAGCGGGTCCATGAGTTCTTATCTCGTCTCCGGTCTGAGTTTGAGCCTCGACGTGCTCACTTGCTGGCTCGTGGTCGTGTTCCTATCTCGGAGATACTTGCTAAGCTTCATGCTGAGGAGACCCTCCTTCGCTCAGCTGGGTTGCTTCTGGTTCCGTCAGTATTGGCCGCTCGGGCTCCTATGTCGTCTGCTCGCCTCACCGCTCCGCCGCTCCTACCTACTCCTCCAGGGGGGGTGAGCCGTCCTCCTTATGCTAAGAAGGGCACGTCGTGCCATGACACCGTCTGTGGTTACTGCTCCCGGTCAGGTCACCCAGAGTCTGATTGTCGCCAGAAGAAGCGAGACCAGAGGCGCTCCTCCTCCAGCGGGACTCCTTTGTCTTCCTCGACTCCGTCACTCACTGACTAGAACATTTTCACCTCAAGCGTCTACTTGCTTCCTCAGGCTCCTCGTCGATTGGTTCCGCTGCTGCTGTGACGACATCCCCTTCTTCACCGCCACCGACATCTACACAGCCAGGTACATCCTCGTGGGTTCTGGATTCTGGAGCCTCCTTTCATATGTCTTCTGATTCTTCCGCACTGTCTTCTCTCCGACCTCTTGAGTTGCCTGTTAATGTTCTTACTGCCGATGGCATACCTCTTCCTATTGCTAGTCGTGGTATTCTTTCCACTCCATCTTTTTCTGTTCTGAGTGTTTCACATGTTCCTCGCCTTACCATGAATCTTTTTTCCGCTGCCCAACTTACTAATTCTGGTTTTCGTGTCATTCTTGATACCGACTCTTGCTCCATTCAGGATCATCGCACCAAGGCTTTTGTTGGTGCTGGCCCCCGGCGCCGCGAGTCAGAGGGCCTTTGGGAGGTTGACTGGCTTTGTGTTCCTTTCGCTGCCACCACTTCTGCCAGCTCTCATGCTCTTGCTACCTCTTCGTCTGTGTCCTTTCAGCAGTGGCATCATCGCCTTGGTCACATCTGTGGCTCTCACTTGTCTTCTTTAATTCGTCAGGGCCTCTTAGGGTCTGTATCTGGGGATGTATCCTTACATTGTAATGGTTGCAAACTTGGCAAACAGAATCAGTTACCTTATCCTACTAGTGAGTCTGTATCTCAGCATCCTTTTGACTTAGGTCATTCTGATGTCTGGGGACCTGCTCCCTTTGATTTGAAAGGTGGTCATCACTACTATGTTTTGTTTATTGATTATTTCTCTCACTATACTTGGCTCTACTTCATGAAATCTCGTAGCGATGTTCTCCCTATATACAAACGTTTTGCTGCCATGGTTCATACCCAGTTTTCCACCCCATTCGTACTTTTTGTGCTGACTCCGCTGGAGAGTATATCTCTCAGCTGTTGCGTGGTTTTCTCGCGGAACAGGGTACTCTTGCCCAGTTCTCATGTCCTGGTGCCCATGCTCATAATGGCGTTGCCGAACGTAAGCATCGTCATTTGCTTGAGACAGCTCATGCGCTGATGATTGCTGCTTCCCTTCCACCCCATTTTTGGGTTGAGACTGTTTCCGCATCCACCTATCTCATCAACATTCAGCCATCGACTGCTCTGCAGGGTGGTATTCCTATGGAGTGTCTCACTGGTCACTCTCCTGACTACTCAGCTCTTCGTATGTTTGGATGTGTGTGCTATATTCTTCTTGCCCCCCAAGAACGCACCAAACCGACTGCTCAGTCGGTTGAGTGTGGTTTCCTTGGCTACAGTGATGAGCACAAGGGCTATCGATGTTGGGATCCCGTGGGTCGTCGCTTGCGCATCTTGCATGATGTGACTTTTGACGAGTCTCGTTCTTACTACCCATGTCCTTCTTCCTTGAGTTTCTCTGTGGACGATATTTCTTTCCTTCTTCTTCCCGATACACCCTCTATGTGCCTCCTGTGTCACCTCTTCCTCCGGCACCTCTCATTCCTTCTCATTCACCACCGACCCCATCTTCTCCTTCCTCCTCTACCTCTCCACCATCATCTCTAGTCTGTCCTCCTCTCTCACTGTTCCCTCTCCACTATACTCGTCGCCCTTGTACTGAGGATGTCTCCCCTGACGCGCCTTCCACCTCTGGTGCACCTCCCTTCACACCTCCCCCGGTTCATAACCTCCATGCTCGGTACGGTCTCTCTGTTATTGCCGAGCCCACTTCCTATCGGACTGCCATGACTGATCCTGAATGGCAGCTTGCGATGGCTGAAGAGCTTGCTGCCCTTGAGCGCTCTGGCACATGGGATCTAGTTTCCCTCCCTTCCGGTGTTCGTCTCATCACCTGCAAGTGGGTCTATAAGGTTAAGACTCGCTCTGATGGTTCTCTTGAGCGCTACAAAGCGCGTCTTGTGGCTTGTGGTTTTCAGCAGGAGCAGGGACGCGATTATGATGAGACATTCACTCCTGTTACCCACATGACCACCGTTCGCACTCTTCTTGCTGTGGCTTCTGTTCGTCATTGGTCTATCTCTCAACTTGATGTTTAGAACACCTTTCTCAATGGTGAGTTGCGTGAGGAGGTCTATATGCATCCACCACCGGGGTACTATACTCCTGATGGTATGGTCTGTAGACTTCGTCGCTCCCTTTATGGTCTTAAACAGGCCCCTCACGCCTGGTTTGAGCGCTTCGCCTCTGTGGTGACTGCCGATGGTTTCTTGCCCAGTGATCATGATCCCGCATTGTTTGTTCACACGTCTCCTCGTGGTCGGACCCTTCTCCTCCTCTATGTTGATGACATGATCATCACTGGTGACGACTCTGACTACATTGTCTTTGTTAAGGCGCACCTTTGCGACCAGTTCCTCATGACTGATCTTGGTCCACTTTGCTATTTTCTTGGGATTGAGATCTCCTCGACCTCTGATGGCTTCTACACCTCCCAAGAAAAATATATTCAGGATCTTCTTGCTCGCGCTGCTCTTGGTGATGAGCGCACATTTGTGACTCCTATGGAGCTTAATGTTCAGCTTCGTGCCTCTGATGGTGACCCTCTTCCTAATCCCACTCGTTATCGTCACGTTGTTGGCAGTCTTGTCTATCTTGCTGTTACGCATCCTGACATCTCCTATCCTGTCCACATTCTGAGTTAGTTTGTTTCAGCCCCCACCTCTGTTCACTATAGGCATCTCCTCTGTGTTCTATGATATCTTCGTGGCACGATCTCTCAGCATCTTTTCTTTCCCCGCTCCAGCTCTCTTGAGCTCCAGGCCTACTCTGATGCTACATGGGCTAGTGATCCCTCTGATCGACGCTCGCTGTCTGCTAATTGTGTCTTTCTCGGTGGCTCTCTTATTGCCTGGCAGACAAAGAAACAGACTGTAGTTTCTTGCTCGAGTCAGAGGCTAAGTTGCGAGCGATGGCTATGTTGATGGCTGAGGTGATCTGGTTACGGTGGTTACTTGAGGATTTTGGTGTGTCTGCTACTACCTCGACTCCCTTACTGTCAGACAGTATCGGTGCTATCAGTATTGCGCATGACCCTGTGAAGCATGAGCTCACCAAGCACATCGGTGTGGATGCCCACTTTGTGCGTGCTGCTGTGCAGGATCAGACTCTCGCTCTTCACTACGTGTCCTCTAAGTTACAGTTGGCGTACTTCTTCACGAAGGCACAGACTCGAGCGCAGCATGGCTTTTTCCTCTCCAAACTCAGTGTTGTTGATCTACCATGAGTTTGAGGGGGGGTGTTAGATGTGTATAGTCCCTGTTAGGTATATCCCCATTGTATAAGGGTTTTTTTGCACTTTGCCACACATGTATATGTAATGGCCTTTGGCCCTCAGTGAATGTTAGTTGCTGATTATCCAACAATAACTACCTCTTGAATTAACTGACATGTCCGCCTTGTAGTCTCGAACACCTGTATCTAGAGGACGATCATTCATGTAGACAGAAAAATAGTGATTTATTCCAATGAAATCTAGGGAACCCTTGATAAGTTCAGACTGAACTTTTGTGAAGGGTGGAAGGCGAGAACCGACATTCTTCTTCATTACTTGTGGATAGTCCCCAAACACCAATGACCCTAATATCCTGCCAATACGACACTTACGATCTCAACATTACTTGTGGTCAAATGCTTCTAGATAAAAATGCCAGCACTTATAGATCGGATTAGTGACAAAAATGTAAGTGAGAAAAACATACTAGCCGTACAAGAAATCTTTACATCTCTGAGTTGCTTCTAGATCCACCGTCGCATTTGTCAGTGGATAATTCCAGTAGGAGTAGATATTTATTCCCACAATTCCTTTTTTGCTTGTGCTGCATCCAAAAGGTTACTTTTTTTATGAGCCTACACCTCTGAAAATTTTGCATCACAATGGGAAGAAACGGAGAATAGAATACATATTTTAGGGAAAAGGAGCAGGAGCAGTGCCCACTCCATTAGCGAAATAAGAGTCTATATACACCCCTATTTTGAACATAACAAGGCCAGAACCTAAGAAATATGAACCAACTGTTCTTCCATGATATACTATTATCAAAGAGGAATTGAGATATAGTTAATGTGTATATGACTGAAAATGGTGCCTCCACTCTTGAGCAAAGCTAAGATTTCTTAGTGTCGCACTTTTCGAAAAAAACTAAGTAGCACCAAAAACATTTTTGAGTAAAAAGGTCATTCACTCACTTGATACTTTTCTCTGTACAGACTGAAAACTGATGCATGCGCCACAAGGGCATTCTTAGCGGCTATGTATGGTTCGATGCTAGAGTCCCCAGTGGTGCACTTTGTTACTCCAAATGGATCTAAGCAACAGCCAGGAGGGAATAGAGCACTATCATAAGAGCTGAGGGAGTCCTGGATTAGGGGGTCTCCGGACAGCCGGACTATATCCTTTGGCCGGACTATTAGACTATGACGATACAAGATTGAAGACTTCGTCTCGTGTCCGGATGGGACTCTACTTGGTGTGGAAGGCAAGCTAGGCAATACGGATATGGATACCTCCTCCTTTGTAACCGACCTTGTGTAACCCTAACCCTCTCCGGTGTCTATATAAACCAAAGGGTTTTAGTCCGTAGGACAACAATCACAACATACAATCATACCATAGGCTAGCTTCTAGGGTTTAGCCTCTCTGATCTCGTGGTAGATCTACTCTTGTACTACCCATATCATCAATATTAATCAAGCAGGACGTACGGTTTTACCTCCATCAAGAGGGCCCGAACCTGGGTAAAACATCGTGTCCCCTGCCTCCTGTTACCATCCAGCCTAGACGCACAGTTCGGGACCCCCTACCCGAGATCCGCTGGTTTTGACACCGACATTGGTGCTTTCATTGAGAGTTCCTCTGTGTCGTCGCCGTTAGGCTTGATGGCTCCTACTATCATTGATAGCGATGCGGTCCAGGGCGGGACTTTTCTCCCCGGACAGATCTTCGTATTTGGCGGCTTTGCACCGCAGGCTAATTCACTTGGCCATCTGGAGCAGATTGAAAGCTATGCCCCTGGCCATCAGGTCAGATTTGGAAGTTTGAACTACACGACCGACATCCGCGGAGACTTGATCTTCGACGGATTCGAGCCACAGCCGGGTGCGCCGCACTGTCACGACGGGTATGACCTAGCTCTACCGCCGAACAGTACCCCAGAGGCCGCACCCGCGTCAGCTCCGACCCTTAGCTCGGAGCCAACTGTGCCAATCGAGGACGGGTGGCTAGACACCGCCTCAGGGGTTGCAGTCTCAACGGCGATCGAGCCGAACACCAGCCTAATCCTCTGCGAAGCCCGTGACTCCAAGGTGCTGGACTCTTTTCTGGACTCCGAACCGTTCGCGCCCCTACCAATCGAATCCGATTGGGCACCGATCATGGAATTCACCGCCGCGGATATCTTTTAGCACTCGCCCTTCGCGACATTCTGAATTCACTAAGGTCTCGCTCTTTGTCAGGAGAGCCCTGGTCGGACTATGTCCAACAGGATCGGGATGCGGATGACGAAGAAATTCGACGCCCACCCACCACCCACTTAATAGCCACTGTCGATGACTCAACCGACATGCTCGACTTTGACTCCGAAGACATCGACGGTATGGGCGACGATGCGGGAGGCGAAGAGGAACCACCGCCCACAGGGCGCTGGACGTCCACCTCATCATATGACATATACATGGTGGACACACCAAAAGAAGACGACGACAAGGAACAGAAGGATGCAACGAAGGCTTCTTCCCTCGAGAAGCAGTCAAAGCGGCGGCGTAAGCGCCGCCCCAAATCCCGCCTCGGCAGAAATAACGATCATACAGACCCAGCGTTGGAGCAGGGCGAACCACCGCCGGACCACGGCAATACTTAGAATCAAACTGAACAAACCAATTCTGTCAAAGATAATAGTCCGGACGACATAACGCCGGACAGGCACCCGGAGCAGCAGAATGCCCGTCAAAGGCTTGTTGCCATCGCGAGGAGTCTGAAAAAGCAGAAGCAAAGGCTCAAGGCTGCGCAGGTCACACTCCAAATTAGATGGAGTAAAGTACTCAACACAGCAGTGAGGTATGGCAGCAATCGCCCCACCAAGAGCTACCCAAAGCGGAAGTTGCTACCTGAATTCGATGAGGAGGCCTTAGACCCCCCACAACCAAAAATTAAAACAGCCATTTGGCCGGATAGACGACCTCACGGCCAACATAAAGCGGCAAGCAACGCCGCACATAAGCCAATACGCGGTCTACGCGAGGGCTCGCATCAAAAGGACGGCGAAACCAGATCCATCTATGGACCACGCAAGCGTGCTCCAGCATACGATGGAACACAACAAACATCCGAGCAACGCGGTACACCCAGATATAGGGGTGCCGCACACCCCCTATGTTTCACCGATGAGGTGCTGGACCATGAATTTCCAGAGGGATTCAAACCCATAAACATAGAGGCATACGATGGAACAACAGACCCTGGGGTCTGGATTGAGGAGTATATCCTCCATATCCACATGGCTCGGGGAGATGATCTCCACGCCATTAAGTATTTACCCCTCAAACTCAAAGGGCCAGCTCGGCACTGGCTTAAGAGCCTCCCCAAAAGCTCCATTGGAAGTTGGGAAGATCTCGAAGACGCCCTTCGGTCAAATTTTTGAGGGACTTATGTCCGACCTCCGGACGCGGATGATTTGAGTCATATAACTCAACAGCCCGGAGAGTCAACCCGAAAGCTTTGGAACAGGTTTCTTACTAAAAAGAACCAAATTGTCGACTGTCCGGACGCCGAAGCCTTGGCAGCTTTTAAGCATAGTGTCCGTGACGAATGGCTTGCCAGACACCTCGGCCAAGAAAAGCCGAGAACAATGGCGGCATTAACAATCCGCGAAATGGGGATAGCAGTCTAAACCTGATATACCAGGATACAATCCGCGAAATGGGGATAGACCCAACGAAAATTTGCCATAGCAATATAACGCCAAGCCCAGGGGCTCATTGCACGGGCTCCCTACTACTAAAGGTTATATTCGGCTTCCCCGATAACTTCCGTAGCAAAGATTTAACCTTCCACATCGCTCCGTTCCAAAGTGGCTATCAAGCACTACTTGGACATGAAGCTTTCGCTCGCTTTAATGCAATACCACATTACGCTTCCCTGACGCTCAAGATGCCCGGTCCACGCGGCATCATTACAGTGAACGGAAGTATTAAGCGATCCTTGCACGCCGAAGAGAATGCAACTGCCTTGGCAGCCGCACACTAAAAACGGCCTCGCCAACTAAAGTATTTGATAGGCCGTCAAGACCATAGACGCGGTTAGACGAGTCCGGCGCTGCTATATGTAATTTATACTGGATTGATGGCCACACCCCTATTACAAATACAAGGGGCTCAACGCGCGCAGACAAGTGGCAATTTCTACTCATTTCTAGTTATACATGGTCTCTTTAAAAAACCACCTTTTTGCACGACAACTTTTTCACCTAAGTTCCTCTTTTTTACAGATGACCATCGTGCTACACCCGTCCAGGATACGGCACAACGGAGACACAGGCGTAGACGTGCAGCAGGGACCCGCTCCAAGGATTCTTGTTAGATTAAGACCCTGCGTAAACCTTTTTTACTATCTCTTGTTGATACACATCCACCGAATTCTCAGCACAATTGAGAAGGATGCTGAAGTCTTGGCATGTGGCCATGTCAAAATAATGCACGTACCTAGACACAAGGGGCTTCTTACAAAGGGCACTATTTAGGCCCGGTTTATACCATAAAGACCGAATACCTCAGGGAGTGTTTGGCTCGCGAGTTTGGCCTTATATGCATCAGCTCCGAATCATTGTCTTTGGTCAAATGTTGGGTTTGCCCAGCTCCTGTGTTTTGGTGCCTTACGTTCCGCTTTATCGGCTAAGGTAGCACCAGGAGAACTACTGCGATTGTGCCCTGGTTCATCCGGACGAGCACCTCAGTAGAGAAAGCCGAAAACTGACTGTCATGATATAGCGTGAGACTGGTCAACCACTCGATGACCTATCGGAATGTTAGAATTCCTCCACCTTAACGAAGGGCCGTTTTCTGGCCAGGCATGTACGCACCCCGAGATCGGGAGAGTGCGGAGCCACCAGGGGCTATCTAGTAGCCCCACTATCAAACTCCTATGGCTAAGTGAAAGTGTTAAAGCATTATAGTCTGGTTGCCTCGTTCGCTATGCTATCACCTCCTTAATAGGACCAAGATGTTGGGTTAAGTGTGAACACGCGTTTTTCGCGAGCACCTCCACATTATATGCGCGAGGGTTGAAGCCGACGACTGCAATCTTTCAGGTTATACACATGTATACATAAACGGCCGCACAGGAGGCATCATACTACTTTCAGGCAAAAGTATAAACATAGCCTTATAAAATTTCATAAAAGCATTGTGTTTACAATGAGAATACATATCACTCAAACATAATATTCTTCGAGCACTGGGCCTCTATCAAACGAGCACCCTCGAGAACCTCCTCGAAATAGTGCTCGGCAGCCACTCGGCCTATGGCCGAACCCTGCACCGCAATAGTGGTAGCGTCCATCTCCGCCCAATATACTTTAACACGGGCAAGGGCCATCCGTGAGCCTTCTATGCATGCCGACCTCTTCATCGCATTAATGCGCGGCACCGCACCAAGGAACCGCTGCACTAAACTGAAATAGCTATTCGGCTTTGGCTTTTCCGGCCATAGCTGATCCACGACAGACCTCATGGCGAGTCCGGACAACCTATTTAGTTTGGCCCATTCGGCTAGCTGATCAGTCAATGGAAGCGGACGCTCTGGAACGTTGAATTGCGACCAGAACAGCTTGTCCACTTCACGATCTGTTTGACCTTGGAAGTATTTGGCCGCATCGACAACGCTCGCCGCCAAGTCCATATACGCATCTGCTGAACCCCACAGCCGATCCAGAGGGGCATACCGTGGATCTCCGAACTTCCTCCGTAGCATGAAGGGTTTCCCAGCCGCAATATCCCCGTCTTCCCGCAGCTCCTCCTTCTTCGCTCTCATAGCAGAGCGGGTGTCTTTGTCCGCCATCGTGGCCTTCTCAAGGTCCATTGCCTTCGCTTGGTTTTCTTTTACAAGGAGCCGGCAACGGTCGGCAGTGTCTTTTAATTCTACGGCCATCTTGGCCATCTTCTCTTGGCTCTCGCAATGTGCGGCCTTCTCGTCTTTCAACTCTTCGTCCGCCTTCAAAGCAGCCGCATTACTAATCCTCGCTTGTTCCTTGGCTCGGGCAAGTTTTGCCTGCAAGGTTTCCACGGTGGCAGCTCCATCTGCAGTCACAACATATTAAAGATACTGGCATCATGCTGCTCTTACTATGTGGCATTCACCAGATAATAACACTTACCCTGTGCCTCGTCAAGCCTCTTGTTAACAAGCTCGATGTCGGCATCTGCCGCATCCAGTTGCCCTTTTAATTCGGTAAACTCACTAGTCCGGCTAGCCACCGGAGCTTCAACCACCTGCACATAAGGGCAGTCTGGTTATTGCCTGGGACTATGATCCTCTGTTTGCCGCCGTTCTCGACGACAACCAGAGTCTCAGGGGCTACTATCTACACAGGGCACACCTAACATGTGCGGTACTATCACATATTATCTCACGTACCTCAAAGCCTGACAATAGACTCATAAAGGCTTCATGTAATCCGCTTTTGGTGGATGAAATTCCCTCCATCACCGTACCATCAGCGTACGGTGTTCTTCTGAGATGGCCGCTCGCCCCAACAACTTCCTCAAAACGTCCGACCGCATACCAGACGGTGCCGGACTCTTTTGTTCGCTCTCCTCGAGAGCCGGACGCTGGGGACTTCGGGGGTCTATGGGATTATCTTCTGGCCTCACCGGATCCGGAGAGGCCCTTTGTGACGACACTTCGGGGTCGCCCGCTTCTTGAGCGGAGGAGTCCAGGGGAGGCGTTTCGCTCTCCATCATCTCCGGAAGAAGATCCCTCGAAGACGAGCTAAGCTGAGAAGGGCTAAGGCCCGAACTGCAAGATATATGCGGTGGTTATTTTCTCAGAAAAAAGATAGTATACCTTCACTATTAAAGTATTTTGAATCACTTACGACTCGTTGGAGGGCTGATCCCCCCGCGGACTTTGTGCGGCAAAAGCACCCCCCGAGGCAGGACCCTCTGTGGGAGACTTCTTCTCCCGTTTGGAGGCCTCGGCTTCCGGATCCTCGGAAGCAGTCCTTTTTCTCCCCCGGGTATCCTCCTTCATGGATGCACTCGTTCCCTCGATCGGAACTGGCAGCGATGGGGGCCCGCGTCCGCCTGTATTATCCCCTCGTATCTTCCTTCGAGGGCTCCGGGCAAGGTGCGAGCTCGAGCATCTTTTCCAATACCGGATTTTCCAAACCCTCAAGGAGGGGGGCCAAACACCGGATCATCTTCGCCTTTGTTAGCCAGTCCTGGTCAAAGAGCAAATTCTCAGAAATAACTTCATGATGAATAAAAGACAGTGTGTTCAGCTAGAGGATTTCTTACTTGTTCAGCGGCGTGGTTACTGCTAGGGCCCACATCCTCGATAGTATCTGGACACTCTATTTGAGGTCCGAAGAATGACTTGTACATCTCCTCGTGCGTCAGGCCGAGGAAACTTTGAATGGCACACGGTCCTTCTGGGTTGAACTCCCACAAGCGAAGGGGCCAGCGTTTGCAAGGCTGGACTTGACGAACCAGCATAACTTGTATTACCACGACCAAATTAAAATCTCCCTCGAAGAGATCTCGAATGCGGCTTTGCAGTATAGGCATGTCCTTGGTTGGAACCCAGCTCAGACCTCTGCTAATCCATGACATTAATTGTGGTGGGAGGCCCGGGCGGAAAGCGGGGGCAGCCGCCCACTTGGCACTTCTAGGAGCCGTGACGTAAAACCACTCCCGTTGCCATAATTCGGACACCTCTGGAAAGGAACCTTTCGGCCATGGAGCTCCTACCATCTTGCCTATTGATGTACATCCGCACGCTGCTTGTTGCCCCTCGATCATCTTCGGCTTCACTTCAAAGGTCTTAAGCCACAGGCCGAAGTGAGGGGTAATGCGGAGGAAGGCCTCACACACGACAATAAATGTCGAGATGTGGAGCAAGGAGTCCGGAGCTAGATCATGGAAATCTAGCCCGTAATAGAACATCAAACCCCTGACGAAGGGATCTAGAGTGAGGCCTAGGCCTCGGAGGAAGTGGGAGATGAACATGACGTTCTCGTTGGGTTCGGGAGTAGGGACGACCTGCCCTCGAGCAGGTAGCCGATGCGAAACCTCGACGGTCAGGTATCTGGCCTCCCTCAACTTCTTGATGTCCTCTTCTGTCACGGAGGAGGGCATCCATTGGCCTTGAAGGCTGGATCCGGACATGATTGAAGATCCGGAGCACCTAACTTGGGCTTTGGGTGTTGGAACTCGAGGCGGGGGAAGGGTTCGATTGAGCACGAGAGGGAAAAAGCGAAAACCTTGTCCCTTTATAAAGAGGGTGAATATCAAGCATCCTCTCCGTAGCCGTTTAGGACTTGCGTATAATCTAGGAGTCCTAGACACGGTTGGGTTACCCACGACCGCATTAATGAGAATCCAATAATTGGGGGGACACGATCTCTGCTTTGACAAGACGTGTCAAGAAACCGCCTCACGTTATGTGTGGAGCTGGTTGAAGAAAAATGGTTCGAATAATCATCGGGCCATGACATAACGTCATGCTGCCAAAATAAGTCAGCAAATTGGATTTGTGAAAATATTATTCTCTCTATAGTGGTATGTGGAACTTATTTTGCAGGATCGGACACTATCCTCGTATTCAAATTCTTCTGTGATGTATTCGGAGAAGGAACCCGCCTTGCAATGCCGAAGACAATACTGCGCGCCGGACTCGTCATCATTGAAGCCTGGTTCAGGAGCTACTGAGGGAGTCCTGGATTAGGGGGTCTCTGGACAGCCGGACTATATCCTTTGGCTGGACTATTAGACTATGAAGATACAAGATTGAAGACTTCGTCTCGTGTTCGGATGGGACTCTACTTGGCGTGGAAGGCAAGCTAGGCAATACGGATATGGATACCTCCTCCTTTGTAACCAACCTTGTGTAACCCTAACCCTCTCCGGTGTCTATATAAACCGAAGGGTTTTAGTCCGTAGGACAACAACCACAACATACAATCATACCATAGGCTAGCTTCTAGGGTTTAGCCTCTCTGATCTCGTGGTAGATCTACTCTTGTACTACCCATATCATCAATATTAATCAAGCAAGACGTAGGGTTTTACCTCCATCAAGAGGGCCCGAACCTGGGTAAAACATCGTGTCCCCTGCCTCCTATTACCATCCGGCCTAGACGCACAGTTCGGGACCCCCTACCCGAGATCCGCCGGTTTTGACACCGACAAGAGCCAACTACACCGATGTTTATCTCATCGATAGTCGTCCAGGATGCAACCCTATTTCCAAACTCCCTGAAGCAAACATCTGCATATGTTGTGAAATCTTCACTGCATTTTGTAGATACGGAAATATGAATATGAAAAAAAATATTATGTCATAAGTAATTCAATGATAATATAAATATGCCACTTGATTCCCCAAAATACAATCGCCGCTGCAATGTATAGTTGTTTATTTGGTATTGAGACATGAACTTACACAATTTTGGGGCTTAACCATCCACTATACTCGTCTTTGAGAACTTGAGGGAGATCTACATGGTGAAGTGTGATGTGTACTTGAATTCCTGGATAAATATCACATACACTGGTGAGTTGAAATGGTCAATGCATTTGGCTTTTATTTGGTATGTTTCTTGATTCTTGAAAGGAACCGACATTTACATTGATTTTCATTATATGAAGTATGAACCTAACAATTGACTGCACTTAAATATGTTAAAGGTATACTCCCTCCATAGTGTCAAAAACGCTCTTATATTATGGGACGGAGGGAGTAATTACCATGATTCACTAGCTCATCAATGAGGTTGTTGTAATACTCTAGCCCTTTGGGATTGACAGCTCCGCGTCCATCTGCAAACCCAAAATTTCCCGAAAAATGAAATAAATTAGAAAACAAAACCGGTTTGTTATGATGAAGGTCATGAGGATTTCTGTACTTGGAATGAGCCTTGACCAGGAGATGGAGAACCTATAGGCCTCTAGGCCTGTCTGACATGAGCTTCACATCCTCTTGCAAAATCAGATAAGCCTAATTAGTTTAAGAACTGCTAAAGCAGAGAAACGGTCAAGATTTATATTACCTACCATGTATTTTTGGTACCCATCTATGTTTGTGCCTTTCTGGAGATTTATATCAGAGTTGTTGATATCAACAGCAACCTCAACCACCTTTATGGTCATGGAAACATTTTATCCGAATGCACGTGCCTTTCCTTTCCAATAAATATACCCGAGGTCTTTGTTTTCATAGTACATTTATTTGTCTTCTTGAGGTGGATGTGTTCAACTGCCCCTTCAGCATCTCACGAGCCCCATCACCAATTTGGTCAAATACGCCACAGACCAGCGACATCATCCCATTAAGAAAGAAAAGACATGATCACTTGGAAAATTAATGCCACGTGAATCACAAGAATGTCAGGAAAAAGGACGAGGCTGCACTGTTATAGAAACAACGAGGAGGAGGGATGGTGAGCATCAACATCTGCTTCTCTTCTCCAGGTTAAATGCATTCCGATGGAATCGGGAAAACAATCAGTGACAGATGAGCAACATCGACAGTGGCAACGCAACCGGCTGGGAAACGGGGAGCTTGGCGGTGCCGTCGAGCCGAGAAAAAAACCCTTAACTCGTCCGGAGCAGAAAACAAAGGTGACCGGGTACTGCCGCCGAAGGAGAGACAATGAGTCGATGACCCTGCTGGAGGAGAAAAAAACCGCTGGACTTATTGTCAGGACCCCGATTCCAAGCCACATTGATCTAGCCGGTAACACCTCATATCACTTTGCGGCCTCACGCACGGTATCCCACGGGTGTCGCCTTACCATGGCCCCGGACCGTTTGCGCCTTTTGGCTCACATATATGATAGTGTCGCTAGCATCCATATGACAGAGAACCCAGGCCGACATGGCTAGTCGTGAACCCAAAGCGGCACAGACCTATGGAGACAGGCATACATGAATCACATCGAGCATGCCGGTCATCAGCGAGTGATTCCGGGCTGTAGCACTGGGCTAACAGGACTCTGGGGAACCCGGGCTGTAGCAGGCTAGGCAGCACTCCGGAAGTCACCGCATGACATTTCCCCGAAGGGACAGACATAGGAACAAAGTGAAACACATGCCGGCCAGTCAAGTGTCCTGAACAATAGTGCTGGGCTAGCAGGACTCCGGTGAACCGGGCTGTAGCGGACTACTATGGCTCGAGGAACACTAGACTACATTTCCCCATAAGAAAGGCTGCCAAGGATAAACAACTAGATTGTCGGATCCCACTCATACCAAGCATTTCAATCATACACACAATATGCCCGATATGAGTACATACAACATGGCATCACAACAAAACTCTACAACTCAAGTACTTTATTTAAAGGCTCCAGAGAGCCATACATAACATGTTCATACAGATAGGGGTCACATGACCCGACACTCAAGTCATACAATCATACAAGCACATGCGGAAGCAACCGGTCTGAGTACAGACACTAGAAAGAAAGAAGGCTTCTCGAAGCCTGTCTATCTACATAGGGCCCTCCATGGCCAGGATCACCACCTGGGTGGCTAGTCACTCGTCGACATCAAGGTCTACATAAAACCCATCGGAGGGGGCAGTGTTGTCGTCTGAAAACAATAAATAAGCAAAAATGAGTACAAGGTACTCAGCAAGTCTTACATCAGAACCTACTATACATGCTCATTCTCAAGAAGGT
This sequence comes from Triticum monococcum, assembly GCA_034509565.1. Classification (NCBI taxonomy): domain Eukaryota; kingdom Viridiplantae; phylum Streptophyta; class Magnoliopsida; order Poales; family Poaceae; genus Triticum; species Triticum monococcum. The sequence continues at coordinate 638,915,587 of CM067843.1, forward strand.
GGTGGGGTTATTGCAGCAAGCCAGCTTTGACTCTTGGCTAAGCTATCCTACGGAACTTCTCTAGTAAAATAGTTTTCGCACACGAGTCCACTACTCACCAACACAATACTCCACCAGGGATCCTCCCTCGTCATCCTACGAGAGGGCCATCCTCGGTACTCACACTTATCTTGAGTCTTTTAGTAGTATCCATTAACTTGTCTATGAACTATATAGGCAACCAAGTAGTCCTTTACCGCGAACGCGGCTATTCGAATAGTTTTATACCCTGCAGGGGTGTACTTCTTCATACACGCTTTCACCACTTACCGCCGTTTACACGACATGTACTCGACAACCTTCAAGTGGAAGCCCAGCGAGGGTGTCGGCCACGGCCTACCTAAACACTTAAGTTTCTAGTCCAGGTTTATCGCCTATCCAGGTTCCATTCGCAGGGAGTCCGGCCGAGGTTTCCACATATGGCCCCGAACGATGTGAACAGGGTCCCGAGACGCCAAACGGGCGCCCGGCATACCCGACCACGGTGTATCTACCGCAACATAGCCCACCCCTAGGGTCAGCGCTACGCACGGCCGCCAACACATAACCTACAAACACCAAAAACTATTTGCAACTCTTGGACAGAGTACTAGGGTGATTAAGAAGCCGAGAGGGTCAATTAAGGATCCCAATGCATGGTAGTAGCTGAATCTTAAAATCACACATACAGATCTCAGTTCTTAGGGACGGCCTCAATGAAACAACCCACCATGTACTCCTACATGGCCTCTCATCGATACCTTTACCAAAACATGTTCCACACATCCCTCACATTACCAACATAATCATTTCACTCTAGCCCATCACCCAGATGAACCAGACCTGACACAACTCTAAGCATAGCAGGCATAGCAAGGTAGGAATCACAAAACATGGCTCAATCAACTCCTACACATGCTAGTGGGTTTCATCTAGTTACTGTGGCAATGACAGGTCATGCAGAGGATAAGGGTTCAACTACCATAGCACACAACAGTTTGAAACGCGTTGTCTTAATGCAGTAAACAAGAGCAGAAGCGAGAACATGGGTTTGTATCGAAATGATCAATGGGTTGCTTGCCTGATGGAGTGGTAGTGGGATACTGCCCTTCAGTTGGATACTCGTGAATATCCTCGGAGGCAGAACCTACCACGAAGAACACATCGGAACACAATCAACACATGTGCAACAATATGATGCATGCTATGGCATGGCAATATGAATGTGTCTTGGCCTAATGCAAGCTAAAACAGAAGGGAATGAACTCATTTGAATCAAAGATTCAAATACTAGCTCATTAAACATGACCTTATTTGTGCATTACCTTATTCTGCTTAAACAGCAAGGTAAACTTGTTTTGTCATGCATGAAACCATTACAGATGGATAGATTGAATTTTTCTAATAATTTTTCATATATAAATTATTTCATTTGGAGTTACGGTTGAATTTCTATGATTTTTAGAAGTTTTAAACATTTTCTAGAATTTCCTGTATAAGAATAATTCCAGTAATTTAATTACTGCGTCAGCATTACGTCAGGGTGACGTCAATGGTCAACGGGGACGTCCAGGTCAAACCTAACTGGTGGGTCCCGCGTGTCAGTAGTTAATTAAACTAATTATTTTTAGTTAAAACTAATTTGGTTTAGTTAGCAGAGGGGGACCCACTTGTCACTGACTCAGGAGAGTCAAACTGGGGCCAAACCCCTGGTCAGCGGGGCTAATCCCGCCGGGGTTGAGTCGCCGGCGAGGCCGAGACGACGGAGGGCTTCGGATTTGGTCCTCCGGTGACCAAATCGACGGTGGAGACGTGCTACACGTAGCTGGGGCTCGTGCGCATCTAGTGGGGCAAGTGGGAGGAGCTGGGGTGGAGCGAGCTCGCCGGAATCGAGCTCGTGGTGGCGGCCGAAGTTCGGACGGGGTTGGTTTCGATGCTACGGTGCACGGGAGAAAGAGCTGGTGGTGGCTACGGGCTCCTGCTGCTGCACTGAGCACAACGTCAAGCTTGGCTTTGAGCCACTGTGGCTCTGGCCATGACGGTGCCATTGCCGGCGGCGGGGAGCTCTCGGGTGCGGTGGAAATGGTGGCTACAGAGGCCAAATGAGCACGGAAGCTAGGGGAAAAAGGAAGAGGAGCTCACAGCGGGGTCGGAGAGGGGGTCAGCGAGCTCGGGGAGGTCCTGACGGCGGTGAATCGACCGGAGACGGCTCGGGTGCCCGAGGTTGAAGACGAGGGCGAAGACGGCGTTCGGCGGCGTTTGGAGTCGCGTGGGTCGACGGAGAGGTCCAGGGCGACGAGGCGGAGCTATTGGGCTCGTCGGAGGGGCGAGGGAGTAGCTCTGGTGGCAACTACGGCGATCGGCGGCGAGGTTCGCGCTCGGCCATCGCGGGAGAGAGTGAGGGAGATGAGGGGGAGAGTGAGAGAGGATGAGAGGGGGACGTGGGGGTCGCGTGGCATCCCTGGACGTCTCCATGCATCGGCAGAAGCAGGAGGTGGCCGGCGTGTGGCCGCGGGTGCCGGCCACGCGCTCCGCGTCCTCCTGGCAGGAGGTGGACGATGACTGGCAGAGCCAGTAGTCTGGGCCGAGCCAGGTGGGCTGGCCAACATAGGTAAGGCCCAGGTGGGCTTCCCTATCTCTTTTTTTGATTTGTTTTACTTTTCTATTTAACTACAACTGTTGGGCTTTAATAAAAATACTAAAGCGTTTCCAAAAATCCTAAAAATAATTGTGGGCTCTGTTTAGATTATTTCCAATAGCAAACATTTATTTCCAGAATTATTTGAGCATTTAAATTATTTTATAGCATTTAAATGCCCAAATTCAAATACTTATGATTTAATTCAATGACCTTCTGTTGACCTAGAAAATTGTGCACCAATTTTGCCAGAGGTTCTAACCCAAGACAAAGAGGGTGAAATTTTTAGAAGGGCATTTCAGGTTCATTGAAAATAATTTTAGTAAACCCTAGTTGTTCCAGGGGGGGGGGGAGTTGGGGGTTTCTGCCTTCCCCAATTCAAATTTAAGAGGAATTTAAACATGATGCACATTCTAATGCTTGAACTAGCTAGGGTGTGACACTTATGTTCAGGCCAAATCCATAGGTAACTGACTGGAATAGCATCAGACGAACATCTCTGATTTCATGGCAACACTTCTAAGAAAGTACTCCCTCCATTCTGAATTACTTGTCGTGGGTATTAATGTATCTAAATGTATTTTAGTTCTAGATACATCCATTTCTGTGACGAGTAATTTGGAACGGAGGGAGTAGAACACAGTAAAGCATACACATATAATTTCAATGTTTCAAGTGGCTGTCATGATCATCTCGAGATCATAAACAAGCTCTCATGGTCACCGAGACCAAGCTTACCATAAGCTTCTCATATTTTACTAAATGTGACATTTCTCAGGGCCATATCATGCTCTCATATCACTAGTGTCCTAAAGAAAATACTTAAGAAAATAGTGGTCACATGAGTATTGGTTTATAATAGTACTAATGTAATCCAAGAATCACGCTTTCTGATCGAAACATCTCGTGCACACATGCACGGTTGCACTAGACTCGGAGACGGGAGTCAGGACACTGAGCTCAGCGCCTGGTTCACCGGCGTTCTTGATACCAGGGCAGAGGTTCCGTTGTGCTTGAGGAAGCCAGAGTACCAGCGAGCGGAGAGCCTAGCTTGCCGCGGCAGCCTCTCGTTAGCAAAGTCGACCCGGTACAACCCGTACCTCGACTGGTACCCGGACAGGAGCTCAAACAAATCCATGAATTCCCAGGCAAAATAGCCTCTCACGTCGGCGCCGTTCCTGCACAACAAATAGAGCATCACACAAATGCATGGTGGAATGCTTTCCTTTTGTCCCTGGGAACCGTAAGCTGGAAATTTCAACTTCCGAATTCCGTTGCTGTTGACATGAATGCAACGGCGCCAGAAAAGAGCTTGATGTCTACTACACAACCTTCTTCTTGTAGACGTTGTTGGGCCTCCAAGTGCAGAGGTTTGTAGGACAGTAGCAAATTTCCCTCAAGTGGATGACCTAAGGTTTATCAACCCGTGGAAGGCATAGGATGAAGATGGTCTCTCTCAAACAACCATGCAACCAAATAACAAAGAGTCTCTTGTGTCCCCAACACACACAATACAATGGTAAATTGTATAGGTGCACTAGTTCAGCGAACATATGGTGATATAAGTGCAATATTGATGGTAGATATAGGTTTTTGTAATCTAAAAATATAAAAACTGTCGGATTCATGGGTTCCGGCAGACCCTTAAGGTTCGAACACTTGGGTGCGCGCGGAAATCACACCCTCTACCTCCCCGCCTCACAAAGATCTAAACTACTAAAGGAACTGCACAAGGGACACAAGATTTATACTGGTTCGGGCCAGCGTTGTGGTGTAATGCCCTACTCTAGTGTGTGGTGGGTGGATTGCCTCTTGGGGCTGATGATGATGAACGATACAAGGAAGAACAGCCTCGCGAGGGTCTGTTCTTGGCTGGGGGGACGAACTACTGGGAGAAGTCCAGTCACCTTCTCTCTCTCTCTCTCACTTACTCTCTCTGCTTGCTAGTCGGGTCCACATGCTGAACCCTTTGCTACGTGGGTGGCCGTCCCTATTTATAGGGGCCCTGGTCCTCTTCCCAAATATTGAGCGGGAAGGGAGCCAACAATGGCGGGCTAATTTGAAGGGGGACATCAAGTACTCTTATCCTGACTAAAGTTGGTCTTCGCCTGCGAAAGACTCTGCGGTGACGCCGTGCTGGGCTCGATGGTGACCTCCGTCTCGTAGTCCGCTTGGTCCTGGTCTCGTTGCACCGAAATGGCAACCTTTGCCTGATGCCTCGGTACTCCGCGGCTGCGCTCGCCCCCTTTGCACCAAAGAGGAAAGAAGGACGCTGCACGCACTGGTGCCCGCCTGGCACCCTCGATCGTCATGCCTTGCGTCATGGGCACCTCGCGAGGTACCCCGCCTTGATATCTCCGTCTCCTCGCGAGCCAGCCTGAGGAGGCTGCGCCTGAGGATGCGCCGTGTCGTCCGCCTCGCGAGGCTTGGCCCCTCGCGAGGGTCTTGAGTCTTGTGTTGATGAAGTTGTGCCATGCCGGGCCTCCTTTGAGCCACGCCGCAGGCCGCAGGCAGGCAAGTCTGGGGACCCCCGTTCCCAGAACGCCGACAAAAACAGCAAGGTAACTAATGATAAAAGTGAGCACAAACGGTATTGCAATGCTTCGAAACATGGCCTAGGGTTCATACTTTCACTAGTGCAAGTTCTCTCAACAAGGATAACATAATTAGATCATATAACAATCCCTCAACATGCAATAAAGAGTCACTCCAAAGACACTAATAGCGGAGAACAAACGAAGAGATTATTGTAGGGAACGAAACCACCTCAAAGTTATTCTTTCCGATCAATCCATTGGGCTATTCCTATAAGTGTCACAAACAGCCCTAGAGTTCGTAGTAAAATAACACCTTAAGACACAAATCAACGAAAACCCTAATGTCACCTAGATACTCCAATGTCACCTCAAGTATTTGTGGGTATGATTATACGATATGCATCACACAATCTCAGATTCATCTATTCAACCAACACAAAGAACTTCAAAGAGTGCCCCAAAGTTTCTACTGGAGAGTCAAGACGAAAACATGTGCCAACCCCTATGCATAAGTTCACAAGGTCACAGAACTCGCAAGTTGATCACCAAAACATACATCAAGTGGATCACGTGAATATCCATTGTCACCACAGATAAGCACATGCAAGACATACATCAAGTGTTCTCAAATCCTTAGAGACTCAATCTGATAAGATAACTTCAAAGGGAAAACTCAATTCATCACAAGGAGATAGAGGGGGAGAAACATCATAAGATCCAATTACAATAGCAAATCTCGCGGTACATCAAGATCGTGCCATATCAAGAACACAAGAGAGAGAGAGAGAGAGAGATCAAACACATAGCTAATGGTACATACCCTCAGCCCCGAGGGTGAACTACTCCCTCCTCGTCATGGAGAGCGCCGGGATGATGAAGATAGCCACCGGTGATGATCCCCCCTCCGGCAGGGTGCCGGAACAGGGCCCCGATTGGTTTTTGGTGGCTACAGAGGCTTGCGGCAGCGGATCTCCCGATCTAGGTTTCTTTTTGGGGGTTTCTGTATTTATTGGAATTTTTGGCATCGGTCTCACATCAGGGGGGGGTCTCCGAGTCATCCACGAGGCAGGGGGCGCGCCCAGGGGGTAGGGCGCGCCGTCCACCCTCGTGGATGGCTCGAGACTCTTCTGGCCCAATTATTTTACTCCGGGGGCTTCTTTTGGTCCATAAAAACCCATCAAAAATCGACATGTCAATTGGCCTCCGTTTGTTATTCCTTTTCTGTAAAACTCAAAACAAGGGAAAAACAGAAACTGGCACTAGGTTCTAGGTTAATAGGTTAGTCCCAAAAATCATATAAAATAGCATATATGCATATAAAACATCCAAGATGGATAATATAATAGCATGGAACAATCAAAAATTATACATACGTTGGAGACGTATCAAGCATCCCCAAGCTTAATTCCTGCTCGTCCTCGAGTAGGTAAATGATAAAAACAGAATTTTTGATGTGGAATGCTACCTAACATATTTATCAATGTAATCTTCTCTATTGTGGCAAGGATATTCAGATCCATAAGATTCAAAACAAAAGTTTAATATTGACATAAAAATAGTAATACTTCAAGCATACGAACAAAGCAATCTTGTCTTCTCAAAATAACATGGCCAAAGAAAGCTATCCCTACAAAATCATATAGTCTGGCTTTGCTCTATCTTCATCACACAAAATATTTAAATCATGCACAACCCCGATGACAAGCCAAGCAATTGGTTCATACTTTTGATGTTCTCAAACTTTTTCAATCTTCACGCAATACATGAGCGTGAGCCATCGACATAGCACTATAGGTGGAATCGAATATGATGGTTGTGGAGAAGACAAAAAGGAGGAAGATAGCCTAACATAAACTACGCATATCAATGGGCTATGGAGATTCCCATCAATAGATATCAATGTGAGTGAGTAGGGGTTGCCATGCAACAGATGCACTAGAACTATAAGTGTATGAAAGCTCAAAAAGAAACTAAGTTAGTGTGCATCCAACTTGCTTGCTCACGAAGACCTAGGGCGTTTTGAGGAAGCCCATCATTGGAATATACAAGACAAGTTCTTATAATGAAAAGTCCCACTAGTAAATGAAAGTGACAACATAGGAGACTCTCTATCATGAAGATCATGGTGCTACTTTGAAGCACAAGTGTGGTAAAAGGATAGTAGCATTGCCCCTTATCTCCTTTTCTCACATTTTTTGTTTTCTTTTCCTTTTTTTGGGACTTCATTTTTTTGTCATTTTTTTTAATTTTTCGTCCGGAGTCTCATCCCGACTTGTGGGGGAATCATAGTCTCCATCATCCTTTCCTCACTGGGACAATGCTCTAATAGTGAAGATCATCACACTTTTATTTACTTACAACTCGATACTTAGAACAAAATATGACTCTTTATGAATGCCTCCGGCGGTGTACCGGGATGTGCAATGACTCAAGAGTGACATGTATGAAAGAATTATGAATGGTGGCTTTGCCACAAATACGATGTCAACTACATGATCATGCAAAGCAATATGACAATGATGGAGCGTGTCATAATAAACGGAACGGTGGAAAGTTGCATGGCAATATATCTCGGAATGGCTATGGAAATGCCATAATAGGTGGGTATGGTGGTTGTCTTGAGGAAGGTATATGGTGGGTGTATGGTGCCGGCGAAAGTTGCGCGGCACAAGAGAGGCTAGCAATGGTGGAAGGGTGAGAGTGCATATAATCCATGGACTCGGCATTAGTCATAAAGAACTCATATACTTATTGCAAAAATCTATTAGTCATCGAAACGAAGTACTACGTGCATGCTCCTAGGGGGATAGATTGGTAGGAAAAGACCATCGCTCATCCCCGACCACCACTCATAAGGAAGACAATCAAAAACTAAATCATGCTCCGTCTTCATCACATAACGGTTCACCATACGTGCATGCTACGGGAATCACAAAATTTAACACAAGTATATCTCAAATACACAACTACTCACTAGCATGACTCTAATATTACCATCCTCATATCTCAAAACAATCATAAGGAATCAAACTTCACATAGTATTAAATGCACTTTATATGAAAGTTTTTATTATATGCCTCTTGGATTCCCATCATATTAGGACTAAATTAATTACCAAAGCACATTACCTTGCTATTTAAGACTCTCAAAATAATATACGTGAAGCATGAGAGTTCATCTATTTCTTCAAAATAAAACCACCGTCGTGCTCTAAAAATATATAAGTGAAGCACTAGAGCAAATGACAAACTACTCCAAAAGATGTAAGCGAAGCACAATGAGTAGTTGAATAATTATGTAACTATGTGAAGACTCCTTCTCATAAATAAAATTTCTGATCTTAAGTACTTTATTCAAACAGCAAGCAAAACAAAATAAAATGACATTGCAACTATATCACATATCATGTGAAGAAGCAAAAACTTAGGATCAACCAAAACTGACCGGTAGTTGTTGAAGAAGAAGGGTGGGATGCCAACCGGGGCATCCCCAAGCTTAGATGCTTGAGAATTCTTGATATATTGACTAGGGATGCCTTAGGAATCCCCAAGCTTGAGATTTTTTGTCTCCTTAATTCCGTTCATATCGCGGTTTCCCTAAATCTTAAAAACTTCATCCACACCAAACTCAACAAGAACTCGTGAGATAAGTTAGTATAAATCCATGCTAAACTTTATCATTCTCTACTGTAGAAAATCACTAAAATTATAATTTGACATTGTGTACTAATACCTCTGCATATTTAATACTCCTATCATCAAATAAAATCATTAAACAAGCAAACATATGCAAACAATGCAAACATAACAGCAATCTGTCTAAACAGGATAGTGTGTAAAGAATGCAAGAGGAATCGTACTTATTTAACTCCAAAAATTAAGAACAATTACCACACTGTATATAATTTATTTTTACTCATTGTGTAAAAATTTCAAGATTTTATCATGTTCTGACTATTCACAAATATTCAAAACATAACAACAAACTTCCTGTTTTTAAAACAGCAACATATAGACTTGAAAAATAAGCATGGTGAAGGCTATACTTGACCTTTTTATTGAACTAAAAGATGAAAAACATTACTCTAAATAACATCAAGAAAATCCTAGTAAAAAAAATGACGCTCCAAGCAAAACTCATATCATGTGGTGAATGAAAATATAGCCTGAAGTAAAGTTACCAATAAACGAAGACGAAAGAGGGGATGCCATCCGGGGCATCCCCAAGCTTAGATGCTTGGTTGTCCTTGAATATTACCTTGGGGTGCCTTGGGCATACTCAAGCTTAGGCTCTTTCCACTCCTTATTCCGTAGTCCATCGAATCTTTACCCAAAACTTGAAAACTTCACAACACAAAACTTAATAGAAAACTCATAAGCTCCATTAGTATAGGAAAGCAAATCACCACTTAGGTACTGTCAAGACAAGATTCATAATTTTTCTCACATGATGACTACTGTACCATACCATTTATACAATTTATACTAAGCAATATAAGCCATAGAAACTAGAAAACAAGAAAACTATGCAACGAAAACAGAATCTGTCAAAAACAGAACAACCTGTAGTAATCTGTAACTCTAGAATACTTCTGTAACTCCAAAAATCCTGAGAAAGTAGGAAGTCCTAGGCAATTTGTTTATTAATATTATTCAAAAAGAATCAGTATTTTATCACGCTTCTGCTAAAAATGAGAATTGTTTACCTGAGCGCAAACGTTTCTGTTTTTTAGCAAGATCAAATCAACTATCACCGTAAGCCCTCCCAAAGGTCTTACTTGGCACTTTATTCAAACAAAAGCTATAAAACATGATTACTACAATAGCTTAATCATGTGAACACACAAAAACAGTAGGTAAAGGTGTTGGGTTGTCTCCCAACAAGTGCTTTTCTTTAATGCCTTTCTAGCTAGGCATGATAATTTCAACGATGCTCACATAAAAGATAAGAATTGAAACATAACGGGAGAATCATGAAGCATATGACAAGCACATTTAAGTCTAACCCACTTCCTATGCATAGGGATTTTGTGGGCAAACAACTTGTGGGAACAAGAATCAACTTGCATAGGAAGGTAAAACAAGGATAACTTCAACATTTTCAACACATAGAGAGGAAACTTGATATTATTGCAATATGTAAAAGCATATGTTCCTCTCTCACAATAATTTTCAGTAGAATCATGAATGAATTCAACAATATAACCATCACACAAAGAATTATTTTCATGATTCATAAGCATAGAAAATTTACTACTCTCCACATAAGCAAAATTCTTCTCATTCAGAATAGTGGGAGAAAATTCAACAAAATAACTATCATGGGATTGAAAATTGAAATCAAGATGACAAGTTTCATTGTTATCATTATTCTCTATAGCATACGTGTCATCACAATAATCATCATAGATAGGAGGCATTCTTTCATCATAGTAAATTTGCTCATCAAAACTTGGGGGACTAAAAATATCATCTTCATCAAACATAGCATACCCAAGCTTGTGGCTTTGCATATCATTAGCATCATGGATATTCAAAGAATTCATACTAACAACATTGCAATCATGCTCCTCATTCAAATATTTAGTGCCAAACATTTTAATGCATTCTTCTTCTAACACTTGAGCACAATTTTCCTTTCCATCATTTTCATGAAAGATATTAAAAAGATGAAGCATATGAGGCAACCTCAATTCCATTTTTTGTAGTTTTCTTTTATGGACTAGACTATTGATAAAACAAGAAGCAAAAATATTTGATTGCAATATATAAAGATATACCTTCAAGCGCTAACCTCCCCGGAAATGGCGCCAGAAAAGAGCATGATGTCTACTACACAACCTTCTTCTTGTAGACGTTGTTGGGCCTCCAAGTGCAGAGGTTTGTAGGACAGTAGAAAATTTCCCTCAAGTGGATGACCTAAGGTTTATCAATCCGTGGGAGGCATGGGATGAAGATGGTCTCTCTCAAACAACCCTGCAACCAAATAACAAAGAGTCTCTTGTGTCCCCAACACACACAACACAATGGTAAATTGTATAGGTGCACTAGTTCGGCGAAGAGATGGTGATACAAGTGCAATATTGATGGTAGATATAGGTTTTCGTAATCTGAAAAATATAAAAGCAGCAAGGTAACTAATGATAAAAAGAGCACAAACGGTATTGCAATGCTTCAAAACAAGGCCTAGGGTTCATACTTTCACTAGTGCAAGTTCTCTCAACAAGGATAACATAATTAGATCACATAAAAATCCCTCAACGTGCAACAAAGAGTCACTCCAAAGTCACTAATTGCGGAGAACAAACGAAGAGATTATTGTAGGGTACGAAACCACCTCAAAGTTATTCTTTCCGATCAATCCATTGGGCTATTCCTATAAGTGTCACAAACAGCCCTAGAGTTCGTAGTAAAATAACACCTTAAGACACAAATCAACCAAAACCCTAATGTCACCTAGATACTCCAATGTGACCTAAAGTATCCGCGGGTATGACGATATGCATCACACAATCTCAGATTCATATATTCAACCAACACAAAGAACTTCAAAGAGTGCCCCAAAGTTTCTACCAGAGAGTCAAGACGAAAATGTGTGCCAACCCCTATGCATAAGTTCACAAGGTCACAGAACTCGCAAGTTGATCACCAAAACATACATCAAGTGGATCACGTGAATATCCCATTGTCACCACAGATAAGCACATGCAAGACCTACATCAAGTGTTCTCAAATCCTTAAAGACTCAATCCGATAAGATAATGTCACGACCGGTTTTCCGGGTATAAATTTCCAGAAAATGGCCGTTGTGCTCACCAGCCCCAGGATTACTGTTAGCTGATGAGGCACCAACTTGTTATAGAAATTCCAAGTAAAAGTACAAAATATGTAGTACAAGACCATTCGGGTCTGTGAGTACAACAATTGGTTTCTAGTGGTTGATGGCGGAAGCGGTTTGTGGTTCATCACGGTCTATGGGACTCCATTTCCCACAGGAACAGCTGACCAGGTTAACTCCTATCTTCGTGAGGCTGCTAACACCATTGCCTAGCTTCCAGGGCTGTCATCGCAGCGCTCCTCTCCAAGCAGATATCTGGCCAAGACAATAGCTAGGGACAAGCCAGTGAGTACTTTGAATGTACTCGCAAACATTATGAACACTGGAATAATATATTTGTTAAACATGCACTAAAATATGCTATGATCACATCGTCAGTCATAAATAAAACACCTCTTATGCATGCAAGCAAGTTATTTATATGCCACATGAATAAGTAATGAAGGAACGGGAATAAAATGCCGTAGTCGGGCGTCTGTGCGACACCACAAAAAGGGCTTATAAAGTAAAATAACAAGCAATGCCACAGTCGGGCGTCTCCGCGACACCTCATAAAGGGCTTATAAAAATAAATAAATAACAGGCAATGCCACAGTCGGGCGTCTCAGCGACACCTCATAAAGGGCTTATAAGTAAATGGAATAACATGCATGCCACAGTCGGGCGTCTGAGCGACACCACAGAAAGGGCTTATAAGTGAACGAAATAACAAGCATGCCACAGTCGGGCATTTGAGCGACGCCACATAAAGGGCTTATAAGTAAACGAAGTAATAAACAGGCCACAGTCGGGCGTCTGAGCGACGCCACCTAAAGGGCTGATAAAATAATCACAGTGAATATCCAGGAGGTAGAACCGTTCCAGGGATACTCAATGGGTTAGTCCAAAAATAATAATAACCATAATCTTCACAAGTCACAAGTCATAATCCAATTTCTGGTTTAACAATCTCTCCTCCGAAGACCGACACTTGGCCCATCCCAGACTGTAGTCCTTAACCATGGACACGGCTATTCGAATAGGTTTAATCTCTACAGAGGGTGTACTCTTTACCCACGAGCAACGGATTCCGTTAGTCCATCAGGACTAATTCCGTCTGCGGTCTTTTGGTTGAAAACACCCAATCCGCACACACCAGCCTAACTTACCGGTGTCTGGAAATCACCCACGACACCTGTTAAGCAAAACTCTAAGTGGGGAGGCTACAACCTCGACGTAGCATGGGATCACAAAATTTATACCGCGCGCAAACTAGGGGAGCTACCCCTTCGGCTACAACCGAAACACCCATGCCCCCGGGTTAGGTGGCATGCCTACCAGATGCCTCCGGTATCTTCCACCATGGCCTCTCTGTATGGTGTGTGCTAGGAAAGGGGTTGACAACTTACTGAACCGTACCCTACCTATGGCAGGGACAAGTGGTAGTATGAAACAAGCATGGGGGTTACCGGAACAAGACTCGATCTATGGTCGACTCAGGAGGTTTTGGGTATTCCCTGCATGATTAGCATAACGAATATATTTCATCAAATGGACAGACTCACCACTCATCGTACCCTTCATGCCATGCCGGACACACTCGTCTCAACGAGGAACCAGGGACAAGCTCGGGTCTACCCAAGACAGTGACTTCCCGTTTTCCTTCCGGTAGGCATGAACAGCATACGAGGATGATCATTATCACAAACATGCCCTTTTTCCAACAGCAAGGAAATTCCAAATAAGCGTTCATGCAAATGATCATATCACCACATAAAATAACGAGTTCCATGAATTGAGGTGGTCATAAATGTGTCAACAATGCATGCAAAATATTATGCCAGGGCTCAGAATGCTTGCCTTCTTGGTGTGGAAAGGCAGGGTGCACTCCAAATCTTTTGAAGGCTTTCTTCTCTTCAAAAATCCTTTTTTCAAAAATATGCAAATAACACATATTTCAAAAACAGTACAAAAAAGTTGTTTGGAAAATTTTCAAATAAATCTTAAAATAAACTAGACAAAATTTGAGAGATGTAGGAAAAAGAATCAACTCATTTGGAGTTATACTTAAAAAGATATAACCAGTCAAAGTTCTGGTCAAAATCTGTTTTTAAATAATTAAACAGAAAAAGAAAACGTTTCGAACTGACCACGTCGAAGGCATATTTTGAAATTACGCCTCCACTTATCCAGCGTGGACGCGCGTGGTGTCACTGACAGTGGGCCCACCTGGCCCACTGGTCAGGTTTGACTAGTCTTCCCTCCCCTCCTTTCTCTCTGCCCGAGCGGGGCGGAACTCCGGCGAGGGTCGCCGGCGAACGGCGAGTCCTTGTGGGGTGTTGAGGGCGGGGATGGATCCGCGGATCAAGGGTGGTCCTTCCGGTGGTTGTAGAGTCGTCAGAGATGGAGGGAATCGCCGTTGACGAGCTTCGCGGCGGCCGGTGGTTTCGGGAGCAAAGTGGTTTTGTGGCTCCGGTGGCTCTCCGTCGCAGCTGGGGGTCTGGGCGGCTCCGCAAGATGGATTGGAGCCGTTTGGTGGCGTTGGGAGGACCGGAGAGGCTCTGGTTGCGCCGGAATGGCCGGGGTAGTAGCGGCGGCAGGAGTTGCCGGAGAGGAAGAAGACGACCTCCTCGGGTCGATTGGCTGCCATGGGGGAACTAGAGGAGTGGACTGAGGTTGCGGACGTGCTCAGAGGGGCTTGGGGTCCCTTTTTATAGCGTGGCCATGTCGGTTTGCGGCAGCCGGGGATAAGTTCGCCGGCGAACCACCCTACTGTGCTGCAGGGCGACGTGGCGGTGGTTGGTCGGCTCCAGGAGCTACCGACGAAAGCTCCACTGTCCATGGAGGCGAGCTGGCGCGCTGTGGTGGTCGGGGCGGTGCTGCCTATGGCGGTGGCGGATGCGGCCGCAGGCGTGCCGCCAAGATGGCTCTGGTGGCGGCGCTGTAGGGCGCCAGGGCGGGCTAGCGTGTTGTGGCGAGAAGGGGAGCGCGTGGCGTGGTTCTGCAGTGTGGGCCAAGCCAGGGGCGCGACGCGGCGGCTCGTGTGCGCGGCTGCAGTTGGCGCGCTCTGGGCGCACCCAGTGCATGCCCACCAGCTACTTGGCAAAATGCCATGGCACTCCAGAGCGCTCGGGCGGGGTTGGCAAGCAACAGGGCTAGGCTATTGATAGAGGGGAGATCAAGGGACAAGGTGGTTAGGTCAGGAGACCAAGTTCACAAAGCAAACAAAAACTCATGCTAGTTCTGTCCATGCATTCCAGGTGTTTGACTAAATGCCACAGGCACCTAGGCTATTCTTGGAGGGGCCAAAATCTCCAGATGGTGGTCTCATTAGGTGAAAAAGAAGGTGGTGAGGTTAGTTTGTGAAAAGCACAAACTTGTTAGTGCAAGTTTTGCAAAACCTCAATTTTGGACAGGAGATGAATGGCATTATTCCATGAACCAAAAGTGATCCAATGGGTGCATGCTCTTGGACTTAGGGGTTTGGTAGGGTGGTCTACAAGCAGGAGAAAGCACAAGGTCACTGGAGCAAAAATAAATAGGGTTGCAGTAGAAATCACAAGGTTGGACTAGAATGAAAATGAGGTTGATTCACTAAAAAATTCCAAATAACGTCACTGGGTTTTTGCATAAAGTTGAATCATAAGCTACTACCAACATCCCATAATTTTGGTGGGGGCTAGAAAGAAATATTTAAATAGGTTGTAGTGCAAAATTACCTACTGGACCAGAGAAGAAAATTGGGTGTGGTGCTCAAAATATTTTATGAATAAAAGATATTTTTTGTATAGAAGTGATTTAAAAACATCACATGACATCTCCAAATTTTGGTTGGAATTTCAAGTGAATTTATCAAATGGTTGTAGTTCAAATATGGCCATATAATCTTGGAAAAACCATTTTTTTTCAAGGAATTAAAGATCAAGCAAATTAATTGTGTAATTTGCTCTAAAAAGAAAAGTTTTTCTTGAGAGGTTAAACAAGTCCAATAACATATTTGAAAAGTTTTCTTTTTGGGGGAAAAACTCCATAATAACAAGGGAGAGAATGGTTCAAAAATCAAAAGGGAGCTCAGAAAATAAAAGTTTTAATTTCTTGGCAAAATTTTAATTAATAAAACAAGGTCAAAAAATTGTGGGTGCCACAACACTACCCCTGTTAAGAAAAATCTCATCCTCGAGATTTGCTAAGGGTTGTTTTGAAAAACAAATACTCCACGGTTACGCGTTTTTGCAAGGCGGGTATGTGCTCGAGCGGTTGTGAGTCTGCTGCTATGGTACTGTGTGAAATAAAATAATCCACGTCGTGAAAAGGTGTACGATGCAGTCGCTCCGGGGGAAAGTAATCTTACTCCGGGATTTTTTTTTCGCGAGGGAAAACTGTTAAAATAAAGGGGCATAAACCACAACAAAACTATACATATTAGTAGAAGCCAAATAATTTATTCGTTGTACAACTCAGGGTATCACGCATAAGTCACACACATAAATAAATGTTGCAACAATGAACACAGTAGCGACGTCTAAAATGGAAATGGTAACTGGATGGGGTCCCGAGAAAACGTCTATGGTATTGGGACACATTCCTCTTCTATCGGGGGAAGGGAATTGACCAGTCGATGTATGCGTCTCTCTTGGTCGGGCCTCAGTGATCTGCCGATGGCGATTTGGGGATTTAAATCCGCGAGGCTCTGGAGATAAGCCATCACATGTTGGGTTAAACGTTCTTGAGCGATGACGTACTAGACAAGGTTGGCCAGGACTGGATCTTTCTCAAATCGTCCACCGGGAAAAGATGTTATTCCTCCGGGTGCTGCACGACTCAGAAAATAATAATACCCTCGTTCGCTGGCATAGGGTACCGCAAATCGAAGGCTAGCAAGCGCTTCGTATGCAGCAGCTTCTATGGCCATATGTGGGGTTGGCATAGATTTCCCCACGAAGGAGACCTCCGTTGGGTCTTGGTTTGAGTTTATGGGAGGGATGTCCACTGCTGCCCAATATCTCGAGGTGGAAGAGGTGATTCTTGATTTGAACAGCTCGTACTGGGGTGGCCGGGTAGCGCCCATGGTACTGCAGGTAAAATCCCACAATATCTTGACAAAACTACCCGGGGTTGCATCTGGGGTTCTCAGATGAATGCTGGGGCTCGGCATGGCAAGAAATGGTTGTGAGGGTTGTGCACAAGGTGAGAGGAGCTTTGGCAAGGTCATGCAGTGGCCTCTTTATAGCACTGGAGCTGGGTCATTTTTACCGTTGTGAATGGTAAAGAAATTTCCAGCTCTTCTCCACGGGTCGGGGTCAAGCCACAGATTCACACATTTCACTAAAGTGATGTGTTGCTGTGGGGGTTGTCGGGGAAGGTTTTTGGGTAGCTGTGTCTGGGATAGAAATCTTATACTGCATACTGGCGTATCCAGGCAAGGCTACTATTAAAACGGAGGTATGACAACAAGCAACGTTTATTACAAGGCCAAACGATTACAAAGCGAGGGTACACTGGGACTTGATACGACTCGGGTGACTTAGTCTACCTCGTTTACATCCAAGCGGGCGTGCCTTGTGGATGTTGAGGCTTCTCCGCGGGTCTCACCGTCGGAATTAGCTGGAGTGGGCTGAGGGGCTACAGGCTCGGGGTAGCGATGATGACCATCTCGGGGATGGTTGGCCACAACACTGTTGGAGTGTGCTCCCAATATGAGACGAAGCACCTCTGGGGTTATCGTAGCAGGCCATCATTTTGGGATTATTCATTACAGCTTTCAGCTCTCATTTTCAATTCTTACCGGTGCATCCTTCAAGTGTTCTCTAATCAGTTCATGATCTCTTCGTTCTCTTGTATCTAAATTCCCTCAAGCATCTTCATTCATTTGCTAATTCTTCCCGGTGTTTCTCTATCTTTCCTTTGTCCATTTTCAATTCTTACGGTGGTTTGCTCAAGATTCTATTCCATGGTTATCATATCAACTCATTCATTGTTTTCCAAATCCTACCGATGGCTTGTTGAAGACCGTCTCAAGTTTGTGCTATATCTATCTTAATCCTTTCTACGAGAATAAGTAGTAGGCCAAATCCATTGCTTGTCATCAATCTAAATTGGTGAAGGATGAGCATAACATAATTCTTATTCTGGATTCACCCAAATGATCAATTCTTTATTCCGGAGGCTCATGAAATTCTCGGTTCGAGATGCTTTATCTTTCATTCCCGAGTTCCAAGCTTTCACTTTATCTCGTCGCAAAGCTTCATCTAATCATTGCAAGGCTTCAATCTTATTCTTTTCATCCTTCTTGTCGTTTGATCATCATTTTGTTTACCGGAGTTCTTCATGGAGGTTCTACATGATGGTTCATAAAGGATTTAATTCCTTCTCGAAGTTTTCATCGAGATTCTTTTCTAAGGAGCTCAAGTATTCTTCATCTTGCAATCCGGAGTGCAATTCTTTTTACCGTATCATTTCAGGTGGTGCTATGGCATTCTTCATAACTTGAGTTCATGTTTCATGCTTCACATGTTGTCAAGAATGAGGTATCTTAAATCCATCAATCTCTTCATTGGAATTATCTTGGGTTATTTTTTCACCTAAAGCTTTTCCCTAAGGATTGTTGCTAATTATGGTCTTTATAAATGACCCAAGTTCTTCATTTATCCTTCCGGTGAAATAAGCTTCTCGTCTCCTTGTTCGTATCAAGCAAATCTTTTGTCTCCCGTTAGTGGCGGAATTTCACCTCATAATGTCGAGATGTTGTCTATAAGCCCACAACAAGCTTACTCTTTTAGTTGTTGGTTTTCCAACAATTCCGTTCGACCCTACTCCTAAAGATGCTTTTCAAAGGTAGAAGTTGTTGTTCTTCTTCTTCGTTCTTTTGTTCCGACGATCTATCTTCTATTCTTTCTCCGTGAGGCTTTGTGATGTTGCTATTTTCAATCATCATCTCGAGATGGTGAGGGTTGTGTTCTTTCCGTTGCTTATCCATTTAACCGGAGTGTTGTGTACTCTGTTCAAGTTCTTTTCACCTTATCAAGTCTTGCATCTCTTCTACCGGGGTGCTTTCAACTTTGTTATTCTTTGTTGCATTCTTTCTTTCAATTTGTTCAACCTCTCAAGGTTCCTTGGTTTCACTCATTGGTCAAAGAAGCAACTTAGTTTTACCTCTTCTCTTCCTCTTCCGCTTTCCCTCCGGTGCCACTCTAGATCTCGGGTCAAGATCCTCTCGTAGTGGTGGAGTGTTGTGACGCCCCAAGGCCGGAGCTTCAGATGCCTTCCAGGGTTTTCGGGTTTTCATCGTGTGAGTTGTTGGTTTGTTGCATTCATCTTTGCATCATGTGCATTGCATCATGTCATAAATCTTTTGCATCTCAACTAAATAAATTGCATAGATCGTTGATCTATTTAAATCGAGGGAACTCACATGGTGTTTTCTCTTTAAAACATACCCTCCCAATATTTAGGGAGCTATATAAAATATTCCATTAGTTTGGAATTTACCGCAACACACATGCATATTAAATCCCTTCCTTTCCTGCCTCAAGTTTGGAATCTCTAACTTTGCCAAATTCTTTTCCCATCTATCGAGGCTCTTTTCTTTAATCTCAACATTTTTTGAGCACTTCTAAAACCTAGCCCCAATTCAAACCCATTTGAATGATATTCAAATGAGTTCGAATTTAAATCTTGCATTCACGCCAACTTCTATCTTCTTGGTTCCAGCTCAGTTTTGTGGGTCTGGAAATTTATACGCGTGTCCTACTTCTTCCCCAATACCTCCTTTCTTCTCCTTTTCCTTCTTTGTTTTTTTTGTTTTTAGAAATCAAGAGAGGGAGAGAAGGGAGCCCAGCAGGCCATTTAGGCCCAGCTGCACCTAAACCTAGCCGGCTCCAAGGCCCACTCCCCCGGCCCACCTAACCCTCTAACCTAGCCCGCACCCTGCTCTCCTCCCTTGTGCCGCCACTCCCTCCTCTCGATCTCACCCTCTCTCTCCCGCAGCGCCCGCTCCTCATCTCGCCCTCCTCTCGCAGCACCGCTCGCCCGATCCATCGCCTCGCCTTCCTCCCCAACAGCGCCGTCCTCCCAGCGCCCCCTCTCTCTCCGACTAGCCCTCGTCCACGCCG
This sequence comes from Triticum monococcum, assembly GCA_034509565.1. NCBI lineage: Eukaryota > Viridiplantae > Streptophyta > Magnoliopsida > Poales > Poaceae > Triticum > Triticum monococcum. Next base: position 638,935,708 of record CM067843.1, read on the forward strand.
GAGTGCCTGCCTCCCGCGCCGCCTGTCCTCTTGCTTCTCCTCGCAGAGCACCCCCGCGCCGCGGCCTCCTTCTTCCTCGACTCAGCCGCCCCTGCCGGCAACCAGTAGGCCGCTGCCGTTCGTCTCCTCCGCCTCTCTGCGCCGCTTTCAGGATGCCGAGGAACGATGGGGACAGCGTCTTCCGGCCTCCATGCTCCCTCGCGCGGGCCGTGACCACCCTCAAGGCCAAGCTCCGCCGCCCTCTCGTGCCTCTGCCGCGCCGGTCTGCGAGTCCGCCGCCGAGCTCCACCAGGCCCCCGCCGGCGACCTCGACCTTCAGGCCGTCGCCGCACCTCCGCCGAGCCTCCTCTGGTTGCTGCCGGCCAGGCTCAAAGCTCCACTGATGCATGCTGCTTGCTCGTCTCGCGCCACTCCTCCATGCCCCTTCAGCCGCCTCTGCTCGCGCAGCAGCGTCCCACCTCTGTCACCTTGTGCTGGACCTCGAGTTCACCTTCCTCAACGTCACCATGCCATGGCCGATTTTGTTGCTTCACTGTTGGGCATGAGTTGCCTTGCTGCTGCCTCGAGAGCCCTTTTGTCGTGCTTCATTTTGGGTCGGCCAGAACAAGAACACCAATTACCAACGCCAAGACCCCGTGAACGTCTACATGACGACCGCCGAGTACCTCTTTGCGAGTACAACTACCATCGCGTGGATCCGCCAAGACCGTGGAGTAAATGAACATGTACCCCTACGCCCCGAGACATCGGATCCATCAAGTCCGAAGACCCTTAGTACCACGACAACCCCGACGGGATTTGTATTCGCCAAGTTACTCCACTGATGACTCGAATGGCTACAAAACGTGAACCACTACCGTCGACCCTTGAAGACCCCGTGGACGTCAAGTTCCGTGTCGTTGACCCCGAACCTCTACGAAAACATGTACGACTACTTCCGTCTCCGAAGACCGGGTAACGGAACCGTCAAGTTCGTCTACCGCCTACATGTACAACTACCGTCGCCGAGATCGCGAGAACCTCTTCCGTCGACTCTCGAGCATGTGAGAACGACTACTTCCTCTATGAACCGATGCGCTCCGAAACACACGCTTCAAAGGTATAACCCCGAGTCGACTGCCCATGAACGAATGCATGTTTGGATGTTGTATCTGCCCGTGAACGTTAGTTGTTTCCCTCGCTTGGCACCACCGTCGACCCGTGGGAACCCGGTTACCGGGATCAGGCCACCATCTTTTGCATGCTCCCGTCACTTCCTTTTGCACCGGTATCCCCGTGGGCTACCGGATAACCGATATGTTGTCGTGGCATCATTTTCGTATTCGTCGCCGTGGCACCCCTTTCCTTTCCACCACGGTGAAAAATGCTTCATAATGCTCTTGTCAACTTTTAATAAAAATGGCATAAACTTGCACATGTCATCCGCGTCATGTTTATAACATTTAAATGGTTAAAATTGTTGTTTGCATTAAATTGCTAAATGCACATGAGGATTTACCGGAATTGTTGTTTGCTGTTTTCGGCCTCATTTAAAATGCCTAACTGTGTATTTTACTCATGTTTCACCTCTTGCCATGTTTAAAAACATTTAATATTGTTGGGTACATAAACGAGAGAGAACTAAATAATTGATGTGGTGTTCCGTCAATATGCAACTCGTTGCATATTGAGCTCCAGTTAACTTGTAGTTTTGTTTGTGCCCTTTGCCATGTCATGCCTCTTTAAACCGGACATGCATCATACTTGGTTGTGCATCATGCCATGTTCATGTGATGATTGTTTATTATGTTGTTTGCTTCTTTCTGGTGTTGCTTCTTCGGGTTAGTTCCGATAATGTCGCGTTTGTGAGGATCCGTTCGACTACGTCCGTTTGTCTTCTTCATGGACTCGTTCTTCTTCCTTGCGGGATTTCAGGCAAGATGACCATACCCTCGAAATCACTTCTATCTTTGCTTGCTAGATGCTCCCTCTTTTGCTATGCCTATGCTATGATACCTACCACTTGCTTATCATGCCTCCCATATTGTTGAGCCAAGCCTCTAACCCACCTTGTCCTAGCAAACCATTGTTTGGCTATGTTACCTCTTTGCTCAGCCCCTCTTATAGCGTTGTTAGTTGCAGGTGAAAATTGGAGCTTGTTCCATGTTTGGAACATGGATATTTTATTAGGATATCACAATATCTCTTATTTAATTAATGCATCTATATACTTGGTAAAGGGTGGAAGGCTCGGCCTTATGCCTGGTGTTTTGTTCCACTCTTGCCGCCCTAGTTTCCGTCATATCGGTGTTATGTTCCCGGATTTTGCGTTCCTTACGCGGTTGGGTTATAATGGGAACCCCTTGACAGTTTGCCTTGAATAAAACTCCTCCAACAAGGCCCAACATTGGTTTTACCATTCGCCACCTAGCCTTTTTTCCCTTGGGAGTCGCACATCCCGAGGGTCATCTTTATTTTAACCCTCCGGGCCAGTGCTTCTCTACGTGTTGGTCCAACCGAGCGATGTTTGGGGCTACCAGGGGCAGCTCTGGGCTGGCCTACCTGACGTCTTGCTCATTTGGTGTGCCCTGAGAACGAGATATGTGCAGCTCCTATCGGGATTTGTCGGCACATCTGGGTGGCTTTGCTGGACTTGTTTTACCATTGTCGAGGATGTCTTGTAACCGGGATGCCAAGTCTGATCGGATTGTCTTGGGAGAAGGAATATCCTTCGTTGACCGTGAGAGCTTGTGATGGGCTAAGTTGGGACACCCCTGCAGGGATTTGAACTTTCGAAAGCCGTGCCCGCAGTTATGGGCAGATGGGAATTTGTTAATGTCCAGTTGTAGAAAACCTGAAACTTAACCTTAATTAAAATGCATCAACCGCGTGTGTAACCGTGATGGTCTCTTCTCGGCGGAGTCCGGAAAGTGAACACGGTGTTGGAGTTATGCTTGGCGTAAGTATACTTGGATCACTTCTTGATCATAGTTTATCGACCGTGCTTTTGCCTTCTCTTCTCGCTCTCATTTGCGTATGTTAGCCACCATATATGCTAGTCGCTTACTGCAGCTCCACATCATACCTTTACCTTACCCATAAGCTCAAATAATCTTGATCGCGAGGGTGTGAGATTGCTGAGTCCCCGTGACTCACAGATATTTCCAAAACTAGTTTGCAGGTGCCGATGTTACCGAGCAGGTGACACAATCAAGCTCAAGGAGGAGCTCAATGAAGATCTTGTCCTTTGTGTTGTTTCGTTCTAGTTGATCAGTATTGGAGCCCAGTTGGGACGATCGGGGATCTGTGTAGCATTTGGGATAGTCTTCTTTTATTTTGGTTCCGTAGTCGGACCTTGATTGTGTCTGGATGATGTAATGCTTTATTCATGTATTGAGTGAAGTGGCGATTGTAAGCCAACTATGTATCTCTTTCCCTTATGTATTACATGGGTTGTGTGAAGATTACCTCTCTTGCGACATTGCTTTCAATGCGGTTATGCCTCTAAGTCGTGCTTCGACACGTGGGAGATATAGCCGCATCGAGGGCGTTACATCTTGCCTCTCCTCCTTCTCCTCATATCGACACCTCCTCGATCTTTGATCACTTCATCCACACAAAACTCAACAGAAAGCTCCGTAAGATCCGTTAGTATAATAAAGCAAATCACTACTCTAAGTACTATTGGAAACCAATTCATATTTTGTTTTTGCATTGTAGCTCTGTAATATAACTTTTTCATGGCTTATTCCACTGATAGAATCAATAGTTTCATCAAAACAAGTAAAACAATGCATCAAAAACAAAAACTGTCTTAAACAGGACAGTCTGTAGTAATCTGAAGATTCACCATACTTATGGTACTCCAAAAATTCTGAAAAATTAGGACAAAATAAACAATTTGTATAGCAAGACTGTGCAGAAAATTTCAGAAACTTTCGATGTTCCATTAAAAAATGTAAAATTGTGCACTACAGCCAAAGTTTCTATTTTTGCACCGCACATACCAACAAGCAATCTACTCATCCTAAAGGCAAATCTTAGCACATTATTTTTATAATACAATGGAATTGTACAAGGGGTTAATTATTTTTGTGAGAATCTTCATGAAAAATTCTACATTGTTTCCATGAGCATGAACACACGTGTTCAAGGTTGACCCTCACTTCTCCAATGCATCACCTTTCAATCGCTTCTCTTTTTGAAGAAGTTTTTAGGTTCCCCTCTATATATTTTTTGTTTTAAAACTTTATAAAAGCACTCAACAGAAAGAAATGTCTCCCTAAAACTTTCGGGTTGTCTCCCTGGCAGCGCTTTCTCTAAATCCATTAAGTTAGGCATAAAGTGCTCAAATAATGGATCCACCCGGATCCCAAGGTATATCAAAGCCAATTTTAATTAACAATGATTTGATATTTAGTAATGAGCACAAAGCAACATATATCATGCAATGACGAAGTCTAACTCTCTTCCTATGCATCGGCATGTCATACAAGAACAATTCATGCACATCAAGTAAAGGCCAATACATAGCATAAGAAGTTTCTTGCAATTCTTTCGTGTTGGAAACATAGTGAGGTGGAGATGTAGTTCCTCTCTCATAATAATTGCAAGTAGGAGCAGCAAGCACATGCATATTATATTCATCAAAATCATCATGTGTAGTGGTAAAAGGCAACCCATCAATGTAATCCTTAATAAGTGAAAACTTCTCAGATATAGTGTAGTTTGGAGAATTCAAAAAGATAATAGGACTATCATGATTGGGTGCAATAGCAACAATGTCATTCTTAACATAAGGAACTATAGCAAGTTCATCTCCATAAATATAATTCATATTGGCATCATGGCCACAAACATAGCAATCATCAAGTTCATCAAAAAGGGATATTTCAAAAGAATCAAGGGGATCATAGCAATTATCATAGCTTTCATCCTTCGGTAAGCATGAATGGACATTAAATAATGTATGAGTTGGAGGGTTACTCTCATTAGAAGGTGGGCACGGGTAGCTAATCCGCTCTTCCTCCTTTTGTTCTTCACTCTCTTCATCGTCTTCTTCATCCAACGAGCTCACCGTTTCATCAATTTCTTCTTCCATAGACTCCTGCAAAATATTAGTCTCTTCTCGGACATCGGAGATTTTCTCAATAAATTCATCAATATCGGAATTATATTTATAATTATCATAACAATATTTAAGGATGGCAAAAATTTTAGGTCTATAAACATCATCATCGAAAGCTTCATACTTTAAAAACAAAGATTCAATTTCATAAGCACCCTCAAAAGCAACAAATTCTTCTATTCGTTCCACATCATAATAATCATATCTACCATTGGCATAACAAGCCAAGGTTTCATTAACATTAAATTTGCATGAAAAGGGAAGGTGTGGAGCGTTCATCCTAGAGCAGCAAGTATAATTATATCTCTGGCATAAATTCCAAGCATATCAATGCAACATACCAATTTGATCCCATAAAAGTTTTCCTTTTTGAGTCAAGCGATAATCCCTAAAGTATTCACGTTGATCCAACGTCACTCCCATTATCAAGTTGAATGGGGTTTTCTCAGGATTATCAAAGTAGTGGATAATATTTTTCACGTAATGAGCATCGAGGGTTTAAGAGGTTCCCCATCTCCATGACTAGCAAGTACCACCAATTTTTTGGTGTTTCCTGTTCCATATCCATAACTAAAGATAGAGAACAACTTAGAACGGGAAAAAACTACTTAGTGATAAAGCATACAAGCACACACGAGAATACTCACCCACCCTATCACTCCCCGGCAAGTAGCCAGAAAATGGTCTTGATAACCCACAAGTATAGGGGATCGTTTATAGACTTATTCGATAAATAAGAGTGTCGAACACAACGAGGAGCTAAAGGTAGAACAAATATTCCCTCAAGTTCTATCGACCACCGATACAACTCTACACACACTTGATGTTTGCTTTACCTAAAACAAGTATGAAACTATTTTGCAAGAATAAAACTACGAGTACTTTGCAGGAATAAAACTACGAATAAATTGGAAGATAATAGAAGTGGATAGCCTTTCTCAACAAGAAAGTCATTTATCCCTAGGCAATCGATAACAAGTACCGGTAATCATTCTTGCAATTCTATATGAGGGAAAGGCATGAGCTAACATACTTTCTCTACTTGGATCATATGCACTTATGATTAGAACTCTAGCAAGCATCCGCAACTACTAAAGATCATTAAGGTCGTGAAACCCAACCATAGCATTAAGTATCAAGTCCTCTTTATCCCATACGCAAAAACCCACCTACTCGGGTTTAAGCTTTTGTCACTCTCGCAACCCACCATAAGCAAATCATGAACGTATTGCAACACCCTACAGCGGGGATCCCCCACATTTGCGCGAGACGGAGGGCACCGTAGGACAGCACCATAAATAAAATATACAATCATACCAACCAAGATCACGATTAACCCACAAGACAAAACGGATCTACTCAAACATCATAGGATAGCTAAATATCATTGGGAAATAATATATGGAGTTGAGCATCATGTTTAAGTAGAGATTACAACAGGGAGAAGGGGTGTTACACTGCTGGATAGAGGGGGAGAAAGTTGGTGTTGACGGTAGCAATATTTTTGATGTAGATCATCGTCACGATCCTAGCCCCGACGGCACTCCGGCGCCACCAGGATAGAGGGGGGAGAGCCCCCCTCATTCTTCTTCTTCCTTGGCCTCCCCCTAGATGGGAGTAGAGTTCCCCCTCTGGTCCATGGCCTCCTTGGCGATGGTGTTGGGAAACATAGCATGCAATTTCAAAAAAAGTTCTACGCTCACGCAAAATCTATCTAGGAGATGCATAGAAACAAGAGGGGGAGAGTGTGTCCACATACCCTCATAGACTGCTACCTCTTGAGCATGCATTGGTTTTCCCTTTAAGAGGAAAGGGTGATGCAGCAAAGTACCATAAGTATTTCCCTCAGTTTTGAGAACCAAGGTATCAATCCAGTAGGAGACAACACACAAGTCACCTAGTACCTGCACAAACAATCAAGAACCTTGCAACCAACGCGATAAAGGGGTTGTCAATCCCTTCACGATCACTCACAAAAGTGACATATGATAAAGATAGTAAAATAAATATTTTTGGTATTTTTGTTGTATAGATTGGAAAGTAAAGATTGCAAAATAGTAAACGAGATGGGATGTAAATAAAAGAGATGCAATATAATAAGAAAGAGACCCGGGGGCCATAGGTTTCACTAGTGGCTTCTCTCAAGATAGCATGTATTACGGTGGGTGAACAAATTACTGCCGAGCAATTGATAGAAAAGCGCATAGTTATGAGAATATCTAAGGCAATGATCATGAATATAGGCATCACGTCCGTGTCAAGTAGATCGAAACGATTCTGCATCTACTACTATTACTCCACACATCGACCGCTATTCGGCATGCATCTAGCGTATTAAGTTCATAAGAACAGAATAACGCATTAAGCAAGATGACATGATGTAGAGGGATAAACTCAAGCAATATGATATAAACCCCATATTTTTTATCCTCGATGGAAACAATACAATATGTGCCTTGCTGCCCCTACTTTCACTGGGAAAGGACACCGCAAGATTGAACCCAAAGCTAAGCACTTCTCCCATTGCAAGAAAGATCAATCTAGTGGGCCAAACTAAACCGATAATTCGAAGAGACGAAGAGACTTGCAAAGATATCAAATCATGCATATAAGAATCCAGAGAAGAACCAAATAATATTCATAGATAATCTTGTTCATAAACCCACAATTCATTAGATCTCGGCAAACACACCACAAAAGAGTATTACATCGAATAGATCTCCAAGAACATTGAGGATAACTTTGTATTGAGAATCAAAGAGAGAGAAGAAGCCATCTAGTTAATAACTATGGACCCGAAGGTCTGTGGTAAACTACTCACGCTTCATCGGAGAGGCTATGGTGTTGATGTAGAAGCCCTCCATGATCGATTCCCCCTCCGGCAGATCACCGGATGTGGCCCCAAGATGGGATCTCACCGGTACAGAAGGTTGCAGCGGCGGAAAAGTGATTTTGTGGCTCTCTGCAATCGATCTAGGGTATAAGAGTATATATAGGCGAAAGAAGTACGTCGGTGGAGCTATGAGGGGCCTACAAGGCTGGGGGCGCCTCTACCCCTAGGCACGCCCTCCTGCCTCGTGGCCGCCTCGTGGCATTCCAGACTTCAACTCAAAGTCTCTTGGTTTGCTTGTGGTCCAAGAAAGATCGCCGCGAAGGTTTCATTCCATTTGGTATTCCTTTTCTCCGAAACTCTAAAATAGGAAAAAAACATAAACTGGCACTAGGCCTCCGGTTAATAGGTTAGTCCCAAAAATAATATAGAAGAGCATATTAAAGCCCATTAAACATTCAAAACAGATAATACAATAGCATGGAACAATAAAAAATTGTAGATACGTTGGAGACATATCAAGCATCCCCAAGCTTAATTCCTGCTCGTCCTCGAGTAGGTAAATGATAAAAACAACTTTTTTGATGTGGAATGCTACCTAACATAATTATTAATGTAATTTTCTTTATTGTGGCATGAATGTTCAGATCTGAAAGATTCAAAACAAAAGTTTAATATTGACATAAAAATAATAATATTTCAAGCATACTAACAAAGTAATCATGTCTTCTCAAAATAACATGGCCAAAGAAAGTTATCCCTACAAAATCATATAGTCAGGCTATGCTCTATCTTCATCACACAAAATATTTAAATCATGCACAACACCAATGACAAGCCAAGCAATTGTTTCATACTTTTGATGTTCTCAAACGTTTTCAATCCTCACGCAATACATGAGCGAGAGCCATGGACATAGGTGGAATAGAATGGTGGTTTGGGAGAAGACAAAAAGGAGAAGATAGTCTCACATCAACTAGGCGTATCAATGGGCTATGGAGATGCCCATCAATAGATATAAATGTGAGTGAGTAGGGATTGCCATGCAACGGATGCACTAGAGCTATAAGTGTATGAAAGCTCAAAAAGAAACTAAGTGGGTGTGCATCCAACTTGCTTGCTCACGAAGACCTAGGACATTTTGAGGAAGCCCATCATTGGAATATACAAGCCAAGTTCTATAATGAAAACTTCCCACTAGTATATGAAAGTGACAAAATAGAAGACTCTCTATCATGAAGATCATGGTGCTACTTTGAAGCACAAGTGTGGGAAAAGATAGTAGCATTGTCCCTTCTCTCTTTTTTCTCCCATTTTTATTTGGGCCTTTTCTCTTTTTTATGGCCTCTTTTTTCTCTTTCTTTTTCCTTTTTCGTCCAGAGTCTCATCCCGACTTGTGGGGGAATCATAGTCTCCATCATCCTTTCCTCACTGGGACAATGCTCTAATAATGATGGTCATCACACTTTTATTTACTTGCAACTCAAAAATTACAACTCGATACTTAGAACAAAATATGACTCTATGTGAATGCCTTCGGCGGTGTGCCGGGATGCATGTGCAATGAATCAAGAGTGATATGTATGAAAAATTATGAACGGTGGCTTTGCCACAAATATGATGTCAACTACATGATCATGCAAAGCAATATGACAATGATGGACCGTGTCATATTAAACGGAATGGTGGAAAGTTGCATGGCAATATATCTCGGAATGGCTATGGAAATGCCATAATAGGTAGGTATGGTGGCTGTTTTGAGGAAAGTAAATGGTGGGTTTATGGTACCGACGAAAGTTGCGCGGTACTAGAAAGGCTAGCAACGGTGGAAGGGTGAGAGTGCATATAATCCATGGACTCAACATTAGTCATAAAGAACTCACATACTTATTGCAAAAATCTATTAGTTATCAAAACTAAGTACTACACGCATGCTCCTAGGGGGATAGATTGGTAGTAAAAGGCCATCGCTCATCCCTGACCGCCACTCATAAGGAAGACAATCAAAAAATAAATCATGCTCCGACTTTATCACATAACGGTTCACCATATGTGCATGCTACGGGAATCACAAACTTTAACACAAGTATCTCTCAAATTCACAACTACTCAACTAGCATGACTCTAATATCACCATCTTCATATCTCAAAACAATCATAAGGAATCAAACTTCTCATAGTATCCAATGCACTTTATATGAAAGTTTTTTATTATACCCATCTTGGATGCCCTGTCATATTAGGACTAATTTTATAGCCAAAGAAAATTACCATGCTGTTCTAAAAGACTCTCAAAATAATATAAGTGAAGCATGAGAGATCGATAATTTCTATAAAATAGAACCACCACCGTGCTCTAAAAAGATATAAGTGAAGCACTAGAGCAAAATTATCAAGCTCAAAAGATATGAGTGAAGCACATAGAGTATTCTAATAAATTCCGATTCATGCATGTCCCTCCCAAAAGGTGTGTACAGAAAGGATGATTGTGGTAAACTAAAAAGCAAAGGCTCAAATCATACAAGACGCTCCAAGCAAAACACATATCATTTGGTGAATAAAAATATAGACTCAAGTAAAGTTACCGATGACGAAGACGAAAGAGGGGATGCCTTTCGGGGCATCCCCAAGATTAGGCTTTTGGTTGTCCTTGAATTTACCTTGGGGTGCCTTGAGCATCCCCAAGCTTAGGCTCTTGCCACTCCTTATTCCAAAATCCATCAAATCTTTACCCAAAAACTTGAAAACATCACAACACAAAACTTCAAGAGAAAATCTCATGAGCTCCGTTAGTATAAGAAAATAAACCACCACTTTAAGGTACTGTAATGAACTCATTCTTTATTTATATTGGTGTTAATCCTACTGTATTCCAACTTCTCTATGGTTCATACCCCCCGATACTAGCCATAGATTCATCGAAATAAGCAAACAACACACGAAAAACAGAATCTGTCAAAAATAGAACAGTCTGTAACAATCTGGAGGTTCCGAATACTTCTGTAACTCCAAAACTTCTGAAAAATTAGGATGACAAGTATAATTTGTATATTGATATACTGAAAGTGGATTGGGTACTTTATCGCTCTCTAGTAAAAAACGAAAATTATCTTCGTGAGCACATACTTTCTGTTTTTATCAGCAAGATCAAACAACAATCACCCATGAAGATCCTAAAGGCTTTAGTTGGCACAAACACGAATTAAAACACAAAAAACACAATCATAACAGAAGCTAGATGAAATATTTATTACTAAACAATAAAAAAATAAAATTGGGTTGCCTCCCAACAAGCGCTATCGTTTAACGCCCCTAGCTAGGCATAAAAATAAGAATAGATCTAGGTATTGCCATCTTCTCCCTTTTTGTGATAAAGAGAGAATTTCTTATCTAAAGCATTTATCTTTCTATTTTGTGAGAGTACGTGGCCATTAGTGGTATAAGAAATATTAAGCACACTACGAAAATTTGCATCTAAGCTAGCCTTCATATCTTTGATAATTTCATTCTGATAAAAACACAAACGAGAGGTGGATCCAACCTTTTCACTCATGGGATGCCCAAATATAGCTTTCGTCTTTTCATAGGTATCAATGGCATCCCCCTCAATAAAACCTTCTTCAAAAATAGAATCCAAGACTTGCTTGAAAGAAGAAGGTAATCCAACATATTTTTTAAGTAAATCTCAATTTGATATTGGGGCACATAGCTGGCTCGGATCCTTAATAGCCTATCCCAAGCATCTTTCAAAGATTCATCAAGAAAATAACGAAAAATTCCAGGATCATCTTCATCAAAATTATTCAAACTCTCATCGATAATCCTGGTAGGTCTTTCCATAACATCATCATTTATGAGCTTAGAAAGGATAGAGAGACTATCCAAAGTATTAAAACCCGGGAGAAAACCCTTAGTCCCATTTGGTTCAGCCATGGCGATAGAAAGGCAAAGGTTTTCGAAAATCATTTTAGAAGTGGGGAAGAGGAAAACGAGAGGCGAATGGCAAATAATGTGATGCGAGGAGAAGAGTTTATGATGGGTACTTGGTATGCCTTGACTTGGCGTAGATCTCCCCGGCAACGGCGCCAGAAATCCTTCTTGCTAACTCTTGAGCATGCGTTGGTTTTCCCTTGAAGAGGAAAGGGTGAAAGCACAAGTGCTCTCCAGGTGGTTTTGGTAATTAATGTCAACATATCTCTTGTTGGACTAACGTTTTTATCTAGTATGTTTCAGATAAGTTCAACAATGAAGTGGCATGGACTAAAGGTTGTGGGAACTCCTTCAAGATGCTAAGGACAAAGGATTGGCTAAAGCTTCAAGCTCAGGACTCTTCATTTTACACTTTTAGTGATCCAAGATCACATTGAGTCCATAGGAAAGGCCAATACTATCAAGGAGGGATGAGATGTTGATAATGAGCCTCTTGCTCAAAGTGCTTAGTGATATGCTCCAAAATCCTCAGCTACTTTCCCATATCCTCAAATGACCTAAACCCTAAGCCAAACTCGGTCATACCGATTCTTTCAACCCGGCACCACCGAGTTTCACTTGTCATTTGCCGCTGCCAAACCCTAGCAATTCGGTCTCACCGATGGGATCTCGGTCTCACCGAGATGGGCTTGCAAACTCTCTGTTACCTGTTGCAATATCTTCGGTCCAACCGAGATATGCAATGGGTCCCACCGAGTTTGCTTGGCCAACTCTCTGTTTTGCTTATTACCCAAATCGGTCCCACCGAGTTTGAGTAATCGGTCAAATCGAGTTTTGGATTTACCCTAACCCTAGCACATCGGTCCCACCGAGTTGATTCAGTCGGTCCCACCGAAATCTCTAACGGTCACTAGGTTTACCTTTTCGGTCCGACCGAGTTTGTTGATTCGGTCCCACCGAGATTGGAAAACTGTGTGTAACGGTTGGATTTTGTGTGGAGGCTATATATACCCCTCCGCCTCCTCTTCATTCATGGAGAGAGACATCAGACTAAGCCTACACTTCCAGCATCCTATTTCTGAGAGAGAACTACCTACTCATGTGTTGAGGCCAAGATATTCCATTCCTACCATATGAATCTTGATCTCTAGCCTTCCCCAAGTTGCTTTCCACTCAAATCTTCTTTCCACCAGATCCAAATCCTATGAGAGAGAGTTGAGTGTTGGGGAGACTATCATTTGAAGCACAAGAGCAAGGAGTTCATCGACACACCATTTGTTACTTCTTGGAGAGTGGTGTCTCCTAGATTGGCTAGGTGTCACTTGGGAGCCTCCGACAAGATTGTGGAGTTGAACCAAGGAGTTTGTAAGGGCAAGGAGATCGCCTACTTCGTGATGATCTACCGCTAGTGAGGCAAGTCCTTCGTGGGCGATGGCCATGGTAGGATAGACAAGGTTGCTTCTTCGTGGACCCTTCGTGGGTGGAGCCCTCCGTGGACTCGCGCAACCGTTACCCTTCATGGGTTGAAGTCTCCATCAACGTGGATGTAGGATAGCACCACCTATCCGAACCACGGGAAAAACGTCCGTGTCTCCGATTGCGTTTGATTTCTCCAAACCCTTCCCTTTACATTCTTGCAAGTTGCATGCTTTACTTTCCGCTGCCTATATACTCTTTGCATACTTGCTTGATATGTATTGTGATTGTTGGAATTATGCTTGAACTCCACTTAAACCCAAAAAGCTTAAAACTTGCAACTTTAGCAAGAAGTGTCTAATCACCCCCTCTAGACACATCTACTTCAATGTCCTTCAAAGGGTGATGCAGCAAAGTAGCGTAAGTATTTCCCTTAGTTTTGAGAACCAAGGTATCAATCCAGTAGGAGGCAACGCACAAGTCACCTAGTACCTGCACAAACAATCAAGAACCTTGCAACCAACGCAATAAAGGGGTTGTCAATCTAAGGGAGTCCTGGACTAAGGGGTCCTCGGGCGTCCGGCCTGTTGGACATGGGCCAGATTGTTGGGCCATGAAGATACAAGACTAAAGATTCTCTCACCCGTGTCCGGATGGGGCTCTCCTTGGCGTGGATGGCAATCTTGGCATTTAGATATGAAGATTCCTTTCTCCGTAACCGACTTTGTACAACCCTAGTCCCGTATGGTATCTATATAAACTGGAGGGTTTAGTCCATAGAGGCGATCACAATGATAATCATATAGGCTAGACTTCTAGGGTTTTAGCCATTACGATCTCGTGGTAGATCAACTCTTGTAACCCCCATACTCATCAATATTAATCAAGCAGGATGTAGGGTATTACCTCCATCAATACGGCCTGAACCTGGGTAAAACTTCGTGTCCCTTGTCTCCTGTTAGCATCAACCTCAGACGCACAATTTGGGACCCCCTACCCAAGATCTGCCGGTTTTGACACTGACATTGGTGCTTTCATTGAGAGTTCCACTATGTCGCCGTCAGAACGTTCGATGGCTTCATCCATCATCTGCAACGATGCTACCCTAGGGGATGTTTTTCTCCCTGGCCAGATCGTCGTATTCGGCGGCTTCACACCGCGGGCCAACTCGCTTGGCCATCTGGAGCAGATCGACACCTATACCCCAGGTCACCAGATTAGTTTCGGAAACCTGGATTATGTCGCTGATATCCGAGGAGACGTGATCTTCCAAGGATTCATGACTAAAAGGATCGATATAGTTGACTAGAGGGGGGGGGGGGTTGAATAGGCAACTAACAAATTTTAGCTTTTCTTTACCAATTTAAACTTTGCATCAAAGTAGGTTGTCTAGATATGCAACGAGGTGAGCAACCTATATGATGCAACAACAAGAAGTACACAAGCAAACTAAAGATACAACACAAAAGCTTGCACAAGTAAAGGCACGAGATAACCAAGAGTGGAGCCGGTGAAGACGAGGATGTGTTACCGAAGTTCATTCCTTTTGAAGGGAAGTACGTCTCCGTTGGAGCGGTGTGGAGGCACAATGCTCCCCAAGAAGCCACTAGGGCCACAATATTCTCCTCACGCCCTCACACGATGCGAGATGCCGTGATTCCACTATTGGTGCCCTTGGAGGTGAGCTCAAACGTCTAGGGTTCTCAAACACCCAAGAGTAACAAGATCCGCAAGGGATGAGTGGGGGGAATCAAATTTCTCTTGGTGGAAGTGTAGATCTAGGCCTTCTCAACCAATCCCTAGAAAATCAACAAGTTTGATTAAGGAGAGAGATCGGGCGAAAATGAGCTTTGGAGCAACAATGGAGCTTGGGGAAAAGAGGTAAGTCAACTTGGATAAGAAGACCTCCTTTTATAAGTGGGGAAGACAATCCAACCGTTACCCTTTCTCAGCCCCGCACAGGGCGGTACTACCGCAGTGGCCAGTGGTACTGCCGTGCAGTAAGGCGCAGAGCAGGACCTGGTCCCAGGGTGGTACTACCATGGAGGTAAGGGCGGTACTACCGCCCATGAGCAGTACTTCCGCCCCTACTACCGCAGCTAGTGCCGCAAAACCTGACATGAGAGGAGAACCCTCGAATCGAGGAGGTAGGAGCACGGAGCCGCATCGGTACTATGGCTAAGAGCTCTAAGCGGTACTACCGCGCTAAGGAGTGGTACTACCGCTTTGTAGCTCTCGAGTGGTACTATCGCTGGGGTCCGCGGTACTACCGTTGGGACCAGACCACAGGGAGAAGGCAGCAAGGAAGCCTTCAACAAAATGGAAAATCTCAGAGGGTGCGCAAGGAATGTGTATGTGTTGATTCCACCCTAGCCTCACCAATGCGGACCCCCTCTTAATAGTACGGCTTTCCTATGACTCAAATCCACGGAAAAGAAACGTAGAAAACTGCCATCTTCAAATAGTCTTCGAGGGGGACAGAAACCTTCTTGTGCCCAGTGATGAAACATCTGAAATACTCAAGGCACATGATTAGTTCGCAAAAGCATTGTCATCAATCACCAAAACACCGTAGGGATAAATATGCCCTTATAACGACCCCAACCTCCACTCTGGCCTTAGAGCCGGAGCGCCTCGCCAGTACCAAAGATGGGATTTCTAAACCCGCCGAACTATCTGTGGCCATTAAGCCCAGTACGGGAGAGCCAGAGGAAGCAGCATCACCGGCATCCATTGCCAAGCCGGACTCTTCCCCGGACGACGGCTCCGAACTCTCGGAGTCACCATCGTGTGAGCTCAGCCAAGGAATTCCCTTCCCGCCATACTCCACGAATTCTCTTCTCCCTCAACAAACCTCGCCTTTAAGCGAGACTCTGGACTTGATGCGATCCCTCATGATTACGGAGGAGCAACGTCTGAACTACGCCCAGCCCAGACTAGGGGTTGAGAGCGGGGAATTTTACGTCCCACCCACCACCCACTTCATCACCACAGTAGAGGACTTAACTGACATGCTTGATTACGGCTCCGAAGACATCGACGGTATGGACGACGATGCCGGAGAGGAGCAAGCCGAAAACCCGCCGTTTACCGGATGCTGGACGGCCACCTCTTCATATGACGTGCACATGGTGGATGCACCCAAGGAGGGTGACAACGATAAAGAGAAAAATCCAATGGAGGATAAACCTCCCAGATACAACAAAAGCGCCGACGACGCCGCTCTAAATCACGATGCAGCAAAGACAGCAATACCGGCACGAGAGAAAACAACACTCCTGATGATGCTGAAGGCCAAGAAAATCCCATTGAGCAATACTTTGAACAAGATGGTCGGGAGGATGGGTGAGTTAGCCCTGATGAACAGGCTGCAAACAAAGACTCAGAGGATAGTAATTATCTTCCGCTCTCCGAGGATGAGGAGAGCCTCGTCAACGAGGATTTTACCGTGCCTGAGGAACCTTTCGAGCAGGAGCGCTTCAAGCACCGGCTAAGAGCCATTGCAAGGAGCCTGAAAAAGAGGCAGCAGCAGCTTAAAGCTGACAAAGATCTACTCAACGATAGATGGAATCATGTCTTGGCAGCCGAGGAATACGACCTCAAGCGCCCATCCAAAATTTATCCGAAGCGCAAATTGCTACCTCAATTGGACGACGAGGCGATGGAGCCTGTACCGTCAGCACATAATGCCGCTGATTGACCACCACATGGTCAAGACAAAGAGGCAACTCAAGCCGAACACCAGCTAGCACTATGATACGTCTCCAACGTATCTATAATTTTTTATTGCTCCATGCTATATTATCTTCTATTTTGGACATTACTGGGCTTTATTACCCACTTTTATATTATTTTTGGGACTAACCTATTGACCCAGAGCCCAGTGCCAGTTCCTGTTTTTTCCCTTGTTTCAGTGTTTCGAAGAAAAGGAATATCAAACGGAGTCGAAACAGAATGAAACCTTCTGAAGAAGTAATTTTTGGAAGGAAAGCTACCCGATAGACTTGGAGTGCATGTCAGGAAAGAAACAAGGGAGCCACGAGCCAGGGGGCGCCCCCACCCCCCTAGGGCGCGCCCTCCACCATCGTGGGCCCCTTGTGGCTCCCCTGATGTATTTCTTCCGCCTATATATATATATCCATATACCCTAAAATGACCGGGGAGCACAATAGATCGAGTGTTCCGTCGCCAGAAGCCTCTGTAGCCACCGAAAACCAACCTAGACCCGTTCTGGCACCCTGCCGGAGGGGGCTGTCGGTGTTCTGGGAACAGGGGTCCCTAGACTTGCCTGCCTGCGGCCTGCGGCGTGGCTTGAATGGGGGCCCAACATGGCCCATATTCATCAAGCACAAGACTCAAGACCCTCGCGAGGGGCCAAGCCTCGCGAGGTGGAGGACACGGCACATCCTCAGGCGCAGCCTCCTCAGGCTGGCTCACGAGGAGACGGAGATATCAAGGTGGGGTACCTCGCGAGGTGCCAGTGACGCAAGCCATGACGATCGACGGCGCCAGGCGGGCGCCAGCGCGCGCAGCGTCCTTCTTTCCTCTTTGGTGCAAAGGGGGCAAGCGCAGCCGTGGAGTACCGAGGCATCAGGCAAAGGTTGCCGTTTCGGTGCAACAAGACCAGGACCAAGCGGACTACGAGACGGAGGTCACCATGGAGCCCAGCACGGCGTCACCGCAGAGTCTTTCGCAGGCGAAGACCACCTTTAGTCAGGATAGATGTACTTGCTGTCCCCCTTTGAATTATCCCGCCATTGTTGGCTCCCTTCCCGCTCGATATTTGGGAAGAGGACCAGGGCCTCTATAAATAGGACCAGCCACCCACATGATAGGGGGGGGTCGAAAATCAGAGAGAGAGAGAGAGAGAGAGAGAGAGAGAGAGAGAGAGAGAGAGAAGGGCGACTGAACTCCTCCTAGCAGTTCATCGCCCCAGCCAAGAACAGACCCTCGCGAGGCTGTTCTTCCTTGTATTGTTCATCATCACCAGCCCCAGGAGGCAATCCATCCACCACACACTGGAGTAGGGTATTACACCACAACGGTGGCCTGAACCAGTATAAATCTTGTGTCTCTTGTGTGATTCTTTTAGTAGTTTAGATCTTTGTGAGGCGGGGAGGTTGAGGACGTGATTTCCGCGCGCACCCCAGTGTTCGAACCTTAAGGGTCTGCCGGAACCCGAAATCCGACATTTGGCGTGCCAGGTAGGGGTGCGCCGGAGTTCGTCTTCCACCACTCCGTGCCCCGTCGCGTCTTCATCACCATGCCCGGCGACCAGGAGGGCAACCCCGACCCGTGGGCTGTGTGGCCCAAACGCGGGGAACCGCCCGCCTCTGGCGACCCCGCGCCCTAGGCAGCTCGCGGACTGCAGGGCGCTGCAGGCCGCGGGCGACCCCGCGCCCTAGGCAGCTCGCAGTCTGCAGGGCGCTGCGGACCG
The DNA here is from genome assembly GCA_034509565.1 of Triticum monococcum. Taxonomy (NCBI): domain Eukaryota; kingdom Viridiplantae; phylum Streptophyta; class Magnoliopsida; order Poales; family Poaceae; genus Triticum; species Triticum monococcum. The sequence goes on from CM067843.1 coordinate 638,954,428, forward strand.
CGGGCGACGCAGACAGACTTCAGCAACTCTTACGCCACGGTAGGCTTGGTCGACAGCAAGGGCCTCCAATCACGCCGCGACGACGACACCATACACCCGCCGGGAGCAGGCGAACTCGAGGGCGGCGCTCACGGTGGCCCGGGAGCTGCTGCGGTGCAGGCTGCTGGAGGGCGGCCACGACATGCTGCTGGAGCGAGTGGCGGAGCTCTTGGGCTTCGCCGCCTCGGGGGCTCACCCCTTCTCCACCCAGCTCCCATCTCAAGCCCACAGCGGCCCACGCGGGGGCTCCGCACGCGCCCACAGACTCCAAGGCTACTCCGACGGCAGCGAAGCTGTCAGCACCGGACCAGCACCGGCGCCGCCTCCGCCCCTGGCCCGCGAAGAAGAAGGACTCGATGCGACCCGCGGCCCTGGAGGGCTGCCGCGCGGCCACCCCGCGGTAGGCACGGCCGGTGGGACCGCGTGGCGTGCGGGGCATCATGGCGTGGCGTTCGGGATGACGACGACGGAGGAATACCTTCCCTTCATGCTGGACCAAGGACACCCTCACGATAGCAGGCAAGGCTCGCTCCTCGGCCCAAGCTGGGGGGACAAGGCGGTAGAAGCCGAGCCCTTCCAGGAGCCCATGGATGAGCCCGCTGGCCACGCTGGAGGCAGCGACTATCCGGCACCGCTAACTCTTCAGGGGCAGGTATATGCTAACCATGGATCGCAGGAGGTGCAGGTCGCCGCGGCAAGCAGCTGCCCTGCTCCCACAGTCTCCTACCCCTCAGGAGGAGGGCGCAGGGGGCTGCGGGAGAGGGGTCGAGATCCTACAACACCACCGCGGTGTTCGGAGCAAGGCGTTCTCAGGAGGTAGGCCCTCTGCTGGGGAGGTGCCTTAGGGCCTGCCCCTGCCGGAGGACCCGTGGTCGTCGGGGGAACCGCTGGCGACCGCTCTACCCCATCGGGCGGCGTCCTGGGTTTCGGTCGTTGCTGATGGCACTAGAGTGTGGCGCAAGGCGGGCCCCTCGTCTGGCGATATGAAGCAAGGCGAGTGCCTGTGAAGCCCTCGCGCTAAGGAAAAGGCCCAGAGCCTGTGAAGCAAGGCGAGTGCCTGTGAAGCCCTCGCGCTAAGGAAAAGGCCCAGAGCCTGTGAAGCAAGGCGAGTGCCTGTGAAGCCCTCACGCTCAGGAGAAGGCCCAGAGCCTATGAAGAAGGCCAACGCCTGTGAAGTTTTTCACCCGCGACGATCTCACATCCTGAGGACCCAACTAGAGAGTGCCCAAGGCGTCGCGCCCTCCTGCAGGCCGCCTCGGAACCAGCGTGGGGCAAAGGTAAACCAGCCCACCGTCAGGCACGAGCGCAATTTGATTACTACTGATACGATGGACACAGGTTTTTACATGAGGGGCTTCCCCTCCCAAAATGCTCTCACAAGCCACCAGGTCAAAAGCCTAAGTTCTATTCATGCAGGGTGAAAAAGACAGGAGCGATACGCACTCAATCGGACCAATCCCCCAATGCGTCCCCAGAGGCACCTCCTCAGCCTTCGTCGGAGTCGCCGAGCTCGCCATCGCCGCCTGCGTCGCTGCCGGCGGCGTCAGGGCCGCTCGCCGCGCCGTCCTCGTCAGCACCCACGACCACGTCGCTGTCGTCCGAAGCGAAGGCCCTGACAAGGGTGTCCACGTTATCCTCCACCCAGCGCGCCAAGTCATCTCGGATGGCCTGGGAGACTGGGGCGATGACAGCGTCAAAATCGAAGCGGGGATTCATGTTCTGGAGATGGCTTAAGACACGGGAAAAGGCGCGCTTGAGCAAGGCGCGGCTCCTCTCCTCCACCAACCTGTCGGCCCTGACCGACCGTGCCTCTAGCTGTGTCACCACGGCGGTGAAGAACTGCAAGTTACCGGCATAATTGATCATGTGTGGTTCACCGACGGACGCCTCGCAGATGTTGCCTAAGGCCACGTTAGCCCTCTCCCTGAGCGTGGTGGGCATGGGGCCATGCGCGTGCTCCAGGAGTCGCCACTGGCGTATTTCGTCGGCATTCTGACGCTCAACGGCCTCGACCTCTTCCATCCGCTGGCGAAGACGGAGCATCTCGGCCTGGGAGGCAGCCAGCTCCTTTTGCGCTGCCTCAAGGGCGGCTCGGGAGGCGTCGGCCAGCCGCGTCGCCTCATCGCGTTGGACCCTCAGGGCTGCGGTTCTGCCCTCGTCTTCGACCCGGATCATCCCCAGCTTCCCCTCGAACTCTCGTTCGAGGCCTTGGCGCGTCATCGCCACCCGACGGCAAACCTCCTCCAGGACACGCGCTTCCCGCGCAGCGACATCGTCTTCCGCCTGCGTCACTAGGCGCTCCCTCGTCTCCAGCCGCTCATACTCGCGAGTGCGTTCATCAGCTTCCAGCGTCAACGCTTCTTCGCGCCTCTGGAGCTCGGCTGGGTCACCGGAGGCCACCCGCATCGACGCAAGGGCTAGCTCGAGCAGCTCCGCCTGCTCCTCCAGTGAGTGGCACCGGGCCAGGAGCTCGCGAGCTCGCTCCTCCGCTGCTTCTCGCCATCGGTCTGCTCTCTGGGCCTCCTCGGCGGCCTGGGATCGGGCCACTCGAGAGGCCTCCAGCGACGCCTTCGCCTCTTCGTCATCAAGATCCCGCTGACGGTGCGCGAGGGTGATGGCCGCCTCCAGCTCGCGCCTCCCTGCAGCCAGGCGCAGGCCCTCGGCCTCCAGGCGCGCGTCTTCATCAGCGAGCTCCTCCCCAAGCAAGTTCACTGCGTCGGCCGCTCTTCGAAGGAACCCTTGGCGGCGGGCGCGGCGCTCCCGGGCGCGCTCAAGCACATCTTCCACAGCGTCATCCACCCCAAGCAAGCATCGGGGGCCGTGAACCATTGTTCCCCCTCCGGGCAGGGGGCTGGGGGCTGGCGCCCTCGTGATGGCCGGGCGCGTCGCGCCGGGAGCCCGGCCTAGAGCCAGCCCGTCTCCAGATGAGGGGCGCAGGAGGCGCCTCAACCAGTCATGGTCCCCGACTAGACGAGAAGCCCACGGCAAGCTGGCTATTCCCCGAGAGGGCCCGCGAAGGAAGATCGCGGGGAATGACGGGCCACGGTGCGCCTCGGGATGGTCCGCTCCTTCAGACGCCCTTGCCACCAGGGCAGAGCTGCTCGGAGCACTTGAAGACAGCAGAGGGGACAAAGCTAAGGGCGGCGGCACCTCGACGACTTCCACGAGCTCAGTTGGGAGGGGCCTGCACAACAAGGATCAGCGGAAGCAGCAAGGGGATCAGGAGCCAGAGAGAAAGAGGACTTACTCGTCAGTGGCGAAGTACTTCCTGCGCTTCAGCGCGCGACAAGGGAAGTCATCACCTAGGGCCTCCCTCTTCCTCCGGAGGGCCTCAAAGTCCACGCGGAAGCGGCCCAAGCGAAGAGCGCAAAGGTCATCCCACCGCGGGGGCGGGGCATCGGAGCGGTCCGCGTCAGGGGCGCCTTCCTAGCGCCTGCCTTCCATTGCCTTGCCAGAAGACGCGATTGGGGCCTCCAAGGCCTCAGCCCCAGGCGCCGGGAGTGGCTGCTTGCCACCTTCAGCAGCAGCGGCGCGGGCCTCAGGAGTTGTCCCCTCGCGAGCGCCAACCGGCGCTGCCACCTCATCAGGGGCACCCTCGGCCTCAGGCGCCTCCTGCCTCCCTGCTCCACCACTTGAGGAGGAGCCGCCATGGCCGGTTGGAAGGGAAGTCACCACCACCGGGTTCTCGCGAGGTCCCTGGAGGCCGGCCGGGCGCAGCCCCCATTCATCGAAGACAGGCATCTGCTTCACGAAGTCGGCCCTTCTCTGGCAGAGGTACAGCAGGGCCCCTCCCTGCTGGATGTTGCCGGGGTTGAGGTCACTGGCTAAGGTCAAGAGCGTCGACTTCAACAGCGCTGGAGCTAGGTCCTCCTCCTGGAGCCTCATGTTATCCTCGCTTCCACGGAAAGCCCACATCCGGCAAAAGTGGCGCTGTAGGGAAGCGACGCGGCACAACAGAAACTCCTTCACCACTTTGGGCACTGTCACGCCGAGCTTCCTCAGGAGCGTGAAGCGGCTCCAGACGAAGACGAGCCGGGGGCTCTTGAGCGTCTCCTGGCCCCAACCCGAATTGGGGACAGCAGGCGAGGTCGGCTCCAATAGCAGGGGGCTGGGTACGCCTACGTCCACGTACAACCGCCGCTCGCGGAACCCAACCGCAGGCTGGGAGAGTTTGAAGTCAATCCCAGAGGCCTCGGTCGCAGGCTCGGCAGCAAATCTCACGCATGCCCAGCGCTGGGAAGGGTCGACAAGACGCAGCGAGAAGAAGTGGCGCAGCAAGGCCACCGAAGGAGGGATGCCCACCATGGCTTCGCAAACGAAGGTGAAGACCGAAAGAAGGGTGATGGACTCAGGACTTAGATGCATCAAGTGGATCTGATAATGGGAGAGCACGACATTGAAGAAATCGGAGAAGGGGGGAACCAGACCCGCCCACAAGGCGTCGGTGAAACATGGAACCTCGGTTGCTATCCTGTTGATGGAGAAGTGGGACGCGGGCCAAGCCGTCGTCCTCCCGCACTCGTTGAAGATGGAGGCCAGGGCCAAGCTGTCCCTGCCCAGGCACTCTTGGTTGAGTACGGTCGACTGGTCGACGCGGGGGCCACCGATGGTGGCACACAAGACGGAGGCGTGGATTTCTCCCCTCTCCCCTTCCTCGTCGGAGTCATGGCGATGGGAAGGAGGGGGAAGATTTGAGATTGGATTGGAGGCGGGAGCCGGCGTGCGAAGGAAGGAAGAGCAGGAGACGCCCGAGCAACAAGAAGGGGAGCGGCTGTGTGCAACCACAAGTCCGCTTGACAAGGTGCAGAATAAGGGGGCGTGGGGGAAACAGTGCCGCCCACGTCCCATCAACCGCCACGCGGCGCCCAAGGCCGCAGGCTGTTAGGGCCCGTGGCGCTTCGCCTTTGCCCCTTCGCCTCTCGGCACGGCCAAGCCCATGCGCGCCACGGGCCCGGGGGCTGCTGTCGGCGTTTTGGGAACGAGGGTCCCCTAGACTTGCCTGCCTGCGGCCTGCGGCGTGACTCGAATGGGGGCCCAACATGGCCCATCTTCATCAAGCACAAGACTCAAGACCCTCGTGAGGGGCCAAGCCTTGCGAGGTGGACGACACGGCGCATCCTCAGGCGCAACCTCCTCAGGCTGGCTCGTGAGGAGACGGAGATATCAAGGCGGGGTACCTCACGAGCTGTTAGTGATGCAAGCCATGACGATTGAGGGCGCCAGGCGGGCGCCAGCGCGCGCATCGTCCTTCTTTCCTCTTTGGTGCAAAGGGGGCAAGCGCAGCCGCGGAGTACCGAGGCATCAGGGAAAGGTTGCCGTTTCGGTGCAACAAGACCAGGACCAAGCGGACTACAAGACGGAGGTCACCATGGAGCCCAGCACGGCGTCACCGCAGAGTCTTTCGCAGGCGAAGACCACCTTTAGTCAGGATAGATGTACTTGCTGTCCCCCTTCGAATTAGCCTGCCATTGTTGGCTCCCTTCCCGCTCGATATTTGGGAAGAGGACCAGGGCCTCTATAAATAGGACCAGCCACCCACATGATAGGGGGGATCGAAAATCAGAGAGAGAGAGAGAAGGGCAACTGTACTCCTCCTAGCAGTTCATCGCCCCACCCAAGAACAGACCCTCGCGAGGCTGTTCTTCCTTGTATTGTTCATCATCACCAGCCCCAGGAGGCAATCCATCCACCACACACTGGAGTAGGGTATTACACCACAATAGTGGCCCGAACCAGTATAAATCTTGTGTCTCTTGTGTGATTCTTTTAGTAGTTTAGATCTTTGTGAGGCGGGGAGGTTGAGGACGTGATTTCCGCGCGCACCCAAGTGTTCGAACCTTAAGGGTCTGCCGGAACCCGAAATCCGACAGGGGCAATCCCTCTCCGGTGGCCATCTTCATCATCCCGGTGCTCTCCATGACGAGGAGGGAGTAGTTCTCCCTCGGGGTTGAGGGTATGTACCAGTAGCTATGTGTTTGATCTCTCTCTCTCTCTCTCGTGTTCTTAATTTGGCACGATCTTGATGTATCGTGAGCTTTGCTATTATAGTTGGATCTTATGATGTTTCTCCCCCTCTACTCTCTTGTAATGGATTGAGTTTTCCCTTTGAAGTTATCATATCAAATTGAGTCTTTAAGGATTTGACAACACTTGATGTATGTCTTGCGTGGGATACCCGTGGTGACAATGGGGTATTCTATTGATCCACTTGATGTATGTTTTGGTGATCAACTTGCGGGTTCCGCCCATGAAACTATGCATAGGGGTTGGCACACATTTTCGTCTTGACTCTCTGGTAGAATCTTTGGGGCACTCTTTGAGGTTCTATGTGTTGGTTGAATAGATGAATCTGAGATTGTGTGATGCATATCATATAATCATACCCACGGATACTTGAGGTGGCATTGGAGTATCTAGGTGACATTAGGGTTTTGGTTGATTTGTGTCTTAAGGTGTTATTCTAGTACGAACTCTAGGGCTGTTTGTGACACTTATAGGAATAGCCCAACGGATTGATTGGAGAGAATAACTTTGAGGTGGTTTCGTACCCTACCATAATCTCTTCGTTTGTTCTCCGCTATTAGTGACTTTGGAGTGACTCTTTGTTGCATGTTGAGGGATAGTTATGTGATCCAATTATGTTATTATTGTTGAGGGAACTTGCACTAGCGAAAGTATGAACCCTAGGCCTTGTTTCAACACATTGCAATACCGTTTGTGCTCACTTTTATCATTGGTTACCTTTCTGTTTTTATATTTTCAGATTACAAAAACCTTTATCTACCATCCATATGCCACTTGTATCACCATCTCTTCGCCGAACTAGTGCACATATACAATTTACCATTGTATTGGGTGTGTTGGGGACACAAGAGACTCTTTGTTATTTGGTTGCAGGGTTGCTTGAGAGAGACCATCTTCATCCTACGCCTCCTACGGATTGATAAACCTTAGGTCATCCACTTGAGGGAAATTTGCTACTGTCCTACAAACCTCTGCACTTGGAGGCCCTACAACGTCTACAAGAAGAAGGCTGTGTAGTAGACATCAAGCTCTTTTCTGGCGCCGTTGCCGGGCAGGTGAGTGCTTGAAGGTATATCTTTAGATCTTGCAATTGGGTCTTTTAGTTTCTTGTTTTATCACTAGTTTAGTCTATAAAAGAAAATTACAGAAAAAATGGAATTGAGTTTACCACATACGCTTCATCTTTTTAATATCTTTCGTGAGTATGATGGAAAGGAAAATTGTGCCAAAGTGTTAGAAGAAGAATGCATTAAAATGTTTGGCACTAAATATTTGAATGGTGAGCATGATTGCAATGTTGTTAGTATGAATTCCTTGAATATCCATGATGCTAATGATATGCAAAGCCACAGGATTCGGGAAGCTATGTTTGATGAAGATGATATTTTTTGTCCCCCAAGTTTTGATGAGAAAATTTATTATGATGAAAGCATGCCTCCTATTTATGTTGATTATATTGATTAAAGTGGATTTGGAGAGGTCATGACTTTATTTAGGGATGAATCCACTATTTCGGAAGAGGTTCGAATTGATTGTGAGAATAAAGTTGCTGTCTATGATGATTATTGTGATGAGTTGTATGCTATAAAGAATAATTATATCCATGAAACTTGTCATCATGATTTTAGTTTTCAATTGGATTATGCCTCACATGATACTTATTTTGTTGAGTTTTCTCCCACTATTATTCATGAGAAGAATTTTGCTTGTGTGGAGAGTAATAAAATCTCTATGCTGGTAGATCATGAAAAGAATGCTTTATGTGATAGTTATATTGTTGAATTAATTCATGATGCTACTGAAAATTATTATGAAGTGAGGAACATATGCTTGTAAGAATTGCAATAATATCAAGTTTCCTCTCTATGTGCTTTAACTTTTGAAGTTATGCTTGTTTCACCTTCCTATGCAAGTTGATTCTTGTTCCCACAAGTTGTTTGCTCACAAAATCCATATGCATAGGAAGTGGGTTATACTTAAATGTTCTAGTCATATTCTTCATGATGCTCTCTTTATGTTACAATTCTTATCTTTTATGTGAGCATCGTTGAAATCATCATGCCTAGCTAGGGGCGTTAAACGATAGCGCTTGTTGGGAGGCAACCCAATTTTATTTTTGTTCCTTGCCTTTTGTTCCTGTTTATTAATAAATAATTCATATAGCCTCTTTTTAGATGTGTTTTTGTGCTTTTAATTAGTGTTTGTGCCAAGTAGAACCTTTGGGAAGACTTGGGGAAAGTCTTTGCGATCATGTTGTAAAAACAGAAACTTTAGCGCTCATGAGAATTGCTGCCATTTTTTATTGGAGAGTGCTATTTAGTTAATTCTTTTTTGCATATGATTAATAGACCAATTACTCACGTCCAGCAATTTATTTTAGAATTTTATGAGTTCCATATGTATACGTTTGATACAGATTACTACAGACTGTTCTTTTTTTGACAGATTCTGTTTTTCGTGTGTTGTTTGCTTATTTTGATGAATCTATGAGTAGTATCGGAGGGTATGAACCATAGATAAGTTGGAATACAGTAGATATTACACTAATATTAATTTAGAATGAGTTAATTACAGTACCTTATGATGGTGATTTTCTTTCTTATACTAACGGAGTTTACGAGTGTTCTGTTAAGTTTTGTGTTGTGAAGTTTTCAAGTTTTGGGTAAAGATTCGATGGTCTATGGAATAACGAGTGGCAAGAGACTAAGCTTGGGGATGCCTAAGGCACCCCAAGGTAATATTCAAGGACAAACAAAAGCCTAAGCTTGGGGATGCCCCGGAAGGCAGCCCCTCTTTCGTCTTCGTTCATCGGTAACTTTACTTGGAGCTATATTTTTATTCGCCACATGATATGTGTTTTTCTTGGAGCGTCATTTTATTTCATTTTGTTTTGCTTGCTGTTTGAATAAAATACGAAGATCTGAAATTATTAAATGTTAGAGAGTCTTCACATAGTTGCACAATTATTCGACTACTCATTGATCTTCACTTATATCTTTCGGAGTAGTTTGTCGTTGCTCTAGTGTTTCACTTATATCTTTTTAGAGCATGGTGGTGGTTTTATTATATAGAAATATATGAACTCTCATGCCTCACTTATATTATTTTGAGAGTCTTTATAACAACATGGTAGTTTGCTTTGGTTATGAAACTAGTCCTAATATGATGGGCATCCAAGAGGGATATAATAAAAACTTTCATATAAGTGCATTGAATACTAAGAGAAGTTTGATACTTGATGATTGTTTTGAGATATGGAGATAGTGATATCAAAGTTGTGCTAGTTGGGTAGTTTTTAATTTGAAAAATACTTGTGTTTAAGTTTGCAAGTCCCGTAGCATGATCGTATGTTAAACGTTCTGTAACAAATTTGAATCATGAGGTGTTATCTGATTGTCTTCCTTATGAGTGGCAGTCGGGGACGAGCGATGGTCTTTTCCTACCAATCTATCCCCCTAGGAGCATGCGTGTTATACTTGGTTTTTGATGACTTGTAGATTTTTGCAATAAGTATGTGAGTTCTTTATGACTAATGTTGAGTCCATGGATTATACGCACTCTTACCCTTCCATCATTGCTAGCCTCTTCGGTACCGTGCATTGCCCTTTCTCACATTGAGAGTTGGTGCAATCTTCGCCGGTGCATCCAAACCCCGTGATGTGATATGCTCTTTCACACATAAACCTCCTTATATCTTCCTCAAAACAGCCACCATACCTACGTATTATGGCATTTCCATAGCCATTCCAAGATATATTGCCATGCAACTTTCCACCGTTCCATTTATTATGACACGTTCATCATTGTCATATTGCTTAGCATGATCATGTAGTTGACATAGTATTTGTGGCAAAGCCACCATTCATAATTATTTCATACATGTCACTCTTGGTTCATTGCATATCCCGGTACACCGCCAGAGGCATTCATATAGAGTCATACTTTGTTCTAGTATCGAGTTGTAATCATTGAGTTGTAAATAAATAGAAGTGTGATGATCATCATTTTATAGAGCATTGTCCCAAGTGAGGCCATAAAAAAAGGGGGAGAAAGGCCATAAAAAAAGAGAAGGCCCAAAAAAATGAGAGAAAAAGAGAGAAGGGACAATGCTACTATCCTTTGCCACACTTGTGCGTCAAAGTAGCACCATAATCCTAATGATAGAGAGTCTCTTGTTTTGTCACTTTCATATACTAGTGGGAATTTTTTATTATAGAACTTGGCTTGTATATTCCAACAACGGGCCTCCTCAAGTGCCCTAGGTCTTCATGAGCAAGAAGGTTGGATGCACACCCACTTAGTTTCTTTTGTTGAGCTTTCATACATTTATAGCTCTAGTGCATCCGTTGCATGGAAATCCCTACTCTTTGCATTGACATCAATTGTGATGGGCATCTCCCTAGCCCATTGATTAACCGCGTCGATGTGAGACTTTCTCCTTTTTGTCTTCTCCACATAACCCCCTCATTATATTCTATTCCACCCATAGTGCTATATCCATGTCTCACGCTCATGTATTGCGTGAAAGTTGAAAAATAGTTTGAGATTACTAAAGTATGAAACAATTGCTTGGCTTGTCATCGGGGTTGTGCATGATGAGAGAATTCTTGTGTGACGAAAATGGAGGATGACCAAACTATATGATTTTGTAGGGACGAACTTTCTTTGGCCATGTTATTTTGAGAAGACATGATTGCTTAGTTAGTATGCTTGAAGTATTATTATTTTTATGTCAATATTAAACTTTTGTCTTGAATCTTATGGATCTGAATATTCTTGCTACAATAAAGAGAAATACATGATGAATATGTTAGGTAGCATTCCACATCAAAAATTCTGTTTTTATCATTTACCTACTCGAGGAAGAGCAGGAATTAAGCTTGGGGATGCTGATACGTCTCAAACGTATTTATAATTTTTGATTGCTCCATGCTATATTATCTTCTATTTTGGACATTATTGGGCTTTATTATCCACTTTTATATTATTTTTGGGACTAACCTATTGACCCAGAGCCCAGTGCCAGTTCTTGTTTCCCCCTTGTTTCAGTGTATTGAAGAAAAGGAATATCAAACAGAGTCGAAATAGAATGAAACCTTTTGGAGAAGTTATTTTTGGAAGGAAAGCTACCCAATAGACTTGGAGGGCACGTTAGGAAAGAAACGAGGGAGCCATGAGGCAGGGGGCGCGCCCTCCACCCTCATGGGGCCCTCGTGGCTCCCCTGATGTATTTCTTCCGCCTATATATATATATCCATATACCCTAAGACGATCGGGGAGCACAATAGATCGGGAGTTCCACCGCCAGAAGCCTCCGTAGCCACCGAAAACCAATCTAGACCCGTTCCAGCACCCTGCCGTAGGAGGCAATCCCTCTCCGGTGGCCATCTTCATCATCCCGGTGTTCTCCATGACGAGGAGGGAGTAGTTCTCCCTCAGGGCTGAGGGTATGTACCAGTAGCTATTATAGTTGGATCTTATGATGTTTCTCCCCCTCTACTCTCTTGTAGTGGATTGAGTTTTCCCTTTGAAGTTATCTTATCGGATTGAGTCTTTAAGGATTTGAGAACACTTGATGTATGTCTTGCGTGGGATACCCGTGCTGACAATGGGGTATTCTATTGATCCATTTGATGTATGTTTTGGTGATCAATTTGCGGGTTCCGCCCATGAACCTATCCATAGGGGTTGGCACACGTTTTCGTCTTGACTCTCCGGTAGAATCTTTGGGGCATTCTTTGAGGTTTTATGTGTTGGTTGAATAGATGAATCTGAGATTGTGTGATGCATATCGTATAATCATACCCACGGATACTTGAGGTGACATTGGAGTATCCAAGAGGGATATAATAAAAACTTTCATATAATTGCATTGAATACCAAGAGAAGTTTGATACTTGATGATTGTTTTGAGATATGGATATAGTGATATCAAAGTTGTGCTAGTTGGGTAGTTGTGAATTTGAAAAATACTTGCGTTGAAGTTTGCAAGTCCCGTAGCATGCACGCATGGTAAATGCTATGTAACAAATTTGAAACATGAGGTGTTATTTGATTGTCTTCCTTATGAGTGGCGGTCGGGGACGAGCGATGGTCTTTTCCTACCAATCTATCCCCCTAGGAGCATGCGCGTAGTGCCGAGGTTTTTGATGACTTGTAGATTTTTGCAATAAGTATGTGAGTTCTTTATGACTAATGTTGAGTCCATGGATTATACGCACTGTTACCCTTCCATCATTGCTAGCCTCTTTGGTACCGTGCATTGCCCTTTCTCACATTGAGAGTTGGTGCAAACTTCGCCGGTGCATCCAAACCCCGCGATATGATACACTCTTTCACACATAAACCTCCTTATATCTTCCTCAACACAGCCACCATACCTACCTATTATGACATTTCCATAGCCATTCTGAGATATATTGCCATGCAACTTTCCACCGTTCTGTTTATTATGACACGTTCATCATTGTCATATTGCTTAGCATGATCATGTAGTTGACATAGTATTTGTGGCAAAGCCACCATTCATAATTATTTCATACATGTCACTCTTGGTTCATTGCATATCCCGGTACACCATCGGAGGCATTCATATAGAGTCATACTTTGTTCTAGTATCGAGTTGTAATCATTGAGTTATAAATAAATAGAAGTTTGATGATCATCATTTTCTAGAGCATTGTCCCAAGTGAGGCCATAAAAAAGGGGGAGAAAGGCCATGAAAAAAGAGAAGGCCCCAAAAAATGAGAGAAAAAGAGAAAAGGGACAATGCTACTATCCTTTGCCACACTTGTGCTTCAAAGTAGCACCATAATCCTGATGATAGAGAGTATCTTGTTTTGTCACTTTCATATACTAGTGGGAATTTTTTATTATAGAACTTGGCTTGTATATTCCAACAATGGGCCTCCTCAAGTGCCCTAGGTCTTCATGAGCAAGCAAGTTGGATGCACACCCACTTAGTTTTCATACATTTATAGCTGTAGTGCATCGGTTGCATGGCAATCCCTACTCCTTGCATTGACATCAATTGATGGGCATGTCCCTAGCCCATTGATTAGCCGCGTCGATGTGAGACTTTCTCCTTTTTGTCTTCTCCACATAACCCCCTCATTATATTCTATTCCACCCATAGTGCTATATCCATGGCTCACGCTCATGTATTGCGTGAAAGTTGAAAAAAAGTTTGATATTACTAAAGTATGAAACAATTGCTTGGCTTGTCATCGGGGTTGTGCATGATGAGAGCATTCTTGTGTGATGAAAATGGAGCATGACCAAACTATATGATTTTGTAGGGATGAACTTTCTTTGGCCATGTTATTTTGAGAAGACATGATTGCTTAGTTAGTATGCTTGAAGTATTATTATTTTTATGTCAATATTAAACTTTTGTCGTGAATCTTATGGATCTGAATATTCTTGCTACAATAAAGAGAAATACATGATGAATATGTTAGGTAGCATTCCACATCAAAGATTCTCTTTTTATCATTTACCTACTCGAGGACGAGCATGAATTAAGCTTGGGGATGCTGATACGTCTCCAATGTATTTATAATTTTTGATTGCTCCATGCTATATTATCTTCTGTTTTGGACATTATTGGGCTTTATTATCCACTTTTATATTATTTTTGGGACTAACCTATTGACCCAGAGCCTAGTGCCAGTTCCTGTTTTCCCCTTGTTTTAGTGTTCGAAGAAAAGGAATATCAAACGGAGTCGAAACGGAATGAAACCTTCTGGAGAAGTTATTTTTGGAAGGAAAGCTACCCGATAGACTTGGAGTGCATGTTAGGAAAGAAACGAGGGAGCCACGAGGCAGGGGGCGCGCCCACCCCCCTAGGGCGCCCCTCCACCCTTTTGGGGCCCTCATGGCTCCCCTAATGTATTTCCTCTGCCTATATATATATATATATTTATACATATACCCTAAAACGATCAGGGAGCACAATAGATCGGGAGTTCCGCCGCCAGAAGCCTCCGTAGCCACCGAAAACCAATCTAGACCCGTTCCGGCACCCTGTCGGAGGAGGCAATCCCTCTCCGGTGGCCATCTTCATCATCCTGGTGCTCTCCATGACGAGGAGGGAGTAGTTCTCCCTCGTGGCTGAGGTTATGTACCAGTAGCTATGTGTTTGATCTCTCTCTCTCACTCTCTTGTGTTCTTGATTTGGCATGATCTTGATGTATCGCGAGCTTTGCTATTATAGTTGGATCTTATGATGTTTCTCCCCCTCTACTCTCTTGTAATGGATTGAGTTTTCCCTTTGAAGTTATCTTATCGGATTGAGTCTTTAAGTATTTGAGTACACTTGATGTATGTCTTGCGTGGGATTCCCGTGGTGATAATGGGGTATTCTATTGATCCACTTGATGTATGTTTTGGTGATCAACTTGCGGGTTCCGCCCATGAACCTATGCATAGGGGTTGCACACGTTTTCGTCTTGACTCTCCGGTAGAATCTTTGGCGCACTCTTTGAGGTTCTATGTGTTGGTTGAATAGATGAATCTGAGATTGTGTGATGCATATCGTATAATCATACCCACGGATACTTGAGGTGACATTGGAGGTATCTAGGTGACATATGGTTTTGGTTGATTTGTGTCTTAAGGTGTTATTCTAGTACGAACTCTAGGGCTGTTTGTGACACTTATAGGAATAGCCCAACAGATTGATTGGAAAGAATAACTTTGAGGTGGTTTCGTACCCTACCATAATCTCTTTGTTTGTTCTCCGCTATTAGTGACTTTGGAGTGACTCTTTGTTGCATGTTGAGGGATAGTTATGTGATCCAATTATGTTATTATTGTTGAGCGAAAGTATGAACCCTAGGACTTGTTTGAACACATTGCTACCGTTTGTGCTCACTTTTATCATTAGTTACCTTGCTGTTTTTATATTTTCAGATTACAAAAACCTTTATCTACCATCCATATACCACTTGTATCACCATCTCTTCATTGAACTAGTGCACCTATACAATTTACCATTGTATTGGGTGTGTTGGGGACACAAGAGACTCTTTGTTATTTGGTTGCATGGTTGCTTGAGAGAGACCATCTTCATCCTACGCCTCCTACGGATTGATAAACCTTAGGTCATCCACTTGAGGGAAATTTGCTACTGTCCTACAAACCTCTGCACTTGGAGGCCCAACAACGTCTACAAGAAGAAGGTTGTGTAGTAGACATCACACTACCTCACCATAAAGGCAAAAAGAAAAATGCTCGGGGACATACATACGACCTACGGCAGGACCTGGTCAGTAGGACATGTCAGACCAGGTCGATCTACGGATCGCGGGGGTGTGCCCCGACGCGCGACGACGGCTATCAAGCCGAACATGGCAAGCACAATCACGTCCGTGCCGAAAGCCGCAGACGGACTCCATCCAAACTACGTCACGACCTGGCCCGATATAGAGGCGCCGCACACCCCCTCTGCTTCACTGATGAAGTAATGAAACATGAATTCCCAGAAGGGTTCAAACCTGTGAATATCAAATCATATGATGGAACCACAGATACCGCGGTATGGATTGAAGACTTTATTCTCCATATTCATATGGCCCGCGGCGACGATCTTCATGCCATCAAATACCTCCCGCTAAAACTCAAGGGGCCAGTTCGGCACTGGCTAAACAGTCTGCCCGAGAATTCCATTGGCAGCTGGGAAGACTTGGAAGACGCCTTCCGATAACTTCCAAGGTACACACGTCCGGCCCCCGGATGCTGATGACCTAAGTCAGATTATCCAGCAGCTCGGGGAGTCAGCCAGGAAGCTCTGGACTAGGTTCTTAATTAAAAAGAACCAAATTGTCGATTGTCTGGATGCCGAAGCCCTTGCGGCCTTTAAACATAGTGTCCAGGACGAATGGCTCGCCCGCCACCTCGGGCAAGAAAAACCAAAATCCATGGCAGCCCTTACCACTCTGATGACCCGCTTTTGCGCAGGAGAGGACAGCTGGCTCGCTCGTAGAAGCAACAACACCAGTGGCCCGGGCACTTCCAAAGTTGAGACGGCAACGACAAGTCACGACGCAATAAACACAAGGGTCGAAATAATAATGAAGGAACGCATGACACAGCGGTCAATGCCGGATTCAGCGGCTCCAAACCCGGTCAACGGAAAAAGCCATTCAAGGCAAACATAGAAGGACCATCCAATTTCGACAAGATACTGGATCGGCCCTGCCAGATTTATGGCACCCCCGATAAACCTGCCAATCATACCAATAGAAGCTATTTGGTCTTTGTCGTGGTGGGCGCACGGCAGATGCCAAGGGATGGCTAAAGAGAGGAGGATGCTCGAGGGCGCTGGTGGACTCCAAAGGCGAGGTTGGCATGAGCGGACATGGGACGCCGGACATACCCAGGTTCGGGGCTCTCCAGAGAGATAATACCCCAAGTCCTACCGAGTGTAGTTGGATGATCGATAGTACAATGTTGCTCCTGGAGCTGTATGGAGGAGGAAGGAAGCTGGCCAAGGCTTGGGCTGCTCCTTCTCTCCGGTGTTGCTGTTTTGTGGCTAGTCCTATGCTTACTTGCTTTTCTCTCGTATGTGTTTTCTGCTTGCCCTCTCGCTCGCTCCCCGTATGATCGTGGGCTCCCAGGGAGTTTTATAGTCTAACC
Organism: Triticum monococcum; assembly: GCA_034509565.1. Taxonomy (NCBI): domain Eukaryota; kingdom Viridiplantae; phylum Streptophyta; class Magnoliopsida; order Poales; family Poaceae; genus Triticum; species Triticum monococcum. The sequence goes on from CM067843.1 coordinate 638,971,129, forward strand.
CCCCGGGGTTACAATGGTAATGTTACAAGTCGGTGGGTCTGTATTGTCGTGTCCGAGGACCCGGGCTGGGTCCCGCTGAGGGCATGCGGTTCGCCGGGTTCCCCTAGGCGCGGGCCCCGCATGCCTAGGGGACTGTGCGCCGTCTTGTCGATCGTCAGGGCGTGGCCGAGTCGAGTCGCGTATGGTGCTCTCCGTCAGGTTGCCGCTTGCTGTCGTCAGCGGTGAGGGCGGGGGCACTGTAGCCACGCCGGCCCTGGTCAGCGGGTAGGTGAGGGGCACTGTTGCCATGTTCCTGCTGACCAGAGGCATTGGTGGGGCACTGTTGCCTCGGTCATCGTTTATTGATGACTCGTCCCCATCATACGGCCTGGATGGGACGGGAGTTGACCCGCGGCTGGATTGCGTAGCACGCCACGGGTGGCGCTAGCTTGTTGTGGATGCTTTGGTCGTGTCGGGTTCGGCTGTCTTGCGCTAGTTGTTGGGACCGAATCGATGTGTCTTGCCGGGGCGGCTAGTCTGGCCGGCTTGCGAGGCTTGGCTGGGTCAAGCGACCCGGCCAAGCGCGTGCCGGTATTGAGGGGCGTGCCAGCCCCATTGTTTTTTGAAGAGGATCCGGGTTCCGTTGCCTGCCCGGGGTCCATCCCCCCGACAGTAGTCCCCAAAGCTGTGAAGGTCCGCCGTCTTCGGATGAGTGGGCCTTCACAGTTTCCCCCTTAAGCAAGGTGGATTCTGCGAGTGCCGGGTCCGACAACACCCACCGTGTGCCAGTTTTCATGGAAACCAGATCGTGGTATCCCGGCTGTGGTGGGAACTGAGAAGTCCGCCAAATCTTGGGGCAATCCCTCGGGCTTTGCGTGGGTGCCACATGGTGCTCGGAAGTCGGAGGGGCCTGACAGGGCACGCGCATGACGAGACCGGGCGACGGGCTGGGGCCCACTGCCGCGCGCCCTCGGCCCAAGTGCGCGGATTTATTGCGGCGTTCGGGGGCCGGTTGCTCTTCCCCGGGCAGTTACTGCGCGTGTACGTGCGCACTTATTGCGGGGTAGTGGAACGGGCGGGTGCAGACGATCCCACTTCCCCACTTCCCCATGTTCAAACCGAGGGTTATAAACCAGGGGGCAGGGGGCGGCGGACATTATTCTCGCTCGCGCCCTCCTGTCCCTTTGCTCTCGCTCCGCTCTTCGCAACCGACGCACTGCGGCGCCCGCTGCTCCGAGCAGAACTCCTTCACCGTCCATCTTCCTTCTTCTTCCTTTGATCATGTCGCTGCCATCGGGCTCCTGGATGGGTTCTGTCACCTCCGAGGACATCACCCAACTCCGGGCGACGTGGCGCCTGCCGCGGGAGATGGACGTCGGCGTCCACCTGCCGCGCGGCGAGCAGAGGCCTCGGCCCGAGGGGCAGGAGCGCGTGGTCTTCCTCACGCACTTCGAGCACGGGTTCGGGCTACCGGCGAGCACCTTCTTTCGCACGTTCCTGGAGTTCTTCGGGCTCCAGCCGCATCATTTTGGCACCGGCGCCATCGTCCAGCTCTCCGACTTCGTCACCCTCTACGAGGGGTACCTGGGGGTCGAGCCTACGATCGACCTCTAGGCGTGCTTCTTCTCCTTGAAGCAGCAGGGCCCGTCGGCTGAGGAGTTCGCCGATTGCGGCACCGCCATCATCTCGAAGCGGTCGGGGGCAGATTTCCCCAAGATCCTGCTGGAGGATTCTCCCAAGAAGTGGCAGAACTCTTTCTTCTACATCCGCAACCTTGGTGCGGATCGCATCAACCTTCCAGCCTTCGCCATCGCACCGCCGCGGGCGAAGACAAACTGGGGCAACTCGCCCAGGCACCCGTCGCAAGAGATCGTCAATCTCTACGAGTGGGTGATAGTGATGAGGATGCAGGAGGGGCTCACTGGCACCGACCTCCTCGCCGCGTTCATCATGCGCCAGGTCCTTCCGCTTCAGGGGCGCTCCTGCCTCATCGGCGAAATGGTCGGCCTTCAAGACCCCAACCGCATGGGGTTGACGCGGCTGTCCGCGGAGCAGATTGCGCGCGGCGTGAATGACATCTCCAAGGCCAACCTTGGGGAGGACTGGCGGTTCAGCAAGGCGCCGCACAACTAGTCGAACCCGGCGCCACAGGTGAGTGTCCGATCTTCTTACTTTGCTGCCGCACACCTTTTCATCCGTCCTGACGTGACGCGGGGGGTACTTCTGAACATGATTCGGCATCCTTATGCCCGGGCCCCATCACAGGTGGCACCAGAGGAGCCCGCGGCTCATGGCGAGGAGGAGGAGGCCGAGTCCGACCCGACACTGAGCGTCGCGCGGGTAAGTCTCGTGTTTTTCTTCATGTGTCTTGAATTGCTGACCATGGCACGAAACGGTCGGTGCTGACGCCAGTTGCCGGTGTAGTGGCGTTGGGCGGGGGAGGCGGCGACGCGGGCGGAGCCGGGTCCTCGCATGGGCTGATGCCGAGCCGCCTGCATGGGAAAGACAGCATCGCGCCACGACCCCGGACCCTGAAGCGCATGACGGACCTGGCCGGGGCCAGGAGGCCAGCCAAGAGGAAGCGCGGCGGCGGGCATGGGAGGCCAACCCCGGTCCCGGTCTTGGTGGGGTAAGCTTCATCTCTCGTTTGTGCCCAAAGGGGCCGCGTTCCGCATGAGCCGGTCCGACCTCGCCGACCAGGCCGAGGTGGAGGGATGGGCCGACTCGGACCTCGGCCTGGATCCGAACGACGCCGAAGCCTTGGCCTGGCGGGACAGGAACCGGGCCGAGGTGGAGCTGGAGGCGGCATCGGTCCGTGCTTGGACCGACGCGGCGGTGGCATGGCCGCGAGCCGGCACGGAGCCGGCCTGGCGCGAGATGCCAGAGGGCACGGTGGTGGCTGCGACGGTCTTTGAGCCGTCGTCGGTGAGGGAGCACGGCCGTGCAGGCCGGGCTGAGGTGGTGATCCCCGACCAGGAGGTCATGGAGGTGGCAGATGACACCCCGCCGCGGGCCGACGTGGTCGAGCGAGCGGGGACTGATGGTGGTGGAGGCGGCATCGTTTTGGAAGAGACAATGCGGGCGGCGGTGTCGGAGGCGCTGCCGGTTTTGGAGGAGGCACCACGGGCGGCGGTGCCGGAGGCCACCCCGGCAGTTGGGCCGGAGACGGTGACGCAGGGCGTCCCGATGTCCGGGTCGTCGTCGGCACTGGGAGGGGCGTCGGAGGAGGTGCTGGCCGCGTCATGACCGGCCAGCGGGGAGTATGCCTTGGTGCCCCGGGAGGGAGGGCGCTGAGCTGCCGTGCCGCAGCCGGCGCGGAGCGGGGGCGCCGTTGTCTTTGGGCCTCAGACCCAGGAGGAGGCGGTGCTGGATGCCATCAGTCACCGCCTGCAAGGCCGGACGGAACGGCTCGAGGCTTTCGCCCAGGCCAAGGTGGAGCGGACGCGCGACCTGGAGCGCACCATTCTGGTAAGTCTTCTTGTAATTTCTTCTTTGTGGGTGCGCGCCAGCGCACCCACTGTGTGCAGCCCCGGAGGTTCGGGCCAACTACGTTGTAGTTGGGTCGAATCTTTAGAGTGTTGGCCTTGTTCTAATTTCTGCTTTCTTCAGCATCTCGATGCCTTCCGGGTCGCCGCCTACAATCGTCTCCTAGGCAAGCACCGGGAGCTCATGGAGCAGCTTGCCGCCAAGGAGGAGGAGCTTCACGTCGCCACAGGTATTCTTGTGCTCTTTTCTAGTGGGGGCGCGCTAGCGCACCCACTGGGTGTAGCCCGTGAGATTCGGCCAACTATGTAACAGTTGCGCCAAATCTTAAGTCTTGCTTTTTTCTTCTGTTGAGTCCTTCTTTTTCGCAGCCGAGGTGCTGTCCTGGCGGACTTGTCTGCTCCAGGCCGGTCATTACTACGACCGGCTTGTTGCCAACACCGGCCGTCTTGGCGTCGAGGCGGCACAGGCGAGGGCGGAGGCGGTCGTGGCTCGGCGGTCTCTCGACGAGGCCAACCGGCTGCATGAGCAGTTGGCGGGTCACAAGAGCCGCCTCAAGGCCGAGGTGGAGCTCCTTAAGGCGGAAGCTGCCAAGGTGGCAGGGGCGCAGTAGGCCCTGGTGGAGGCGGACTAGCAGCGCGGCCAGCTGGCCGATGACAAGGGCCGGCTCCAGGACTAGGTGGATCGCCTACGGGGGCAGGTCACCAGGGCTGAGGGGGCCTGTCCGGACGAGGCCCATCGCTGCGAGGCGGCCGAAGACAAGGACGCCGAGCTGAAGGCGGCCCTTGCCAAGGCAGCCGATCTGGAGAAGGCGCTCAAGGAGCGCGACCGCGCCATCGAACGGGAGCGGCGTGGTACGTTGCTTGAGGCGCAGCACCTAGAAGATTCCTTCTCCAGTAAGTGCTTTTTCTTGTTGTTTGCCGGGTCGGGATCCGGCCTTTCTTCCTTGTTGTTCTTCTTCTAACTCGCTTCTTCCTTGGCGGCAGGGGCCTTCCCGGAGACGCAGCGGCTGGCGGAGGAAGCCGTCCGCTATCAGCGCGACCCGACCGTCGTCGTTGGGTCCGGGACAGATCCGTGGGTGGCCTGGACCTTCCCGGAGATCATCGCCGCCACTGAGGCCCACCTGCAGGTCCTGGGAACGCAGTTGGGGCGGCTATCCCAGGCCGGCACTGCCATGACGGCGTCCCTATGGTCGGACTCCGTCCAACCGAGAAGCTTCTCGCACCTGGCGTGTTGGTTGGAGATGGGGCCGGACCGGCTTGGCGAGTGGCGCGTCTCCGCCGCTCATGCTGGTGCTGAGATGGCGCTCCGGTTCACGCTGTCCTGGCATCCGGACCTGCAGCTGGATGTGTTGATGGGCCAGCGGGCCGGTTCGGAGCAGCTCTTGCAGGAGCAAGCCGGTCGGATCGCCTCCCGGGCCAGCTACATCGCCGAGTTCGCCTTCCACGACGAGTTCCATCCGGAGCGGACGGAAGAAGATAGGGCCATGGACGGCGAGGACTACGGCTTGCTCCTCCACGATCCGGAGGGGAGCTCGGAGGAGACGGGCGTATACCGCGACGCGGGTCCTGAGGAGGACACCGGCGCCTCGCTGGACCCAGAGGCCGCCAGGGGAGAGCCGTGGACGTCGCGATGCGACGCTGGAGATGCCTGGGACACTTTGTGTAAAATCTGTTAAATAGCAGGTCCACCCACCTGCTGGGGGTTTTAGGGTGTAATGAACTCGGGCCATGGGCCTTTTCTTAAATACTTGTGTAGATGTCGTGGGTGCTTTTGCTTTTTGCCTTCCATTTTTGGACCGATTTCATGCGTTTTTCCTTTCTCAAACCTCCCCCCCCGCGAGTCAGACAACCGAGGCTCTGGTCCGTGACAAGGAGTTCGGTTCTTTGAGAGGAGCGCGTAGGACTTGGGTCCCTCGAAACGTTGAGCGCGAGCAAAACACCCACTGGGCCGGCTGGCGGCAATCCGGCGAAGCCGGTTGGCGAGCAGCCGGTCGTTCGGCTGTTCATTTGATGAATGGTGGGCCGGGTTGATCGACCCGGTAGCCTTTGGCTTAGTGTATGAAGCGTAAAGGAGCTTTGGCCCATTGTGCCTGCCAGCCGACAACCAAAGCTGGATCTGTGACTTTAGGGCGAAGTGGGGACCGCGGCATCCTAACTTTATCAGGAATCACCAAGTACGGCGGCCGGGTGGCGACCGAGCCGGCCAGCCCCCGAGCCCCCGGGTCAAGCGAGTCGGACCGGTGGCCGGGTTAAGTGGTATAGTGATGCAAGAAAATAGGGACACACTAAATTGGTCGACAAAAGGCAGCCCCCGAGTCTCGTTCCGGGACCCCATGGTTTCATGCGTTTACAAAAGGCGACGATACATACGCTCGTGCGGCTAACTGTAAAACGGGCAGAGGAGTTCCGCGTTCTACGGCCGGGTCGTTTCTTCACCGGCGGTGTCCTTCTTGCGCTTCTTTGACTTGCGTGCGTCGATGAGGTAGTAGGCATTGTGGTCGCGCAAGGCCCTGCTCACGATGAATGGGTCCTCCCATGGAGGGGACAGCTTGTGCTGGCCTGCCTGCTCTTGGACGAGTCGGAGGACGAGGTCGCCCTTGCGGAACACAAGGGGCTTGATCTTCTTGCTCTCGTAGTGCCTCAGGCCTTGCTGGTAGATGGCCGAGCGACTGAGCGCCAGGAGGCGTGCTTCTTCAAGCAGGTTGATGCCATCTTTGCGGGCTTCGCTGGCTTCGGTTTCGGTGTACATCGCGACACGCGGCAAGTCGAACTCGATGTCGGTCGGGATGACGGCTTCGGCTCCGTAGACGAGGAAGAACGGGGTGAACCCGGTCGACCGATTCGGCGTCGTGCGTAGACTCTAGAGAACGGCTGGAAACTCGTCAAGCCAGCTGCCGGGTGAGCAGATGAGTGGCTCGACGAGTCGCGGCTTGATGCCGGACAGGATGATTCCCTTGGCCCGCTCGACCTGCCCGTTGGACTGTGGATGCGCAACAGAGGCCAGGTCGAGGCGGATGCCGGAGACGGAGCAGTATTGCTCGAGCGTGCCCTTGGCGAAGTTGGTGCCGTTGTCGGTGATGATGCTGTTCGGCATGCCGTAGCGCAGCGCTATGTCCTTGATGAACCGGGCGGCTGTTGGCCCGTCCAGTTTCTTGATTGGTCTTGCCTCGATCCGCTTGGTAAATTTGTCCACTGCCACCAGCAAGTGCGTCATGCCGCCTCGAGCGGTTTTGAAGGGTCCCACCATGTCGAGTCCCCAGACCGCGAAGGGCCAGGCGATCGGTATGGTGCGGATTGCTGACGCCGGCTGGTGGCTGCGTTTGCTGAAGCGCTGGCATCCCTCACACTTGAGGACGAGCGACTCGGCATCTTGGAGGGCCGTGGGCCATTAGAAACCATGGCGGAATGCCTTGGCCACTAGGGATCGTGATGCGGCGTGGTGACCGCACTCGCCCTGATGTATGTCGAGGAGGATGTCGATGCCCCGTTCCTGCTCGACGCAGTGCTGGAACACACCGGTGGAGCTGCTCTTGACGAGCTCGTCGTTGATGATGTTGTAGGCAGACGCCCGGTGCTGCACTTGCCGAGCTTCGGTCTCGTCCATGAGGAGAACCCCATTCTCCAAAAATTCTGATATTGGAAGGGCCCAATATGGAGCCGTAACCACGGTGAAGACGGGCACCAGGGTGGGTTCCTAGTCGGCAGCCCCCGAGCTGGGTTGAGCAGCCCCCGGGTCGGGGATGGGGACGGCCGGGTCCGGGACGATGGTGGCCGGGTTGAGCTGAGCAGCCCCTGGGCCGGGTTTAGCAGTCCCCGGGCCGGGTTGAGGTGCGGCCGGGTCATCTGGAACGTGGATGGACTCGGAGTCCGACGATGGCTTGACGAACGGCTTGCACAAGTGCTCGAGGGAGACGCCAGACGGGATGGCTTGTCGTGACAAGGCGATCTTGGTGAGCGTGTCGGCTGCTTCGTTCTCCGCGCGTGGGACGTGGAGGAACTCACAGCCCTCGAAGGACCCGGACAGCTTCTGGACGAGGAAGCGGTAGCTTGCCATGTTGGAGTCGCGGGCATCCCATTCGCCGGAGCACTGCTGCACCACCAGGTCCGAGTCGCCATAGCATAGGATGCGCTGGATGCTGAGTTCCTTAGCAAGCCGGAGGCTGTGCACAAAGGCTTCGTACTCAGCGACGTTGTTGGAGGCGGTGAAGTGGATCTGGAGCGCGTAGCGGAGCCGGTTGCCCTTCGGGGACGACAGTACGATGCCGCCCCCAAGCCGAGTCGCATCTTGGACCCGTCGAAGTGCATGCGCCAATGCGTCGAGTCGGGAGGCGGCGGCAAATACCGGGTCTCGGTCCAGTCGAAGAGGAAGTTGGCCAGGGCTTGAGACTTGATCGCGGTGCGGGGCTCGTAGAGGATGGTGTGGCCGGCTATCTGGATCGCCCACTTGGCAACCCGGCGAGAGGCATACCGGCAGCCGATGATTTCTCCGATAGGCGCCGTGCTGACCATGGTGACAACGTGCTCTTGGAAATACTGCTTCGGCTTTTTTCTTGGCGATGAAGTACACACCGTAACACATCTTCTGGTAGTGCGGGTAGTTTTGCTTGGAGATGGAGAGCACCTCGCTCAGGTAGTAGACTAGGCACTAGACAGCTTGGATCTTGCCCTTCTCTGGTCGCTCGACCACCAGCACCGTGCTGGCCGCCCGATAGGTCGCGGCTATGTAGAGCAACAACGGCTCCATGTTGGTCGGCGCGGCCAGGACTGGTGCGGTGGAGAGCATGCGCTTGAGGTCTTGGAAGGCCTTGTCTGCCTTGTCGTTACATTCGAACGGGCTCATCTTCTTCATCAGCTGGTACAGGGGTAGTGCCCTCTCGCCCAGCTGGCTTAGAAACCGGTTGACCGAGGCCAAGCATCCGGTGAACTTCTGGACATCGCGCAGCTGAGCCGGCTTGCGCATGCGCTCGATGGCCTTGTGATACGTCTCCAACGTATCTGTAATTTTTGATTGCTCCATGCTATATTATCTACTGTTTTGGACTATATTGGGCTTTATTTTCCACTTTTATATTATTTTTGGGACTAACCTATTAACCAGAGGCCCAACCCAGAATTGCTGTTTTTTTGCCTATTTCAGTGTTTCAGAGAAATAGAATATCAAACGGAGTCCAAACGGAATAAAATCTTCGGGAACGTGATTTTCTCACCGAACGTGATCCAGGAGACATGGACCCTACTCCAGGGAGTCAAAGAGGAGGTCACGAGGGTGGGGGGCGCCCCCCTAGGGCGCACCCCCTGCCTCGTGGGCCCCTCGGTGCTCCACTGACGTACTTCTTCCTCCTATATATACACACGTACCCCCAAACGATCAGAACATGAGCCAAAAACCTAATTCCACCGCCGCAACTTTCTGTATCCACGAGATCCCATCTTGGGGCCTGTTCCGGAGCTCCGCTGGAAGAGGGCCGTCATGACGGAGGGCTTCTACATCATCCTAGCCTCTCCAATGAAGTGTGAGTAGTTTACCTCAGACCTTCAGGTCCATAGTTAGTAGCTAGATGTCTTCTTCTCTCTCTTTGAATCTCAATACAAAGTTCTCCCCCTCTCTTGTGGAGATCTATTCGATGTAATCTTCTTTTTGCGGTGTGTTTGTTGAGACCGATGAATTGTGGGTTTATGATCAAGTCTATCTATGAATAATATTTGAATCTTCTCTGAATTCTTTTATGTATGATTGGTTATCTTTGCAAGTCTCTTTGAATTATCCGTTTGGTTTGGCCAACTAGATTGGTAGTTCTTGCCATGGGAGAAGTGCTTAGCTTTGGGTTTGATCTTGTGGTGTCCTTACCCAGTGACAGAAGGGGCAGCAAGGCACGTATTGTATCGTTGCCATCGAGGATAACACGATGGGGTTTATTTCATATTGCATGAATTTATCTCTCTACATCATGTCATCTTGCTTAAGGCGTTACTCTGTTTTTAACTTAATACTCTACATGTATGCTGGATAGCGGTCGATGAGTGGAGTAATAGTAGTAGATGCAGAATCGTTTCGATCTACTTGTCACGGACGTGATGCCTATATACATGATCATGCCTAGATATTCTCATAACTACGCTCAATTCTGTCAATTGCTCAACAGTAATTTGTTCACCCACCGTAGAATACTTATGCTCTTGAGAGAAGCCACTAGTGAAACCTATGACCCCCGGGTCTATTCTCATCATATCAATCTGCATCACTTTAATCTTGCTTTGCTTTTTTACTTTGGTTTTACTTTTACTTTGCATCTTTATACCAAAAATACCAAAAATATTATATCTATCAGATCTCACTCTCGTAAGTGACCGTGAAGGGATTGACAACCCCTAATCGCGTTGGTTGCGAGTAGCTATCGTTTTGTGCAGGTACGAGGGACTTGAGCATGGCCTCCTCTGGGTTGATACCTTGGTTCTCAAAAACTGAGGGAAATACTTACGCTACTCTGCTACATCATCCCTTCCTCTTCGGGGAAAACCAACGCAAGCTCAAGATGTAGCACCTTGATCTTCTCCGGGTTCGCCTCAATGTCGCATTCCGAGACGAGGAAGCCGAGTAGCTTTCCGGGCGGGACGCCAAAGACGCATTTTTCCAGGTTAAGCTTGACCTTGTATTCGGAGGTTGGCGAAGGTTTCCTTCAAATCATCGAGGAGCGTGAGGTGCTGCTTGGTCTTCACCAGGATGTCGTCCATGTATACGTGGATATTGCGGCCGAGTTGCGGCAGCATGCATTTCTGCATGCAGCGCTGGAAGGTGGCGCCGGCGTTCTTCAAGCCGAACAACATGGTGATGTAGCAATACGCCCCAAAGGGCGTAATGAAGGATGTCTGCAGGGCGTCGGCCAGGTCCAGCTTTATCTGGTGGTAGCTGAAGTAAGCGTCCAGGAAGGACAGGAACTCACACCCGGCGGTCGAGTTGATGACTTGGTCGATCCGCGGGAGGGCGAACGGATCCTTGGGACATGCCTTGTTGAGGCTGGTGTAGTCGATATACATGCGCCAGGCCTTGTTCTTCTTTAGGACGAGGACTGGATTGGCCAGCCACTCGGGGTGAAACACTTCCATTATGAAGTCGTCCGCCAAAAGCTTGGCGACCTCTTCACCAATGGTCCTTCTCTTCTCTTCAGAAAATCGTCGTAGGGGTGGACGGACAGGCTTGGCATCCTTTTGGACGTGAAGTTTGTGCTCGGGGTACTTCCTCGGGATACCCGGCATGTCCTTGGGGGTCCATGCGAAGATATCCCGATTATCACGGAGGAAGTCGACGAGCTCGCCTTCCTATTTGCTCTCGAGGCGGGCGCCTATGACAACATACTTGCTGCAGCTGGGGTCTTCTGGGTTGAGCTTCACTTTCTTGGTCTCCTTGGAGGGCTCGAAGGCGGCCTCGTCGGCCGGGCCCGGGGTCGGGATCGACGCGGCGGCGGCCTCGCCTGCCAGGGTAACGATCCGGTCGAGCTGGCGCCGCTCCTCGGCAATGACCAGCGACTCGGCCAACTTGGCGCCATCTCGGGCACACTCCAGGGACTTGCGGTAATCGCCGGTGATGGTGATGAGGCCCTTGGGACCCAACATCTTCATCTTCATGTACGCGTAGTGGGGAACCGCCATGAACTTGGCGAGCGTGGGCCGGCCCAGCAACGCTGATATGCGCTGGACAGGTCCACCACCTCGAACCAGATCAGTTCACACCAGAAGTGGCTGCTGTCACCGAACATGACATCTAGCCGAACCCGGCCAATGGGGGAGCAGGAGAGGCCGAGCACTATGCCGTGGAAGATCGTTCGGGTCGGCTCCAGGTCCTCGGCCTTGAGGCCGAGCTTGGTCATTGTGTCGCGGTAGAGGATGATGATGCTGCTGCTGCCGTCGATGAGGACTCAGGAGAACTTGCATGTGCGTCGCGCGACGATGGTGGGGTTGAGGACGAGGGCGTAACCACTCGGACTCGGCATGACTGCCGGGTGATCCTCCCGGGTCCAGGTGATCGGGCGATCCGACCAATGCATGAACTCCGGCTTGGCCGGGACGACGGTGTTCACCTCCTGCCGAAGGAGGCGCTCGCTGCGCTTGTCGTCGCCGAGGCTGGTGAAGACGACGTAGGCCGCGTTCTGGTCCGGGTAGGCGTCGTCGCGCATCGCGCCGCCAGCTAGAGGCGGAGGAGGCTGTCCCGCGCCTGGAGCCGGAGCCGGAGGGGGCGGGACGTCGCGCCTAATGATGCGCTTGGTAATGGCGCACTGCCGAAGCATGTGCGTGGAGGGTCTTGCGCCGCTGTGGTGCTTGCAGGGGGCATCGAGCATCTGCTCGAAGCTCATGGCGGGTTGCCATGCCGTCTTGCCAGTTTGCCGGCGCTTCACCGCCGGGTCCGCCGCAGGCTCGGTGGCCACGACGAGCTGGTTGTCGTGACGCGGCGCCGGCTGGTCGCCCTTGCGCTTGTTGTTTTGGTGATGCTGCTGCCGGTTGCTTTCGCCGGCCGGCTTCGGAGGGGGAACCGGCTTCGCCTTACCGGCTTCATCCAGCGCCACCTGGATCTTAATGGCAGAGGCTGCGTTGGCGTACTTGTCCGCCGTCACCATGAGTGCGGCCATGGTGGCCGGCTCGGAGCGTAAGAGCTTGTGCTTGAGGAGGGTGCCGTCTCGGCACCCGCTGACGAAGTACTAGATCACCTGGACTTCATGGACACCCTCGCAGCTGTTCCGGAGCTCGGTCCAGCATGCGAGGTACTCGCGACCGGTCTCCGTAGGCCCTTGCACGCACATGGCGAGCTGGCTAGGGCGGCCGGGTCACTTGTAGGTCCCCGTGAAGTTGCGGACGAAGGATTCCTCGAAGTCCACCCACGTGTTGATGCTGCCCATCGGCAGGCTGTTCAACCACATGCGGGCCGGCCCTTGGAGCATGAGCGGTGCGTAGCGCACGGCGAGACGACGATTGGCACCGGTGATGCCAATGGCCGTGGTGTAGTCGGTGAGCCAGTCTTCTGGCTTCACCATCCCGTTGTACTTGGGGGTGTCGCGGGGGAGCATGAATACTTTGGGGAAGGGCTCCTCCTAGATGCGCGGGCCGAAGCACGCCGGCCTGATAGCGCCGCTCTCCTCCACCTCCAGGGAGCGAGCGAGCTGAGCGAGGCGGTGACGAGCGTCGGCGTCGTCGATGGCACGCAGGCCGAGTCGACTTGTGGCCAGGTCACGGGGGGCTGGGTCGGTTGGAGCCGGACGCTGGCCATGCTAGCCGGTTCCGTGCTGGATCTCTAGGATGGGCTCGTCGCCAAATCCGCCGGCGGCTGTTGCGGCCGGGTCGCGCCGAGTCCGGGCTTGGCCGGAGTGCGCCTCGCCAGGTGGCGAGGAAGCGGTGTGCAGAAGTTCGTCGGGCCCACCAAGGTGGGTGGAGCCGGATCCCGCCGGCTTGGCGAGCTGGTTGAGGCGGTCTTGCTGGGTGTTGCCGGCATGGAGGAGTTCGCGCATCCGGCCGATGTGCTCTTTTAGCTCCTCACCCGCGAGCTGGTCCAGGCCGGCTGCGGCTGCCTGGGTAGCGCGCATGTTCTTCGCTGGGGTCTCGTAGACGGTCGGGACGGCACCAAGGGCCCGGCCGATTTGGCTTGGCTTGGCCGCGGCAGGCGTTAATCCATAGGCGGCATCACGCTCCAGCTGAGCGGCGTCCAGGCGACGCTGAGTGGCGGCGAGCGTCTCGGACAGGTCTAGCATCTGCTGGCGCCTTTCCTCGAGCTGGGTTCGGGCCTTAGCAACGTTGGTGGCGTCAACGTCGGTACCGATGGGGATACAGAGGCTCTGCATTGCGGCGCACAATGGATCAGACGGCTTGACCCGATCCGCTGCAGTCCTGGCTTCGGCAGCCTTCCTCGTCTTGCTCGACGAGGAGGAGGCGCCGTCGCCGGTGACGAAGACCTCCAAATGGACGTCCATTGCCCCAGCGGAAACGCCGCCGCCGAGGGAGAGGGGAGAGTCGGAGTAGCTGAGCACCTCACTGAGGTATTTGTCGGCCGTGAACGCATCGGAGATGCACAACGCGGCGAAGGAGGCGGCAAGCGCACCGACGACGTCGTCCGCCAGCGCGACGGACTCGTCGGTGTAGGAGAAGGGCCCCATCTGAAGCATGCTCCCGGCCAGCTCCTCGATCTACCCCACGGCGGGCGCCAACTGTTGTGGTGGGCGCACTGCAAATGCCAAGGGATGGCTAAAGAGAGGAGGAGGCTCGAGGGTGCTGGTGGACTCCAGAGGCGAGGTTGGCATGAGCGGGCGCGGGACGCCGGACATACCCAGGTTCGGGGCTCTCCGGAGAGATAACACCCCTAGTCCTGCCGAGTGTAGTTGGATGATCGATAGTACAATGTTGCTCCTAGAGCTGTATGGAGGAGGAAGGAAGCTGGCCAAGGCTTGGGCTGCTCCTTCTCTCCGGTGTTGCTGTTTTGTGGCTAGTCCTATGCTTATTTGCTTTTCTCTCGTATGTGTTTTCTGCTTGCCCTCTCGCTCGCTCCCCGTATGATCATGGGCTCCCGGGGGGTTTTATAGTCCAACCCCCCGGGGGTACAATGGTAATGTTACAAGTCGGTGGGTCCGTATTGTCGGTGTCCGGGGACCCGGGCTGGGTCCCGCTGAGGGCTTGCAGTTCGCTGGGTTGCCCTAGGCACGGGCCCCGCATGCCTAGGGGGACTGTGCATCGTCTTGTCGATCGTCAAGGTGTGGCCGAGTCGAGTCACGTACAGTGCTCTCCGTCAGGTTGCCACTTGCTATCATCAGCGGTGAGGGCAGGGGCACTATAGCCACGCCGGCCCTGGTCAGCGGGTAGGTGAGGGGCACTGTTGCCACGTTCCTGCTGACCAGAGGCATTGGCGGGGCACTGTTGCCTCGGTCACCATTGATTGAAGACTCGTCCCCATCATACGGCCTGGATGGGATGGGAGTTGACCCGTGGCTTGATTGCGTAGCATGCCACGGGTGGCGCTGGCTTGTTGTGGAGGCTTTGGTCGTGCCGGGTTCGGCTGTCTGGCGCTAGTTGTTGGGGCCGAATCGATGTGTCTTGCCGGGTCGGCTAGTCTGGCCGGCTTGCGAGGCTTGGCTGGGTCGAGCGACCCGGCCAAGCACGTGCCGGTATTGAGGGGTGTGCCAGCCCCATTGTTTTTTGAAGAGGATCCGGGTTCCGTTGCCTGCCCAGGGTCCATCCCCCCGACAGTCTTCAAACAAGCCGACAAGCTTAATGCCAAACACAAGGGGAAGGGCCCGCCCAATGACATCAATGACGAAGAGACTCGCCCACCAAACACCGGGGGTCAGAAGCAATTTCCCCCCGAAGTAAAAACAGTAAACATGGTATACGTGACGCACACCCCTATAGGGGAGCACAAGTGCACACCATGGGACGCCTACGCCATAGAGCCAGTCCCCCCAAAATTTAACCAATGGGCGGCATGCCCGATCACTTTTGATCGCAAGGATCACCCAGACAGTATCCGTCACGCAACCCTAGTCCTCGATCCAATCATCAATGGGTTACATCTCACGAAAGTCCTTATGGACGGCGACAACAGCCTTAATCTACTCTCCTAAGAAAC
Source organism: Triticum monococcum (assembly GCA_034509565.1). Taxonomy (NCBI): domain Eukaryota; kingdom Viridiplantae; phylum Streptophyta; class Magnoliopsida; order Poales; family Poaceae; genus Triticum; species Triticum monococcum. The sequence continues at coordinate 638,986,192 of CM067843.1, forward strand.
TGTCCGCAAAATGGCCATTGATCCTTCAAGAATCAAGCCCACGACAACTACTCTCAAGGGATCAGTACCTGGCGTAGAAGCTCATTGCACGGGCTCCATCACATTGGAAGTAGTTTTTGGTTCGCCGGACAACTTTCGAAGCGAAGGCTTGACCTTCGATATTGCCCCATTCCGCATTGGCTACAATGCACTTCTGGGGCGTACTGCTTTTGCTCGTTTTAATGCGGTCCCACACTACACCCATGCAAAACTTAAGATGCCCAGTCCATTCGGCGTCATAATAATAAATGGAAATACGAAACGCTCCCTTACAGAGGGTCATACTACGGCTAGTACAGCCGAAGTACAAAGCAACATCATCAAGCCGCATATCTTATCAGCCGTTAAGCCGCCGGTCTCTATTAAACAGGACCGATCAATCTCGGGGCTGGATTAGCAGTTCGGCCTTCGTCGTTCACCTCATATACCTGCGAAGTCTGTACCGCGCATACATAATTATGCACTTAAAATACCCTAGTCATCGGCGGAGGCACAATACGAACAGGCCTACAAGCACTCCCATAGCCACTTTTCTTTTCTAAACCATTTTTATCTTTTACCAGAGGTGGCTCAAAGGCTGGTCATCTCACAGACTATTCCTATTAAGGAGTCCTTTCACCAAGGCAAGGTGGCGCAGACATGCGACAGGAGGTCCAAATAATTCTTTGTAGACCGCACTCTCTATTTCGAGCCTGTAAAGTGCCTTTTTCCTCAGCCTTCGACCCTTGGCATGTCAAATAGCCTGGGTTGTGGTGTTATTATCTGTAAGATGGCGATTGACGTAACAATCAGGTCCCAGTGAACATAATCTGTATTTAGTATTTGCTTTTTCTACAGAACTGAATTTTTCTTCTTCAGTTGTTTCACACACGCACCTCGGCACAAATTGCCAGGGGCTCGATATGGGAACAAGTGAGTCACCAATAAGTCCTAACAACTTTACAACACACTTCGGCGTCACGAGTTTGGCCTTATATGCATCAGCTCCGAATCATGTCTTTGGTCAACATTTGGGTTGCATGGCTCCAGTGCTTACTACCTTATGTTCCGCTCTATCGGCTAGGGTAGTAAAGGGAGAACTACTGCGATTGTGTTTCCGGTTCATCTGGCCAAGCACCTCAATAGAGAAAGCCGAAAACTGACTGTCATGATGCGGCAAGAGCTAGTCAACCACTCGATGACTTATCAGAATCTTTTGCGATTCCTTCCGTATTACACGAAGGACCGTTCTTAAGGTCGCCTATGTAACACACCATATTGGTATAACCGCGTACATACCAGGGGCTATATTGTAGACCCACCGTCAAACTCCTATGGCTAAGTGAAAGTGTTAAAGCCCTATAGTCCGATTGCCTAGTTCGCCGCCTTGACACCTCATTCACAGACCAAGACATTGGGTCAAGAGTGATCAAGTGCTTTTGCAAACACCCGCATATTTTTTGTGTGGGGGCCAAAGCCGACGACTGGAAAACTTTCAAACTATACAAGGACGGCCGCACAGGAGGAACCAAAACTTTTAGGAAAAAGTATAAAAATGTAGCATTAATATATCATAATATTGTTTTTTACAATCGTGGTACATTCACTCGAAGATCATATCCTTCGAGCACTGACCCTATATTAAGTGGGCGCCCTCTAGGACATCTTCAAAATACTGCTCCGGCGCGTGTTTGTCCTTGCCCCGGGCAAAGGCCATCCGTGCACCTTCAATGCATGCTGATTGCTTCATGGTGTCGATACGCGGCACCACATCCACAAGTCGCTGCACCAAACTAAAATAACTATTCAGAACTGGGTCAGTCGGCCACAGCCGGACCACGACGTCCTTCATGGTAGAACTGGATATCTTGTGGAGCTCGGCCCACTAGGCCATCTGTTCGTTCAGCAACAACGGGCACTTTGGCATGCCGAATTGTGACCAGAAAAGCTTCTCCGTTGCACACTGAGGGAGTCCTGGATTAGGGGGTCTCCGGACAGCCAGACTATATCCTTTGGCCGGACTGTTGGACTATGAAGATACGAGATTGAAGACTTCGTCCCGTGTCCGGATGGGACTCTACTTGGCATGGAAGGCAAGCTAGGCAATATGGATATGCATATCTCCTCCTTTGTAACCGACCTTGTGTAACCCTAGCCTCCTCCAGTGTCTATATAAACCGGAGGGTTTTAGTCCGTAGGACAACAGACAATCATACGATAGGATAGCTTCTAGGGTTTAGCCTCTCCAATCTCGTGGTAGATCAACTCTTGTACTACTCATATTATCAAGAATAATCAAGCAGGACGTAGGGTTTTACCTCCATCCAGAGGGCCCGAACGTGGGTAAAACATCGTGTCCCCTGCCTCCTGCTACCATCCGCCTTAAACACATAGTTCGGGACCCCCTACCCGAGATCCGCCGGTTTTGACACCGACATTGGTGCCTTCATTGAGAGTTCCTCTATGTCGTCACCGTTAGGCTTGATGGCTCCTTCGATCATCGATAGCGATGCTGTCCAGGGTGAGACTTTTCTCCCCGGACAGATCTTTGTATTCAGCGGCTTCGCACTGCGGGCCAACTCGCTTGGCCATCTGGAGGAGATTGAGAGTTATGCCCCTGGCCACCAGGTCAGGTTTGGAAGCTTAAACTACACAACCGACATCTGCAGAGACTTGATCTTCGACGGATTCGAGCCCCTGCCGAGTGCGCCGCACGGTCACGATGAGCATGATTTAGCTCTACCATCGGACAGTGTTCAGGAGACTTCACCGGCAACCACTCTGACCCTCAATTCGGAGCCAATTGCGCCATCCATGGATGGGTGGATAGACCCCGCCACGGAGGCCGCACTCTCATCGGTGATCGAGCCGAGTATCGACCTTACCTTTCACGAGAGCCGTGACGCCAAACTACCGGATTCTTCCACGGCCACGGACTCCGAACCGCCTGCGCCCGTGCCTATCAAATCCAACTGGTCGCCGATCATGGAGTTCACCTCGGCGGATATCTTTCAGCACTCGCCCTTCGGCAACATACTAAACTCATTAAGGTCTCTCTCTCTCTCTCTCTGTCAGGAGAGCCCTGGCCGAACCATGTCCGACAGAATTGGGATACGGATGACGAAGAAATTCGCCACCCACCCACCACCACTTAGTAGCCACTGTCGACAATTTGAACGACATGCTCGACTTCGACTCCGAAGACATCGACGGTATGGACGACGATGCAGGAGACGAAGAGGAACAACTGCCCACAGGGCACGGGACACCCACTTCATCATATGATGTATACATGGTGGACACACCCAAGGAAAACGACGACGAGGAATGGAAGGACGCGGCGAAGGGTTGTTCCCTCAAGAAGCAGTCAAAGCGGCGGCGTAAGCGCCGCTCTAAATCCCGCCTCGAAAGAAGCAGCGATCATATAAACCCAGCAATAGAGCAAGGCGATCCAGCGGATGACAAACACGGCATTGAACCATCATCTGACCACGGCAACACGGAGAACCAAACCGAACAACCCGACTCCGTCAAAGATAATAGTCCGGATGACAATGCACCGGACAGGCACCCGGAGCAACAGAATACCCATCAAAGGCTTGTTGCCACTTCGAGGAGTCTGAAAAAGCAGAAGCAAAGGCTCAGGGCTGCACAAGACACACTCAGAATCAGATGGAGTGAAATACTCAACACTTCAGCGAAGTATGGCGGTAATCGCCACACCAAGAGCTACCCGAAGCGAAAGTTGCTACCTGAATTCGATGAGGAGGCCTTAGATCCCCCACAATCAAAAAACAAAACAACCATCCGGTCGGATAGACGACCTTGTGGCCAACATAGAGCGGCAAACGACACCACACATAAGCCAGTACGCGATCCACGTGAGGACTCGCATCAAAAGGACGGCGCAACCGGATCCATCTACGGACCACGCAAGCGCGCTCCAGCATGCAACGCAACACAACAAACATCCCAACACCACGGTACACCCAAATACAGGGGTGCCGCACACCCCCTATGTTTCACCAATGAGGTGCTGGACCATGAATTTCCAGAGGGATTCAAACCCGTAAACATAGAGGCGTACGACGGAACAACAGACCCTGGGGTCTGGATTGAGGACTACATCCTCCATATCCATATGGCTCGAGGAGACGATCTCCACGCCATCAAGTACTTACCCCTCAAGCTCACAGGGCTAGCTCGACACTAGCTTAAAAGCCTTGCCGAAAACTCCATCGAAAGCTGGGAAGAGCTCGAAGACGCTTTTCGGGCAAATTTTCAAGGGACCTATGTCCGACCACCGGATGCATACGATTTGAGTCATATAACTCAACAGCCCGGAGAGTCAGCCCGAAAGCTTTGGAATAGGTTCCTCACTAAAAAGAACCAAATAGTCGACTGCCCAGACGCTGAAGCCTTAGCAACTTTTAAGCACAGCGTTCGAGATGAATGGCTTGCCAGACACCTCGGCCAAGAAAAGCCGAGAACAATGGCAGCATTAACAAGCCTCATGACCCGCTTTTGCGTGGGCAAGGATAGCTGGTTAGCCCGATGGAGCACCAACGACCCAAGTACATCCGAAGTCAGGGACGAAAATGGGAAACCACAACGCAGCAAAAACAAGCGCCAGAATAAAGAAGACAACCCAAAGAGCACGGCGGTAAACGCCGGATTTAGAAGCTCTCGGCCAGGTCAACAAAAGCTGCCCTCCAAAGGTAATAGAGATGAACTGTCCAGCCTAAACAAGATTCTGGACAAAATATGTCAGATCCACAGCACCCCCGATAAACCTGCAAATCATACCCATAGAGAATGTTGGGTCTTCAAGCAGTCCGGCAAGCTCAATGCCGAACACAAGGGGCAGGATACACCAAGCGAAGACGAGGACGAGCCTCGCAAGCAAAGCACTGGGGAACAGAAGAAATTCCCACCAGAAGTCAAAACAGTAAATGTGTTACACGTAAAAAAGGGGAGAAACAAAGCGGCACTCCCAGAGACACATGCCCCATGGCCTATCACCACGGAGTTCTGCCATTGGTCGTCCCAATCGATCACCTTTGACCATCGGGATTACTCGGCAAGTATCCGACGTACAGGATGGGCTGCCTTGGTATTAGACCCAATAATTGACGGATACCACTTCACACAAGTCCTGATGGACGGCGACAGCAGTTTAAACCTGATATATCAGGACACAGTCCGCAAAATGGGGATAGACCCGACAAAAATTAGCCATAGCAATACTACCTTTAAAGGAGTAATGCCAGGCCCAGAAGCCCATTGCACGGCTCCCTGCTACTAGAGGTTATATTCGGCTTTCTCGATAACTTCCGCAGTGAAAAGTTAACCTTCCACATCGCTCCGTTCCAAAGTGGCTATCAAGCACTACTCGGACGCGAAGCTTTCGCTCGCTTTAACGCAATACCGCATTACGATTCTCTCATGCTTAATATGCCCGGTCCACACGGCATCATTTCAGTAAATGGAAATATTGAGCGCTCCTTGCGCACGGAAGACCGTGCGGCTGCCTTGGCAGCCACACACTAAACGGCCTCACCAACTAAAGCATCTGCCAGGTCGTTAAGACCACGAACGCGGTTAGGCGAGTCCGGCACAGCTATATGTACTCGATACAGGTTTGATGGCTATATCCCTATTACAATACAAGGGGCTCGACGCGCGCACACAAGTGGCAATTAGGCTCAACTTTACTCATCTTGAACTGTACATGGTTTATTTAGTATAACCTACCTTTTTGCACGACAGCTTTTCAACTAAGTTCCTCTCTTTTACAAATGACCATCGTGCTACACCCGTCCATGATACGACACAATGGAGACACAGGCGCAGACGTGCAGCAGGGACCCGTTCCAAGGATTCTTTTTAGATTAAGACCCTGTGTAAACCTTTTTTACTATCTCTTGTTGATACACATCCGTCGGATCCTCAGTACAATTGGGAAGGATGTTGACGTATTGGCATGTGGCCACGTCAGAATATTGCAAGTACCTGGACACTAGGGGCTTATTACAAAGGGCACTGTTTAGGCCCGGTTTACATCATAAAGACCGAATACCTTAGGGAGTGTTCGACGTCGCGAGTTTGGCCTTATATACATCAGCTCCGAATCATGTCTTTGGTCAAATGTTGGGTTTGCCCGGCTCCTGTGTTTTGCTGCCTTACGTTCCGCTCTATCAGCTAAGGCGGCACTAGGAGAACTACTGCGATTGTGCCTTGGTTCATCCGGACGAGTACCTCAGTAGAGAAAGCCGAAAACTGACTGTCATGATATAGCGCAAGACTTGTCAACCACTCGATGACCTAGCGGAACCTTCGGGATTCCTCCGCCTTAACGAAGGGCCGTTTCCCGGCCAGGCATGTACGCGCCCCAAATCCGGACGAGCGCGGAGCCACCAGGGGCTATATAGTAGCCCCACTGTCAAACTCCTCTGGCTAAGTGAAAGTGTTAAAGCATTATAGCCCGGTTGCCTAGTTCGCTGCGCTATCACCTCCTTAATGGACCAAGACATTAGATCAAGTGTGAACATGCGTCTTATGCGAACACCCCTGGATTATATGCGTGGGGGCTGAAGCCAACGACTGCCATCTTTCAGGTTATATACATATATACATAAACAGCCGCACAGGAGGCATCATAGTACTTTCGGGCAAAAGTATAAATACAGCCTTGATAAACTCAATAAAACATTGTTTTTACAATGGGAATACATGTCACTCAAACATAATATTCTTCGAGCACTGAGCCTCTATCGAACGAGTGCCTTCAAGAACTTCTTCAAAGTAGTGCTCGGCAGCCACTCGGCATATGGCCGAACCCTGTGCCGCAACAGTGGTGGCATCCATCTTTGCCTAGTATGTTTTGACACGGGCAAGGGCCATCCGCGAGCCTTCTATGCACGCCGACCTCTTTACAGCATCGATGTGTGGCACAGCACCAAGGAATTGTTGCACTAAGCTAAAGTAGCTGTTCGGCCTTGGCCCTATCGGCCACAGATGATCCACAACGTACCTCATGGCAAGTCCGGATAATCTATGGAGCTCGGCCCACTCGGCCATTTGCTCATTCAATAGCAGCGGACGGGCTGGAGCATGAAACTGTGATAAAAACAGTTTTTCCACTTCGTGATCTTTCCGATCCTTGAAGTATTCGGCCGCATCAGCCGCACTTGCAGCCAAATCCACATAGGCATCCACAGAACTCCATAGCTGGTCCAGAGGTGCATACTTCGGATCCCTGAACTTAGTCCACAACAAGAAGGGCTTCCCGGATACAATATCCGCAGCTTGATGCAGCTCCTCCTTCGCCGCTCGAATTTGGGAGCGGGCTTCCTTGGCGCAACTCGGGCCTTTTCTAGGTCTGTCGCCTTCGCCCAGTTTTCTTATTCAAGAAGCTGGTAACTGTTAGCAGCATCCTTTAACTCCACAGCCATCTTGGAGATTTTTTCCTTGCTCTCGCAATGCACGGCCTGTTCGGCCCTTAACTCTCCGACCGCCTTTAAAGCGGCCGCATTGCTACTCCTTCCTTGCTCCTTGGCTCGGGCAGGCTCCGCCCGAAGGGTCTCCACGGTGGCAGCCCCATCCACAGTTACAACATATTAAAGATACTGGCATCATGCTGCTCTTATTACGTGACAGTCACCAGAAAAATCACCTACCCTGTGCCTCATCAAGCCGCTTGTTGACAAGCACGATGTCGGCATCTGCGCATCTAGCTGCCGCTTTAGTTCGGCAAACCCATCAATCTGGCTAGCCACCGGAGCTTCAACCACCTGCACATAAAGGCGGTCTGGTTATTACCTGGGACTATGATCCTCTATTTGCCGCCGTTCTCGACGACAACTAGAGTCTCAGGGGCTACTATCTGCATGGGCATACCTAACATATGCGGTACTATTAAAGGCATACATTATTTTACGTACCTCAAAGCCTTTCAGCAGACTCATAAAAGCTTCGTGCAAACCGCTTTCGGCAGATGAAATCCTTTCAATTACCGTACCCATTAGAGTACGATGCGCTTCCGAGAGGACAGCTTTCTCCAGAAGATCCTTCAGCGCGTCCGACCGCACACAGTACGGACCCTTGCTGTCGCTCTCCTTAGGAGCCAGATACTGGGGATGCCAGGCAGCCAAAGGGTTATCCTCTGGCGATATTGGATCCAGAGATACCCTTCGCAATGACACTTCAAGGTTGCCCGCTTCTTGAGCTGGGGAGTCTGGGGGAGGCGTTTCTCTCTCCATCATCTCCGGAAGAAGATCCCCTGAAGATGAACTTTGTCGAGAAGGGCTGCGATCCGGACTACAATTTACAAGCATCGGTTATTGTCTTCGGAAGTAAGGTAGGATGTCTTCACTATTAAGCACTCTTTGATTACTTACAGCTTGGTAGAGGGCTAATCCCCGTGCGGACATTGTGCGGCAAGAATACCCTCCGAGGCAGGATCCTCTGGCAGAGATTTCCTCTCCCGTTTGGAAACCTTAGTTTCCGGATCTTCAGAGGTAGTCCTCTTCCTTCCCCGGGGAAGGAGAATGTCAGATTCTTCCCCTTGGTTATCCTCCCTCGTGGAGGCGCTCATTCCCTCGATTGGAATAAGTAGCGAGGGAGGCCCGCTTTCGCCCTCTTTATTCCCCCCTTCATCTTCCTTTGAGGGCACTAGACAAGGTGCCGGCTCGAGCATCTTTTCCAGCACCGGATTGTCCAAGCCTTCAGGAAGGGGGGCCGAACACTAGATCATCTTCGCCTTTGTTATCCAGTCCTGGTCAAAGAGTGATTCTTCAGAATGATGTCATGATAAATAAAAGGACAGTGGGTTCGGCCATGGGATTACTTACTTGGGCAGCGGGGCGATTGCAACTCAGGCCCACGTCCTCGGTAGTGTCCGGACACTCTATTTGGGGTCTGAAGTATGATTTGTACATCTCCTCGTGCGTCATGCCGAGGAAATTCTGAATAGTGCGTGGTCCTTCCGGGTTGAATTCCCACATGCGGAGGGGCTGGCGTTTGCAAGGCTGGACTCGATGAACCAGCATAACTTGCATTACCATAACCAGACTGAAATCTCCCTCGAAGAGATCTCGGATATGGCTATGCAGTATTGACACGTCCTTGGCTGCACCCCAGCTCAGCCCCCTACTGATCCATGGCATCAGTTGTGGTGGGGGCCCGAGCGAAAGGTGGGGTAGCTACCCACTTGGCACTTCGGGGAGCTGTGATGTAAAACCACTCCCGTTGCCACGATCCGGACACCTCTGGAAAGGAACCCTTTGGCCATGGAGCGTCAGCAATTTTGCTTATTTGAGCACCTTCGCATGCTGCGTACTACCCCTCGACCATCTTCGGCTTCACATCGAAGGTCTTGAGCCACAGGACAAAGTGAGCGGTAATGCAGAGGAAGGCCTCACAAACGACAATAAATGACGAGATGTGAAGAAGGGAATCCGGGGCCAGATCGTGAAAATCCAGCCCGTAATAGAACATAAGACCCCTAACAAAGGGATCCAGAGCGAGGCCTAGTCCACAGAGGAAGTGGGAGATGAACACAACACTCTCGTTGGGTTCGGGAGTAGGGACGACCTGCCCTTGGGCGGGTAGCCTATGCGAAATTTCGGCGGTCAGATATCTGGCCTCCCTCAACTTCTTGATGTCCTCCTCTATGACGGAGGAAGGCATCCACCGGCCTTGAAGGCTGGATCCGGACATGATTGAAGGTCCGAAGCACCTGACCTAGGCTTTGGGTGTTAGAACTCGAGGCGGGGGAAGGTTCGATTGAGCACGGGAGGGAAAAAAGAAAAAGCCTTGTCCCTTCATGAAGGGGATGAATATCAGGCATCCTCCTCGTGGCCGTTCGAGACTTACCTAAGATCTAGGAGTCATACCAACAGGCACGGTTGGGTTACCCATGTTTGTATTGATGAGAATCCCGTGATAAGGGGAACACGATCTCTGCTTTGACAAGACGTGTTAAGAAACCGCCTCGCGTTATGTGCGGGGCTGGTTAAAGAAAAATGGTTCAAATAATTACCGGGCTGTGGCGTGATGTCATGCTGCCAAAACGTGTCAGCAGATTAGATTTGTGGAAATATTATTCTCTCTACGGTGGTATGTGGAACTTATTTTGCAGGGTCGGACACTATCCTTGTATTCAAACTCTTCCATGGTGTATTCAGAGGAGGAACCCGCCTTGCAATGCCGAAGACAACATTGCACGCCGGACTCATCGTCATTGAAGCCTGGTTCAGGGGCTACTGAGGGACTCCTGGATTAGGGGGTCTATGGACAACCGGACTATATCCTTTGGCTGGACTGTTGGACTATGAAGATATGAGATTGAAGACTTCGTCCCGTGTCCGGATGGGACTCTACTTGGCGTGGAAGGCAAGCTAGGCAATATGGATATGCATATCTCCTCCTTTGTAACCGACCTTGTGTAACCCTAGCCTCCTCCGGTGTCTATATAAACCGGAGGGTTTTAGTCCGTAGGACAACAGACAATAATACCATAGGCTAGCTTCTAGGGTTTAGCCTCTCCGATCTCGTGGTAGATCAAGTCTTGTACTACTCATATTATCAAGAATAATCAAGCAGGACATAGGGTTTTACCTCCATCCAGAGGGCCCGAACCTGGGTAAAACATCTTCTCCCTAGCCTCCTGTTACCATCCACCTTAGACGCACAGTTCGGGACCCCCTACCCGAGATCCGCCGGTTTTGACACTGACACACACCCTTCTTGCGCTTGGTAAAACTGTGTCGCATCGGAGGTACTCTTCGGCAAGTCCAAGAATGCGTCTGGAGAACTCCACATTTGATTAAGCAGGGCATACTTTGGATTGCCAAATTTAGTGTGTAATAGAAAGGTCTTACCGGCCTCTATCTCCCCGGCTTGCCGGATCTCCTCCCGAGCCGCTCTCGACTCGGATCATGCCTCTGTCGCCTCTCGCAAGGCCCTCTCGAGTTCAGCTACTTTGGCCCTGTTCTCCTCCTAGAGTGCTTGGCATTTGCTAATGACATCCTTTTGATCTTGCTCTATGGAAGATATTCTCTCTTTGCACCGGCGCCGAGAAGCCTGTTTGGCCTTTAACTCCTCAGCTGCCTTCTTGGCAGCCACATTACTCATCCTGACTTGCTCCTTGGCCCGGACGAGGTCAACCCGCAGGGACTCAACCGCGGCAGCACCATCTGCAGTTATGCATATTTCAGTATATAATTCTCAGCTTCGTGCTCATATTATTATACATACATATACTGACTGCCCCAAAACAAACCTTGCGTCTCGTCAAGCCGCCTGTTAATAAGTGTGATGTCGTCATCCGCCACATCAAATTTTCCGCTTCAGATCAGCAACCTCTATAGCACGGGCAGTCGCCATGGATGAAACAGCATGTGTTCCACTTAGTTAGATTATTTCCCAGGCATATCTTTTTTGATTCTCTGATTGCCTCCTATCGGATGCCAACCAGAGTCTCAGGGGCTACTATCTATACATGGGTGCATTTTTTGCATGTAAAGTGCAATTGAAGATATTACATTGCATACCTCGAAGCCTCTTAGCAGGCCCGTGAAGGCTTCATGCAATCCGCTTCTCGCAGACAGAATCCTCTCGGCTACCGTACCCATCAAGGTATGATGTTCCTTTGAGATGGACGCGTGTTGCAACACGTCCATCAAGGTATCCGGCGCCTCCTGATTCTTGGAAGCAGCGATGGGAGTACGGACTCCCTTCGCAGGGATGTGTTTTCTCGACTCTAGAAGCGTCTCCGGCTGTAAACCGGATAGTTTGGGGCCTTTATTGTTGGTCCCCAAAGGGGCTGCATGCTCCGAACCCTGTGCCGCCGAAGTATCACCTTCGGGTGCGGTCTTCATTGTCCCTCACACCACTTGTTGATCAGGAGAAATCCTCCGGGACAACACCTCAAAGTTGTCTGCCCTATTGGGCGAGAGGGTCTGGGGAGGTGTCTCGCTTTCCATCATCTTCGGAAGAAGATCCCCCGAGGAGGAGGACTGTTGAGGAAGACTACGTGCCGGACTGCAAACATATATTTTCAGATGTTGCCCTTGTAAGCGTAAAGGAACGGGATATGTTTAGAACACCTTTGTTCACTTACAATTCGGCTAAAGGCTTGTCCTGACGGAGGAACTGCGCATCAACGTCGTCTTCCGAACCCGGACCGCTTGGCAAGGACATCTTCCCTCACTTAGGAGCTCCTTCCTCCAAATGTTCAAAGGTAGTCCTCTTCTGCCCATATGGGGAAGCATGTCGGCTTCCCCTTCTCTTTTGTCTTCGGAAGAGGGAGCCCCAATCTCCCCGGACATAGCATCTAGTGTACCTTTAGAATGGAGGTCACCTTTGGCCTTCTCGTTCTCCTCCTTGTCCTCCTTCGCCGACACTTGATATGGTGCCGGAGCCAGCATCCTTGTTAACACAGGATCGGCTGAGTCTTCGGGAAGAGGGGACGAACACCTAATTCGTTCCGCCTTCTTTACCCAGGCCTGTGCGAAGATGGTTTTCTCAGTATTACGGGATGTTTAACTAATCTATGTTTGGGAGTCGAGTGCTTACCGAGGTATCCGGATGATTGCAGTCGAGGCCGATGTCTTCGGTGGTATCCGGCCACTCCCTTCGTGTCCCGAAGAATAACTTCCACATTCCTTTGTGTGTCGTGCCGAAAAAGTGCTGAAGGGTCCGTGGTCCTTCCGGATTGAACTCCCACATGCAGAGGGGCCATCGCTGGCGCGGCAGGACCCAACGGACTAGTGTTACCTGAATTACATTGCTGAGGCCGATGTCCTTTTCAAGGAGGCTCCGGATGCGGCTTTGTAGCGTCTGCACTTCGTCAATGGATCCCTAGTCCAACCCCTTATTAATCCATGATGCAAGCTGTAATGGAGGGCCAGGTCGGAACACAGCTGTAGCTGCCCACTTGGTACCACGAGGTTCGATGATGTAAAACCACTCCCGCTGCCATAGGTCAGAAATTGTGAAAGAGCCTTTGGGCCAAAAAAGCATTGGGGAGCTTATTCACCGTGGCACCTCCACACTCTATTTGCTCCCCCTTGATTACCTTCGGCTTCAAGTAAAAGGTCTTGAGCCATAAACCAAAGTGAGGGGTAATGCGGAGAAAGGCCTCGCACATGACAATAAACACCGAGACGTGAAGGAAGGAGTCCAGAGCTAGATCATGAAAATCTAGCCCGTAATAAAACATGAGGCCGCGAACGAAGGGCTGAAGAGCGAACCCTAGCCCCCGGAGGAAGTGGGAGACGGATACTACCCTCTCGCTGGATCTAGGAGTAGGAATAACCTGTCCTTTAGCAGGGAGCCTATGGGGGATTTCCGCGGTCAGGTATCTTGCCGCCCAGAGCTTCGCGATATCCTCCTCTGTGACTGAGGAGGCCACCCACAGGCCTTGAGGGATGGGTGCGGACATGACTGGGAGGCTCGAAACAGTTAAGTTGAAACCTAGGTGTTAGAACTCAAGGTTGGAAAGATTGAGGAAGAGGTAGGTGACAGTGTCCTGGACTAGGGGGTACTCACCACATCGTCTCCCGACCAGGTGGACCGGGCCGAGGACCCCCATGGCGGTTCACTCACGGGCCACTTCGGGCAGCCCATGCCGCATAGACAGAGTATTCCACAAGACTTGGTGATCAAGACAAACACTCCTCTCCACCAACGTATTCGGCTAGGACTCTTGTTATCCTAGGCCTCTGGTGCATTATATAAGCCAAGGCCGGGCTAGTCGATAGATTATTATGACAATCATACAAGGTAGACTTCTAGGGTTTAGCCATTACGATCTCGCGGTAAATCAACTCTTGTAATACTCATATTCATCAATATCAATCAAGCAGGACGTAGGGTATTACCTCCATAGAGAGGGCCCGAACCTGGGTAAACATCGTGTCCCCTGTCTCATGTTACCATCGATCCTAGACGCACAGTTCGGGACCCCCTACCCGAGATCTGCCGGTTTTAAGACTGACATTGGTACTTTCATTGAGAGTTCCGCTGTGTGATCAGCAAAGGATCAATGGCTCGACTGCAGATCAACTACGACATCGGCATCTTCATCGCTGGCTCGACTGGTCTCCTTGGCTTGACCAAGGACTGCGCCCTACCTCTGATCGTCATGTTGAGATGAGGGCCTTCATCAACATTAACTCCGATCTCTATCAAGATCATGGAGAAATCATCCATGGAGCTCGGGGGCTCAACGTCAACATTGCCTTCGGGCGACCGTGCTGTTTTTCTAGACAACGAGCTTGTATCCGCCACCACCGCCTCCTTGTGTGTCATTTTAACGATTTCTTCAGCGGAATTGCACATAATGGAGTCTACAATAACCCTGGAAAATTTCGTCAAGTTCCGATGGAGGAATCTCTGGCAATCTATGATATACCCGAGCCCTGTCAAATCTGGACGGGAATCTGGATGAGTTTAGGGCATGATCTCCAGAGCCCAGCTCAGAGGTCCTTTGGAAGATCCAACCGTTCAGCTTCTGCAGAATTCCCATATCTACCACCCCTCAATATTTCAGCTTTATCCGACCGTCCAAACTCTTGGAACCTTCCTATTAGTGCATCACTTTTTAGATCTATTTTTTGCGCGAGAACTAATCCGACCTGAATTCATCTTTTTTATGAACGAGATTTCGGATATCCTTTTTGAAGGAAGTTTTGTATGGGGTATTGTGTTTTGTTCCCAAACACATCTCGCTAAATTTAAAGTCTTTTCCAATATGATCTTCACCATCGCGCCGGTGTCAAACCAGCCCGACAACGTTGCTCTATGGCTGCCGACCTGCGCTAGTCACGTCATCGCTTTGTTGAGCCGAGCTCAACTTCTTCAGATCATCATCTCTACGAGCCAAACAAGAATTCCGCATCGCGAAGGAGAAATCATCACCAACATTGCCGCCCCACGGACTACACGGAGCGGGCAAACCGGCATCGCCGCACGGTCACTTCATCAAGCCAGCATTGACCATGTCACGAGCTACGACCTGCATCGACATGGCCGCACTGTTGCTTCTTCAAGCTGATGTCCATCACGCCGACCTACTTCAACACCTCGATTGGACCGTGGGCTCCGCTATTTCTTCGTTAACCTAGTCCAGAGACTTCGGCGTCACGAGCCGATCAACTTCGTTACGTTAGCTGGACCGGGGGCTTTGCCTCGGCGAGACAATCTTTGCCAGCATCGCCATGCCATCGCTTCATCACCCATCAGGCAATGGGTGTGTGGATTGAGTCCCAATTTTGGGAGTAACCTTTCTTCAGACTGCTACAACAATTAAACCAGGTGCTATTAAACCTAGCAATTTTTGTTTGTTCGAGTTTATCTTTTCAAAGGACTTATTACTCTAGTTTGTTCCATCATCTGTACACAGATCTATCAAATGGTGGCCGCATTAACGACGGTCGCGTGGTGGTTCGGTCAGTTTCCGTACATACTTCGATGAACGCCGCATCCGGAGCTCGGACCGACCTGTGAATTCGGCTTTGCCACGCCTTTACCGCGTCATGCCGATACCCAGCATCGACATTGACTTCGGTGCCAGGCCACATATCTTTAAATAAATTATTTTTGCGTAAAGCAATTATGCAAGGATTATATATATATTATTCGTTTTGGACCACACTATTTTATGTGTGTAGGTGATCGACTTCGTCTGCGTCACGCGGTCACTTCGGCAAGCCAACGTGATCGTCCCAATTGGCATAAATCGGCTCGCATGATCATCTTGTTGGTTGAATTGCCATACCGATGTTTTCAGTTGCCTCAGGGACTTCAGCGTCATCAAGAGGGTCCTACCTCGTCGGGTGTTTGGCCCACGGTCCATATTTTTTTATTACTCACTTTGCATGAATTATTAATTGTCGGAGTAGATGACCACGGGTAGCCAAGCCGGCTCCCCTGGGCCTTTCTGAAAAAATTATGAGCCGATCCGGCCCTCAAGAATCCAAGACGTGGGGCCGCCTTCCCCTTGCCGGCTGTCTCCCTGGCCGGCTATCGGAAGGCGGCCCGACTCCAGCCCTCATGCAGAAAGCCGCGGGAGGGCCGGCTCCGAGAAGCCGGCCGCGAGAAGGCCGACTCCAAGAAGCTGGCTCCCACAAAGCGGTCAAGACCGTACCCTCGAAGTCTGCAATCCACATAACGACAATGTGACGAGGCGTGGCTACAGTGAAGCCTGCCACTCCCGAATCCCGGGGCACGACTGGCACAATGCGCCGTACGGGTGGCCATGGCCCGTCCGGTGCGGCACTGTTGCCACGTTGACCCTGATGTCATCCATGATGGACCGCCATTACGGCCCACGGGCGGTGGGCCCTTTCGGGCAGAGAGACACCCGAAGGCGGCCGTGCCTCCCCCAGTCGGCCCAAGACAAAGCCGGCTCTCCATAGCCGGCATGCCACCTCCCTCGAAGGAGACGCCCCATTAAGGAGACAAGATGCGGTGAGGCTACAGCAATCACCTGCCGGACGGCGGCACTGTAGCCACGCCCACCTCGACGAAGCCCTCGTCATCAAGATCGAGCAACAGTAACCAGCCCCCGACCAGGCCCTGAACAGTGGGGCCTGGCTGTTGACCAAGGAGCCGGCAGCCGGCGGGACCGACCAGCCGGCGAGCCCTAGCAGCCGGCGCAGAAGCCGGCGAGCATAGACATAGACGGCTGGGCCCCACACCCAGCCGGATTACCATTGTACCCCCGGGGGGTAGGCCTATATAAACCCCCCGGGACACCCATGCAAAGGGTTGATCCCTGCTAGTTTTAGACACCACATAGGGAGGAGAAGAGAGCGAGCCGTGCCCTTCTTCCTCCTCTCACCAAACAGCTCAAGGAACATCGTGTAGCAACTTGTTCATCTAGTGATCATGCGGAGACCCCGCAGAGCAGCAGTAGGGGTGTTATCTCCACGGAGAGCCCCGAAGCTGGGTAAGATTCGCCGGCGTGCATGTCTTCGCCTCATCCCGTTTCCAGGCACCGGTGATGTCTTACTGGCTCCCACAATGACAAGCCACCCGTTGGCATATGTCGCACCTACCACCAGACATTTGGCGCCCACCGTGGGGCCAGGTGCACCGTCGTCCGGAGACCTGTTCTAGACGGGAACCCTCTTCCTCCCCAGCGAGCATAGCCAGCCCGGCACGCCCGATGCTGCTTGCCACGACGCGCTGCAAGGCGTCGCCAACATCTGCACGATGAGCAGCCTCGCCGATCTCCTCGACAAGACCTTCATCTCCGACGAGCTCGCCTCTGACGCAGGCACCGACCACCTCGTCAACCTCCTCGGCCAGCTTCATGTCTCCGGCGAGCCTGCCGTGGACTTGGAGTCGGTTGGTTCCACCGACCCGATGCCTGTCGACTCCGACACGGCCTCACTCGACACTTTCCCCACCGATGTCATGATCTACAATGACCCGCTTCCCCGGGCCGATGGCTGTGACGCTGTCACCACCGAGGTGATGGTCATCGGCCACGCGACGCTCCTGACGAAAGCGCCCATAACGCCCCGCATGCGGCGATCCACGATTTGTCCATCCCCCTCCCGGCTGATGCCGACGACGAAGCACTGGAGGCTCGCCGCCTCGCCCTCCTCGCGGAGGGCCGGAGGCTGGCCTCCATGAGACGCCTCACTGAGGCCCACCAGCGCAAAGCCGACCGCGCCGCCTTTGGCACGCCGCCCCCAGGCGGGCCAAGCCGGGCCGGCGTTGTCAGATAGCGTGGCGCTGTCATCGCCGACACGCTGAGAGTCGACCGCCCAGTCTATGCCACTCTACTCGAGAACCTGCGTGCCGCCCAAGCGGCCGTAGACGAGCTAGACGGATTGGGGGCCGAAGAACTCCCCCACATGACTAGACGCATCCAGCAGCTAATTGATGCGGCCGCGCAGCGGCACGAAGCCAACGCCCGCGCGGAAAGCCTCCCCCCGCGCCGAGATCATGGCGCGACGTCCCGGATGCCGACCGCGGGCAAAACCCGTGCGCGGCGCGAGAAAGAGCCGGCTGCCAGCCGAAGCCGAACCCGAATCTCCATCGAGCGAGACGCAGAAGGCCATCCCCGAGCCATGGAGTGGCGAGGCAGCCCACATCCGCCTCGGCCCCGTGGGGAGAGATATCCCACCCCACCGCCTGTTGCGCATCCGACTCTCAGCGGCCGGCTAGGTCGCCGCGAGGGAGTCGGCGAGAACGACGCCCGCCATCGGATCGACCGCCTAGCGCGATCCCTGGCGTTGGAAGAAGAAGACGATGTCGGCCCGCCTTGTTTCGGACCCCGCATCCGCAACGAGCCCTGTCCTAAAGGGTTCTCGCTCCCAAGAGACACGCCCAAGTATAACGGCTCCGTGAAGCCGGAAGATTGGTTGATTGACTACTCCACGGCGGTTAGCATAGCAAACAGCAACAGACGCGTTGCCGTGAAGTACGTGCCCCTCATGCTGCAAGGCACGGCGCGGACTTGGCTCAACAGCCTCAAACCATACAGCATCAACAACTGGCTAGACTTCAAAGAAGCTTTCGTCCGCAACTTCACCAGCACCTACAAGTGGGCTCCCAAGCCCAGACAGCTCTCCTTGTGTGTGCAAGGCCCCGCCGAGTCCACCCGTGACTACCTCACGCGCTGGGCCGAGCTCCGCAACTCTTGTGAAGGGGTACACGAGGTGCAAGCCATAGAATATTTCACTGTCGGATGCCGAGAAGGCACCCTCCTCAAGCACAAGCTCCTCTGCGACGAGCCGACTACCCTCGACGAGCTTCTGGTCATAGCGGACAAGTACGCCACCGCCGACTCCTCGATGAAGACCGAACTCCGGCTAGACGCGTCCGGGAAGGTACTCAACCCGGTGCCCAAGACACCGGCTGGGGACTCCGACCGACGCCCATACCAGAACGACCACAAGCGCAAGGGCCCCGTGCCGCCTTCCACCAGTCGGCAGGTGGCCACCGTCGAAGACGAGCCGCCCGAAGGGCGGCCCGCACCCAAGAAGCAGAGGGGCGGCAAGCCGGCTTGGCAGCCGGCCTTCTCCTACGAGCAAACTCTCGACGCCCCATGCAAGTTCCACAGCGGCGCGAAGCCATCCAACCACACAACTCGGAAGTGCCATTGGCTCACCCGAATCTCCAAGGGCGAAGGGCTCGCGCCGCCTCCGCCTGCTGGTCCGCCACCTCCGGCTCCGCAGCCGCCGACCGCTCGGCCTGCAGTCGGAGCCGTGCATGATGAGTTCCCCGACGAGCAGGCCACCTACGTCATCTTTACGAGCCAGCTCGAAGACCGGCGCAGCAAACGCCGAGAGCACCGGGAAGTCAGCATGGTCGCTACCACCCCCGCCGAACACATGCACTGGTCAGAAAAGCCTATCAGCTGGAGCCGGGCCGACCACCCAGAGGTGATGCCATCTCCCGGCTCTTATCGTTGGTTTTGGATGCCACCCTTGCAACGAATAGATGCGCCACCCGTTTCTCTCACGTGCTAATAGACGGCGGGAGCAGCATCAACATCCTGTACCATGACACCCTGGAGAAGCTGAACGTCAAGACGAAGCAACTCTTGCCAACTCGGACTGTGTTCCATGGCATTGTACCCGGCCTGTCCTGCGCCTCCATTGGCAAGATCAAGATTGATGTGCTCTTTGGGGACAAGGATCATTTCCGCTGGGAAGCGATCTGGTTTGAAGTGGTGGACCTGCAGAGCCCCTACCATGCGTTGCTTGGCCGACCTGCCTTGGCCAGGTTCATGGCAGTTCCCCACTATGCTTACCTCAAGATGAAGATGCCAAGCACCAAAGGCGTCATCACCGTAGCCGGCGATTACAAGAGGTCCTCCGAGTGCGCAGCAGCCAGTAGCTGGCTGGCCGAGTCCCTTGTGATTGTCGAAGAAAAGAAGATATTGGACCGAGTTGTGGCCATGGCCGGCAAGCAGTCGGCCTTGTCCCCCGACCCCAAGGAGTATGATGCCCAAGGGTCTTTCCAGCCGGCCAAGGAGACGAAGAAGATACCTCTCGACCCCGAGCACCCAGAGAGGTTTGCCGTCATCGGGGCAAACCTAAACAACAAATAGGAAGGCGAGCTCGCCGATTTCCTCTATGAGAATCGGGACATCTTCGCATGGTCCCCCAAGGACATGCCGGGTGTTCCGAAGGAATTCGTCGAGCATAAGCTACACGTCCGAGAAGACACAAAACCAGTCAAACAACCCCTCCGCCGATTGTCAGAGGATAAAAGAAGGATTGTAGGAGAAGAGATAGCCCGGCTTCTGGCAGCCGGCTTCATTATGGAAGTTTTATTTCCAGAGTGGCTCGCCAACCCAGTCCTCGTGCTAAAGAAGAACAACAAGTGGCGCATGTGCATAGACTACACAAGCCTCAACAAGGCCTGCCCCAAAGATCCCTTCGCCCTGCCGAGGATTGATCAAGTGATAGACTCCACAGCCGGATGCGAGCTGGTGAGTTTCTTGGATGCTTACTCAGGATACCACCAAATAAAGTTAGATCCGGTAGACCGCCTGAAGACCGACTTCATCACGCCATTCGGAGCCTTCTGCTACCTGACTATGACATTCGGCTTAAGAAATGCCGGTGCCACTTTTCAACGTTGCATGCAGAAGTGCCTCCTCAAGCAGCTCGGCAGGAATGCCCACGTCTACGTAGACAACATTGTGGTGAAGACGGAGAAGCGTGGCACTCTGCTGGAAGACCTCAAGGAAACATTTGAGAACCTGCGCCAATTCCAAATCAAGCTCAACCCCGAGAAATGCGTGTTCGGAGTGCCAGCCGGCCAACTCCTAGGCTTCCTAGTCTCCGAACGCGGCATCGAATGCAACCCAGTAAAGATCAAGGCCATTGAGAGAATGGCGATTCCCACCAAACTTCAAGACGTCCAGAAGTTCACCAGATGCTTGGCCTCCCTGAACCGCTTCATCAGCCGGCTCGGAGAGAAAGCCCTCCCCCTCTACCGCCTCATGAAGAAGACCACTCACTACGAGTGGAATGACCAGGCCGAGCAAACTTTTCACGAGCTGAAGAAGATGCTGGCTACGCCGCCTGTCCCGGCGGCGCCGACTGAGAAAGAGCCCATGCTCCTCTACATTGCTGCAACCAGCCGGGTGGTCAGCACCGTCATCGTAGTCCAGCTTCCAGAAGAGGGCTGAGCCCAGCCGGTCCAGAGGCCTGTGTATTATTTGAGCGAGGTGCTATCTGCCTCGAAGCAGAACTACCCGCACTACCAGAAGATGTGCTATGGCGTGTACTTCGCCGCCAAGAAGCTGAAGCCCTATTTCCAAGAGCATCCCATCACAGTCGTATGCACTGCCCCATTGGCCGAGATCATAGGCAGTCAGGATGCATCCGGCCAGGTGGCGAAATGGGCCATCGAGCTGGCCCCCTACACGATCTTCTACCAACCTCGCACTGCCATCAAGTCCCAAGCATTGGCCGACTTCCTCGTCGACTGGGCTGAGACCCAGTACCTACCACCGGCTCCCGACTCCACTCATTGGCGCATGCACTTCGATGGGTCCAAGATGCGCACCAGCTTGGGAGCCGGCGTCGTCCTCACCTCTCCCAAAGGCGACAAGCTCAGATACATGCTGCAAATTCACTTTGCCGTCTCCAACAACGTGGCCAAGTACGAGGCGCTCATACACGGGCTCCGGCTTGTCAAAGAACTCGGCATTCGCCGGATCCTATGTTATGGCGACTCGGACTTGGTGGTCCGGCAATCATCCGGCGACTGGGATGCCAAGGACGCAAATATGGCAAGCTACCGCTTCCTTGTTCAGCAAATCAGTGGGTATTTTGAAGGATGCGAGTTCCTCCATGTACCGCGGGCCGACAACGCGCCAGCTGATGCCCTGGCTCGAATAGGCTCCACTCGGCAAGCAATACGAACCGGCGTCTCTCTACAACGCCTCCTCAAACCGTCTATCAAGCCGTCTCCAGAATCCGATTCCATCTTTGTGCCGCCTGACCCCGATGCAGTCGGGTCCAGCTCAAAGAACCAGGTGGGTGATCTGGGGACTTCGATAGTCGGCCTAGGGACGTCAGCAGGCGGCTCGGGGACTTCCGTAGTTACGCCTGACCCGGGGACTGCTACACCCGGCTCAGGGACTGCGGTAGTCGGCCCGGGAACCGCGCCAACACAACAGGCGGCGGCCGACTCCAGCATTTCACCACCCAGCCCGCCCGCCCTGGTCGCAGTAGCAGTGTTGGCAATAGAAGAAGTCGCAGCCCCATCATGGGCTCAGCCCATCCTCAACTTCCTAGTAAACCAAGATCTACCGACTGATGAAACAGAGGCAAGACAAGTACAACGTCGAGCCGGAGCATACACAATCGTCAACAGAGAGCTCGTCAAGCGCAGCGTCACTAGAGTCCTCCAGCGATGTGTTGAGCAAGAGAAGGGCATTGCAATCCTCAGAGACATCCACGAAGGAGAATGCGGCCACCATGCGGCCTCAAGATCACTCGTCGCCAAAGCTTTCCGCCATGGTTTCTTTTGGCCGACTACTTTGGATGACGCCAAGGAGTTAGTTAAACACTGCAAGGGGTGCCAATTCTTCAGCTCCAAGCAACACATGCCGGCTTCGGCACTCAAGACCATTCCCCTCACTTGGCCCTTCGCCATTTGGGGACTGGACATGGTGGGCCCGTTCAAGACGGTGCGCGGCGGCATGACACATCTGCTAGTCGCTGTGGACAAATTCACCAAGTGGATTGAGGCAAAGCCGATCAAGAAGCTGAATGGGACGACTGCTGTCACATTCATCGCAGACATAACAACTCGGTACGGCGTGCCACACAGCATCATCACCGAGAATGGCACGAATTTCGCCAAGGGAGCCTTGGCAC
Source organism: Triticum monococcum (assembly GCA_034509565.1). Lineage (NCBI taxonomy): Eukaryota > Viridiplantae > Streptophyta > Magnoliopsida > Poales > Poaceae > Triticum > Triticum monococcum. The sequence goes on from CM067843.1 coordinate 639,009,075, forward strand.
GTTTTTGTGCGACGCAGGGCATCTGGTTGGACTTAGCATCCGTTGCCCACCCACAGTCAAACGGCTAGGTCGAATGAGCCAACGGCCTCATCCTTTCTGGCATCAACCCCGACTGGTCGTACCACTAGAGCGTTCGGCCGACTGTTGGCTCGATGAGCTGCCGGCCGTCCTCTGGAGTCTGCGCACTACCCCAAACAAGTCAACCGGCTTCACTCCTTTTTTCCTCGTGTATGGTGCCGAGGCGGTCATCCCAACTGACATCGAGTTCGACTCGCCTCGGGTAACCATGTACACGGAGGCGGAGGCCAAGGAAGCACGAGAAGACGGCGTTGACCTACAGGAAGAAGGCAGGCTGTTAGCCCTCAGCTGATCTGCCATCTACCAGCAGGGCCTGCGCCGCTATCATAGCCGGAAGGTCAGGCCAAGATCCTTCCAAGAGGGCGACCTTGTGCTCCGGCTGATCCAGCGAACAGCCGGCCAGCACAAGCTCTCGGCCCCTTGGGAAGGCACCTTCGTCATCAACAGAGCTCTAGGCAACGACTCCTACTACCTAATCGACGCACAGAAGCCGAAGGCACGCAAGAGAGACAATTCCGGCAAGGAGTCGGAACGACCGTGGAACGCCAACCTCCTCCGAAGGTTTTACAGTTGAAATGCAGTATGTATCACACTAACTTTTGTACTAAGTATGAGACAATAGCCCCCTCGAGGAGAGCTCGGGGACTGCCATCTTCTATCTATAAATGAAGAACATTATGCTTATGACTTTGTCATTACATTCACTTTTTTTCCCGTCGTCCGGCACCGGGTTCGACTAGTCGGCCCGGGGACTGGCCGCCTAGAGTTATGTTAGAAGTCCTACCAGCGGTCAGACAAGTAGTGTGCCGACACCCAAGCTTTCTCTTGCCAAAAGTCGCAGTTTGAAGAACCGGCTGTCCGGCTGGCAAGAGTTAAAGGCAGGAAAGGATGCCCACACGAAAAATGGCTAGGGACTAACGGACTAATATAACAAAAGCCGGTTTGTCTCCTACGGCCGACCGACTACCAGAGTAGCCGGCCGTCCGGCTTCCATTCACTTCACTTCAATCTAAGAAAGCTCGAGTACTTGCCTCCCCAAAAGGGGAAGGCGGCAAAGGAAACAACCTAAGGATAAAAAGCATACGTGAATGGAAACCAAACATGCACACAATCATATTTACACAAAAGACCTTCGCAAGGCCAGCATTCAACATAGTTCGAATACACCCCCAGTGGGTGGAACTGCGCAAGTTTAATAAAAAATGTTCAAAGGATAACAAGCAGGAAAAGAAAGGATGGCAGACTAAGCCAGGGGAGCGACTTGCGAGTCGGGCAGGTCGGCGGAGACGGCAGTGCCGGCTGGAGGAGTGGCCGGCTGGCGAACCTCGGCATGATCACCGCCTCACGCTGAAGGCGCGCTTGCGCGCGCCTCGTTGCTGGAGGCACGGTCAGGCTGAGGCTGGCTGGCTGCTTCATCGGCCGGCTCGACGCCTTCGCCTTCCTCTCCTTCGTCGTCTTCGCCTTCATCGCTGGAGGCGATCTCCTCTGCCGAGTCCTCACCCGCTGCCGGGTCCAGCCCGAACCACTCCTTCGGCTGGGCAACGCCGTCGTCATATATTTCAGGAGCGAAGACGCAGATGTCAGTGCACTCGGCGATCGTCGATGTGCGCTGAGCGATAGCCGGCCGCACCTCCTCTATCTCCTCGTTGGCCTCCAGCCGCCAGGTGCGCAGCTGGTCCAGGTTCAGCCCCGGATACCAAGCTCGGACGAACTCCAGCGCCCACCCAGTTCCAAGCCGGGCTGCCGATGCTTTCCAGGCCTCGGAGCGGCCAAACGCAACCTCCAGCCAGTCGGCAGTCCGGCTCAGGGTGCAGGGAATCGTCTCGCCTGGCCAGAGGGCGGCCAACACCTGTGCTCCGGCACGCTGAAGGCGGCGGAGCATACGATGAGCCGGCTGCAGCCGTGCTTGGACCGCGAAGAGTTGCTCCTCAAGCGTCCGGCTCACGTCCGGCGCGATGTCGGCCCCCGCCTGACGGCGCGCTTCACGATGGGCCTCGATGGTTTGGGTGGCGAAGACGGAGTAGCCAGGAAAGTAGTTTGCACAGAGAACAAAAAGCAGCACAAGTCAGAACACAAATCAGGCGGCAAGGGGGAAGCAAGGAGCGAGGAAGGCGGCTTACCATCGATCAAATCCTCAATACGGCCGACGCCTTCGTTCAGCGCTTGCTTGGTCTCAGCCCAGCCCGCCGCTTCAGTCTCGAACTCGGCCTTCAGGGCGTCTTCGTTATCCTGCGCCTTCTTCAGGGCCGCCTTGTGGCTCTCCTCCTGGTCAGCCAACTTCTTGGCCAGGCGGTCACGCTCCAGGACCAAGGCGTTGTACTCGGTTTCCTTGGCACGAAGGGCGGCCTGCGCCTCACTGAGCTGGCCCCTCAAGTCGGCATTGGCTCCTGCAAGCACGAAAGACAAAATAAAAAACCAATAAGGAAGAAGTCGTCAGGGAAGATCCGACCCGACTGCTCAGCAGTCGGCCCGAATCTCGGGGACTATACCCAGTGGGTGCGCTGACGCGCCCCCACAGGAGATGAACGAAACCAAGTACGCACTCCGGCTGCTGATCAGGTCTTCGGTTCTCCGGCCCAGCTCCTGAGCCTGGGAGTTGAAGGCAGCAGCGCGGAGGTTATGATACTACTGGAAGAACAGACAGGAGGCGAGTATAAGATAGTTGTCAGGACCTAGTAAGTTCTGAGCCGCCTGCGCAGCAGCCGACTCGGAACTCGGGGACTACACCCAGTGGGTGCGCTGACGCGCCCCCACGGAAGAAATCAGGAGAACAAAACAACCAAGGCCAGAAGACTCACCCGGATGATGGCCCGCGTCGCAAGGAACTCCTGGGTGTATTGCTGCAGCGAGGCGGCTTGGGCTTGAAGACGGCTCCGAACCTCCTGGAACGCCACGTTCAGCTCGCCCGTCCCCCCGCTGGGAGTCCACTCGGACGTGCTGGTGCTGGCCGCCTCTAGGGCCTACGCCGTCTGGCTAGCACGGAGGGGAACGACGAGCGGCTCCGGCGCGGCGATGCCTCCCCCGGCGCGGCGATGCCTCCCCCTTGGTGCGGCTCCGGCGCGGCGATGCCTCCCCCGGCGCGCCGGCGCATTGCCGGCTGCACCTCGAGGCCGGGTCCTGCTTCCGGCTCATCCCCGGCCGGCTGCTCTGGCGCCGCAGCGGAGTGGCTGCTTTGGCCCGCTCCGGTCGGCGCCGTCTGCGGCGTCCCTTCCACGGAGGCCACATGGACCTCCCCCCTCTCCATCACCGGCGGGACTTGGTCGGCCTCCTTCGACGGGGGCACGAGGATGTCGGGGGCCACAACACGGAGGGGAACGACGAGCGGCGGAGGCTGGTTGTGCGAAGCCTTCGCCTCCGTCTCCGCAGCTGTCGCCTCCGCCCGGGCCTTGGCTGCCGCATTGGCTTGCTCCTTCGCCGCCTGGGCGGTCCTTCACTCCGCCGCCTCCCGCTCCTCCCGTGCCTCACGTGCGTTCTGCTCCGTGGCCACCCTAAGGTCGGCGCGGGGGTCCACGCGACGGGAGCCGGAGGACCCTCCAGTTGGCCCGACTATGGAGCCGCCAGGACCGCGCTCAAGGGAAAGCGGTGCCCTGCCTGGCCAGCGAAGAAAGGGTTAGAAGGGCTTCAATCGAAAAGGACAACAAAAATATATATGAAATATACAAGACATTCGACGACTTACGCCGAAATCGCCTGCTGCTGTTTCACCGCCTTACAGAAGCGGGCCGCCTTTGCGGCCGCCTCATCCCGCTTGGTCGCCGCCGTGGAAGCCTTGGATTTCTTCGGCCAGCTGCTGAAGAAGGTCGACGTGGCCCGGCGCTTCTGTGCGCCGCCACGAGCAGCCGGCGCGGCGGACGAGCCTGCGCCTTGATGATCAGGCGCCGGCTGGCGGTGCGGGACGGCTTTGACCTCGTCATCGTCCGGCCAGTCCTCGAAGCTGTCTCCGGGCCTCGCGCTTCCCGCCTCGTCGCCTTCCCCCACGATGGCGTCTTCCATGGCGGCCGCTCCCAGGTCCGGGTCATCGGCGTCGTCCACCGTGCGGTCGGGGAGGAGTTGGCGCTCTACCCCTGTGGCCCCGGTCGTCGGCGGAAGAAGAGGGTTCTGCCAAGGGGGAACCAACTAATCAGAGGTCAGCTATCATAAGGCCGGCTACAAAAGGAAGAAAAGAGGAAAAACTTACCGTCGACGGAGGGTTGGCGCGGGAATACGGACCCTTGCCGTATCGCCAATCTTCGGTGAGCTTGCAGTTGGAGATGTAGTTCACCATGTAAGACACCTCCGCATGAGGCATCTCCCTGGTGCTCAGCCGGCACGGGTCGAAGCGGCCGCTCATCTGGCAGATCATGTGTGGCCGGCCTTGGAGCGGAAGTACCCGGCGCTCCACAAAGGCGGCCACCAAATCGGCTCCGGTCAGGCCTTCCGACTGGATCATCACCCGGAGCCGGGAGACGGCTGCGTTCCCAGCCTGAGACAACGACCTGGCCCGGTAGCTCCACGAGGGTTGCCTCCCAGCCGGCAGGCCGGCTACGTAAGCCGGCAGGTTGATGTAGTCGCCTTGCTGGGCGACGTTCTTCACATAGAAGTAGGACTTCTGCCAAAGCTTCACCGACTGGATCAGCGGGATGGGCGGGAACGGATTGTTCTCCCCCGTCCGCCTCATGGCGATGAACGCTCCGCAGGGGGCGGGCACGCCCGCGACGACGGTGCCAAGCTTGCTCTGGAAGAATTCCCCCCAGAGCTTGAGTGTGGGAAGAACCCAAAGAAAGCCCTCTCACAATGTGACGAAGGCGGACAGCAGCATCACCGCATTGGGTGTGAGGTGATGCGGCTGGAGGTGGTAGAATTCGAGGAAAGCTCGAAGGAATCCGCTCGCCGGGAGGACGAAGCCGCGCAGGCAGTGCGAGCGGAAGATCACCCGCTCGCCCTCCTCCGGCGCCGGCGAGATCTCCTTCTCTGGCGCCCGACAAACCCACACGAAGTTCTCGCCTGGCAGGCGCCGCGTCCGGCGCAGGAACTCGACGTGATCCTCGTGGACGCTGGAGCTGTCCCACAAGCTCGACAGCGCCATGGGGACGATGCGACGGGGAGCAAGACGAAGCGACGGCAGAGACGCGCACGACCCCGCTACGGCGGGACCGAGGGAACCGAGAGGTTCGACGGCGAAACGGCGCGGCGATGGGTGCTGCAGCAGCGGAAGGAAGAAGAAAGGGTGTAAGAAGGGACGGAGCGAGGGAGAGCGTGTGAGCCTCTGCCGCTCCCCCTCCTCCCCCTACTTATAGATCCGTGTGGCGGAGCCGAGGAGGCGCGGCATGGGCGAACGTGGGGATCAACTACGACCACTCCCCCATGTACCGCGATTATTGCGCCCTGATGGCGTGATAAAACCGCCGCAGGAAGGTGAGCGGTCCATGTGGGCCGCAGAAGATCCGCGCTCAGGCCAAGGCCTAGGAGTGGCGCGCCCGGGCCTGCGGCAGCGTCCCGTCACGCGCATGCGTTGGCAGGATCCCCTTGCCACTTGGCCCGTGGGATGGCGCGCGGTCAGCTCGCAGGCCGGCTCGCGTTCCCGCCTACGACAAACGGGGCTTTCCAAAGACGGCGCGCGCAAGCGAAGCCGGCCCCTCAGGGTAGGAAGCTAACCAAGCTTCTCATCCCTTTGTCAGCCTCGGAGCTCGATCAGCTTCGGGGACTACTGTCGGAGTAGATGACCACGGGTAGCCAAGCTGGCTCCCCTAGGCCTTTCTGAAAAAATTACGAGCCGATCCGGCCCTCAAGAATCCAAGACGTGGGGCCGCCTTCCCCTTGCCAGCTGTCTCCCTGGCCGGCTATCGGAAGGCGGCCCGACTCCAGCCCTCATGAAGAAAGCCGTGGGAGGGCCGGCTCGGAGAAGCCGGCCGCGAGAAGGCCGACTCCAAGAAGCCGGCTCCCACAAAGCGGTCAAGACCGTACCCTCGAAGTCTGCAATCCACATAACGGCGATGTGACGAGGCGTGGCTACAGTGAAGCCTGCCACCCCCGAATCCCGGGGCACGACTGGCACAGTGTGCCGTACGGGTGGCCATGGCCCATCCGGCGCGGCATTGTTGCCACGTTGACCCTGATGTCATCCATGATGGACCGCCAGTACAGCCGACGGGCGGTGGGCCTTTTCGGGGAAAGAGACACCCGAAGGCGGCCGTGCCTCCCCCAGTCGGCCCAAGACAAAGCCGGCTCTCCATAGCCGGCATGCCACCTCCCTCGAAGGAGACGCCCGATTAAGGAGACAAGATGCGGTGAGGCTACAGCGATCACCCGCCGGATGGCGGCACTGTAGCCACGCCCACCTCGACGAAGCCCTCATCATCAAGATCGAGCAATAGTAACCAGCCCTCGACAAGGCCCTGGACAGTGGGGCCTGGCTGTCGACCAAGGAGCCGGTAGCCGGCGGGCCCCAGCAGCCGGCGCAGAAGCTGGCGAGCGTAGACACAAACGGCTGGGCCCCATGCCCAGCCGGATTACCATTATACCCCCGGGGGGTAGGCCTATATAGACCCCCCCGGGACACCCATGCAAAGGGTTGATCCCTGCTAGTTTTAGACACCACATAGGGAGGAGAAGAGAGCGAGTCGTGCCCTTCTTCCTCCTCTCACCAAACAGCTCAAGGAGCATCGTGTAGCAACTTGTTCATCTAGTGATCATGCGGAGACTCCGCAGAGCAGCAGTAGGGGTGTTAACTCCACGGAGAGCCCCGAAGCTGGGTAAGATTCGCCGGCGTGCATGTCTTCGCCTCATCCCGTTTCCAGGCACCGGCGATGTCTTACTGGCTCCCACAATGATAAGCCACCCGTTGGCATATGTCGCACCTACCACCCGACATTAATCATGCAACCTTTTTTTATTAATGTTATCTCCGGCTTGCACTATCTTCTGTGCGCAGGTAAATGATCCGGATTGGGTAGCGCTGTCACCTCGGTTGGACCGGGGGCTTCGTCATCACTTTATTAACCTATGCCAAGGACTTCGGCGTCACTCTACCGGCCTGCATTAGACGAGCCGTGTCACTACCTCGGAGTGCCGAACTCCTTGCTCGGACACCTCGGGCTTGGAATCTTGTCGGATATGTCACAGATCAATGGGTGTCTTCGTCCCGCCACAAGCCCGAATCGCGTCATCAACACCGAGCACATTAACCAGCTAAGTCGCTTTCATGCTCAAAAACTTTCTATTTTAAATTTTGTTCGGTTCGACCAAGCATTATACTTTTTGGCAAGAAGTTGTTTGTGACAAAATTCCTTGTCAAAACTTTGTTTGTGACACACAAATTCATATACCCCGTTTATTTAGGGGCTTCCTTTATGAAGCCTTTCCTCTTGCATATGATTATACTTGTATGGCTTCATTCCTTGTTCGTGTATTACGCCACAATATGCACCATGTTGACTTAAGTGTTTCGCAAGCTGGGTTGCTTGGCTCCTATGCTTACCCCTACGTTCCCGATTGTTCGGCTAGGCGGTAAAGGGAGCACCTCTGTGATTGTTACTACCGGGTCATCTAAGTTAGTACCTCAGACTGGGTGAAGCCGAAAGCTAGCACTCTTATTGTTTTCAATCATGCTTGGCACACAACAGAACTCATGAGTACAAAAAATCTGTTGCACAAGTCTCATAGTAACAATGAGAAACCGAAGAAAGGTACCGGTGGAGGTACTATTTTCTTTGAAGATGCTTCTTACACTTCGTTAGTAATATAGCATAAGTTCCCTGAGCGCGCTTTGTCTATTATAGCCTTATGGCCTGATTTCCTGGCTATCGGAAACACAGTAGGTACTCTCGACAGGTGGAATACATAACACTTTTCGGCCCTTGACCGAAGAGGGAGAAGCCGACGGTCGGTTAAGACGCATTTAAAGTTCGGGTGAACACAGATATTATATAAGTACTTCGGTACATGCAATCATTATACATAAAATTCTTTTACCCAAATCACTTGGGGGGCTCTTAAATTAATATGAGCAGTTTTCTTCTTAATCGTTGCAAAATCTTTTTCTACCACTCCTTTATCGACTCGGGTGTATGATCAATAGCCGGGTAGCCTGGTTTCTCTCTAAAGCCGCTCGCGTTCAGTTTGCTAAACTGGCCTGAGAAACACTCCACCTTTGGGATAGGGAGGTTGAAGCCGAAGGCTGACCCATTTGAAGTCTAGAGATTGGATTTGTCATGTCAAAGCACCACAGAAGTATAATTTTAAGACCAATTTCTTATTGGCACCAAAATAGCTTGATTCCATCTAGACGTAAAGTTTTTTATGCATGTTTTTTGCCTTTGAGCTTATAACATCTTTTCACCTATTTTATGTTTTCCTTTTAGGAAGCAGGACATTCTCTTGGTTGACGTGTTTGGCGTGAAACTCTTTTCTAAAACTATAGTTTGGTATCTTTTCTGCCGAACCCCACCTCGGTATTGTCAAAACATACATGACAGTTGAACTAGTTCTCGAGGAGGTATGATCCTAGGGTCGGCCATGTTGCCCAACCCAATTCTCGGGGGGCTACTACATTGGCCATCCAATGCAGAAAATTTAAGTGCAATATAGTTTTCGAGGAGATTATGATCCTCAGGTTGGTCGGCCGCACCCAACCTGAGTCTCGAGGACTTTGCACACCGCTTTTTGTGTCCTGAAGTATTCTGCCGAGCTAGGAGTTGATCCTCGGCCCGATTTTGCGAATCAACCCGAGTCTGAGGGGCTACTGGGATCAGCGGTCTTATGTCATCATTCAGGTGCATCTCGGGTTTTAGACCGATACACACCTCGAGGGCTACTGGCTATATATCTCGGTAGAGGATAAATTGCACCAATCAAAAATATTGACAAAAAATAGGCCCGCAGTCTGGGTGGTGCACCATCTCAGAAGCAGTCCGGCATAAAGCTCGGGCGCTAGTGGCAGGCTCCATAGAGGGCATTTCCGGCATTAAGCTCGGCTAAAATCCTTCAACTTTTTTGAACCAAGGTGATCTATGACACCTTGGATATAGTCCGATGTTGGACCTTGGACATAGTTCGGCGTTGGAGCTCAGATACAGTTCGGCGTTGGAGCTCGGCTGTAACAATACTCTTCGGATATAGTCCGACGTTGGAGCTCGGATACATTCTGGCGTTGGAGCTCGGAAGCGGTCTGGTGTTGGTGCTCGGCTGCGAAAGATACCTCGAACACAGTCCGGTGTTGGATCTCGGACGCAAGAGGACACTACCGCCTGGGAAAAACTTCAAACCCGAGGTGTGGCATAAAAATAACAAGGCATTGATAAAGGCCGAAGACTTAAAGGGCTCCTCGGATACCCGACGTGTAAACTCTTCAGATTCATTTTGGGGATCCTCAAGATGGAAGATGAGAAGATTTGTTGAACTAGTTTTCAAGACCAACGACCGAAGACGAAGAACAGTTCGGAAGAATCGAGGAGCGTCCCCAACTTGAAGACAGGTTTAGGGGGCTACTGACGGTGTCCTGGACTAGGGGGTACTCACCACATCGTCTCCCAACCAGGTGGATCGGGCCGAGGACCCCCATGGCCGTTCACTCATGGGCCACTTCGGGCAGCCCATGCCGCATAGAAGGAGTATTCCACAAGACTTCGTGATCAAGATAAGGACTCCTCTCCACCAACGTATTCGGCTAGGACTCTTGTTATCCTAGGCCTCTGGTGCATTATATAAGCCAAGGCCAGGCTAGTCGATAGATTATTATGACAATCATACAAGCTAGACTTCTAGGGTTTAGCCATTATGATCTCGTGGTAAATCAACTCTTGTAATACTCATATTCATCAATATCAATCAAGCAGGACATAGGGTATTACCTCCATAGAGAGGGCCCAAACCTGGGTAAATATCGTGTCCCCTGTCTCCTGTTACCATTGATCCTAGACGCACAGATCAGGACCCCCTACATGAGATCCGCCGGTTTTGACACCGATAGTAGGCGCGGAGGAGAAAGAAGAGCATGTGCCCCTTTATAAAGGCAATGATATAAAATGCCTCCTCATAGGCCTTAAATCCTGCCTATTCCCAAGAGATTATGTCAACGAAACGGTTGGGTTATCCACGCCCATATTGATGAGAATCCCGTAATAAGGGGACACGATCTCTGCTTCGACAATATGTGCCAATAAAACCACATCTTAAAACGTGAAGCGGGAGGCTAAAAACGGTTCAAAATAATGACCGGGCTGTGACATGATGTCATGCCATAAAAAGTTGTTAGTGGATTATACTCATGAAATATTATACTCTCTACGGATATACATGGTGCTTGCCTTGCAGAGCCGGGAATGTTCTTTGTGTTCGAAGGCTGTTTTGGAGTATCCGAAGGAGGAACCCGCCTTGCAATGTCGAAGATAATCTGCGCGCCGGACACCTCGTCATTGAAGCCTGGTTCAGGGGCTACTGAGGGAGTCCTGGACTAAGGGGTCCTCGGGCGTCCGGCCTGTTGGACATGGGCCGGACTGTTGGGCCATGAAGATACAAGACTAAAGATTCTCTCACCCGTGTATGGATGGGGCTCTCCTTGGCATGGATGGCAAGCTTGCCTTTTGGATATGAAGATTCCTTTCTCTATAACCAACTTTGTACAACCCTAGTCCCCTTCGGTGTCTATATAAACCGGAGGGTTTAGTCCGTTGAGGCGATCACAATCATAATCATATAGGCTAGACTTCTAGGGTTTTAGCCATTACGATCTCGTGGTAGATCAACTCTTGTAACCCCCATACTCATCAATATTAATCAAGCAGGACGTAGGGTATTACCTCCATCAAGAGGGCCCAAACGTGGGTAAAAGTTCGTGTCCCTTGTCTTCTGTTACCATCAACCTTAGACGCATAGCTCGGGACCCCCTACCCGAGATCCGCCGGTTTTGACACCGACACAATCCCTTCACGGTCACTCAAAAAAGGGAGATCTGGTAATATCTAGGCAATGATTATGAATATAGGCATCACGTTCGTGTCAAGTAGATCGAAACAATTCTGCATCTACCACTATTACTCCACACATCGACCGCTATCCAGCATGCATCTAGAGTATTAAGTTCATAAGAACAGAATAACGCATTAAGCAAGATGACATGATGTAGAGGGATAAACTCAAGCAATATGATATAAACCCCATCTTTTTATCCTCGATGGCAACAATACAATATGTGCCTTGCTACCCCTACTGTCATTAGGAAAGGACACCACAAGATTGAACCCAAAGCTAAGCCCTTCTCCCATTGCAAGAAAGATCAATCTAGTAGGCCAAACTAAACCGATAATTCAAAGATACTTGCAAAGATATCAAATCATGCATATAAGAATTCAGAGAAGAACCAAATAATATTCATAGATAATCTTGTTCATAAACCCACAATTCATCTGATCTCGGCAAACACACCGCAAAAGAGTATTACATCAAATAGATCTCCAAGAACATCGAGGAGAACTTTGTATTGAGAATCAAAGAGAGAGAAGAAGCCATCTAGCTAATAACTATGGACCTGAAGGTTTGTGGTAAACTACTCATGCTTCATCGAAGAGGCTAGGGTGTTGATGTAGAAGCCCTCCGTGATCGATTCCCCCTCCGGCAGATTGCTGGAAGAGGCCCCAAGATGGGATCTCATAGGTACAGAAGGTTGCGGCGGTGGAAAAGTGGTTTCGTGGCTCTCTGCGATCGATCTAGGGTATAAGAGTATATATATATATATATATATATATATATATATATATATATATATATATATATATATATATATATAGGCGAAAGAAGTACGTCATTGGAGCTACGAGGGGCCCATGAGGGTGGGGGCGCGCCTAGACCCCTGGGCGCGCCCTCCTGCCTCGTGGCTGCCTTGTGGCGTTCTAGACTGCAACTCCAAGTCTCCTGGTTTGCTTTCGCTCCAAGAAAGATCATCGCGAAGGTTTCATTCCGTTTGGTGTTCCTTTTCTATGAAACTCTAAAATAGAAAAAAATAGAAACTGGCACTGGGCCTCGGGTTAATAGGTTAGTCCCAAAAATATTATAAAAGAGCATATTAAAGCCCATTAAACATCCAAAACAGATAATATAATAGCATGGAACAATCAAAAATTATAGATACATTGGAGACATATCATAGACCGAAAGCGGAAGCGTTTGACAACGCGGTTCATGTAGTCGAACTTCTTCTCATTCCGACCGGTCATGCACCGAATATACGACACGTCCGAGTTATGCACATGTTCAGCTCGATGACGTCCCTCGAACTCTTGATCCAGATGTTGAGGGAGAGTTCCGTCAGCACGATGGTGTGGTGACGATGATGTTGAAGTGATCCGCATAGGGCTTCACCTAAGAATTATGTGAATATAACCGGAGGCGTAAACTATGAAGGGGGGTGCCGCACACGGCTAACAATTGTTGGTTTGTGTTCTAGCGGTGCCCGCCTCATATATATAGGTTGTCGGGGAGGAGAGGCAGCTAGGGGGGCGCCCCAAGTAGGAGGAATCCTACTTGGGCGCCTCCCAATTCAGCCTCCCCCTTTCCTATTCCTATTCGGAGTAGGAAGGGAAGAGGGGGAAGGGGGAATCCTATTCCCTTTTCCCTTTCCTCCTTCCTATTTTCTACTCCAATTTGGCCAGCCCATATGGGGGGGCGCACCAGCCCCTTAGTGGATGGTGTGTTTCCCCTCTTGGCCCATAAGACCCAGTATGTACCCGGTACCCTCCGGAACACTTCCAATGTCCGAATATCATCGTCCTATATATGAATATTTACTCATCGGCCATTTCGAGACTCCTCGTCATGTCCGTGATCTCATCCGGGACTCCGAACAACATTCAATCACCAAATCACACAACTCACATAATACAAAATCGTCATTGAACGTTAAGCATGCAGACCCTACGGGTTCGAGAACTATGTAGATATGACCGAGACACCTCTCCGATCAATAACCAACACCGGAACCTAGATGCTCATATTGGTTCACACATATTCTATGAAGATCTTTATCAGTCATACCGTAATGACAACATACATTATTCCCTTTATCATCGGTATGTTACTTGCCCGAGATTCAATCGTCGGTATCTTCATACCTATTTCAATCTCGTTATCAGAAAGTCTCTTTACTCATTCCGTAATACATCATCCCACTACTAACTCATTAGTCACATTGCTTGCAAGGCTTATTATGATGTGCATTACCGATTTGGCCCACATATACCTCTCCGATACTCGGAGTGACAAATCCTAATCTTGATCTATGCCAACCCAACAAACACCTTCGAAGATACTTGTAGAGCATCTTTATAATCACCCAGTTCCGTTGTGATGTTTTATAGCACACAACGTATTCGTTCTGTATCCGGGAGTTGCATAATCTCATAGTCAAAGGAATATGTATTTGACATGAAGAAAGGAATAGCAATAAAACTGAACGATCAACATGCTAAGCTAACGTATGGGTCTTGTCCATCACATCATTCTCCTAATGATGTGATCCCGTTCATCAAATGACAACACATGTCTATGGTTAGGAAACTTAACCATCTTTGATTAACTAGCTAGTCTAGTAGAGGCTTACTACGGACACGGTGTTTTGTCTATGTATTCACACATGCATCAAGTTTCCGGTTAATACAATTCTAGCATGAATAATACACATTTATCATGATATAAGGAAATATAAAATAACAACGTTATTATTGCCTCTAGGGCATATTTCCTTCAGTCTCCCACTTGCACTAAAGTCAATAATCTAGTTCACATTGCCATGTGATTTAACACCAACAGTTTACATCTTTATGTGATTAATACCCATAGTTCACATCGCCATGTGACCAACACCCAAAGGGTTTACTAGAGTCAATAATCTAGTCCACATCGCTATGTGATTAACACCCAAAGAGTACTAAGGTGTGATCATGTTTTGCTTGTGAGAGAAGTTTAGTAAACGGGTCTGCCACATTCAGATTTGTATGTATTTTTGGAAATTTCTATGTCTACAATGCTCTGCACTGAGCTACTCTAGCTAATTGCTCCCACTTTCAATATGTATGCAGATTGAGACTCAGAGTCATCCGGATTAGTGTCAAAGCTTGCATCAACGTAACCCTTTACGATGAACTCTTTGTCACCTCCATAACTGAGAGACATTTCCTTAGTCCTCTTTAGGTACCTAAGGATAATTTTGACTGCTATCCAGTGATCTACTCCTGGATCACTTTCATTCTTTCTCTATCTTCTGCTGTGGCAAGGTATACAATAGATCTGATATACATCATAGCATACGTTATAGAACCTATGGTTGAGGCATATGGAATGACTTTCATTCTTTCTCTATCTTCTGCTGTGGTCGGGTTTTGATTCTTACTCAACTTTAGTCCTTCTAATTAAGGCAATAACTCCTTCTTTGACTGATCCATTTTGAACTCCTTCAAAATCTTATCAAGGTATATACTCGTCGAAAGTCTTATCAAGCGTCTTGATCTATCACTATAGATCTTGATGCCCAATATGTAAGCAGCTTCGCCGAGGTCTTTCTTTGAAAAATTCCTTTCAAACACTCATTTATGCTTTCCAGAAAATTCTACATCATTTTCGATCAATAATATGTCATTCACATATACTTACCAGAAAGGCTGTAGTGCTCCCACTCACTTTCTTGCAAATACAGGCTTCACCACAAGTCTGTATATTCCAACTCCGAGGTGCTTGCACCAGTCCATAGATGGATCACTGGAGTTTGCACACTTTGTTAGCACCTTTAGGATCGACAAAACCTTCTAGTTGCATCATATACAACTATTCTTTAAGAAATCCATTAAGGAATGTAGTTTTGATGTCCATTTGCCAGATTTCATAACCTCAAAATGCGGCAATTGCTAACATGATTCGGACAGACTTAAGCATTGCTATAGGTGATAAGGTCTCATCACAGTCAACTCCTTGAACTTGTCAAAAACCTTTCACAACAAGTCAAGCTTTGTAGACAGTAACATTACCATCAGTGTCAGTCTTCTTCTTGAAGATCCATTTATTCTCTATGGCTTGCCGATCATCGTGCAAGTCAACCAAAGTCCATACTTTGTTCTCATACATGGATCCTATCTCAGATTTCATGGCCTCAAGCCATTTTGTAGAATCTAGGCTCATCATCACTTCCTCGTAGTTCGTAGGTTCATCATGGTCTAGTAACATGACCTCCAGAATAGGATTACCGTACCACTCTGGTGCGGAACGTGCTTTGGTTGACCTACAAGGTTCGGTAGTAACTTAATCCGAAGTTTCATGATCATTATCATTAGCTTCCTCTCCAGTTGGTGTAGGCATCATGGGAACGGTTTTCTGTGATGAGCTACTTTCCAATTTGAGAGAAGGTACAATTACCTCATCAAGTTCTACTTTTCTCCCACTCACTTCTTTTGAGAGAAACTTCTTCTCTAGAAAGGATCCATTCTTAGCAACAAAGACCTTTCCTTCAGATCTGTGGTGGAAGGTGTACCCAATAGTTTCTTTTGGGTATCATATGAAGACGCACTTCTCTGATTTGGGTTCGAGCTTATCAGGCTGAAGTTTTTTCACATAAGCATCATAACCCCAAACTTTCAGAAACGACAGCTTTGGTTTCTTGCCAAACCACAATTCATACGGTGTTGTCTCAACGGATTTAGATGGCGCCCTATTTAACGCGAATGCAGCTGTCTCTAATGCATAACCCCAAAACGATAGTGGTAAATCGATAAGAGACATCATAGATCACACCATATCTAATAAAGTATGATTATGATGTTCGAACACACCAATACGTTGTGGTGTTCCAGGTGGCGTGAGTTGTGAAACTATTCCACATTGTTTTAATTGAAGGCCAAACTTGTAACTCAAATATTCGCCTCCGTGATCAGATCGTAGAAACTTTATTTTTCTTATTACGATGATTCTCCACTTCACTCTGAAATTCTTTGAACTTTTCAAATGTTTCAGACTAGTGTTTCATCAAGTAGATATACCCATATCTTCTCAAATCATCCGTGAAGGTCAGAAAACAACGATACCCGCCACGAGCATCAACACTCATCGGACCGCATACATCGATATGTATTATTTCCAATAAGTTAGTAGCTCACTCCATTGTTTCGGAGAACGAAGTCTTAGTCATCTTACCCATGAGGCATGGTTCGCAAGCATCAAATGATTCATAATCAAGTGATTCAAAAAGTCCGTCTGCATGGAGTTTCTTCATGCGTTTTACACCAATATGACCTAAACGGCAGTGCCACAAATATGTTGCACTATCATTATCAACTTTGCATAGTTTGACATTAGTATTATGAATATGTGTATTGATGTCGCATGAAGCTACGTCGGTATTTCCCCAAAGAGGAAGGGATGATGGAGCGCAGCGGCGGTAGGTATTTCCCTCAGATATGAAATGAAGGTTATCGAACCAGTAGGAGAACCAAGCAACACAACGTAAACAGCCCCTGCACACAGATAACAAATCCTCGCAACCCGATGTGTTAAAGGGGTTGTCAATCCCATTCGGGTAATGGTGCCAGAAATTGGTGCGTGGCAGGAAAAGGGTTGTAATAGATTCGATTAATAGATAGCGAATAAAATAAAGTGCAGCAAAGTATTTTTGGGTTTTTGGATTAATAGATCTGAAAATAAATTGAAATATAAGTAGATCGCAAAGGCAAATAATATGAGAAAGAGACCTAGGGGGCGTAGATTTCACTAGTGGTTTCTCTCGAGAAAAATAGCAAAGCGGTGGGTGAACAAATTACTGTTGGGCAATAGATAGAACTTCAAATACTCATGACGATATCCAGGTAATGATCATTACATAGGCATCACGTCCAAGATTACTAGACAGACTCCTGCCTGCATCTACTACTATTACTCCACACATTGACCGCTATCCAGCATGCATCTAGTGTATTAAGTTCATGGAGAAACGGAGTAATGCAATAAGAACGATGACATGATGTAGACAAGATCTATCTATGTAGAGATAGACCCCATCGTTTTATCCTTAGTAGCAACGATACATACGTGTCGGTTCCCTTTCTATGACTGGGATCAAGCACCATGATCGAACCCACTATAAAGCACTGATACGTCTCCATCATATCTACTTTTCCGAACACTTTTGACCTTGTTTTGGACTCTAACTTGCATGATTTGAATGGAACTAACCCGGACTGATGCTATTTTCAGCAGAATTGGCATGGTTTATTTTTGTGCAGAAATAAAAGTTCTCGGAATGATCTGAAACTTCACGGAGAATATTTTTGGAATATATAAAAAATATTGGCGAAAGAATCACCATTAGGGGGTGGCCCACACCCTGTCCACGAGGGTCGGGCGCCCCCTTATCTCATGGCCCCCCTGAGGCTCCGCCGACCTCAACTCCAACTCTATATATTCACATTCAGGGAGAAAATAATCAGAGAGAAGGATTCATCACCTTTTACGATACGAAGCCGCCGCCAAGCCCTAATCACTCTCGGGAGGGCTGATCTGGAGTCCGTTCGGGGCTCCGGAGAGGGGAATCCGTCGCCATCGTCATCATCAACCTTCCTCCATCATCAATTTCATGATGCTCACCGATGCGCGTGAGTAATTCCATCGTAGGCTTGCTGGACGGTGATGGGTTGGATGAGATTTATCATGTAATCGAGTTAGTTTCGTTAGGATTTGGTCCCTAGTATCCATTATGTTCTAAGATTGATGTTGCTATGACTTTGCTATGCTTAATGCTTGTCACTAGGGCCCGAGTGCCATGATTTCATATCTAAACCTATTATGTTTTCATGAATATATGTGAGTTCTTAATCCTATCTTGCAAGTCAATAGTCACCTACTATGTGTTATGATCCAGTAAGCCCGAAGTGACAATAATCGGGACCACTCTTGGTGATGACTATAGTTTGAGGAGTTCATGTATTCACTAAGTGTTAATGCTTTGGTCCGGTACTCTATTAAAAGATGGCCTTAATATCCCTTAGTTTCCAATAGGACCCCGCTGCCACGGGAGGGTAGGACAAAAGATGTCATGCAAGTTCTTTTTCCATAAGAACGTATGACTATATTCGAAATACATGCCTACATTACATTGATGAATTGGAGCTAGTTCTGTGTCACCCTATGTTATAACTGTTGCATGAGGAATCACATCCGACATAATTATCCATCACTGATCCAATGCCTATGAGCTTTTCACATATTGATCTTTGCTTAGTTACTTTTCCGTTGCCACTGTTACAATCACTACAAAACCAATACTGTTACTTTTGCCACCATTACCACTACTTCCATATTACTTTGCTACTAAATACTTTGCTGCAGATATTAAGTCTTTCAGGTGAGGTTGAATTGACAACTCAACTATTAATGCTTGAGAATATTCTTTGGCTCCCCTTGTGTCGAATCAATAAATTTTGGTTGAATACTCTACCCTCAAAAACTGTTGCGATCCCCTATACTTATGGGTTATCAAGACTATTTTCTGGCGCCGTTGCCGGGGAGCGTAGCTCTATTCTTTGAGTCACTTGGGATTTATATCTTTTGATCACTACGAAGATCTTGAAACATGAAAGAACCAAGATTTATCCCTCAACTATGAGGGGAGGTAAGGAACTGCCATCTAGCTCTGCACTTGATTCACCTTCTATTTTGTGTAAACTTGCGACACCTACTCCTGCTATTTATTCTAATATGTCGCATGTTATTGATGATGCCTGTCAGATTTCGGGTTCCGGCAGACCCTTAAGGTTCGAACACTGGGGTGCGCGCGGAGATCACGTCCTCAACCTCCCCGTCTCACAAAGATCTAAACTAGTAAAAGAACTGCGCAAGAGACATGAGATTTATACTGGTTCGGGCCACCATTGTGGTGTAACACCCTACTCCAGTGTGTGGTGGATGGATTGCCTCCTGGGGCTGGTGATGAAGAACAATACAAGGAAGAATAGCCTCGCGAGGGTCTGTTCTTGGCTGGGGTGATGAACTGCTGGGAGGAGTTCAGTCACCTCTCTCTCTCTCTCTCTCTCTCTCTCTCTCGTTCTCTACTCTGTGTGCCTTCTCATCAAAACCGGACGAACCAACTGCTCCTCTGCTACGTGGGTGGCCGGTCCTATTTATAGGGCCACTGGTCCTCTTCCCAAATATCGAGCGGGAAGGGAGCAAACAATGGCGGGCTAATTTGAAGGGGGACAGCAAGTACATCTATCCTGACAAAAGGTGGTCTTCGCCTGCGAAAGGCTCTGCGGTGACGCCGCGCTGGGCTCCATGGTGACCTCCATCTCGTAGTCCGCTTGGTCCTGGTCTTGTTGCACCGAAATGGCAACCTTTGCCTGATGCCTCGGTACTCCGCGGATGCGCTTGCCCCCTTTGCACCAAAGAGGAAAGGAGGACGCTGCGCGCGCTGGCGCCCGCCTGGCGCCCTCAATCGTCATGGCTTGCGTCACTGGTACCTCGCGAGGTACTCCGCCTTGATATCTCCGTCTCCTCGCGAGCCAGCCTGAGGAGGCTACGCCTGAGGATGCGCCATGTCGTCCGCCTCGCGAGGCTTGGCCCCTCGCGAGGGTCTTGAGTCTTGTGCTTGATGAAGATGGGCCATGTTGGGCCCCCATTCGAGCCACGCCGTAGGCTGCAGGCAGGCAAGTCTGGGGACCACCGTTCCCAGAATGCCGATAGTAGCCCCCGGGCCCAAGGCGCGCACGGACTTGGCCATGCCGAGAGGCGAAAGGGCAAGGGCGAAGCGCCACGGGCCCTAACAGCCTGCGGCCTTGGGCGCCGCGTGGCGGTTGATTGGACGTGGGCGTCTCCACTTCCCCATGATGCCTTGGTGACCGCGCGAGGTGGACAAGTCCCTGCATGCAAACCATGTCATGATTACTTGTGACCGTGGAGGCCGGCGGTTGGCCTTCGCTGGCTATAAGTACTGTACGGCGCGTGCCCTTCTAGTCCATTCGTCCTTGCTTTCTCCTTCTTCCCGATCGTTGCTCCGTCTTGGTGTGATGGCTCCGATCCGCCGGTTCTCCGCAACGGAGAAGGGAAAAGCTCCTCGAGAGGGGCCAGACCCGCTCCCGCCGAAGAAGCGGCTCGCCATTTGCAGCCGAGGCGAGGAAGATCGTCAGGTGGAGCCGAGGCCCCGGTGCAAGCGGGCTCCGCCGGGGTTCCCGCTTCCTTTGTACGCACCCGCCGAGGGCCCCGAGGGTGTCGATGCTGATCTCTGCGGCCGGCGCCGTCGTAGGCGCCGTCGGGTCACGAAGGCGTGGGTTGTCCGTCCCGGAGTCCATGCCGAGGGCTCCTCCCACGAGTTCGTGCTCCACGTCGTTGTTCCTCTTGGATCCTGGATCCGTCTGCCTCCCTTCTTCGCCTCTGACGTCCCTCTAGGAGGGCCTCTGGAGCTCTGGCTGCAGCACCCAGGCTGCAGCGCCCTAGCGACCGAGGCTGAGGTCGTGGTCGCCGCCCCGGGCGAGGTCTACTTGTCCCGCGGCTGGAGAGAAATCGCCCGGGTCTACAAGGAGAGGCGCGTCTTTGCGGTCCACCTGGAGTACGATGGCGCAGCAGTGATGTTCCTCAAGGTCTTCGACGTGATCGGGCACCGGTTGGAGTGTTGCCGCGGGAGAGGCGGCCAGGACCTTGCCCTGGTGAGGGCTAGGCCCGTCGACCGCTCCCTTGGCGAAGGCGCCGGGGGGTCCAGCGACTCCAGCGAGATCTTCGCGACTCCGGAGACGAGCGACGACAGCTATGAGCCCCCGAGCCGGTGCCGCTCCCGGAGCAGGGCGGGCTCGTCAGGCCGTCGCCGACCCTGATCTGGATGTGGTTGGCGCCGGTGCCTGACGGCCCACTGTTGATGATGGCATCTTCTGCTGGAGCCCGTGTAGTTAGCACTCCTTAGGATCCGTTCCCTGCGAGGAATCAAAATGCGCCCCATGGGGGCTTCTAAGGTGTCTGTAGTCCCGTTTGTTAATATATGACCTTTGCTATGGATTTGTGTGAGCTGCTGATTTCGTCATAGCTTAGTTCTCCCTTTCGAACCTCGCGAGGGCTTGGTGCTCTACGCCGACAGGTCCCAGTCCCAAGGCAGCGTTAGCCGTTGCTGGTATGCCAGGTCATGATGCCGTGGTCAAGGCCAGGAGGTGAGCGACCCAGGGTCCGGTAAGAGCCCCTGAGTCACGATGCTCAGGAGGTCCCCCTTGGCGCCCAAGCAGCCGTTGCTCGGTGAGAAAGGGAAGCGACGTAGCTAGTACGGAATTGCTTTCGGTGCGGGGGCTGTGTCACAGTAGCCAGTGTTTTGGATGGTGACTTATCTTGAGAGTCAGGGATTATTCCTAGTGCGCCGTCGGGTTCGCGCGCCGATAGGAGCAGAATCGCTCGGCAAGGTCCTCACGAGCCCCTTCTCCCTCGCCTCTGCTCCCCTTTCTGCTCTACGTCCTCGGGTCCCGGCCCTCGAGCTTGTCTCAGCCGTCGCTGGTATGCCAGGTCACGATGCCGTGGACAAGGCCAGAGGGTGAGGGCTGGAGAGCCAGTAAGAGCCCTGAGTCGCGATGCTCAGGCACCCCCCCTTTAACGTGCAAGCGGTTCGCGCGGGCGAGGGTGAAGGAAACCTCGTGAGGGCCTTGGCAGGCGCAGTTCCATCCATGGATCCTGCAGAGTCATCACAGAAAGAAGATGGTGTTGCCATGGCGGCCATTAGTCGATCGTTAGTCATTCGAGAGCTTGCTGGTTGGAGTAGGTGAGGCATATCTGGGCACCCGTGAGCCAGCGCGGGGCCCACGAGGCCCTACCTCTAGGCGGGTTGCGCCTGGCACTGGGTCGTATCTTGAGATGTGTCCCTGCAAAATTTGGTTAGATGCCGGTACTCTACGTCCTCGGGTCCCGGCCCTCGAGCTTGTCTCCGCCGTCGCTGGTATGCCAGGTCGCGATGCCATGGACAAGGCCAGAGGGTGAGGGCTGGAGAGCCAGTAAGAGCCCTGAGTCGCGATGCTCAGGCACCCCCCTTTAACATGCAAGTAGTCGACATGGAGAAGAAGGGATGCCGCATACGGGTATCATGCAATCAAGCGTGACAGGCAAATGCATAGTTGGAAATAAACACGAGTGGGGTACACGCCGCTGGGCCTGGCCCCAGCGGCTTGGGGATGATGCAGCCCGAGGGGCGCCCCCAATCAAGGAAAACTAACGACCGAAAAGTAAATGCAGATACATGCCACGGGGACGGACCCACGTGGCCTGGGAGTGATGCAACCCTGGGAGGGCGCTCCCAGCTGGGAATGAGGCTTGGAAGACGTCACCTGAGAATGTCGTTGGCGAAGTGGCGTTGGTGTAGTAGGCTTGGTGGGCTACGGAAGCTGATCCTCACAAGCCCCCAGGCCCCAGGGCCTCGGGAGGCTCCGGAGGCACTGGTGACTCCTCGCGAGTTGCCTTCATCTCTACCAAGGCCGCGGAACGCCTGTCTTCCCGAGCCTCCATGATGCCCCTCATGAGGCGCTGGTACGCTGCAGCCATGCTCGGGAGGCCGTAAGGCATGCGAACATAGCTGTGGGGTGGACCTCCGCAGCGCCCCACTTGCGAGGGCCAGAGGCGCTCCGTCATGGTGATCTGATTAAGCCCTGGTACGTCGATGCAGGCACGCAACCCACCATCCTCGCCTGGATGTGGGGCCACAGCTGGTAGGCGGCGGCAACCTCTCATGATCCTCATCTCCTGTAGCTCTTGAATGGCCTCGTCAACGAACTCTTACTGGTCTAATCTTCCTCACCTGGCTCCCTCCTGAGGGAAACGTGCTGCGAAGCACGCCTCCACATGGTGCCCAAGCGCCTCCCTCGCGACCCTGGCTAGGTCGGTGGCCCTCCAAGTGAGAGCCCTCGAGCCCTGCCTGAGGAGGGCACCGGGCGCGCTTTCCTATGCGATGGAAGGAGGGTCCCCCTGGGCAGACGTGGGCCCTGAGGGGCCTGCCTCCTGAGGGGCCGAGCCTGACGATGTCTTCTTCTTGGGGGTGGTCTCAGGAAGCCTCCTACTTCCACGATCTAGGTCTTCTAGCGACGCAGCTTGATAGGCCCGCTCCAGGGAACACACTGCATCCTTCTCTTCACAGGGCACCGTGATGACGCCGCCACTTCCTGGCATCTTGAGGACATTGTAGCCGTGGTGGGTCGCAGCCATGAACTTGGCCAGCGCTGGGTACCCGAGGATGGCATTGTACGGCAGGCGGATGTGGGCGACGTCGAAGTCGATGAGCTCGGTGCGGTAGTTGTTGCGGGCCCCAAAAGTGACAGGGAGGCGGACCTGCCCGATCGGGACTGTGGAACCGTTGGTGATCCCGGAGAAAGGCTTGGTCGGCTGAAGCTGGTCATAGGGCACTTGGAGATTGTTGAATGTTTCCACGGACAGGACGTTGAGCCCTGCCCCGCCATCGATGAGGGTCTTGGTGACCAGCACGTTGCTGATGACTGGGGAGCAGAGCATCGGGAGGATCCTGCCGTGGCTGCGCACTTGAGCTGGTCTGCCGAGCTGAACGTGATGGGGCACGCCGACCACCTGAGGGGGCGCGTTGCTTCGAGCTTGGGGAGGACTGCATTCACTTCGCGGGCAAACTGCTTGAAGATACGTTGAGAGGCTGGGGCTTGAGCTCCGCCCAGGATGCAGGCGATTGCGCGCAGCTCCTGGAAGCCCCCAGCCCCCTCGTCTTGATGGCGGTCTTCGTTCCTTCTTGGTGGAGGCGGCAGCGGAGGTAGGCCTGCATTGCCATGAGGGCGGTCCTCACGAGGCTGATCCCTCCAATCTCCCTCGCGAGGCAGGTCCCGCCAGCGGTCCTCGCGAGGCTGGTCGCGCCACCCCTGGCGCGGGCCGCGGTCTTCCCAGCGTCCTGGGTTTCTTCCTCCTCCCCGGCCGTTGCCCCGGTCAGCACGATCAGGGCGACGGCCGATCCTTCCTTCTCGCACGGCGCGGAGCTCTTGACATTCATTGGTGTTGTGGGTGTGGAGGTCATGGTACACGCAGTACCGGCTGCCTTTGGAGGGTTCGGGCAGATCCTTGCCCTGCTTTGTGTCTGGTTCTGCCGTGAGTACGGCAGCCCCCTTGCGCTTCGCGTCCTTGGCTTTGGGCTTCTTCTCTTCTGGGTCCACGGCAGGCAGCTCGAGGAGAGAGAGGCGTCCCTCCTCAGCCCTGGTGCACTTGTTTGCCAAGTTGAACAGCTTCAGGGAGGTGCAGAGGTCTTCATGCATCGCCAGCTCCTCCTTCATCTTGATGTCGCGCACGCCGTCGGAGAAGGCCGAGATGATGGCCTCCTCGGACACCTTGGGGATCTTGAGGCGCGTGTTGTTGCAGCGCTGGATGTACTTTTGCAGGGTCTCTCCGGGTTGTTGCTTGATTCGGCGCATGTCGCTCACGGCGGGCGGCCGGTCGCGAGTACCTTGGAAGTTGGCGATGAAGCGGGCGCGCATCTGGTCCTAGGAGGAGATCATGCCTGGAGCCAGATTCAGGAGCCAGATTCGAGCTCCTTCCTTGAGCGCCATGGGGAACCAGTTCGCCATGACCTTTTCATCCCCGCCGGCAGCCTTGATGCCCAGCTCGTAGAGCTGGAGGAACTCTGCGGGATCGGTTGTGCTGTCGTAGCGAGGAGGCAGGTCAGGTTTAAACTTGCCGGGCCACGCGACGCTGCGCAGCTCAGTGGTGTAGGCGTGGCAGCCCGCGGTGGCCACAAAAGGCCTCGGTTGGTGGAGAGCTTGGTCTTGAGGGTCCCCACGTGCTGCAGCTAGGAGCAGGGCAGGGTCTTGGCGTGCCGGAGCTGGAGCAGGGTCGCGGCGCGCCAGAGCAGGGAGCGCCCTGGCAGCCCCTCGTGGGCGAGGAACTTCTTGGCAGCTCCGCTCTTGCTGCGCTGGCGCCTGACGGAGCGGGTTCCGCCCAGGGGCCAAGCGCCTTGGAGCCATGGCATCTTCTTGGAGGGGAGGCGGCTGGTGCGCCTCTGGAGCTTCGTTGCCCGCGCGGGGCGGAGTGTGGCGCAGAGGGACGGACGGCGCGGAGGAGCCCCCTGCGGCGCGGACAAGCTCGGCGACGCGGTCGCGCCACTCCTCGTAGACGTCATCGACGGGGCGGTAGCGCAGAGCTCGTTTGCTCCGAGGAGCGCAGCTCGAGCCTCCAAGGGTGCGCAGAGCGCGCGGGATGAAGAACCGGCTGGCGCGAGTGATGGAGTAGCGGTGCAGCCGTCTTGCCGCACGGACGGGTGCTGAGATGATGCTTGCTGCTCGCCCCCCACCGGGCCGGTGGCGGCGTTGACGGCGGGCGACGGGGAACGACGAGGACGCCCACCGACGGGGGCCGTCTGGGCGACGCAAGAAGCGATGGCGGCCCGGCGCTCGGCGCGGGTCCGACGAGTGTCAGACATGGATGCGACGGTCGGAGGAGAACGCAGCGGTGGAAGACGAATTCCGGCGCACCCCTACCTGGCGCGCCAAATGTCGGATTTCGGGTTCCGGCAGACCCTTAAGGTTCGAACACTGGGGTGCGCACGGAGATCACGTCCTCAACCTCCCCGTCTCACAAAGATCTAAACTACTAAAAGAACTGCGCAAGAGACACGAGATTTATACTGGTTCAGGCCACCGTTGTGGTGTAAGACCCTACTCCAGTGTGTGGTGGATGGATTGCCTCCTGGGGCTAGTGATGAAGAACAATACAAGGAAGAACAGCCTCGCGAGGGTCTGTTCTTGGCTGGGGTGATGAACTGCTGGGAGGAGTTCGGTCACCTCTCTCTCTCTCTCTCTCTTTCTCTACTCTGTGTGCCTTCTCATCAAAGCCGGACGAACCAACTGCTCATCTGCTACGTGGGTGGCCGGTCCTATTTATAGGGGCCCTGGTCCTCTTCCCAAATATCGAGCGGGAAGGGAGCCAACGATGGCGGGCTAATTTGAAGGGGGACAACAAGTACATCTATCCTGACAAAAGGTGGTCTTCGCCTGCAAAAGGCTCTGCGGTGACACCGCACTGGGCTCCATGGTGACCTCCGTCTCGTAGTCCGCTTGGTCCTGGTCTGGTTGCACCGAAACGGCAACTTTGCCTGATGCCTCGGTACTCCGCGGATGCGCTTGCCCCCTTTGCACCAAAGAGGAAAGGAGGACGCTGCGCGCGCTGGCGCCCGCCTGGCGCCCCCGATCGTCATGGCTTGCGTCACTGGTACCTCGCGAGGTACCCTGCCTTGATATCTCCGTCTCCTCGCGAGCCAGCCTGAGGAGGCTGCGCCTGAGGATGCGCCATGTCGTCCGCCTCGTGAGGCTTGGCCCCTCACGAGGGTCTTGAGTCTTGTGCTTGATGAAGATGGGCCATGTTGGGCCCCCATTCGAGCCACGCCGCAGGCCGCAAGCAGGCAAGTCTGGGGACCCCCGTTCGCAGAATGCCGACAATGCCACTTCTGCTTTGCATGATGCTTATGATGAGACTACTTCTATGCTTGATAATACTGTGCCACTAGGTGAATTTCTTGATGAACAACTTTCTAGGGTTAGAGAGAATGAAATTATTGAAACTGATAATATTGATGAAAGTGATGATGACGATTCTCCCCCTAGATATGAATTGCCTGTTGTGCCTGAGGGTTATGTTATGGATGAAGAAACTGCTAGAGACTTCTTAGCTTGCAATGATAGATATGATCTTTAGAAATTGTTAGCTAAGCTGAAAGAAAAGTCTTTGAATGCTAGAATGAAACATGCCCCCGCTTTTTCTACTTCACCTATCTGTATTTCTGATAAGGATTATGATTTCTCTGTTAATCCTGAGTTAATTACTTTGGTTGAATCTGATCCTTTTTATGGCTATGAATCTGAAACTGTTGTGGCACATCTTACTAAATTAAATGATATAGCCACCTTGTTCACTGATGATGAGAAAACTCGCTATTACTTTATCGTTAAGTTGTTTTCGTTCTCATTAAACGGTGATGCTAAAATATGGTTTAATTCTCTTGATCCCAGTTGTGTGCGTAGTCCCCAGGATTTGATTTATTACTTCTCTGCTAAATATTTCCCCGCTCATAAGAAACAAGCTGCCTTAAGGGAAATATATAATTTTGTGCAAATTGAAGAAGAGAGTCTCCCACAAGCTTGGGGGAGGCTTCTCCGATTATCTAATGCTTTGCCTGATCATCCTCTCAAGAAAAATGAAATACTTGATATCTGTTATAATGGACTAACCGATGCTTCCAGAGACCACCTGGATAGTTGTGTTGGTTGTGTTTTCAGGGAAAGAACTGTTGATCAAGCTGAATTGCTATTGAATAATATGTTGAGTAATGATAATGATTGGACACTTCCTAAACCAACTCCTAAGCCAACTCCGAAGAAAAGGGGTATTCTATTTCTCAGTCCTAAAGATATGCAAGAGGCAAAGAAATCTATGAAAGAAAAGGGTATTAAAGCTGAAGATGTTAAGAATTTACCACCTATTGAAGAAATACATGGTCTTGATAACCCGACACAGGCAGTAAAGGTAAATTCTCTCTATAGATTTGATGAAGGTGATACTCCTCGTAATAAGTCTACTAGCCAATGCTTAGATGAGTTTGATAATTTTATTGTTAAACAAGAAGACTTCAATGCTTATGTTGGTAGACAATTGAAACGTAATGCTTACATGATTGAACACTTGAGTGATTATATGTCTAGAGTTAAAGGTGAACTTAAAATTATTAGCAAACATGCTTCTATGGTTAGCACTCAAGTAGAACAAGTACTTAAAGCTCAGAATGATTGTTCTCAATGAATTAAATAATAAGAAAAATGATAATGCTATTAGGGTTATGACTAGAGGGGGTAAAATGACTCAGGAACCTTTGTATCCTGAGGGCCACCCTAATAGAATTGAGCAAGATTCTCAAAGAACTAATGTTGATGCACCTAGTCCTTCCAAAAGGAAGAAAAAGAAAAATGATAGGACTTTGCATGCTTCTAGTGAACCTGTTGTTGACACACCTGAGAACCCCAATGATATTTCTATTTCTGATGCTGAAACACAATCTGGTAATGAACA
Source organism: Triticum monococcum (assembly GCA_034509565.1). Lineage (NCBI taxonomy): Eukaryota > Viridiplantae > Streptophyta > Magnoliopsida > Poales > Poaceae > Triticum > Triticum monococcum. The sequence continues at coordinate 639,037,176 of CM067843.1, forward strand.
TGAACCTAGTGATGATGTTAATGATGATGTTCATGTTGATGCTCAACCTAGCAATAACAATGATGTAGAGATTGAACCTGTTGTTGATCTTGATAACCCACAATCAAAGAATAAACGTTATGATAAGAGAGACTTTGTTGCTAGGAAGCACGTTAAAGAAAGAGAACCATGGGTTTAGAAACCCATGCCTTTTCCTCCTAAATCATCCAAGAAAAAGGATGACGAGGATTTTGAGCGCTTTACTGAAATGTTTAGACCTATCTTTTAGCGTATGCGTTTGACTGATATGCTTAAAATGAATCCTTATGCTAAGTATATGAAGATATTGTCACAAATAAAAGAAAGATATTAGAAGCTGAAATTTCCACAATGCTTGTTAATTATACTTTTAAGGGTGGAATACCAAAGAAACTAGGAGATCCCGGAGTACCAACTATACCATGCTCCATTAAGAGAAACTATGTTAAAACTGCTTTATGTGATCTTGGAGCCGGTGTTAGTGTTATGCCTCTCTCTCTATATCGTAGACTTGATTTGAATAAGTTGACGCCTACTGAAATATCTTTGCAAATGGTTGATAAATCAACTGCTATACATGTCGGTATTTGTGAGGATGTGCCCGTTGTGGTTGCAAACATTACCATTTTAACGGACTTTGTTATTCTTGATATTCCCGAGGACGATAGTATGTCGATTATCCTTGGTAGACCCTTTTTGAATATTGCAGAGGATGTTATTGATTGCAACAAAGGCAGTGACACTTTTCATGTTAATGGTAATGAGCATGCGGTACACTTCCCGAGGAAACAACCTCAAGTCCACAGTATCAATTCTATTGGAAAAATTCCAACGATTACTATTGGAGGTTTTGAATTTCCTCTTCCTACTGTCAAGAAGAAATATGATATTCTTATTGTTGGGGACATGCATATCCCCGTTGAGGTAACTTAGTGTTATTTGAAAATTCTCCGGTTTCATGTTATTTAGAAAGAGTTTGTTAACAAGACTTGATCAACCTTGTTAGTGGATTCCTTTTGATGAGCATGAGATGGATGAAATTCGAAAGCACAACTCTCTGTACCCTCCTTTTTACTTTCTATCATTTGGATTAAATAAAGCAAAAATAGTATTTTCTGTCTATTTTCTGAATTATCCTTGCAATAAAAAAATACCCCGAAAATAAAAGTTCTCCAAATGTCCTGAAAATTTTATATGATTTTTTCTAGAATATTTAAGAATTATTGGCACTCAGAACACACCTGGAGGCCACACCACCTAGCCACGAGGGTCCAGGGCGCGCCCACCCCCTGGGGCATGCCCCCTTACCTCGTGGACCCCACATGGGCCCCCTCCACTTATTCTTGCACCCACACACTACGTCTTCCTCCAGAAAAAATCCTCCACCAGCTCAAACCCGAGTTCTAGCTCATCTTGCTGCCATTTTCGATCTCCTTGCTCAAAGCTCCATTCACAAAACTATTTTGGGGGATTGCTCTTTCGTATGTGACTCCTCCAATGTCCAATTAGTTTTTGTTCTAGCGCTTTATTTATTGCAAATTTTTGTTGCTTAGGTGACCCTGTTCTTGAGCTTGCATGTCAAATTTATGTGGTTAAAAGTAGTTTTAATGCATGATATGGCCTCTAGGCACTTGTAGGAGTAGTTGCTATCAATCTTGTTGAGTTCGGTTCACTTTTATTTTGAGTCACTAAAAAATCCAGAAATTTTTCAAAGGAAGAAATATGTTTAGGAAAATGTACCAAGGTGGTTCCTCCAGGAAGCAAGGCCCAAGGCCCGCGATACGTGAGCCGGACAATGAACTACCAAGGGAAGCTCAAGGGTGGCCTTATGAATGGCCGTTAGAGGATTTCATGGTCCAAGCAGGCATCAAGGATGAATTTGACGCATATGTGCGTAACGCTGATCTTGAGAGCTTCATGTCAGATAAGTGCCAGCAATACCTCTATCTAACTGATTCATTTGTGAGAAGGTTTAAATTTACATCCTTGTGCAATTCTTACACTGTCCTATTTGATCTTTATGATAAATCATATACCATGGACTTAGAAGATTTTAATACTGCTTGTAAACTCCCGCACTAGGGCAATGTTAGTGAACCTCGCAAATCTAAATATAAATACTTTCTCGCTAGTATTACTGTGGGGGAATCTAGGGAGATTACACAAGCTACCATAGGGAGCATTCATTTCCCTTCCATACATTATTTTGCTCTCTTCATTGGTAGATGCATTAACGGTAAAGATGAGGCATGTCACATGTGTGTTCCAGATCTTAGTGCCCTCAGGAGTGCGGTATTAGGTGATAAACAATATAATTTGGGGGCTATTGTTGCACGTAGTTGCGTCACAACAATATAAGTGGAGATTTGTTTGGTGGAATTTATGCAACTCGTGTAGCTAACTATCTTGATATACCAATACGTGGAAATGATATTGAGTTGCCCCCTGCTTACCTAGATTATAATGCCATGGTTTGCCATCAGATTGTTGAGAGGAACAATTAGTTCCTCCAGTACCAACTAATCTTTGACAGACGGCGCACCGTCCATGTTGCTCTCCCTACTCCTGCTTTCTTTGACTTTCAGGCAAAAAGGAGATATGTTATGACCAGGGAGGAGGCGAACGAGTACGAGAGGAGGACGGAGGCAGCTCGCCTCCAAGCTGCAGCTCGTCAAGCAGTAGCTGCTGCATCTCAGTACGACCCCAACTACAACTTTGGATACCCACCAGGCCAGCCATGGCCATAAACCAACTTAGGCCAAAAGCCTAAGCTTGGGGGAGCATGTATTTCTCACCGACATTACATTCATATTCACACACTCATGCCAGTTGTCGGTGCTCATACTTTTTCATTGTAATATCCATGCTAGTTTATTTTCTTTTTCAGCATTCTTCTTGTGTGTTTGAAAAACCTTAAGAAAAACAAAAAAAATTACTTGTAGCTTTTAGCTAGTTTACTTTCCATGCTTGTACTAGTAGTAGTAGTAATTAAAAGAAAACCCAAAAAGATTTCTTGTTCTTCTTTTGCTTGTTGGGAGCCTTCCCATGTAAATAGTTTTGTTTCTTTTCTTTTCTTTGGTGGTCAAGAGGAGAAGACCATGATGAAAATGTTAAATGGCTCTCATATGCATTATTGTTGATCTAATAAACAACCCATATTACCTTGTCTTCTCCTGTGTATTGAATGCCTGCAGATTCTAGCTTAGTCCAATGCACGTGCACTATTATTATTATTATCCACACTGTTCGGTCGTGCAAGTGAAAGGCAATAATGATGATATATGATGGACTGATCGAGATAAGAGAAGCTGGTATGAACTCGACCTAGCTTGTTTTTGTAAATATGATTAGTTCATCGCTCCTGATTCAGCCTATTATGAATGAAACATGTTTGCAATGACAATTAGAGATTATAGTTTCTCATGCCATGCTTAATTAGCTAAGAGTTTATAATGGTTTACCTTGCGTGCCAACATGCTATTAAAATGGTTGTGATGTGGTATGATAGGGTGGTAGCCTCCTTTGAACGATTCAAGTGGCTTGACTTGGCACATGTTCACGCATGTAGTTGAAAGAAAATCAACACGATATTTATGTTCATGGTGAATTATATCCTACTCATGCTTGCACTCAGTGTTGATTAATTTTAATGCATGTTCATGGCTGTTGTCGCTCTCTAGCTGGCCGCTTCCCAGTCTCTTTCTAACCTTCACTTGTACTAAGCGGGAATACTGCTTGTGCATCCACTTCCATAAACCCCAAAAGTTATTCCATATGAGTCCACCATACCTTCCTATATGTGATATCTACCTTCCGTTCCAAGTAAATTTGTATGTGCCAAACTCTAAACCTTCAAATGAAATTGTATTTTGTATGGTCGAATAAATAATGTATCAACTAGGTTTGTCTATATCTTCCATGCTAGGTCGGTTATTCTCAAGAGGAGTGGACTCCGCTCCTCATTCACAAGAAAATGGCTGGTAACCGGGATGCCCAGTCCCATGCTTTGTAACGCCCCAGACACACCCGCCGGTGTAGCATGAAAGATATCGAGATCTCTTAGTTGTTATGTTAACAATGAAAGTATACCACTCAAAATATTATTTATCTCTATCTCAAAATCGAGCTCTGGCACCTCTACAAATCCCCGCTTCCCTCTACGAAGGGCCTATCTATTTACTTTTATGTTGAGTCATCATCCTCTTATTAAAAAGCACCAGTTGGAGAGCACTGTTGTCATTTGCATGCATTACTATTAGTTTACATTGAGTATGACTATGACTGGATCTCTTTAACCATGAATTACAATGTCTAGTCAGTCCTTGATCTTCAGGGGTGCTCTGCATTTATGTTTTGCGGTCTCAGAAAGGGCTAGCGAGATACCATCTTGTTATATCATATTATGATTGTTTTGATAAAATGTTGTCATCCGAGATTTATTATTATTGCTCACTAGTTGATTATGCCATTGATATGAGTAAACATGAGACCTAGATGTTATTGTGAATATGGTTAGTTTATAATCTTTGCTGAAAACTTGAATGCTGGCTTTACATATTTACAACAACAAGATCAAACAGAGTTTGTAAAAGTTTTTCTTTATCACTTTCAGTTTTTCAACTGAATTGCTCGAGGACAAGCAAAGGTTTGATCTTGGGGGAGTTGATACGTCTCCATCGTATCTACTTTTCGAAACACTTTTGACCTTGTTTTGGACTCTAACTTGCATGATTTGAATGGAACTAACCCAGACTGACGCTGTTTTCAGCAGAATTGCCATGGTGTTATTTTTGTGCAGAAATAAAAGTTCTCGAAATCACCTGAAACTTCACAGAGAATATTTTTGGAATATATAAAAAATACTGGCGAAAGAATCAACGTCATGGGGGCCACACCCTGTCCATCAGGGTGGGGGCACGCCCCCTTATCTCGTGGGCCCCCTAAGGCTCCACCGACCTCAACTCCAACTCTATATATTCACGTTCGGGGAGAAAAAAATCAGAGAGAAGGATTCATCACGTTTTACGATAAGGAGCCGCCGCCAAGCCCTAATTTCTCTTGGGAGGGCTGATCTGGAGTCCGTTCAGGGCTCCGGAGAGGGGAATCCGTCGCCATCATCATCATCATCAACCTTACTCCATCACCAATTTCATGATGCTCACCGCCGTGCGTGAGTAATTCCATTGTAGGCTTGCTGGACGGTGATGGGTTGGATGAGATTTATCATGTAATCGAGTTAGTTTTGTTACGGTTTCATCCCTAGTATCCATTATGTTCTGAGATTGATGTTGCTATGACTTTGCTATGCTTAATGCTTGTCACTAGGGCCTGAGTGCCATGATTTCAGATCTAAACCTATTATGTTTTCATGAATATATGCGAGTTCTTGATCCTATCTTGCAAGTCAATAGTCACCTACTATGTGTTATGATCCGGTAACCCCAAAGTGACAATAATCGGGACCACTCCCGGTGATGACTATAGTTTGAGGAGTTCATGTATTCACTAAGTGTTAATGCTTTGGTCCGGTACTCTATTAAAAGAAGGCCTTAATATCCCTTAGTTTCCAATAGGACCCCGCTGCCATGGGAGGGTAGGACAAAAGATGTCATGCAAGTTCTTTTCCATAAGCACATATGATTATATTCGGAATACATGCCTACATTACATTGATGAACTGGAGCTAGTTCTGTGTCACCCTATGTTATAACTGTTGCATGAGGAATCGCATCCGACATAATCATCCATCACTGATCCAATGCCTACAAGCTTTTCACATATTGATATTTGCTAAGTTACTTTTCTGTTGCCACTGTTACAATCACTACAAAATCAATACTGTTACTTTTGCCATCGTTACCGCTACTTCCATATTACTTTGCTACTAAATACTTTGCTGCAGATATTAAGTCTTTTAGGTGCGGTTGAATTGACAACTCAACTGTTAATACTTGAGAATATTCTTTCGCTCCCCTGGTGTCGAATCAATATATTTGGGTTGAATACTCTACCCTAAAAAACTATTGTGATCCCCTATACTTGTGGGTTATCAAGCACCTCTTCCCATTGCAAGATAAATTGATCAAGTTGGCCAAACAAAACCCAAATATCGGTGAAGAAATACGAGGCTATAAGAGATCATGCATAAAAGAGATCAAAGAAACTCAAATGCTTTCATGGATATAAAAAGATAGATCTGATCATAAACTCAAAGTTCATCGATCCCAACAAACACACCGCAAAAAGAGTTACATCATATGGATCTCCAAGAGACCATTGTATTGAGAATCAAGAGAGAGAGATGAAGCCATCTAGCTACTAAATATGGACCTAAAGGTCTACAAAGAACTACTCACACATCATCGAAGAGGCACCAATGGAGGTGGTGAACCCCGTCCGAGATGGTGTCTAGATTTGGATCTGGTGGTTCTGGACTCTGGGGTGGCTGGATCAATATTTCGTCGACTCCCCTAGGGTTTCTGGAATATTGGGTTATTTATAGAGCAAATAGGTGGTCTGAGGGGCACCCAAGGTGGGCACAACCCACCAGGGCGTGCCTGGGCCTCCTGGCGCGCCCTGGTGGGTTGTGGCCCCCTTGCGGTACCCCCTAGGTGCGGCCAGGGCCCGTTGTGTTCCTTTTGGCCCATAAAAATTCTCTGTAAAGTTTCGTGGCATTTGGACTCCGTCTGATATTGATTTTTCTGCGATGTAAAAACACGAAAAAATAGGAACTGGCACTTGGCACTATGTCAATAGGTTAGTACCAAAAAATGATATAAAATGACAATAAAATGAATATAAAACATCCAAGATTGATAATATAACAACATGGAACAATCAAAAATTATAGATGCGTTGGAGACATATCATGTATCACTACGATCGAGATTCAAGAAACCATTACATTGGGTGCATGACCATAGAAGGTTTTACTCAGGTAAACAGAACAACAATTATTCTCTGACTTATGAATAACTGTATTGCAATAAACATGATCCAATCATATTCATGCTCAACGCAAACACCAAATAACATTTATTTTAGGTTCAACACTAATCCCGAAGGTAAAGGGAGTATGCGATGGTGATCTTATCAACCTTGGTATCTCTTACAACACACATCGTCACTTCGCCCTAAACTAGTTTCTGTTCATTTTGTAACTCCTTGTTTTGAGTTACTAATCTTAGCAACTGAACTGGTATCAAATACCTAGGGGCCACTATGAACACTATTAAAGTACACATCAATAACATGTATATCAAATATACCTTTGTTCACTTTGCCATCCTTCTTATCCACCAGGTATTTGGAGTAGTTTCGCTTCTAGTAACCATTTCCTTTGCAGTAGAAGCACTCAATTTTAGGCTTGGGTCTAGCTTTGGGCTTCTTCCCAAGAGTGACAACTTGCTCGCCATTCTTCTTGAAGTTCCCTTTCTTTCCCTTGCCCTTTTTCCTGAAACTAGTGGTCTTGTTAATCATCAACACTTGATTTTCTTTCTTGATTTCTACCTTCGCCAATTTCAGCATCGCGAAGAGCTTGGGAATTGTTTTCATCATCACTTGCATATTATAATTCATCATGAAGTTCTAGTAACTTGGTGATAGTGACTAGAGAACTCTGTCAATCACTATCTTATCTGGAAGATTAACTCCCACTTGATTCAAGCGATTGTAGTACCCAAACATTCTGAGCACATGCTCACTGGCTGAGCTATTCTCCTCCATCTTTTAGGCAAAGTACTTGTCAGAGGTCGCAGACCTCTCGACACGGACATGAGTCTGAAATACTAATTTCAACTCTTGGAATATCTCATATGCTCCATGGCGTTCAAAACATTTTTGAAGTCTCGGTTCTAAGCCGTAAAGCCTGGTGCACTAAACTTTCAAGTAGTCATCATACCAAGCTTGTCAAACGTTCATAACGTCTACATCTGCTCCTGCAATAGGTCTATCACCTAGCGGTGCATCAAGGACATAATGTTTCTGTGCAGCAATGAGGATAATCCTTAGATTACGGACCCATTTCGCATCATTGCTACTATCAACTTTCAACTTAGTTTTCTCTAGGAACATACCAAAAATAAAATAGGGGAGCTATACGCGAGGTATTGATCTACAACATAGATATGAAAAAACTATCAGGACTAAGTTCATGATAAATTAAGTTCAATTAATCATATTACTTAAGAACTCCCACTTAGATAGACATCCCTCGAGTCATCTAAATGATCACATGATCCATATCAACTAAACCATGTCCGATCATCACGTGAGATGGAGTAGTTTTCAATGGTGAACATCTCTATGTTGATCATATCTACTACATGATTCACGTTCTACCTTACGGTCTCCAGTGTTCCGAGGCCATGTCTGTACATGCTAGGTTCGTCAAGTTTAACCAGAGTATTCCGCATGTGCAAAACTGTCTTGTACCCGTTGTATGTGAATGTAGAGCTTATCACACCCGATCATCACGTGGTGTCTGATGACCCACAAATATAGGGGATCAATTGTAACTCTTTTTGATAAGTAAGAGTGTCGAACCCAACGAGGAGCAGAAGGAAATGACAAGTGGTTTTCAGCAAGGTAATGTCTGGAAGTGCTGAAATTGTAAGTAGTACAGTAGTTTGATAACAAGATAATTTGTTACGAGCAAGTAATGATAGTAGCAATAAAAGTGCAATAAGGTAGCACAATCCTTTTGAGGCAAAGGACAAGCCAAAACAGTCTCTTATGATAAGCAAAGTGTTCTTGAGGATACACGAGATTTTCATCTAGTCACTTTCACCATGTTGGTTTGATTCGTGTTCGGTACTTTGATAATTTGATATGTGGGTGGACCGGTGCTTAGGTGTTGTTCTTACTTTAACAAACCTCCTACTTATGATTAACCCTCCCACAAGCATCTGCAACTACGAGAAAGGTATTAAGAATAAATTCTAATCATAGCATTAAACCATTGGATCCAAATCAGTCCCTAACGGAATAGGCATAAACTGGGGTTTAAGCTTCTGTCACTCTCGCAACCCATCATCTAATTGCTACTCCACAATGCATTCCCTTAGGCCCAAATTTGGTGAAGTGTCATGTAGTCGGACATTCACATGACACCACTAAGGGAATCACAACATACATACTATCAAAATATTGAACACATATCAAGTTCACATGATTACTTGCAACATGATCTCTCCCGTGACCTTAAGAACAAAAGTAACTACTCACAAATGATAATCATGCTCAAGCTCAGAGGGGGTACTAAATAGCATATTGGATCTGAACATATAATCTTCCACCAAATAAACCATATAGTAATCAACTACAAGATGTAATCAACACTACTAGTCACCCATGAGCACCAATCTATAGTTCCGGTAACAAGATTGAACACAAGAGATAAACTAGGGTTTGAGATGAGATGGTGTTGTTAAAGATGTTGATGGAGATTTCCCTCCCCAAGATGGGAGAGTTGTTGGTGATGATGATGATGATTTCCCCCTATGGGAGGGAAGTTCCCCCGGCGGAATCGCTCCAAGGGAGGGCAAATGTGCTCATGCCCAAGTTCCACCTCGCGACGACGGCGCTCCATCCCGAAAGTCCTCCCCTTATTTTTTCTAGGTCAAAATGACCTATATACCATAAGATGGGCACCGCAGGTGGGCCTGGGTGAGCACAACCCACCAGGGCGCGCCTGGGCTCCCTGGCGCGCCCAGGTGGGTTGTGCCCACCTGGTGAGCCCCGTCTAGTAGTTATTTGCTCCAATATTCATCATATATTTGATAAAAAATCTCTGTGAAGTTTCAGCTTGTTTGGAGTTGTGCAGATAGGTGGCTTGACGTAGCTTTTCCAGGTCCAGATTTCCAGGTGCCGGAATTCACCCTCTTTGTGTGTACCTTGTAAATTATGAGATAAAAAGCATTAGAATTACTCCAAAAAGCATTATTATGCATAAAAACGTCATAAATAATAGTAAGGAAACATGATGCAAAATGGATGTATCAAATCCCCCAAGCTTAGACCTCGCTTGTCCTTGAGCGAAAAACCAAAATCGAAAAACATGTCCACATTCTTAGAGAGAGAGGTGTCGATAAAAACAAAATACAGACATAGAAGCATCATGTTCATTATTATAACAACAACAAACTTAAACATAAGGCTCTTGTCATAAAGCTCTTATCATAGACTTCTCATGAATAAGTAACAATTCATCACACTATTGAAGTTTAAACTAAAAACTCTATTAAAAACCAACAAACTATGTTCTTAGTCAACTTTGCAACTACAATTCATCATCTTTTCAGGAAGGGTCATGTATCGGAGCCTTTAGGCAAGTCCACATACTCAACCATCATATAGTTTTCTATGATTGCTAACACTCACCGCATACACATGAGCAAAACGTTTAAACCGGACACATAAAAAGATAGGGGCTAATAGTTTCGCCTCCCAATGTATTCACCTCAAGGGTGCTGTCAACAATAATAACTTATGCTATCTATATTCAACTGGACATATGTTCCTAGATCTTTCCTCACTACATGATGCTTGCCAAAGGATAAAAATAAAAAGGAATAGAAGGAAAACTTTGACTCTTTGTATAAAAGTAAATACATAAAAGTAAAAGATAGGCCCTTTGCAGAGGGAAGCAGAGGTTGCCATGCGCTTATTTGTTTGTATGCTCAACCCCTTAGTACAAAAGAATGTCATGTTGCATTGCCCCTTGTGACAGCGACCTTTATTATGCAGTCTGTTGCTTTTATTCTTCACCATCACAAGTTCGTATGACGCTCAATTTTCTCTTACACTAAATGATCTCACACTTTTAGAAGCAATTTTTATTTCCCTTTTGCACCGATGACAACTTACTTGAGGGATCTTGCTCAATCCCTTGGTAGGTATGGTGGACTCTTGAAAATAAGATTTGGGTTTAAGGGTTTTTGGATGCACAAGTAGTATCTCTACTTAGTGCGGAATTTTTGGCTAGCAAAGATAGGGGCAAGCACCATATATTAAAGGATCCATGACAATATGACTTCTATGTGAATATAAACAAACATAAACCATTAAGTTGTCTTCCTTGTCCAACGTCAACAATTTTGGCATATAATATTTTGATGAGGGCTCACAATCACAAAAGATTTCTAGGATCGTATATTTATATGTGAATCTTCTCTTCCCTTATGAATTCTTTCATGGGTTGCATCATTTACTAATGCTATCTTTGTCAATCTCTAATAAAATTTTCTACTTATACTTTTCCTTATGTGGTGTCATCACATAATATAAGATTAGTATATGGTCTTCTGGATTTATTTCCTTTCTTTTATTTATTTCCTTTCTCTCTTTCTTCTTCCTTATTTCTTTTCTTTTATTTGCAACATGAAAGTAAAGAAAGCAAAAACTCAAACTAAACTTTATTATATATCTTGTACACAATTACAAGGATAGATCACTAAGCCAACTCTCAAAGAAGAAATGATTGAACTAAACTTTTATTCATCTAAAGCAAAAGATCAAACTAAAATAAGTAAAGGCAAAAAGATAGTGGGATGATACGATATCGGGGCACCTCCCCCAAGCTTGGCAGAATCCAAGGGGAGTGCCCATACCCGATACTCAATTCTCTTTTGGTGATGAAGAAGGTGGTGGTGGTGCTGAAATCTTGTCCTAGGATTTCCATGGCAAGGGTCCACCATCATAAGAGGAGGAGTGAGTCTCATGGGTCCTGCAACTAGCGGCCAAACTCATACCTTCAAACCTCCCCTCATATTCAAAGACTTGGTTTTGGAGATCATAGATCTGGCTTTGGAAGAAGTTGATTTGCTCGTTGAGGGTGAAGACGATGTCCTTCATGGGCTTGCCATCCACCTTGAGATCATGGGAGAGGTCTTTGATCATGAGGTGATTGGCATTGAGTCCATGCTCCACCACCCCCTTGCACCAGAAGACGTCCTTCTCCATAGCTTCGAGCCTAGCCTCCATAGTTCCTGTCCCTTTAGGGCCTTGCACATCACGAATGTGGAGCAACCCCTCATGCATCTGGATGACCTAAGGGTGCTACACCACCTCCCGCAGATATGGGTTGATGAATTTCTTGAAGAACTTGTCCTTGGGGGAGATGGAGGTGGCCATGGTAGATGGGATCTGACGGGAAACAGCAAGGAAAAGAAAACCGATTATTTCTCCGTGATACGGTGATCAACGGGTTCGGGGAGTATATATATAGATTTTTATCTTGGGAAACAAGCAAGCTGTAGAAAAACGGAGTCCGGGAGGTGTCCCAGGTGGGCACAACCCACCTAGGCGTGCCAGGCAAGCCTGGCGCGCCCTGGTGTCTTGTGCCCACCAGGGTATGCTTCCTAGAAGTTTCTTATTTTCCTATTTTTCTAAATATTCCAAAACTGACAAAAAATATTTTTGCGGATTTTTCGGAGTCTGTTTACTTACCATATCACGTACCTCCTTATTTTCACGATTTTGGAGTATTCCGGAAGGACTCTTTTATGTGTTCTTCCGGTGTCAAAGTTTGGATAATATTACTTTCAACATTAATGGGCTTACCTGAGATATAATGTTTTATTCGTTGCCCATTGACAACGTTCGGGTTAGTACCTTCGGCATTATTTATTTTGATGGCTCCAAACTGATAAACCTCCTCTGTAAGTGCATCTAGTGCCCCTTAGTGATTTTGGTGTATTGAAGACTTATAGGTTAAGGGACTAATGCGTTTGTGAGTGTACACATGTCTATAAGTCTATGAGGAGTTTGATATTTACAGGAAAAGTCGACCCCTAAAAATGAATATCTTCGACTGAAGATTTTGGTATTTCTGAAGACTTTCATGAAGACTTTGAAAGTGAAGAAATTGGTGTGTCCGTGAAGACTTGATATTCATGCGAGGAATATGAAGCTTGAAGACTTTCATTTTCATAGTTTTGTTTCTCTAGACTTGATATTCATGCGAGGAATATGAAGCTTGAAGACTTTCGTTTTCATAGTTTTTGATTCTCTCTTTCTTGAGTCATAGGAAACACCGTACTGTTAAAGGGGGTCGAGGAAATACTAAGGAAAAATTTCCATGTGATGCTCAACTCAAAATCCTACACCTACCAATCCCTTCGAGTGAAGCCATTGGAAATCTCATACAGTCCAGTCATATTCTTTAGTGATAGAGACGAAGTTCTTCAGGTCTCTGAGGAATTTGTCCTGACTGAGGATTTAGGAATTCGCCAGTGCGGATTGCCTACACAGTGAGGAACATGATAGCCCTGAGGATTTTGCTACTCAAAATTCCGACCGTTGCTGTGCTATGCGCCAGCTGTCCCAAAATTGTTGGAAATATGCCCTAGAGGCAATAATAATATGGTTATTATTATATTTCTTTGTTCATGATAATTGTCTATTGTTCATGCTATAATTGTGTTATCCGGAAATCGTAATACATGTGTGAACACATAGACCACAACACGTCCCTAGTGAACCTCTAGTTGACTAGCTCGTTGATCAAAAGATAGTCATAGTTTCCTGACTATGGACATTGGATGTCATTGATAACGGGATCACATCATTAGGAGAATGATGTCATGGACAAGACCCAATCCTAAGCCTAGCTCAAAGATCGTGTAGTTCGTTTGCTGTAGCTTTTCTGAATGTCAAGTATCATTTCCTTAGACCATGAGATTGTGCAACTCCCAGATATCATAGGAGTGCCTTGGGTGTGCCAAACGTCACAACGTAACTGGGTGACTATAAAGGTACATTACAGGTATCTCCGAAAGTGTCTATTGGGTTGGCACGAATCAAGACTGGGATTTGTCACTCCGTATGACGGAGAGGTATCTCTGGGCCCACTCAGTAATGCATCATCATAATGAGCTTGATGTGATCAAGTGGTTGATCACGGGATCATGCATTACGGTACGAGTAAAGTGACTTGCCGGTACCGAGACTGAACGAGGTATTGGGATACCGACGATCGAGTCACGGGCAAGTAACGTACCGATTTACAAAGGGAATTGTATACGGATTGATTGAATCCTCGACATCGTGGTTCATACGATGAGATCATCGTGGAGCATGTGGGATCCAACATGGGTATCCAGATCCCGTTGTTGGTTATTGACCGGAGAGGCATCTCGGTCATGTCTGCATGTCTCCCGAACCCGTAGGGTCTACACACTTAAGGTTCGGTGACGCTAGGGTTGTAGAGATATTAGCACACGGTAACCCGAAAGTTGTTCGGAGTCCCGGATGAGATCCCGGACGTCATGAGGAGTTCCGGAATGGTCCGGAGGTAAAGATTTATATATAGGAAGTCCAGTTTTGGCCATCGGGAAGGTTTCGGGGGTCACCGGTATTGTACCGGGACCACCGGAAGGGTCCCGGGGGTCCACCGGGTGGGGCCACCTATCCCGGAGGGCCCCATGGGCTGAAGTGGGAGGGGAACCAGCCCCTAGTGGGCTGGTGCGCCCCCCCCTTGGGCCTCCCCTGCGCCTAGGGTTAGAAACCCTAGGGGTGGGGGCGCCACCCTTGCCTTGGGGGGCAAGGCTTCCCCCTTGGCCGCCGCCCCCTAGGAGATTGGATCTCCTAGGGCCGGCGCCCCCCCTAGGCACCCTATATATAGTGGGGGGGGGGGGGAGGGCTGCGCACCCAAGCCCCTGGCCTCTCCCTCTCCCTCCCATGACACTCCTCCGTCTCCCAGCGCTTGGCGAAGCCCTGCCGAGATCACCGTTGCTTCCACCACCATGTCGTCGTGCTGCTGGATCTTCATCAACCTCTCCTTCCCCCTTGCGTGTGTTGAATGCGGAGGTGCTGTCCGTTTGGCACTTGGTCATCGGTGATTTGAATCACGTCGAGTACGACTCCATCAACCCCGTTCTCTTGAACGCTTCCGCTCGTGATCTACAAGGGTATGTAGATGCACTCCTCTTTCCCTCGTTGCTAAATGACTTCATAGATGGATCTTGGTGATGCGTAGAAAATTTTAAAAATTCTGCTACGTTCCCCTACAGTGGCATCATGAGCTAGGTCTATGTGTAGTTACTATGCATGAGTAGAACACAAAGTAGTTGTGGGCGTCGATATCGTCAATTTACTTGCCATTACTAGTCTTATCTTGATTCGGTGGCATCGTGGGATGAAGCGGCCCGGACCAACCTTACACGTACACTTACGTGAGACCGGTTCCACCGACTGACATGCACTAGTTGCATAAGGTGGCTGGCGGGTGTCTGTCTCTCCCACTTTAGTCGGATCGGATTCGATGAACAGGGTCCTTATGAAGGGTAAATATAAATTGGCAATTCACGTTGTGGTTTTGGCGTAGGTAAGAAATGTTCTTGCTAGAAACCTATAGCAGCCACGTAAAAACTTGCAACAACAATTAGAGGACGTCTAACTTGTTTTTGCAGCAAGTGTTTTGTGATGTGATATGGCCAAAGGTTGTGATGAATGATGAATGATATATGTGATGTATGAGATTGATCATGTTCTTGTAATAGGAATCACGACTTGCATGTCGATGAGTATGACAACCGGCAGGAGCCATAGGAGTTGTCTTTATTTTTTGTATGACCTGCGTGTCATTGAGAAACGCCATGTAAATTACTTTACTTTATTGCTAAACATGTTAGCCATAGTAGTAGAAGTAATAGTTGGCGAGCAACTTCATGGAGACACGATGATGGAGATCATGATGATGGAGATCATGGTGTCATGCCGGTGACAAGATGATCATGGAGCCCCAAGATGGAGATCAAAGGAGCTATATGATATTGGCCATATCATGTCACTATTATTTGATTCCATGTGATGTTTATCATGTTTTTGCATCTTGTTTATTTAGAACGACGGTAGTAAATAAGATGATCCCTCATAATAATTTCAAGAAAGTGTTCCCCTAACTATGCGCCGTTGCGATAGTTCGTTGTTTTGAAGCACCATGTGATGATCGGGTGTGATAGATTCCAATGTTCACAACGGGTGTAAGACAGATTTACACACGCAATACACTTAGGTTGACTTGACGAGCCTAGCATGTACATGGCCTCGGAACACAGAAGACCGAAAGGTCGAGCATGAGTCGTATAGAAGATACGATCAACATGAAGATGTTCACCGATGTTGACTAGTCAGTCTCACGTGATGATCGGACATGGCCTAGTCAACTCGGATCATGTTATACTTAGATGACTGGAGGGATGTCTATCTGAGTGGGAGTTCATTGAATAAATTGATTAGATGAACTTAATTATCATGAACTTAGTCTAAAATCTTTACAATATGTCTTGTAGATCAAATGGCCAACGTTGTCCTCAACTTCTACGCGGTCCTAGAGAAAACCAAGCTGAAAGACGATGGCAGCAACTATACAGACTGGGTCCGGAACCTGAGGATCATCCTCATAGCTGCCAAGAAAGATTATGTCCTACGAGCACCGCTAGGTGAAGCACCTGCTTTCCCTACAGAACAAGACGTTATGAACGCTTGGCAGACACGTGCTGATGACTACTCCCTCGTTCAATGTGGCATGCTTTACAGCTTAGAACCGGGGCTCCAAAAGCGTTTTGAGCGACACGGAGCATATGAGATGTTTGAAGAGCTGAAAATGGTTTTCCAAGCTCATGCCCGGGTCGAGAGATATGAAGTCTCCGACAAGTTCTTCAGCTGTAAGATGGAGGAAAATAGTTCTGTTAGTGAGCACATACTCAGAATGTCTGGGTTGCATAACCGCTTGACTCAACCGGGAGTTCATCTCCCGGATGACGCGGTCATTGACAGAATCCTTCAGTCGCTTCCACCGAGCTACAAGAGCTTTGTGGTGAACTTCAATATACAGGGGATGGAAAAGATCATTCCCGAGGTATATTCAATGCTGAAATCAGCAGAGGTAGAAGTCAAAAAGGAACATCAAGTGTTGATGGTGAATAAAACCGCTAAGTTCAAGAAAGGCAAGGGTAAGAAGAACTTCAAGAAGGACGGCAAGGGAGTTGCCGCGCCCGGTAAGCAAGCTGCTGGGAAGAAGCCAAAGAATGGACCCAAGCCCGAGACTGAGTGCTTCTATTGCAAGGGAAGTGGTCACTGGAAGCGGAACTGCCCCAAATACTTAGCGGACAAGAAGCCCGGCACCATGAAAGGTATATGTGATATACATGTAATTGATGTGTACCTTACCAGTACTCGTAGTAGCTCCTAGGTATTTGATACCGGTGCAGTTGCTCACATTTGTAACTCAAAGCAGGAGCTGCGGAATAAGTGGAGACTGGCGAAGGACGAGGTGACGATGCGCGTCAGGAATGGTTCCAAGGTCGATGTGATCGCCGTCGGCACGATACCTCTACATTTACCTACGGGATTAGTTTTAAACCTCAATAATTGTTATTTAGTGCCAGCTTTGAGCATGAACATTTTATCAGGATCTCATTTAATTCGAGATGGCTACTCATTTAAATCCAAGAATAATGGTTGTTCTATTTATATGAGAGATATGTTTTATGGTCATGCTCCAATCGTGAATGGTTTATTCTTAATGAATCTCGAGCGTAATGTTACACATATTCATAGTGTGAATACCAAAAGATGTAAAGTTGATAATGATAGTCCCACATACTTGTGCCACTGCCGCCTTGGTCACATAGGTGTCAAACGCATGAAGAAGCTCCATGCATATGGACTTTGGAGTCTCTTGATTACGAATCATTTGACACGTGCGAACCATGCCTCATGGGTAAAATGACCAAGACTCCGTTCTCAGGAACAATGGAGCGGGCAACCAACTTATTGGAAATCATACATACTGATGTGTGCGGTCCAATGAGTGTTGAGGCTCGCGGTGGCTATCGTTATGTTCTCACCCTCACTGATGACTTGAGTAGATATGGGTATGTCTACTTAATGAAACACAAGTCTGAGACCTTTGAAAAGTTCAAGGAATTTCAGAGTGAGGTTGAAAATCAACGTGACAGGAAAATCAAGTTCTTGCGATCAGATCATGGGGAGAATACTTGAGTCACGAATTTGGCACACACTTAAGAAAATGTGGAATAGTTTCACAACTCACGCCGCCTGGAACACCTCAACGTAATGGTGTGTCCGAACGTCGTAATCGCACTCTATTAGATATGGTGCGATCTATGATGTCTCTTACCGATTTACCGCTATCATTTTGGGGCTATGCTTTAGAGACTGCCGCATTCACTTTAAATAGGGCTCCGTCGAAATCCGTTGAGACGACACCGTATGAATTATGGTTTGGGAAGAGACCTAAGCTGTCGTTTCTAAAAGTTTGGGGATGCGATGCTTATGTCAAGAAACTTCAACCTGAAAAGCTCGAACCCAAGTCGGAAAATGCGTCTTCATAGGATACCCTAAAGAAACTATTGGGTATACCTTCTACCTCAGATCCGAAGGCAAGATCTTTGTTGCCAAGAATGGATCCTTTCTAGAGAAAGAGTTTCTCTCAAAGGAAGTAAGTGGGAGGAAAGTAGAACTCGATGAAGTATTACCTCTTGAACCAGAAAGTGGCGCAAAACAGGAAAATGTTCCTGAGGTGCCTGCACCGACTAGAGAGGAAGTTAATGATGATGATCATGAAACTTCAAATCAGGTTGCTACTAAACTTCGTAGGTCCAGAAGGACATGTTCCGCACCAGAGTGGTACGGCAACCCTGTCTTGGAAATCATGTTGTTAGACAACGGTGAACCTTCGAACTATGAAGAAGCGATGGCGGGACAAATGGTTGGAAGCCATGAAATCCGAGATAGGATCCATGCATGAAAACGAAGTATGGACTTTGACTGACTTGCCCGATGATCGGCGAGCCATAGAAAATAAATGGATCTTTAAGAAGAAGACAGACGCGTATGGTAATGTGACTATCTATAAAGCTCAGCTTGTCGCTAAGGGTTATCGACAACTTCAAGGGGTTGACTACGATGAGACTTTCTCACCTGTAGTGAAGCTGAAGTCCATCCGAATCATGTTAGCAATTGCCGCATTATATGATTATGAGATATGGCAAATGGAAGTCAAAACGGCATTCCTTAATGGTTTCCTTAAGGAAGAATTGTATATGATGCACCCGGAAGGTTTTGTTGATCCTAAGAATGCTAACAAGGTGTGCAAGCTCCAACGCTCGATTTATGGGCTGGTGCAAGCATCTCGGAGTTGGAACATTCGCTTTGATGAGATGATCAAAGCGTTTGGGTTTATGCAGACTTATGGAGAAGCCTGCATTTACAAGAAAGTGAGTGGGAGCTCTGTAGCATTTCTCATATTGTATGTGGATGACATACTGTTGATGGGAAATGATATAAAATTCTTGGAAAGCATACAGGCCTACTTGAACAAGTGTTTTTCAATGAAGGACCTTGGAGAAGCTGCTTATATATTAGGCATCAAGATCTATAGGGATAGATCGAGACGCCTCATTGGTCTTTCCCAGAGTACGTACCTTGACAAGATATTGAAGAAGTTCAAAATGGATCAGTCAAAGAAGGGGTTCTTGCCTGTATTGCAAGGTACGAGATTGAGCACGGCTCAATGCCCGACCATGGCAGAAGATAGAGAAAATATGAGTGTCGTCCCCTATGCCTCGGCCATAGGGTCTATCATGTATGCTATCCTGTGTACCAGACCTGATGTAAACCTTGCCGTAAGTTTGGTAGGAAGGTACCAAAGTAATCCTGGCATGGAACACTGGACATCGGTCAAGAATATCCTGAAGTACCTGAAAAGGAGTAAGGACATGTTTCTCGTTTATGGAGGTGACGAAGAGCTCGTCGTAAAGGGTTACGTCGATGCTAGCTTCGACACAGATCTGGATGACTCTAAGTCACAAACCGGATACGTGTATATTTTGAATGGTTGGGCAGTAAGCTGGTGCAGTTGCAAGCAAAGCATTGTGGCGGGATCTACATGTGAAGCGGAGTACATGGCAGCCTCGGAGGCAGCACAAGAAGCAGTCTGGGTGAAGGAGTTCATTACCGACCTAGGAGTCATACCCAATGCGTCGGGCCCGATGACTCTCTTGTGCGACAACACTGGAGCTATTGCCCTTGCCAAGGAGCCCAGGTTTCACAGGAAGACCAGGCATATCAAGCATCGCTTCAACTCCATTCGTGAAAGTGTTCAGAATGGAGACATAGAGATTTCTAAAGTACATATGGACCTGAATGTAGCAGATCTGTTGACTAAACCTCTCCCTAGAGCAAAACATGATCAACACCAGAACTGCATGTGTGTTTGATTCATCACAATGTAACTAGAATATTGACTCTAGTGCAAGTGGGTGACTGTTGGAAATATGCCCTAGAGGCAATAATAATACGGTTATTATTATATTTCTTTGTTCATGATAATTGTCTATTGTTCATGCTATAATTGTGTTATCCGGAAATCGAAATACATGTGTGAACACATAGACCACAACAGTCCCTAGTGAACCTCTAGTTGACTAGCTCGTTGATCAAAAGATAGTCATGGTTTCCTGACTATGGACATTGTATATCATTGATAACGGGATCACATCATTAGGAGAATGATGTGATGGACAAGACCCAATCCTAAGCTTAGCTCAAAGATCATGTAGTTCGTTTGCTGTAGCTTTTCTGAATGTCAAGTATCATTTCCTTAGACCATGAGATTGTGCAACTCCCGGATACCGTAGGAGTGCCTTGGGTGTGCCAAACGTCACAACGTAACTGGGTGACTATAAAGGTACATTACAGGTATCTCCGAAAGTGTCTGTTGGGTTGGCACGAATCGAGACTGGGATTTGTCACTCCGTATGACGGAGAGGTATCTCTGGGCCCACTCGGTAATGCATCATCATAATGAGCTCGATGTGATCAAGTGGTTGATCACGGGATCATGCATTACGGTACGAGTAAAGTAACTTGCCGGTACTGAGACTGAACGAGGTATTGGGATACCGACGATCGAGTCTCGGGCAAGTAACATACCGATTGACAAAGGGAATTGTATACGAATTGATTGAATCCTCGACATCATGGTTCATCCGATGAGATCATCGTGGAGCATGTGGGAGCCAACATGGGTATCCAGATCCTGCTGTTGGTTATTGACCGGAGAGGCTTCTCGGTCATGTCTGCATGTCTCCCGAACCCGTAGGGTCTACACACTTAAGGTTCGGTGACGCTAGGGTTGTAGAGATATTAGCACACGGTAACCCGAAAGTTGTTTGGAGTCCCGGATGATATCCCGGATGTCACGAGGAGTTCTGGAATGGTCCAGAGGTAAAGATTTATATATAGGGAGTCCAGTTTCGGCCATCGGGAAGGTTTCGGGGGTCACCGGTATTGTACCGGGACCACCGGAAGGGTCCCGGGGGTCCACCGGGTGGGGCCACCTATCCCGGAGGGCCCCATGGGCTGAAGTGGGAGGGGAACCAGCCCCTAGTGGGCTGGTGCGCCCCCCCCTTGGGCCTCCCCTGTGCCTAGGGTTAGAAACCCTAGGGGTGGGGGCGCCACCCTTGCCTTGGGGGGCAAGGCTTCCCCCTTGGCCGCCGCCCCCCTAGGAGATTGGATCTCCTAGGGCCGACGCCCCCCCTAGGCACCCTATATATAGTGGGGGGAGGGAGGGCTGCGCACCCAAGCCCCTGGCCTCCCCCTCTCCCTCCCGTGACACTCCTCCGTCTCCCAGCGCTTGGCGAAGCCCTGCCGAGATCGCCGTTGCTTCCACCACCAAGCCGTCGTGCTGCTGGATCTTCATCAACCTCTCCTTCCCCCTTGCTGGATCAAGTTGGAGGAGACGTCTTCCCAACCGTATGTGTGTTGAATGCGGAGGTGCTGTCCGTTTGGCACTTGGTCAATGGTGATTTGAAACACGTCGAGTACGACTCCATCAACCTCGTTCTCTTGAACGCTTCCGCTCATGATCTACAAGGGTATGTAGATGCACTCCTCTCTCCCTCGTTGCTAGATGACTTCATAGATGGATCTTGGTGATGTGTAGAAAATTTAAAAAATTCTGCTACATTCCCCTACAAAAATATCTATCCACCTAAAGGTCATATCATTGAAGGGCATTTATGTCTTATCATGTCGGGCTGCTCCCTAGGCTATAAATAGCCGCCCCCTACAACCACTAGCTGGTTGGCTGCTCTGGGAGAAACTGACACTTGTCATTTGAGAGGAACCCATCCTTTGAGGACTTTGAGCGAAAATCATCAAGTGAGGAAAAACCAAAAACCCAAAACCCAAACACCTACAAACCCCAAGTGATTGAGCATCACTGAAGAGATTGATCCTGAGTGGATCATACGATTGTTACCTTTGTAGACTATGCTTCTTCCAGACAGTTAGGCGTCATGGTCTAGAGCATCCAAGAGGAATTGTGGATCACCGAGTGACCAAGTTTGTGAAGGTTTGGAAGTCGCCTGAAGACTTACCATGAGTGATTGGACGAGGTCTGTGTGACCTTAGTTCAAGGAGAATACGGTGAGGACTGGGTGTCCTGAGCTGCGTGTTCAGGACTGGGTGTCCGGGACTGTGAGTCCTCGAGTTTGAATACTCAGCCGCTCCAACCAGACGTACAACTGAGACAACAGTTGGAACTGGTCTACCAAATCATTGTCTTCACCAAGCTTACTGGTTCTATTTCCTCATAACTGTGTTGTGTGTTTGTTCATATCTGTGTTTGAAGAGTTTGATTGAAGACTTTCTCAATTTCCTTAGTTTAATTTCTTCAGTCTGTTTTCTTCAACCTGTGTTATCCTATGATTACGCTTCCTGTACTCTGTGCCTGTCTTCATTTCATTATGATGACTATGCTTGTATTCTATTATGTTCACTTTTGAGTACTTATTCCGCTGCTAGTAGTTCTTTGCTAAGGAATTTCCTCAGTGAAGAATTTCATAAAAAATCGCCTATTCAACCCCCTCTAGTCGATATAACGCACTTTCAATTGGTATCAGAGCAAGGTACTCCCTTGTTCTGTGTGATTTTGGTTTAACCGCCTGGAGTTTTAGTTATGTCGACCACAGGTATGATCAAGGTCTCTGCTGGGTGTCCTACCTTCAATGGGACGGACTACCCCTACTGGAAGAATAAGATGCGAATGTATCTTTAAGCAATTGATAGCGATCTCTGGTATGTTGTGGAAAATGGTGTTCCCTCAGTCACACCTTCTCCGAATGCTGCTGATGTGAAGAGATTCAAGCAACTCGACTCTCAAGCGAAGAATATCATATGTGGCCATCTGAGCAAATGACAGTATGGCAGAGTGAGTGCTTTGGAGACAGCGAAGCTTATCTGGGATAGGTTGTCCAAAGTGAATGAAGGAGTCTCGACTCAACGTGACTCTCGAGTTGATGTTCTTCGCAATCTCTTCAACCGCTTCAAAAGAATCGACAATGAAAATGTTCAACAAACCTTCGATCGCCTCACTGACATCTCAAATGAGCTTCAAGCACTTGGTTCCACCGACATCACCGACCATGAGGTGGTGTGGAAATTGCTGAGATTGCTTGATTCCTCATTTGACACTGTGGCATTGATGATACAAGAACGTGCTGATTACAAGTCACTTGATCCCGCTGATATTCTTGAGAGGCTAAATACTCATGAGTTCCAACTTGCTGAAAAGAGAGATCTCTATGGTTCAAGCTATGGCAGAACACGTGCACTAAAGGCCACAGCAGTATCTGAGTCCGAAGATGAAGACTCTGGTAGCAGCCTTGGTGATCCTGAAGAACTCAGCCATGATCTGGCTCTGCTCATGAAGAAGTTCCAAAAGTTCTCAAGACGTGGTCATCTTGGAAGATCCTCAAGGAGCAATGGTTCCTCATCCAGTGACTACAAGAAGAGGCTCTGTCACAAATGCAAGAAACCTGGGATTTTCATTCAAGATTGTCCTCAGTGGGAAAAGGAATCAAAGAAGAAGAAATACAAGGATTACAGTTCTGATGATGCGAAGAAAAAGAATAAATCCACAAAATCTTCATCATCAAAATCCTCAAAGTCTTCATATCACAAGAAGAGTAGCTCCAAGAAGGCTAGGGCATTCATTGGCAAGGAAATGGACTCTGAGGCTAAATCTGAAGAAAATGAGGAAGAGGAGACATCTGAGGAATCCGAATCCGGAGTGGCGAGCCTAGCTCTCGCTACTGCATTCGTCAACAAGACTATCTTCAATACTGAAGAAAATGACCTCAAGGCTGATGAAAGCGATGATGACTACGCTCCCACCTATTGATTCATGGCAAAGGGTGCCAAGGTACTCAAATATACCTCCTCTGAATCAAGTGATAATGAATCTGATGAAAACCTTAAGCCCAGCTATTCTAAACTTGCTAAGATTGCTATAAAACAACAAAGGGCTTTAGAAAAGGTTCAAAACATGCTAAATAAAAGTGATGATATGTTGGGTGAAGAAATGGATCGCACTGAAACTTTGACTGGAAATCTTCAGAGACTTCAGTCCAAGCTTGACAAACTTCAAAGTCATCATAACACTCTCTTATCGGATCATGAGAAGCTTTCTTATGAATTTCTTCAAAGAAAGCAAGATCTTGAGAAGCTAAGAGTGAATTATGAGGATCTTCAGAAGGAGCGCGATTCATTACTTGCTCAACAAATCAGTGCTTCTCAGGAAGAATTTGTTCCTCCATGCTTGAAGTGCATTGAACGTGAATCTGCTAATTCTTCACCTGAATGTTCAAATGCTGCTAATGTTTCAAATTCCTCACATGCTTCTGCTATCACTAATTCCTCATCTGAGGACATTGCTAGTATCACTGACGATGCAGGGCTGAAGGAATTGTACACGACAGGCATGTACAAAAGCCTCAAAGGGCATCAGGCTCTTTGTGATGGCTTAAAAAGCAGATCCTCAACAGGAACCCTAGGAAAGAGGGTATCGCCTTTGAGAGGAAACTCAATGCTGATGGTACATATGGGAAGCCTGAGCAGTACCCCAAAACTACATGGGTTGCTGCAAAGGGACCTCCAGTTGATCCATCTAACTTACCTGGATTTGCATGTGAATCTCCTCATTCTGATGATGAGTCATTTGACTCCAACTATAAGCTATTCAAAAATCAGAATGGTGAAGTATTTACTAGATATGTTGGCACTAACTGTAGGAACGGCTCCCCTATGAAGAAAATATGGGTTCCTAAAAGATGCCTTGAAAATCTTCAGGTGAATGTCATCATGACGCCACCTGTGAAGAATAGGAACCCCAGATCAAATTCTTCATACGGACCAAACTCCTCACATGGATCAAATTCCTCAACAGGATCAATCGTGCTAACCCGTCTGTTTTGCAGGGAAGATCTAAGGATTATGGATATGTGCATTATTCTTCAAATCATTATGTCCATAAGTCCTCAAAGAATTTCTCGTCATACTCTTATGCTTACTCTAACCCCTCTTATGTGAAACGAAATGGACTGGCCTCTATGCCATCCTTCTCGTATGGAGCTCGCAGAATGATGAACTCTTTGCCACCTCTTCAGATGTGGGTGGTGAAGAAAAAGAACTAATCTCTTCTGCAGTGTCAGGTCTCTAGACGCACGTAATCGTCTGAAGAATTTGCTGGAGACCTGAGCATGCCTGATAGGACGCAGGCTAACCATGAAGAAATGAACTTTCATTTCTCACATCCTCATATTGCTTTATTAGTTCTTTTACTTGATGAAATTGATCTGATGAATTGATGTCATATGCTTCACTGATGAAGTATATGAGTTTGTAAGCTGCACTAATTCATCTGCAGCATGATCAACCCAAAGCCACTGAGTGGGTCCTCGATAGTGGATGTACAAACCACATGACTGGTGACAAGAATCTATTGATGGATGCTCCATTATCTCCGTCGCATCTGAAACATATCATTTTTGCTGAAAAAGGCAAAAGTTAGGTATTGGGTCTAGGTAAGGTTGCGATTACAAAGGATCGACACATGGACAAAGCCATGCTTGTTGAGTCCTCAGGATACAACCTTATGTCTGTCTCAATGCTTTGTGATCTTGATATGGTTGTTGTCTTTGGCAAGTACCGTTGTGTTGTGGTTATGGAAGCTGACAATTCCAAAGTCTTCGAAGGCTTTAGGGGAGGAGACCTGTATATTGTTGATTTCTCTACAGGACCACAATCAGCCGTGTGCTTACTTGCAAAAGCTTCAGAAGGCTGGCTCTGGCATCGATGACTTGGTCATGTAGGCATGAGGAATTTGCACATGCTTGCAAAGAAGAAGCATGTCATTAGCATCGAGAATGTCAAATTCCTCAAGGATCACCTATGCGGAGCCTATGAAGCTGGGAAGATGACGAAGGCCAAGCATCCAGCAAAGACTACCATGACCACCACTCGCCCATTTGAATTGCTTCACATGGATCTCTTTGGTCCTAATCATTATTCTGCTATTTGAAATGAAGCATCTCAATATGGCTTTGTTATTGTTGATGATTATTCTCGCTATACATGGGTACACCTTGTTACTTACAAACATGAAGTGCAGGAAGTCTTCAAATGATTTTCCTCGAGGGCTTCAACCAACTTTGGTGTGAAGATCAAGCACATCAGAAGTGACAATGGCACTGCGTTCAAGAATTCTTGTCTCGATGACTATCTTGATGAACTTGGTATTACTCATGAGTTATCTGCTCCCTACACTCCTCAGCAGAATGGCGTCGTGGAGTGCAAGAACAGGACTCTTGCTGAGATGGCTCGCACTATGCTTGATGAATACAAAATGCCTCGTCATTTCTGGACTGAGGCAATTGATACTGCGTGCCAGATCATCAATAGAGTATATCTTCACAAATTCTTCAAAAAGATTGCCTATGAACTCCTCACTGATAAGAAACCCAATGTAAGTTATTTCAAAGTCTTCAGTGCTAAATGTTGGATTAGAGATCCTCATCACAACTCAAAATTTGCACCGAAAGCACATGAAGGTTTTATGCTTGGTTACGGAAAGGACTCGCACACCTACAGAGTCTTCAACAACATTCTTCACAAAGTTGTTGAAACTGTAGATGTGCGGTTCGATGAAACTAATGGCTCGCAAAGAGAGCACCTACCTACTATGATAGATGAACCAGCACCTGAGGAAAATATCAAGTTCAAGGCTATTGAGGATGTCATTCCTACTGAAGAATCTGCTGAAGAATTCATTCCAGAACATGAAGAACGTCGAGCTAATGCACCTGAAGAAAATGTTGAAGAACATGGTGCTAAAGAAAACACTGATCAAACTCTTCAACGACAACCAGCTCATCCTTGCATTGCAAAAGAAGTGCAAGTTGAAAAGATCATCAATGACATCAAAGCGCCAAGTCCTCTCACACGCTCAAAAGCTGCACATTTGTCTAACTTTTGTGGGCAGTATGCTTTTGTCTCTATTACAGAGCCCACTAAGGTAGATGAAGCATTTCTGGAGCCTGAGTGGATTCAGGCCATGCAAGAAGAATTACATTAGTTCGAGCTCAACAATGTCTGGGAACTAGTCAAATGTCCAGATCCTCGCAAGCACAGTATCATCAGCACAAAGTGGATCTACCGCAACAAGCAAGATGAAAATGGCCTTGTGGTGAGGAATAAGGCACGACTTATAGCTCAAGGCTACACACAGGTTGAAGGAATTGATTTCGATGAAACTTTTGCACCTGTTGCTAGACTTGAGGCTATTCGCATATTACTTGCTTATGCTAACCATCATGATATCACTTTATATCAAATGGATGTGAAAAGTGCATTCCTCAATGGTAAGCTTGAGGAAGAAGTATATGTTGCTCAACCCCCAGGTTTTGAAGATCCAAAGAAACCTGACAAAGTCTTCAGACTCAACAAGGCCCTCTATGGCCTCAAGCAGGCCCCACGGGCTTGGTATGATACCTTGAAGGAACTCCTCATGAAGAAAGGCTTCAAACCCGGTTCACTCGACCCTACTCTTTTCACTAAATCTTATGATGGTGAATTGTTTGTGTGCCAAATATATGTTGATGATATTATCTTTGGCTGTACTGACCAACGTTATAGTGATGAATTTGCCTATATGATGAGTGAAGAATATCAAATGTCTAGGATGGGAGAGTTGAAATTCTTCTTAGGTCTTCAAATTCGTGAACAACGCAATGGCATATTCATATCTCAGGAGAAATACCTCAAGGATGTACTGAGGAAATTCGGCATGCAGGATTGCAAAGGCGTCAAAATTCCTATGCCCACAAATGGCCATCTGTGCACTGATGAAAATGGTATTGACTTCGATCATAAGGTATACCGCTCCATGATAGGTTCTTTATTGTACTTATGTGCATCTAGGCCAGATATAATGCTTAGTGTTTGCATGTGTGCCCGATTTCAAGCTACACCGAAGGAATCACACCATAAGGCTGTGAAGCATATTCTTCGATATCTAGCTCACACACCAACACTTGGATTATGGTAACCCAAGGGCTCGGTTTTTGATCTTGTTGGATATTCTGACTCTGAATATGCTGGTGATCATGTGGATCGCAAGTCAACATCTGGTACATGTCATTTCCTTAGACGATCTTTGGTCTGTTGGTCCTCGAAGAAATAGAAGTGCATATCACTATCTACTGCTGAAGCTGAGTACATTGCCGCTGGTTCTTGTTGTGCTCAATTGCTATGGATGAAGCAAACTCTCAATGACTACGACGTCAACATGAAGACTGTGCCTCTTCTCTGTGACAATGAGAGTGCCATCAAGATTGCTCACAACCCAGTTCAGCACTCGAAGACAAAACACATTCAGATTCGTCATCATTTTCTTCGTGATCATGTGTTGAAGGGCGACATTTCTATTGAGCATGTGAAGACTGAAGAACAACTAGCCGATATCTTCAGAAAGCCCTTGGATGAGAAGAGATTTAGCAAGTTGCGGTGTGAGCTAAATATCCTAGAATCTTCGAATGTTCTTTGAAAAGGACACTCATCCTAACACTTATGCAAAATTGATGACTTAGATGTGCAACACATGAAGAAACGTTTTTCTTCAATCAATGAAGAATGACACTCTTAGTGTGAAGAAATTAATGAAGAATTTGATTCTCAGAACCCTACGATAATTGTACGCGGTGTCTGAAATCATCATCCTTATACGGTGTGTCACGACACCATCAAAAGTTGAAATTCCTCAAATTATTCATATTCTTCAACTTTGCATAGTCTTCCTTGGTCCCGTCGTTTTTCTTCATTGGCTATATATATATATATATATATATATATGAGTATATATATATATATATGAGTTTATGTCCTCTACAGCATTCGCTTATTGCTATTTCTTCAAGTTGGTTTTCTGTTAAGTGAATGTGATCAGACCCTTCCCCTCTATGCTATACTCAACCCAATCTGTTCAAAAATTCTTCATGTGCGTTCTATTTGAAACTCGTTCAAAATCTTCACTGTGTCCTTGTCAGCTGAAGAAATTGCGAACGGAACTTTAAAACCAATCTTATCTAAATTTTCGGCTTTGCCGCTCAAAGCGTTCCGCATCCCACGATACACTTATCCACTCACCCATGATCTAACACGATCTCCACCTCTCACTACGCGGGTGACACCTGTCATGCGAATGAGAAGGGTCAGGGGCACGTTCATCCAATTTCTTCGGGCGAGCAGTTTTTCACCGTGGCTATAAATACCCCTCCTTCCCTTCCTCACTTCTTTTACTCCGCTCGACCTCTCTCTCCAGCTCGAGCTTCTCAAACCCTAGCGCCGCTGCTACTTCATCGCCGCCGGTGAGGAAGAGCTTCACAGCCTCGACCTCGTCGCCGACGTACTCGCGCCGACCGCGGACATCTTCACTCTACCGCCACCGTAGCAGTATTCCTTCGCCAAGTTAGGGCATGGAAGATCTGCACAGACGAACTTCACATCTCCTCACTCCAGTTCGTTGTGTTCTTCATCCAGGGTAATTAAAAGTTACTTTTACTGCCCTCGTTGATTCGGATGATTATCTACAAAATCTTCAAAAATGTTTTTCTTCATATCTTCACACACTGAACACCTCACAAGTCATCTGTTCTTGATTCATTTCTCTAAGCATCATTTTTCTTCAAGATTCCTCAATTGTGTGGATCCTCGATCTATACAACTCTAGAACCTAAGACAAAGAACGCTTAGTGAAAATCTTCAACACTCATCTGGTCAAATTCCTCAAACTTGTTCTTTTTGAAAAACCTTCTGAGAATGCATATGACCTCTCCAAATTCCTCGCAACTATACTCTGTTCACAGGTACACATGTCAGCTGCTGAATCACTAGGTTCTCATCAACTTAACTCATTTGCAGCATTCCTCGAAGAAAAGTTGCATACTTCTTCAGAGAATTCGATTGTTCAAATTCCTCAACTGAAGAAAATGGCTGATGGTAAAAGGCCTCAGAAGGGAGGAAAGAGGCCTGAGGTAAATACATCGTTTGAAATCCCTGATGACATATATGCTGGGTACTGCACACCTATTGAGGAAACCAAGAATGAGCGCAAAGTGCGCATACAGAGGATAGAGAGGAGATGGGCAAGAGAATGGAGGGAGTACAGATATGTCACTCCTAAGTACATGAAGAAGTTCGCACTCAATCCTCCATGCCCACGAGCTCTATTGGCACCTGGCCAAATAGCAGATCCCACCAGCCTCAAGCGCGGTGAGGACTATCCTGATGAATGGGCCAAGCTCCAAACCAAGTTGGCTAAGCAAGCCAGAGAAGCAGTGAGGAAATTCAATGAAGACTCTGCCGCTGCTGCTGCCTCTGCTGAGGCCTCTGCTGTCAAGCCAAAGAAGGCTATGTCTAAGAAGACTGCACGCATGCCAAGTACCTCAGCAATGCCCTCAAGGCCAGAATCATCAAAGCCCTCACGGCCAATTCCTCATGCTGCTCCTGTTCCTCCAAACTCCTCAGCTCCTCCGCCAAAGCCTTCAGCTGTTCCGACCAAATCCTCAGCAACTGTGCATCTCGCCTCATTCCAAAGGACTGCCGGCATCTCCATTGCCTCAGGTGTCTCAGCTAGTTCCTCAGCCGCACCAAGTTCCTTTGCTAGCCCCTCACTGCTGAAGACAAAGGCCACTGCTGGACGAGGACCTCGCCCAGGTCCTCAAAAGAAGCAAGTCGCTTTCCAAGTGTCGTCTGATGAAGACGAAGTGATGATGATGAACTTGCAGAAACCATCAGAGACAGGCAAGTCAGGGACGCTAGAGCCAAAGGATCAGAAGTGCCACTGATTTTGGATCCCAAGCTGATACTCAACTACATTGATGATTGGCACAAGGACCCCAACACTCCCTTGCCTGACTTCAAGCTAACTCCTGGCCAGAGTCACATGCTGACCCACTTCATTCAAGAAGAAAAGTGGAAATTTGAGAAGGCCAGGCAGATCAAGAAAGTGCAGTACAAGAAAGAGCGCTATCTAAAGAAAAATGTTGTCTCTATGACAACTGAAGAACTTGTCAGTATTCAGACTGAGATTAAGAAACTCAGTGATAACTTTGACGCATATCGCTCTGATTGGCTTGGAGCCAAGGTTCATTTTGTGAAACTTGCAAAAAACTTCACTTCCAATGTTGCAGCCCCAACGCAACAGGAAATTCCTTAGGCTGCAACATCTGCTTAGCCTATTGTAGAAAATGCCAGCACCGCTGATGATAATCAGGCTGCTGAAGATAGTGTGAGTTCCAGGGCTGATGACTGCATTCCAGCCGCTGAAGAAATTGCCAGGGCACCCACTAGTGGTGTGCCTAAAGAAACTGAAGAACTCAGGGCAACTGCATCAGTTGTGCCTGAAGAAAATCAACCAGATTCCTCAGCTGCTCCTGCACCAACTTCAACTCCAATCCTTCCATCTGCATCAGATGTGACGAAGACCAAGGCTGCAGAGCGTGCTGCAGTGAAGAAAAGGAAAGCATCAGCTACTTCAGATTCTTCAGCTCCGAAGAAAATGAAGCCTATGACAAGTTCGTTTGCAAATCCGATTGATGCTGTTCCTATCTCAACCAGGCCATCAAAGGACCTTGTTCCTTTTGATGAAGAATATGTGATCCCCAGCGGATCTGATGAAGAAACTCCTTCTTCTGCTTTGTCTGAACCGTTGGATGAAGAAATTGAAGTGGATGCGATCCCTTCAACACCTATCATCTCCTCGCCTATGCCTCAGTTCACAGCTGAAGAGGCTGGCATTGAAGAAATGGAAGATGAAGATGTGGACATTGGCTGCTCCACACCCGTAATCAGTGATGAATTCTGGGGAAGTCAACATCCAAACTCTCCAATGTTCACCCCTCTACAGCAAATTCCTCAGTCCCCCACACAAACTGTTCACATGGGCTCTGAAGAAACTCATCCCACTGCATCTGTCCATGAGGAAATTCCAGCCACTAGCGCTG
This sequence comes from Triticum monococcum, assembly GCA_034509565.1. NCBI lineage: Eukaryota > Viridiplantae > Streptophyta > Magnoliopsida > Poales > Poaceae > Triticum > Triticum monococcum. The sequence goes on from CM067843.1 coordinate 639,069,566, forward strand.
AAGAAACTACTGCTGCTGAACAACCAATGACGCAGACTGCCACTAAGGAGGAACCAGAAATTCCTCAGCCTGAAGAACCTGCGATTCAGATTCCTGAGGTCGTGATGCAACTCACTGACACTCCTCTATCGAAGCCAAAGGATCCATTCTCATGCAAGCAAAAGTTCAAGGCTGATGATTTCTTCGGCGAGCACGTATTCTTCGAAGATTACAACCCATATGACTCTGCTCGCACTAGGAAGAGGCGTTTCTGGACTGCTAGTCAAGCAAATTTCTATTCCTCTGTGCTGTTCAACAAGGAGAAAATCTTCTACCATGAGCATATTCCTCACGTGGATATGGAATCTCTGCCGTGCTTCGCACTAGTCCTTAGTGTTCTTCATGACGCTGGACTGCTCAACTTTTGCTCTGACATCTGTGATTGGAATGAAGAACTGATTCTTCAATTCTATGCAACGCTGCACATCACCGGAGATGCTGAAGATGTGAATTCATGGGTGCTGGACTGGATGTCTGAAAACACTCACTACACTGCACCAGCCTCTGAATTGCTTCGTGCTCTACCACTCAGTCCTCCCCTTGAAGAAGCTCGCTGCATCAACATGATTATCTTTAGGGGCGTTAGTCCTCATTTTCGATCCTTTTGGTCATTCGATGACAAAGGGGGAGAAATATGAGTTAGTCTTCAAGCGGGTCTACTATATGGGCGTTTTTTATTTGCTAAGTTACAACTCTCGTTCTTCTGAAACTTTATTGGATCGAGTTGTAATCTTAAGCCCGATGGTGCTCTGATACTTTTGATGCACTATGCTCTGATACTTTTCATGCACTATTCTGCATGCTTATTCCTCGTTAATATTATTGCACGCATGCTGAATTTCATCAGGCACCATATTTCATCATGCATTTCAAATTCTTCATATTATATGTTAAATGCGTGCATGAATTACAAGATATAGGGGGAGATCTCCATGATTCAACTCTTCAAGTGTGCATTGCTTCAAATTCCTCACTATGCACATCTTCAAGGGGAGTTCTTCTATATCTTGTAATCAAATTCCTCAATATCAGTAGTTACACTTCATTTGTTTATCCCCGTTGAAAACTTAACCTATATTGTCATGAATCACCAAAAAGGGGGAGATTGTAAGTGCATCTAGTGCCCCTTAGTGATTTTGGTGTATTGAAGACTTATAGGTTAAGGGACTAATGCATTTGTGAGTGTACACAAGTCTATAAGTCTATGAGGAGTTTGATATTTACAGGAAAAGTCAACCCCTAAAAATGAATATCTTCGACTAAAGATTTTGGTATTTCTGAAGACTTTGAAAGTGAAGAAATTGGTGTGTCCGTGAAGACTTGATATTCATGCAAGGAATATGAAGCTTGAAGATTTTTGTTTTCATAGTTTTGTTTCTCTAGACTTGATATTCATGCGAGGAATATGAAGCTTGAAGACTTTCGTTTTCGTAGTTTTGTTTCTCTCTTTCTTGAGTCATAGGAAACACTGTACTGTTAAAGGGGGTCGAGGAAATACTAAGGAAAAATTTCCATGTGATGCTCAACTCAAAATCCTACACCTACCAATCCCTTCGAGTGAAGCCATTGGAAATCTCACACAGTCCAGTCATATTCTTCAGTGACAGAGACGAAGTTCTTCTGGTCACTGAGGAATTTGTCCTGACTGAGGAGTTAGGAATTCGCCAGTGCGGATTGCCTACACAGTGAGGAACATGATAGCCCTGAGGATTTTGCTACTCAAAATTCCGACCGTTGCTATGCTATGCGCCAGCTGTCCCAAAATATCTATCCACCTAACGGTCATATCATTGAAGGGCATTTATGTCTTATCATGTCGGGCTGCTCCCTAGGCTATAAATAGCCGCCCCCTACAACCACTAGCTGGTTGGCTGCTCCGAGAGAAACTGACACTTGTCATTTGAGAGCAACCCATCCTCTAAGGACTTTGAGAGAAAATCATCAAGTGAGGAAAAACCAAAAACCCAAAACCCAAACACCTACAAACCCCCCAAGTGATTGAGCATCACTAAAGAGATTGATCCTGAGTGGATCCGACGCTTGTTACCTTTGAAGACTGTGGTTCTTCTAGACGGTTAGGTGTCATGGTCTAGAGCATCCAAGAGGAATTGTGGATCGCCGAGTGACCAAGTTTGTGAAGGTTTGGAAGTCTCCTGAAGACTTACCACGAGTGATTGGACGAGGTCTGTGTGACCTTAGTTCAAGGATAATACGGTGAGGACTGGGTGTCCTGAGCTGCGTGTTCAGGACTGGGTGTCCGGGACTGTGTGTCCTCGAGTTTGAATACTCAGCCGCTCCAACCAGACGTACAACTGAGACAACAGTTGGAACTGGTCTACCAAATCATTGTCTTCACCAAGCTTACTGGTTCTATTTCCTCAACTCTTTCATTTCCTCATAACTGTGTTGTGTGTTTGTTCATATCTGTGTTTGAAGACTTTGACTGAAGACTTTCTCAATTTCCTCAGTTTAATTTCTTTAGTCTGTTTGTCTTCATCATGTGTTATCCTGTGATTACACTTCCTGTACTCTGTGCCTGTCTTCATTTCATTATGATGACTATGCTTGTATTCTGTTATGTTCACTTTTGAGTACTTATTCCGCTGCTAGTAGTTCTTCGCTATGGAATTTCCTCACTGGCAAATTCCTCAGTGAAGAATTTCATAAAAATCGCCTATTCACCCCCCCTCTAGTCGATATAACGCTCTTTCATCCTCGATAACATAGGAGCCTTCCCATTTTGAGAGGAGTTTTCCTGCAAAGAATCTGAAACGAGAGTTGTACAAATGAACTTATTCTCTGACTTTAAACTCACGCTTTTGGATTCTTTTGTCATGCCATCTTTTAACTTTTTCTTTGAATAATTTTGCATTTTCATAAGCTTGGGTTCTCCATTCATCTAATGAGCTAATATCAAATAACCTCTTTTCACCAGCAAGTTTGAAATCTTAATTGAGTTCTTTGATGGCCCAATATGCTTTATGTTCAAACTCAAGAGGCAAATGACAAGCTTTTCCATAAACCATTTTATAAGGAGACATACCCATAGGATTTTTATATGCTATTCTATAAGCCCAAAGTGCATCATCTAATTACTTAGACCAATTCTTCCTGGACCTATTGACAGTATTTTGCAAAATTAATTTTATTTCTCTATTGGTAAGTTCAACTTGACCACTAGACCGATGATGATAAGGTGATGCAATTCTATGGTTAACATCATACTTGGCAAGCATTTTACGGAAAGCACCATGAATAAAGTGTGAACCACCATCAGTCATTAAATATCTAGGGACTCCAAACCTTGGGAAAATAACTTCCTTAAGCATTTTAATAGAGGTTTTGTGATCAACACTACTGGTTGGATAGCTTCTAACCATTTAGTAACATAATCAACAACAACCAAAATATGTGTATACCCATTAGAGGAAGGAAAAGGTCCCATGTAATCAAATCCCCAAACATCAAATGGTTCAACAGGAAGTGAATAGTTCATTGGCATTTCTTGACGCTTACCGATATTACAAATTCTTTGACATTCATCACAAGATAAGACAAACTTACGGGCATCCTTGAAGAGAGTAGGCCAATAAAATCCAGATTGCAATACCTTGTGAGCAGTTCTATCTCCAGCATGATACCCTCCATAAGCTTCGGAGTGACATTTCCGTAGGATTTGTCCATGTTCATGCTCAGATACACAACATCTAATAATACCATCTACTCCTTCTTTATAAAGACGTGGGTCATCCCAAAAGTAATGCCGTAAAGCATAGAATGTTTTTTTTCTTTTGTTGGTATGTAAAGCTAGGTGGTAAATATTTAGCAACAATGTAATTAGCATAGTCAGCATACCAAGGAGTACTATGAGCAACATTTATTGCAGCTAACTGCTCATTAGGAAATCTATCATCAATAGGTAGTGGGTCATCGGGCACATTTTCAAGCCTAGATAAATTATCAGCTACGGGGTTCTCAGCTCCTTTTCTATCAATGATATGTAAATCAGATTCTTGTAACAAGAGAACCCATTGAATAAGTCTAGGTTTAGCATCTTTCTTTTCCATAAGATATTTGATAGCAGCATGGTCCGTGTGAACAATTACTTTGGAATCAACAATATAAGGTCTAAATTTATCACAAGCAAACACCAATGCTAAGAATTCTTTTTAGTAGTAGCATAGTTTCGTTGAGCACTGTCTAGAGTTTTACTAGCATAATGAATAGCATTCAGTTTCTTATCAACTCTTTGTCCTACAACGGCACCAACATCATAATCACTAGCATGACACATAATTTCAAAAGGCAAGTTCCAATCAGGTGGTTGAACAATAGGTACAGAAATTAAGGCTTTCTTGGGTGTTTCAAAGGCTTCTAAACAATCATCATCAAAAACAAAAGGAATATCCTTTTGCAAAAGATTCATAAGAGGCCTAGAAATTTTAGAAAAGTCCTTGATAAATCTCCTATAGAAACCAGTATGACCTAAGAAACTATGAATACCTTTTATATCTTTAGGGCATGGCATTTTCTCAATTGCATCAACCTTAGCTTTGTCCACTTCAATACCTCTTTCAGAAATTTTATGACCCAAGACAATGCCTTCATTAACCATAAAGTGGCACTTCTCCCAATTCAAGACAAGATTTGTTTGTTCACATCTCTGCAAAACTTGATCAAGATTGCTTAAAAAATCATCAAAAGACTTCCCATAAACAAAGAAGTTATCCATGAAAACCTCAACAGTCTTTTCACAAAAGTCGGAGAATATACCAGTCATACATCTTTGAAAGGTAGCAGGTGCATTACATAAACCGAAAGGCATACGTCTATAAGCATAGGTTCCAAAGGGACAAGTAATTGTGGTCTTTTTCTTGATCAGGTTGAGAAACAGGTATTTGTGAAAAACCATAATATCCATCAAGGAAGCAAAAATGTGTGTGCTTAGATAATATTTCAAGCATTTGATCAATAAAAGGTAGAGGGTAATGATCTTTTCTAGTTGCTTTGTTTAATTTCCTAAAATCAATTACCATTCTATAGCTTGTAACAATTCTTTGTGGAATAAGTTCATTCTTATCATTAGGAACAATAGTTATACCTCCTTTCTTAGGGACACAATGAACATGACTTACCCATCTACTATCAGCTATAGGATAGATTATACCCGCTTCCAGAAGTTTTAAGATTTCTGTTCTTACCACTTCCTTCAATTTTGGATTTAATCGACGTTGGTGATCAACAATGGGTTTAGCATCAGGTTCCATATTAATATTGTGCTGACATAGAGTGGGACTAATGCCCTTTAAATCATCAAGAGTATATCCAATAGTAGCTCGGTGCTTCCTTAGAACTTTCAGTAATCTTTCTTCTTCACGTTCTGAAAGGTTATCACTAATAATAACAGGGTATATCTTCTTTTCATCAAGATAAGCATATTTCAAAGTATTTGGCCATTGTTTTAATTCAAACACATAATCACCTTTAGGTGGAGGAGGACCTCCTAGAGTTTCAATAGGCAAGTTGTGTTTAAGCAGAGGACGTTGTTCAAAGAAAATCTTATCTATTTCATTTCTTTCATGCATATGTAAATCATTTTCATGGTCTAGCAAATATTGTTCTAAAGGATCAGTAGGTGGTACAACAATAGAAGCAAGACCAATTATTCCATCCTCGCTACACAATTCTTTTTCATGAAGCTTTCTACTAAACTTGGAAAAATTAAACTTATGAGATTCATCACCAAAACTAACACCGACAGTTTGTTTCTCACAGTCTATTCTAGCATTAACGGTGTTCAAGAAAGGTCTACCAAAGATTATGGGACAAAATTCATCTTGTGGGGAACCAAGAACAAGAAAATCAGCATGGTATTTTATTTTCCCACACAAGACTTCAACATCTCTAACAATCCCAATTGGTAATATAGTGTCTCTATTAGCTAGTTTAATAGTAACATCTATGTCTTCTATCTCTGCGGGTGCTATGTCATCTATAATTTCTTGATATAAGGTACAAAGAATAGCACTCACACTAGCACCTATGTCACATAAACCATGATAACAATGATATCCTATTTTAACAGAGACAATGGGCATGCCGACAACAGGTCTATGTTTAAACCTTTTTATTAGGTTTGGCAATTCTAGCAGCTTCTTCACAGAAGTAAATAACATGCCCGTCTACATTTTCTTCCAAGAGATCTTTAACCATATAAATACTAGGTTCCACTTTAATTTGTTCATCAGGTTTAGGTGTTCTAATGTAATTCTTGTTAACCACAGTTGAAACTTTAGCATGTGCCTTTATCCTAACAGGGAAAGGTGGTTTCTCAATATAAGCAGAAGGAATAACTGGATCAACATTGTAAAGTATAGTTTCTTCTTTAACTGGTACCGCTTCTTTGATTTCTTCTTTAATAGGTGGGTGATATTTAAACCATTTCTCTTTAGGGAGATCAACATGAGTAGCAAATGATTCACAGAAGGAAGCTACTATCTCATAGTCAAATCCATATTTAGTGCTAAACTTTTGAAAAGCATCGGTATTCATAAAAGATTTAACACGATCATACTTAAGTTTAATAACTGACTCTTTACCTTCATCAAGTTCCCAATCTTCAGAGTTGCATTTAATTCTTTCCAAAAGATCCCACCAGAATTCAATAGTCTTGTTCATAAAAGAACCAGCACAAGAAGTATCGAGCATGGTTTGATCATTACGAGAAAGCCAAGCATAAAAGTTCTGGATAATAATTTCTCTTGAGTGCTCATGATTGGGCATGAATATAACATTGACTTAAGCCTCCCCCATGCTAAAGTGATACTTTCTCCTTCACGAGGCCAAAAATTATATATATAATTCCGATCACGATGAACTAAATGCATAGGATAAATTTTTTGGTGGAACTCCAATTTCAAACGATTCCAGTTCCAAGATCCAATATCATCGCATAGCTGATACCATGCCAATGCTTTTCCCTTCGAAGGTAAAGGGAAAACCTTTTTCATAACTTCATCCCCGGCTAAACCTGCAAGCTTCAACAATCCACAAATTTGTTCTACATATATCAAGTGCATATCAGGATGTTCGGTTCCATCTTCTACATAAGGATTAGCTAGCAGTTGTTCTATCATGCCTGAAGGAATTTCATATTCAATATTTTCAGTAGGTGCAGTAGGTTGAGTGGTAGCTAATTGTGGCTCTGGTCGAGGTGAAGATACCCCGAACAAACCCCTCAAAGGATTGTTTTCCATAGTAACAAGTGACAATAAATTTCAGCACACTATATAAATGTTTCCTTACCAAAGGCGCTTCACTCCCCGGCAACGGCGCCAGAAAATAGCCTTGATGACCCACAAGTATAGGGGATCAATTATAGCTCTTTTCGATAAGTAAGAGTGTGGAACCCAGCGAGGAGAAGAAGGAAATGACAAGTGGTTTTCAGCAAGGTAATGTCTGCAAGTGCTGAACTTGTAATTAGCAGAGTAGTTTGATAGCAAGATAATTTGTAACGAGCAAGTAACGATAGTAGCAATAAAAGTGCAGCAAGGTATCCCAATCCTTTTGAGGCAAAGCACATGCCAAAACGTTCTCTTATGATAAGCAAAGCGTTCTTGAGGATACATGGGATTTTCATCTAGTCACTTTTCACCATGTTGGTTTGATTCGTGTTCGGTACTTTGGTAATTTGATATGTGGGTGGACCGGTGCTTAGGTGCTGTTCTTACTTGAACAAGCCTCCTACTTATGATTAACCCTCCCACAAGCATCCGCAACTATGAGAAAAGTATTAAGAATAAATTCTAACCATAGCATTAAACGTTTGGATCCAATCGGTTCATTACGGAATAGCGCATAAACTGGGGTTTAAGCTTCTCTCACTCTCGCAACCCATCATCTAATTGCTACTCCATAATGCATTCCCTTAGGACCAAATATGGTTAAGTGTCGTGTAGTCGACGTTCACATGACACCACTAAGGGAATCACAATATACATACTATCAAAATATCAAACACATATCAAGTTCACATGATTACTTGCAACATGATTTCTCTCGTGTCCTCAAGAACAAAAGTAACTACTCACAAATGATAATCATGATCAAGATCAGAGGAGTATTAAATAGCATATTGGATCTGAACATGTAATATTCCACCAAATAAACCATATAGTAATCAACTACAAGATGTAATCAACACTACTAGTCACCCACGAGCACCAATCTATAGTTCCGGTAACAAGATTGAACACAAGAGATGAGATGGTGCTGTTGAAGATGTTGATGGAGATTGCCCTCCCGAAGATGGGAGAGTTGTTGTTGGTGATGATGATGATGATGATGATGATGATGATTTCCCCCTCCGGGAGGGAAGTTCCCCTGGGGGAATCGCTTCACCGGAGGGCAAAGGTCCTCCTGCCCAAGTTCCGCCTTGAGACGGCGGCGCTCCGTCCCAGAAGTCCTCCTCATATTTTTGTCTAGGTCACAATGACCTATATACCATAAGATGGGCACCGGAGGTGGGCCTGGGTGAGCACAACGCACCAGGGCGCGCCTGGGCTCCTTGGAGCGCCCAGGTGGGTTGTGCCACCTGGTGGGCCCCCTCTGGTAGTTATTTGCTCCAATATTCATCATATATTTGATAAAAAAATCTCCATGAAGTTTTAGCTTGTTTGGAGTTGTGCAGAATAGGTGGCCTGGCGTAGCTTTTCCAGGTCTAGATTTCCAACTGCCGGAATTCTCCCTCTTTGTGTGTACCTTGTAAATTATGAGATAGAAGGCATTAGAATTACTCCAAAAAGCATTATTATGCATAAAACATCATAAATAACAGTAAGGAAACATGATGCAAAATGGACGTATCAGTGTCTCAGCACGATGAACTGTCGCAACGGTGCATACACTACAAAAAAAGACACATCCGTGACATTTTAGGCCAACGAATTTTTTTGCTGTCATACATATGACACTTCTATGACGATAATTGTGAAAAAACCCGGTATCATCATAGATGTGGTGGGCTCCTACTTCTATGACAGAAAATGGGCTTTTTGTCCTGGGCAGGCCGGAGACGCAGCTGCATGACATTCTTTGGGCCGTCCATGACAGAAAAAACCATGGTAGAAGCAAGGGGGAGGAAAATTTCAGGGAGTTCCCGGTTACGGTGGGAAGTTGGGGGCCGAGCGATGCGCATTTCTCTCGTACACGTACGCGCGTGTGTGCGAGGCATTGGCTCTAAATGAACCCGAGCGAGGCATTGGGCTCTAACTGAACCCGAGCGATTGCACTGCAGGCTACGCGTTACTGAACATGAGCGATCGATCGATGGCTGTTAACTGAACCCGATCGAGCGATTCCTTCGCTACTGCTGCTAACTGAAGCCGATCGATGCTGCCTCTGGATGAACAGTGAGCGTTGGGGGGGGGGGATTGGATGAACAGTTCCCGGTGAGGGTGGATGAACAGGACCCCATGGTGTTGCCTCTGGATGAATAGGACCCCGATCGATCGAGGCGGTTGGGGCTGGATGAACAGGACCGCGTGGAGGGCAGGATGAAGAGTAGACGGTGGAGGGCATGATGAACAGTAGCCCGTGGAGGGGTGGTTGAACAGGAGCCCGTGGAGAGGGGTGGTTGAATAGTAGCCGGTGGAGTAGTGCGCGGTAGAGGCTGGATGAACAGGAGCACGTGGATGAACAGGAGCACGTGGATGAACAGTCGTAGGTGGAGGCTGGAGGAGGTCGACGGTGGATGAACAGTAGCTCGTGGAGGCTGGAGGGGGTCGACGGTGGAGATGAACAGTATCTCGTGGAGTCCCGTTTTGCGGTACGCCACACCCCTCCCGATGAACAGGACCCCCGTTTCGACCGTAGTGCTCCAACACAAGTCCGTTTCCTCCGTTTTGCGGTACGCCACACCCCTCCCAATCAACAGGACCCCCGTTTCGACTGTAGGAGGTCCGTTTCCTCCGTTTTGCGGTACGCCAGACCCCTCCCGATGAATAGGATCCCGTTTCGAATGTGGCCGATCGAACACAAGGCCGTTTCCTCCGTTCTGCGGTACGCCAGGCCTCGTTTCCATCGCCTGTTCCATCCAAGCCCTCCCGATGAACATGACGCATATCGTTGCCTCCCCATGAACACGACGACAATGCTGTTTCTCCGTTCCGACCCAGCCATGTACACGAGCCCTGGCCGTACGTATGCGCGAGTAGGCGTTCGAGACCCTGCCCGTATGTACACATACGTGGTCGTATTTTCTTTCTTGCACCCTGGCTGCTATACGTACGTGTACATGCTACGTGCGTGCCTCTACTACGACACGTGCGTGCCTCTACATTGACCAGTATATATGTACGTACACGTTCGCGACCAGAATGACAACGCTACGTACGCTTCGACTAGGTGGGTCCCGACTGTCAGGAACTTCCTTGCATGCGAAGATGTAGCTGGTGGGTCCCAGCAGTCAGGGGGGCGAATTGTTTTGTTTTGTTTTGCCCGGACGCAGTTCCTTGCGTGCGAAGGTGTAGCTGGTGGGTCCCAGCAGTCAGGGGGAAACATTTTTTTTGCAAAATACGGTGGCCCATCCGGTGGGTCCCCGCTGTCAGGTGGAGGAATAATTATTTTGCACGTAATAAGGAGGCACTTCCTTGCTACGGCCGTGGACCCAGCTGTCAGCCTCTCAACGTACAGTCCACGTCCGACGGAAGTCGTTCCTTGACCACGTTGACCATGCCGCGCCGGGAGCACCAGGGCGGTGGACGACGGCGAGGCCTAGGAAGGGCACGATAGGGAGCCGGGGAAGACGCGGCAATGGAAGCCCGCGCGGAGAGGAGTATGAGGGTTCACTGGTTCGGCTGCGGTGTGAGGCTGCCGTCGCCGCAGGGCCTGGCCAGCGGTGGGAATAGTAGGGAGCGGTGAGGCCTCCGCGGCAGCACAGCCGGCCACGGGAGGCAGGAGCATGCGGCACGACCAGCGCTGCTCTGGGCGGCTGGAGCAAGAAGAGCAGAGGTTGAAGAAGCACTACGACCGTTGGATGGATATCGTACGGTCACTCGAGCTAGAATCGTTCATATTGACTAAAGTTGACAAAGGCCCCCATCCCAGTCAACTTAGTAGGCCCACAAGTCAGCCTCCCACCATGGTGGGTCCCAGCTAGCAGGGGGAGTATTCATTTTTTTGTGCGTAATAAGGAGGCACTTCTGATGGGTCCGAGCTGACAGCAGGGGGAACGTTTTTTCGCGAAATACGCTGGCCCGTCTGGTGGGTCCGAGCAGTCAAGGGGGAAACATTTTTTCCACGAAATAAGGTGTCCCATCCGGTGGGTCCCTACTGTAAGGTGGAGGAATAATTATTTTGCGCGTAATAAGGAGGCACTTCCTTACGACCGCCTGGACCCAGCTATCAGCCTCTTCACGTACAGTACTCTTCCGATGGAAGTCGGTTGTTGACCATGTTGACCACGCCGCGCCAAGAGCACCAGGGCGGTGGTCTGGACGACGGCGAGGCCTAGGAACGGGATGACGCGGAGCCGGGGAAGACGCAGCAGTGGAAGCTCGTGTGGAGAGGAGTACGATGGTTCACTGGTTTGGCTGCGGTGTGAGGCTGCCGTCGTCGCAGAATAACAGGGGGTGTGGGTGAGTGGAGGGATGGCCTGGCCAGCGGTGGGAGTAGTATGGGGGCGGTGAGGCCTCCGCGGTAGCACAACCGGCCACGGGAGGCAGGAGCAGGCGGCACGACCGGCGCTGCTTTGGGCGGCTGGACCAAGAAGACCAGAGGTTGAAGAAGCACTACGGCCATTGGATGGACATCGTACGATCACTGAAGCTAGAAACATTTATTATTAACTAAGTTGACAAAGCCCTTGGTACGCTCCAACTTAGTAGGCCCACAGATGAGCCTCCGAAACGGTGCACCCCAGATGTCAGGGGGAGGAATCATTTTTTGGGCGGCCGAAGCTAAGAATATCCGAGATTGAAGAAGAAGCACGACATCCGTTGGATAGACATCCAACGGCCACTGCTGCTAGAACTGTGTGTTGACTATCATAAGTTGGCAAAGCCTTGCATACGCGTCAACTTAATTTTTTTATGGGACGCGTCACTTAGTAGGCCCACAAGTGTGTGGTAGAGAACTTATAGCCCATTTGCGTTTTGTAAGAATGTACAGCCCATTTTGGAATTCTAATGGAATTTACAACAACCCATTTACAGTTTGTTAAAAGTACATCCCATTTTCTAGCTAGGACAATGATTAATAATTTCAACCAACCGTTGAAGATAGAATTCAATAAAATTTCCCACATTTTGATGGGCTCCGAAATATTTTTATCCTGAAATTTCTAGTCAGATTAAATATAAATTTGTATTACGTAAAAATCCAACAAAACATTGCGCGCGCAATAATGAAAATTTAAGATTTTCAAAATCCATAAATAATATTTTATAAACTAATTTCGTGTTTGGTGCATTTTTTTATAGTTACTGCCCAGTTTTTATAATTACATCCCATTTATTATTTTTAAAGCCCATTTTCCTGTTAAGCCTAATGCATCCCTCCTACGAAAGATTTGCAACCCAGCGGGGCGGAGAATAACAAGTTGACCCTGCCTGGGTATTCATCAAAAAGACGTATAACTGGGCTAGCCATTTTCATCTAGCCTGGATATCTGGCCTGGGCTAGACGGGCCACAGCCCGCCCAGTTAATACCCTGCTCTCCTCTGAACAACAACGAAATCATCGCCAAGAAAAACTCTATAGTGCTCACGCCTCAAAAACACAAATACTGCTCGAGCTGCTTGGTCCCAGATGTCGGCCGCACCTTGTGCAATTCTCTCGTTTATATTGACAACATAGGTTGACAATGGTGGGGGACCGTGATGTCACGAAACCAGGAGAAAGCAAAAAAAATATAGTTGTACATAATAAGGGGGCACTTGCGTACGTACGGTTATGGCCCTAGTGGGTCCCTAGTGTCATCCAGTCAAAATAAAGTCATCTCCTGAATCCTCATGTTCGTTGACGATGTTAACAATGCTCGGCGCCACGGCGAGCGCAACAACTCAAAGGACAACGGAGAGGGCCTAGCGGGCCCTACAAATGGTCTGCTACAGCGCCCGCTACTCATTCAGGAAGCCAGGATCATCGGACACCTATGAGCACCTTCGAGAAACTAAGGCGACATGAAATGGTAAGGCCGCGCTTGGGAGCTCTGGTTTATTTCAAACCTATATTAACATACAAGTGTAATCTACTCGTCATCGAAAACAACGCGTAAAATACAGGCGTAGTGAAACCGAGGGCCCGAGGTCTGTAAGTAAAACCGGCGGGTTACACGTGTAATTTGAGAGACCAGTGTATATTTTACGAGCACTGCTATATGGACGACATTACCAGACGATACATGCACGACGTGCGTATCATGGCATCCATGGGCAAGGCTGAAATAGCAGCTAACGACTGGATTAGCAATCGTCCGAGTGTCGTTCAGCGTTTTTATCATGTGTCAAGTACTTCCGATATTTTACTAGTCGAAATCAACCAACCAAGCGCCTTTGCCCGAGACCATCTGCTTTAATTTACAAGCGTTAGTTTTACAAGCGGTTTTGGTTGGAAAATGACGATCCAATCACGGCCTAATATCATGAGTTGGTCGGAAGATCATATGGTTTCACGTCTAACCTACCCGACTTGTCGTATAGGCTATGAATGGAACATCAGATGATGAACTTCTTAAGCACGGAAACAACAGAAGAGGATGATCTTCTTAACAAGCAAATCACTGGCATTAGATCGACATGCAAAACAATACGAAGCATTATTCTCAGGAGGCACGTGAACAGCTCGTGATGCCGCATGCCACAACATTCCAAGCTCAACTTTGCAATCAAAAACAAGGCCTGGCATTACATAGACAATATTCAGAACAAACTCTTAACACAGGAATATCTTAGCAGAGTAACTATTTACTTCTCAACTGAACATAGGAATAGGAAAAAACACTCGACACTGCTCACAGCAAGGGCGCCCCACTCAAAAATATCAAATGCATGTCTTCTGGCTAACATCAATGAGCAAATTTTGACAAGGATTTCCAATTCCAATATATTAAACTAACGTCTTCTTGCTAACATCAATGATTAAACTTTGACAAGCTTTTCCCATTCAAAATATGTAATGCCTATGATCGTGGAGTCCTGTCGTAGCTTTTATACTTGTTTGGGCACTTTTTGCCCAGGGCACTCCACGTATTGTTAAATTGCCAATGGTCTCTACAGACTAGTCATGTCACGGGTGTCTAATAATACTCTGTAAAGCTTCTCGGTCATTCCTTCTGTAATGTAGCGCAAACAGTGACTGCTTCTTTTTGCAAAGTGGAACGACCAACTAGACCCAGTAATGCAGCAGTTTGCCTTACACATTGGCTCCTTTTGTGCAGTTCAACTAAAATCGAAGTCGGAATAAAACCGAGCTTTAATTTTGATATCCCTGTAAGCAACAATAGGTATAAGGGAAACAATTACTAAGAAATAATGGTTGATGACTTGTACTCCCAGAAGAAAAGCATCTACTGATCTACTTTATCTTAATGGGAAACAAAGCAGGAGAGTAGCAATTCTCCATTAGTGTGATTCATTCATATTGACTGAGACATTATCTTAACAATGCCTTGTTTGAACATGTATAAAGAACGACAAAGCTTATAAAGGGGGTGATGCTGAATTTGTTGTAACAAAGCAACAAGCATCATGTCTGGGTTGGTCCCATTTTTGTTCACTTCTTAATGGGAAAAGACAGCAATACAATAGCTTCAATCCATCATTTATTTAAAGCAGTACCAATACAAGTAGCACAGCATCTCAAAACACACTGCACGATCATGTGGATGAAGGTAAGTACCAACCTGTCATGACGCACACAAGATCACGTACAAATCTGCCAACACGAATAGGAAATCCAATCTCGTTTTGTGCAGTTGCACTGAAATCAAGCAAAGTGTTTCGCGTAGCGAAGCAAAATGTCACAATAGCAACAAGTTGAATAGATATCCCTGTATAAATAGAGGCGAAAAAGGAATCAATTACTGGCTAATAAAGGAGGATGAAACATGTGGCCACAAAAATGGTAATCCCGCCAATCCTTAACAAGTGTTGCAGTTTTGAAATAAGATTCAGTAGTTAATTCTGAGAATGGTATCAATTACTGGCTTATAAAGGGGGTGATGCTGAATTTGTTGTAACAAAGCAACAAGCATCATGTCTGGATTGGTCCCATTTTTGTTCACTACTTAATGGGAAAAGACAGCAATACAATAGCTTCAATTCATCATTTATTTAAAACAGTACCAATACAAGTAGCACAACATCTCAAAGCACACTGCACAATCATGTGGATGAAGGCCTGTACTGACCTTTCATGAGACGACCAACATAAAATACGAATCTACCAACACGAATAGGAAATCCAATCAAGTTTTGTGCAGTTGCACTGAAATCAAGCAAAGTTGCTGGTGTGACATTTAAGTTTTCTATAGCAACAAGTTGAATAGATATCCCTATTTTAAGAGGCAAAAATGAAAACAATTACTGGCCAATAAAGGAGGATGAAACATGTGGCCACAAAAAGAAGCATCTACCTTATCTTGATGGAAAACAAAGTATAGGACAGTGGCATTTCTAAAACGGTTGCATTGATTCATATTAATAGAGAAATTCTTTTAAAACAGATCAATAGTTAATTCTGAGATTAACAACAGCAAAATAGCTGCATGGGACATGCCAGCACCATGTGCGTCCACACGTATAAATGGGTGATGCAGAGTATGTAGCCAAGCAGCATATATGCGCTGGTCCCATATTTGTTTTATTTGAACCTTCTTCCTATGTGAGGGCAGCAAATCTAGTCGTGCACAAACTACCCGACCCCCCAGTTTCTTTCCCTTTTCAACAAAGAGATCGGTTCCTTACAGATGTGTGTACTGGGTTACCCCCTTTTTCCCTTTTCGACCTACAAAGCGGCTGGATAGCCAGTCTATACTACTTTCCGCCCCTCCTTTCCTCATTGAACCACGTCCTAGATTCTTGATCCAGCCCACCGCACCCTTCATTCCACTTTGAACCAAGACCTAGATTCGACTACAGATCGAAAAAGATCCACGTGCAGCTAGAGCAACGACAGTTTCAAAGAAGCTTATACCTTAGGGTCGTCGGGATGTGGCAAGGCGTGCGGCGGGAGGCCGAATCTGCCCACACTAAGTATGACATCGAGGAAGAAGGGGTCGGTGGCCCTCCCGCACAGGCCCTGGGTGAAAGAGAACAGCGCAGCAGATAGTGGATTGCCTCCCTCGCCGAAGGCGATAGAGTGAATGCTGCACCTCCTCCCCTTCCCGATGCGACGGGATACAGACGCCTCCTTCACCAGCTGTGAGGGGGGAGAGAGAGACAAGAGGCCAACACAGTCTTGTTTAGATCTGGTGAAGAGAGGGTGAGAGACTGTGAATATAGCAAACCCTAGAAAATGTATCTAGACTCATTTTAGTGCTAGATACCTCCGTATCTAGACAAATCTAAGACAAGTAATTCGGAATGGAGGGAGTAACATATATTTCACTACTAGGAAAAGGGCTAAAGATGAAATTGACACTAATGGCGCACCAGAGAAGTGGTGCGCCACTACTATTTACTAATGGCGCACCACGTGAAGATACGCCATTAGTGTGTAAGACACTAATGGCGCACCAGGCACAAGGTGCGCCACTAGTAACAAAATGTTTTTTTTCATTTTTTCAAACATACTAATGGCGCATCCGGGCAAAGTGCGCCATTAGTAGTTAGAACTACTAATGGCGCACCAACCGTTGAGTGCGCCACTACTGTATTCTTTTTTTCCTTTTTTACAAAACTACTAATGGCGCACCGTGGCACAGTGCGCCATTACTAGTTTGAACTAGTAATGGCGCACTATGCGACGGTGCGCCATTAGTATAAAAATTATTTTTAATACGTTTCTTGCAAAACTACTAATGGCGCATGTATGTGTGGTGCACCCTCCCCCGCTCCACCGCCGCCGACGAGCACCCCCGCACCCGCCTCCGCTCCACCGCCGCCGACGAGCACCCCCCGCACCCTCCCCCGCTCCACCGCCACCGCCGCCGACGAGCACCCCCCGCACCCTCCCCCGCTCCACCGCCGCCGACGAGCACCCCCCGCACCCGCACCCGCTCCACCGCCGCCAACGAGCACCCCCCGCACCCTCCCCCGCTCCACCGCCGCCGACGAGCCACCGCATACATGTTACTACCAAAAGCATATAAAGTTTGTCAAATTTTGAGCTATGGATATTTAGTTATGATTTAAACAAGTTTGAACATATTTAAACACAAATAAATATGAAACAGCATTTTAAATGTTGTTAACATGGCAAAAAAACTGCATATTATTTTTCTACATGAAATTCTGAGCATCTAGCATATGTGACATGTTATATTTGGATGCATGCATAAAAAGATATGTGCAAAGAAAAAATGCATAAAAACAAAAATTAGGGAGCGTGGGAATCGAACCCAGGACCTCCCACTGTGTGTGCTGCGTGCTGACCAGTCGGGCTAGTGTGTGTGTTCTGTTTCGGATACGGTTAGGTGGAATATAACCTGAGTGCTCGAACTGTAATAAAAAATTTGTACTAATGACGCACCTGGGGGTGGTGCGCCATTGTTGTCGTCGTACTTATGGCGCACCAGGGGGAGGTGCGCCATTGCTAACCCTCCTCCCACTCCACCTGTTCCCCTCTGGCCTCTCTCCCTCCCCCACTCGACCTAACCTCGCCGCAGCCGCCCACGCGCCCCCGCCGCCTCCCTCTCCCCTTCACCGCCTCCCCCCGAGCCCCGCCTCCCCCCGAGCGCCGCCTCCCTTGCCTCGGAGCCGCCCCGCCCCGAGTTCCACCAGGAGAGCAGGCCCCACGTCCACCAGGAGAGGAGGCCCGCGACCTCCCCGCCATCTATCCCCGCCTCCCCCAAGCTCGCCGTCTCCGCCCTCTGTCGTCTCCGCTCCGGCCACCACCTCATCGTGGTCAGGTAACCCTCCTCCCTCTGCCTCTCTTCTCCTCTCTTCCTCCTCTCCTCCCTCCCGGCCATGCCCTCTACTTCTCTCATTTGCTAGGTTTAGGTCAAATCCCTCTCGAATTTAGGTCAAATTAGGTTCAAAAAATTGTGGGAGTAGTGCCTAGCAAACATGAATAATTAGTACTCCATGTGCATTGGAGTACTTGGTACCTGCAAGATTTGGGCACACTGAAAAAATGCACTGGACACACTGAAGAAAAATTTTGTGTCCAGTAAGATTAGAGAAAATTTTGTGCTAATGGTGTACTGCTAGAACGCGCAATTTTTGTTAGTTCATTGCCATGTCATGATAGGACATTCAGTTGTTTCTGTTGTTCACAATGCTCTGAATTTGTGTGCCAAAGAGAGTTTTCTCTGAATTTGTTGTTCATAATGCTCTAATGGTTTGTCAGTGAATGGTGGTGCAATGGTGGCCTCTGTTTCAAATATTTCAGCAATTACTTGACCATAAATAAAAAAGAAGATTTGGGGATGGTAACTCCTGTGTGGTTTCTATTAAATTTAAAATAGTGAGGGTGTCATTTTCATCCATTCATCTCTTTCTCTAGCTTGTCTAAAAGTTATGTTTACAATATTGTTGCATTTTCTAGAACAGCCACCACACTATAATATTTCATAAGATGATGATATAGTTAAGAATATTACTTAAGGTATGCTTCTGAATATTGTTGTCCACAATGTCTTCTCGCCAAACGCTTATCCATTTAGGAGCCATGGTCATAAGCAGTCTGCTTGAGGGTGGTCTTCCACAACATATGGAATTTATCCATCTAATGTAGTTAATAGATGTTGTCAAGTGATTGTTTCATGGTTTTGGTTCTGTTTTTAAAAAGGAAAGCCAGTTGTTCAGGCTTCAAGAGAATATTTTCTTAGAATATTACTGCTAAGCCCAAGCTTGTTAATCATGTAACTTGAGAAAATTATTGGAGTAGATCAAATTCAGCCATTATAGTGTTTGATGCCTGCATCAACACTTCTCTGTACTGCATGCAGTTGTTATAGTTGAGGGTCAAAAGTAGAGGTTAGCTTTAACATGATTCGCTAGTGCTTTCATCACTTGTGTGGTGATTGTCTTGGTCCTTTTCATTTTTTTCATGGCATTCTTGAGGTGCTGATGTGTCTGAGGGCATGAACCATGATCAGGTTGAGTTCAGATTTCATTAGATTAGATGGATTATCAGAACTTGACATGGTTTTCCACTTAGCTATCTGACTTGAGAAAAAACATAGCTTTTGTTGTCTCTGAGGCAAAACTTGCTACTCCATATACAACTAATATTACTACTATACAAGATACTACTCCATATACTACTAATACTACTACTGTATTTCATTTCAAAGTTCAAAATGCTGGTACTGAGATTTTCATTTCCAATGAGTGATGTTTTTCCTAGCAGTAGAAAAAACATAGAAACTTCTCTAATGTTATAAAGTTGTTCTTATATGGGTGAAACTTCACTTGTTTTTAGGCTAGTGTAGGGTGTTGCTTATTCTGTATGGGCCAACTATGTCACAAATAAATTGTTCCTTCTTCTGTATTTGACAAGTAATGACTTGCAAAGATGATGATCATCTTGCTAGTTTGCTGGGTTTTGTCCCAGAGAGGCCCTTGAGTTTGCCGGAATGTCGATTAACTTCCGTTCCGGCAAATTCGGGTACTCCATATGTCCTATTTTCAGCAAAGCTCATGCTGAAATTTTCCGTGAATTTTAGCATGACTTTGCTAAAAATAGGACATATGGGGTACTTGCGACTAATGTTGATTATCTTCTGCTCAAAATTTATGCTGCTATAATGTTGTAAGGGTACTAATTGGTCTCTTCCGCTCCTTATCAGAGATGGGGGGAAGTAGCCACCGCCGCTCTGCCTCACCGGAGTACGAGTTGGATGCTTTCGAGTTCTTCACTATCATACTTTCTTCTTCAGTATCAGCCACGAGGCAGGTATATAAAACGAGAGATCTCCCCTTCACCCATCTCATTATGATAACTCTGTTGTTTGCTACATCACTCCTTGTCCCAAATTGCAGAGGCTCCCTGACGCTTTTATGAAGATGCTGGGTGAAGATCCGCCAAATAATGTGAAGCTCCGATAGGCTGGCAGAGGGGTTCGCAGGCTGTGGGACATGGAGTTGGTGATCGAGGAGGGCCACATGTACCTGTGCCGTGGCTGGGAGAAGTTCTACAGTGCCTACGATCTGCGGACCGGGTACTTTCTTCTCTTGAGGCATGATGATGACGCCACAATGCTCGTTGTGAAGGTTTTCAACAAGACTATGTGTCGCATGCGCTACGCTGAAGACGAAGATGCCAGTGCGTTCTGCCTCTTCTTATTCCTCCATATTTGGCTTTGTCTCACATCAATTGTTAACGGTCATTGTTGCATTTGGACAGGCAATGGGAGCAGCAGCAGCGACACTGGCTACAGCCAAACCAGCAGCGATTATGGCTATAGCAAAAGCAACAGCGATTATGGCCTTAGCGAAAGCAGCAGCGATTCTGGCAGCAGCGAAGACAACAAGAAGGATGATCCGGACTGGAGTGGGGGAGAAGAGGAGCAGAGTGGGGATGAGGAGCTGAAGGATGACGATGGGCATCAGGCTGAGGATGACCTAGTGCTGGTGGTGGCTGACCAAGGGCAAGAGATGGTGGTGGCTGACCAGGTGCAAGAGATGGTGGTGGCTGACCATGGGCAAGAGATGGTGGTGGCTGACCATGGGCAAGAGATGGTGGTGGCTGACCATGGGCAAGAGATGGTGGTGGCTGACGGTGGCCTCGCGATGGTAGTGGTGCCTGACAATTACCACGCACCGGTGGTGGCGCCGGCGATCCCACAGCTGGGCGACATGGCCACGCCAATTGTGGTAGAAGACTACATCCCACAGCTACCTCCACTGCCTCCACCGCCTCGCCGCTCTTGGCGCATCAGGCTGAGGAAGGAGAAGGAGAAGAACAATGAGAACTGAACTATGTCAAGTATGTCAGATCTCCAAAATGATATATATATATATATACTTAGTTACCTATTTATCTCTCATATGCTTAGTTTCCTATAGGTTAGCTCCAAAATTACTTATGTTAGCACAAAATGATCAAGTTTACATAATAAGCTTATAGTCTTCTTCTTATTCTTCTTCTTATCCAAAATGACATATGTTAGCTTCATTTTACCTAAGTTGGCTCTAATATGCTAACTTAGAGCTTATATGCTTAGTTTCCTATAGGTTAGCTCCAAAATTACTGATGTTAGCACAAAATGATCAAGTTTACATAATAAGCTTATAGTCTTCTTCTTATTCTTCTTCTTATCCCAAATGACATAGGTTAGCTTCATTTTACCTAAGTTGGCTCTAATATGCTAACTTAGAGCTTATATGCTTAGTTTCCTATAGGTTAGCTCCAAAATTACTTATGTTAGCACAGAATGATCAAGTTTACATAATAAGCTTATAGTCTTCTTCTTATTCTTCTTCTTATCCAAAATGACATAGGTTAGCTTCATTTTACTTAAGTTGGCTCTAATATGCTAACTTAGAGCTTATATGCTTAGTTTCCTATAGGTTAGCTCCAAAATTACTTATGTTAGCACAAAATGATCAAGTTTACATAATAAGCTTATAGTCTTCTTCTTATTCTTCTTATTCTTTTTCTTATTCTTCTTCTAGTCTTCTTCTTCTCTTCTTCTTCTTCTTCTTCTTCTTCTAACTTCTTGTTTATCATTTTGGAGATTTGATTTAATTCACGGAAGCTTGCATGGATGGAGTGCTTCTTTTCCATTTGTGTTTTTATTTTGTATCAATGAGAAAATTTTGTGAATTGATGGATAACGATGTTGAATGAACATTGTGAAACTTTTGTAATATGTAACGATGGAACTATGTGTTGGCTATGTATGTATATATGATGAAACTTGTGTGTTGGATATGATCTGGTGGACGTAGGTAACATCATTACATATGGCCCCTGTATGTAAGCTAAGCAGATCTGTGTTGTATGTTATCTCTAATATTTTTTAACCTGTGAAAATATCAGAAATGAAAAAAAAATCCCTATTATTCATACTAGTGGCGCACCACACAAGACACTAATGGCGCACTGTTATAATCACACTAATGGCGCATCACCCAACAGTGCGCCATTAGTACGCCAAAGCACATGGTTAAATATGGCCCCCTGGGAGGCATACTAATGGCGCATGGTGTTCTATACTAATGGCTCACTGCTCGGTGCGCCATTAGTATACCAGATACTAATGGCGCACCGGTGGTGCGCCATTAGTAAGAAATACTAGTGGCGTGATACTAATGGCGCACCAGCAGTGCGCCATTAGTGGGCAAAACTGGTGCGCCATTACTAGCCCTTTTCCTAGTAGTGTGTAGTGCGGCGAGTGTGTGGAGAGTGCAAACCTTAGCGAACAAGCGTTGAGGCTCCCGCTTATATATATACTACTCTAGTACGGACTGAGCTCCGGTGCCTTCAGTGCACCTGCTTTTGGCTGTATGACAGGTGAGCCAGCCACATTTTGGGCCCACCTATCGTAAAACCCTAGCGAAAATTGCACCAACGTGAAAGATGACTGTGTCTCCAACGCAACCAAGGTGAACTGATGAAGGATATCATCTTTGTGCGTAACAAGCAAAGAGCACTGATGGAAGACAGCTTGTTTTTAGTCAAAAATCGATCAGCTTCACCAGCCGACGCAACCATGAGGCGCAACCATGAGCATCGATAGGTCATCGTGGTGATGCATGATCCATTTGGCATCAAGTTTGGGTGAGGCACCTAAGAAGTTCGACAAATCGTCACTGTGGTCTGTTTCTTCTCAGTAATCAATCTCGGGGAAGGAAGAACCACGTGGCAGAGGACAGCGAGGCGGAACAACAATGGCAATCCAATTTTGTGCAGTTCCACTAAAATTGAGGAAGACATGCCCGGGTATGGAGACACGCATCACTATTTCCAAAAATATAAAAAGGGTTAGCAACGACATCACAATTGCCAATAAGAATTAATGAAAAGTACACCAACAAACAGAAGCATCATAATTATCTTGATGGGAACTAAACAAGGATACCCGAGAAAAAAAAAGCATTTCTTCATTTAACCAGTGATAGTACTACCACCATATGGACAATGACCGCACAACCATCAGGTACTTTTTGTCGAAACAACATGTACCTCCACCGAGGCATAAATCAGGACAACTTTTTGAGTGGCATTTCCTCTATAATAGTACTAGTAGGTGATGTTGGACCAGCCGACAGACCCTAGCTACTATGCATGGGGAGCTGGGGAGTAGTCGCATAGAAGAAAACCCGCACGCAGCGACCTGGGGAGCTGGACCAGTACAAGAAGTTATACCTCAGGTGGGCGAGATGATGTTTAGGCAGGCAGGCAGGATCTGCCCACACGACGGCAGCGAACAAGGGCGCGGAGGATCTTCGTCCGCGCCAGCGCCGACTCCAAGAGGACAGTGCGCATCGGCTTCCTCCGTCGCCGACAGCGACAACGTCAACACTGCACCTCCTCACCTCCCGCAGCGGATGGGATTCGGCCGGATCTATGACCACCGGTGAGGAGAGAGATAGAGTGGACACTGTCATCTTGTTTTGATATGGAGAGGGTGAGAGGGCGAGACGCGAGAAACTCTATCAAACAAGAGGCTATAATGGAGTAAAAAAATCTCTCCATAGCAGTGGTTTTAAATAGAATATGCGCGTTCCCTGAAAAAAGAAACGAAAACTGGCGGACAATTTTTTAAGGGTTTGTCTAGGATACATCTAGATGTGACATAGTTATGTCACACATAAGTTGATGTCCACTCTGTTTGTGGTCTTTTCCTAGTTTTTTTTGTTTCTTGTTGCTACATTATATACTTGTGGGAGCTTAGATGTGATATCCTTAAATAACATCTAGATGTGAATTAGACAAACTAGTTTTCTAACGTACCAAGAAAGAAAACTCGATCAAAAACACGCCCCCGCTTCCAGGTCGCGAGAGTCGTCACGCACACACACATAGACATAGACATGCATATCCGTGTTTACGTAAAATTCCATTTCCATCTCCATATCCAATCATATTTGTCCAACTGGCACATTATTTACGTTGTTAATTATATACGTAGCAATATTAACGTACAACATCTCTTGTTTGCGCACGTCCGGACCGCTGCCACGGCCGGTCCTGACCAACCCGAACCCTCTTCATCACCTGCGCGTGCTTCTCGCCCAAAACGGTCAGAGCCGCATTCATGCCCGGCCAGAGCGGACGCGACCTCTCACTGGCCCCGGCATTGATTGTGGCGCGCCGGCCGAGAGAGCGTCGCCCGTGCCGCTTCCGGGTGCACGCGGCTGCTCCGCGTTCAAAGGTCGCAATAGCCGGCTACAACAAGCGCGATCTCTTCCAGTAGTAAGTTCCTGGGAGTCTGTGCTTCAACTAGCTGTCCTCCCCCAACTCGTCAATCTCTTCCAGTAGTACTAGTACTCCATGGCGCGATCCATCGACAAGCAAGTGGGAAAGTTATGGTATACTACTCATTTTGCGGTGAGTGGCATGCCGAGCTACCGTGTGGGGTCGAGCCGTGGAGGAGGGTGAGACACGAACACGACAGACGTGATTTAAACGTCGGTTTTGCTCGATGGCGCGATCCAATGAAATGAAACATTGGTTTCTCTCCATTTCCATTTTTTCTCCGGAAAAATGGAAACTTTTCCACTCCATTTTCATTCCTATTCCAAGGTTGCCCCGTTACAACATTCCATCAAATACAAAGGAAAACTAACACGCATGCTGATGCATCTCAATGATTCACAGATCAGAGCCAATATTTACTTCACAACTAAAGAAAAAAGTTGTGAGAGCGTGTACGATAGAAAAACTACTGATGGGGTCACTATGACTTAAACCCTAAACATGATTTAATTTCCTGGCCAGGTACAACCTGTCGAAGGAAAGACGGCTGGCACCCTCGGATCATACGATGCTTTTGTGTAGTTCCACTAAAATCGACCTGAGCATCCCTGATGGCAAAGATATTGAAGAAGTGTGATTAGAATAATAGTACTAGCACTAGTTCATGAGACATAAACTCATCACAAGTAGAAGCCGGTAGAAGTAGCGAAAGATCGACATAGAGTTGGAGCTACGGCAGTGGAGCAAGCCGGCTCCAAAAGGAAGATGGACTACCTGGGACGTCGGGCTGTAGCTAGAAGGGCGGTTGGGACGCGGCATCGGCCCATACCACGGTGACCCCCGATTGGGACGCACCGACTGTGGGTTTTCTCCCTCGCTGATGTCGACCGCGTCTACGCAAAACATTGTTCCCTTCCCCTAGCTGCGGGATCAGGCTCGTCGTTCTGTGCTTGTGAAGAGAGCAACCTAAGCAAGCAGGCTTGTAGCTTAGGCTCCTGCTAGTGTATATATAGTGGTTTTCTTTTTCTCTCCATATCAACCATTTTATATTGTGTACGTGTCATTCAAGAGTGAAATGATGGTTGCTTCTTCCGACTAACTTACTGTGTGATTTGACTGCTCCTTAGTGGCCCCTACACAAACTCCCCCTACGTGTATGCAATAGTCACACATACACATGGACGCAAAAACGTGCGCGACGCCCTAATGCATGCATGTCCGAGCACACGACGGAACACACACGGTCACGCTCAAGTGCTCAACCTACACGTGCATGCACACACATACTCAGTCAGGGTGAGCTAGTGACAGTATGAACACCGGAAAAAAATATATATTAAGCGCAATGAGCGTATTATGAAGTCCACTGACCGTATTTTTACAAATATAGAGTGACAGATAGTGTATTTATCTCATTTGAAATTAAGCCATATTAAGCGGAGAGGAGGCAGCATGGACTAGCATTACTTTGCTGTGTCCCTTTAACTTGCCGAACGAGGAGAAGGTTGCAGGGCGGGAGAAGCTTGCGCGCGGTGGCTCGCAGGACAAGGAGAAACTTTTGACTAATGCAAGCTCTCCCTCGCTCAGGCGGTGGACGTGCAACAGTTAATTTGGTGTCAGATTGCCAGAAGCATACACTATACTACTAGTGCTATTATTGTTCGACTTCCCGAACAGCCAAGCGCAAAGTTTACTAGTACTACTACTATAGTCCATAACGGTACGTACTATACTAGTACTAGGAACCAGATGGAAGAGCGTCTGCACTCTTATTATAATTTTAAAATGTGATAAAGCAATCTTCAACACATTTGGTTCTCTTCGAGGGTTCTCGCATGTGATAATGGAAGTTGAGTACATGGAACACTCGCCACAATTCTCGCTTAATTCTGGCTCATATCCTGTTACAAATAGTAGCGCTCAGTAATATTTCCTCTTTTTTTGTTATTCAACATGTAAACAAGTCAGCAAACCTTGCGGCGCATCTTCGTGCGAACCGTGCTTGCTGCACTTTGAATGTGGCAGAGAGCTGGCTTGATGAAACACCTCGCTTCCTACACTACTAGGAAAAGGGCTATAGATGGAATTGACACTAATGGCGCACCTGACATGTGGTGCGCCACTACAATATAGCAGTGGCGCACCATGTGTAGGTGCGCCATTAGTGTGGAAGACACTAATGGCGCACCAGATACATGCTGCGCCACTAGTAACATTTTTTTTTCATTTTTGCAAACATACTAATGGCGCATCATGTCGACAGTGCGCCATTACTAGTTGTCCACAAGTGCGCCATTACTAAGTTTTTTTCCTCCTAGCTAATGGCGCACCGCCAGGGGGTGCGCCATTAGTAATCTTCCCCCTAGCTAATTCTTATGTTCTAGTTTCCAAACATATATTTTTTTGTTTTGCAAAACTAGTAATGATATTTCTTCTGTTCTAGTCCTCATGAATATTTATTTATATGTTTATTCTTGTATTGAATTTCTAACTCAAAAAAGTATTGAATTTGTTAATATTTTTTTAACTCATGAATATTTTTAAATTTCATGGGCACTTTTTGAATTCATGAATATTTTTTCAAATTTGATGATATTTTCACATTCATAAAGGTTTTACCAATTCACAAATGAATGCAACTAAAAATCCAAAAAAATTGATGATATTTTCAAATAACAAATTTGGTGATATTTTTTCATATTCATAAATATTTTCAAATAACAAATTTGATGATATTTTTTCACATTCATGAATGTTCTCAAATTTGATCGTCATTTTCTAAAAAAAATTAGATGCAACTAAAAATCCAAAAAAAGTTAGTAATGGCGCACCAGGGGAAGGTGCGCCATTGGTATCAAAGTACTTATGGCGCACCCCTAGGGGGTGCGCCATTGCTAACCTTCCCTCCTCGCTAACCCTCCCTCTCGCCAGATCGATCCCCCTCGCCCCCTCGCCCGCTCTCTCTCTCTCCACCGCCGCCGAGCAAACCCCCCGCGCCCGCTCTCCACCGCCGCCGCCGACCCCCCTCACCCGACGACCCCCGCGCCCGCTCTGCCGCCAGAGTCGCCGCCGGCGCACTAGGAGGAGGAGTCCTTCTTCTTCCTCCAGCCGTCACCATCTCGCGGTCGCCACCATCTCTCCGGTCCACCCCGGCCTTCACCGAGCCTGCCATGATCTTCGCGGTGAGTCCCTCAAAGTCCCCCCCTTCGATCCGCATCCATAGGCCGCCGTAAGCCGCCGCCGTCGACCTCGCGCTCAACCCACAGCTGGCTCGTGCCCCCGGGCTCCTCTGCCGCGCCCCGGCGCACGCCCTCCCCGCTGTTGATGCTCGATTGATTGAAGTCCCATGTTTGCATCCTCCCTTGTTAACGATCCAGAGGGATTTGGTGCCATTTCCATGGGTAATAATCACTTTTTGATCGAGGTAGTAATCGTCGGCTGGCCCTGTCAAGTTCTTCCACCCCTGGGAACACAACACTCATCTTTTTTATCAGTTCTTTTTGTTTGCACCTTTCAGGTCCACTCCTTTGTACCCAAAGGTCCACTGCTTTTTCATATTAGCAAACGCCTGTAAGTATGTGCCTGGTTGCAGTTTAATCTAATCATTGTTGCCCACCAATGCATGATATGGGCATCTCACCACCACCACAAGAGAACACTAGCATTATCGCATTCGGTTTTAGCCATTTTAGCTAATGCGGGAGAATAATATTATGTGTCGAACCGAGAGTGAGCGTCATACTGTCATGGGAAGGATTTATTAGGAGTGGCTATTAAGTTGGTGCTTGACACTTGTGGGTCCAATTGCAAAGCTTTCCCCTGTCCATCAATATTATGTGGTGCCTTTTCTTTTCTGAATTTAAAGAGTGCCAACTTCAGCACTAATCAGTACCAACTTCAACCTCTTAGCCAGAAAACAAGTGGATTCGACCACCTCCATCCCAACAACATGCTTTATGCCTGCACAGGCAGTTGACATGTTCTGAGCCATTGCTTCAATCCAGTACTCCTCATAGGAAGAACCACTTTCAGCTATCCATGAAGAACCACTTTCCTGCTTGTCTGCAAAGTGGTTGTTGGAGTCCAGAACACTTAAATAGTTAGTCAAATGAATTTCTTGCTTGATAATTTTTTAGCTACTATTTTTATTAAAAAATTATTGGAGTTTATATCATATATATTGCTGGCATGTATTTCATATGTTCTGTAGCATTAAGGCTACATATCATGCCATTTTTGTGCCTTGTATTAATTGCTTTCCCTACATGTTTGCAGGTTTAAGTGAAAAAAGAGGAAGAAAGGAGAATCAGGGTAGGGTTTCATGGCTAGAAGATATATTGCTGGGTTTTGTCTCCGACCATCATGTCGTGATGAGATTGGGGGGTTTTGTCTCTGACCATCGTGTCATGATGATATTGTGGGGTGTTGTGGGGTTGCAGCGGGGCGGGGGTGGGATAATGATTTTGCAGGTACCCCGAGAGGCCCTTGAGTTTGCTGGAATGTCGATTAACTTCCGTTCCGGTAAATTCGGGTACTCCATATGTCCTATTTTCAGCGAAGGTCATGCTGAAATTTTCCATGAATTTTAGCATGACTTTGCTAAAAATAGGACATATGGGGTACTTGCGACTAATGCATGGGCCTGGGTATCTTAGTATTCAATTAAGTAGGATCAGCTACCTCTTGTGTTATACATATAGAAGTGTGATATCAACTTATAGTTATTACTAAGGTCAAGAGATGATGTAGTTTTGAATTATGAACATAGGAAATGTCGTCATCGGGTGACGAAAGTATCCCGGGGGAGTGCGGCTGGTGCCACGACGATCGAGGTCTATGCGACAGGCCTCACCTGGACGATGATCAGCGCTTCAGCATTAAGCTCGAGGAGACCTTCGAAGTTGAAACGGTACACAACGACGAGAATTATTTTTTTCATAATTAAGCATGACTTCAACTATTTCAACGTGTAATTTACATCTTTTAAAATTCAAGTATAGCTTATCCCATGCCATGCAAGACACTATGTCTTGGAGAGGATGGATTTTGAAGACCATGAAATTTCTGAAACAAAGAAAATTCACCTAAGGACTCATCACGATGTGGACTTTGAAGTAAATATGTATAATTATGAGAGCGTAACCCATTTTGGTTGCAAAAATTGGGAAGCATTTTGCAAGATGTATGGTTTAGATGAGGGTATGCTTATCACCATGGATCTTGGTAATCCTGACATCGACCAAGACAATATGGACATTTGGGTCCTTGTTGATACGCCTCCAGTTCTACCGCTATGTGAGTTTCTCAAACATAGTTATTAGTTAATTTATATTGTTTATTTCAAAATAGTTGACAGCTTATTTCCATTGACATCTTATTTTTATTGTTCAAAGAATGTGCGGGAGATGGTAGACAAAACCCACTACACCGATGGCTCCGAATTAACAACTTACAAGGAGAAAAATCATCTGGATGGATTTTGTACTGACATTGAGAATTACAATATCCACAATCAAACTCCTCAACATTATGGTCAATACGTGCCACTAGTGCATGTGTTCAACTACGGTAACTACCATGGAGATACCCTGGCAAGATTTTTACTATTACGACATCCGTGCATCTTTTGCATACTTCTAAAACTAGTACATCATTCCTAACTATGAAGTTATTACTATGTTTTTCAACAGATAATCCTAGAGAATTGTGTGCCTCATTTGATGTATCAGAAAGGTAGTCTTAATGTTTTGAACATACAGCCAGGTCATCCTACGAATCTCAACTGCCATACGAGATTTCTAAAAGAAGTGGAGACATAAAAATCAAAGGATGGAAAAAATGTATGGAAAGTCATAAGGAGGTTCTTGGAAGCAAAAGGAAGCAAAGCGCAAGAATTGGAGACAGGATGTTCTCCATTCTCCATAATGGAGAGTCAGGGTCTATATTGTTTTATGCTATTTTACCTTAAATAGGGTATTTAGGTCCTGCCTAATACTGATGATCATGTGCTAAGAACAATTAAGTAGGGTTGGTTCGATGACTATCAAGATGATGATCGTATGACTTGTTATTAATAACGAGTAGAAGTTGTATGATGATGATTAGTAGGACTTGTTAGGATTAGTATTACTTCCGACAAACTCGCTACTCGCGGTCTCGAGACTTGTAATGTTCTATCTTTGTTCGGTCTTTTGAATTCGGAGACTAATATGATGAATTGTATTCGGAGACTAATCTTCTATTGTATTCGATGAATCTGCTCTTGCTGCGGGGTGCTGTCTATATTCTGTCCAATAATATATTTTATAACTTGTGCAAAATTCAGAAAAGTAAAAAAACCTAATATTCATACTAATGGCGCCTCATCCCACAGTGCGCCATTAGTACGCCAAATACTAATGGCGCATGGTAGTCTATACTAATGGCGCACGGCTTGGTGCGCCATTAGTAAAAAAATACTAGTGGCGTGGTACTAGTGGCGCACCAGTAGTGCGCCATTAATAGGCAAAACTGGTGCGCCACTAGTAGGCCTTTTCCTATTAGTGCTACTTCTTTTTTTTGCGGGGTACCTCGCTTCCTAGTGACCAGTGTCTTGGCTGATCGTCCTAAGAATGCTTATATATGAATAAAGCTCTCTTATTTACCCGCAAAAAAGATTAAGCCATATTAATCGGAAAGGAGGGAGTATGGACTAGCACTACTTTTTGGTGTGTCCCGTCAACTCATAGAACGAGGAGAAGCTTGTAGGACAAGGTGAAGCTCGCTTACGCCTTTTGACTAATGCAACCTACCCTCGGTGGACATGCATCAGTCCATTCGGTGTCAGATTGTCGGAGGCATACACTGTAGTGCCCAACATGTGGAGTACCATCATTGTTCGACTTCACGAAGGGGCGAAGAGCCAAGCGCAGTAGTACGCGTACTTGGTTTTGCACCTTCATACTACTCCACCCTCCGTCACAGTTTATAGGGCGCGCTTCATTATGATGCATTTCTCTCAATGCATTTCCACCACCAGAGAGACTTTAGACGCATTTGGTATAATGCTCAATTAATTAGGGCGTGGTAACCACAATCAAGTCCACAATTTTCTCTCCATGTACTGTACTACTACGGAGTGCATGCATGTGTGTACCCGGGGTGGAAGCACTGCATGCATGTGTGTACACATTATTCCCTCTAGTAATAGACGGCGTGCTATAACTACCAATACTATTTTTCAGGCCGATCGCTAGTCGCCTTGGTCCCACGATTTTTTTCTTTTTTTCTGAAGTGCGCCGTATAAACAGTGACAGATGGAGTAGTATGAGCGGATTCAAAGAAGAGTGTATTGATGGTTGCTTCTTCAGAGCAACTTACAGTGGGAAAGGTGGGGCTTATGATTTGACTGCTCATTACTCACTATTAATGCGGCGCAACGACCGGGCTGAGTCTCCCATGCGGTTGTGCACTACCCCCTCGGTTCTTAAATATACTCCAGAGTATTTGTCTTTCTAGAGATTTCAACGAGTGACTACTCTCTCTCTCTCTCAAATATTTGTCTTTTTAGAGATTTCAAATGGACTAGCACATACGGATGTATATAGACATATTTCAGAGTGTAGATTCACTCATTTTGCTCTGTATGTAGTCACTTGTTGAAATCTCTGTTAAGATGAATAGATTAATTAGGAACGGAGGGAGTACACATACGAAGAAAAATGAGTGAATCTACACTCTAAAATATGCCCGTTTGAAATTTGTAAAAAGACAAATATTTAGGAACGAAGGAGTATAATTTTGTGCATGGCACATGCACTCGGATGATGAAGAGGCTCCTGGCAATGCTATCGAGCTTCCCACATTTGTTTACATAATTGACGTACTATACAAATAATTTTCCAGTGACATGAAATTGTACAATGTTGTGAGCTTTCAGCTTTTGTTTCGCGTGTCTTGCCATCGATGCTCTTTCAGAAACAATAAAAAACTAACTTCCTTGCTAATGCATGTCAATTATTAGCAAATCAGAGCTAATAATTACATCACAACTGAAGACAACGTTGTGAGAAGGTGTTAAATTAAAATTGATCCATACTTTCATTGGCAGCAACGTCCCCCAACTCTGTCTAAATCTACAAGGCATGTTGGGAAAAAAGTAGCTGTCTGGAGCATGCAACATTCCGATCATTTTGTGTAGTTCCACTAAAATAGAGTTGAGCATCCCTATTCCAAAGATATCAAGTGTGGTTACGATAATAGAGGACTGCTGATGAAACAATAAACACACAAATAGAAGCCGGTCACCTTTGCAGTCTCTCTTAAGACTAACTAGTTGGAGAAGATTAGGCTCGGAGTTGGATGAGGAGGATAGAGCAAAACCAATCTCCCTTTGTGCAGTCGCATTGAAATGTAGAGACATTGCCCGTGTGACATTTTAGTACAACTGCACAAAACACTATTAAGAAAAAAGTGATTTGTGCAGTTCACCAAAAGGTCGCAATAGCAACGACGTGAAATGGATAGCCCTGTTTGCAAAAAGGAGGTAGAAAGGAAACAATTACTGGCCAATAACAGTTGATGACACATGCGACGACAAAAAAGAAGCATATTCCTTGTCCTAAGGGAAGATAACAACACAGTTGTGTTTGTCTAAAACGGTGTGAGGACGAGAATGCGATATGGAAAGTATGCCGGACGAGCGACGTTTTGGGCAAAGAACTATGGAAGATCCACATGCAGCGACGTGGGAAAATGGGCAGTGGAGCAAGGCCGGAGGGGATACCTGGAGGTCGTTGGGATGTAACTAGGTGAGCGGCGGCGGGCGGAATCTGCGAGCAGGTGGTGTAGGCCCTGCCGCACCGGAGCTTGGTCAGAGAGAACGACGTGTACCGCAGATCGAGACATGCTGCCTCGGCGCCGTCGAACGGAGAAACGATGCACTTCCTCCCTTTCCCCCGGCGGACGGGATGCGGCCGGATCAGTGACCAATGGTGAGAGAGAGAGAGGCTACCGCACTCCCTTTCCCCCGGCAGACGGGATGCGGCCGGATCATTGACCAACAGTGAGAGAGAGAGAGAGAGGCCACCGGAGCCTTGTGTGAGATACTCTGAAGAGCGGACTCCCTTTCCCTCCATAAAAATCGTTTTTATATTCTGTGTACGTGCCATTGAGCGCTATAACTTTATTTGAAAATAACGCGACAACACGTCAAGTCGAACTTTGTTTCGTGCATGCGTGGTACATGACCTCCCTAGGTAAACAACCGCTACAAGCGTTCAAATTATCACGTGGCCTGCCATTTCATAAAGAAATGAGCTCCACCATGTACCCGCCCGGGTGTGGCTAGGCACGAAGCGTGAGTACATGCACGGTGCACCTATTCTCTTCTTGTATACGTACACCACCTGCGTGGGGTTGTGTGAGAGAGATACAAACCTAGAGAGATATAGTGTGTGGGTTCTTGAGAGTTTTGGGGGGGGGGTCAATCAAAAACTTTAACATGTGCAATGTGTGTGAAATAGAGTCCTGGATATAACATATATATAGTGGGGGCGATCCACGAGAAGAGAGTGGAGGTATCATCGGCTTGAGGTGTTGATAGAATCAAAGAGAGGGATGATGTGTGTGTGTGTGTGCGCGCGCGATCGATAAAGAGTGCCATCGAATTTTTGTGTGCCCACGTCAAAGATATAGAGTGGTTGGCCTACTGGAACGTGAGATGGGACATGTGCAGTTTGTCTCTGTGGCATGGATACCTACCTGCAATGCTCGACTATCGGTGTGTGGTGGGGGAAGAGGGAGGCCCAATTAACTATAGAGGTACAATGGCTGGTATATGTGTGGAGGAGGAGAGAGGCCTACCTCATGTATTAAGGAGATCGATCTGCCTCATGTATTAAGGGAGATCGATCGACATCCATGCATATGTGCAGGAGATGAATAAGGTTGGGAGAGAGACAGAGCTAGAGTGTTGGAGGGGGTGGTAGTGGAGTTGCTTCTAACAAATGGTGGGATAGGCTTGCTAGACAAACGGAGGGCATGCCCGCAATATCAATAAGATAGGAGATGGCTGCTTGTTGTCTGTGCACGTGCGTGTGAGAGACGGGTCAGGAGGCATGCACGAATAACGAGGGGGGACGATGTGGCTGTGGTAAGCAGACATAACTACATAGGAAGATCAATCGCCCTTTGTAAGAGAAAGGAGAGACATAACTTGTGAGGTACGTCGATCGATGGGGGGGGGGTAGTTAAAGTCGATCTAGGTATATGTTGGGAGATCGATCGGTATACATGCATGTGTGTGTTAGAAGCAAATGAGGCACGAGGAGAAGGATAGAGAGAGAGGGATGCATGTAGGAGGAGGTACGAGAGGCATACTATATCGAGGGGGAGGAGTGTGCGAGTACGAGAACGATGAAAAGAGTGGTGGGAGTGAGGCATGGACGGTGACAAGAGAAGAGGGGAAGCTTGTGTTTGTGCTAGGCACACCTGGCTAGAGAGGCATATCGATTGATGTGTGCCGTAAAGAAGGAGCTGGGGGGCCTACACACACCGTGGGTGAACGACCTAAAGTGAAAAGACGAATTTGCGTGATGGAGCTAGAGAATGCTGGGGGAGGGTGAGAGGGATGCGGGCGTGTGCATGCACAAGAGAAATTTAGCGCTAGCTACAAAGATAAGAGGGTTGTGTGGGTGTAAAAGACGAATAGAGATCATATATACTTCATTATAAAAAGCGAATTCGGATATTTGAAGAATTTATCATAGTGTTTCAAACCGACGGATGTGTGAATATATATAACAGTGATACACATGGTGTGGTTATGACCATGGTATACTACATTTAATATGTTTTATCTCTACTCTTATAAAAAATGGAGTTGTTGATGATGGTGTGCCTGCCATCCTGCATTATAGGCCGTCTGATTTATATCTGGCGGATGGCAAGGAAACTATGATGGTTGAAGTTGGCAACAATAATGATTGTAGATTCTTATTGAAATAGAGAAACGAATTCAAATTTAGTTCGAATTGCAGCGGTAGTATAGACATTTGGAATGCACTAAAATGTTGGTATGAGTAGGTTACATGCATTATACAGCAAGAGAAAAAATTTAATTGGACATAACATGGATTCATACTCCCTCCTTCCATCTATATAGGGCGTAATGATATTTTTAAGACTGCCTTTGACTATTGACAAGATTAATAGTACATGACATGCACAATGTGAAAATTATATCATTGAAAGAACCTTTCACAGACGAATTTAACAATGTGCTTTGTGTAAGTTGCATGTCATATATCATTGCTCTAATATTTGGTCAAAGTTAGCTTCGAAAAACGCATTAGGCCCTGTATAGATGGAAGGAGGGAGTAGCTTTGAATAGAATTTGTATAGTAAAACGGGGCAAGACTCTCTCTTTGTGTGGTGTGAATAGTTTTAATTTTTTCGTTTTCTTTTTGGTTGAGGGAAGTGTGAATTGATTTGGTACGTACAAGTACAATATTACTACACGTTAGGCTTGTCCCTAAAATTCAACCCACGTCTTGTTATATCCCAAAAATTCAGATATCGTGCTCCCAAAACTCGCGCCTTCACAACCCGCGCCTTGCTATCCCGAAATTACAATGCGCGTGAAAACTCCCTCCTGCTGCCAAATCCCGACACGCGAAATCCCCCTTCTAACCCTGAGCCGAAAGGGCCGCTAGTTCAAATCGGTGTGGGGGGGTACTTTTGTAACACACCCTACATTTTGGACAAGCGCGTTCCTAAGTCATGCTTCACCCCCTCCCATCGCCCCCTTTTCTCCATTTGAAATCCTAGGCCGCCATAACCTCTCCCCTCCAGCCGCGAAACCCCACCCTCCTCTGTCCACCACGTCACCGCTGCCCAGCCGGAGCCTCTTCCCCGACGATGTCGTCCAGCACAACAGCTCGACGTCCCTTGTCCACCTCCCCGGATGAGGATCCGTCATCCATCTCGCCGTCCTGCCGGTTCAGCCGCCCCGTCCTCCACCTCCAAGGAGCTGCTCTGATGATCGCCTCGTCTATCGCGGCTGCTCCATCCCCACAGCGCCGCCTTAACCTGCTCCACCGGAACCGCAGCATCCTCACCGACTCCTCGGACGAAGCCGAGGCCTACTCGGCGCCACGAAAGAGGTTGTACACTCATCACATCGCACCTTCTCCTTAACTCGACCTCCCGGCGCCGACGGTGCTCCACCCCGCACCCCCATGGAGCGGCTACCTTGAAGCCGGCACCGCGGGCGACATCTCCACGGCGGCTCTGCCCCATTGCGAGGCCCCTTCGGCGGCGGCGTCCATACCAGCCGGATCTGCTGCTGCTGCTCCGGCTCTCACTTGATCGCTCGCTCGCCCAGCTGCTGCTGCTGCTCTCCCCCTCGCTCGTGCTGCTGCTTTGCTCCGATTAAGCCACACTTCAGTCGACTGAATCGACTTTTGGGTCAGTCGATTTTCAGGTGTTGGGGGGCTCGCCGGAGTTAAGGAAGAACCACCCATAGTGGGGACGGTGGCTCGTCGGAGAGGTACCCCACTATCTATCTTAGGGTTCAGGGTGAGGGGCGGGGGGCCAAGAGGGCTGGCCGGGGCGGCGGTGGCAATTTGTTTCGGGGCGACGAGGCGGCGCTGGGGCCGGCGGTTCGGCCGGTGGTGGCTGGCGCCTCAGGGGGGTGCAGGTTGAAGATGAACTACAGGCCCTCCCTAAACTACATGTCAAGTGCCTCTCTGCTACCATCGCGTTTAGTTTCAACAGTAGCATTCAGATTCCACAGTAAATTTAAGTTTTGATAGTTAAGTTCAGAGTCAACAGTTTTTACTTCATCTGTTGTAGTCAGGTGGTTTTTGGTGATGTTAATTTTACATCCATTTTACATCATCTATTAGAGATGCTATTAGAATCCCACTTGAGATTGACGATGTCTGTCTTGTGCTGCTTCACCCTTGACGTCTTACGGCTCACCGGAGCTGCTCCAACGACAGAACAATCCATCACAACAGAGCAGTGCCCTGGACGCCGTCTACAGATTCCTCAGATCTTCCTCCACAACTCCGATAGCCACCTCTGCCTCAACTACTTCAGCGACCAACCCAATGATGCTGAGGTCGACACGGCTACGGCAAAGAGGTTGTACACTTGTTGCATCACTTATTACTATACATTCACATCGATCCATTAGGGCTATTTTGGTACAACGGAAAAACATCGATCCACTGGTTGTTACCATCACTCTAAATTTCTGCATGCTCTCCTTACATAATCTCACTATATTTTTTTCATGTGCATGTCAGATATTGTACACAGTCATGCTGAACATGTAGAGAAAAAGATAAGAGTTTTGCGCGGCAATACAATGTCATGCAGACATCGCTCCATGGTGGGTTCAATGGCAAACCCTCCCCACCCCTCTCCAGATTGCAATCCAGAGGAAGATATCTGTTCTGAGGCGGATTCGGACGCCGCTGACCACTCCTATTTACCCCCCAAGGTGTTTGCTCTACCTTGGCATGATGATGTTAGTCATATCATGCATATGTTGCCTTGTAGTGCCTACTTTTAACATCATATATGTCATCTGCTTAGTTTAGACATGTTCTGTAATGCCACCTGTTTAGTTTCTATATCATATATGGGAATTATGCACTCTCATGTCTTTTAGCCAGCCATAATATATGTGAAATGTGCAATGCCATCTTGTTTAACCAGGCATCATATATTTGAATGATATGTTGCCCATACTTTTCTTCATTACATTTCCATTTGTCGACAATGTTTGTACATTAAACTACTCTTCCTGTGAATCAGCCATTTGGGTGGGAGATGGAAAAATCTGGAGTGAAAACAAGGCCTTCAGAGGAGACAGTACTACATGTCGAAGCAGATCTCTTGTTGGGTCCCGATAGCTCCTCAGAGATGGATTCAGAGACAGATGACCAGTCCTATTCCCCCACTGAGGTGTATGCTCTAACTTGGCACGGTTATACTGCTCATATCATGCATACGGTGTCTTGCATTGCATAGTTTAGACATCATATACACAATATTCAACACCATGTTCTTAGTTTAGACATCATATCGAATGCCCTCTATTTAGCATATAAATCACATATGTGAATTAAATGATGCGATCCTGATTACTTAGGTAACATGTAGGTGAATTATGTCATGCGATCCTGTTTAGTAATTCATCATATCTTTGAATTATGTTATGCTATGCTATCCAGTTTAGATAGACATCATATATGTGAAATTATGTCATGCTATCCGTTTTAGTTAAACAATATACATGTCAACTATTTCATGCCCTCTTTTTTCCACACTATCTATTGCATTTGTCTCTCATACAATGTTTGTACATTCAACTATGTTTCCTGTTTATCAGCCATTTGAATTGGAGCGGGTGATGCCAGTATCTAGCGGACTAAAAACACGGTCTTCAAATAAAATAGTGCTACCTCTTGGTGGAGATAGCACCCCGGTTGTACATGCACAAGAACCAGCCCTACCACACATAACGCAAACTCTCGCAGATTGTACCCCTACTACGATGGACAGAGAACCAGCTTCACCCAATCTAACCCCAACCCCAGCCGATAGTAACCCTGTTCCTGTTGACACAACACCATCTCCACCACAGAGCTCCGAAACAAGAGCAGTTAGTAAGGCAGCTCCAGTGCCCCTAGGGCCAGTACTATCACGGAGAACCCCAACTCCACCAGTTAGTACGCCTATTCCTGTGGAGGAAGCACAACCAGCTAGTCGTAGTTTAGCATCTATCACATTTGATGTTGTTAAATCGTATGTGCGTATCTTCCCATCTTGGAAATATTATACTGAAGATGAAGGAAAATGCCAGTTGCAGGTGTTTGTCCAGGAGTTATGTGTAAGTAATGTTATTCATGGCAATTACTTTGCTTCGTCCCATACATCCTACCTCCATGATGGTTATAATACAGCAAATTTTCCCATTTTTCTCTATAGAGAAGGACCGATTTGGAAACTCAGGATGAGGTAACATGTGCTAATACCTCTGCTATCTTCAAGAATGCTTGGTGGCAGTATCGGAATTACCTGAAGAAAACGTACTTCACCGGCAAAGAAACTCATCAAATTCCCTTATGTTCTCTTGAGACACATTTACTGGACGATGACTGGGAACGCCTTGTTCTATACTGGTCCCGAACCAAGAATGTGGTAAGGTCTATGAGCTCATTTTCTATTTTTAAGTATTATATTCTTGCCTCTTACTGTACTCTGTTCATGTAGAACAAGTGCCTAAACCTGAAGAACAACTGTTCTAATTTAAGATTCCATTGCTACCATAGGACATAGATATATGTTTGTTTGATGCTTTTATTATGTACTAGTACTTGGCAATAGAAGACTTGGTA
Source organism: Triticum monococcum (assembly GCA_034509565.1). Lineage (NCBI taxonomy): Eukaryota > Viridiplantae > Streptophyta > Magnoliopsida > Poales > Poaceae > Triticum > Triticum monococcum. Next base: position 639,109,528 of record CM067843.1, read on the forward strand.
GTTTAATCCTGTCCACCTTACTAATGAACTTGTTCACCGAAATGAGTTCCATATACTAGTACATGCTAAACTTGTTATGTGTCTGCTTGTTTCTTCTTTTACAATGCTGACAGAATATTGGGGAAGAGTGCCTTATTAAGCAACGGTAAAGGAAGTAATGTAGATAAGGTTCAGGATAGTGACACATCCTGTCTTGGTTTAGTGTTGGAGTTACTGGCCACTACCGCTTGCACAAGCTATTCAAACTCACTTTCTGAATCAGTTTTGTTTCTTGAGTCTCAACTACAAGCTGAAGGACATCGATCAGCTGTGCTGCGACAAGAAGCAGAAGGACTGCGGAAGTCCCTGGAGCATTCAGATGCATACTTTCTGGTGCAACAGCAAGTGTTGGAGGATTTTAGCGCCCAACAGGACAAAGCTAATCAGCTTGCTAAGCTTATTGCCAGCATGATGGATACACAGGATAACGTTTCTTGAGCTCTTCTGAAGTTGTTTCAGTTATGTTGTTGTTTTGCTGCCGCGTTTATTTGCACTGGTGGCCAATTTTGACGGCCAATGTATATGATATGCTGCTTTGTTCCCTATATTTGCACTGGTAGCGAACTTTGATGCCCAATGGATGTAATATGTGTAATGGCCGTGATAGCCTAGCGTTAGTTGCTTGCTTATTTATTTCCTTGTTGTCTTGTTTACTTGTTTGCTTGTAGTCATTGCAGTTCTTTTTCCGCGGTTAACTAGTGGCTGCAATAACCTATTTTTTAAAACTAGGCCACAATAACCATGGGCTAATATTTACTGTAGTGACACTGGGCCTCCTACGGGCCGTAGAAACAGTGGGCCTTCTACGCGCCGTAGAAACAGTAGGCCTTCTACGGGCCGTAGAAACAATGGGCCTTCTATGGGCTGTATCATCAATGGGCCTTATACGGGCCGTATGATCGATTGGCCAAACATGGGCCAATAACAGGCCGCATTATGGCCGTAAACGAGCTAGAGTTGGAATCATCCGTTCATGGGCCGACCGTAACGGGCCATCGTTAATAGGCCGTATTTGATGACGCTATGAAAACGGCCCAACGTATTAATGGACCACAAATGGGTCAACTATAACCACGGGCTGAATTTGGCCCACAAGCAGAAAATGACAGCAACGGGCCGTAAGTAAACGAAAGATGGAAATGAGCCCAAGAATAAATGGGCTCTGAGAAGGCCGAAAGATAACATGGGCTGGAAACGGCCCAACGGAATAACAGGCTGTTAATGGGTATAAAGTGATACACTGTTCATTACGGGCCAGTTTCACCACGGGCCGTTAATGGGTGTAAAGTGATACACTGTTCATTACGGGCCAGTTTCACCATGGGTCGTTAATAGGCCAAGAGTTACATAGGGCCTCATATGGGCCGAAAGATGTCATGGCCCATACATGGGCGAGAAGTGAAAACGGGCTGGAATCATATTGGATGGCCCAGATGACGCTACTGGGCCTAATTCGGATAGGGCGTAACGGGCCTTGGGTTAGCGGGCTGTAAATGGGCTATATGCGAACATGCCGTTAACAGGCTTTCCATGGGCCGGCCCACCACCTTTTGACCAAGTCAAACGGGTCGGCCTTTTCATAGGAATGGGCCTCTGTTGGGCCGTGCCACGTGTCGACGTATCATAGGCGCCTTCCGTCCAATGAGTGGTTGACATCTGTCCCAACGATGAGCCGACACGTGTTTCCTCCAGCCAATGATGATTTTACACGTGGAAAATCCCCATTGGCCGGGGCTGTTAACGGGTTATCGGATCCAAAAACCCGACCCGATAGCTTAACAGCGTTTTGTTACGGTGGATGCCACGTGTCAGTCACCCTTGACAAAAGCAATTCTGTGACACGCGATTTATCTTCATGGAAGTGGACACTTCCGTGATGATAATTTTGGTAATGTCATGGAACACTTCTACGACAACACATGTATGACTATCTTGATTCTGTCATAAATTTGTCATGGATGTACATGCATGACAAAAAAGCGACCTACTGTGACAAACACGTATCATCACGGAAGTGTATTTTTTTGTAGTGATACTCAGGGAGAACACTTATCCCTTGAAATTTTAGTAAGGGGTCATCCTATAACGCTACCACCGTACTAAGAAAAGTAAGATGCATAAAATAAAAAACATCATATGCAATCAAAACATGCGACATGATATGGCCATCATCATCATGTGCCTTTGATCTCCATCTCAAAAGCACCGTCATGATCTCCATCGTCACCGGCTTGACACCTTGATCTCCATCTTAGCGTCATGGTCGTATCACCAACTATTACTTCTACAACTATCGCTAACGCATAGTGATAAAGTAAAGCAATTACATGGCATTTGCATTTCATACAATAAAGTGACAACCATAAGGCTCCTGCTAGTTGCCCATAACTTCTACAAAACATGATCATCTCATACAATAACACATATCACATCATGTCTTGACCATATCGCATCACAACATGCCCTGCAAAAACAAGTTAGACGTCCTCTACTTTGTTGTTGCAAGTTTTACGTGGCTGCTATGGACTTCTAGCAAGAACCGTTCTTACCTACGCATCAAAAACACAACGATGATTTATCAATTTTGTTGTTTTAACCTTCAACAAGGACCGGCCGCTGTCAAATTTGATTCAACTAAAGTTGGAGAAACACACACCCGCCAGCCATCTTTATGCAAAACTAGTTGCATATGTCTATCAGTGGAACCGGTCTCATGAACGTGGTCATGTAAGGTTGGTCTGGGCCACTTCATTCAACAATACTGCCGAATCAAAATAAGACATTGGTGGGAAGCAGTATGACGATCACCACCCACAACTCTTTGTGTTCTACTCGTGCATATCATCTACGCATAGACCTGGCTCTTATGCCACTGTTGGGAAACGTAGCATGCAATTTAAAAAAATGCTGACGCAAGATCTATCTAGGAGATGCATAGCAACAAGATGGGGAGAGTGTGTCCACATACCCTCATAGACCAAAAGTGGAAGCGTTTGACAACGCGGTTGATGTAGTGAAACTTCTTCTCGTTCCGACTGATCAAGCACCAAAGTACGACACGTCTGAGTTCTACACACATTCAGCTCGATGACGTCCCTCGAACTCTTGATCCAGCAAAGTGTTGAGGGAGAGTTCCGTCAGCATGATGGTGTGGTGACGGTGATGGTGAAGTGATCCGCGTAGGGCTTCGCCTAAGCACTACGTGAATATAGCCGTGTCGGATTCACGGGTTCCGGCAGACCCTTAAGGTTCGAACACAGGGGTGCACGCGGAAATCACACCCTCTACCTCCCCGTCTCACAAATATCTAAACTACTAAAGGAACTGCACAAGGGACACAAGATTTATACTGGTTCGGGCCACCATTGTGGTGTAATACCCTACTCCAGTGTGTGGTGGATGGATTGCCTCCTAGGGCTGATGGTGATGAACAATACAAGGAAGAACAGCCTCGCGAGGGTCTGTTCTTGGCTGGGGTGATGAACTGCTGGGAGGAGTTCAGTCACCTTCTCTCTCTCACTCACTTACTCTCTCTACTTGCTAGTCAGATCCACATGCCGAACCGAACCCTTTGCTACGTGGGTGGCCGGTCCTATTTATCGGCAAAGGCCCTGGGCCTCTTCCCAAATATTGAGCGGGAAGGGCACCAACAATTGGCCAATTCGAAGGGGAACATCTAGTACACTTATCCTGACTAAAGGTGGTCTTCGCCTGCGAAAGACTCTGCGGTGACGCCGTGCTGGGCTCCATGGTGACCTCCGCCTCGTAGTCCTCTTGGTCTTGGTCTCGTTGCACCGAAATGGCAACCTTTGCCTGATGCCTCGGTACTCCGCGGCTGCACTTGCCCCCTTTGCACCAAAGAGGAAAGAAGGACGCTGCGCGCGCTGTCGCCCGCCTGGCACCCTCGATCGTCATGGCTTGCGTCATGGGCTCCTCGCGAGATACCCCGCCTTGATATCTCCGTCTCCTCGCGAGCCAGCCTGAGGAGGCTGCGCCTGAGGATGTGCCGTGTCGTCCGCCTCGCGAGGCTTGGCCCCTCGCGAGGGTCTTGAGTCTTGTGTTGATGAAGATGGGCCATGTTGGGCCTCCTTTGAGCCACGCCGCAGGCCGCAGGCAGGCAAGTCTGGGGACCCCCGTTCCCAGAATGCCGACAGTAGCCCCTGGGCCCAAGGCGCGCATGGGCTTGGCCATGCCGAGAGGCGAAAGGGCAAGGGCGAAGCACCGCGAGCCCTAACAGCCTGCGGCCTTGGGCGCCACATGGCGGTTGATTGGACGTGGGCGTCTCCAGTTCCCCACGACGCCTTGGTGACCGCGCGAGGTGGACAAGTCCCTGCATGCAAATCGTGTCATGATTACCTGCGATCGTGGAGGCCGGTGGTTGGCCTTCGCCGGCTATAAGTACGAAGCTGTGCGTGCCCTTCTAGTCCATTCCTCTTTGCTTCTCCTTCTTCCCGATGCTTGCTCCGTCTTGCTGAGATGGCTCCGATCCGCCGGTTCTCTGCAGCGGAGAAGGGAAAGGCTCCTCGAGAGGGGCCAGACCCGCTCCCACCAAAGAAACGGCTCACCCTTTGTAGCCGGGGCGAGGAAGACCGTCAGGCGGAGCCGAGGCCCCAGTGCGAGCGGGCTCCGCCGGGGTTCCCACTTCCTTTGTACGCCCACGCCGAGGGCCCTGAAGGTGTCGATGCTGATCTCCGCGGTCGGCGCCGTCGTAGGCGCCGTCGGGTCACGAAGGCGTGGGTTGTTCCTCCTGGAGTCCACGCCGAGGGCTCCTCCCTAGAGTTCTTGCTCCACGTTGTCATTCCTCTCCAGTCCTGGATCCGTCTGCCTCCCTTCTTCGCCTCCATCGTCCCTCCAGGAGGGCTCTGGAGCTCTGGCTGTAGCACGCTGGCTGCAGCACCCTCACGACCGAGGCAGAGGTCGTGGTCGCCGCCCCGGGCGAGGTCTACTTGTCCCGCAGCTGGAGAGAAGTCGCCCGGGTTTGCAAGGAGAGGGGCGTCTTCGCGGTCCACCTGGAGTATGATGGCACTGCGGTGATGTTCTTCAAGGTCTTTGACGCGATCGGGCACCGGCTGGAGTGCTGCCCCGGGAGAGGTGGCCAGGATCTTGCCCTGGTGAGTGCTAGGCCCGCCGACCGCTCCCTTGGCGGAGGTGCCGGGGGGTCCAGCGACTCCAGCGAAATCTTCGCGACTCCGGAGACGAGCGACGAAAGCTACGAGCCCCCGAGCCGGCGCCGCTCCCGGAGCAGGGCGGGCTCGTCAGGCCGTCGCCGACCCTGATCTAGATGGGGTTGGCACCGGCGCCTGACGGCCCACTGTTGATGATGGCATCTTTTGCAGGAGCCCGTGTAGTTAGCACTCCTTAGGATCCGTTCCCTGCGAGGAATCAAAATGCGCCCCACGGGGGCTTGTAAGGTGTCTGTAATCCCGTTTGTTAATACATGACCTTCGCTATAGATTTGTGTGAGTTGCTGATTTCGTCATAGCTTAGTTCTCCCTTTCGAACCTCACGAGGGCTTGGTGCTCTGCATCGACAGGTCCCAGTCCCAAGGCGGCGTCAGCCGTCGCTGGTATGCCAGGTCGCGATGCCGTGGTCAAGGCCAGGAGGTGAGCGACCCGGGGTCCGGTAAGAGCCCCTGAGTCACGATGCTCAGGAGGTCCCCTTTGGCGCCCAAGCAGCCGTTGCTTGGTGAGAAAGGGAAGCAACGTCACTAGTACGGAATTGCTTTAGGTGCGGGGGTAGTGCCACGGTAGCCAGCACTGTGGGAGGTGACTTATCTCGAGAGTCAGGGATTATTCCTGGTGTGCCGTAGGTTCGCGCGTCGGTAGGAGCGGAATCGCTCGGCAAGGTCCTCGCGAGCCCCTTCTCCCTCGCCTCTGCTCCCCTTTTTGCTCTACGTCCTCGGGTCCTGGCCCTCGAGCTGGTCTCCGCCATTGCTGGTATGCCAGGTTGCGATGCCGTGGACAAGGCCAGAGGGTGAGGGCTGGAGAGCCAGTAAGAGCCCTGAGTCGCGATGCTCAGGCACCCCCCCTTTAACGTGCTAGCGGTTCGCGCGGGCGAGGGCGAAGGGAACTCCGTGAGGGCCTTGGCTAGCGCAGTCCCCTCCAAGGATCCTGCAGGTTCATCACAGAAAGAAGATGGGGTTGCCATGGCATTCATTAGTCGATCGTTAGTCGCTCAAGAGCTCGCTGGTTGGAGTAGGTGAGGTGTATCTGGGCACCCGTGAGCCAGCGCGGGACTCACGAGGCCCTACCTCTAGGCGGGTTGCGCCTGGCACTGGGCCGTATCTTGAGATGTGTCCCTGCCAAATTTGGTTAGATGCCGGTACTCTATGTCCTTGGGTCCCGGCCCTCGAGCTTGTCTCAACCGTCGCTGGTATGCCAGGTCACGATGCCGTGGACAAGGCCAGAGGGTGAGGGCTGGAGAGCCAGTAAGAGCCCTGAGTCGCGATGCTCAGGCACCCCCCCCCTTTAACGTGCAAGTGGCCGACATGGAGAAGAAAAGATGCCGTGGACAGGCACCATGCAGTTAAGCGTGATAGGCAATGCATAGTTGGAAATAAACGTGAGGGAGATACACGCCGCTGGGTCTGGCCCGAGCGGCTTGGGGATGATGCAGCCCGAGGGGCGCCCCCAACAAGGCAAACTAACGTCCGAAAGATAAAAGGGGATACATGCCGTAGGGACGGACCCACGTGGCCTGGGAGTGATGCAACCCTGGGAGGGCGCCCCTAGCTGGGAATGGAACTTGAAAGATGTCACCTGAGGGTGTCGTCGGCGTAGTGGCGTTGGTGCAGCAGACTTGATGGGCTGCAGAAGCCTATCCTCACGAGCCCCTAGGCCCTGGGGCCTCGAGAGGCTCCGGAGGCACCAGTGGCTCCTCGCGAGCTGTCTTCATCTCCGCCAAGGCCGCGGAATGCCTGTCTCCCTGAGCCTCCATGATGCCCGTCATGAGGCGCTGGTACGCCACGGCCATGCTCGGCAGGCCGTAAGGCTTGCGAACATAGCTGTGGGGTGGACCCCCGCAGCGCCCCACTCGCGAGGGCCAGAGATGCTCCGTCGTGGCGATCTGATTGAGCCCTGGTATGTCGACGCAGACGCGCAGCCCACCATCCTCGCCTGGATGTGGGGCCACAGCTGGTAGGCGGCGGCAACCTCTCATGATCCTTGACTCTTGTAGTTCTTGAATGGCCTTGTTAACGAACTCCTGCTGGTCTAACCTTCCTTGTCTGGCTCCTTCTCGGGCGAAACGTCCTGTGAAGCATGCTTCCACATGGTGCCCAAGCGCCTCCCTCGTGACCCTGGCTAGGCCGATGGCCCTCCAGGTGAGAGCCCCCGAGCCCTGCCTGAGGAGGGCGCCGGGCGTGCTTTCCTATGCGATGGATGGGGGGTCCCCCTGGGCAGACACGGGCCCTGAAGGTCCTGCCTCCTGAGGGGCCGAGCCTGACGATGTCTTCTTCTTCTTGGGGGTGGTCTCAGGAAGCCTCCTGCTTCCGCGATCTGGGTCTTCTAGCGACGTGGCCTGATAGGCCTGCTCCAGGGAACACACTGCATCCTTCTCTTCATAGGGCACCGTGATGACGCCGCCACTTCCAGGCATCCTGAGGACGTTGTAGCCGTGGTGAGTCACGGCCATGAACTTGGCCAGCGCTGGGTACCTAAGGATGGCATTGTACGGCAGGCGGATGTGGGCGACGTCGAAGTCGATGAGCTCGGTGCGGTAGTTGCTGCGAGCCCCGAAGGTGACAGGGAGGCGGACCTGCCCGATCGGGACTGTGGAACCGTCGGTGATCCCGGAGAAAGGCTTGGTCGGCTGAAGCTGGTCATAGGGCACTTGGAGGTTGTTGAATGTTTCCACGGACAGGACGTTGAGCCCTGCCCCTCCGTCGATGAGGGTCTTGGTGACCAGCATGTTGCTGATGACTAGGGAGCAAAGCATCGGGAGGACTCCTGCCGTGGCCGCGCACTTGAGCTGGTCTGCTGAGCTGAACGTGATGGGGCACGCCGACCACCTGAGGGGGCGCGTCGCTTCGGGCTTGGGGAGAACTGCATTCACTTTGCGGGCGAACTGCTTGAAGATGCGTTGAGAGGCTGGGGCTTGAGCCCCACCCAGGATGCAGGCGATTGCGCGCGGCTCTTGGAAGCCCCCGGCTCCCTCGTCTTGATGGCGGTCTTCATTCCTCCTTGGCTGAGGCAGCAGCGGAGGTAGGCCTGCGTTGCCGTGAGGGCGATCCTCACAAGGCTGATCTCACCAGTCTCCCTCGCGAGGCAGGTCCCGCCAGCGGTCCTCGCGAGGTTGGTCGCGCCACCCCTGGCACGGGCCGTGATCTTCCCAGCGTCCTGGGTTTCTTCCTCCTCCTCGGCCGTAGCCCCGGTCAGCACGGTCAGGGCAACGGCCGATCCTTCCCTCTCGCACGGCGCGGAGTTCTTGACATTCGTTGGTGTTGTGGGTGTGGAGGTCGTGGTACACACAGTACCGGCTACCCTTGGAGGATTCGGGCAGATCCTTGCCCCGCTTGGTGTCTGGTTCTGCGGCGAGTATGGCAGCCCCCCTGCGCTTCACGTCCTTTGCTTTGGGCTTCTTCTCTTCTTGGTCCGCGGCAGGCAGCTCGAGGAGGGAGAGATGTCCCTCCTCAGCCTTGGCGCACTTGTTCGCCAAGTTGAACAGCTCCAGGGAGGTGCAGAGGTCTTCGTGCATCGCCAGCTCCTCCTTCATCTTGACATCGCGCACGCCGTCAGAGAAGGCCGAGATGATGGCCTCCTCGGACACCTTGGGGATCTTGAGGCGCGCGCTGTTGAAGCGCTGGATGTATTTTTGCAGGGTCTCTCCGGGTTGTTGCTTGATGCGGCGCATGTCGCTCACGGCGGGTGGCTGGTAGCGAGTACCTTGGAAGTTGGCGATGAAGCAGGCGCGCATCTGGTCCCAGGAGGAGATCGTGCCTGGAGCCAGATTCAGGAGCCAGGTTCGAGCTCCTTCCTTGAGCGCCAAGGGGAACCAGTTCGCCATGACCTTTTAATCCCCGCTGGCAGCCTCGATGCCCAGCTCATGGAGCTGGAGGAACTCTGCGGGATCAGTCGTGCCATCGTAGTGAGGAGGCAGGTCAGGCTTGAACTTGCCGGACCACGTGACGCTACGCAGCTCGGTGGTGTAGGCGCGGCAGCCCGCGGTGGCCATGAAAGGCTTCGGTTGGTGGAGAGCTTGGTCTTGAGGGTCCCCACGCGCTGCAGCTAGGAGCTGGGCGGGGTCTTGGCACGCCGGAGCTGGAGCAGGGTCGCGGCGTGCCGGAGAAGGGAGCGCCCTGGCAGCCCCTTGCGGGCGAGGGACTTCTTGGCAGCTCCGTTCTTGTTGCGTTGGCGCCTGACAGAGCGGGTTCCGCCCAGGGGCCAAGCGCCTTGGAGCCATGGCATATTCTTGGTGGGGAGGCGGCTGGTGCGCCTCTGGAGCTTCGTTGCCCGCGCGGGGCGGAGTGTGGCGCAGAGGAACGGACGGCGCGGAAGAGCCCCCTGCGGCGCGGACAAGCTCAGCGACGCGGTCGAGCCACTCTTCGTAGACGTCGTCGATGGGGCGGTAGCGCAGGAGCTCATTTGCCGCGAGGAGCGCAGCTCGAGCCTCCAAGGGTGCGCGGAGAGCGCGGGACGAAGAACCGGCTGGTGCAAGTGATGGAGTAGCGGTGCGGCCATCTTGGCGCACGGACGGATGCTGAGATGACGCTTTCTGCTCGCCCCCCGCCGGGCCGGTGGCGGCGTTGATGGCAGGCGACGGGGAACGACGAGGACGCCCACCGATGGGGGCCGTCTGGGCGACGCGAGAAGCGATGGCGGCCCGACGCTCGGCGCGGGCCCGACGAGCGTCGGACATGGATGCGACGGTAGGAGGAGAACGGAGTGGCGGAGGACAGATTCCGGTGCACCCCTACCTGGCGCGCCAAATGTCGGATTCACGGGTTTCGGCAGGCCCTTAAGGTTCGAACACTGGGGTGCCCGCGGAAATCACACCCTCTACCTCCCCGTCTCACAAAGATCTAAACTACTAAAGGAACTGCACAAGGGACACAAGATTTATACTGGTTCGGGCCACCATTGTGGTGTAATACCCCACTCCAGTGTGTGGTGGATGGATTGCCTCCTGGGGCTGATGCTGATGAACAATACAAGGAAGAACAGCCTCGCGAGGGTCTGTTCTTGGCTGGGGTGATGAACTGCTGGGAGGAGTTCAGTCACCTTCTCCCTCCCTCTCTCACTTACTCTCTCTACTTGCTAGTCAGATCCACATGCCGAACTGAACCCTTTGCTACATGGGTGGCCGGTCCTATTTATAGGCAAAGGCCCTGGGCCTCTTCCCAAATATTGAGCGGGAAGGGCGCCAACAATTGGCCAATTCGAAGGGGAACATCTAGTACACTTATCCTGACTAAAGGTGGTCTTCGCCTGGAAAAGACTCTGCGGTGACGCCGTGCTGGGCTCCATGGTGACCTCCGTCTTGTAGTCCGCTTGATCCTGGTCTCGTTGCACCGAAATGGCAACCTTTGCCTGATGCCTCACTACTCCGCGGCTGCACTTGCCCCCTTTGCACCAAAGAGGAAAGAAGGACGCTGCGCGCGCTGGCGCCTGCCTGGCACCCTCGATCGTCATGGCTTGCGTCATGGGCACCTCGCGAGATACCCCGCCTTGATATCTCCGTCTCCTCGCGAGCCAGCCTGAGGAGGTTGTGCCTGATGATGTGCTGTGTCGTCCGCCTCGCGAGGCTTGGCCCCTCGCGAGGGTCTTGAGTCTTGTATTGATGAAGATGGGCCATGTTGGGCCTCCTTTGAGCCACGCCGCAGGCCGCAGGCAGGCAAGTCTGGGGACCCCCGTTCCCAAAACGCCGACAAGCTGGAGGCGCAAATTGTGGAGGGGGGCGCTGCACATGGCTAACAGTCGTTGGTTTGTGTTCTAGCGGTGCCCCCCTCATATATATAGGTTGGAGGGGAGGAGAGCCAGCCAAGGGGGCGCCCCCAGTAGGATGAATCCTACTTGGGCGCCTCCCAATTCGGCCTCCCCCTTTTCCTATTCCTATTCGGAGTAGGAAGGGAAGAGGGGGGAAGGGGGAATCCTATTCCCTTTTTCCTTTCCTCCTTCCCCTTTTCTACTCCAATTTGGCCAGCCCATATGGGGGGCGCACCAGCCCCTTAGTGGTTGGTGCTTTTCCGCTCTTGGCCCATAAGGGCCATATCTATTGCCGGGGGTGCCCAGAACCCCTTCCGGTGACCTGATATGTACCCGGTACCCTCCGGAACACTTCCGGTGTCCGAATATCATCGTCCTATATATGAATCTTTACCCCTCGACCATTTTGAGACTCCTCGTCATGTCCGTGATCTCATCTGGGACTCCGAACAACAATTGTTCACCAAATCACATAACTCATTTAATACAAAATCGTCATCGAACGTTAAGCATGCGGATCCTATGAGTTCGAGAACTATGTAGACATGACTGAGACACCTCTCCGGTCAATAACCAACAACTGAACCTAGATGCTCATATTGGTTCCCACATATTTTATGAAGATCTTTATTGGTCGTATGATAATGACAACATACGTTATTCCTTTTGTTATCGGTATGTTACTTGCCCGAGATTCGATCGTCGGTATCTTCATACCTAGTTCAATCTCGTTACCGGCAAGTCTCTTTACTCGTTCCGTAATACATCACCCGCAACTAACTCATTAGTCACATTGCTTGCAAGGCTTATTATGATGTGCATTACCGAGAGGGCCCAGCGATACCTCTCTGATACTAGCTCGAGGTGCAAATCCTAATCTCGATCTATGCCAACCCAACAAACACCTTTGAAGATACCCGTAGAGCATCTTTATAATCACCCAGTTACGTTGTGACGTTTGATAGTACACAAGGTATTCCTCTGGTATCCGGGAGTTGCATAATCTCATAGTTAAAGTAATATGTATTTGACATGAAGAAAGTAATAGTAATAAAACTGAAAAATCAACATGCTAAGCTAACGGATGGGTCTTGTCCATCACATCATTATCCTAATTATGTGATCATGTTCATCAAATGATAACACATGTCTATGGTTAGGAAACTTAACCATCTTTGATTAGCGAGCTAGTCTAGTAGAGGCTTACTAGGGACACGGTGTTTTGTCTATGTATTCACACATGTATCAAGTTTCCGGTTAATACAATTCTAGCATTAATAATAAAAATTTCTATTGATATAAGGAAATACAAAGTAAAAACTTTATTATTGCCTCTAGGGCATATTTCCTTCAGGCGGAGGGGCGGGAGCCCCTCCAAGATTGGATCTATCTCTCTATTCTCTCATGTTTTGCCTTTCCCAGATCTGGCCCTTCAGGAGATCCGTAACTCCGATTGCGCTGAAATTTTTACACGATTTTTTTCCATAAAAATATCTTTCTTGCGCCAGAAGAAGGGACCCGACCAACCTTCAAGGAGGGCCCAAGATACCTGGGCGCGCCAGGGGTTGCCCAGCGCACCCTGGTGGGTTGTGGTCACTATGGGCCCCCGTTTGCGTTGATTCCACCTCCCAAAAATAATAAATATTCCAAAATAATTCTCCGTAAATTATTATCGTGTTTGGACTTTGTTTGATATGGATTTTCTACGAAACAAAAAACATGCAACAAACAGGAACTGGCACTGGGCACTGGATCAATAGGTTAGTCCAATAAATCATATAAAAAGTTGCCAAAAAATATGTGAAAGTTGTATAATATTGGCATGAAACAATCAAAAATTATAGATACGATGGAGATGTATCAATTCTCCGCTAGATAGGAACTTTGGAGTGATTTTTCATCGCACGTTGGGGGATAGTTATATGATCCAATTATATTAGCATTGTTGAGAGATTGGTAATGTCCACTGCGCAACCTTCTTCTTGTAGACTCGTGTTGGGCCTCCAAGCGCAGAGTTTTGTAGGACAGTAGCAAATTTCCCTCAAGTGGATGACCTAAGGTTTATCAATCTGTGGGAGGCGTAGGATGAAGATGGTCTCTCTCATACAACCCTATAACAAAATAACAAAGAGTCGTGTCCCCAACACACCCAATACAATGGTAAATTGTATAGGTGCACTAGTTCAGCGAAGCGATGGTGATACAAGTGCAATATGGATGGTAGATATAGGTTTTTGTAATCTGAAAATATAAAAACAGCAAGGTAGCAAGTAACAAAAGTGAGCGAAAACGGTATTGCAATGCTTGGAAACAATGCCTAGGGTTCATACTTTCACTAGTGCAAGTTCTCTCAACAATGATAACATAATTAGGTCATATAACAATCCCTCAACGTGCAACAAAGAGTCACTCCAAAGTAACTAATAGCGGAGAACAAGCGAAGAGATTATTGTAGGGTACGAAACCAACCTCAAAGATGTTCTTTTTGATCGATATATTGGGCTATTCCTATAAGTGCCATAAACAGCCCTAGAGTTCGTACTAAAATAACACCTTAAGACACACATCAACCAAAACCCTAATGTCACCTAGATACTCCAATATCACCACAAGTATCCGCGGGTTTGAGTATACGATATGCATCACACATTCTTAGATTTATCTATTCAAACCAACACAAAGAACTTCAAAGAGTGCCCCAAAGTTTCTACCAGAGAGTCAAGACGAAAACGCGTGCCAACCCCTATGCATAAGTTGACAAGGTCACAGAACCTTGATCACCAAAACATACATCAAGTAGATCACGTGAATATCCCATTGTCACCACAGATAAGCACATGCAAGACATACATCAAGTGTTCTCAAATCCTTAAAGACTCAATTCGATAATATAACTCGAAAGGGAAAACTCAATCCATTACAAGAGGGTGGAGGGGGAGAAACATCATAAGATCCAACTATAATAGCAAAGCTTGCGGTACATCAAAATCGTTCCAAATCAAGAACACGAGAGAGACAGAGATCAAACACATAGCTACTGGTACATACCGTCAGCCCCGAGGGTGAACTACTCCCTCCTCGTCATAGAGACCGTCGGGATGATGAAGATTCCCACCGGTGATGATTCCCCCTCCGGCCGGGTGCCGGAACAGGGTACCGATTCGTTTTTGGTGGCTACAAAGGCTTGCGGCGGCAGAATTCCCTATCTAGGTTCTGTTCTGGAAGTTTGTGGATATATAAGAGGTGTTGGCATCGAGAACAAGTCAGGGGAGTCCATGAGGGGCCCATAAGGTCTGGGGGACGCCCCCACCCTTGCGGTGGCCTCGGGACTCCTCTGGTGCATCTCTGGTACTCTATGGGCTTCTTTTGGTTCAAAAACAATCGTCGTAAAGTTTCAGGTCAATTGGAATCCCTTTGATATTGCTTTCCTACGAAACTCAAAAACAAGGAAAAAACAAAAACTCTAATGCAAGTGGGAGACTGTTGGAAATATGCCCTAGAGGCAGTGATGAAATGGTTATTATTATATTTCCTTGTTCATGATAATTGTCTATTCTTCGTGCTATAATTGTATTAACCGGAAACCGTAATACTTGTGCTTGGACCGGATCTTCCGCGATTTGAATCGCCATGAGTATGACTCCATCAACCGCGTTCTTGTAACGCTTATGCTTAGCGATCTTCAAGGGTATGAAGATGCACTCCTTCTCTCTCGTTGCTAGCATATCCTAGATTGATCTTGGTGACATGTAGGAAAATTTTGAATTATTACTACATTCCCCAACACCCAACACACTCAATACAATGGTAAATTGTATAGGTGCACTAGTTCGGCGAAGAGATGATGATACAAGTGAGTGAGTCCTGGACTAAGGGGTCCTCGGGCGTCCGGCCTGTTAGCCATGGGCCGGACAGATGGGCTGTGAAGATACGAAGACCGAAGACTGCACCCGTGTCCGGATGGGACTTTCCTTGGCGTGGAAGGCAAGCTTGGCAGCCAACTATGTAGATTCCTTTCTCTGTAACCGACCTTGTGTAACCCTAGATCCCTCCCGTGTCTATATAAACCGGAGGGCTAGGTCCGTAGATAGCCAGACTAGACTTTTAGAGTTTAGTCATTACGATCTCATGGTAGATCAACTCTTGTAATACTCATATTCATCAAGATCAATCAAGCAGGACGTAGGGTATTACCTCCGTAGAAAGGGCCGGAACCTGGGTAAACATCGTGTCCCCTGTCTCCTGTTGCCATCGACCTTAGACGCATAGTTCAGGACCCCCTACCTGAGATCCCTCAGTTTTGACACCGACATTGGTACTTTCATTGAGAGTTCCACTTTGACATCGACAACAGGATCGATGTCTCACCTTGTTCTCAAGGATAATATCACCACTGGAGGAATGCTGGCTCTAGGCCAAACCCTCCAGCTGGGCGGCTTCACCATGACCGCCCGTTCGGTCGTTAAGCAGATGATGACCTCTCAGGTCATCTAAAACCCCCTTCGTATCGACTCCAAACACTCCAAGAGGATGGATCCAGCGGATCTTTCATCCTTAAACGAGCTCCTAGATCTCATCACCGCCCTGGGGGTCGCTATAGACTACGATCTAATTGGGCTTAAACCAGATCAGAGAGAAATCAAATCTCCACCGATCACCCACCAGGTAGTGGTAGTCTAGGAGCGAGTCGACAACTCTTCCTCCATACTAAGGACGGACTATGTCCGGATCTCCGGTCTCAAAGAGCCAGACACCTACCTGCGAGGAAATGCATCCTGCCCTCCGAACATAGAATCGGACGACGGGCCTAAGAAATCAATGGATATCCCGGAGCCCGATCTGGTAAGTTCGGAAGACCTTCAGACTCCGGATCCAAAACTAGGTCAGGGTTCAGATTTAAATCCACCCACCCACCCGAATACAAGCACTCTCATGAGCATACAATAGCAGTCTCAAGAAACTGTCCACCACTTTTGGGCCAGATTCCTTCTTATCAAAAACAAGATTAAAGACTGCCACGACGAGGAAGCGATGTCAGTGTTCCACAACAATTGCAGGGAGGAAGGAATCCTCAATGCCATCAATCGTCGTCGCATCCTAAACTTCGCTAACTTGGCACCTATCGTACAGAAGTACAGCGCATTGGAAAGTGCCTGGAAAACTCCAGCAGCCCGTTGGGAATCATCGGTCCCCACTCAACCCCTCATTCAGGCGAAAAGGGCGCACCCTTGCAACATGCCCGGTTCAATAGTAAAGAAATATAAGTCCAGTACGGGGCGTGGAACCGTTCTGGAAGAATGGCTCGATGGGCCATGCAAAATACACGCAACACCGGATAACATACCAACACATAGCCTTAGAGCATGTTGGATACTCCGGCAAGTGGCCAAGAGCGGCGAGGATATCCTCACCAAGAATAACCCAGAACAACAACACCCAAAGGACAACGACCCCAAAGTACTGACGGTCTTCAAGACATTCGCCTCAAACAATAGGCGCAAAAGAGCACTACGCGGACTCGCCGAAGTCTGTCAAATAGCAGCAATAAACCCTTGGAACGACACGGCTATGACTTTTAATGCCGATGACGAACCAAAATGCAGGACAATCCGAGCACTAGCTGCCTTGGTCCTCAGTCCAACCGTGGACGGCTTTTGGCTCACCATGGTCCGCATGGACGGCAGCAGCGGACTAAACCTCATCTACGAAGATATACTCCACAAAATGGAAATAGACCGGAGCCGCATTAAGCAAAGCAGCACGACCTTCCGAGGAATTATTCCCAGTCGGGAGGTGCGGTGTGCGGGAAAAATAACACTCGATGTGGTATTCAGCACGCCAGAGAATTATCGGTCCAAAGAAATAACATTCCAAGTGGCCCCTTTCAACAACGGATATCACGCCCTTTTTGGGGTGGGAGGAATTTACACGCTTCCAAGCTGTACCTCATTATGGGTACATGAAGCTTAAGATGCCTGGGCCCAAAGGCATAATCACTCTTGCCAGTGATCCAGACATGGCACTCCGCGCCGAAAATAAAACCGCATCTCTGGCCCTTGAGGCATTATCTGAAGCCCTCGTGGATGAAGAATTAACCGCACTGCGCTCCACGGTGGACAGGAACGATGTGATCTTAGACAAACGCCCCAAGTCCACCTCCTTCAAGCCAGTGGAAGAAAGTCTAATTCCAGGTCCATCCAACGGACCCCAAAAAGACAAAATCTATTGGGGCACAACTAGACCCAACGGTCGACGCCGCGCTAAGGGATTTTCTTCACGAAAACTAGGATATATTCGCCTGGCACCCTTCTGACATGCCAGGTATCCCGTGTAAATTGGCCGAGCACAGCCTCAACATATTAAAGGGATACAAACCGGTCAAACAAACACTGCGACGCTTTTCCGAACCCAAACGTCAAGCCATGGGAGAGGATCTAGCCAAGCTAATCGAGGCCGGATTCATTAGAGAAATAAACATCCGGACTGGCTGGCAAACCTGGTGATGCTACCAAACAAGGATAAATCCTGGCGCATGTGCATTGATTTTAAAGACCTCAATAAGGCTTGCCCTAAGGATCCCTTCCCCTCCCCGCAATGATCAAATCATTGATGCTACCGTAGGACACGACTCACTATGTTTCCTCAACGCATATTGCGGATACCATCAAATAAAAATGAAGGAGTCCGACCAAGCTGCAACCGCATTCATCATCCCATATGGGCCATTCTGCTTCAACACCATGCCCTTCGGGCTCAAGAACACCGGCGCCACCTACCAACGCATGATCCAAACATGTGTGGAGAAACAAATCGGAAAGACAGTTGAAGCCTATGTGGACAACGTCATAATCAAGACAAGGCATGTCGAAACACTAATAGATGACCTACTCCTCACATTTGACAACCTCTGTGCATATGACATTAAGCTCAATACGGAAAAATGTGTTTTTGGCGTCCCCTCAAGAAAGCTGTTGGGCTTCATCATCTCCAATAGAGGAATTGAAGTAAATCCAGCCAAAATCCGAGCTCTGTCACAGTTGGCTACGCCAATAGACCATAAACAAGTCCAAAAACTCACGGCTTGCGTGGCAGCTCTAAGCCGCTTTATCTCCAGATTGGGAGAAAAGGCACTGCCACTCTATCGCCTTCTATGGCGAACCGATCACTTCGAGTGGACGGATGTGGCAACAGCCAGACTGGAAGAAATATAAACACTCCTAGCAAGCAATCCAATCCCTGGCCGCACCAAACGTCGGCGAACCCATGCTGCTATACATATCGACAACACATCAAGTGGTGAGTGAGGGAGTCCTGGACTAAGGGGTCCTCAGGCTTCCGGCCTGTTAGGCATGGGCCGGACTAATGGGCTATGAAGATACGAAGACCAAAGACTGTACCCGTGTATAGATGGGACTCTCCTTGGCATGGAAGGCAAGCTTGGCGACCGGATATGTAGATTCCTTTCTTTGCAACCGACCTTGTGTAACCCTAGATCCTCCCGGTGTCTATATAAAGCAGAGGACTTAGTCCGGATAGGGGACTCATTATCATAGCCATACAAGCTAGACCTCTAGTGTTTAGCCATTACGATCTCGAGGTAGATCAAATCTTGTAACACTCATATTCATCAGTATCAATCAAGCAGGACGTAGGGTATTACCTCCAGAGAGAGGGCCCGAACCTGGGTAAACATCGTGTCCCTTGTCTCCTGTTACCGTCGACCTTAGATGCATAGTTCGGGACCCCCTACCCGAGATCCGCTGGTTTTGACACCGACATTGGTGCTTTCACTGAGAGTTCCACTGTGCCGTCGACAACAAGATCGATGTATCGCCTTGTCCTCAAGGATAATATCACCACCAGAGGAACGCTCGCTCCAGGCCAAACCCTCCGGCTGGGCGGCTTTACCATGACCGCCCGTTCGGTCATTAAGCCAACGATGACCTCTCGGGTCATCGACAACCCCCTTCGTATCAACTCTGAACACTCCAAGCATATGGATCCCGTGGAGCTTTCATCTTTAAATGAGCTCCTAGATCGCATCGCCGCCTTAGGGGTCGCTACAGACTACAATCGGATTGGGGTTAAACCCGATCAGAGAGAAATTAAATCTCCGCCGATCACCTACCAGATAGCGGTAGTCGAGGAGCGAGTCGATAACCCTTCCTCTATATTGAGGACGGACTATGTCTGGATCTCCGATCTCGAAGAGCCGGGCACCTACCCGCGAGGTGAAGCATCCTGCCCTCCGAACATAGAATCTAACAACGGGCCTAAAAAATTAGTGGACATCCCGGAGCCCGGTCTGTTAAGTTCGGAAGACCATTAGACTCCGAATCCAAAACTGGGGCAGGGTTCAGATTTAAATCCACCCACCCACCTGAATACAAGCGCCCTCATGAGCATAAAACAGCAGTCTTAGGAAATGGTCCACCACTTCTGGGCCAGATTCCTTCTTGTCAAAAACAAGATTAAAGATTGCTGGGACGAGGAAGCGATTTCAGTGTTCCGCAACAATTGCCGGGACGAAGGAATCCCCAACGCCATGAACCGCCATCGCATCCTACACTTCGCTAACTTGGCAACTATCATACAGAAGTACAGTGCAATGGAAAGCACCTGGAAAACTCAAGCAGCTCATTGGGAATCATCAGTCCCCACTCAACCCCTCATTCAGGCGAAAAGGGCTCACCCTTGCAACACGCCCAGCTCAATAGTAAATAAATACAAGTCCAGTACGGGGCGCAGAACTGTTCTGGAAGGATGGCTTGATGGGCCATGCAAAATACACGCAACACCGGATAACATACCAACACATAGCCTTAGAGCATGTTGGATACTCCGGCAAGTGGCCAAGAGCGGCGAGGATATCCTCACCAAGAATAACCCAGAACAACACCCCCAGAGGACAATGACCCAAAAGTACTGACGGTCTTCGAGACATTCGTGTCAAACAATAGGCACGAGAGAGCACTACGCGGACTCGCTGAAGTCTGTCAAATAGCAGCAATGAACCCTTGGAACGACATGGCTATAACTTTTAACGCCGGCGACGAACCAAAATACAGGACAGTCCAAGCACCAGCCACCTTGGTCCTCAGTCCAATTGTGGACGGCTTTCAGCTTACCAAGGTCCTTATGGACGGCGGCAGCGGACTAAACCTCATCTACGAAGATACACTTCACAAAATGGAAATAGACAGGAGCCGCATTGAGCAAAGCGGCACGACCTTCCGAGGAATTATCCCCAGTTGGGAGGCGCGGTGTGCAGGAAAAATAACACTCGATGTGGTATTCGACATGCCGGAGAATTATCGGTCCAAAGAAATAACCTTCCAAGTGGCCCCTCTCAATAGCAGGTATCACGCCCTCTTAGGGCAAGATGCATTTACGGGCTTCCAAGCGGTACCCCATTATGGATACATGAAGCTTAAGATGCCTGGGCCCAATGGTATAATCACTCTAGCTAGTGATCCGGACATAGCACTCCACGCTGAGAAAAAACTGCATCCTTGGCCCTCGAGGCATTATCTGAAGACCTCGCGACCGAAGAATTAGCCGCGCTGCGCTCTACGGTGGACAGGGATGATGTGGTCCTAGACAAATGACCCAAATCCACGTCCTTTAAACCAGCAGAAGAAAGAGTCAAATTCCAAGTCCATCCAACGGACCCCAAGAAGACAGCATCCATCGGAGCACAATTGGACCCAACGGTTGACGCCGCGCTACGAGAGTTCCTGCATGAGAATTGGGATATATTCTCCTAGCACCCTTCTGACATGCCAGGAATCCCACGTGAGTTGGCTGAACATAGCCTCAATATATTAAAGGGATATAAACCGGTCAAGCAAACACTACGACGCTTTTCCGAACCCAAACATCAAGCTATGGGGGAGGAGCTAGCCAAGCTAATTGAGGCCAGATTCATTAGAAAAATAAAACATCCGTACTGGCTGGCAAACATGGTGATGGTACCAAAGAAGGACAAATACTGGCGGTTGTGCATCGATTTTAAGGACCTCAATAAGGCTTGCCCTAAGGATCCCTTCCCCCTCCCCCGCATTGATCAAATCATTGATGCCACCATAGGACACGACTCACTGTGTTTCATGGATGCATATTCCGGATACCATCAAATCAAAATGAAGGAGTCTGATCAAGCTACAATAGCATTCATTACCCCATATGGGCCATTCTGCTTCAACACCATGCCCTTCGGGCTCAAGAACACCGGCTCCACATACCAACGCATGATTCAAACATGCCTAGAGAAACAGATCGGCAAGACAGTTGAAGCTTATGTGGACGATGTCGTCATCAAAACTAGGCACGTTGAAACCCTAATAGAAGATTTACGTCTCACATTCGACAACCTCTGCGTGTATGACATTAAGCTCAATCCGGAAAAGTGCGTTTTCGGCGCTCCGGTCGAAAAACTGTTGGGCTTCATCATTTCCAATAGGGGAATCAAAGCAAATCCAGCCAAAATCCGAGCTTTGTCGCAATTTGCTACGCCAACAGACCTTTAACAAGTTCAAAAACTCATGGGTTGCGTGGAAGCTCTAAGCCGCTTCATCTCCAGAATGGGAGAAAAGGCACTGCCACTCTATGACTTTTACGGCGAACCAATCACTTTGAGTGGACGGACGCGGCAACAACCAGACTGGAGGAAATAAAAACCCTTCTTGTGAGCAATCCAATCCTGGCCGCACCAAACGCCGGTGAACTGATGTTATTATATATATCGGCAACACATCAGGTGGTGAGCGCCGTACTCGTCGTTGAGCGAGAACATGACGTACATTGATTCTTGCTTCAGAAGCCAGTATACTACGTATCCACTGTCCTTACACCATGCAAATCCCGATACCCCCATTATCAAAAGATAGCATACACAGTCTTCATGGCATCCAGAAAGCTCTGTCACTACTTCCAGGAGTGTTCGATTATGGTGGCTTCCGAAGTACCACTCAACGACATTATAAATAACTGTGATACCATGTGCCGGATTGCCAAATGGGCCATTAAGCTCCTCCCATTCGACATTACATATAAACCACGCCGAGCTATTAAATCCCAAGTACTGGCTGACTTTGTCACTGAATGGACAGAGGCCGAACTCCCTAAAGAGTACAACACATACTCCAATTGGGCTATGTATTTCGATGGCTCCAAAATGCTAGCAGGGCTAGGAGCGGGCATCATTTTGATGTCCCCTACTGGTGACGTCGTTCAGTACATGCTCCAAATACTATACACAGACTCCAATAACGTAGCCGAATACGAGGCCTTATTGCATGGTTTCCGGGTGGCTGTCTCCATTGGATACAATGCCTAGAAGTGCGCGGGGATTCAAACCTCACAATATCTCAAATAAATGGAGACTTCGACGCCAAAGATCCGAAGATGGCAGCTTATCGTAACGCAGTCATAAAAATGTCCGCCTGATTCGAGGGGCTCGAGTTCCATCATGTGGCTCGAGAAAGTAATCAAGCGGCGGACGTTCTTGCTCGTATTAGCGCTAAGCACGACCCCGTCCCACCTAATATCTTTGCGGAAAGGCTTTTTAAGCCATCCGTGGTGTGGCGGGGGGAGAACAGCAACACCAGTCTGGACCCAAACATAACCCCAGATCTCGGAAACACCGACGCCATCGGAGGCTCAGCCACCAAAATAACACCATTGGCACATCTCATCATGGCGGTCATTGCCCCATGGACCGAACCCTTCCTGGCCTACCTTAGTAGGAAGGAGCTTCCTGAGGACCAGAATGAGGCCCGCTGCATTGTCCGGCGTTCGAAGGTCTACAAGGTTCACGAGGGAGAGCTCTATAAGAAAAGTGCTACCGGAGTTCTTCAATGATGTATCTCCGAGGAAGAGGGGCGACAGCTCTTGGCTGAAATTCATGCCAGACTCGGTGGTCACCATGCTGCACCTTGGGCCCTTGTTAGCAAGGCCTTCCGTACAGGGTTTTATTGGCCGACGGCCCGAGCAGATGCACAGGACCTCATCCAACGTTGCGTCGGATGGCAACTCTTTGCCAACCAAAGCCATATGCCACCCACTGCCTTAGAAACAACCCCGATTACTTGGCCTTTTGTGGTCTGGGGACTCAATATGGTCGGCCCCTTAAAGGAGGAAGCCATAAGAGAAAGTATCTGCTAGTCATGGTGGATAAATTCACTAAATGTATAGAGGCCAAACCAGTCAAAATGGTCGAAGCGGGGCCAGGAATAGATTTCATATCCGGCTTGGTACACCGTTATGGTGTCCTACCAGCATAATCACCTATAATGGCTCTAATTTCACAGTCAATGAAGTGAAAACCTGGTGCGCTAATCTAGGCATTAAGATCGATTATGCCTCGGCAAGGTTGTCAGAATCGTGATTTTGAATCGGATCGAAGCTTTGATGGTAGGATCGCAAATCGTAGAATCTTCACTATCAGGATTGTAAAGTCGTAGATTCTAAGAACTAAAATCGTAGAATCATAGGGGTTTGTTTGGATCGTAAAGTCGTAGAATCGTATAACAGAATCGCGATTCTGACAACCTTGTGCCTCGGTCTATCATCCGCAGACAAACGGTCAAGTCGAACGGGCTAATGATCTTATTATGAGTGGCATCAACCTAGACTGGTGCGTTCTTTGAAAGAATCAGACAAGCACTGGGTGGAGGAACTTGACTCCGTACTCTGGGGGCTGCGAACCACGC
Organism: Triticum monococcum; assembly: GCA_034509565.1. Lineage (NCBI taxonomy): Eukaryota > Viridiplantae > Streptophyta > Magnoliopsida > Poales > Poaceae > Triticum > Triticum monococcum. The sequence goes on from CM067843.1 coordinate 639,133,202, forward strand.
CCAACCGCACTACTGGATATACACCTTTCTTCATGGTGTACGGTGCAGAAGCAGTGTTACCCTGCGATACTATTCATGACTCACCTCGGGTGCGCATGTATGAAGAGAGAGAAGCCGAGCTTGATCGGCAATACAACCTAGAAGCCTTGGAGGAGGAGCGCGATGTCGCAAAAGCCCATTCTGCATTTTATCAACACCAGGCTCGCAGGTATCATAGCAGAGAAGTGTGGGCCAAGACTTATAACATTGGTGAACTTGTTCTACGCCTGCCATAGAAGAAAAAGGACAAACAAGCCCAAGTGGGAGGGTCCCTTCATCATTGACGAAGTTCTCACCAGAGGAGCGTACCGCCTGTATGATGCGTCAGATAATCACCTGGAGCCAAACCCCTGGAATGCGGCCAGACTACGACGATTTTATTCCTAGCGCCGAACTCTGTGTTCGTCCCCTCCCTCCTGTTATTAGCGTTATTTTTCTCTCTTTTCATTTTTATCTTTTTTTGTTTTGCTCTTTAGCCTTACGGCTAGACCGTCCTTACCTGATGCGTACATCTCTACATATGTACGTTTGATGACCCACAAGTATAGGGGATCTATCGTAGTCTTTTTTTATAAGTAAGAGTGTCGAACCCAACGAGGAGCAGAAGGAAATGATAAGCAGTTTTCAGCAAGGTATTCTCTACAAGCACTGAAATTATAGGTAACGGATAGTTTTGTGATACGATAATTTGTAACGAGCAACAAGTAACAAAAGTAAATAAAGTGCAGCAAGGTGGCCCCAATCCTTTTTGTAGCAAAGGACAAGCCTGGACAAATTCTTATATAGAGAAAAGCGCTCCCTAGGACACGTGGGAATTATCGTCAAGCTAGGTTTCATCACGATCATATGATTCGCGTTCGGCACTTTGATAATCTGATATGTGGGTGTACCGGTGCTTGGGTATTGTCCTTCCTTGGACAAGCATCCCACTAATGATTAACCTCTATTGCAAGCATCCACAACTACAACAAAAGTATTAAGGTAAACCTAACCATAGCATGAGACATCTGGATCCAAATCAGCCCCTTACGAAGCAACGCATAAACTAGGGTTTAAGCTTCTGTCACTCTAGCAACCCATCATCTACTTATTACTTCCCAATGCCTTCCTCTAGGCCCAAATACTGGTGAAGTGTCATGTAGTCGACGTTCACATAACACCACTAGAGGAGAGACAACATACATCTCATCAAAATATCGAACGAATACCAAATTCACATGACTACTAATAGCAAGACTTCTCCCATGTCCTCAGGAACAAACGTAACTACTCACAAAGCATATTCATGTTCATAATCAGAGGGGTATTAATGTGCATATAGGATCTGAACATATGATCTTCCACCAAGTAAACCAACTAGCATCAACTACATGGAGTAATCAACACTACTAGCAACCCACAGGTACCAATCCCAGACTTAGAGACAAGAATTGGATACAAGAGATGAACTAGGATTTGAGAGGATATGGTGCTGGTGAAGATGTTGATGGAGATTGACCCCCTCCCGATGAGAGGACCGTTGGTGATGGTTTCCCCCTCCTGGAGGGAAGTTTCCCCGGTAGAATAGCTCCACCAGAGCCCTAGATTGGTTCCGCAAAGGTTCCACCTCGTGGCGGCGGAGTCTCGTCCCGAAAGCTTGCTTATTATTTTTTCTCATTGAAAGACTCCATATAGCAGAAGATGGGCATCGTAGGGCCACCACGGGGGCCATGACGCAGGGGGCGCGCCCCCACCCTTGTGGGCAGGTTGTGGCCCCCCTCCAAAACTTCTTGCGCTCAGTATTTTTTATATATTCTAAAAATGACTTTTGTGAAGTTTCAGGACTTTTGGAGCTGTGCAGAATTGGTCTCTAATATTTGCTCCTTTTCCAGCCCAGAATCCCAGCTGCCGGCATTCTCCCTCTTTATGTAAACCTTGTAAAATAAGAGAGAATTGGCATAAGTATTGTGACATAATGTGTAATAACTCCCATAATGCAATAAATATCGATATAAAAGCATGATGCAAAATGGACGTATCAACTCCCCCAAGCTTAGACCTCGCTTGTCCTCAAGCGAAAGCCAAAATCGAAAAATATGTCCACATGTTTAGAGATAGAGGTGTCGATAAAAATAAAATATAGACATGAGGGCAACATGATCATTCTTAGAACATCAACTTATATAATTCCTGTCATATGATCTCTTATGCTAGACTAATAATTAAATCACAATTTCAAGTATGAATCATAAACTTCATTGAAAACTAACAAACTATAATCTCAGTCATTGGAGCAATTGCAATTTATCATAACATAGGAAAGAGTCAATATAAGAGCTTTTCAGCAAGTCCACATACTCAACTATCATATAGTCTTTCACAATTGCTAACACTGACGCAATACATATGGGTATGGAGTTTTAATCGGACACAGAGAAAGATAGGGGCTTATAGTTTTGCCTCCCAATGTTTTATCTCAAGGGTAATGTCAAAAATAATAGTTCATGAAAACTCACATCCAATTAGCCATATATACCAGGATCTTTCCAACATGTTGTGCTAGCCAAAATATAAAATTTAAAAAGGAAGGGTGAAGATCACCATGACTCTTATGTAAGGTAGGAGATAAAAGTAAAAGATAGGCCCTTCGTAGAGGGAAGCAGAGGTTGTCATGCGCTTTAATGGTTGGATGCACAAAATATTAATGCGAAAGAACTTCACTTTATATTGCCACTTGTGATATGGACCTTTATTATGCAGTCTGTCGCTTTTATTTCTTCCATATCACACGATCATATAAAGCTTATTTTCTCCCACACTAATAAGTCATACATATTTAGAGGGCAGTTTTTTATTGCTTGCACCGATGACAACTTACTTAAGGGATCTTACTCAATCCATAGGTAGGTATGGTGGACTCTCATGGCAAAACTGGTTTAAGGGTGTTTGGAAGCACAAGTAGTATCTCTACTTGGTGCAAAGAACTTGGCTAGCATGAGGGGGAAAGGCAAGCTCAATCATGTTGGATGATCCATGACAATATAATTTATCTCAGATGTAAGAAAACATAACCCATTATGTTGTCTTCCTTGTCCAACATCAACCCTTTTGCATGTCATATTTTATTGAGTGCTCACAATCATAAAAGATGTCCAAGATAGTATATTTATATGTGAAGACCTCTCTTTCTTTATTACTTCCTATTAATTGCAACAATGACCAAAACTATGTTTTTCAACTCTCAACAACTTTTATTCATCATACTTTTTACATGTGAGCTCATTACTCTCCCTAAGATCTATATGATCTATTTTATTTCCTTTTTATTCTTTCTCTTTTCTTTTATTCACTCAAGATCATGGCAAAATAATCAAGCCCTTGACTCAACACTAATCTTTGTTATATATAGCTCACAGACTCGATTACATAGAAGGATCATAAAGCAAAACTCACAACTAGATCATACTAAAACTTTATTCTACTAGATCAAGATATTATCAAAAGGATCGAACTAAGAAAAAACGGTAAAGATAGAAGTGATGGTGATACGATACCGGGGCACTACCCCAAGCTTGGCAGCTGCCAAGAGGAGTGCCCATACCCATGTGATTATATCTCTTTTGCCGGTGAACGAGTTGATGGTTTTGTTGATGGTGTAGGCTTGTCGTCCCTCTTCCAAGGCCTAGGCTCACCATCATAGAAGGATGATGAAGTCTCCTGAAACCTCAAATCTGCAGCCAAACTCATCCTCTTGAATCTATATTCATACTCACAGTTTTGATTTTGCAGGTCATAGATTTGGGCTTGGAGGTGCTCGATTTTCTCAGGATGCTTGAAGATGGCCTCCCCAATGTCCTTGACCTCCAGCTTGTGGTTGTTGGTGAACTCCGTGATCATAATGTGATTCGAATCGAGTCCACGCTCCACCATCGCCTGGCACTTGAAAACTTGTTGCTCCAATGCCTCGAGCCTTGCCTTCGTGCTTCCGGTCTTCCTTGGTCCCTCAACATCGCGGATGTGCGCCAACCCCTCATGCATATCAATGGTTTGAGGGTGTTGCAGCACTTCCGCGAGGTAGGGGTTGATGACCTTCTCATAGAACTGGTCCTTGGGGACACTTGAAGATGACATGACGACCTGGATCTGTCAGAAAAACAGCTCGAAACAAAGACATAAGATATTTGCATGATACGGGAGTTAAAACCTTCGGGAGATTATATAATGAATTTTTACAGACCAAAATACGTGATGTGTAAGAAAACAGAGTCCGGAGAGCACACGAGGTGCCCACGAGGTGGGGGTGCGCTCTCCACCCTCGTGGAGCCCTCGTGTCCTTCCTAGACTGCTTCTTATTTTTCTAAATATTCCAAAATGGAAGACAATTGCCATTAGAACTATTTTGGAGTCGGTTTACTTACCGTACCACATACCTATTCCTTTTCGGAGTCTGAAATGTTCCGGAAAGTGTCCCTTATGTATTCCTCCGGGGTTACGGTTTCAATAACATTGGTTTCAACATTTATAGGATTACCTGAGATATAATGTTTAATTCTTTGACCGTTCACCACCTTCGGATTTGTGCCTTCAAAGTTGTTGATTTTTATGGGACTAGAACGATAGACCTCCTCGATAACGTAAGGACCTTCCCATTTAGAGAGAAGTTTTCCTGCAAAAAATCTTAAACGAGAGTTGTATAGCAATACATAGTCACCTACATTAAACTCACGCTTTTGTATACTTTTGTCATGCCATCTTTTAACTTTTTCTTTAAATAATTTGGCATTCTCATAGGCTTGGGTTCTCCATTCATCAAGTGAGCTAATGTCAAATAAGCTTTTCTCACCGGCAAGTTTGATATCATAATAGAGCTCTTTAATAGCCCAATAAGCCTTATGTTCTAGTTCGAGAGGTAAGTGGCATGCTTTTCCATGAACCATTTTATACGGAGACATACCCATAGGATTTTTATATGCAGTTCTATAGTCCCATAATGAATCATCAAGTTTGTTGTACCAATTCTCTCTAGATCTATTAACATACTTTTGCAAAATTAATTTGAGTTCTATCTTGCTCAATTCTACTTGACCGCTAGACTGTGGGTGATAAGGAGATGCAATTCTATGATTAACATCATATTTAGCAAGCATTTTACGGAAAGCACCATGAATAAAATGTGAACCACCATCAGTCATTAAATATCTAGGGACTCCAAACCTTGGAAAAATAACTTCTTCAAGCATCTTAATAGAGGTGTTATGATCAGCACTACTAGTTGGAATAGCTTCTACCCACTTAGTAACGTAATCAACAACAACTAAAATATGTGTGTATCCATTGGAGGCAGGAGAAGGTCCGATATAATCAAAGCCCCAAACATCAAATGGTTCAATAACAAGTGAATAATACATAGGCATTTCTTGACGTCTACTAATATTACCAATTCTTTGACATTCATCACAAGATACAACAAACTTACGGACATCCTTGAAGAGAGTAGGCCAATAAAAACTGGATTGCCATACCTTATGTGCAGTTCTATCTCCAGCGTGGTGTCCTTCATAAGCTTCAGAGTGATACTTGCGTAGGATCTGTTCATGTTCATGCTCGGGTACACAACGTCTAATAACACCATCTACTCCTTCTTTATAAAGATGTGGGTCATCCCAAAAGTAATGTCTCAAATCATAGAAAAACTTTTTCTTTTGCTGGTATGTGAAACTACGTGATATAAATTTAGCAACAATGTAATTAGCATAATCACCATACCATGGAGCAGTATGAGAAGCATTTATGACATTTAGTTGTTCATCAGGAAAGCTATCATCAATAGGTAGAGGGTCATCAAGAACATTTTCTAACCTAGACAAGTTTTTTGCAACGGGGTTCTCAGCTCCCTTTCTATCAATAATATGCAAATCAAATTCTTGTAGCAAGAGAACCCATCTAATAAGTCTAGGTTTAGCATCTTTCTTTTCCATAAGATATTTAATAGCAGCATGATCAGTGTGAATAGTTACTTTAGAATCAACAATATATGGTCTAAACTTATCACAAGCAAATACGACTGCGAAAAATTCTTTTTCAGTAGTAGCATAATTTCTCTGAGCATTGTCTAGAGTTTTACTAGCATATTGAATAACATTTAATTTCTTATCAACTCTTTGCCCTAGAACAGCACCTACAACATAATCACTAGCATCACACATAATTTCAAAAGGTAAATTCCAATCATGTGGCTGAACAATAGGTGCAGAGATCAATGCTTTCTTAAGTATTTCAAATTCTTCTACGCAATCATCATAAAAACAAATGGTATATCTTTTTGTAATAAATTAGTCAAAGGACGAGAAATTTTTGAGAAGTCCTTAATGAACCTCCTATAAAAACCGGCGTGACCAAGGAAACTTCTTATACCTTTGATGTCCTTGGGACATGGCATCTTTTCAATAGCATCAACCTTAGCTTTATCAAATTCAATACCTCTTTCAGAAACTTTATGCCCCAAGACAATACCTTCATTCACCATAAAGTGGCACTTCTCCCAATTCAAGACAAGGTTAGTTTCTTCACATCTCTGCAAAACTCGATCAAGGTTAATTAAGCAATCAGCAAAAGAGGATCCATAGACGAAGAAATCATCCATGAAAACCTCACAAATCTTTTCACAAAAGTCATAGAATATAGCCATCATGCATCTTTGGAAGGTAGCAGGTGCATTACATAAACCAAAAGGCATATGTCTATAAGCAAAAGTACTGAACGGGCAAGTAAAAGTGGTCTTAGATTGATCATCAGTTGACACAGGTATTTGAGAGAAACCAGAATAACCATCTAGAAAGCAAAAATGTGTATGTTTGGATAATCTTTCTAGCATTTGATCAATAAAAGGTAAGGGGTAATGATCCTTTTTAGTAGCCTTATTTAATTTGCGGAAATCAATTACAATCCTATAACATGTAATAATTCTTTGCGGAATCAATTCATCTTTATCATTAGGAACGACAGTAATACCTCCCTTTTTAAGGACACAATGGATGTCGGTGTCAAAACCGGCGGATCTCGGGTAGGGGGTCCCGAACTGTGCGTCAAGGCCGGATGGTAACAGGAGACAAGGGACACGATGTTTTTACCCAGGTTCGGGCCCTCTCGATGGAGGTAATACCCTACTCCTGCTTGATTAATATTGATGATATGGGTAGTACAAGAGTAGATCTACCACGAGATCAAGGAGGCTAAACCCTAGAAGATAGCCTATGGTATGATTGTTGTATATGGAGTTGATGTCCTACGGACTACAACCCTCCGGTTTATATAGACACCGGATAGGGTTAGGGTTACACAGAGTCGGTTACAATGGTAGGAGATCTTGAATATCCGCGTCGCCAAGCTTGCCTTTCACGCCAAGGAAAGTCCCATCCGGACACGGGACGAAGTCTTCAATCTTGTATCTTCATAGTCCTGGAGTCCGGCTGAAGGTATAGTCCGGCTACCCGAACACCCCCTAATCCAGGACTCCCTCAGTAGCCCCTGAACCAGGCTTCAATGACGACGAGTCCGGCGCGCAGATTGTCTTCGGCATTGCAAGGCAGGTTCCTCCTCCAAGTCCTTCGTAGAAGATTGTAAACACCAAGAATAGTGTCTGACTCTGCACAATAAGTTTCCACATATTGCCATAGAGAGAATAATATTAACACAAATCAAATCTGCTGACGTATTCTGCAGTGCGTCATCACACTATGGCCAAGTCCTTTACTTGAATCGTTTTTACTTTTCCACCTTAGCACGTTTTGCGAGGCGGTTTCCTTGGCACGTCTTGTCAAAGCAGAGATCGTGTACCCCCTTTTACGGGATTCTCATCAATACGGACGTGGGTAACCCAACCGCGCCCGTTAGCACGTTTCCTCGATTAAAGACGAGTCCCGAACGGTTACAGGGAGGGCTCTTGGTATTCAACCTCTTATAAAGAGACCAAGGCCTTGCTCCCTTTTTCAATCTCAAGCGAGTTCGCCCGTCGCCTCGAGTTCCAACACCCTAGGCTCCAGATTCCAGGCGCTTCGGACCTTCGACAATGTCCGGTTCTGGCCTTCAAGGCCGATGGACGCCCTCCTCCGTCACGGAGAAGGACGTACTAAAGTTGAGGGCGGCTAAGTTCTTAACCGGCGAAATTTCGCATAGGTTGCCTGCTCAAGGGCAGGTCATTCCCAGTCCCCAGCCCGGTGAGAGCGTGGTGTTCATGTCTCACTTCCTTCGAGGGTTGGGCTTCCCGATGGATCCCTTTGTGAGGGGACTGCTGTTTTATTACGGGCTGGAATTCCATGACTTAGCTCCAGAGTCCATCCTCCATATCTCCTCGTTTATTTTCGTGTGTGAAGCGTTCCTCCATGTTACCCCTCACTTCGGATTATGGCTCAAGACCTTCAAAGTGGAGCCTAAGATGATCAAGGGACGTCACGTAGAGTGCGGAGGCGCAGTTATAAGAAAAAATGTTGATGCTCCATGGCCCGAGGGCTCTTTTCAAGAGGAGCTAGGCTTGTGGCAACAAGAGTGGTTTTATATCACCGCTCCCCGGAGCACCAAGTGGGTGGCGCCTCCTGCCTTTCGCTCGGGTCCCCCAGCACGACTAGCGTCATGGGTCAACAGAGGGTTAGATTGGGGTTTGCCCAAAGACGTGCCCTTGTTACAGGGCCGCATTAAGGATCTCTTGGAAGGAGACCTCAGTTTGGTCAAGGTGACGCAGGTCATGCTGATTCGCCGAATATTGCCCAGCAAACATCGCTCCCTTCGCCTGTGGGAGTTTAATCCAGAGGGACCGCGAGCTCTCCAGAATTTCATGGGTGCAACGCCCGCGGAGATGTATAAACTGTTCTTCGGATCACAAGAGATGTGTCCGGATTTAACCGAGGACGCAGGCCTAAGCTGCAATTGCCCGGATACTCAAGTAAGCAACCTTGTGCCCGGACCTTCTATCCGTATAATTGTCATAAACTTGCCCCTAAAAGAGCCGTCCTTTTAAACAGGAGTGGATAGCAAAGGCAAAGCTGATCAGGTGTCCGGCTCCCCTTCCCGAAACCAGGCCGGATCCCGTGCTGGTCAGGATGCTGGAGATAATGCCTTTGGAGGGAAGCAAGGGGGAGGACAAGGAAACTATGGCCTCCTCGAAGGAGGCTGCTCCGAAGGGAGGAACAGACAATTCCTCTCCTAAGGGGAAGAAGAGAGCCGCCTCTGACGACCCGGAAACCATGGCCTCGAAGCGGGGGAAAAAAATCCTCGTCAGAGGGTCCGACGCTGGGGAGTTCCTCGGCCGGACTACGCCCTCAAGGGGATCAGCCCTCCAGCGAGCTGTAAGTAGAGAAAGATTTTCCTTTTGAGGGATGCGGGAAATCCTTGATTTATATCTGAGAAGATTAACCGAATTTTTACCTTGTAGCTCGGACCTCAGCCCTTCTCAGCAGAGCTCGTCTTCGGGGGATCTCCTTCCGGAGATGATGGAGAGCGGGACACCTCCCCCTGCCGTGCCGCCTAGCGAGGCGGGCGACCCTGAGGTGTCGTCGCGGAGGGTTTCTCCGAATCTGGCAGGGGCGGAAGATAGCTATGTGGCCCCCTGAGGTTCTCCGCGTCCGGCCTTCAAAAGAGGTCGTGGGACAAGTCCGGCACCGTCTGGTGCTCGGCCGGAGGAGCTAAAGATTCTGCTGGGGTGAGCTTCTATCTCGGAGGAGCACTATGTATTGATGGGCACGGTGATTGAAAGGATCTCATCTGCAGAGAGCGGATTGCATGAGGCCGTCAAAAGTTTACTGACAGGTTTTGAGGTATATTAGATAATGTACACTTTTGTCAGTTGCGCATGAATAAGATGCGCCCTGTGTAGATAGTAGCCCCTGAGACTCTGCGCGTCGTCAAGAAATGACGCCACGCGGAGGATCATAATCCCAGGTCTAAGATGTCGCCATTGAATGTAGGCGGCAGGGTGTCCGGAATCAAGCCGAACTAATGATTTTGCCGAACTAAAGCGGCAACTGGACGTGGCAGATGCCGACATCGCGCTTGTCAACAAGCGGCTTGATGAGGCTCAAGGTATGTAATTCCTCGGGCGGCATCTTGTTAGAAGAGTTTTATGCCAGTGTCTTACGATGTGTGTACTTGACGTAGATGGTGCGTCCGCCGTGGAGAGTCATAGGGCAAAACTTGCCCGAGCTAAAGAACAAGCCAGAGAAAGTGATGCGGCTACCAAGAAAGCCCTTGAAGAGCTGAGAGCCGAACAGGCTGCTCATTGCTGAAGCAAGGAAGAGATGGCCGAGGTGGCCGAAAAGTTAAAGAGCGCGGCAGACCATTGCAGACTTCTTGAGAAAGAAGACCAGGCGAAACAAACGGACTTAGAGAAGGCCGTTGCCAATGCCAAGAAAGAAGACCAGGCTTGATCGGACGTGGGCGTCTCCACTTCCCCACGACACCTCGGTGATCGCGCGAGTTGGACAAGTCCCTGCATGCAGATCGTGTCATGATTACCTGTGATCGTGGAGGCCGGTGGTTGGTCTTCGCTGGCTATAAGTACGAAGCTGTGCGTGCCCTTCCAGTCCATTCCTCCTGGCTTCTCTTTCTTCCCGATCCTTGCTCCGTCTTGCGGCGATGGCTCCATCGAGGAGGTAATCGGCTGCGGAGAAGGGGAAGGCCCTCCGTGTCGATCCTGCCTCTCCCCCACCCAAGCGTAGTCGTGGGTGCCCTCGGAAGCATCCGGTGGCCGCCCCGGTAGCGTCTGGTGGTCATGGTGGCGGCTCCCAGCGCGGCGGCGGGCGAGCCGCTGTGGCCGAGGGACGCGCCTAGGTTGCGCGCTCCCCTAGGCCACCCTTTCGCGCTGCGCAGGTGCTGCCGGAGTTCGTCGTCTGGTCGGTGGAGCCGACTAGAGCCCGGCTCCAACTCCCTCGCTTCCTCCTTGGTGAACTCCCAGCCGGTGATCCTGGTGGCCTCTGGCTCCAGGCGGAGGGCTGCTGCAGCAGGTCCTCGTGGGCCACGCTGGAGGTCTCCGCCAACGGGGGCCTGGCCTTAACTCGTGGCTGGCAAGCATTCGCCCGCGCTCGCGGCCTGGGGCGCCAGTGCACCCTGCACTTCAGGTTTGATGGCGACGCCACCCTCTATGTGAGGGTGTTTGGGGAAGATGGTCGGCGCGCGGGGTGTTGCCCTGAGGACGACGACCGCGGCCGGGGGCCCCGCCCCGACGGTGATGGAGGAGATAGCACCCGCACGGATGGCGGCGCTCGAGACACCCCGAGCTTCGTCAGCTCTTCCTCAAGCGACTCCTCCAGCAGTGGCCGCAGTCAACCCCCGCGCCGTCGAGCTTGCTTGGGAGGTGATGGCTTATCCGCCTGCCGTCGTGCCCCAGTGAAGCGTGAGAGGGAGTCTTCTTGAGGCCCGGAGGCAGCCCGGGTCGCCTCCGCGGGCTGATGTGAGGAGGGCTGCGTCGGGCTCATTCCTTCCTTTCCCTTTTGTTTCCTGTGTAAGACAAAACAGCTGCATGGAGCCCCGCTGGGGCGTGTTGGGAATTATTGCTGTTTTAGCCATTACCTAGATCTTATTTTTGTGCCTCTTAACTACACGCCTGTGCGTAGATAGTCTTTGACCCCTGCCGGGGGGGGGGGGGGGCGACCGACCCAGGCCCTGTGTGCGCGTCGCGGTGCCCGAGGGGCACGGACTAGAGGGGTGCTCCTGTAACATGCCTGGGCCATGAAACCTTCCAGCGGCTAGAGCAGAAACGCTCGCGAGGACGTTTGAGTACCATCCCTCGCGAGGTCGTTTATGAGAGAAACCAAAGCGAGGAGCGAAAATCAGCGAACCGCAAATCAGCAACAGCGAGAACTTCAATAAGACTTCAAATGCAAGTAAACACGTCAACTACGGAAAGCAAATGAAAAAGCCGCGTCCGGCACCTAATCTAGTCTTCGACGTCTTCTCACCAGCGCGGAGCTAAGTGCTGCCACTGGGCGTGGGAGGGAGCCCTAGGGCCTGAGGCCGGCGCTCCTGAGACTCCGGGGCGTGTACAGCCCCACTCATTATTACGTGAGAGTGTCACGGGGCAGTGAGCTTCACAGGCATTGGCCTTGCTTCACAGGCTCCGGACCTTTTCCAAAACGCGATAGCTTCACAGGCACTCGCCTTGCTTCCCAGGCTCTGGGCCTTTTCCAAGAAAGGAAGGTCTTCACAGGCACTCGCCTTGCTTCACAGGCTCTAGGCCTTTTCCAAAAGGGGGGTAGCTTCATAGGCACTCGCCTTGCTTCATAGGCTCTGGGCCTTTTCCAAAATGCGATAGCTTCACAGGCACTCGACTTGCTTCACAAGCTCTGGGACTTTTCCAAGAAAGGATGGTCTTCACAGGCGATCACCTTGCTTCACAGGCTCTGGGCCTTTTCCAAAAGAGGGGAGGTCTTCACAGGCACTCGCCTTGCTTCACAGGCTCTAGGCCTTTTCCAAGAAAGGATGGTCTTCACAGGCACTCGCCTTGCTTCACAGGCTCTGGGCCTTTTCCAAAAGAGGGGAGGTCTTCATAGGCACTCGCCTTGCTTCACAGGCTCCGGGCCTTTTAGGGGTAGAACCTCCAGAGGTGTTGGATGTTCCATGCGTTCTGGATCGGCTCCCCCTCTTGAATCTCCAAGCGCACAGAGCCAGGCCTGGAAACATGAACAACCTTGAACGGGCCCTCCCACATGGGAAAGAGCTTGTGCAGCCCTTCCCTAGAGAGAACCCGCCTGAGTACGAGGTCTCCTACCTCGAGGGTCCTGGGGCGGATGTTGCGGCAGTGATATGGTCGTAGCGCCTGTTGGTACCTTGCCGCTCGCAGCGCGGCTTCCCGGCGGCGTCCCTCCCCAAGTACGAGGTCCATCCCCTGCATGGTGTCCTGCTGCGCCTCGTCAAACGCCAGGACCCGCGCGGAGCGATGCCTGACCTCGTGAGGAAGGACTGCTTCGGCTCCGTAGACCAGGAAGAACGGGGTCTCCCCAGTTGGTTTGGTTGCGGTCGTGCGGATGGACCACAACACGGACGGGAGCTCGTCGTACCAGCCTCTGCCGCAGGCCTCCAGCTTCTTCTTGAATGTCCTGGTCTTGAGGCCTCTCAGGACTTCCGCGTTGGCTCGTTCGGCCTGCCCATTGCTTCGCGGGTGTGCCACCGAAGCGTAGCATATCTGCGTCCCAAGGTTAGCACAGTATGTTTGAAGAGATTACTGGTGAACTGCGAACTGTTGTCTGTGATGATGCGATTCGGCACCCCGAACCGGCTCACGATACCCCTGATGAACTTGACCGCGGAGCCAGCGGGGATGGTACGGACAGCCTCCACTTCTGCCCACTTGGTGAACTTGTCAATGGCGACGTAGAGGTAACGGTAGCCCCCTGGCGCCCGAGGGAACAGGCCCAGAATATCCAGCCCCCAAACTGCGAATGGCCACAAGATGGGTATTATCTGCAGGCCCCCCGCCGGTTGATGGATCTGCTTGGAATGAAACTGGCAGGCCTCACAAGCCTTTACCAATTCGATTGCGTCGTTGAGCGCGGTGGGCCAATAGAACCCGCTACGGAATGCCTTGCCGACGAGGGTCCGTGATGATGAGTGGTGTCCGCAGTCTCCGCCATGTATGTTCTCTAGTAGTTCCTTTCCTTGCTCCCTGGAGATGTAGCGCAGAGATACACCGTTTGGTCACTTCCGGTAAAGTTCTCCATCTCTGTTGCAGTAGGTCGTGTCCTGCCGCGCCACACGCTCCGCTTCCTCTTCCTTTTCCGGTAGGGCCCCTTGCGTTAAATAACTCTGGAGTTCTGCGATCCAGCACTCCTCCTGAGGTTCCATTGCCAGGAGCAGGCGTGCTCCTGAGGTCGACCCACAGACCAGGGCTCCCGAGGCTGGCAGCTGGCGGAGCTCCTCTCGAGACTGAGCGGTGTTCGATAACGTCGGTTGTGCTGAGGGTTTGAAGAGCCGCTCTTCGAAGACGCCGGGTTCCTGTGGCAACCGCCTGGATGCCCGTCCGGCTATGTCGTCAGCTTCCTGATTGGTGCCACGGGGCATGTGCTTTAGCTCCAGCCCCCAGAACTGCTTTTCCATCCCGCGGACCTCCGCTAGGTAGGCCTCCATATGCTCGTCCTTCGGCTCGTACACTTTATTGGAGAAGTTGACTAGGAGCTGCGAGTCGCCCTTGACGGTGAGGCATTTCACTCCCAGGGCTACTGCGGCCTTCAACCCGGCTATCAGTCCCTCATATTCTGCAATGTTGTTGGAGACCTTTTCACCTTGCTGGAAACAGAGCTGCATAGCATCGTAGAGCTTATCCTGAGTGGGCGATATCAGCACCGCACCAGCCCCCGCGCCGTGTCTGGAGAACGCCCCATCGAAGTACATGACCCAGCCTTCCGGCGCCTCACTCCCTGGAGAGAGGGACCGATCCTCGTTGTCCTTGAGGCCTGGTGCCTCCGCCCATTCCGCTATGAAATCCGCCAACGCTGCTCCTTTGATGACCCTGGTCGTGCCGAACTCGAGCTGAAACACCTGCAGCTCCATGTTCCACTTGGCGACCCTTCCGGCTGAGTTAGGGCTCCTGAGCACTCTCTCCAGGGGGTACGATGAGACGACCTTGATGGGATGAGCCTGGAAGTAGTGATGCAGCTTGCGCGAGGCTACCAGTAGCGCGAGGAGGAGCTTCTGAGGCATCGGGTACCATGCCCTTGCGTCCCGTAACACCGTGCTAACAAATTAGACGGGATGCTCAACAAGGCTGAGAGTATCTGGGGTCGCGGCGCCCTCGGGTGGCAAGGGCGCCTTGCGAGATGACGTGGCCTCGGGAGGTGAACCATCCGGGCGTGCGGCCTCGCCTGCCTCTGGTGCATTCTTCGGCAGCTGACCCTCCTCAATTGCGGTTGCGGCTTCTGCAGGCTTTCCTTGTTCCCGTTTTGTCTTGCCTCGGGCTGCCGTTGTGGTCTTGACTTGGCGCTCCTCCCTAACCGCCACCAGGGCTGCGCTGGCGGAGTAGGGAGTGGCAGCGAGGTAGAGCAGCAGGGGCTCTTGAGGGCGCAGAGCCACCATGACTGGGGGACTGGTCAGGTACCTCTTGAGATCTTGAAACGCCTTATCTGCCTCTTCAGTCCATTCAAAGGGCCCTTTTTCTTCATCAGCTGAAAGAAAGGCAGCGCTCGCTCCCCTAATTTGGAGATGAAGCGCCCTAGCGCGGTCACGCGCCCAGTGAGCTTCTGCATTTCTCTGAGGGTCTTTGGCAGACTCATGTCCTCGACCGCCTTGACCTTCTCGGGGTTGGCCTCAATGCCACGATGGGACATGAGGAATCCCAAAAGCTTGCCCGAGGGGACGCCAAACACACATTTCTCTGGGTTGAGCCGCAGGTTTACTGCGTCGAGGCTCGCGAAGGTCTCCTCCAGGTCTTGTATCAGGGTCTTGGCCTCTCGAGATTTTACTACAATGTCATCAACATAGGCTTCGACATTCTTTCCGAGTTGCGGGCCCAAGGTGATGTGCATCAGCCGCTGAAAGGTTGCCCCTGCGTTACGCAGTCTGAACGGCATGCATGTATAGCAGTATACCCCGCACGTGGTTAAGAAGGCGGTCTTCTCAACGTATTCTACCGCCATCTTGATCTGGTGATACCCGGAGAAGGCATCCAGGTAGCATAGCAGGTCACACTCCGTAGTGGAATCGACGATCTGGTCGATGTGGGGGAGTGGAACCGGATCTTGCGGGCATGCTTTGTTGAGGTTGGTGAAGTCGACACACATGCGTTCCTTCCCCCCTTTCTTGGGCACAACGACAGGATTGGCCAACCAATCCGGGTATGGGACCTCGCGAATGACCCCAGCGGCTTCTAGCTTGCGGGTCTCTTGGACAATGCAGGCCTACTTCTCCATGGACTGCCGCCTGGCCTTCTGCTTCATGGGGCGCACATTTGGGCACACGTTGAGGTGATGCTCGACGACACTCCTGGGGATCCCCGCCAGCTGATCGGGCTCCCAAGCAAATACCTTCTTATTCGCGCGCAAGAACTTGACCAAGGCCTCCTCCTGCTCAGGCTCAAGGTTGGCGCCTATGGTGAAAGTGGCACTGGAGGACCCGTCCTCGTCGACGGGTATCTGCTTGGTTTCTGCCTCGTCCTGGGTGAACAACTGCTTCTTCTTGGCGGGCGCAGCCCCCTTGGGCTCAGGGGTCTCCACGCTGACGGGCCGTGCCGATGCCGTCGTCTTGAAGGCGAGCTTGAGTACTCGCAGGGCATCCCCGGTGACCCCGTGCACGACAAGGGTGCCGCCACTCCCTGGCATCTTCATGAGGTTATACGCCGGGTGCGTGGCGGCCATGAACTGAGCCAGCGCCGGGTAGCCGAGGATGGCGTTGTAAGGGAGGCCGATGGGGGCGATGTCGAACTCGACCATCTCCGTGCGGAAGATGTCATAGGTGCCGAAGGTTACCGGGAGCCGGATCTGTCCCAGGGAGTCGGATGATCCGCCCCCGACGCCCGAGAAAGATCGGCTGGGTCGCAACCGCTCCCGGGGTATGCAGAGGAGGTTGAAAGTCTCGACCAAAAACACGCTGAGGCCCGCGCCGCCGTCAACGAGGGTTCTGGTGACGGACACCTGGCAAATGGTGGGGGTGCACAACAGGGGGAGCACGCCCGAGCCGACCAGGTTGGTTGGGTGGTCCTCCGAGCTGAAGGTCTGACCGGCCTCGCGTGCCGCCCGGTCCGGGGAAGCCCCCTCCCGTGCGGAAACGGCGCTAACCCCGCGGGCAAAAGGCTTGGCGTGGCGACTCATGGGCGGCGCCTGCGAGCCGCCCAGGAGGGCCGCAACGACCGGAGGCATCGATGTTGTGCTGCAGCCACTCCGCCGCGTAGGCAGATGCTGGGGGGGTGCTTGCCACTCGTTCCCCGCCGGGCCGGTGGCGGTGTTGACGGCGGGCGATGGGGGACAACGAGAACGCCCACCGGCGAGGGCCGCCGGGGTGACGCGAGCTCGACTGGCGCCGTACATGGATGCGGCGGTCGTAGGAGAGCGGGGTGGTGGAAGACAGATTCCGGCGCACACCTACCTGGCGCGCCAAATGTCGGATCATGGGTTCCGACAGACCCTTAAGGTTCGAACACTGGGGTGCGCGCGGAGATCACGCCCTCTACCTCCCCGTCTCACAAAGATCTAAACTACGGAAAGAAGTGCACAAGAGACACAAGGTTTATACTGGTTTGGGCCACCGTTGAGGTGTAATACCCTACTCCAGTGTGTGGTTGGTCGATTGCCTCTTAGGGCTGGTGATAATGAACGATACAAGGAAGAACAGCCTCGCGAGAGTCTGTTCTTGGCTGGGGCGATGAACTGCTAGGAGGAGTTCAGTCACCCTTCTCTCTCTCTCTTTCTCTGATTTCGATCCCCCCTACCATGTGGGTGGCTGGTCCTATTTATAGGGGCCCTGGTCCTCTTCCCAAATATCGAGCAGGAAGGGAGCCAACAATGGCGGGCTAATTTGAAGGGGGACAGCAAGTATCAACTATCCTGACAAAAGCAGTCTTCGCCTGCGCAAAGCTCTGGTGATGACGCCGTCTGGGGCTCCAGGGTGACCTCCGTCTCGTAGTCCTCCTGGTCTTGGCCTCGTTGCACCGAAATGGCAACCTTTGCCCGATGCCTCGGTACTCCGCGGCTGCGCTTGCCCCCTTTGCACCAAAGAGGAAAGAAGGACGTTGCGCGCGCTGGCACCCGCCTGGCGCCTTGAGTTGTCATGGCTTGCGTCACGGGCACCTCACGAGGTACCCCACCTTGATCTCTCCACCACCTCGCGAGCCAACCTGATGAGGCCGTGCCTGAGGAAGCTCCATATAGTCCGCCTCGCGAGGCTTGGCCCCTCGCGAGGGTCTTGGGCCTTGTGTTGACAAAGATGGGCCATGCTGGGCCTCCTTTGAGCCACGCCATAGGCCGCAGGCAGGCAAGTCTAGGGACCCCCGTTCCCAGAACGCCGACAGTGTAGCAACAAGAGACAGTACAAAAGGTTTATGTAGGGTCTTAATCTGAAAAGAATCCTTTAGGACGGGTCCCTACTACACGTCTGCGCCTGTGTCTCCATTGTGCCGTATGCTGGACGGGCGCCGCACGATGTTCATCTGTAAAAGAGAGGAACTGAGTTGAAAACGGGTCGTGCCGAACAAAAGTTTAAAATAAACAAAGTATAAAGTAAAATATATATAATTGAGATTTATTGTCTCTAACTGTATATGCATGGAGCCCCTAGTGCGGGGGTATATGGCCACTAAGCCTGCATCAATGATGATTTTGTACCGAACTTGTCTATCCGCGTTCGTGGTCTTTAATGACCTATTTTGAAGTTTTTTGGCCGGTGAGGCCATTTTACTGTGGGGCTATCAAAGCGGCCGCACAGTCCTCCGCTTGGGTAGGCGCACTTTAGTGCTTCCCCTTCAAAGAGATGATGCCTCGTGGACCGGGCATCTTAAGCGTGAGAGATGCATAATGCGGTATTGCGTTAAAGCGAGTGAAAGCTTCGCGTCCCAGTAGTGCTTGATAGCTGTAACGCCCCGAGACCGATGTGCCAGGTGTCGTTCAGTTATTCATTGTTGTTGTGTTGTCATTGCTTGCGTGTCTTGCATCTCATATCATGTCATCACGTGCATTGCATTTGCATACATGTTCATCTCATGCATTCGAGCATTTTCCCCGTTGTCCGTTTTGCATTCCGGCGCTTCGTTCTCCTCCGGTGGTCATTTCTAGCTTTCTTTCGTGCGTGGGGATTAAAAATTTCTGGATTGGACCAAGACTTGCCATGCGGCCTTGGTTTACTACCGGTAGACCGCCTGTCAAGTTTCGTACCATTTGGACTTCGTTTGGTACTCCAACGGTTAACCGAGGGACCGAAAAGGCCTCGTGTGTGTTGCAGCCCAACACCCCTCCAATTTGGCCCAAAACCAACCAAACTCTACTCCATGTCCTAGAGTGTTCGATCACGATCGCGTGGCCGAAAACCGCACCTCATTTGGACTCTCCTAGCTCCCTCTACCTATAAATATGTGGGCATCCCCGAAATTTTCGCGGATGAACCCTATCCTTCGTCCACCTTGCGCCGCCGGACAAAACCGCCCACCCCCGGACATGTCCGACCGCCGCCTCCGACGTATCAGATGCCGCCACGTCATCCCACCGGCCTCCTCTCTCCTCCCAGTCGCCACGGCCCGCGGAGCCCGTTGCGGGCCCGCGCGAGCCCATCTCGCCGCCGCCGCCGCCTTCTTCGCATCCAGTCGGCCGGAGCAGCGCCCGCCGCCGCGAGCTCGCCGCGCACGCCGCCCACCGGCCGCCTTCCTTGCCGCGCCGTCCTGCGCTCCGCCTCCGAAGGAGCTCCGCCGCTGCCCGCCGCCAGATCCGGCCACGGGAGCCCGAGCCCGGCTGGATCCACCGCCCCGCCGGCGACGACCTCGCTGGAGACGCCCTCGCCGGATCTGGGCAAGGTGGGATCAGATCCACGCGGCCGCCGTCCAAACAGCCCCGCGTCCCGGATCTCCTCATCCCGGGTCATCCTCGTCCCGGTTCCCGCGGGGTAGAATTTCTTCCAAGTCCTGGGTTTTCCCAGATCCATATGCATATGTTCATAGCCCCGTATCTTTGCATCCGTAGCTCCGTTTTGGACATATGACATATCAAAATCTTCGTCTCGACGAGTACATCATTTCATTCCATTGCATCATTTGCATTTGAGTTCATCTTGATGCCCAAAATGCTGTTAGAAGGAGGCATCGTGAGTTAAATTGCAGATCCGTTAGCTCATCATAGACTTTTGTCATTTTTGCCATGATTATTGTGTGCATGATATGCCTGTGAGTCTTTGGGATGAATTGTTAAGCATTTTGTCTTCTTTCCAGAGGTGCCACCCATGCATTTTTAGGATGTGTGTGGTGACTTGTGCAAGCTTGCAAAGAGGGGCACCTGAGAATTCTGTTTTCAGGGACTTCGTGATTTTCACCAAGTCTGGGATATTTTAGTTCATGATGCCATATGTTCAGCTTGTTTCCTAGTGATCCGTGCCTCTTTTGAGGATGATCAGTAAGGGAGTTTTGATATTTATGTTATGCTCTATCCATCCATGTCTTTGTTTGCATATGTGGAGTGCTCTAGCTTGAGACAATCAAGCTCTACTTTTGCTTCGTGGTAAATCTGGGCAGATCGTCAACTTGTTTGTGATTTTGCCGATGCTATTGTTAGTGATCCATGCGTGCTATGCCATTGTTCTTGCCATGTCTAGCTAGAATTTTTGCCTTCTTTATGGATATATGCTTGCCTTGCTATGACTTGCACCATGGTGAGTGCATCGAGCTCGTTTACATGCCTTCGTGAGTTATAATTTCAGCATGTCTCAGTTTTCACTAAGTCTGAAAACTTATTGTGTTTCATCTATGTTCGTGTGCTCGTTAGAGTATTTTGTGAACCATTTTGGCCCCATGTCACTTTGGGTGTTTTGTTAAGCTTGTTGAGTAGCTCCATTCCATGTTCTTACTTGTCATGTTCAGGTTATGTTTCATGTTGTTTTGCTGCTCCGAAGAGAGCATCGTGGTCTGAAATTTCAGACTAGTGTTAATTTCACTAAGTCTGAAAATCTGTTTTGCTTATTCATTTTGCCATGCTTGTTTGAACCTCATAATGGATAAATTTGGTTATGGCTCAGTCCTAGAGATTTGTTAAGCATCTTGTGTACATCCCTGCCATGTATTTTGTTTTCATGTTTGATGGCTGTAGCATGTTCCTTTCGTTGCATTTAGGAGCCTACTTGCTGTAAATCGCAGATCGGTTCATTTCGTAAAACGCTTGCCATTTCCAAACCATAGCTCCGATTCCTATGATCTTTATATCGTTTTCAGGTGATTTCATCCCCTCTATCCAGTGGAACACTTGGTTTTCCAAGTTGAGGCCAGGTTCATGCATTTCCTGTCATGTCTTGCATTTTGCATACCGCATCGCATCCCGCATCTCGCATATCATACCATGTTCATGTGTTGGTTGTTTACTATGTTGTTTGCTCTTTCCCGGTGATTGCTTCTTCGGGTTGGTTCCGGTAACGTCGAGTTTGTGAGGATCCGTTCGTCTACGTCCGTTTGTCTTCTTCATGGACTCGTTCTTCTTCCTTGCGGGATCTCAGGCAAGATGATCATACCCTCGAAATCACTACTATCTTTGCTTTGCTAGATGCTCGCTCTTTTGCTATGCCAATGCTACGATGCCTACCATTTGCTTGTCAGCCCCCCCCCCCCAAATTGCCATGTTCAGCCTCTAACCCACCAATGTCCTAGCAAACCGTTGATTGGCTATGTTACCGCTTTGCTCAGCCCCTCTTATAGCGTTGTTAGTTGCAGGTGAAGATTGAAGTTTGTTCCTTGTTGGAACATGGAGATACCGTTCCTTGTTGGAACATGTTTACTTGTTGGGATATCACTATATATCGTATTTAATTAATGCATCTATATACTTGGTAAAGGGTGGAAGGCTCGGCCTTATGCCTGGTGTTTTGTTCCACTCTTGCCGCCCTAGTTTCCGTCATATCGGTGTTATGTTCCCGGATTTTGCGTCCCTTACGCGGTTGGGCTATAATGGGAACCCCTTGACAGTTTGCTTTGAATAAAACTCCTCCGGCAAGGCCCAACCTGGGTTTTACTATTCGCCACCTAGCCTTTTCTTTTCCCTTGGGGGTCGCGCCCCCAAGGGTCATCATTATTTTAACCCCCCTGGGCCAGTGCTTGTCTAAGTGTTGGTCCAACCCAGAGCACTGTGCAGGGCCATCCCTTGGCAACTTGGGTTACGTCGGCTCCTGTACGCTTAGCTTATCTGGTGTGCCCTGAGAACGAGATATGTGCAGCTCCTATCGGGATGTCGACGCATCGGGTGGTCTTGCTGGACTTGTTTTACCATTGTCGAGGATGTCTTGGAGTACCGGGATACCGAGTCTGATCGGAATGTCTTGGGAGGGGGTCTATTCCTTCGTTGACCGTGAGAGCTTGTGATGGGCTAAGTTGGGACACCCCTGCAGGGATTTGAACTTTCGAAAGCCGTGCCCGCGGTTATGGGCAGATGGGAAATTGTTAACGTCCGGTTGTAGAAAACCTGAAGTGACCTTAATTAAAATGAATCAACAGCGTGTGTAACCGTGATGGTCTCTTTCCGGCGGAGTCCGGGAAGTGAACACGGTTGTTGGAGTTATGCTTGACGTAGGTAGTCCAGGATCACTTCTTGATCATACTTTTATCAACCGTGCTTTGCCTTCTCTTCTCGCTCTCATTTGTGTATGTTAGCCACCATATATGCTAGTCGCTTGCTGCAGCTCCACCCCATACCTTTACCTTACCCATAAGCTTAAATAGTCTTGATCGTGAGGGTGCGAGATTGCTGAGTCCCTGTGGCTCACAGATACTTCCAAAACCAGTTTATAGGTGCCGATGAGTCCGTGCAGATGACGCAACCAAGCTCAGGAGGAGCTCGATGAAGATCTTGTCCTTTATGTTGTTTTCATTCTAGTTGATCAGTAGTGGAGCCCAGTTGGGGTCGATCGGGGACCTTTGTCGAATTTGGGGTTCTTCTTTTATTTTGGTTCCGTAGTCGGACCACGAGTGTATTTTGTTGATGTAATGTTTATTCATGTAATTGTGTGAAGTGGTGATTGTAAGCCAACTATGTATGTCTTTCCCTTATGTATTACATGGGTTGTGTGAAGATTACCTCACTTGCGACATATGCCTTCAATGCGATTATGCCTCTAAGTCGTGCCTCGACACGTGGGAGATATAGTCGCATCAAGGGTGTTATAAGTTGGTAATCAGAGCCTTCCCCGACCTTAGGAGCCCCATTGCTTGATCGTTTTTAGCAGCCGAGTTGTGTCTTGAAAAATGTTTTGAGTCATTTAGGAATTATATATCGGAGAGTTTAGGAATTCTTTTTACTTCCCAGTCTCCTCATCGCTCTGGTAAGGCATCCTGATGTAGAGTTTTGACTCTTCTCTTCTCAAATTTCACTAAAAAAAATTTTAGGATCACGCGAGTATCTTGGATTTGTTCCGATGTTTTATGATGAGAACATTGTCTTGGTGCCTCCTGTCAGGGGTTTAGTGGAAGTGTCCCGGGGAGTTGAGCTTTGAGGTGTTGTCATCATAATTTTATCGTTGCAATTCTAGAATACTTGAGATATGTTCGCCGACATCGAAAATCTCTTTTATGTAGTTCGTTGGTGAGATAACCTCGACGCCACCCTGTACTGGGGCGGGAGTTCGGGAGTATCGCCATAACTTGTATAACGGATGCTTTTCGAAGGTTGAGGTAGATGGTTTCCGAATGTTTCTTGGTTATGTGTTGAAGGATGGATACAGTTGGATGTAGGTATTGCTAGTTTGGGTGAGATATTATGCTTCCCCTGTATCCCCAACACCTGATTGCATAACCGGAAAAATTCGGGAGTTTCATAGGTGGGAATTCAAGTAGCTCTTAGGATATCCTTCCGACAGATGTATGATATGAAATTGGGGTTCGACGTCTAGTGGTTCGCCTATTCACGGTCGATTTTACAGTGGTCTCGTTGTGTCTTAAAGAGTCCTTGGCTATGCTGACTCGGGGACGCTTCGTATGTCATGTGCACTGCCTTGTACATGATGGTGCTGTACGATCGAGCCCGTGTAGGTCCCACCACAAAAACTTCGGACGAAATCTCTATCATATGTTTGTTCTGGCTTATTTCGCAAGCGAATCCTTTGTTTTGTTTTGAGTTCTGGTATTCAAGTTGCTTCGAAGTCAAATGTTGATCCCATACCTTTCCTAAGCGGTGTTCTCATATTCCTATATGAATACCAATCCTTCATGATAATTGAGATTGTCATGCCAATCCTTTTCAACTGGTGTGCTTCTCTTCTAGTGGATCCGAACATTTCAACTTCCGCAAGATCAATTATCACTTCTTCTCAACGGTGTGTTTTCATCCATTCCAAATTGTCTTTGTTTTTCTCACCCTCCCTCCCTTTGTTTTCCTCCAAGGACTCAGATTTCTTATTCAAGTATCCTGTTATTGTTGGGAAACTTCTTCATTCCTTTTCCGTCAATATTCTTATCCGGTGATTCTCATGAAGATTCTAACGGAACCTCAAGTTCATCGTTCTTTGTTCTTTTTCTTCTCCGGTGGTTTCAAGTCAAACTTTGTGGATCATATCCTTTTCTTCATTTCAATGCTTTCTCATGCCGGTGCACCTCATTATCATTCTACTTCTCGCTATTTGTTATTCCGAAGTGCCCAAGATATCTCGAAGATTCGTGTTTCCACTCTACATTCGTTCAAGCTCTTTCGAGGATGTTCCCTCATTCAAGTCACTTAATAAAACCGGTGCAACCTCTCCTCTAAATCATTTGAACGGTGTTTCTTTTGAGTGGGCCCTAACCCACAAGTCTTTCCCAAGATCTTACCTGACTCTTCCATTCTTTCCGGAGTTACTCCCAAATTCTTTTCAAAGTTGACGTAGGAATGGATTGTCATCAGTCATATGTATTTCTTCAAGATCTTTCAAATTCTTTTCATCATTGGATCAACCTCTTCGTTTTGATTCTTCCGGAGTGTCTAAATAATTCTTGGTGGTGTTTCTCGTCGTCATTCTTGGATTTTGAAGACCGAAGAAGAGTTTCTCTTTAATCTTGCTCCATTCTCCTCAAGGTTCGTGATTCTGTCTTGTTGCCATCCTCTCATAATTATTTGCGATTGTGATATATTCTTTTCAACCATCCGGAGTAATTCAGGAGATTTTTTTCAGTTTGTTCATCCAGAGCCCATCATTTAAGAAGACTTATTCATTCCAGCTTTCAGCTCTCATACTCTAAATCATACCGGTGCAGCATTCAAGTGATCTCTAATCGGTCCATGATCTATTATATTAAACTCCATCTAAATTCTCTCAAGCATCTTCGTCCATTTGCTAAAAAAAATTCCCGTTGTCCCTTTATCTTTTCTTCGCTCATTCTCATTTCTTACGGTGGTTCATGCAAGATTCCTCTTCTTCGTTATCATATCGATGCATTCGTTGTTTCGATTCCACTGGTGTTTCGTTGAAGGCATTCTCAAGTTGTGCTATATCTATCTTAATCCTTTCTACGAGAATAAGTAGTGTGCCAAATCCGTTGAGTGTCGTCAATTTAATTGGTGAAGGATACGCATAACATAATTCTTATTCTTGTTTCATCCAAGTGATCTATTCTTTATTCCGAAGGTTCATCAAAATTCTTGATCTCAATTGTTCATCTTATCTTTTTCCGGAGTTCCAAGTTTCCACTCTATCTCGTCGGAAAGCTTCATCTAATCATTGTAAGGATTCTCCTTGTGGTTTCAATTTCTTTGTCTTTTTATTCTTTTGTTTACCGGAGTTCTTTATGAAGGTTCTACATGATGGTTCATCAAGGATTTAATTCCTTCTCAAAGTTTTCATCGATATTCTTTTAAGAAGCTCAAGTTTTCTTCATCTTGCAATCCGGAGTGCATTTCTTTCCACCGTATCTTTGGAGGTGGTATTATGCCATTCTTGATAATTTGAGTTCATGTTTCATGATTCCCATGCTGTTAAGAATGGGGTATTTTAAATCCATCAATCCCTTCGTTGGAATTGTCTTGGGTTATATTTCACCTAAAGCCATCCCTAAGGACTGTTGCTATCTATGGTGCTTATAAAGGACCCAAGTTCTTCATCATCCTACCGGTGAGATAAGTTTCTTGTCTCCTTGCTCATACCAATCCAATTCTCTTCCCGTGAGTGGCAGGTTGTCACCTCATAATTTGAGATGTATTCCATAAGACCATATCAAGATTATTCTTTTCGTTGTTGGTGTTCCAACAACTCTGCTCGACCTTTCTCCTAAATATGCCTTTCCAAGCTCTTTTGTGGTAGATGTTGGCATTTTCTTTTTCATTCTCCTATTTTAGTTATTTATCGTCTATTCTTTTGTTCCGGAGGCATGGTGATGTTGCTCTCTTCAACCCATCTTCTTGTTTTATCAGAATCGTGTTCTTGTCATGCCTATCCTTTTAATTGGAGTGTTGTGTCCTCTTTTCAAGTATCCTCTCATCTTGTCTTGTTCAATTCCTTCCATTTACAGGCGGAGTGCCGTCCAAATTATATCACTCTTATTCCTTCCCTATCTTGCTTAACCGGAGTATTGTGCCCCTTTGTTCAAGTTCTTTTTGCCTTATCAAGTCTTGCATCCCTTTCTCAACCGGAGTGTCGTGTTTTCATTTGAGCTCTCTCATCTTATCAAATTTTGACTCCCTTCTCAACCGAAGTGCGGCCTGAGATCTTTCTTACCCCTTGTTCCATTCATTCAATAGTTCCGGTGGTAGTGTGTTGTGATTTCATCAAGTATCTTCTCATCTTATCAAGACCTTATTCAATTCTTTTTCTTTCCAACCGGAGTGCTGCCCGAATTTGGTCTTCCTTGATCCCCTTCTTTAACAGAGTGTTTTTCTATATATATCTTCCCATCAACCTCAAGGTTTCGCAATGTTCTTTGTCCCTCTTTTCTAACGGAGTGTTTCGACCTAGTTCACCTTCGTTGTATTCTTTTCTCGAATTTGTTCAACCTCTTCAAGGTTCGTGGTTTCACTCGTTTGTCAAAGAAGCAACTTAGTTTTTTTACCTCTTCTCTTTTCTCTTCCATTTTCCCTCCGGTGCCATTCTAGATCTCGGGACGAGATCCTCTCGTAGTGGTGGAGTGTTGTAACGCCCCGAGGCCGATGTGCCAGGTGTCATTCAGTTATTCGCTGTTGTTGCGTTGTCATTGCTTGCATGTCTTGCATCTCATATCATGTCATCACGTGCATTTCATTTGCATACATGTTCATCTCATGCATTCGAGCATTTTCCCCGTTGTCCGTTTTGCATTCCGGCGCTTCGTTCTCCTCGGGTGATCATTTCTAGCTTTCTTTCGTGCGTGGGGATTAACCATTTCCGGATTGGACCGAGACTTGTCATGCGGCCTCGGTTTACTACCGGTAGACCGCCTGTCAAGTTTCGTACCATTTGGACTTCGTTTGATACTCCAACGGTTAACCGAGGGGCCGAAAAGGCCTCGTGTGTGTTGCAGCCCAACACCCCTCCAATTTGGCCCAAAACCCACCAAACTCTGCTCCATGTCCTAGAGCGTTCGATCACGATCGCGTGGCCGAAAACCGCACCTCATTTGGACTCTCCTAGCTCCCTCTACCTATAAATATGTGGGCATCCCCGAAATTTTCGCGGATGAACCCTATCCTTCGTCCACCTTGCGCCGCCGGACAAAACCGCCCACCCCTGGACATGTCCGACCGCCGCCTCCGACATATCAGACGCCGCCACGTCATCCCGCCGGCCTCCTCTCTCCTCCCAGCCGCCGCGGCCCGCGGAGCCCGTTGCGGGCCCGCGCGGGCCCATCTCGCCGCCGCCGCCTGGCTCCAGAGCACCGCCGCCGCCTTCTTCGCATCCGGTCGGCCGGAGCAGCGCCCACCGCAGCGAGCTCGCCGCGCACGCCACCCGCCGGCCGCCTTCCCTGCCGCGTCGTCCTGCGCTCCGCCTCCGAAGGAGCTCCGCCGCCGCCCGCCGCCAGATCCGACCACGGGAGCCCGAGCCCGGCCGGATCCACCGCCCCGCCGGCGACGACCTCGCCGGAGACGCCCTCGCCGGATCTGGGCAAGGTGGGATCAGATCCACCCGGCCGCCGTCCAAACAGCCCCGCGTCCCGGATCTCCTCGTCCCGGGTCATTCTCGTCCCGGTTCCCGTGGGGTAGAATTTCTTCTAAGTCCTGGGTTTTCCCAGATCCATATGCATATGTTCATAGCCCCGTATCTTTGCATCCGTAGCTCCGTTTTGGACATATGATATGTCAAAGTCTTCGTCTCGACGAGTACATCATTTCATTCCATTGCATCATTTGCATTTGAGTTCATCTTGATGCCCAAAATGCTGTTAGAAGGAGGCATCGTGAGTTAAATTGCAGATCCGTTAGCTCATCATAGACTTTTGTCATTTTTGCCATGATTATTGTGTGCATGATATGCCTGTGAGTCTTTGGGATGAATTGTTAAGCATTTTGTCTTCTTTCCAGAGGTGCCACCCATGCATTTTTAGGATGTGTGTGGTGACTTGTGCAAGCTTGCAAAGAGGGGCACCTGAGAATTCTGTTTTCAGGGACTTAGTGATTTTCACTAAGTCTGGGATATTTTAGTTCATGATGCCATATGTTCAGCTTATTTCCTAGTGATCCGTGCCTCTTTTGAGGATGATCACTAAGGGAGTTTTGATATTTATGTTATGCTCTATCCATCCATTTCTTTGTTTGCATATGTGGAGTGCTCTAGCTTGAGACAATCAAGCTCTACTTTTGCTTCGTGGTAAATCTGGGCAGATCGTCAACTTGTTTGTGATTTTGCCGATGCTATTGTTAGTGATCCATGCGTGCTATGCCATTGTTCTTGCCATGTCTACCTAGCATTTTGTGCCTTATGTATGGATATATGCTTGCCTTGCTATGACTTGCACCATGGTGAGTGCATCGAGCTCGTTTACATGCCTTCGTGAGTTATAATTTCAGCATGTCTCAGTTTTCACTAAGTCTGAAAACTGATTGTGTTTCATCTATGTTCGTGTGCTTGTTAGAGTATTTTGTGAACCCTTTTGGCCCCAGGTCACTTTGCGTGTTTTGTTAAGCTTGTTGAGTAGCTCCATGCCATGTTCTTCCTTGTCATGTTCAGGTTATGTTTCATGTTGTTTTGCTGCTCCAAAGAGAGCATCGTGGTCTGAAATTTCAGACTAGTGTTAATTTCACTAAGTCTGAAAATCTGTTTTGCTTATTCATTTTGCCATGCTTGTTTGAACCTCATAATGGATAAATTTGGTTATGGCTCAGTCCTAGAGATTTGTTAAGCATCTTGTGTACATCCCTACCATGTATTTTGTTTTCATGTTTGGTAGCTGTAGCATGTTCCTTTCGTTGCATTTAGGAGCCTACTTGCTGTAAATCGCAGATCGGTTCATTTCGTAAAACTCTTGCCATTTCCAAACCGTAGCTCCGATTCCTATGATCTTTATATCGTTTTCAGGTGATTTCATCCCCTCTATCCAGTGGCACACTTGGTTTTCAAAGTTGAGGCCAGGTTCATGCATTTCCTGTCACGTCTTTCATTTTGCATACCGCATCGCATCCCGCATCTCGCATATCATACCATGTTCATGTGTTGGTTGTTTACTATGCCGTTTCCTCTTTTCCGGTGATTGCTTCTTCGGGTTGGTTCCGGTAACGTCGAGTTTGTGAGGATCCGTTCGTCTACGTCCGTTTGTCTTCTTCATGGACTCGTTCTTCTTCCTTGTGGGATCTCAGGCAAGATGATCATACCCTCGAAATCACTACTATCTTTGCTTTGCTAGATGCTCGCTCTTTTGCTATGCCAATGCTACGATGCCTACCATTTGCTTGTCAGCCCCCCCCCCCCCAAATTGCCATGTTCAGCCTCTAACCCACCAATGTCCTAGCAAACCGTTGATTGGCTATGTTACCGCTTTGCTCAGCCCCTCTTATAGCGTTGTTAGTTGCAGGTGAAGATTGAAGTTTGTTCCTTGTTGGAACATGGAGATACCGTTCCTTGTTGGAACATGTTCACTTGTTGGGATATCACTATATATCGTATTTAATTAATGCATCTATATACTTGGTAAAGGGTGGAAGGCTCGGCCTTATGCCTGGTGTTTTGTTCCACTCTTGCCGCCCTAGTTTCCGTCATATCGGTGTTATGTTCCCGGATTTTGCGTACCTTACACGGTTGGGCTATAATGGGAACCCCTTGACAGTTCGCTTTGAATAAAACTCCTCCAGCAAGGCCCAACCTTGGTTTTACTATTCGCCACCTAGCCTTTTCTTTTCCCTTGGGGGTCGCGCCCCCAAGGGTCATCATTATTTTAACCCCCCCGGGCCAGTGCTTGTCTAAGTGTTGGTCCAACCCAGAGCACTGTGCAGGGCCATCCCTTGGCAACTTGGGTTACGTCGGCTCCTGTACGCTTAGCTTATCCGGTGTGCCCTGAGAACGAGATATGTGCAGCTCCTATTGGGATGTCGGCGCATCGGGTGGTCTTGCTGGACTTGTTTTATCATTGTCGAGGATGTCTTGGAGTACCGGGATACCGAGTCTGATCGGAATGTCTCAGGAGGAGGTCTATTCCTTCGTTGACCGTGAGAGCTTGTAATGGGCTAACTTGGGACACCCCTGCAGGGATTTGAACTTTCGAAAGCCGTGCCCGCGGTTATGGGCAGATGGGAAATTGTTAACGTCCGGTTGTAGAAAACCTGAAGTGACCTTAATTAAAATGAATCAACAGCGTGTGTAACCATGATGGTCTCTTTCCAGCGGAGTCCGGGAAGTGAACACGGTTGTTGGAGTTATGCTTGACGTAGGTAGT
This sequence comes from Triticum monococcum, assembly GCA_034509565.1. Classification (NCBI taxonomy): domain Eukaryota; kingdom Viridiplantae; phylum Streptophyta; class Magnoliopsida; order Poales; family Poaceae; genus Triticum; species Triticum monococcum. The sequence goes on from CM067843.1 coordinate 639,163,671, forward strand.
CCAGGATCACTTCTTGATCATACTTTTATCGACCGTGCTTTGCCTTCTCTTCTCGCTCTCATTTGCGTATGTTAGCCACCATATATGCTAGTCGCTTGCTGCAGCTCCACCCCATACCTTTACCTTACCCATAAGCTTAAATAGTCTTGATCGCGAGGGTGAGAGATTGCTGAGTCCCTGTGGCTCACAGATACTTCCAAAACCTGTTTGCAGGTGCCGATGGGTCCGTGCAGATGACGCAACCAAGCTCAGGAGGAGCTCGATGAAGATCTTGTCCTTTATGTTGTTTTCATTCTAGTTGATCAGTAGTGGAGCCCAGTTGGGGTCGATCGGGGACCTTTGTTGCATTTGGGGTTCTTCTTTTATTTTGGTTCCATAGTCGGACCACGAGTGTATTTGGTTGATGTAATGTTTATTCATGTAATTGTGTGAAGTGGCGATTGTAAGCCAACTATGTATCTCTTTCCCTTATGTATTACATGGGTTGTGTGAAGATTACCTCACTTGCGACATATGCCTTCAATGCAATTATGCCTCTAAGTCGTGCCTCGACACGTGGGAGATATAGTCGCATCGAGGGTGTTATAATTGCGACTTGAGAACGGGACGATATGGAAGGTCAGCTTTTCGCGGCGGAAGTTATCGGCAGAGCTGAATATAACTTCGAGCCGAAGAAAACCCATACAATGGGTGTCCGGACCAGGTGTTATCCCTTGAAAGGAGGTTTTGCTGCGGCGGATTCTTGCTGGGTTTATCCCCATGTGATGGATTGTATCCTGATATATCAGGTTTAGTCCACTGCCGCCGTCCATATGGACATTTGACAACTGGAGTCCGCCAATTATTGGGTCGAGTATCAAGGCAGTCCAGCCTGCATTCTTGATATTTCTAGAATAATCTAGCTGATCGAAGATGATTGGTTTTGACAAGCAGTGGCGGGACCCTTTGGGGATAGGTCGTGTGGTGCGTACCTTTATGGGCGCCGCATGTTTTGTTATGTGAAGTAAGTTGACTGTTTTTACTTCTTGTGGGAAGTTCTTTTGTTTCCTGGTGCTCTGCTTTTGGGGTTCGTCCTCCTCTTCACTTGGTGTGTCGAGCCCCTTGTGTTCGGCATTGAGTCTGCCGGATTGTTTGAAAACCCAACAATCTCTATGGGTATAGTTAGGAGGCTTCCCGGGAGTACTGTGTATCTGACATATCCTGTCCAGGATTTTATTTAAGTTGGATGGATCGTCCCTGTTGTCCTGCAGGGGCGGTTTTTTCTGATTTTGCCGTGAGCCTTTGAATCCGGCATTGACTGCCGTGCTCTTCGGACTTTTTTCCTTAGTCCGGCGACGGTCCTTGTGGCGTCGCGGTTTTCCGTTTCCATCCCTAGTTTCGGATGTACTTGGGTCGCTGGGGCTGCACCTTGCCAACCAGTTGTCCTCTCCTCCACAAAAGCGGGTCATGAGGCTTGTTAGTGCGGCCATTGTTCTTGGCTTTTCTTGGCCGAGGTGTCTGGCGAGCCATTCGTCTCAGACGTTATGCCTGAAAGTTGCTAAGGCTTTGGCATCCGGACAGTCGACTATCTGATTCTTTTGAGTGAGGAATCTATTCCAGAACTGCCGAGCTGATTCTTCGGGCTGTTGAGTTATGTGACTAAGATCGTCTGCATCTGGAGGGCGGACATAGGTCCCTTGAAAATTTGCTTGGAAAGCATCCTCGAGCTCTTCCCAACTTCCAATTGTGTTTTCAGGAAGGCTTTTAAGCCAATGCCGGGCTGGCCCTTTAAGCTTAAGGGGTAAATATTTTATGGCGTGGAGATCATCTCCTCTAGCCATGTGTATGTGGAGGATATAATCCTCGATCCAGACTCCAGGGTCTGTTGTTCCATCATATGCCTCTATGTTTACGGGTTTGAATCCCTTTGGAAATTCATAGTCCAGGACCTCATCGGTGAAACATAGGGGGTGTGCGGCGCCCCTGTATTTGGGTGTGCCGGATTCTGATGATGGCCTTATTGCATTTCTTACGAGAGCTTGCTTTCTTGGCCCATAAATGGACCTAACTGGGCCATGATGCGAAACCTTAGGTGGGTCGCATGCTGATTTAAGTGCGGCGCCGCTTGCCGCTTTATGGGGTCCTCTATCCGACCGTGTGGCTTTCTTATTTTTTTAATGCGAGGGCTCTAGGGCCTCTTCGTGGAATTCAGGCAGTAGCTTTGTTTTCGGATAGCTTTTAGTGCGGCTACCGTCGCCGTATTTATCTGCGGTATTGATTACTTTGCTCCATCTAATCCGGAGTGCATCTTCCGTTGTTTTTAGCTTCCGCTTCTGCTTTTTCACGCTGCGTGCAGTTGCAGTGAGCCTCCTGTGGAGATTCTTCTACTCCATGGGTTCATCCGGCGTGAGGTCGTCCGGAATGCCGTTTTCGCCGGAGGAGGGATGTTCGGTTTCTCTATCCGTGTTGCCCTGTTCGGATGGTTGCTCTAAGGCCTACTCGTCGTTTACCGGCTCATCCTGCTCTATGGCTAGGTTTTTATCGAGGCGGGGCTTGGGTCGGCGTTTACGCCGACACTTTGATTGCTTTTCGGGGGGTCGATCTCCCGTTCCATCCCCTTTTTCCTCGTTGTCGCTTCCTTTAGGGGTATCCACCATGTACACATCGTGAGATGAGGTGGCTGTCCAATGCCTTATGGGTGTTGGTTCATCGGTATCTCCTGCATTGTCATCCATGCTGTCGATGTCTCCGGAGTCGTAATTGAGCACGTCGTTTAAATTGTCGACAGTGGCTACCAAGTGGGTGGTGGGTGGGCTTTGAATTTCTTCATCGTCTGTATCCCATCCTCGCTGACCGCAGTTCGGCCAGGGCTCTCCTGATAAAGAGAGAGACTTGAGAGAATTCAGGATATCGCCAAAAGGCGAGTGCTGAAAAATGTCCGCGGCGGTGAACTCCATTATTGGCGCCCAATCGGATTCGATCGGCAGGGGCGCGGGGGGTTCGGAGTCCGGAGAGGAGTCCGGATCCTCGGAGTCATGAGTCACGCAGAGTGTGGGGCCGGCGTTCGGCTCGATCGCCTTTGAGATCGCAGCCCCCGAGGTGACGTGCAACCGCTCATCCTCGATTGACACAACTGGCTCCAAATTAAGGGTCAGAGCTGGTGCGTTTGCGGCCTCCGGGATACTATTCGGTGACAGAGCTAGATCATGCCCCGTGAGACAGTGTGGCGCGCTTGGTTGTGGCTCGAATCCGTCAAAGATCAAATCTCCACGGATGTCTGGCATGTAATTTAGGCTTCCAAACCTGACTTGATGGCCAGGGGCGTAGCTTTCGATCTGCTCCAGGTGGCCAAGCGAATTGGCCCGCAGTGCGAAGCCACCGAAGACGAAGATCTGTCTGGGGAGAAAAGTCTCACCCTGGACCGCATCGTTGTTGATGATCAAAGGAGCCATCGGGCCGAAAGGCGATGACACAGAGGAACTCTCAATGAAAGCACCAATGTCGGTGTCAAAGCCGGCGGATCTCGGGTAGGGGGTCCCGAACTGTGCGTCAAGGCCGGATGGTAACAGGAGACAAGGGACACGATGTTTTTACCCAGGTTCGGGCCCTCTCGATGGAGGTAATACCCTACTCTTGCTTGATTAATATTGATGATATGGGTAGTACAAGACTAGATCTACCACGAGATCAAGGAGGCTAAACCCTAGAAGCTAGCCTATGGTATGATTGTTGAATATGGAGTTGATGTCCTACGGACTACAACCCTTCGGTTTATATAGAGACCGGATAGGGTTAGGGTTACATAGAGTCGGTTACAATGGTAGGAGATCTTGAATATCCGCGTCGCCAAGCTTGCCTTCCACGCCAAGGAAAGTCCCATCCGGACACAGGACGAAGTCTTCAATCTTGTATCTTCATAGTCCTGGAGTCCGGCTGAAGGTATAGTCCGGCTACCCAAACACCCCCTAATCCAGGACTCCCTCAATGGACATGACTTACCCACTGACTATTAGCAACGGGATAAATTATACCTGCCTCGAGGAGCTTTAGTATTTCCTTTCTTACCACTTCTTTCATCTTAGGATTCAGTCATCGTTGGTGATCACGCACTGGTTTGGCATCTTTCTCCAAATTTATTTTGTGTTGACATAGTGTGGGACTAATGCCCTTAAGATCATCGAGAGTATATCCAATAGCAGCACAGTGCTTCTTCAGAGTTTTCAGTAATCTCTCTTCTTCATGCTCTGAAAGGTTAGCACTAATAATAACAGGATATATATTTTTCTCATCAAGATAAGCATATTTAAGAGTATCAAGTAACGGTTTGAGCTCAAACATAGGATCACCCTTGGGTGGAGGAGGATCCCCTAGGATTTCGATAGGAAAATTGTGTTTCAGGATGGGCTCCTGTTTAAAGAATACTTCATCTATTTCCCTTCTTTTATTCATAAACATATCATTTTCATGGTCTACCAAATACTGTTCTAAAGGATCACTAGGAGGCACGACAATAGAAGCAAGACCAATAATTTCATCTTTACTAGGCAATTCCTCTTCACGGTGTTGCCTACGAAATTTAGAGAAATTAAATTCATGAGACATATCACCTAAACCAATAGTAACAACATCCTTTTCGCAATCTATCTTAGCATTAACTGTGTTCAAGAGGGTCTACCAAATATAATGGGACAAAAGTTATCTTGTGGGGAACCAAGAACAAGAAAATCAGCAGGATATTTAGTTTTCCCACACAAGACTTCAACATCTCTAACAATTCCAATTGGTGAAATAGTATCTCTATTGGCAAGTTTAATTGTGACATCAATATCTTCTATCTCAGCAGGTGCAATATCATGCATAATTTCTTTGTATAAGTCATGAGGTATAGCACTAGCACTGGCACCCATATCACATAAGCCATGATAACAATGATCTCCTATTTTAACAGAAATAACAGGCATGCCTACCACGGGTCTATGTTTATCTTTAGCACAAGGTTTAGCAATTCTAGCAGTCTCATCACAGAAATGAATAACATATTGTCGGTGTCAAAACTGGCGGATCTCGGGTAGGTGGTCCCGAACTGCGCGTCGAAGGCGGATGGTAACAGGAGGCAGGGGACACGATGTTTTACCCAAGTTCGGGCCCTCTTGATGGAGGTAAAACCCTATGTCTTGCTTGATTAATATTGATGATATGGGTAGTACAAGAGTAGATCTACCACGAGATCAGAGAGGCTAAACCCTAGAAGCTAGCCTATGGTATGATTGTATGTTGTCCTACGAACTAAAACCCTCCGGTTTATATAGACACTAGAAAGGGCTAGGGTTACACGAGGTCGGTACAAAGGAGGAGATACACATATCCGTATTGCCTAGCTTGCCTTCCACGCCAAGTAGAGTTCCATCCGGACACGAGACGAAGTCTTCAATCTTGTATCCTCATAGTCTAACAGTCTGGCCAAAGGATATAATCCGGCTGTCCGGAGACCCCCTAATCCAGGACTCCCTCAGTAACCCCTGAACCAGGCTTTCAATGACGATGAGTCCGGTGTGCAGTATTGTCTTCGGCATTGCAAGGCGGGTTCCTCCTCCGAATACACCACGGAAGAATTTGAATACAAGGATAGAGTCCAACCCTGCAAAATAAGTTCCACATACCACCGTAGAGAGAATAATATTTCCACAAATCCAATTTGCTGACTTGTTTTGGCAACACGACATTATGCCATGGCCCGATGATTATTCGAACCATTTCCTTTAACTGGCCCCGCACATAACGCGAGGCAGTTTTTTCACACGTCTTGTCAAAGCAAAGATCGTGTCCCCTTATCACGGGATTCTCATCAATACGGGCGTGGGTAACCCAACCGCACCATCGATTACGGCGATTGGGGGATAAGCGAGGCTTACCAGGCTAGTGGGGACGCATAGTTTCGTCCGCCCATATAAAGGGATAAGGATTCACCTTTTCATCCACGCCTTCTTCCTCCTTTGCTCATCCATTTTCGCACATTCGAGCTCCAGCGCCCAAGTCCGCACTTCCCACCTCAACCCGCTCCAACCATGTCCGGAGCGGGAGGCAGGTGGATGGTCTCCTCCGTTATGGAGGGACACATCAAGAAGCTGAGGAGAGCCAGATACCTGTCCGACGACATCGCGCACCGGCTCCCAGATGAGGGGCGGCTCATCCCCACCCCCAGGCCCCATGAGAGGGTAGTATTCCTTACCCATTTCCTCCGCGAACTGGGATTCCCTCTCCACCTATTCGTCCCGGGGCTCATGTTCTACTATGGCCTGGATTTCCATGATCTGGCCCCAAACTTCATCCTCAATATCTCGGCGTTTATCGTCGTGTGCGAGGCCTTCCTCCGCATCTAGCCCCACTTCAGCTTATGGCTGAAGACCTTTAATGTCAAGCCGAAGGTAGTGAGCGGCCGCCAGGCGGAGTGCGGAGGCGCCATGTTGGGCAAGATGCCCAACGTCACCTGGCTTGAGGGCTGGAGACCAGGTTGCAATTGCAATTTATCATAACATAGGAAAGAGTCAATATAAGAGCTTTTCAGCAAGTCCACATACTCAACTATCATATAGTCTTTCACAATTGCTAACACTGACGCAATACATATGGGTATGGAGTTTTAATCGGACACAGAGAAAGATAGGGGCTTATAGTTTTGCCTCCCAATGTTTTATCTCAAGGGTAATGTCAAAAATAATAGTTCATGAAAACTCACATCCAATTAGCCATATATACCAGGATCTTTCCAACATGTTGTGCTAGCCAAAATATAAAATTTAAAAAGGAAGGGTGAAGATCACCATGACTCTTATGTAAGGTAGGAGATAAAAGTAAAAGATAGGCCCTTCGTAGAGGGAAGCAGAGGTTGTCATGCGCTTTAATGGTTGGATGCACAAAATATTAATGCGAAAGAACTTCACTTTATATTGCCACTTGTGATATGGACCTTTATTATGCAGTCTGTCGCTTTTATTTCTTCCATATCACACGATCATATAAAGCTTATTTTCTCCCACACTAATAAGTCATACATATTTAGAGGGCAGTTTTTTATTGCTTGCACCGATGACAACTTACTTAAGGGATCTTACTCAATCCATAGGTAGGTATGGTGGACTCTCATGGCAAAACTGGTTTAAGGGTGTTTGGAAGCACAAGTAGTATCTCTACTTGGTGCAAAGAACTTGGCTAGCATGAGGGGGAAAGGCAAGCTCAATCATGTTGGATGATCCATGACAATATAATTTATCTCAGATGTAAGAAAACATAACCCATTATGTTGTCTTCCTTGTCCAACATCAACCCTTTTGCATGTCATATTTTATTGAGTGCTCACAATCATAAAAGATGTCCAAGATAGTATATTTATATGTGAAGACCTCTCTTTCTTTATTACTTCCTATTAATTGCAACAATGACCAAAACTATGTTTTTCAACTCTCAACAACTTTTATTCATCATACTTTTTACATGTGAGCTCATTACTCTCCCTAAGATCTATATGATCTATTTTATTTCCTTTTTATTCTTTCTCTTTTCTTTTATTCACTCAAGATCATGGCAAAATAATCAAGCCCTTGACTCAACACTAATCTTTGTTATATATAGCTCACAGACTCGATTACATAGAAGGATCATAAAGCAAAACTCACAACTAGATCATACTAAAACTTTATTCTACTAGATCAAGATATTATCAAAAGGATCGAACTAAGAAAAAACGGTAAAGATAGAAGTGATGGTGATACGATACCGGGGCACTACCCCAAGCTTGGCAGCTGCCAAGAGGAGTGCCCATACCCATGTGATTATATCTCTTTTGCCGGTGAACGAGTTGATGGTTTTGTTGATGGTGTAGGCTTGTCGTCCCTCTTCCAAGGCCTAGGCTCACCATCATAGAAGGATGATGAAGTCTCCTGAAACCTCAAATCTGCAGCCAAACTCATCCTCTTGAATCTATATTCATACTCACAGTTTTGATTTTGCAGGTCATAGATTTGGGCTTGGAGGTGCTCGATTTTCTCAGGATGCTTGAAGATGGCCTCCCCAATGTCCTTGACCTCCAGCTTGTGGTTGTTGGTGAACTCCGTGATCATAATGTGATTCGAATCGAGTCCACGCTCCACCATCGCCTGGCACTTGAAAACTTGTTGCTCCAATGCCTCGAGCCTTGCCTTCGTGCTTCCGGTCTTCCTTGGTCCCTCAACATCGCGGATGTGCACCAACCCCTCATGCATATCAATGGTTTGAGGGTGTTGCAGCACTTCCGCGAGGTAGGGGTTGATGACCTTCTCATAGAACTGGTCCTTGGGGACACTTGAAGATGACATGACGACCTGGATCTGTCAGAAAAACAGCTCGAAACAAAGACATAAGATATTTGCATGATACGGGAGTTAAAACCTTCGGGAGATTATATAATGAATTTTTACAGACCAAAATACGTGATGTGTAAGAAAACAGAGTCCGGAGAGCACACGAGGTGCCCACGAGGTGGGGGTGCGCTCTCCACCCTCGTGGAGCCCTCGTGTCCTTCCTAGACTGCTTCTTATTTTTCTAAATATTCCAAAATGGAAGACAATTGCCATTAGAACTATTTTGGAGTCGGTTTACTTACCGTACCACATACCTATTCCTTTTCGGAGTCTGAAATGTTCCGGAAAGTGTCCCTTATGTATTCCTCCGGGGTTACGGTTTCAATAACATTGGTTTCAACATTTATAGGATTACCTGAGATATAATGTTTAATTCTTTGACCGTTCACCACCTTCGGATTTGTGCCTTCAAAGTTGTTGATTTTTATGGGACTAGAACGATAGACCTCCTCGATAACGTAAGGACCTTCCCATTTAGAGAGAAGTTTTCCTGCAAAAAATCTTAAACGAGAGTTGTATAGCAATACATAGTCACCTACATTAAACTCACGCTTTTGTATACTTTTGTCATGCCATCTTTTAACTTTTTCTTTAAATAATTTGGCATTCTCATAGGCTTGGGTTCTCCATTCATCAAGTGAGCTAATGTCAAATAAGCTTTTCTCACCGGCAAGTTTGATATCATAATAGAGCTCTTTAATAGCCCAATAAGCCTTATGTTCTAGTTCGAGAGGTAAGTGGCATGCTTTTCCATGAACCATTTTATACGGAGACATACCCATAGGATTTTTATATGCAGTTCTATAGTCCCATAATGAATCATCAAGTTTGTTGTACCAATTCTCTCTAGATCTATTAACATACTTTTGCAAAATTAATTTGAGTTCTATCTTGCTCAATTCTACTTGACCGCTAGACTGTGGGTGATAAGGAGATGCAATTCTATGATTAACATCATATTTAGCAAGCATTTTACGGAAAGCACCATGAATAAAATGTGAACCACCATCAGTCATTAAATATCTAGGGACTCCAAACCTTGGAAAAATAACTTCTTCAAGCATCTTAATAGAGGTGTTATGATCAGCACTACTAGTTGGAATAGCTTCTACCCACTTAGTAACGTAATCAACAACAACTAAAATATGTGTGTATCCATTGGAGGCAGGAGAAGGTCCGATATAATCAAAGCCCCAAACATCAAATGGTTCAATAACAAGTGAATAATACATAGGCATTTCTTGACGTCTACTAATATTACCAATTCTTTGACATTCATCACAAGATACAACAAACTTACGGACATCCTTGAAGAGAGTAGGCCAATAAAAACTGGATTGCCATACCTTATGTGCAGTTCTATCTCCAGCGTGGTGTCCTTCATAAGCTTCAGAGTGATACTTGCGTAGGATCTGTTCATGTTCATGCTCGGGTACACAACGTCTAATAACACCATCTACTCCTTCTTTATAAAGATGTGGGTCATCCCAAAAGTAATGTCTCAAATCATAGAAAAACTTTTTCTTTTGCTGGTATGTGAAACTACGTGATATAAATTTAGCAACAATGTAATTAGCATAATCACCATACCATGGAGCAGTATGAGAAGCATTTATGACATTTAGTTGTTCATCAGGAAAGCTATCATCAATAGGTAGAGGGTCATCAAGAACATTTTCTAACCTAGACAAGTTTTTTGCAACGGGGTTCTCAGCTCCCTTTCTATCAATAATATGCAAATCAAATTCTTGTAGCAAGAGAACCCATCTAATAAGTCTAGGTTTAGCATCTTTCTTTTCCATAAGATATTTAATAGCAGCATGATCAGTGTGAATAGTTACTTTAGAATCAACAATATATGGTCTAAACTTATCACAAGCAAATACGACTGCGAAAAATTCTTTTTCAGTAGTAGCATAATTTCTCTGAGCATTGTCTAGAGTTTTACTAGCATATTGAATAACATTTAATTTCTTATCAACTCTTTGCCCTAGAACAGCACCTACAACATAATCACTAGCATCACACATAATTTCAAAAGGTAAATTCCAATCATGTGGCTGAACAATAGGTGCAGAGATCAATGCTTTCTTAAGTATTTCAAATTCTTCTACGCAATCATCATAAAAACAAATGGTATATCTTTTTGTAATAAATTAGTCAAAGGACGAGAAATTTTTGAGAAGTCCTTAATGAACCTCCTATAAAAACCGGCGTGACCAAGGAAACTTCTTATACCTTTGATGTCCTTGGGACATGGCATCTTTTCAATAGCATCAACCTTAGCTTTATCAAATTCAATACCTCTTTCAGAAACTTTATGCCCCAAGACAATACCTTCATTCACCATAAAGTGGCACTTCTCCCAATTCAAGACAAGGTTAGTTTCTTCACATCTCTGCAAAACTCGATCAAGGTTAATTAAGCAATCAGCAAAAGAGGATCCATAGACGAAGAAATCATCCATGAAAACCTCACAAATCTTTTCACAAAAGTCATAGAATATAGCCATCATGCATCTTTGGAAGGTAGCAGGTGCATTACATAAACCAAAAGGCATATGTCTATAAGCAAAAGTACTGAACGGGCAAGTAAAAGTGGTCTTAGATTGATCATCAGTTGACACAGGTATTTGAGAGAAACCAGAATAACCATCTAGAAAGCAAAAATGTGTATGTTTGGATAATCTTTCTAGCATTTGATCAATAAAAGGTAAGGGGTAATGATCCTTTTTAGTAGCCTTATTTAATTTGCGGAAATCAATTACAATCCTATAACATGTAATAATTCTTTGCGGAATCAATTCATCTTTATCATTAGGAACGACAGTAATACCTCCCTTTTTAAGGACACAATGGATGTCGGTGTCAAAACCGGCGGATCTCGGGTAGGGGGTCCCGAACTGTGCGTCAAGGCCGGATGGTAACAGGAGACAAGGGACACGATGTTTTTACCCAGGTTCGGGCCCTCTCGATGGAGGTAATACCCTACTCCTGCTTGATTAATATTGATGATATGGGTAGTACAAGAGTAGATCTACCACGAGATCAAGGAGGCTAAACCCTAGAAGATAGCCTATGGTATGATTGTTGTATATGGAGTTGATGTCCTACGGACTACAACCCTCCGGTTTATATAGACACCGGATAGGGTTAGGGTTACACAGAGTCGGTTACAATGGTAGGAGATCTTGAATATCCGCGTCGCCAAGCTTGCCTTTCACGCCAAGGAAAGTCCCATCCGTACACGGGACGAAGTCTTCAATCTTGTATCTTCATAGTCCTGGAGTCCGGCTGAAGGTATAGTCCGGCTACCCGAACACCCCCTAATCCAGGACTCCCTCAGTAGCCCCTGAACCAGGCTTCAATGACGACGAGTCCGGCGCGCAGATTGTCTTCGGCATTGCAAGGCAGGTTCCTCCTCCAAGTCCTTCGTAGAAGATTGTAAACACCAAGAATAGTGTCTGACTCTGCACAATAAGTTTCCACATATTGCCATAGAGAGAATAATATTAACACAAATCAAATCTGCTGACGTATTCTGCAGTGCGTCATCACACTATGGCCAAGTCCTTTACTTGAATCGTTTTTACTTTTCCACCTTAGCACGTTTTGCGAGGCGGTTTCCTTGGCACGTCTTGTCAAAGCAGAGATCGTGTACCCCCTTTTACGGGATTCTCATCAATACGGACGTGGGTAACCCAACCGCGCCCGTTAGCACGTTTCCTCGATTAAAGACGAGTCCCGAACGGTTACAGGGAGGGCTCTTGGTATTCAACCTCTTATAAAGAGACCAAGGCCTTGCTCCCTTTTTCAATCTCAAGCGAGTTCGCCCGTCGCCTCGAGTTCCAACACCCTAGGCTCCAGATTCCAGGCGCTTCGGACCTTCGACAATGTCCGGTTCTGGCCTTCAAGGCCGATGGACGCCCTCCTCCGTCACGGAGAAGGACGTACTAAAGTTGAGGGCGGCTAAGTTCTTAACCGGCGAAATTTCGCATAGGTTGCCTGCTCAAGGGCAGGTCATTCCCAGTCCCCAGCCCGGTGAGAGCGTGGTGTTCATGTCTCACTTCCTTCGAGGGTTGGGCTTCCCGATGGATCCCTTTGTGAGGGGACTGCTGTTTTATTACGGGCTGGAATTCCATGACTTAGCTCCAGAGTCCATCCTCCATATCTCCTCGTTTATTTTCGTGTGTGAAGCGTTCCTCCATGTTACCCCTCACTTCGGATTATGGCTCAAGACCTTCAAAGTGGAGCCTAAGATGATCAAGGGACGTCACGTAGAGTGCGGAGGCGCAGTTATAAGAAAAAATGTTGATGCTCCATGGCCCGAGGGCTCTTTTCAAGAGGAGCTAGGCTTGTGGCAACAAGAGTGGTTTTATATCACCGCTCCCCGGAGCACCAAGTGGGTGGCGCCTCGTGCCTTTCGCTCGGGTCCCCCAGCACGACTAGCGTCATGGGTCAACAGAGGGTTAGATTGGGGTTTGCCCAAAGACGTGCCCTTGTTACAGGGCCGCATTAAGGATCTCTTGGAAGGAGACCTCAGTTTGGTCAAGGTGACGCAGGTCATGCTGATTCGCCGAATATTGCCCAGCAAACATCGCTCCCTTCGCCTGTGGGAGTTTAATCCAGAGGGACCGCGAGCTCTCCAGAATTTCATGGGCGCAACGCCCGCGGAGATGTATAAACTGTTCTTCGGATCACAAGAGATGTGTCCGGATTTAACCGAGGACGCAGGCCTAAGCTGCAATTGCCCGGATACTCAAGTAAGCAACCTTGTGCCCGGACCTTCTATCCGTATAATTGTCATAAACTTGCCCCTAAAAGAGCCGTCCTTTTAAACAGGAGTGGATAGCAAAGGCAAAGCTGATCAGGTGTCCGGCTCCCCTTCCCGAAACCAGGCCGGATCCCGTGCTGGTCAGGATGCTGGAGATAATGCCTTTGGAGGGAAGCAAGGGGGAGGACAAGGAAACTATGGCCTCCTCGAAGGAGGCTGCTCCGAAGGGAGGAACAGACAATTCCTCTCCTAAGGGGAAGAAGAGAGCCGCCTCTGACGACCCGGAAACCATGGCCTCGAAGCGGGGGAAAAAAATCCTCGTCAGAGGGTCCGACGCTGGGGAGTTCCTCGGCCGGACTACGCCCTCAAGGGGATCAGCCCTCCAGCGAGCTGTAAGTAGAGAAAGATTTTCCTTTTGAGGGATGCGGGAAATCCTTGATTTATATCTGAGAAGATTAACCGAATTTTTACCTTGTAGCTCGGACCTCAGCCCTTCTCAGCAGAGCTCGTCTTCGGGGGATCTCCTTCCGGAGATGATGGAGAGCGGGACACCTCCCCCTGCCGTGCCGCCTAGCGAGGCGGGCGACCCTGAGGTGTCGTCGCGGAGGGTTTCTCCGAATCTGGCAGGGGCGGAAGATAGCTATGTGGCCCCCTGAGGTTCTCCGCGTCCGGCCTTCAAAAGAGGTCGTGGGACAAGTCCGGCACCGTCTGGTGCTCGGCCGGAGGAGCTAAAGATTCTGCTGGGGTGAGCTTCTATCTCGGAGGAGCACTATGTATTGATGGGCACGGTGATTGAAAGGATCTCATCTGCAGAGAGCGGATTGCATGAGGCCGTCAAAAGTTTACTGACAGGTTTTGAGGTATATTAGATAATGTACACTTTTGTCAGTTGCGCATGAATAAGATGCGCCCTGTGTAGATAGTAGCCCCTGAGACTCTGCGCGTCGTCAAGAAATGACGCCACGCGGAGGATCATAATCCCAGGTCTAAGATGTCGCCATTGAATGTAGGCGGCAGGGTGTCCGGAATCAAGCCGAACTAATGATTTTGCCGAACTAAAGCGGCAACTGGACGTGGCAGATGCCGACATCGCGCTTGTCAACAAGCGGCTTGATGAGGCTCAAGGTATGTAATTCCTCGGGCGGCATCTTGTTAGAAGAGTTTTATGCCAGTGTCTTACGATGTGTGTACTTGACGTAGATGGTGCGTCCGCCGTGGAGAGTCATAGGGCAAAACTTGCCCGAGCTAAAGAACAAGCCAGAGAAAGTGATGCGGCTACCAAGAAAGCCCTTGAAGAGCTGAGAGCCGAACAGGCTGCTCATTGCTGAAGCAAGGAAGAGATGGCCGAGGTGGCCGAAAAGTTAAAGAGCGCGGCAGACCATTGCAGACTTCTTGAGAAAGAAGACCAGGCGAAACAAACGGACTTAGAGAAGGCCGTTGCCAATGCCAAGAAAGAAGACCAGGCTTGATCGGACGTGGGCGTCTCCACTTCCCCACGACACCTCGGTGATCGCGCGAGTTGGACAAGTCCCTGCATGCAGATCGTGTCATGATTACCTGTGATCGTGGAGGCCGGTGGTTGGTCTTCGCTGGCTATAAGTACGAAGCTGTGCGTGCCCTTCCAGTCCATTCCTCCTGGCTTCTCTTTCTTCCCGATCCTTGCTCCGTCTTGCGGCGATGGCTCCATCGAGGAGGTAATCGGCTGCGGAGAAGGGGAAGGCCCTCCGTGTCGATCCTGCCTCTCCCCCACCCAAGCGTAGTCGTGGGTGCCCTCGGAAGCATCCGGTGGCCGCCCCGGTAGCGTCTGGTGGTCATGGTGGCGGCTCCCAGCGCGGCGGCGGGCGAGCCGCTGTGGCCGAGGGACGCGCCTAGGTTGCGCGCTCCCCTAGGCCACCCTTTCGCGCTGCGCAGGTGCTGCCGGAGTTCGTCGTCTGGTCGGTGGAGCCGACTAGAGCCCGGCTCCAACTCCCTCGCTTCCTCCTTGGTGAACTCCCAGCCGGTGATCCTGGTGGCCTCTGGCTCCAGGCGGAGGGCTGCTGCAGCAGGTCCTCGTGGGCCACGCTGGAGGTCTCCGCCAACGGGGGCCTGGCCTTAACTCGTGGCTGGCAAGCATTCGCCCGCGCTCGCGGCCTGGGGCGCCAGTGCACCCTGCACTTCAGGTTTGATGGCGACGCCACCCTCTATGTGAGGGTGTTTGGGGAAGATGGTCGGCGCGCGGGGTGTTGCCCTGAGGACGACGACCGCGGCCGGGGCCCCCGCCCCGATGGTGATGGAGGAGATAGCACCCGCACGGATGGCGGCGCTCGAGACACCCCGAGCTTTGTCAGCTCTTCCTCAAGCGACTCCTCCAGCAGTGGCCGCAGTCAACCCCCGCGCCGTCGAGCTTGCTTGGGAGGTGATGGCTTATCCGCCTGCCGTCGTGCCCCAGTGAAGCGTGAGAGGGAGTCTTCTTGAGGCCCGGAGGCAGCCCGGGTCGCCTCCGCGGGCTGATGTGAGGAGGGCTGCGTCGGGCTCATTCCTTCCTTTCCCTTTTGTTTCCTGTGTAAGACAAAACAGCTGCATGGAGCCCCGCTGGGGCGTGTTGGGAATTATTGCTGTTTTAGCCATTACCTAGATCTTATTTTTGTGCCTCTTAACTACACGCCTGTGCGTAGATAGTCTTTGACCCCTGCCGGGGGGGGGGGGGCGACCGACCCAGGCCCTGTGTGCGCGTCGCGGTGCCCGAGGGGCACGGACTAGAGGGGTGCTCCTGTAACATGCCTGGGCCATGAAACCTTCCAGCGGCTAGAGCAGAAACGCTCGCGAGGACGTTTGAGTACCATCCCTCGCGAGGTCGTTTATGAGAGAAACCAAAGCGAGGAGCGAAAATCAGCGAACCGCAAATCAGCAACAGCGAGAACTTCAATAAGACTTCAAATGCAAGTAAACACGTCAACTACGGAAAGCAAATGAAAAAGCCGCGTCCGGCACCTAATCTAGTCTTCGACGTCTTCTCACCAGCGCGGAGCTAAGTGCTGCCACTGGGCGTGGGAGGGAGCCCTAGGGCCTGAGGCCGGCGCTCCTGAGACTCCGGGGCGTGTACAGCCCCACTCATTATTACGTGAGAGTGTCACGGGGCAGTGAGCTTCACAGGCATTGGCCTTGCTTCACAGGCTCCGGACCTTTTCCAAAACGCGATAGCTTCACAGGCACTCGCCTTGCTTCCCAGGCTCTGGGCCTTTTCCAAGAAAGGAAGGTCTTCACAGGCACTCGCCTTGCTTCACAGGCTCTAGGCCTTTTCCAAAAGGGGGGTAGCTTCATAGGCACTCGCCTTGCTTCATAGGCTCTGGGCCTTTTCCAAAATGCGATAGCTTCACAGGCACTCGACTTGCTTCACAAGCTCTGGGACTTTTCCAAGAAAGGATGGTCTTCACAGGCGATCACCTTGCTTCACAGGCTCTGGGCCTTTTCCAAAAGAGGGGAGGTCTTCACAGGCACTCGCCTTGCTTCACAGGCTCTAGGCCTTTTCCAAGAAAGGATGGTCTTCACAGGCACTCGCCTTGCTTCACAGGCTCTGGGCCTTTTCCAAAAGAGGGGAGGTCTTCATAGGCACTCGCCTTGCTTCACAGGCTCCGGGCCTTTTAGGGGTAGAACCTCCAGAGGTGTTGGATGTTCCATGCGTTCTGGATCGGCTCCCCCTCTTGAATCTCCAAGCGCACAGAGCCAGGCCTGGAAACATGAACAACCTTGAACGGGCCCTCCCACATGGGAAAGAGCTTGTGCAGCCCTTCCCTAGAGAGAACCCGCCTGAGTACGAGGTCTCCTACCTCGAGGGTCCTGGGGCGGATGTTGCGGCAGTGATATGGTCGTAGCGCCTGTTGGTACCTTGCCGCTCGCAGCGCGGCTTCCCGGCGGCGTCCCTCCCCAAGTACGAGGTCCATCCCCTGCATGGTGTCCTGCTGCGCCTCGTCAAACGCCAGGACCCGCGCGGAGCGATGCCTGACCTCGTGAGGAAGGACTGCTTCGGCTCCGTAGACCAGGAAGAACGGGGTCTCCCCAGTTGGTTTGGTTGCGGTCGTGCGGATGGACCACAACACGGACGGGAGCTCGTCGTACCAGCCTCTGCCGCAGGCCTCCAGCTTCTTCTTGAATGTCCTGGTCTTGAGGCCTCTCAGGACTTCCGCGTTGGCTCGTTCGGCCTGCCCATTGCTTCGCGGGTGTGCCACCGAAGCGTAGCATATCTGCGTCCCAAGGTTAGCACAGTATGTTTGAAGAGATTACTGGTGAACTGCGAACTGTTGTCTGTGATGATGCGATTCGGCACCCCGAACCGGCTCACGATACCCCTGATGAACTTGACCGCGGAGCCAGCGGGGATGGTACGGACAGCCTCCACTTCTGCCCACTTGGTGAACTTGTCAATGGCGACGTAGAGGTAACGGTAGCCCCCTGGCGCCCGAGGGAACAGGCCCAGAATATCCAGCCCCCAAACTGCGAATGGCCACAAGATGGGTATTATCTGCAGGCCCCCCGCCGGTTGATGGATCTGCTTGGAATGAAACTGGCAGGCCTCACAAGCCTTTACCAATTCGATTGCGTCGTTGAGCGCGGTGGGCCAATAGAACCCGCTACGGAATGCCTTGCCGACGAGGGTCCGTGATGATGAGTGGTGTCCGCAGTCTCCGCCATGTATGTTCTCTAGTAGTTCCTTTCCTTGCTCCCTGGAGATGTAGCGCAGAGATACACCGTTTGGTCACTTCCGGTAAAGTTCTCCATCTCTGTTGCAGTAGGTCGTGTCCTGCCGCGCCACACGCTCCGCTTCCTCTTCCTTTTCCGGTAGGGCCCCTTGCGTTAAATAACTCTGGAGTTCTGCGATCCAGCACTCCTCCTGAGGTTCCATTGCCAGGAGCAGGCGTGCTCCTGAGGTCGACCCACAGACCAGGGCTCCCGAGGCTGGCAGCTGGCGGAGCTCCTCTCGAGACTGAGCGGTGTTCGATAACGTCGGTTGTGCTGAGGGTTTGAAGAGCCGCTCTTCGAAGACGCCGGGTTCCTGTGGCAACCGCCTGGATGCCCGTCCGGCTATGTCGTCAGCTTCCTGATTGGTGCCACGGGGCATGTGCTTTAGCTCCAGCCCCCAGAACTGCTTTTCCATCCCGCGGACCTCCGCTAGGTAGGCCTCCATATGCTCGTCCTTCGGCTCGTACACTTTATTGGAGAAGTTGACTAGGAGCTGCGAGTCGCCCTTGACGGTGAGGCATTTCACTCCCAGGGCTACTGCGGCCTTCAACCCGGCTATCAGTCCCTCATATTCTGCAATGTTGTTGGAGACCTTTTCACCTTGCTGGAAACAGAGCTGCATAGCATCGTAGAGCTTATCCTGAGTGGGCGATATCAGCACCGCACCAGCCCCCGCGCCGTGTCTGGAGAACGCCCCATCGAAGTACATGACCCAGCCTTCCGGCGCCTCACTCCCTGGAGAGAGGGACCGATCCTCGTTGTCCTTGAGGCCTGGTGCCTCCGCCCATTCCGCTATGAAATCCGCCAACGCTGCTCCTTTGATGACCCTGGTCGTGCCGAACTCGAGCTGAAACACCTGCAGCTCCATGTTCCACTTGGCGACCCTGCCGGCTGAGTTAGGGCTCCTGAGCACTCTCTCCAGGGGGTACGATGAGACGACCTTGATGGGATGAGCCTGGAAGTAGTGATGCAGCTTGCGCGAGGCTACCAGTAGCGCGAGGAGGAGCTTCTGAGGCATCGGGTACCATGCCCTTGCGTCCCGTAACACCGTGCTAACAAATTAGACGGGATGCTCAACAAGGCTGAGAGTATCTGGGGTCGCGGCGCCCTCGGGTGGCAAGGGCGCCTTGCGAGATGACGTGGCCTCGGGAGGTGAACCATCCGGGCGTGCGGCCTCGCCTGCCTCTGGTGCATTCTTCGGCAGCTGACCCTCCTCAATTGCGGTTGCGGCTTCTGCAGGCTTTCCTTGTTCCCGTTTTGTCTTGCCTCGGGCTGCCGTTGTGGTCTTGACTTGGCGCTCCTCCCTAACCGCCACCAGGGCTGCGCTGGCGGAGTAGGGAGTGGCAGCGAGGTAGAGCAGCAGGGGCTCTTGAGGGCGCAGAGCCACCATGACTGGGGGACTGGTCAGGTACCTCTTGAGATCTTGAAACGCCTTATCTGCCTCTTCAGTCCATTCAAAGGGCCCTTTTTCTTCATCAGCTGAAAGAAAGGCAGCGCTCGCTCCCCTAATTTGGAGATGAAGCGCCCTAGCGCGGTCACGCGCCCAGTGAGCTTCTGCATTTCTCTGAGGGTCTTTGGCAGACTCATGTCCTCGACCGCCTTGACCTTCTCGGGGTTGGCCTCAATGCCACGATGGGACATGAGGAATCCCAAAAGCTTGCCCGAGGGGACGCCAAACACACATTTCTCTGGGTTGAGCCGCAGGTTTACTGCGTCGAGGCTCGCGAAGGTCTCCTCCAGGTCTTGTATCAGGGTCTTGGCCTCTCGAGATTTTACTACAATGTCATCAACATAGGCTTCGACATTCTTTCCGAGTTGCGGGCCCAAGGTGATGTGCATCAGCCGCTGAAAGGTTGCCCCTGCGTTACGCAGTCTGAACGGCATGCATGTATAGCAGTATACCCCGCACGTGGTTAAGAAGGCGGTCTTCTCAACGTATTCTACCGCCATCTTGATCTGGTGATACCCGGAGAAGGCATCCAGGTAGCATAGCAGGTCACACTCCGTAGTGGAATCGACGATCTGGTCGATGTGGGGGAGTGGAACCGGATCTTGCGGGCATGCTTTGTTGAGGTTGGTGAAGTCGACACACATGCGTTCCTTCCCCCCTTTCTTGGGCACAACGACAGGATTGGCCAACCAATCCGGGTATGGGACCTCGCGAATGACCCCAGCGGCTTCTAGCTTGCGGGTCTCTTGGACAATGCAGGCCTACTTCTCCATGGACTGCCGCCTGGCCTTCTGCTTCATGGGGCGCACATTTGGGCACACGTTGAGGTGATGCTCGACGACACTCCTGGGGATCCCCGCCAGCTGATCGGGCTCCCAAGCAAATACCTTCTTATTCGCGCGCAAGAACTTGACCAAGGCCTCCTCCTGCTCAGGCTCAAGGTTGGCGCCTATGGTGAAAGTGGCACTGGAGGACCCGTCCTCGTCGACGGGTATCTGCTTGGTTTCTGCCTCGTCCTGGGTGAACAACTGCTTCTTCTTGGCGGGCGCAGCCCCCTTGGGCTCAGGGGTCTCCACGCTGACGGGCCGTGCCGATGCCGTCGTCTTGAAGGCGAGCTTGAGTACTCGCAGGGCATCCCCGGTGACCCCGTGCACGACAAGGGTGCCGCCACTCCCTGGCATCTTCATGAGGTTATACGCCGGGTGCGTGGCGGCCATGAACTGAGCCAGCGCCGGGTAGCCGAGGATGGCGTTGTAAGGGAGGCCGATGGGGGCGATGTCGAACTCGACCATCTCCGTGCGGAAGATGTCATAGGTGCCGAAGGTTACCGGGAGCCGGATCTGTCCCAGGGAGTCGGATGATCCGCCCCCGACGCCCGAGAAAGATCGGCTGGGTCGCAACCGCTCCCGGGGTATGCAGAGGAGGTTGAAAGTCTCGACCAAAAACACGCTGAGGCCCGCGCCGCCGTCAACGAGGGTTCTGGTGACGGACACCTGGCAAATGGTGGGGGTGCACAACAGGGGGAGCACGCCCGAGCCGACCAGGTTGGTTGGGTGGTCCTCCGAGCTGAAGGTCTGACCGGCCTCGCGTGCCGCCCGGTCCGGGGAAGCCCCCTCCCGTGCGGAAACGGCGCTAACCCCGCGGGCAAAAGGCTTGGCGTGGCGACTCATGGGCGGCGCCTGCGAGCCGCCCAGGAGGGCCGCAACGACCGGAGGCATCGATGTTGTGCTGCAGCCACTCCGCCGCGTAGGCAGATGCTGGGGGGGTGCTTGCCACTCGTTCCCCGCCGGGCCGGTGGCGGTGTTGACGGCGGGCGATGGGGGACAACGAGAACGCCCACCGGCAAGGGCCGCCGGGGTGACGCGAGCTCGACTGGCGCCGTACATGGATGCGGCGGTCGTAGGAGAGCGGGGTGGTGGAAGACAGATTCCGGCGCACACCTACCTGGCGCGCCAAATGTCGGATCATGGGTTCCGACAGACCCTTAAGGTTCGAACACTGGGGTGCGCGCGGAGATCACGCCCTCTACCTCCCCGTCTCACAAAGATCTAAACTACGGAAAGAAGTGCACAAGAGACACAAGGTTTATACTGGTTTGGGCCACCGTTGAGGTGTAATACCCTACTCCAGTGTGTGGTTGGTCGATTCCCTCTTAGGGCTGGTGATAATGAACGATACAAGGAAGAACAGCCTCGCGAGAGTCTGTTCTTGGCTGGGGCGATGAACTGCTAGGAGGAGTTCAGTCACCCTTCTCTCTCTCTCTTTCTCTGATTTCGATCCCCCCTACCATGTGGGTGGCTGGTCCTATTTATAGGGGCCCTGGTCCTCTTCCCAAATATCGAGCAGGAAGGGAGCCAACAATGGCGGGCTAATTTGAAGGGGGACAGCAAGTATCAACTATCCTGACAAAAGCAGTCTTCGCCTGCGCAAAGCTCTGGTGATGACGCCGTCTGGGGCTCCAGGGTGACCTCCGTCTCGTAGTCCTCCTGGTCTTGGCCTCGTTGCACCGAAATGGCAACCTTTGCCCGATGCCTCGGTACTCCGCGGCTGCGCTTGCCCCCTTTGCACCAAAGAGGAAAGAAGGACGTTGCGCGCGCTGGCACCCGCCTGGCGCCTTGAGTTGTCATGGCTTGCGTCACGGGCACCTCACGAGGTACCCCACCTTGATCTCTCCACCACCTCGCGAGCCAACCTGATGAGGCCGTGCCTGAGGAAGCTCCGTATAGTCCGCCTCGCGAGGCTTGGCCCCTCGCGAGGGTCTTGGGCCTTGTGTTGACAAAGATGGGCCATGCTGGGCCTCCTTTGAGCCACGCCATAGGCCGCAGGCAGGCAAGTCTAGGGACCCCCGTTCCCAGAACGCCGACAGTGTAGCAACAAGAGACAGTACAAAAGGTTTATGTAGGGTCTTAATCTGAAAAGAATCCTTTAGGACGGGTCCCTACTGCACGTCTGCGCCTGTGTCTCCATTGTGCCGTATGCTGGACGGGCGCCGCACGATGTTCATCTGTAAAAGAGAGGAACTGAGTTGAAAACGGGTCGTGCCGAACAAAAGTTTAAAATAAACAAAGTATAAAGTAAAATATATATAATTGAGATTTATTGTCTCTAACTGTATATGCATGGAGCCCCTAGTGCGGGGGTATATGGCCACTAAGCCTGCATCAATGATGATTTTGTACCGAACTTGTCTATCCGCGTTCGTGGTCTTTAATGACCTATTTTGAAGTTTTTTGGCCGGTGAGGCCATTTTACTGTGGGGCTATCAAAGCGGCCGCACAGTCCTCCGCTTGGGTAGGCGCACTTTAGTGCTTCCCCTTCAAAGAGATGATGCCTCGTGGACCGGGCATCTTAAGCGTGAGAGATGCATAATGCGGTATTGCGTTAAAGCGAGTGAAAGCTTCGCGTCCCAGTAGTGCTTGATAGCTGTAACGCCCCGAGACCGATGTGCCAGGTGTCGTTCAGTTATTCGTTGTTGTTGTGTTGTCATTGCTTGCGTGTCTTGCATCTCATATCATGTCATCACGTGCATTGCATTTGCATACATGTTCATCTCATGCATTCGAGCATTTTCCCCGTTGTCCGTTTTGCATTCCGGCGCTTCGTTCTCCTCCGGTGGTCATTTCTAGCTTTCTTTCGTGCGTGGGGATTAAAAATTTCTGGATTGGACCAAGACTTGCCATGCGGCCTTGGTTTACTACCGGTAGACCGCCTGTCAAGTTTCGTACCATTTGGACTTCGTTTGGTACTCCAACGGTTAACCGAGGGACCGAAAAGGCCTCGTGTGTGTTGCAGCCCAACACCCCTCCAATTTGGCCCAAAACCAACCAAACTCTACTCCATGTCCTAGAGTGTTCGATCACGATCGCGTGGCCGAAAACCGCACCTCATTTGGACTCTCCTAGCTCCCTCTACCTATAAATATGTGGGCATCCCCGAAATTTTCGCGGATGAACCCTATCCTTCGTCCACCTTGCGCCGCCGGACAAAACCGCCCACCCCCGGACATGTCCGACCGCCGCCTCCGACGTATCAGATGCCGCCACGTCATCCCACCGGCCTCCTCTCTCCTCCCAGTCGCCACGGCCCGCGGAGCCCGTTGCGGGCCCGCGCGAGCCCATCTCGCCGCCGCCGCCGCCTTCTTCGCATCCAGTCGGCCGGAGCAGCGCCCGCCGCCGCGAGCTCGCCGCGCACGCCGCCCACCGGCCGCCTTCCTTGCCGCGCCGTCCTGCGCTCCGCCTCCGAAGGAGCTCCGCCGCTGCCCGCCGCCAGATCCGGCCACGGGAGCCCGAGCCCGGCTGGATCCACCGCCCCGCCGGCGACGACCTCGCTGGAGACGCCCTCGCCGGATCTGGGCAAGGTGGGATCAGATCCACGCGGCCGCCGTCCAAACAGCCCCGCGTCCCGGATCTCCTCATCCCGGGTCATCCTCGTCCCGGTTCCCGCGGAGTAGAATTTCTTCCAAGTCCTGGGTTTTCCCAGATCCATATGCATATGTTCATAGCCCCGTATCTTTGCATCCGTAGCTCCGTTTTGGACATATGACATATCAAAATCTTCGTCTCGACGAGTACATCATTTCATTCCATTGCATCATTTGCATTTGAGTTCATCTTGATGCCCAAAATGCTGTTAGAAGGAGGCATCGTGAGTTAAATTGCAGATCCGTTAGCTCATCATAGACTTTTGTCATTTTTGCCATGATTATTGTGTGCATGATATGCCTGTGAGTCTTTGGGATGAATTGTTAAGCATTTTGTCTTCTTTCCAGAGGTGCCACCCATGCATTTTTAGGATGTGTGTGGTGACTTGTGCAAGCTTGCAAAGAGGGGCACCTGAGAATTCTGTTTTCAGGGACTTAGTGATTTTCACTAAGTCTGGGATATTTTAGTTCATGATGCCATATGTTCAGCTTGTTTCCTAGTGATCCGTGCCTCTTTTGAGGATGATCAGTAAGGGAGTTTTGATATTTATGTTATGCTCTATCCATCCATGTCTTTGTTTGCATATGTGGAGTGCTCTAGCTTGAGACAATCAAGCTCTACTTTTGCTTCGTGGTAAATCTGGGCAGATCGTCAACTTGTTTGTGATTTTGCCGATGCTATTGTTAGTGATCCATGCGTGCTATGCCATTGTTCTTGCCATGTCTAGCTAGAATTTTTGCCTTCTTTATGGATATATGCTTGCCTTGCTATGACTTGCACCATGGTGAGTGCATCGAGCTCGTTTACATGCCTTCGTGAGTTATAATTTCAGCATGTCTCAGTTTTCACTAAGTCTGAAAACTTATTGTGTTTCATCTATGTTCGTGTGCTCGTTAGAGTATTTTGTGAACCATTTTGGCCCCATGTCACTTTGGGTGTTTTGTTAAGCTTGTTGAGTAGCTCCATTCCATGTTCTTACTTGTCATGTTCAGGTTATGTTTCATGTTGTTTTGCTGCTCCGAAGAGAGCATCGTGGTCTGAAATTTCAGACTAGTGTTAATTTCACTAAGTCTGAAAATCTGTTTTGCTTATTCATTTTGCCATGCTTGTTTGAACCTCATAATGGATAAATTTGGTTATGGCTCAGTCCTAGAGATTTGTTAAGCATCTTGTGTACATCCCTGCCATGTATTTTGTTTTCATGTTTGATGGCTGTAGCATGTTCCTTTCGTTGCATTTAGGAGCCTACTTGCTGTAAATCGCAGATCGGTTCATTTCGTAAAACGCTTGCCATTTCCAAACCATAGCTCCGATTCCTATGATCTTTATATCGTTTTCAGGTGATTTCATCCCCTCTATCCAGTGGAACACTTGGTTTTCCAAGTTGAGGCCAGGTTCATGCATTTCCTGTCATGTCTTGCATTTTGCATACCGCATCGCATCCCGCATCTCGCATATCATACCATGTTCATGTGTTGGTTGTTTACTATGTTGTTTGCTCTTTCCCGGTGATTGCTTCTTCGGGTTGGTTCCGGTAACGTCGAGTTTGTGAGGATCCGTTCGTCTACGTCCGTTTGTCTTCTTCATGGACTCGTTCTTCTTCCTTGCGGGATCTCAGGCAAGATGATCATACCCTCGAAATCACTACTATCTTTGCTTTGCTAGATGCTCGCTCTTTTGCTATGCCAATGCTACGATGCCTACCATTTGCTTGTCAGCCCCCCCCCCCCAAATTGCCATGTTCAGCCTCTAACCCACCAATGTCCTAGCAAACCGTTGATTGGCTATGTTACCGCTTTGCTCAGCCCCTCTTATAGCGTTGTTAGTTGCAGGTGAAGATTGAAGTTTGTTCCTTGTTGGAACATGGAGATACCGTTCCTTGTTGGAACATGTTTACTTGTTGGGATATCACTATATATCGTATTTAATTAATGCATCTATATACTTGGTAAAGGGTGGAAGGCTCGGCCTTATGCCTGGTGTTTTGTTCCACTCTTGCCGCCCTAGTTTCCGTCATATCGGTGTTATGTTCCCGGATTTTGCGTCCCTTACGCGGTTGGGCTATAATGGGAACCCCTTGACAGTTTGCTTTGAATAAAACTCCTCCGGCAAGGCCCAACCTGGGTTTTACTATTCGCCACCTAGCCTTTTCTTTTCCCTTGGGGGTCGCGCCCCCAAGGGTCATCATTATTTTAACCCCCCTGGGCCAGTGCTTGTCTAAGTGTTGGTCCAACCCAGAGCACCGTGCAGGGCCATCCCTTGGCAACTTGGGTTACGTCGGCTCCTGTACGCTTAGCTTATCTGGTGTGCCCTGAGAACGAGATATGTGCAGCTCCTATCGGGATGTCGACGCATCGGGTGGTCTTGCTGGACTTGTTTTACCATTGTCGAGGATGTCTTGGAGTACCGGGATACCGAGTCTGATCGGAATGTCTTGGGAGGGGGTCTATTCCTTCGTTGACCGTGAGAGCTTGTGATGGGCTAAGTTGGGACACCCCTGCAGGGATTTGAACTTTCGAAAGCCGTGCCCGCGGTTATGGGCAGATGGGAAATTGTTAACGTCCGGTTGTAGAAAACCTGAAGTGACCTTAATTAAAATGAATCAACAGCGTGTGTAACCGTGATGGTCTCTTTCCGGCGGAGTCCGGGAAGTGAACACGGTTGTTGGAGTTATGCTTGACGTAGGTAGTCCAGGATCACTTCTTGATCATACTTTTATCAACCGTGCTTTGCCTTCTCTTCTCGCTCTCATTTGTGTATGTTAGCCACCATATATGCTAGTCGCTTGCTGCAGCTCCACCCCATACCTTTACCTTACCCATAAGCTTAAATAGTCTTGATCGTGAGGGTGCGAGATTGCTGAGTCCCTGTGGCTCACAGATACTTCCAAAACCAGTTTACAGGTGCCGATGAGTCCGTGCAGATGACGCAACCAAGCTCAGGAGGAGCTCGATGAAGATCTTGTCCTTTATGTTGTTTTCATTCTAGTTGATCAGTAGTGGAGCCCAGTTGGGGTCGATCGGGGACCTTTGTCGAATTTGGGGTTCTTCTTTTATTTTGGTTCCGTAGTCGGACCACGAGTGTATTTTGTTGATGTAATGTTTATTCATGTAATTGTGTGAAGTGGTGATTGTAAGCCAACTATGTATGTCTTTCCCTTATGTATTACATGGGTTGTGTGAAGATTACCTCACTTGCGACATATGCCTTCAATGCGATTATGCCTCTAAGTCGTGCCTCGACACGTGGGAGATATAGTCGCATCAAGGGTGTTATAAGTTGGTAATCAGAGCCTTCCCCGACCTTAGGAGCCCCATTGCTTGATCGTTTTTAGCAGCCGAGTTGTGTCTTGAAAAATGTTTTGAGTCATTTAGGAATTATATATCGGAGAGTTTAGGAATTCTTTTTACTTCCCAGTCTCCTCATCGCTCTGGTAAGGCATCCTGATGTAGAGTTTTGACTCTTCTCTTCTCAAATTTCACTAAAAAAAATTTTAGGATCACGCGAGTATCTTGGATTTGTTCCGATGTTTTATGATGAGAACATTGTCTTGGTGCCTCCTGTCAGGGGTTTAGTGGAAGTGTCCCGGGGAGTTGAGCTTTGAGGTGTTGTCATCATAATTTTATCGTTGCAATTCTAGAATACTTGAGATATGTTCGCCGACATCGAAAATCTCTTTTATGTAGTTCGTTGGTGAGATAACCTCGACGCCACCCTGTACTGGGGCGGGAGTTCGGGAGTATCGCCATAACTTTTATAACGGATGCTTTTCGAAGGTTGAGATAGATGGTTTCCGAATGTTTCTTGGTTATGTGTTGAAGGATGGATACAGTTGGATGTAGGTATTGCTAGTTTGGGTGAGATATTATGCTTCCCCTGTATCCCCAACACCTGATTGCATAACCGGAAAAATTCGGGAGTTTCATAGGTGGGAATTCAAGTAGCTCTTAGGATATCCTTCCGACAGATGTATGATATGAAATTGGGGTTCGACGTCTAGTGGTTCGCCTATTCACGGTCGATTTTACAGTGGTCTCGTTGTGTCTTAAAGAGTCCTTGGCTATGCTGACTCGGGGACGCTTCGTATGTCATGTGCACTGCCTTGTACATGATGGTGCTGTACGATCGAGCCCGTGTAGGTCCCACCACAAAAACTTCGGACGAAATCTCTATCATATGTTTGTTCTGGCTTATTTCGCAAGCGAATCCTTTGTTTTGTTTTGAGTTCTGGTATTCAAGTTGCTTCGAAGTCAAATGTTGATCCCATACCTTTCCTAAGCGGTGTTCTCATATTCCTATATGAATACCAATCCTTCATGATAATTGAGATTGTCATGCCAATCCTTTTCAACTGGTGTGCTTCTCTTCTAGTGGATCCGAACATTTCAACTTCCGCAAGATCAATTATCACTTCTTCTCAACGGTGTGTTTTCATCCATTCCAAATTGTCTTTGTTTTTCTCACCCTCCCTCCCTTTGTTTTCCTCCAAGGACTCAGATTTCTTATTCAAGTATCCTGTTATTGTTGGGAAACTTCTTCATTCCTTTTCCGTCAATATTCTTATCCGGTGATTCTCATGAAGATTCTAACGGAACCTCAAGTTCATCGTTCTTTGTTCTTTTTCTTCTCCGGTGGTTTCAAGTCAAACTTTGTGGATCATATCCTTTTCTTCATTTCAATGCTTTCTCATGCCGGTGCACCTCATTATCATTCTACTTCTCGCTATTTGTTATTCCGAAGTGCCCAAGATATCTCGAAGATTCGTGTTTCCACTCTACATTCGTTCAAGCTCTTTCGAGGATGTTCCCTCATTCAAGTCACTTAATAAAACCGGTGCAACCTCTCCTCTAAATCATTTGAACGGTGTTTCTTTTGAGTGGGCCCTAACCCACAAGTCTTTCCCAAGATCTTACCTGACTCTTCCATTCTTTCCGGAGTTACTCCCAAATTCTTTTCAAAGTTGACGTAGGAATGGATTGTCATCAGTCATATGTATTTCTTCAAGATCTTTCAAATTCTTTTCATCATTGGATCAACCTCTTCGTTTTGATTCTTCCGGAGTGTCTAAATAATTCTTGGTGGTGTTTCTCGTCGTCATTCTTGGATTTTGAAGACCGAAGAAGAGTTTCTCTTTAATCTTGCTCCATTCTCCTCAAGGTTCGTGATTCTGTCTTGTTGCCATCCTCTCATAATTATTTGCGATTGTGAGATATTCTTTTCAACCATCCGGAGTAATTCAGGAGATTTTTTTCAGTTTGTTCATCCAGAGCCCATCATTTAAGAAGACTTATTCATTCCAGCTTTCAGCTCTCATACTCTAAATCATACCGGTGCAGCATTCAAGTGATCTCTAATCGGTCCATGATCTATTATATTAAACTCCATCTAAATTCTCTCAAGCATCTTCGTCCATTTGCTAAAAAAAATTCCCGTTGTCCCTTTATCTTTTCTTCGCTCATTCTCATTTCTTACGGTGGTTCATGCAAGATTCCTCTTCTTCGTTATCATATCGATGCATTCGTTGTTTCGATTCCACTGGTGTTTCGTTGAAGGCATTCTCAAGTTGTGCTATATCTATCTTAATCCTTTCTACGAGAATAAGTAGTGTGCCAAATCCGTTGAGTGTCGTCAATTTAATTGGTGAAGGATACGCATAACATAATTCTTATTCTTGTTTCATCCAAGTGATCTATTCTTTATTCCGAAGGTTCATCAAAATTCTTGATCTCAATTGTTCATCTTATCTTTTTCCGGAGTTCCAAGTTTCCACTCTATCTCGTCGGAAAGCTTCATCTAATCATTGTAAGGATTCTCCTTGTGGTTTCAATTTCTTTGTCTTTTTATTCTTTTGTTTACCGGAGTTCTTTATGAAGGTTCTACATGATGGTTCATCAAGGATTTAATTCCTTCTCAAAGTTTTCATCGATATTCTTTTAAGAAGCTCAAGTTTTCTTCATCTTGCAATCCGGAGTGCATTTCTTTCCACCGTATCTTTGGAGGTGGTATTATGCCATTCTTGATAATTTGAGTTCATGTTTCATGATTCCCATGCTGTTAAGAATGGGGTATTTTAAATCCATCAATCCCTTCGTTGGAATTGTCTTGGGTTATATTTCACCTAAAGCCATCCCTAAGGACTGTTGCTATCTATGGTGCTTATAAAGGACCCAAGTTCTTCGTCATCCTACCGGTGAGATAAGTTTCTTGTCTCCTTGCTCATACCAATCCAATTCTCTTCCCGTGAGTGGCAGGTTGTCACCTCATAATTTGAGATGTATTCCATAAGACCATATCAAGATTATTCTTTTCGTTGTTGGTGTTCCAACAACTCTGCTCGACCTTTCTCCTAAATATGCCTTTCCAAGCTCTTTTGTGGTAGATGTTGGCATTTTCTTTTTCATTCTCCTATTTTAGTTATTTATCGTCTATTCTTTTGTTCCGGAGGCATGGTGATGTTGCTCTCTTCAACCCATCTTCTTGTTTTATCAGAATCGTGTTCTTGTCATGCCTATCCTTTTAATTGGAGTGTTGTGTCCTCTTTTCAAGTATCCTCTCATCTTGTCTTGTTCAATTCCTTCCATTTACAGGCGGAGTGCCGTCCAAATTATATCACTCTTATTCCTTCCCTATCTTGCTTAACCGGAGTATTGTGCCCCTTTGTTCAAGTTCTTTTTGCCTTATCAAGTCTTGCATCCCTTTCTCAACCGGAGTGTCGTGTTTTCATTTGAGCTCTCTCATCTTATCAAATTTTGACTCCCTTCTCAACCGAAGTGCGGTCTGAGATCTTTCTTACCCCTTGTTCCATTCATTCAATAGTTCCGGTGGTAGTGTGTTGTGATTTCATCAAGTATCTTCTCATCTTATCAAGACCTTATTCAATTCTTTTTCTTTCCAACCGGAGTGCTGCCCGAATTTGGTCTTCCTTGATCCCCTTCTTTAACAGAGTGTTTTTCTATATATATCTTCCCATCAACCTCAAGGTTTCGCAATGTTCTTTGTCCCTCTTTTCTAACGGAGTGTTTCGACCTAGTTCACCTTCGTTGTATTCTTTTCTCGAATTTGTTCAACCTCTTCAAGGTTCGTGGTTTCACTCGTTTGTCAAAGAAGCAACTTAGTTTTTTTACCTCTTCTCTTTTCTCTTCCATTTTCCCTCCGGTGCCATTCTAGATCTCGGGACGAGATCCTCTCGTAGTGGTGGAGTGTTGTAACGCCCCGAGGCCGATGTGCCAGGTGTCATTCAGTTATTCGCTGTTGTTGCGTTGTCATTGCTTGCATGTCTTGCATCTCATATCATGTCATCACGTGCATTTCATTTGCATACATGTTCATCTCATGCATTCGAGCATTTTCCCCGTTGTCCGTTTTGCATTCCGGCGCTTCGTTCTCCTCGGGTGATCATTTCTAGCTTTCTTTCGTGCGTGGGGATTAACCATTTCCGGATTGGACCGAGACTTGTCATGCGGCCTCGGTTTACTACCGGTAGACCGCCTGTCAAGTTTCGTACCATTTGGACTTCGTTTGATACTCCAACGGTTAACCGAGGGGCCGAAAAGGCCTCGTGTGTGTTGCAGCCCAACACCCCTCCAATTTGGCCCAAAACCCACCAAACTCTGCTCCATGTCCTAGAGCGTTCGATCACGATCGCGTGGCCGAAAACCGCACCTCATTTGGACTCTCCTAGCTCCCTCTACCTATAAATATGTGGGCATCCCCGAAATTTTCGCGGATGAACCCTATCCTTCGTCCACCTTGCGCCGCCGGACAAAACCGCCCACCCCTGGACATGTCCGACCGCCGCCTCCGACATATCAGACGCCGCCACGTCATCCCGCCGGCCTCCTCTCTCCTCCCAGCCGCCGCGGCCCGCGGAGCCCGTTGCGGGCCCGCGCGGGCCCATCTCGCCGCCGCCGCCTGGCTCCAGAGCACCGCCGCCGCCTTCTTCGCATCCGGTCGGCCGGAGCAGCGCCCACCGCAGCGAGCTCGCCGCGCACGCCACCCGCCGGCCGCCTTCCCTGCCGCGTCGTCCTGCGCTCCGCCTCCGAAGGAGCTCCGCCGCCGCCCGCCGCCAGATCCGACCACGGGAGCCCGAGCCCGGCCGGATCCACCGCCCCGCCGGCGACGACCTCGCCGGAGACGCCCTCGCCGGATCTGGGCAAGGTGGGATCAGATCCACCCGGCCGCCGTCCAAACAGCCCCGCGTCCCGGATCTCCTCGTCCCGGGTCATTCTCGTCCCGGTTCCCGTGGGGTAGAATTTCTTCTAAGTCCTGGGTTTTCCCAGATCCATATGCATATGTTCATAGCCCCGTATCTTTGCATCCGTAGCTCCGTTTTGGACATATGATATGTCAAAGTCTTCGTCTCGACGAGTACATCATTTCATTCCATTGCATCATTTGCATTTGAGTTCATCTTGATGCCCAAAATGCTGTTAGAAGGAGGCATCGTGAGTTAAATTGCAGATCCGTTAGCTCATCATAGACTTTTGTCATTTTTGCCATGATTATTGTGTGCATGATATGCCTGTGAGTCTTTGGGATGAATTGTTAAGCATTTTGTCTTCTTTCCAGAGGTGCCACCCATGCATTTTTAGGATGTGTGTGGTGACTTGTGCAAGCTTGCAAAGAGGGGCACCTGAGAATTCTGTTTTCAGGGACTTAGTGATTTTCACTAAGTCTGGGATATTTTAGTTCATGATGCCATATGTTCAGCTTATTTCCTAGTGATCCGTGCCTCTTTTGAGGATGATCACTAAGGGAGTTTTGATATTTATGTTATGCTCTATCCATCCATTTCTTTGTTTGCATATGTGGAGTGCTCTAGCTTGAGACAATCAAGCTCTACTTTTGCTTCGTGGTAAATCTGGGCAGATCGTCAACTTGTTTGTGATTTTGCCGATGCTATTGTTAGTGATCCATGCGTGCTATGCCATTGTTCTTGCCATGTCTACCTAGCATTTTGTGCCTTATGTATGGATATATGCTTGCCTTGCTATGACTTGCACCATGGTGAGTGCATCGAGCTCGTTTACATGCCTTCGTGAGTTATAATTTCAGCATGTCTCAGTTTTCACTAAGTCTGAAAACTGATTGTGTTTCATCTATGTTCGTGTGCTTGTTAGAGTATTTTGTGAACCCTTTTGGCCCCAGGTCACTTTGCGTGTTTTGTTAAGCTTGTTGAGTAGCTCCATGCCATGTTCTTCCTTGTCATGTTCAGGTTATGTTTCATGTTGTTTTGCTGCTCCAAAGAGAGCATCGTGGTCTGAAATTTCAGACTAGTGTTAATTTCACTAAGTCTGAAAATCTGTTTTGCTTATTCATTTTGCCATGCTTGTTTGAACCTCATAATGGATAAATTTGGTTATGGCTCAGTCCTAGAGATTTGTTAAGCATCTTGTGTACATCCCTACCATGTATTTTGTTTTCATGTTTGGTAGCTGTAGCATGTTCCTTTCGTTGCATTTAGGAGCCTACTTGCTGTAAATCGCAGATCGGTTCATTTCGTAAAACTCTTGCCATTTCCAAACCGTAGCTCCGATTCCTATGATCTTTATATCGTTTTCAGGTGATTTCATCCCCTCTATCCAGTGGCACACTTGGTTTTCAAAGTTGAGGCCAGGTTCATGCATTTCCTGTCACGTTTTTCATTTTGCATACCGCATCGCATCCCGCATCTCGCATATCATACCATGTTCATGTGTTGGTTGTTTACTATGCCGTTTCCTCTTTTCCGGTGATTGCTTCTTCGGGTTGGTTCCGGTAACGTCGAGTTTGTGAGGATCCGTTCGTCTACGTCCGTTTGTCTTCTTCATGGACTCGTTCTTCTTCCTTGTGGGATCTCAGGCAAGATGATCATACCCTCGAAATCACTACTATCTTTGCTTTGCTAGATGCTCGCTCTTTTGCTATGCCAATGCTACGATGCCTACCATTTGCTTGTCAGCCCCCCCCCCCCAAATTGCCATGTTCAGCCTCTAACCCACCAATGTCCTAGCAAACCGTTGATTGGCTATGTTACCGCTTTGCTCAGCCCCTCTTATAGCGTTGTTAGTTGCAGGTGAAGATTGAAGTTTGTTCCTTGTTGGAACATGGAGATACCGTTCCTTGTTGGAACATGTTCACTTGTTGGGATATCACTATATATCGTATTTAATTAATGCATCTATATACTTGGTAAAGGGTGGAAGGCTCGGCCTTATGCCTGGTGTTTTGTTCCACTCTTGCCGCCCTAGTTTCCGTCATATCGGTGTTATGTTCCCGGATTTTGCGTACCTTACACGGTTGGGCTATAATGGGAACCCCTTGACAGTTCGCTTTGAATAAAACTCCTCCAGCAAGGCCCAACCTTGGTTTTACTATTCGCCACCTAGCCTTTTCTTTTCCCTTGGGGGTCGCGCCCCCAAGGGTCATCATTATTTTAACCCCCCCGGGCCAGTGCTTGTCTAAGTGTTGGTCCAACCCAGAGCACTGTGCAGGGCCATCCCTTGGCAACTTGGGTTACGTCGGCTCCTGTACGCTTAGCTTATCCGGTGTGCCCTGAGAACGAGATATGTGCAGCTCCTATTGGGATGTCGGCGCATCGGGTGGTCTTGCTGGACTTGTTTTATCATTGTCGAGGATGTCTTGGAGTACCGGGATACCGAGTCTGATCGGAATGTCTCAGGAGGAGGTCTATTCCTTCGTTGACCGTGAGAGCTTGTAATGGGCTAACTTGGGACACCCCTGCAGGGATTTGAACTTTCGAAAGCCGTGCCCGCGGTTATGGGCAGATGGGAAATTGTTAACGTTCGGTTGTAGAAAACCTGAAGTGACCTTAATTAAAATGAATCAACAGCGTGTGTAACCATGATGGTCTCTTTCCAGCGGAGTCCGGGAAGTGAACACGGTTGTTGGAGTTATGCATGACGTAGGTAGTCCAGGATCACTTCTTGATCATACTTTTATCGACCGTGCTTTGCCTTCTCTTCTCGCTCTCATTTGCGTATGTTAGCCACCATATATGCTAGTCGCTTGCTGCAGCTCCACCCCATACCTTTACCTTACCCATAAGCTTAAATAGTCTTGATCGCGAGGGTGAGAGATTGCTGAGTCCCTGTGGCTCACAGATACTTCCAAAACCTGTTTGCAGGTGCCGATGGGTCCGTGCAGATGACGCAACCAAGCTCAGGAGGAGCTCGATGAAGATCTTGTCCTTTATGTTGTTTTCATTCTAGTTGATCAGTAGTGGAGCCCAGTTGGGGTCGATCGGGGACCTTTGTTGCATTTGGGGTTCTTCTTTTATTTTGGTTCCATAGTCGGACCACGAGTGTATTTGGTTGATGTAATGTTTATTCATGTAATTGTGTGAAGTGGCGATTGTAAGCCAACTATGTATCTCTTTCCCTTATGTATTACATGGGTTGTGTGAAGATTACCTCACTTGCGACATATGCCTTCAATGCAATTATGCCTCTAAGTCGTGCCTCGACACGTGGGAGATATAGTCGCATCG
Organism: Triticum monococcum; assembly: GCA_034509565.1. Lineage (NCBI taxonomy): Eukaryota > Viridiplantae > Streptophyta > Magnoliopsida > Poales > Poaceae > Triticum > Triticum monococcum. The sequence goes on from CM067843.1 coordinate 639,198,894, forward strand.
AGGGTGTTATAATTGCGACTTGAGAACGGGACGATATGGAAGGTCAGCTTTTCGCGGCGGAAGTTATCGGCAGAGCTGAATATAACTTCGAGCCGAAGAAAACCCATACAATGGGTGTCCGGACCAGGTGTTATCCCTTGAAAGGAGGTTTTGCTGCGGCGGATTCTTGCTGGGTTTATCCCCATGTGATGGATTGTATCCTGATATATCAGGTTTAGTCCACTGCCGCCGTCCATATGGACATTTGACAACTGGAGTCCGCCAATTATTGGGTCGAGTATCAAGGCAGTCCAGCCTGCATTCTTGATATTTCTAGAATAATCTAGCTGATCGAAGATGATTGGTTTTGACAAGCAGTGGCGGGACCCTTTGGGGATAGGTCGTGTGGTGCGTACCTTTATGGGCGCCGCATGTTTTGTTATGTGAAGTAAGTTGACTGTTTTTACTTCTTGTGGGAAGTTCTTTTGTTTCCTGGTGCTCTGCTTTTGGGGTTCGTCCTCCTCTTCACTTGGTGTGTCGAGCCCCTTGTGTTCGGCATTGAGTCTGCCGGATTGTTTGAAAACCCAACAATCTCTATGGGTATAGTTAGGAGGCTTCCCGGGAGTACTGTGTATCTGACATATCCTGTCCAGGATTTTATTTAAGTTGGATGGATCGTCCCTGTTGTCCTGCAGGGGCGGTTTTTTCTGATTTTGCCGTGAGCCTTTGAATCCGGCATTGACTGCCGTGCTCTTCGGACTTTTTTCCTTAGTCCGGCGACGGTCCTTGTGGCGTCGCGGTTTTCCGTTTCCATCCCTAGTTTCGGATGTACTTGGGTCGCTGGGGCTGCACCTTGCCAACCAGTTGTCCTCTCCTCCACAAAAGCGGGTCATGAGGCTTGTTAGTGCGGCCATTGTTCTTGGCTTTTCTTGGCCGAGGTGTCTGGCGAGCCATTCGTCTCAGACGTTATGCCTGAAAGTTGCTAAGGCTTTGGCATCCGGACAGTCGACTATCTGATTCTTTTGAGTGAGGAATCTATTCCAGAACTGCCGAGCTGATTCTTCGGGCTGTTGAGTTATGTGACTAAGATCGTCTGCATCTGGAGGGCGGACATAGGTCCCTTGAAAATTTGCTTGGAAAGCATCCTCGAGCTCTTCCCAACTTCCAATTGTGTTTTCAGGAAGGCTTTTAAGCCAATGCCGGGCTGGCCCTTTAAGCTTAAGGGGTAAATATTTTATGGCGTGGAGATCATCTCCTCTAGCCATGTGTATGTGGAGGATATAATCCTCGATCCAGACTCCAGGGTCTGTTGTTCCATCATATGCCTCTATGTTTACGGGTTTGAATCCCTTTGGAAATTCATAGTCCAGGACCTCATCGGTGAAACATAGGGGGTGTGCGGCGCCCCTGTATTTGGGTGTGCCGGATTCTGATGATGGCCTTATTGCATTTCTTACGAGAGCTTGCTTTCTTGGCCCATAAATGGACCTAACTGGGCCATGATGCGAAACCTTAGGTGGGTCGCATGCTGATTTAAGTGCGGCGCCGCTTGCCGCTTTATGGGGTCCTCTATCCGACCGTGTGGCTTTCTTATTTTTTTAATGCGAGGGCTCTAGGGCCTCTTCGTGGAATTCAGGCAGTAGCTTTGTTTTCGGATAGCTTTTAGTGCGGCTACCGTCGCCGTATTTATCTGCGGTATTGATTACTTTGCTCCATCTAATCCGGAGTGCATCTTCCGTTGTTTTTAGCTTCCGCTTCTGCTTTTTCACGCTGCGTGCAGTTGCAGTGAGCCTCCTGTGGAGATTCTTCTACTCCATGGGTTCATCCGGCGTGAGGTCGTCCGGAATGCCGTTTTCGCCGGAGGAGGGATGTTCGGTTTCTCTATCCGTGTTGCCCTGTTCGGATGGTTGCTCTAAGGCCTACTCGTCGTTTACCGGCTCATCCTGCTCTATGGCTAGGTTTTTATCGAGGCGGGGCTTGGGTCGGCGTTTACGCCGACACTTTGATTGCTTTTCGGGGGGTCGATCTCCCGTTCCATCCCCTTTTTCCTCGTTGTCGCTTCCTTTAGGGGTATCCACCATGTACACATCGTGAGATGAGGTGGCTGTCCAATGCCTTATGGGTGTTGGTTCATCGGTATCTCCTGCATTGTCATCCATGCTGTCGATGTCTCCGGAGTCGTAATTGAGCACGTCGTTTAAATTGTCGACAGTGGCTACCAAGTGGGTGGTGGGTGGGCTTTGAATTTCTTCATCGTCTGTATCCCATCCTCGCTGACCGCAGTTCGGCCAGGGCTCTCCTGATAAAGAGAGAGACTTGAGAGAATTCAGGATATCGCCAAAAGGCGAGTGCTGAAAAATGTCCGCGGCGGTGAACTCCATTATTGGCGCCCAATCGGATTCGATCGGCAGGGGCGCGGGGGGTTCGGAGTCCGGAGAGGAGTCCGGATCCTCGGAGTCATGAGTCACGCAGAGTGTGGGGCCGGCGTTCGGCTCGATCGCCTTTGAGATCGCAGCCCCCGAGGTGACGTGCAACCGCTCATCCTCGATTGACACAACTGGCTCCAAATTAAGGGTCAGAGCTGGTGCGTTTGCGGCCTCCGGGATACTGTTCGGTGACAGAGCTAGATCATGCCCCGTGAGACAGTGTGGCGCGCTTGGTTGTGGCTCGAATCCGTCAAAGATCAAATCTCCACGGATGTCTGGCATGTAATTTAGGCTTCCAAACCTGACTTGATGGCCAGGGGCGTAGCTTTCGATCTGCTCCAGGTGGCCAAGCGAATTGGCCCGCAGTGCGAAGCCACCGAAGACGAAGATCTGTCTGGGGAGAAAAGTCTCACCCTGGACCGCATCGTTGTTGATGATCAAAGGAGCCATCGGGCCGAAAGGCGATGACACAGAGGAACTCTCAATGAAAGCACCAATGTCGGTGTCAAAGCCGGCGGATCTCGGGTAGGGGGTCCCGAACTGTGCGTCAAGGCCGGATGGTAACAGGAGACAAGGGACATGATGTTTTTACCCAGGTTCGGGCCCTCTCGATGGAGGTAATACCCTACTCCTGCTTGATTAATATTGATGATATGGGTAGTACAAGACTAGATCTACCACGAGATCAAGGAGGCTAAACCCTAGAAGCTAGCCTATGGTATGATTGTTGAATATGGAGTTGATGTCCTACGGACTACAACCCTTCGGTTTATATAGAGACCGGATAGGGTTAGGGTTACATAGAGTCGGTTACAATGGTAGGAGATCTTGAATATCCGCGTCGCCAAGCTTGCCTTCCACGCCAAGGAAAGTCCCATCCGGACACAGGACGAAGTCTTCAATCTTGTATCTTCATAGTCCTGGAGTCCGGCTGAAGGTATAGTCCGGCTACCCAAACACCCCCTAATCCAGGACTCCCTCAATGGACATGACTTACCCACTGACTATTAGCAACGGGATAAATTATACCTGCCTCGAGGAGCTTTAGTATTTCCTTTCTTACCACTTCTTTCATCTTAGGATTCAGTCATCGTTGGTGATCACGCACTGGTTTGGCATCTTTCTCCAAATTTATTTTGTGTTGACATAGTGTGGGACTAATGCCCTTAAGATCATCGAGAGTATATCCAATAGCAGCACAGTGCTTCTTCAGAGTTTTCAGTAATCTCTCTTCTTCATGCTCTGAAAGGTTAGCACTAATAATAACAGGATATATATTTTTCTCATCAAGATAAGCATATTTAAGAGTATCAAGTAACGGTTTGAGCTCAAACATAGGATCACCCTTGGGTGGAGGAGGATCCCCTAGGATTTCGATAGGAAAATTGTGTTTCAGGATGGGCTCCTGTTTAAAGAATACTTCATCTATTTCCCTTCTTTTATTCATAAACATATCATTTTCATGGTCTACCAAATACTGTTCTAAAGGATCACTAGGAGGCACGACAATAGAAGCAAGACCAATAATTTCATCTTTACTAGGCAATTCCTCTTCACGGTGTTGCCTACGAAATTTAGAGAAATTAAATTCATGAGACATATCACCTAAACCAATAGTAACAACATCCTTTTCGCAATCTATCTTAGCATTAACTGTGTTCAAGAGGGTCTACCAAATATAATGGGACAAAAGTTATCTTGTGGGGAACCAAGAACAAGAAAATCAGCAGGATATTTAGTTTTCCCACACAAGACTTCAACATCTCTAACAATTCCAATTGGTGAAATAGTATCTCTATTGGCAAGTTTAATTGTGACATCAATATCTTCTATCTCAGCAGGTGCAATATCATGCATAATTTCTTTGTATAAGTCATGAGGTATAGCACTAGCACTGGCACCCATATCACATAAGCCATGATAACAATGATCTCCTATTTTAACAGAAATAACAGGCATGCCTACCACGGGTCTATGTTTATCTTTAGCACAAGGTTTAGCAATTCTAGCAGTCTCATCACAGAAATGAATAACATATTGTCGGTGTCAAAACTGGCGGATCTCGGGTAGGTGGTCCCGAACTGTGCGTCGAAGGCGGATGGTAACAGGAGGCAGGGGACACGATGTTTTACCCAAGTTCGGGCCCTCTTGATGGAGGTAAAACCCTATGTCTTGCTTGATTAATATTGATGATATGGGTAGTACAAGAGTAGATCTACCACGAGATCAGAGAGGCTAAACCCTAGAAGCTAGCCTATGGTATGATTGTATGTTGTCCTACGAACTAAAACCCTCCGGTTTATATAGACACTAGAAAGGGCTAGGGTTACACGAGGTCGGTACAAAGGAGGAGATACACATATCCGTATTGCCTAGCTTGCCTTCCACGCCAAGTAGAGTTCCATCCGGACACGAGACGAAGTCTTCAATCTTGTATCCTCATAGTCTAACAGTCTGGCCAAAGGATATAATCCGGCTGTCCGGAGACCCCCTAATCCAGGACTCCCTCAGTAACCCCTGAACCAGGCTTTCAATGACGATGAGTCCGGTGTGCAGTATTGTCTTCGGCATTGCAAGGCGGGTTCCTCCTCCGAATACACCACGGAAGAATTTGAATACAAGGATAGAGTCCAACCCTGCAAAATAAGTTCCACATACCACCGTAGAGAGAATAATATTTCCACAAATCCAATTTGCTGACTTGTTTTGGCAACACGACATTATGCCATGGCCCGATGATTATTCGAACCATTTCCTTTAACTGGCCCCGCACATAACGCGAGGCAGTTTTTTCACACGTCTTGTCAAAGCAAAGATCGTGTCCCCTTATCACGGGATTCTCATCAATACGGGCGTGGGTAACCCAACCGCACCATCGATTACGGCGATTGGGGGATAAGCGAGGCTTACCAGGCTAGTGGGGACGCATAGTTTCGTCCGCCCATATAAAGGGATAAGGATTCACCTTTTCATCCACGCCTTCTTCCTCCTTTGCTCATCCATTTTCGCACATTCGAGCTCCAGCGCCCAAGTCCGCACTTCCCACCTCAACCCGCTCCAACCATGTCCGGAGCGGGAGGCAGGTGGATGGTCTCCTCCGTTATGGAGGGACACATCAAGAAGCTGAGGAGAGCCAGATACCTGTCCGACGACATCGCGCACCGGCTCCCAGATGAGGGGCGGCTCATCCCCACCCCCAGGCCCCATGAGAGGGTAGTATTCCTTACCCATTTCCTCCGCGAACTGGGATTCCCTCTCCACCTATTCGTCCCGGGGCTCATGTTCTACTATGGCCTGGATTTCCATGATCTGGCCCCAAACTTCATCCTCAATATCTCGGCGTTTATCGTCGTGTGCGAGGCCTTCCTCCGCATCTAGCCCCACTTCAGCTTATGGCTGAAGACCTTTAATGTCAAGCCGAAGGTAGTGAGCGGCCGCCAGGCGGAGTGCGGAGGCGCCATGTTGGGCAAGATGCCCAACGTCACCTGGCTTGAGGGCTGGAGACCATAAAGGGGTGGCAATCGGGTGGTTCTATATCACCGAGCCGCGTGACCCCAAATGGGCCGCGGCCCCCGAGTTCCGATCTGGCATCCCCACGTGGCTCACCTCCTGGCAAGAGAATGGCCTATCCTGGGGTAGTTCGGTAGATCTGACCGGACTCCAAACATGTATCCACAACATGGTGAGCAAGAAGCTCAAACTCGTCAACATAGTCCAGGTCATGCTCATCCGCCGGATCCTCCCTTGTCAACGACGGGCTTTCAACTTGTGGGAGTTCGACACGGCCTAGCACCAAACTCTAAATAGGCTCTTCGACACAACACACGAGGATGCCTAGAAGGTGCTATTCAAGGGCGCCGAGGTTCCTCCCTCCCTCACCGAGGACCGCGGGCTAAGCGCGAAGCATCGGGCGCATTCGGTGAGTTCTATACATCCAGTAGGATATTCTATTTCCCCTAGCTTAATTACACGCGGGGTCTGATCTCCATGCCTTTGGCAGGACTGGGTGGAGACGTCGGGGCAGATTAACCGTCCGGCCCCTTTGCCCGAAGAAACTGCGGACGCTCTCCTTACGGAGATGCTGACTCCAGCCCCTTATAAGGTGCCGGAGAAGACCAAGAAGGCCAAGGGAACCCGAAAGAGTTCCCGATGCCAGGCGTCATCGGACTCATCGTCCGATAACTCTGCGACACACTCCTCCCCCAAAGACAAGGAGGAAGAAGAAGATGCTCCCCCTTTAGTTGGGGGAGACCAGAAAAGGAAGGCCACCCCAACTGGGGAGGCCGAAGGGTCCAAGAAGGGAAGGACTCTCCTTCCGGATAGTTCCACCACCGCCGCCGAAGGCAAAGACGAATGGCTGCTCAGGGCCAAGCCCCTGGCGAAGTTGTAAGTATTCGAATACCAGAGTAACTCATAGCATTCCTTTGTCACACTGCTTCCCCTAACGCCGAATATGATTATGCAGGCCGCCACGAGCCCGTATCGATGTATCGTCGGACGGCTCCCTGGGCTCATCGGATATGGATAGCGATCCACTTTCGACCGCCACCTCCCCTTGCCCTGCGGACGATGCCGAGGTATTGTCTCAAGAGGCACCGGGTCGAGGGGAGACAGTCCCAGAGGCGCCTCAAGGCGACCTTCCGAACTCCGGGAGCATAGGGAAGAAGGCCCCTGAGGGCTCCGAGTTTGGCCCTCAGCCGAACACCGCGCCGGTACCTCCAGTGGTTCCGGACTCGGGCAGGCAGCCTCCTTCCAAGAGGGGCAAGACGCCTGTGCAGGTGACCTCTGTCCATCCAAAGACGCCGGACAATCTCCTAGGAGCGCTTCGCCGCGCTTCCATCGACGAGGAGCACCGTACTATTATGAGTGCGGTGGTCTAGAAGGTTCAGTCCGCCAAGAGCGGATTGACTGAAGCCTGTGCCAGCCTTCTAACAGGCTTTTGAGGTAAGTGTTTACAGTATAGGAAAAATACTACCGCATAGACAGTAGCCCCTGATGCTCTATTCGGTGTTCACAAAGAAAAGCCGAACAGAGGATCAAACAATATCGCAGGAGTCTAATATAAGTATGTCAATATGCGTATGCAGGCTTCGCTGCTGGCATCTGTCGCACTGACTGTGGAGGTCGTCGCACCGAAGCAGGACCTTAAAGGGTCCAAGGATGAGCTCGGCCTTGCCAAGAGGCAGCTCGAGCAGAACGAAGGTAAGTAGTACCTAGTCTATGGATATGTATAAAAAGAATGCGATTGCAAAATGATAGGATCATCTTGAATTTGCCAGGGGCCACGACCGAAGTGGCGACCCTAAAGCAAGCGCTGTCCGAGGCTGAAGATAAAGCAGCCAAGGAGCGCACCAAGCGGGAAAGGCAAGAGGCTTGGGTGGGTGAGGTGCAGCAAGAGCTCCAGGCTCTCGTGACGAAGCACGAGGCGTTGGAGCTTGACTCGAAGACATGAGAGTCTGAGCTTGCCGCGGCCCTCAAGAGCGCAAAGAGTGCCAAGGCCGAAGCCCAAAAGGCCCTCCAAGAGATTGACACGATGAAGAAAATAGCGGCGGGTAAGGCATTCTATATGCAAAGCAAGCATGTGAGAGTAAATTACCTATTACTTACCCGAATCCGAAGCTATATAGGAGCATTCACAGATTTGCCCCGCAGCGTGTCGGATGCCGCACAGTTTTACCAGGCCAAGGAGGGGAGCTCAACGGAGAAGCTATTCTGGTCTCAGTATACTGGGACCGAACACCCGTTGCCTCTGAGCGACCAGCTAAAGCAGCTGGTCGAGCTACACAAGGTGGCCGAACAGGCCATGAAGGGCCTTATAGTCCGGCTGTGGCCTGGAGACGCCCTTCCGAACAGCTACTTCGACCTGGTGAGGCGGCTTGTGGATGCCTGCCCATGGCTGGAAGTCGTCAAGCGGTCCGTCTGCATTGAAGGTGCACGCCGGGCTTTCGCCCGTGTGAAGGTGCAATGGGCCAAGCTAGACGCCGTGAAGCTGATCAAGGAAGGACCACCGCAGGGCAAGGAGCATCGCATGCCTGAAATTTATTATGAGGGTGTCCTGAAGGGTGCCCGTCTTGTAGCGGACGAATGTCCAAAGGATGTAATATTTGAGTAAACTTGCTCGTGTGATCCTGTATGATGAAAACTTGTTTCATATGCACTATGCAACGCTTGTTTGAATTTAAAATATTACCTTCTATTTGGCTGTTTATCTAATCTGAGAGATGGGTAGTCCTCAGCTTTTGCCCCCATGCCGCGAGTGCTGGGGTGTTCGTAATAAACCTGGGCACTCTTGTTCCCATTTTTGGATCCTTCGAGGGAGGTGCTCAGCACAGTGAATAAGGCAATTGGACTAATAATGCTTTATCACTCTCACTTAGCCATAGAATTCTATAATTTTAAATTTCGGCGAAGCCCTGGTATTCGGAAGGCCGAATTTGTGGCGCGATACACGCGTTTAAGCCGGACAGGACCGGCTCCTCGCTCTAAGCCGCATAAGTCTTTAGGGACTCGAAACCTCGCCGAACAGCGACCAGTCTCTCGCCTTATCATGACAGTCAGTTTTAGCTTTCTCTACTAAGGTGCTCAGCCCAGCAGAACCGGGGAACAATCGCAGTAGTTCTCCTAGTGCTACCTTAGCCGATAGAGCAGAACGTAAGGTACCAAAACATAGGAGCCGGGCAAACCCAACATTTGACCAAAGACATGATTCGGAGCTGATGCATATAATGCTATAAGTTCGGGGTGCCGCACTTGTGAAAGTGTTCGGACTTCTCACACCATATTGTGGGGTACTTAAGCCCCTGGTGTATTGGCCGTACCAAAGTGTACGGTTGCAAGGCGTCATCAATGAACACACACACACACACACACATATATATATATAAGAAGAATGCAATAATAGTCTTAATGCTATGCATTGTTTATTCAAAAAGGTGCGTTAAAGTAGAATGATACAGATAGTGCGATAAGCAAAAAGTAGGACTATGTCCCTTCCAAGGGCAAGCTGAAGAATAGTATTAAAGACAATATTTCACTCCTTATCGTAATCCACCCGGGAGTTCCGTGGTGTGACGTAGCTTTCTGCCTCCTTGGTTGCTGCATCATGTGTTCGGCAATCATGCTGCCGGACAGGGTTTCCAGAGATTAAAGTCCTGAAAGAGAAAAATAACAAAGCAGGAAGCCCCTAGTGCAGTTAAAGCCGTGTGTTGGGGTGTGCCGTAGTTGTGCCCCCCTCCCCGCCTGTGCCCATGGTATTTTTAATGCGTAATTATGTATGCGTGGCACGAATTTCGTCGTTTGGCTTGGGCCGGGGTGGGGGCCGCATTGCTACGCGAGCTCAGATCATGCCAGGCGGTCTAGTTGTCGATTACTCCGAGCGCGCTTGAAGGTGTCCGGGTCTTGAAACGCCGAACTGGTAGATTGCCTTGAGAGGCTGCTTTGCACTTCTGCTGCGAGGGCCGCAGTGTGCTCCTCCATGCGGAGAGAGCGCTCTGTGTTTCCGTTAACTATGATGACCCCCCGAGGTCCTGGTATCTTGAGCTTGAGGTATGCATAATGCGGTACCGCATTGAATCTCGCAAATGCGGTTCGCCCGAGCAGTGTATGATAGCCACTGCGGAACGAGACTATATCAAAGATTAATTCTTTGCTTCGGAAGTTATTTGGGGATCCGAAGACCACTTCCAGTGTAATTGACCCTGTGCAATGGGCCTCTACACCTGGAATGACGCCTTTAAAGGTCGTTTTTGTGGGTTTGATCCTTGAGGGGTCTATACCCATTTTGCGCACTATGTCCTGGTAAAGTAGGTTCAGGCTGCTGCCGCCATCCATAAGGACTCCAGTGAGGTGAAATCCGTCGATGATTGGGTCTAGGACCAGTGCGGCGAATCCGCCATGATGGATACTAGTGGGGTGGTCCCTGCGATCGAAGGTGATCGGAGAGGAGGACCATGGGTTGAACTTTGGGGCGACTGGCTCCAACACATATACGTCCCTGAGCGCACGCTTCCGCTCCCTCTTGGGGATGTGGGTTGCGTATATCATGTTCACCGTCCGCACTTGTGGGGGGAACCTCTTCTGTCCTCCGATGTTCAGCTGTCGGGGCTCTTCCTCGTCATTGCTATGTGGCCCCTTATCTTTGTTTTCAACAATTAACTTGCCGGCCTGCTTGAATACCCAACAATCCCTATTGGTGTGGTTGGCTGGCTTGTCGGGGGTGCCGTGTACTTGACACGAGCAAACGAGTATGCGGTCCAAACTGGAATGGCCCGGAGTGCTTCGTTTGAATGGCTTTTTCCGCTGACCGGGTTTAGAGCCTTTGAATCCGGCGTTGACTACCGTATCTTCAGTACTATCGTTGTTAATGCAACACTTATGTTTGTTGCGACGTGACCTGCTATTGTTGTCCTTGGTATCCGAAGTACCATGGTTCTTTGATATGTTATTACCGCGAGCCAGCCAGCTGTCTTCTCCCGCAAAAAAGCGGGTCATGAGTGTCGTGAGGGCTGCCATAGATTTCGGCTTTTCCTGACCAAGGTGCCGGGCTAGCCACTCGTCGTGGATGTTGTGCTTGAAAGCTGCTAGGGCCTCCGCATCTGGACAGTCGATGATTTGATTTTTCTTTGTTAGGAACCGTGTCCAGAATTGCCTGGCCGATTCCTCTGGCTGCTGAATTATATGGCTTAGGTCATCGGTGTCTGGTGGTCGCCCATAAGTGCCCTCAAAGTTGTCGAGGAATGCGGCTTCCAGATCTTCCCAATAGCCAATGGACTCTGCTGGCAAGCTGTTGAGCCAATGCCGAGCTGGTCCTTTAAGTTTGAGTGGGAGGTATTTGATTGCGTGTAGGTCATCACCGTGGGCCATGTGGATGTGCAAGAGGAAATCCTCGATCCATACCGCAGGATCTGTCGTGCCGTCGTATGATTCTATATTTATGGGTTTGAAACCCTCTAGGATTTGATGATCCATTACTTCGTCTGTGAAGCATAGGGGGTGTGTGGCGCCTCTGTACTGGGCTATGTCGCGATGCAGCTCGAATGAGTCTTGCCCGCTGTGTTCGGCCCGGCCGGTCTTACTTTTACTATATCCGCACGTGATGGTTGTCGTCTCACATAGTGGCGCGCCCTCGTGATCCGTAGATCGATCTTGCATGTTTTGCTTTGTCCTCCAATACGTCTCACAGGTCTGGCGTATTTCCCCATGCCTTTTTATTTGAATGGTGTCGGGGTGCAGGCTGAGCTTTTGGCTAGAATGCCTCTCTATCACGGCCATGAGGTGTCCGATCAGCCATGTCATACGCTTCTTCCTCTAGTCATGGTAGCAACCTGCATTTTGGGTAACTCTTGGAGGGGCGTTCGAGTTTATATTCCTCGGCCGCGAGGATTTCAGTCCATCTGTTAGCTAGCAGATCTTGATCAGCTTGAAGCTGCTGCTGCTTTTTCTTAAGGCTATTTGCTGTGGCTATAAGCCGGTGCTTGAAGCGCTCTTATTCGACGGGATCCTCTGGCCTGACGAATTCAGCATCGTCGAGGCTTGCTTCGTCTTCGGAGGGGGCATGTAATTATCGTCCTCCGCCTCTCCATCTGCCGCTCTCTCTGGAGGGTTGGCCTTTCCATCCTCCTGTCCTAGATCGTGCTGGAGGGGATTGTTGCCATCTTCGGCACTATCCGGAGTGTTATGATCTCCTGTGCTAGTATCACCACTTTTGCTTTGGCGGGACTTAGAGCGGCGCCGCTGACGTCGGCGCTTGGGTTGCTTTTTGGAGGGGTCATCCTCCGTTGTCTCGTCGCTATTACCTTCTTTGGGTGTGTCTACCATGTATATATCATATGATGAGGTGGCTATCCAACGCCCTATGGGTTGTGGTTCCTCTTCGTCTCCCGCATCATCGTCCATACCGTCGATGTCTTCGGAGTCGTAGTCGAGCATGTTGGTTAAGTCGTCGACAGTGGCTACTAAGTGGGTCATGGGTGGGCAGCGAATTTCTTCGTCATCTGCATCCCAATCCTGCCGGACATAGTTCGGCCAGGATCCTCCTGACAAGGAGAGAGACCTTAATGAGCTCAGTATGTCGCCAAAGGGCGAGTGCTGAAAAATATCCGCGGAGGTGAACTCCATGATCGGCGCCCAATCGGATTCGATAGGAACGGGCACAGGCGGTTCGGAGTCCGTGGCTGGAGAAGGATCCGGCAGTCTGACAACACGGCTCTCGTGCAGGGTAAGGTCGATGTTCGGCTCGATTGCCGCTCAGGGTAATGCCTCCGTGGCGGGGTCTATCCACCCATCCATGGACGGCGCAACTAGCTCTGAATTGAGGGTCAGAGTGGCTGCCGGTGCGATCTCCTAGACGCTGTCTGATGGTAGAGCTAAATCGTACTCGTCGTGACCGCGTGACGCACAAGGCAGAGGCTCGAATCCGTCGAAGATCAAGTCTCCGCGGATATCGACCATGTAGTTTAAGCTTCCAAACCTGACCTGGTGGATAGGGGCGTAACTTTTGATCTGCTCCAGATGGCCAAGCAAGTTGGCCCGCAGCGCAAAGCCGCTGAATACAAAAATTTGTCTAGGGAGAACAGTCTCACCCTGGACTGCATCACTAACGATGATCGAAGGAGCCATCAAGCCCAACGGCGATGACATAGAGGAACTCTCAATGAAATCACGAATGTCGGTGTCAAAACCGGTGGATCTTGGGTAGGGGGTCCCGAACTGTGCGTCTAAGGCAGATGGTAATAGGAGGCAGGGAACACGATGTTTTACCCAGGTTCGGGCCCTCTTGATGGAGGTAAAACCCTATGTCCTGCTTGATTAATATTGATGATATGGGTAGTACAAGAGTAGATCTACCACGAGATCAGAGAGGCTAAACCCTAGAACCTAGCCTATGGTATGATTGTATGTTGTCCTATGGACTAAAACCCTCCGGTTTATATAGACACCAGAAAGGGCTAGGGTAACACAAGGTCGGTACAAAGGAGGAGATACACATATCCGTATTGCCTAGCTTGCCTTCCACGCCAAGTAGAGTCCCATCCAGACACGAGATGAAGTCTTGAATCTTGTATCCTCATAGTCTAACAGTCCGGCCAAAGGATATAATCCGGCTGTCCGGAGACCCCCTAATCCAGGACTCCCTCACATACCCATCAATATTATCAGACAAGAGATCTTTAACAATAGAAATATTAGGTCCAACTTTAATTTCCTCAAGAGGTGTATAGGTTCTAATATTGCTTTTACGAACCACAGTTGAAGCTTTAGCATGATCTTTTATCCTAACAGGAAAAGGTGGTTTCTCAACATAAGCAGTAGGAACAATAGGATCATTATAAGTGACAGTCTTTTCTACAACTTTAATCGGTGCAACTACTTTTACTTCTATGGGAGGATGATATTTAAACCACTTCTCCCTAGGGAGATCAACATGAGTAGCAAAATATTCAGAGAAAGAAGCTACTATTTCAGAGTCAAGTCCATATTTAGTGCTAAATTTATGGAAAACATTGGTATCCATAAAAGATTTAACACAATCAAACTTAGGTGTCATACCTGACTTCTTACCTTCGTCGAGGTCCCAATCTTCAGAGTTTTGTTTAATTCTTTCAAATAAATCCCATTTGAATTCAATAGTCTTCATCATAAAAGAGCCAGCACAAGAAGTATCGAGCATGGTGTGACTGTTATCAGAAAGCCGAGCATATAAATTTTGAATAATTATTTCTCTTGGAAGCTCATGATTTGGGCATGAATATAACATTGATTTAAGCCTCCCCCAAGCTTGAGCGATGCTTTCTCCTTCGCGAGGCCAAAAATTATATATATAATTGCGATCACGATGAACAAGATGCATAGGATAAAACTTCTGATGAAATTCCAATTTCAATTGTTTGTAGTTCCATGATCCCATATCATCACATAGCCTATACCATGTCAATGCATCTCCCTTCAAAGATAAAGGGAAGACCTTCTTCTTGATAACATCATCGGGCATACCTACAAGCTTAAATAATCCACAAACTTCATCCACATATATTAGGTGCTCATCAGGATGCATTGTTCCGTCTCCTGCAAAAGGATTAGCTAGCAGTTTTTCTATCATACCCAAAGGAATCTCAAACTAGACATTTTCATTTTCAGTAGGTTCAATGGGTTAAGGAGGAACTCTTTGCTCTACTGGTCGGGGTGAAGATACCCCGAACAAGCCCCTCAGAGAATTACTTTCCATAGTAACACGTGACAGTAAATTTCAGCACACTATATAAATTTTTCCTTACCAAATTCCACCTACCAAAGGCGCTGCACTCCCCGACAACGGCGCCAAGAAAAGAGTCTTGATGACCCACAAGTATACGGGAGCTATCATAGTCCTTTCGATAAGTAAGAGTGTCGAACCCAATGAGGAGCAGAAGGAAATGATAAACGGTTTTCAGCAAGGTATTCTTTACAAGCACTAAAATTATATGTAAGAGATAGTTTTATGATAAGATAATTTGTAACAAGCAACAAGTAACAAAAGTAAATAAAGTGCAGCAAGGTGGCCCCAATCCTTTTTGTAGCAAAGGACAAGCCTGGACAAATTCTTATATAGAGAAAAGCGCTCCCGAGGACACATGGGAATTATCGTCAAGCTAGGTTTCATCATGATCATATGATTCACGTTTGGTACTTTGATAATCTGATATGTGGGTGGACCGGTGCTTGGGTACTGTCCTTACTTGGACAAGCATCCCACTTATGATTAACCTCTATTGCAAGCATCTGCAACTACAACAAAAGTATTAAGGTAAACCTAACCATAGCATGAAACATATGGATCCAAATCAGCCCCTTACGAAGCAACGCATAAACTAGGGTTTAAGCTTCTATCACTCTAGTAACCCATCATCTACTTATTACTTCCCTATGCCTTCCTCTAGGCCCAAATAATGGTGAAGTGTCATGTAGTAGACGTTCACATAACACCACTAGAGGAGAGACAACATACATCTCATCAAAATATCAAACGAATACCAAATTCACATGACTACAAATAGCAAGACTTCTCCCATGTCCTCAGGAACAAACATAACTACTCACAAAGCATATTCATGTTCATAATCAGAGGGGTATTAATGTGCATATAGGATCTGAACATATGATCTTCCACCAAGTAAACCAACTAGCATCAACTACAAGGAGTAATCAACACTACTAGCAACCCACATGTACCAATCCCAAACTTAGAGACAAGAATTGGATACAAGAGATGAAGTAGGGTTTGAGAGGAGATGGTGCTGGTGAAGATGTTGATGGAGATTGACCCCCTCCCAATGAGAGGATCGTTGGTGATGACGATGGTGATGATTTCCCCCTCCCGGAGGGAAGTTTCCCCGGTAGAACAGCTCCGCCAAAACCCTAGATTGGTTCCGCCAAGGTTCCGCCTTGTGGCGGTGGAGTCTCGTCTCGAAAGCTTGCTTATTATTTTTCCTCATAGAAAGACTCCATATAGCAGAAGATGGGAATCGGAGGGCCTCCAGGGGGGCCACGAGGCAGGGGGGCATGCCCAGGGGGTAGGGCGCCCCCACCCTCGTGGGCAGGGTGTGGCCCCCCATCCGGAACTTCTTGCGCTTAGTATTTTTTATATATTCTGAAAATGACTTCTGTGAAGTTTCAGGACTTTTGGAGCTGTGCAGAATAGGTCTCTAATATTTGCCCCTTTTCCAGCCCAGAATCCCAGCTGCCGGCATTCTCCCTCTTTATGTAAACCTTGTAAAATAAGAGAGAATTGGCATAAGTATTGTGACATAATGTGTAATAACAGCCCATAATGCAATAAATATCGATATAAAGCATGATGCAAAATGGACGTATCAACGTTCATTATGCCTGGGGGCTTCTTGTACAGAAGCTTGCTATTATCCTTTGAGCATCAAGCTCACCACATATGCGTTTGTCCATATGTACCTTTTCTTCGCCATTATATGCATCGATATGACTTCAGTTCTGGCCAAGCTGGGTTGCCTGGCTCCTGTGCTTATGCCCTACGTTCCCGTTACTTTGTCTAGGGCATAAAGGGAGAACCTCTACGATTGTTACTGCTGAGTCATCCGGATGTGTACCTCAGACTGGGTGAAGCCGAAATCTAGCGTTCTTAAGGGAATATTTGGTCGGCGAATTAAAGATGTTTCTGCATTCACTCCATTGTGAAACCCAGAAGTTACTTTGTGACTTTTTCAATCATAGTTTGGACATGCACATTAAACGCATGCACACCCAGGGAAAGGAACCCTTGACAGAACTATTCTCTCTGGAAGATGTTTCTTATGAAGGAAATATGCCCTAGAGGCAATAATGAAGTTATTATTTATTTCCTTATATCATGATAAATGTTTATTATTCATGCTAGAATTGTATTAACCGGGAACATAATACATGTGTGAATACATAGACCAACAGAGTGTCACTAGTATGCCTCTACTAGACTAGCTCGTTAACCAAAGATGGTTATGTTTCCTAACCATGAACAAAGAGTTGTTATTTGATTAACGAGGTCACATCATTAGTTGAATGATCTGATTGACATGACCCATTTCATTAGCTTAGCACCCGATCGTTTAGTATGTTGCTATTGCTTTCTTCATGACTTATACATGTTCCTATAACTATGAGATTATGCAACTCCCGTTTACCGGAGGAACACTTTGGGTACTACCAAACGTCACAACGTAACTGGGTGATTATAAAGGAGTACTACAGGTGTCTCCAATGGTAGATGTTGGGTTGGCGTATTTCGAGATTAGGGTTTGTCACTCCGATTGTCGGAGAGGTATCTCTGGGCCCTCTCGGTAATACACATCACATAAGCCTTGCAAGCACTGCAACTAATATGTTAGTTGTGAGATGATGTATTACAGAACGAGTAAAGAGACTTGCCGGTAACGAGATTGAACTAGGTATTGGATACCGACGATCGAATCTCAGGAAAGTAACATACCGATGACAAAGGGAACAACGTATGTTGTTATGCGGTCTGACCGATAAAGATCTTCATAGAATATGTAGGAGCCAATATGGGCATCCAGGTCCCGCTATTGGTTATTGACCGGAGACGTGTCTCGGTCATGTCTACATTGTTCTCGAACCGCAGGGTCCGCACGCTTAACGTTACGATGACAGTTATTATGAGTTTATGCATTTTGATGTACCGAAGGTTGTTCGGAGTCCCGGATGAGATCACGGACATGACGAGGAGTCTCGAAATGGTCGAGACGTAAAGATTGATATATTGGAAGCCTATGTTTGGGCACCGGAAGCGTTCCGGGTGAAATCGGGATTTTTCCGGATTACCGGGAGGGTTACCGGAACCCCCCGGGAGGTAAATGGGCCTATTGGGCCTTAGTGGAAAAGAGAGAAGAGGCAGCCCACAAGCCTAGCCGGCGCCCCCCTTTCCCAAGTCCTAATAGGACTAGGAGAGGTGGGC
The DNA here is from genome assembly GCA_034509565.1 of Triticum monococcum. Taxonomy (NCBI): domain Eukaryota; kingdom Viridiplantae; phylum Streptophyta; class Magnoliopsida; order Poales; family Poaceae; genus Triticum; species Triticum monococcum. Next base: position 639,216,756 of record CM067843.1, read on the forward strand.
CGGCCCCCTCTTTCTCCTTCCCCCGCAAGAATCCTAGTTGGAATAGGATTGGAGGGGAGGAGTCCTACTCCCGGTGGGAGTAGGACTCCTCCCTGCGCCTCCCTCCTAGCCGGCCGAACCCCCTGCCCCTGGCCTTTATATACGGGGGTAGGGGGCACCCCAAGACACACAACTTGATCCTTGAGATCGTTCCTTAGCCGTGTGCGGTGCCCCCTGCCACCAAATTCCACCTCGATCATACCGTTACAGTGCTTAGGCGAAGCCCTGCGTCGGTAGTACATCAAGATCGTCACCACGCCGTCGTGCTGACAGAACTCTTCCTCGACGCTTTGCTGGATCGGAGCCCGAGGAACGTCATCGAGCTGAACGTGTGCTAAGAACTCGGAGGTGCCGGAGTAACGGTGCTTGGATCGATCAGATCGGGAAGAAGACGTACGACTACTTCCTCTACGTTGTGTGATCGCTTCCGCAGTCGGTCTGCGTTGGTACGTAGACAACACTCTCCCCTCTCGTTGCTGTGCATCACCATGATCTTGCGTGTGCGTAGGAAATTTTTTGAAATTACTGCGTTCCCCAACAGTGGCATCAGAGCCTAGGTTTTATGGTTTGATGTTATATGCACGAGTAGAACACAAGTGAGTTGTGGGCGATACAAGTCATACTGCCTACCAGCATGTCATACTTTGGTTCGGCGGTATTGTTGGTTGAGACGATCCGGACCAACCTTACGCGTACTCTTACGCGAGACCGGTTCCCTCGACGTGCTTTGCACATAGATGGCTTGCGGAAGACTGTCTCTCCAACTTTAGTTGAACCAAGTGTGCCTACGCCCGGTCCTTGAGAAGGTTAAAACGGAGTCTATTTGACGAACTATCGTTGTGGTTTTGATGCGTAGGTGAGATGAGTTCTTACTTAAGCCCGTAGCAGCCACGTAAAACTTGCAACCACAAAGTAGAGGACGTCTAACTTGTTTTTGCAGGGCATGTTGTGATGTGATATGGTCAAGGCATGATGCTGATTTTATTGTATGAGATGATCATGTTTTGTAACCGAGTTATCGGCAACTGGCAGGAGCCATATAGTTGTCGCTTTATTGTATGCAATGCAATCGCGATGTAATGCTTTACTTTATTGCTAAGCGGTAGTGATAGTCGTGGAAGCATAAGATTGGCGAGACGACAACGACGCTACGATGGAGATCAAGGTGTCGCGCCGGTGACGATGGTGATCATGACGGTGCTTCGGAGATGGAGATCACAAAGCACAAGATGATGATGGCCATATCATATCACTTATATTGATTGCATGTGATGTTTATCCTTTTATGCATCTTATCTTGCTTTGATTGACGTTAGCATTATAAGATGATCTCTCACTAAATTATCAAGAAGTGTTCTCCCTGAGTATGCACCGTTGCAAAAGTTCTTCGTGCTGAGACACCACGTGATGATCGGGTGTGATAGGCTCTACGTTCAAATACAACGGGTGCAAAACAGTTGCACACGCGGAATACTCAGGTTATACTTGATGAGCCAAGCATATACAGATATGGCCTCGGAACACGGAGACCGAAAGGTCGAGCGTGAATCATATAGTAGATATGATCAACATATTGATGTTCACCATTGAAAACTACTCCATTTCACGTGATGATCGGTTATGGTTTAGTTGATTTGGATCACGTGATCACTTAGAAGATTAGAGGGATGTCTATCTAAGTGGGAGTTCTTAAGTAAATTAACTGAACTTAAAATTATCATGAACTTAGTACCTGATAGTATCTTGCTTGTTTATGTTGATTGTAGATAGATGGCTCGTGCTGTTGTTCCGTTGAATTTTAATGCGTTCCTTGAGAAAGCAAAGTTGAAAGATGATGGTAGCAATTACACGGACTGGGTCCGTAACCTGAGGATTATCCTCATTGTTGCACAGAAGAATTACGTCCTGGAAGCACCGCTAAGTGCCAGGCCTGCTGCAAGAGCAACACCAGAAGTTATGAACGTCTGGCAGAGCAAAGCTGATGACTACTCAATAGTTCAGTGTGCCATGCTTTACGGCTTAGAACCGGGACTTCAACGACGTTTTGAACGTCATGGAGCAGATGAGATGTTCCAGGAGTTGAAGTTAATATTTCAAGCAAATGCCCGAATTGAGAGATATGAAGTCTCCAATAAGTTCTATAGCTGCAAGATGGAGGAGAACAGTTCTGTCAGTGAGCATATACTCAAAATGTCTGGGTATAATAATCACTTGATTCAATTGGGAGTTACACTTCCGGATGATTGCGTCATTGACAGAATTCTCCAATCACTGCCACCAAGCTACAAGAGCTTTGTGATGAACTATAATATGCAAGGGATGAACAAGACTATTCCCGAGCTCTTCGCTATGCTGAAAGCTGCGGAGGTAGAAATCAAGAAGGAGCATCAAGTGTTGATGGTTAACAAAACCACTAGTTTCAAGAAAAAGGGCAAAGGGAAGAAGAAGGGGAACTTCAAGAAGAACGGCAAGCAAGTTGCTGCTCAAGAGAAGAAACCCAAGTCTGGACCTAAGCCTGAAACTGAGTGCTTCTACTGCAAGCAGACTGGTCACTGGAAGCGGAACTGCCCCAAGTATTTGGCGGATAAGAAGGATGGCAAGGTGAACAAAGGTATATGTGATATACATGTTATTGATGTGTACCTTACTAATGCTCGAAGTAGCACCTGGGTATTTGATACTGGTTCTGTTGCTAATGTTTGCAACTCGAAACTGGGACTACAGAATAAGCGGACACTAGCAAAGGACGAGGTGACGATGCGCGTGGGAAATGGTTCCAAAGTCGATGTGATCGCGGTCGGCACGCTACCTCTACATCTACCTTCGGGATTAATATTAGACCTAAATAATTGTTATTTGGTGCCAGCGTTGAGCATGAACATTATATCTGGATCTTGTTTGATGCGAGACGGTTATTCATTTAAATCAGAGAATAATGGTTGCTCTATTTATATGAGTAATATCTTTTATGGTCATGCACCCTTGAAAAGTGGTCTATTCTTATTGAATCTCGATAGTAGTAACACACATATTCATAATGTTGAAGCCAAAAGATGCAGAGTTGATAATGAAAGTGCAACTTATTTGTGGCACTGCCGTTTAGGTCATATCGGTGTAAAGCGCATGAAGAAACTCCATGCTGATGGGCTTTTGGAACCACTTGATTATGAATCACTTGGTACTTGCGAACCGTGCCTCATGGGCAAGATGACTAAAACACCGTTCTCCGGTACTATGGAGAGAGCAACAGATTTATTGGAAATCATACATACCGATGTATGTGGCCCGATGAATATTGAGGCTCGTGGCGGATATCGTTATTTTCTCACCTTCACAGATGATTTAAGCAGATATGGGTATATCTACTTAATGAAACATAAGTCTGAAACATTTGAAAAGTTCAAGGAATTTCAGAGTGAAGTTGAAAATCATCGTAACAAGAAAGTAAAGTTTCTACGATCTGATCGTGGAGGAGAATATTTGAGTTACGAGTTTGGTGTACATTTGAAAAATTGTGGAATAGTTTCGCAACTCACGCCACCCGGAACACCACAACGTAATGGTGTGTCCGAACGTCGAAATCGTACTTTACTAGATATGGTGCGATCTATGATGTCTCTTACTGATTTACCGCTATCATTTTGGGGTTATGCTTTAGAGACGGCCGCATTCACGTTAAATAGGGCACCATCTAAATCCGTTGAGACGACGCCTTATGAACTATGGTTTGGCAAGAAACCAAAGTTGTCGTTTCTTAAAGTTTGGGGCTGCGATGCTTATGTGAAAAAGCTTCAACCTGATAAGCTCGAACCCAAATCGGAGAAGTGTGTCTTCATAGGATATCCAAAGGAAACTATTGGATACACCTTCTATCACAGATCCGAAGGCAAGACTTTTGTTGCTAAATTCGGAAACTTTCTTGAGAAGGAGTTTCTCTCGAAAGAAGTGAGTGGGAGGAAAGTAGAACTTGACGAGGTAACTGTACCTACTCCGTTATTGGGAAATAGTACATCACAGAAAACTGTTTCTGTGAGAACTACACCAATAAGAGAGGAAGTTAATGATGATGATCATGAAACTTTAGATCAAGATACTACTATACCTCGTAGATCAACCAGAGTAAGATCCGCACCAGAGTGGTACGGTAATCCTGTTCTGGAAGTCATGCTACTAGATCATGATGAACCTACGAACTATGAAGAAGCGATGGTGAGCCCAGATTCCGCAAAGTGGCTTGAAGCCATGAAATCTGAGATGGGATCCATGTATGAGAACAAAGTATGGACTTTGGTTGACTTGCCCGATGATCGGCAAGCAATTGAGAATAAATGGATCTTTAAGAAAAAGACTGACGCTGATGGTAATGTTACTGTCTACAAAGCTCGACTTGTCGCAAAAGGTTTTCGACAAGTTCAAGGAGTTGACTACGATGAGACTTTCTCACCCGTAGCGATGCTTAAGTCTGTCAGAATCATGTTAGCAATTGCCGCATTTTATGATTATGAAATTTGGCAAATGGATGTAAAAACCGCATTCCTGAATGGATTTCTGGAAGAAGAGTTGTATATGATGCAACCTGAAGGTTTTGTCGATCCAAAGGAAGCTAACAAAGTGTGCAAACTCCAGCGATCCATTTATGGACTGGTGCAAGCATCTCGGAGTTGGAATAAACGCTTTGATAGTGTGATCAAGGCATTTGGATTTATACAGACTTTTGGAGAAGCCTGTATTTACAAGAAAGTGAGTGGGAGCTCTGTAGCATTTCTGATATTATATGTGGATGACATATTACTGATTGGAAATGATATAGAATTTCTGGATAGCATAAAGGGATACTTGAATAAAAGTTTTTCGATGAAAGACCTCGGGGAAGTTGCTTACATATTATGCATAAAGATCTATAGAGATAGATCAAAACGCTTAATTGGACTTTCACAAAGCACATACCTTGACAAGATTTTGAAGAAGTTCAAAATGGATCAAGCAAAGAAAGGGTTCTTGCCTGTGTTACAAGGTGTGAAGTTGAGCCAGACTCAATGCCCGACCAATGCAGAAGATAGAGAGAAAATGAAAGATGTTCCCTATGCTTCAGCCATAGGCTCTATCATGTATGCAATGCTGTGTACCAGACCTGATGTGTGCCTTGCTATAAGTTTAGCAGGGAGGTACCAAAGTAATCCAGGAGTGGATCACTGGACAGCGGTCAAGAACATCCTGAAATACCTGAAAAGGACTAAGGATATGTTTCTCGTATATGGAGGTGACAAAGAACTCAACGTAAGAGGTTACGTTGATGCAAGCTTTGACACTGATCCGGACGATTCTAAATCGCAAACCGGATACGTGTTTACTTTAAACGGTGGAGCTGTCAGTTGGTGCAGTTCTAAACAAAGCGTCGTAGCAGGATCTACATGTGAAGCGGAGTACATAGCTGCTTCGGAAGCAGCGAACGAAGGAGTCTGGATGAAGGAGTTCATATCCGATCTAGGTGTCGTACCTAATGCATCGGGTCCAATGAAAATCTTCTGTGACAATACTGGTGCAATTGCCTTGGCAAAGGAATCCAGATTTCACAAAAGAACCAAACACATCAAGAGACGCTTCAACTCCATCCGGGATTTAGTCCAGGTGGGAGACATAGAGATTTGCAAGATACATACGGATCTGAATGTTGCAGACCCGTTGACTAAGCCTCTGACACGAGAAAAACATGATCAGCACCAAGGCTCCATGGGTGTTAGAATCATTACTATGTAATCTAGATTATTGACTCTAGTGCAAGTGGGAGACTGAAGGAAATATGCCCTAGAGGCAATAATAAAGTTATTATTTATTTCCTTATATCATGATAAATGTTTATTATTCATGCTAGAATTGTATTAACCGGAAACATAATACATGTGTGAATACATAGACCAACAAAGTGTCACTAGTATGCCTCTACTAGACGAGCTCGTTAATCAAAGATGGTTATGTTTCCTAACCATGAACAAAGAGTTGTTATTTGATTAACGAGGTCACATCATTAGTTGAATGATCTGATTGACATGACCCATTTCATTAGCTTAGCACCCGATCGTTTAGTATGTTGCTATTGCTTTCTTCATGACTTATACATGTTCCTATAACTATGAGATTATGCAACTCCCGTTTACCGGAGGAACACTTTGGGTACTACCAAACGTGACAACGTAACTGGGTGATTATAAAGGAGTACTATAGGTGTCTCCAATGGTAGATGTTGGGTTGGCGTATTTCGAGATTAGGGTTTGTCACTCCGATTGTCGGAGAGGTATCTCTGGGCCCTCTCGGTAATACACATCACATAAGCCTTGCAAGCACTGCAACTAATATGTTAGTTGTGAGATGATGTATTACAGAACGAGTAAAGAGACTTGCCGGTAACGAGATTGAACTAGGTATTGGATACCGACGATCGAATCTCGGGCAAGTAACATACCGATGACAAAGGGAACAACGTATGTTGTTATGCGGTCTGACCGATAAAGATCTTCGTAGAATATGTAGGAGCCAATATGGGCATCCAGGTCCCGCTATTGGTTATTGACCGGAGACGTGTCTCGGTCATGTCTACATTGTTCTCGAACCGCAGGGTCCGCACGCTTAACATTACGATGATAGTTATTATGAGTTTATGCATTTTGATGTACCGAAGGTTGTTCGGAGTCCCGGATGAGATCACGGACATGACGAGGAGTCTCGAAATGGTCGAGACGTAAAGATTGATATATTGGAAGCCTATGTTTGGGCACCGGAAGCATTCCGGGTGAAATCGGGATTTTTCCGGATTACCGGGAGGGTTACCGGAACCCCCCGGGAGGTAAATGGGCCTATTGGGCCTTAGTGGAAAAGAGAGAAGAGGCAGCCCACAAGCCTAGCCGGCGCCCCCCCTTTCCCAAGTCCTAATAGGACTAGGAGAGGTGGGCCGGCCCCCTCTTTCTCCTTCCCCCCCAAGAATCCTAGTTGGAATAGGATTGGAGGGGAGGAGTCCTACTCCCGGTGGGAGTAGGACTCCTCCCTGCGCCTCCCTCCTAGCCGGCCGAACCCCCTGCCCCTGGCCTTTATATACGGGGGCAGGGGGCACCCCAAGACACAGAACTTGATCCTTGAGATCGTTCCTTAGCCGTGTGCGGTGCCCCCTGCCACCAAATTCCACCTCGATCATACCGTTACAGTGCTTAGGCGAAGCCCTGCGTCGGTAGTACATCAAGATCGTCACCACGCCGTCGTGCTGACGGAACTCTTCCTCGACGCTTTGCTGGATCGGAGCCCAAGGAACGTCATCGAGCTGAACGTGTGCTAAGAACTCGGAGGTGCCGGAGTAACGACTACTTCCTCTACGTTGTGTGATCGCTTCCGCAGTCGGTCTGTGTTGGTACGTAGACAACACTCTCCCCTCTCGTTGCTGTGCATCACCATGATCTTGCGTGTGCGTAGGAAATTTTTTGAAATTACTGCGTTCCCCAACATCTTACATAATGTAATATAACATAACTAGCAAGATACACATTGCCTGTTCAAGCAACTATGACCCCTACGCCTGGTTCCCATGCATACCCCAGTATATTCTACCATAAGGGTATCCGGAAACACTCTGCACCTTCGGGTCTAGAGGTCGAAGCGAAAAGGTTGGCTGCGACAATTGTTTTTATTATCCAGTCAGAAGGAAAGTACATAGTCACCTAGGACTCAAAAACTTCCTCCTCTATACCATCCAACAGGCGGTCTAATTTACAATCATGTTGGGAGTATCTAGCAGCCACATCTACTTGGTCATATACTAAACTAATAGGAATTTCTTCCCCATTTGACCCTACCGGTCCAACCCGGGCCATGTGATTCGGATCCAGATTGGTATATCGTGTTTTTATCATGGCCCAGGCTTCTCGCACACCCTCTCGGCAGCCCAATATCTTCCACAGTCGGATACGCCGCCGCGCTCCCTTGAACAACTCTACAAGCTTCTCCATACTCCCTACAGGGGAGTCGGATGGCCATAAGGCCTTGGCTACACTCTGCATTGCCTGTCGAGCTTGCTCGTGCAACTGCGACAGCTCTTGCAAAAGATCAATTAATGATCCGGACACCTCCTCTTCGGGGCGGCCCGTCAATAAACCTACAATCATAGCTATATCAGCTACCGTTACTTCCAAACTGTTATAAGATATTTGCAGCCACATACTGAATATGCCGCCTCGCAGTTTTTTGTTGTCCTTCACGGAGTCAGCTAGCTGAGCTCGCATGTCTTTCAGTTCTTCGCCCAGTTTGGCGTTCGAATCCTGGAGCTTCTTTTTCTCCTGAACGACTTTTGTTAACACACGCTCGCCCGTTACTAGCAGTTTTTTGGCTCCATGTTTTTCGCTTCAAGCGGCGTCTAGCTGCCCTCGCACTTGGTCTAACGATCCAATACAAAGATAAGCAACCAGATTAGCATTATTAGTGTACAATTATGATTTCTCGATGGAGGGAAACATTACCGAGGGATGCCTTCTTGGATTTCTCCAGTTCGGCATTGGCAGCAGACAGCTGGCTCTGGCACTTTTCTAGTTCCTGAGTTAACAGGGTGTTCTTCTCCGTAAGCACCTGGTTGTAAACTAATACTTAAATCAGTTGTTTTCAACTACTTTAAGTCTCGGGGCCTACTGGTATATGGTTATCATAGTCAGACAAAAAAAACTTACCTGCACATCTTTTAAATGCTATTTTGTGGCTCTGTTAAGCCCATCTCGAGCAGCTCGGATATATGCATCGGCCAAGCTCAAGGCGTTAAATGACTCTTCTGAAAAGCCAGGGTCTTGTAAAATGGCCCTGCGGTGCCGATGATTCATGGCGCTCTCCACTTCCGAGTTGGTAGCGGATACATCATCCGAGTCCTCGGCTGGAGGACAGTCCGGCGTCACCCCCGCATCAGCCCTCGTCTTCACGGCAGGATTTGAATCCTGGCTGGGGGAAGTATGACCGGCCAGACCCCCTGATATAGTCCGGCACACCTTTTTCCTGATACAGGGTAAACGGAAAGGTCATCGTTGGATATGACTACAAAGGTGCATACTTGCAAATTCATACCTCTTTGATGAAGGCTCGGCCGTATCTTCGTTTGCCTTCCTCTTAGAAGGCTTGCATGGTATGGGGGACGCTCTCTTCAGAGATGCTCCCGAGGGAGCACGGCGTGCCGAACGCTTCCCCTTCTAAGCACAGGACAGTGCGGTGGGTAAGGAGGAATGAGAAAACTCTTTTGGATAACGTGTCTTCAGATTACTTACACATGAAGCAGGAAGGAGGCTAGGGTAATCGGCGATAATGGGTACATATGTACAGTCATACCTCATCTGATAGAATATTCCATCCTCAAGCTCCACAAATATGTCCGGATCTGCCTCATATCCGGGGTCGATGTCGGCGTTCTGGGAACGGGGGTCCCCAGACTTGCCTGCCTGCGGCCTGCGGCGTGGCTCAAGTGGGGGCCCAGCGCGGCCCAACTTCATCAGCACGAGGCTCAAGACCCTCGCGAGGGGCCAAGCCTCGTGAGGCGGACGACACGGCGCATCCTCAGGCACAACCTCGTCAGGCTGGCTCGCGAGGAGGTGGAGAGTTCAAGGCAGGGTACCTCGCGAGGTGCCCACGACGCAAGCCATGACGACACGGGGCACCAGGCGGGTGCCAGCGCGCGCAGCGTCCCTCTTTCCTCTTTGGTGCAAAGGGAGCAAGCATATCAGCGGAGTACCGAGGCATCAGGCAAAGGTTGCCACTTCGGTGCAACGAGACCAAGGCTAGGAGGACTACGAGACGGAGGTCACCATGGAGCCCAGCGCGGCGTCATCACCAGAGCCTTTGGCAGGCGAAGACTGCTTTTGTAAGGATAGATGTACTCGCTGTCCCCCCTTCAAATTAGCCCGCCATTGTTGGATCCCTTCCTGCTCAATATTTGGGGAGAGGACCAGGGCCTCTATAAATAGGACTAGCCACGCACACAGCTAGGGGTGGGTTCAGTTCGGTTCGATTCCTGGTTGTTTGGCCCGGCATCTGAGAGAGGAAGAGAGAGAGAGGTGACTGAACTCTTCATAGCAGTTCATCGCCACAGCCAAGAACAGACCCTCGCGAGGCTGTTCTTCCTTGTATTGTTCATCCACACCAGCCCCAGGAGGCAATCCATCCACCACACAGTGGAGTAGGGTATTACACCACATCGGTGGCCCGAACCAGTATAAATCTTGTGTCTTTCGTGCAGTTCTTTTAGTAGTTTAGATCCCCTCGAGACGGAGAGGTTGAAGGCGAGATTTCCGCGCGCACCCCAGTGTTCGAACCTTAAGGGTCTGCTGGAATCCGAAATCCGACATTTGGCGCGCTAGGTAGGGGTGCGCCGGAATTCGTCTTCCACCGCTCTGCTCTCCTCCGACCGTCGCATCCATGTCTGACGCTCGTCGGGCCCGCGCCGAGCGCCGGGCCGCCATTGCTTCTCGCGTCGCCCAGACAGCCCCCGTCGGTGGGCGTCCTCGTTGTTCCCCGTCGCCCACCGTCAACGCCGCCACCGGCCCAGCGGGGAACGAGCAGCATGCATCGTCTCAGCACCCGTCCGTGCGGCAAGACGGCCGCACCGCCACTCCGTCACTCGCTCCAGCTGGCTCTTCGTCCCGAGCGCTCCGCGCACCCTTGGAGGCTGGAGCTGCGCTCCTCGCGGCAAACGAGCTCCTGCGCTACCGTCCCGTCGACGACGTCTACGAAGAATGGCTCGACCGCGTCACCGAGCTTGTCCACGCCGTAGGGGGCTCTTCCGCGCTGTCCGTCCCTCTGCGCCGCATGCCGCCCCGCACGGGCAACGAAGCTCCAGAGGCGCACCAGCCGCCTCCTCTCCAAGAAGATGCCGTGGCTCCAAGGTGACTGGCCCCTGGGCGGAACCCGCTCCGCCAGGCGCCATCGCAACAAGAGCGAGGCTGCCAAGAAATCCCTTGCCCGCAGGGGGCTGCCAGGGCCCTCCCTGCTCCGGCACGCCGCAACCCTGCTCCAGCTCCGGCACGTCAAGACCCCGCCCTGCTCCTAGCTGCAGCGCGTGGGGACCCTCAAGACCAAGCTCTCCACCAACCGAGGCCTTTCGTGGCCACCGCGGGCTGCCACGCCTACACCACTGAGCTACGCAGCGTCGCATGGCCCGGCAAGTTCAAGCCCGACCTGCCTCCTCGCTACGACGGCACAACTGACCCCGCGGAATTCCTCCAGCTCTATGACCTGGGTATCGAGGCTGCCGGCAGGGATGAAAAGGTCATGGCGAACTGGTTCCCCATGGTGCTCATGGAAGGAGCTCAAACCTGGCTCCTGAATCTGGCTCCAGGCACGATCTCCTCCTCGGACCAGATGCGCGCCCGGTTCATCGCCAACTTCCAGGGTACTCGCGACCGGCCGCCTGCCATGAGCGACATGCGCTGCATCAAGCAACAACCCGGAGAGACCCTGCAAAAGTACATCCAACGCTTCAACAGCGCGCGCCTCAAGATCACCAGGGCGTCAGAGGAGGCCATCATCTCCACCTTCTCTGACGGCGTGCGTGACGTCAAGATGAAGGAGGAGCTAGCGATGCACGAAGACCTCTGCACCTCCCTGGAGCTGTTCAACTTGGCGAACAAGTGCGCCAGGGCTGAGGAGGGACGTCTCTCCCTCCTCGAGCTGCCTGCCGCGGACCCAGAAGAGAAGAAGCCCAAGGACTGCCCTCATGGCAACGCAGGCCTACCTCCGCTACCGCCTCCACCAAGAAGGAATGAAGACCGCCATCAAGACGAGGGGGCTGGGGGGCTTCCAGGAGCCGCGCGCGATCGCCTGCATCCTGGGCGGAGCTCAAGCCCCAGCCTCCCAATGCATCTTCAAGCAGTTTACCCGCGAGGTGAATGCAGCCCTCCCCAAGCTCGAAGCAACGCGCCCCCTCAGGTGGTCAGCATGCCCCATCACGTTCAGCTCGGCAGACCAGCTCAAGTGCGCGGCCACTGCAGGAGTCCTCCCGATGCTTTGCTCCCCGATCATCAGCAACGTGCAGGTCACCAAGACCCTCATCGATGGTGGGGCAGGGCTAAACGTCCTGTCTATGGAAACATTCAACAACCTCCAAGTGCCCTATGATCAGCTCCAGCCGACCAGGCCTTTCTTCGGGATCACCGACGGTTCCATAGTCCCGATCGGACAGGTCCGCCTCCCTGTCACCTTCGGAGCCCGCAGCAACTACCGCACCGAGCTCATCGACTTCGACGTCGCCCACATCCGCCTGTCATACAACGCCATCCTCGGGTACCTAGCGCTGGCCAAGCTCATGGCCATGACCCACCACGGCTACAACGTCCTCAAGATGCCAGGAAGTGGCGGCGTCATCACGGTGCCCTGTGAAGAGAGAGATGCAGTGTGTTCCCTGGAGCGAGCCTTTCAGGCCGCGTCGCTAGAACACCCAGATCGCGGAAGCAGGAGGCTTCCTGAGGCCACCCCAAGAAGAAGAAGACGTTGTCAGGCTCAGCCCCTCAGGAGGCAGGTCCCTCAGGGCCCGTGCCCCCTCAGGAGGGCCCTCCATCCATCGCATAGGAAAGCGCGCCTGGCGCCCTCCTCAGGTAGGGCTCGGGGGATCTCACTTGGAGGGCCACCGACCTAGCCAGGGTCGCGAGGGAGGCGCTTGGGCACCATGTGGAGGCGTGCTTCGCAGCACGTTTCCCTCAGGAGGGAGCCAGGCAAGGAAGATCAGACCAGCAAGAGTTCGTTGACGAGGCCATTCAAGAGCTACAGGAGACAAGGATCATGAGAGGTTGCCGCCGCTTACCAGCCGTGGCCCCACATCCAAGCGAGGATGGTGGGCTGCACGTCGGTGTCGATGTACCAGGGCTCAATCAGATCACCACAACAGAGCGCCTCTGGTCCTCGCAAGTGGGGCGCTGTGGAGGTCCACCCCACAGCTATGTTCGCATGCCTTACGGCCTGCCGAGCATGGCTGCGGCGTACCAGCGCCTCATAAGGGGCATCGTGGAGGCTCAGGAAGACAGGCGTTCCGCGGCCTTGGCAGAGATGGAGGCAACTCGCGAGGAGTCACCAGCGCCTCTGGAGCCTCCCGAGGCCCCGGGGCCTGGGGGCCAGTGAGGATCGGCTTCTGCAGCCCGTCAAGTCTGCTGCACCAACGCCACTACGCCAACGACATCCTTAGGTGACATCTTTCAAGTTCCGTTCTCAGCTGGGAGCACCCTCCCAGGGTTGCATCACTCCCAGGCCGCGCGGGTCCATCCCCACGGCATGTATCTGCATTTACCTTTCCGTCGTTAGCTTGCCTTGTTGGGGGCGCCCCTCGGGCTGCATCATCCCCAAGCCGTTCGGGCCAGACCCAGCGGCGTGTATCCCCCTAGCGTTTATTTCCAACTATGCATTGGCTATCACGCTTACCTGCATGGTGCCCGTCCGCGGCATCTTCTCTTCCCATGTCGGCCACTTGCACGTTAAAGGGGGGGGTGCCTGAGCATCGCGACTCAGGGCTCTTACTGGCTCTCCAGCCCTCACCCTCTGGCCTTGTCCAGGGCATCGCGACCTGGCATACCAGCGACGGCTGAGACAAGCTCGAGGGCCGGGACCCGAGGACGTAGAGTACCGGCATCTAACCAAATTTTGCAGGGACACATCTCAAGATACGGCCCAGTGCCGGGCGCAACCCGCCCAGAGGTAGGGCCTCGGGAGTCCCGCGCTGGCTCTCGGGTGCCCAGATACGCCTCACCTACCTCAACCAGCAAGCTCTTGAGTGACTAATGATCAACTAATGGCCGCCGTGGCAACACCATCTTCTTTCTGTGATGACCCTGTAGGATCCCTGGAGGGAACCGCGCAAGCCGAGGCCCTCACGAGGTGTCCTTCGCCCTCGCCCGCGCGAACCGCTTGCATGTTAAAGGGGGGGTGCCTGAGCATCGCGACTCATGGCTCTTACTGGCTCTCCAGCCCTCACCCTCTGGCCTTGTCCACGGCATCACGACCTGGCATACCAGCAACGGCTGAGACAAGCTCGAGGGCCGGGACCCGAGGACGTAGAGCAGAAAGGGGAGCAGAAAGGGGAACAAGGGGCCTCGCGAGGACCTTGCCGAGCGTTTCCGCTCCTATCCACACACGGACCCAACGGCACACCTGGAGCGGCCCCTGATCCTCAAGATAAGTTACCACCCACGGCACTGGCTGCTGCAGCACTTCCCCCGCACCTAAAGCAACTCCGTACTAGCGACATTGCTTCCCTTTCTCACTAAGTGATGGCTGCTTGGGTGCCAAAGGGGACCTCCTGAGCATCATGACCCAGGGGCTCTTACCAGACCTCAGGTCGCTCACCTCCTGGCCTTGACCACGGCATCGCGACCTAGCGTACCAGCGACGGCTGAAGCCGCCTTGGGACTGGGACCTGTCGGCGTAGAGCACCAAGCCCTCGCGAGGTTCGAAAGGGAGAACTAAGCTATGACGGAATCAGCAACTCACATGAATCCATAGCAAAGGTCATACATTAACAAACGGGACTACAGACACCTTACAAGCCCCCATGGGGCGCATTTCGATTCCTCGCAGGGAACGGATCCTAAGGAGTGCTAACTACATGGGCTCCTGCAGAAGATGCCATCATCAACAGTGGGCTGTCAGGCACCGGCGCCAACTCCATCCAGATCAGGGTTGGCGACGGCATGACGCGTCTGCCCTGCTCCTGGAGCGGCGACGGCTCGGGGGCTCGTAGCTGTCGTCGCTCGTCTCCGGAGTCACGAAGCCTTCGCTGGAGCCGCTGGACCCTCGGGCGCCACTGCCAAGGGGGCGGTCGACGGGCCTAGCCCTCACCAAGGCGAGGTCCTGGCCGCCTCTCCCGCAGCAGCACTCCAGCCGGCGCCCGATCGCGTCGAAGACCTTGAGGGACATCACCGCCGCGCCGTCATACTCCAGGTGGACCGTGAAGACGCCTCTTTCCCTGCAGACCCGGGTGATCTCCCTCCAGCCGCGGGACATGTAGACCGCGCCCGGGGCAGCGACGACGACCTCGGCCTCGATCACGGGGGCGCCGCAGTTGGCGTGCTATAGCTGGAGCTCCATAGGCCCCCCTAGAAGAACCATGGAGGCGAAGAAGGGAGGAAGGCGGATCCAGGACTGAAGAGGAGTGACGACGTGGAGCACGAACTCATGGGAGGAGCCCTCAGCATGGACTCCAGGAGGAACCACCCACGCCTTCATAACCCGACGGCGCCGACGACGGCGCTGACCGCGGGGATCAGCATCAACACCTCCGGGGCCCTCGACGTGGGCGTACAAAGGCAGCAGGAACCCCAGCGGAGCCCACTCGCCCCGGGGCCTCGCCACCACCGGATGGTCCTCATCGTCCCGGCTGCAATGGGCGAGTTGCTTCTTTGGCGGGAGAGGTTCTGGCCCTTCTCGAGGAGCCTTTCCCTTCTCCACTGCAGAGAATCGGCGAATCGGAGCCATCACACCAAGACAGAGCAAGAGCTGAGGCGAAGGAGAGAGAAAGAGGAGATGGACTGTACGGGCACGAGCTGAAGGAAATATGCCCTAGAGGCAGTAATAAAGTTATTATTTATTTCCTTATATCATGATAAATGTTTATTATTCATGCTAGAATTGTATTAACCGGAAACATAATACATGTGTGAATACATAGACCAACAGAGTGTCACTAGTATGCCTCTACTAGACTAGCTCGTTAATCAAAGATGGTCATGTTTCCTAACCATGAACAAAGAGTTGTTATTTGATTAACGAGGTCACATCATTAGTTGAATGATCTGATTGACATGACCCATTCCATTAGCTTAGCACCCGATCGTTTAGTATGTTGCTATTGCTTTCTTCATGACTTATACATGTTCCTATAACTATGAGATTATGCAACTCCCGTTTACCGAAGGAACACTTTGGGTACTACCAAACGTCACAACGTAACTGGGTGATTATAAAGGAGTACTACAGGTGTCTCCAATGGTAGATGTTGGGTTGGCGTATTTCAAGATTAGGGTTTGTCACTCCGATTGTCTGAGAGGTATCTCTGGGCCCTCTCGGTAATACACATCACATAAGCCTTGCAAGCACTGCAACAAATATGTTAGTTGTGAGATGATGTATTACAGAACGAGTAAAGAGACTTGCCAGTAACGAGATTGAACTAGGTATTGGATACCGACGATCGAATCTCGGGCAAGTAACATACCGATGACAAAGGGAACAACGTATGTTGTTATGCGGTCTGACCGATAAAGATCTTCGTAGAATATGTAGGAGCCAATATGGGCATCCAGGTCCCGCTATTGGTTATTGACCGGAGACGTGTCTCGGTCATGTCTACATTGTTCTCGAACCGTAGGGTCCGCACGCTTAACGTTACGATGACAGTTATTATGAGTTTATGCATTTTGATGTACCGAAGTTTGTTCGGAGTCCCGGATGAGATCACGGACATGACGAGGAGTCTCGAAATGGTCGAGACGTAAAGATTGATATATTGGAAGTCTATGTTTGGACATCGGAAGTGTTCCGGGTGAAATCGGGATTTTACCGGATTACCGGGAGGGTTACCGGAACCCCCCGGGAGCCAAATGGGCCTACATGGGCCATTGTGGAAAGGTGAAAGGGGCTGCCAAGGAGGGCTGCGCACCTCCCCCCCTCCCCTAGTCCTATTAGGACTAGGAGAGGTGGCCGGCCACCTCTCTCTCTTTCCCTCTCCCTTTTTCCCAAGGAGTCCTAGTTGGAATAGGATTGGAGGGGGGAGTCCTACTCCCGGTGGGAGTAGGACTCCTCCTGCGCCTACACCTCTTTGGCCGGCCAGCCCCCCTCCCTCCAACCTTTATATACGGGGGCAGGGGACAACCCAAGACACACAAGTTGATCCTTGAGATCGTTCCTTAGCCGTGTGCGGTGCCCCCTGCCACCAAATTCCACCTCGATCATACCGTTACAGTGCTTAGGAGAAGCCCTGCGTCGGTAGTACATCAAGATCGTCACCACGCCGTCGTGCTGACGGAACTCTTCCTCGACGCTTTGCTGGATCGGAGCCCGAGGAACGTCATCGAGCTGAACGTGTGCTAAGAACTCGGAGGTGCTGGAGTAACGGTGCTTGGATCGATCGGATCGTGAAGAAGACGTACGACTACTTCCTCTACGTTGTGTGATCGCTTCCGCAGTCGGTCTGCGTTGGTACGTAGACAACA
Organism: Triticum monococcum; assembly: GCA_034509565.1. Classification (NCBI taxonomy): domain Eukaryota; kingdom Viridiplantae; phylum Streptophyta; class Magnoliopsida; order Poales; family Poaceae; genus Triticum; species Triticum monococcum. Next base: position 639,233,999 of record CM067843.1, read on the forward strand.
CTCTCCCCTCTCGTTGCTGTGCATCACCATGATCTTGCGTGTGCGTAGGAAAATTTTTGAAATTACTGCGTTCCCCAACAGTGATATCAGAGCCTAGGTTTTTATGGTTTGATGTTATATGCACGAGTAGAACACAAGTGAGTTGTGGGCGATACAAGTCATACTGCCTACCAGCATGTCATACTTTGGTTCGGCGGTATTGTTGGACGAGACGATCCGGACCAACCTTACGCGTACTCTTACGCGAGACCGGTTCCCTCGACGTGCTTTGCACATAGATGGCTTGCGGAAGACTGCCTCTCCAACTTTAGTTGAACCAAGTGTGACTACGCCCGGTCCTTGAGAAGGTTAAAACGGAGTCTATTTGACGAACTATCGTTGTGGTTTTGATGCGTAGGTGAGATGAGTTCTTACTTAAGCCCGTAGCAGCCACGTAAAACTTGCAACAACAAAGTAGAGGACGTCTAACTTGTTTTTGTAGGGCATGTTGTGATGTGATATGGTCAAGGCATGATGCTGATTTTATTGTATGAGATGATCATGTTTTGTAACCGAGTTATCGGCAACTGGCAGGAGCCATATGGTTGTCGCTTTATTGTATGCAATGCAATCGCGATGTAATGCTTTACTTTATTACTAAGCGGTAGTGATAGTCGTAGAAGCATAAGATTGGCAAGACGACAACGATGCTACGATGGAGATCAAGGTGTCGCGCCGGTGACGATGGTGATCATGACGGTGCTTCGGAGATGGAGATCACAAAGCACAAGATGATGATGGCCATATCATATCACTTATATTGATTGCATGTGATGTTTATCCTTTTATGCATCTTATCTTGCTTTGATTGACGGTAGCATTATAAGATGATCTCTCACTAAATTATCAAGAAGTGTTCTCCCTGAGTATGCACCGTTGCAAAAGTTCTTCGTGCTGAGACACCACGTGATGATCGGGTGTGATAGGCTCTACGTTCAAATACAACGGGTGCAAAACAGTTGCACACGCGGAATACTCAGGTTATACTTGACGAGCCAAGCATATACAGATATGGCCTCGGAACACGGAGACCGAAAGGTCGAGCGTGAATCATATAGTAGATATGATCAACATATTGATGTTCACCATTGAAAACTACTCCATCTCACGTGATGATCGGTTATGGTTTAGTTGATTTGGATCACGTGATCACTTAGAGGATTAGAGGGATGTCTATCTAAGTGGGAGTTCTTAAGTAATTTAACTGAACTTAAAAATTATCATGAACTTAGTACCTGATAGTATCTTGCTTGTTTATGTTGATTGTAGATAGATGGCTCGTGCTGTTGTTCCGTTGAATTTTAATGCGTTCCTTGAGAAAGCAAAGTTGAAAGATGATGGTAGCAATTACACGGACTGGGTCCGTAACCTGAGGATTATCCTCATTGCTGCACAGAAGAATTACGTCCTGGAAGCACCGCTGAGTGCCAGGCCTGCTGCAAGAGCAACACCAGAAGTTATGAACGTCTGGCAGAGCAAAGCTGATGACTACTCAATAGTTCAGTGTGCCATGCTTTATGGCTTAGAACCGGGACTTCAACGACGTTTTGAACGTCATGGAGCATATGAGATGTTCCAGGAGTTGAAGTTAATATTTCAAGCAAATGCCCGGATTGAGAGATATGAAGTCTCCAATAAGTTCTATAGCTGCAAGATGGAGGAGAACAGTTCTGTCAGTGAGCATATACTCAAAATGTCTGGGTATAATAATCACTTGATTCAATTGGGAGTTACACTTCCGGATGATTGCGTCATTGACAGAATTCTCCAATCACTGCCACCAAGCTACAAGAGCTTTGTGATGAACTATAATATGCAAGGGATGAACAAGACTATTCCCGAGCTCTTCGCTATGCTGAAAGCTGCGGAGGTTGAAATCAAGAAGGAGCATCAAGTGTTGATGGTTAACAAAACCACTAGTTTCAAGAAAAAGGGCAAAGGGAAGAAGAAAGGGAACTTCAAGAAGAACGGCAAGAAAGTTGCTGCTCAAGAGAAGAAACCCAAGTCTGGACCTAAGCCTGAAACTGAGTGCTTCTACTGCAAGCAGACTGGTCACTGGAAGCGGAACTGCCCCAAGTATTTGGCGGATAAGAAGGATGGCAAGGTGAACAAAGGTATATGTGATATACATGTTATTGATGTGTACCTTACTAATGCCCGCAGTAGCACCTGGGTATTTGATACTGGTTCTGTTGCTAATATTTGCAACTCGAAACAAGGACTACAGAATAAGCGGACACTAGCAAAGGACGAGGTGACGATGCGCGTGGGAAACGGTTCCAAAGTCGATGTGATCGCGGTCGGCACGCTACCTCTACATCTACCTTCGGGATTAATATTAGACCTAAATAATTGTTATTTGGTGCCAGCGTTGAGCATGAACATTATATCTGGATCTTGTTTGATGCGAGACGGTTATTCATTTAAATCAGAGAATAATGGTTGTTCTATTTATATGAGTAATATCTTTTATGGTCATGCACCCTTGAAAAGTGGTCTATTCTTATTGAATCTCGATAGTAGTAATACACATATTCATAATGTTGAAGCCAAAAGATGCAGAGTTGATAATGATAGTGCAACTTATTTGTGGCACTGCCGTTTAGGTCATATCGGTGTAAAGCGCATGAAGAAACTCCATACTGATGGGCTTTTGGAACCACTTGATTATGAATCACTTGGTACTTGCGAACCGTGCCTCATGGGCAAGATGACTAAAACACCGTTCTCCGGTACTATGGAGAGAGCAATAGATTTATTGGAAATCATACATACCGATGTATGTGGTCCGATGAATATTGAGGCTCGTGGCGGATATCGTTATTTTCTCACCTTCACAGATGATTTAAGCAGATATGGGTATATCTACTTAATGAAACATAAGTCTGAAACATTTGAAAAGTTCAAGGAATTTCAGAGTGAAGTTGAAAATCATCGTAACAAGAAAATAAAGTTTCTACGATCTGATCGTGGAGGAGAATATTTGAGTTACGAGTTTGGTGTACATTTGAAAAATTGTGGAATAGTTTCGCAACTCACGCCACCCGGAACACCACAACGTAATGGTGTGTCCGAACGTCGTAATCGTACTTTACTAGATATGGTGCGATCTATGATGTCTCTTACTGATTTACCGCTATCATTTTGGGGTTATGCTTTAGAGACGGCCGCATTCACGTTAAATAGGGCACCATCTAAATCCGTTGAGACGACACCTTATGAACTGTGGTTTGGCAAGAAACCAAAGTTGTCGTTTCTTAAAGTTTGGGGCTGCGATGCTTATGTGAAAAAGCTTTCAACCTGATAAGCTCCAACCCAAATCGGAGAAGTGTGTCTTCATAGGATATCCAAAGGAAACTATTGGATACACCTTCTATCACAGATCCGAAGGCAAGACTTTTGTTGCTAAATTCGGAAACTTTCTTGAGAAGGAGTTTCTCTCGAAAGAAGTGAGTGGGAGGAAAGTAGAACTTGACGAGGTAACTGTACCTACTCCGTTATTGGGAAATAGTACATCACAGAAAACTGTTTCTGTGAGACCTACACCAATAAGAGAGGAAGTTAATGATGATGATCATGAAACTTTAGATCAAGATACTACTGTACCTCGTAGATCAACCAGAGTAAGATCCGCACCAGAGTGGTACGGTAATCCTGTTCTGGAAGTCATGCTACTAGATCATGATGAACCTACGAACTATGAAGAAGCGATGGTGAGCCCAGATTCCGCAAAGTGGCTTGAAGCCATGAAATCTGAGATGGGATCCATGTATGAGAACAAAGTATGGACTTTGGTTGACTTGCCCGATGATCGGCAAGCAATTGAGAATAAATGGATCTTTAAGAAAAAGACTGACGCTGATGGTAATGTTACTGTCTACAAAGCTCGACTTGTCGCAAAAGGTTTTCGACAAGTTCAAGGAGTTGACTACGATGAGACTTTCTCACCCGTAGCGATGCTTAAGTCTGTCAGAATCATGTTAGCAATTGCCGCATTTTATGATTATGAAATTTGGCAAATGGATGTAAAAACCGCATTCCTGAATGGATTTCTGGAAGAAGAGTTGTATATGATGCAACCAGAAGGTTTTGTCGATCCAAAGGGAGCTAACAAAGTGTGCAAACTCCAGCGATCCATTTATGGACTGGTGCAAGCCTCTCGGAGTTGGAATAAACGCTTTGATAGTGTGATCAAAGCATTTGGTTTTATACAGACTTTCGGAGAAGCCTGTATTTACAAGAAAGTGAGTGGGAGCTCTGTAGCATTTCTGATATTATATGTAGATGAAAGTTGAGTCAGACTCAATGCCCGACCACTGCAGAAGAAAGAGAGAAAATGAAAGATGTTCCCTATGCTTCAGCCATAGGCTCTATCATGTATGCAATGCTGTGTACCAGACCTGATGTGTGCCTTGCTATTAGTTTAGCAGAGAGGTACCAAAGTAATCCAGGTGTGGATCACTGGACAGCGGTCAAGAACATCCTAAAATACCTGAAAAGGGCTAAGGATATGTTTCTCGTATATGGAGGTGACAAAGAGCTCACCGTAAGAGGTTACGTTGATGCAAGCTTTGACACTGATCCGGACGATTCTAAATCGCAAACCGGATACGTGTTTACTTTAAACGGTGGAGCTGTCAGTTGGTGCAGTTCTAAACAAAGCGTCGTAGCGGGATCTACATGTGAAGCGGAGTACATAGCTGCTTCGGAAGCAGCGAACGAAGGAGTCTGGATGAAGGAGTTCATATCCGATCTAGGTGTCATACCTAGTGCATCGGGTCCAATGAAAATCTTCTGTGACAATACTGGTGCAATTGCCTTGGCAAAGGAATCCAGATTTCACAAAAGAACCAAACACATCAAGAGACGCTTCAACTCCATCCGGGATTTAGTCCAGGTGGGAGACATAGAGATTTGCAAGATACATACGGATCTGAATGTTGCAGACCCGTTGACTAAGCCTCTTCCACGAGCAAAACATGATCAGCACCAAGACTCCATGGGTGTTAGAATCATTACTGTGTAATCTAGATTATTGACTCTAGTGCAAGTGGGAGACTGAAGGAAATATGCCCTAGAGGCAATAATAAAGTTATTATTTATTTCCTTATATCATGATAAATGTTTATTATTCATGCTAGAATTGTATTAACCGGAAACATAATACATGTGTGAATACATAGACCAACAAAGTGTCACTAGTATGCCTCTACTAGACTAGCTCGTTAATCAAAGATGGTTATGTTTCCTAACCATGAACAAAGAGTTGTTATTTGATTAACGAGGTCACATCATTAGTTGAATGATCTGATTGACATGACCCATTCCATTAGCTTAGCACCCGATCGTTTAGTATGTTGCTATTGCTTTCTTCATGACTTATACATGTTCCTATAACTATGAGATTATGCAACTCCCGTTTACCGGAGGAACACTTTGGGTACTACCAAACGTCACAACGTAACTGGGTGATTATAAAGGAGTACTACAGGTGTCTCCAATGGTAGATGTTGGGTTGGCGTATTTCAAGATTAGGGTTTGTCACTCCGATTGTCGGAGAGGTATCTCTGGGCCCTCTCGGTAATACACATCACATAAGCCTTGCAAGCATAATAACTAAGATGTTAGTTATGAGATGATGTATTACGGAACGAGTAAAGAGACTTGCCAGTAACGAGATTGAACTAGGTATTGGATACCGACGATCGAATCTCGGGCAAGTAACATACCGATGACAAAGGGAACAACGTATGTTGTTATGCGGTCTGACCGATAAAGATCTTCGTAGAATATGTAGGAGCCAATATGGGCATCCAGGTCCCGCTATTGGTTATTGACCGGAGACGTGTCTCGGTCATGTCTACATTGTTCTCGAACCGTAGGGTCCGCACGCTTAACGTTACGATGACAGTTATTATGAGTTTATGCATTTTGATGTACCGAAGTTTGTTCGGAGTCCCGGATGAGATCACGGACATGACGAGGAGTCTCGAAATGGTCGAGACGTAAATATTGATATATTGGAAGTCTATGTTTGGACATCGGAAGTGTTCCGGGTGAAATCGGGATTTTACCGGATTACCGGGAGGGTTACCGGAACCCCCCGGGAGCCAAATGGGCCTACATGGGCCATTGTGGAAAGGTGAAAGGGGCTGCCAAGGAGGGCTGCGCACCTCCCCCCCTCCCCTAGTCCTATTAGGACTAGGAGAGGTGGCCGGCCACCTCTCTCTCTTTCCCTCTCCCTTTTTCCCAAGGAGTCCTAGTTGGAATAGGATTGGAGGGGGGAGTCCTACTCCCGGTGGGAGTAGGACTCCTCCTGCGCCTACACCTCTTTGGCCGGCCAGCCCCCCTCCCTCCAACCTTTATATACGGGGGCAGGGGACACCCCAAGACACACAAGTTGATCCTTGAGATCGTTCCTTAGCCGTGTGCGGTGCCCCCTGCCACCAAATTCCACCTCGATCATACCGTTACAGTGCTTAGGCGAAGCCCTGCGTCGGTAGTACATCAAGATCGTCACCACGCCGTCGTGCTGACGGAACTCTTCCTCGACGCTTTGCTGGATCGGAGCCCGACGAACGTCATCAAGCTGAACGTGTGCTAAGAACTCGGAGGTGCCGGAGTAACGGTGCTTGGATCGATCGGATCGGGAAGAAGACGTACGACTACTTCCTCTACGTTGTGTGATCGCTTCCGCAGTCGGTCTGCGTTGGTACGTAGACAACACTCTCCCCTCTCGTTGCTGTGCATCACCATGATCTTGCGTGTGCGTAGGAAATTTTTTGAAATTACTGCGTTCCCCAACACGAGCGGTGCCGTACTTATAGCCGGCGAAGGCCAACCGCCAGTCTCCATGATCACAGGTAATCATAACACGTTCTGCATGCAGGGACTTGTCCAACTCGCACGATCACCAAGGCATCGTGGGGAAGCGGAGGCGCCACGTCCAATCAACTGCCACGCGGCGTCCGAGGCCGCGGGCTGTTGGGGCCCACGGCGCTTCGCCCTTGCCCTTTCGCCTCTCGGCACGGCCAAGTCCATGCGCACCTTGGGCCCGGGGGCTACTGTCCGCGTTCTGGGAACGGGGGTCCCCAGACTTGCCTGCCTGCGGCCTGCGGCGTGGCTCAAGTGGGGGCCCAGCGTGGCCCAACTTCATCAGCATGAGGCTCAAGACCCTCGCGAGGGGCCAAGCCTCGCGAGGCGGATGACACGGCGCGTCCTCAGGCACAGCCTCGTTAGGCTGGCTCGCGAGGAGGCGGAGAGTTCAAGGCGGGGTACCTCGCGAGGTGCCCATGAGGCAAGCCATGACGACACGGGGCACCAGGCGGGTGCCAGCGCGCGCAGCATTCCTCTTTCCTCTTTGGTGCAAAGGGAGCAAGCGTATCAGCGGAGTACCGAGGCATCGGGCAAAGGTTGCCACTTCGGTGCAACGAGACCAAGGCCAGGAGGACTACGAGACAGAGGTCACCATGGAGCACAGCGCGGCATCATCACCAGAGCCTTTGGCAGGCGAAGACTACTTTTGTCAGGATAGATGTACTCGCTGTCCCCCTTCAAATTAGCCCGCCATTGTTGGATCCCTTCCCGCTCAATATTTGGGGAGAGGACCAGGGCCTCTATAAATAGGACTAGCCACCCACATAGCAAGGGGTGGGTTCGGTTCGGTTCGATTCCTGGTTGTTCGGCCCGGGATCTGAGAGAGGAAGAGAGAGAGAGGTGACTGAACTCTTCATAGCAGTTCATCGCCACAGCCAAGAACAGACCCTCGCGAGGCTGTTCTTCCTTGTATTGTTCATCCACACCAGCCCCAGGAGGCAATCCATCCACCACACACTGGAGTAGGGTATTACACCACATCGGTGGCCCGAACCAGTATAAATCTTGTGTCTTTCATGCAGTTCTTTTAGTAGTTTAGATCCCCTCGAGACGGATAGGTTGAAGGCGAGATTTCCGCGCACACCCCAGTGTTCGAACCTTAAAGGTCTGCTGAAACCCGAAATCCGACAGTCGAGATCCCGGTTGCGATTCTGCGGCTGAGGGGCAGGGTCATGTATCCCCTTGACAGCCTTTCGCCATTCCTATTATGGAGAAGATAAGATGCTACCTGTCAAACAATGATTCAGGAACAAGAATAAAATAGTGGAGCTGAACCTTACCTAGCTGGGAGGATTATACATGTGAAACCCATCTTGAATTTGGAGACGGGTGAACTCCTCCTTCTCCCCTTTATACAACTCGGCCAGTATTTTGTCTAGGGCAGGAGGAGTCTTCGGGCCCTTTCCGCCATAGCGTGAGGCGCTGTCTTCTCCGTTATAATGCCACATGGGCAGCGCTCTGTATTGAAGTGGCTGGACCCCCCGCATTATCGAAATCGCCATCACCTGGGCTATTGACAATCTGGACTGGGCAAGCATCTTAATCTTCCCCAGCAGCAGGCTGATCTCTGCACTATCCTCTTCCTCGAGGCTCCAAGGACGCCAGCTATGGCGTTTCTTCAATAGAGCGTTTGAAAACTCGGGGAGGCCCATGCGGACGGGGTCGGGTAGAGCGACGTCGTCGATGTAGAACCATTCGGAAGGCCACTCTTCGGGAGCTTTCTTCGGCATGTCGGACAGGTAGCTGGTCCCGGTGATGCGCCACACTTCGGCTCCTCCCACTTCAAAAATTGACCCACGTTGATTGCGAGGGACGAGGCAGAACAGTCTTCTCCACAAATCGAAATGGGCCTTGCAACCCAGGAATAGTTCACATAAAGAGACATAACCCGCGATGTGGAGGACGGAGGCCATGGTAAAATTATGCAGCTGGAGGCCATATTACTCCAGAAGCCCTCGGAGGAATCGGTGAATTGGAAATCCCACGCCCCTCAGCAGATAGGGGACGAAGCACACTTGTTCTCCCACAGATGGATTGGCAAATCCTCCACCTGGGTTTTGCCGTTGAAGGAGGCCAATCGTGCTAGAACAGGGACCAGATCTGCAGGAGGGAGAAATCCCTGCGTTTGCAGCTTCACCAACTAGCTGTGGGGCACGGAGCACCTCTCCCACTCGCCTCTCTCTAGGTTGGAATGGGACGAGGAGCTAGGAATGTTGGCCATGTTGGAATGGTTTTTGCCTGGCAGTATCTGAGGATTTTATCCGCGTGGTGCCGAAAGGATCTGAGATCCAATCTCTTTAAATAGACACTCTTTCTTGCAGGGCTAGGGTGTTATTTGCAAAAAATACCCCTGACCGTCCACATTCGCCCGACACATGGAAGATGAAGTCATAAATGCACAGAAGCCGAGGGGTGCGGCATGAAATTGAAAGCCGAACACATTACTTGGAAGACGTCGGAGGAGGAATCCACCTTGCAATGCCGAAGACAGTCTGCGCGCCGAACACCTCGTCATTGAAGCCTGGTTCGGGGGCTACTGAGGGAGTCCTGGACTAAGGGGTCCTCGGGCGTCCGGCCTGTTAGCCATGGGCCGGACTAATGGGCTATGAAGATACGAAGACCGAAGACTGTACCCGTTCCCGGATGGGACTCTCCTTGGCGTGGAAGGCAAGCTTGGCGACCGGATATGTAGATTCCTTTCTTTGTAACCGACTTTGTGTAACCCTAGATCCTCCCAGTGTCTATAAACCGGAGGACTTAGTCTGGATAGGGGACTCATTATCATAGCCATACAAGCTAGACCTTTAGGGTTTAGCCATTACGATCTCGAGGTAGATCAACTCTTGTAACACTCATATTCATCAATATCAATCAAGCATGACGTAGGGTATTACCTCCATAGAGAGGGCCCGAACCTGGGTAAACATCGTGTCCCTTGTCTCCTGTTACCATCGACCTTAGACACACAGTTCGGGAACCCCTACCCGAGATCCGCTGGTTTTGACACTGACAATGAGCGTTGTGCTCGTCGCTGAATGAGAACAGGACGGGCATAAATTCCCGCTTCAAAAGCCAGTATACTACGTATCCACTGTCCTTACACCATGCAAATCCTAGTACCCCCATTATCAAAAGATAGCATACGCGATCTTCATGGCATCCCGAAAGCTACGACACTACTTCCAGGAGTGTTCGATCACAGTGGCTTCCGAAGTACCACTCAATGACATAATAAACAACTGCGATGCCACGGGTCGGATTGCCAAATGGGCCATTGAGCTCCTTCCATTTGATATTACATACAAACCACATCGAGCTATTAAATCCCAAGTACTGGCTGACTTCATCGCCGAATGGACAGGGGCCAAACTCCCTAAAGAGTATGGCACATATTCCAACTGGGTTATGTACTTTCATGGCTCCAAAATGTTGGCAGGGCTGGGAGTGGGCATCGTTTTGACGTCCCCTATAGGAGACTTCATTCAGTACGTACTCCAAATACTATACACAGACTCCAATAATGCAGCCGAATACGAGGCCTTATTGCATGGTCTCCGGATGGCTGCCTCCATGGGCATACAACGTCTGGAAGTGCGCGGGGACTCAAACCTTGAAATATCTCAAATAAATGGAGACTTTGATGCCAAAGATCCGAAGATGGCGGCTTATTGTAATGCCGTCCTAAAAATGTCAGCTCAGTTCGAGGGACTCGAGTTTCATCACGTGGCCCAAGAAAGTAATCAAGCGGTAGACGTTCTTGCTCGTATCGGCACCAAGCATGACCCAGTCCCACGTAACATCTTTCTGGAAAGCTTGTCAAGCCATCTGTGGTGTGGCAGCGGGAAAGCGGCAAAACTAGCCCGGATCCAAACACAACCCAGATTCCAAACACACCGATATCATCGGAGGCTCAGCCACCGGAATAACACTGTCGGCCCATCTCAATATGTTAGTCATTGCCCCATGGACCGAACCCTCTTGGCCTACCTTAATAGGAAGGAACTTCCCGAGGATCAGAATGAGGCCCACCGCATTTTCCGGCGTTCAAAGGCCTACAAGGTTCATGACGGAGAACTCTATAAAAAAGCGCTACCGGAGTCCCTCAAAGATGCATTTCCGATGAGGAGGGCCGGCAGCTCCTGGCTGAGATTCATGCCGGTCTCGGTGGGCACGGCGCCGCAGCTTGGGCCGTTGTTAGCAAGGCCTTCCATACAGGGTTTTATTGGCCGATGGCCCAAGCAGATGCACAGGACCTTGTCCAACGTTGCGTCGGATGCCAACTCTTCGCCAATTAAAGCCACATGCCCCCCACTGCCCTACAAACAATCCCCATCACATGGCCTTTTGCGGTCTGGGGACTGGACGTGGTAGGACCCCTTAAAGGAGGAAGCCATAAAAAATATCTGTTGGTTGAGGGAGTCCTGGGCTAAGGGGTCCTCTGTCAGGACCCCGATCCTAGGTCACACCGATCTAGCATGTAACACATCATATCACTTTGTGGCCTCACGCACGGTATTCCCACGGGTGCCACCTTACCTGGCCCGGGACCATTTGCGCCTTTTGGTTCACGTATATGATAGTGTCGCTAGCATCCATATGACAGAGAACCCAGGCCGACATGGCTAGTCGTGAACCCAAAGTGGCACTAACCTATGGGGACAGGCATACATGATTCACATCGAGCGTGTCGGTCAGCAGCGTGTGAATCCGAGCTGTAGCACTGGGCTAACAGGACTCCGGTAACCCGGGCTGTAGCAGGCTAGGCAGGACTCCGGATGTCACCGCCTGACATTTCCCCGAAGGGACAGATACAGGAACGAAGTGAAACACATGCCGGCTAGTCAAGTGTCCTGAGCAGTAGTGCTGGGCTAGCAGGACTCCGATGAACCAGGCTGTAGCGGACTACTATCGCTCAGAAAGCACTAGACTACATTTCCCCATATTATAGGCTGCCAAGGATAAACAACTAGATTGTCAGATCCCACTCATACGAAGCATTTCAATCATACACACAATATGCCCGGTATGAGTACATAAACATGGCATCACAACAAGACTCTACGACTCAAGTATTTATTCATTAGGCTCCGAGGAGCGAGATATTACAAACATGAGTCTCATGACCCAACAATCATAGCATACAAGTCAAAGCACATGCGGAAGCTTAACATGTCTGAGAACAGACATCTACAAATGAAAAAGGCTAAGAAGCCTGACTATCTACCCGATCCTGCCGAGGGCACAAGATTGTAGCTGAGGTATCAAGCTAAACGTCGAAGTCCACGCGGAACTGCTAGCGAGACTGAAATCTCTCTGCAAAACATAAATTAAGCAAATGTGAGTACAAAGGTACTCAGCAAGACTTACATCAGAACTAGCTACAAATGCATCGGTATCAACAAAGGGGGGTGGTGGAGTTTAACTGCAGCAAGCCAGCTTTGACTCGGTGGCTATCCTAAACTACTACTGCAAGCAACTCTTTGAGGTGGCGCACACGAGTCCACACATTCACCATTCAATGCACCACTATGGATCCGCTCCCGTCTCCCTACAAGAAGGCCATCCATAGCACTCACGCTTATCTTGCGAGTTTTAGGGTATCCACTTTCACTTGTCTATGAACTATGCAAGGGGTCCAAGTTTCCATATCCGAGGAATCCAGCTATTCGAATAGATAATGATAACCCTGCAGGGGTGTACTTCTTCACACACGCTCCCGCCACTTATAGCCTTGTACACGTCATGTACCTCGGCAACCTTCAAGCGGAAGCCGGGCGAGGGTGTTGGCCACGGCCTACCTAAACACTTAAGTCTCTAGTCCAGGTTTATCGCCTATCCAGGTTCCATCCGCAGGGAGTCCGGCCGAGGTTTCCACATACGGCCCCAAACGATGTGAACAGGGTTCCCGAGACACCAAACGGGCGCCCGGTACACCGTGCCACGGTGTATCTACCGCAACATAGCCCACCCCTAGGGTCAGCGCTATGCACGGCCGCCAACACATAACCTACAAACACCAGAAACTAGTTGCAACTCCTGGATAGAGTACTAGGGTGATTAAGAAGCCGAGAGGGTCAATTAAGGATCCCAATGAGTGGTAGTAGCTGTTCATGGATCACAGACAAAGAGCTCAGTTCCTGAGGACGGCTGCAATGAGACAACCCACCATGTACTCCTACATGGCCTCTCACCACTACCTTTACCAAATCGTGTTCACACACTTAGCTCACACACAGTAGGACATGTTCAACACCATTCCGATTCACTTCCGATGAATCAGACCCGACTCAACTCTAAGCAGTAGCAGGCATGACAAACAAGCATGAATGAGTAGGCACATCAGGGCTCAAACAACTCCTACTCATGCTAGTGGGTTTCATCTATTTACTGTGGCAATGACAGGTCATGCAGAGGACAAGGGGTTCAACTACCGCAACAAGTAACAGATGAATCATTGATGTCCTAATGCAGTAAAAGAGAGCAGGAGCGAGAGAGTGGGCTTGTATCGGAATGAACAAGGGGTTGTGCTTGCCTGGCACTTCTGAAGATATCATTTGGGTCTTCATCAGTGTCAACGATCACAGCGTCGGTACCACGTCTATCGAGAGGGGACAAAAACCGGCAATAGAGAAGGAATACAATCAATGCAATGCACAACATGACGCATGATAATGACATTGCAATATGTTGTTGATTGAGCTAATGCAACTAGCAACACAATTAAATGAAGTTGGTTTGAATATAAGATTCAAATTCCAACTCCATATATGATTATTTAAAAGCCCTTTATTGAATTTGTCCTAAACAGTGGCCTTAAGTTGTTCTAACATGCATGAAAATGCCATAAACAGATTCCTTGAATTTTTCTGATAATTTTAAATATATAATTTATTTTATTTGGAGTTACGGTTGAATTTCCATGAATTTTAGAAGTTTTGGGTATTTTCTGAAAATAAATAAATCATTAAAGATTTATTTAAATTCCAGAAAGGAATTATTGCATCAGCATGACCTCACAGTGACGTCAGCAGGTCAACGGCGTCGACCAGGTCAAACCTGACCAGTGGGACCCACTGGTCAGTGACCCAGTCAACTAACCAAGTTAATTAGCCCTAACTACTTAGTTAGCCGGGCGGGGCCCGCATGTCAGTGGCTCATCTAATTAGCTAAGTTAATTAAAACTAACTAACCAAACACTAATTAAGCGGGCGCCTGGGCCCACACATCAGTGAGTCAGGGGGGAGTCAACCCAGCCAACTGGGGCCAAAACACGCCGGAGTTGACCTGCGGCTCGCCGCCGGTGAGCCAGACGCGGCGGAGGGCTTCGGAATCGAGCCACCGGGCATCATTTTGAGCGCGGTTAGTTGCGTTCGAATGCACGCAGTGGTGCGCGTCGAACGGTGGTGGTTTCCTGGCCTGGGTGGCCGGGGTTAACGGCGGCGAGTTCATCCGCGGCGGCCGGAGTTCGGGTGACCACGGGTTCGATGCTACGGTGCACTAGAGGGGAAACCGAAGGATGCTGCGGGCTCCTGGGAGTGCAGCGAACACGGTGACGCGCTCAGGCGCAAACTGAGGTGGCCCTGGCCACAGCGGTGAGAAACTACGACGGCGATGAGCTCTCGGGTCCGGCGGGCAGTTAGCTAGGGGACGAAATCGAGTGCACGGAGTGAGGGGAGAGGAAGAGGAGCTCACGAGGAGTCGGATGAGACGCTAAGTGGGCTCGGGGACGGCTTGGTGAAGACGGAACGGCGGCGGCGATCTCCAGGCAGAGGCGGCGGGGACGAGCTTGATGGCGACACTTCAGGGCTCCCGGCGTCGCTTGGAGCGGTGAGGAGGAAGAGTAGGTCGAGGCGGAGCTTTAGGAGGCGTCGGGGAGGCGAGGCGGTGGCTGAGGCCGCGGCGAACGGCGTCGGTGGCGACGGGCGCGTTCGGACGAACACGAGCGAGAGAGACAGAGGAGGGAGGGCGCTCGAGGGAGAGAGGAGAGTAGTGCAGGGGGGTCCAGGGGTGTCGTGGCGCTCGGGGTAGCCTCCAGCAGCGACGAGCAAGCAGGAGGTGGCTCGCGCGTGGACGCACGCGGCGAGCACGCGCCTTCGTCCTCCTGGCAGGGGAGGAAGATGACGGGGAGGAGGCCAGTGGGCTGGCCAGCGAGCTGGGCCGGCCAGGCAAGTGGCCCAGGTAGGTCCTTCTCTCTCTCTCTGTTGTTTTATTTTTATTTTTCTAATCTTATTCTGTTATCTATTTTGCAGGTTTGTTTTGAATTTGGTTTTGAAACCAAATCAATTTTGTTGCTTCTGGAAATATTTTTTGAAGCTAAAAGAATTAAACCAAAGCTCCATAAAATATTTCAGAATTATTGGACATATATTCATTTAATAGTAGATATAAATCCAATTCAAATAATTATTGATTTAAAATCAGAGCCCAAATAATTCCTTAGAAATGTTCCAAAATTTTGGTTTGATTTATAACTCTTGCCAAAATTGTCAGAGCTATTTCTAGGGCATTTTGGATTTACTGATTGCAATTTTAGGGTTTCTTGCCCCTGTATTAAAATGATTTCCGAGGCTTTCAATTTCCTCATTTCAAATTTCAGAATTTAGACATGGTGCACACATGAAGCTAGCCTAGAGCATTACCAGAAGCTAGGGATGTGACAGCTCACCCCCACTAAACAAGAATCTCGTCCCGAGATTCAAGTCGTGAGGTAAGAAGACAGAGGGGACACACGACCAACACCATCTTCACGATCCAGACGTCTTTCTTGAGGATATTGGTTCATTGCGTCATCTTGATCTTGATGTCTTTGCTTTCAAGATCTTCATCCAGCATGATGACGAGAAGAAAAGAAACTCTCGAAGAATCGATCTTCTTGAAGATCGAGCAACCGACGATCAACTCACAGAACGAGACATCTTAAGGAAAGTGACTCGCAAAAATATTCCCTTAAGTGGCAAAAAGAATTACTTTTGATTCAGAGATCGTTGAAACTCTTCATACTAGCTTAAGGCAATTTACAATTGATCATTTGAGATAGCTTGAAGAGATGGCATACTTGGACTAGGATGGATGATGTGGACTACCTTGTTGAAGACAACGCAATGGATGATTTTTGCTTATCATCGAAAATGGATGGGACCCATGGTAAGTCCACTTTTGAAGATGATCCTGAACAAAACTACTGAGGTGCAAGCTGGGAAAAAAATGCAAATGTTGGGAATGATTCTGGTAACTGGGGAGAAGGTTCATCGGCAAAGGTGATTCCACCAATTGGATGGCTAACGAACAACTGAGAGGACGGAGGCACATTCCAGTTAACGACAACATCAGAACCTAGTGCCTGAGCGTGCTCCCAAGAACTTGAGCATTTCCATACTCATCAAGGTCTTACCAACATCCATGTCAAGGATCTCTGAATATTATAGTTCTTGGAAAAAGCCCCAACCATCATATCTGCCTAAGATTCAGATTTGGTTGGTGTCAGGATATTCCAGACTCATGGAGTCTAGAAAGAAAATGAAGTTTTCGCAACACAAATCGACGAGATGACGTTGCAAGATTCTCGGGGAATGAACTACGATAGTAAGCTCCAAAACATGAGCTGGTTCTGCTACAAACATGTGAACACACTGTCCCAGACAAGCATGACCACGTAGTAGTCTTATAATAAAACACTACCAAGTTCAAGTGGGGAACCATCATTGCGGATAACGAAGTCTTTGCGTAAGTCTAGCTCCTAAGAAGAAACTTCTTCTCCTTGAACAAATCAATCAGTGGCTTGGTGTGCTAGGGATACATATAGAATGAAGGTTGCAAGTCTCCAAACCACAGTATACTTCGCACATATGCGTGACCGATTTGGGGTGATTCCAGAGAAATCAAGACAAACTTTCCCAAATTCATGGCGGCAACTTGCAACATATGCACATGAATCAGGGAAAGTCACTACTTTCATCCAAACATATGCTTCATGAACGAAACACGAAGATAATGCTTATAAAGTTTCCAATGCTAGTGTAGCGTTTGACATGAAACATGGGGGAGATAAAATGCTGCTGATGGGCTCAACAACAACTCATCGGTATTTCCATATCACTGGACTTCCACCATCATGTGAACGATGTGATAGTATTGGTCAGACCAAAAGATGTAATGGTGTATGCTCGAGGGATCAGCCACGAGTAAGACAACATTACGAACATTGTTGGTTCTGATTTGACTTGACGATATCCCATATTCAAGTCAAAGTTTTGTCAAGGCAATAGATCCAACAACTGATCGCGAGGACCAATTGATGAAGATATCACCTTTCTTCAGAGCACACACACACACACAAGGATATCCCTTAAGAGTGAACTAAGTAGATTAAGCTTTTATCTTCCAACTCTCCAAGTTGTTGTTTTAGCTTAACCAATTAGTTCAGGGGTATCCAACACAGGTTCTTGGGAAAAAGTGGTTTATCGGAAAACCAACTTGATCACGAACTCAACATAACGGTCAGGTGACAACCTGGTAACACTTCCGAGAAGATATCCGGAAAATCACGAACCACTGATATGTTACTGAGCTCGAGATCAATCTTGCTTTCAAGGCAAGAAGATGTGATCAAAAGAGCAAGGGTTTGGCAGAATCCTAACTCCTCGATCGAAGAGTGCACTAGAAATAAGGACTAGGTAGCACGATCAATCTTAGGGTGTTGATTTGATAACCAACACGCTAAGAATGAAAATTTTGTCCAATTACTACCAAGCAACATGGTTGCTAGGAGTATTGACTTCACACATCACGACTCACTTGCCGGCATTCCGGTTGCAACAACACGGAAACCAAGAAATGAATAATGATGGAGAGAGTATCACTACGTCAACAATTCATGAGAGATGCTGCATATCCTATGACAATCCTGACATAAAGGGGGTAATACTCCGAGGTAGAACAGAACAAAAGCTGGATTGGCATTTTGATCTGCGGAATACAACCACTTTGACCTGATCCCAGAAATGGATGAGGTACTAGAGTTTGTTTCTCCTAGTCATTCTGAAATAGAACGGCTTGACGAACCACAAGAATACTAGGCATCGATGAACACGAATGCATACATACTCCTCACTATCAATTGATAGACGAAGATCGGAATATAACGAAAGGGGGACAACTCAAAGGTACATATAATTTTCTGAGCTGTGGAGGCATAGATTAGTATGCCGTACGAGTTCAACATATCTCTTCCGGATAACCTATGCAGAAAGGTAGGGTTGGCAGGGTCACAACATAGAATGGAGGACTCATCAAGAGCACCCTGGTTGCGATCCTATGGTTCAAAGAACTTCTGCCATAGGCGGTTCATAGTATTTGGAAGAAGGATATACCACGGACCTCGAGGACTATCACAAAGGTTACTAATATCCTAAAGGAACTAGCAACACTATCAACATGAGGTAAGTAGGGTGAATCTCGGGTTCAAGAACCCATGAATAGAATACCTACCACTACATGGCATCACGGGATGCTTTTGAGAATAATGGCCAGAATCACACACTGGGAACGCAAAACATGGTTCGATTACCAGGTGGCACTCTAAGACATCTAGGGTCATAATAATAGTTCCAACATATATGTCGAGGCAAAAGAATACCCCAACTCACAATTAGTGTGATTAACCTGGCCTAAATGGACATCAGGAACAGGGAGGAAGGATTTGCAAATGCATCAGACTATTTAGAAACCTGGGATGACTTGGACAGCATAACGGCTGTAAATGCTCGAAAAGATTTGAGACATCCTGCAAAAAATGGTGGCATAACCACTCAGAATCATAATATCAAGGTTCTGAGGCCAGTTATGAATGTATGGAAGTAGTAGGAACTGAACTGAGGCTTGAACTCAACAATCCTAGTCAACTATGGTTTAGTAACACGTCATCCTTCGAGAAGAAGAGAGCCTAGTCCTTAACCCCGTAGAAAGATAAGGTGACTCAGATCAGAAGGTCATGAGGATAAGGAGTAAAAAGAGCCTTACGTTCCCTTCCACAATCAATTCCCTTATATAACTAAAGCATTCCTAGACACGACTTCGACCGGTTTGGCATGGTAATCCTACAGGCAGTCAGGCTCTGATACCAACGCTGTCAGGACCCCGATCCTAGGTCACACTGATCTAGCATGTAACACATCATATCACTTTGTGGCCTCACGCACGGTATTCCCACGGGTGCCACCTTACCTGGCCCGGGACCGTTTGCGCCTTTTGGCTCACGTATATGATAGTGTCGCTAGCATCCATATGACAGAGAACCCGGGCCAACATGGCTAGTCGTGAACCCAAAGCGGCACTAACCTATGGGGACAGGCATACATGATTCACATCGAGCGTGTCGGTCAGCAGCGTGTGAATCCGGGCTATAGCACTGGGCTAACAGGACTCCAGTAACCCGGGCTGTAGCAGGCTAGGCAGGACTCCGGATGTCACCGCGTGACATTACCCCGAACGGACAGACACAGGAATGAAGTGAAACACATGCCGGCCAGTCAAGTGTCCTGAGAAGTAGTGCTGGGCTAGCAGGACTCCCATGAACCGGGCTGTAGCGGACTACTATCGCTCAGAAAGCACTAGACTACATTTCCCCATATTATAGGCTGCCAAGGATAAACAACTAGATTGTCGGATCCCACTCATACCAAGCATTTCAATCATACACACAATATGCCCGGTATGAGTACATACAACATGGCATCACAACAAGACTCTACGACTCAAGTATTTATTCATTAGGCTCCGAGGAGCGAGATATTACAAACATGAGTCTCATGACCCAACAATCATAGCATACAAGTCAAAGCACATGCGGAAGCGTAACATGTCTGAGAACAGACATCTACAAATGAAAAAGGCTAAGAAGCCTGACTATCTACCTGATGCTGCCGAGGGCACAAGATCGTAGCTGAGGTATAAGGCTAAACGTCGAAGTCCACGCGGAACTACTAGCGAGACTGAAATCTCTCTGCAAAACATAAATTAAGCAAACGTGAGTACAAAGGTACTCAGCAAGACTTACATCAGAACTAGCTACATATGCATCGGTATCAACAAAGGGGGGTGGTGGAGTTTAACTGCAGCAAGCCAGCTTTGACTCGGTGGCTATCCTAAACTACGACTGCAAGCAACTCTTTGAGGTGGCGCACAGGAGTCCACACACTCACCATTCAATACACCACTATGGATCCGCTCCCGTCTCCCTACGAGAAGGCCATCCATAGCACTCACGCTTATCTTGCGAGTTTTAGGGTATCCACTTTCACTTGTCTATGAACTATGCAAGGGGTCCAAGTTTCCATATCCGAGGAATCCGGCTATTCGAATAGATAATGATAACCCTGCAGGGGTGTACTTCTTCACACACGCTCCCGCCACTTATAGCCCTGTACACGTCATGTACCTCGGCAACCTTCAAGCGGAAGCTGGGCGAGGGTGTCGGCCACGGCCTACCTAAACACTTAAGTCTCTAGTCCAGGTTTATCGCCTATCCAGGTTCCATCCGCAGGGAGTCCGGCCGAGGTTTCCACATACGGCCCCGAACGATGTGAACAGGGTTCCCGAGACACCAAACGGGCGCCCGGTACACCGTGCCACGGTGTATCTACCGCAACATAGCCCACCCCTAGGGGCAGCGCTACGCACGGCCGCCAACACATAACCTACAAACACTAGAAACTAGTTGAAACTCCTGGACAGAGTACTAGGGTGATTAAGAAGCCGAGAGGGTCAATTAAGGATCCTAATGAGTGGTAGTAGTTGTTCATGGATCACAGACACAGAGCTCAGTTCCTGAGGACGGCTGCAATGAGACAACCCACCATGTACTCCTACATGGCCTCTCACTGCTACCTTTACCAAATCATGTTCACACACTTAGCTCACACACAGTAGGACTTGTTCAACACCATTCCGATTCACTTCCGATGAATCAGACCCGACTCAACTCTAAGCAGTAGCAGGCATGACAAACAAGCATGAATGAGTAGGCACATCAGGGCTCAAACAACTACTACTCATGCTAGTTGGTTTCATCTATTTACTGTAGCAATGACAGGTCATGCAGAGGATAAGGGGTTCAACTACCGCAACAAGTAGCAGATGAATCGTTGTTGTCCTAATGCAGTAAAAGAGAGCAGGAGCGAGAGAGTGGGCTTGTATCGGAATGAACAAGGGGTTGTGCTTGCCTGGCACTTCTGAAGATATCATTGGGTCTTCATCAGTGTCAACGATCACAGCGTCGGTACCACGTCTATCGAGAGGGGACAAAAACCGGCAATAGAGAAGGAATACAATCAATGCAATGCACAACATGATGCATGATAATGACACGGCAATATGTTGTTGATTGAGCTAATGCAACTAGCAACACAATTAAATGAAGTTGGTTTGAATATAAGATTCAAATTCCAACTCCATATATGATTATTTAAAAGCCCTTTATTGAATTTGTCCCAAACAGTGGCTTTAAGTTGTTCTAACATGCATGAAAATGCCATAAACAGATTCCTTGAATTTTTCTGATAATTTTACATATATAATTTATTTTATTTGGAGTTACGGTTGAATTTCTATGAATTTTAGAAGTTTTGGGTATTTTCTGAAAATAAATAAATCATTAAAGATTTATTTAAATTCCAGAAAGGAATTATTGCGTCAGCATGACCTCACAGTGACGTCAGCAGGTCAACGGCGTCGACCAGGTCAAACCTGACCAGCGGGACCCACTGGTCAGTGACCCAGTCAACTAACCAAGTTAATTAGCCCTAACTACTTAGTTAGCCGGGCGGGGCCCGCATGTCAGTGGCACATCTAATTAGCTAAGTTAATTAACACTAACTAACCTAACACTAATTAAGCGGGCGCCTGGGCCCACACGTCAATGAGTCAGGGGGGAGTCAACCCAGCCAACTGGGGTCAAAACATGCCGGAGTTGACCCGCGGCTCGCCGCCGGCGAGCCAGACGCGGCGAAGGGCTTCGGAATCGAGCCACCGGGCATCATTTTGCGCGCGGTTAGTTGCGTTCGAACGCACGCAGTGGTGCGCGTCGAACTGTGGTGGTTTCCTGGCCTGGGGTGGCCGGGGTTAACGGCGGCGAGGTCATCCGCGGCGGCCGGAGTTCGGGCGACCACGGGTTCGATGCTACGTTGCACCAAAGGGGAAACCGAAGGATGCTGCGGGCTCCTGGGAGTGCAGCGAACACGGTGACGCGCTCAGGCGCAAGCTGGGGTGGCCCTGGCCATGGCGGTGAGAAACTACGACGGCGATGAGCTCTCAGGTCCGGCAGGCAGCTAGCTAGGGGACGAAATCGAGTGCACGGAGTGAGGGGACAGGAAGAGGAGCTCACGAGGAGTCGGATGAGACACTAAGTGGGCTCGGGGACGGCTTGGTGATGACGGAACGGTGGCGGCGATCTCCGGGCAGAGGCGGCGGGGACGAGCTTGATGGCGACACTTTAGGGCTCCCGGCGTCGCTTGGAGCGGTGAGGAGGAAGAGTAGGTCGAGGCGGAGCTTTAGGAGGCGTCGAGGAGGCGAGGCGGTGGCTGAGGCCGCGGCGAACGGCGTCGGTGGCGACGGGCGCGTTTGGACGAACGCGAGCGAGAGAGACAGAGGAGGGAGGGCGCTCGACAGAGAGAGGAGAGGAGTGCAGGGGGGGTCCAGGGGTGTCATGGCGCTCGGGGTAGCCTCCAGCAGCGACGAGCAAGCAGGAGGTGGCTCGCGCGTGGACGCGCGCGGCGAGCACGCGCCTTCGTCCTCCTGGCAGGGGAGGAAGATGACGGGGAGGAGGCCAGTGGGCTGGCCAGCGAGCTGGGCCGGACAGGCAAGTGGCCCAGGTAGGTCCTTCTCTCTCTCTCTGTTGTTTTATTTCTATTTTTCTAATCTTATTCTGTTTTCTATTTTGCAGGTTTGTTTTGAATTTGGTTTTGAAACCAAATCAATTTTGTTGCTTCTGGAAATATTTTTTTGAAGCTAAAATAATTAAACCAAAGCTCCATAAAATATTTCAGAATTATTGGACATATATTTATTTAATAGTAGATATAAATCCAATTCAAATAATTATTGATTTAAAATCAAAGCCCAAATAATTCCTTAGAAATGTTCCAAAATTTTGGTTTGATTTATAACTCTTGCCAAAATTGTCAGAGCTATTTCTAGGGCATTTTGGATTTACTGATTGCAATTTTAGGGTTTCTTGCCCCTGTATTAAAATGATTTCCGAGGCTTTCAATTTCCTCATTTCAAATTTCAGAATTTAGACATGGTGCACACATGAAGCTAGCCTAGAGCATTACCAGAAGCTAGGGATGTCACAGCTCACCCCCACTAAACAAGAATCTCGTCCCGAGATTCAAGTCGTGAGGTAAGAAGACAGAGGGGACACACGACCAACACCATCTTCACGATCCAGACGTCTTTCTTGGGGATATTGGTTCATTGCGTCATCTTGATCTTGACGTCTTTGCTTTCAGGATCTTCATCCAGCATGATGACGAGAAGAAAAGAAACTCTCGAAGAATCGATCTTCTTGAAGATCGAGCAACCGACGATCAACTCACAGAACGAGACATCTTAAGGAAAGTGACTCGCAAAAATATTCCCTTAAGTTGCAAAAAGAATTACTTTTGATTCAGAGATCGTTGAAACTCTTCATACAAGCTTAAGGCAATTTACAATTGATCGTTTGAGATAGCTTGAAGAGATGGCATACTTGGACTAGGATGGATGATGTGGACTACCTTGTTGAAGACAACGCAATGGATGATTTTTGCTTATCATTGAAAATGTATGGGACCCATGGTAAGTCCACTTTTGAAGATGATCCTGAACAAAACTACTGAGGTGCAAGCTGGGAACAAAATGCAAATGTTGGGAATGATTCTGGTAACTGGGGAGAAGGTTCATCAGCAAAGGTGATTCCACCAATTGGATGGCTAACGAACAACTGAGAGGACGGAGGCACGTTCCAGTTAACGACAACATCAGAACCTAGTGCCTGAGCGTGCTCTCAAGAACTTGAGCATTTCCATACTCATCAAGCTCTTACCAACATCCATGTCAAGGATCATGGCAACACAACATACCACCATGATGAATGGTGATGGATAATGCAGATGCAAAGGAAGATAACACTTTCTCAGATTTCACCTTAGCGAAGCCAAGGAAACAAAATCTGGATGATCGACCGAGAGACATTTAGCACTCCGCTTCTAATGTTCTCCTTGATGTACTAGGATAACCCATTTATTGATACGGTTTGGTATCTAGGACATCAAGTAAAGGTCGGACTTCGGAAGCTCAAGAATCCGTAAGGATTAACTACGGAGGTAAATCCTACGAAATCCTCATGGGAAGGTGGCCAACTTTCTTCAATCCAGATACTACAATAATAGGTCTTCCGGCTGGATGTGTTGGCTACGACATCCACTTTACCGGTTATCGAGAGACCAATATTATAGTTCTTGGAAAAGCCCCAACCATCATATCTGCTTGAGATTCATATTTGGTTGGTGTCAGGATATTCCAGACTCATGGAGTCTAGAAAGAAAATGAAGTTTTTGCAACACAAATCGATGAGATGACGTTGCGAGATTCTCGGGGAATGAACTACGATAGTAAGCTCCAAAACATGAGCTGGTTCTGCTACAAACATGTGAACACACTATCCCAGACAAGCATGACCACATAGTAGTCTTATAATAAAACACTACCGAGTTCAAGTGGGGAACCATCATTGTGGATAACGAAGTCCTTGCGTAACTCTAGCTCCTAAGAAGAAACTTCTTCTCCTTGAACAAATCAATCAGTGGCTTGGTGTGCTAGGGATACATATAGAATGAAGGTTGCAAGTCTCCAAACCACAGTATACTTCGCACGTATGCGTGACCGATTTGGGATGATTCCAGAGAAAGCAAGACAAACTTTCCCAAATTCACGGCGGCATCTTGCAACATATGCACATGAATCAGGGAAAGTCACTACTTTCATCCAAACATATGCTTCATGAACGAAACACGAAGATAATGCTTATAAAGTTTCCAATGCTAGTGTAGCGTTCGACATGAATCATGGGGGAGATAAAATGCTGCTGATGGGCTCAACAACAACTCATCGGTATTTCCATATCACTGGACTTCCACCATCATGTGAACGATGTGATAGTATTGGTCAGACCAAAAGATGTAATGGTGTATGCTCGAGGGATCAGCCACGAGTAAGACAACATTAGAACATCATTGGTTCTGATTTGACTTGACGATATCCCATATTCAAGTCAAAGTTTTGTCAAGGCAATAGATCCAACAACTGATCGCGAGGACCAATTGATGAAGATATCACCTTTCTTCAGCGCGCACACACACACACAAGGATATCCCTTAAGAGTGAACTAAGTAGATTAAGCTTTTATCTTGCAACTCTCCAAGTTGTTGTTTTAGCTTAACCAATTAGTTCAGGGGTATCCAACACAGGTTCTTGGGAAAAAGTGGTTTATCGGAAAACCAACTTGATCACGAACTCAACATAACGGTCAGGTGACAACCTGGTAACACTTCCGAGAAGATATCCGTAAAATCACGAACCACTGATATGTTACTAAGCTCGAGATCAATCTTGCTTTCAAGGCAAGAAGATGTGATCAAAAGAGCAAGGGTTTGGCAGAATCCTAACTCCTCGATCAAAGAGTGCACCAGAAATAAGGACTAGGTAGCACGATCAATCTTAGGATGATGATTTGATAACCAACACGCTAAGAATGAGAATTTCGTCCAATTACTACCAAGCAACATGGTTTCTAGGAGTATTGATTTCACACATCACGACTCACTTGCCGGCATTCCGGTTGCAACAACATGGAAATCGAGAAATGAATAATGATGGAGAGAGTATCACTACGTCAAGAATTCATCAGAGATGCTGCATTTCCTATGACAATCCTGACATAAAGGGGGTAATACTCCGAGGTAGAACAGAACAAAAGCTGGATTGGCATTTTGATCTGCGGAATACAACCACTTTGACCCGATCCCAGAAATGGATGAGCTACTGGAGTTTGTTTCTCCTAGTCATTCTGAAATAGAATGGCTTGACGAACCACAAGAATACTAGGCATCGATGAACCCGAATGCATACATACTCCTCACTATCAATTGATAGACGAAGATCAGAATATAACGGAAGGGGGGACAACTCAAAGGTACATATAATTTTCTGAGCTGTGGAGGCATAGATTAGTATGCCGTACGAGTTCAACATATCTCTTCCGGATAACCTATGCAGAAAGGTAGGGTTGGCAGGGTCACAACATAGAATGGAGGACTCATCAAGAGCACCCTGGTTGAGATCCTATGGTTCAAAGAACTTCTGCCATAGGCGGTTCATAGTATTTGGAAGAAGGATATACCACGGACCTCGAGGACTATCACAAAGGTTACTAATATCCTAAAGGAACTAGCAACACTATCAACATGAGGTAAGTAGGGTGAATCTTGGGTTCAAGAACCCATGAATAGAATACCTACCACTACATGGCATCACGGGATGCTTTTGAGAATAATGGCCAGAATCACACACTGGGAACGCAAAACATGGTTCGATTACCAGGTGGCACTCTAAGACATCTAGGGTCATAATAATAGTTCCAACATATATGTCGAGGCAA
Source organism: Triticum monococcum (assembly GCA_034509565.1). Taxonomy (NCBI): domain Eukaryota; kingdom Viridiplantae; phylum Streptophyta; class Magnoliopsida; order Poales; family Poaceae; genus Triticum; species Triticum monococcum. Next base: position 639,260,607 of record CM067843.1, read on the forward strand.
AAGAATACCCCAACTCACAATTAGTGTGATTAACCTGGCCTAAATTGACATCAGGAACAGGGAGGAAGGATTTGCAAATGCATCAGACTATTTAGAAACCTGGGATGACTCGGACAGCATAACGGCTGTAAATGGTCGAAAAGATTTGAGACATCCTGCAAAAATGGTGGCATAACCACTCAGAATCATAATATCAAGGTTCTGAGGCCAGTTATGAATGTATGGAAGTAGTAGGAACTGAACTGAGGCTTGAACTCAACAATCCTAGTCAACTATGGTTTAGTAACACGTCATCCCGCAAGAAGAAGAGATCCTAGTCCTTAACCCCGTAGAAAGATAAGGTGACTCAGATCAGAAGGTCATGAGGATAAGGAGTAAAAAGAGCCTTACGTTCCCTTCCACAATCAATTCCCTTATATAACTAAAGCATTCCTAGACACGACTTCGACCGGTTTGGCTTGGTAATCCTACAGGCAGTCAGGCTCTGATACCAACGCTGTTAGGACCCCGATCCTAGGTCACACCGATCTAGCATGTAACACATCATATTACTTTGTGGCCTCACGCACGGTATTCCCATGGGTGCCACCTTACCTGGCCCGGGACCGTTTGCGCCTTTTGGCTCACGTATATGATAGTGTCACTAGCATCCATATGACAGAGAACCCGGGCCGACATGGCTAGTCGTGAACCCAAAGCGGCACTAACCTATGGGGACAGGCATACATGATTCACATCGAGCGTGTCAGTCAGCAGCGTGTGAATCCGGGCTGTAGCACTGGGCTAACAGGACTCCGGTAACCCAGGCTGTAGCAGGCTAGGCAGGACTCCGGATGTCACCGCGTGACATTTCCCCGAAGGGACAGACACAGGAACGAAGTGAAACACATGCCCGCCAGTCAAGTGTCCTGAGCAGTAGTGCTGGGCTAGCACGACTCCGATGAACCGGGCTGTAGCGGACTACTATCACTCAGAAAGCACTAGACTACATTTCCCCATATGATAGGCTGCCAAGGATAAACAACTAGATTGTCGGATCCCACTCATACCAAGCATTTCAATCATACACACAATATGCCCGGTATGAGTACATACAACATGGCATCACAACAAGACTCTACGACTCAAGTATTTATTCATTAGGCTCCGAGGAGCGAGATATTACAAACATGAGTCTCATGACCCAACAATCATAGCATACAAGTCAAAGCCCATGCGGAAGCTTAACATGCCTGAGAACAGACATCTACAAAAGAAAAAGGATAAGAAGCCTGACTATCTACCCGATCCTGCCGAGGGCACAAGATCGTAGCTGAGGTATCAAGCTAAACGTCGAAATCCACGCGGAACTACTAGCGAGACTGAAATCTCTCTGCAAAACATAAATTAAGCAAACGTGAGTACAAAGGTACTCAGCAAGACTTACATCAGAACTAGCTACATATGCATCGGTATCAACAAAGGGGGGTGGTGGAGTTTAACTGCAGCAAGCCAGCTTTGACTCGGTGGCTATCCTAAACTACGACTGCAAGCAACTCTTTGAGGAGGCTCACACGAGTCCACACATTCACCATTCAATACACCACTATGGATCCGCTCCCGTCTCCCAACGAGAAGGCCATCCATAGCATTCACGCTTATCTTGCGAGTTTTAGGGTATCCACTTTCACTTGTCTATGAACTATGCAAGGGGTCCAAGTTTCCATATCCGAGGAATCCGGCTATTCGAATAGATAATGATAACCCTGCAGGGGTGTACTTCTTCACACACGCCCCCGCCACTTATAGCCCTATACACGTCATGTACCTCGGCAACCTTCAAGCGGAAGCTGGGCGAGGGTGTCGGCCACGGCCTACCTAAACACTTAAGTCTCTAGTCCAGGTTTATCGCCTATCCAGGTTCCATCCGCAGGGAGTCCGGCCGAGGTTTCCACATATGGCCCCGAACGATGTGAACAGGGTTCCCGAGACACCAAACGGGCGCCCGGTACACCGTGCCACGGTGTATCTACCGCAACATAGCCCACCCCTAGGGTCAGCGCTACGCACGGCCGCCAACACATAACCTACAAACACCAGAAACTAGTTGCAACTCCTAGACAGAGTACTAGGGTGATTAAGAAGCCGAGAGGGTCAATTAAGGATCCCAATGAGTGGTAGTAGCTATTCATGGATCACGGACATGGAGCTCAGTTCCTGAGGACGGCTGCAATGAGACAACCCACCATGTACTCCTACATGGCCTCTCACCGCTACCTTTACCAAATCGTGTTCACACACTTAGCTCACACACAGTAGGACATGTTCAACACCATTCCGATTCAGTTCCGATGAATCAGACCCGACTCAACTCTAAGCAGTAGCAGGCATGACAAACAAGCATGAATGAGTAGGCACATCAGGGCTCAAACAACTCCTACTCATGCTAGTGGGTTTCATCTATTTACTGTGGCAATGACAGGTCATGCAGAGGATAAGGGGTTCAACTACCGCAACAAGTAACAGATGAATCGTTGTTGTCCTAATGCAGTAAAAGAGAGCAGGAGCGAGAGAGTGGGCTTGTATCAGAATGAACAAGGGGTTGTGCTTGCCTAGCACTTCTGAAGATATCATTGGGTCTTCATCAGTGTCAATGATCACAGCGTCGGTACCACATCTATCGAGAGGGGACAAAAAACCGGCAATAGAGAAGGAATACAATCAATGCAATGCACAACATGATGCATGATAATGACATGGCAATATGTTGTTGATTGAGCTAATGCAACTAGCAACACAATTAAATGAAGTTCGTTTGAATATAAGATTCAAATTCCAACTCCATATATGATTATTTAAAAGCCCTTTATTGAATTTGTCCTAAACAGTGGCCTTAAGTTCTTCTAACAAGCATGAAAATGCCATAAACAGATTCCTTGAATTTTTCTGATAATTTTACATGTATAATTTATATTATTTGGAGTTACGGTTGAATTTCTATGAATTTTAGAAGTTTTGGGTATTTTCTGAAAATAAATAAATCATTTAAGATTTATTTAAATTCCAGAAAGGAATTATTGCGTCAGCATGACCTCACAGTGACGTCAGCAGGTCAACGACGTCGACCAGGTCAAACCTGACCAGTGGGACCCACTGGTCAGTGACCCAGTCAACTAACCAAGTTAATTAGCCCTAACTACTTAGTTAGCCGGGCGGGGCCCGCATGTCAGTGGCTCATCTAATTAGCTAAGTTAATTAACACTAACTAACCTAACACTAATTAAGCGAGCGCCTGGGCCCACACGTCGCTGAGTCAGGGGGGAGTCAACCTAGCCAACTGGGGTCAAAACATGCCGGAGTTGACCCGCGGCTCGCCGCCGGTGAGCCAGACGCGGCGGAGGGCTTCGGAATCGATCCACCGGGCATCATTTTGAGCGCGGTTAGTTGCATTCGAACGCACACAATGGTGCACGTCGAACGGTGGTGGTTTCCTAGCCTGGGGTGGCCGGGGTTAACGGCGGCGAGGTCATCCGCGGCGGCCGGAGTTCGGGCGACCACGGGTTCGATGCTGCGGTGCACTAGAGGGGAAACCGAAGGATGCTGCGGGCTCCTGGGAGTGCAGCGAACACGGTGACGCGCTCAGGCGCAAGCTGGGGTGGCCCTGGCCACGGCGGTGTGAAACTACGACGGCGATGAGCTCTCGGGTCCGGTGGGCAGCTAGCTAGGGGACGAAATCGAGTGCACGGAGTGAGGGGAGAGGAAGAGGAGCTCACGAGGAGTCGGATGAGATGCTAAGCGGGCTCGGGGACGGCATGGTGATGACGGAACGGCGGCGGCGATCTCCGGGCAGAGGCGGCGGGGACGAGCTTGATGGCGACACTTCAGGGCTCCCGGCGTCGCTTGGAGCGGTGAGGAGGAAGAGTAGGTCGAGGCAGAGCTTTAGGAGGCGTCGGGGAGGCGAGGCGGTGGCTGAGGCCGCGGCGAACGGCGTCAGTGGCGACTGGCGCGTTCGAACGAATGCGAGCGAGAGAGACAGAGGAGGAAGGGTGCTCGAGGGAGAGAGGAGAGGAGTGCTGGGGGGGTCCAGGGGTGTCGTGGCGCTCGGGGTAGCCTCCAGCAGCGACGAGGAAGCAGGAGGTGGCTCGCGCATGGACGCGCGCGGCGAGCACGCGCCTTCGTCCTCCTGGCAGGGGAGAAAGATGACGGGGAGGAGGCCAGTGGGCTGGCCAGCGAGCTGGGCCGGCCAGGCAAGTGGCCCAGGTAGGTCCAACTAAATTACAAACCTCAAAACCTCTTAGAAGGCTCGCGAAGGCCTCGTTCAATCCACTCTTCGTGGATAGAACCCTTTTGACCACCGTAGCCATCAAGGTACGGTGCTCTTTTGAAATGGATGCTCATCGTAGCAAGCCCGTGAGCATGTCCGGCGCTCCTAGGTCTTGGGAAACCACCACCGGAGTATGGCATTCCTGTGAAGGAACCTGCTTACTTGACTCCGGAATTGTCTCCGGCTGTAAACCGGACAGTTCAGGGACGCCAGTCTTGATCCCGGAACCCCTAGTGACGAAGGCACCGCCTTCGGGTAACACCTTCTTTGCTTCCTATACTACTTGGTGTTCAGGAGGAGCCCTCCGGGACGATACCTCAGTATCATCTCCCTTATTGGGAGATGTGGCCAGAGAAGGCATGTCACTCTCCATCATCTCCAGAAGAAGACCTCCCGAGGTGGAGGACGATTGAGAAGCACCAGGCGTTAACCTGCGTGGATGAACATATATTGGATGATTACTTCACTAATAGGAAAAGAATGAGGTGCATTTAAAGTACCCTAGCCTCGCTTACGGTCTGCCTCAAGGTTCATCCTCGTCATCAAACTCTACAGCAGCCTCGCTCGCCCAGCCCAAGCCACTCGACGATGGTGTTTTTCCTCTCTTGGAAGGCTTCCCCTCCTGATCTTCGAAGGCGACCCTCTTCTTGCCCTGGAGGGCTCCCTCTGCACTCTTGCCCTTGGGCAAAAGGATTTCAGTTTCCCTGAACGCAGCCACCTGGTACGGTGTTGGAATCAGCATTCTCGTCAGCAGGTCGGTCGCAGGGCCTTCGGGAAGAGGCGCCAGACACCAGATTAACACCACTTTCTTTATCCAGTCCTGTATAGGGACGAATTGTTCAATATCTTGTTGAGATATGCCTGAATGGAAGGTGCTCGGATATCGAGTACTTACCGAAGTGTCCGGATGATTGCGGTCAAGGCCAACGTCTTCGGTGGTGTCCCGCCATTGCTCTCGTTCCCAGAAATATAATTTCCACATTCCTTCGTGCGTAGTGCCGAAGAAGTTCTGTAGAATCCGCCGCCCTTCTGGGTTAAACTCCCACATACGAAGAGGCCACCGCTGACATGGGAGGATCCGGCGGACTAGCATTACTTGAACAACGTTCACAAGATCGACGCCCTTCTCGGTAAGGCTTCAGATGCGACTTTGTAGAGTCTGCACTTCGTCGATGGATCCCCAGTCCAATCCCATATTGACCCATGAAGCGAGCTGAGTTGGAGGTATGGGTCAGAACGCAGGTGTGGCCGCCCACTTGGGGCCCCGCGACTTGTTGATATAAAACCACCCCTGCTGCCATAGGTCGGAAGATTTGGCGAAAGATCCTTCGGGCCAAACTGCGCCGGCCAGCTTGCCTATTATGACGCCGCCACACTTTGCCTTCTCCTCCTCTGCTACCGGCGGCCTCACATTAAAGGTCTTGAGATACAAACCGAAGTGCGGAGGAGTCTGGAGTAAGGCCTCACACATGACGAAATGTCGAGATGAGGAGAATAGAGTCCGGGGCCAGATCGTGAAAATCTAGTCCATAGTAGAACAGGAGCCCCCAGACGAAGGGGTTAAGCGCGAACCCTAGCCCAAGAAGAAAGTGGGATACAAATACTACCCTCTCGCCAGATCTAGGGGTCGGTATGACTTGCCCTTGTGCCGGAAGCCGATGAAAGATTTCTGAGGTCAGATACCTCGCTACGCGGAGCTTTGCAATATGCTCCTCTGTGACAGAAGAAGCCACCCACCGTCCCTGATGGTTGGATCCGGGCATGACTAGGGCTGGTGGCGATTGGAACCCGAGGGTTGGAACTTGGGGTGGCTGGGGTTGAGGAAGAAGGAAGTGCAAGGGAAGAAAACGAGACTGGATCTCTATATAAAGGCCCCGAATATTGGGCGTCTCCCCTGGGGTCTCTAAACTTACCTATTACCAAGGAGTTGTACCCAGGGGACGGTTGGGTTACCCATGCCTGCATTAATGAAAATCTCGTGAATAAAGGGACATGATCTCTGCCTTGACGAGACGTGCCAGTAAAACCGCACCCCGACACATGGGGCGGCTCGCTAGCTGACGATTGGAAATAGTAACTGGGCAGGCATGATATGATGTCATGAACAGTTATCAACAAGTTGGGCTCGTGGGGTCTTATATTCTCTGCCATTATATACATAGGTCCAGATATACTTACTTCATCCGAATACTAATCTAGAGTTTGTAAGGAGGGAATCCGCCTTGCAATGCCGAAGACAAACCTGCGCGCCAGACTCCTCGTCATTGAAGCCAGGTTCATGGGCTACTGAGGGAGGCCTTGACTAAGGGGTCCTCGGGCATCCGACCTGCTATCCATGGGCCGGACTAATGAGCTGTGAAGAAATGAAGGCCGAAGAATGCACCGTGTCCGGATTGGACTCTACTTGGCGTGGAAGGCAAGCTTGGCGACCGAAGATTCCTTCTTATGTAACCGACTCCATGTAAACCCTAGATCCCCTCGGCGTCTATATAAACCGAAGGGGATAGTCCGGAAAGGACACCACATATACTCATTACCATACCCACGTAGGCTGGACTTCTAGGGTTTAGCCATTATGATCTTGTGGTTGATCAACTCTTGTAATACTCATATTCATCAAGATCAATCAAGCATGAAGTATGGTATTACCTCCATAGAGAGGGCCCGAACCTGGGTAAACACCGTGTCCCCTGTCTCCTATTACCATCGATCCTAGACGCATAGTTCGGGACCCCCTACCCGAGATCCGCCGGTTTTTACACTAGTCATGGTGGATAAATTCACTAAGTGGATAGAGGCCAAACCAGTTAAAACGGCCGAGTCCGGGCCGGTGATAGAATTTATATCCGGCGTCGTACACCGTTATGGTGTCCCACACAACATCATCACTGATAATGGCTCTAATTTCACAGCCGATGAAGTGAAAACCTTGTGCGCTAATCTGGGCATCAAGCTCGATTACGCCTTTGTCTATCATCCGCAGACAAACGGTCAAGTCAAACGGGCCAACGGTCTTATAATGAGAGGCATCAAACCCAGGCTAGTGCGGTCTTTGAAGGAATCAGACGCACACTAGGTCGAGGAGCTTGACTCCGTACTTTGGTGGCTACGGACCATGCCCAACCGAACTACCGGATACACACCTTTTTTCATGGTGTATGGCGCAGAGGCTGTGCTACCTTGCGACATTATACATGACTCACCTCGGGTGGGCATGTACGAAGAGAGAGAGGCCAAGCTCGATCGGCAGGACAACCTAGATGCCCTGGAGGAGGAGTGTGACATCGCAAAAGCCTGTTTTGCATTTTATCAACAACAGGCCCGCAGATATCAGAGCAGAGAAGTATGGGCCAAGACTTATAACGTTGGCGAACTCATTCTACGCTTGCCGGAGAAGAAATAGGACAAACTCAAGCCCAAATGGGAGGGTCCCTTCATCATTGCCGAAGTCCTCACCGGAGGAGTGTACCGCATGCGTGATGTGTCAAACAATCGCCTCGAGCCGAACCCCTGGAATGCGGCCAGACTCCGAAGATTCTATGCCTAAGCGCCGAACTCTTTGTTCGTCTCCTTCTCCCTGTTGTCTCCATAATACTTTTTTTCTTTCTTTCTCTCTCTTTTAGTTTTTCTCTTTAGCCTTAAAGCTTTCGTGTGGTTAGCCCGCGCACCTCAGACACACACATATGCCTTCAAATATGTACGTCCATTATACCTAGGGGCTTCTTGTACATAAGCTTGCTATTATTCTCCGGGCTTCAAGCTCATCACATATGCGTTTTTCCCCATATGTACCTGTCCTTCTCCATTATATGCATCGATATGACTTAAGTTTTGTCCAAGATCGGTTGCCTTGCTCCTGTGCTTATGCCCTACATTCCCGTTAGTTCGGCTAGGGCATAAAGGGAGCACCTCTGCGATTGTTACTGCCGGGTCATCCGGATGTGTACCTCAGACTGGGTGAAGCCGAAAGCTAGCGTTCTTAAGGGAATATTCGGTCGGTGAATTAAAGATGTTTTTTGCATTCGCTCCATTTGCGAACCCCCAGAAGGTATATATACAATATATATATATACATAAACACTATTCTAATCACGGGATCAGAATAATATTCTGATCACAACATGAACTTCCCAAGTAATGCGCCTGACCTTCCCCGAGTACTAGGTTGAACTTCAGCTAAAAGGTGTCCAAATGGGGCTTGCGATATACTGTTGGAAAGCTATGGACATCAGTATCATGACCCAAGTTAAAATTTTGGTAAAATGTAAGCGGTTTAAGAGCAGTTTTGAAAATCATTTTTTCTTCATACAAAAAATGTGAATCGTATTTTTGATCGCATTTTTAAACCATTTATTGGAATGAGGCAAATAATATGGCGTTGGAAAGCTGCTGCAAAACCGCTCCTTCCATATGTTGAAAGTTTTCTCTAATTCCCTACGGTTAAAGAGTAATTCGGAAAATCGTAGAATTTCGCAAACCGAACAGCCGAGTTCGTTTTTTCGATGCCATTTCTAAACGGCTAATCCAATTGAGGCAAATAATATGGCGTTGGAAATCTTATAAAAATGCGCTACTTTTTCATGTTAATAGTTTTTTCTAATTTTGAACAGTTTAAAAGTAATTTAGAAAACAATACAACTTCCACCGAGTTCGTATTTTTGAGCTAATTTTTTAACCGTGCGTCCAAATGCAGCAAATGATATGGCGTTGGAAAGCTTGAAGAAATGTGAAACTTTTTATTATATATTGTTTCTCCTAATTCATTATGGTTTTATGTCTGTTTTGAAAATGGCTAAAAACGTATTTTTGCCGTAATTTATACAAACTTTATCAGAATGGGGCAACTAATATACCGCTGAAAAGCTACGGAAAATTCGAAACTTTTTCATGTTGATGGTTTTCTCTGATTTCGAGCCGTTTTCAAGTAATTACGAAAATGGCGAGATCATTCGTTCTGCCTTTATCGCGAAACAGATTCTTCAAAAATGCACCGCATGAAGAACCTGAACTTCTCAGCGCGTGTACCTGATCTTCACTCTGTTTTTCATGTGCTTTTTTGCTCGTAGATCTCCATCCACTGCTCCTAGCTCTTCATCCTCTCACCGAAATTGAGCAAGTGATATACCGATGGAAAGCTGTTGTAAACACGCAACTTTCCCGTGTTGATCATTTTTTCATACTCGTGACGGTTTTAAAAGTTTTTCATCTGATATTCATTCAGTGTAGTAGGTGAACTTCTTACTGTTTTCACGTTGAACTTCTGTGACGTATTTTTTTCATTTGTAATTTCCTCATCCATTTCGTCAAGTGTTACACAAATGGTATTTCTTTTGTATAAACTTCTCTCATAATATTTTTTTAACTTTCTCCGACGGAGGACTTCAACTTATATCAACAAACTTTTAGTCTTTGCTTTTTTTATTCTTTTTTATACAAAATGCACACTGTGTAGTACGTGAACTTCTGGCAGTTGTCAAGCTGAACTTCTCTCAGGTACGTGAAAATATCTGAGTTTTTTATGAATATTAATCTGAATTTCTTATTCTTTTTATGAAATTTTGAAGCGCTCTATTTTTAAAAGTTGAACTTCTTGTTATTTAATTTTTTAACTTCTTGTTTCCATTCTTTAATAATGAGGAAAATATGAGTTTTCTATAATCATCGAACTTCTCCATCTTTTTAATATGGACTTCCTGGTTTTATTTCTTAATATTTTTTACGCGCTCTATTTTTTAAAAAAGTTGAACTTCTTGTTATTTTATTTTTGAACTTCTTGTTTCCATTGTTTAATAACAAGGAAAATTTGAGTTTTCTATAATCATCGAACTTCTCCATCTTTTTAATATGGACTTCCTGGTTTTATTTCTTAATCTTTTTTATGTGCTCTATTTCTAAAAGTTGAACTTCTTGTTATTTTACTTTTGAACTTCTTGTTTCCATTCTTTAATAATGAAGAAAACCATCGAACTTCTCCATCTATTTAATATGGACTTCCTGGTTTTATTTCTTAATCTTTTTTATGATATTTTGAAGCGCTCTAGTTTTAAAAGTTGAACTTCTTGTTATTTTCTTTTTGAACTTCTTGTTTTCATTCTTTAACAACGAGGAAAATCTGAGTTTTCTATAATCATCGAACTTCTTCATCTTTTTAATATGGACTTCCTGGTTTTTTTCTTAATCCTTTTTATGAATAAAAATATTTAAGACACCAAAACAACATTTGTGTGTGTGTCTTTGCATTGGTTTGCACATCAAACCTTGTCATCTTCTGAAATTGAACTTCTCCTTTTCTTTTTGTTTTCTTACAATATTGTTTAGCACGTCGAACCGGGTCATCTTTAGAAATTGAACTTCTGCTTTCTTTTTGTCCTAGCAGTAGTAGTTGAACTCCCCCCATTGTTAGATTGAACTTCCGCATACATTGCCCAAATGAGGCTTGCAATATACCGTTGGAAAGCTTTGGACACGAGTAGCATGACCCAAGTTAAATTTTTGGCAAAACCTAAGTGGTTTCAGAGAAGTTTTGAAAATGGTCTTTTCTTCATACCGAAAACGTGAATCGTATTTTTGATAGCATTTCTAAACCGTTTATCAGAATGAGACAAATAATTTGGCATTGAAACGTTGCTGCAAATCCGCTCCTTCCACTTTATTATTTTTATTTAGAAACCCAAGCAAATTTTTTATTTGGAAATGGTGAAAATCCTTTATACTTTACTTGAACTTCATAATTTACTTTTTCGAGAAACAAGAAGAACTGATTTTTTTGTATACATCTAACCCTCTATTTTTTAAAGTGAACTTCTTGGCTTTATTATTTGGTAACAAGGTTTCTTTTTGTAAATAAACATTGAACCACTTCATTTTATAAATTTGAACTTCCAGGTTTTTCCTAGAAACGGAAAAAAAATTATGTTTTTAGCAACTATTTTTGAACTTCTCTGTTATTTTAATTTGACCTTCTCAGGGTTATTTAAAACTATGAAAAACTTTTTTCTATTACAAATATTGAACAACTTTGTTATTTTAATTTGAACTTTTTGGTTATTCTTCTTTAATAGTGGGAAAATCCATGGAATTTTTTTTGTACAGTGATAACGTTTTCTTCGAACTCTCTATTTTATCAAATTTGAAATTCTCAACTTAACACTTTTATAGTTGAAGCTTTGTTTTTCTTCATGGTAAATAACCATCGAACTTCCGTGTTATCTTAATTTGAACTTCTTTATTTTTATTCTTTAGGAACTAGAGAAATCTATATTTTCTTTATAAACACTGAATCGCTCCGTTATTTTTAATTTGAACATGTAGGTGTTTTAGAAACAGGATTTTTTTCAAAAACATTTTAAACCACACTATATTTTTAGTTTCACCTTTCCGACTTCTTGGTTATTTAAATTTGAACTTCATGGTTTCTTATTTAGAAGCACACAATCCCTTTTTTTATGAAGTTTTGTTTTCATCAAACTTTTTTTGATTGACCGGTTAATCTTACTCAAAAAATATAATGTTGTGTTATTCTCCGAACTTGCTATGTTTCATGCGGTGAACCTTTTTTGATTTTGCACTTCCAAAGCTAACATTTTCTAGGTGAGGCATGTTCTCTTGTTGGTATATAGACATCAAATTGCTTTGTTATTTTAATTCGAACTTCTTGATTTTATTCACTTCAATTTTTTAATTCAAACTTTATGGTTTTATTTCGAAAAAATTGTGGGAATTCCGTCTGGGTTTTGTCAAAAAAACCCGCAAAAGAACTTTTTATAATGATGCTTTAGTGTTCTTTTTTTAGCTTCGCAACCCTCGACTACAAACTTTTTGCAACGTCTCTCTCTCTCGTCTTAGTTCACACCACATTTGTCCCTTTCTTTTTCTTGTGGAATTTTTTATCATTGTCTCTTTATTGTTTTTTGGATATAACTTCTTTTCCTCTGCACTTATTTTATCAGGCGTATTTGTTTTCAAACTTACCAACTTCTGAAACCTGAACTTCACACGTTCATTTGAACCCTTTTTCCCGTGTACTCATGAAACTTTTCTCCATGTGTTTTTACTTGTTTTTGTTTCTCCATTTTTCCATGATTTTTTTACCGACGAACTTCTCAGGTTGCAGTCTGAATATTTTCCCAAAATTTACATGTCTTCTAGTACAGACCGATCATACAAAAATGAGACATTATAACGCTATACGCCAGTGCTATATCATTGTTGACCAAGAAGTATGACCCTGTAACAAATACAATGCTCACATGAGCATTTGCACGAACACGTTCCATGCTCCCAAATGGGGGAAGGAGCATATGAGTTGTACATCTCTACGGCCTCGACGTGGGCAGGTCCCATCCTACTGGAGTGCAGGTCATCTCCTTCAGCATGCCAAGTCCAAGTCACCGCAAGAAGCTGAAGCTACACTGCGCAAGCAGAGGGAGAGAAGAAGTGCAAGCCGTGGCAGTACGTGTTGAGCGCGTGCGGCCATGGGAGGTGCAAGCTTGGCCGCCAGCCGGAGCTGAAAGGGGTCAGGTGAGGAAGTAGGCAGGCAGAGGTGGGAGGTGGGACGTGCGCGTTGCCACAACCTACGCTGCCGCCCTGCTCCGCATACTCCAGCTCCTCCTGTTCACATTCAGATAAAAGCATAGATGTTGCAGATTCAGTACATGGGGGTGAGATGCATAGCAGCAGTGGGATTCAGGGGGCGCTGCGGCTGTGAACTCCAAGGGGGCATGTAGTTGAATGGCCGAAGTGTGGCCCCGACGAGCGTCGTCCGTGCTGCGGCGGTGGAGCACCACCGAGAGGAGGCCGAAGGCGCGAGCAGAAGGGGATAGCCAGGAGGAGGCGGAAGGAGGGAGCCCCGTCATAGGTTCGTGGTGCCCGGGATGCAGGCACTTGGCGGTGCAATGAAATAGGGCTCTGGCGACGGCGTGAAGTGGGGATCTGGTGCGCTATTGCTGCCGTCGTCGATATCTTGAGTGGATCCCCGGCCGGCGGCAACACACGTTGATCTAGGGGCGGCCGCGTCGCGCTAGGATGTTGGGTCTCGGTGGCGTGCGGTGGTGCGGGGGTTCGGCGACGCCAGGAGGCGCGTCGGGCCGGGGGGAGGGGGTGGCGGCGGCGGGTGAGGCGTTGGGGCCGGTGGCCGCCGATGGGAGGTGGTTGGTGGCAGGGATGAGGGTCTGGGGGGAGGCCGACGGGCGTGGGTCGACGGGGTGGGGAGAGATGGAAGTTTTTTTTTGCATTTCGGGAGTTCGGGAACGTGTTGACCGAGCCTATATAGAGCAACTGTGATCCAAATAACTATTCTAATCCTGGGATTAGAATAGTACAGCCCTATATAGGGCCCGAAGACAGGTTCCCGAACTTCCCTGGACTGCCGGCCCAGCCCGACAGAATCCCGCCTGGACCCTGATCCCGATAGAATCCCACCTGGACCCTGATCCCGATCGAGCCGCCCCTCCCCAACCCCCTCCTTGCCGCTCCTCCCCTCGATCTCTGCCGTGATTCGCCGCCGAAAATCCACCGGATCCAGTGCCTCCCTTCCTTCTCCTGATCCTGGCCGACTGGATCGAGCTCCACCCCCTCCGACTCCACCTCCTGCCCGACCGTCGGCGCGGGCGAGTGAGCGACGGCGGGCGCCGGCGTGAGGGACACCGCGTCGCCTGGAGCCGGCGGAGCCGGCGAAGCCGCCGGATTTCTGCGACGAACGGCCGCCATGGACTTCCGGAAGCCTCATCCTCGGTCCATCGTCACTGCTAGACGGCTTGGCAGTGCTCGTGACGGCCAAGGCGCAACCTACGGCGAACAGCACACCCAAGGAAGCATATCAGCGGCGGTGGCCGCATCGGCGGCGCCTTCAAATCTAAGAACGGTATATGAATTTCCTCCCTGATCTTGCCTTCTTCTTCAATCTTGCCTTCTCTGACCTTCTTGCTTCGTGCACATGAACTTCGCGCCCCCTGCAAGACATGGATTGCCATGCGGTTCCTCTCCTACCTCCACGACGAATTTTTCTCAAGGTGGCCTATCAAGTGATGGAAAAAGGTTGGCCGAACTTCTAGCCAGGGTATGGTTGAACTTCTTCCTTCCTTTGGTTTGTTATTTTCTTACAACTATGTGAAGTTCTGGTAGCGTGTGAGCCTCAGTCCAGGCTACAAACACTATAAAATCTGCCTGCATTCACATTCACATGTGGAAAAGCCATGTGAAGTTCAACTAGTAAGTGTGCTAGAGTTCAGGTTGGTATGTATCTGGTCCTGTGCAAAAAATAAAAGGAAAATAGATCATGCATGTGATATGACATGAAGGTCGGGTTGGTATGCACTAGCAGTCCAACCATTCAAACTCATGAAGGTTCAGGTTTTTTAACTGGAGACAGTATTTCCCCTTTGCAAAACAAGAAGTTCAGGTTGTGGATAGTGCTCAGTTCAGCTACATATAAGTACTTAAATATTGTAGAATGAAAAAACAGGAAGTGAAGTTCATTCTGTGAAGGGTGCTCAGTTCAGGTACAAAGTTATTGGCAGATGCTCAGCTCAGTGCATAGTGTGATGGCTCTCACCACTTTTATATGAGAAGTTCAGGCTGTGAATAATGCTAAGTTCAGTTACAAAGGTATAGGTAGATATAACTTGTGTGCTAATAGACATTTTTTTCTTTTATGTCAGCAAGACGAGAGGCGCATGAAGAAGCTTAGAAGTTCCCAGCAGCGAGTACACAATCCAAAGCCTATACACGTTGCACCACCCCCTCAATGGGTCACACCTCAAACGCACCAACAGCATTACCAACCTGCTCCAGACCAAAAATGGATGACACCCGAAACACACGGATACTTACAAGATGCTGGGTCACAGCCCTATCCGCACAAGTTTGCGCCTCCACCTAATTGAGTGGCGCCGGAAATCCCTGCAGATTCTTTGTATCCACCAGCAGACTCCCAAGCACACTGATGGAGGAGGGGGTTAGCTCAAGTCCTGCGTGTAACTCTGGAGTTTATCCTGGTGTGCCTCATCAATGCCAAAGCGAAGCAACTAAACCAGATCCCAGGACAAATCCAACAGCAACACACACACAAAGGAGAGTGCTCTACACACTACCACCGTTGGATCCTGCTGCTGCTACAAGTCAGAATTGTACGGGGCAGAAGGTAGATGGATTACTTCACAAAACAAAAGAGCAAACCAAGACCAGGATCGCAATACCTCCACAACCACCTCAAGCAAAAAGGACGCAAACAAGAGAGAGGCCATCTTCAGCCCTCCTTCCTCCTCATGATCCACTGCTGCATCCTGCTATGATTACTCCGCCATGCCCCATCCCAGAGGGACAGCAGCTGACACCGGCGGAGTTGCGATCATACACACACGTAAGTGAAACAAATAATATTCATATACGCATCTTGTATTATCTGCAAAATTTCTGCTCCCTCTAGGATAACAAGTTCATAAACTGCATTTTAACATGTTGTTTGGATTATTTTTTCTGTTTCTGCAGATGCCGGATCTACCGGATTATCTAATACCAAGACTAAAGATGCGATTCAAAGATGTAGAGAAAGCAAGGGAATTTTATAACAGATACGCCAGACACGCTGGTTTTGGAATCAGGAAGACGAGAGGAAATGACAACCACAAGTATTTTGTTTGCGCCTTCCAAGGGATACACACATCTTCTGTTTCACAGGCCAACAAGAAGCAAAACAAAACATCGAAGAGGACGGGCTGCAATGCAAGAATGAGGGTGAAGGTGCAGGAGGATGACACATGCGTGGCAGTGGACATTGAATACAATCATAATCACTAGCTCATGCAAACTAATGACATCCTGGTATTTTTGCACTCACACAAGAATTATGACCCCACTATTTTGGAGTACGTAAAGCTCCTGCAGTACCATGATGTCAAGCACACAACAATCATGTCCATGCTATCTGAAAATGAAGATGGAAGCTACTTCCTAAGCATGACCGGACGAGACCTGCTAAACCAGTAAGTATTCAAACACCCACATACTGCAATGTAAAATAGCATCCTATCTCACAACCATTTGCTAGCAAAAAATAAACAAATGCATGTTTCATGTGATTTGCAGGAAAGCCATGAATTCAATGAAAGATGATTTGGATGATGTATTGAAACTTGTTTCATTTTTCAAAGACATGAAGGCAATAAATGATGAGTTTTTCTATGACATCCAAGTGGACAAGGACAAGTCAATTAAAAACATTTTCTGGTCTAATGCAATTTGCCGAGGAGCCTATCAAGACTTTGGCGATTGCATAACATTCGACACAACTTACAAGACCAACAGATTTCATATGCCCCTGGGAGTGTTTGTTGGAACAAACCATCACTTGCAGTCAATGATATTTTCTGTTGCCCTAATAAGAGACGAAGATGCAAGGTCATTCAAGTGGCTGTTCGATACATTTCTACGGTGCATGAACAACAAGCACCCAGCTTGCATTCTAACAGGTGAGTTAAAAAACTCTTCGAGTTTCATCATCTTTCAGTCTATGGGTCTGTGTTGGGTACATTGGTTTTGTCTGAAAATAATGTAAAGAATGCAATTCAACCACTATTAGCACAGAAGTCCAATTAGCAGTACAAAGAACGCAAAATTATCTGTCACATGCTTAGAAAAAAAATTAGTTATGAATGTGAAGTTCAAATACATGAATCATAGAAGTTCAAGGACAAAGCTGTAAGATAAATATATGTAGCATGTTCAGAAAAATATAGTTATTTACGTGAAGTTCAAGCACTGCTACCACAGAAGTTCAACAACAATGATTTAAGAAAAAATTTGATTGTGACACTACTAGTTTGTCCTACTACTAACTGTGAAGTTCAAGCACTAGAACCACAAAAGTTCAGCAACACTGCTGTAAAGAAAAAAACATGTGACATTCTTAGATACCATACTGCCAAGATGTGTAGTTCACGTACTTGTACAACATAAGTTCACCATCAGTACAAAAAAAAAGAATCAAGTCTCATTTTTTTAATTCATACAGACCAATGCCCATCGATGGCGAAAGCTATACCACAATCATTTACAAGCACCGTCCACAAGCTATGTCATTGGCACATCATGAAGAAGTACAGGGAATACCTCGCGTTGCTGTACAAAAAGTATAAAACATTCAAAGAGGAGTTCACAACTAATTTAAACTGGCCGCTGATGCCAATGGAGTTTGAAGATTCCTGGGCTAAACTCGTGCTCAACTACAACTTGGAGAACGACCAGATGATGATGCAGCTCTGGAGTGAGAGGAAGATGTGGATTTCAGCATATTACAAGAACATTTTCTGTGCTAGAATGACTTCCACACAACGAAGCGAGAGCATGAACCACGTGCTAAAGAAAGGGTTTGTCAAGGGGACCCAAAACGTACACAAGTTTGCTAGGTGGGTCAATGCTTGCATACAAACTCGGATGCAAAAGGAGAACGAGCAAACAATGACCAACATGGTATGATGACAAGTACAAAACACCCCCATCGTGTTCTGTTTTACCTTCAACATGTGCATTTTGAATTTAAAAAAATGAAACCCATGACTCTGCTTCGACTAATATCTCACTTTTTGACATGTGCAGACCAATCCTATGACAAAAACAACTTACGGCTACGAGGAAGACATGTCTATCAAGTACACGAGAGCCGTGTACACCGAGATGAGGAATAGGATGAGAAAGGCCACACTATTTCGCGCGAAGCATACAACAGAGCCCACTAAGTACCTTGTGTACTACCACAACAAGCCTGGCCATGATGATGAAGAAAGATTTTCCTGGTCAAAGCATGAATTCCAGGTTGTAGCTGACCCAGAGAATGAAATATACGAGTGTGAATGCAAGCTCTGGACACACACAGGTGAGCGAAAAAACAAACTCATTAAATAGCTAGACTAGTAGTATCATCTCAAAAATTATGAAACTCATTGCTGGCTCACAAACTATGTATTCTACATTCATCACAAAATGCAGGCATGTTCTGCCTTCACATCATGAACATACTGGACTACCTCAAGTCTGACAAAATTCCAAACAAGTATATCCTCAAACGGTACACAAAGACTGCAAGATCACAACCAACCTTTGATACAAGGGACTACAACACAACCGCATCGGATGGCAGCTCAAGGCTATCGAAGCAAGACATCTTGCTACAGCTGAATTTGATGGTTAACAAGAAAGCGATGAGATGTGACCAGCAATATGACAGAGCGTCTCAAGAGGCTTGCGGAAGAGCTTGATGCAATACATTCAGCAAATCAAGAGGATGCTGATGAAAGGATGGCTGAAGAGGACGCTGAAATTGAAGATGACCTTCATTATTATGCAGCTGAAATGCTCAACGCCGCCGCTGAAGCCAACCAATGCAAGTAGGGTGATGGCCAATCAATGGAGCAGCGACAACAAGAGACGATGAAATTGCCGCTGTATTCTGAAACAAAGGGTAGGAAGAAAATTACTGCAGCAAAGAAAAGTGACAAGAGAGCTAAAATAAAGGCACCACCTCCAAGAAGAGTCGTCGTGCTCGCTGAGAACGGAGTGCCACTTGGACACAAGAAATGCAGTGTGTGCAACAAGGTTGCGGGACACAACATGCTTACCTGTCCAAAACTCTTGGAAAGAAACAATGCTGAGGAGGTCAAGCAACCCAAATCTCAAAAACAGCAGCCCAAAGTTATGGAACAAAAGAAGGGACCACACCCAAAGAAAGCAAGCAGCAGACTTTGTAGCATATGCAAGGAGTATGAACCACATAATGCAAGAACATGCCCGAAGCGCACAGATGCTGAAAAGACAAGCAAAATGCCAGAAAAGAAACAGAAAGCAAGACCTAGAGCCAACAACAAGAAAGTGGTGGAAGATGAAGAGGAAGACGAAGATGAAGACACCGTCGAAGAAGAGGAAGACGAAGAGGAAGAGGAAGTGGAATGCGACGATGAAGAGGAAGAAGGCGATGAAGAGGAAGAGGACGATGAAGAGGAAGAGGTACATGTCAAGCAAAAACCTCTACCACCAAAGCCTAGGAGGAGCGCAAGGCTCATGAACAGTTAGAATAGGCCAATTAACACAATGCAAACTTATGTCATGTCAATGTACAGACCATTATGTCATCCCCTGGTAATATACACTGTGAAGTTCAAGTAATATTACTGCAGAAGTCTTGGTATGTTATGAGAGGAAGTGATGTGCTGGTGTTGTATTGCATGAAAGTGCAAGAAGTAATAAATTGAAAAAACATACATTGTGAAGTTCAAGTAATATTACTTATGGCAGGAAGTGATGTGCTGGTGATGTATTGCATGAAACTGCAAGCAAGAACAGACATGAAAAACATACATTGTGAAGTTCAAGTAATATTACTGCACAAGTTCTGGTATGTTATGGCAGGAGCTGCTCGTGTTGTATTCCATAAAAGAGCAACCAGCAAATAATCATACAGTTTTGAAGTTCAGGTCAGCTTACAGAAGAAGTTCTGGTATGTAAAATCGATGTACGAAAAAATATTCTTAAAAAATAAAGTTTCGCCACATAAACTAAGGTTAGCAAGCCTAAGACAACACGTTCAAATGTGAAGTTCTGCTTGGATACGTGCAGAAGTTCATGTACAATGCCGACAACAGATAAAGAAACGTTAACAATATTTCTGCACAAAGTTACATATGAAATACATTCGCACTTGAAAAAACACAAAAAAACAAATATAGATTCTACGCATAAGCATACATATTGGTTGGGTTGAAAATTACCAATACATTACACAACACAGAATATCCTCTCCATATGAAACCAGCAGCCCAGCCACATCTCAAAGCAGAAGTTCAAGTCTAAGATAATATGTTGGGGGCCCAAAAATAAACAACACAAAAAATCAAGCGGTTCAACTAAAACAGAGGCAGAAGTTCAGGTACATCTGTTCGGGCAAAAACATTCAAAACAAGGATACTGAAAAATGACGCAGTACATTGAAATTCACAAAGCCAAATCATTCTTCACGGCAAATACATTTGTCCACAATATCATAAGTAATAGTGCTGCACCTATAGGTACACAAATCACTAAAACATTCTTACAACCAAATCTTTACGGAATTGTTCCAATCATTATCAAACCTAAAAATATGTACGAAATCAAATCTATAATGAAACTAATGCTTTGAATTCACGGGCTAAAGGACTGGATCTCTTTAGGGAGCTCTGAACGCATGACTTCATTCTTCACGCTAAAAATCAGAGTGTGCATGAACTCAGCCTTCCAGTCATCTACAGCAGCCTGCAAAACAAAGAAAGGTGAAACAATGGTTTAGTAACGGATATCTAAAACCAGAGCAGGAGCGTCTCAGCAAAAACACACAAGAAAAATCAAAGGATGATGAGACAAGAACAAAGACAGAACATACTTCCACATCACCAAAATCTTCAATAATCTCATCGCCATCATACGAAGAGCTGAACTTCACGGCAAAGAAACCACAATCATTACTCTTCGATAAAGTGAAAAACATATTAACAAAAATAGTTAAGTTCAGGTACATAAAAAAGCGACACTTGCATAAGATCCACCTAAATAAAATATCAGAAGTTCAACTTCTAAATGATAGTCAGTTCAAGCAGTATTACCAAAACAGAGACAGCAACATATTTTGTCAACACAAGGCATAATAAACTTCGTGTCAAACAAGAGAATGTGAAAGGAGGTCCAGGCTAAGAAACACTCACAATATTTTGGCAGTCCCCGTGGAAACTCGATCGCGACGTTTTCATATTATCGTAAGGAAGTGAATCAAGGATGTCAATGCTCCCACGATATCTATTCACCACGTACACACTGTAGTGCGCCATTGTGCCAATTGGCTTGAATAGAATCAAGAAAACCTGCCAAGAATGAAAGGACCAATGAACACAAACTATAAAAGCATATGTACTGAAGAACCGGCATGAAAAAAAACTTCCTGACAAACTCAACAAAAGGATGCACATGAAATTAAAAAAAAGCAAGATTTATGAAAAACTAACCAGCTTTGCGTTAAGAAGGTCTTCTTCCTTGCGAACAAACATTGGGAGGAGACCAGCAGATTTTTTGCATCAAACTTTGGAACTGTTGCGCCGAAGAAATCATACTCCAGGCAGTACTGTGCATTCACAAAATCAAAATTAAAACACCTCCCAAATGCCACTACAACAAAACTAAGGCAAAAATAAGGAGATAGGGCTGCAAAGAACTAAAACCTGTATGAAGTAGGGACTAAGTACGACCCTGTCAGCTTTAGTGAATATCTCAGAGGTCTCCGGCTTATCCTTCCACAAATTTATGAGATAATCCATTATGTCTCCTTCCATCTGCTGCCCTTCACCGAAAAGCGTATAAAGGACACGTCCTGTGAGGTCAATCACATTCGCAGGGATGGTAAACATGGAGTAGCTTGTCCTGCAGAATACAAAAGGATGGTAAAAAAATATTAGAAGTTCAGATACAACAACAAACATAAGTTCAGACACTATAACTCAAAAGGCAAAGAGGAGATATAAAACAGAAGTTCAGATACTACAACAACGGCAGTTCAGACAATACAATAACAGAAGTTCAGACACTATAACTCCAAGGCAAGGGAGAAATGAAGAGAAACCCACATACTATACAACACTAGAAGTTTTAGACACAGAGTAGCATCTCTGGCAGCAACAAAGTTAAAGAAGAAGAGAACTCACTTAGAATACTTCATACAGTCTTTACTCAGCACATACTGTTTCAACTTCCAGGCCTCGGATAGATGAGGGTAACTGTATTTTTTCAGGGGAGCGACAGGAGAACGCCACTTAAAAGGCAATCTTGATGCTCTCTTGGAGGAAGTTATGTTCCCAGACTCAACTGTCGGTTTCCTCCTAGTGATGACAGCATTCTTCCCACATCTACCAGCAACAGTACCAGCAGCACATTTAGCATTCTTCAGGTAAGCAATCTTCTCAAAATCATCATCGGATGAAATCACTTCTGCTTCGGCTACTTCAACTGCATCAGCCTTCCTGTAGCAAGGGGTTTTTGGAGTACCACGAATACCACCAGCCTGCTTCCCCAACTTGGAAGGAATGAGGGTCCGAGGTCTATCATCTTCTATCGGAGCTGTACTGATCAGTTCCTCCCTAGGCTAGTATTCCTGTGACCCGAGGAATGAGTAGTGGTAATCGGTCAACGCCAACGGATCCACTATCAAAGAAAAAAGGAAGAGAAAACATCACCATTATAATACAACTGAAGTTCAGGAACATCACAATGTGCAGTCCAACTAATAAAGATGACATGGTTACTACTCAAGCTGACCTAAAAAATTAGTTGCAGTAAAAAACTAAATGAAGTTCAGGCACAACAAGAGGCACAGTTCAAGATAAACCAATGAACTGGAAATCATTCAACAACAGCTAACAAAACCATAGAAAGGCATCATCTTTGAAGTTCACTTAGAAAAGAAAATGCTCATGTCCATTTAAGCAATGTAAGGACAGAAATTACTGAAACAAAATGCACAACCAAAATTAACAAAGATAAAATGACGTTCATGTACAAAGAAAATGCTCCTCTCCTTCCGAAACCCGCAGCCCAGCCAGATCTCAAGCAGAAGTCCAAGTTTCAGAGAAAAATATGAAGTTCAGGTAGAATAAAAGATGCAGTGCAGGTAAGCAGTCCAAGTTCCAAATAATTACATGTGTAGTAGCCAAACAGAGCTTAGAAGTCTGTCTCAAACACGTTAGAAGAAGCGATTGAGTAAAACCACGTCTTCCTGATATCCCCGATATTCTCATGGGAATAATTTGCAAGAACCCCATCATGATACGAATTAACATTCGTAAGCATGAAGAATCCGCGGTCGATACTGCCATCAAACGAAGTAAAAGAATAGTGTTAGAATAGAAAAAAAGCCAACGAATTAAACACGTCGCAGCTTAAGTACAACTACAGTTAAATAGATGTGATAGAGAGAAAAAGTGGAACTCATACTTGTTTTGCTGCAGGGGGACATCAATCCAATCCAGAGGGAAATTGTCGATGGTAAGAGGACTGAAGGGTGTCTCCCTGTCGTTGCTGTCATCCTTCCAAGGCCTCTTGATGTTGTCGGTCATCCGCCGAAACAGGCGTACCGCACATTCATCTCCTGGTCCATAGTAGGAATCGAGAAGTTGGAACCTTGAATTCTTCAGGTCAAGGAATATCGACACCCGATGACCAACACCACCCATGGAAGTAGGAATCTCAGGCGGGTCAAAAGTAGGGAAAACAACCCGAAGCATCATAAACACACGAATCATTAAAAACTGAGAATTAATATCAGAACGGTACAAAAGAAAAATAAAACAAATATTAACACAGTGGATCGTACTACAAAACTAATACAGAGGCAAAGAACAAGATATTGCATACCAAATCATGTGCATCCATGCTATCTGGACCACTCGCCATGAAGTACTTCCTCACACGAGAATCAAATTAACCTCTGAAAATCTTGTCCTAAAATAATGCAGACAACACCAACATATGAAAAAAAATACAAAAATGAGACAAACAAGTTTTAACTAAAATGGTAAGGAACAAAACAGAAAAGAAATCACTGTGTGGTTGACTTACACAAACCCAATACGTCGGGATGAGTTTATCTGATCCCTAGTACTTCGCACGTAGACAGTAGAGTGCACACTCAGCCACATTAGATGTAAGCATTCCGCGAGGACCAAAAGATATTGCGACTTCTTGAACAGAAGCTTCACACTCCTTATTTTGGAACATAATCATTTCTCTAAAACAAGCGAATAGAAAGTAAAACAAGTTCAGCAGTAGGAACTCAAGAAGTTCATAACACATGTTAGCACAGAAGTTCAGCTATATCACAACAGGCAGTACAGTACAAAAGAGGCCATAAGTTCAGCACCAGAGAATTAAAAATAAAGAAGTTCAGGTATGAAACCACAGGCAGTTCACAAGGGGTACATGGATGATGTAAATATTGAGCTGCTACACTCACCTCTTGGAACGATCATTCCTAAGCCTAGTTACACTGTAATAAAAGTCATCAACCTTCTTTTGGACGACAGCAAGGTTGCTGTCTGCTCACCAAAAACAAAATAGCAATTAACATCAACACTCCAAAGCACATAGATTCACGACAGTTTCAATTAAGACCAACATTCAAGCACAAACATTCAAAACATAAGCACATCTCAGCTGCTACATCAGAAAAGATAAAACCACAACATCATAGACATCACAACCCATGCATTACAAACCTCCACCCACATAGAAAACAGGTTCACTTAACATTCTTTACAACCCACACGACAAACAACAAAACCAGAAGTTCAACTTAGACCACACAGGCAGTTCATAGGGGATATCATGGACTAAACCAAACACGAAAGAGGGAAGGGGATGGGGAAAGAAGATAGAAGCATGCTCCTCTCTTCATGGATCCTTGCCTAGACTAGTGGCAGCACTAGAATGATCAACCTCCTCTCCATAGCTATCGCTTTCGGTATCTTCATCGTCATCTCTAGTAGACGTTGTAGCGTCGTCGGGAAGGACACCAGCAGCAGCTAGAGCAACTGGAGAATCTGAAGCAAGAAAAAACATTTGGTTGTGCCTGTACAACATCAACATCAACTGATGGCTCTGCTGCAAGAGACTTCTACAGGCTTGCAACAGCACTACCATTAGTTTCAACAGCAGACTCGACATGATCTTTCTCCAACATGATGTCTCCAGTTGTCTTGCCCTGCTCAGCATCAGAAAGCTCAGCGCCAATGGACGACTGAGGTTCAGTCAGGACCACCCCGTCGGAGCAGCCGGTGCCTGAGATGGACATGTCTGCAACCTTCTCTGGAGGAACACTAACATCATCATTCTACTGCTAGAAAAAGAAATAGAAAGTCATTACAAAGGGTCGACTGAACCTCATGCACAGGGGCAGCAAGTCCGTCTCAGGGGCAACAAGACAAATGGACAAGAAAAATGGTACCTTATTTTCACTGCCATGAACCTCATCAACTATTATGCCACTAGCGGGAGAAGGTTCATGCATAGGGGCAGCCTCATGCACAGGAGCAGCTTCATGCGCAGGTAAAACATCCTCCTCAACCCTAGCACCATCATCAACAGCCTACAAAAAATCACGTAGAAAACAAATACCTAGTCAACAGAAGTTCAGATTGCATAATCAGAGAAGGTCAGCCATCACAACTGACATATAATGGAAGTCCAAATACAGTTAACATAGCAGGTCAGATATCAAACTACTCTAAGATACAAAAGGGGACAAAAAGGGCTAGTCATGGAAGTTCAGGTGTTGTAGCAGTTGAAGTTCAGGTTATATAAACAGAGAAGGTCACATAGGAACACTAGTGCTAAAAAGAAACGGTTTACGACACATGAAATCAATAACGGTCACCTATGACTACAAACAGTAATAACTGAAAGCTAACATTAAACATTACTGCAAAGAAATATCAAAAGCCAACATAAGCAAACCTCTTTGGTACGCTCCACGTGGCCTCCGTCATGACCCGAACGAACAGAATCATGCCTATGAATCTGTCTCACAACAAAACTTGCCTCATCTTCAAAAGGCTTGCAACGAGCATCCTGCATTTCCTTGAACAGCCCAGCGCTAGTCCGGAGGTGGGAAGTGCTCTGACGAAGCTCTTAAAGAAATTTAGCTTCAATAGATAAGACCCCCTTCGAAGACTCAGCATGAAATCCCTGTCTGGGAGGAAGAATCCCATCAATGCGACTAAGAGGCTCAGCAGTTGAAAGAACACGAGCCAACTCCCCACAAACAGTTTCAAGAAGACTGTCAATCCTAACCAGAGAAACATTGGCAGCTTCAAACAAATTCTCGGAAGAAACGCCACCTGCAGCACTCACACGGGCAGAAGAACCTCCTGGATCTATAGGGGGTGCCGGTATTAACATCCCGGGAGAATTCAAATCTTGGGGAAGTTCCACTCCCTAGGCCGACAAAACGAGGCATAGTTAGAACAGGACGTTCAATAACCCTAAAGAACACAACCTCAACCTGTGTCTTCCACTGCATACAAAAACAAAAGTCAACGCGTCAGAAAACAAATGAAGGAACATGGGAATAAAAAATATACAAGACAATACCAGAAGTTCAAGTTAAACTACACAGGAAAGAATAATGCATAGAAACACTCACAGGCAGTCTCCCAAACACCCAGTTGGATGGGTCATCATCACCCTTCGTGACCAAGTCAGCCGCAACAAGCTCAAGAAGCTTGGCCTGATCCATGAAATTGATGCGAGGGGTCCTCAAGTCAGTATTAGGCGTCTTGCCAATGATAAGGCAGTCCAGATACATAAGAAGCGGCGTGATGGCACAGCCTGTGACGGCTTTTCCTCTGCTAGTACCTTGCTGATACCTATCAAAAGCACTCTGAATATCGTCAACAACCAACTGGCAGTAGTCCATGTCTGCCATGTCCTCAAACACAAGGTTCTTGGCGATTGATGCCTCCCTGGACACTCGTGTAGATTTTCCACGGATAACCACCTTCATGAAAACAATAAGGTAAAACACCTGCACAGCAAGATCATCCTTCATCTCATCCTTCACAAGTTCAGCGCGGATATCCCGCAAATCCTTTGTCTTGATGTCGTCACTCCTAGCATACCCAAGCTTTCCCTTCAACCTCATAACAGCATCATCGAAACCATCATTCAAGGGCCTAGGGGGGGTACGATTACCTTGAGGGAACCCAAAGAGATGGTGAATAGCATCACTTGTAATACGTATAACCTTGTTCACCTCACCCATGTCCAAAATCATGGTTGAAGAGTCAATCCTCGTGTAGATGTTGCCCATCAAAGGACGAGAAATGTTGGAATCAACCTTCAAGTCAAACACACAACCAAAACCAGCATTGATAACCCTCGCCTTGTGCCTAAGTTGTAGCATTTCCGCACACGTCTTGACCTCTTTCAGTGAGCAGCGAACCGTCTTGTTAAAACGTTTCGCCTCACCTCCTCCTTGGCCAACTTCTTCGGGCGCTTTGCCTCCTCTCTTCCTCCTCTCAGGCCGCTGCACAAGCTGATACTGAAAAAACATACATTGACAAGGAAAAAAGGAAGAACAATGAGACACACAACCTTCACCAAAATTCCACTAATGACTACATACGGACTACATATGAGAAGTCCAACTATGTATACATAGGCAGTACAACCATGTATGACCAGAAGTTAACATGCTTTCAAATTGTTGGAAATTTACAAAGCAGAAATTCAACCATGTATACCAAGCCAGTAATCAAACATGTATATCAGAAGTCCAACTATGTCTACATAGGTAGTACAACCATGTATGACCAGAAGTTAACATGCTTTCAAATTGTTGGAAATTTACAAAGCAGAAGTTCAACCATCTATACCCAGTCAGTAATCAAACATGTATATCAGAAGTCCGCCTATGTATACATAGGCACTACAACCATGTATGAACACGAGTTAACATGCTTTCAAAAATGTTGGAAATTTAAAAAGCAGAAGTTCAACCATATACACTAAGGTAGTAATCAAACATGTATACCAACAAGTTAAGCTAATTTCTTCATGTATATACCCAAAAGTCCAACTATGTACACAAAGGCAGAAATACCATAAAAGCAAAGCATGTCGGCTAATTTATTCGTCTATATGGAGCAGAAGGTCAGCTATGTATGCCAAGGCAGTGCTAAAAACAATAAAACTACAGCAATAGCGACAAATGCTCTAAAAACAGTAAACATGAGACATTCATACCTGATTAGCGGCAGCATCATCATCGTCCTCGTACTCATCATCAGCATTGAAATCAGCATCATCCTTGTCATCTGGATTAACACGAGAATGCTTCTTCACACCCTTGTTGACCTTTGCAGGTGGAACCTTGCGCTTCACACCGCATTTCTTCCCCTTACCAGATGCACCAGCACCAAGCGGAGAAGGTGTAGGCGCGGCAGTGGCAAGCACACGAGGACTATGGCGTGGCGTACCACCAAGGCCTAACCATTCATCTTCAACAACTTCTGCAGGCCTTGAAGCACGTGGGCTCCTCCGAGGAGTAACTTCACCAACTACTAGCTTCCTCGCAGAAGTCTTCTTGATTTTCTTCTTAACGGGGACAACCGTGCCATCACTGCCACACGGCACGTCTTCCTCAATAGTGAGCTCAGCCGCATGAACAGATCCAGGAACATCAGAACCTTTCTCAAGGCAGGCCGCCCTCTTCTTGTCAAAATCTTCTTGCTTCTTCCTCTTAAGTTGGTCCTCCAGGAGAAGCTGGAGAGGCACATCCTCGGGTTGCATGACAGGTTCAGTGCCATCAACAGACCGCGACTGCGTCTCTGACATCTGAAGAGAGCACAAAGGATTCAGAACGGAATCACAACCTTTGACTGACGGAGCCCCCTCCTCAGCAGCAGCAGGGGTTTATGATAAACCCAAAGCAGATAAAACATCATTGATGGTGTTCATAGCTTCCCCCTCTGTGGACACATCTGCAAAGAAGACAAAAAATCGAAGCAAAAAATAAAAAAAGTTAGGAACAAAAACAAAAACAAACGACATGAACAAACTAAAAAAACATGGCTCAAAACTTTGAAATGAAAAGAAAAGGGGTTTCACATACTAGGTGAAGCAAGAGCTGCAGAAGCAAGATCCTCGAGGATTGAAAAATTCTCAAGGCTCGAAGCAACCTCGGCAATCACAATCAAAGGGATAATGGGTGATTTAGCCGCATCAGATATTGGAGCATCAATATTAACCTCTGAAGCTCCATCTTGATCGCAGACATTTTTTCAGAATTATTCAACTCATCACCAACTACAAAAAATGCAAGTAAAAAGGCAGCTGAGTTCTAATCAGCAATCCTACACCAAAGGAACTTCTACTTTTACAACAATGTCCAATACCCAGAAGTTCAACAATACCTAACAAAGCAGTAAACACAAAAAACAAACTAAAAATCTACAAACTAAATATAAAAACAATCTACACCAGAGGGGCTACTACATATATCATGAATGTCTAGAAGTTCAACGATACATAACAAAGCAGTAAAATAAAATTTGCATAACAGAAGTTCAACCAAATTTCATTACAATCAAACAATAATTAAAACCAGAAGTTCAACTATGTGAACCAAGCAAGTAGCACATAAAAAATATGTAGCATGACCACAAACGGTATTTCACAGGCAAACTAAATATCAATACCATCAACATGATAACAAAAAAACAAAGATATACACTACAAAAACGAAACATCTGGGAAGTCCAACAACACTTGGTGACAAAGTTTCACCTACAAAATCGTCAACTACAAAGTAAGCAAACACTCTACTAACTCAAACTAATGGTAAAAAGCATACACATAACCATTCCTAGAAGTTCACACTATTAAGAATGGCAGTCCAACATGAATACTAAGTGAAGATATGGGCAGACATATATGAGAATAATGCTATTTAAAATACAAGATAAA
The DNA here is from genome assembly GCA_034509565.1 of Triticum monococcum. NCBI lineage: Eukaryota > Viridiplantae > Streptophyta > Magnoliopsida > Poales > Poaceae > Triticum > Triticum monococcum. Next base: position 639,290,440 of record CM067843.1, read on the forward strand.
ACTACATTAAGATACCTAGAGAAGGTTTTGAAGCCATGACAACACAGCCGCCTTGATGTATGCAACTCCAAACACTAGAACAACCTGCTAAAAACAGGGGATTGATTGCATATAGTTAGCAGGTAGAAAATAGTACAACAAATACAAAAAACAACTAAATGAAACCCTAGGATGAAACAACTAGAACATATCAACAAGTATGAAAACATGAACAGTAGCACATATAGGCAAGCACAAACAAAAAAAGAATTCCTAAACTAAATAGCATGTGATAGACACAATCTAGACTTTGAAATCAACAATACTAAGACAATTATATACATCAGATTTGCCATCAACCATCACATCGCACCCTCTCTTACATGCATCTGAATGCTAAAATCACCAAAGGGGACATGAAATCCACTCATCTCTGAACGGATAAAATAGCACACACAAGCATCTCATAGACAAATCTGAGCACGGGGGAATGGAATCCAACCACCACATGCACAAGAACCCTACCTAATCTCCCACCAAACCATCAGAAGAAGGGGGAGGACGCGGATGCGAGAGCACACAAGAGGCGGACTCGATAGATCTGGCGAAACTAGAAGCAAGCATTAGGAGGGGGCCAGCACTTGTACCTCTCCAGACGAACCCCAACGCACGAATCCGCGCCGGTATCTTCCATTCCCCACGACGCCACGTGCACCTTGCAACTGCGCAGGCAGTTGCTGCCCCCGCTTTAGAGCAGAAGAGAGCAGGCTGGGCGAGAGAGAGCGGAGCATGTGGGAGAAATAGGAGCGGGGGCGTGCGCCGGTTACTCCAGCACGAGGGCAGGGGATAGGGGCGGAGAAATCGGGGGGAGTTGGAGGCGAGGAAGACAGCGGAGCGATGGAGAGGGGGAGAGTGCGAGCGACTCGGGAAGGGGGAGACGGGTTTACCGCCCCCCCCCCCCAATAACTAAAATAGTAAATACATGTGTAGATATATAAATACACCATTTGAATGCATCTATTATAATGAGATAAGATCACAAAACAGCACAGCTGATGTCCTCAAAACCAAAAATAGATGGCAAATACACTACTAAAGGATGAAACATACATACAAAAATATTCCCCTAAAAAACAAGAGAAAAAGAAGTTCAAAAAATAAAGAACAGAAGTTCAAGTACTCTAATAAAAGAAGTAAAGGAATTAGAATAAATAAACCCTAAAGAAACAAAAAGAAGAAGTTCAAGTACAAAAACAGATGAAGTTCATATCTAACCCTAAAAACCCTAAGATAGATAGTGGGGTCACAGATGTGACGGACTCGCCTCCGCATGCGACGACGCGGCACGCCGCATCGTCACCTGCTCCGGCTCGTTCCTGTCTCGGCCTCGCAGGGGGAGGGGAGGGGGTTCCCGACCCCCCTCCCCCTGCTCAGCCTCGCCCTACCGCATTGCTGCGCGCTAGGATTTGACAGGACGCAATGCGTTTATTCTGTTTCCACCCCCACCGCACGCACCCTAAACCCTAAAAACCCTAAGATAGATAGTGGGGTCACGGATGTGACAGACTCACCTCCGCATGCGACGACGCGGCATGCCGCGTCGTCGCTTGCTCCGGCTCGTTCCTGTCTCGGCCTCGTAGGGGGAGGGGGGTCCCGACCCCCCTCCCCCCTGCTTGGCCTCGCGCTACCGCATTGCTGCGCTCTAGGATTTGACAGGATGCAATGCGGTTATTCTGTTTCCACGCCCACCGCACGCACCCTAAACCCTAAAAACCCTAAGATAGATAGTGGGGTCACGGCTGTGACGAACTCGCCTCCGCATGCGATGACGCGGCACGCCATGTCGTCGCCTGCTCCGGCTCGTACCTGTCTTGGCCTCGCAGGGGGGAGGGGGGTCCCGACCCCCCTCCCCCCTGCTCGGCCTCCCGCTACCGCATTGCTGCGCGCTAGGATTTGATAGGACGCAATGCGGTTATTCTGTTTCCACCCCCACCGCACGCACCCTAAACCCTAAAAACCCTAAGATAGATAGTGGGGTCACGGATGTGACGGACTCGCCTCTGCATGCGACGACGCGGCACGCCGCGTCGTCGCCAGCTCCGGCTCATTCCTGTCTCGGCCAATACTTGGGCTAATCCCATGATTTCTCACGAGACAAAAGTCTAAAAAAACATCTAGAGAATTAAAATTACAAAGAAAACCAAACAAAGAAAATATAGAGCATTATGCACCTTCGCCTTGCAAAATGTGGAGTGCAATCTCCAAAACCATAAGTTCAACCATTAATAAAAAACAAGTCCAGATCCTAATGAAGATAGTGGATGATAAAAAAACTATACCGAAACATAGACTAAGGGAAAAGAGGATGCATGTGCCTGTGGTCCAGCCCCACACTTACACACTAGTTACAACAAATTGCAGAAGAAATCTAGTAAGGGTTTTTGATTTCTGGAAAGTAATCTGTCCTGGAATATCAATGTCAAAAAGATGGATCTGCATTCATGAAAAGTTTTGTTGTGACATAAAAAACCAGGAAAGAAGCACCTTAGGAATAATAATGTTTAGTGTCGAAGAAACAAAATGCACAAGGTGTAAGTTAACTAATCAAATGTTCTAAATAAAGGTAAGTTCAAGTTGTAAAAACACAAAAGTTTGGTGTTTTGAAAAAACATCAAATGAACATGTAGAAAGACAAATTACACAGAAGCAAAAATCTTGTAAGTTCACATTAAACACATACTGAAGTTCTACCACTGTTTGAAGTATGCAAACATGTTACAGAAAAAGTAAGGTATGCATGCATATTTGCGAATAATCCCATAGTTGCCACAGAAAAAACTAAAACCCAAATTAGAAAATTGAAAATTACAAAAAAAAACAAAAAGAAAAAAGAAAAAATAGAGCGCGATGTTGCACCACCTTGCAATGTGGAAATCAGGAAGTTCAATCACTGGTACCATAGAAGTCCAACTACTACCACAGAATGTGGATGAACCAAAAAACTAGTCCCGAAGACAGAATAAATATAAAAAGGAAGATTTGTGTATCTATGGACCAGCTCATGTATATGAGTACTTTGAAAAACAAAAAAACAAACACAAAATTTTTATAACAACACCAACCGAACAGATCATATTGCAGCATCACCCAAAAAACATGCATTAAAACAAGGGAAGTTCAAGCACAAAAGGTGCAGAAGTCCAACTCTGTAACACAGACAGTAGAATCACTGAAAAGTATGCATTATCGAATTTGGTTTTCAGATTTAATCACTTGGGTGACTACACCTTCTCAGTCCGCGACCTCGAACTATATCCTATTGCGCCCTGACATCAAAACGATAAATCAACAAAGCTGTCTCATTGAAGAACCAAAACCAGCATGGGCCAACACGAGATCCAATCGCCCGATTTCAGGGGTGTATTCGCCTGCTCGATCAAATTAACAACGCATGAACAGTCCAATCTCACTACTGCAATCAAATCCGCCCTCTATATTCAAATAAAAATAACAAATCCACAGAAGCCGCGGAACCACTCCCACGGACAAAGAACACAGAGCCCGAAATCAAATCCATTGAAATTAAGGACAAATTGTCCATGAAACTCGTACTTACACCAAATTCCCATCATGTTGGAGGTTCTAGAACATCCATTGAATGCATTAAACTTATAAACAGACACAAGTTCATCCGCCCCGAGAGTGAATCCGCCAAAATGCAAAATTACGAATCAAAACAAGCATTTAGATGCAGGTATGAGTATCTGGATTACAGTCACATCCCAGACAACACTACCGACCGGAATAATTCGCTGGGGAAGCCATTGTTGCGAAGATAGCCCGAAGGTCGGGTTCATAGAGAGGGAAGTTCAGGCGCGTTACATGGGAAGTTCAGTTTGTGATCAGAATATTATTCTGATACCGTGATCAGAATAGTGTTTATGTGTGTGTGTGTGTACTGCAATTTTTTCAATCACAATTCGGACCTGCGTTCTAACGCATGCACACCCAGGGAAAGGAACCCTTAACGGAACTATTCTCTCTGGAAGATGTTTCTTACATAATGTAATATAACATAACTAGCCGAATACAACTTGTCTGTTCAAGCAACTATGACCCCTACGCCTGGTTTCCATGCATACCCCGGTTTATTCGGCCGCACTGGTATTCGGAAACACTCCGTGCCTTCGGGTCTAGAGGGCAAAGCGAAATGGTCTGCCATGACAATCGTTTTAAAATTCAGCTAGACGGAAAAATACACAGTAATTTCGACTCAAAATTTTCCTCCTCTATACCCTCTAGCAGGCTATCTAACTTACAATCCTGCTGGGAAAATTTGGCAACTACTGCTACTTGGTCATACACCAAATTAACGGGAACTTCCTTCCCGTCTGACGCTAGAGGTCCGACCCGAGCCATATGATTCGGGTCAAGCTTGGTGTACCGTGTCTTCACCACGGCCCAGGCTTCTCGAGCCCCTTCCCGGCAGGACGATATTTTCCACAATCGAAAGCACCGCCGCGCCCCCTTGAATAGCTCTAGGAGCTCCTCCATCTTTCCCAGAGCGGAGGCAGCTGGCCTCAAAGCTTTGGCAACGCTTCACATCGCCTACCGAGCTTGCTCATGAATACGCGACAACTCTTGTAGCAGATCGCCTAGGAATCCGAACATCTCATCTTCAGGACAGCCGGTCAGCATACCTACAGATATAACTCTGTCAGTTCCTGATATCTCTGAACTATTATAAAGTAAAGTCGGCCACATACTGAACATGCCACCATGCAGCCTTTTATTCTCCTTCATGGAGTTGGCCAGTTGGGCCCGTACATCTTTCAGATCCTCGCCCAATCGGGCATTCGAATCTTGGAGCTTGTTCTTCTCCAATACGACTTTTATGAGCACACGCTCGCCCGTGGCTAGCAGCTTCTTGGCTTCTCGTTCTTCGTCCTAGGCAGCTTTCAGTTGTTCTTGTAGTTGACCTAATGATTCTGATAGGAGGTAAGCAACCATGTTTAACATTATTGGTATACCATTCTATTTTCTTGATGGAGGGGAACATTACCAGGTGACGCCTTCTTGGATTTCTCCAGTTCGACACGGGCAACAGTTAGCTGCGTCTTGCACTTTTCTAGCTCTTGGGCTAACAGGTCGTTCTTCTCCGTAAGAACCTGGTTATACAACGATACGTAAATCAGTTGTACCAACTTCTTCAAGTATCGGGGGCTACTGGCATATGGTTATCATATTCAGACAAAGTAAACTTACATGCACATCTTTTAAATGCTGCTTTGTGGCTCTGTTAAGCCCATCTCGAGCCGCTTGGAAATATGCATCAGACGAGCTGAAGGCGTTAAATGCCTCTTCTAAAAAACCAGGGTCTTGTAAAACGGCCCTGCGGCGCCGATGATTCATGGCGCTCTCCACTTCCGAGTTGGTGACGGATACATCACCTGAATCCTCGGCTGGAGGAAAGTCCGGCGTCACCCCCGCATCAGCCCCCATCTTCACGGTAGGATCTGGATCCTGGTTACGGGAAGTATGACCGGCCGAACCCTCGGATATAGTCTGGCACACTTTTTTCCTGATATAGGGTAAACGGAAAGGTCACAGTTGGATCTGACTACCAAGGTGCATATTTGCAAATTCATACCTCTTTGATGAAGGCTCGGTCGTATCTTCATTTGCCTTCCTCTTCGAAGGCTTGCCTGGTGTGGGGGATGCTCTCTTCGGAGATGCCCCTGGGGCAGCATGGCACGCCGAACGACTCCCCTTTTGAGCAAAGGACAGTGCGGTGGGTGAGGAGGAATGAAAAAGCTCTCTTGGACAAGGTATTTCTGGATTACTTACATGTGAAGCAGGAAGGAGACCGGGGTAATCGGTGATGATGGGTACATCTGTACTGTCATAGCTCATCTGATAGAATATTCCATCCTCGAGCTCCACAAATATGTCTGGATCTTCTTCATATCCGGGGTCAAGATCCCGGTTGCAATTCTCCGGCTGAGGAGCAGGGTCATGGATCCCCTCGACAGCCTTTCACCATTCCTGTTATAAGTGGATAAGATACTGCCTATCAAGAATGATTCAAGGACATGAGTAAACTAGTGGAGCTGAAGCTTACCCAACTGGGAGGATTATACATGGAAAGTCCGTCTCGATATTGGAGATGGGTAAACTCCTCCTTCTCCCCTTTATACAGCTCGATAGTATTTTGGCCAGGCCGGCGGGGGTGATCGGGCCCTTCCGACCATAGCGTGAGGCGTCGTCTTCCCTGTTATAATGCCACATGGGCATCCCTCTGTATTGGAGTGGCTGGACCCCCCGCACTATAGAGATCGCCATTACCTCGAATATTCACAATACGGACTGGGCAAGTGTCTTGATCTTGCCCAGCAGCAGACTGATCTCTGCACTATCCTCTTCCTCGAGGCTCCGAGGACGCCAGCTATGGCGTTTCTTCAGTGGAGCACTTGAAAACTCGGGGAGGCCCATACGGACGGGGTAGGGTAGAGCGACGTCGTCGATGTAGAACCATTCGGAAGGCCACTCTTCGGAAGCTTTCTTTGGCGTGCCGGATAGGTATTCGGTCCCGGCGATGCGCCACACTTCGTCTCCTCCCACTTCAAAAATTGACCCACCTTGGTTATGAGGGACGAGGCAGAACAGTCTTCTCCATAAATCAAAATGAGCCTCACATCCCAGGAATAGCTCGCATAGAGCGACATAACCCGCAATATGAAGGATAGAGGCAGGAGTGAGACTGTAAAGTTGCAGGCCATAATACTCCAGCAGACCTCGGAGGAAGGGATGGATCGGAAATCTGACACCTCTTAAGAAGAAGGGGATGAAGCATACTGGTTATCCCCTAGACGGATTGGGGAAGTTCTCCGTTTGAGCCCCGCCCTTGAAGGACGTCATCCCTGCTCGTACGGGGACCAAGTCCGCGGGGGAAAAAGCCCTGTGTTTGCAGCTTCGCCAGCTGACTGTGGGATACGAAACATCTCTCCCAATCACCCTTTTAGAGCCGTGGGGACGAGAGGAAGAGCTGGGAACGCTAGCCATGTTGGGGTGGTTTTTTCTTAGCAAGCTCTAAGGATTTTTCACGAGGTGTGGAATGGATCTGAGATCTATTCTCTTTAAGTAGGAACCTTTGTGGTACGATCGGGGTGGTATATGCAAAAAATACCCCGACCTTTCGAATTCGCTCGACATGTGGAAAATGAAATTGTTGATGCACAGAAGCCGAGGGGTACAACATTAAATGGAAGGCCGAACACACTACTCGGAAGTCATCGATGGAGGAACCCGCCTTGCAATGTTGAAGATAATCTATGTGCCGAACACCTCATCATTGAAGACTGGTTTGGGGGCTACTGAGGGAGTCCTGGACTAAGGGATCCTCGGGCGTCCGGCCTGTTAGCCATGGGACGGACTGATGGGCTGTGAAGATACGAACACCGAAGACTGCACCCGTGTCCGGATGGGACTTTCCTTGGCGTGGAAGGCAAGCTTGGCTGCCAACTATGTAGATTCCTTTCTCCGTAACTGACCTTGTGTAACCCTAGATCCCTGCCGTGTCTATTTAAACCGGAGGGCTAGGTCCGTAGATAGGCCGAATCCTCATAATCATAGCCAGACTAGACTTTGAGGGTCTAGTCATTACGATCTCGTGGTAGATCAACTCTTGTAATACTCATATTCATCAAGATCAATCAAGCAGGACATAGGGTATTACCTCCGTAGAGAGGGCCCGAACCTGGGTAAACATCGTGTCCCCTGTCTCCTGTTACCATCGACCTTAGATGCACAGTTCAGGACCCCCTACCCGAGATCCGCCGGTTTTGACACTGACAACAAGTGCAATATGGAGGGTAGATATAGGTTTTTGTAATCTGAAAATATAAAAACAGCAAGGTAGCAAGTAACAAAAGTGAGCGAAAACGGTATTGCAATGCTTGGAAACAAGGCCTAGGGTTCATATTTCACTAGTGCAAGTTCTCTCACCAATGATAACATAATTAGGTCATATAACAATCCCTCAACATGCAACAAAGAGTCACTCCAAAGTCACTAATAGCGGAGAACAAACGAAGAGATTATTGTAGGGTACGAAAACAACCTCAAAGTTATTCTTTCTGATCGATCTATTGGGCTATTCCTATAAGTGTCACAAACAACACTAGAGTTCGTACTTAAATAACACCTTAAGACACACATCAACCAAAACCCTAATGTCACCTAGATATTCCAATGTCACCACAAGTATCCGCGGGTTTGATTATACAATATGCAACACACAATCTCAGATTCATCTATTCAAACCAACACAAAGAACTTCAAAGAGTGCCCCAAAGTTTCTATCAAGGAGTCAAGATGAAAACGTGTGCCAACCCCTATGCATAAGTTCACAAGGTCACAGAACCCACAAGTTGATCACCAAAACATACATCAAGTAGATCACGTGAATATCCCATTGTCACCACAGATAAGCACATGCAAGACATACATCAAGTGTTCTCAAATCCTGTCGGGGTAAACGACACCTATGGGATCACTGGGATCCATTTTGCTACGGTTGGCGGGCGTGATGTTGTGCAAAGAGCGGGTCTAGAAGCCAGGACGAGGATCGTTTACCCAGGTTCAGGCCGCGAGGATGCGTAATACCCTAGTCCTACTTTGGTGTATATTTGAGTGTTCTTGAGTTCTTGAACTAGCTACGATGGGTGTGTCGTCCAAAAGATCTGAATCCTTCTTCAGTATGCCTCGGGCCTCCTTTTATTGTCAAAAGGGGCTGCCAAAGTGGCACACGGGAGGTGGAAAGGTATATAGTGTACAAGCTTATCGCCTGTCATTACAGGACAAAGTGCATTAAATGCGCTACTTAGGTGTCCACTTGCTTTATCGGGCGCGGTAATGAGGCTCGTCCCGTCCGTCGCTGCTCTGCCTTGCTCCGACACGCGTCCAGGCCAATGAGGCATGCAATGCCATGTAGGCTGGCAGGCTGCAGGGTTGGCATGGTGGTAGGGTTTTCACGAAGATTTGTATGCCACCACGCAGGTGTTTGGCTAGTTGGATTAGTACCCACGTACCGCCACGTGGGTACTTGCTTCAGTTGGTGGGTTGGTCGTTCAGCTGGAGAGGCGATGGGGCGGCAAGGTCTTGCCGCGGTCTCACGTATATTCTCGGCAAAGGTATTGCCGAGGTCTTGTGAGCGCCCTCGGCAAGAGTATTGTCGGGGTCTTGCAAGCGTCTTCGGTAAGGAGCCTTGCCGGGGCCTCTTGGGCATCCTCGGCAAGAAGTCTTGTGGTTGTCTTGTCTTATGGTCCTCATCTAGGATTTATAGACTCTCTGTCTTCACAAAGATCTGCATGCCACCATGCAAACACTTCTTGAGCCTTTGTTTCAATGTTGTCGATGGTGTCGGAACTCTCAGGCTCAAGGGTGGCTGCGATGTTGGTGTTGGGAGAGCTGCCGCGACAAGGCTCTTGGCGGGGCTGTGTAGGCCACCCCGGCAAGGGTCTTGCCGGGAGGAAGCCTGCCTAATCGCTCCGTCTTCTGCGCCCTTGGTTGGAGCGCTGTTTCGGTAGCCTTGCACTTCTGCTTCCCTCCTCTGCGCTACTAAGTCTGGTCGTGGGTGCGGCTCTGACTGCCCGTGCATAGGTAAAAGGGCACAAAAGAGAGCCCCTACTTTTGTGCACCGACAGGAGCCCCTGGGCCTGGACCACACATAAGCGCGACGCGTTGTTGGGCTAGGCCCAAAACGGTGCACGGGCACGCGGGGCAGAGTTTTACTGCGGTAACCTCTCTGTTGGTAGCGCTTCCCCATGACCCGCATTGAATGCGCGACGTGGGGGTCATGCATGGGGCGGTTGCTTCCCTCATGCGTCATATCATGGTAAATGGTAAAGTGGCGGTTCACGCCTTCCCCATAAAAAGGGGATACCACGGGCATGCTGCTCATTTACCCTCCGCGTCTCTCCAATTTCGGAACCGCCATTCCTCTCTTCTTCCTCAGGTGAAAGATTCGAAGTTCTCGCCTCTGCTCGTTGCCGCTGTGCCCCCATTGCTCTTGATCCTTCGCCCCCTCCCAGCTGCCATGTCATGCAAAACCAGCAGGGGCAAGGGACCGACCAAGGATGTCGGGGAGAAAGAGGCGCTGAAGAGCATGTCAGCGGCGCGACGGATGCAGCTCGCCTACTTCCCGTTGATGGTCGATGCGGTGCACCTCAAGAACTTCTTCTTGCCCTTGTGGGGGAGGAAGACAATGGGGCACCCTGCCACGTGTGTCGTCCCTGCGGATTTTGCCGAGGGCCCAAATTGGTACCCCTTCTTCGTCGATTTCTTCTCTTGTGGGCTCTGCCCCCTTTCTCTAACTTCTTGAATGATGTCATGCACACCTACGGCTTCCATCTTTTGGAACTCATGCCGAACGTAGTGGCGTGCATGGCTCTCTTCGCCCACCTCTGCGAGGGCTTTGTCGGGGTGCTCCCTAGCACTGCACTCTTCCACCACTACTTCTCTCCTCGCCTCCAACCAGGGGGCGCCATCTCTGGGAGTATTGCCTGGATCCCGAGGACCCAGGAGAAAGGCACGTACCCGGAGGGTGCCCAGAAGTAGAGGTGGGAGGAGTGGCGGGGCCGGTGGTGCTGGATCGAGGAGCAGGACCCGCAGGAGTTTTGCTGGGTTCGTCAGAGCCCGCCGACCCGCCGTGCGGACTGGAGCGACCTCGACGCCAATGACAAGAAGCTCTCGGTAGCCACCACTGCAACCTCTGGAGCTTGTGTTGGTTTTCCCTTGAAGAGGAAAGGGTGATGCAGTACAGTAGCATAAGTATTTCCCTCAATTTTGAGAACCAAGGTATAAATCTAGTAGGAGGAAACACAGAAGTCCCTTAGTACCTGCACAAACAAACAAGAACCTCGCAACCAACGCAATAAAGGGGTTGTCAATCCCTTCATGGTCACTTACGAAAGTGAGATCTGATAGAGATAATAAGATAAATATTTTTGGTATTTTTGTTGAATAGATTAGAAAATAAAGATTGCAAAATAAACGATAATAGAAATAGCAAGTTGATAGGAAAATAATATGATGGAAGATAGACCCGGGGGCCGTAGGTTTCACTAGTGGCTTCTCTCAAGATAGCAAATTCTACGGTGGGTGAACAAATTACTATCGAGCAATTGATAGAAAAGCGCATAGTTATGAGAATATCTAGGCATGATCATGTATATAGGCATCACGTCCACGAAAAGTAGACCGAAATGATTCTGCATCTACTACTATTACTCCACACATCGACCGCTATCCAGCATGCATCTAGAGTATTAAGTTCATAAGAACAGAGTAATGCACTAAGCAAGATGACATGATGTAGAGGGATAAACTCAAGAAATATGATATAAACCCCATCTTTTTATCCTCGATGGCAACAATACAATACGTGCCTTGCCACCCCTGCTGTCACTGCGAAAGGACACCGCAAGATTGAACCCAAAGCGAAGCACTTCTCCCATTGCAAGAATGATCAATCTACTAGGCCAAACCAAACTGATAATTTGAAGAGACTTGCAAAGATATTTAAATCATGCATAAAAGATTTCATAGAAGAATCAAATATTGTTCATTGATAATCTTGATCATAAACCTACAATTCATCGGATCTTGACAAACACACCGCAAAAAGAATTACATCAAATAGATCTCCAAGAGAATCGAGGAGAACTTTGTATTGAGATCCAAAGAGAGAGAAGAAGCCATCTAGCTAATAACTATGGACCTGAAGGTTTGTGGTCAACTACTCACACATCATCGGAGAGGCTATGGTGTTGATGTAGAAGCCCTCCGTGATCGATTCCCCCTCCCGCAGAGCGCCAGAAAAGGCCCCAAGATGGGATCTCACGGGTACAGAAGGTTGCGGCGGTGGAAATAGGGTTTCGTGGTGCTCCTGGATGTTTTCGGGGTATACGGGTATATATAGGAGGAAGAAGTACTTCGGTGGAGCTGCGAGGGGCCCACGAGGGTGGGGGCCACGCCTGCCCCCTTGGCGCGCCTCCCTGCCTTGTGGCCTCCTTGCTTCTTTCTTGACGTCAACTCCAAGTCTCCTGGATCACGTTTGTTCCAAAAATAACTCTCCCGAAGGTTTCATTCCGTTTGGATTCCGTTTGATATTCCTTTTCTGTGAAACACTGAAATAGGCAAAAAAAACAGCAATTTGCACTGGGCCCTTGGTTAGTAGGTTAGTCCCAAAAATAATATAAAAAGGTATATCAAATCTCATTAAACATCCAAAACAGATAATATAATAGCATGGACCAATCAAAAATTATAGATACGTTGGAGACATATCAAGCATCCTCAAGCTTAATTCCTACTCGTCCTCGAGAAGGTAAATGATAAAAACAGGATTTTTGATGTGGAATGCTACCTAACATAATTCTCAATGTAATTTTCTTTATTGTGGCATGAATGTTTAGATCCGAAAGATTCAAGACAAAAGTTTAATATTGACATAAAAATAATAATACTTCAAGCATACTAACAAAGCAATCATGTCTTCTCAAACTAACATGGCCAAAGAAAGTTATCCCTACAAAATCATATAGTGTGGCTATGCTCTATCTTCACCACACAAAGTATTTAAATCATGCACAACCCTGATGACAAGCCAAGAAATTGTTTCATACTTTTTGTGTTCTCAAACTTTTTCAATCTTCACGCAATATATGAGCGTGAGCCATGGACATAGCACTATAGGTGGAATAGAAAGGTGGTTGTGGTGAAGACAAAAAGGAGAAGATAGTCTCACATCAACTAGGCATATCAACGGGCTATGGAGAGGCCCATCAATAGATATCAATGTGAGTGAGTAGGGATTGCCATGCAATGGATGCACTAGAGCTATAAGTGTATGAAAGCTCAACAAAAGAACTAAGTGGGTGTGCATCAAACTTACTTGCTCACGAAGACCTAGGGCATTTTGAGGAAGCCCATCATTGGAATATACAAGCCAAGTTCTATAATGTAAAATTCCCACTAGTATATGAAGGTGACAGCATAGGAGACTCTCTATCATGAAGATCATGGTGCTACTTTGAAGCACAAGTGTGGTAAAAGGATAGTAACATTGTCCCTTCTCTCTTTTTCTCTCATTTTTTGGGCCTTCTTTTTTATGGCCTTTCTTTTCTTTTTTTCTTTTTTTATTCATCCGGAGTCTCATCCCGACTTGTGGGGGAATCATAGTCTCCCTCATCCTTTCCTCACTTGGGACAATGCTCGAATAATGATGATCATCACACTTTTATTTACTTACAACTCAAGAATTACAACTCGATACTTAGAACAAAATATGACTCTATGTAAATGTCTCCGACGGTGTACCGAGATGTGCAATGACTCGTGAGTGACATGTATGAAAGAAATATGAACGATGCCTTTGCCACAAATACAATGTCAACTACATGATCATGCAAAGCAATATGACAATGATGAAGCGTGTCATAATAAACGAAATGGTGGTAAGTTGCATGGCAATATATCTCGGAATGGCTATGGTGGCTGTTTTGAGGAAGGTATATGGTGGGTTTATGGTACCGGTGAAAGTTGCGCGGTACTAGAGAGGCTAGCAATGGTGGAAGGATGGGAGTGTGTATAATCCATGGACTCAACATTAGTCATAAAGAACTCACATACTTATTGCAAAAATCTATTAGTTATCAAAACAATGTACTACACGCATGCTCCTAGGGGGATAGATTGGTAGGAAAAGACCATCGCTCATCCCCAACCGCCACTCATAAGGAAGACAATCAATAAATAAATCATGCCCCGAGTTCATCACATAACGATTCACCATACGTGCATTCTACGGGAATCACAAACTTTAGAACAAGTATTTCTCAAATTCACAACTACTCAACTAGCATGACTCTAATATCACCATCTTCATATCTCAAAACAATCATCAAGTATCAAACTTCTCATAATATTCAATGCACTTTTTATGATAGTTTTTATTATACCCATCTTGGATGCCTATTATATTAGGACTAATTTTATAGCCAAAGCAAATTACCATTTTGTTCTAGAGGACTCTCAAAATGATATAAGTGAAGCATGAGAGATCAATAATATCTATAAAATAAAGCCACCATCGTGCTCTTAAAGATATAAGTGAAGCACATAGAGCAAAATTATCTAGCTCAAAAGATATAAGTGAAGCACATAGAGTATTCTAATAAATTCCAATTCATGTGTGTCTCTCCAAAAGGTGTGTACGGAAAGGATGATTGTGGTGAACTAAAAAGCAAAGACTCAAATCATACAAGACGCTCCAAGCAAAACACATATCATGTGGTGAATAAAAATATAGCCTCAAGTAAAGTTACCGATAGACGAAGACGAAAGAGGGGATGCCTTCCGGGGCATCCCCAAGCTTAGGATTTTGGTTGTCCTTGAATTTTACCTTGGGGTGCCTTGGGCATCCCCAAGCTTAGGATTTTGGTTTTCCTTGAATTTTACCTTGGGGTGCCATGGGAATCCCCAAGCTTAGGCTCTTGCCACTCCTTGTCCCAAAATCCATCAAATCTTTACCCAAAACTTGAAAACTTCACAACACACAACTCAACAAAAAATCTCATGAGCTCCGTTAGTATAAGAAAACAAACCACTTCAAGGAACTGTAATTAACTCATTATTTATTTATATTGGTGTTAAACCTACTGTATTCCAACTTCTCTATGGTTCATACCCCCCGATACTAGCCATAGATTCATCAAAATAAGCAAACAACACACGAAAAACAGAATCTGTCAAAAACAGAACAGTCTGTAGTAATCTGTAGGTTTCGAATACTTATTTAACCCCAAAAATTCTGAAATAAATTGGTGGACGTGAGGAAATTGTCTAGGAGTCATCTTCAAAAAGAATCAACCTAATCGCACTCTCCAGTAAAAGATGGCAGCAAATCTCGTGAGCGCTAAAGTTTCTGTTTTTTACAGCGAGATCACATAAACTTCCCCCAAGTCTTCCCAAAGGATCTACTTGGCACAAACACTAATTAAAAGCATAAAACCACATCTAAACATAAGCTAGATTAATTATTTATTACTAAATATAACCAAAAAGCAAGAAACAAAAATAAAATTGGGTTGCCTCCCAACAAGTGCTATCATTTAACGCCCATAGCTAGGCATAAAAGAAAGAATAGATCTAAGTATTGCCATGATAATGATAAGTTAAATTGCGAAAAATCATCTCGTACTCCCTACGTTCAGCGGCAAGTTTTCTTTGTGGCAAGCAAAAGTAATCAAAAAGGGTAAATTTAATGGGACAAAAGTGCACAAGATCAAGCTCGGGAGGTATTGATTCCTCCTTTGGCCCCTCATATTGCACAACCAATTCATCATTATAAGCATTCTTTTGGCAAAAAGTGATGAGCTTTTGTTCAAGGGAAAAACCTAACCCATTGTTCTGGATAGCAAAAGTATTGTTAAGTTCAGAAATCCTGTCAACTAGAACGTCGATAGGAACCTTTTTTCTAAGGTTTTCATTAAAAAGCAACATGATCTAAAGATCATAAGCACATTATGTGTTCTTGATAAAAAAAGGATTGTTTCTATGGGAGGACGGCCGGCATCCACCCTATAATGCACAAAAATTTCATTGGCTTCTCTTATTATAGATTTGAACTCATGAGCTAAAAAGATAGTAGTTGCTCGCTTAATAGAAGAATGCTCAATATTGAAAAATTCTAGAAAAATCCTTTGGATGCAAGTGTGCATATGGATAAATTGTCTTCCAAGTTCAACTATGAGCAAAGATATAGCATCCGCAAAGCTACTAGTTCTATGAAGAATAGACCCTCCCATAGTGGGTAAAGCACCGGCACAAGTAAAGAAATCTTGAATAACTCCTTTCCCAATAATATTGCCACTACCGATCCGAAACTTTTTAGTGTCAAAATAGTAGGTTCTTCATGAGGATAATCAAATGCATCAACGTTTTCCCTGTTATTACCACTATCCTTACCAACGATAACCTCCCCAATTTCAGACATGATAGCAGCAAATTGCACAAAGAACGGGCACACAAAAAGCAAGAAGAAGAGCGAACGAAAAAGAGGGCGAATAAAACGGTAAGGGTGAAGTGGGGGATAGGAAAACGAGAGGAAATGGAAAATAATGTAATGCGAGGGATAAGAGTTTGTGATGGGTACTTGGTATCGGCGCCAGAAATCCGCACGTTGGTGCGAGATCAATGCTTGACTTGACTTGGTGTAAACCTCCCTGGCAACGGCGCCCAAAATCCTTCTTTCTACCTCTTGAGCTTGGGTTGGTTTTCCCTTTAAGAGGAAAGGGTGATGCAGCACAGTAGCATAAGTATTTCCCTCAGTTTTGAGAACCAAGGTATCAATCCAGTAGGAGGTAACACACAAGTCCCCTAGTACCTGCACAAACAAACAAGAACCTCGCAACCAACGTGATAAACGGGTTGTCAATCCCTTCATAGTCACTTACGAAAGTGAGACCTGATAGAGATAATAAGATAAATATTTTTGGTATTTTTGTTGTATAGATTGGAAAATAAAGATTGCAAAATAAACGGTAATAGAAATAGCAAGTTGATAGGAAAATAATATGATGGAAGATAGACCCGGGGGCCATAGGTTTCACTAGTGGCTTCTCTCAAGATAGCAAATTCTACGGTGGGTGAACAAATTACTATCAAGCAATTGATAGAAAAGCACATAGTTATGAGAATATCTAGGCATGATCATGTATATAGGCATCACGTCCGCGACAAGTAGACCGAAACAATTCTGCATCTACTACTATTACTCCACACATCGTCCGCTATCCAGCATGGATCTAGATTATTAAGTTCATACGAACAGAGTAACGCATTAAGCTAGATGACATGATGTAGAGGGATAGACTCAAGCAATATGATATAAACCCCATATTTTTATCCTCGATGGCAACAATACAATACGTGTCTTGCTGTCCCTGCTGTTTCTGCGAAAGGACACCGCAAGATTGAACCCAAAGCTAAGCACTTCTCCCATTGCAAGAACGATCAATCTAGTAGGCCAAACCAAACTGACAATTCGAAGAGACTTGCAAATATATTTATATCATGCATAAAAGATTTCAGAGAAGAGTCAAATATTGTTCATAGATAATCTTGATCATAAACCCACAATTCATCGGATGTCGACAAACACACTACAAAAAGAATTACATCGAATAGATCTCCAAGAGAATCGAGGAGAACTTTGTATTGAGATACAAAGAGAGAGAAGAAGCCATCTAGCTAATAACTTTGGACCCGAAGGTCTGCGGTAAACTACTCATATGTCATCGGAGAGGCTATGGTGTTGATGTAGAAGCCCTCCATGATCGATCCCCCCTCCGGTAGAGCACCGGAAAAGGCCCCAAGATGGGACCTCACGGGTATAGAAGATTGCGGCGGTGGAAATAGGGTTTCGTAGTGCTCCTGGATGTTTTCGGGGTATATGGGTATATATAGGAGGAAGAAGTACGTCGGTGGAGCTGCGAGGGGCCCACAAGGGTGGGGGCGCACCTGCCCCCCTGGGCGGGCCTCCCTGCCTCGTGGCCTCCTTGCTTCTTTCTTGACGTCAACTCCAAGTCTCCTGGATCATGTTTGTTCCAAAAATAACTCTCCCGAAGGTTTCATTTTGTTTGGATTCCGTTTGATATTCCTTTTCTATGAAACACTGAAACAGGCAAAAAAACAGCAATTTGCACTCGGCCTTTTGTTAGTAGGTTAGTCCCAAAAATAATATAAAAAGGTATATTAAAGCCCATTAAACATCCAGAACAGATAATATAATAGCATGGAACAATCAAAAATTATAGATACGTTGGAAACGTATCAACCACCAGGATCCATCGCCTCACCGCGGCCGGGCTCACCCTTGAGATGATTGGGGCGGACTTCATCCGTCGCCGAATCGCCCCGTTGCACAAGAAGGGGGGGCTAGCCTGGGACTTCAGGAATGTGGCCAACGTCATGAGGCTCCGCCCTAGCCTGAAGCATAACTTCACGTTGATGGGGCATGCCCATTTCTGTCAAAGGCTCTTTCAATTCGACATGGGCAGCGATGGCAGGGCTGAGAGGACCGGCAGGGCCGCGAAGGCTGGCAAGGGGCCCCTGTTTGGGTTGCCGGCGGGAGTGGTCCTGCTGAGCAACAACTCTCGCCAGTCCGACATCATTGCGATGATGCCGGACTTCAACGCACATGGCCTTGACCCGGCCTGGGCCGAGCCGCTAGTGGAGAGGGTGCAGGAGTTCTTCGACACCTTGTCGGAGGCTTATGTCCATGACGAGCCGCTGCTCATCCAGGACACCACCAAGGCGGAGCTGGACTACATCACCGCTAGGGCGGCGGAGGGGGCGCCGGCCAGGGAGGCCGGTAGCGCTGGCGGCGTGGAGGATGAGGCTGTTGCGGCCGTAGAGGAGAGGGAGCTCGCCCAGTGGGCGGAGTCTGCTGGGAAGGCCAGCGGCGCCGGTGATGAGGCTCCCCTCGTGGAAGACGTGGGCGACGAGTCGTTCGAAAAGGAGGTCGAGGTGAACGATCCACCGGCCGCGGGAAGGCGCCGCGTCCTGCGACGGGCTTCCTCTGGCGAGCTGGTCCGGCCCGGCAGGATCACGCAGCGGCAGCCCGTCCAGGGATAGCATGTGCGCGGGACGAGGGCAATGAAGGTCGTGGCAACGAAGAAGGTGGTGAAGGTCATGGTGGCGAAGAGGACATCAACTGCTTCTTCCTTGTCCAAGCGGCACCGGACCCCGTCCCCTTCTCCTCCTCCTTCGGACGGCACCCTGGAGGTCGAGTTTGACCTCGGATCCTTCAGCCCGGCAAGGAAGAGGAAGCTAGAGGAGGAGGAGGTGGAGGATGAGTAAGTATTCTGCCCCCCATAACTTCCTGACCTTACGCCTGTGTTATCTTCCTTTGATTTGGTGTCATTTTCACAGGGACACGGAGACGCTAGCGCAGAGGGTGGTGAAGAGGGCCAAGGCCTCAATAGGCGACAAGCCCCTGGCGGGTACTCAGCATACGCCGCTGTTGGTGGAGAGCAGCCCGGACAGCAGCCCCAGATGCAGCCCTCGCTTCAGCCCCCAGCGTGAGTCCACCACTCACTCCTTCATTGATGAGCCTTGGGGTGTGAATATTTGATGCTGACCTTGTCGGGTTTGCAGGAGGAGAACGGCAGCAGGAGGAGTCGCCGAGGGCCACCCCCAACATGCCGCCCCCCTCGACTGCACCACCCAGAGGGGAGTCCCCGGCAAGGTCATCGACCACCGAGCCCATACATATGGAGGAGGAGGAAGTGAGCTTGGGTGCCGGTGGTTTTGTCCCGGCAACGAACATTGGCGGGGAAGGTGCCACTTCTTCCTGGCCCGGTGCGGGTAAGTGGTTTGCTTCTCGTCGTTGTTCCTTCTTCTTTTTGAATCTTGGTCTTCGCCCTATCTCATTCCCCTTCTTGGTATCCAGGCCCTTCCTCGGTGACCCAGGAGGATATCGATACCATCATCGAGGAGGTCGCCAGGGACGCGGAGGACGAGGCCAACAAGATTGCCGCCGAGGAGGCCGCCAAGACCACCACTGAAGAGGCCGCCAAGGGGCCTACCGGGAAGGGGTTGGTCGACGATCAACCTTCCTCCTCGGCGGCCTCTGGCTCGAGCAAGTATTTTAAGGTGGGCGATGACCTGTTTGTCCACCTCCGAGGAACGTCAAGCACTAGGGCGCCAACCGAGGGGGGGGGTGTTCGATGACGAGGCGCTCGCCGCCGCCGGGCTTGAGGTTGTTGACGAACCGAGCACCGGTGGCGGTGGTTCCCAAGAGGAGCAGCTCCTTCGGGCCATGAGCGTCAACTTCCAGAAGCTCCAAGCACTTCACCGTGCCTGCTTGGACAAGGCGAAGTCCAGGATGGAGGCGGTGGAAAAAGTGGAGGCGGACCTTGAGGAGCGCGTCGCTGAGACACAGGCCTGGTTCCGCCAAGCCCACGATGAACTGAAGGTCGCTCAAGATCTGTTGGTTGAGCGCAGACAGGAGCTCATCCTGAAGCAGGCTGACATCAAGAAAGCCCAGGAGGCAGCGAGGGAACAGGCCGCCAAGGACGAGGCCACCCGGCACCAGCACCAGACCGAGCTGAACTCTCAGGAGGAGGACCTTGCCGCTCGTGAGGAGGTGCCCGCTGCCACACTCTGCGGCAAGGATGAGGAGGTCGAGAAGCTCGTCACGCAGCGGACCCACGAGCTGGAGTAGAGGCACAAGGAGGCACTCAATGCTCAAGCCCTGGTCCATGCCGCCAAGGTGGCGGAGCTGGAGGTGGAGCGGGATGGGCTGAAGGAATGGGTCCTAAAGATGACGGAGGAGAAGGATGTGGCCAACGGTGCTCTGGCGGAGGCGTGGGCCACAGTCCTTGGCAAGGCCGAGCTGCTCTCCAAGGCCAATGACGCCATCAATGACCTGAAGCTGAAGCTGGAGGGCCTTGAGGGACGCTTTCAGAGGTTAGGGCCCGTGAAGAGACCCTGAACAAGGGCCTGGAGGAGGAGAGGTAGTTGCGAAGGGATGATGCCGCTGAACACAAGGAGTACGCGGAGAGCATAAACCGTTGGGTCAGCTGCCTTGCCGACGTCGCCGGCAGGATCACCATGAAGCTGGCTGCCATGGGGATGCCGAATGTGAGGTACCTCTCGGAGCCGAACGTGAGTCCCAATGCCAGACTGACCCTATTCTTCGAGGGCGTTCTTGGAGCCCTGGAGTAGCTCCGCTGCAACCGGGCAACTTATCTGGAGAACGAGTCACGGAGGCTCTGCCGGGGCACCCTGACCAAGGTACTCACCAAGATGGCATTTTGGAACCCCTCCGTCAACTTTGCCGACGCGTTGGAGAGCTTGCCGGAGGAGGCAGACGTCGCGGTGCTCAAGGAGCATATCAAGCCCATCATCAACTGTGTCGATGGAGTTCAGAGGGTGGAGGGCTCGCGCCGGGACTATGCACCCCGTTTCTCGTTGCCGCTGCGAGTTCAAGACTAAGACAGTTTTATCTTAAGTTAGAACCGCTGTGATTATTTCATGTAATATAACTCTGTAGTACTTCAATATCACGCCTGCTATCTTCCCGTTAGATCTTTCTTTGTATGTTTGCACCCTACGCTTAGTGAGATAAGGTTGTCGGCACGTAAACCCATGCCATGGTGCTTTGAGGATGGATCCCTAGCACCCTGCCGGGAGGGCACTTGCTGCCGGGCAAACCACCTTGCCGCTCCCAGCGCGGTCGCTTGAACTGTCGAGAGGACTCGAAACAGGACAAGAGCGCGACTAGTAGCGGGTAGGCCACCTTGCCGTTCTCAGCACGGCCGCATAAACTGTTGAGTGGACTCGAGACAGAGACAAGGGCGTTGCCAATAGCGGAAGGGTCCCATTGCATGCAGGTTTCCCATACAAGGAAAGAGATATTTCAAGGAGGACAGACTCATATAAATGAAATTACCCAAAATTTTAGATGACTTAGCTTTTCGGGGCCATGCGGATGGATGTCGAAGCTGCGGACGGCACCAGAGGGTGGCCGATCGACGTCACCTTCTCCCTTCGGGCCATCCCCATGAAAGAGTCGTCACGTCGGTTCCATAACTAGGTTTCCACGGCTTGCGCCCCCTACCTGGCGTGCCAGAGATGTCGGGGGAAACGACACCTATGGGATCATTAGGATCCCTTTTGCTATAGTTGGCGGGCGCAAGGTTGTGCAAAGAGGGGGTCTAGAAGCCAGCACGAGGATCGTTTACCGAGGTTCGGGCCGTGAGGATGCGTAATACCATAGTCCTGCTTTGTTGTATATTTGAGTGTTCTTGAGTTCTTGAACTAGCTACGATGCGTGTGTCGTCCAAAAGATCCGAATCCTTCTTCAGTACACTTCAGGCCTCCTTTTATAGTCAAAAGGGTCTGCCACAGTGGCACACAGGAGGTGGAAAGGTATACAGTGTACAAGCTTATCGCCTGTCATTACAGGACAAAGTGCACTAAATGCACTACTTAGGTGTCCACTTGCTTTATCGGGGGCGGTAACGAGGCCCGTCCCGTCTGTCGCCGCTCCGCCTAGCTCTGACACGCGTCCAGGACAACAAGGCATGCAGCACCACGTAGGTTGGCAGGCTGCTGAGTTGGTGTGGTGGTAGGGTCTTCACGAAGATCTGTACGCCACGACGCAGGTGTTTGGCTAGCTGGATAAGTACCCACGTACCGCCACATGGGTACTTGCTTCAGTTGGTGGGTCGGCCGTTGAGCTGGGGCGGAGATGGGGCAACATGGTCTTGTCGCTGTCTTGCGTATATTCCCAGCAAGGGTCTTGTCGGGGTCTTGTGAGAGCCCTCGGCAAGAGTCTTGCCGGGGCCTTACAAGCGTCTTCAGCAAGGAGCCTTGCCGGGGCCTCGTGGGCATCCTCGACAAGGAGTCTTGCGATTGTCTTGTCTTCTAGTCCTCATCTAGGATTTGTAGGCTCTCTGTCTTCACAAAGATCTGCATGCCACCATGCAAACACTTCCCGAGCCTTGGTTTCAATGTTATTGATGGTGTCGGAACTCTCAGGCTCAAGGGTGGCTGCGATGTTGGTGTTGGGTGAGCTGCCCCGGGAAGGCTCTTGCTGGTGCTGTGTAGGCCGCCCCGGGAAGGGTCTTGCCGGGAGGAAGCCTGTGTGATCGCTCCGTCTTCTACGCCCTTGGTTGGAGTGCTGCTTCGGCACCCTTGCACTTCTGCTTCCCTCCTCTGCCCTGCTAAGTGTGGTCACGGGTGCAGCTTTAACTGCCCGTGCATAGGTAAAGGGGTACAAAAGAGAGCCCCTACTTTTGTGCACCGACAAATCCTTAAAGACTCAATCCGATAATAAAACTTCAAAGGGAAAACTCAATCCATTACAAGAGGGTGGAGGGGAAGAAACATCATAATATCCAACTATAATAGCAAAGCTCGCGGTACATCAAAATGTGCCAAATCAAGAACACCAAAGAGAGAGAGAGAGAGAGATCAAATACATACCCTCAGCCCCGAGGGTGAACTACTCCCTCCTCGTCATAGAGACCACCGGGATGATGAATATGGCCACCGGTGATGATTCCCCCCTCCGGCCGGGTGTCGGAACAGGGTCCCGATTGTTTTTTAGTGGCTAAAAAGGCTTGCAGCGGCGGAACTCCCTATCTAGGTTATGTTCTGGAAGTTTGCAGATATATAAGAGGTGTTGGCATCGAGAACAAGTCAGGGGAGTCCACGAGGGGCCCACAAGGTCGGGGGGTGCACCCCACACCCTTGTGGTGGCCTCGGGACTCCTCTGGTGCATCTCTAGTACTCCGTGGGCTACTTTTGGTCCAAAAACAATCATCGTCAAGTTTCAGGTCAATTGGGCTCCGTTTGATATTCCTTTCCTACAAAACTCAAAAACAAGGAAAAACATGGACCCTAGGCCTCATTTTCAAGCATTGCAATACCGTTTGTGCTCCGTTTTATCAATTGCTGCCTTGCAATTTTTTACTGTTCTTATTACAAAAATCAATATCTATCATCCATATTACACTTGTATCACCATCTCTTCACCGAACTAGTGCACCTATACAAATTACCATTGTATGTGGTGTGTTGGGGACACAGGAGACTTTTTATTATTTCATTGTAGGGTTGTTTGAGAGAGACCATCTTCATCCTACGCCTCCCACGGATTGATAAACCTTAGGTCATCCACTTGAGGGAAAATTGCTACTGCCCTACAAAACTCTGCGATTGGAGGCCCAACACGTGTCTACAAGAATAAAGTTGTGTAGTAGACATCAGGAAGTAATAAGTAGATGATGGGTTGCTAGAGTGACAGAAGCTTAAACCCTAGTTTATGCGTTGCTTCGTAAGGGGCCGATTTGGATCCATATGTTTCATGCTATGGTTAGATTTATCTTAATTCTTCCTTCGTAGTTGCGGATGCTTGCAAGAGGGGTTAATCATAAGTGGGAGGCTTGTCCAAGGAAGGGCATAACCCAAGCACCGGTCCACCCACATATCAAATTATCAAAGTAACGAACGTGAATCATATGAGCATGATGAAAACTAGCTTGACAGTAATTCCCATGTGTCCTCGGGAGCGCTTTGCATTATATAAGAGTTCGTCCAGGCTTGTCCTTTGCTACAAAAAGGATTGGGCCACCTTTCTGCACCTTAGTTACTTTTGTTACTTGTTACCCATTACGAATTATCTTATCACCCAACTATCTATTACCGATAATTTCAGTGCTTGCAGAGAATACCTTGCTGGAAACCGCTTGTTGTTTCCTTCTGCTCCTCATTGGGTTCGACGCTCTTACTTATCAAAAGGACTACGATAGATCCCCTATACTTGTGGTTCATCAAGACCCTTTTCTGGCACCGTTGCCTGGGAGTGAAGCGCCTTTGGTGAGTGGAATTTGATAAGGAAACATTTATATAGTGTGCTGAAATTTACTATCACTTGTCACTATGGAAAATAATCCTTTGAGGAGTTTGTTCGCGGTATCTTCACCTCAACTGGAAGAGAAAAGAGTTGCTCCTCAACCTACTGCACCTACTGAAAATATTTATTATGAAATTCCTTTGGGTATGATAGAGAAACTGCTAGCTAATCCTTATGTAGGAGACGGAATGTTACATCCTGATATGCATCTAGTCTATGTGGACGAAGTTTGTGGATTATTTAAGCTTGCAGGTTTGCCCAAGGATGATGTCAAGAAGAAGGTCTTCCCTTTATCTTTGAAGGGAAAGGCATTAACATGGTATATTCTATGTGATGATATCGGATCATGGAACTACAACCGATTGAAATTGGAATTTCATCAGAAGTTTTATCCTATGCATCTGGTTCATCATGATCGGAATTATATATATAATTTTTGGCCTCATGAAGGAGAAAGTATCACTCAAGCTTAGGGGAGGCTTAAGTAAATGTTATATTCAAGCCCCAATCATGAGCTCTCAAGAGAAATTTTTATTCAAAAATTTTATTCTCGGCTTTCTCGTAATGAGCAATCCATGCTCGATACTTCTTGTACTCGTTCTTTTATGAAGAATGATATTGAATTCAAATGGGATTTATTGGAAAGAATTAAATGCAAATCTGAAGATTGGAAACTTGACGAAGGTAATGAGTCAGGTATAAACCTTAAGTTTGATTGTGTTAAATCTTTTATGGACACCGATGCTTTTTGTGATTTTAGCACTAAATATGGACTTGACTCTGAGATAGTAGCTTCTTTTTGTGAATCTTTTGCTACTCAGGTTGATCTCGCTAAGGATACGTGGTTTAAATATCATCCTCCCATTGAAGTTAAAGTAGTAGAACCTATTAAAGTTGAAGAATAAACTATTACTTATAATGTTGATCCTATTGTTCCTACTGCTTATATTGAGAAACCACTTTTCCTGTTAGAATAAAGGATCATGTTAAAGCTTCAACTATGGTTCGTAAGAGTTATACTAGAACACCTACACCCTCTGAGCAAATGAAAGTTGAACCTAGTATTTCTTTGGTTAAAGATCTCTTGGTTGATAATATTGAAGGGCATGTTATTTATTTTTGTGATGAAGCTGCTAGAATTGCTAAACCTAATATTAAAGACAAACATACACTTGTTGTTGGCATGCCTGTTGTTTCTGTTAAAATACGAGATCATTGTTATCATGGCTTATGTGATGTGGGTGCTAGTGTGAGTGCAATTCCTTATACCTTATACCAAGAAATTCTGACTGATACTGCACCTGCTGAGATAGAAGATATTTATGTTACTATTAAGCTTGCCAATAGAGATACTATATCACCAATTGGGATTGTTAGAGATGTTGAAGTCTTGTGTGGGAAAATAAAATACCCTACTGATTTTCTTGTTCTTGGTTCCCCACAAGATGAATTTTGTCCCATTATATTTGGTAGACCTTTCTTGAACACTGTTAATGCTAAGATAGATTGCGACAAGGATATTGTTACTGTCGGTTTTGGGGATGTGCCTCATGATTTTAATTTCTCTATGTTTCATAGACAACCCCATGATAAAGAATTGCCTAGTAAGGATGAAATTATTGGTCTTGCTTCTATTGCCATGCCTCCTACTGATCCTTTAGAACAATATTTGCTAGACCATGAAAATAATATGTTTATGAATGAAAGAAGGTAAATAGATGAAATATTCTTTAATCAAGGGCCTGTTTTGAAACACAATTTGCATGTTGAAATCCTTGGGGATCCTCCTCACCCAAGGGTGACCCTGTGTTTGAGCTTAAACAATTACTTGATACTTTGAAATATGCTTATCTTGATGAAAATAAGATATATCCTGTTATTATTAGTGCTAACCTTTCAGAGCATGAAGAAAAGAAATTATTGAAAACTCTGAAGAAGCACCATGCAGCTATTGGATATACTCTTGATGATCTTAAGGGCATTAGTCCCACTCTGTGTCAGCACAAAATTAATTTGGAGCCTGATACTAAACCAGTTGTTGATCATCAATGACGGTTAAATTCTAATATGAAAGAAGTTGTAAGAAATGAAATACTAAAGCTTCTAGAGGCAGGTATAATTTATCCTATTGCTGATAGTAGATGGGTAAGTCTTGTTCATTGTGTCCCTGAGAAGGGAGGTATTACTGTTGTTCCTAATGATTAGAATGAATTGATTCCACAAAGAATTGTTAAGGGTTATAGAATGGTAATTGATTTTTGCAAATTAAATAAAGCTACTAGAAAAGATCATTACCCTCTACCTTTTATTGATAAAATGCTAGAAAGATTATCCAAACATATGCATTTTTGCTTTCTAGATGGTTATTCTGGTTTCTCTCAAATACATGTGTCAAAATAGGACCAATAAAAGACCACTTTTACTTGTCCTTTCGGTACTTTTGCTTATAGACGTATGCCTTTTGGTTTATGCAATGCACCAGCTACCTTTCAAAGATGTATGACTGCTATATTCCCTGACTTTTGTGAAAAGATTGTTGAGGTTTTCATGGATGATTTCTTTGTTTATGGAACTTCTTTTGATGATTTCTTAAGCAACCTTGATTGAGTTTTGCAGAGATGTGAAGAAACTAACCTTTTTTTGAATTGGGAGAAGTGCACTTTATGGTTAATGAAGGTATTGTCTTGGGGCATAATTTTTTTGGAAGAGGTATTGAAGTTGATAAAGCTAAAGTAGATGCTATTGAAAAGATGCCATGTCCAAAAGATATCAAAGGTATATGTCATGGTTTTGTCACGGCAGATGTCCTATTGTGTGGACTTAGTCATGGAGACATCGCAACGTAGTTAGCTTAAAGGGGTTAAAGCGAGACGAAGGACGCAAGGAGTTTATACTGGTTCGGCCCCTTGCTGCGAAGGTAAAAGCCTAATCCAGTTGTAATGGAATTTCTAGGGTTTTGATGACTAGGGAGCGAATCCGCTTTGCCTGGCTCCCGATCTTCTATTTCCTGTCCCTAAACCGCCGCTGGGTCATCCCTTTATATACACCGGTTGACACCCGGCGGTTTACATAATCCCGGCCAGCTCATAATCGTGTCCGGCTCGGTTTCTACCCTTTCTTATCTTACAATACAAGTTATACATCTTATGGCGGTTTACATCTACGGGCCCTAATCCGCCTTCGGGCCTTGGGCCTTCTTGTTAAACCTCCTTCGTAGAGCGCCTTGCCTTCGTGGGCTTTAATAGGAATAGCTTACCATAAGTATAATCCGGCCCCTCTTGGGCGGTTTATTCTTAATAGTTATATCCCCAACATTAGGCCCCAAATTGATTTGAACTGGTTCATGTCAATTATCAGTACTTAGAAAAATTCCTTCTTCGACACCTGCTGAAAAACCTTGTAAACCGCCATGACGTCATCTCCGAGACCATAATAATCCGTCGTGACGTCATCTGCCATTAGCTTTACACAGATCCCAAATCTTTAAATGTATCTTTTTTAATGAATTTTCAAAAATCGAGGCGTCTGCATGTCTATAGATCTGTTTTTCAACCTCCTCGATTCTCGTGCCTGTCGGTTATCCCGTCACCTTATAAATAGGGTCGGGGTCATTTTCACCTTTCCCCTCGTGCCTCCCAGCCTCATCGTCTTCCTCGCATCGCCCCAGCACCTCGAGCTCCGCCGACGCCGTCGAACCTCGCCTCTGCATCAACTTTGGCCGCTGCATCACCCTGAACGTATCAGAGAATCATGGCGCCTCTCTGTTGTTCCTTCAATACTAGTAAGCCTCCCTTTCCTCCACCATAGATCCAGTTCTAGGGTTCGAACGTTCCTTGGTGTCTGTCGGTGTTCGTCGGTGCTCATCACTGTGCTGTAGTTCCTTTGATTGAAACTTTGGTATTCAACATGTATAGCAATGGCCATAGTTCTTTTTCCATCAGTACATCTTGTTTAAGCAGAAAACTCCAATCTGAATCCAATCTGAACCTTAATCCACTGCTTCTGTATCCATGTTTTAGGTCTGAATATATTTTCATTTTCCGACCCGTGATAGATCCAAAATTATAATGCCAACATGTGAAACATGTTTTTCCCTTACTTAGCTAATTCAGATCCATTACAAAAAAATACACTTCCGTGATGATATGTGTTTGTCACAGTAGGTCGCGTTTTCTGTCATGCATGTACATCCATGACAAATTTATGACAGAATCAAGATAGTCATACATGTGCTATCGTAGAAGTGTTCCATGACATTGCCAAAATTATCATCACGAAAGTGTCCACTTCCATGACGATAAATCGCGCGTCACAGAAGTGCTTTCGTCAAGGGTGACCGACACGTGGCATCCACCATAACGGAATGCCGTTGAGCTATCGGATCGGATTTTGGATCCGATAACCTGTTAACAGCCATGACTAACGCTGATTTTCCACGTGTAAAATATTCATTGGTTGACGGATCCACACGTCAGCTCCGCGTTGGCACAGGTGTCACTCATCCAACGGTCGAGATGGGCCTATGATATGTTGACATGTGGACTGGCCCAAAAGTGGCCCACAAAGTTTAAATGGGCCGGCCCAACCGAAGGCCCATAAGATTTAGCAAACCATAATGGGTCGGCCCAGCTAAAGGCCCACAAAATTTAGCAGACCATAATGGGCCGGCCCAGCTAAAGGCCCAGACGATTTTGCAGACCATAATGGGTCGGCCCAGCTAAAGGCCCACAAGATTTTGCGGACCACAATGGGCCGGCCCAGCTAAAGGCCCACAAGATTTTGCAGACCATAATGGGCTGGCCCAGCTAAAGGCCCAACATTCTCTGTCAAATCTACCCGTCAACGGCCTGTCCTAAACTTGTCATCAACGCGACCCATGGTCACTTCTGGCCCGTTAACAGTCCACTAAGTAATTGGGCCGAATTACGGCCCGGTGTATTTCCGGCCTGTTAAAGGTTTGGCTTCATTTGGGCCCATTTACAGGCCATCAAAAGTTTCGGCCCATAAACGACCGTGAAGGATTTGGGTCATAGTTGGCCATGTCTGACATTCGGCCTGTTAGAGGCCCACTATAGCTTTGGGCCACTTTCGGTCTGTTGTCATTTTCGGCCTGTTAACGCTGGACGTAAACCATGGGTCATATGTGGCCCAACGTCATATCAGGCCCATTAATGGCCCATATAAAAATGACGATACTCTAGCCCAACCGAAGTTTTGGCCTGTTAAAGGCCGGTGTATTAGGTCGGTACATTTACGGCCCGTCCGAATTTTGGCATGTCAAAGATCCGCATCGTAAATGGGCTACCATTTCGGCCTGCTAAGTCCAGTGGGTTATTTGGCACAATCAGGGCCCAATCTCACTTTCGGTCTATTAAAGGCCCATGTTTTTTATGGGCTCAAGATATCTACACATGTAAATGGCCTATTTATACTAAGGGCCCAAATTATGTTTAGGCCTGTTAAAGGCCCACTATGGGCACGGGCCTACCAGAAAAATATGAGAGCTTATGCTGATTTAGGCCCAGATATTTTTAGTGGGCTACATGCCAATTTCGGCCCGTAATCGTTTTTAGCCCAATTGGAATGGGCCCGACGAATGTTGGCATGTTGGGCTCCTACGAAGCTTTCGGCCGAATACATTACTAAGATAAACCTACACGATACAAAAATAGCGTCGTAATTACTGCAGCCTGAGGCAGCATCATAAATGTTGTATCACAACAAAATAAATTCCAACCATACAAAAAAAGGCCTGTTGGCATAAAGTTTACAGTCCTTCCAGATAAAAGCACCATCAGATGTATAGAAGCACAGATCATTTGACCTGAGTGCTAATGTTACGGGCTGTAGAATCTGATGGAGTAGCACGATCTCCACCTTTTTCCGCCATTGCTCTTGAACAACGAAGCGAATGTCTGATAGTCTGGTTTCAAAACCATTCATATCTTGACGACATTTCTCAACCACTATTCTTGTTTCCGAAACAATGTCCATTAGGGATTGGACTTGTGTCTGGAGCACAGATATATCACTTTGTCTAGTAGGAAGATTTTGTTCAGTAGGCGATTTGGACGAGGTTACCTTGACAACCAACCCAGAATTATGCAGGAAGGTGCTTTTTACACTGTTAGTGGAGAGATACTGACGCACTGCAGCAAGAGGTGACATTGTGCTTGTAGTAGCCTCGTCACCTTCAGGTGGTTGTGGTTTTTCAATCATTTGTTCCATAGCTTCCTGAAAGTTTGAACTTGTAGATTAGTGTACAGATAAGTTACTAATGAGATAAAAACAAACAAAGTAGGTTAAACGTTTATACATAACTTATTTTGGTGAACTACTGTAATACATTAGCATGTCTTGTAGTGCCAACTACATAATAAAATCACTTTCGGAACATATGTCCATGTAGCATGCCTACTGTATTGTCTATTTCCTCACATTCATTGACATCTAAGGATAAAGAGACATGGTTTAAAGTAGGATGAACATAGTATGACATCATTCATATCATGGGCAAACAGATATAAAACAAACATGCTATTTTATCATTGTGTGTGCACGTTAACATAACAACTAGATTACAGATCAAGACCAAAAGAATATCCTTCATCTCTTTTAAACCATGTAAGGTGAAATGATATGTTAAGACAACTATGAATAAAAGTGAACAGAGTAACTGACATTGGCTGCAAACCCGATAGTTAAATGAACACATCACAGTACCAATCAGTTCAAGGGAGGAGGAGTAAGGACTTATAATAGCGGCTTGAACTGGTGTGCTCATGCCCTTCATCTTGCTGGTGTGGCAATCCTTGAAGATTTGCACTGCATTCGGTTTAGGTTCTTTTTGGTCCGCACGGGCTTTCCTCTGTATTTGGAACAAATCAATATAGATACGATAATATGGCACAAAAAAGAAGGAAGTAGCAGCTATTTACAAGAGCCTCGCAGTGTGCAATATAGCTACGAGATCCGATCCTGTTGTCTGTTGGAATTTCACTTTAGAATGGTTGGTTTTGTTCTTCAAATAGTTAGCCTAGAAGAAGATACACTTGTAAGGCACATACATAAATACAGGTTCAATATGTGGTCTGATCAAATACATATAGCCTACCTGATACTTTGGATCAGACTAGTGTTTAACGAGGGTTGTCCAGTCTTCATCTGTAATATATTCCACTGGAGATGTTTGGGCAATTTCATTGTTAGCCTTGCCTTCAAAGTGAGATTTTCTAAGGTGGTACCGATATTGTTGCAGAGCAGACTGAAAAACATGAGTGCATGCCTGTTTAGTTGCATCATCTTTCGGTTCCAACTTGAACCTCATTTGTTGAAAAAAGAATTTGAGTCTTATTAGGAGGAAGCAAGAAAGTATGGGACAGAGCAAGACAATATTGCTAATTGTGATGAATAACATTACTTATGGATAAATGGTCAAGGAAGGTGTTAAAATGGGTATTGTCTTTCTCATTCATGTACTGGATCCACGTTGGGAGGATACGTGCATGACACCTAACGGCAACGGCTGCCTCTGATACTAACTTGGCTGACTCTATAGCATCACGTGGCCTTTTTAAACCTGCCTCAAAATGGATCTCCATTCTTCCTCCTTTAGATTTTGTTAATCTGTCAAGCATTATCCCTGATGTCTATTTCCGCTTGCGCCGTGGTGCTTGTTCAACAATGAATATGGAAAGTGTTAGTGTACATCAAACTGTGAGAGTACATATAAAGGAGCATGCAACTGCTACTTGACTCGGTCAGGTACCGTCTTGGTGTTGATGCTCATGAGGTTCATCTGATCTTGCCAAGTCCTGTTGTGTCAGCAGTGCTTCGGAAGTAGTGTTAGGTGTGAAGGCATCCGCCAGTTCCGGAGAAAACGAACGAGTAACTGGTTGAGATGCTGGTACAGTTGAAGCGGATGCTGCAGCTGGTGGAGCAGGTGATACTGTGTTTGTAGATTTAGCCGGTGGACTTGGACCTTCTACTGCACTATAAGTACCAGCAGAATCTCGATGGCAGAACCTTTTCCGTTTCACCCGACGAGTAATAGCACTCCCTACTATATTATTTTCCTTGCTCTTTTTTGACTTTGCCATGTCAAGCTGTACCCACAACACAAAAGAATAAAATCACTCTTCAGAACTCATTGATGCATGATACAGACAAGCAATACTTTAATGTAAGACAACCGTATGAGGATGGAATATGTAAGAAAAACAGGACGGCATGACATATTCACAGCTACGATGTGCAAACTAAGCAGAAGGATTTTCAAGAAAATAGAAGTAATGCAAGCTAGACACCATATGAAAGATGCAACCAATATTACTCTGCCAAGTTAAAAGTGTCTTGTCATAAGTGGCAATTTGAAAAATTAGAAGCAGTACAACATAGAAATCAATGCAAGATGCAACCACTATCAAACTGCCATGTTAAAAGCGTCCAATCATGAGTGACAAATACGGGATACACAACAGCAGTACTTTGATGTAAGAACATGGTATGATAGATAGATGTAGTGTATTCTAGACACAGAAAGCCATGTCATATGCACATGTATAACGTATAAACTCAGCAGGTGCAATTTAATCAAAATAGAAGAAATACAGACTAGACAACATATGCAACATGAAACCAATTATCACACTGTCAACTTAGAGCAAGCACCTGCGATGGTGGAGTACGGGAGATGAACTCATCATGTAGACTTGGGACTTCAACTTCATTAGCAGTAGCAGTGGCAAATCTAGAGAGTCTCTGTTTGCGCCAGTGCGGAGGACCACCAACATCCCCTAACTTACTCTTTTCCTTCCTATTTTCTGATATTGCCTTATGAAGTCAAAACCACAAGAAGATGAATAAAATTAGCTCTGCATAACTGGTTGATGCATGATACAGATGAACACTACTTTGATGTAAGGCAAGCGCAGGATAGGAGGATGGAATATATACAAAAAAAGACAGTGTTTCATATTCACACGTACGATAGGAGGATGGAATATGTATGAAAAAACGGTAAGCGGAAGGCATTTCAACAAAATTAGAAGAAATAAAAGCTAGGCACCATATGAACATGCAACCAATATCACTCTATCAGGTAAAAAGTGTCTCGTCGTAAGTGCCATTTCAAGAAATTAGAAGTAGTACAAGCTAGAAGACAATGCAAGATGCAACCTACATCACAGTCCCAAGTTAAATGTGTCTTATGGGTAAGTGATCGTTGCAGGTATAAGTTGTAAGCTATGCAGATGCAATTCAACTTAATCAGAAGCAATACAAACTAGACATCATATGGAAAACACAACCACGTATAACAGTTCCAAGTAAGATCAAGCACCTGTGATGGTGGAGTAGGGGAGATTTGCTCATCATGTACACGTATGTTCTAGAAACAGGAACACGTGTCATATTCACGGGCATTATGTGTAAAGTAAGTAGATGCAATTCAAGTTAGAAGCAATACAAGCTAGACATCATACGCAACATGCAACCACATATAATAGTGTCAAGTTAGAGCAAGCACCTGTGATGGTGGAGTAGGGGAGATGTGCTCATCATCTACACAGCTACGTTGACTGTCCAACCTTGTGTTGTCTTGCGAATCTTGTTGGGAGGATGGCGGAGTAGAATCTGTAGAGACCCCCTGTTTGAGTTGCTCCGAAGGACCGCCATCATCCACTGCCGGACTAATTTCCTTCTGTTGTAATGATTTTGCATTATGAAGTCACACCGATAATAAAAAGGAATAAAATTCTCTCTTCATAACTCATTCATGCATGATACTGATGAACACTACTCAGATGAAAGGCAAACACATGATGCGAGGATGGAATATGTATGAAAAACAGGATGGTGTGACATATTCACACCTATGATGTGGTAACTAAGCAGAAGGCATTTTAACAAATTAGAAGCACTGCAAGCTAGACACTATATGAAAGATGCAACCAATATCACTCAGCCAAGTTCAAACTGTATGGCGTTTCAACAAATTAGAAGCAGTACATGCTGGAAATCATATGCAAGACACAACCAATATCACAGTGGCGACTTAAAGGTGCCTTATCATAAGTGACTGATGCGGGATATGCAAGAATAGTAGTCTGATGTAGAAACAGGAACACATGTCATATTCACAGGCATTATGTGTAAAGTAAGCAGATGCAATTCAACAAAGTTAGGAGCAATACAAGCTAGACATCATACGCAACATGCGACCACATATAATAGTGCCAAGTTAGAGCAAGCACCTGTGATGGTGGAGTAGGGGAGATGTGCTCATCATCTACATAGCTACATTGACTGTCTAGCCTTGCGTTGTCTTGAGCATCTTGTTGGGAGGATGGCGGAGTATAATCTGTAGAGAACCTCCGTTTCAGTTGCTCGGAAGGACCACCATCATCCAATGCCTTGCCAATTTCCTTCAGCTTTATTGATTTTGCATTGTGAGGTCATACCGACAAGAAAAAGGAATATCATTCGCTCTTCAGAACTCATTCATGCATGATACTGACGAACACTACTCTGATGAAAGGCAAAGTCATGATACGAGGATGGAATATGTACGAAAAAATGGACGGCTTGACATACTCACACCTATGATGTGCTAACTAAGCAGAAGGCACTTCAAAAAATTAGAAACACTGTAAGGCACCATATGGAAGGTGCAATCAATATCACTCTGCCAAGTTAAAACTGTCTCGTCATAGGTGGTGTTCATCAAACTAGAAGCAATACATGCTAGAAATCATATTCAAGACGCAAACCAATATCACACTACCAACTTAAAGGTTTCCCATCATAAGTGACTGATGCGGGATACACAAGAAGAGTAGTTTCATGTAAGAACATGGTGTGATAGACAAATATAGTATGTACCAAAAACAGGAAAGCGTGTCATATTCACATGTATCATGTGTAAGCTAAGCAGATGCAGTTTACACTAATTAGGAGCAATACGAGCTAGACACCATATGCAACATGCAACCAGATATCACACTGCCAAGTTAGAGCAAGCACCTTGGATGGTGGAGTAGGGGAGTGGAGACTTGGACCTTGTAATGCACTATCAGTACAAGGAGAATCGGTACAGATGCTCCGTTTACGTTGCTGCAGAGGACCACCATCATCACCTTCCTTACTCTTTTCCTTCCTATTTCTTGATTTTGCCTAGTCAAGTCAAACCCACAAGAAAAAGGAATAAAATTTGCTCTTCAAAACTCATTGATGCATGATACTGACGAAGACTACTTTCTTGTAAGGCAGCCGCATGATAGGAGGATGGAATATGTATGAAAAACAGGACGGCGTGACATATTGACATGTATGATGTATAAAGTGTAAACTAAGCACGAGGTGCTTGAACTTGTTAGAATTTATGCAAGCTAGAAAACATATGAAAGATGAAACCAATATCACTCTGCCAAATTAAAAGGTGACCAAATTAGAAGCAATACATGGCAACATGCTATAAATAATATGCAATATGCAACGAATAAAGGTGACTCATCGTAAGTGATTGATGCAGGATACAGAAGAGAGGTAGTTTCATGTAAGAACAAGGTTAACACATAGATGTAGTGTGTACCAAAAATAGGAAGGCATGTCATATTCACAGGTATAGTGTGTAAACTGAGCAGATGCAATTTACCCTAATTATAAGCATTACAAGCTAGACATCGTATGCAACATGCAACCACATATCACACTACGAAGTTAGAGCAAGCACTTGTGATGGTGGTGTAGGGGAAGTGCGGTCTTCAGGTACAGAGCTATGTTCAATATCTTCATTTAGGCTTGCTGTTTCTTGAGAATCATGTGGAGAGGATGAAATTGCATTCTTTATAAGAGTATTGCGTCTCATATTAACCCATGCGCGTGACTGTCTCATCATAAGCGATAGACGCATGATACACAAGAATAGTAGTTTGATGTAAGAACATGGTGTGATAGGCAGATGTAGTATGTACCAAAAACAGGAAGGCGTGTCATATTCACATGTATAATGTGTAAGCTAAGGAGATGCAATTTAACAAATTAGGAGCATTGATGAGGGATACATAAGAAAAGTAGTTTGATGTAAGAACATGGTTAATAGAAAGACGTAGTATGTACCAAAAATAGGAAGGCATGTCATATTCACAGGTATAATGTGTTAACTAAGCAGATGCAATTTACCCTAATTAGAAGCATTACAAGGTAGACACCATATGCAACATGCAACCACATATCACACTGCCAAGTAAGAGCAAGCACCTGCGATGGTGGTGTGGGGGAATTGCGGTGATCAACTAGAGAGCTACGTTGACTATCTTCATTTAGCCTTGCTGTTTCTTGAGAATCATGTGGGGAGGATGACACTGCACTCTTTAAACGAGTAGGGCATCTCACAGTAACCCACTCGGGTGACTGTCTCATCATAAGTGATTGACGAGGGATACAAAAGAGCATTAGTTTGATGTACGAACATGGTTAATAGACATATGTAGTATGTATCAAAAACAGGAAGGCATGTCATTATCAAAGGTATAATGTGTAAAGTAAGCAGATGCAATTTAACCAAATTGGAAGCAATACAAGCTAGACACCATATGCAACATGCAACCACATTTGACAACGCGAAGTTAAAGCAAGCACCTGGGATGGTTGTGTGTGGCAATTGAGATCATCAACTGCAGAGCTACGTTTACTGTCTCCAACTGCTGACACTACACCCATTTAGAGCGCTGAAACGCTTAGTGCTTACCTTTGAATTACACTGGAGCGACTTCTGTCTTTTCTTTTTTGCATTCATCAACACTGCGTCAGAGTCTGAGATACCCATGCATAAAAAACAATAGTGTGAGCATGGGTGAAGTGTGTGCACAATTAGTACAGTGTAAAGGTAGCAGATAGCAGGTCAGTGAGAAATAAATGACAGGAGACATATGATAGCTCTACAACATACATGGCACACTAAATTACTACAGGATTCTATGAAAATAACAGTCGACTAAAAGCAAATAGGTCAGTCCATTTTTTCTGCACCGTCCGATGTACAAAGAACAGGCAGATCGCCTTCATCTACCTCCAGCTAGTCAGTGTTGACGATCTTCCTCGAAACGCCAGCGACCACCGGCCCAGTATTCCTCCCCTGCATGCGCCCTCCCCTCGACCTCACCGCACTGCCGTGCTTGGCACCGCCCCCCCCCCCCCCCGGCCATCCATTCAAGCCCCGCCGACCTCCAGATCGGGCGCAAGCAGCTCCTGCGCCCCACACCCCTATGATAGACATTGATGCGCCGCTTCCCCGGGGAACAGGCGTACTAGGTGCTCCGCGCGCCTAAGCGGGTGCTGCTTCTTTTAATTGTGGTTTGACTGACCCTGAATTGAAATCCAGGCGGGCTACTGACCTCTAGCAAAGGTGAAATAGTAAAAGGGAGGAAACCTTGTGCATTTAGTATCACGAAGAAGATGCAGTAAGAAGCGCTCAACTAGTTTCTTTCGTGGGATGAATACGGTGTGAGCGAAGACGTAAGATTTGCACGAATAAGGGAAGAGGAGTACCTCTTTATGCTGGCAGTGTTGTGTCCTCCTTCTGTTTTTCCGACGATCTTCTTGTTGTTCGCCGGAAACTAGAAGTTATGGAGGACAGTGCAGCCTTAGACGAACCCATGGCCAAGTTGTTGAGTGTGGTGCGGTGGCCGTCTGTTGGCGGCAGGGAAGCAGATCCGAGGCAGCGAACAATAGCGTAGCGGGAACAGCACTGGTGCGGTGGACGGTTGCGACAGTGGAGCCGCAGCAGTGAGGCGCGGGACGGTGTGGTCGGAGTGGTTCTGGTACGGCGCACGCCGGCATCGGCGTCGTGGAGGCAGCTCTGCCTCGGCTTCAGCTGCTAAGTCCTTGAGGGCGTGGCGGTTGCAGTTGCGTTGGATGACGATGTCGGGGTACCGGCTCTAGTGTGATGGAGGAGGGCGGCGGTGGATTGGCCACTATGGGGTGGAGGATGGAGGAGGCTGGGGTTTCGCGGCTGGTGGAGAGGGCGTTTTCGCGCCCATGGAGTATGAATGGGGAAACAGAGGGAGGCGGGGAACTAAGGGGGAACAATGTTTCAGTTTGAGACGCGCTTGTTTGAAATTTGGGGAAGGTTACAAACTTTGCCCCCATCTAAAATTTCAGAAATATTGCGGGTTGGGGGTAGGACAGTCATGTCAGCTGTCCCAAATGTGGGCGGGATAGATTTTGGCCGAGCGCATGGGTAGGCGCCCACGGCGTATGAATGCTTCTCCGAGGCGGTTGAGAATAGCGTCTTGGTGAAGTTACAAACCTACCCCGGTTTAGACCTTTGGACATCGGGCCGACAGGCTACACGGGCCAGAGTCAGGACAGTAATTTCCTACCACCAAAACATTAGTCTCGCGCGGTTTCGGGTGACCAGAGGCCTATTTAGCGCTTCGTTCAGTATTTGGTAGCAGAAGCATTAACGTTTTCGGTTCTCTTGAATTAAATTTCAGGATTTGTCAAACTTCACAAATCTTTACTCTTGAAAATCCTAAAGCTAAGATAATTTTGGAATGGAGGGGGTACATTTGAATATACATTGTACACGAGCAAGGTTGGAAAAAGCGGTAGGCGTAAGCGGGGCAGTTGGCCTTTGCCTAGTGCCTAGGCGGTGCCTAAGCGCCCTAGGCGCGGCCTAGACGGTAATATAGTTTTTACTCGAAGTGTATTTGTGACTTTTATATGGGTGTTGATATTAATTTAGGGCATATGAATAAGGTAATTACCGGATACTCCCACTGGAATATAACCTGCTTGGCATATCTGTGTAGTATGTGTCATGATTTCTTGCTTGGGTAGGCAATTCCTTGCTTTCCCTGCCTAGACCTCCATTTATGCCCTAGGTGAGGCGTTTGGCCATTGCCTAGTGCCTAGGCGTGCCTAAGCGCCTCCTAGGCACTGCCTTTTCGAATAGAGTACACGAGTATATATTAAAAAATATGCAACTTACCTCAGTTCATGCATGGTTCCAGATATAATCTCCTTGGTTGCAAAAAAAGTTAGATATGCGTATGAATATATATAGCATGTTCAAACTCACAACAAAGATTGATGCCCCCTTTTACATCTAATTTACAAATGCCATTATCTTGGGTTCAAATAGATGAATGCACTTCCTATGAATTCGAATCTTCGAAACCCCCTTTATGTTGAATTTGACATGTATTCTATTTTGTAGCTAGCAATTTGGAATGTATCCATGCAAGTGACAAATGTATAAAGCGCTTTACACTAACAACATGGAGTGCACTAATTAATGTTTATATATGAATTGCAAAAGCATCCATTGCCTATATTTCAAACCGCTCTCACTCTATGGTCGATAATATGAAATAAACACATGCACATGCTAGAATTCAATAGAGTATGGGTGTCTGATAGACCGATTTTCGTCCATAGCAATTTGCAAAATTCATGATCTCATCCAAAAAATAATAATGCCATTCAAATTTTAATTTAATGCGTAGAACCGCCTTTTACACGTAGATGCACTATGCCTCGCCCCATTCTCACAAACGTGTTATATATATCTCTATCTAACGCATAAGTGCACACACTTTATATGCATCGGCATTTCTCTTTCACACATGCTCACAATCTCTCTCAGGGTATCGGGGTGTCTCACGCACATGCTCTCTCTGTTTCTCTCTCTCTCTTTCTGACTACTATGTACCACTCTTTTCACTAATCTTAGTTGGAAAACACTATTTCTCTCACATGCATATATACACATGCACGGTCTCTACTAGCCCTCTATACGCACATATATGTGCATACGTGTCTCTCGCACGCACATTCTCTTTATGCCTCTCTCGCACACATTGCCCCCCGACACACCTCTCTCTTAGTAGTTGGCAGATATGATTTCATCATATCATTCGGTAGGATATCCCTGGCTGTTAGGCTGGATGGTAATACGAAGCAAAGTTTTACCCTAGTTCGGATCGGACCCTTGCAGTTGAAGAAAGAGCCTACTCCTGGTACCGTATATTAGTGATAGGCGTGTGTACAAAGTACATGTGAATATCAGGCATTGTGCATGTGTGTATACTATCGACGAACTAGCCCCCAAGCTTGTATAACATACTAAGGGCCTAGGGTTACAAATCATATATAGTCGGCTTATCACCAGTGGGGATAGAGTCCTCCGCGTCTCTGGTAGCTTTGTGTTGTACGCCGAGTCCTCCACATGAGTCTTCGTATAACACGTCTCGGTCCAACCTATATGTGGCGCAGGATGGAACCGACCCATGAGTCTTCATGTTGACTCACCACAACTAGAAATGATGTGCCCACCACACCACACACGCAATCGGCCACTAAGAAAATAAGCATATACAATCGTACAATGGTATCTAGCTCATGATACGTCTCCATATTTTGTTGATGACACTGACGGACTTTGCATTTGATGCGTGCTCTGTATTTTGTTGACGAAACTTACAGTCATTGTATTTGAAGCGAAAGCATGATATGGTCACTGGACTTCAGAATAAGCTCATCACGGTCACCACATACGAGGGCAGGCCGGCCGCGGGCGGCGGGGCTGGCGGTTCGGCTGGTGGTGGCTGGCGACTCAGGGAGGGTGGAGTTTCATGATAAACTGGAGGCCCTTGATTTCATATCCAATGGCTGGAAAATCTAATGACCAGAGATGAAAAAGTTAGTCGACTGACGTGTAGCCTAACCCCGCACGTACACATGCACGCATGGAAGACACGCACGCATGTAGGCGTGCAACACTGACACGTACACATGCACGCATGCTGGCGTGCAACACTGACATGTACACATGCACTCACGAACACACGCACGTACGCACCCATGCATGCAACACTGAAACATACCCTTGCATGCATGCAACACTCGCACGCCTGCATGCACACAGCACACGACGCAAGACACACGCTCAACCTATACGTGCATGCACCCTTTGTTAAGGACATGGATTGTCACAGGTATTAATCAATCTTATCTGTGATAAGCAGAATATTGATGTTGGCAGCGGTCTTTATGAATCACAATGTATCGACCGGGCTATCAACATAGTAGGCTTATCTACATGAAAAAGATGACATCATACTCAATGAACAATCATCGGTTTATGAAATGCCCGCTTCTGACCGCCCTGGCCCACCAAAGGTTCCTCTGCTGTGCGCTACCTGCGTTGGGTCACTGACATGCAGGACATGCACCCAAAGAGCCCACACGTCAGTGGAAGAACGGCGTGGTGTCCTAGGTCAGAGTCGAGGGCGCCACTTGCGGCATGCCCGGCTGAACATGCCTCCGTGCCGCATTCAAACGCCTTCATGAAACCCGCCCGTGTGGAAGCCAAGAAACCCATAGTGGACACACATCCGTTCATGACGGGCCGGCGTTAAACGCAACGCCGGCCGAGCTCACTACAAAAAAATACACTTTCGTGATGATACGTGTTTGTCACGGTAGGTCGCATTTTTTGTCATGCATGTACATCCATGATGATTTTATGATAGAATCAAGATAGTCATACCTGTGCTGTCGTAGAAGTGTTCCATGACATTACCAAAATTATCATCCCGGAAGTGTCCACTTCCATGACGATAAATCATGCATCACAGAAGTGCTTTCGTCAAGGCTGACCGACACGTGGCATCCACCGTAAGGGAACACCATTAAGCTATCGGGTCGGATTTTGGATCCGATAACCCATTAAAAGCCTTGACCAGTGGGAAATTTCCAGGTGTAAAATTCTGATTGGCCGAAGGAAACACGTGTTGCCTCAATGCTGGGATAGAAGTCATCCACTCATTGGACAGGAGGCGCCTATGATAGGTCGACATGTGGCATGGACCAACAGTGGCCCATTCCGGTGAAAAAGGTCGGCCCAGTAAAAATTAGCAGGCCGGCCCATATAAGTCCTACTTGTGTCAGGTACATTTAAGCCCACGATCCATACGAGATGTGCCAATTCGGCCCGTCAACGGCCCGTTAAATATTTGACACCATTGCAGCCCATCGTTAGTTCGAGCCCGTTAACAGCCCGCTATATAATTGGGCTCAATATCGGCTTGATGAGATTTCGGCCTGTTAACGACCCATTTAATGGATGGGCCAATTTTCAGGATGTACATCTTTCGGCCTTTTAGCGACCCATTTAAGTGTTGGGCCAATTTCTGGCCCGGTGTCACTTTCAGCCTGTTGACGGCCCATAAATCAGTTGGGCCATTTGTAGTCGGACCTGAGTTTTGGCCTTTTAGCGACCCATTTAAGTGTTGGGCCAATTCCCGGCCCTATGTGCCTTTCGGCCTGTTAACGGACCATAAATGAGTTGGGCCATTTGTAGTCGGACCTTAGTTTTGGCCTTTTAACGGCCCATGCCCTTCATGGTCCAATACCAGCCCGGTTTCTCTTTCGGCCTACTAAAGGCCCACAACACAGTTGGGCCGTTTACAATACGACCTGACTTTCGGCCTCTTAGCGGCCCATGCTCTTCATGATCGCCCACTGTCTCTTTCGTCCTGCTAAAGGCCTATAGTATAGTTGGGCCATATGTAGCCCAAACTTAGTAACGGCCTGTTAACGGCCCGTGAAATAAATTGGGGCCACCTGTTGCCCGCTTTGATGTCAGCCTGTTAACGACCCGGGAGGTAAGAGGGCCGACCATTAACTTTTGACCTAGTAACAGCCCATTAACTTAATGGGCCCACTAAAGTTCGTTCATATCTTTAGGCCAAATTAGATAATTTGAGCCCATTACGATGAGCAATTATGCACAGGACCAAAACCGATCAAGCAAAGGTACGACATACATGGAATAACGTTGCACATCTAGCATATATTACAGGAAATTACATCCACTAGGCAATCAAAGATTGATGCCAGTGCAAATAAATGAGAAGAACCTAACCATCTACAACGTCACAATCTGCAACCTCAGCACAGATGACGCCCACAAGCATGTGGGCAAGTTCTTGCTGCTTTGCTACACTGTCTTTGAAAACATTGATCAGTTGTTGTGTCGCACGACTCTGCACCTCTGATTCATCCACCATTTCCATCATTGCTTCAGCCATTAATTGGTTCAGAAACATACATTTATTCCATAGCATTCGAGACAGAGGATACTAAACAGATTCATATGGCGATTTTGGCAGGCTTGTATTATTGATAGTGGAGAGTGTCCTGACAACTGCATCATAACATAAATTAGGATGGGAACCAAACATCTTAATCATGAGTTATTGCCATATTACCTGGCCTAGATTTACTGGAAAGAAACAATGGGGTTGCCTTGCTATTTTCAGAGTTTGTCTTCTTATCTTCAGCAGCCTGCACAAAATTAAGACACTAGCATTGCTATCATTAGCCAAGTCAGATAATAGGAAAGCAACATTGACACAACGAACGTTTGGGCAACTAGCCTACACCAAATTAGCCCAATATGGCACAGCTATCATCAGCCAGGTAAGGTGATACGAAAGCAACATTGACACAATGAATGAATGGGCAACCAGAGAAGCACTACAATTCAGTAATGTGCGTGATATGAGATAGTACATTCATGCAGCTCAGTATGCAAAACTACTAGGCAGTTTTCCTTACAAAAATCAACATTGGCGCCTTTAACATTTTGCTACAACTAATTTTAGATTAGATAAAGGTTAGATTCACACCAATTAACAAAATACATGCTGATGTAAAAATATAGTGATATACGACAGGTACTTACATCAGCATTGGAGCACAGAGAATTCCCGCAAGATATTTTCCTCGAATACGGCCCCAATGGAGGAAGTCTTGTATCGTTTAACCTTATTTTCTAAAAGAGAGATGGGTAAGAAACATGTAGAAAATATGATCAGAATGCTATAAAATTTCATGATGGGAGGATACGCACACGCTTCTTAGAATGGAGTTGACATTCTTTTGCTAGACTGGAGCGGACTAGTTCTTTGGCCACTGGAATCTGCTTATTATCAGTGGGAGTTGGGTTTCTCTATGCTGGAGCAGTATCTATGAAAAATGGAGTTGGTTTATTATCTCCTGGCGTTTGGATCTTTTGCAAAGACCTGGTTTGTAACCGTTCAGATTCTAACATAACCGTCTTCCCCTTGCATGCCTTATATAGAAGAATGGTGATTTGGTTATAAAACATGCTACAGCAGAGATGGAATAGGTACTGAAGAATAGAAAGGCATGACATATTGACATTTATTCCCTCCATCCGGAAATAAATGGATGGGTCTAGGCGTATTTCAGTTCTAGATACATCCAGTTTTATCCATTTCTGCGACATTTAATCCGGGCGGAGGGAGTATGA
Source organism: Triticum monococcum (assembly GCA_034509565.1). Taxonomy (NCBI): domain Eukaryota; kingdom Viridiplantae; phylum Streptophyta; class Magnoliopsida; order Poales; family Poaceae; genus Triticum; species Triticum monococcum. Next base: position 639,335,253 of record CM067843.1, read on the forward strand.
TGTAAGAGCTAGGGATACGACAGGACAACATAGTAAAAAACACTGAACAACCCACTGCAGAACCAAAGTATTCAAACCCACTGATATGAGATAGTACACTCATGCAGCTCAGGATGCAAAACTACCAGGCAGTTTTCCTTGCAAAAATCAACATTGTGGCCTTTAATCATACATTGTGCTACAACTAAATTTAGATCAGATAAAGGTTGGATTCACGTCGATTAACAAAATACATGCTGATGTAAAAATATAGTGATATACAACAGGTACTTACATCAACACTGGAACACAGAGAATTCATGCAAGAATCTTTCCTCATAAACGATACCATTGCAGAAATTCTTCTATCTGTTAAGGTTATTTTCTAAAAGATAGATGGGTAAGAAACATGTAGAAAATATGATTAGCATGCTATAAAATTCCATGATGCAAGGATACGCACACGCTTCTTAGAATTAAGTTGACATGTTTTTGCTGGACTAGAGTGGACTAGTTCTTTGGCCACTGGAATCTGCTTATTATTAGTAGGAGTTGGGTTTCTCTATGCTGGAGCAGTATCTATAAAAACTGGAGTTGGTTTATTATCTCCTGGCGTTTGGATCTTTTGCAAAGGCCTTGTTTGTAACCCTTCAGATTCTAACATAGTCGTCGTCCCCTTGCATGCCTTCTATAGAAGAATGGTGCTTTAATTATAAAACATGCGACAGCAGAGAGATGGAATAGGTACTCAAGAATAGAAAGGCATGACATATTGACATGTATTCCCTCCATCCGGAAAAAAATGGATGGGTCTGGGCATATTTCAGTTCTAGATACATCCTTTTTTATCCATTTCGGCAACATGTAATCCGGGCGAAGGGAGTATGGTGTAAGAGCTAGGGATACGACAGGACAACACAGCAAAAGAACACTAGTTGAATGTAAAACTGTATGGTAGCAGAATACATACAGAAATAACTAAGGCAACATACACGTGTATGATTGGGTAAATAAGATGGCATTGCAACAGAGCACTAGAACAGCACTTCAATGTAAAAACATGGTATGGTAGACAGATGAAGTACATACTGATGAATAACAATGCATAAGATATTCAGAAGCATGATGTCCAAATTAAGAAGATGGCATTGCGATAGAGTAGAATGACAGTACTTGAATTTGAAAACATGTTATCATGAATGTAATAGGTACTGAAAAGTAGGAAGGCATGACATATTTACATGCATGATCAGCATGCTAAGCACATGGCATTGCAACAGAGTAGATACACTCCATGGCATTATATGCATGTTGTACCCATATCACAGGCCAAGTTAGAGCAAGGACCTTGTGGGGTGAAGAGGATTCATCATCTTTCTGCAAGTCTTCTGAAAAATTGCCTTTACATGTTCCATCATATTGGGTATCATTGACATCAAGTTTATTGGCCTTTACATTGCTCCGTGAGGTTCTTGTGGATATATCAGTGTGTGCAATTATATCTGACATGCATGGAAGACAACTAGTAGTTAGATTTATGTAATGAGTGCCTGTAGGAGATGACATAAACAGTAGGACTGGGGTTAACTAGCAGCAATAGGTCTCATAAACTAAAGGGAGAACACAAATGAAAGCAACAGAATATGTATCGTTTGTACTTGAGATTAACTAGATGGCACACAAAAGTATTAAAGAACAACATAGGTAATACTAGAAGTGGTATAATACTATAATCACTAGTGTCACATCCCTAGCTTCTGGTAATACTTAGTGTTGGCATCTTGCTTGCATCATGTTTAAATTTCATTTAACTTTGAAATGGGGATTGTGAAGCCCTCAGAAATCATTTCTGGAAATGACCCAGATAAAAATTTCTCCAAAAAGGTCCAAGAAAATGTTCATGTTGCTCTCTGGAAATATTGGACAGAGATAAAAATCAAACCAATATTATTAGCAGCTCATAGATATTTATTTTGGGCATTCGGATTTAATGAATAATTATTTTCTTTGGATATATATTTGTTATATATATAATATATGTCCAAAATTATGTTAGTTGTTGAGGAGCTCTGGAATAATACCACTAGCTCCTGCAAAAATTGGCATAAGTAAATTAATTGATTTAGTATTTTTATTAAATCAAAAAAAATGTCAGAAAAATAGAAAAGAAAAACGAAAAAGGAATAAAACCCTTACCTGGCAACCCAGCCGGCCCAGTGGTGCGGCCCACTGGCCCAACCGCCAACCGTCGTCCTCCTGGCGACGACAGAAGGACAGGGGCACGCGCCGGCGCGCGCGGCCACGCAGCCGGCCGTGGCCACGTTCCCCGCCACCTCCTGCTTCTCCCTCTCGTCGCCTGGACCGCCCGCGCGTCGCCACGCACCCCCAAGCCTCTCTCGCCCTATCTCGTGCCATTCTCTCCTCCCCCTCGCTCCCTCTCTCGCGGCCGAAATCGCCGTCGCCGCCGTCCACAGCCACCATGGCCTCGGCCACTGCCACACCTCCCCGACACGCTTCCCAGCTCCACCGAGCCCCCTAGCCTCTCCTCATTCTCTCCCGAGCTCTCTCCTCTCCTATGCTCGTCTTCTATCACGCGCCCGAACGCCACCGTAGCACGTCGCCGTGAGCCACGCGACCATCGCCACCGCCTCGTCCCTTGCTGCTGTCCAGGAGCACCGCCGCCCTCGACTACGCCTCCTCGTCGAGCTGGACGACGCCAGGAGCACTGCAGCATCGCCACCGCCATCATCCCCTTCGTCTGAGCCGCGGATCGCCGCCGCTAAATTCATCGCCGATTGGTCCTCCCCGAGCTCACCGACGACGCCTTCAAGTTCCCTGTGAGCCCCGCCGTCATTCCCCCCTACTCCCCTACCCTTCTGCGCCCTCTAGCCCCTCTGCCGCACGCCACCGAACTCCGGCCGCCGCCCCGAGCTTCGCTCCGGCGAGCTCCGTCCGTTCCCGCCTCTCCCACTTGCTCCAGATGACGCAGACGAGCGCTGGCTCCTCGCCGGAGGGCAAAATCAGAGGCCCTCCGCCGCGCCTGGCTCGCCGGCGTCAAGCCGCCGGTGGGGTTTGACCCCTTTGACCTCGCGGGCCCGTCAGGTGGGCCCCATGGGTCAGGTGATTAGCTTAAGGCTAATCACCATTTAACTAAACCTGATACTGACATGTGGGCCCGAGGCCACTAACTAAACTAGATTAGTTAGTTTAGACACTGACATATGGGTCCCATTGGTCGAGTTTGACCTGGACCGACCCGTTGACTCGCTGATGTCACGCTGACGTCAGGCTGATGCAGTTATCCATTTTCTGGATTTAAAAATAATCAGGAAATTCCAGGAAATCATATTGTTGCATACGCTTGTGTATTCATTGTTGGCACCGTTCCTTCTCGATAGGTCCTGCTCCGGAAGTGTTCGAGAGTACCTATCAGTGAAGCAGTGCCCCCCTGTTGATCTACCAGGCAAGCAAACCCCCTTGTTCATTCCGATAGAATCCTACTCTCTCGCTCCTGCTCTCATTTATTGCATTAGGACAACAACGATTCAACTGCTACTTTATGCTGCGGTAGTTGAACCCATTCCTCTGCATGACCTGTCATTTCCACAGTAAATAGTTAAAACCCACTAGCATGTGTAGGAGTTGATTGAGCCATGTTGTGTTCTTGCCATGCCATGCCTGCTATTGCTTAGAGTTGTGTCAGGTCTGATTCATTGTGAATGAATTGGAGTGGTACGATATGTTCTGATGTTGAGAGTTAAGCATGTGAACATGATTTGGTAAAGGTAGCGGTGAGAGGCCATGTAGAAGTACATGGTGGGTTGTCTCACTGGAACCGTCCTTAAGCACTGAGTTCTGTGTGTGTTGTCCAATGAATAGTTACTACCACACATTGGGTTCCGGTAACTCGACCCCTCTTGACTTATTAACCGACTTGGTCTCTGTCTAGGAGTTGCAAATAGTTTCTGGTGTTTGTAGGTAGTGTTAGTAGTCTACCAAGTGGCACCCGGCTAGGTGGGCTTGGGACAGACTAGGCACAAGTGGCACGGTGTACCAAGCGTAGATCCATCCGGCGAGGTGGGCTTGGGAACCCTGCACATATCGTTTGGGGCCGTGAGCGACACCCCGGCCGGATCTCCTTGCGTATGGAACCCGAATAGGCGATAAACCTGGACTAGAGTCTTGTGCGGTTAGTCAGGTCGTGGCCGACACCCTCGCTAGGCTTCCGCTTGAAGGTTGCCGAGGTACTTGACGTGTACATGGTGATAAGTGGTGAGAGCGTGTGTGAAGAAGTGCACCCCTGCAGGGTTATCATGATCTATTCGAATAGCCGTGTCCTTGGTTATGGACTTCTTGGATGCTTACGTGGTACATAGACAACTTAAAGTGGATACTCTAAAATGCTCAAGACAAGTGTGAGTGCTATGGATGGCCTTCTCGCCAGGAGACGAGGATGGATCCATAGTAGTGTATTGATGTGGTGATTAGTGGACTTGTGTGCGCTGCCTCACCTCAAAGAAGTTTTCTCGTTGCCATAGAATAGGATAGCCACTCAGTCAAAGCTGGCTTGCTGCAACTAAACCCCACATTACCTTCTTGATACTAATGCATGTGTGATAGGATCTGATGTAAGTCTTGCTGAGTACCTTTGTACTCATGTTTGCTTTATTTATGTTTTGCAGATGAGACATCTGTCTCACTAGTAGTACCACTTGGACTTTGACGAGTAGCTTGTACCTCAGCTACGATCTCTATCGGACGTTGTAGATAGTCAGGCTCATAGCTTTTTCTTTTGTAGTTGTCTGTACTCAGACATGTAATGCTTCCGCTTGTTGCTTGTATGCTCTGAATGATGGGTCATGTGACCCCTGTTTGTATTTAATGCTATGTGGCTCTTCTGAGCCTTTATCTATATGAGATTGCGTTATGTTGTGATGCCATGTTGTACATCACATACTTGCATGTTATGCGTACGTGTGACGTGTATTGCTATGTGTGGGATCCGACAATCTAGTTGTTTGTCCTTGGCAGCCTCTCTTATGGGGAAATGTAGTCTAGTGCTTCCTTGAGCCATAGTAGTCCGCTACAGCCCGGTTCATCGGAGTCCTGCTAGCCCAGCACTACTGCTCAGAACACTTGACTGGCCGGCATGTGTTCCACTTCGTTCCTATGTCTGTCCCTTCGGGGAAATGTCACATGGTGACTTCTGGAGTCCTGCCTAGCCTGCTACAGCCCGGGTTCCCCGGAGTCCTGTTAGCCCAGTGCTACAGCCCGGATTCATATGCTGTTGACCGACATGCTCGATGTGATTCATGTATGCCTGTCCCCATAGGTTAGCACCGCTTTGGGTTCACGACTAGTCATATCAGCCCCGGTTCTCTGTCATATGGATGCTAGCGATACTATCATATACGTGAGCCAAAAGGCGCAAACGGTCCCGGGCCATGGTAAGGCGACACCCGTGGGAATATCGTGCGTGAGGCCGCAAAGTGATATGAGGTGTTACAGGCTAGATCGGTGTGACTTAGAATCGGGGTCGCGACAGCTTTGGTATCAGAGCCTGACTGCCTGTAGGATTTCCAAGCCAACCTGGTCGAAGTTGAGTCTAGAAATTCTTTAGCTATATAGGGGAATTGATTGTGGAAGGAATTTAAGGCTCTTTTTTACTCCTTATACCTCATGGCCTTCTGATCTGAGTCTTCCTACCTTTCCTACGGGGTTAAGGAACTAGGCTTTCTCTTCCGTCTAACAGGATCACGTGTTACTACTCCGTAGTCCCACAGGATTGGTTGATCAGAGTCATATCCCAGTTTTGAGTACTTATGGTGTAGTCTGTTTAGTACTATCCCAGAACCTTGAGTGATGATGTTGAGTATGTTACTACCCCATTTTAGCAGGATGTCTCATTCTGAGCATTTTACTACCGTTATGCTGCCGGAATTGCCCTAGGAGTTTGAGAGTTACTAATTTCCTTGTCCTACATTCTATAGTCTATAGGTGATGCTGATCCGTCCTTGGTTTCGTTTCTCAGGATGTCATCAGTTAAACGAAGTTCTGTTGCTCGTAGCCAGAACCACGGGGATGGTAGGGATGAGGATCCTCCCAACCAACCTTCGTTGGTAGAGTTCATGTTAGAGATGGAGAGGAACAAGCGTGAGTCTAACCGCTTGTTGGCACGTATCGAGGAGAACACCGCACATTAGTTCAAAGGGTCTGTAGCCATTCATGATTTCATTCGCTTGCACCCACCTACCTTTCATCATTCCATCGAGCCACTCGATGCAGATGACTGGCTCCGTAGTATTACACACAAGCTCCGTTCTGCGAACGTAGCTGAAAGTGACAAGGTCACCTATGCTACTTATCACCTGGAAGGTCCTGCTAGTATTTGGTGGCAGAACTATGAGACTATGCTTCCAGCTGGCCAGACACCCACCTAGAGAGATTTCATTGAGGCTTTTCGCGAGCATCACATCCCTCAGGCTCTCATTGACCGCAAGAGAGAAGAGTTTTGTAGTTTCACCCAGAGTAAGTTGGCCGTTGATGCTTATAGTAGAGAATTTGAGAACCTTGCCCGCTATGCTACAGAAGAAGTGTCCACAGATGCCAAGAAGCAGGCTAGATTTCGGAAGGGTCTCAACCCCAAGTTGCGTCGTGATCTCCACTTGCACAATTGCAATACATTCCAGGCTCTTGTGAACAAGGCCATTAATGCAGAGACAGCTCAACTCACTTACGAGGAATCTCGTAAGCACACCCGTGATTTGAGTTCTTCCACCGGTTCTAGTTCTCAGAAGCGCCGGATTTGGATTCCGAACTCCGGTCTTCCACTCGGTTATACACCAAGGCCTTCTTGTGTGGCACCTCACCCAGTTCAACCGTATGCTACACCCATGCCTATTGGTGGACCACCTGCCAATGCGGGTCCACGTCCTACCTCCAAGATTTGTTACAAGTGTGGAGAGCCAGGCCACATTGCCCGTATTTGCACTCAGACCAGTGTTGCTCCATCCCAGGCCGAGAAGTCTATTGGTCGTGGTAGTAAGCCTTCACACCAGATGATCAGTGCCAAGTCAGCTCCCACTGAACTTGGACGTGTGCATCATGTCTCAGCTAAAGACACTCATGATGATCCAGATGTCGTTCTTGGTACACTCCTTGTCAACTGTCACCCAGCTTCGGTTCTATTCAATACTGGAGCATCTCACTCCTTCATTTCCAAAAGTTATGCCCACTTGCACGACATGTCATTTTGTGATATGCCCTCCCCACTACTTATTCAAACTCCTGGATCCAAGTGGCAAACTTCTAGGATAAGTTATGGCAATGAAATACATGTTGACAGACTTGTATTTCTAGCTTCCCTGATATCTCTCAAGTCTTCAGATATTAACATCATCTTGGGTATGGATTGGATGAAAGCTCATTATGCCAAGATTGACTGCTACACCAGGTCTGTTCATCTCACACACCCCTCTGGCAAGATAGTCACTGTCTCCACCAAAATTGCAAGGCTTCAACTCTATTCTCTAAATGCCAGCCCTCTTCCTGACCTTGAAGATATCCCGGTAGTCCACGACTTTCCGGATGTCTTTCCAGAGGAACTGCAAGGTATTCCACCTGACAGAGATGTAGAGTTTGTCATAGATCTTATCCCCGGAACCGCCCCAATTTCTAGGAGACCTTACAAGATGGCACCCTTAGAGCTAGCCGAGCTTAAGAACCAACTCGATGAGTCCTTGCAAAAGGGTTTCATCCATCCTAATTCTTCTCCCTGGGCTTGTCCCGTTCTCTTCGTCAAGAAGAAGGATGGTACGGACCGAATGGTTGTAGATTATCATCCCGTTAATTTGGTCACGATAAAGAACAAGTATCCGCTCCCTAGGATCAACGATCTGTATGATCAGCTCGCTGGATCCACAGTCTTCTCCAAGATGGATTTGAGGTTAGGCTACCACCAAATCAAGATCAGAAACGGGGACATTCCTAAAACGGCTTTCGTCACTCGTTATGGCCAATACGAGTACACCGTCATGTCCTTCGGTCTAACCAATGCTCCAGCTACATTCTCCCGCTTGATGAACTTGATCTTCATGGAGTACCTAGATAGAGTCGTCGTGGTTTACCTCGATGATATCCTTATTTACTCGAAGAACGAGGAAGAGCATGCCGAACATCTTAGACTTGTGTTAGAAAAACTCAGAGAACACCGCCTTTATGCCAAGTTCTCCAAGTGCGAATTTTGGTTGCCAGAAGTGACCTATCTCGGCCACGTAATCTCTGGTAAGGGCATTGCTGTCAATCCCGAAAGAGTTCAAGCTGTTCTTGATTGGACTCCACCTGAAACGGTTAAGCAAGTTAGGAGTTTCCTTGGTCTAGCCAGTTATTGTCGCCGCTTTGTTGAGAACTTCTCCAAAGTGGCCAAACCACTAATGGAACTTCTCAAGAAAGATAAAAAGTTTGAGTGGTCCCCACAGTGTGAGTACAGTTTTCAGGAACTGAAAAGACGCCTGACTTCTGCTCCCGTACTTGTGCCACCGGATTTCACTAAAGACTTTGTTATCTACTGCGACGCCTCACGACATGGACTAGGTTGCATTCTTATGCAAGATCGCCATGTGATTGCCTATGCATCTCGACAGTTGCATCCACATGAGGAGAATTATCCTACACATGATCTAGAGCTTGTAGCCGTAGTCTATGCACTTAAGACATGGCAACATTACCTTCTTGGTAAACGTTGCGAGATATACACTGACCACCAGAGTCTCAAGTACATCTTCACCCAACCAGATTTGAACCTTAGGCAAAGACGTTGGTTGGAGTTGATCTCAGATTACGACTTAGGAATTACCTACACCCCATGCAAGGGAAATGTCATGGCTGATGCGCTAAGTCGTAAGTCCTATTGCAACAATCTTATGTTGCAGCAGGGCCAACCACTTCTCCATGAGGAATTCTGTAAGCTTAATCTTCACATTGCTCCTCATGGATTCCTTTCTACCTTGGTGGCGAAACCTACTCTTGTGGATCATATCATAGAAGCCCAGAAGCATGATACGGGGATTACCCGGATCAAGAGAAACATTGCCAAGGTATTGCTAGTAGTTTCTCATTAGATGATCGAGGTGTTGTTTTCTTCGGAAACCGCCTGGTGGTCCCCAAGAAGGAGCATCTTCGACAACTGATCCTTAAGGAGGCTCATGAATCCCCTCTCACGATTCATCCTGGTAGTACTAAGATGTATCAGGACCTACACCAGAGGTTCTGGTGGACTAGGATGAAGAGAGAAATTTCTCAATTTATTGCTAACTGTGACATTTGTCGTTGCGTGAAGGCAGAGCATCAGAGACCTGCTGGCACCCTTCAACCTTTAGCTATACCTGAGTGGAAATGGGATAAAGTTGGTATGGACTTCATCACCAGTTTCCCCAGGACCAAGAGAGGGAATAATGCTATCTTCATAGTCATTGATCGTCTTTCCAAAGTGTCTCACTTCCTACCTGTTCGAGAGAGTATCACTGCTAGTCAGCTCGCTGACTTATATATTTCTCGAATAATGTCACTTCATGGTGTTCCACTAGAGATCAATTCAGACCGTGGTAGTCTTTTCACTTCTCATTTCTGGGAGAGTTTCCAAACTGCTATGGGCACCCATCTTTCCTTCAGCACCGCTTTCCACCCTCAATCAAGTGGTCAGGTGGAAAGGGTCAACCAGATTCTTGAAGACATGCTTAGAGCTTGTGTTATCTCATTCGGTATGGATTGGGAGAAGTGTCTTCCCTTCGCCGAGTTTGCTTATAACAACAGCTACCAATCCAGCCTCAAGAAAGCTCCTTTTGAGGTTCTGTATGGATGAAGATGTCGAACACCTTTGAACTGGTCAGAAACCGGTGAAAGACAATTCTTTGGACCGGATATGATCCAGGAGGCAGAAGAGCAAGTTCGCGTCATTCGTGAGAATTTGAAAACAGCCCAATCTCGTCAAAAGAGCCAGTATGACCGTCGTCATAAGGAGTGGCTTATGAAGTTGGCGACAAGGCTTATCTTCGGGTTACTCCCTTCAAGGGTACCCATCGTTTCGGTGTCAAAGGCAAGTTGGCTCCTTGTTACATTGGTCCTTTTCGCATTCTCGCTAAACGAGGAGAGGTTGCCTACCAGTTGGAACTACCCCCACATCTTTTTCGAGTACATGATGTCTTCCACGTCTCCCAACTTAGGCGCTGCTTCTCGGATCCCATCCGTGGAGTGGACCACGAAATGCTTGATCTCCAAGATAACCTCACTTATCGAGAGTACCCCGTCCGCATTCTGGATCAAGCAGAGCGTGTCACTCAACGTCATAACATCAAGTTTCTCAAGGTTCAGTGGTCTCATCATTCTGAGAGAGAAGCTACCTGGGAGCGTGCAGATCGTCTTCGACTGGAGTACCCCGCTTTCTTTCCGCCAACCCCTGAATCTCAGGACGAGATTTCTTTGAGTGGGGGCGAGTTGTCACATCCCTAGCTTCTGGTAATACTTAGTGTTGGCATCTTGCTTGCATCATGTTTAAATTTCATTTAACTTTGAAATGGGGATTGTGAAACCCTCAGAAATCATTTCTGGAAATGACCCAGATAAAAATTTCTCCAAAAAGGTCCAAGAAAATGTTCATGTTGCTCTCTGGAAATATTGGACAGAGATAAAAAACAAACCAATATTATTAGGAGCTCATAGATATTTATTTTGGGCATTTGTATTTAATGAACAATTATTTGCTTTGGATATATATTTGTTATATATATAATATATGTCGAAAAATTATGTTAGTTGTTGAGGAGCTCTGGAATAATACCACTAGCTCCTGCAAAAATTGGCATAAGTAAATTAATTGATTTAGTATTTTTATTAAATCGAAACAAATGTCAGAAAAATAGAAAAGAAAAACGAAAAAGGAATAAAACCTTACCTGGCCTTACATGGCAACCCAGCCGGCCCAGTGGTGCGGCCCACTGGCCCAACCGCCAACCGTCGTCCTCCTGGCGACGACAGAAGGACAGGGGCACGCGCCGGCGCGCGCGGCCACGCAGCCGGCCATGGCCACGTTCCCCGCCACCTCCTGCTTCTCCCTCTCGTCGCCTGGATCGCCCGCGCGTCGCCACGCACCCCCCAAGCCTCTCTCGCCCTCTCCCGTGCCATTCTCTCCTCCCCTTCGCTCCCTCTCTCGCGGCCGAAATCGCCGTCACCGCCGTCCACAGCCACCGTGGCCTCGGCCAATGCCGCACCTCCCCGACACGCTTCCCAGCTCCACCGAGCCCCCTAGCCTCTCCTCACTCTCTCCCGGGCTCTCTCCTCTCCTCTGCTCGTCTTCTATCCCGCGCCCGAACGCCATCGCAGCACGTCGCCGTGAGCCACCGCGACCATCGCAACTGCCTCGTCCCTTGCTGCTGTCCAGGAGCACCGCCGCCCTCGACTACGCCTCCTTGTCAAGCTGGACGACGCCAGGAGCACTGCAGCATCGCCACCGCCATCATCCCCTTCATCGCAGCCGCGGATCGCCGCCGCTAAATTCGTCGCCGATTGGTCCTCCCCGAGCTCACCGACGACGCTTTCAAGTTCCCTCTGAGCCCCGCCGTCGTTCCCTCCTACTCCCCTACCCTTCTGCGCCCTCTAGCCCCTCTGCCGCACGCCACCGAACTCTGGCCGCCGCCCCGAGCTTTGCTCCGGCGAGCTCTGGCCGCTCCCGCCTCTCCCACCTGCTCCAGATGACGCGGACGAGGGCTGGCTCCTCGCCAGTGGTCTCCGCCGTCCAAATGGTCACCGGAGGGCGAAATCCGAGGCCCTCCGCCGCGTCTGGCTCGCCGGTGTCAAGCCGCCGGTGGGGTTTGACCCCTTTGACCTCGCGGGCCCGTCAGGTGGGCCCCATGGGTCAGGTGATTAGCTTAAGGCTAATCACCATTTAACTAAACCTGATACTGACATGTGGGCCCGAGGCCACTAACTAAAATAGATTAGTTAGTTTAGACACTGGCATATGGGTCCCACTGGCCAGGTTTGACCTGGACTGACCTGTTGACTCGCTGACGTCATGCTAACGTCAGGCTGATGCAGTTATTCATTTTTTGGATTTAAAATTATCAGGAAATTCCAGAAAAATGTTCAAAACTTCTAAAAATCATAGAAAATAATCTATAACTCAGAATGAAATAATTTATATATGAAAAATTATCAGAAAAATTCAAGGAATCTATTTATGGCATTTTCATTCATGTTTGAACAATGCTTTTCCTCTGTTTTGGACAAAACAAATAAATGGCATATATAAGAGCTTAATTTGGAGTTGCATTTGAACCCTTGGTTCAAATGGACTTCATTCAATTTGAATACAAGTTGCATTAGCTCAAACAACATCACATATTCATGCCATGTTCATGCATCATATTTTTGCATATGCTTGTGTATTGATTGTCGGCACCGTTCCTTCTCGATAGGTCCTGCTCCGGAAGTGTTCGAGAGTACCTATCAGTGAAGCAGTGCCCCCCTGTTGATCTACCAGGGAAGCAAACCCCCTTGTTCATTCTGATACAATCCTACTCTCTTGCTCCTACTCACATTTATTGCATTAGGACAACAACGATTCAACTGCTACTTTATGCTGCGGTAGTTGAACCCATTCGTCTGCATGACCTATCATTTCCACAGTAAATAGTTAAAACCCACTAGCATGTGTAGGAGTTGATTGAGCCATGTTGTGTTCTTGCCATGCCATGCCTGCTATTGCTTAGAGTTGTGTCAGGTCTGATTCATTGTGAATGAATTGGAGTGGTACGATATGTTCTGATGTTGAGAGTTAAGCGTGTGAACACGATTTGGTAAAGGTAGCGGTGAGAGGCCATGTAGGAGTACATGGTGGGTTGTCTCACTTGAACCGTCCTTAAGCACTGAGTTCTGTGTATGTTGTTCAATGACTAGTTACTACCACACATTGGGTTCCGGTAACTCGACCCCTCTCGACTTATTAACCGACTTGGTCTCTGTCTAGGAGTTGCAAATAGTTTCTGGTGTTTGTAGGTAGTGTTAGTAGTCTACCAAGTGGCACCCGGCCAGGTGGGCTTGGGATAGACTAGGCACAAGTGGCACGGTGTACCAAGCATAGATCCATTCGGCGAGGTGGGCTTGGGAACCCTGCACATATCGTTTGGGGTCGTGAGCGACACCCCGGCCGGATCTCCTTGTGGATGGAACCCGAATAGGCGATAAATCTGGACTAGAGTCTTGTGCGGTTAGTCAGGTCGTGGCCGACACCCTCGCCAGGCTTCCGCTTGAAGGTTGCTGAGGTACTTGACGTGTACATGGTGATAAGTGGTGAGAGCGTGTGTGAAGAAGTACACCCCTGCATGGTTATCATGATCTATTCGAATAGCCGTGTCCTCGGTTATGGACTTCTTGGATGCTTACGTGGTACATAGACAACTTAAAGTGGATACTTTAAAATGCTCAAGACAAGTGTGAGTGCCATGGATGGCCTTCTCGTCAGGAGACGAGGATGGATCCATAGTAGTGTATTGATGTGGTGATTAGTGGACTCGTGTGCGCTGCCTCACCTCAAAGAAGTTTTCTCATTGCCGTAGAACAGGATAGCCACCTAGTCAAAGCTGGCTTGCTGCAACTAAACCCCTCATTACCTTCTTGATACAAATGCATGTGTGATAGGATCTGATGTAAGTCTTCCTGGGTACCTTTGTACTCACGTTTGCTTTATTTATGTTTTGCAGATGAGACATCTGTCTCACTAGTAGTACCACTTGGACTTCGGCGAGTAGCTTGTACCTCAGCTACGATCTTGATCGGACGTTGTAGATAGTCAGGCTCACAGCTTTTTCTTTTGTAGTTGTCTGTACTCAGACATGTAATGCTTCCGCTTATTGCTTGTATGCTCTGAATGATGGGTCATGTGACCCCTGTTTGTATTTAATGCTATGTGGCTCTTATGAGCCTTTATCTATATGAGATTGCGTTATGTTTTGATGCCATGTTGTACATCACATACTTGCATGTTATGCGTACGTGTGACGTGTATTGCTATGTGTGGGATCCGACAATCTAGTTGTTTGTCCTTGGTAGCCTCTCTTATGGGGAAATGTAGTCTAGTGCTTCCTTGAGCCATAGTAGTCCGCTACAGCCCAGTTCATCGGAGTCCTGCTAGCCCAGCACTACTGCTCATAACACTTGACTGGCCGGCATGTGTTCCACTTCGTTCCTATGTCTGTCCCTTCGGGGAAATGTCACGCGGTGACTTCCGGAGTCCTGCCTAGCCTACTACAGCCCGGGTTCCCCGGAGTCTTGTTAGCCTAGTGCTACAGCCCAGATTCATATGCTGTTGACCGACATGCTCGATGTGATTCATGTATGCCTGTCCCCATAGGTTAGCACTGCTTTGGGTTCACGACTAGCCATGTCGGCCCCGGTTCTCTGTCATATGGATGCTAGCGATACTATCATATACGTGAGCCAAAAGGCGCAAACGGTCCCGGGCCATGGTAAGGCGACACCCGTGGGAATACCGTGCGTGAGGCCGCAAAGTGATATGAGGTGTTACAGGCTAGATCGATGTGACTTAGAATCGGGGTCCCGACAACTAGCCTGTGGGATAGCATTGGCTGATGGATGATAACTATGGAAGAACGTTACCTAAAGAACAAGTATCTTAGTTGAACTATGGAACAGCATTAACTCCTGAACAAGACCCGTAAGAGATCAGCATGAATATACAGTGAAATGTGATGATATTTTTTCCATGCTTAGATGAATAACAAAGCCATAAATGTTGCACACAAGTAAGATGAGGGTTCAACCTATTTGGCTGCCATCCATAGGAGTGAGCATCATGTGCTGACTTGTCGATGGCCCTGCAGTTGTTGTGGTTGTCCATGTCGGGCATGCGCATTTGATGCAGGGAACTGTTGAGTGGGGACTATAGCTCCCTTCTGGTGTATGCTTCCCTTGTTGGTGCAGCTGCGGTGAGTCGAAAGACGGTGTGTCTGAAGATGCAGATTATGCATAATGTTAAGAATGACATATCTCTTTGATCTGAAGAAATACACTAAGAGATCAATGGCAGGGTACGAGAGTGGTCACACATCTGTTGACTGAAGACTAAATTGGGGTCACATGATTTTATTTTATTTTGGTATTGTCCGATCTACGCCGGATGGTTGGCCGTCTTGTGCCTCCCGGCTAACACTGTTCGGAATCTTCTCCGAAGAGCTAGCAACCAACGGCAGAGCAGCCTGCCTTCGTCGTCCGTGGCCCCGGCCAAAACCCCGCTCCCCGCCCCACCGCACTGCCGTGGTTGCGCCGCCCCCGGGCCAATCCACAAAGACTCCCCGTCATCCAGATCCGGCGGCGGCAGTACCTTCAACCCACACAACTCTAAAAGATAGCCATCTAAGCGCTGCTTCGACGGTGAACTTGCGGCCCCGCACCCTTACGTTAGACACCAACAACCGGCATCCTAGGAGCTCCGCCGCCTCGAGGGGTGCTACTTCCCATTGGGAATCGATTGGCCCAGAATAAAAATTCAGACAACTGACGCCTAAATAAAGTGATTTGTGATTTGAGATGAGGGTGCGACCTATCTGGCTGCATGGTGAAGTAGGCAGATCCAGCTGTCAAGTCGGTGAGGCCGGCGCAGTTGTGGTGGCGACCAGCGGCAGGGAAAGAGCGATGTCGCGATGGTCGATGGCTACGCGGAAGCAGCGCCAAGACTCTGTACGGATCCGAAGTTGGAGCCGCTCCGGCGCCGTGAACAACGGCAGGGGAGAATCGGCTCCGGTACGGTTCACGCGGCCGTCATCGAGGCAGCACCAGCAGCACGGAATAAGAGGCACATGGCCTAGTGCACAACGGCAAATGGACAGCGTCTCCGACATTAGGGAGGAGGGCGACAGTGAAATTGGTGCGGTGGGGGCGCCATGGAGGTGGGGCTGAGGTTTCGCGGCTCGGGAGAAGGGAGCTTCCCGGGGAGAAGGTGATTTGGCGCCCACGAGGTATGAATGGGGGCGGGCGAGGGGAATTGGGTGGGGAGTGGAACCATGTCTTACGAACACATTTGTTTGAAATGTGAGGGGGGTTACAGTTCTACCCTTGCCTATAGGCTTCTCGGCTTGGGTCTGTGTACTGAGGGTCGGGGATAGTAGAGTAACTTTGCTTCTCCCCAAATTGTGGGCGGGAGCGATTTCGGGCGAGGAGGGTGTGTTTTGAACTATAGTGGGCGCGAGCGATTTCGGGCGAGGAGAGCGTGTTTTGAAATAGTGGGCGCGAGCTATTTCGGGCGAGGAGAGCGTGTTTTGCCGACCATGGTTTATGAATTATTCGGCACATGTCATTTCGGCCGAGGAGAAGGCGCGCTTGGATGAAGTTACGAACCTACCCTCGATGTACAACGGGCCAATTGATGTGTGTCCCACATAGGACGGTAATTTCGCGTCTCCCATTTAGTTGCTCGGGCGAATTCCACCGAGCAGAGAGGATGTTTAACGGTTCGTTCAAATTTTGGGAGAACGAGCATCCATGTCTACCTTACCAAGTCGATTCGGATCAAATTTTGAAATATTAGCCACTTCTTTTTTAGATGGAGAGATGATGCTCGGGAGTAATGTGTTTTTACATGCTCGTTGCTAGAGATTTACTATATGAAAAATAGTTGACCCACTCAAAAACGTGAATCAAACCCAAAATGAAATATCTCGATTCAATGAAATAGCTCGTTCAGTAGGTCAAAATAGTGAACTAAATCCAAAATTGAACACCTCAATCGAGTAGCATGTTGTACAGTATTATAGTACTCCATGAACATGTCGAAAGTCAAATTAATGAACTTGTTTGATATACGCATATATCCGTTCATGTGTGGATTGCAGACAACATGTTCTCCAATTTAAATATTTGAATGCAAGTTTATATCGCAACATGGTTTATATCAGTCTTTGATGCATAATACGCGACCTCCCCCTCTCCTGGACTCCTGTTCTCTCTCTCTCTCTCTCTCTCTCTCTCTCTCGCCGCCAATCTTCAATTCTATCCCACGCATCCGACACAAAAACCTTGTTGGTCCCTCTCCCTTTCTCTCCATCTCTCTCTCTCTTTGTGTGTGTGGGTGGGGGGGGTCTTTCTAGTTCGCATGCATATATACACCATCTATAGGTCTCTCTCGCACACTATGTATGATACTCCAGCTACTCCAAGCTAGATATCTTGGGTGCACTCATCGTACGCACACAAATTCCTTGGCTCTTTGCCCGTAACTCTCTCACGCACCACTATGTCATCTCGGAGCTCTTCCTCCCTCTCTCACACTCTCCATCCACCTGGGTCACACATACACATGCATATCTCACTCGCACTTGATAGGCCCATCTAAAACTCTATCTCTCCCCCTCGTTCTCTCTCCATCTCACACGCGCACACACACAATCTCATGCCCAACTAGCCAAGTATGATGGTCTCTCACTCAATTGTAGGCACACGCAGTCCCCCCTATATGTATATGACTAGCTAATCTTAGTCTCCATCACAAACATGTGCATGGTCTATCTCGATTTCTCTCGGGGCATCTTTCTATCGCGCACGCACTCCCTCGATCTCCCACCCATATAGTCCCCTCATGATCTCGACGGGATCTCTCTATCACAAACACACCCTCTCTCCCTCCCCATGCGTCCATGCCATCCATGTGTCCCTCTCGACCTTTGTTCCTTGTTGGCCAGACCTCTATTGGACATGTGCTACAGGGGTGTCTCTCTCCGTTGCAAACAATCACACACTAGCTATCTTCATGTATCTCCTCGCCTCACTTTTCCATCTCGGAGATGCATGCATGATATCTTTGCATAAGAAATGAAAAAAACACACACTCTCTCTCTAATTTATCGTTCGTTGTCACTTTCTCTTTCACACACACTTACTCATTCTCCTTCACACGCACTTGATCTGTCTCGACTGAGGCACTCTCCTCGATCCATAGCATATAGATTTATTGAAAAGTCAAACATCACAAAGTTTAACCATGTACGTGGAGAAAAAGAATTACATCTAGTACGGCAAACATATACCATTAGATTCACCATGAGATGTAGTTTTGTATGATGTATCTTTGGTATTGTAGATATAAATAACATTTGCGGAAACTTGATCAAAGTTTCCAAAGTTTGACTTCTAAAAAATGTACATGTACTGCATTATCGAGCGGATGGAATATCTCTTTCCCCCTCTCAGCTATCTGACGCACCACACAGCCTTATCGGGGCTCCTCAATCTCTCTCAAACTTTATTGGTCAGTTTGGTTCGTGACCTGACCCTCATGCCTTGATGGCCGGTACTGCCTGGTGTGGACGTGAGATGTAAAATATTTCTGCCTGGCCAGGCTTGTGTGGTGCTTAAGCGTTTGGTTCATGCCTAGACCAGGCAAAGCATCAACGTCCCACCAATCAATCCATGCATCAATTATTTAATGCTAATATCCATCCATGTTGCTGTTAGCCTCGTGGACACACGACCAGGCATGACCAGGCCTTCGAAATCGGTCGCATGGGCCAGGCTACTTGCAGTGTCTGGAGTTAAGCTAGGCTAATTAAAGTGCAAGGGAACCCAGGCCAGGCGAGCTTTCTTTTTCACAGGGTAGCAACCAATCAAGCGTGCATTAAATCCAGCCACAACCCTAGGCCAGGCAAAAGATGCTTAGGACGCAAGCCAAAACTGGCCTTATATCTCCCTGGTTCACACGTACACATGTGTCGCTCGCGCTATACATATAGACCCATCCAACACTCTCCGCCCTTGTTCTCTCTCCATGTGACAGGCGCCCCCCTAAGTACCATAATCCCTCACTCCATCATAGGCGCAAGCACTCCCCCCCCCCTCCTAAGTATGATTATCTCTTACTAGCCATCAGGAACACACGTATTGTCTCCTTCCATCCATACGTCTATCTCGATATCTTTCGGGGCATCTTCTATCGCGCACACACCTTGTCACTCGATCTCCCACCCATGTAGTCCCATCATGATCTCCAGGGGATCTCTCTATGACAAAGATACACTCTCTCCTCCCCATGTCTGCATTTTCTCCGTACGTCTCTCTCGACCTCTCTCCCTTGTTTGTCAGACCCCTCTTGGCCACGTGCTAGGGGTCTTGCTCTCTCGGTTCCAAACAACCACACACTATCTCCTCACCTTGCCTCCATTGTCAAAGATGCATGTGTGATATGTTTGCATAAGACACGCATGCTTTTTCTATACTTTTATCGTGTGTTGTCCATGTCTCTTTCACACACGCACACACACTTTTTTTACTCTCTCTCTCTCTAGTTAGGGACTCTGTCACGTCCATAAGCATATGGATGTTTTGAAAAGTCAAACCTCAAAAAAGTTTGACCAGGTATATGTGGAGAAAAACATTTACATCTGGAACGATCATTAGATTCATCACACCATGTACTTACTTCATACTATCATTTATCTTTGGTATTGTAGATATAAGTAATTTCTTTATAAACTTGGTCAAAGTTTCAAAAGTTTGACTTAAAAAAATGTTGGAACTACATTATCGAACGGAGGGAGTAGCTCTTTCTCTCTCTCTCTGCTATCTCTCACGGGCCTCCCCTCTCACTCAAACTCTCTATACTGACGGATTATACGCTCACTGTGTCAGCGTATAGCTCTGTATATTGTTTAGTTGACCGGTCAACCAATCCACATGCTGCCTTGTCAGCTCGTGTTTTGTATCTTCGTGTGTTGGCCCATGTGGCAGTGAGTGAAAATAAGTAAACTAGAGGCCCATCTGACACGCGGTGAAGTAAACAAAGTTGAACCACTCGGGGTAGCACCCCGCACACTGAGGACAAACTTCTTGAGCGCGAAGGACGCACTCGCACACAATTCACCAGTGTGCGGCGGTATGCACAGAAGGACGCACTCGCGCACACCCAGCACACAACACACACCAGCACACGTGTACACCGGCGTCGCCGCCGGTTGAGATGGACGGCGAGGCAGCCAACAAGCAGAGGCGGCTCGAGCCAAAACCGCATCCGGCGAGCCTGGACTTCATCAGCAGCCTCCCCGATGACATGCTGCTCGTCATCATCGGCCTCCTCCCCACAAAATCTGTCATGCGGACCGCCCTGCTCTCTCGGCGGTGGCGCCCCTTCTGGCGCTGCGTCCCCCTCAACCTCACTGTCGACAGCTGCCTCTGCGACGGGGATTGCAAATGGATGGCCATAGTCTCCAAGATCCTTTCATCACAACTTGTAATATTGCCGTGTCCTATTCCTGCGTTTTCAAAATCCTGCGAATCAAACAGGTCCTGAGTTGGTGATGATGTTGTGCCTCCCATCTTTCACCAATAGCCATCGGATCTAGATCTGATGCATACAAACCAAGCTTCTCCATTTTTGCAAAAAGATGCCCGCACTTGTTCCGTATTTACAAACAACTCCTTCTCTCACACAATCAGCCTTATCTCCTCCCCACCACATCTAGAAGGACGTGGAAAAATCTGGCGCGATGGCCGCTGCCGGAGCCGTCAACCCCCAATCTTGGTGTTCCGTGCAATGCACGGGCATCTACGCATGGGAAATTATGTCAAACAGGGCTAGTTGTAAGCAGGCTAGCTCTACAGCCATGATGATAGTGACTGCAGACGGTGAGGCTGACTATGGTATGCCGAACATGGCACCTATACTCAGGTGTCATCTCCGGCGCAGGGTCTTGTCACTTCACTGTGAGGAGCAGCACGTAATAATTTGACCAGCGGGTAGTACAGTGCTAGTACTCCTACTACTACATTGGTAGTACTACTACTAGTACTAGTAGCACCACCGTTTGGATTTAGTAGTACTACCACGTCCATCTGGATTTTAGTATTTGACTAGCAATATCTTGTAATGCATGTCACAAAAAAATATAGTACTCCCTCTGTAAATAAATACATGGTGTTTTATTCCTATCGGCGAGAGAACTTAATGTTTTTTGCTAACTAGAGTACTAATAGGATTACATGCAATGAACTAAACACTGCATGTCATGTTTGGTAGTCTCAAGTCATTGAAAGCATGCATGGCCCACATCTCTCATTGGTTGATATGTCATGAAGTAAGAAACAAGGAGGGAGTTAATGCACCGTGCCTAAGAATTTTGGGATTATTTGGTTTTCGTAAGGTGACTTACACAACATTTTTGTTTACATGCATTAACATTTTATTAGTTAAATCAAAGGTCAAAACTTGGCGCAAAATGCAAAGGGGACCAATAAACCAGTAAACATCAAACTTCTCTCGTTTGGCCCCAACTAGAGGTCCGGTGAGATGACTATACTGCACCGGCACGGAGGGGGACACAACTTCATTGACTTATGGCAACTGCCTTTGGGTGAATGACACGTGGGCCCAGGGGGGCTGGCCCACCTATCATACAGCCAAACGCAGGTTCAGTAGAGGGCCGAGGAGTAGTACGAAATCCTACGCACCTACGCATGCTAACCAAGGGCAACAGTGATCACTCGAATCGCAAGATCAGTTGACTAGAAGCTAAGCTAGACCCATGGAGGCGATGAGCGCGAGCATCAGCCGGCTGTGCGAGATGGTCCACGACGCCGGCCTGGCCCGGCGCCAAGGAACGTCTCCAGGTAGTATTGCTTGAGGCCGCCAGGGCGAGGGGCCGCTTGGACGACAGCTTCGTCTCCTTGTTCGACGAGGCCCTCGTCAGTTTCCTCGACAAGTTCACCATCGTCAAGAAGCTTGGGGACGACTTTGACGTAAGCCTCCAGCCGACGCGCCTGGGCTTTGCGATACCCGCCACCCTCAATGGCCACTATGGTGACAACCTCTTCAACGCACTGGTGGCCCTGCGACTGCCCGCCGTCGCGCCGGAAAATGTCCACCTCGAGGTCGCGCTCGCCGCGTAGCGCCTGGCGCAGCAAGACACCATCAACATAATCACCGACGTCTATGTGCAAATTGTCCACACAAGGACTACTACATGCAAGGGGAGGACGATAGGCCGCTGGCCTTCTTGGACCGCAGGGCAACCTTGGACGACACTGTTCAGAAGCACGTTGAGCTCGCCGCCAACGCCGCTGCTCCTGACACGTCGGTTGGTGACCCGGTGCACTACGGCGTGAGGATGTCGTTGATGGATCCATATGTATTTTTATCTTTCCGTTAAATCCATGTAGTAGTATATGATACTACAGTAATTATCTTACCTTTTGCATCAACTTCATAATGTTCGTACGTACTCCATGCATGAACGGCGCCAGAACCAAACTTCTCATTACTCTAAGCAAAATCGTTATTTTCTATCTATCGGTCGCGCCATGGAGCAGAACCAAATTTTACAAGTTACGAGTTCAAAAGGAAAAGCCTGCCGTGTTCGCGTCGCACCCCCACATGGTTGGTCCGGCATGCCGCTCAAGCAGGAATCCGTGCGGTGTTGCATTTTCACTTACAAGTGGGACCGCAGTTGAGCAAACCGACTATCGGCAAACCCCCACCCCGCCCACCGCACGATGGATGAGAAAATAGGAGGGAGAAGAGATGGTTGTAGCATGGACTCCAAGAAAATTGGTGTCGGATGGGACTCGTGTGGGTGGCGTGTGCCGTACTGCTAGAAGTGAATGCTAGTTATGGCCCATGCCACCCCACTATATTGAGCCTATATCGAGGTACGTAGAACAAATTTCCTGCAGTCTGTGCTCAGCCCTCCTCTATCTCTCTTCTCAGCCAGCCAGCGGACGCGTGGAGCCCATCGTCTGTTTGCTCACATGCGGCCCCACATGTCAGTGAAAACGCAAGAGGACCCACTGAACCTGCACATATTTCACCTCGACGTGCTGGTGATGAAAAACAAATCCAATAAAGATCTTCGATGGCCGCTTTTGGGGTTACTCAAGAGTAGTAAGATTCTATTTACAGTTTAACCCAAGATGCACATCTTGTGGCTTCAACTACCACTCTATTTTCTTTCATGACACGACCTGGATGATGGATGTCCCACGTGTCGGCAAAAGGAGGAAGAACCCGACCAAATCTTCGGTTGTGCTCTCGGATTAGACTAGTTGTGCTAACTTAAAAATTTTATTGTGTACTCCCTCCGTTCCAAAATACTTGACTTCCATTTGTCCAAAAATGGATGTACGTATATACTAAAACATGTCTAGATACATATATATTTTGACAAATAGAAGGCATGTATTGTGCAACGGAGGGAGTAGAATGGATGCAAGTTTTTGTACTGGGAAGAAGAGTACATCCATATATTGATAGAGCGCAATTTAGTAGATGTTCTATCACTTTTAGCTAGCACAGAGGCTAGAGATGAGATTAGTGCACTTGTTGATACACCTACTAGAATAGAGGCTAGACATGAGACTAGATGCGAGGAAGCAATGTCTACTTCTTTACACTCAAAGAAGAAAGAAGCACGCAAGATCGAGCCTCCACAGATCAACAATGAATGCATCGAGAAGGCACTAATCCAACTTACAGGAGTAGTAAAATGTATTCTTGTGGTTCTTGTTTTTGTTGGTCTTGCTTTTCTAGTCAAAATTATCATTGGAGTTCGTGCAAAACGGAGGTCCGTTTGGGGTCGTGTGTTGGAGTTGGCCTTATAAGTGGGACCACAGTTAAGGAAACCGACTATTGGCAAACCCCCACCTCGCCCGCCGTGCGATGGCTGAAGTTAGAGAAACGACAAGGTTGAAGAGATTGCTCTAGCATGAACTCCAAGAAATAATATGGTGTCAGATGGATGTCGTGGTGGTGGCGTGTGTCGTACTCCTGGACGTGAATGCTTGTTCTGGCCCATGCCTCCCTACTACTCCTACTATATAGTACTAGTATCGAGGATTCGAGGTGCTGGTTACGTACAACGAACACATTAACATATGGCTACAGTAAAAACACCCGCCCAACGCGCGAAGCATGTGAAGCTAGTACAAATAGTGTACTACTATTGTTGATTGGCCTCATCCGATAACCTGTTGCAATGCACGTACAATTATGTATTCGGAAAATAATTTTTTGCCTTGTCGCACCACTCACTCAGAGAAGCGACTCGAAAGCCATTCATAAATGTAGTAAGTTTATCACAGGCATATCATTTTATTACATACAACAGGTCGTCAACCCACATCGACAAAGAGGATACATTATAAATACTAAAGTTTTCACCACACAACAAATAACAAGCAATGAAATGAACTTCAACTCAACCATTCCTCGGTGTTGGAAACGCTTGCTTTGAACCACAAGTGATTCTTTGGGACGGGCCATCGATTGTCGATCTGGAAACCAACGCAGCACTGATCATCCAGGCTGAAGCGGCCTACTATATCAGTACCAGGGTAGGGAACCACCCAAATGTCCGAGGTATAGACACAATTTCTTCTCATAAATGGTTCTATTAACATTGTGTCAACAGTAGTTGGATCGCCTTTCACCATCATCGGATAGTTTTGTCCAAGGAAGAGCGAGGTTTCTCCAATACTATCGATTCTGTACCAGGGAGAAGGAGTTGGCGCTAGCACACTAGTATCCATCCCGAATACCATGCAACGGGTGTTGGAATAGGTCCAGAGAGTGCGACCATGGGAGACTACACCTACTTCCTTAGCAGTAACATCATCAGTGGGCTGTATACACACAAGAAGAGGTGATCCGTCGGAATTAGTTGCCAGGCGCCACAGAGTATATGGGCGCTGCTCGTCCTCATGCTCGTGATCATCACCATCGTCATCTCCCCTTGGTTATAAAAATTTTCAAGTATAGGTGGTGGGCTGTTCACAGGACCTTGGAAACACAAGAAGAAGGTTAATTAGTAAAGGGAAACTTGCTAACCCGCATGCATGTGGATGAAACAATTGTAAATACAGTGGAAGACAAACATACTGAAACTACAAGGATCCCATGCAAAAACAGTGCCACGAGTGGTGGCAGCAAACACAAGGCCCTCGTATTGAATTGCATCACAGTACTCATCCGTGTACAGAAACTGATTTTTGAGCAATATCCATCGAGTCAAACCACCAAGGACGGCAACAAGCTTGTCGAAGATATCAACAACTTGATAATTGTTGTAATTCCAAGAGAGGTTGGGAACTCGACAAATTGCTATATTCCGTAGAAGACAGTCACCATGATCATATTTGAACGTGCGTACAATACCGGTGTGCTCAACCTCTGGGCAGTCTGCTGAGATTTTCGGAAGTGGAACCCGGTCACGAGTGTACACATTCACAAGTTCCCACTCATAGTTGGACCCAATGTAAACAACCCAATCTCCATTTGCGCCCGCCCAAGCCATGACCTCAAGCGATGGCATCTTAACATCATACGTATCATTATCAAGCGGCATCAACTAGCACAGGGCGAGGCCTCCGTCGTGCTGGCGCCAGTCATCAGGGTCACGGCGAAGAAGATAGGGGAGATCAAACTGCTCCTTGAATCTTGGGTTCTTTGTAATGATGTTAGTAGTTCGGTCAAGAATGGGCTTGAATGAACCTGCCATGCTAGCCGAGGTGATGACATCGCACCGATCAATGAGTTCCTCCACCATGTCATCTTTCAGATCGGGGCAAGAATAACGGGGTCGTTTCCGGCCTATTCCCTTGTCACACCCTAGCTAGTCCATGCATTAGAGTGTGCATCATGTTTACTTTCATCAAAAACTTGAAATGGGGAAGGCAGAACCCCCAGCACCCTTTTGAAATCAACTAGGGTTTACAAAAAATAATTTCAATGAACCTGAAATGCCCTTCTAAAATGTTCACCCTCTTTGTCTTAGGTTAGAACCTCTGGCAAAATTGGTGCACAATTTTCTAGGTCAACAGAAGGTCATTGAATTAAATCATAAGTATTTGAATTTTGGCATTTAAATGCTATAAAATAATTTAAATGCTCAAATAATTCTGGGAGTAAATGTTTCCTGTTGGAAATAATCCAAACAGAGGCCACATTTATTTTCAGGAATTTTGGAAATGTTTTGGTATTTTAAATAAAGCTAAACAGTTGCAGTTAAATAGAAAATAGTAACTAAATCAAAAAAAGGAGAGGGAGAAGCCCACCTGGGCCTTACCTGGCGCCACCCACCAGGCCCACCTGCCGGCCCAGTCCAGCCACCGCGCCAGCGAGCAGCTTGGCTCGGCCAGGCAGGCAGGCAGGTGCTCGACGGTGGCACCCGCGCGCGCCACGCAGCTGGCTGCTGCCCTGCTTCCTCCCCTCGCCGCCCAGCTGGCCTGGTTAGGCTCCATGTCGCCGCCCCGACCCCCTAGACACGCTCACTCGCCCCCTGCCTCACTCCCTCGCTCCCCTTTGCCATGGCCGACGTAGCCGCCACCGTTCCACCACCGTAGTCGCGTCCACCGCCGTCCCCGTGCTGCTCCACCGTGTCCGGAAGCTCCGCCACTTCCTCCTCGATCGCTCCACCAAGCCACGCCCCGCTGGAGGCCCGCAAACGACTCCACCGAGCTCGTCTTCAACCTTGGGCCGCCCAGATCACCGTCGCCGTTCCGACCGCACCGAGCCTTCCCCGAGCACGCTGACCCTCCCTGCGGCTTCTCTGTGAGCTGTTGAACCTCCCCGTGCTTTCCGTTTCGCCCCTGGAACACCCTAGACGCCGCATCTCTTGTGCCCGAACGCGCCGCCGCCTGACCACGTCGCCGGCGTTGCTCCGGTGACCATTTGGTCACGGGCTTGTATCCGTCACACTCCTCGCGCCGCGTAGAGGCTGTAGGTACTAGCGCCACATCGCCTAGGCCACTGCAGCCACGCGCACGAGCTGGCCCGAGCTTCGGCCTCCACCTAACATCGTTGCCGGCGATGCTCCGGCCACTCCCCGGCCAAGCCATCACCACGGCTGGATGCGGGCGAGCACCAGCTGCCCGTAGCTGCTCTCCGCGTAGCAAACGGAGCCCTGTGGGCAAATCCTGCAGCACGCCGCCGCGTCTGGCCTCGCCGGCAGCTAAACGCCGGCGAGTTTGACCACTAACGTGGACTGGGTGGGCCCAGGTTGACTCTCCCGAGTCAATGACAAGTGGGCCCCCCCTCTGCTAATTATCCAGATTAGTTCCTAACTAAAATTAGTTAGTTTAATTAACTACTGACACACGGGACCCACCAGTCAGGTTTGACCTGGACGTCCCCGTTGACCCTGATGTCACCCTGATGCATTGCTGACGCGGTAATTGATTTTCTGGATTTATTTTTATACAGGAAATTCCAAAAAATAGTTCAAACTTCAAAAATTCATAGAAATTCAACCATAGCTCCAAATGAGATAAATTATATATGAAAAATTATCAGAAAAATTCCATCTATCCATCTGTAATGGTTTCATGCATGACAAAACAAGTTTACCTTGCTGTTTAAGCAGAATAAGGTAATGCACTATAAATGCCATGTTTAATGAGCTAATATTTGAATCTTTGATTCAAATGAGTTCATCCCCTTCTATTTTAGCTTGCATTAGGCCAAGACACAATCATATTGCATGTCATTGCATGCATCATATTGTTGCATATCATCATCTGTTGATTGTGCTCCGATGTGTTCTCCGTGGTAGGTTCTGCCTCCGAGGATATTCACGAGTATCCAACTGAAGGGTAGTGTCCCACTACCACTCCATAAGGCAAGCAACCCATTGATCATTCTGATACAAACCCATGTTCTCGCTTCTGCTCTTGTTTACTGCATTAAGACAACGCGATTCAAACTGCTGTGTGCTATGGTAGTTGAATCCTTATCCTCTGCATGACCTGTCATTGCCACAGTAACTAGATGAAACCCACTAGCATGTGTAGGAGTTGATTGAGCCATGTATGTGATTCCTACCTTGCTATGCCTGCTATGCTTAGAGTTGTGTCAGGGCTGGTTCTTCTGGGTGATGGGCTAGAGTGAAATGCTTATACCGGTAATGTGAGGGATGTGTTGAACATGTTTTGGTAAAGGTATCGATGAGAGGCCATGTAGGAGTACATGGTGGGTTGTTTCATTGAGACCGTCCATAAGAACTGAGATCTGTATGTGTCATCTAAGATGCAGTTACTACCGTACATTGGGCCCGAAACCAATGGACCCTCTCGGCTTCTTAATCACCCTAGTACTCTGTCCAGGAGTTGCAAATAGTTTCTTGTGCTTGTAGGTTATGTGTTGGCGGCCGTGCATAGCGCTGACCCTAGGGGTGGGCTATCTTGCGGTAGATACACCGTGGCACGGTGTACCGAGTCACCCGTTTGGTGTCTCGGGAACCCTGTTCACATCATTTGGGGCTGTATGTGGAAACCTCGGCCAGACTCCCTGCGGATGGAACCTGGATAGGCGATAAACCTGGACTAGAGACATAGGTGTTTAGGTAGGCCGTGGCCGACACCATCGCTGAGCTTCCGCTTGAAGGTTGCCGAGTACATGTCGTGTAGACGGCGGTAAGCGGTGAAAGCGTGTATGACGAAGTACAACCCTGCAGGGTATAAAACTATTCGAATAGCCGCGTCCGCGGTAAAGGACTACTTGGTTGCCTATACAGTTCATAGACAAGTTAATGGATACTACTAAAAGACTCAAGATAAGTGTGAGTACCGAGGATGGCCCTCTCGTAGGATGACGAGGGAGGGTCCCCGGTGGAGTATTGTGTTGGTGAGTAGTGGACTCGTGTGCGAAAACTATTTTACTAGTGAAGTTCCGTAGGATAGTTTAGCCAAGAGTCAAAGCTGGCTTGCTGCACTAACCCCACCACCTTCTTGAGAATGAGCATGTATAGTAGGTTCTGATGTAAGACTTGCTGAGTACCTTTGTACTCATGTTTGCTTAATTATTGTTTTCAGACGACAACACTGCCCCCTCCGATGGGTTCTATGTAGACCTTGACGTCGACGAGTGACTAGCCACCCAGGTGGTGATCCCGACCATGGAGGGCCCTATGTAGATAGACAGGCTTCGAGAAGCCTTCTTTCTTTCTAGAGTCCGTACTCAGACTAGTTGCTTCCGCATGTGCTTGTATGATTGTATGACTTGAGTGTCGGGTCATGTGACCCCTATCTGTATGACATGTTATGTATGGCTCTCTGGAGCTTCTAAATAAAGTACTTGAGTTGTAGAGTTTTGTTGTGATGCCATGTTGTATGTACTCATATCGGGCATATTGTGTGTATGATTGAAATGCTTGGTATGAGTGGGATCCGACAATCTAGTTGTTTATCCTTGGCAGCCTTACTTATGGGGAAATGTAGCCTAGTGTTCCTCGAGCCATAGTAGTCCGCTACAGCCCGGTTCACCGGAGTCCTGCTAGCCCAGCACTACTGTTCAGGACACTTGACTGGCCGGCATGTGTTTCACTTCGTCCCTATGTCTGTCCCTTCGGGGAAATGTCACACGGCAACTTCCGGAGTCCTGCCTAGCCTGCTATAGCCCGGGGTTCCCCGGAGTCCTGTTAGCCCAGTGCTACAGCCCGGAATCACTCGTTGATGACCGACATGCTCGATGTGATTCATGTATGCCTGTCTCCATAGGACTGTGTCGCTTTGGGTTCACGACTAGCCATGTCGGCCCGGGTTCTCTGTCATATGGATGGTGGCGACACTATCATATACGTGAGCCAAAAGGCGCAAACGGTCCCGGGCCATGGTAAGGCGACACCCGTGGGATACCGTGCGTGAGGCCGCAAGGTGATATGAGGTGTTACCGGCTAGATCGATGTGATTTGGAATCAGGGTCCTGACAGCGTTGGCATCAGAGCCGGACTACCTGTAGGTTCGTTGAGCCAAACTGGTCGATGTCGAGTCTAGAAATGCTTTAGTTATATGTAGGGGAATTGATTGTGGGAGGGAACGTAATGTTCTTTTACTCCTTTACCTTATGCCCTCTAATCTGAGTCATTCTCTTCTCATTCAACGTGGGTTAAGGACTAGGCTCTCTTCTTCAATCAGGTTCACGTGTTACTAATCCGTAGTAGCTTATAGGATTATTGTTACAAGTCCCAGTTCAGTTTCTACTATTTTTAGTATGTTGCTATTTGAATCAGAACGTTGATATGATGTTGTTGAGCGGTATTGTGAACTGTTGTGGATGTCTCAAATCTTTTTCTGAGCATTTACAGCCGTTATGCTGTCCAATTTTCCCTAGAAATTCTAATGTCTTTGCATTGTGGTTGTGCTTTCAGATGGCCAACCGTGTTCATAACCAAGTGGTTCGCCTGACCAGGTGCCTCAACGTTCCCGATCATACTGCTATGTTAGTCTGGGTCATGATCGAGACGGGTTACCGTTGGTATCCTGAATACACCGTCAAAGAGCAGTTCCGCGACTTTAATCAAAGCCAGTATTTCTGCACCGTCAGGATATTTCCTTCTTATCCTGGATCTACCGAGCCCCTTCACTATTCCTATGGACTCGGGGTTACCGTTGAGATGGCTGTGCAGGATGCTGCCTATTCCATGATGACCATCATGCGAGTCCGGACTGGCCTGCTTCGGAACACTAATTCCGTTACATGCCAGCTTCACTTCCGGGAGCGCAAGGGTATCTTCAGGCTATCTATGCTGACTCCACTCAGGAGGATTCATTAACTCATACCACTACTGAGATGCTCGAAGATAAGGACCGAGAGAATCGGGCCTTGAGGCTGGAGCTTTTTAATACTCGTGCTGATCATTGGGCCACTTTGACTCGGTTTGCACCTGCGGTGCAAGCTGGATGTATGGATACAAGGGACCTGTATCCTGTGAGGTCTGCTTTGCCAGACGTGGTGGATTGGCGTGATGTGGGAGGCATCACCCCACCCCGTGGTCCCGGCAGGCCACCGTTTGTTGGTCCAAGACCCCATCCTAGCCCCTATGGTCCACAGGCTCCTCAGGACAGTCTGTTCTCGGATGGTCACGTTGAACTTCCAGGCTATGGAGGTGACTTCTATGAGGACTACTACGGAGATGTCTGAGTTAGTAGTAGTACCACTAGTATTGTAGTAGTTGTATCTCCACTGTCCTGCGCGACTTGTGGAATATGACTTTGCGTGTAATCGATTCTGGAGGTGTAGACAAATAATGTATAGGAGCTTGGAATGCCTCCGATGAGATGTAACGACTTTCATCGTAGTTGTACTGTAGCCTGGGCTTGTACTAAACTATGTATGATGTGTATGACCGTTGGTATATATATGGCAGTTTTATATTACCATGACATACGGATGAACATCTCTGCATTCCATGTTATCCATTACATTATGCACTTCCTCGCTAAGTTTGAGCCATCCTTGTCTAAACCGGTGTCTTGTTTTCTCCTAGGATGGTCAACACCCGCAGCAACCCTGCTGCCCCGGAGCAGGGGGAAGCCAGTGCTGCTAGAGGTGAAAATCTGCCTCACCCGCCTTCTCAGGCCGAAGTAATGCTGGAGGCGGAAAGAAACAAGCGTGAGACCAACCGCCTGCTGGAGCGGATTGAGCAGAACACTGCACGCCACCCGCGAAATGACTTGGTGTCAATCAATGACTTTATCAAGCTGTACCCACCAAAGTTTAACCATTCCGTCGAGCCCCTCGACGCGGATGACTGGCTTCGCAGCATCACCCACAAGCTACGTTCTGCCAACGTAGCCGAAGCCGACAAGGTTACCTATGCTGCCTATCACCTCGAAGGCCCTGCTAGCCATTGGTGGGAAAACTTCGAAGCTATGCGCCCGGTCGGTCAAATCACTACTTGGGCTGAATTCAGTGAGGCTTTCCGTGAGCATCACATTCCGGAAGGTTTCATGGATCGCAAGAGGGAGGAGTTCTGCAACTTCACCCAAGGGAGACTGACCGTGGATGCTTACAATCGTGAATTTGGGAACCTGGCACGTTATGCCCCTAAAGAGGTATCGACTGACGCTAAGAAGCAGGCAAGGTTCCGCAAGGGACTTAGCCCTGAGCTTCGCCGCGATCTTCGTCTGCACGAGTGCACATCCTTTCAGAAGTTGGTCAACAAAGCCATCAGTGCTGAGACAGGCCAGACTGATTATGACGCTTCACGCAAGCACTCCCGTGATTTTGGCTCTTCATGCGGCTCTGGAGCTCAGAAGCGCTGGGTGTGGATTCCAAGCACGGCACTGCCACCCAGGTTCACCCCGAGGCCATCCTTTGAGGCACCTCGTCCCAACCAGCAATTTGCACCGCCCAAGCCCTATGGTGGCCCCGCTGCTAATGCTGCTCCACGCCCCAATGTGGTGACATGCTTTAAGTGTGGAGAGCCGGGTCACTATAGCCGAGAGTGTCCCCAGAACAACAACCCCAATCAAACTGGAAAGTCTGTTGGCCATGGTAAGCCCGCGGGAAAAACGTTCTACGCAAGCCGGCCACCACTGCACGTGGCCATGTCAATTATGTTTCAGCCGAGGAGGCTCATGAGGATCCCAACATCGTCCTTGGTACGCTCCTTGTTAACTTCCATCCGGCATCTGTTCTTTTCGATACTGGAGCATCTCATTCATTCATATCCGAGAACTATGCCCGATTGCATAATATGACATTCTGTGACATGCCCACTTCCATGGTAATTCAAACTCCGGGTTCCAAATGGCAAACTTCTAGGGTAAGCCATGGGAACGAAATTCTTGTCGATAGGCTTGTCTTCCTTGCATCCTTAATAGCTCTCAAGTCCTCGGACATAAACATCATCTTAGGTATGGACTGGATGTCAACTCATTATGATAAGATTGACTGTGCCACTAGAACCGTTCAACTTACTCACCCATTGGGCAAGACAGTCAATGTCTTAACTCAAGTGGCCAAGCGCCAGCTTTACTCCCTAAATGTCAACCCTCTTCCAGACCTTGAGGATGTTCCGGTAGTCCGAGACTTTCTGGATGTCTTTCCAGAAGAACTGCCAGGTGTTCCACCTGACAGGGATGTCGAGTTTGTGATAGACCTTGTTCCAGGAACCGTTCCAATTTCCAGAAGACCCTATAAGATGGCACCCTTAGAACTAGCCGAGCTTAAGAACCAACTCGATGAGTCCTTGAACAAGGGTTTCATCCGTCCTAGTTCCTCTCCTTGGGCTTGACCCGTCCTCTTCGTCAAGAAGAAGGATGGAACAGATCGAATGGTTGTGGATTACCGACCCGTCAACTTGGTCACCATCAAGAACAAATACCCGCTTCCCAGGATCAACGATCTGTATGATCAGCTCGGTGGATCCTCAGTCTTTTCCAAGATGGATTTGAGGTTGGGTTACCATCAAATCAAAATCAAAAACGGGGACATCCCCAAAACGGCCTTTGTTACTCGTTATGGCCAATACGAGTACACCGTTATGTCCTTCGGTTTAACCAATGCCCCAGCCACCTTCTCCCGATTAATGAACTCGGTTTTCATGGAGTACTTGGATAAATTCGTCGTAGTATACCTCAATGACATACTCATCTACTCCAAGAATGAAGAGGAACATGCCGAACATCTAAGGCTGGTATTGATGAAACTTCGAGAGCATCGCCTTTATGCCAAATTCTCCAAGTGTGAATTTTGGTTGCCAGAAGTGACCTATCTAGGCCATGTAATCTCTGGTAAGGGTATTGCTGTCAATCCCGAGCGAGTTCAAGACGTCCTTGATTGGACTCCACCTGAAACGGTCAAGCAAGTTCGGAGTTTCCTTGGCTTAGCGAGATATTGCCGCCGCTTCGTCGAGAATTTCTCCAAGGTTGCTAAACCTCTAACTGAACTCCTCAAGAAAGATAAAAAGTTCGAGTGGACTCCGCAGTGCGAGTTCAGCTTTCAGGAACTGAAAAGACGCCTGACATCTGCCCCCGTACTGGTACCACCAGATTTCTCCAAGGACTTTATTATCTATTGCGACGCCTCGCGACAAGGACTAGGTTGCATACTCATGCAAGATCGTCAGGTAATTGCCTATGCTTCACGGCAATTACACCCACATGAGGAAAATTATCCCACACATGATCTAGAGCTGGCAGCTGTAGTCCATGCACTTAAAACATGGTGACATTACCTCCTCGGTAATCGTTGCGAGATCTTCACCTATCACCAAAGTTTGAAATATATCTTCACCCAACCAGATTTGAATCTCAGGCAAAGACGTTGGGTCGAGTTGATCTCGGATTACGACTTAGGGATAACCTACACCCCGGGCAAAGCCAGTGTCATGGCTAATGCGCTAAGCCGTAAGTCCTATTGTAACAACCTGATGTTACAACAAAGTCAACCACTTCTCCATGAGGAATTTCGTAAGCTTAATCTTCACATTGTTCCTCGAGGATTCCTATCCACCCTGGTGGCGAAACCTACCCTTACGGATCAGATCATCAAGGCATAGAAGGCAGATCCGGGAATCTCCCGTATTAAGAGGAACATTAAGAAAGGAGTCGCGAATTGTTTCTCCATTGATGATCAAGGTGTCGTATACTTTGGGACTCGCCTAGTGGTTCCAAAGGCACGAAACCTGAGGCGGCTGATCCTTAAGGAAGCTCATGAATCCCCTCTCACCATTCATCCCGGTAGCACTAAAATGTATCAAGACCTACGCCAGAGGTTTTGGTGGACTAGGATGAAGAGAGAAATCGCTCAATACATTGCTAGCTGCAACGTCTGTCGTCGTGTTAAAGAAGAGCACCAACGGCCTGCTGGCACCCTTCAACCTTTGGCTATTCCTGAATGGAAATGGGATAAAATCAGTATGGATTTCATCACTGGGTTTCCCAGGACCAAGAGAGGGAATAATGCCATCTTCATCGTGATCGACCGTCTTTCCAAAGTAGCCCATTTCCTCCCCGTTCGTGAGAGTATCACTGCTAGCCAGCTAGCCGAATTGTACATCTCCCGTATAGTGTCTCTCGATGGTGTCCCATTGGAAATTAACTCAGACCGTGGGAGTCTCTTCACGTCTCGATTTTGGGAAAGTTTCCAAAATTCTATGGGAACTCATCTCTCCTTTAGCACGGCCTTCCATCCTCAATCAAGTGGTCAAGTAGAGCGAGTCAATCAAATTCTGGATGATATGCTCCGAGCTTCTATCATCTCGTTCGGAATGAGTTGGGAGAAATGCCTCCCATTCGCGGAGTTTGCTTATAACAATAGTTATCAAGCTAGCTTGGGCAAAGCTCCTTTCAAAGTTCTCTATGGACGAAAATGTCGAACGCCTCTTAACTGGTCAGAAACCGGGGAAAGACAACTCTTTGGCCCAGATATGATTCAGGAAGCGGAAGAGCAGGTTTGCGTTATTCGTGAGAAATTGAAAACAGCCCAATCTCGTCAAAAGAGTCAATATGATCATAAACATCCGCCTATGACTTATGAAGTCGATGAGAAGGCTTACCTTCGGGTTACCCCGTTAAAAGGAACCCATCGCTTCGGTATCAAAGGCAAATTGGCTCCTCGTTACATTGGACCCTTTCGCATTCTTGCCAAACGAGGAGAAGTTGCCTACCAATTGGAACTACATCCGCATCTTTCCAGAGTTCATGATGTCTTCCACGTTTCACAACTCAGGCATTGCTTTGCGGATCCTATCCGTGGAGTGGACCACGAAACGCTTGATCTACAAGATAACCTCTCTTATCGGGAATATCCCGTTCGTATCCTTGATCAAGATGAGCGTACCACTCGACGTCATAATATCAAGTTTCTCAAGGTTCAATGGTCACACCATTCCGAGAAAGAAGCCACTTGGGAAAGGGAGGGCCGTCTTCGACTTGAGTACCCTACCTTCTTTCCAGAGGATCCTAAATCTCGGGATGAGATTCTTTCGAGTGGGGGTGAGTTGTCGCACCCTAGCTAGTCCATGCATTAGAGTGTGCATCATGTTTACTTTCATCAGAAACTTGAAATGGGGAAGGCAGAACCCCCAGCACCCTTTTGAAATCAACTAGGGTTTACAAAAAATAATTTCAATGAACCTGAAATGCCCTTCTAAAATGTTCACCCTCTTTGTCTTAGGTTAGAACCTCTGGCAAAATTGGTGCACAATTTTCTAGGTCAATAGAAGGTCATTGAATTAAATCATAAGTATTTGAATTTGGGAAATTAAATGCTATAAAATAATTTAAATGCTCAAATAATTCTGGGAGTAAATGTTTCCTGTTGGAAATAATCCAAACAGAGGCCACATTTATTTTCAGGAACTTTGGAAATGTTTTGGTATTTTAAATAAAGCTAAACAGTTGTAGTTAAATAGAAAACAATAACTAAATCAAAAAAGGAGAGGGAGAAGCCCACCTGGGCCTTACCTGGCGCCACCCACCAGGCCCACCTGCCGGCCCAGCCCAGCCACCACGCCAGCGAGCAGCTTGGCTCGGCCAGGCAGGCAGGCAGGTGCTCGACGGCAGCACCCGCGCGCGCCACGCAGCTGGCTGCCGCCCTGCTTCCTCCCCTCGCCGCCCTGCTGGCCTGGTTAGGCTCCATGTCGCCGCCCTGACCCCCTGGACACGCTCACTCGCCCCCTGCCTCACTCCCTCGCTCCCCTTCGCCATGGCCGACGCAGCCGCCGCCATTCCACCACCGTAGTCGCGTCCACCGCCGTCCCCGTGCTGCTCCACCGTGTTTGGGAACTCCGCCATTTCCTCCTCGATCGCTCCACCAAGCCACGCCCTGCCGGAGGCCCGCAAACGACTCCACCGAGCTCGTCTTCAACCTCGGGCCGCCCAGATCACCGTCGCCGTTCCGACCGCACCGAGCCTTCCCCGAGCACGCTGACCCTCGCTGCGGCTTCTCTGTGAGCTGCTGAACCCCCCCCCCCCCCTCGTGCTTTCCGTTTCACCCCTGGAACACCCTAGACGCCGCATCTCTTGTGCCCGAACGCGCCGCCGCCTGACCACGTCATCGGCGTTGCTCCGGTGACCATTTGGTCACGGGCTTGTGTCTGTCACACTCCTCACGCCGCGTAGAGGCTGTAGGTGCTAGCGCCACATCGCCTAGGCCACTGCAGCCACGCGCATGAGCTGGCCCGAGCTTCGGCCTCCGCCTAACCTCGTCGTTGGCGATGCTTCGGCCACTCCCCAGCCAAGCCATCACCACGGCTGGATGCGGGTGAGCCCCAGCTGCCCGTAGCTGCTCTTCGTGTAGCAAACGGAGCCCTATGGGCAAATCCCGCAGCACGCCGCCGCGTCTGGCCTAGCCGGCGGCTAAACGCCGGCGAGTTTGACCACTGACGTGGACTGGGTGGGCCCAGGTTGACTCTCCTAAGTCAATGACAAGTGGGCCCCCCTCTGCTAATTATCCAGATTAGTTCCTAACTAAAATTAGTTAGTTTAATTAACTACTGACACGCGGGACCCACCAGTCAGGTTTGACCTGGACGTCTCCGTTGACCCTGACGTCACCCTGATGCATTGCTGACGCAGTAATTGATTTTCTGGATTTATTTTTATACAGGAAATTCCAGAAAATAGTTCAAACTTCAAAAATTCATAGAAATTCAACCATAGCTCCAAATGAGATAAATTATATATGAAAAATTATCAGAAAAATTCAATCTATCCATCTGTAATGGTTTCATGCATGACAAAACAAGTTTACCTTGCTGTTTAAGCAGAATAAGGTAATGCACTATAAATGCCATGTTTAATGAGCTAATATTTGAATCTTTGATTCAAATGAGTTCATCCCCTTCTATTTTAGCTTGCATTAGGCCAAGACACAATCATATTGCCATGTCATAGCATGCATCATATTGTTGCATATCGTCATGTGTTGATTGTGCTCCGATGTGTTCTCCATGGTAGGTTCTGCCTCCGAGGATATTCACGAGTATCCAACTGAAGGGCAGTGTCCCACTACCACTCCATCAGGCAAGCAACCCATTGATCATTCCGATACAAACCCATGTTCTCGCTTCTGCTCTTGTTTACTGCATTAAGACAATGCGATTCAAACTGTTGTGTGCTATGGTAGTTGAACCCTTATCCTCTGCATAACCTGTCATTGCCACAGTAACTAGATGAAACCCACTAGCATGTGTAGGAGTTGATTGAGCCATGTATGTGATTCCTACCTTGCTATGCCTGCTATGCTTAGAGTTGTGTCAGGGCTGGTTCATCTGGGTGATGGGCTAGAGTGAAATGCTTATACCAGTAATGTGAGGAATGTGTTGAACATGTTTTGGTAAAGGTTTCGATGAGAGGCCATGTAGGAGTACATGGTGGGTTGTTTCATTGAGACCGTCCATAAGAACTGAGATCTGTATGTGTGATCTAAGATGCAGTTACTACCGTACATTGGGCCCGAAACCAATGGACCCTCTCGGCTTCTTAATCACCCTAGTACTCTGTCCAGGAGTTGCAAATAGTTTCTGGTGCTTGTAGGTTATGTGTTGGCGTCCGTGCGTAGCGCTGACCCTAGGGGTGGGCTATCATGCGGTAGATACACCGTGGCACGTTGTACCGAGTCACCCATTTGGTGTCTCGGGAACCCTGTTCACATCGTTCGGGGCCGTATGTGGAATCCTCGGCCGGACTCCCTGCGGATGGAACCTGGATAGGCGATAAACCTGGACTAGAGACTTAGGTGTTTTGGTAGGCCGTGGCCGACACCCTCGCTGGGCTTCCGCTTGAAGGTTGCCGAGTACATGTCGTGTAGACGGCGGTAAGCGGTGAAAGCGTGTATGACGAAGTACACCCCTGCAGGGTATAAAACTATTCGAATAGCCGCGTTCGCGGTAAAGGACTACTTGGTTGCTTATACAGTTCATAGACAAGTTAATGGATACTACTAAAAGACTCAAGATAAGTGTGAGTACCGAGGATGGCCCTCTCGTAGGATGACGAGGGAGGATCCCCGGTGGAGTATTGTGTTGGTGAGTAGTGGACTCGTGTGCGAAAACTATTTTACTAGTGAAGTTCCGTAGGATAGTTTAGCCAAGGGTCAAAGCTGGCTTGCTGCATTAACCCCACCACCTTCTTGAGATTGAGCATGTATAGTAGGTTCTGATGTAAGACTTGGTGAGTACCTTTGTACTCATGTTTGCTTAATTATTGTTTTCAGACGACAACACTACCCCCTCCGATGGGTTCTATGTAGACCTTGACGTCGACGAGTGACTAGTCACCCAGGTGGTGATCCCGACCATGGAGGGCCCTATGTAGATAGACAGGCTTCGAGAAGCCTTCTTTCTTTCTAGAGTCTGTACTCAGACTAGTTGCTTCCTCATGTGCTTGTATGATTGTATGACTTGAGTGTCAGGTCATGTGACCCCTATCTGTATGACATGTTATGTATGGCTCTCTGGAGCTTTTAAATAAAGTACTTGAGTTGTAGAGTTTTGTTGTGATGCCATGTTGTATGTACTCATATCGGGCATATTGTGTGTATGATTGAAATGCTTGGTATGAGTGGGATCCGACAATCTAGTTGTTTATCCTTGGCAGCCTTACTTATGGGGAAATGTAGCCTAGTGTTTCTCGAGCCATAGTAGTCCACTACAGCCCGGTTCACCGGAGTCCTGCTAGCACAGCACTACTGTTCAGGACACTTGACTGGCCGGCATGTGTTTCACTTTGTCCCTATGTCTGTCCCTTCGGAGAAATGTCACACGGCGACTTCCGGAGTCCTGCCTAGCCTGCTACAGCCCGGGGTTCCCCGGAGTCCTGTTAGCCCAGTGCTACAGCCCGGAATCACTCGTTGATGACCGACATGCTCGATGTGATTCATGTATGCCTGTCTCCATAGGTCTGTGCCTCTTTGGGTTCACGACTAGCCATGTCGGCCCGGGTTCTCTGTCATATGGATGCTAGCGACACTATCATATACGTGAGCCAAAAGGCGCAAACGGTCCCGGCCATGGTAAGGCGACACCCGTGGGACACCGTGTGTGAGGCCGCAAGGTGATATGAGGTGTTACCGGCTAGATCGATGTGATTTGGAATCGGGGTCCTGACATCCCTCCATGGAGAAGACGATCAAACAATGGCAGAAGAAAGGGTGAAGGGCTGAAGGAAAATGGAGGGAGAGGAAGAGCGTGCGATAGTAGTTCCAAATCGAGAGGGAAAGGCGAAGAGTCGATGGACGGTTACGAGTTTGCCACGGTTCACGAAGAGGCGCCCCGGCCTACACGTCCGTTCGGAAATACTCCTACTACTCGCCGTCGTCTCACTGATATGTTGGAACGGGACCACATGTCAACGAAACATGGTGTGTAATTTCTCGTGCAAAATGTGATCTAGCCGCGTTGGCCCGAGGTGCCGCATTAGTTATCGACCTTTATTTTTTCAGTGGCGTGCCGATCAGTTTTGAAGCACGACTAACTGGTACTGTATGCATAGAAAATATAAAGTACTCTACCACTACTCCACCTCCAGTACTAGTAGTATGAATAGATATATAGGCTGGAGCTTGAGCGCTTTCTTGCTAAGGGCTGCCCACTTGCTTCTCACACTACCGCCCTATCTTCGGATCTAAAAAGACGGCCCCTCTCTCCCTCCTCATCGGCGGTCACAGATCCGTCGGGGAAGAAAAGGACATGCAGCATTGACGCACTCGTCGTCGGCGAGCGAGGTCACGCACTGACGACAAGGCCGTCCTCTCAAACCTAGGGCCCGCGCGGGATGGCCTCCGTCCCCAAGCTCGCTCCCGTAGTGTGTGCGGAGGACGACGACCACGAGCGAAGCCACTTCCCACCGACCCTCAGGTATGCTACCTCTTTTCGAACCATAACCTTGTTTTATTGCCCCATCTGCCATGTCGTTGCCTGTGGATCTTTTTCCACTCCACCATCTTCCCAATTTGCTATCCTCTGCTCTGCTGGCCACGCAAACGAAAACCATAATTTGCACTATTAAAGGAAACCATCCATGTCTGGGTTGAGTAAGGAAAGGAAGGGAGACTGTACTGTCCAAGAGAGTAGGCATCAAACCCGCATCTAGCTTGAAAAGGGGAAATCAGTAGCTAAGGGACGAGTCTCGTGTCTGTTGGTTGAAGAAGGGTAGAAAGGCATGACAACGCAATAGAGAATGACCAGGTCGATCAGTTTCTTGTCCTCACATAGGAAAAAGGTGGCTAAAGAGAACAAAAATGGGACGTAATCCACATATGCTGCCTGGATATTTGTTGCTTTGGGCAACCATACCTCCCTCACCACTCTGCGTCCGTGGAGGTACATCGTACTGGTGCGCCCACTATCCGAATGGGCCTCCCATGCTCTTATTGCCACTTTTTTGCTGTTAGTATAACGCCAGCAGTCAAGTCAAGCAGCTAAAGTGATGCCACATTTAACTAATGTCGCTCTCAGTCTAGTGCCACCGATAAATTTTTAAGCAATGCCATTTAATGTCACTGGATTATTTCAGGGTTAGCTGTTGATTGTGGATGTATTAAAGATTTTTCAGCTAAGGCATTCTAATGCTGTTGCACAGCCAGTATACCAATGATGAAACTTGTTACTACCTTCAGAATTTTGCACTGTTAATGCTTATAGATTACATACCTCACTTTCATGAGATAAGTTAATTTTTTTGTACAGTGTCACCAAAATGTTTGGCTCGATCGCCGTTGAGACCGCAGCCCCTGAGGTGGTGTCTAACCACCCGTCCTCGATTGGTGCAGTTGGCTGCAAGCTAAGGGTCGGAGCTGATGCGAGCGCGGCCTCTGGGGTACTGTTCGGCGGCAGAGCTAGGTCATACCCATCGTGGCGGCGCGCCCGGCTGTGGCTCAAATCCGTCGAAGATCAAGTCTCCGCGGATGTCAGCCGTGTAGTTCAAACTTCCAAATCTGACCTGATGGCCAGGGGCGTAGCTTTCAATCTGCTCCAGATGGCCAAGCGAATTAGCCCGCAATGCAAAGCCGCCGAATACAAAGATCTGTCCGGGGAGAAAAGTCTCACCCTGGACCGCATCGCTATCGATGATAGTAGGAGCCATCAAGCCTAACGACGATGACACAGAGGAACTCTCAATGAAAGCACCAATGTCGGTGTCAAAATCGGCGGATCTCGGGTAGGGGGTCCCGAACTGTGTGTCTAGGCCGGATGGTAACAGGAGGCAGGGGACACGATGTTTTACCCAGGTTTGGGCCCTCTTGATGGAGGTAAGACCCTACGTCCTGCTTGATTAATATTGATGATATGGGTAGTACAAGAGTAGATCTACCACGAGATCGGAGAGGCTAAACCCTAGAAGCTAGCCTATGGTATGATTGTATGTTGTGATTGTTGTCCTACGGACTAAAACCCTTCGGTTTATATAGACACCGGAGAGGGTTAGGGTTACACAAGGTTGGTTACAAAGGAGGAGATATCCATATCCGTATTGCCTAGCTTGCCTTCCACGCCAAGTAGAGTCCCATCTGGACACGAGACGAAGTCTTCAATCTTGTATCTTCATAGTCCAACAGTCCGGCCAAAGGATATAGTCCGGCTGTCCGGAGACCCCCTAATCCAGGACTCCCTCAGATGACATGGAGCATCTCAATTCCTATGAGTAGGGATTGGAAAAGAGATGTCATTTGGTTCACATCATAGGAACTTTTCTATTGAATCTAGAGATGACATGTATCTCAATTCCTATGAGGAGGGATTAGAAAAGAGATGTAATTTGGTTCAAATCATAGGAACTTTTCTATTGAATATACGCTAATGTTTATTTTCCATTGAAATTAAGGGAGTATAGGAATCCATTCATATGAACCAAGTGGCTCTAAAGCTATAGAAATGATATCATATTTATTTCCTTTGAAATGTCGAGTATATGAATCTATTCCTATGAACCAATTGGCTCTAAAGGAAAAAATCCTATAAAAATCATATCATATAGAGTTCCTATGATATTCCTTGACACTAAAGGATGCTTGAAATTGCTGCGGGTGATACGATGGTCTTTCTTTGTAGATTCCTCACCCATCTTTATAGTTACCTCTCGAAGATGAATAAAATGATATATACATGGTATTCTACATGTGCAATTTGGTACACGAAAACTCGGTAAAAGTTTGCGAGGTTCGAATTTTCAATAAAGCTATATGCACTGCATTTCAGAATGGAGGGAGCAAACGGCAGTTGCTAACACTCACGTGGAAGATTTGTGTGTAGGAGGAGTGGTTGTTCTGTTAAATGACATGGCAAAACTGACACTGTCGGATGCCGATCTAACGGTTCTTACGGCGTTCATCAGGAAAAGGCTTGTGGTGAATGTTTGTCGGATAATGATTTACGGACACATGCATTGCATTGATACGTGCCCCCCTCTCTCTCACGCACACGCACCCTCACGAGTCCTCCCGAGTCCTCTCGCAGACTTGCACGTCACACCCACCGTCTATCTGCAGGTAGACGTCACGCACATATGTGCTCTTCACACCCTATCCTCAGAACTTCTAAAAAACAAAAGACGGTGCGCACATTTTATTTTAGCTCACATGTCACACACTTATACTATTACTCTTGCGGCAAACGTTCTTTGGGCAAAGTATATTGTACTCTCACGAAGAGAAGCGGTGCACGCACGCACTAGTTCTCTCACACCGACTCGCGGGTACACGTAGGAGCGCATTTTTTTGAAGATGGTACAACAAAATCACTCCACTATATATAAAAGCAGGAGCCTTAGCGCTTGCTTTACTAGGGTTCCTCTCGTTCACTCCCTCATGCTCTCCAGATCTAAGCAACACATACGTGGCCACACTCTCTCTCAGCTCACGGCTGGTCACAAATCCGGCCGGACAACCTCGACCGGGGCAGGGGTGTAGGTGCATCGTTCACGCTGTCGTCGGCGGCGAGGGAGCAGACCAACGGCTGCCCGCGCGTCCCGGTCGGTGGCCGGGCCGTTCTCTCCGAGAGAGCGCCGGCTCAGGAGGGCCTCCGACCCCTTCTTCCTCTCTGCGGTATTGTGGCCAAGATGCGGCCTCCTAACGCCGTCTTTGCCACATGCCGACGACCCTCAGGTATATATTCCTTCGAAACCTGCCTTGCTCTACTGCCCAGCTCCCTTCATGTGGATCCTTTTCTACTTCTGTCCGTTGTTCCAAAGCCACCTAGACTTCTACTATTATTAGAAGTAAAGCTAGTTCATACAGTCGACTCAAAGCGTTGGTTCAAACAGGGAAGAAAGTGGGAAAGCTGTAGCATGAATCTAGGACTTGGTTCTAAGAGGAAACGGGGGAAAGTAGTAATATCTGTCACTGCTTAAATAACTGTATTTCGTATTTGCGCAAACATGGATGTATGTCTCCATATCGTTTCGGGATGTCTATCTCCGTATCGTTTCTATCCGCGCAATCAAAAGCACACACCTCAGTTTTAGTACAACTGTGCAAAATGAGATGGCTATCCCTCGTTGCCGTCGTCTAACCTCCCGTCTTCAAGGTATCCCTACATTGTTAGTAACTAAGGTAGAATGACCAAAGTAATCTAAAAGAAGCTGATTTGTACATTTTACTTCCTGATTGCAGTGCAGGGACGAGCGAAAACAACTGCATCCTAGTCCGAATGCACTTTCTACTAGTTCATCCATGGACCGAGGACTAGCTGGCATGGCTGCACAGCTGTTTTTTGGATAGGTGCGCGGACAAGAGGCATTGTGGTCTGCTTATTTCTGCAAATAGCGGTGCTTAAATTTAGTGGAATGCACAAGCATTTCAGCTAGTCAGTACACTGCATGGTTCAGTTCAGCATTCTAGCTGAGACCACAATTATAAGTGGTTATTCTGGAATGAGAGAACCTAACCCTGGATGGTGGCAACAAGAAAAAACCAGAGTGAACTCCAGGAAATTTAAGCCTGTCGGGAGGCCCTTTGCTCGGAGAAGCCTTGCTTGTTTTTTCCTGATTTGTAAACCTTCTCACAACTTTGTCTTTTGTTGTGAACTAGTATATGTTTGTTATGTTCTATGAATTATTGAGATGTATAAAATTGCTTAACTTATGCTTTTCAAGTTTTTTATGAAGACGAGTTTAATGTGAGTGTTCCCCATGAGCACTGGACTAGCGTGTGAACATTTGGAATTTATTACATTGTGGCCTCAATTAACTGCATGAACCACTGTAACAAGATACATAGTTGCTTATA
The DNA here is from genome assembly GCA_034509565.1 of Triticum monococcum. Taxonomy (NCBI): domain Eukaryota; kingdom Viridiplantae; phylum Streptophyta; class Magnoliopsida; order Poales; family Poaceae; genus Triticum; species Triticum monococcum. Next base: position 639,380,227 of record CM067843.1, read on the forward strand.
TGTCAGACAGCAGATTGTTGATTGTTAGCTAGTCGATAGCCTAGTGTTGAAGCGAGCTGAGCCATTGTGTCGTGTTTTGCATAACTGCTTACAAGTGGGGTAGCACCAACAGTGTTTACATGTACTTATGTATATGTCAGCGCACGGTTCTCGAACGAGTGCTCTATTTCATCAAAACACACACTGCTCGTATGATAAACTGTGACAACTTATGTCTTACCATGCCATATTCATGAAAAAACTAGTGAGGACGCATCTGTTTCGGCAACAATTACGATGGTTCTCACATGATTCACGGGCACACAAAAGTAGCAGCAGTTCCCATACACGGATTCAAACAGAGTACTAGCCCTAGAGGGGTCGATAACAGGCAAGGTTCGGATAATTAGACACAATCCAAACTACTATTAAACACTAGCTGGGGCAACTATTTCATGCCTCGATCTAATTTGGGCTGGACACAAGACGGACCTTGCCATGAACATCATCGAGGACGTCCCGCGGCAGCTCAATCCTGTGAACCTTCATGAAGACAACCTTGTGGCCTTGCCACTGATAAACTTGTTTGTGGAGGCATGCCACGTCATCTTCCTGCATAAGCTTGACAAGAATAGTATGCCTCACAAACGAAGGAGTAGCTTTGAACTTCTTGTGCTTCAGTACACCCTGGACAACACGCCTGACAATAGTGAGGCTGGAATACAACTCTTCATTGGTATAACCGCAAATGGATCCAACAGCCTAAGAACTTTGTTTTCCCAGTGCGTATATTCAGGTCGTCCGCCTCATAGCGAGTGACATGTACAACCACACAATCCTTGTCTGCATCAGGGCTCTAATTGAAACAGAAACAAATTCTGAATTACTTTTCAGTATAAGAAACACAAGTTATTTAAACCACTATGTATAGCATGGCATGGAAGCTAATAAAATTTTGCATTATTAATCACCACATACTTCCTTTTCTAAAAAAATCACCACATACTTAGATGAAAAACCACAAGCGAGATCGGCAAAGAAGGAAATCACCTTGGGTAGCTCGGCGAGGGGGACACATCCTCGAAGGGGGAAAACTGCTCCTGCAGTGCCACGGGGGCTGTAACCTCAAACGGGGCATTGACCATCTCAGTAGTGGCCGTGAGCGTATCTGGGGTCGGCTCGGTGGTTGCCTCCATCTTCTTGGAGCTCTTTGTCTCGTGGGGATCAGCCTCCCGCGTCTGCTCCAATATCAGCAGATCTTTGCCTGGTTCTCCTGGGGCCATCATGAAACTGACGAATACTAGGAGACCACTGAAAGGAACACACAATCGCAATGACAACGAAACAAAAAAGAGAGTGAGGATCGGTTACTGCTTTGCAAAAGTTCTTTTTTTTCTCTGAACGAAAATATACCAACATCACGGATCCGCTTACCTTCCCTTCGTTCGGAGAGAAGAACAGTGGCAGATGCGAGTGTTGCCTTTCTTGAAGACAGTGAGGGAGAAGGGGATTCAGCGAATAGTAAAATGATGGTTGCTTTGTCCGACAAACTTAGACTGCGGGGAGGTGGGGTTTTGTGATACGACGGCTTGTTATTGCCGCACTACGACCGGGTTGACTCTTCGCCTGCATACTGCCTTCTAATTTGGTGGATGGCATTTGGGCCTGCGTGCTGCATCGCCTGCATGTCGGTGAACAAAAGTATAACGGCATTCAGTAGAGGGAGACGTTTCAATGACCTAGGAGGAGCTAGAAGCGGTAGAGTGTCTCCACTGTACTAGTAGTAATTGTTTTTCTGGGTAGCTGTAGAGTGTCTCCACTGTACTAGTAGTAATTGTTTCTCTGGGCCCAAGACAAAACAGCCCATCCACACTAGTAAATAGTAAAATCAATTCAAAAGCCCATATATTTACTGAATTGACGGATGGGTATGTCGAAGAGCAAAAAAAGGAGTTTCAGGTGGGCAAAAGAGCTTCTGAACGTGCCGGGCTTCTATTTACAACATATGGTGGTCATAATCCAGTAAATTTTACGACCCAGGATGTTCATTCTATGGACCTGACCGATCCATTTGATTGTGACTGCCGAAAACAGTGCTGGAGTTAGATGTTGTTGCCCTTTTCAATCTGGATTTTTTTTGTAAACCTGATGAACAATTAACCCTCGTGCTTTTGTACAGTTTGTAAGCTGGAGTTAGATGTTCCTGCCCTTTTCAACTCGGCTGTGACTGTCATATTTTCTTTGAAACAAGGCAAATGGCTTGCCATTCGTTTAATTTAGAGTGAAATATTGTAACAAATCCCAACCAAGGGAAATAACATCACTCTTGCCGGCTTCTTGAGCTCACTGTGCATTACAGAAGCCAAGTGATTAGCCCCCACCAGCACCCACAAACTTATTTCGAACTAGCACATCAAATGGGTTGTAAATTTTCATAGGAAAGGCTGCATGACCATGACAAATTTGGATTCTGACATTTGGGACCTGTGAGGAAATAGCCTATCCAAGGTGGTGTTGACTTTCTAGCCAGTCAACAAACGATTCTACCTACCAGCCGTTGGATTGACATCCAACATCTCTCGTGTATCTTCTATCTCTTGTCTTCTTCTTCCTCCAGCCACCCAAACCAACCACCCCGTCGGCTCCACCTGCTCCCGCCTCACATGGCTGGCTGCGCCTCCACCGCCCTACCGTACGTACCCTCCAACGTTGGCCAGTCCCTCCCTCTATTCCCCCACACGTCCTGTTATTCTCCGGCGACGTCGGCCCCAACTTGCACCCGCTCCCGAACCAGTCAACCCTCGTACTCCCCTCCGCATGCGACTGGACCGGCGCATCTTCAACGGCTCCTGTTCGTTCCGTCCAAGGCCTCGCCGTCGTCCTCCGCCTTGCGGCCTTGGTTCGCTCGCCATGCGCGGTGCGCCGCCCTCTTGCATTGTCAACGTCGTCAACAACCGAGAGGAACAAGGAGATGACTGTACGTGGAGAGGATGACAGTAGGGGCCCACCAGTGTCATGGCAGTACGCAAGTAAGTGCCTCTATAGTACAAGCCCAAAAATATGGTTCCTCCTAATGGTTGGACATCTGGGGCTCACGCCATTGTCAACGTAGTCAATAAACGAGAGAATTACACTACGAGCGGCTGACACCAGGGACCCAGCAAGTCGCGCAATTTTTTTTAGGAACAAGCAGTTGTTATTTATACTAGTTTTAGCGATGGATCAGGGTAACAACAGGGTTGTGCAGGGGCTGTGGCTCGTCTAGCCAGGGTTTTATTTATGTTTACCACATCATGAGCCCAGTTGTGTTTTTTTCTTGCTGAAAAAGGCTAGCCTAGTTCTATTTTTTAAAAGAAATACCCAAACAAGGCCTACTTGCTTTATGGCCCTGTTGGGCTGCAAATCTTTCAAGACGAGGAGAGTTTCATTCGGTTTGCCCAGAAATGGGTTGTACATTTTTAAAACACATCAAACCAGGAATTAGTTTCAATTTTTTTCATTACAAGATCTTAAATTCCATTGATTTGTATGCGTGGACAATTATTTGGATTTTATATTTATATAAATTATTTTTCAAAATAGTTTGAATGTGAATCGATATTTCTTGATTAAAAACAGTTGACCGCACCGAAATATGCAAAATTTCGTATACTTTTTAACCGTGGCCACAATATGGGGTGTAATGCTAACAAAAAAGAAGATGGCCTCCAAAAAAATTCTTAAGAATTAGCAAATGGGTTGTACATTATTAGAAATAATGGAAGATGAGTTGTATGCTGTTTTCCACAGTTTTGAGGCTGACTTGTGCGCCTACTACAGGTTGATGCGTATGCTTTCATAAAAAAAGGTTGATGCACACGCAACGCCCTGTCAACTTAGTCAACACACGAGAGCAGTGACTGTTGGATGTCCATCCAACGGCTGTCGTGCTTCTTCAATCTCTGCTCTTCATGCTCCAGCCGCTCAAACAAGCGCCGGCGGGACTGCCTGCTCCCTCCTCCCGCGGCCAGCTATGCTGCCGCGCAGGCCTCACGGCCCCATCGTACTCCCCTCGCTGGCCTAGCCATCCCTCTACTCACCCACACATGCTGTTATTCTCCGGCGATAGCAGACGAACCAGTAAACCCTCGTACTCCTCTGCGTGGGAAACAACTGCTGAGTATTCCCTGGCTCCGTGTCATTCCCTTCCTAGGCCTCGCCGTCGTCCACCGCCCTGGTGCTCTCGGCGCAGCCTAGTCAACGTGGTCAATGAACGACATCCATCGGAAGTGGACTGTACGTGCAGAGGCTGACAGTTGGGTCCAGGGCCGCACGCAAGGAAATGCCTCCTTATTACGCGCAAAATAATGATTCCTCCACCTTACAGCTAGGACCCATAGGAAGGGCCTCTGTATTTCGCGAAAAAAAACGTTCCCCCCGCTGACAGGTCAGACCCACCAGCTATAGCTTCGCACGCAAGGAAGTGCCTCCTTATTACGCCCAAAAAATGAATACCCCCTGCTAGCTGGGACCCACCATATTGTTGGGCTGACTTGTGGGCCTACTAAGTTGATGGGGACGGAGGGCTTTGTCAACTTAGTCAATACTCCAGTGACCGTATGATGTCCATCCAACGGCCATAGTGCTTCTTCAACCTCTGGTCTTCTTGCTCCAGCCACCCAAAGCAAAGCCAGTTGTGTCGCCTGCTCCTGCCTCCCGTGGCCGGCTGTGCTACTGCGGAGGCCTTACAGCCCCCATACTACTCCCACCACTGGCCAAGCCATCCCTCCACTCACCTACACCCCCTGTTATTCTGTGGCGACGGCAGCCTCACACCGCAGCCAAACCAGTGAACGCTCGTACTCCCGCGTGGGCATCCACTGCCGCGTCTTACCCAGCTCTGCGTCATCCCCTTCCTAGGCCTCGCCATCGTCCACCGCCGTGGTGCTCTCGGCGCGGCATGGTCAATGTGGTCAATGACCAACTTCCATTGGAAGAGTAATGTATGTGGAGAGGCTGACAGTTGGGTCCACGGCAGCCGCAAGGAATTGCCTCCTTATTACACGGAAAATAATTATTCCTCCACTTGACAGGGGGGACCCACCGGACGGACCACCGGTATTTTGCGAAAAAATCGTTTCCCCTAACTGCTGGGACCCACCGGACGGGCCACCGTATTTCGCGAAAAAACATCCCCCCCGTTGTCAGCTCGGACCCATTGGAAGTGCCTCCTTATTACGCACAAAAAAATGAATACTCCCCCGGCTAGCTGGGAACCACCTTGGTGGGAGGCTGACTTGTGGGCCTACTAAGTTGACGGGGATGAAGGGCTTTGTCAACTTAGTCAATATGAACGATTCTTGCTCAAGTGACCGTACGATGTCCATCCAACGGCCATAGTGCTTCTTCAACCTCTGGTCTTCTTGCTCCAGCCGCCCAAAGCAGCGCCGGTCATGCCGCATGCTCCTCCCTCTTGTTGTCGGTTGTGCTGCCGAAGAGGCCTCACCGCCCCCTACTATTCCCATCGCTGGCCAGGCCCTGCGGCGACGGTAGCCTCACACCGTAGCCGAACCAGTGAACCCTCGTACTCCTCCCCGCACGGGCTTCCACTGCCGCATCTTCCCCGGCTCCGCATTGTCCCCTTCCTAGGCCTCGCCGTCGTCCACTGCCGTGGTGCTCTCCGCGTGGCGTGGTCAACATGGTCAAGGAACGACTTCCATCGGAAGAGTACTGTACATGGAGAGGCTGACAGCTGGGTCCACGGCCACAGCCAGGTTTTTTTGTGATTTGCCAAGTAAGCCGCTTTGTCAGGCCTGTTGGGCTGCAAATCTTTCAAGACGAGGAAAGCTTTCATTCGGCTGGCCGAGAAAATGGCCCATCAGTAATGAGAAATGGGTTGTACATTTTTAAAACACATCAAACCGGCAATTAGTTTCAAATATCTTTTTTTATTTCAAGATTTTAGATTACATTAATTTTTATGCGTGGAGAATTTGTTGGATTTTATATTGATATAAATTTATGCGTGGAGAATTTGTTGGTACAGTTCGGACCGCACCGAAATATGCAAAATTTCGTATAATTTTTTAACCGTGGCCACAATATGGGCTGTAATGCTAACAAAAAGAATATGGGCTCCAAAAAAACCTTAAGAATTAGCAAATGGGCTGTAAATTATTAGAAATAATGGCAGATGGGTTGTATGCTGTTTTCCACAGATTTGAGGCTTTCCTAAAAAAAGGTTGACGCACAAGCACTGACTGTTGGATGTCCATCCAACGGCCGTCGTGCTTCTTCAATCTTTGCTCTTCCTGCTCCAGCCACTCAAACAAGCGCCAGCGGGACTGCCTGCTCCCTCCTCCCCGCAGCCAGCTGTGCTGCCGCGCAGGCCTCACCGCCCCAATGTACTCCCATCGCTGGCCTAGCCATCCCTCTACTCACCCACATCTGTTGTTATTCTCCGGCGATGGCAGACAAACCAGTAAACCCTCGTACAGTCGTACTCCCCTCCGCGTGGGAAACAACTGCCGAGTCTTCCCTGCCTCCGTGTCGTCCCCTTCTTATGCCTCGCCATCGTCCATCGCCGTGGTGCTCTCGGCGCGACGTGGTCGATGTGGTCAACGACCGACTTACATCAGAAGAGTACTATGCATGGAGACGCTGACAGCAGGGTCCACGGCCGCAGCAAGGAAGTGCCTCCTTATTACGCGCAAAATAATGATTCCTCCACCTAACAGCAGGGACCCACCGGACGGGCCACCGTATTTTGGGAAAAAATGTTTCCCCCCTGACTGTTGGGACCCACTAGCTACACCTTCGTACGCAAGGAAGTTCGTCCGGGCAAAAAAACAAAACGATTCGCCCCCTGACTGCTAGGACCCACCAGCTACATCTTCGCATGCAAGGAAGTGCCTGACAGTCGGGACCCACCTGGTCGAAGCGTACGTAGCGTTGTCATTCTGGTCGCGAACGTGTACATAAATATATACTAGTGGATGTAGAGGCGCGCATGTGTCGTAGTAGAGGCGCGCACGTAGCATGTACACGTACGGATAGTGGCCAGGGTGCAAGAAAGAAAATACGGCCACATATCTGTACATACGGGCGGGGTCTTGAACGCCTACTCGCGCACGTACGGTAAGGGCTCATTGACATGGCTGGGTCGGAACAGAGAAACAGCGTCGTCGTCGTGTTCATGGGGAAGCAACGGAATGCGTCGTGTTCATGGAGAGGCAACAGAATGCGTCATGTTCATCGGGAGGCAACGGAACGCGTGGGAGCCAACCGGCTGGGTCGGAACGAAATGTGTGGTCGTGTTCATCTGGAGGGCTTTGACGGAACATGCGATGGAAACGAGGCTTGGCGTACCGCAGAACGGAGGAAACGGCCTTGTGTTCGACCGGCCACGTTCGAAACGGGATCCTGTTCATCGGGAGGGGTCTGGCGTACCGCAAAACGGACGAAACGGACCTCCTACGGTCGAAACGGGGGTCGTGTTGATCGGGAGGGGTGTGGCGTACCGCAAAACGGATGAAACGGACCTCCTACGGTCGAAACCGGGGTCCTGTTGATCGGAGGGGTGTGGCGTATCGCAAAACGGACGAAACGGACCTCCTACGGTCGAAACGGGGGTCCTGTTCATCGGGAGGGGTGTGGCGTACCGCAAAACGGGACTCCATGGGATACTGTTCATCTCCACCGCGCGCTACTCCACCAGCTACTGTTTAACCACCCCTCCACCGTCTACTGTTCATCCAGCCCTCCACACCACGGGGTCCTGTTCAACCACCCCTCCACGGGCACCCCTCCAACGTCTACTATTCATCCAGCCCTCCACCACACCACGGGGTCTTGTTCATCCAGAGGCAACGCCACCGCTCACTGTTCATCCACCCCCCCCCCCCAACGCTCACTGTTCATCCAATCGATCGGCTTCGGTTAGCAGCAGTAGCGAAGGAATCGCTCGATCGGGTTCAGTTAACAGTCATCGATCGATCGCTCGGATTCAGTAATGCGTAGCCTGCAGTGCAATCGCTCGGGTTTAGTTAGAGCCCAATGCCTCGCTCGGGTTTAGTTAGAGCCAACGCCTCGCACACACACGCGTATGTGTACGAGAGAAACGCGCATCGCTCGGCCCCGACCTCCCACCGTAACCGGGAACTCCCCGAAATTTTCCTCGCCCTCACTTCTACCACGGCTTTTTCCGTCATGGACGGCCCAAAGAATGTCATGCAGCTGTGTCTCTGGCCCGCACAGGACGAAAAGCCCATTTTCTATCATGATTTTTTGTCATAGAAGTAGGAGCCCACCACATCTACGATGATACCGAGTTTTGTCACAATTATCATCATAGAAGTGTCATATGTATGACAGAAAAAATTTCGTTCGGCCCAAAATGTCACGGATGTGTCTTTTTTTGTAGTGTTTGTACCTTCCATACCAATATAGGCGGTTTAACTTTTAGAAATAATAACCCGCCAGGTACCATTAGTCCCCTCATAAACCACCAATTGATTTATCATTGTAGTTCTGGTAGCATCATCCTCTAGTTTAATAATTTTACACGCTTGAATACCTTTCATCCCTGAACCTGCAACACTTCATGCTTGTCAACCATGAATCTTGAACTGGCACAAACCTTCCTTCAGGTTGTCCAAGAAATGGCCAAGTCGTTTTATGCTTGTAATTGGGTCCCATCCCCGGATTACGCAAGAAGATCTGAACGGATGCGTTATAACCGGCGCTTTACCAAAACAGAGTGAAATCCATTGGAAAGCTACCGGTCCAGAAAATCCTCCTGAGCCCAAGGATGGCGAGATAGTTGTGTTTGTTGATCATCTGAGCCGTGGTTTTAAACCTCCTAGATCAAAAAAAATCCATGATGTGCTTGCTATCTTCCAGATCCACCCTCAAGATATTGGATCTAACTCTGTATCCAATATTTGTAATTTTCAAGTGTTTTGCGAGGCTTATCTGCAAGAAGAACCGACCATTGAACTGTTCAGGGTTTTTTTTTCTATTTAAACCGTCGTACTGAATTTACAGACGGGCCCAATACTGAACTTGGCAGCGTTTCAATTCAGAAAAGGAAAGACTTCAGCTTCCCTCACGCCAAGCACCATAGTCACCCTGAGGATTGGAACCAGACTTGGTTCTATTGCAAAGATACTTCCCCAGATGACGAGAATCCTCTGTCGGGTTATCGTGCTCACTGGGTCACCAATACACATACATTTCCTCAAAGGTTGACTGCAAAAGAAAGGTCCAAATATGCACCACAGCTTGCAAAGCTCAGAGCCTTTGTGGCTAACGGTTTAACAGGAATTGACTTTGTCTGTTGCTGGATATCTTGGGGTATTTTGCCTTTAAGCCATCGCCCTGGTTTAATGTGTGAGTACACAGGGGATTTGAAAGACCCTCAACGGCACACTGACATTCAGTTAACTGATGCTGAAATCATTGAGACTGTCAAAAAGATACTGGATGAATCGGCAGCTATCTACAGCAAAACAGGGCTAAGTCCCTTCAGTGTTTCAAATAAACCGCCAGCTGTAAGAATCACCTAACCCATGTTTGAACCTGATATTCTTAACCCTTCCTTATAACCTTTGTCAATCTTTTAGCAGGGTGACAACCCATTTTGGAAGAAGAAGGCTCAGGATAAACCGGCCAAGACCCCTCGACCCAAGACGAAGGTCATCAAAAGGTCTGCCAAGAAGAAAGCAGCTGAGTCCACCGAGCTGAACATCGACAAGGATCTTGACAACCCAGAATCAGAGGTAGAACTTGATTCTCTTGGTTCATTTTTCATACACCTCATTGACAATGACTATTATCAGGATGACTCTAAAGCTAGCCGGGCTAATGATGTAGAGGTAATTACTCTTTCCTCTGGTTCAGATCCTCTGCCAACACAGAAAACCCGTCAAGCAAACCGGAAAGTAAAATTTTCACACCCTCTAGCTTATCTGGATCCGAACTTTATTTTGAAGAAACAGCAGCATGAAGCTCGCCGCATAACCCAGCATAGTGACTAGATGGTTACTTCATCCGGTTTACCGAACACGCCTGTTCGTAAACGCCGACCAGAGGTTTCATCTATTCCTAACACATATTATCCCAAGGCTGGTTATTTTCGGCAACCTCTTAATCCATCTAACTCAAACTATCCAGGAACTTCCCATTCATCCTCTGGCGAGTCAACAGGGAAACATCTTCCACCTCTAAAATTTGTTCCTGGGTAAGTATATTAAACTAACCCTTTATACCTCGTGCTTGCTTCTCATACTAACCTTTATGTTCATTCCTTTTAGAGCCAAGGCCAGGCCCAGCAAAAAGGCCAAATTGAATAAACTCGTTGATGATAACCCGGCTACTGAACCGGAACAGATCCCAGAACAGTTTGAGCCAAATGTTGACGCTATTCTTGATGATCCGCCATCGGAACATCATGAAACTCTTGCTGAAAAGATGGAAGATGATCCCACAGGCCATGCTACTGACCCGCCAAGCCCGACTAAAACTGCAGATAAACCGCCAAGCCCAGTCAAAGCGGCTGATGACCAATCGGATGATGTCATTATTACTGGTTTAGGCTACACAACTCTTGGTAATCCCATTGCTTTATCAAAACATAGTGCCAAGGAAGAATTTGCTGCTATGGATAAAGGTAAGTGGAAAACAGATTTGGAAAGCTATGCCCACCTCGGCGCCCAGGATATCCACCCTGGGTTTTTAAACCGTCTCTACACAAGCTGCGATTATGAAGTCGGTTTAGTGAACCTAATGAAAGAGCGATATGAGGTAAATACTGTTAACTCTGCATAATTGTTTCTCTCTTGTATCCGATTTTTAATATCAACTCCAGTAGCCCCCAAGGGCCGGTTTATGATATCAATGTAAACCAGGACTTTGTAATACTTCAACTTTGCCTGTGTAGCCCCCAAGGGCCGGTTTATCTTTTCAGGATGAACCGGGACTTTAGAGTATTAATCTTGTAACTTTTGTTTGTGTAGACCCCAAGGGCCGGTTTATCTCTTCAAGATGAATCAGGACTGTATTATTGAGCAAATATACATTAGCCCCCAAGTGCCAAGAATAATACTTGAATTGATCTTGGGACTTATATGAGAAATTTGATAAGAAGCAATAGGCATTAGCCCCAAGTGCCAAGTGTATAGCTTGTTATGTGCTTGGTACTTCAGAATGCTGCCAACTCATAACATGTATGTGTCTTACAGGCTGAGCTGAGCAAAAAGGAATCTCAAATTGCTAATCTTCAAGAAAACATCAAGTCCCAACAAGCAGAAACTTCCAAAGCCAAAGAGGAGCTGATTAGTGCCTTAGTAGCCATGGAGAAATTGAAGGAAAACTTCAAGAAGGAGTGGGAAGATTGGGACAAAGAAAAAACCACACTGCAAAAGAGGGTTGAGGATGCAGAAGCAGCCCTTAACCCGGTGGTAGAGGAGCTGACTGGTTTGAAGCGGCAAATAAATGCCATGACCACTGCTGTATTTGGTAAGTACCCTTATTATAAGATGTTAATATGTATTATCATATGAACTATCAGTTTATCGATGTGTGTAATGATGCAGGATCTCGCATTACCCATCTGGGCTCTGATATGCAGAAGAAATTGAAGGCTGCCTATACTCTTATAGAGCAATTATATACCGGCACGCAACAGATCATTTGTACTGCCTCTCATAACAAATCGCCCCCAACCTTGATCAAGGAAACATTAGAGAAGCTGTCAATGCTGCCTGCCCGGTTTGAGGAGTTAAAAAGATCAGCTGCAAGGGCAGGTGCTCTAACTGCACTAATCCGGGCTAAAGCATGGATACCAGATCTTGACCCGGCTGATGTAGGAAGCGGCTATCCAAGCATAAAGGAGGACGGGTCGGATTTTAACAATGATGATATCCGAGCTTTGACGAAGGAAATGCGTCCATTAGCGAGAAAATTGGCTAAAGAGACAGATCTTTCTCATTACCAGTCGATTTATGATGCCGATAACAAACGGGTTAATGCGCCAACTCATGATGTGGAAAATCTTATCCCGCCAATCCGTAAGCATACCTATCCCCCTGATGTTGAACCCTCCACACTTATAAGCGACGAAGTTGTATTCAAGGCCCTAACTAGAATCGATTGGGCAACCATTGACTTCCAGCCGCTGGGTGGAGAGGAGGAGGATGAACCAGCGCAGGATGATCCACAGCCGTCAAGTCAGCCCGGCAAGGAGTCATGATCCGGAGGCCGGTTTAGCCTTCTGCATACTGCAACACTTGTTGAAAACAATTATCCTTTTAGGCATCAAAGCGCCTTGTAATAGGCCAGTGATAACTCCTTATCTGCTATGACATCGTGTATTTGTACTTTGCATGACACTGTTAATCCGCCATTTTGATATGTGTTGTGTCTGCTTATGATACTTTAGCACCATGGAATCTTCTTTTGTAGAAAACAAAAAACGCCTAGCGGTGTATCGCTGGATGGGTTATCTTGCCAAATAACATAGTTTATAACCATGGCTAGGCATAAAAATAACCATATATAATGTAAAACATACCATACCTGTGATATTTTATCACACTGCTGGATTAGCAAGGTATAGTATAATAAGGGTGATAACCCATAACCTGAATATTGATATTCCTCAGCTGTTGCCGGTTTACGGGCCCAGACTAGGTTTAAATATCATAGATAAATTACACTCATAAAGCATTATAAACTGAAAAAATCAAAAAAGTTTGAAATAGTTATAATTGTTGTGTTGCAATGATCAAGAGGGTTGAAGCGATGGTTCGAATATGACCAAAGCCCCCAAGTGATTTCCCTGGTGGCCTTATGCCTATCAAGAGGTGTAGCTATGGTTCGAATACGACCAAGCCCCCAAGTGATTTCCCTGGTGGCCTTATGCCTATCAAGAGGTGTAGCTATGGTTCGAATACGACCAAGCCCCCGAGTGATTTCCCTGGTGGCCTTATGCCTATCAAGAGGTGTAGCTATGGTTTGAATACGACCAAAAGCCCCCAAGTGATTATGTGGGTTGTGCCCAAGGGCTACCTATGTTTGAGCTGTGCTATGCATCAGACTCTCTTTGGTCCCTTTAATCCGGGCATTAAGCCTTAAGTAGATTAGAGCCTTGCTCATATGAAGTTGTGGCACTGGCTTCATAGCCGGATTACCAAGGTAACAGAGTTGTGCTCTTATAATATGGGCTTGATAGTCGGATTACCAAGGTAACAAAGTTGTGCTCTTATAATATGGGCTTGATAGCCGAATTACCAAGGTAACAGAGCTGTGCTCTTATAATATGGTCTTGATAGCCGGATTACCAAGGTAAGGCTTGATAGCCGAATTACCAAGGTAACAGAGACTCATGTAAGGGAACGATAGAAGCACGACTTTAGCAAGGATGTCGGTTTATTATATCAATCATAATATGTACATTGTTTAAATATGTACATACAGAGAGCCTGTGGCTCACGTGTAATATGGCCTAAGCTGAGCAATATTCCAGGGCCGGCAGGTCTCCTCCTCCGATGTGCGTGAGTCCTTGTGGTCTCGAACATCGATAAGGTAATATGACCCATTGTTTAGATTCTTGCTTACCACAAAGGGTCCTTCCCAAGGTGGGGATAACTTGTGCATATCAGTCTGATCCTGGATGAGCCGGAGCACCAAATCACCTTCTTGAAAAGTTCTGGTTTTAACCCGGCGGCTGTGGTAACGGCAGGTCTTGCTGGTAAATCGCCGAATGAGCCGTTGCAATGTCATGCTCTTCATCCAACAGGTCAAGTGCTTCCTGACATGCTTTTTGATTGTCAGCTTCAACATAAGCCTCCACACGGGGTGAGTCCTGACGGATGTCACTAGGGAGAACTGCCTCTGCTCCATAAACCATGAAAAAGGGCGTATAACCCGTAGGCCTGTTGGGGTGGTATTAATGCTCCATAACACGGAAGATAACTCCTCGACCCAACAACCCGGCGTCCTCTGCAAAGGAACCATAAGTCGGGGTTTGATACCTCTTAAGATCTCTTGATTGGCTCTCTCAGTTTGACCATTAGACTGGGGGTGAGCCACTTACAACACATCAAGCCGGATACGCTCACGTTGACAAAAAATCTTCCATAGCTCCCTTTGAAAGGTTAGTACCATTGTCAGTTATAATGCTATGTCGAAAGCCAAAGCAGAAGATCACCTTCTTCATGAATTGAACCGCCATCACTACATCACATTTGCTCACTGGCTCGGCCTCTACCCATTTAGTAACCTTGTCAACTGCCACCAAGAGGTGGGTCTTCTTATCCTTGGATCTTTTAAAGGGCCCCACCATATCAAGCCCCCAGACTGCAAATGGCCAAGTAATTGGAATCATCCTTAACTCCTGAGCCGGAACATGAGCTCGATGTGCAAATTTCTGACAACTGTAACACCTTCTGACCAAGTCCACAACATCACCATGAGCCGTGAGCCAATAAAAACCGTGACGAAAAGCTTTGGCTACCAGAGATTTCGAACCGGCATGATGACCAAAGTCCCCTTCATGGATCTCATGGAGGATCTCACGGCCTTCTTCCAGAGACACACAACACTAAAACTGAAGGAAATATGCCCTAGAGGCAATAATAAAGTTATTATTTATTTCCTTATATCATGATAAATGTTTATTATTCATGCTAGAATTGTATTAACCGGAAACATAATACATGTGTGAATACATAGACCAACAGAGTGTCACTAGTATGCCTCTACTAGACTAGCTCGTTAATCAAAGATGGTTATGTTTCCTAACCATGAACAAAGAGTTGTTATTTGATTAACGAGGTCACATCATTAGTTGAATGATCTGATTGACATGACCCATTCCATTAGCTTAGCACCCGATCGTTTAGTATGTTGCTATTGCTTTCTTCATGACTTATACATGTTCCTATAACTATGAGATTATGCAACTCCCGTTTACCGGAGGAACACTTTGGGTACTACCAAACGTCACAACATAACTGGGTGATTATAAAGGAGTACTACGGGTGTCTCCAATGGTAGATGTTGGGTTGGCGTATTTCAAGATTAGGGTTTGTCACTCCGATTGTCGGAGAGGTATCTCTGGGCCCTCTCGGTAATACACATCACATAAGCCTTGCAAGCATAATAACTAAGATGTTAGTTATGAGATGATGTATTACGGAACGAGTAAAGAGACTTGCCAGTAACGAGATTGAACTAGGTATTGGATACCGACGATCGAATCTCGGGCAAGTAACATACCGATGACAAAGGGAACAACGTATGTTGTTATGCGGTCTGACCGATAAAGATCTTCGTAGAATATGTAGGAGCCAATATGGGCATCCAGGTCCCGCTATTGGTTATTGACCGGAGACGTGTCTCGGTCATGTCTACATTGTTCTCGAACCGTAGGGTCCGCACGCTTAACGTTACGATGACAGTTATTATGAGTTTATGCATTTTGATGTACCGAAGGTTGTTCGGAGTCCCGGATGAGATCACGGACATGACGAGGAGTCTCGAAATGGTCGAGACGTAAAGATTGATATATTGGAAGTCTATGTTTGGACATCGGAAGTGTTCCGGGTGAAATCGGGATTTTACCGGATTACCGGGAGGGTTACCGGAACCCCCCGGGAGCCAAATGGGCCTACATGGGCCATTGTGGAAAGGTGAAAGGGGCTGCCAAGGAGGGCTGCGCACCTCCCCCCTCCCCTAGTCCTATTAGGACTAGGAGAGGTGGCCGGCCACCTCTCTCTCTTTCCCTCTCCCTTTTTCCCAAGGAGTCCTAGTTGGAATAGGATTGGAGGGGGGAGTCCTACTCCCGGTGGGAGTAGGACTCCTCCTGCGCCTACACCTCTTTGGCCGGCCAGCCCCCCTCCCTCCAACCTTTATATACGGAGGCAGGGGGCACCCCAAGACACACAAGTTGATCCTTGAGATCGTTCCTTAGCCGTGTGCGGTGCCCCCTGCCACCAAATTCCACCTCGATCATACCGTTACAGTGCTTAGGCGAAGCCCTGCGTCGGTAGTACATCAAGATCATCACCACGCCGTCGTGCTGACGGAACTCTTCCTCGACGCTTTGCTGGATCGGAGCCCGAGGAACATCATCGAGCTGAACGTGTGCTAAGAACTCGGAGGTGCCGGAGTAACGGTGCTTGGATCGGTCGGATCGGGAAGAAGACGTACGACTACTTCCCCTACGTTGTGTGATCGCTTCCGCAGTCGGTCTGTGTTGGTACGTAGACAACACTCTCCCCTCTCGTTGCTGTGCATCACCATGATCTTGCGTGTGCGTAGGAAAATTTTTGAAATTACTGCGTTCCCCAACAGTGGCATCCGAGCCTAGGTTTTTATGGTTTGATGTTATATGCACGAGTAGAACACAAGTGAGTTGTGGGCGATACAAGTCATACTGCCTACCAGCATGTCATACTTTGGTTTGGCGGTATTGTTGGACGAGACGATCCGGACCAACCTTACGCGTACTCTTACGCGAGACCGGTTCCCTCGACGTGCTTTGCACACAGATGGCTTGCGGAAGACTGCCTCTCCAACTTTAGTTGAACCAAGTGTGACTACGCCCGGTCCTTGAGAAGGTTAAAACGGAGTCTATTTGACGAACTATCGTTGTGGTTTTGATGCGTAGGTGAGATGAGTTCTTACTTAAGCCCGTAGCAGCCATGTAAAACTTGCAACAACAAAGTAGAGGACGTCTAACTTGTTTTTGCAGGGCATGTTGTGATGTGATATGGTCAAGGCATGATGCTGATTTTATTGTATGAGATGATCATGTTTTGTAACCGAGTTATCGGCAACTGGCAGGAGCCATATGGTTGTCGCTTTATTGTATGCAATGCAATCGCGATGTAATGCTTTACTTTATTACTAAGCGGTAGTGATAGTCGTGGAAGCATAAGATTGGCGAGACGACAACGATGCTACGATGGAGATCAAGGTGTCGCGCCGGTGACGATGGTGATCATGACGGTGCTTCGGAGATGGAGATCACAAAGCACAAGATGATGATGGCCATATCATATCACTTATATTGATTGCATGTGATGTTTATCCTTTTATGCATCTTATCTTGCTTTGATTGACGGTAGCATTATAAGATGATCTCTCACTAAATTATCAAGAAGTGTTCTCCCTGAGTATGCACCGTTGCAAAAGTTCTTCGTGCTGAGACACCACGTGATGATCGGGTGTGATAGGCTCTACGTTCAAATACAACGGGTGCAAAACAGTTGCACACGCGGAATACTCAGGTTATACTTGACGAGCCAAGCATATACAGATATGGCCTCGGAACACGGAGACCGAAAGGTCGAGCGTGAATCATATAGTAGATATGATCAACATATTGATGTTCACCATTGAAAACTACTCCATCTCACGTGATGATCGGTTATGGTTTAGTTGATTTGGATCACGTGATCACTTAGAAGATTAGAGGGATGTCTATCTAAGTGGGAGTTCTTAAGTAAATTAACTGAACTTAAAAATTATCATGAACTTAGTACCTGATAGTATCTTGCTTGTTTATGTTGATTGTAGATAGATGGCTCGTGCTGTTGTTCCGTTGAATTTTAGTGCGTTCCTTGAGAAAGCAAAGTTGAAAGATGATGGTAGCAATTACACGGACTGGGTCCGTAACCTGAGGATTATCCTCATTGCTGCACAGAAGAATTACGTCCTGGAAGCACCGCTGAGTGCCAGGCCTGCTGCAAGAGCAACACCAGAAGTTATGAACGTCTGGCAGAGCAAAGCTGATGACTACTCAATAGTTCAGTGTGCCATGCTTTACGGCTTAGAACCGGGACTTCAACGACGTTTTGAACGTCATGGAGCATATGAGATGTTCCAGGAGTTGAAGTTAATATTTCAAGCAAATGCCCGGATTGAGAGATATGAAGTCTCCAATAAGTTCTATAGCTGCAAGATGGAGGAGAACAGTTCTGTCAGTGAGCATATACTCAAAATGTCTGGGTATAATAATCACTTGATTCAATTGGGAGTTACACTTCCGGATGATTGCGTCATTGACAGAATTCTCCAATCACTGCCACCAAGCTACAAGAGCTTTGTGATGAACTATAATATGCAAGGGATGAACAAGACTATTCCTGAGCTCTTCGCTATGCTGAAAGCTGCGGAGGTAGAAATCAAGAAGGAGCATCAAGTGTTGATGGTTAACAAAACCACTAGTTTCAAGAAAAAGGGCAAAGGGAAGAAGAAAGGGAACTTCAAGAAGAACGGCAAGAAAGTTGCTGCTCAAGAGAAGAAACCCAAGTCTGGACCTAAGCCTGAAACTGAGTGCTTCTACTGCAAGCAGACTGGTCACTGGAAGCGGAACTGCCCCAAGTATTTGGCGGATAAGAAGGATGGCAAGGTGAACAAAGGTATATGTGATATACATGTTATTGATGTGTACCTTACTAATGCTCGCAGTAGTACCTGGGTATTTGATACTGGTTCTGTTGCTAATATTTGCAACTCGAAACAGGGACTACAGAATAAGCGGACACTAGCAAAGGACGAGGTGACGATGCGCGTGGGAAACGGTTCCAAAGTCGATGTGATCGCGGTCGGCACGCTACCTCTACATCTACCTTCGGGATTAATATTAGACCTAAATAATTGTTATTTGGTGCCAGCGTTGAGCATGAACATTATATCTGGATCTTGTTTGATGCGAGACGGTTATTCATTTAAATCAGAGAATAATGGTTGTTCTATTTATATGAGTAATATCTTTTATGGTCATGCACCCTTGAAAAGTGGTCTATTCTTATTGAATCTTGATAGTAGTAATACACATATTCATAATGTTGAAGCCAAAAGATGCAGAGTTGATAATGATAGTGTAACTTATTTGTGGCACTGCCGTTTAGGTCATATCGGTGTAAAGCGCATGAAGAAACTCCATACTGATGGGCTTTTGGAACCACTTGATTATGAATCACTTGGTACTTGCGAACCGTGCCTCATGGGCAAGATGACTAAAACACCGTTCTCCGGTACTATGGAGAGAGCAACAGATTTATTGGAAATCATACATACCGATGTATGTGGTCCGATGAATATTGAGGCTCGTGGCGGATATCGTTATTTTCTCACCTTCACAGATGATTTAAGCAGATATGGGTATATCTACTTAATGAAACATAAGTCTGAAACATTTGAAAAGTTCAAAGAATTTCAGAGTGAAGTTGAAAATCATCGTAACAATAAAATAAAGTTTCTACGATCTGATCGTGGAGGAGAATATTTGAGTTACGAGTTTGGTGTACATTTGAAAAATTGTGGAATAGTTTCGCAACTCACGCCACCCGGAACACCACAACGTAATGGTGTGTCCGAACGTCGTAATCGTACTTTACTAGATATGGTGCGATCTATGATGTCTCTTACTGATTTACCGCTATCATTTTGGGGTTATGCTTTAGAGACGGCCGCATTCACGTTAAATAGGGCACCATCTAAATCCGTTGAGACGACGCCTTATGAACTATGGTTTGGCAAGAAACCAAAGTTGTCGTTTCTTAAAGTTTGGGGCTGCGATGCTTATGTGAAAAAGCTTCAACCTGATAAGCTTGAACCCAAATCGGAGAAGTGTGTCTTCATAGGATATCCAAAGGAAACTATTGGATACACCTTCTATCACAGATCCGAAGGCAAGACTTTTGTTGCTAAATTCGGAAACTTTCTTGAGAAGGAGTTTCTCTCGAAAGAAGTGAGTGGGAGGAAAGTAGAACTTGACGAGGTAACTGTACCTACTCCGTTATTGGGAAATAGTACATCACAGAAAAATGTTTCTGTGAGACCTACACCAATAAGAGAGGAAGTTAATGATGATGATCATGAAACTTTAGATCAAGATACTACTGTACCTCGTAGATCAACCAGAGTAAGATCCGCACCAGAGTGGTACGGTAATCCTGTTCTGGAAGTCATGCTACTAGATCATGATGAACCTACGAACTATGAAGAAGCGATGGTGAGCCCAGATTCCGCAAAGTGGCTTGAAGCCATGAAATCTGAGATGGGATCCATGTATGAGAACAAAGTATGGACTTTGGTTGACTTGCCCGATGATCGGCAAGCAATTGAGAATAAATGGATCTTTAAGAAAAAGACTGACGCTGATGGTAATGTTACTATCTACAAAGCTCGACTTGTCGCAAAAGGTTTTCGACAAGTTCAAGGAGTTGACTACGATGAGACTTTCTCACCCGTAGCGATGCTTAAGTCTGTCAGAATCATGTTAGCAATTGCCGCATTTTATGATTATGAAATTTGGCAAATGGATATAAAAACCGCATTCCTGAATGGAATTCTAGAAGAAGAGTTGTATATGATGCAACCCGAAGGTTTTGTCGATCCAAAAGGCGCTAACAAAGTGTGCAAACTCCAGCGATCCATTTATGGACTGGTGCAAGCATCTCGGAGTTGGAATAAACGCTTTGATAGTGTGATCAAAGCATTTGGGTTTATACAGACTTTTGGAGAAGCCTGTATTTACAAGAAAGTGAGTGGGAGCTCTGTAGCATTTCTGATATTATATGTGGATGACATATTACTCATTGGAAATGATATAGAATTTCTGGATAGCATAAAGGGATACTTGAATAAAAGTTTTTCGATGAAAGACCTCGGGGAAGCTGCTTTCATATTAGGCATAAAAATCTATAGAGATAGATCAAAACGCTTAATTGGACTTTCACAAAGCACATACCTTGACAAGATTTTGAAGAAGTTCAAAATGGATCAAGCAAAGAAAGGGTTCTTGCCTGTGTTACAAGGTGTGAAGTTGAGTCAGACTCAATGCCCGACCACTGCAGAAGATAGAGAGAAAATGAAATATGTTCCCTATGCTTCAGCCATAGGCTCTATCATGTATGCAATGCTGTGTACCAGACCTGATGTGTGCCTTGCCATAAGTTTAGCAGGGAGGTACCAAAGTAATCCAGGAGTGGATCACTGGACAGCGGTCAAGAACATCCTGAAATACCTGAAAAGGACTAAGGATATGTTTCTCGTATATGGAGGTGACAAAGAGCTCACCGTAAGAGGTTACGTTGATGCAAGCTTTGACACTGATCCGGACGATTCTAAATCGCAAACCGGATACGTGTTTACTTTAAACGGTGGAGCTGTCAGTTGGTGCAGTTCTAAACAAAGCGTCGTAGCGGGATCTACATGTGAAGCGGAGTACATAGCTGCTTCGGAAGCAGCGAACGAAGGAGTCTGGATGAAGGAGTTCATATCCGATCTAGGTGTCATACCTAGTGCATCGGGTCCAATGAAAATCTTCTGTGACAATACTGGTGCAATTGCCTTGGCAAAGGAATCCAGATTTCACAAAAGAACCAAACACATCAAGAGACGCTTCAACTCCATCCGGGATTTAGTCCAGGTGGGAGACATAGAGATTTGCAAGATACATACGGATCTGAATGTTGCAGACCCGTTGACTAAGCCTCTTCCACGAGCAAAACATGATCAGCACCAAGACTCCATGGGTGTTAGAATCATTACTGTGTAATCTAGATTATTGACTCTAGTGCAAGTGGGAGACTGAAGGAAATATGCCCTAGAGGAAATAATAAAGTTATTATTTATTTCCTTATATCATGATAAATGTTTATTATTCATGCTAGAATTGTATTAACCGGAAACATAATACATGTGTGAATACATAGACCAACAGAGTGTCACTAGTATGCCTCTACTAGACTAGCTCGTTAATCAAAGATGGTTATGTTTCCTAACCATGAACAAAGAGTTGTTATTTGATTAACGAGGTCACATCATTAGTTGAATGATCTGATTGACATGACCCATTCCATTAGCTTAGCACCCGATCGTTTAGTATGTTGCTATTGCTTTCTTCATGACTTATACATGTTCCTATAACTATGAGATTATGCAACTCCCGTTTACCGGAAGAACACTTTGGGTACTACCAAACGTCACAACGTAACTGGGTGATTATAAAGGAGTACTACAGGTGTCTCCAATGGTAGATGTTGGGTTGGCGTATTTCAAGATTAGGGTTTGTCACTCCGATTGTCGGAGAGGTATCTCTGGGCCCTCTCGGTAATACACATCACATAAGCCTTGCAAGCATAATAACTAAGATGTTAGTTATGAGATGATGTATTACGGAACGAGTAAAGAGACTTGCCAGTAACGAGATTGAACTAGGTATTGGATACCGACGATCGAATCTCGGGCAAGTAACATACCGATGACAAAGGGAACAACGTATGTTGTTATGCGGTCTGACCGATAAAGATCTTCGTAGAATATGTAGGAGCCAATATGGGCATCCAGGTCCCGCTATTGGTTATTGACCGGAGACGTGTCTCGGTCATGTCTACATTGTTCTCGAACCGTAGGGTCCGCACGCTTAACGTTACGATGACAGTTATTATGAGTTTATGCATTTTGATGTACCGAAGGTTGTTCGGAGTCCCGGATGAGATCACGGACATGACGAGGAGTCTCGAAATGGTCGAGACGTAAAGATTGATATATTGGAAGTCTATGTTTGGACATCGGAAGTGTTCCGGGTGAAATCGGGATTTTACCGGATTACCGGGAGGGTTACCGGAACCCCCCGGGAGCCAAATGGGCCTACATGGGCCATTGTGGAAAGGTGAAAGGGGCTGCCAAGGAGGGCTGCGCACCTCCCCCCCTCCCCTAGTCCTATTAGGACTAGGAGAGGTGGCCGGCCACCTCTCTCTCTTTCCCTCTCCCTTTTTCCCAAGGAGTCCTAGTTGGAATAGGATTGGAGGGGGGAGTCCTACTCCCGGTGGGAGTAGGACTCCTCCTGCGCCTACACCTCTTTGGCCGGCCAGCCCCCCTCCCTCCAACCTTTATATACGGAGGCAGGGGGCACCCCAAGACACACAAGTTGATCCTTGAGATCGTTCCTTAGCCGTGTGCGGTGCCCCCTGCCACCAAATTCCACCTCGATCATACCGTTACAGTGCTTAGGCGAAGCCCTGCGTCGGTAGTACATCAAGATCGTCACCACGCCGTCGTGCTGACGGAACTCTTCCTCGACGCTTTGCTGGATCGGAGCCCGAGGAACGTCATCGAGCTGAACGTGTGCTAAGAACTCGGAGGTGCCGGAGTAACGGTGCTTGGATCGGTCGGATCGGGAAGAAGACGTACGACTACTTCCTCTACGTTGTGTGATCGCTTCCGCAGTCGGTCTGCGTTGGTATGTAGACAACACTCTCCCCTCTCGTTGCTGTGCATCACCATGATCTTGCGTGTGCGTAGGAAAATTTTTGAAATTACTGCGTTCCCCAACAAAAACGCCCATGTAACACTGCAATGATGTAACTCTCCGTTGACAATAGTCATTGACTTGGACCGCCGGATTAACCTCATCCTTAGGTAACTCGCCCCGGGTCATATACGCCAAATAGGGAACCGTCCAATCCGGGATAACATGAAGAGCCACCACCAATTGAGCCTCCGGGTCAGGAATAGCCAAATCCTCCTCTGTGGGTAACTTGACCGACGGGTTATGAAGGAAATCAAGAAAAACGTTGGGCGGCACCGGTTTACGTTGAGAACCCAGTAGGCTTAAAGCGTCTCCGCTTCGTTCTTCCTCCAATCCACATGCTCAACCTGGTAACCCTTGAAATGGCCAGCGATAATCAAGGTTGTCAGAATCGCGATTTTGAATCGGATCGGAGCTCTGATGGTAGGATCGCAAATCGTGGAATCTTCACTATCAGGATCGTAAAAACATAGATTCTATTAACTAAAATCGTAGAATAAGAGGGATTAGTTTGGATCGTACAGTCATAGAATCGTATAACAGAATCGCGATTCTGACAACCTTGGCGATAATATCCACCTCCCGTCGGTAAGCCGCCATGAGTGGATCCTTAGAGTCCCAAGTACCTGATACTTGTTGAGCTACCAAATTTGAGTCCCCAAAGCACCTAACCCGGCTCAAGTTCATCTCCTTAGCCACTCGAAGACTGTGGAGTAAAGCCTCATATTCAGCTGCATTGTTAGTGCAAGGAAACATTAAACGGAGGACATAACAAAATTTATCACCTCGAGGGGAAGCTAGCACAACTCCAGCCCCCGAGCCCTCCAATTACCTGGACCCATCAAAGTGAAGAGTCCAATATATTTTATCCGGCTTTTCCTTTGGTGTCTGCAATTCTATCCAATCATTGATGAAATCCACAAGTGCCTGGGACTTGATTGCCATTCGAGGCATATACTTTAATCCGTGAGGTCCAATCTCAATGGCCTACTTGGCAACCCGGCCAGTTGCCTCCCTGTTTCGAATTATATCACCCAAAGGAGCAGAGCTGACCACAGTGATGGGGTGACCCTGAAAATACTGTTTAAGCTTCCGGCTTTCCATAAAAACTCCATACACCAGCTTCTGCCAATGTGGGTATCTCTGCTTGGACTCAATGAGTACCTCACTGATATAATAAACCGGCCGTTATACCGGATATTCCTTGCCTGCCTCCTTCTGCTCTACCACCATAGCCACAGTGACAGCCCGGGAATTAGCAGCCACATATAATAGCAATAGCTCTTTATCAATGGGAGCAGCAAGGACAGGAGGCTCGGCTAACTGTTTCTTCAAGTCCTCAAACGCCGCATCAGCCGCATCACTCCAGACAAAATTATCTGTCTTTTTCATCATCTGATACAGAGGGATAGTCTTGATTTTTTGTGGGTTAGCCTCAATACCCCTGTTAGACACCAGAAAACCCAAGAGCTTGCCTGCCGGTATACCAAAAACACACTTAGCCGGATCAAGCATCATCTTATAGACCCGGAGATTATCAAAAGTTTCCTTTAAGTCATCTATTAATGTCTCCTCCTTTGTGGACTTAACCACAATATGATCCACGTAAGCATGAACATTGCGCCCAATCTGATTATGAAGACAATTCTGTACATACCGCTGATAAGTCGCGTGGGCACTCTTGAGCCCAAAAGGCATGGATACATAGCAGGAGGCTCTAAAGGGAGTTATAAAAGTTGTCTTCTCCTGGTCCTTAACTGCCATTTTGATCTGATGATAACCAGAATAAGCATCCAGAAAGCTCAAACACTCACAACCCGCCATAGCATCAATGATTTGATCAATACGAGGGAGAGCAAAGGGATCAGCTAGACAAGCCTTGTTCAAATCTGTGTGGTCCACACACATACGCCAAGTGTCGTTCTTCTTAAGTACTAGCACCGGGTTAGCTAACCACTCAGGGTGAAAAACCTCCACAAGAAACCTTGTTGCCAAGAGTCGGGCTACCTCCTCACCAATAGCCTTACGCCTTTCTTCATTGAAGCAGCAAAGAAACTGCCTGACCGGTTTAAACTCAGGATCAATATTAAGAGTGTGCTCAGCAAATTACCTCGGTACACCTGGCATGTCAGAAGGTTTCCATGCAAAGATGTCCCGGTTCTCAAGGATGAACTCGATGAGCACGCTTTCCTATTTTAGATCCAGATTAGCACTGATGCTAAAGTACTTGGATGAATCGCCAGGAAAAAAATCAACTAACTTGGTTTCCTCGGCCAATTTAAACTTCAATGCCGGGTCATGCTCTGTAGTTGGCTTTTTCAAAGAAGTCATATCTGCCGGATCAACATTGTCCTTATAAAATTTCAACTCCTCTGTTGTGCAAACCGAGTCAGCATAAGCCGCATCACCTTCCTCACATTCCAAGGCTATCTTTCGGCTCCCATGTACCATGATGGTCCCCTTATGACCTGGCATCTTGGGCTGCAGATAAACATAGCAGGGTCTTGCCATGAACTTAGCATAAGCCGGCCGTCCAAATAGAGTGTGATAAGGGCTTTTGATTTTCACCACCTCAAAGGTCAATGTCTCTGATCGACAGTCATACTCATCTCCAAACGCAACTTCCAGAGCTATCTTACCAACTGGATATGCTGACTTACCAGGCACCACACCATGGAAAACAGTGTTTGACTGTTTAAGATTTTTATCCATCAACCCCATATGGCGGAAGGTTTCATAATAGAGGATATTGATGCCGCTCCCTCCATCCATGAGCACCTTGGTGAACTTATACCCACCAACCTGAGGTGCAACCACCAGCGCCAGATGACCCGGATTATCAACCCGGGGCGGATGATCCTCTCGACTCCACACAATGGGCTGCTCAGACCAGCGCAAGTAATGGGGTACTGCTGGTTCAACGGAGTTTACTGCCCTTTTATGAAGCTTTTGATCCCGCTTACACAAGCTTGTAGTGAAGACGTGGTATTGCCCGCTATTCAGCTATTTCGGGTTACTCTAATATCCAGACCGCTGCTGCTGATTCCCCTGACCGGACTATTGATGATAGCCCCCCCTGATTGCCCTGACTGCCTTGATGACCTCGATGACCTTGAAATCCAGAGCCTGAACCGCCTCCACCGTAACCCGGCACCTGTGAATCGGATCCTGGACCACCTCCCGGTCCATGGTTACCTTGAAAAAGATTTGAATTCTTGAACTCCTTCATGATATAACAATCCTTCCAGAGATGAGTAGACGGTCTCTGACGTGTACCATGCTTCAGACAGGGCTGATTCAACAGATGCTCAAGATTCATGCCTGATCCTCCAGTTTGCGGGGGCGATCTACCCTTACGGCCCTGGCCATCATTCTGTGAATTGATATTTGCCACAAAGTCCAGGTTGTTATCAGCCTTGCGCTTACCATTACCTCCTTGATTCACCGTTGGGTTATGTTGCTGCTCTTTGGTGCCGCTGCTCTTCTTTCCCTTTCCCGATTTGTCGTCATCAGATTCGGGGTCCTTGGTACTGCAAGAGTCAGCGTACTTAACCAGAGCTGCCATAAGTGTCCCCATGTCATTGCAATGATGTTTGAGTCGCCCTAATTTCTGCTTGAGGGGCGTAAAACGGCAATTTTTCTCCAACGTCAGGACTGCTGAATCAGCATTGATCCGGTCTGAAGAATGCAATATCGTTGAAACCCGGCGCACCCAATGGGTAGTTGATTCACCTTCTTCCTGGACACAGGAGGCCAAATCCACAATTGACATGGGCTGCTTGCACGTGTCCTTGAAATTCTGGATAAACCGGGCTTTTAACTTGGCCCACGACCCAATGGAGTTAGCTGGTAGTCCCTTCAACCATGTACGAGCCGTTCCTTCTAACATCATGGTAAAATACTTAGCACATGCAGCCTCGTCAACATCCAACAGCTCCATTGCCATCTCATAACTCTCGACCCACGCCTCTAGAGGTAAATCGGCCGTATAATTGGGTACCTTATGGGGGCCCTTAAAATCCTTCAGCAACCGTACGTTCCTCAAAGCCGGGGCCAAACACAGCACACCCAGAGATCTGAAAGTTACTCCTGTTTCAACCGGAGTCCTTGGATGAAACGGAGAAGGTTGACAGGCCGCGTACTGCGCTGCTAACTCGACCTCTCGATGTGCTCCACCTTGGAACCCCATGTTCTGAACATCGGCATCACCGCCCGCCGGGTTATGACCACGAGGCGGATTACGATTCCGCGCACTGCTTGACACGGCTGGTTCATCGATATGTCTGCTGTAACTCCGGCTTGGGTGAGGGGTGGAATGAATCCTCTCATGGCTGAACGAATAAGCCTGCTGCTGAGCCAATGCTGTCTGAAGGAGCTCTCTAACCCGTCGTGTCTCAACTGCTACTGGGGACTCTCCTTCAACTGGGAGAGCCGCCAATCGTGAAGCGACAGCGCCCATGTTGTCCAAGGGGTTAGAATAATGTCCCGGTGGTGCTGGCACATGCTACGGCGTTATCACACACTGTGGCGGGTTGTTATCCTATCGAGGTGGGTTTGTCATGCGCGGTTGAACCGGCGGCCATGTCCCTGGTACTTCAGTCTAGTTTATTACTGGCTAGTTACTGGTCCCTGCTCAGGGTGTGTTGAAGAGGTTTCTCGCTTCATAAACCAAAGGTAGACGGGAATGATGCCTTCTCCTCATGATATCATTTGACGTGTTCTGATCTAGCATAAGCTGATAAGATTCCGCCTGAACCCGTTGTGCCTGAGCATCCAAAGCGGATCGCTCCTCAGCCATCCTGGTGTTTTCCGCGTTTAGCTCTTCCTTGGCCTACGCTATCTCATCACGCAATTTTGCAATCGCCGCATTATGCTGATCCTGATCAGTCGGGTTAACCACCGTAGTCACCAACGTGGTTAATTTGTCCACCAAGTCCATCAAAACTTGGGCCGGTGGGCGCACAGGGCCTCCTGCCCCGGCAGCCGTCGCCGCCGCTGATCCGGGAATCAATTCTGCTACCATTGATGACTGTAGCACGGGCTGCGTACCGGCCATGAAAATTGCAACCCGGTTCGGCGGTTCAAGGGGGTCCGGAATACTGTCGCCATCAAAACAGCCCCCAAACCGGCCATCTTGTAACTGGTACATTGACTCGGTCTCTCCGGTGGATGATTCGTCATCTGAATAGATAACCGTCTCACCGTTAGACACTAGTTCGGACTCTGCACTATTGATGAATCCCACAAAAGCACGCTTCATGGCGGGCTATACTCGAGCGGGTCTCGCACGCTGAGCCATCTCGATGATGCCGGTGTAGATGTCCGGCTCAGGGCCCGATTCGCCGATCTTGCCGATGAAGACGTGAATTCCTCCGAAGGGGACCCGGTACCCGTACTCAATAGATCCGGCCTCGGGGCCCCAGCCAGCATCATTGATGTAGAGCTTGTCGCGACGACTCTTAGTGTATCCCACAGCGTATCCCTTGAGCCCTTCGAAACTGCCCTTTAAGAACTCGAAACCATTGTGGGATAGCCCCACAGTGGGCGCCAACTGTCGTGGTTTTGTCACAGCAGATGTCCTAGTGTGAGGACTTAGTCATGGAGCCATCGCAACGTAGTTAGCTTAAAGGGGTTAAAGCGGGACGAAGGACGCAAGGAGTTTATACTGGTTTGGCCCCTTGCGGTGAAGGTAAAGCCTAATCCATTTGTAATGGAATTGCCAGGGTTTCGATGACCAGGGAGCGAATCCGCTTAGCCTGGCTCTCAATCTTTTGTTTCCTGTCCCTAAACAGCCGTTGGGTCGTCCCTTTATATACACCGGTTGACACCCGGCGGTTTACAGAATCCCGGCCGGCTCATAAACGTGTCTGGCTCGGTTTCTACCCTTTCTTATCTTATAATACAAGTTATACATCTTATCGTAGTTTACATCTACGGTCCCTAATCCGCCTCCGGGCCTTGGGCCTTCTTGTTAAACCTCCTTCGTAAAGCGCCTTGCCTTCGTGGGCTTTAATAGGAATAGCTTACCGTAAGTATAATTCGGCCCCTCCTGGGCGATTTATACTTAATAGTTATATCCCCAACAGTATAAGAAGTTTCCTTGCTCATGCTGGTTTCTATAGGAGGTTTATTGAAGACTTCTCTAAAATTTCTAGGCCTCTCACTAATCTCTTGCAAAAAGATGTTCCTTTTGTTTTTGATGATGATTGTGTAGAAGCATTTGAAATACTTAAGAAAGCCTTGATTTCTGCACATTTTGTTCAACCACCTGATTGAAATTATGTGTGATGCTAGTGATTATGGTGTTGGTGCTGTTCTAGGCCAAAGAGTTGATAAGAAATTAAATGTTATCCATTATGCTAGTAAGACTCTAGACAGTGCCCAGAGAAATTATGCTACTACTGAAAAAGAATTTTTAGCAGTTGTATTCGCTTGTGATAAGTTCAGATCTTATATTGTTGAATCCAAAGTAACTATTCACACTAATCATGTTGCTATTAAATATCTTATGGAAAAGAAAGATGCTAAACCTAGACTTATAAATGGGTTCTCTTGTTAGAAGAATTTGATTTGCATATTATTGATAGAAAGGGAGCTGAGAACCCTGTTGCAGACAACTTGTCTAGGTTAGAAAATGTTCTTGATGACCCACTGCCTATTGATGATAGCTTTCCTGATGAGCAATTAGCTATCATAAATGCTTCTCATAATACTCCATGGTATGCTCATTATGCTAATTACATTGTTGTTAAATTTATACCACCTATTTTCACATACCAACAAAAGAAAAAGTTTTTCTATGATTTAAGACATTACTTTTGGGATGACCCACACCTTTATAAAGGAGTAGATGGTGTTATTAGACGTTGTGTACCTGAGTATGAATAGGAACAGATCCTATGCAAGTGTCACTCCAAGGCTTACGGAGGACACCATGCTGGAGATAGAACTGCACACAAGGTCTTACAATCTGGTTTTTATTGGCATACACTACTAGGGAAAAGCCTACCAGCAGCGAGGGTTTTGGGCCTCTCAGTAGCGCGGGCACCGGCGCTACTAATAAGGCGCTATAGCTAACGTATAGCAGTAGCGCCGGTTGTCCCACGCTACTGCTATACATGAATAGCTGTAGCGCTCTTTGGGAAAGGGCGCTACTGATATTATCTACAGCGCTGTTTGCTGGGACGCGCTACTGACAAAGCGGCGCTACTGCTAAATTTCCCCACTCGCTACTACTAGTTTATTTATTAGTTTTTTTCCTGCATATTTGTTTTGTATTTGAATAGGCTTTATACAATAATCTTTAGCATATCATACACATACAAATGTAATCATAGCATATACATACAATTAGTCTCATCAAATCATGTCATCATCATAATCATCATCCAACACAAAGTGGTCTCTCGTCATCATCTTGAAAATA
This sequence comes from Triticum monococcum, assembly GCA_034509565.1. Lineage (NCBI taxonomy): Eukaryota > Viridiplantae > Streptophyta > Magnoliopsida > Poales > Poaceae > Triticum > Triticum monococcum. The sequence continues at coordinate 639,410,940 of CM067843.1, forward strand.
GCGATACAAGTCTTGAATGATATGCAAATACATCGTCATCCATCTAAACAATGATATACGCGAGAAGAGCTATCACTTTGAGAACATGAGTTCGTATCCCTCTTTTGCATTAGCGTGAACCTCTAAACTAACTACTGCCTGTCGCTCGGAAACCGGAAGGGCCTGACACTCCGGCCACTTGTCGTATATATACTCCTGGCATAGCACTTCTTCGCCATCTATGATCAATGCACCTACATCATCACATGAGTCGATGATATGCAACATATATAGTTGAGCAACAGAAAGAGACAGACTTGGCAAAAATAAAAACAACATATCATAAGCATAAATAACAAAGTTCATCGTACCCCAAAATGCCCTAACTAGAGTGATTTTCACTAGTCGAGGAGGAGGACGGTTTATCTTCTTCATTGTCGGGTCCTCATCGGGATCTTTATGATCCTTCTCATTCCGGCCCGGGAACAAGAATATCTGGTGAAACTTCTTTAGGAGGGAGCTCCTCATATTTTCTATCTTCTGTAGTTTCTCATCGTTGATGGTGGCGGTTGTCCGTACGATGCAGCCTATTTGATTGCCGTAGCATCGACGCGCTTCCTCGGGCGCCGTTGGCTCAAAATTGTCGTCGTCCACCTCCGTGACCACCACTCTAGTAGTCCTGAGTTTGTTAGGAACCCGTTGCCTCTTTGCTTTCGGTTCTACACCGGCTCCGCTCCCCGAGGCAGCGCTGGTCTCAGTCTCAGCGCCGGTCTCGATGCCGGTCTAAATCTGAGCGCCGGTCTCAGTCTCAGCACCAGTCTGCGTGTCGGTCTCAGTCCCCGATGCCACCGGTGGGCCCAGCAATAACATCGGTTGATCATCGGTAAGGCTAAAAAAATTCGTCTGCCGCTTGGTAGGCGTCGTCGCAATCACCAGAACCCTGTCCTTCATCGTTGCTAGCCATGTTTCCTATGATTAAATCTAGTCAATTAATTCTAGACCTAATAAAATGAATAATGACATAAAAAGGCCTATTGTTTTGTAGGAATGTTGACTCCTTACTGGTGCGGCAAATCACGGGCACTCGATATGTCCTAGTTTGTAGCACAAGTCATGCCAAAATTCACGGAAAATTTCGGCATGAGCTTTGCTAAAAAGTGGACAAATCGAGAACCTGAAATTTGCCGGAAAATAAATGAATCAACATTTCGGCAAAACATAGGCCACTAAGCATCATTCCCTGCAAACAGTGTCCAAATATACACGAGCAACCACATGTGCAAACAGTGTAGAAGAAAATTCATTTAACTACTAATAGAACAAAATTTAGTTAACTTTAGTGCTCTATAATGATGAAAGGAAAAAATTCAGTTAACTACTAATTTCATTCATTTAGGTTATTAATTTAACATCACCTAATTAACCTACTGTACCAATACTACTAGCAGCACTACTAACCTAATTAACCTAGCAAAACTCTAGTGCCTTAACTGAAAAACATCTAATTAACATCTAATTTTTTCTCTAAAATACAGAGAGAGATGAGTGAGGGGGAGGGGTGGGGGACTTACAGAGAGGGGAGAGACGGTGGCAGGGAGGTGCTCGGTGACGGAGGCAGGGGCGGAGAGGGCGGGCTCGGGCACGGGCAAGGGCGGTCCTGGGCGGGCTCGGGCGGCGGTGAGGTGTAGGGCACCGACGGTGACGTGGAGGGCGGCCTTGGGAGGCGGCTGTGAGGCTGAGGGCGGCCTCGGGCGGCGGAGGTGAGGCTGAGGGCGGCCTCGGGCAGTGGCGGTGAGGCTGAGGGCGGCCTCGGGTGGCGGCGGTGAGGAGATGGCGGCGAGGGCGAGGGACGATTTGGGGAAGAATTGGTGGCCGGGGGGCGGGGTGGGGGGAAACCTCTGTTTAAGTGAAACGTAACGGTAGCGCGTTTCCGGAAACGCGCTATAGCTAAGTTAGCTATAGCGCATTTACTGAAACCCGCTACTGCTATTCCTTTCTCCTTTTTCCCTTTTTCTTTTATTTTTCTTTACATTTTATTTTTTCCCTTTCTCCTTTTTCTATTTCTTTCATTTTCATTTACTTTTCTACTTGTTTTTCACTTTATTTTATTTCCGTTAGCAGCAGTGCTTTACACGTAAGCGCGCTGCAGCTAAGGACATTAGCAGTAGCGCTGGGCCATTATACGCGCTACTGCTAGGTTGGGCTAGCCATGTGCGCCCAGTTCAAACATAGCAGCAGCGCTTTTCGCTAGTACGTGCTACTGCTAAAGTCATAGCAGTAGCGCGGTTTATTCATGCGCGCTGCTACTAAGTAGCAGCAACGCTTGATTTTGTACAGCGCTACTGGGGAAATTCTGTGTATAGGCTTTTCCCTAGTAGTGATACTCTCTTCAAGGATGCTCGTAAGTTTGTCTTGTGATGAATGACAGAGAATTGACAATATTAGTAGACGTCAGGAAATGCCTATGAATTATTCACTTGTTATTGAACCATTTGATGTTTGGGGCTTTGATTATATGGGACCTTTTCCTTCCTCTAATGGGTATACACATATTTTAGTTGATGTTGATTATGTTACTAAGTGGGTAGAAGCTATTCCAACTAGTAGTGTTGATCATAACACCTCTATTAAGATGCTTAAAGAAGTTATTTTCCCGAGGTTTGGAGTCCCTAGATATTTAATGACTGGTGGTGGCTTACATTTTATTCATGGTGCTTTCCGTAAAATGCTTGCTAAATATGATGTCAACCATATAATTGCATCTCCTTATCACCCTTAGTCTAGTGGTCAAGTAGAATTGAGCAATAGAGAGATTAAATTGATTTTGAAAAAGACTGTTAATAGATCTAGAAATAATTGGTCTAAGAAACTTGATGATGCATTATGGGCTTATAGAACTGCTTGTAAAAATCATATGGGTATGTCGCCGTATAAAATGGTTTATGGAAAAGCATGTCATTTACCTCTTGAACTAGAACATAAAGCTTATTGGGCTATTAAAGATCTCAACTATGATTCCAAACTTGCCGATGAGAAGAGGTTATTTGACATTAGCTCACTTGATGAATGGAGAATCCAAGCCTATGAGAATGCCAAGTTGTTTAAATAAAAAGTTAAAAGATGGCATGACAAAAGGATACAAAAGCATGAGTTTAATATAGGTGATCATGTTTTGCTATACAACTCTCGTTTAAGATTTTTTGCAGGAAAACTTCTCTCTAAATGGGGAGGTCCTTACATTATCGAGAAGGTCTATCATTCCGGTGCCATCAAAATCAACAACACCGAAGGCACAAATCCGAAGGTGGTAAACGGTCAAAGAATCACACATTATATCTCATGTACTCCCATGAATGTTGAGACCAATATAATTAATACCATAACACCGGAGGAGTACATAAGGGATACTTTCTAGAATGTTTCAGACTCCAAAAAGGAATAGGTATGTGGTACGGTAAGTAAACCAACTCCAAAACTGTACTAATGGAAATTTTTCTCCGTTTTAGAATATTTAAAAAATTAGGAAAATTAAAAGCAGTTCGAAGAGTGCACGAGGAAGCGGCAAGGCAGGAGGGTGCGCCCTACCCCCCTGGGCACACCCCTATGCTTTGTCGCCAGCTCGTGTGCCCTCCTGACTCCGTTTTCTTGCACAATACTTCTTTTGGTCAGTAAAAATTCATTATATAATCTCCCAAAGGTTTTGACCACCGTACCATGCTAAAATCCTCTATTCTTATTTCGAGTTGTTTTTCTGACAGATCTAGATTGCCATGACATCTCCAAGCGCCCCCAAGGATAAGTTTTTCAAGAAGATCATCAACCCCTACCTTGCGGAGCTGCTGCGACACCCTCAAACCATTGAGATGCATGAGGGGGTGCTGCACATCCGCGATGTTGAGGGGTTGAAGAAGACCAGAAGCGTGGAGATAAGGCTCGAAGCAATGGAGCAACAAGTTTTCAAGTGTCAAGGGATGGTGGAACATGGACTCGACGCCAATCACTTGATGATCACAGAGTTCACCAACAATCACAAGCTGGATGCCAAGAACATTGGGGAGGCCATCTTCAAACTTCATGAGAAAATCGAGCATCTCCAAGCCCAGATCTATGACCTGCAAAACCAAAACTATGAGTATGAATACAGATTTAAGAGGATGAGTTTGGCTGCAGATTTGAGGATCCCAGAGACTCATTCATCTTTCTATGATGGTGAGCCTATGCCTTAGAAGATGGATGAAAAGCCTACTACATCAACAACTCCCTCATCACCACCTCCGAAGAAAGAGACATAAATACATGGGTATGGGCACTCCCCTTGGCAACTGCCAAGCTTGGGGGAGGTGCCCTAGTATCGTATCACCATCACACCTTTACCATTATCGTTTGTCTTACACTGGTGCAGAGACCTGCTATATACAAATGGTTTTTAACCCCTATCCGCAATGGCATTTGGAACCGTCACTAAGTGAGTGTGGGTGATAGGGGGGTCCTTCCTACACGACCCAGAAACTGTCAGGGATAGGCCCTCCTAGCACACAGGCTGGGGCGAAATGAGCTCGTGTGCGATCTAGCGAGGCATCGAAACCCAACCATTTTCATTTGTATGTACATCCCACACGGTGAATCCCAAAAAAACATTTCAGTTCATATGTATATCACACAATTTTGTGTGTGGAAACATTTGTGTAAGGTGGCCTAACGCAAACAGTTCTCTGCCAGAAACTGTGTGTGATTGTTAGTTGATTGAACACGCTTACTTTCTAGAAACCATGTGGTTTGTTTGAGTTCATCGCCCACGGTGTTGTCTGAGTAACCGTCTACAATAGAAAAACCCAATAAGCAGGATAATTAGCCTATTATTGATAATCCATGTAGTAATCAAATTGATATTTCTTATAAACCACACCAGATATTTCATATTCATATAACGACAACCAGGATTTCATAACCAAATTACATCAGATAGCTTCGGCACTCAGTTACGCCATTACACAACAGCACTAAGTTTCACATGCAACATCGAAAACCTTTGGAAAGTAGCATCATATACGGTAAATAGACAGATGAATCTCATCTAGGAAACTGCAGAAGTGCAAGGCCAATATTGAGCCTTCAATGATGTTGAATGTCCTTGCAACTTTAAGCCAATGGCTATGGATAATTGCCCGCCCAACCTTCGTCCTCTCCAGGAAGACTTCAATATTGTACCATGGGTGTTGAATGAATACCTTACTCGCCTCTTGAACATGCAGGTGGTTTGAGAGGTAATCATCGGTGAATTGCTTTCAAAAGTACTAAAAACAAAGATATGCATAAATCACTGTTATAAATTTTGAAATGATGCAAGGGGTAAAAACATGGTAAAAGAGTTAGAACGATCCTATAGTTTATTAATGTCTTCTTCATTGTGCAAACAAAGATATTGATGTTATTCGTCGCAGGTTTCTTCATCCTAACAATCTTTCTGAGTTTCTTGACTTGACTGATATTCGTGGACATCTCATTTCCCCATATGCAAAATGGGTCGAACAGTGGGTATAAGCCTCTGACAACAGGACCTACATGTGCAAGACTAAATTGTAAGAAACCTAAATATTAGAATGATTCCTGCAACTACATAATAATGTGCTATTAGCGAAAGGACCATGCATGAGCAATCCTTGACGGCAAACCGCAGTGTCTTAGATCTATGATCTCCAAAACCAAGTCTTTGAATATGAGGCGAGGTTTAAAGGTATGAGTTTGGCTGCCAGTTGCAGGACCCGTGAGACTCACTCCTCCTCTTATGATGGTGAACCTCTGCCATGGAAACTCAAGGATAAGATCGTTACTTCACCACCACCACCTCCTTCTTCATCACCAAAAGAAAATAGAGTATCGGGTATGGGCACTCCCCTTGGCTTGTGCCAAGCTCGGGGGAGGTGCCTCGGTATCGTAAAACCTCCACTATCTTTTTCTTTTACTTATCTTAGTTTGATCCATAGTTATCTTTTGCTTTAGACGAATAAAAGTTTAGTTCGATCCTTTCTTTTTTAGAGTTTGCTTAGTGATCTGTTACCTCTTGAGCAGCGTTGGTTTTCCCTTGAAGATGAAAGGGTGATAACCCACAAGTATAGGGGATCGCAACAGTTTTCGAGGGTCAAGTATTCAACCCAAATTTATTGATTCACACAAGGGGAGCCAAAGAATACTCTCAAGTATTAGCAGCTGAGTTGTCAATTCAACCACACCTGGAAACTTAGTATCTACAGCAAAGTATTTAGTAGCAAAGTAATATGATAGTAGTGGTAATGGTAGCAAAAGGTAACAGTAGTAAAAGTAATGTTTTTGGTATTTTGTAGTGATGATAGCAATAGCAACAGGAAAGTAAATAAGCGAAGAACAATAGATGGAAAGCTCGTAGGCAATGGATCGGTGATGGAGAATTATGCCGGATGCGGTTCATCATGTAACAGTCATAACCTAGGGTGACACAGAACTAGCTCCAGTTCATCAATGTAATGTAGGCATGTATTCCGAATATAGTCATACATGCTTATGTAAAAGAACTTGCATGACATCTTTTGTCCTACCCTCCCGTGGCAGCGGGGTCCTTATAGAAACTAAGGGATATTAAGGCCTCCTTTTAATAGAGTACCGGAACAAAGCATTAACACATAGTGAATACATGAACTCCTCAAACTACGGTCATCACCCGTAAGTATCCCAATTATTGTCACTTCGGGGTTAACGGATCATAACACATAATAGGTGACTATAGACTTGCAAGATAGGATCAAGAACTCTCATATATTGATGAAAACATAATAGGTTCAGATCTGAATTCATGGCACTCGGGCCCTAGTGACAAGCATTAAGCATAGCAAAGTCATAGCAACATCAATCTCAGGACATAGTGGATACTAGGGATCAAACCCTAACAAAACTAACTCGATTACATGATAGATCCCATCCAACCCATCACCGTCCAGCAAGCCTATGATGGAATTACTCACGCACAGTGGTGAGCATCATGAAAATGGTGATGGAGGATGGTTGGTGATGACGATGACGATGGATTCCCCTCTTCGGAGCCCCGAACGGACTCCAGATCAACCCTCCCGAGAGGTTTTAGGGCTTGGCGGCGGCTCTGTATCGTAAAACGCGACGAATTCTTCTCTCCGATTTTTTTCTCCCCGAAACACAATATATAGAGTTGGAGTTGGAGTCGGAGGAGCTCCAGGGGGCCCACGATGTAGGGGGCGCGCCCTAGGGGGGCAGGCGCGCCCCCACCCTCGTGGACAAGTGGTGGGCCCCCTGGCCTTCATCTTTTGCAGGTATTTTTTATATTTTCCAAAAAGTTGCTCCGTGAAGTTTCAGGTCATTCCGAGAATGTTTGTTTCTGCACATAAATAACACCATGGCAATTCTGCTGAAAACAGCGTCAGTCTGGGTTAGTTCCATTCAAATCATGCAAGTTAGAGTCCAAAACAAGGGAAAAAGTGTTTGGAAAAGTAGATACGACGGAGGCATATCAACTCCCCCAAGCTTAAACCTTTGCTTGTCCTCAAGCAATTCAGTTGACAAACTGAAAGTGATAAAGAAAAACTTTTACAAACTCTGTTTGCTCTTGTAGTTGTAAATATGTAAAGTCGGCATTCAAGTTTTCAGCAAAGATTATAACTAACCACATTCGCAATAACGCTTAGGTCTCAAGTTTACTCATATCAATAGCATAATCAACTAGCGAGCAATAATAATAAATCTCGGATGACAACACTTTCTCAAAACAATCATAATATGATATAACAAGATGGTATCTCGCTAGCCCTTTCTGAGACCGCAAAACATAAATGCAGGGCGCCTTTAAAGACCAAGGACTGACTAGACATTGTAATTCATGGTAAAAGAGATCCAGTCAAGTCATACTCAATGTAAACTAACAATAATGAATGCAAATGACAGCGGTGCTCTCCAACTGGTGCTTTTTAATAAGAGGATGATGACTCAGCATAAAAGTAAATAGATAGGCCCTTCGTAGAGGGAAGCAGGGATTTGTAGAGGTGCCAGAGCTTGGTTTTGAAATAGAGATGAATAATATTTTGAGCGGTATACTTTCATTGTCAACATAACAACCAAGAGATGGCGATATCTTCCATGCTACACACATTATAGGTGGTTCCCAAACAGAATGGTAAAGTTTATACTCCCCCTTCCACCAACAAGCATCAAGCCATGGCTTGCTCGAAACAACGAGTGCCTACAACTAACAAGAGTCCCAGGGGGAGTTTTGTTTGCAATTATTTTGATTTAGTTTGCATAAAGCATTGGACTGGGCATCCCGGTGACCAGCCATTTATCTCGTGAGTGAGGAGCGGAGTCCACTCCTCTTGAGAATAACCCACCTAACATGGAAGATACAGACACCCTAGTTGATACATGAGCTATTCGAGCATACAAAACAGGATATTTATTTGAAGGTTTAGAGTTTGGCACATACAAATTTACTTGGAACGGCAGGTAGATACCGTATATAGGTAGGTATAGTGGACTCATGTGGAATAACTTCGGGGTTTAAGGGATTGGATGCACAAGCAGTATTCCCGCTTAGTACAGGTGAAGGCTAGCAAAAGACTGGGAAGCGACCAGCTAGAGAGCGACAACGGTCATGAACATGCATTAAAATTAATCAACACCGAATGCAAGCATGAGTAGGATATAATCCACCATGAACATAAATATTGTGAAGGCTATGTTGATTTTGTTTCAACTACATGCGTGAACATGTGCCAAGTCAAGTCACTTAAATCATTCAAAGGACGATACCACCCTATCATACCACATCATAACCATTTTAATAGCATGTTGGCATGCAAGGTAAACCATTATAACTCATAGCTAATCAAGCATGGCACAAGAAACTATGATCTCTAGTTGTCATTGTAAACATGTTTATTCATAATAGGTTGAATCAGGAACGATGAACTAATCATATTTACAAAAACAAAAGAGGTCGAGTTCATACCAGCTTTTCTCATCTCAGTCGGTCCATCATATATCGTCATAATTGCCTTTCACTTGCACGACCGAACAATGTGAATAATAATAATAGTGCACGTGCATTGGACTAAGCTGGAATCTGCAAGCATTTAATAAACAGGAGAAGGCAAGGCAATATGGGCTCTTTTGTTAGATCAACAATAATGCATATAAGAGCCACTTCAACAATTTAATTATGGTCTTCTCCTATCGACCCCCAAAGTAAAGAAATAAAACTATTTACACGAGAGAGCTCCCAACAAGAAAAAGAAGAACAGGAAATCTTTTTGGGTTTTATTTTTAATTAATACTACAAGCATGGGAATTAAACTAATTAAAAGCTACAACTAATTTTTTTTGATATTTTCTTAAGGTTTATTAAACACATAAGAAGAAAGCATAAAAAGAAAATAAACTAGCATGGATGATACAATGAAAAAGTATGAGCACCGACATCTAGCAATAAGTGTGTGAACATAAATGTAATGTCGGTGGGAAATATGTACTCCCCCAAGCTTAGGCTTTTGGCCTAAGTTGGTCTATGGCCACGGCTGGCCTAGTGGATATCCATAATAGTAGCCGGGGTCATACTGAGATGCGGCGGCTATCGCCTCCTGAGATACAGCATGGCGACGAGCGGCCTCCACTCTCCTCTCGTACTCGTCTGCCTCCTCCCTGGTAATAAAATATCTTCTCTTTGCCTGATGATCAAAGAAGGCAGGAGCAGGAAGAGTAATATGGACAGCACGACGTCTGTCAAAGATTAGTCGATACTGGAGAGGTGATTCATTCCTCTCGACAAACTGGTGATGAACCATAGCATTAAATTCTAGGTAAGCAGGGGGTAATTCAATATCATCTTCGCGTATGGCTACACCAAGAAAATTGGCTATGCGGGTTGTGACGTCCCCGATTTGACCGTACACTAATCATACACGCAAACGTGTACGATCAAGATCAGGGACTCACGGAAGATATCACAACACAACTCTACAAATAAAATAAGTCATACAAGCATCATATTACAAGCCAGGGGCCTCGAAGGCTCGAATACAAGAGCTCGATCATAGACGAGTCAGCGGAAGCAACAATATCTGAGTACAGACATAAGTTAAACAAGTTTGCCTTAAGAAGGCTAGCACAAACTGGGATACAGATCGAAAGAGGCGCAGGCCTCCTGCTTGGGATCCACCTAAACTACTCCTGGTCGTCGTCAGCAGGCTGCACCTAGTAGTAGGCACCTCCCGAGTAGTAGTAGTCGTCATCAACGGTGGCGTCTGGCTCATGGGCTCCAACATCTGGTTGCGACAACCAGGTAGAAGGGATAGAGGGAAAAGAAGGAGAAAGCAACCGTGAGTACTCATCCAAAGTACTCGCAAGCAAGGAGCTACACTACATATGTATGCATTGGTATCAACTGGAATAAGGCTATTATATGTGGACTGGACTGCAGAAAGCCGGAATAAGAGGGGGATAGCTAGTCCTTTCGACGACTACGCTTCTAGCAGCCTCCGTCTTGCAGCATGTAGAAGAGAGTAGACTGAAGTCCTCCAAGTATCATCGCATAGCATAATCCTAACCGATGATCCTCCCCTCGTCGCCCTGTGAGAGAGCGATCACCGGTTGTATCTGGCACTTGGAAGGGTGTGTTTTATTAAGTATCCGATTCTAGTTGTCATAAGGTCAAGGTACAACTCCAAGTCGTCCTATTATCGAAGATCACGGCTATTCGAATAGATTAACTTCCCTGCAGGGGTGCACCACATAACCCAACACGCTCGATCCCATTTGGCTGGACACACTTTTCTGGGTCATGCCCGGCCTCGGAAGATCAACACGTCGCAGCCCTACCTAGGCACAACAGAGAGGTCAACACGCCGGTCTAAATCCTATGGCGCAGGGGTCTGGGCCCATCGCCCTTTGCACACTTGCACGTTGCGAACGCGGCCGGTGAGCAGACCTAGCAACCTCCATTACAAAGGAAGTTGCGTTACGCGGTCCAACCCGGCGCGCGCCGCTCAGTCGCTGACGTCACGAAGGCTTCGGCTGATACCACGACGTCGAGTGCCCATAACTGTCCCCGCATAGATGGTTAGTGTGTATAGGCCAAATGGCCAGACTCAGATCAAATACCCAGATCTCGTTAAGCGTGTTAAATATCTGCGAACGCCGACAGGGCCAGGCCCACCTCTCACCCAGGTAGCCTCGACCTGCCCTGTCGCTCCGCCACAAAGATCCACACAGAGGGCCGTCGGGACAAAGGTCCTTTCAGCCCCCAATCCATGAATCACTCGCGGGTACTCCTCGAGCCAACCCGACTTTGGTCACCACATGTATCGTGTTTAAAGTATAGTATATACCCGTGATCACCTCCCAAGTGATCCCGGCCCGGTAGTATAGCACAGCAGACGGACAAGAATGTAGGGCCACTGATGGTAAACTAGCATCCTAAACTAAGCAGGTAGGATTGCAGGTAAAGGTATCAACAGTAGTAACAAGGACAGGCTATGCATCAGGATAGGAATAACGAAAGCAATAACATGCTACACTACTCTAATGCAAGCAGTATAGAGGAGAGTAGGCGATATCTGGTGATCAAGGGGGGGCTTGCCTGGTTGCTCTAGCAAGAGAGAGGGGTCGTCAACTCCGTAGTCGTACTGGGTAGCAGCAGCGTCGGTCTCGGTGTCTAGCGAGAGAAGCGGGGGGAGAAACAATAAATATTTAAGCAAACAGATGCATAGCGATGCATGACATGAGAAGTATCGGTGTTAGGGGTGCCCTAACGCGGTATGAGGTGATACCGGTGAAGGGGGAAAACCTCCGGGAAAGTATCCCCGGTGTTTCGCGCTTTCGGGCAAAGGAGCCGGACGGGGAAAGTTGTGAGTTTGATCTGTTAGGGGTGCGTGGTGGATGAACGGGCTACGCAACCGGGTTTGTCTCGTCGTTCTGAGCAACTTTCGTGTTGAAAATATTTTAATCCGAGTTACGGATTAAAAGATATGATTTTCAAAAGATTTTATTAATTACTGGAATTTACTTAATTAATTCAATTTAACATTATCCAGAACAGTGCATGCTGACATCATCATGACGTCAGCATGACGTCAGCAGTCAACAGGGGCGTTGACTGGGTCGCTGACGTGTGGGACCCACTGGTCATAGACTGTTTAGTCTAACCAGTGTTTAACTAATCTAACTACTATTTAATTAAACTAATTAGTTAATTAGGTTAATCTAATTATGATTAATTAACTTAATTAATTCCTTAATTAATTAATTAATTTAATTATTTAGCATTTATTTAATTATTATTATTATTATTATTAATTCTTTTCTTTTCTTTTAATAAACGTTTCTGGGGCTGGGGCCCCATGTGTCATTGGCCCTGGGGGCCGTTGCGGGTTAGCGGGCGCTAACGGCCGCGGGCACCCGTGCACCCGAACGGGGCAACAGGGGCGCCGGCGGAGGCCGTAGCCCAGTGCGGCGGGGCGAGGCCGTGGCCTTGGCGAGGCTCACCGGCCAGCCGCGGCAGGCGGAGGCGAGCGCAGGGGGCGGCGGCGCTGCGGGCCGTTGCGGGGCCGCGCGGCTGGAGCGGCACAGGAGGAAGCGGAGCAGGGCAGGGCGGCAGGGAAAACCGCTGGGCGGTGCAGCGGCGAGCGCGGGGCTGCAGTGGCTGCGCCGCACGAGGCAGGAGGTAGCAGCGGGGCGAGCGCTAGCGGGGTGGACGGCAGGCGCGGCGACGGCGCTCGGCAAGCGTCACGGCGAAACGGGGACAGGGACGGCGGCGTTCGGGCGAGCCGCATGCGCGCGGATGAGGCAAAAGGGGCAGTGGCCACGGCGAGGCGCGTCGGAATGGGGCGACGGGCGCGGGGTGCAGGCGCGTGCGTCGGCACGCCTAGGAGGGGGCCGGCCATGACGCGGGCGCGCGCGGGAGCAGAGCTCCAGGCGGGGGGGTTCGCGGCGCGAGGCATGGTCGAGCGCGGGCGGTCAGAGGAGGCACGGGAGGGCGCATCCGGCGCAGAGGCTCACCGGGGGAGCGTGGGGTTTGGGCAGCATGCTCGGTGGAGGCCGAGGAGGGCCGTTGAGGAGGAGGACGAGGACGACGTCGGCGTGGAGGTGGTAGGCCGGCGATGGAGCGCCCCGAGCACCGGCGTCTTGGGTGGAGGGGCGAGGGGATCGGGTTCTTCTCCCGATCCAGATCCAAGCGAGGGGAGTGGGGGCGAGTGGGGCGACGGGGGGGTACGGCTAGGGTTTCGGGGGGTTATGGAGAGGGGGTGGGCCGGCCGGTAGGTTGGGCTGGGTGGGCCGGTCGGGCGGCCGAATGGGCCGGCCAGTTGGGTCGGCTGGCCAGGGGGGTTCTTTTCCTTTTAGTTTTCTGTTTGTATTTTCCTTTACTTTTATTTATTTTCCTTTCTGTTTTCATTTTATTTACTTTTTTACTTTATTTTCAGTTTTATAAAATATACCACTAGCCCCTAAATTAGTATTTATAAATACTCTATTGCCACATTAATTTCTCATACCTAATAAAATAGTTTAATGTTTTAATACTTATAAAATGCTTTTAATTATTTGTTTAAGCCACTGTTTTATTTAGTTTAGTGCTTTTAATTATTTTATAAAAATGTGATCCTCCACCATAATTACCTATGCATTATTTTCCACCTCTAGAACATTTTAATTTTAATGTTTGAAAACTTTACCATTTGACTTGATTTTGAATTTTGAATTCGAACGGGATTGAATCATCGCGAGATTAACAACAGTAATCGTGGTGATGTGGCATTGTTAGCAAAGATTACTGTAGCTTAATTATCCAGGCGTCACAATTCTCCTCCACTACAAGAAATCTCGTCCCGAGATTTAAGAGGGGAAGTGACGGGGAAGCGATTTGGTTACGAAATTCTAACGATTGTTCTCGATCTTGGTTGCTCTTCTCGAAGCGGTCGATCCATTAGGTTGATGTCTTCATTTCTCTTCTTCAGGTCATCATGATGAAGTCGGCATCCTTTCTTCGGGAACTCCATCGTACTTACGAATAGGTAAGGGGCAGCTCGGCTACGACAGAATGCTTATGAGGGAAACAATCTGGGGGTTAACCCATGAATGAGCATAAGAGTATTTCTCAAGTTGAACATATAAACTACATCGAGAGTAAGGTATGAAGGTACAAGGTACGAAGGTACAATAAGAGGTTCCAAGTGGATAAATAGTTGCTCGAAGTCTGAACTAGAGTGAGGAAGGGGTTCAGAGCAGCGTGAGTAAGTATTGCGTCTGATACCAGAATAGAGCACTAGGAAGGTGGCCCGTGAATTAAATACGAAGCCAAGCGTGAGGAATAACCATTAGAAACAGGGTTGTACAGGAGAGTCAGGTTTCGATCCTGTGGAACTGTGGGTTATGGGCCCACCATGTGGGTTAAAAGTAGGAAGGGGTCTGACATCTTGCGCGGTCATGATAGCAAGGCATGTCAGAGGGTAGCCTGTCAGTTATGTTGATAACAGCGTTGGTATCAAGGGTGAGGGGCGGAGAGAACCATTTTCCTGCTCGTTGAAACGAGGCGGACCAATAGGCAAAGTTCTCGTCCATCGGGGGTTACCGGAATGTCATTAAGAATAGTAACAGGGTCAACAAGGTGCTTACCTAAGCAGGGAAATGTCACTGCTCAGTTAAGTCAGATTGCTGGAAAGGTTAAACAATACACTGGAAAGGATAGTATGATTATTAGATTAAACAGATTAATGGAAAGGAAAATGTGTTTAAACACATATTTCAGGGGGTATATCCTTCCCAATGATAAGCAGAGCATGATATCTGTGGCAGGATATAAGTAGAAAACCCTTTAGGTAAGGGGGAGAGAATTTCAAGACATTACCCATGCAACGGTGTTTGGATAATTGAGCAAGACACATTTAGTATTGGGCTTCCAATGTTCTTGTTGAAAAATTGGAGTACCACAGACATGCTTCGAGATAGCATTGACATGGTCTATGAGCAAAGGTCAGGCTTTGGAAACAAAAAGGATCCATCAGGAACAACTTATAGAATAAGTCTTACAATTTCCTCACGGAAGAATGGATAACCTTGGCGGAAAAGGAATCTATAACAATAGGGCCTCCGGACAGGTGTGCTAAGACGACATCACCTTACCGGGTCACATAAAGACCAATGTTATAACTCTTGGGAATATGTTCCAATCATCATGTCTGACCGAGATTCAGATCTGATTGGTGTCAAGATAACTCAGACTCGGAATGCTTGAGAAGAAAGGTGCAACACAAATTGTCGAGATGACATTGTAAGATTCTCGAAAAATGAACTATGGGAGTGAGTATCGACACAAGAGTTCATCATTTAAACCAAAGAGAGGATGACGGGGTAGCTGATGGAGTCAGCGACAATCCTCCAGATTTCCAAAAAGGTGGATTTCCACAGTTATGTGAACAAAGATATAACATTTGCCAGATCAAATGATATAACGATGTATGCTCGAGGAAAAACATACACAGTTAAAAATTGGTTGAAAAGTGCACCCAAAATATGGGCTTATAGTAGCATGATCAATGTTAGAATGGTGACTTGGCGAGCAAAAGAATTAGAATGAAACTCGACCATTCACTTCAAAGCAATAGGGTTGCTCGAAGTTTTGAATTCACACATCATAGTTCAATTGTCGGTATTCTGGTTAGAAACAACACGGGTACCAAGAAAGAATGGTGAGGGTGAGAAGTATCACCATACCAAGAATTCTTAAGAGGTGGTGAAATTCTCACAACATTCTTGATATATAAGATGGTATTTCTTCAAGGTAGGACATAAGACAAGCCGGATAGCCAGGAACTCAAAGTACAGCCACAACACGATCAAGTTTGTGTTGGAAAGAAGGCAAGGAAGTAGTCGATGACAACACAAATCATCGAGGGGCAAGGAGGGTAATTCTCATCATGAATTTGATTAATGTTCTGGAAAAGCTCAGAATGTTGATAATGATCACGACACATTTATCGGGAGATTACCTGAAGATGTAATCGATCAGCGATGACATCAAGTCAAAGGAATCATGAAGCAATAGGTTATTGGAACCATGGGTACGACACAAACTCGAAATCAAGCTTGCTGATCAAGGCGAAATGACATGAAGAGGAAGATCGACGTAAGCTTACCTCATCGCCGAAAGTTGTACTCCGGGAATAAGGACCAGGTAGCACAGTTGAAATCAGCACGATAATGATATAGCCAATCAGGCTAGGAATGACTTGAAGGATTATTAAACTCATAAGCAACAAAAATTACTTAGGAGTATCGAACCAGAATGCGGAATCGGTTCGCATATCGGTGTTCTCGGTTGACGACAACCCAGAACCCAGGAAATTGGAATCAGTGATAAATAACAGTTAATGAAGAACCCATAAGAAGTTATGCATTTCCATGATATTCTTGACATACCAGAGTGTAATACTCGAAGGTAGATCAAAGGAAAGGTTGGACAGGTGTAATGATCTTCAGAATACAAGTACTTCAACTTGTCTGAGAATTGGTATTTAAAGGAGAACATGGCCGGAACCACGATCATAAAGGATCGAACCACGGATACAAGATGGACTCCACATCGTGTCCATGGGCATGAACGCAAGGTTCAAGGTCGACTCCCACTTCTTCAATGTATAACCTTCCATTCACTTCTCGCTTTGATAAAGGCATTTGTGTTGAAAGTTTTACCCGGTGAGATACCAGGTGAGTATGACTCGCGAAAACTTCCGAGTTCACACATATAAAGGAAAGCATAGGTTCAACCCGTTAGAGTATCGTGGAAACCTATACCACAAGCTTCAATAGTAAATACCACCAGCTCGAGAGCAGAGCATGGTTGGCCAAGCAGATGATACAATTTACCAAGGGCATTATGTATCAGGTAAAGAACTCACAAGAATTTTGGTTGTGAAGGACATTGTCGGATAATAACCCGGCAATGGGTATGGCGGTCCACAACGGGGCTGAAGTGAGTATCGGTACTCAACCAGAGGAAGAAGAATGCACGGGCATCATATTATAGAACATCTGAATAATTCGATGCTTAGATAACAAATGAATTATGATTTCCAAAACAAAGGATCAGAAGCAGACGCTCTAATCAAGGATGGATAAGTTGGATAGACCAGAGGCACAATTGACGACAAATAGTTTGGTCGAGAACCAGCTCATGTTCAAAAATGATGTTTGAGCCGGAAAGATAATGTAGAAGGGTTGATAGATGATTGTGTGCATTCGCACACATGTTGAATCAATAGGATCAAAATGACGGTGTCAAAAGATACTAGTGAATATTGCCAGATATATGGGAAGCATCCATAATGCAAGTAGACAAGTATTTGCAGACCAATAAAGCTGCTAAGGACTTTCGGAGGATTGAATAGTATTTCAAAGACTTTTGTGAAACACCTGAACAATTGGGGATGACTGGATACTCGGAAAGTGCAAGAAATTATTCTTAGGGATATTCATGTGGCAAAAACTGCAAGGCAGTAGCTCAAAGGATTTTCAGAACAATAGAGAGAATTTCGGGGTATCTTGTAATAACAAGATTAACAGGAAATGATTGTATGAAGGACAAGTGTACGTGGTTATCCCTAGGGGGTTTATCGATGGGAGGGAATTGCAAAAGCGACG
This sequence comes from Triticum monococcum, assembly GCA_034509565.1. Taxonomy (NCBI): domain Eukaryota; kingdom Viridiplantae; phylum Streptophyta; class Magnoliopsida; order Poales; family Poaceae; genus Triticum; species Triticum monococcum. The sequence goes on from CM067843.1 coordinate 639,428,604, forward strand.
GCACAAAATCTTTAGAGAACATCGGAGAGTATCTTCGAAATCTCCTGGTGCAGCAGGCGATCATCTGTGATAAGGGGCTCTCCGGGTGAAAGTGATCACGAGATCCTAATGTTAGATTTAGTAAAAACATTTAACCCGATTAGAAGAGAGATCAGAGCCCCAGAGTAAAGGTCGAGGAGTAAAAGATCCTAGTACCACCCAATGGCGACGTGGGCCCGTAAGGCACACGGCCATGTTAGTAAAAGTTTTAGCAATGTCTAGACTCGACTTCGGCCAAGGAGTTGGAAAGGGGGATTCCTACAGGCAGTCGGCTCTAATACCAACTTGTGACGTCCCCGATTTGACCGTACACTAATCATACATGCAAACGTGTACGATCAAGATCAGGGACTCACGGGAAGATATCACAACAAAACTCTACAAATAAAATAAGTCATACAAGCATCATATTACAAGCCAGGGGCCTCGAAGGCTCGAATACAAGAGCTCGATCATAGACGAGTCAGCGGAAGCAACAATATCTGAGTACAGACATAAGTTAAACAAGTTTGCCTTAAGAAGGCTAGCACAAACTGGGATACGGATCGAAAGAGGCGCAGGCCTCCCGCCTGGGATCCACCTAAACTACTACTGGTCGTCGTCAGCGGGCTGCACGTAGTAGTAGGCACCTCCCGAGTAGTAGTAGTCGTCATCAACGGTGGCGTCTGGCTCATGGGCTCCAACATCTGGTTGCGACAACCAGGTAGAAGGGATAGAGGGAAAAGAAGGAGAAAGCAACCGTGAGTACTCATCCAAAGTACTCGCAAGCAAGGAGCTACACTACATATGTATGCATTGGTATCAACTGGAATAAGGCTATTATATGTGGACTGGACTGCAGAAAGCCGAAATAAGAGGGGGATAACTAGTCCTTTCGAAGACTACGCTTCTGGCAGCCTCCGTCTTGCAGCATGTAGAAGAGAGTAGACTGAAGTCCTCCAAGTATCATCGCATAGCATAATCCTAACCGATGATCCTCCCCTCATCGCCCTGTGAGAGAGCGATCACCGGTTGTATCTGGCACTTGGAAGGGTGTGTTTTATTAAGTATCCGATTCTAGTTGTCATAAGGTCAAGGTACAACTCCAAGTCGTCCTGTTACCGAAGATCACGGCTATTCGAATAGATTAACTTCCCTGCAGGGGTGCACCACATAACCCAACACGCTCGATCCCATTTGGCCGGACACACTTTTCTGGGTCATGCCCGGCCTCGGAAGATCAACACGTCGCAGCCCTACCTAGGCACAACAGAGAGGTCAGCACGCCGGTCTAAATCCTATGGCGCAGGGGTCTGGGCCCATCGCCCTTTGCACACCTGCACGTTGCGAACGCGGCCGGTGAGCAGACCTAGCAACCTCCATTACAAAGGAAGTTGCGTTACGCGGTCCAACCCGGCGCGCGCCGCTCAGTCGCTGACGTCACGAAGGCTTCGGCTGATACCACGACGTCGAGTGCCCATAGCTGTCCCCGCGTAGATGGTTAGTGCGTATAGGCCAAATGGCCAGACTCAGATCAAATACCCAGATCTCGTTAAGCGTGTTAAATATCCGCGAACGCCGACAGGGCCAGGCCCACCTCTCACCCAGGTAGCCTCGACCTGCCCTGCCGCTCCGCCACAAAGATCCACATAGAGGGCCGTCGGGACAAAGGTCCTTTCAGCCCCCAATCCATGAATCACTCGCGGGTACTCCTCGAGCCAACCCGACTTTGGTCACCACATGTATCATGTTTAAAGTATAGTATATACCCGTGATCACCTCCCAAGTGATCACGGCCTGATAGTATAGCACAGCAGACGGACAAGAATGTAGGGCCACTGATGGTAAACTAGCATCCTAAACTAAGCAGGTAGGATTGCAGGTAAAGGTATCAAAAGTAGTAACAAGGACAGGCTATGCATCAGGATAGGAATAACGAAAGCAATAACATGCTACACTACTCTAATGCAAGCAGTATAGAGGAGAGTAGGCGATATCTGGTGATCAAGGGGGGGCTTGCCTGGTTGCTCTAGCAAGAGAGAGGGGTCGTCAACTCCGTAGTCGTACTGGGTACCAGCAGCGTCGGTCTCGGTGTCTAGCGAGAGAAGAGGGGGGAGAAACAATAAATATTTAAGCAAACAGATGCATAGCGATGCATGACATGACAAGTATCGGTGTTAGGGGTGCCCTAACGCGGTATGAGGTGATACCGATGAAGGGGGAAAACCTCCGGGAAAGTATCCCTGATGTTTCGCGCTTTCAGGCAAAGGAGCCGGAGGGGGAAAGTTGCGAGTTTGATATGTTAGGGGTGCGTGGCGGATGAATGGGCTGCGCAACCGGGTTCGTCTCGTCGTTCTGAGCAACTTTCATGTTGAAAATATTTTAATCCGAGTTACGAATTAAAAGATATGATTTTCTAAAGATTTTATTAATTACTGGAATTTAATTAATTAATTCAATTTAACATTATCCAGAACAGTGCATGCTGACATCATCATGGCGTCAGCATGACGTCAGCAGTCAACAAGGGCGTTGACTGGGTCGCTGACGTGTGGGACCCACTGGTCATAGACTGTTTAGTCTAACAAGTGTTTAACTAATCTCACTACTATTTAATTAAACTAATTAGTTAATTAGGTTAATCTAATTATGATTAATTAACTAAATTAATTCCTTAATTAATTAATTAATTTAATTATTTATCATTTATTTAATTATTATTATTATTATTTTTAATTCTTTTCTTTTCTTTTAATAAACGTTTCTGGGGCTGGGGCCCCATGTGTCATTGGCCCTGGGGGCCGTTGCGGGTTAGCGGGCGCTAACGGCCGCGGGCACCCGTGCACCCGAATGGGGCAACAGGGGGCGCCGGCGGAGGCCGTAGCCTAGTGCGGCGGGGCGAGGCCCTGGCCTTGGCGAGGCTCGCTGGCCAGCCGCGGCAAGCGGAGGCGAGCGCAGGGGGCGGTGGCGCTGTGGGCCGTTGCGGGGCCGCGCGGCTGGAGCGGCACAGGAGGAAGCGGAGCAGGGCAGGGCGGCAGGGAAAACCGCTGGGCGGTGCGGCGGTGAGCGCAGGGCTGCAGTGGCTGCGCCGCACGAGGCAGGAGGTAGCAGCGGGGCGAGCGCTCGCGGGGTGGACGGCGGGCGCGGTGACGGCGCTCGGCAAGCGTCGCGGCGAAGCGGGGACAGGGACGGCGGCGTTCGGGCGAGGCGTGAGCGCGCGGACGCGGCAAAAGGGGCAGTGGCCGCAGCGAGGCGCGTCGGAACGGGGCGACGGGCGCGGCTAGGGCGCGGGGTGCAGGCGCGCGCGTCGGCACGCCCAGGAGGGGGCCGGCCACGGCGCGGGCACGCGTGGGAGCAGAGCTCCAGGCGGGGGGGTTCGCGGCGCGAGGCATGGTCGAGCGCGGGCGTGCGGGAGCGCGGGCGGTCAGAGGAGGCACGGGAGGGCGCATCCGGCGCAAAGGCTCACCGGGGGAGCGTGGGGTCTGGGCAGCATGCTCGGTGGAGGCCGGGGAGGGCCGTTGGGGAGGAGGACGAGGACGACGTCGGCGTGGAGGTGGTAGGCCGGCGATGGAGCGCCCCGGGCGCCGGCGTCGTGGGTGGAGGGGCGAGGGGATCGGGTTCTTCTCCCGATCCAGATCCAAGCGAGGGGAGTGGGGGCGAGTGGGGCGACGGGGGGGGTTACGGCTAGGGTTTCGAGGGGTTATGGAGAGGGGGTGGGCCGGCTGGTAGGTTGGCCTGGGTGGGCCGGCCGGTAGGTTGGCCTGGGTGGGCCGGTCGGGCGGCCGAATGGGCCGGCCAGTTGGGTCGGCTGGCCAGGGGGGTTCTTTTCCTTTTAGTTTTATGTTTGTATTTTCCTTTTCTTTTATTTATTTTCCTTTCTGTTTTCATTTTATTTACCTTTTTACTTTATTTTTTGTTTTATAAAATATACCACTAGCCCCTAAATTAGTATTTATAAATACTCTATTGCCACATTAATTTCTCATACCTAATAAAATAGTTTAATGTTTTAATATTTATAAAATGCATTTAATTATTTGTTTAAGCCACTGTTTTATTTAGTTTAGTGCTTTTAATTATTTTATAAAAATGTGATCCTCCACCATAATTACCTATGCATTATTTGCCACCTCTAGAACATTTTAATTTTAATGTTTGAAAACTTTACCGTTTGACTTGATTTTGAATTTTGAATTCGAACGGGATTGAATCATCGCGAGATTAACAACAGTAATCGTGGTGATGTGGCATTGTTAGCAAAGATTACTGTAGCTTAATTATCGGGGCGTCACACGGGTTGCATAAATTCCTCCAAAGAAATCTCCATTAAATCTATTAAGATGCAATCTACGTGCAACAATGGCTCCCAAATTATAAGATTTATCTCCTAACACAACACTCCTAAGATTTCTGAGGTCAGGGACACACATATGACATGCCTCATCTTTACCATTAATGAATCTACCTATGAAGAGAGCAAAATAATGTATAGCAGGAAAGTGAATGCTCCCTATGGTAGCTTGTGTAATATCTCTAGATTCTCCCACAGTTATGCTAGCAAGAAAATCTCTAAATTCAGATTTGTGAGGATCCTTATACTACCCCATTGTGGAAGTTTGCAAGCAGTGGTAAAATCCTCTAAGTCCATAGTATAAGAATTTTCATAAAGATCAAACAGGACAGTTGGAGAATTACGTGAAGATGAAAATTCAAACCTCCTCACAACGGCACTAGTGAGATTGTGATACTGTCTGCACTTCTCTTCCTCGAAGCTCACAAGATCAACATTACGCAAATATGCGTTGAATTCTTCCTTAATTCCCGCTCGATTCATAAAGTTTTCAGAAGGCCACTCACAAGGACGCACTAGAGCGTCTCTTGGTCGCTCATCATCAGCATCACGCATTGCAAGCCTCGGTCCTTGCTTCCTTGAGGAACCACCTTGGAACATTTTCCTAAGCATTTTTCTTCCTCTAAATTTTTTAGTAACTTCAAAATAAAAGTAAACCAAACTCAATAATATTGATAGCAACTACTCCTACAAGTGCCTAGGGCCTATATCATGCATCAAAACTACTTGGAACCATATAAATTTGACATGCAAGCTCAAGAACATGGTCACCTAGGCAGCACAAATTTGCAATGAGTAAAGCACTAGAACAAAAACTAATTGGAGCAATGGAGGAGTCACATACCAAGGAACAATCTCTCCAAGCAGTTTTGTCAGAGGTGCTTTGAGCAAGGAGATCAAAAATGGCAGCAAAACAAGCTTGTACTCGGGTTTGAGCTGGTTATTCATGTTTGGGGGAGGAAGAAGGAGTGTGTGGGTGAAAGGATAAGCGGAGGAGGGCCACTGTGGGCCCATGAGGCAGGGGGCGCACCCAAGGGGGTAGGGCGTGCCCTCCACCCTCGTGGGCAGGTGGTTGACCCCCCCCCCCCCCCTGTTGTGTTCTCAGTGCCAAATATTCTCAAATATTCTAGAAAAAATCATATTTAAATTTCAGGGCATTTGGAGAACTTTTATTTTCGGGGTATTTTTATATTGCACGGATAATCAGATAACAGATAGAAAATACTTCTTTTTATTTTATTTAATATAAATAACAAAAAGTAAAAGGAGGGTACAGAAGGTTGTGTCTTCTAGTTTCATCCATCTCATGTTCATCAAAAGGAATCCACTAACAAGGTTGATCAAGTCTTGTTAACGAACTCATTCCGAATAACATGGAACCGGAGAAATTTCGAATAACACTATGTTACCTCAACGGGGATATGCACATCCCCAATAATAAGAATATCATATTTCTTCTTGACAGTAGGAAGAGGAAATTCAAAACCTCCAAATATAATCGATGGGATTTTTCCAATAGAGTTGATACTATGAACTTCAGGTTGTTTCCTCGGAAAGTGTACCATATGCTCATTACCATTAACATGAAAAGTGACATTGCCTTTAGCGCAATCAATAACAGCCCCTGCAGTATTCAAAAAGGGTCTTCCAAGAATAATAGACATACTATCGTCCTTGGGAATATCAAGAATAACAAAGTCCGTTAAAATAGTAACGTTTGCAACTACAACAGGCACATCCTCACAAATACCGACAGGTCCAGCAGTTGATTTATCAGCCATTTGCAAAGATATTTCAGTAGGTGTCAACTTATTCAAACCAAGTCTACGATACAAAGAGAGAGGCATAACACAAACACCGGCTCCAAGATCACATAAAGCAGTTTTAACATAATTTCTTTTAATGGAGCATGGTATAGTAGGTACTCCTGGATCTCCAAGTTTCTTTGGTATTCCACCCTTAAAAGTATAATTAGCAAGCATGGTGGAAATTTCAGCTTCCGGTATCTTTCTTTTATTAGTAACAATTTCTTTCATATACTTAGCATAAGGATTCATTTTGAGCATATCAGTTAATCGCATATGCAAAAATATAGGTCTAATCATTTCAGCAAAGCGCTCAAAATCCTCATCATCCTTTTTCTTGGATGGTTTGGGAGGAAAAGGCATGGGTTTCTGAACCCATGGTTCTCTTTCTTTACCATGTTTCCTAGCAACAAAGTCTTTCTTATCATAACGTTGATTCTTTGATTGTGGGTTATCAAGACCAACAGCAGGTTCAATTTTTATATCATTATCATTACTAGGTTGAGCATCATCATGAACAGTATCATTAACCTTATTACTAGTTTTAGGTTCATTACCAGATTGAGTTTCAGCATCAGAAATAGAAATATCATTTGGATTCTCAGGTGTTTCAGTAATGAGTCCTATCATTTTTCTTTTTCTTCCTTTTAGAAGGACTAGGTGCATCTATATTATTTCTCTGAGAATCTTGCTCAATTGTCTTAGGGTGGCCTTCAGGATACAAAGGTTCCTGAGTCATTCTACCACCTCTAGTCATAACTCTAACAGCATTATCATTATTCTTGCTATTTAATTCATTGAGAAAATCATTTTGAGCTTTAAGTACTTGTTCTACTTGAGTGGTAACCATAGAAGCATGTTTACTAATAAGTTTAAGTTCACCTTTGACATTAGCCATATAATCACCAAGTGTTCAAGCATATTTGAATAGTATTTCAATTGTCTACCAAGATAAGCATTAAAATCTTCTTGCTTAGCCATAAATTTATCAAACTCATCTAAGCATGGGCTAGCAAACTTAGTAAATGGGATTTCAGCTTTATCATATCTATAGAGAGAATTTACCTTTACTACCTGTGTCGGGTTATCAAGACTGTCGGTGTCAAAACCGGCGGATCTTGGGTAGGGGGTCCCGAACTGTGCGTCTAAGGCGGATGGTAACAGGAGGCAAGGAACACGGTGTTTTACCCAGGTTCGGGCCCTCTTGATGGAGGTAAAACCCTACATCCTGCTTGATTAATATTGATGATATGGGTAGTACAAGAGTAGATCTACCACGAGATCAGAGAGGCTAAACCCTAGAAGCTAGCCTATGGTATGATTGTATGTTGTAGTTGTTGTGTCCTATGGACTAAAACCCTCCGGTTTATATAGACACCGGAGAGGGTTAGGGTTACACAAGGTCGGTTACAAAGGAGGAGATACACATATCCGTATTGCCTAGCTTGCCTTCCACGCCAAGTAGAGTCCCATCCGGACACGAGACGAAGTCTTCAATCTTGTATCTTCATAGTCTAACAGTCCGGCCAATGGAGATAGTCTGGCTGTCCGGAGACCCCCTAATCCAGGACTCCCAGAGTAGCCCCCGAACCAGGCTTCAATGACGATGAGTCCGGCGCGCAGTATTGTCTTCGGCATTGCAAGGCGGGTTCCTCCTCCGTATATACCACCGAAGAATTTGAATATAAGGATAGTGTCCGACCCTGCAAAATAAGTTCCACATACCACCGTAGAGAGAATAATATTTTCACAAATCTAATTTGCTGACTTGTTTTGGCAACATGACATTAAGCCGTGGCCCGGTGATTATTCGAACTATTTCCTTTAACTAGCCCCGCACATAATGTGAGGCAATTTTTTGACACATCTCGTCAAAGCAGAGATCGTGTCCCCTTATTTAGGGATTCTCATCAATACGGGCGTGGGTAACCCAACCGTGTCTAGGACTCCTAGATTATAGGCAAGTCCCAAACGGCTACGGAGAGGACGCTTGATATTCACCCTCTTTATAAAGGGGCAAGGCTTTTACTTTTTTCCCTCCTGTGCTCAATCGAATCCTTCCCCCATCTCGAGTTCTAACACCCAAAGCCCAGGTCAGGTGCTCCGGACCTTCAATCATGTCCGGATCTAGCCTTCAAGGCCGATGGATGCCCTCCTCCATTATGGAAGAAGACATCAAGAAGTTGAGGGAGGCCAGATACCTGACCGCCGAGGTTTCGCATCGGCTGCCTACCCGAGGGCAGGTCGTCCCTACTCCTGAACCCAACGAAGACGTCATGTTCATCTCCCACTTCCTCCGAGGACTAGGCCTCACTCTGGATCCCTTCGTTAGGGGGTTGATGTTTTATTACAGGCTAGATTTCCCTGATCTAGCCCCAGACTCCTTTCTCCACATCTCGACATTCATTGCCGTGTGTGAGGCCTTCCTCCGCATTACCCCTCACTTCTGCCTGTGGCTAAGGACCTTTGACGTGAAGCCGAAGATGGTCGAGGGGCAGTATGCAGCGTGCGGAGGCGCATTAATAAGCAAGATAGCAGGAGCTTCGTGGCCCAAAGGTTCCTTTCCAGAGGTGTCCGGAATATGGCAACAGGAGTCGTTTTACATCACAGCTCCCAGAAGTGCCAAGTGGGTGGCTGCCCCCGCTTTCCGCTCAGGCCCTCCACCACAACCGATGTCATGGATTAGCAGAGGGATGAGCTGGGGTCCTGCCAAGGACATGCCTGTACTGCAAAGCTGCATCCAAAATCTCTTTGAAGGAGATTTCAGTTTGATTATGGTGGCGCAAGTCATGCTGGTTCGTCGAGTCCAACCTTGCAAACGCCGGCCCCTCCGCATGTGGGAGTTCAACCCAGAAGGGTCGCATACTATTCAGAATTTCCTCGGCCTGACGCACGAGGAGATGTACAAATCATTCTTCGGACCCCAAATAGAGTGTCCGGATATTACCAAGGACGTGGGCCTGAGCAGCAACCGTACCGCCGACCAAGTAAGTAATCCTTTATCCGAACACACCATCTTTTATTTACCACGACGTCACTCGAAGAAGTCGCTCTTTGACCAGGACTGGATAACAAAGGTGAAGATGATTCGGTGTTCGGCCCCCCTTCCTGAGGGTTTGGAAAATCCAGTACAAGAAAAGATGCTCGAGCTAGCACCTTACCCGGAGCCCTCAAAGGAAGACAAAGGGGGGAATAATGAGGGCGAAAGCGGACCTCCATCGCTACCTATTCCAATAGAGGGAACGAGCACCTCCGTGAGAGAGAATAACCGAGGGGAGGAATTGGACATTCTCTCACCCCGGGGGAGGAAGAGGATTACCTCTGAAGATCCGGAAACCAAGGTTTCCAAGCGGGAAAAGAAATCTCCACCAGAGGGTCCTGCCTTGGAGAGTGCTCTTGCCGCACAGAGTCCGCGCGGGGATTAGCCCTCTAATGAGTTGTAAGTAATTAAAAAGTACTTTAATAGTGAAGATATATTACCTTACCTCTGAGGAAAATAACCGAAGTATTTATCTCGCAGTTCGGATCTTTGCCCTTCTCAGCAAAGCTCGTCTTCGGGGGATCTTCTTCCGGAGATGATGGAGAGTGAAACGCCTCCCCCGGACTCCTCCGCTCAAGAAGCAGGCGACCTTGAGGTGTCGTCACGGAGGGCCTCTCCGGATCCGGTGAGGCCAGAAGATAATCCTATAGTCACCCGAAGTCCCCAGCGTCCGGCTCTCGAAGAGAGCAAACAGAAGAGTCCGGCACCGACTGGTATGTGGTCGGACGTACTGAGAGAGCTGTTGGAGCGAGCGGCCATCTCAGAAGAACACTGTACATTGATGGGTATGGTGATGGAAAGGATCTCATCCGCCAAAAGCGGGTTGCATGATGCCTTTATGAGTCTACTGACGGGCTTTGAGGTACGTAAAATGATGTACATTTGTGATGGTACCGCACATTTTTAGGTGTGCCCTGTGTAGATAGTAGCCCCTAAGACTCTGGTTGTCGCCAAGGACGGTGGCAAATAGAGGATCATAGTCCTAGGCAATAACCATACCGCTTTAATGTGCAGGTAGTGGGAGCTCCGGTGGCTAGCTGGACTCATGAGTTTGCTGAACTAAAGCGGTAACTAGATGCGGCAGACGCCGACATCGAGCTTGTTAACAAGCGGCTTGACGAGTCACATGGTAAGTAATGTTTTTCTAGTGAATGTCACATAATAAGAGCAGCATGATGCCAGTATCTTTAATATGTTGTGACTGCGGACAGAGCTGCCACCATGGAGACCCTTTGGGCGGAACTTGCCCGAGCCAAGGAACAAGCAAGAATTAGTAATGCGGTTGCTTTGAAGGCAGCCGAAGAGTTAAGAGCCGAGAAGGCCGCGCATTGCGAAAGCAAAGAGAAGATGGCCAAGATGGTCGTAGAATTAAAAGACAGTGCTGACCGTTGCCAGTTCCTTGAAAAAGAGAACCGATTGAAGGCAGCGGACCTTGAAAAGGCCACGATGGTGACCAAAGATACTCGCTCTGCTATGAGGGCGAAGAAGGAGGAGCTGCGCGAAGCTGGGGATATTGCGGCTGGGAAGCCCTTTCTCCTGCAGAGGAAGTTCGGGGATCCGCGGTATGCCCCTCTGGATCGGCTGTGGAGTTCGGCAGATGCATATATGGACTTGGCGGCGAGCGTTGCCGATGTGGCCAAATACTTCCAAGGTCAAACAGATCGTGAAGTGGACAAGTTGTTCTGGTCGCAATTCAATGTTCCAGAGCGTCCGCTTCCATTGACTGATCAGCTAGCCGAATGGGCTGAACTAAATAGGTTGTCCGGACTTGCCATGAGGTCTGTCGTGGATCAGCTGTGGCCGGAAAAGCCGAAGCCGAACAGCTATTTCAGCTTAGTGCAGCAGTTCCTTGGTGCGGTGCCGCGCATCAATGCAATGAAGAGGTCGGCGTGCATAGAAGGCTCGCAGATGGCCCTTGCCCATGTTAAAGCATACTGGGCGGAGACGGATGCTACCACTGTTGCGGCGCAGGGTTCGGCCATAGGCCGAGTGGCTGCCGAGCACTATTTCGAAGAGGTTCTCGAGGGTGCTCGTTTGATAGAGGTCCAATGCTTGAAGAATATTATGTTTGAGTGACATGTATTCCCATTGTAAACACAATGTTTTTATGAAATTTATTAAGGTTGTGTTTATGCTTTAGCCTGAAAGTAATATGATGCCTCTTGTGCGGCCGTTTCTGTATACATGTGTATAACCTGAAAGATTGCAGTCATCGGCTTCAGCCCCCACGCATATAATGCGGAGGTGTTCGCAGAAGACGCGTGTTCACACTTAACCCAATGTCTTGGTCCTATTAAGGAGGTGATAGCGCAATGAACGAGGCAACCAGACTATAATGCTTTAACACTTTCACTTAGCCATAGGAGTTTGACGGTGGGGCTACTATATAGCCCCTGTTGGCTCCGCATGCTCCCGAATTCGGGGTGCGTACATGCCTGGCCGGGAAATGGCCCTTTGTTAAGGCAGAGGAATTCTAACATTCCGATAGGTCATCGAGTGGTTGACCAGTCTCACGCTATATCATGACAGTCAGTTTTCGGCTTTCTCTACTGAGGTGCTCGTCCAGATGACCCGGGGCACAATCGCAGTAGTTCTCCTAGTGCTACCTTAGCCGATAGAGCGGAACGTAAGGTACCAAAACATAGGAGCTGGGCAAACCCAACATTTGACCAAAGACATGATTCGGAGCTGATGCATATAAGGCCAAACTCGCGACGCCGAACACTCCCTAAGGTATTCGGTCTTTATGTTATAAACCGGGCCTAAATAGTGCCATTTGTAAGAAGCCCCTTGTGTCCAGGTATGGGCATTTATTCTGACGTGACCACATGCCAAGACGTCAGCATCCTTCTCAATTGTATTTGCGAATCCGAGGGATGTATATCAACAAGAGACAGTAAAAAAGGTTTACGCAGGGTCTTAATCTAAAAAGAATCCTTGGAGCGGGTTCCTGCTGCACGTCTGCGCTCGTGTCTCCGTTGTGCCGTATCCTGGACGGGTGTAGCAGGATGGTCATCTGTGTGAGTTACATATAGCTGCACCGGACTCGTCTGGCCGTGTCCGTGGTCTTGACGACCTATCAAATGATGTTAGTTGGTGAGGCCATTTTTAGTGTGCGGCTGCCATGGAAGTCGCCCTCTCTTCGGTGCACAGGGATCGCTTAATATTTCCACTCACTATAATGATGCCACGTGGACCGGGCATCTTGAGCGTAAGGGAAGCGTAATGCGGTATTGCATTAAAGAGAGCGAAAGCTTCGCGTCCAATTAGTGCTTGATAGCCACTTTGGAACGGAGCAATGTGGAATGTTAAATTTTCGCTAGGGAAGTTATCGGGGAAGCCGAATATAACCTCTAGTAGCAGGGAGCCCGTGCAACGAGCCCCTGGGCCTGGCGTTACTCCTTTAAGGGTAGTATTGCTGAGGCAAATTTTCGTTGGGTCTATCCCCATTTTGCGGATTGTATCCTGGTATATCAGGTTTAAACTTCTGCCACCATCCATCAGGACTCGTGTAAAGTGGTATCCGTCAATTATTGGGTCTAGTACCAGTGCGGCCCATCCTGCACGCCGGATACTTGCTGAGTAATCACGATGGTCGAAAGTGATCGGTTGAGACGACCAGTGGCAGGACTCCATGGTGATAGGCCCTTGGGCATATTTTTCTGGGAGTGCCGCTTTGTTTCTCCCCTTGATCACGTGTAACACGTTGATTGTTTTGACTTATGGTGGAAATTTCTTTTGTTCCCTAGTGTCTTGCTTGAGAGGCTCATCCTCCTCTTCGCTTAGTGTATCCTCCCCCGTGTGTACGGCGTTGAGCTTGCCGGACTGCTTGAAGACCCAGCATTCTCTATGGGTATGATTAGCAGGTTTACCAGGGGTGCTATGGATCTGACATACTTGGTCCAGAATTTTGTTTAGTCTGGACAGTTCGTCTCTGGCGCCTTTAGAGGGCGGCTTTTGCTGACTTGGCCGAGAGCTTTTGAATCCGGCGTTTACCGCCGTGCTCTTCGGGTTGTCTTCTTTATTCTAGCGCTTATTATTTTTGTTGCGTCGTGATTTCCCGTTTTCATCTCTAACTTCGGATGTACTTGGGTCACTGGTGCTGCATCTGGCTAGCCAGCTATCCTCACCCGCGCAAAACCGGGTCATGAGGCTTGCTAATGCTGCCATTGTTCTCGGCTTTTCTTGGCCGAGGTGTCTAGCAAGCCATTTGTCACGGACGCTATGCTTAAAAGTTGCCAAGGCTTCGGAGTCCGGACAGTCGACTATTTGGTTCTTTTTAGTAAGAAACCTGTTCCAAAGCTTTCGGACTGACTCTCCGGGTTGTTGAGTTATATGACTCAAATCGTCCGCGTCCGGAGGTCGGACATAAGTCCCTTGAAAATTTGCCTGAAAAGCGTCTTCGAGCTCTTCCCAGCTTCCAATGGAGCTTTTGGGGAGGCTTTTAAGCCAGTGCCGAGCTATCCCTTTGAGTTTGTGGGGTAAATACTTAATGGCCTGGAGATCATCTCCTCGAGCCATATGGATATGGAGGATATAGTCCTCAATCCAAACCCCAGGGTCTATTGTTCCGTCGTATGCCTCTATGTTTACGGGTTTGAATCCCTCTGGAAATTCATGGTCCAGTACCTCGTCGGTGAAACATAGGGGGTGTGCGGCACCCCTGTATCTGGGTGTACTGTAGTGTTCGGATGTTTGTTGTGTTGCATCGTATGCTGGAGCGCGCCTGCGTGGTCCATAGATGGATCTGGTTGCGCCGTCCTTTTGATGCGAGCCCTCGCGTGGATCGCGTATTGGCTTATGTGCGGCATTCATTGCCACTCTATGTTGTCCGTGAGGTCGTCTATCCGGCCAGGTGGCCATTTTAATTTTTGGTTGCGGGGGATCTAAGGCCTCCTCGTCGAATTCAGGTAGCAACTTCCGCTTCGGGTAGCTCTTGGTGGGGCGATTACCGCCATACTTCGCTGCTGTGTTGAGTACTTTGCTCCATCTGATCTGGAGTGTGTCTTGCGCAGCCTTGAGCCTTTGCTTCTACTTTTTTAGACTCCTCGCGATGGCAACAAGCCTTTGATGGGCATTATGTTGCTCCGGGTGTCTGTCCGGTGTTATGTCATCTGGACTATTATCTTTGACAGAATCGGGTTGTTTGGTTTGATTCTCCGTGTTGCCGTGGTCCGGAAATGGTTCACCCTACTCTAACGTTGGGTCTGTATGATCATTGTTTCTACCAAGGCGAGATTTGGGGCGGCGCTTACACCGCCTTTTGACTGCTTCTCGAGGGGACAACCCTTTGTTGTGTCCTTCTGTTCCTCGTCATCGTTTTCTTTTGGTGTGTTCACCATGTATACGTCATGTGGTGAAGTGGGCGTCCAGTGCCCTATGGGCAGTGGTTCCTCTTTGTTTCCTGCATCGTCATCCATACCATCGATGTCTTCGGAATCGAAGTCGAGCATGCCGGTTAAGTCATCGACAGTGGCTACTAAGTGGGTGGTGGGTGGGCCACGAATTTCTTCGTCGTCCGCATCCCAGTCCTGCCGGACATAGTTCGGCCAGGATCCTCCTGACAAGGAGAGAGACCTTAATGAGTTCAGTATGTCGTCGAAGGGCGAGTGCTGAAAAATATCCGCGGAGGTAAACTCCATGATCGGTGCCCAATCGGATTCGATAGGAACGGGCGCAGGCGGCTCGGAGTCCGTGTCTGGAGAAGGATCCGGCAGTTTAACAACACGGCTCTCGTGCTAGGTAAGGTTGATGTTCGGCTCGATCGCTGCTAAGGGTAAGGCTTCCGCGACGGGGTCCATCCACCCGTCCGCGGAAGGCGCAACTGGCTCCGAATTGAGGGTCGAAGCGGCTGCCGGTGCGATCTTAACACTTTCCGATGGTTGAGCTAAATCGTACTCATCGTGACTGCGTGATGCGCAAGGCAGAGGCTCGAATCCATCGAAGATCAAGTCTCCGCGGATATCGGCCATGTAGTTTAAGCTTCCAAACCCGACCTGGTGGCCAGGGGCGTAACTTTCAATCTGCTCCAGATGGCCAAGCGAATTGGCCCGCAGTATAAAGCCGCCGAACACGAAGATCTGTCCGGGGAGAAAATTCTCACCCTGGACTGCATCGCTATCGATGATAGTAGGAGCCATCAAGCCTAACAGCGACGACACAGATGAACTCTCAATGAAAGCACCAATGTCGGTGTCAAAACCGGCGGATCTCGGGTAGGGGGTCCCGAACTGTGCGTCTAAGGCGGATGGTAACAGGAGGCAAGGAACACGATGTTTTACCCAGGTTCGGGCCCTCTTGATGGAGGTAAAACCCTACGTCCTTCTTGATTAATATTGATGATATGGGTAGTACAAGAGTAGATCTACCATGAGATCAGAGAGGCTAAACCCTAGAAACTAGCCTATGGTATGATTGTATGTTGTAGTTGTTGTTTCCTACGGACTAAAACCCTCCGGTTTATATAGACACCGGAGAGGGTTAGGGTTACACAAGGTCGGTTGCAAAGGAGGAGATACTCATATCTGTATTGCCTAGCTTGCCTTCCACGCCAAGTAGAGTCCCATCCGGACACGAGACGAAGTCTTCAATCTTGTATCTTCATAGTCTAACAGTCCGGCCAATGGAGATAGTCCGGCTGTCCAGAGACCCCCTAATCCAGGACTCCCACAAAGACCATGAGTTTCTTCAATAGGTAAAGGATTAAGATCATATGTTTCTTCAACAGGCGGTAGATTAAGACCATGTATTTCTTCAATAGGAGGTAAATTCTTAAAATCTTCAGCTTTAATACCTTTTTCTTTCATAGATTTCTTTGCCTCTTGCATATCTTCAGGACTGAGAAATAGAATACCCCTCTTCTTCGGAGTTGGTTCAGGACTGAGAAACAGAACCAGCACAACTATCCAGGTAATCTCTGGAGGCATCGGTTAGTCCATTATAAGAGATATCAAGTATTTCATTTTTCTTAGGAGGATGATCAGGCAAAGCATTAAGTAAATTGGAGAAGCCTCCCCCAAGCTTGTGGAAGACTCTCTTCTTCAATTTGCAAAAAATTATATATATCCCTTAAAGCAGCTTGTTTCTTATGAGCAGGGAAATATTTAGCAGAGAAGTAATAAATCATATCCTGGGGACTACGCACATAACCAGGACCAAGAGAATTAAACCATATTTTATCATCACCCTTTAATGAGAACGGAAATATTTGAAGGATATAAAAGTAGCGAGTTCTCTCATCTTTAGTGAACACGGTGGCAATCTATACCTATACTAATTCATGACTCCCTAAAAATTCCCACGTTAATTAGTAATTAGGAACCGTTAATCTCATGGGACCAAATTATTACGGTGTAGATCAATCTATCAATCCATCGTCAAAAAAAACTCCCAAAAGGCCAATAATCCAGGTGGGACTAAATTATTAGGCACCAATGTATAGATAAAATCGTCTGTGAAACAAAAAAGATCAAAAGGCCCGCAATCCTCTCTCGGTCATGAAAACAGAAGTACTATAATGAACGAGACTACCATCCAAAAAATAACAAGACCAAGATCCTCTCTCTCTCCTGCATAAGTCGCCTTCCTCCCCTCGACGAAAAAAGTCGCCTTCCTCCTGCGCCTACTATTAGGCCCTATTTTCAATCGATTTCCAAAGGAAAAGATCGCTATCTTCAATCAATCTGTTGGAGATGAGTTTGATCCGGCAACAAATCCTCCTCACGGATCCATCGCTCCAGCAATATGGTGGAGAAGCAACCTGTGAACATCACGTGATCTCTTTCCAGATTGGAACAGGCTTATACAAAAATAACATCTCTTGGACGGTCTGAGTTCGCGCCCGGCATGGTAGGTTTGTCGCCAAGCTATCAATTCAATAAAAGGTACAATATCCAGATTAGAAACTCTGATTTGATCCTCTAGCACCCACTAATGAGATCAGTTTGTTATAGGTAAACACATCGTGTTCCTGTGCACTGTGTTTCAAGCCGCAATGATTGATTATGTGCATCGTGGACGTGGATATGGATGGTGTGTACGTGCATGTTCAGGCCTATCAAGGATGCCTTCTACGTTTGCATCTTGCCAGACGATCCCCGTGCAGGACGACATCGAGATTGAATCAAGCCATCCTGCTTCGCTGCAGTTTAGAAGTCGACCCGCAGACATATCTCTGGCGTGCGTTTGTTAACAGTTCAAGCAATGATTGATTATGTGCATCGTTGATCAGGATGGTGTGTATGTGCATGTTCAGGCTGATGAAAGATGCCTTCTACGTTTGCATCTTGCTGGACAAACCCCGTGCAGGACCACATCGAGATTGAATCAAGCCATCCTGCTTCGCCGTAGTTCAGAAGTCAACACCGCAGACATATCCCTGGCGTGTATTTGTAAACAGTTCAAAGAAAGCAATCTATCTTACCTGTGTGTATGTAGGTATATATTAGCACATCTCGCTAGAATCGATCAACCTACTTGGGAAGTCATATGGGTTATTACATGTACATGTGTCATTCTTTGCAGACTGGAATTTCCTGGCCGTCATGCTTCGCTCTTACTCTCTCCACAAGTCTCGTCCCACTCTTTCCTGCTTTACTACTGCTACTAAATCCAATGCCATAGTATATTTGTAGGAGTTTTGGTATTAGGGAGTTTCAAACTTCTGCTACATATTCAGATGATATTAATTATGGTAGGGGTTATAGTCAAAGAGTATCATACTTTGGAAGTTAGCTTAATTTTAACCACATACTTGCAAGTTAGGCACACTAATTCAGTTTGATCTTTTTTTACAGACATTTAAATGAGGTCAGAGGGCTAGCTTCTTACGATGTCAAACTTTTGTTATGTTTTTCACTCTCCTCCAAATTGCACAATCACTGTTTGGTATTAATTTCATCGCTCTAGAATTATTATAATATCTTATCTTTGCAACCTACCTTTCAAGTTCTAACCATGCTGCAAGCATGGGATATATCCGTTGATGGATATTGGTTTATTGCTGTCATATTTTATGGTAGTTTAAAGCAATTCATTGGGTCACTACCATGAGCAATACTCCTGCATTCCGTGATGCCCTCGACGAAGTGATGGCCACTATAATGAACACATGCTACAGTTTTATGGCTCGAGGTGGACAACAATCTTGAAGAGTTCACGGAAGATTCAGGGTACACGTGGTTGTATCAGTGATTACTAGCATCTTCTTGGGCCTCGAGGAGTGACACAGAATGATGGTTTATGCTAAGATGATATGATTGATTAGATTTCCGTTGCTATGCATTGAGGATAAACATTTTCACATAATACATTGGCATGACATGCACTTGGTTTTAATTTGTACTATCAGTTGTTATGAGTAACAAGAAGAGAAGGATCCGCCACTCCTCTCGCCTACCCCATTCGTCGGTGGGCTGAAAAAAAAACTTCTCTGACGCCCAAGAGGATGCGGATCCACCACTTCTTTCCGCCGGGCCGACGAGCAGGAAGACCTGGCAGGCCGGGGTGCCGCCATGGAAGGAGAACCACCTGGTTCCTCCTGAGCTGTCGTCTCCTCGTCCATGTTGATAGCTGGGTGCGGAGGTAGGGGAGGAGGATGTTGGAAATATGCCCTAGAGGCAATAATAAATTGATTATTATTATATTTCCTTGTTCATGATAATCGTTTATTATCCATACTATAATTGTATTGATAGGAAACTCAGATACATGTGTGGATACATAGACAACACCATGTCCCTAGTAAGCCTCTAGTTGACTAGCTTGTTGATCAATAGATGGTTACAGTTTCCTAACCATGGACATTGGATGTCGTTGATAATGGGATCACATCATTAGGAGAATGATGTGATGGACAAGACCCAATCCTAAGCATAGCACTAGATCGTGTAGTTCGTATGCTAAAGCTTTTCCAATGTCAAGTATCATTTCCTTAGACCATGAGATTGTGCAACTCCCGGATACTATAGGAATGCTTTGGGTGTGCCAAACATCACAACGTAACTGGGTGACTATAAAGGTACACTACGGGTATCTCCGAAAGTGTCTGTTGGGTTGGCACGAATCGAGACTGGGATTTGTCACTCCGTGTGACGGAGAGGTATCTCTGGGCCCACTCAGTAGGACATCATCATAATGTGCACAATGTGATCAAGGAGTTGATCATGGGATGATGTGTTACGGAACGAGTAAAGAGACTTGCCGGTAACGAGATTGAACAAGGTATCGGGATACCGATGATCGAATCTCGGGCAAGTATCATACCGATAGACAAAGGGAATTGTATACGGGATTGATTAAGTCCTTGACATCGTGGTTCATCCGATGAGATCATCGTGGAACATGTGGGAGCCAACATGGGTATCCAGATCCCGCTGTTGGTTATTGACCGGAGAACGTCTCGGTCATGTCTGCATGTCTCCCGAACCCGTAGGGTCTACACACTTAAGGTTCGATGACGCTAGGGTTATAAAGGAAGTTTGTATGTGGTTACCGAATGTTGTTCGGAGTCCCGGATGAGATCCCGGATGTCACGAGGAGTTCCGGAATGGTCTGGAGGTAAAGATTTATATATGGGAAGTCCTGTTTTGGTCACCGGAAAAGTTTCGGGGTTTATCGGTAACGTACCGGGACCACTGGGAGGGTCCCGGGGGTCCACCAAGTGGGGCCACCTGCCCCGGGGGGCACATGGGCTGTAGGGATTGCTCCTTGGCCTACATGGGCCAAGGGCACCAGCCCCACTAAGGCCCATGCGCCTAGAAGGGGAGAGGGGCAAACCCTAAGGGCATATGGGCCCTAAGGCCCATACACCCTGCGCCTCCCTCTCCTCCCCCCTCTTGGCCGCCACCCCTTGGCCATCTAGGGCTGCCGCCCACCCTAGGGGTGGGAACCCTAAAGGGGGCGCAGCCCCTCCCCTTCCCCTATATATATGAGGCCTAGGGGGCTGCCCATAACACAGGCGATTCAATCTATCGTTGGTGCAGCCCTGCGTCTCATCTTTCTCCTCTTCTGCGGTGCTTGGCGAAGCCCTGCAGGATTGCCACGCTCCTCCATCATCACCACGCTGTTGTGCTGCTGCTGGATGGAGTCTTCCTCAACCTCTCCCTCTCTCCTTGCTGGATCAAGGCATGGGAGACGTCACCGGGCTGTACGTGTGTTGAACGCGGAGGTGTCGTCCGTTCGGCACTAGGATCTTCGGTGATTTGGATCACGACGAGTACGACTCCATCAACCTCATTCACTTGAACGCTTCCGCTTAGCGATCTACAAGGGTATGTAGATGCACTCTCCTTCCCCTCGTTGCTAGTCTCTCCATAGATAGATCTTGGTGACACGTAGGAAAATTTTGAATTTCTGCTACGTTCCCCAACAGTGGTATCAGAGCTAGGTCTATTGCGTAGATTCTATGCACGAGTAGAACACAAAGTAGTTGTGGGCATTGATTTTGTTCAATATGCTTGCCGTTACTAGTCTTATCTTGATTCGGCGGCATCGTGGGATGAAGCGGCCCGGACCAACCTTACACGTACTCTTACGTGAGACCGGTTCCACGATAAACATGCACTAGTTGCATAAGGTGGCTGGCGGGTGTCTGTCTCTCCCACTTTAGTCGGATCGGATTCGATGAAAAGGGTCCTTATGAAGGGTAAATAGCAATTGGCATATCACGTTGTGGTTTTTGCGTAGGTAAGAAACGTTCTTGCTAGAAACCCATAGCAGCCACGTAAAACATGCAAACAACAATTAGAGGACGTCTAACTTGTTTTTGCAGGGTATGCTATGTGATGTGATATGGCCATGAAGAATGTGATGAATGATATGTGATGTATGAGATTGATCATGTTCTTGTAATAGGAATCACGACTTGCATGTCGATGAGTATGACAACCGGCAGGAGCCATAGGAGTTGTCTTTATTTATTTATGACCTGCGTGTCAACATAAACGTCATGTGATTACTTTACTTTATTGCTAACCGTTAGCTGTAGTAGTAGAAGTAATAGATGACGTGACAACTTCAAGAAGACACGATGATGGAGATCATGGTGTCATGCCGGTGACGATGATGATCATGGAGCCCCGAAGATGGAGATCAAAAGGAGCAAAGTGATATTGGCCATATCATGTCACTATTTGATTGCATGTGATGTTTATCATGTTTATACATCTTATTTGCTTAGAATGACGGTAGTAAATAAGATGATCCCTCATTAAAATTTCAAGAAAGTGTTCCCCCTAACTGTGCACCATTGCGAAAGTTCGTCGTTTCGAAGCACCACGTGATGATCGGGTGTGATAGATTCTAACGTTCACATACAACGGGTGTTGACGAGCCTAGCATGTACAGACATGGCCTCGGAACACATGCAAACACTTAGGTTGACTTGATGAGCCTAGCATGTACAGACATGGCCTCGGAACACAGAAGACCGAAAGGTCGAGCATGAGTCGTATAGAAGATACGATCAACATGAAGATGTTCACCGATGTTGACTAGTCCGTCTCACGTGATGATCGGACACGGCCTAGTTGACTCGGATCATGTAATCACTTAGATGACTAGAGGGATGTCTATCTGAGTGGGAGTTCATAAGATGAACTTAATTATCCTGAACATAGTCAAAAAGGATTTTGCAAATTACGTCGTAGCTCGCGCTTTACTTCTACTGTTTAGGTATGTTCCTAGAGAAAAATTAGTTGAAAGTTGATAGTAGCAATTATGCGGACTAGGTCCGTAAACTGAGGATTGTCCTCATTGCTTCTTAGAAGGCTTATGTCCTTAATGTTGGGGAACGCAGTAATTTCAAAAAAATTCCTACGCACACGCAAGATCATGGTGATGCATAGCAACGAGGGGGAGAGTCTGATCTACGTACCCTTGTAGATCGCAACGGAAGCGTTGACACAACGTAGAGGAAGTAGTCGTACGTCTTCTTCCCGATCCGACCGATCCAAGTACCGTTACTCCGGCACCTCCGAGTTCTTAGCACACGTTCAGCTCGATGACGTTCCTCGGGCTCCGATCCAGCAAAGCGTCAAGGAAGAGTTCCGTCAGCACGACGGCGTGGTGACGATCTTGATGTACTACCGACGCAGGGCTTCGCCTAAGCACTGCAACGGTATGATCGAGGTGGAATTTGGTGGCAGGGGGCACCGCACACGGCTAAGGAACGATCTCAAGGATTAACTTCTTTGTCTAGAGGTGCCCCCTGCCCCCGTATATAAAGGTTTCAAGAGGAGGGGCTGGCCGGCCAAGGTGGGAGGCGCAGGAGGAGTCCTACTCCTACCGGGAGTAGGACTCCCCCCTCCAATCCTAGTCCAACTAGGTTTCCTCAAGTGGGAAGAGAAAGAGAGAGGTGGCCGGCCCCTCTCCTAGTCCTAATAGGACTAGGGAGAGGGGGGGAGGCGCAGCCCTATGTGGGCTGCCCTCTCACCTTTCCACTAAGGCCCATGTTGGCCCATTTGGCTCCTGGGGGGTTCCGGTAACCCTCCCGGTAATCCGGTAAAATCCCGATTTCACCCGGAACACTTCCGATGTCCAAACATAGGCTTCCAATATATCAATCTTTACGTCTCAACCATTTCGAGACTCCTCGTCATGTCCCTGATCTCATCTGGGACTCCGAACTCCTTCGGTACATCAAAACTCATAAACTCATAATATAACTGTCATCGAAACCTTAAGCGTGCGGACCCTACGGTTCGAGAACAATGTAGACATGACCGAGACACGTCTCTGGTCAATAACCAATAGCGGGACCTGGATGCCCATATTGGCTCCTACATATTCTACGAAGATCTTTATCGGTCAGACCGCATAACAACATACGTTGTTCCCTTTGTCATCGGTATGTTACTTGCCCGAGATTCGATCGTCGGTATCCAATACCTAGTTCAATCTCGTTACCGGCAAGTCCCTTTACTCGTTCTGTAATACATCATCCCACAACTAACTCATTAGTTGCAATGCTTGCAAGGCTTAAGTGATGTGCATTACCGAGAGGGCCCAGAGATACCTCTCCGACAATCGGAGTGAAAAATCCTAATCTCGAGATACGCCAACCCAACATCTACCTTTGGAGACACCTGTAATGCTCCTTTATAATCACCCAGTTACGTTGTGACGTTTGGTAGCACCCAAAGTGTTCCTCCGGTAAACGGGAGTTGCATAATCTCATAGTCATAGGAACATGTATAAGTCATGAAGAAAGCAATAGCAACATACTAAACGATCATGTGCTAAGCTAATGGAATGGGTCATGTCAATCAGATCATTCAACTAATGATGTGACCTCATTAATCAAATAACAACTCTTTTGTCCATGGTTAGGAAACATAACCATCTTTGATTAACGAGCTAGTCAAGTAGAGGCATACTAGTGACACTCTGTTTGTCTATGTATTCACACATGTATTATGTTTCCGGTTAATACAATTCTAGCATGAATAATAAACATTTTATCATGATATAAGGAAATAAATAATAACTTTATTATTGCCTCTAGGGCATATTTCCTTCAGTCTCCCACTTGCACTAGAGTCAATAATCTAGTTCACATTGCCATGTGATTTAGCAGCAATAGTTCACCTCACCATGTGATTAACACCCATAGTTCACATCGTCATGTGACCAACACTCAAAGGGTTTACTAGAGTCAGTAATCTAGTTCACATCTCTATGTGATTAACACCCAAAGAGTACTAAGGTGTGATCATGTTTTGCTTGTGAGATAATTTTAGTCAACGGGTCTGTCACATTCAGATCCGTAAGTATTTTGCAAAATTCTATGTCTATAATGCTCTGCATGGAGCTACTCTAGCTAATTGCTCCCACTTTCAATATGTATCCAGATTGAGACTTTAGATTCATCTGGATCAGTGTCAAAAACTTGCATCGACGTAACCCTTTACGACGAACCTTTTTGTTACGTCCATAATCGAGAAACATATCCTTATTTCACTAAGGATAATTCTGACCGCTGTCCAGTGATCTACTCCTAGATCACTATTGTACTCCCTTGCCAAATCAGTGCAGGGTATACAATACATCTGGTACACAGCATGGCATACTTTATAGAACCTATGAATGAGGCATAGGGAATGACTTTCATTCTCTTTCTATCTTCTGCCGTGGTCGGGCTTTGAGTCTTTACTCAACTTCACACCTTGTAACACAGGCAAGAAACTTTTTCTTTGACTGTTCCATTTTGAACTACTTCAAAATCTTGTCAAGGTATGTACTTATTGAAAAACTTATCAAGCGTCTTGATCTATCTCTATAGATCTTGAAGCTCAATATGTAAGCAGCTTTACCGAAGTCTTTCTTTGAAAAACTCCTTTCAAACACTCCTTTTATGCTTTACAGAATAATTCTACATTATTTCCGATCAACAAAATGTCATTCACATATACTTATCAGAAATGCTGTAGTGCTCCCACTCACTTTCTCGTAAATACAGGCTTCACCGCAAGTCCGTATAAAACTATATGCTTTGATCAACTCATCAAAGCGTATATTCCAACTCCGAGATGTTTGCACCAGTCCACAGATAGATCGCTGGAGCTTGCATATTTAGTTAACACCTTTAGGATCGACAAAACCTTCTAGTTGCATCGTATACAACTCTTCTTTAGCAAATCCATTATGGAATGTAGTTTTGTTTATCCATTTGCCAGATTTCATAAAATGCGGCAATTGCTAACATGATTCGGACAGACTTAAGCATAGATACGAGTGAGAAACTCTCATCGTAGTCAACACTTTGAACTTTGTCGAAAACCTTTTTGCGACAATTCTAGCTTTGTAGATAGTAACACTACTGTCATCGTCCGTCTTCCTCTTGAAGATCCATTTATTTTCGATGGCTTGCCGATCATCGGGCAAGTCAACCAAAGTCCATACTTTGTTCTCATACATGGATCATATCTCAGATTTCATGGCTTCAAGCCACTTTGCGGAATCTGGGCTCACCATCGCTTCTTCATAGTTCGTAGGTTCATCATGATCTAGTAGCATGATTTCCAGAACTGGATTACCGTACCACTCTGGCGCGGATCTTGCTCTGGTTGATCTTACGAGGTTCAGTAGTGTCTTGTTCTGAAGTTTCATGATCATCATCATTAGCTTCCTCACTAACTAGTGTAGGTGTCATAGAAACATTTTTCTGTGATGTATTACTTTCCAATAAGGGAGCAGGTACAGTTACCTCGTCAAGTTCTACTTTCCTCCCACTCACTTCTTTCGAGAGAAACTCCTTCTCCAGAAAGTTTCCGAATTTAGCAACAAAAGTCTTGCCTTCAGATCTGTGATAGAAGGTGTATCCAATAGTTTCCTTTGGATATCTTATGAAGATGCACTTCTCCGATTTGAGTTTTGAGCTTATCAGGATGAAACTTTTTCATATAAGCATCGCAACCCCAAACTTTAAGAAACGACAACTTTGGTTTCTTGCCAAACCATAGTTCACACGGTGTCGTCTCAACGGATTTAGATGGTGCCCTATTTAACGTGAATGCAGCTGTCTCTAATGCATAACCCCAAAACGATAGTGGTAGATCGGTAAGATACATCATAGATTGCACTATATCCAATAAAGTACAGTTATGACGTTCGGACACACCATTATGCTGTGGTGTTCCATGTGGCATGAGTTTGTGAAACTATTCCACATTGTTTTAATTGAAGACCAAACTCGTAACTCAAATATTTGTCTCCGCGATCAGATCGTAGAAACTTTATTTTCTTGTCATGATGATTTTTCACTTCACTCTGAAATTCTTTGAACTTCTCAAATGTTTCAGACTTATGTTTCATTAAGTAGATATACTCATATCTGCTCAAATCATCTGTGAAGATCAGAAAATAATGATACCTATCGTGAGCCTCAATATTCATCGGACCTCATACATCAGTATGTATGATTTCCAACAAATCTTTTGCTCGCTCCATTGTTCCGAAGAACAGAGTCTTAGTCATCTTGCCCATGAGGTATGGTTCGCAAGCATCAACTGATTCATAATCAAGTGATTCCAAAAGCCCATCAGCATGGAGTTTCTTCAAGCGCTTTACACCAATATGACCTAAACGGCAGTGCCACAAATAAGTTGCACTATCATTATTAACTTCGCATCTTTTGGTTTCAATATTATGAACATGTGTATCACTAAGATCGAGATCCAATGAACTATTTTCATTTGGGTGTGTAACCATATAAGGTTTTATTCATGTAAACAGAACAACAATTTATTCTTTTACTTAAATGAATAACCGTATTACAATAAACATGATCAAATCATATTCATGCTCAACGCAAACACCAAATAACACTTATTTAGGTTCAACACTAATCCCGAAAGTATAGGGAGTGTGCGATGATGATCATATCAATCTTGGAACCACTTCCAACACACATCGTCACTTCACCCTTAACTAGTCTCTGTTTATTTTGCAACTCCCGTTTCGAGTTACTAATCTTAGCAACTGAACTAGTATCAAATACTGAGGGTTTGCTATAAACACCAGTAAAGTACACATCAATAACATGTATATCAAATATACTTATGTTCACTTTTCCATCCTTCTTATCCGCCAATCACTTGGGGTAGTTCTGCTTGCAGTGACCAGTCCCTTTGCAGTAGAAGCACTTAGTCTCAGGCTTAGGATCAGACTTGGGCTTCTTCACTTGAGCAGCAACTTGCTTGCCGTTCTTCTTGAAGTTCCCCTGCTTCTCTTTGCCCTTTTCTTGAAACTAGTGGTCTTGTCAACCATCAACACTTGATGGTTTTCTTGATTTCTACCTTCGTTGATTTCAGCACACGAAGAGCTTGGGAGTTGTTTCTGTTATCCCTTGCATATTATAGTTCATCACGAAGTTCTACTAACTTGGTGATGGTGACTAGAGAATTCTGTCAATCACTATCTTATCTGGAAGATTAACTCCCACTTGATTCAAGCGATTGTAGTACCCAGACAATCTGAGCACATGCTCACTAGTTGAGCGATTCTCCTCCATCTTTTAGCTATAGAACTTGTTGGAGACTTCATATCTCTCAACTCGGGTATTTGCTTGAAATATTAACTTCAACTCCTGGAACATCTCATATGGTCCATGACGTTCAAAACGTCTTTGAAGTCCCGATTCTAAGCCATTAAGTATGGTGCACTAAACTATCAAGTAGTCATCATATTGAGCTAGCCAAACGTTCATAACGTCTGCATCTGCTCCTGCAATAGGTCTGTCACCTAGCGGTGCATCAAGGACATAATTCTTCTGTGCAGCAATGAGGATAAACCTCAGATCACGGATCCAATCCGCATCATTGCTACTAACATCTTTCAACACAATTTTCTCTAGGAACATATCAAAATAAACACAGGGAAGCAACAACGCGAGCTATTGATCTACAACATGATTTGCAAAATACTACCAGGACTAAGTTCATGATAAATTTAAGTTCAATTTAATCATATTACTTAAGAACTCCCACTTAGATAGACATCCCTCTAATCCTCTAAGTGATCACGTGATCCAAATCAACTAAACCATAACCGATCATCACGTGAGATGGAGTAGTTTTCAATGGTGAACATCGTTATGTTGATCATATCTACTATATGATTCACGCTCGACCTTTCGGTCTCTGTGTTCTGAGGCCATATCTGTATATGCTTGGCTCGTCAAGTATAACCTGAGTATTCCGCGTGTGCAACTGTTTTGCACCCGTTGTATTTGAACGTAGAGCCTATCACACCCGATCATCACGTGGTGTCTCAGCATGAAGAACTTTTGCAATGGTGCATACTCAGGGAGAACACTTCTTGATAATTTAGTGAGAGATCATCTTATAATGCTACCATCAATCAAAGCAAGATAAGATGCATAAAAAGATAAACATCACATGCAATCAATATAAGTGATATGATATGGCCATCATCATCTTGTGCTTTGTGATCTCCATCTCCGAAGCACCGTCATGATCACCATCGTCACCGGCGCGACACCTTGATCTCCATCGTAGCATCGTTGTCGTCTCGCCAATCTTATGCTTCCACGACTATCACTACCGCTTAGTAATAAATTAAAGCATTACATCGCGATTGCATTGCATACAATAAAGCGACAACCATATGGCTCCTGCCAGTTGCCGATAACTTGGTTACAAAACATGATCATCTCATACAATAAAATCAGCATCATGCCTTGACCATATCACATCACAACATGCCCTGCAAAAACAAGTTAGACGTCCTCTACTTTGTTGTTGCAAGTTTTACGTGGCTGCTACGGGCTTAAGTAAGAACTCGTCTCACCTATGCATCAAAACCACAACGATAGTTCGTCAAATAGACTCCGTTTTAACCTTCTCAAGGACCGAGCGTAGCCACACTTGGTTCAACTAAAGTTGGAGAGACAGTCTTCCGCAAGCCATCTATGTGCAAAGCACGTCGAGGGAACCGGTCTCGCGTAAGAGTACGCGTAAGGTTGGTCCGGATCATCTCGTCCAACAATACCGCCGAACCAAAGTATGACATGCTGGTAGGCAGTATGACTTGTATCGCCCACAACTCACTTGTGTTCTACTCGTGCAAATAACATCAAACCATAAAAACCTAGGCTCGGATGCCATTGGTTGGGGAACGCAGTAATTTCAAAAAAATTCCTATGCACACGCAAGATCATGGTGATGCATAGCAACGAGGGGGAGAGTCTGATCTACGTACCCTTGTAGATCGCAACGGAAGCGTTGACACAACATAGAGGAAGTAGTCGTACGTCTTCTTCCCGATCCGACCGATCCAAGTACCGTTACTCCGGCACCTCCGAGTTCTTAGCACACGTTCAGCTCGATGACGTTCCTCGGGCTCCGATCCAGCAAAGCGTCAAGGAAGAGTTCCGTCAGCACGACGGCGTGGTGACGATCTTGATGTACTACCGACGCAGGGCTTCGCCTAAGCACTGCAACGGTATGATCGAGGTGGAATTTGGTGGCAGGGGCACCGCACACGGCTAAGGAACGATCTCAAGGATCAACTTCTGTGTCTAGAGGTGCCCCCTGCCTCCGTATATAAAGGTTTCAAGAGGAGGGGCTGGCCGGCCAAGGTGGGAGGCGCAGGAGGAGTCCTACTCCTACCGGGAGTAGGACTCCCCCCTCCAATCCTAGTCCAACTAGGTTTCCTCAAGTGGGAAGAGAAAGAGAGAGGTGGCCGGCCCCTCTCCTAGTCCTAATAGGACTAGGGAGAGGGGGGGAGGCGCAGCCCTATGTGGGCTGCCCTCTCACCTTTCCACTAAGGCCCATGTTGGCCCATTTGGCTCCTGGGGGGTTCCGGTAACCCTCCCGGTAATCCGGTAAAATCTCGATTTCACCCGGAACACTTCCGATGTCCAAACATAGGCTTCCAATATATCAATCTTTATGTCTCGACCATTTCGAGACTCCTCGTCATGTCCCCGATCTCATCCGGGACTCCGAACTCCTTCGGTACATCAAAACTCATAAACTCATAATATAACTGTCATCGAAACCTTAAGCGTGCGGACCCTACGGTTCGAGAACAATGTAGACATGACCGAGACACGTCTCCGGTCAATAACCAATAGCGGGACCTGGATGCCCATATTGGCTCCTACATATTCTATGAAGATCTTTATCGGTCAGACCGCATAACAACATACGTTGTTCCCTTTGTCATCGGTATGTTACTTGCCCGAGATTCGATCGTCGGTATCCAATACCTAGTTCAATCTCGTTACCGGCAAGTCTCTTTACTCGTTCTGTAATACATCATCCCACAACTAACTCATTAGTTGCAATGCTTGCAAGGCTTAAGTGATGTGCATTACCGAGAGGGCCCAGAGATACCTCTCCGACAATCGGAGTGACAAATCCTAATCTCGAAGTACGCCAACCCAACATCTACCTTTGGAGACACCTGTAATGCTCCTTTATAATCACCCAGTTACGTTGTGACGTTTGGTAGCACCCAAAGTGTTCCTCCGATAAACGGGAGTTGCATAATCTCATAGTCATAGGAACATGTATAAGTCATGAAGAAAGCAATAGCAACATACTAAACGATCGTGTGCTAAGCTAATGGAATGGGTCATGTCAATCAGATCATTCAACTAATGATGTGACCTCATTAATCAAATAACAACTCTTTTGTCCATGGTTAGGAAACATAACCATCTTTGATTAACGAGCTAGTCAAGTAGAGGCATACTAGTGACACTCTGTTTGTCTATGTATTCACACATGTATTATGTTTCCGGTTAATACAATTCTAGCATGAATAATAAACATTTTATCATGATATAAGGAAATAAATAATAACTTTATTATTGCCTCTAGGGCATATTTCCTTCACTTAATGCACCGCTCAGTGTGCTGAACCTCGAATGTTGTCTGTGGATGTTGAACATCTGACATACACGTTTTGATAACTACATGATAGTTCAGTTAAACGGTTTAGAGTTGAGGCACCAAAGACAGTTTTGAAACGTCGCGAAACATATGAGATGTTTTGAGGGCTGAAATTGGGATTTCAGGCTCGTGCCCACGTCAAGAGGTATAAGACCTCCGACGATTTTCTTAGCCTACAAACTAAGGAGAAAAGCTCAATTGTTGAGCTTGTGCTCAGATTGTCTGAGTACAACAATCATTTGAATCGAGTGGGAGTTGATCTTCCAGATGAGATAGTGATGTTTCTCCGAAGTCATTACCACCAAGCTGCTAGAGCTTCGTGATGAACTATAATATGTTAGGGACATATATGATGATCCTTGAGATATTCGTGATGTTTGACACCACAAAAGTAGAAATCAAGAAGGAGCATCAATTGTTGATGGTTGGTGAAACCACTAGTTTCAAGAAGGGCACGGGCAAGAAGGGATACTTCATGAAACGGCAATTCAGCTGCTGCTCTAGTGAAGAAACCCAAGGTTGAACCCAAACCCGAGACTAAGTGCTTCTGTAATAAGAGGAACAGCCACTGGAGCAGAATTACCCTAGATACTTGGTAGATAAGAAGGCTGGCAAGGTCGATAGAAGTATATTGGATATACATTATGTTAATGTGTACTTTACTAGTACTCCTAGTAGCACCAGGGTATTAGATACCGGTTCGGTTGCTAAGTGTTAGTAACTCGAAATAAAAGCTACGGAATAAACGGAGACTAGCTAAAGGTGAGCTGACGATATGTGTTGGAAGTGTTTCCAATGTTGATATGATCAAGCATCGCACACTCCCTCTACCATCGAGATTTGTGTTAAACTTAAATAATTGTTATTTGGTGTTTGCGTTGAGCATAGACATGATTGGATTATGTCTATCGCAATACGGTTATTCATTTAAGGAGAATAATGATTACTCTGTTTATTTGAATAATACCTTCAATGGTCTTGCACCTAAAATGAATAGTTTATTGAATCTCGATCATAGTGATACACATGTTCATGCCAAAAGATATAGGATAGTAATGATAGTACCACCTACTTGTGGCACTGCCACTTAAGTCATATCGGTATAAAACGCATGAGGAAGCTCCATGTTGATGGATCTTTGGACTCACTCATTTTTGAAAAGTTTGAGACATGCGAACCATGTCTATTGGTGTATATGCATAAAGAAACTCCATGCAAATGGACCGTTTGGACTCACTTGATTTTGAATCACTTGAGACATGCAAATCATACCACATGGGCAAGATGACTGAAAGCCTCGGTTTCAGTAAAATGGAACCAGAAAGCAACTTGCTGGAAGTAATACATTTTGATGTGTGCAGTCCAATGAGTGCTGAGGCATGTAGTGGATATCGTTATGTTCTTCATAGATGATTTGAGTAGATGTTGAGTATATTTACTTGATGAATCACGAGTCTGAATTATTGAAAGGTTCAAGTAATTTCAGTGTGAAGGTGAAAGATCGTCGTGACAAGAGGATAAAAAGATCTATGATATGATCATAGAGATGAATATCTGAATTACGAGTTTGGCACAGAATTAAGACATTGTGGAAATTGTTTCACAACTAATACAGCCTGGAACACCATAGTGTGATGGTGTGTCCGAACATCATAACTGCACCCTATTGGATATGATGCATACCATGATGTCTCTTATCGAATTATCACGATAGTCTATGGGTTAGGCATTAGAGACAACCACATTCACTTTAAATAGGGCACCACGTAATTCCTATGAGATGACACCGTATGAACTATGGTTTAGAGAAACCTAAGCTGTCATTTCTTAAAAGTTTGGGGCTGCGACGCTTATGTGAAAAAGTTTCAGGCTGATAAGCTTGAACCCAAAGCGGATAAATGCATCTTCATAGGACACCCAAAATAGTTGGGTATACCTCCTGTCTCAGATCCGAAAGCAATAAGGGATTGTTTCTAGAATCGGGTCCTTTTTCGAGGAAAAGTTTCTCTCGAAAGAATTGAGTGGGAGGATGGTGGAGACTTGATGAGGTTATTGAACCGTCTCTTCAACTAGTGTGTGGCAGGGCACAGGAAATTGTTCCTATGGCACCTACACCAATTGAAGTGGAAGCTTATGATAATGATCATGAAACTTGATATCAAGTCACTCCCAAACCTCGTAGGATGACAAGGATGCGTACTACTTTAGAGTGGTACGTAATCCTGTCTTGAAAGTCATGTTGCTAGACAACAATGAGCCTACAAGCTATGGAGAAGCGATGGTGGGCCCGGATTCCGATAGATGGCTCGAGGCCATAAAATCCAAGAGAGGATCCATGTATGGAAACAAAGTGTAGACTTTGATAGAACAGCTCGATGGTCGTGAGGCTGTTGAGTATAGATGGATTTTAAAAGGAAGACGGACAATGATGGTAAATGTCACCATTAAGAAAGCTTGACTTGTCGTTAAGATGTTTTCGACAAGTTCAAGGAGTTGACTACGATGAGACTTTCTCACCTGTAGCGATGCTAAAAGTCTGTTGGAATTATATTAGCAGTTACTGCACTATTTATGAAATCTTGCAGAT
Source organism: Triticum monococcum (assembly GCA_034509565.1). NCBI lineage: Eukaryota > Viridiplantae > Streptophyta > Magnoliopsida > Poales > Poaceae > Triticum > Triticum monococcum. The sequence goes on from CM067843.1 coordinate 639,461,824, forward strand.
AGGATGTCAAAACATTGTTTCCTCGACGATTTTTCTTGAGGAAAGGTTGTATGTGATACAACCGAAAGGTTTTGTCAATCCTGAAAATGCTAATAAGTGTGCAAAGCTCCAGCTATCCTTCTAAGGACTGGAGTAAGCATCTCGGAGTTGGAATGTATGCTTTGATGATGATCACAGATTTTGGGTTTATACAAAGTTTATGAGAAACTTGTATTTCCAAAGAAGTGAGTGGGAGCACTATAGAATTTCTGATAAGTATATGTTGTTGACATGTTGTTGATCAGAAGTGACGTAGAATTGCTGGAAAGCATATATGATTATTTGGAAAGTGTTTTTCAATGGAAAGCCTGGATTAAGCTACTTGAACATTGAGCATCAAGATCTATAAGGATAGATCAAAACGCTTAATGGAACTTTCAAATGAGCACATACCTTGACATGATCTTGAAGGTGTTCAAAATGGATCAGTCAAAGAAGGAGTTCTTGCCTGAGTTGTAAGGTATGAAGTTAAGACTTAAAGCTCGACCACGACAGAATAGAGAGAAAGGACGAAAGTCGTCCCTTATGCTTAAGACATAGGCTCTACAGTATGCTATGCTGTGTACCGCACCTGAAGTGTGCCTTGCCATGAGTCAGTCAAGGGGTACAAGAGTGATCCAAGAATGGATCACAGGACAACGGTCAAAGTTATCCTTAGTAACTAGTGGACTAAGGAAGTTTCTCGGTTATGGAGGTGGTAAAAGAGTTCGTCGTAAAGGGTTACGTCGATGCAAGCTTAACACCCATCCGGATAGCTCTGAGTAGAGATACCGGATACATATATTGGAGCTACAATTTAGAATAGCTCCAAGTAGAATAGTTATTTGGAATAGCTTCAAATAGAGCGTGGTAGATGCATCTAGGAGATGACATAGAGATTTGTAAAGCACACACGGTTCTGAAAGGTTCAGGCCCGTTAACTAAAACCTCTCTCACAAGCATAACATGATCAAACCCAAAACTCTTTAGGGTATTAGTCACACGAGGATGTGACCTTGAGTGTTAATCACATATCGATGTAAACTGGATTATTGACTCTAGTGCAAGTGGGAGACTGTTGGAAATATGCCCTAGAGGCAATAATAAATTGATTATTATTATATTTCCTTGTTCATGATAATCGTTTATTATCCATGCTATAATTGTATTGATAGGAAACTCAGATACATGTGTGGATACATAGACAACACCATGTCCCTAGTAAGCCTCTAGTTGACTAGCTTGTTGATCAATACATGGTTACGGTTTCCTAACCATGGACATTGGATGTCGTTGATAATGGGATCACATCATTAGGAGAATGATGTGATGGACAAGACCCAATCCCAAGCATAGCACTAGATCGTGTAGTTCGTATGCTAAAGCTTTTCCAATGTCAAGTATCATTTCCTTAGACCATGAGATTGTGCAACTCCTGGATACTGTAGGAATGCTTTGGGTGTGCCAAACGTCACAACGTAACTGGGTGACTATAAAGGTACACTATGGGTATCTCCGAAAGTGTCTGTTGGGTTGGCACGAATCGAGACTGGGATTTGTCACTCCGTGTGACGGAGAGGTATCTCTGGGCCCACTCGGTAGGACATCATCATAATGTGCACAATGTGATCAAGGAGTTGATCACGGGATGATGTGTTATGGAACGAGTAAAGAGACTTGCCAGTAACGAGATTGAACAAGGTATCGGGATACCGATGATCGAATCTCGGGCAAGTATCATACCGATAGACAAAGGGAATTGTATACGGGATTGATTAAGTCCTTGACATCGTGGTTCATCCGATGAGATCATCGTGGAACATGTGGGAGCCAACATGGGTATCCAGATCCCGCTATTGGTTATTGACCGGAGAACGTCTCGGTCATGTCTGCATGTCTCCCGAACCCGTAGGGTCTACACACTTAAGGTTCGATGACGCTAGGGTTATAAAGGAAGTTTGTATGTGGTTACCGAATGTTGTTCGGAGTCCCGGATGAGATCCCGGACGTCACGAGGAGTTCCGGAATGGTCCGGAGGTAAAGATTTATATATGGGAAGTCCTGTTTTGGTCACCGGAAAAGTTTTGGGGTTTATCAATAACGTACCGGGACCACCGGGAGGGTCCCGAGGGTCCACCAAGTGGGGCCACCTGCCCCGGAGGGGCCACATGGGCTGTAGGGATTGCTCCTTGGCCTACATGGGCCAAGGGCACCAGCCCCACTAAGGCCATGCGCCTAGAAGGGGAGAGGGGGCAAACCTAAGGGCATATGGGCCATAAGGCCCATACACCCTGCGCCTCCCTCTCCTCCCCCCTCTTGGCCGCCACCCCTTGGCCATCTAGGGCTGCCGCCCCCCCTAGGGGTGGGAACCCTAAAGGGGGCGCAGCCATTCCCCTTCCCCTATATATATGAGGCCTAGGGGGCTGCCCATAACACAGGCGATTCAATCTCTCGTTGGTGCAGCCCTGCGTCTCTTCTTCCTCCTCTTCTGCGGTGCTTGGCGAAGCCCTGCAGGATTGCCACGCTCCTCCATCATCACCACGCCGTTGTGCTGCTGCTGGATGGAGTCTTCCTCAACCTCTCCCTCTCTCCTTGCTGGATCAAGCCATGGAAGACGTCACCGGGCTGTACGTGTGTTGAACGCGGAGGTGTCGTCCGTTCGGCACTAGGATCTTCGGTGATTTGGATCACGACGAGTACGACTCCATCAACCCCGTTCACTTGAACGCTTCCGCTTAGCGATCTACAAGGGTATGTAGATGCACTCTCCTTCCCCTCGTTGCTAGTCTCTCCATAGATAGATCTTGGTGACACGTAGGAAAATTTTGAATTTCTGCTACGTTCCCCAACAAAGGAGAGGCAGGGGAGGAGGGGGTGGTGGTGGCGGAGGAGACGAGGCGGCCGAGAGGGAGGAGGGAAGCGGAGGCGGCGGCCGGAGAAGGAACGGGGCGAGAAGATACGAGATGAGGGACGGGGAGGAGATATTTTAACGGGAGAGAGGCTGCCCACACGAGCAAGGAAGACCAGAAGCGTCGCGCACCCACGAGACCGCCAGATGGGCCCACCGCGGGTGAAGCAGAGGCGCCGCTGCTGGTTGCAAACGAGGACGGTAAAAGTCCGCCATGCCAACCCACGAACGCCACTGGCAACCCACGATCGGTCGCCCCTGCTTTCACCCGGACACAGGCACGTACACACAGTGTCGCTGTGAGGCTGGTCCGCGCGCAAGGCTAGCCCATGTGTCAATCGCTCTAGCCTGGTTATGTGGCGTACAGAAGAACGAGCGTCTGGATGTTTACCATGGTGATGAAAGGTACGATGTGAATGGCCAGCGAGGCAGAGCGAGCGTACAAGATGAATTTGAAACGGGGATGGCCCTGGAATGGAGGGTTGGGTAGGAAGGTTTATATGTTCAATTAGCTATGCAGAACCATCCATGAAATACAAAGAGAAGTCAACTCTTTTATGTAAACTTATTCCAAAAAATAGAAACATCATTTAATGATTTTGACAACAGAGTTAGTTTTGATGGAAATCAAGGGAAAATGTAAAAACTATTCATGACTGATTGGTCCTAATCTTCCTAGATTTTTTTTTCAAATCCAAGAATCGCATCCTCGCCATATGGCATATGCCTCATATGATTTATCAATGACCTGCTCGGATTTCTGTTGTAATATTTATCATTGGTCATGGTAGTTTATAATACATACTAAGTACTCTTGATTACTATAAGAGCCATAGACCAGTTGACATAAGCACAAAGTTTTGTTATTGTAAAGTTATAAAATCATCATATTTTAATCTCAGGTGACGAAATACTATTGTGTACAGCAGACTGATTGTTTAATTCAGTGAATATTTTATAACTTTTAGTTTGCAATGTGAACTTATTATATGTTAGATACACTTGAATGCATTATTGAAACAAATTACACAAGATCTATTGAAATATTACAAAAATATTAATCGGGGTTGGTAGGGAAATTCAGTTATAGATTTCTTGGTAGCAACTTCTAAATATTTTAGTTAGTAATGTGACTAAGGTTTCATCGGAGTTGTACCACCACCTCCTGTCAAATGGTAACATGTGTAACATCACTCATAGTTTATCAATTGCTGACTGCAAGTTTCAGAGAAAGATTATCGATGTCAAATTTTCCTTATAAAAACATGTAAACTATTGCATATACTTCGATTTTTTATAGCAATTCTGGGTATACATATGTAGTAGTAATCTATAAAAATTTAGTTGTAATATTAGTTAGCTCCATTAGAGTTGTTCCATTTACTCTTTTTAGATGGCAGTCACTCATATTCAATCAGATTGCTCTGACAAATACCAGTTGGCTGGAGGACAATATCATAATTCTATGATATTATTCCTAAGTGAAACAATAAACTATGTATTAATAGATATATTTCATATACATTTCTATTCTTCCGATTTTATAAATTTAGGTTATTGAAAAAATATTATAAAACTTCACTATTCTAGTGCCAACTAATATAACTAGCCTTGCAGCGCATGGGCTGACGACTACCGAAGCTAATTAAGCATGTGATGTGAAACTATCTAAGAATTTTTTGGGTGGAGCACGGAAGTGGCCTTTGGTGGACAGATATGTTCAAAAATTATGAGTCAAAGGATAAAAATCCAAGAGTGCCAATACAACGAGGCAGCACTCCATGCCTATACAAAACGATGTAGATGATAGTTCAAGGATACATTAACAACATTTTGCTTTATACAACTACAAGGTTGATAGGTCGTTGGCATTATGTATTAACTAAAACCAAGTGAATTTCTTTTAATACATATAATTTATTGGCTAGCCCGTGCGAATGCACGAGTTGACGACTAGTATCATTCAATTTAGTAAGATGTGCCACAACAGTTTTAGATTCATAGCCATGAAAAGGATCAGATTCAACCAAAGTAATTATATCAGGATCAACAGAGAATTCATAATCCTCATCGGTAACACAGATAGGTGAAGTAGCAAAAGCAGTGTCAGGTTTCATTCTAGCATTTAGAGATTGCTTGTTCCATTTAGATAATAACCTCTTGAGTTCATATCTATCTTTGCAAGCTAAAATAGCTAAAGAAGCTTCTTTATCAAAAACATAACCCTCAGGAATAACAGGCAAGTCTTCATCATCAATTTCATCAGTATTATCAGATTCAATATTTTCAATCTCTCTAGCCCTAGCAAGTTGTTCATCAAGAAATTCACCAAGTGGCACAGTAGTATCAAGCATAGAAGTAGTTTCATCATAAGTATCATGTATAGCAGCAGTGGCATCATCAATAACATGTGACATATCAGAACGAATAGCAGAAGCAGGTTTAGGTGTCGCAAGCTTACTCAAAACAGAAGGTGAATCAAGTGCAGAGCTAGATGGTAGTTCCTTACCTCCCCTCGTAGTTGAGGGATAAATCTTAGTTCTCGGATCTTTCAAGTTCTTCATAATGATAAGAGATATAAATCCCAAGTGACTCAAAGAATAGAGCTATGCTCCCCGGCAACGGCGCCAGAAAATAGTCTTGATAACCCACAAGTATAGGGGATCGCAACAGTTTTCAAGGGTAAAGTATTCAACCCAAATTTATTGATTCGACACAAGGGGAGCCAAAGAATACTCTCAAGTATTAGCAGCTGAGTTGTCAATTCAACCACACCTGGAAACTTAGTATCTACAGCAAAGTATTTAGTAGCAAAGTAATATGATGGTAGTGGTAACGGTAGCAAAAGGTAACAGTAGTAAAAGTAATGTTTTTGGTATTTTGTAGTGATGATAGCAATAGCAACGGGAAAGTAAATAAGCGAAGAACAATATATGGAAAGCTCGTAGGCAATGGATCGGTGATGGAGAATTATGCCGGATGCGGTTCATCATGTAACAGTCATAACCTAGGGTGACACAGAACTAGCTCCAGTTCATCAATGTAATGTAGGCATGTATTCCGAATATAGTCATACATGCTTATGGTAAAGAACTTGCATGCCATCTTTTGTCCTACCCTCCCGTGGCAGCGGGGTCCTTACAAAAACTAAGGGATATTAAGGCCTCCTTTTAATAGAGTACCAGAACAAAGCATTAACACATAGTGAATACATGAACTCCTCAAACTACGGTCATCACCGGTAAGTATCCCGATTATTGTCACTTCGGGGTTAACGGATCATAACACATAATAGGTGACTATAGATTTGCAAGATAGGATCAAGAACTCTCATATATTGATGAAAACATAATAGGTTCAGATCTGAAATCATGGCACTCGGGCCCTAGTGACAAGCATTAAGCATAGCAAAGTCATAGCAACATAAATCTCAGAGCATAGTGGATACTAGGGATCAAACCCTAACAAAACTAACTCGATTACATGATAGATCCCATCCAATCCATCACCGTCTAGCAAGCCTACGATGGAATTACTCATGCACAGTGGTGAGCATCATGAAATTGGTGATGGAGGATGGTTGATGATGACGATGGCGATGGATTCCCCTCTCCGGAGCCCCGAACGGACTCCAGATCGGCCCTGCCAAGAGGTTTTAGGGCTTGGCGGCGGCTCCGTATCGTAAAACACGATGAATTCTTCTCTCCGATTTTTTGCTCCCCGAAACACAATATATAGAGTTGGAGTTGGAGTCGGAGGAGCTCCAGGGGGGCCACGAGGTAGGGGGCGCGCCCTCCACCCTCGTGAACAGGTGGTGGGCCCCTGGCCTTCATCTTTTGCAGGTATTTTTTATATTTTCCAAAAAGTTGCTCCGTGAAGTTTCAGGTCATTCCGAGAATGTTTGTTTCTGCACATAAATAACACCATGGTAATTCTGCTGAAAACAGCGTCAGTCCAGATTAGTTCCATTCAAATCATGCAAGTTAGAGTCCAAAACAAGGGCAAAAGTGTTGGGAAAAGTAGATACGACGAAGACGTATCAAAGGGTGATGCATCAAAGTAGCATAAGTATTTCCCTCAGTTTTTGAGAACCAGGGTATCAATCCAGTAGGAGACAACGCACAAGTCACCTAGTACCTACACAAACAATCAAGAACCTTATAACCAACGCGATAAAGGGGCTGTCAATCCCTTCACTGTCACTCACAAAAGTGAGATCTGATAAAGATAGTAAGATAAATATTTTTGGTATTTTTGTTGTATAGATTGGAAATTAAAGATTGAAAAATAGTAAACGAGGTGTGATGTAAATAAAAGAGATGCAATATAATAAGAAAGAGAGCCGGGGGCCATAGGTATCACTAGTGGCTTCTCTCAAGATAGCATGTATTACGGTGGGTGAACAAATTACTGCTGAGCAATTGATAGAAAAGTGCATAGTTATGAGAATATATAGGCAATGATTATGAATATAGGCATCACGTCCGTGTCAAGTAGATCGAAACGATTCTGCATCTACCACTATTACTCCACACATCGACCACTATCCAGCATGCATCCAGAGTATTAAGTTCATAAGAATGGAGTAACGCATTAAGCAGGATGACATGATGTAGAGGGATAAACTCAAGCAATATGATATAAAACCCATCTTTTTATCCTCGATGGCAACAATACAATACGTGCCTTGCTGCCCCTACTGTCACTGGGAAAGGACACCGCAAGATTGAACCCAAAGCTAAGCACTTCTCCCATTGCAAGAAAGATCAATCTAGTAGGACAAACTAAACCGATAATTCGAAGAGACTTGCAAAGATATCAAATCATGCATATAAGAATTCAGAGAAGAACCAAAAAATATTCATAGATAATCTTGTTCATAAACCCACAATTCATCGGATCTCGGCAAACACACCGCAAAAGAGTATTACCTCGAATAGATCTCCAAGAACATCGAGGAGAACTTTGTATTGAGAATCAAAGAGAGAGAAGAATCCATCTAGCTAATAACTATGGACCCGAAGGTCTATGGTAAACTACTCACGCTTCATCAGAGAGGCTATGGTGTTGATGTAGAAGCCCACCGTGATCAATTCCCCCTCTGGCAGATCATCGAAAAAGGCCCCAAGATGAGATCTCACGGATACAGAAGGTTGCAGCGGTGGAAAAGTGGTTTCGTGGCTCTCTGCGATCGATCTAGGGTATAAGAGTATATATAGGCGGAATAAGTACATTGGTGCAGCTACGTGGGGCCCATGGGGGTGGGGGCGCGCCTACCCCCTGGGCGCGCCCTTCTGCCTCATGGCTGCCTCACGGAGTTCCATACTTCTACTCCAAGTCTTCTGGATTGCTTTCAATCCAAGAAAGATCATCGCGAAGGTTTCATTCCGTTTGGATTCCGTTTGGTCTTCCTTTTCTGCGAAACTCTAAAATAGGCAAAAAAACAAAAACTAGCACTGGGCTTCCGGTTAATAGGTTAGTCCCAAAAATAATATAAAGGAGCATATTAAAGCCCATTAAACATACAAAACAGATAATATAATAGCATCAAACAAATCAAAAATTATAGATACGTTGGAGACGTATCAAGCATCCCCAAGGTTAATTCCTGCTCGTCCTCTAGTAGGTAAATGATAAAAACAGAATTTTTGATGTGGAATGCTACCTAACATAATTATCAATGTAATTTTCTTTATTGTGGCATGAATGTTCAGATCCGAAAGATTCAAGACAAAAGTTTAATATTGACATAAAAATAATAAAACTTCAAGCATACTAATAAAGTAATCATGTCTTCTCAAAATAACATGGCCAAAGAAAGTTATCCCTACAAAATCATATAGTCTGGCTATGCTCTATCTTCATCACACAAAATATTTAGATCATGCACAACCCCGATGACAAGCCAAGCAATTGTTTCATACTTTTGATGTTCTCAAACTTTTTCAATCTTCACGCAATACATGAGCGTGGGCCATGGACATAGCACTATAGGTGGAATAGAATGGTGGTTGCGGAGAAGACAAAAAGGAGAAGATAGTCTCACATAAACTAAGCGTATCAACAGGCTATGGAGATGCCCATCAATAGATATCAATGTGAGTGAGTAGGGGTTGCCATGCAATGGATGCACTAGAGCTATAAGTGTATGAAAGCTCAAAAAGAAACTAAGTGGGTGTGCATCCAACTTTCTTGCTCACGAAGACCTAGGGAATTTTGAGGAAGCCCATCATTGGAATATACAAGCCAAGTTCTATAATGAAAAAAATCTCACTAGTATATGAAAGTGACAAAATAGGAGACTCTCTATCATGAAGATCATAGTGCTACTTTGAAGCACAAGTGTGGAAAAAGGATAGTAGCATTGCCCCTTCTCTCTTTTTCTCTCAATTTTTTTATTTGGGCCTTTTCTCTTTTTTATGGCCTCTTTTTTTTAATTTTTTGTCCGGAGTCTCATCCCGACTTGTGGGGGAATCATAGTCTCCATCATCCTTTCCTCACATGGGACAATGCTCTAATAATGATGATCATCACACTTTTATTTACTTACAACTCAAGAGTTGCAACTCGATACTTAGAACAAAATATGACTCTATGTGAATGCCTCCGGCAGTGTACCGGGATGTGCCATGATTCAAGAGTGACATGTATGAAAGAATTATGAACGGTGGCTTTGCCACAAATATGATGCCAACTACATGATCATGCAAAGCAATATGACAATGGTGGAGCGTGTCATAATAAACAGAATGGTGGAAAGTTGCATGGAGATATATCAGAATGGCTATGGAAATGCCATAATAGGTAGGTATGGTGGCTGTTTTGAGGAAGGTAAATGGTGGGTTTATGGTACCGACGAAAGTTGTGGAGTACTAGAGAGGCTAGCAATGGTGGAAGGGTGAGAGTGCGTATAATCCATGGACTCAACATTAGTCATAAAGAACTCACATACTTATTGCAAAAATCTATTAGTTATCGAAACGAAGTACTATCCACATGCTCCTAGGGGATAGATTGCTAGGAAAAGACCATCGCTCGTCCCCGACCGCCACTCATAAGGAAGACAATCAAAAAATAAATCATGCTCTGACTTCATCACATAACGGTTCAGCATACGTGCCTGCTACGGGAATCACAAACTTTAACACAAGTATCTCTCAAATTCACAACTACTCAACTAGCATGACTCTAATATCACCATCTTCATATCTCAAAACAATCATAAGGAATCAAACTTCTCATAGTATTCAATGCACTTTATATGAAAGTTTTTATTATACCCATCTTGGATGCCTATCATACTAGGACTAATTTTATAGCCAAAGCAAAATACCATGCTGTTCTAAAGGACTCTCAAAATAATATAAGTGAAGCTTGAGAGATCAATAATTTCTATAAAATAAAACCACCACCGTGCTCTAAAAAGATATAAGTGAAGCACTAGAGCAAAATTATCTAACTCAAAAGATATAAGTGAAGCACATAGAGTATTCTAATAAATTCTGATTCATGCGTGTCTCTCCCAAAAGGTGTGTACAGAAAGGATGATTGTGGTAAACTAAAAAAGCAAAGACTCAAATCATACAAGACGCTCCAAGCAAAACACATATCATGTGGTGAATAAAAATATAGCATCAAGTAAAGTTACCGATAGACGAAGATGAAAGAGGGGATGCCTTCTGGGGCATCCCCAAGCTTAGGCTTTTGATTGTCCTTGAATTTTACCTTGGGGTGCCTTGGGCATCCCCAAGCTTAGGCTCTTGCCACTCCTTATTACAAAATTCATCAAATCTTTACCCAAAAACTTGAAAACTTCACAACACAAAACTCAACAGAAAATCTCATGAGCTCCGTTAGTATACGAAACTAAACCGCCACTTTAAGGTACTGTAATGAACTCATTCTTTGTTTATATTGGTGTTAAACCTACTGTATTCCAACTTCTCTATGGTTCATACCCCTCGATACTAGCCATAGATTCATCAAAATAAGCAAACAACACGCGAAAACAAGAATCTGTCAAAAACAGAACAGTCTGTAGCAATTTGTAGGTTTCTAATACTTCTTTAACTCCAAAAATTCTGAAAATTTAGGACAACCAGGAAAATTTGTATATTGATCTACTGCAGCTGAATTTGGCATTTTATAGCTCCCTGGTAAAAATGAAAATTATTTTCGTGAGCGCATACTTTCTGTTTTTATCGGCAAGATCAAAAAACAATCACCCAAGAAGATCCTAAAGGCTTTACTTGGCACAAACACTAATTAAACATTAAAAACACAATCACAATAGAGGCTAGATGAATTATTTATTACTAAACAGGAATAAAAAGTAAAGAACAAAATAAAATTGGGTTGCCTCCCAACAAGCGCTATCGTTTAGTGCCCCTAGCTAGGAATAAAAACAAGAATAGATCTAGGTATTGTCATCTTTGGTATGCAATCCATAAGTGGCTCTCATAATAGATTCATAAGGCAATTTAATTTTCTTCCTAGGAAATTTTTCCATGCCTTTCCTTAACAGAAATTGGAATCTAATATTTCCTTCTTTCATGTCAATAATTGCACCAATCATTCTAAGGAAAGGTCTACCAAGGATAATAGGACATGTAGGATTGAAATCTATATCAAGAATAATGAAATCTATGGGCACATAATTCCTATTTGCAACAATAAGAACATCATTAATACTTCCCATAGGTTTCATTATTCCTTCCTTTTTTTGAGAGTTTGCTTAGTGATCTGCTACCTCTTGAGCATGCGTTTGTTTTCCCTTGAAGAGGAAAGGGTGATGCAGCAATGTAGCGTAATTATTTCCCTCAGTTTCTGAGAACCAAGGTATCAATTCAGTAGGAGACAACGCACAAGTCACCTAGTACCTGCACAAACAATCAAGAACCTTGCAACCAACGCGATAAAGGGGTTGTCAATCCCTTCACGGTCACTCACAAAAGTGAGATCTGATAAAGATAGTAAGATAAATATTTTTGGTATTTTTGTTGTATAGATTGGAAAGTAGAGATTGCAAAATAGTAAATGAGATGCGGTGTAAATAAAAGAGATGCAATATAATAATAAAGAGACCCGGGGGCCATAGGTTTCACTAGTGGCTTCTCTCAAGATAGCATGTACTACGGTGGGTGAACAAATTACTGTCGAGCAATTGATAGAAAAGTGCATAGTTATGAGAATATCTAGGCAATGATTATGAATATAGGCATCACGTCCGTGTCAAGTAGATCAAAACGATTCTGCATCTACCACTATTACTCCACACATCGACCGCTATCCAGCATGCATCTAGAGTATTAAGTTCATAAGATCAGAATAATGCATTAAGAAAGATGACATGATGTAGAGGGATAAACTCAAGCAATATGATATAAACCTCATATTTTTATCCTCGATGGAAACAATACAATACGTGTCGTGCTGCCCCTACTATCACTAGGAAAGGACACCGCAAGATTGAACCCAAAGCTAAGCACTTCTCCCATTGCAAGAAAGATCAATCTAGTAGGCCAAACTAAACTGATAATTCGAAGAGACTTGCAAAGATATCAAATCATGCATATAAGAATTCAGAGAAGAACCAAAAAAATATTCATAGATAATCTTGTTCATAAACCCACAATTCATCGGATCTCGGCAAACACACCGCAAAAGAGTATTACATCAAATAGATCTCCAAGAACATCGAGGAGAACTTTGTATTGAGAATCAAAGAGAGAGAGAAGAAGCCATCTAGCTAATAACTATGGACCCAAAGGTCTGTGGTAAACTACTCACGCTTCATCGGAGAGGCTATGGTGTTGATGTAGAAGCCCTCCTTGATCGATTCCCTCTCCGGCAGATCACCGGAAAAGGCCCCAAGATGGGATCTCATGGGTACAGAAGGTTGCGGCGGTGGAAAAGTGGTTTCATGGCTCTCTGCGATCGATCTAGGGTATAAGAGTATATATACGCGGAAGAAGTACGTCGGTGGAGCTACGTGGGGCCCACAAGGGTGGGGGCGCGCCTACCCCCTAGGCGCGCCCTCCTTCCTCGTGGCTGCCTCACGGAGTTCCAGACTTCTACTCCAAGTCTCCTGGTTTGCTTTCGGTCCAAGAAAGATGATCGCAAAGGTTTCATTCCGTTTGGATTCCGTTTGGTATTCATATTCTGCGAAACTCTAAAATAGGCAAAAAAACAGAAACTGGCACTGGGCCTCCGGTTAATATGTTAGTCCCAAAAATAATATAAAAGAGCATATTAAAGCCCATTAAACATCCAAAACAGATAATATAATAGCATGGAACAATCAAAAATTATAGATACGTTGGAAACGTATCATGATCTATCCTTGTAATCATGTGTGCGAGATATATAATAAAGTTTAGTTTGAGTTTTGCTTTCTTTACTTTCATGTTTCAATAAAAAGAAAGGGAATAAATGAAAAAGATCATATGCTAATCTTATGGTAAGTAATGACATCACATAAGGAAGAGTATAAGTAGAAAATTTCATTGGAGATTTACAACCATAGCATTGGTCAATGATGCAATTCATGAAAGAATTAACCAAGGAAGAGAAGATTCACATGCAAATACACTATCTTGGACATCTTTTGTGATTGTGAGCCCCCATCAAATTATTATATGCCAAAATTGTTGACGTTGGACAAGGAAGACAATGTAATGATTCATGTTTGTTCATTTTCACATAGAAGTTATATTTCCATAGATCCTTTAACATGTGGTGCTTGCCCCTATCTTTGCTAGTCAAAAATTCCGCACTAAGTAGAGATACTACTTGTGCATCCAAAAACCCTTAAACCCAAATCTTGTTTTGAGAGTCCACCATACCTACCTATGGATTGAGTAAGATCCTTCAAGTAAGTTGTCATCGATGCAATAAGGCAATAAAAATTGCTTCTAAAAGTGTTAGATCATTTAGTGTAAGAGAAAATTGAGCGTTGTACGAACTTGTGATGGCAAAGAATAAAAGTGACAGACTACATAATAAAGGTTGCTGTCATAAGGGGCAATATAACGTGATGTTCTTTTGCACTAAGAGATTGAGCATACAAACAAAAAGCGCATGCCAACCTCTTCTTCCCTCTGCGAAGGGCCTATCTTTTACTTTCATGTATTTACTTTTATGCAAAGAGTCAAAGTTTTTCTCTCTATTCCTTTTTATTTTCTCTTTTGGCAAGCATCATGGGGTGAGGAAAGATCTAGGCACATATATCCAATTGGATGTGGGTAGCATCCGTTATTATTGTTGACATCACCCTTGAGGTGAATTTTTTTTGGGAGGCAAAACTATAAGCCCCTATCTTTCTATGTGTCCGGTTGAAACGTTTTGCTCATGTGTATACGGTGAGTGTTAGCAATCATAGAAGACTATATGATGGTTGAGTGTGTGGACTTTCCAAAATGCCTCCGATACGTGACCCTTCCTAAAAATATGATGAATTGTAGTTGCAAAGTTGACTAAGAACATAGTTTGTTGATTCCCAATAGAGTTTATGCTCTATACTCCCTCTGGTCCTTTTAACTCTGCATATTAGAATTCTCTGAAGTCAAACTTCACAAAGTTTGACCGTATTTATATGAAGAAATACCAACATTTTCCATGCTAAAGTTATTCAATATGAAACTTTAAGTCATGACACATCTATTGATATTGATTTTAGATTGTGAATGTTGGTACTTTTTTCTATAAAGTTGGTCAAACTTTACGAGGCTTGACTTCAGTCAAATCTTATATGCGAACTAAAAAGGACCGGAGGGAGTACTTCGATGTTGTGATGAATTGTTAATTATTCATGAGAAGTCTATGATAAAAGTTTTATGTTAAAGTTTGTTTCTATTATAATAATATACATGATGCTTATATGTTCGTATTTTGTTTTTATCGACACCTCTCTCTCTAAGCATGTGGACATGTTCTTCGGTTTTGGTTTACGCTGGAGGACAAGCGAGGTCTAAGCTTGGGGGAGTTGATACGTCCATTTCGCATCATGTTTACCTACTATTATTTCTATTTTTTATGTATAATAATGCTTTTTGGAGTATTTCTAATGCCTTTTCTCTCATAGTATGCAAGGTACACACAAAGAGGGAGAATATCGGCAACTGGAATTCTGGACCTGAAAAAGCTACGACAGGCTACCTATTCTGCACAACTCCAAATGAGCTGAAACTTTACGGGGAAATTTTATGGAATATATAAGAAATATTGAAGCCAATAAGTACCACAGGGGGCTCACCGGGTGGTCACAACCCACCTGGGCGCGCCCTGGTGGGTTGTGCCCTCCTCAGCCCACCTCCGGTGCCCCTCTTCTGGTATATAAGTCATTTTGACCTAGAAAAAAAATAAGAGGAGGACTTCGGGACGAAGCGCCGCCGTCTCGAGCCGGAACTTGGGCAGGAGCACTTTTTCCCTCCGGCGGAGCGATTCCGTCGGAGGAACTTCCCTCCGAAGGGGGAAATCATCATCATCATCGCCAACAACTCTCCCATATTGGGGAGGGCAATCTCCATCAACATCTTCAAAAGAACCATCTCCTCTCAAACCCTAGTTCATCTCTTGTGTTCAATCTTTGTATCGGAACTATAGATTGGTACTCGTGGGTGACTAGTAGTGTTGATTACTATATGGTTTATTTGGTGGAAGATTATATTTTCAGATCCATTATGCTATTTAATACCCCTCTGATCTTGAGCATGATTATCATTTGTGAGTAGTTACTTTTGTTCTTGAGGTCACAGGAGACATATTGTTGCAAGTAATCATGTGAATTTTATATGTGTTCAATATTTTGATGGTATGTATGTTATGATTCCCTTAGTGGTGTCATGTGAATGTCGACTACATGACACTTCACCATATTTGGGCCTAAGGGAATGCATTGTGGAGTAGTTCTTAGATGATGGGTTGCGAGAGTGACATAAGGTTAAACCCTAGTATATGCGCTATTCCGTTAGGGATTGATTTGGATTCAATAGTTTAATGTTATGGTTAGAATTTATTCTTAATACTTTTCTCATAGTTGCGGATGCTTGCGAGGTGGTTAATCATAAGTAGGGGGTTTGCTCAAGTAAGAAGAGCACCTAAGCATCAGTCCACCCACATATCAAATTATCAAAGTAGCGAACACAAATCGAACCAACATGATGAAAGTGACTAGATGAAATTCCCGTGTACCCTCAAGAACGCTTTGCTTATCATAAGAGACCGTTTTGGCCTGTCCTTTGCCTCAAAAAGGGTTGGGCTACCTTGCTGCACTTTTGTTACTATTATCGTTACTTGCTCATTACAAATTATCCTGCTATCAAACTACTTATAATTTCAGTGCTTGCAGAGAATACCTTACTGAAAACCGCTTATCATTTCCTTATGCTCCTCATTGGGTTCGACACTCTTACTTATCAAAAGGACTATGATTGATCCCATATACTTGTGGGTCATTAGCACTCATGGATATATTGGGGGACAAGTCCACACCATCATCATCTTCCCCACCAAAGGAGACTTGAGTAATGGGTATGGGCACTCCCCTTGGCTTGTGCCAAGCTTGGGGGAGGTGCCCCGATATCATATCACCACCACTTTATTTGCTTTTATCTATCTTAGTTCGATCTTTAGTTATCATGTGATTTAGTTGAATAAAAGTTTAGTTTGATCTATTCTCGAGTATTAGTTTAATGATCTTTCTTTCCATGTAATCGAGTGAAAGTTAT
Organism: Triticum monococcum; assembly: GCA_034509565.1. NCBI lineage: Eukaryota > Viridiplantae > Streptophyta > Magnoliopsida > Poales > Poaceae > Triticum > Triticum monococcum. The sequence continues at coordinate 639,478,477 of CM067843.1, forward strand.
TTATTAAAGTTTAGTTTGAGTTTTGTTTCTTTACCTTTTTGTTTCAACGAAACAAAAGAAAATAATGAAAAAGATCATATGCTAATCTTATGTTAAGTAATGACATTACATAAAGAAAAGTACAAGTGGTAAAATTTGTTGAAAGTTGACAAACATAGCATTGGTCAATGATGCAATTCATGAAAAATTAATAAGGGAAGAGAAGATTCACATGAAAATACACTATCTTGGACACCTTTTATGATTGTGAGCCCCCATCAAAATATTATATGCCAAAATTGTTGACATTGGACAAGGAAGACAACGTAATGATTTATGTTTGTTCATATTCACATAGAAGTTATATTGTCATAGATCCTTCAACATGTGGTGCTTGCCCAATATCTTTGCTAGCCAAAAATCCCACACTAAGTATAGATACTGCTTGTGCATCCAAAAACCCTTAAACCCAAACTCATGTTTTGAGAGTCGACCATACATACCTATGGATTGAGTAAGATCCTTCAAGTAAGTTGTGATCGGTGCAATAAGGCAATAAAAATTGCTTCCAAATGTGTTTGATCATTTAGTGTAAGAGAAAATTGAGCGTTGTACGAACTTGTGATGGCAAAGTAATAAAAGTGACATACTGCATAATAAAGGTTGCCATCATAAGGGGCAATACAACATGACGTTCTTCTTCATTAAGGGATCTGGCATACAAACCAAAAAGCGCATGACAATGTTTGCTTCCCTCTATGAAGGGCCTATCTTTCACTTTCATGTATTTACTTTTATGCAAGAGTCAAATTATTTTCCTCTATTCCTTTTTATTTTTCTCTTTGGCAAGCATCATGTGGTGGGGAAAGATCTAGGTGTTGGGGAACGTAGTAATTTCAAAAAATTTCCTACGCACACGCAAGATCATGGTGATGCATAGCAACGAGAGGGGAGAGTGTTGCCTACTTGCCCTCATAGACCGGCAACGGAAGCGTTGACACAACGTAGAGGAAGTAGTCGTACGTCTTCCCGATCCGACCGATCCAAGTACCGAACGTACAACACCTCCGAGTTCTGCACACGTTCAACTCGATGACGTCCCTCGAGCTCCGATCCAGTCGAGTGTTGAGGGAGAGTTTCGTCAGCACGACGGCGTGACGACGGTGATGATGTTCTACCGACGCAGGGCTTCGCCTAAGCACCGCTACGATATGGCCGAGGTGGAATATGGTAGAAGGGGGCACCGCACACGGCTAAGGAACGATCACAAAGATCAACTTGTGTGTCATGGGGTGCCCCCTGCCCCGTATATAAAGGAGGGAGGGGGAGGTGCGGCTGGCCCCTAGGGGTGCGCCTGGAGGAGTCCTACTCCCACCGGGAGTAGGACTCCCCCTCTTGCCTTGTTGGAGAAGGAAAGGGGAAGGGGGAAAGAGGAAAGGGGGGCGCCCCCCCTTCCTTGTCCTATTCGGACTAGGGGGGAGGGGGCGCGCGGCCTGCCCTGGCCAGCCCTCCTCTTCTCCCTTAGGGCCCATGTAGGCCCATTAACCCCCGGGGGGATTCCGGTAACCCCCCGGTACTCCGGTAAAATCCCGATTTCACCCGGAACGATTCCGATATCCAAATATAGGCTTCCAATATATCAATCTTTATGTCTCGGCCATTTCGAGACTCCTCGTCATGTCCGTGATCACATCCGGGAATCCGAACAACCTTTGGTACATCAAAACACAAAAAAACCCTAATTACGATCGTCACCGAACTTTAAGCGTGCGGACCCTACGGGTTCGAGAACTATGTAGACATGACCGAGACACGTCTCCGGTCAATAACCAATAGCGGAACCTGGATGCTCATATTGGTTCCTACATATTCTACGAAGATCTTTATCGGTCAGACCGCATAACAACATACGTTGTTCCCTTTTGTCATCGGTATGTTATTTGCCCGACATTCGATCGTCGGTATCTCAATACCTAGTTCAATCTCGTTACCGGGAAGTCTCTTTACTCATTCCGTAATACATCATCCCGCAACTAACTTATTAGTTGCAATGCTTGCAAGGCTTGAGTGATGTGTATTACCGAGAGGGCCCAGAGATACCTCTTCAACAATCAGAGTGACAAATCCTAATCTCGAAATACGCCAACCCAACAAGTACCTTCGGAGACACCTGTAGAGCACCTTTATAATCACCCAGTTATGTTGTGACATTTGGTAGCACACAAAGTGTTCCTCCGGTAAACGGGGGTTGCATAATCTCATAGTCATAGGAACATGTATAAGTCATGAAGAAAGCAATAGCAACTAACTAAACGATCAAGTGCTAATCTAATGGAATGGGTCAAGTCAATCACATCATTATCCTAATGATGTGATCCCATTAATCAAATGACAACTCATGTCTATGGTTAGGAAACATAACCATCTTTGATCAATGAGCTAGTCAAGTAGAGGCATACCAGTGACACTCTGTTTGCCTATATATTCACACATGTATTATGTTTCCGGTTAATACAATTCTAGAATGAATAATAAACATTTATCATGATATAAGCAAATAAATAATAACTTTATTATTGCCTCTAGGGCATATTTCCTTCAGTCTCCCACTTGCACTAGAGTCAATAATCTAGATCACATCGCCATGTGATTTAACATCAATAGTTCACATCTTTATGTGGTTAACACCCATAGTTCACATCGACATGTGACCAAAACCCAAAGGTTTTACTAGAGTCATTAATCTAGTTCACATCGCTATGTGATTAACACCCAAAGAGTACTAAGGTGTGACCATGTTTTGCTTGTGAGATAATTTTTGTCAACGGGTCTGTCACATTCAGATCCGTAAGTATTTTGCAAAGTTCTATGTCTACAAAGCTCTACACGGAGCTACTCTAGCTAATAGCTCCCACTTTCAATATGTATCCAGATCGAGACTTAGAGTCATCCAGATCGGTGTCAAAGCTTGCATCAACGTAACTCTTTACAACGAACTCTTTTATCACCTCCATAATCGAGAAATATTTCCTTAGTCCTCTAAGGATAATTTTGACCGCTGTCTAGTGATCTACTCCTAGATCACTATTGTACTCCCTTGCCAAAAAAACAGTGTAGGGTATACAATAGATCTGGTACACAGCATGGCACACTTTATAGAACCTATGGCTGAGGCATAGGGAATGACTTTCATTCTCTTTCTATCTTCTGCTGTGGTCGGGCTTTGAGTCTTACTCAACTTCACACCTTGTAACACAGGCAAGAACTCCTTCTTTGACTGTTCCATTATGAACTACTTCAAAATCTTGTCAAGGTATGTACTCATTGAAAAACTTATCAAGCGTCTTGATCTATCTTTATAGATCTTGATGCTCAATATGTAGGCAGCTTCACCGAGGTCTTTCTTTGAAAAACTCCTTTCAAACATTCCTTTATGCTTTGCAGAATAATTCTACATTATCTTCGATCAACAATATGTCATTCACATATACTTATCAGAAATGAGGTAGTGCTCCCACTCACTTTCTTATAAATACAGGCTTCACTGCAAGTCTGTATAAAACTATATGCTTTGATCAACTTATCAAAGTGTATATTCCAACTCTGAGATGCTTGCACCAGTCCATAGATGGATCGCTGGAGCTTGCATATTTTGTTAGTACCTTTAGGATTGACAAAACCTTCTGGTTACATCATATACAACTCTTCTTTAATAAATCCATTAAGGAATGCATTTTTGTTTATCCATTTGCCAGATTTCATAAAATGCGCCAATTGCTAACATGATTTGGACAGACTTAAGCATAGATACGAGTGAGAAACTCTCATTGTAGTCAACACCTTGAACTTGTCAAAAACCTTTTTGCGACAATTCTAGCTTTGTAGATAGTGACACTAATATCAGCGTCCATCTTCCTCTTGAAGATCCATTTAATCTTAATGGCTCGCTGATCATTGGGCAAGTCAATCAAAGTCCATACTTTGTTCTCATACATGGTCTCATCTCAGATTTCATGGCCTCAAGCCATTTCGCGGAATCTGGGCTCATCATCGCTTCCTCATAGTTGGTAGGCTCGTCATGGTCAAGTAACATGACCTCTAGAACAGGATTACCGTACCTCTCTGGTGCGGATATCACTCTGGTTTACCTACGAGGTTCGGTAGTAACTTGATCTGAAGTTACATGATCATCATCATTAGCTTCCTCACTAATTGGTGTAGTAGTCACAGGAACAGATTTCTGTGATGAACTACTTTCCAATAAGGGAGCAGGTACAGTTACCTCATCAAGTTCTACTTTCCTCCCACTCACTTCTGTCGAGAGAAACTGAAGGAAATATGCCCTAGAGGCAATAATAAAGTTATTATTTATTTCCTTATTTCATGATAAATGTTTATTATTCATGCTAGAATTGTATTAACCGGAAACATAATACATGTGTGAATACATAGACAAACAGAGTGTCACTAGTATGCCTCTACTTGACTAGCTCGTTAATCAAAGATGGTTATGTTTCCCAACCATGGACAAAGAGTTGTTATTTGATTAACGGGATCACATCATTAGATGAATGATCTGATTGACATGACCCATTCCATTAGCTTAGCACCCGATCGTTTAGTATGTTGCTATTGCTTTCTTCATGACTTATACATGTTCCTATGACTATAAGATTATGCAACTCCCGTTTGCCGGAGGAACACTTTTTGTGCTACCAAACGTCACAACGTAACTCGGTGATTATAAAAGAGCTCTACAGGTGTCTCCAAAGGTACATGTTGGGTTGGCGTATTTTGAGATTAGGATTTGTCACTCCGATTGTTGGAGAGGTATCTCTGGGCCCTCTCGGTAATGCACATCACTTAAGCCTTGCAAGCATTGCAACTAATGAGTTAGTTGCGGGATGATGTATTACGGAACGAGTAAAGAGACTTGCCGGTAACGAGATTGAACTAGGTATTGGATACCGACGATCGAATCTCGGGCAAGTAACATACCGATGACAAAGGGAACAACGTATGTTGTTATGCGGTCTAACCGGTAAAAGATCTTCGTAGAATATGTACGAGCCAATATGGGCATCCAGGTCCCGCTATTGGTTATTGACCAAAGACGTGTCTCGGTCATGTCTACATTGTTCTCGAACCCGTAGGGTCCGCACGCTTAAGGTTTCGATGACAGTTATATTATGAGTTTATGAGTTTTGATGTACCGAAGGAGTTCGGAGTCCCGGATGAGATCGGCGACATGACGAGGAGTCTCGAAATGGTCGAGACATAAAGATCGATATATTGGACGACTATATTCGGACATCGGAAAGGTTCCGGGTGATTCGGGTATTTTTCGGAGTACCGGGTAGTTACGGGAGAAGCAATGGGCCTTGATGGGCTTTAGTGGGAAGAGGAGAAAGGGCCAAGGGGCTGTTGCGCCCCCCCCCCCTCCCCTCTGGTCCGAATTGGACCAGGGAAAAGGGGGCCGGCCACCTTTCCTTCTCCTCTACTTCCTTCTCCCTTCCTCCCCTCTTGGTGGACTCCTACTAGGACTTGGAGTCCTAGTAGGACTCCACATCCTGGCCGCACCAATTGCCTTGGCCGGCCTCCTCCTCCTCCATCCTTTATATACTGAGGCAAGGGGCACCCTAGAGACACAAGTTGATTCACGTGATCTTATTCTTAGCCGTGTGCGGCGCCCCCTGCCACCATAGTCCTCGTTAATATTGTAGCGGTGCTTAGGCGAAGCCCTGCGATGGTAGTACATCAAGATCGTCACCACGCCGTCGTGTTGACGGAACGCTTCCCCGACACTTTGCTGGATCAGAGTCCGGGGATTGTCATCGAGCTGAATGTGTGCTAAAACTCGGAGGTGCCGTAGTTTCGGTGCTTGATCGGTCGGGCCGTGAAGACGTACGACTACATCAACCAAACGCTTCCGTTGTCGATCTACTAGGGTACGTAGATCACACACTCTCCCCTCGTTGCTATGCATCACCATGATCTTGCGTGTGCGTAGGAAATTTTTTGAAATTACTACTTTCCCCAACAGTGGCATCCGAGCCTAGGTTTTATGGTTTGATGTTATGTGCACGAGTAGAACACAAGTCAGTTGTGGGCGATATAAGTCATACTGCTTACCAGCATGTCATACTTTCGTTCGGCGGTATTGTTGGACGAAGCGGCCCGGAACGACATTATGCGTACGCTTACATGAGACTGGTTCTCCCGACGTGCTTTGCACATAGGTGGCTTGCAGGTGACAGTTTCTCCAACTTTAGCTGTACCGAGTGTGGCTACGCCCGATCCTTGCGAAGGTTAAAACAGCACCAACTTGACAAACTATCGTTGTGGTTTTGATGCGTAGGTAAGATTGGTTCTTGCTTAAGCCCGTAGCAGCCACGTAAAACTTGCAACAAACAAAGTAGAGGACATCTAACTTGTTTTTGCAGGGCATGTTGTGATGTGATATGGTCAAGACATGATGCTAAATTTTATTGTATGAGCTGGTCATGTTTTGTAACCGAGTTATCGGCAATTGGCAGGAGCCATATAGTTGTCGCTTTATTGTATGCAATGCAATCGCGCTATAATAATTTACTTTATCACTAAGCGGTAGCGATATTCGTGGAAGCATAAAAGTGGCGAGACGACAACGATGCTGCGATGGAGATCAAGGTGTCGCGCCGGTGACGATGGTGATCATGACGGTGCTTTAGAGATGGAGATCACAGGCAAAAGATGATGATGGCCATATCATATCACTTATATTGATTGCATGTGATGTTTATCTTTTATGCATCTTATTTTGCTTAGTTTGACGGTAGCATTTTAAGATGATCTCTCACTAATTATCAAGAAGTGTTCTCCCTGAGTATGCACCGTTGCGAAAGTTCTTCGTGCTGAGACACCACGTGATGATCGGGTGTGATAGGCTCTACGTTCAAATACAACGGGTGCAAAACAGTTGTACACGCGGAATACTCAGGTTATACTTGACGAGCCAAGCATATACAGATATGGCCTCAGAACACGGAGACTGAAAGGTCGAGCGTGAATCATACAGTAGATATGATCAACATAGTGATGTTCACCAATGAAACTGCTCCATCTCACGTGATGATCGGACATGGTTTAGTTGATTTGGATCACGTGATCACTTAGAGGATTAGAGGGATGTCTATCTAAGTCGGAGTTCTTAAGTAATATGATTAATTGAACTTAAATTTATCATGAACTTAGTCCTGGTAGTATTTTGCATATTATGTTGTAGATCAATAGCTCGCGTTGTTGCTTCCCTGTGTTTATTTTGATATGTTCCTAGAGAAAATTGTGTTGAAAGATGTTAGTAGCAATGATGCAGATTGGATCCGTGATCTGAGGTTTATCCTCATTGCTGCACAGAGAAATTATGTCCTTGATGCACCGCTAGGTGACAGACCTATTGCAGGAGCAGATGTAGACGTTATGAACATTTGGCTAGCTCAATATGATGACTACTTGATAGTTTAGTGCACCATGCTTAACGGCTTAGAATCGGGACTTCAAAGACGTTTTGAACGTCATGGACCATATGAGATGTTCCAGGAGTTGAAGTTAATATTTCAAGCAAATACCCGAGTTGAGAGATATGAAGTCTCCAACAAGTTCTATAGCTAAAAGATGGAGGAGAATCGCTCAACTAGTGAGCATGTGCTCAGATTGTCTGGGTACTACAATTGCTTGAATGAAGTGGGAGTTAATCTTCCAGATAAGATAGTGATTGACAGAATTCTCTAGTCACCATGACCAAGTTAGTAGAACTTCGTGATGAACTATGGTATGCAAGGGATGACGAAAACGACTCCCGAGCTTTTCATGATGATGAAATCGATGAAGGTAGAAATCAAGAAAAACATCAAGTGTTGATGGTAGACAAGACCACTAGTTTCAAGAATAGGGCAGAGGGAAGAAGGGGAACTTCAAGAAGAGCAGCAAGCAAGTTGCTGCTCAAGAGAAGAAACCCAAGTCTGGACCTAAGCCGGAGACTGAGTGCTTCTACTACAAAGGGACTGGTCACTGGAAGCGGAACTACCCCAAGTGATTGGCAGATAAGAAGGATGGCAAGGTGAACATAAGTATATTTGATATACATGTTATTGATGTGTACTTTACTAGTGTTTATAGCAACAACTCAGTATTTGATACTAGTTCAGTTGCTAAGATTAGTAACTCGAAACGGGAGTTGCAGAATAAACAGAGACTAGTTAAGGGTGAAGTGACGATGTGTGTTGGAAGTGGTTCCAAGATTGATATGATCATCATCGCACACTCCCTATAAATTCGGGATTAGTGTTGAACCTAAATAAGTGTTATTTGGTGTTTACGTTGAGCATGAATATGATTTGATCATGTTTATTGTAATACGGTTATTCATTTAAGTAAGAGAATAAATTGTTGTTCTGTTTACATGAATAAAACCTTATATGGTTACACACCCAATGAAAATAGTTCATTGGATCTCGATCATAGTGATACACATAATCATAATATTGAAACCAAAAGATGCAAAGTTAATAATGATAGTGCAACTTATTTGTAGCACTGCCATTTAGGTCATATTGGTGTAAAGCGCATGAAGAAACTCCATGCTGATGGGCTTTTGGAATCACTTGATTAGGAATCAGTTGATGCTTGCGAACCATGCCTCATGGGCAAGATGACTAAGACTCTGTTTTTCGGAACAATGGAGCGAGCAACAGATTTGTTGGAAATCATACATACTGATGTATGTGGTCCGATGAATATTGAGGCTCGCGATAGGTATCATTATTTTCTGATCTTCACAGATGATTTGAGCAGATATGAGTATATCTACTTGATGAAACATAAGTCTGAAACATTTGAAAAGTTCAAAGAATTTCAGAGTGAAGTGAAGAATCATCGTAACAAGAAAATAAGGCTTCTACGATCTGATCGCGGAGACAAATATTTGAGTTACGACTTTGGTCTTCAATTAAAACAATGTGGAATAGTTTCACAAATTCGTGCCACCCGGAACACCACAGCATAATGGTGTGTCCGAACGTCATAGCCGTACTTTATTAGATATAGTGCAAATCTATGATGTTTCTTACCGATTTACCACTATCGTTTTTGAGGTTATGCATTAAAGACAGCTGCATTCACATTAAAAAGGGCACCATCTAAGTCTGTTGAGACGACAGAATCTGAACTGTGGTTTAGCAAGAAACCAAAGTTGTCGTTTCTTAAAGTTTGGCGTTGTGATGCTTATGTGAAAAAGTTTCATCCTGATAAGCTCAAAACCAAATCGGAGAAATATGTCTTCATAGGATACCCAAAAGGAGACTGTTTGGTACACCTTCTATCACAGATCCTAAGGCAAGACATTCGTTACTTATAATGGATCCTTTCTAGAGAAGGAGTTTCTCTCGAAAGAAGTGAGTGGGAGGGAACTAGAACTTGATAAGGTAATTGTACCTTCTCCCTTATTGGAAAGTAGTTCATCACAGAAATCTGTTCCTGTGGCTACTACACCAATTAGTGAGGAAGCTAATGATGATGATCATAAAACTTCAGATCAAGTTACTACCGAATCTCGTAGGTAAACCAGAGTGAGATCCGCACCAGAGTGGTACAGTAATCCTGTTCTGGAAGTCATGTTACTAGACCATGACGAACTTGCGAACTATGAGGAAGCGATGATGAGCCCAGATTCTGCAAAATCGCTTGAGGCCATGAAATCTGAGATGGGATTCATGTATGAAAACAAAGTATGGACTTTGGTTGACTTGCCCGATGATCGGCAAGCCATAGAAAATAAATGGATCTTCAAGAGGAAGACGGACGTTGATAGTACTGTTACTATCTACAAAGCTAGAATTGTCGCAAAAGGTTTTCGACAAGTTCAAAGTGTTGACTACGATGAGAGTTTCTCACTCGTATCTATGCTTAAGTCTGTCCGAATCATGTTAGCAATTGCCGCATTTTATGAAATCTGGCAAATGGATAAACAAAACTGCATTCCTTAATGGATTTCTTAAAGAAGAGTTGTATATGATGCAACCAGTAGGTTTTGTCAATCCTAAAGGTGCTAACAAAATATGCAAGCTCCAGCGATTCATCTATGGACTGGTGCAAGCATCTCAGAGTTGGAATGCACGCTTTGATAAGTTGATCAAAGCATATAGTTTTATACAGACTTGCGGTGAAGCCTGTATTTACAAGAAAGTGAGTGGGAGCACTACAACATTTCTGATAAGTATATGTGAATGACATATTGTTGATCGGAAATAATGTAGAATTATTCTGTAAAGCATAAAGGAGTGTATTACGGAAACTGAAGGAAATATGCCCTAGAGGCAATAATAAAGTTATTATTTATTTCCTTATTTCATGATAAATGTTTATTATTCATGCTAGAATTGTATTAACCGGAAACATAATACATGTGTGAATACATAGACAAACAGAGTGTCACTAGTATGCCTCTACTTGACTAGCTCGTTAATCAAAGATGGTTATGTTTCCCAACCATGGACAAAGAGTTGTTATTTGATTAACGAGATCACATCATTAGATGAATGATCTAATTGACATGACCCATTCCATTAGCTTAGCACCCGATCGTTTAGTATGTTGCTATTGCTTTTTTCATGACTTATACATGTTCCTATGACTATAAGATTATGCAACTCCCGTTTGCCGGAGGAACACTTTTTGTGCTACCAAATGTCACAACGTAACTGGGTGATTATAAAAGAGCTCTACAGGTGTCTCCAAAGGTACATGTTGGGTTGGCGTATTTCGAGATTAGGATTTGTCACTCCGATTGTTGGAGAGGTATCTCTGGGCCCTCTCGGTAAGGCACATCACTTAAGCCTTGCAAGCATTGCAACTAATGAGTTAGTTGCGGGATGATGTATTACGGAACGAGTAAAGAGACTTTCCGGTAACGAGATTGAACTAGGTATTGGATACCGACGATCGAATCTCGGGCAAGTAACATACCGATGACAAAGGGAACAACGTATGTTGTTATGCGGTCTGACTGATAAAAGATCTTCGTAGAATATGTAGGAGCCAATATGGGCATCCAGGTCTCGCTATTGGTTATTGACCAGAGACGTGTCTCGGTCATGTCTACATTGTTCTCGAACCCGTAGGGTCCGCACACTTAAGGTTTCGATGACAGTTATATTATGAGTTTATGAGTTTTGATGTACCGAAGGAGTTCGGAGTCCCGGATGAGATCGGGGACATGACAAGGAGTCTTGAAATGGTCGAGACGTAAAGATCGATATATTGGACGACTATATTGGGACATCGGAAAGGTTCCGAGTGATTCGGGTATTTTTCGGAGTACCGGGTAGTTACGGGAGAAGCAATGGGCCTTGATGGGCTTTAGTGGGAAGAGGAGAAAGGGCCAAGGGGCTGCTGCGCCCCCCCCCCCCTCCCCTCTGGTCCGAATTGGACTAGGGAAAAGGGGGCCGGCCACCTTTCCTTCTCCTCTACTTCCTTCTCCCTTCCTCCCCTCTTGGTGGACTCCTACTAGGACTTGGAGTCCTAGTAGGACTCCACATCCTGGCCGCACCAATTGCCTTGGCCGGCCTCCTCCTCCTCCATCCTTTATATACTGAGGCAAGGGGCACCCTAGAGACACAAGTTGATCCACGTGATCTTATTCTTAGCCGTGTGCGGCGCCCCCTGCCACCATAGTCCTCGATAATATTGTAGCGGTGCTTAGGCGAAGCCCTGCGACAGTAGTACATCAAGATCGTCACCACGCCGTCGTGCTGACGGAACTCTTCCCCGACACTTTGCTGGATCGGAGTCCGGGGATCGTCATCGAGCTGAATGTGTGCTAAAACTCGGAGGTGCCGTAGTTTTGGTGCTTGATTGGTCGGGCCGTGAAGACGTACGACTACATCAACCAAACGCTTCCGTTGTCGATCTACTAGGGTACGTAGATCACACTCTCCCCTCGTTGCTATGCATCACCATGATCTTGCGTGTGCGTAGGAATTTTTTTGAAATTACTACGTTCCCCAATAGAAACTCCTTCCCTAGAAAGGATCCATTCTCAGCAACGAATATCTTGCCTTCCGATCTGTGATAGAAGGTGTACCCAACAGTCTCCTTTGGGTATCCTATGAAGACACATTTCTCCGATTTGTGTTCGAGCTTATCAGGTTGAAGCTTTTTCACATAAGCATCGCAGCCCCAAACTTTCAGAAACGACAACTTTGGTTTCTTGCCAAACCATAGTTCATAAGGTGCCGTCTCAACGGATTTCGATGGTGCCCTATTTAACGTGAATGCAGCCGTCTCTAAAGCATAACCCCAAAATGATAGTGGTAAATCAGTAAGAGACATCATAGATCGCACCATGTCTAATAAAGTACGGTTACGACGTTCGGACACACCATTACACTGTGGTGTTCCAGGTGGCGTGAGTAGTGAAACTATTTCACATTGTTTTAACTGAAGGCCAAACTCGTAACTCAAATAGTTTACTTCTGCGATCATATCATAGAAACTTTTATTTTTGTTATGATGATTCTCCACTTCACTCTGAAATTATTTGAATTTTTCAAATGTTTCAGACTTGTGTTTCATCATGTAGATATACTCATATCTGCTCAAATCATCTGTGAAGATAAGAAAATAATGATACCTGCCTCGAGCCTCAATATTCATCGGACCACATACATTAGTATGTATGATTTCCAACAAATCTGTTGCTCGCTCCATTGTTCCGGAAAATGGAGTCTTAGTCATCTTGCCCATGAGGCATGGTTCGCAAGCATCAACTGATTCATAATCAAGTGATTCCAAAAGCCCATCAGCATGGATTTTCTTCATTTGCTTTACACCAATATGACCTAAACGGCAGTGCCACAAATAAGTTGCACTATCATTATTAACTTTGCATCTTTTGGTTTCAATATTATGAATATGTGTATCACTACGATCGAGATCCAACGAACCATTTTCATTGGGTGTGTAACCATATATGTAAACAGAACAACAATTTATTCTCTTACTTAAATGAATAAGCATATTGCAATAAACATGATCAAATCATATTCATGCTCAATGCAAACACCAAATAACACTTATTTAGGTTCAACACTAATCCCGAAAGTATAGGGAGAGTGCGATGATGATCATATCAATCTTGGAACCACTTCCAACACACATCGTCACTTCACCCTTAATTAGTCTCTGTTCATTCTGCAACTCCCGTTTTGAATTACTACTCTTAGCAACTAAACTAGTATCAAATACCGAGGGGTTGCTATAAACACTAGTAAAGTACACATCAATAACATGTATATCCAATATACCTTTGTTCACCTCGCCATCCTTCTTATCCGCCAAATACTTGGGGCAGTTCCGCTTCTAGTGACCAGTCCCTTTGCAGTAGAAGCACTCAGTCTCAGGCTTAGGTCCAGACTTGGGTTCTTCACTTGATTAGCGACTTGCTTGCCGTTCTTCTTGAAGTTCCCTTTCTTCCCTTTGCCCTTTTTGAAACTAGTGGTCTTTGTCAACCATCAACACTTGATGCTTTTCTTGATTTCTACCTTCGTCGATTTCAGCATCACGAAGAGCTTGGGAATTACTTTTGTCATCCCTTGCATATTATAGTTCATCACCAAGTTCTAGTAACTCGGTGATAGTGACTAGAGAACTTTGTCAATTACTCTCTTATCTGGAAGATTAACTCCCACTTGATTCAAGCAATTGTAGTACTCAGACAATCTGAGCACATGCTCACTGGTTGAGCTATTCTCCTCCATCTTGTAGGCAAAGTACTGTCAGAGGTCTCATACCTCTCGACGCGGGCATGAGTATGAAATACCAATTTCAACTTTTGGAACATCTTATATGCTCCATGGCGTTCAAAACTTCTTTGAAGCCCCGATTCTAAACCGTTTAAGCATGGTGCACTAAACTATCAAGTAGTCATCATATTGAGGTAGCCAAACGTTCATAATGTCTGCATCTGCTCGTGCAATAGGTTTGTCACCTAGCGGTGCATTAAGGACATAATTCTTCTGTGCAGCAATGAGGATAATCCTCAGATCACGGATCCAATCCGCATCATTGCTACTAACATCTTTCAACTTAATTTTCTCTAGGAACATATCAAAAATAAAACAGGGGAGCTAAACGCGAGCTATTGATCTACAACATAGATATGCTAATACTACCAGGACTAAGTTCATGATAAATTTAAGTTCAATTAATCATATTACTTAAGAACTCCCACTTAGAAAGACATCCCTCTAATCTTCTAAGTGATCACGTGATCCAAATCAACTAAACCATAACCGATCATCACGTGAAATGGAGTAGCTTTCAATGGTGAACATCAATATGTTTATCATATCTACTATATGATTCACGCTCGACATTTCGGTCTCAGTGTTCCGAGGCCATATCTACATATGCTAGGCTCGTCAAGTTTAACCTGAGTATCCTGCGTGTGCAAAACTGGCTTGCACCCGTTGTAGATGGACGTAGAGCTTATCACACCCGATCATCACGTGGTGTCTGGGCACGACGAACTTTGGCAACAGTGCATATTCAGGGAGAACACTTTTATCTTGAAATTTAGTGAGAGATCATATTATAATGCTACCGTCAATCAAAGCAAGATAATATGCATAAAAGATAAACATCACATGCAATCAATATAAGTGATATGATATGGCCATCATCATCTTGTACTTGTGATCTCCATCTCCGAAGTACCGTCATGATCACCATCGTCACCGGCGCGACACCTTGATCTCCATCGTAGCATCGTTGTTGTCTTGCAAATCTTATGCTTCCACGACTATCGCTACCGCTTAGTGATAAAGTAGAGCATTACAGCGCGATTGCATTGCATACAATAAAGCGACAACCATATGGCTCCTGCCAGTTGCCGATAACTCGGTTACAAAATATGATCATCTCATACAATAAAATTTAGCATCATGTCTTGACCATATCACATCACAACATGCCCTGCAAAAACAAGTTAGACGTCCTCTACTTTGTTGTTGCAAGTTTTACGTGGCTGCTACGGGCTTAGCAAGAACCGTTCTTACCTGCGCATCAAAACCACAATGATAGTTTGTCAAGTTGGTGATGTTTAAACCTTCGCAAGGACCGGGTGTAGCCACACTCGATCCAACTAAAGTTGGAGAAACTGACACCCGCCAGCCACCTGTGTGCAAAGCACGTCGGTAGAACCAATCTCGCGTAAGCGTACGCGTAATGTCGGTCCGGGCCGCTTCATCCAACAATACCGCCGAACCAAAGTATGACATGCTGGTAAGCAGTATGACTTATATCGCCCACAACTCACTTGTGTTCTACTCGTGCATATAACATCAACGCATAAAACCTGGCTCTGATACCACTGTTGGGGAACGTAATAATTTCAAAAAAATTCCTACGCACACGCAAGATCATGGTGATGCATAGCAACGAGAGGGGAGAGTGTTGCCTACGTACCCTCGTAGACCGGCAACGGAAGCGTTGACACAACATAGAGGAAGTAGTCGTACGTCTTCCCGATCCGACCGATCCAAGTACCGAACGTATGGCACCTCCGAGTTTTGCACACGTTCAACTCGGTGACGTCCCTCGAGCTCCGATCCAGCCGAGTGTTGAGGGAGAGTTTCGTCAGCACGACGGAGTGATGACGGTGATGATGTTCTACCGACACAGGGCTTCGCCTAAGCACCGCTACGATATGACCGAGGTGGAATATGGTGGAAGGGGGCACCGCACACGGCTAAGGAACGATCACGAAGATCAACTTGTGTGTCATGGGGTGCCCCCTGCCCCCGTATATAAAGGAGGGAGGGGGAGGTGCGGCCGGCCCCTAGGGGTGCGCCTGGAGGAGTCCTACTCCCACCGGGAGTAGGACTCCCCTCTCTTGCCTTGTTGGAGAAGGAAAGGGGAAGGGGGAAAGAGGAAAGGGGGGCGCCCCCCCCCTTCCTTGTCCTATTTGGACTAGGGGGGGAGGGGGCGCGCGGCCTGCCCTGGCCAGCCCTCCTCTTCTCCCTTAGGGCCCATGTAGGCCCATTAACCCCTGGGGGGGTTCCGGTAACCCCCTGGTACTCCGGTAAAATTCCGATTTCACCCGGCACGATTCCGATATCCAAATATAGGCTTCCAATATATCAATCTTTATGTCTCGACCATTTTGAGACTCCTCGTCATGTCCGTGATCACATCCGGGACTCCGAACAACCTTCGATACATCAAAACACAAAAAACCCTAATTACGATCGTCACCGAACTTTAAGCGTGCGGACCCTACAGGTTCGAGAACTATGTAGACATGACCGAGACACGTCTTCGGTCAATAACCAATAGCGGAACCTGGATGCTCATATTGGTTCCTACATATTCTACGAAGATCTTTATCGGTCAGACCGCATAACAACATACGTTGTTCCCTTTGTCATCGGTATGTTACTTTCCCGAGATTCGATCGTCGGTATCTCAATACCTAGTTCAATCTCATCACCGGCAAGTCTCTTTACTCGTTCCGTAATACATCATCCCGCAACTAACTTATTAGTTACAATGCTTGCAAGGCTTGAGTGATGTGTATTACCGAGAGGGCCCAGAGATACCTCTCCGACAATCGGAGTGACAAATCCTAATCTCGAAATACACCAACCCAACAAGTACCTTCGGAGACACCTGTAGAGCACCTTTATAATCACCCAGTTACGTTGTGACGTTTGGTAGCACACAAAGTGTTCCTCCGGTAAACGGGAGTTTCATAATCTCATAGTCATAGGAACATGTATAAGTCATGAAGAAAGCAATAGCAACAAACTAAATGATCAAGTGCTAAGCTAACGGAATGGGTCAAGTCAATGACATCATTCTCCTAATGATTTGATCTCGTTAATCAAATGACAACTCATGTCTATGGTTAAGAAACATAACCATCTTTGATCAACGAGCTAGTCAAGTAGAGGCATACTAGTGACACTCTGTTTGTCTATGTATTCACACATGTATTATGTTTCTGGTTAATACAATTCTAGCATGAATAATAAACATTTATCATGATATAAGGAAATAAATAATAACTTTATTATTGCCTCTAGGGCATATTTCCTTCACTAGGCACATATATCAAGTTGGATATGAGGAGACATTTGTTATTATTGTTGACATCAGCCTTGAGGTGAATGAGTTGGGAGGCGAAACTATAAGCCCTTATCTTTCTATGTGTCCGGTTCAAACTTTTTGGTCATGTGTATGCGGTGAGTGTTAGCAATCATAGAATATTAAATGATGGTTGAGTATGTGGACCTGCCAAAAGGCTCCGATACGAGACCCTTCCTGAAAAGATGATGAATTGTAGTTGCAAAGTTGACTGAGAACATAGTTTGTTAGTTTTCAATAAAGTTTATGCTTTTTACTTCGATGTTGTGATGAATATTTACTTATTCATGAGAAGTTATATGATAAAGTTTGTTGTTGTCATAATAATATGCATGCCGCTTCTATGTCCGTATTTTGTTTTTATCTACACCTCTCTCTCTAAGCATGTGGACATGTTTTTCGATTTTCTGTTTTCGCTTGAGGACAAGCAAGGTCTAAGCTTGGGGGAGTTGATAGGTCCATTTTGCATCATGTTTTCATACTGCTATTTATAATGTTTTTATGCGTAATAATGCTTTATGGAGTAATTCTAATGCCTTTTTTCTTGTAATATGCAAGGTTTACACAAAGAGGGAGAATGTCGGCAGCTGGAATTATGAACCTGAAAAAGCTATGTCAAAGTTACCTATTCTGCACAACTCCAAATGAGCTGAAAATTTACGGAGAATTATTTTGGAATATATAAAAAATACTAGAGCAAATAACTACCGGACGGGGGACACCTGGTGAGCGCAATACACCAGGGCGCGCCAGGCCTCCCAGGCACGCCCTGGTGGGTTGTGCTCAGCCCAGCCCACCTCCGGTGCCCATCTTCTGGTATATAGGTCATTTTTACCTAGAAAAAAATAAGGAGAGGACTTTCGGGACGGAGCGCCGTCGTCTCGAGGCAGAACTTGGGCAGGAGCATTTTTGCCCTCTAGCGGAGCAATTCCGCGGGGAGGACTTCCCTCTCGAAGGGGGAAATCGAAGCTATCGTCATCACCAACAACCCTCTCCTATTTGGGAGGCCAATCTCCAGCAACATCTTCAACACTACCATCCCCTCTCAAACCCTAGTTCATCTCTTGTGTTCAATCTTTGTACCGGAACCTCAGATTGGTACCTGTGGGTGACTAGTAGTGTTGATTACATCTTGTAGTTGATTACTATATTGTTTATTTGGTGGAAGACTATATGTGCAGATCCATTATGCTATTTAATACCCCTTTGATCTTGAGCATGATTATCATTTGTGAGTAGTTACTTTTGTTCTTGAGGTCACGGGAGAAACCTTGTTGCTAGTAATCATGTGAACTTGATATGTGTTCGATATTTTGATGATATGTATGTTGTGATTCCCTTAGTGGTGTCATGTGAATGTTGACTACATGAAACTTCACCATCTTTGGGCCTAAGGGAATGCATTGTGGAGTAGTTATTAGATGATGGGTTGCTAGAGTGACAGAAGCTTAAACCCTAGTTTATGCGCTATGATACGTCTCCAACGTATCTATAATATTTGATTGTTCCATGCTGTTATATTATCAATCTTGGATGTTTTATATTCATTTTATAGTCATTTTATATCATTTTTTGTACTAACCTATTGACATAGTGCCAACTGCCAGTTCCTGTTTTTCCGTGTTTTTTACATCACAGAAAATCAATATCAGACGGAGTCCAAATGCCACGAAACTTTACGGAGAATTTTTATGCGCCAAAAGGAACACAACAGGCCCTAGCTGCGCCTGGGGGTGCCCTGAGGGGGGCACAACCCACAAGGGCGCGCTAGGAGGCCCAGGCGCGCCCTGGTGGGCTGTGCCCACCTCGGGTGCCCCCCGGACTGCCTCTTTGCTCTATAAATACCCCAAAAGTCCCAGAACCTCAGGGGAGTCGACGAAATATTCATCCAGCCACCGCAGAGTCCAGAACCGCCAGATTCAATCTAGACACCATCTCGGATGGGGTTCACCACCTCCATTGGTGCCTCTCCGATGATGCCTGAGTAGTTCTTTGTAGACCTTTGGGTCCGTAGTTAGTAGCTAGATGGCTTCATCTCTCTCTCTCTCTCTCTTGATTCTTAATACAATGGTCTCTTAGAGATCCATATGATGTAACTCTTTTGCGGTGTGTTTGTTGGGATCGATGAACTTTGAGTTTATGATCAGATCTATCTTTTCATATCCATGAAAGTTATTTGAGTTTCTTTGATCTCTTATATGCATGATTGCTTATAGCCTCGTATTTCTTCTCCGATATTTGGGTTTTGTTTGGCCAACTTGATCTATTTATCTTGAAATGGGAAGAGGTGCTTTGTAGTGGGTTCGATCTTACGGTGCTTGATCCTAGTGACAGAAAGGGAAATGACATGTATGTATCATTGCTACTAAGGATAAAATGATGGGGTCTATCTCTACATAGATAGATCTTGTCTACATCATGTCATCGTTCTTATTGCATTACTCTGTTTCTCCATGAACTTAATACACTAGATGCATGTTGGATAGCGGTCGATGTGTGGAGTAATAGTAGTAGATGCAGGCAGGAGCCGGTCTACTAATCTTGGACGTGGTGCCTATATAATGATCATTGCCTGGATATCGTCATAATTATTTGAGGTTCTATCAATTGCCCAACGGTAATTTGTTTACCCACCATTGCTATGTTTCTCGAGAGAAGCCACTAGTGAAACCTACGGCCCCGGGGTCTTTCTTCTCATATATTTGCCTTTGCGATATACTTTTCTCTTGCATTCATTTTCAGATCTATTAATCCAAAAACCCAAAAATGCTTTGCCGCAATTTTCCCTTATTTATTTTATTTGGCGTTCGATCTATCAATCTACTACAAATTTATCACACGCCCGTTTGCCTATCTTGAGGCGTCGTACCCCGGAAGGGATTGACAACCCCTTTAACACGTCGGGTTGCGAGGATTTGTTATCTGTGTGCAGGGGATGTTTACGTTGTGTTGCTTGGTTCTCCTACTGGTTCGATAACCTTGGTTTCATATCTGAGGGAAATACCTACTGCCGTTGTTCTGCATCATCCCTTACTCTTTGGGGAAATACTGACGTAGCTTCAAGCGACATCCCGCTACTTCGTAAGGGACCGATTTGGATCCAAATGTTTAATGATATGGTTAGATTTTATCTTAATACTTTTCTCATAGTTGCGAATGCTTGCGAGGGGGTTAATCATAAGTGGGAGGTTTGTTCAAGTAAGAATAGCACCCAAGCACCGGTCCACCCACATATCAAATTATCAAAGTAGCGAACATGAATCGAACAAAAATGATGAAAGTGACTAGATGAAATTCCCGTGTACCCTCAAGAATGCTTTGCTTATTATAAGAGACCGTTTTGGCCTATCCTTTGCCACAAAAGGATTGGGCTACCTTGCTTCACTCTATTTACCGTTACTGTTACTTGTCCGTTACAAATTATCTTGCTATCAAACTACCTATTACCAACTATTTCAGTGCTTGCAGAAAATACCTTGCTGAAAACCACTTGTCATTTCCTTCTGCTCCTCATTGGCTTCGACACTCTTACTTATCGAAAGGACTACGATTGATCCCCTATACTTGTGGGTCATCAACGTGCAGAAGCACAGAAGTCCAGACATGATCTATCTAGTGGAAACACACCTAGATGAGTTCCCATCAGAGTGTTTACGTCGTCGGACTAAGATGGATCACAAGTAAGTTGTCTGGAGTGATGGCGGGAGTGGTGGTTTGATTCTGTTGTGGAGAAAAGAGGTTGATGTCTCTCTAAGAGACAAAAGGATAATTTATTAACGTGTTTGTGGGTAGTGGAGCTGAAAATCTCTGGAGGTTGACTGGGTTTTATGGTGAACCCAGGTGGAAAGACAAACACAAATCCTCGGAGATATTGAGAGAGCTGAAATCTGATATGCCATGGATGATTATAGGTGACATGAACGAAATTATGTATTCCTTTGAGAAGGAAGGAGGGAACGAGAGACCAAACCACTTCATGCAGTGTTCAGAGATGTGGTTCTGAATTAATTTGTCAGATCATGGGTTCGTTGGAGACAAGTTTACATGGCATCATGCTTTGATTAGAGAACGGCTGGACCGTGCTCTAGTGAATGAGGGATGGAACCAAATGTTCCTAGGTGTAGTTTTGGAACATCTTGACTACTATAAATAGACCACATACCAATTATTATGAACCTCCATGAGGAGATCACACAAGAGTCAGTGGGGGGGCAGTACTTTGATTTGAAGCGCGTTGGCTCAAGGAGGAGAGGTTTCGCGATGTAGTTGAGGAAGCATGGCAGTCTTCAGATGGAAACTTGGGACTTGCAGAGAAGCTAGCACTTATCCACAAGCGACTACATGAATGGGATAAAACGGTGCTGAAGAAATCATCAAAGAGAATAAAGAATGTTCACAGGGAACTAGAACAAGTTGCAAAGGATAGCTTGACACATCAGAACGTTCAAAGGTAGAAAGATCTAGCCGAAGATCTTGAGAGATTGCTACAGATGGAGGAAATCCATTGGGCCCAAAGGAGCCGGATCAACTGGCTCATGTTCGGTGATAAAAATACATCATATTTCCAGAATTTCGCCTCTGCTAGAAGGTTAAGGAATAGGATAATTAAATTAAGAGATGATCAAGGTGCATGGTTGGAAGGTACTGACCCAGTTTTCCTTGAAAAGGTTAATCCAAGAGTGACAAATGAGGTGAATGAGGCCTTGTTGAAACCTTACACAGTAGATGATGTCAAAAAGCTATTTTTTCAATTGGAGATATGAAGGCTCCGGGGACGGATGGTTTGCACAATGTTTTTTAAGAAGTGTTGGCATATCCTTAGTGAGGCTCTTACTATAGAAGTCTTGAATGCTATGAATAATAAAGTAATCCCATATGGATGGATGATACAGTCATTGTCCTCATCCCCAAGGTCGACGCCCCTGATAGAATCACCCAATACAGAACAATAAGTCTATGTAATGTACCGTACTAGGTGATCTGCAAAATGATAGCTTTTCATCTTAAAACTTGCCTTGATGACATTATCTCTCCGGTGCAGAGTGCATTCATACCTGGCCGTCTTATTACAAACAATATTCTTTTGTCTTATGAATGCCTCCACACAATAAAAATAAGAAGAAGGGGAAAGGAGGATACTGTGCTGTTAAACTTGATATGCATAAGGCCTATGACAGGGTAGAATGGAAATTCTTGGAGAAAATTATGGAGAGATTGGGCTATTGATCTCTTAATGGCATGTGTTACCTCCATGACTTACAAGGTGAGGTACAATGATCAAGAAACAGAAGGATTCATCGCAATAAGGGGGCTCCGACAAGGAGCCCCTTATCACCATACTTATTTCTTATGTGTGCAGAGGGATTATCTAGTGCTCTAGCTCAAGCAGAGGAGGTTCGTGGCATTGAAGGGGTAAGGGTGTGCAGGAATGCACCATCAGTTTCACATTTACTATTCGCTGATGATTCCCTAATTCTTATGAAGGCGGATATGAATAATGCAACCTC
The DNA here is from genome assembly GCA_034509565.1 of Triticum monococcum. Taxonomy (NCBI): domain Eukaryota; kingdom Viridiplantae; phylum Streptophyta; class Magnoliopsida; order Poales; family Poaceae; genus Triticum; species Triticum monococcum. Next base: position 639,501,144 of record CM067843.1, read on the forward strand.
ATTGAGACATGTACTAAATGACTATTGCACAAGCTCTGGTCAGTTGGTGAGTGAAGGGAAGAGTAGCATATTATTTAGCCCTAATGTGAATTTGGATGTCAAAGCTGAAATTTGTGCAGAACTCAATATTATGACAGAAGCCCTTTATGACACATATCTTGGCCTTCCTTCCATGATTGGTTTAGATAGGAGTGACAGTTTTACTCACTTGGTGGAAAAGGGTAGTTAATCACATGAAGGGTTGGAAAGAGAAATTGCTATCACTTGGGGGTAAGGAAATTTTATTAAATGTCGTTATCCAGTCTATACTTGTTTTTCCTATGGGTGTGTTTAAAATCCCAAAGAAGGTTTGTAAACAAATCACAGATGACATCTCTACTTTTTGGCGGGGTGATACAGAGGAGGAAAATAAAATGCACTGGTTAGCATGGTGGAAGATGTGCATACCAAAAGTTAGGGGAGGCATGGGATGTAGGGATCTCCATGCTTTTAACTTAGCAATGTTGGCAAAACAAAGTTGGAGATTGATAACCCATCCTGAAACTTTATGTGCCAGAGTTTTACAAGCTAAATACTTCCCTGGCGGTAATCTTCTTAAGGCGGGACCAGAGAAGGGGTATCTTACACATGGCAAATCATTTTTGCAGGGCTACAAACTTTCCGCAGAGGTCACATTTGACGTATTGGCTCATGAGTGAAAGTAAATATATGGGATGATCACTGGATTCCGTCTAGTCAGACTAGGATGATTATGACTAGGAGAGGTAATACCTTGCTCGGGACACTGGATGAACTGATGATTTCGGGTACTGCAAGCTGGGATGAGGAACTAATAAGAAGCATTTTCTTGCCGCTGGATGCGGAGAGAATAATCAATATCCCACTATCAGGAAATGCTACAGAGGATTTTATTGCTTGGAATCACACAAAATCATTTTCCTTTACGGTCCGATCAATATATTATGTTGAGTGGGAACACCAATTTGGATCGAGATGTTCGAGTATTCAAAGCACATCTAATATGAACCCAATTTGAGAAACTGTTTGGAAGCTGGAAATACCTAGCAAAGTTAAGATCTTCGTATGGCGGGCGCTGCATGGCTTGACCTGTGGCATGGCTGTGCTGGCTCGACGACATACCAAAGTTTCACCACTATGCCCTGTGTGTCGTTCTGGCCTGGAAGACATCAAACATCTAATTTTCAGCTGTCCAGGAGCAGTTTTAGTTTGGCGTGCACTGGGATTAGATGTCATCATTAAGCAAGCTCTTAGTGTGGATCGTTCTGGCTCAGTAGTACTTGAAGAATTGTTGCACTGATCACGGGGGAGCTCACCGGTGCTTGGGCAGCTGGGCCTACATGAGACATTGGCAGTTGGCGCGTGGTACATTTGGTGGGAAAGAAGTGAAGCATGCAAAGGAGAAAGAGTTAAACCCCCAAACAACACAACTTTTGCTATTCATGCGATAACGGGCAACTCGGCGAGAAGACCGGGCAACATCCAAGGCTTGAAGTATACATGGGGGAAGCCAGAACTAGGATCATACAAACTAAACTTTGGTACATATTTTTCCGAGCATTGTACTGGAGCCATCGCTGCAATCGTGTGTAACTGCAGAGGAGAAGCTATGGCAGGTGTTGTTGGGGAACGTTGCAGAAAACAAAAAATTTCCTAATCGTTTCACCAAGATCCATCTAGGAGTTCATCTAGCAACGAGTCATGAGATGCATCTACATACCTTTGTAGATCGCGTGCGGAAGCGTTCAACGAACGGGGATGATGTAGTCGAACACGACGTGATCCAAATCACCGATGACCGAGTGCCGAACGGACGGCACCTCCGCGTTCAACACACGTACGGGACGGGAGACGTCTCCTCCTTCTTGATCCAGCAAGGGGAAGGAGAGGTTGATGATGATCCAGCAGCACGACGGCGTGGTGGTGGATGCAGGGCGTCACAGTAGCAGGGCTTCGCCTATACTACGCAAGAGGGAGATGTAACAGGGAGAGAGGGAAGCACCAAAAGCGTAGCCTCAAGTCCCTCCTCTCCCTCACTATATATAGGGGTGCCAAGGGGGGGGCGCCGGCCCTAGGAGATGGATCTCCTAGGGGGGCGGCGGCCAAGGGTGGGGGGCTTGCCCCCCAAGGCAAGGGGGCGCCCCCCTTTAGGGTTTCCCCTAACCCTAGGCGCATGGGCCCCTTAGGGGGTGGCGCCCCAGCCCACTAAGGGCTGGGTTCCTTCCCACTTCAGCCCATGGGGCCCTCCGGGATAGGTGGCCCCACCCGGTGGACCCCCGGGACCCTTCCGGTGGTCCCGGTACAATACCGGTAACCCCGAAACTTGTCCCGATGGCCGAAACAGCACTTCCTATATATAATTCTTTACCTCCGGACCATTCCAGAACTCCTCGTGATGTCCGGGATCTCATCCGGGACTCCGAACAACATTCGGGTTACTGCATATACATATCTTCACAACCCTAGCATCACCGAACCTTAAGTGTGTAGACCCTACGGGTTCGGGAGACATGCAGACATGACCGAGACGACTCTTCGGTCAATAACCAACAGCGGGATCTGGATACCCATGTTGGCTCCCACATGCTCCACGATGATCTCATCGGATGAACCACGATGTCGAGGATTCAATCAACCCTGTATGCAATTCCCTTTGTCAATCGATATATTACTTGCCCGAGATTCGATCGTCGGTATCCCAATACCTTGTTCAATCTCGTTACTGGCAAGTCACTTTACTCGTACCGTAATGCATGATCCCGTGACCAGACACTTGGTCACTTTGAGCTCATTATGATGATGCATTACCGAGTGGGCCCAGTGATACCTCTCCGTCATACGGAGTGACAAATCCCAGTCTTGATCCGTGTCAACCCAACAGACACTTTCGGAGATACCCGTAGTCTACCTTTATAGTCACCCAGTTACGTTGTGACGTTTGGTACACCCAAAGCACTCCTACGGTATCCGGGAGTTACACGATCTCATGGTCTAACGAAAAGATACTTGACATTGCAAAACTCTAGCAAACGAACTATACGATCTTTATGCTATGTTTAGGATTGGGTCTTGTCCATCACATCATTCCCTTAATGATGTGATCTCGTTATCAATGACATTCAATGTCCATAGCCAGGAAACCATGACTATCTGTTGATCAACAAGCTAGTCAACTAGAGGCTTACTAGGGACATGTTGGTGTCTGTTATTCACACATGTATTACGATTTCCGGATAACACAATTATAGCATGAATAAAGACAATTACCATGAACAAGGAAATATAATAATAATTCTTTTATTATTGCCTCTAGGGCATATTTCCAACAGTCTCCCACTTGCACTAGAGTCAATAATCTAGTTACATTGTGATGAATCAAACACCCATGGAATTATGGTGTTGATCATGTTTTGCCCTAGGGAGAGGTTTAGTCAACGGGTCTGCTACATTCAGGTCTGTATGTACTTTACAAATATCTATGTCTCCATCTTGAACATTTTCACGAATGGAGTTGAAGCGACGCTTGATGTGCCTTGTCTTCTTGTGAAACCTGGGCTCCTTGGCAAGTGCAATAGCTCCAGTGTTGTCACAGAAGAGCTTGACCGGCCCCGACGCATTGGGTATGACTCCGAGGTCGGTGATGAACTCATTCACCCAAATTGCTTCATGTGCTGCCTCCGAGGCTGCCATGTACTCCGCTTCACATGTAGATCCCGCCACGACGCTCTACTTGCAACTGCACCAGCTTACTGCCCCACCATTCAAAATATATACGTATCCAGTTTGTGACTTTGAGTCATCCAGATCTGTGTCGAAGCTAGCGTCGACGTAACCCTTTACGACGAGCTCTTCATCACCTCCATAAACGAGAAACATTTCCTTAGTCCTTTTCAGGTATTTCAGGATATTCTTGACCGCTGTCCAGTGTTCCTTGCCAGGATTACTTTGGTACCTTCCTACCAAACTTACGGCAAGGTTTACATCAGGTCTGGTACACAGCATGGCATACATAATAGAACCTATGGCTGAGGCATAGGGGATGACACTCATCTCTTCTATTTCTTCTGCCGTGGTCGGACTTTGAGCCGAGCTCAATTTCATACCTTGCAGTACAGGCAAGAACCCCTTCTTAGACTGATCCGTATGGAACTTCTTCAATATCTTATCAAGGTATGTGCTTTGTGAAAGACCTATGAGGCGTCTCGATCTATCTCTATAGATCTTGATGCCTAATATATAAGCAGCTTCCCCAAGGTCCTTCATTGAAAAACTCTTATTCAAGTAGGCCTTGATGCTGTCCAAGAGTTCTATATCATTTCCCATCAAAAGTATGTCATCTGCATATAGTATGAGAAATGCTACAGAGCTCCCACTCACTTTCTTGTAAACACAGGCTTCTCCATAAGTCTGCGTAAACCCAAACGCTTTGATCATCTCATCAAAGTGAATGTTCCAACTCCGAGATGCTTGCACCAGCCCATAAATCGAGTGTTGGAGCTTGCACACTTTGTCAGCATTCATAGGATCAACAAAACCTTCTGGCTGCATCATATACAATTCTTCCTTAAGGTAACCATTAAGGAATGCCGTTTTGACGTCCATTTGCCATATTTCATAATCGTAGAATGCGGCAATTGCTAACATGATTCGGACGGACTTTAGCTTCGCTACCGGTGAGAAAGTCTCATCGTAGTCAACCCCTTGAACTTGTCGATAACCCTTAGCGACAAGCCGAGCTTTATAGATGGTCACATTACCATCCGCGTCTGTCTTCTTCTTAAAGATCCATTTATTTTCTATGGCTCGCCGTTCAACGAGCAAGTCAGTCAAAGTCCATACTTTGTTTTCATACATGGATCCTATCTCGGATTTCATGGCTTCTAGCCATTTGTCGGAATCCGGGCCCGCCATCGCTTCTTCATAGTTCGAAGGTTCACCGTTGTCTAACAACATGATTTCCAAGACAGGGTTGCCGTACCATTCTGGTGCGGAACGTGTCCTTGTGGACCTTCGAATTTCAGTAGGAGCTTGATCAGAAGTATCTTGATCATTATCATTAACTTCCTCTCTAGTCGGTGCTGGCACCTCAGGAACATTTTCTTGAGTTGCGCCATTTTCCGGTTCAAGAGGCAATACTTCATCAAGTTCTACTTTCCTCCCACTTACTTCTTTCGAGAGAAACTCCTTCTCTAGAAAGGATCCATTCTTGGCAACAAAGACCTTGCCTTCGGATCTGAGGTAGAAGGTATACCCAATAGTTTCTTTAGGGTATCCTATGAAGACGCATTTTTCTGACTTGGGTTCGAGCTTTTCAGGTTGAAGTTTCTTGACATAAGCATCGCATCCCCAAACTTTTAGAAACGACAGCTTAGGTTTCTTCCCAAACCATAATTCATACGGTGTCGTCTCAACGGATTTCGAGGGAGCCCTATTTAAAGTGAATGCGGCAGTCTCTAAAGCATAGCCCCAAAAAGATAGCGGTAAATCGGTAAGAGACATCATAGATCGCACCATATCTAATAGAGTGCGATTACGACGTTCGGACACACCGTTACGCTGAGGTGTTCCAGGCGGCGTGAGTTGTGAAACTATTCCACATTTTCTTAAGTGTGTGCCGAATTCGTGACTCAAGCATTCTCCTCCACGATCTGATGGTAGAAACTCGATTTTCCTGTCACGTTGATTCTCAACCTCACTCTGAAATTCCTTGAACTTTTCAAAGGTTTCAGACTTGTGTTTCATTAAGTAAACATATCCATATCTACTCAAATCATCAGTGAGGGTGAGAACATAACGATAGCCACCGCGAGCCTCAACACTCATTGGACCGCACACATCAGTATGTATGATTTCCAATAAGTTGGTTGCTCGCTCCATTGTTCCTGAGAACGGAGTCTTGTTCATTTTACCCATGAGGCATGGTTCGCACGTGTCAAATGATTCATAATCAAGAGACTCTAAAAGTCCATCTGCATGGAGCTTCTTCATGCGTTTGACACCTATGTGACCAAGGCGGCAGTGCCACAAGTATGTGGGACTATTATTATCAACCTTACATCTTTTGGTATTCACACTAAGAAGATGTGTAGCATTACGCTCGAGATTCATTAAGAATAAACCATTCACCATAGGAGCATGACCATAAAACATATCTCTCATATAAATAGAACAACCATTATTCTCGGATTTAAATGAGTAGCCATCTCGAATTAAACGAGATCCCGATACAATGTTCATGCTCAAAGCTGGCACTAAATAACAATTATTGAGGTTTAAAATTAATCCCGTAGGTAAATGAAGAAGCAGCGTGCCGACGGCGATCACATCGACCTTGGAACCATTCCCGACGCGCATCGTCACCTCGTCCTTCGCCAGTCTCCGTTTATTCCGCAGCTCCTGCTTTGAGTTACAAATGTGAGCAACTGCACCGGTATCAAATACCCAAGATCTACTACGAGTACTGGTCAGGTACACATGAATTACATGTATATCACATATACCTTTTTTTTGCCGGCCTTCTTGTCCGCTAAGTATTTGGGGCAATTCCGCATCCAGTGACCACTTCCCTTGCAATAAAAACACTCAGTCTCGGGCTTGGGTCCATTCTTTGGCTTCTTCCCGGCAGCTTGCTTGCCGGGCGCGGCAACTTCCTTGTCGTCCTTCTTGAAGTTCTTTTTACCCTTGCCCTTCTTGAACTTAGTGGTTTTATTCACCATCAACACTTGATGTTCCTTCTTGACTTCTACCTCTGCTGATTTCAGCATAGCAAATACTTCAGGAATGGTCTTTTCCATCCCCTGCATATTGAAGTTCATCACAAAGCTCTTGTAGCTCGGTGGAAGCGACTGGAGGATTCTGTCAATGACCGCATCATCCGGGAGATTAACTCCCAGCTGAGTCAAGCGGTTATGCAACCCAGACATAGTGAGTATGTGCACACTGACAGAACTGTTTTCCTCCATCTTACAGCTGAAGAATTTGTCGGAGACTTGATATCTCTCGACCCGGGCATGAGCTTGAAAAACCATTTTCAGCTCTTCGAACATCTCATATGCTCCGTGTCTCTCAAAACGTTTTTGGAGCCCCGGCTCTAAGCTGTAAAGCATGCCGCATTGAACGAGGGAGTAGTCATCGGTACGTGCCTGCCAAGCGTTCATAACATCTTGTTCAGCAGGGAGGACAGGTGCGTCACCCAGTGGTGCTTGTAGGACATAATCTTTCTTGGCAGCTATGAGGATGATCCTCAGGTTCTGGACCCAGTCCGTGTAGTTGCTGCCATCGTCTTTCAGCTTGGTTTTCTCTAGGGACGTGTTGAAGTTGAGGACTACATTGGCCATTTGATCTACAAGACATATTGTAAATATTTTAGACTAAGTTCATGATAATTAAGTTCATCAAATCAAATTATTTATGAACTCCCACTTAGATAGACATCCCTCTTCTAGTCATCTAAGTATAACATGATCCGAGTTAACTAGGCCGTGTCCGATCATCACGTGAGACGGACTAGTCAACATCGGTGAACATCTTCATGTTGATCGTATCTTCTATACGACTCATGCTCGACCTTTCGGTCTTCTGTGTTCCGAGGCCATGTCTGTACATGCTAGGCTCGTCAAGTCAACCTAAGTGTTTGCATGTGTAAATCTGTCTTACACCCGTTGTATGTGAACGTTAGAATCTATCACACCCGATCATCACGTGGTGCTTCGAAACAACGAACTGTCGCAACGGTGCACAGTTAGGGGGAACACTTCTTGAAATTATTATGAGGGATCATCTTATTTACTACCGTCGTTCTAAGTAAACAAGATGCAAAAACATGATAAACATCACATGCAATCAAATAATAAACGTGACATGATATGGCCAATATCACATAGCTCCTTTGATCTCCATCTTGGGGCTCCATGATCATCTTGTCACCGGCTTGACACCATGATCTCCATCATCGTGTCTCCATGAAGTTGCTCGCCAACTATTACTTCTACTACTATGGCTAACGCGTTTAGCAATAAAGTAAAGTAATTTACATGGCGTTTCTCAATGGCACGCAGGTCATATAAAAGAATAAAGACAACTCAAATGGCTCCTGCCGGTTGTCATACTCATCGACATGCAAGTCATGATTCCTATTACAATAGCATGAACATCTCATACATCACATATAGATCATTCATCATTCATCACAACTTTGGCCATATCATATCACAAAGCACTTGCTGCAAAAACAAGTTAGACGTCCTCTAATTGTTGTTGCAAGTTTTACGTGGCTGAATTAGGGTTCTAGCAAGAACGTTTTCTTACCTACGTGAAAGCCACAACGTGATTTGTCAACTTCTATTTACCCTTCATAAGGACCCTGTTCATCGAATCCGCTCCAACTAAAGTAGGAGAGACAGACACCCGCCAGCCACCTTATGCAACTAGTGCATGTTAGTCGGTGGAACCGGTCTCACATAAGCGTACGTGTAAGGTTGGTCCGGGCCGCTTCATCCCATAATACCGCTGAAGCAAGAAAAGACTAGTAGCGGCAAGAAAGTTGACAAATCCACGCCCACAACAAATTGTGTTCTACTCGCGCAAGAAGAACTACGCATAGACCTAGCTCATGATGCCACTGTTGGGGAACATTGCAGAAAACAAAAATTTTCCTACTCGTTTCACCAAGATCCATCTAGGAGTTCATCTAGCAACGAGTCATGAGATGCATCTACATACCTTTGTAGATCGCGTGCGGAAGCGTTCAACGAACGGGGATGATGTAGTCGAACACGACGTGATCCAAATCACCGATGACCGAGTGCCGAACGGACGGCACCTCCGCGTTAAACACACGTACGGGACGGGAGACGTCTCCTCCTTCTTGATCCAGCAAGGGGAAGGAGAGGTTGATGATGATCCAGCAGCACGACGGCGTGGTGGTGGATGCAGGGCGTCACAGTAGCAGGGCTTCGCCTATACTACGCAAGAGGGAGATGTAACAGGGAGAGAGGGAAGCACCAAAAGCGTAGCCTCAAGTCCCTCCTCTCCCTCACTATATATAGGGGTGCCAAGGGGGGGCGGCCCTAGGAGATGGATCCCCTAGGGGGGGCGGCGGCCAAGGGTGGGGGGCTTGCCCCCCAAGGCAAGGGGGCGCCCCCCTTTAGGGTTTCCCCTAACCCTAGGCGCATGGGCCCCTTAGGGGGTGGCACCCCAGCCCACTAAGGGCTGGGTTCCTTCCCACTTCAGCCCATGGGGCCCTCCGGGATAGGTGGCCCCACCCGGTGGACCCCCGGGACCCTTCCGGTGGTCCCGGTACAATACCGGTAACCCCGAAACTTGTCCCGATGGCCGAAACAGCACTTCCTATATATAATTCTTTACCTCCGGACCATTCCGGAACTCCTCGTGACGTCCGAGATCTCATCCGGGACTCCGAACAACATTCGGGTTACTGCATATACATATCTTCACAACCCTAGCATCACTGAACCTTAAGTGTGTAGACCCTACGGGTTCGGGAGACATGCAGACATGACCAAGACGACTCTCCGGTCAATAACCAACAGCGGGATCTGGATACCCATGTTGGCTCCCACATGCTCCATGATGATCTCATCGGATGAACCACGATGTCGAGGATTCAATCAACCCTGTATGCAATTCCCTTTGTCAATCTATATATTACTTGCCCGAGATTCGATCGTCGGTATCCCAATACCTCGTTCAATCTTGTTACCCGCAAGTCACTTTACTCGTACCGTAATGCATGATCCCGTGACCAGACACTTGGTCACTTTGAGCTCATTATGATGATGCATTACCGAGTGGGCCCAGTGATACCTCTCCGTCATACGGAGTGACAAATCCCAGTCTTGATCCGTGTCAACCCAACAGACACTTTCGGAGATACCCGTAGTCTACCTTTATAGTCACCCAGTTACGTTGTGATGTTTGGTACACCCAAAGCACTCCTACGGTATCCGGGAGTTACACGATCTCATGGTCTAAGGAAAAGATACTTGACATTGCAAAACTCTAGCAAACGAACTATACAATCTTTATGCTATGTTTAGGATTGGGTCTTGTCCATCACATCATTCTCTTAATGATGTGATCTCGTTATCAATGACATTCAATGTCCATAGCCAGGAAACCATGACTATCTGTTGATCAACGAGCTAGTCAACTAGAGGCTTACTAGGGACATGTTGGTGTCTGTTATTCACAAATGTATTACGATTTCCGGATAACACAATTATAGCATGAATAAAGACAATTACCATGAACAAGGAAATATAATAATAATGCTTTTATTATTGCCTCTAGGGCATATTTCCAACAGTCTCCCACTTGCACTAGAGTCAATAATCTAGTTACATTGTGATGAATCGAACACCCATGGAATTCTGGTGTTGATCATGTTTTGCCCTAGGGAGAGGTTTAGTCAACGGATCTGCTACATTCAGGTCTGTATGTACTTTACAAATATCTATGTCTCCATCTTGAACATTTTCACGAATGGAGTTGAAGCGATGCTTGATGTGCCTTGTCTTCTTGTGAAACCTGGGCTCCTTGGCAAGTGCAATAGCTCCAGTGTTGTCACAGAAGAGCTTGACCGGCCCCGACGCATTGGGTATGACTCCGAGGTCGGTGATGAACTCATTCACCCAAATTGCTTCATGTGCTGCCTCCGAGGCTGCCATGTACTCCGCTTCACATGTAGATCCCGCCACGACACTCTACTTGCAACTGCACCAGCTTACTGCCCACCATTCAAAATATATACGTATCCGGTTTGTGACTTTGAGTCATCCAGATCTGTGTCGAAGCTAGCGTCGACGTAACCCTTTACGACGAGCTCTTCGTCACCTCCATAAACGAGAAACATTTCCTTAGTCCTTTTCAGGTATTTCAGGATATTCTTGACCGCTGTCCAGTGTTCCTTGCCGGGATTACTTTGGTACCTTCCTACCAAACTTACGGCAAGGTTTACATCAGGTCTGGTACACAGCATGGCATACATAATAGAACCTATGGCTGACGCATAGGGGATGACACTCATCTCTTCTATTTCTTCTGCCGTGGTCGGACTTTGAGCCGAGCTCAATTTCATACCTTGCAGTACAGGCAAGAACCCCTTCTTAGACTGATCCATATTGAACTTCTTCAATATCTTATCAAGGTATGTGCTTTGTGAAAGACCTATGAGGCGTCTCGATCTATCTCTATAGATCTTGATGCCTAATATATAAGCAGCTTCCCCAAGGTCCTTCATTGAAAAACTCTTATTCAAGTAGGCCTTGATGCTGTCCAAGAGTTCTATATCATTTCCCATCAAAAGTATGTCATCTACATATAGTATGAGAAATGCTACAGAGCTCCCACTCACTTTCTTGTAAACACAGGCTTCTCCATAAGTCTGCGTAAACCCAAACGCTTTGATCATCTCATCAAAGTGAATGTTCCAACTCCGAGATGCTTGCACCAGCCCATAAATCGAGCGTTGGAGCTTGCACACTTTGTCAGCATTCTTAGGATCGACAAAACCTTCTGGCTGCATCATATACAATTCTTCCTTAAGGTAACCATTAAGGAATGCCGTTTTGATGTCCATTTGCCATATTTCATAATCGTAGAATGCGGCAATTGCTAACATGATTCGGACGGACTTTAGCTTCTCTACCGGTGAGAAAGTCTCATCGTAGTCAACCCCTTGAACTTGTCGATAAGCCTTAGCGACAAGCCGAGCTTTATAGATGGTCACATTACCATCCGCGTCTGTCTTCTTCTTAAAGATCCATTTATTTTCTATGGCTCGCCGTTCAACGAGCAAGTCAGTCAAAGTCCATACTTCGTTTTCATACATGGATCCTATCTCGGATTTCATGGCTTCTAGCCATTTGTCGGAATCCGGGCCCGCCATCGCTTCTTCATAGTTCGAAGGTTCACCGTTGTCTAACAACATGATTTCCAAGACAGGGTTGCCGTACCATTCTGGTGCGGAACGTGTCCTTGTGGACCTTCGAATTTCAGTAGGAGCTTGATCAGAAGTATCTTGATCATTATCATTAACTTCCTCTCTAGTCGGTGCTGGCACCTCAGGAACATTTTCTTGAGTTGCGCCATTTTCCGGTTCAAGAGGCAATACTTCATCAAGTTCTACTTTCCTCCCACTTACTTCTTTCGAGAGAAACTCCTTCTCTAGAAAGGATCCATTCTTGGCAACAAAGACCTTGCCTTCGGATCTGAGGTAGAAGGTATACCCAATAGTTTCTTTAGGGTATCCTATGAAGACGCATTTTTCTGACTTGGGTTCGAGCTTTTCAGGTTGAAGTTTCTTGACATAAGCATCACATCCCCAAACTTTTAGAAACGACAGCTTAGGTTTCTTCCCAAACCATAATTCATACGGTGTCGTCTCAACGGATTTCGAGGGAGCCCTATTTAAAGTGAATGCGGCAGTCTCTAAAGCATAGCCCCAAAAAGATAGCGGTAAATCGGTAAGAGACATCATAGATCGCACCATATCTAATAGAGTGCGATTACGACGTTCGGACACACCGTTACGCTGAGGTGTTCCAGGCGGCGTGAGTTGTGAAACTATTCCACATTTTCTTAAGTGTGTGCCAAATTCGTGACTCAAGTATTCTCCTCCACGATCTGATCGTAGAAACTTGATTTTCCTGTCACGTTGATTCTCAACCTCACTCTGAAATTCCTTGAACTTTTCAAAGGTTTCAGACTTGTGTTTCATTAATTAAACATATCCATATCTACTGAAATCATCAGTGAGGGTGAGAACATAACGATAGCCACCGCGAGCCTCAACACTCATTGGACCGCACACATCAGTATGTATGATTTCCAATAAGTTGGTTGCTCGCTCCATTGTTCCTGAGACCGGAGTCTTGGTCATTTTACCCATGAGGCATGGTTCGCACGTGTCAAATGATTCATAATCAAGAGACTCTAAAAGTCCATCTGCATGGAGCTTCTTCATGCGTTTGACACCTATGTGACCAAGGCGGCAGTGCCACAAGTATGTGGGACTATTATTATCAACCTTACATCTTTTGGTATTCACACTAAGAAGATGTGTAGCATTACGCTCGAGATTCATTAAGAATAAACCATTCACCATAGGAGCATGACCATAAAACATATCTCTCATATAAATAGAACAACCATTATTCTCGGATTTAAATGAGTAGCCATCTCGAATTAAACGAGATCCCGATACAATGTTCATGCTCAAAGCTGGCACTAAATAACAATTATTGAGGTTTAAAATTAATCCCATAGGTAAATGAAGAAGCAGCGTGCGGACGGCGATCACATCGACCTTGGAACCATTCCCGATGCGCATCGTCACCTCGTCCTTCGCCAGTCTCCGTTTATTCCGCAGCTCCTGCTTTGAGTTACAAATGTGAGCAACTGCACCGGTATCAAATACCCAAGAGCTACTACAAGTACTGGTCAGGTACACATGAATTACATGTATATCACATATACCTTTTGTTTTGCCGGCCTTCTTGTCCGCTAAGTATTTGGGGCAATTCCGCATCCAGTGACCACTTCCCTTGCAATAAAAACACTCAGTCTCGGGCTTGGGTCCATTCTTTGGCTTCTTCCCGGCAGCTTGCTTGCCGGGCGCGGCAACTTCCTTGCCGTCCTTCTTGAAGTTCTTTTTACCCTTACCCTTCTTGAACTTAGTGGTTTTATTCACCATCAACACTTGATGTTCCTTCTTGACTTCTACCTCTGCTGATTTCAGCATAGCAAATACTTCAGGAATGGTCTTTTCCATCCCCTGCATATTGAAGTTCATCACAAAGCTCTTGTAGCTCGGTGGAAGCGACTGGAGGATTCTGTCAATGACCGCATCATCCGGGAGATTAACTCCCAGCTGAGTCAAGCGGTTATGCAACCCAGACATAGTGAGTATGTGCACACTGACAGAACTGTTTTCCTCCATCTTACAGCTGAAGAATTTGTCGGAGACTTGATATCTCTCGACCCGGGCATGAGCTTGAAAAACCATTTTCAGCTCTTCGAACATCTCATATGCTCCGTGTCTCTCAAAACGTTTTTGGAGCCCCGGCTCTAAGCTGTAAAGCATGCCGCATTGAACGAGGGAGTAGTCATCGGTACGTGCCTGCCAAGCGTTCATAACGTCTTGTTCAGCAGGGAGGACAGGTGCGTCACCCAGCGGTGCTTGTAGGACATAATCTTTCTTGGCAGCTATGAGGATGATCCTCAGGTTCCGGACCCAGTCCGTGTAGTTGCTGCCATCGTCTTTCAGCTTGGTTTTCTCTAGGAACGCGTTGAAGTTGAGGACTACGTTGGCCATTTGATCTACAAGACATATTGTAAATATTTTAGACTAAGTTCATGATAATTAAGTTCATCAAATCAAATTATTTATGAACTCCCACTTAGATAGACATCCCTCTTCTAGTCATCTAAGTATAACATGATCCAAGTTAACTAGGCCGTGTCCGATCATCACGTGAGACGGACTAGTCAACATCGGTGAACATCTTCATGTTGATCGTATCTTCTATACGACTCATGCTTGACCTTTCGGTCTTCTGTGTTCCGAGGCCATGTCTGTACATGCTAGGCTCGTCAAGTCAACCTAAGTGTTTGCATGTGTAAATCTGTCTTACACCCATTGTATGTGAACGTTAGAATCTATCACACCCGATCATCACGTGGTGCTTCGAAACAACGAACTGTCGCAACGGTGCACAGTTAGGGGGAACACTTCTTGAAATTATTATGAGGGATCATCTTATTTACTACCGTCGTTCTAAGTAAACAAGATGCAAAAACATGATAAACATCACATGCAATCAAATAATAAACGTGACATGATATGGCCAATATCACATAGCTCCTTTGATCTCCATCTTGGGGCTCCATGATCATCTTGTCACCGGCTTGACACCATGATCTCCATCATCATGATCTCCATCATCGTGTCTCCATGAAGTTGCTCGCCAACTATTACTTCTACTACTATGGCTAACGCGTTTAGCAATAAAGTAAAGTAATTTACATGGCGTTTCTCAATGGCACGCAGGTCATATAAAAGAATAAAGACAACTCCTATGGCTCCTGCCGGTTGTCATACTCATCGACATGCAAGTCGTGATTCCTATTACAATAGCATGAACATCTCATACATCACATATAGATCATTCATCATTCATCACAACTTTGGCCATATCATATCACAAAGCACTTGCTGCAAAAACAAGTTAGACGTCCTCTAATTGTTGTTGCAAGTTTTACGTGGCTGAATTAGGGTTCTAGCAAGAACGTTTTCTTACCTACGTGAAAGCCACAACGTGATTTGTCAACTTCTATTTACCCTTCATAAGGACCCTGTTCATCGAATCCGCTCCAACTAAAGTAGGAGAGACAGACACCCGCCAGCCACCTTATGCAACTAGTGCATGTTAGTCGGTGGAACCGGTCTCACGTAAGCGTACGTGTAAGGTTGGTCCGGGCCGCTTCATCCCACAATACCGCTGAAGCAAGAAAAGACTAGTAGCGGCAAGAAAGTTGACAAATCCACGCCCACAACAAATTGTGTTCTACTCGCGCAAGAAGAACTACGCATAGACCTAGCTCATGATGCCACTGTTGGGGAACGTTGCAGAAAACAAAAAATTTCCTACTCGTTTCACCAAGATCCATCTAGGAGTTCATCTAGCAACGAGTCATGAGATGCATCTACATACCTTTGTAGATCGCGTGCGGAAGCGTTCAACGAACGGGGATGATGTAGTCGAACACGACGTGATCCAAATCACCGATGACCGAGTGCCGAACGGACGGCACCTCCGCGTTAAACACACGTACAGGACGGGAGACGTCTCCTCCTTCTTGATCCAGCAAGGGGAAGGAGAGGTTGATGATGATCCAGCAGCACGACGGCGTGGTGGTGGATGCAGGGCGTCACAGTAGCAGGGCTTCGCCTATACTACGCAAGAGGGAGATGTAACAGGGAGAGAGGGAAGCACCAAAAGCATAGCCTCAAGTCCCTCCTCTCCCTCACTATATATAGGGGTGCCAAGGGGGGGGCGCCGGCCCTAGGAGATGGATCTCCTAGGGGGGCGGCTTCCAAGGGTGGGGGGCTTGCCCCCCAAGGCAAGGGGGCGCCCCCCTTTAGGGTTTCCCCTAACCCTAGGCGCATGGGCCCCTTAGGGGTTGGCGCCCCAGCCCACTAAGGGCTGGGTTCCTTCCCACTTCAGCCCATGGGGCCCTCCGGGATAGGTGGCCCCACCCGGTGGACCCCCGGGACCCTTCTGGTGGTCCCGGTACAATACCGGTAACCCCGAAACTTGTCCCGATGGCCGAAACAGCACTTCCTATATATAATTCTTTACCTCCGGACCATTCCGGAACTCCTCGTGACGTCCGGGATCTCATCCGGGACTCCGAACAACATTCGGGTTACTGCATATACATATCTTCACAACCCTAGCGTCACTGAACCTTAAGTGTGTAGACCCTACGGGTTCGGGAGACATGCAGACATGACCAAGACGACTCTCCGGTCAATAACCAACAGCGGGATCTGGATACCCATGTTGGCTCCCACATGCTCCACGATGATCTCATCGGATGAACCACGATGTCGAGGATTCAATCAACCCTGTATGCAATTCCCTTTGTCAATCGATATATTACTTGCCCGAGATTCGATCGTTGGTATCCCAATACCTTGTTCAATCTCGTTACCGGCAAGTCACTTTACTCGTACCGTAATGCATGATCCCGTGACCAGACACTTGGTCACTTTGAGCTCATTATGATGATGCATTACCGAGTGGGCCCAGTGATACCTCTCCGTCATACAGAGTGACAAATCCCAGTCTTGATCCGTGTCAACCCAACAGACACTTTCGGAGATACCCGTAGTCTACCTTTATAGTCACCCAGTTACGTTGTGACGTTTGGTACACCCAAAGCACTCCTACGGTATCCGGGAGTTACACGATCTCATGGTCTAACGAAAAGATACTTGACATTGCAAAACTCTAGCAAACGAACTATACGATCTTTATGCTATGTTTAGGATTGGGTCTTGTCCATCACATCATTCTCTTAATGATGTGATCTCGTTATCAATGACATTCAATGTCCATAGCCAGGAAACCATGACTATCTGTTGATCAACGAGCTAGTCAACTAGAGGCTTACTAGGGACATGTTGGTGTCTGTTATTCACACATGTATTACGATTTCCGGATAACACAATTATAGCATGAATAAAGACAATTACCATGAACAAGGAAATATAATAATAATGCTTTTATTATTGCCTCTAGGGCATATTTCCAACAGGTGTGGCGGAACCCTTCACATATGCAGATAGCTCTGCTACGGCAGAAGCTTTAGCCCTTCGCCGGGGTCTTCAATTGATCAACCAAATTGGCTGATCAAATGTGCTGGTTGAATCAGACTGCCTTGAGGTTATCATGGCATGCAAAAGGTGATGTGGATATTTTGCCGCCTTACTCTGCGATCTTAGCGGATTGCTTTCTCTATGCCCATGACGTGAATTCAATCCGTTTTTAGCACTGCCCAACAGAAGCTAATGGCTTGGCACATTTCTTAATATGATGCTTTATGCTTCATATTACTATCTAATGATATGTTGCCATCGTATGATGTCTGAGTAGATTTTTGTTGTCCTATCAATAATTGGTAAATTGCTATGGTTGATTTAATTTGCTTGTGGTTATGTTGCTGTCCTTTGGTGCCCATCATATAAGCGCGCGTGTGGATCACATCATAGGGTTAGTTGTATGTTGATAGGACTATGCATTGGAGGGCAAGGGTGACAGAAACTTCTTCCTAAACATAGAAATTTACATACAGGATTGAAGGGGGACCAATATATATCTTAATGTTATGGTTGGGTTTTTACCTTAATGATTGTTAGTAGTTGCGGATGCTTGCTAATAGTTCCAATCATAAGTGCATAGAGTTTTAAGTAAGGGATGACATACTAGCAGTGGCCTCTCCCACATAAAAACTTGCTATCGGTCTAGTAACATAGTCAATTGCTAAGGGACAATTCCGCAGATCCTACCACCACTAATCCACACTCATTTTACTAAATTGTTTCTTTAAACATCACCTAACTTTTATTTCTACGTTCTTTATTATCTCGCAAACCTATCCTACCACACCTACAAAGTACTTCTAGTCTTATTTCTTGTTCTAGATAAAGCAAATGTTAAGTGTGCGTAGAGTTATATCGGTGGTCGATAGAATTTGAGGGAATATTCGTTCTACCTTTAGCTGCTCGTTGGATTCGACACTCTTATTTATCAAAAACGACTACAAACGATCCCCTATACTTATGGGTTATCACCTATCCATAAAACAACAACCGAACAAGGTACACGTCAGTGGCGGAGCTGCAATACTGAACCTAGGCAGACCTGTACAAAGCAAAAGCCCACTTTTTTTCCTCTCATAGTCTAGTCTGGCCTTAATACCTCACTGTTTTAGCTAATTAAGGTCTGGGCGGGCCATGGCCTATTTGGGCTGGATGTAGTTCGCATCCAGCATACACTGCCAAATGATGCAAGATGATGAAGCAACCTCCTTACAAAGCCAATCTTAGGGTAATCGGATCAAGCAAAATGCACGCGATTACGCAACAACATAGGAAGATCAGAGTACAACGACATGCCGCATCCTGAAACACCTAAGCTTCATGATAACACCCTCAAGAGAGAGCATGACACAAACCGTCGCCGCTGCTCAGTCCACCAGACAAAGATTCATATATGCACAACGTCCGATCACCCATGTCAGGACCCCGATTCTAAGCCACATCGATCTAGCCGGTAACACCTCATATCACTTTGCGGCCTCACGCACGGTATCCCACGGGTGTCGCCTTACCATGGCCCGGGACCGTTTGCGCCTTTTGGCTCGCGTATATGACAATGTCGCTAGCATCCATATGACCGAGAACCCGGGCCGACATGGCTAGTCGTGAACCCAAAGCGGCACAGACCTATGGAGACAGGCATACATGAATCACATCGAACATGTCGGTCATCAACGAGTGATTCCGGGCTGTAGCATTGGGCTAACAGGACTCCGGGGATCCCAGGCTGTAGCAGGCTAGACAGGACTCCGGAGATCACCGCGTGACATTTCCCCGAAGGGACAGACATAGGGACGAAGTGAAACACATGTCGGCCAGTCAAGTGTCCTGAACAGTAGTGCTAGGCTAGCAGGACTCCGGGGATCCCGGGCTGTAGCGGACTACTATGGCTCGAGGAACACTAGACTACATTTCCCCATAAGAAAGCCTGCGAAGGACAAACAACTAGATTGTCGGATCCCACTCATACCAAGCATTTCAATCATACACACAATATGCCCGATATGAGTACATACAACATGGCATCACAACAAAACTCTACAACTCAAGTACTTTATTTAAAGGCTCCAGGGAGCCATACATAACATATTCATACAGATAGGGGTCACATGACCCGACACTCAAGTCATACAGTCATACAAGCACATGCGGAAGCAACTAGTCTGAGTACAGACTCTAGAAAGAAAGAAGGCTTCTCGAAGCATGTCTATCTACATAGGCCCTCCATGGCCTGGATCACCACCTGGGTGGCTAGTCACTCGTCGACGTCAAGGTCTATGTAAAACTCATCGGAGGGGGCAGTGTTGTCGTCTGAAAACAATAAATAAGCAAACATGAGTACAAAGGTACTCAGCAAGTCTTACATCAGAACCTACTATACATGCTCATTCTCAAGAAGGTGGTGGGGTTTATGCAGCACGCCAGCTTTGACTCTTGGCTAAGCTATCCTACGGAACCTTTTAGCAAAATAGTTTTCGCACACGAGTCCACTACTCACCATCACAATACTCCACCGTGGATCCTCCCTCGTATCCTGCGAGAGGGCCATCCTCGGTACTCACACTTATCTTGAGTCTTTTAGTAGTATACATTAACTTGTCTATGAACTGTATATGCAACCAAGTAGTCCTTTACCGCGGACGCGGCTATTCGAATAGTTTTATACCCTGCAGGGGTGCACTTCGTCACACATGTTTCCACCACTTAGCGTCTGCACACGAAATGTGCTCGGCAGACTTCAAGCGAAAACCGACGTGGGTGTAGACCACGACCTGACTAACCTCACAAGTCTCTAGTCCAGGGTCATCGCCTATTCAGGTTCCATCCGCAAGGAAATCCGGCCGGGGTGTCCTCAACGGCCCCGAACGATGTGAACAGGGTTCCCGAGACACCAAACGGGTGACTCGGTACACCGTGCCACGGTGTATCTACCGCAACATAGCCCACCCCTAGGGTCAGCGCTACGCACGGCCGCCAACACATATCCTACAAACACCAGAAACTAGTTGCAACTCCTGGACTGAGGCGAGAGGGGTCAGTAAGTCGAGCGGGGTCATATTTCAGGGCCCAATGTGTGGTAGTAGCTGAATCTTAAATCACGCATACAGAACTCAGTTCTTAGGGACGGCCTCAATGAAACAACCCACCATGTACTCCTACATGGCCTCTCATCGATACCTCTACCAAAACATATTCAACACATCCCACATATCACTGACACAAGCATTTCACTCTAGCCCATCACCCAGATGAACCAGACCTGACACAGCTCTAAGCATAGCAGGCATAGCAAGGTAGGAATCACAAAACATGGCTCAATCAACTCCTACACATGCTAGTGGGTTTCATCTAGTTACTGTGGCAATGACAGGTCATGCAGAGGATAAGGGTTCAACTACCGTAGCACACAGCAGTTCGAATCGTGTTGTCTTAATGCAGTAAACAAGAGCAGGAGCGAGAACATGGGTTGTATCGGAATGATCAATGGTTGCTTGCCTGATGGAGTGGTAACGGGATACTGCCCTTCAGTTGGATACTCGTGAATATCCTCGGAGGCAGAACCTACCACGAAGAACACAACCGAGCACAATCAACACATGACGATATGCAACAATATGATGCATGCTATGACATGGCAGTATGAATGTGTTTTGGCCTAATGCAAGCTAAAACAGAAGGGTAATTGCTTATTTGAACCAAAGGTTCAAGTGTTAGCTCATTTGACTTGATCATATTAGTGCATCACCTTATATTGCATAAACAGCAGGTTTAACTTGTTCTGACATGCATGAAACCAGTACCAATGGATAGCTTGGATTTTTCTAATAATTTTTCATATATAATTTGTCTCATTTGGAGTTATGGTTGAATTTCTATGAATTTTTGAAGTTTAGGCAATTTTCTGGAATTTTCTATATAAAATTAAATCCAGAAAAGAGTTATTGCGTCAGCCTTGCGTCAGCATGACGTCAGCAAGTCAACAGGCCCGGTACAGGTCAAACCTGACCTGTGGGACCCGTGTGTCAGTGGCTCATCTAGTTAATTAACTAATTAATTTAGATTAACACTAAACAGGTTTAGTTAGCAGGGGGGCCCGCTTGTCATTGACTCAGGGGAGTCAACTGGGCCCACCCAGTCAATGGTCAAGGTCAACACTCGCCGGCGTCTAGCCGCCGGCGAGGCCAGACGCGGCGGGGGAAGTGCATTTGCACGTTCCGGCCACCAAACGGGAGGCGGAGAGCATCTACGAGCTCCTGGGAACGAGCCGCAGCTCTTGGTGTTGATGGTTGAGCTCGGGGTGGCCGGAGACGTCGCCGGCGACGACTTTGGCGGTCGCCGGAGTTCGGGCGCCGATGAAAACGGCGACACCGTGCACGGGAGGATCAACGGGTAGCACCTACGCGTTCTGCAGGCTCCCACAAAGCCAACGGGCATATGAACAGGGCCGATTGGCCACCGGAGCCTCGTCGGTGACGAGTTCGTGCGGCGGTGTGCTTCAGGCGTTATGGGAAGTGGTGCTACAACGAGCGCTAGGCCGTCGGGTTAGGGGGAAACGACGGAGGAGCTCACTGGGAGGTCGAAGCGCAGCTCAGTGGGCCTGGGGACGACCTAGACGGCGCGAATCGAAGACGAGGTCACCGGCGGCCGAAGGTTGAAGAAGAGCTCGAAGGCGACGCTGCAGGGCTTCCGGCGGGGCGTGGTTCGGTGAGGGGGTCGAGGACGACGTCGCGGAGCTCGTGGGCACAACCGAGGGGCGAGGGGGTGGCTGTGGCCGTGGTGGTTCTCGTCGGCGGCGGCGGCCGCGTTCGGTGGAAGTGAGGGGGAGCCAGAGGAGGGGATGAGCACGGGGGGAGGAGGAATGAGAGGGCCTGGTGGTGCGTGGCCGTCTCCGTGGCATTGGAAGGGAGTCCGGGGAAGCAGGAGGTGGCCAGCAGGGTGGAGGTGGCGCGCGCGCGTGCCGGCGAGCGTCGGGCACACGCCCTCGTCCTTCTGTCCGAGGAGGGAGACGACAGGAGGCAGCGGGGGTGGGCTGGGCCGCCAGCTGGAGATGGGCCAGGTAGTCCAGGTTAGTGGCCCAGTGGCTTTTCCCTCTTTTATTTATTCCTGTTTTCTATTTCTGTTATTTTATTTTGATTTAGTTTAAATACTAAATCATTTTATAAAATCCTGAAAATATTTATGGACACTTGCTGAATTATTTCAGTGGCCCAAAAAATAGTTCCAACATTATTTGAGCATTTGAATTATTTAATAGCATTTAAATGCCCAAATTCAAATACTTATGATTTAAATCAATGCCCTTTTGTTGACCTAAAATTATGTGCACCATTTTTCCCAAGGGTTCTAACCCAAGGCAAAGAGGGTGAGCATTTTAGAAGGGCATTTCAGGTTCATTGAATTTATTTTTAGTAAACCCTAGTTGATTTCAGGGGGGGTGCTGGGGGTTCTGCTTTCCCCATTTCAAGTTTCTGATGAAAGTAAACATGATGCACACTCTAATGCATGGTCTAGCTAGGGTGTGACAACTCACCCCCACTCAATAGAATCTCGTCCCGAGATTTAGGATCATCTGGGAAGAAGGTGGGGTACTCGAGTCGAAGACGATCCTCCCTTTCCCAAGTGGCTTCTTCCTCGGAATGGTGTGACCATTGAACCTTGAGAAACTTGATATTATGACGTCGAGTGGTACGCTCGGCTTGATCAAGGATACGAACGGGGTATTCCCGATAGGAAAGGTTATCTTGTAAATCAAGTGTTTCGTGGTCCACTCCACGGATAGGATCCGCGAAGCAACGCCTAAGTTGCGAAACGTGGAAGACATCGTGAACTCTGGAAAGATGCGGAGGTAGTTCCAATTGGTAGGCAACTTCTCCTCGTTTGGCCAGAATGCGAAAGGGTCCAATGTAACGAGGAGCCAATTTTCCTTTGATACCGAAACGATGGGTTCCCTTTAACGGGGTAACCCGAAGGTAAGCCTTCTCGTCAACTTCAAATGTCATAGGCTTATGTTTACGATCATATTGACTCTTTTGGCGAGATTGGGCTGTTTTCAATTTCTCACGAATAACGCGAACCTGCTCTTCTGCTTCCTGAATCATATCCGGGCCAAAGAGTTGTCTTTCCCCGGTTTCTGACCAGTTAAGAGGCGTTCGACATTTTTGTCCATAGAGAACTTCGAAGGGAGCTTTGCCCAAACTAGCTTGATAACTATTGTTATAAGCAAACTCCGCGAATGGAAGGCATTTCTCCCAACTCATTCCGAACGAGATAACAGAAGCTCGGAGCATATCTTCCAGAATTTGATTGACTCGCTCTACTTGACCACTTGATTGAGGATGGAAGGCGGTGCTAAAGGAGAGATGAGTTCCCATAGCATTTTGGAAACTTTCCCAAAATCAAGAGGTGAAGAGACTTCCACGGTCTGAGTTAATTTCCAATGGGACACCATGAAGAGACACTATTCGAGAGATGTATAAGTCAGCTAGCTGGCTAGCGGTGATACTCTCCCGAACGGGTAGGAAGTGGGCTACTTTGGAAAGACGGTCGATCACGACGAAGATGGCATTATTCCCCCTCTTGGTCCTGGGAAACCCAGTGATGAAATCCATACTGATTTTGTCCCATTTCCATTCAGGAATAGCCAAAGGTTGAAGGGTGCCAGCAGGCCGTTGATGCTCTGCTTTAACACGACGACAAACGTCGCAATTGGCAATGTATTGAGCGATTTCTCTCTTCATCCTAGTCCACCAAAACCTCTGGCGTAGGTCTTGATACATTTTAGTACTACCGGGATGAATGGTGAGAGGGGATTCATGAGCTTCCTTAAGGATCATCTGGCGTAGATGTTGTTTCTTGGGAACCACCAGGCGGTTCTCGAAGAAGACAGCACCTTGATCATCCATGGAAAAGCTTTTAGCTACTCCGCTAGCAATGTTTTCCTTAATCCGGGATATGCCCTTATCACGCTTTTGGGCAGCTATGATTTGATCCATAAGGGTAGGTTTCGCCACCAGGGTAGATAGGAATCCTCGAGGAACAATGTGAAGGTTAAGCTTATGAAATTCCTCATGGAGAAGTGGTTGGCTTTGTTGTAACATCAGGTTGTTACAGTAGGACTTACGACTTAGTGCATCAGCCATGACATTGGCTTTGCCGGGGGTGTAAGTTATTCCTAAGTCGTAATCCGAGATCAACTCGACCCAACGTCTTTGCCTGAGATTCAAATCTGGTTGGGTGAAGATATATTTCAAGCTTTGGTGATCGGTGAAGATCTCGCAACGATTACCGAGAAGGTAATGTCGCCAGGTTTTGAGTGCATGGACTACGGCTGCAAGCTCTAGATCATGTGTGGGATAATTTTCCTCATGTGGGTGTAATTGCCGTGAAGCATAGGCAATTACCTGACGATCTTGCATGAGTATGCAACCTAGTCCTTGTCGCGAGGCGTCGCAATAGATAATAAAGTCCTTGGAGAAATCTGGTGATACCAGTACGGGAGCAGATGTCAGGCATCTTTTCAGTTCCTGAAAACTGAACTCGCACTGTGGAGTCCACTCGAACTTTTTATCTTTCTTGAGGAGTTCAGTTAGAGGTTTAGCAACCTTGGAGAAATTCTCGACGAAGCGGCGGCAATAGCTCGCTAGGCCAAGGAAACTCCGAACTTGCTTGACCGTTTTAGGTGGAGTCCAATCAAGGACGGCTTGAACTCGCTCGGGATTGACAGCAATACCCTTACCAGAGATTACATGGCCTAGATAGGTCACTTTTGACAACCAAAATTCACACTTGGAGAATTTGGCATAAAGGCGATGCTCTCGAAGTTTCATCAATACCATCCTTAGATGTTCGGCATGTTCCTCTTCATTCTTGGAGTAGATGAGTATGTCATCGAGGTATACTACGACGAATTTGTCCAAGTACTCCATGAAAACCGAATTCATTAACCGGGAGAAGGTGGCTGGGGCATTGGTTAAACCGAAGGACATGACGGTGTACTCGTATTGGCCATAACGAGTAACAAAGGCCGTTTTGTGAATGTCCCCGTTTCTGATTTTGATTTGATGGTAGCCCAACCTCAAATCCATCTTGGAGAAGACTGAGGATCCAGCGAGCTGATCATACAGGTCGTTGATCCTGGGAAGCGGGTATTTGTTCTTGATGGTGACCAGATTGACAGGTCGGTAATCCACTACCATTCGATCCGTTCCATCCTTCTTCTTGACGAAGAGGACGGGGCAAGCCCAAGGAGAGGAGCTAGGACGGATGAACCCTTTGTTCAAGGACTCATCGAGTTGGTTCTTAAGCTCGGCTAGTTCTAAGGGTGCCATCTTGTAGGGTCTTCTAGCAATTGGAACGGTTCCTGGAACAAGGTCTATCACAAACTCGACATCCCTGTCAGGTGGAACACCTGGCAGTTCTTCCGGAAACACATCCGGGAAGTCTCGGACTACCGGAACGTCCTCAAGGTCTGGAAGAGGGTTGGCATTGAGAGAGTAAAGTTGGCGCTTGGCCACTCGAGTTAAGACATTAACTATCTTGCCCGAGGGATGAGTAAGTTGAACGGTTCTAGTGGCACAATCGATCTTGGCATAATGAGCCGACATCCAGTCCATACCCAAGATGATGTTTATGTCGGAGGACTTGAGAGCTATTAAAGATGCAAGGAAGACAAGCCTATCGACAAGAATTTCGTTCCCATGGCTTACCCTAGAAGTTTGCCATTTGGAACTCGGAGTTTGAATTACCATGGAAGTGGGCATGTCACAGAATGTCGTGTTATGCAACCGAGCATAATTCTCGGATATGAATGAATGAGATGCTCCAGTATCGAAAAGAACAGATGCCGGATGGTAGTTAACAAGGAGCGTACCAAGGACGACGTTGGGATCCTCATGAGCCTCTTCGGCTGAAACATAGTTGACATGGCCACGTGCAGTGGTGGCCGGCTTGGCGTAGAAAGTCTTTCCCGCGGGCTTACCACGGCCAACGGACTTTCCAGCTTGATTGGGGTTGTTCTGGGGACACTCTCGACTATAGTGACCCGGTTCTCCACACTTGAAGCATGTTACCATAGTGGGGCGTGGAGCAACATTAGCAGCGGGGCCACCATAGGGCTTGGGCGGTGCAAATTGCTGGTTGGGACGAGGCGCCTCAAAAGATGGCCTCGGGGTGAATCTGGGTGGCAGTGCGGTGCTTGGAATCCACACCCGGCGCTTCTGAGCTCCAGAGCCGGATGAAGACCCAAAATCACGGGAGTGCTTGCATGAAGCGTCATAATCAGTCTGGCCTGTCTCAGCACTGATAGCTTTATTGACCAGCTTCTGGAAGGATGTGCACTCATGCAGACGGAGATCGCGGCGAAGCTCAGGGCTAAGTCCCTTGCGGAACCTTGCCTGCTTCTTGGCGTCAGTAGAAACCTCTTCAGGAGCATAGCGTGCCAGGTTCCCAAATTCTCGGCTATATGCATCCACAGTCAGCCTTCCTTGGGTGAAGTTGCAGAACTCCTCCCTCTTGCGATCCATGAGACCTTTCGGAATGTGATGCTCACGGAAAGCCTCGCTGAACTCAGCCCAGGTAGTGATTTGACCGACCGGGCGCATAGCTTCGTAGTTTTCCCACCAATGGCTAGCGGGGCCCTCGAGATGATAGGCAGCATAGGTAACCTTGTCGGCTTCGGCTACGTTGGCAGAACGTAGCTTGTGGGTGATGCTGCGAAGCCAATCATCCGCGTCGAGGGGCTTGATGGAATGGTTAAACTTTGGTGGGTACAGTTTGATAAAGTCGTTGATTGACACCAAGTCATTTCGTGGGTGGCGTGCAGTGTTCTGCTCAATCTGCTCCAGCAGGCGGTTGGTCTCACGCTTGTTTCTTTCCGCCTCCAGCATCACTTCGGCCAGGGAAGGCGGGTGAGGCAAATTTTCACCTCTAGCTGCACTGGCTTCCCCCCGCTCCGGGACAGCAGGGTTGCCGCGGGTGTTGACCATCCTAGGAGGAAACAAGACAACGATTTAGACAAGGATGGCTCAAACTTAACAAGGAAGTGCAGAATGTAAAGGATAACACGGAATGCAGAGATGCTCATTCGTATGCCATGGTAATATAAAACTGCCATATATACACCAACGGTCATACTCGTCATACATAGTTTAGTACAAGCCCATGCTACAGTACAACTATGAAGGTAGACGTTACATCTCATCGGAGGCATTCCGAGTCCCTATACATTATTTGTCTACAGCTCCGGAATCGATTACACACCAAGTCGTATTCCACAAGTCACGCGGGACAGTGGAGATACAACTACTGCAATACTAGTGGTACTACTGCTAACTCAGATAGCTCCATAGTAGTCCTCATAGAAGTCACCTCCATAGCCTGGAAGTTCAACGTGATCATCCGGAAATAGACGGTCCTGAGGAGCCTGTGGACCATAGGGACTAGGATGAGGTCTTGGACCAACAAACGGTGGCCTGCGGGGACCACGGGGCGGGGTGATGCCTCCCACATCATGCCAATCCACCATGTCTGGCAGAGCTGCTCTCACAGGATACAGATCCCTGGTATCCATACATCCAGCTTGCGCCGCAGGTGCAAACCGAGTCAATGTGGCCCAATGATCAGCACGGGTATTAAAAAGCTCCAGCCTCAAGGCCCGATTCTCTCGGTCCTTATCTTCGAGCATCTCAGCGGTGGTACGAGTTAATGAGTCCTCCTGAGTGGAGTCAGCATAGATAGCCTGAAGATACCCCTGCGCTCCTGGAAGTGAAGCTGGCATGTAACGGAAGTCAGTGTTCCGAAGCAGGCCAGTCCGGACTCGCAAGATGGTCATCATGGAGTAGGCAGCATCCTGCACAGCCATCTCAACGGTAACTCCGAGTCCATAGGAACAGTGAAGGGGCTCGGTAGATCCAGGATAGGAAGGAAATATCCTAACGGTGCAGAAATACTGACTTTGATTAAAGTCGCGGAACTGCTCTTCAACAGTGTATTCGGGATACCAACGGTATCCTGTCTCGATCATGACCCGGACTAACATAGCAGTATGACCGGGCACGTCGAGGCACCTAGTCAGGCGAACCACTTGATTTTGAGAACGGTTGGCCATCTGAAAGCACAACCACAAGACAAAGACATCAGAATTCCTAGGGAAAATTGGACAGCATAACAGCTGTAAATGCTCAGAAAAAGATTTGAGACATCCACAACAGTTCACAATACCGCTCAACAGCATCATATCAAGGTTCTGATTCAAATAGCAACGTACTAAAATAGTAGAAACTGGACTGGGACTCGTAGCAATAATCCGATAAACTACTACGGATTAGTAACACGTGAACCTGATAGAAGAAGAGAGCCTAGTCCTTAACCCACGTTGAATGAGAAGAGAATGACTCACATCAGAAGCATAGGGTAAAGGAGTAAAACAACCTTACGTTCCCTCCCACAATCAATTCCCTTACATATAACTAAAGCATTTCTAGACTCGACATCGACCAGTTTGGCTCAACGAACCTACAGGCAGTCCGGCTCTGATGCCAACGCTGTCAGGACCCCGATTCTAAGCCACATCGATCTAGCCGGTAACACCTCATATCACTTTGCGGCCTCACGCACGGTATCCCACGGGTGTCGCCTTACCATGGCCCGGGACCGTTTGCGCCTTTTGGCTCGCGTATATGACAATGTCGCTAGCATCCATATGACCGAGAACCCGGGCCGACATGGCTAGTCGTGAACCCAAAGCGGCACAGACCTATGGAGACAGGCATACATGAATCACATCGAACATGTCGGTCATCAACGAGTGATTCCGGGCTGTAGCACTGGGCTAACAGGACTCCGGGGATCCCGGGCTGTAGCAGGCTAGACAGGACTCCGGAGATCACCGCGTGACATTTCCCCGAAGGGACAGACATAGGGACGAAGTGAAACACATGTCGGCCAGTCAAGTGTCCTGAACAGTAGTGCTGGGCTAGCAGGACTCCGGGGATCCCGTGCTGTAGCGGACTACTATGGCTCGAGGAACACTAGACTACATTTCCCCATAAGAAAGGCTGCGAAGGACAAACAACTAGATTGTCGGATCCCACTCATACCAAGCATTTCAATCATACACACAATATGCCCGATATGAGTACATACAACATGGCATCACAACAAAACTCTACAACTCAAGTACTCTATTTAAAGGCTCCAGGGAGCCATACATAACATATTCATACAGATAGGGGTCACATGACCCGACACTCAAGTCATACAGTCATACAAGCACATGCGGAAGCAACTAGTCTGAGTACAGACTCTAGAAAGAAAGAAGGCTTCTCGAAGCCTGTCTATCTACATAGGCCCTCCATGGCCTGGATCACCACCTGGGTGGCTAGTCACTCGTCGACGTCAAGGTCTATGTAAAACCCATCGGAGGGGGCAGTGTTGTCGTCTGAAAACAATAAATAAGCAAACATGAGTACAAAGGTACTCAGCAAGTCTTACATCAGAACCTACTATACATGCTCATTCTCAAGAAGGTGGTGGGGTTTATGCAGCAAGCCAGCTTTGACTCTTGGCTAAGCTATCCTACGGAACCTTTTAGCAAAATAGTTTTCGCACACGAGTCCACTACTCACCATCACAATACTCCACCGTGGATCCTCCCTCGTATCCTGCGAGAGGGCCATCCTCGGTACTCACACTTATCTTGAGTCTTTTAGTAGTATACATTAACTTGTCTATGAACTGTATATGCAACCAAGTAGTCCTTTACCGCGGACGCGGCTATTCGAATAGTTTTATAACCTGCAGGGGTGCACTTCGTCACACATGTTTCCACCACTTAGCGTCTGCACACGAAATGTGCTCGGCAGACTTCAAGCGAAAACCGACGTGGGTGTAGACCACGACCTGACTAACCTCACAAGTCTCTAGTCCAGGGTCATCGCCTATTCAGGTTCCATCCGCAAGGAAATCCGGCCGGGGTGTCCTCAACGGCCCCGAACGATGTGAACAGGGTTCCCGAGACACCAAACGGGTGACTCGGTACACCGTGCCACGGTGTATCTACCGCAACATAGCCCACCCCTAGGGTCAGCGCTACGCACGGCCGCCAACACATATCCTACAAACACCAGAAACTAGTTGCAACTCCTGGACTGAGGCGAGAGGGGTCAGTAAGTCGAGCGGGGTCATATTTCAGGGCCCAATGTGTGGTAGTAGCTGAATCTTAAATCACGCATACAGAACTCAGTTCTTAGGGACGGCCTCAATGAAACAACCCACCATGTACTCCTACATGGCCTCTCATCGATACCTCTACCAAAACATATTCAACACATCCTACATATCACTGACACAAGCATTTCACTCTAGCCCATCACCCAGATGAACCAGACCTGACACAGCTCTAAGCATAGCAGGCATAGCAAGGTAGGAATCACAAAACATGGCTCAATCAACTCCTACACATGCTAGTGGGTTTCATCTAGTTACTGTGGCAATGACAGGTCATGCAGAGGATAAGGGTTCAACTACCGTAGCACACAGCAGTTCGAATCGTGTTGTCTTAATGCAGTAAACAAGAGCAGGAGCGAGAACATGGGTTGTATCGGAATGATCAATGGTTGCTTGCCTGATGGAGTGGTAACGGGATACTGCCCTTCAGTTGGATACTCGTGAATATCCTCGGAGGCAGAACCTACCACGAAGAACACAACCGAGCACAATCAACACATGACGATATGCAACAATATGATGCATGCTATGACATGGCAGTATGAATGTGTTTTGGCCTAATGCAAGCTAAAACAGAAGGGTAATTGCTTATTTGAACCAAAGGTTCAAGTGTTAGCTCATTTGACTTGATCATATTAGTGCATCACCTTATATTGCATAAACAGCAGGTTTAACTTGTTCTGACATGCATGAAACCAGTACCAATGGATAGCTTGGATTTTTCTAATAATTTTTCATATATAATTTGTCTCATTTGGAGTTATGGTTGAATTTCTATGAATTTTTGAAGTTTAGGCAATTTTCTGGAATTTTCTATATAAAATTAAATCCAGAAAAGAGTTATTGCGTCAGCCTTGTGTCAGCATGACGTCAGCAAGTCAACAGGCCCGGTACAGGTCAAACCTGACCTGTGGGACCCGTGTGTCAGTGGCTCATCTAGTTAATTAACTAATTAATTTAGATTAACACTAAACAGGTTTAGTTAGCAGGGGGGCCCGCTTGTCATTGACTCAGGGGAGTCAACTGGGCCCACCCAGTCAATGGTCAAGGTCAACACTCGCCGGCGTCTAGCCGCCGGCGAGGCCAGACGCGGCGGGGGAAGTGCATTTGCACGTTCCGGCCACCAAACGGGAGGCGGAGAGCATCTACGAGCTCCTGGGAACGAGCCGCAGCTCTTGGTGTTGATGGTTGAGCT
This sequence comes from Triticum monococcum, assembly GCA_034509565.1. Lineage (NCBI taxonomy): Eukaryota > Viridiplantae > Streptophyta > Magnoliopsida > Poales > Poaceae > Triticum > Triticum monococcum. The sequence continues at coordinate 639,532,988 of CM067843.1, forward strand.
CGGGGTGGCCGGAGACGTCGCCGGCGACGACTTTGGCGGTCGCCGGAGTTCGGGCGCCGATGAAAATGGCGACACCATGCACGGGAGGATCAACGGGTAGCACCTACGCGTTCTGCAGGCTCCCATAAAGCCAACGGGCATATGAACGGGGCCGATTGGCCACCGGAGCCTCGTCGGCGACGAGTTCGTGCGGCGGTGTGCTTCAGGCGTCATGGGAAGTGGTGCTACAACGAGCGCTAGGCCGTGGGGTTAGGGGAAACGACAGAGGAGCTCACTGGGAGGTCGAAGCGCAGCTCAGTGGGCCTGGGGACGACCTAGACGGCGCGAATCGAAGACGAGGTCACCGGCGGCCGAAGGTTGAAGAAGAGCTCGAAGGCGACGCTGCAGGGCTTCCGGCGGGGCGTGGTTCGGTGAGGGGGTCGAGGACGACGTCGCGGAGCTCGTGGGCACAACCGAGGGGCGAGGGGGTGGTTGTGGCCGTGGTGGTTCTCGTCGGCGGTGGCGGCCGCGTTCGGTGGAAGTGAGGGGGAGCCAGAGGAGGGGATGAGCACGGGGGGGGAGGAGGAATGAGAGGGCCTGGGGGTGCGTGGCCGTCTCCGTGGCATTGGAAGGGAGTCCGGGGAAGCAGGAGGTGGCCAGCAGGGTGGAGGTGGCGCGCGCGCGTGCTGGCGAGCGTCGGGCACACGCCCTCGTCCTTCTGTCCGAGGAGGGAGACGACAGGAGGTAGCGGGGGTGGGCTGGGCCGCCAGCTGGAGATGGGCCAGGTAGTCCAGGTAAGTGGCCCAGTGGCTTTTCCCTCTTTTATTTATTTCTGTTTTCTATTTCTGTTATTTTATTTTGATTTAGTTTAAATACTAAATCATTTTATAAAATCCTAAAAATATTTATGGACACTTGCTGAATTATTTCAGTGGCCCAAAAAATAGTTCCAACATTATTTGAGCATTTGAATTATTTAATAGCATTTAAATGCCCAAATTCAAATACTTATGATTTAAATCAATGCCCTTTTGTTGACCTAAAATTATGTGCACCATTTTTCCCAAGGGTTCTAACCCAAGGCAAAGAGGGTGAGCATTTTAGAAGGGCATTTCAGGTTCATTGAATTTATTTTTAGTAAACCCTAGTTGATTTCAGGGGGGGTGCTGGGGGTTCTGCTTTCCCCATTTTAAGTTTCTGATGAAAGTAAACATGATGCACACTCTAATGCATGGTCTAGCTAGGGTGTGACAACCCATTACTTATCAGTCACTGCAACCACAGTCCTTACTTCTAGATCTTCGTTTTCATACAACTCCGTACAATGTTCATGTCATCTACGTACATAAAACAAACTAGCTACCATAATTCTACTCGTCGTCATGGATATGTTGATGACCTTCTTGGCGAAGCCGCTGAACTTGTGGTTGTTGTTTGCGGGGTGAATTTCGGCGCCTCCTCCTCCTCGTCTGCGACTGCGAAGACTTGTTCCGGCTTCACATCAGCCTCGTGCAAAAAGCGGCAATTTGTCGCCACCTTCATCTCGAACTGGATGGAGCCGAGGATGGCATGTTCCTCTGTTGCCTCGTCCGCTTGCAAGCTCGACCTCCTCCAACGCATCCTCCATGCCAAATCTACCATGCTTGGCGCCTTCCCCTTTCATCTCCTGCACCACTCCTGCTCCAACGCTACCTCCACCTTCTCCTACTTTGGCTCTTCCCAAGAGTTTGGAGGCATTGTGCCTGGCTCGATGTGCCTGGACGGTGCTATAAAGACCTGAATCTGGTAGGATCCAAGTCTGCATACTTATTGTGCTATCCCTGGATTGTAACTAGCACAGATAGTGACAAAAGTAGATATCAGTAAAATATACATCATTTACTACAAAACAATGGATCTAGGATTACATATACATACCATTGGCACAATTTAGTGTTGTCACATTACATCGAAAAAATAGATAATTCTAAGTTAGGGCTCCATCAACGTCATTGGGTTCGTTGAGTGTAGACTCATGACCCTTCACCTCTTAATACATTTGTCATCTGCACATGACAAGTGATGATGCATAGGTGGAATGTACTTGCACGTTGCAAAAAATATATTATAACAAAGTATATATATGCAAGGCAAGTCAAAGAATTCCTAAGGGTTTTGTTTGTCGTTAAGCCAATTTTCACAGGCACTAAAATTTGCAAACTTTTTTAAAATGTAAATATTTATTAATATATAGGGTTAGAGTGAAACACTTGGGTAGATATACCAAGGCTCAATCTCCAACATGGATAAAATCATACTTAGGGCTGAAGTGAAATACACCATTGTGTTAAATCCCCAACCTAGAACCCTTATGCTTCTTCAGTTCAAGTCCTTAGCTACTCAAATTGCCCGTAACGAAGGGCGCGGTTAGTCAATTAGGTTTGACTCTATAGAGTTTGTACATGTTTCCCACATGATATAATCAATCCAATTTTTTTGTTATGCACTTTGGTGCACGACTGTGAGGAGATTGTGATGACGCCTTTCCAAAGCGTCATCCTCCACTTAGTCCTACCCCACCCCTTTCCGTGCCAATTAAGGCCCCTCTTCGATGGCAGTATCAAAGTAATGGATTTCGGTAAGAAAAACTAAGGCAGATCCAAAATAGCATGCGGCTATACTGGAAGTTACTTCACATTTTAACTTGGAAGATCTCGACTTGCTGCGGTCCTCACCAAAATCTATGTGCATGTCCTTAGTCGAGCGCAATTACTCAAGTGTGCAATCCCCCTCCCCCTCCCCGGTCGGGCGCAATCACTTGGTGTGCAAGACTCCAGTTGGGCGCAATCACTTATAAACCTTCCATCGATCCATTTTGCCCAGAGAGTAGAAATAAACAAAACATGTTTTGTTTCAGAAAAATATCATAATACAATGCTCCACAAAGAGCAAGTTTAAAGGTTTTTAACAAGTTTCGCTTTTCAATCCATTCCTTTCTATAAACGTGGCCAAGCATAAGCATAAATATAAGCTTGACCTAGGGCTTTAATTAGCAATCTATTACTTTGTAAATTTTTGGTAAAACACTATACATATTACAGGCACGCGAGGCGCATCTCCACCTGGATATTCGCTCGACGCTCTGGGGTTAGCAATTTTAGTAGGTTACCTTAGTGTTGACCATGGAGGCCGACAACCAACGACGTCAGAGCGGACTGTTGCACGGACAATGTCGTGGTAGCAACGTGGGCGGGAGGGAGAGGGAGGAATACGGATTGGTGACCTCTCAGCAGACTTATGGGTTTCCTTGTGGGTCTCATCAGTCGGTCCGATGTGGTGGGCGCGTCCAGGCGTCCTCATATCCATCTCACATATATTTTGTATTGAGGGGTGACAGGTAATTCAAACGTTTGGGCTAGGTTTAAGGGGTGTGGTTGGGTGCTAGTTTTAGGACACTTTTATGTACGATTATAATGATCTATCACGTGTGATTGTAGGCAGTATTATGTTGATTCATTGATTGTAAATTGTTAAATAAAACTATAAAAATATTATTTCCCACGTAGGAGCTCAGGATATTATAAAAGAATCTATCATCATCCATCATATGTCTTCCTGCAAAAAAAATCATCCATAATAGTATGTCTAATCAGATGTGACATGTGTATATACAATGACAATGATTGATTGCAATTTGTCTGGGACACAATTATTATGATATATTCATCACGATCTTCTTAGTATTCGTTACAAAAATCTATCATTTTTGTGTACTAATGGAGTGTAACATTATACCGGTGAGGATGGATAATATTATGATGGTGAATGCTCTTCGGCTGAATGAAGGTCGATCTATGGCGGCTGGTCCTGTGTTGGAAGATTTTCAAGCAACACCGGTTTCGGTTTTGTCTGGTCGGGCCGGCGGCCTGGTTTTTAAACCTGGTGTGGATGGATGCACCTCCTAGTTTTATTGCTAAAATTCTTACCAGCTGATATAAGTGTTATTTGATTATTAACAAAGCTATGAAGGCCTTTTCGTCAATTTTTTTTATAGAGACTGTCTACTAAATTAACAGTTGACGCCGCACCGATCGTACCCCCAACACTGTGTCGGTGCGTCTGAGCTCTCTGAAGCGTCCCCGTCCGGATGTCCATGCTTGTTCATTTCATTCGTTCCGCAGTACCCGAAGCCGCATTTACGCATCATCAACTCAACTAAACAAAGGAGGGACGTGACACCAGCCTGGTGCATCTGCATTTGAAAAAGAGGATCGCATCAGACCGTTGCTTAGCACGGGGGCACACTCCGCCCGTTTTATTCCATTCCACGAAACCAGTCGCCACCCCCACGCTCCCGTCCCCGCCCGGCTCGATAAAAACAAGCAAGCAAAGGTTCCGTTAAGCCTTTCCTAATCCTAAGCCGAAAAGGAAAAGGGGTTTCCGAACCCGTCGGCTCGCAGCCAGCCAGCCAGCCACTAATCCCCAACGCCTTTCCCCCGCTCCGCCTCCCCCATCTCTCTCTAGAAGACTCATCGCCGCGGCCGCCATTCCCGTCCGCCTCCTCCTCCTCCCCTCCAGTAAACCCTAGCCGCCGAACCCCCAGCCCCCCGCGCCAGCGCCCGAATCCGTCGCCCCGCTCGCCGATTCCGGGCCGGCCCGCCGTGGGCTCTCCGTTTCCGCCGATTTTTTCTTTCCGGGCAAACATTTTTTCCGGGGGGATTTCCGCCTTCACCCGGTGGAGACATGGGGAGCCGGAGGGAGGAGGAGAGGAACGAGAAGATCATCCGCGGGCTCATGAAGCTGCCGCCCAACCGCAAGTGCATCAACTGCAACAGTGTGGTACTGGCCGCCTCCTCCTCCACTTGTTTATCGCGCCGCCGCTAAGCTGATTGACGCGTCTGTCCCGTTTCGCTTCGCGGATCGTTGACCCCGAGACCGTGAGGTTCCGTGATTTAGCTCGGATTTGCGGAATTTGCTGTCTCTGGTGCGGATTACTTGTTCGCTCGTGTGTTTAAGCTGCAGCTGTCGGGTTGGGGATGGCAAGGATTGCACTGTTACCTACCTGTCTCATTTTGCTTTAGATGGTTAGATGCTTGGTTGATCGATAGGGTAATTACCTTGATGGGTTGCATAAACTGTTAAATTTGTTGCCGTTGGAGTAATCTAGGATTGCTGGTTTGGTATGTTAATTCAGAACTCTTTTTGGTCTGCCGAGATCCTCGTCACTTCTGTGCGCAGTTGCCGTTCATTTGTTTGCGAGTGAAGTTGCTTAGTTGGCTAAAAGTGCTGATAGTTTGGTGCTTTTAATGTTAGTAGAAGCAATTTGTGTCGCTCTTACGTATTTTCCAGGTTGTAGATTTGCTTACTATTTTTGTAACGATGGTCGCTTAGTTGACTTAAAGGTCTCTACATTGCTTAACTTTTGTTGAATCCTACCTTTGTAATCTTGCTTTAAATATAATGAGGTTACTGTATTTACTTAACTCTCTGAATCATGCTAGATGCTGTTATATTGACATTTCTTTTGAATCGCACAACTAATGTTTATTTTGGTGTAGGGGCCACAATATGTATGCACCAATTTCTGGACCTTTACATGCTTGTCATGTAGTGGGATACAGTGAGTATCTTAGAACCTTTTTTTTGCCGCTTCAGTTCTTCCTTTTAGTCTTTGGCCTTGTATCTCACGTTTAGTTTTAGTTATATGCCAAATTCTCTGCAGAAAATTGTGATGTGGTATTTGATACTACCTTGCTCGCAAATAGATTACTTCCTAGAAAGTGTGCAATCAAACTCTTCTAACTTTGATGACTAATATATGCAAAATCATATAGATTGGTAAGTTGAAAATAGTATCATTAGATTTGTCGTGAACAATACTTTCATGATATGATTTTTGTACAAAAAGTAATGGTCATAGATGCATATTGGAGACCATTTCTTTACAGAGGGAGTCTTTATGAACGGAGCATACTTTATGATACAAAGGAGTAGATACTCTTTGTTGTCGTGAAATAGTTAACAATCCAATATCACAATGTCTCGCACTATTCCACTGTATTCTTACTGCATATGTGCATATGGAATTTTCCATATAAAACTCTAGGGCATGAGGTCATTTCATGATTATCATGAGATGGTCTCTAGATTAGCTAATTTCTCAAACTGAACATCCCACTAGTCTCCTGAGATAGCCGCATGTAGCCACTTCCATTTGCTGAAATAGATGATGAAGTTATGCTGTCTTGTTAAGCTATCCCCAGTTGCTGCATTTTCCTGTCGTGCCCTTAATAGTAATTTTTATTCTGTGTTTGATATAACAGCCGTGAGTTCACTCACCGTGTTAAATCAGTGTCAATGTCTAAATTCACTACCCAAGAAGTCCGGGCTCTTGAACAGGGTGGTAACCAGGTAACTGTGCTCAGAACTGTTCTACCGTTCCCATCGAGTTACTTGTTCAACTTTATGACTTACATCGGAGTTGGTAACTAACTGCAGCGAGCACGTGATATCTACCTAAAAGATTGGGATTGGCAGCGAATGAGATTGCCTGACAACAGGTGAGTTTGTTTCATTCTTAAGTTCCTTTTACTCACGTCCTGCATTCTGTGCTATGAAAAACTGCTACATTTCCTCTTATGCTACCAAGTAACTTTCTGTTTCAGCAAACCAGATAGGATAAGGGAATTTATCAGAACTGTTTATGTAGACAAGAAGTATGCTGGTGCGAAGTCCACCGACAAACCAGCCACTGATAGTGAGGTAATGAGTTAGTAAAATCTAAAGAGTGATGGTCTTTAATTCTGGACATATAAGTGCCGAATTTCCCCTCATCTAACAGTTGAACATTTCTAACACTGTTCGTGCTGCAATCCTTTTCATTATTAGCCACACATATGTGCTAACTATACATTCTAATTTTTCAACAGAGTGTAAAGGGCAACGAAAGTGAAACAAGAAGACCTGACTCCTATCATTCATACTCGCAAAGCCCACCTTATGATTTTCAGTATGAGGATAGACGATATGGTAAGCAAGTTAACACGCTTGCTCGGAGGCCTTCGGATAGGGCACTCTTTGATGGGAAACTCGGCAGCCTATTGTACAGTCCTGGTCGTTCCAAGGATCAGATGCATGAAGATCGATTTGCTAATGAGAGTCACGGATCAAGATTTTCTGACTTTTCAGCCTCAAGCACCAGTGACTTTAGAAATGATGTGCTTTCTCCTAGCTCTCAGGATACAGGGTACAGCAGCCCTTCTGTTCACCATTCAAGAAATGTATCAGCTGAAAATCCTCAATCCCAAAGACATCCAAATGCAGTTTCACAAATAGACTCTAATGGAGGTCGTCGTTCACAGGTTATTGATCCTCCCATCTGCATCTTCACTTTGCAGTAAAATTACCTATTCACTTGTGCAATTCTTGAAGTAGATTGGGTAAGACATAAAATATATCTTCTTCATATGTGCAGCGAACAGCTTCTTCTGGGAGTTTTGGATCGTTTGATGGTAGCTCACCATCTAATAAATCAGTTGATTCAGGTGTCCTACCTGATGCACCTACAGAAAGGCCAGTGCCCTCTGCTGCAAACCATCAGAGTGGGGCATCTTCTGTAGCTCATTCTACACAACCGTATGCCTTGCAGCAGAGTGCGAATTCTTCAGCCAGCCAAATTGCCCCCCAAGAATCTCTGCGGCATTTGCCTGTTTCAGCCCAATCACAACCACAACCAACGGCTTTCACTAATCAAGACCTCTTTGACATGTCAACATTGCCGCAACCCGTTGTTTATGCTCCACCAATAGATTTGTTTGCCGGCTTTAATCAACAGACTGCATCAGTTCCTAATGGTCATTCTGATGTTGTTAAAGAAGCTGTGCATAATGCTGTGGTTCAGAAGGTTGTCACGACTTCATCGTCTGTATCAGCAGAAGCAGTCCCCACATCTCATCCTGTGCACCAAGATCTCTTCAGTCTGTCAATAGCGCAGGACCCAGCAACTTCCTCTTCCCCTCCGTCAGTGGATCTGTTTGCTGGCTTTGACCAACAGCTGCCACCTACGTCTAGTGTTCATCATATTACACCAGCAGCTCCATTGCCTGCTAATGAAGGGTGGGCATTCTTCGACACACCTCAATATGGTTCGTCAACTTCTCTTTCAAATGTGCAAGCTCAGGTGCCTGCTGCATTCCCAAGTGTTGTTGCCAAAGCAATTGATCGATCAACATTGCCAAATTCACCACCAAGTGCCATCATGTCACAAACATCTCCGCCTACTATGGACCAGTGGAGTTTAAATGCTGAAGAGGTGAAGATCCCTGTCTCCAAGGAAAACTCCCAGGTACTTCAGCATTCGGTATATAAAGCTGTGAAGCTTGCTGCAGCTTTACTTTTACTGAGCTAAATATGAATTTTGATTTCCTTGGTTGCTTCCTAGGACTGGAATGCCTTTGGTGAATCCACTGGGAACATGCCTAATAATGTGTTTGCATTCAATGATATGCCTCAAGTAGCACCTCATCAATTTGCCATACCCAGTGTTCCATACATGGAATCCAGAACTTCGCAGGTGTGTGTAACTGGCGTTTTGATCACTTTAAAAAGCTGAAAAAAACATATTTCTTTATTTCTCAAAGAAGGCTGGACTGAACAGTTTGAACCATTCTTTTAGGACTTGGCTAGGGGTGAGCCTGAAAGGTCAACTCCTGGGGATATATTCCCTGGCTTCAATGTCTCTCCTGGTGTCCTGGCTGAGCCATCATTTCCTGCACCACTTCAACCCCAACTGGTATGTGTTCTCCATGATTGAAGGTTCTCTCCTCATGCTTCCCTGACATTCGTTCCATATGATTGGAAGCTAGCTTACATGGATATATATGTGGGATGGTTTGACATATGATATGTATTTTGTGTTTCCCCATGATCTAATTTACTGCGGTACTTGCTAAAATGTAAGTTCTATTAAGGTGATACGAGGCCTTACAGTTCTCTAGCTCTTACTGCGTGTGTATCGAGGCATGCTACATGCCTTCTCCTGCCTTTGCATGCTTGGATTGTGACTGCTTTCATGTATGTATACAAATTGTTGGTGTAGGAAAGATTTGCGATGTTGTATTTGCTTTATTTGCCTGTCATGGGGCTACTGGACAACTTGAGCCATTTTACCCCAGTTCTTTTTAACTGATCTTTTGAATCTGGTTTCAGGGCATGGTGTCTCATGCTGGAAAATCAACAAATCCGTTTGACATGGCATTTGAGTCTGATGTTGAAGCCAACGACATGGTGTGTAACTGTACTGCTACTTTCTGGTTTGCACTTATAACTGTTATAACATGGACTACTAATAGTTCCTTTTGTTTGTAAACGCATTGTAAGCTTTAGAATAAACCGTTGCTGACTAACACACGATATCCTTTTACATTCTTCTCTTATTGGCTGCTACTTCAGAATGCAGTTGTTTCAGTACTGCCAAAACCCTGTCACAAGGGAAACCTCTGTTTCTTTGTGTTCTTATTTATCATCTTTTTTATTCCTCTTTTCAGTTTATGGATTTGACCTCACTACAAGCAACATTGCCGGATACTCATCTTCCCGCAGAATACTCCGTCAACTTAGCAGAGCCATGGATGTCTCAGAATTCTACCGTGCCATATATTCCTTCTGCATCTCAGGGTAATCCGCCTCTTCACGCCAAATTGATCGTCAAGCAGAAGTACACAAGTAGACGAACACACTAACTCTCATTGTTAATATACATTATCTTTCTTTGTTGAATCCAGGAGGGTTGTCGTACATCCCGGGGCAAGTACAAGACTCCCATATGCTGTAAGCTCCCCCGAAACCTGTTCTTATAGTTTGTAAGACCTTATGTTTTACATGATGCCCTGTAACAGGAACTCAGCACAGCAAGGACAGTTTCCACCAAGAAATCCATTTGATGAATGAGAGTTGCTGGTGAAGAACGACGCTGATGATGAACAGATGAGGAGAGCCGATTTGCACCACTCGGAACCCAAAAGGACCATCGGGTGTACTATATGCTTGAAACCAGAAACAGCACAGTAGATATCTTTCGATTTCACTGTCTCACTCTCAGCTTTCCTGTATATTGCTAGAAAGGAATGTGCAGAATTCTATATGGCCGGTGCGCTGGAGTCTTTTCACCTGAAGCAAAGCTGCTGTGTCCTTCAGCTCTGTTGTATATTGCTGTGTGGCGGTTTTGTGAAAACCATGAGTCTGCTTTTATTTTCCACAGTCTGTCATTTGCCCGTGGTTTGGGTCTGTGTTCTATTTGAATCAAAATAGGATATTATTGACTCATTTTCAGAAGCAGGGGATCATCCGCATTCTCCGGTCCTTCGTGATCTTTATCTTTAAGCAAAAGTACGGTGGCTCGTCAACTGACTGAATTTGTTGTGAGATGTTACTTGAATTGGTGCTAGCTTGCCTTGTTCATCACATCTCCCTCATTAATGCATTTATACTCCCTCCGTTCCGAAATATAAGTCTTTTTAGACATTTCAAATGGATTACAACATACGGATGTATGTAGACATAGTTTAGAGTGTAGATTCACTCATTTTGCTCTGTATGTAGTCACCTGTTGGAATCTCTAGAAAGACTTATATTTGGAAACGAAGGGAGTACATGTTAATCATATGGATACTATTAAAATGGAGCTATTGCCTTGTTCACCCTTCTTCCGCCATCACCCCTCATCATGCACGTGCCCCCCCTAAGGACCAGCGCCTTGGGGCTGTAGTCGTTGTTGTTGAACCCTTGAATCGATCCGAAGAACCTGACACTAAAACTCGTCGTTGTATATGCACAACGAGAAAACCTAACCTCATCGTCCCAAGGAGCTGGCATGAATATATGCCGGACCTCTGTCTAATTGGTCCCGAGAGAGAAACTTGAAGAGAATCGAAGTCCGAAAGACTAACTCAAAGAAGAAGGGGCGCCATTTGTCCAAGCGTCGGTCTTGCGAGGACTAAAACAATAACCTATCTACTAGCCGGAGCCAACTTATTACTTCCCGACACTGACGTCTAAGCAACCAAAGAGAATGGATCACTTCTATTCTTTTGGAGATCATTTATATCTTCTCTAAATACTCTTATATTTCCTTACGAAGGGAGTACCATGTAAACAAGATGCCAAAGACGACAAAGCTCACGAGTCACGATGATATGAGAAAATTCCTTACATAACACTGTCTTAAACTTTGCTTCCCTATTTAACATCAATAATCTTTTTCTTCCTTACCCAACACTAAGGCTAAAATTTATGCCTTTTATAACATTTTCATTACTTCCATTAGCACATACCATTACTCCATTAGACACTTGCCAGTTCTGTTTAGTGGACAAAACTGCCCCTGCCCGCACAGAAAAAAAGAGGCCGAGCCAGCAGCTCTCTCCCGATCACGACTCGTCCTTGTCTTTTCCCCCTCTTCTCCTAACCCTAGCTACCGGTGGCGGCGCCAATCCTCCTAGCAGCGGCGACACCAATGCTCCTAGAGGCGTCGGGGACTGCGCGATAGGCTGGGGGAGATGGAGGGCGACTACGTTGCGGAGGGCAGCCAAGGAGCGGCTTCAAATGGCCGGCACATGGGTTGCAACATCCTCCTCTTCCACACCCAACCAGCCCCCATCCTTGTCTCCGCCCTAGCCGCCCTTCCCAGCCCGACCATCATCGTGATCTGCGCTGGCCGAAGCAGGCTGATCGACAGCGACCTCAAGGTAAAATTGCTTCTTTGGTCAAGTGAAAAAAAAATGTTGCTTCTTTGGTCAAGTGAAAATTATTGGACACAAGTTGCACCAGGGGTAAAAATGTCTTTCCAAGTGTCGTTTAACACCCTTAGTAGGCAAAATGGATGGAAGCGTCACAAAGGGAGCACATTTTATACTTGGTGTTATATAAGGAAGAAATAGTTTTCCGGTGTCAGATAGGGATTTTTTAAGACAATATTAAATAAGAAATTCTCTCATGATATATTGATAGCCATACATAATTACATACGCATGAGCCAGATCAAAATATAAAGATACCTTTGTACGAAGAGGTTTGATTGCTAATAAAATGAGTGGAAGAGCTGCTCGATCAAAGGCATTCTCTCAAGTAGCAAAGGCATGTGCTCCTGGTGTGAAAGTAAAATAAAAAAATTCAAAAAATTATGAATTTTTTTTGTGGCATACTTCCGCAAATGTTTGTTGTGCATGCAAAATTTCATTATGAAATCACATTGTGAATGTCGTGCCAAAAAACCAACAAAACCAGAGCTCCAAAATGCTTTTGTAAGTAACATTTTCAGAGCATCGATTTTTTTTTTTACCTTAAGGTCAAAACGATAGAAAAAAAACTCCTAGTTGGAGCACAAAACGATCACACGGCGTTTTTTTGTAAGCAGAAGAGAACTCAGGAGCGCACGAACGGTCAGACAGACAGACAGACAGCTCTAACTAGTCTCCTCGCCGGACGCCCCCCTCCCCTCGCCCCTAAAACCCTACCCAAAATCTTTCCCCACCCGCCTCCCCCTCCCCCTCTCCGTCGCCATGCGCCCCTTCCACCCTCCCCGCCCCAGCGCCGCCCAGCCCCACCACCCGCGGCCCGGCGACCCCGGCCAGCCCCCGCCCCACGCCCTCCCCATGCACCAGCAGCAGATGAGCCCCGCCGCGTTCCCCGGCTTCGGCGCCGCCAACCCCATGGCGGCGGTGGCGGCGGCCAACCCCTTCCTCGCGATGCAGCTCTTCGGCCAGGCGCAGCAGCTCCAGAACCTCGGCTACCTCGCCGCCGCCGCGCTCCAGCAGCAGCAGCAGCAGCAACACCACCACCACCAACCGCAACAGCAGCAAAATCCCTTCTTGCCGGGAGGCTTCCCGCCGAATCCCAATCAGTTCGGGGCCTTCCCTGGCCCGCAGGCTGGCTTCAACGGCGGCGGCGTCGGCTTCCGGCCTGGTGGTCCTGGGTTGGCCGGGTCCCGGCCGCCCCTGCCGATGATGGGCGCTGCCTGGAATGGTGGCGGCGGTGCCGGGGTGAACGGCTCGCCGAGGCCTGCGCTGAACGTTGATGGGAAAGATCGGAACAGTGGTGGAGGGGTCGGTCAGGTGGGCGAATCATTTGCTGCATAATAACACTACGCTTTTAGCCTTTAGGATCATATCAGCGCACTGTAGCGGTTATTGAATTTTTTTTACTCCATTCTTCTTCTTTTTCGATCAGTAAATAGTTGTGATTGTCCTTTTTGTAGCAATTTCCCCCACTAGCGGCATACTTCACTGGGATAGCTGATCAGCTGTCATGTCTTTCAGAGTGATGTTCTCTATGGGTGTTAGCAGGACCATTTAGGATCAGGACACCGTGACGGCATTCTGATAATGATGAATGGCAATGCTGTATTGTTTGGCTACCCAAGCATGATGTTTCAGTATACAAATATTTTTTGACTGCGCCCAAATAGTTAGTGTACTGCCTGCCACACACCAGGGAATTTTCTATTGGAGTATTGGTATCTCTTGTTTACAGTATCTGTGCCTATGGGCACAACTAAGCTCCATTCTGAATGCCATTCTGCTTTTTTGGGGGCACAAATTTGTCCTTCTCAAACTTTCTTACTTCTCATAAATGTGTGAAAAGTGCTTTTGTGATTGTTTTGGAACGTATATCCGTGAACATATCGGTTAATATTACTGTTGCTGTTATGAATTGGTAATATGATCGCTATATCATCACATACCTCTCACGAGCAGACCTCGGCTTACAACTTTTGTTGTTGTTACTTAGATGTACTGGTCCATGTTAATGTACAGCACAGGTCTGTGATGTAATTGATGTTTCTCTTAATTTGTCACAGGTAAACCAAACTAATAACAAATCAGATGGCATCTCTCATGTTGCCTCTGAAAATGGTGTGAGGAATAATGCAGCAGATCAGAAATCCCGATTTAACCCTGGAAGAGATGGTAAGGATGGAAGGCAGTTTGGTCCATCTGGTGGAAGAGGGAGAGGAGATAGTAGGGGTGGAGGGCAATTCAATCCATCTGGTGGAAGGGGGAGAGGAGATAGTAGGGGTGGAGGGCAATTCAGTCCATCTGGTGGAAGGGGAAGAGGAGATGGTAGGGATGGACGGTTTAGCCCATCTGGTGGCAGGGGGAGAGGGAGAAATTTTAATCAAGGCCGTGGAAGAGGTACCGTTCTATGCTTATGGCATACAAACAGAACTTACCCTGTGTCACCTCATGCTTTGGAACATGCATAGGGGGCCGTGTTAATCAGAATTAAGCAGGGCTGCAGGAGCGTCCATAAGTCTAATTGCATGATAACTCATTTCTACAATGCATTGTTTTCCCACTAAAAAAAGTAGAACCTGCATGATCGTCAGTTAGCCTTGAACTCTTAACTTGTGATGCGTTTGACATAATGTGTAGCTTCATTTTAAGTGCTTATAACTGCAAGGAAAGTAGGAAGCAAAGGAACAATGAAATCTTTGAACAGAAGGCATGCGGTTACTTGTACATAAGGTTAAAGAGGAGGCTAAGTGCCCTCTGGTCAATTGGATTGACTCTTTAGCTTAAGGTCCCATGTATATGTCTTGCTGTGTAGTCTAGTCCACTGCGTTCCTTGTACATATCGTGTGTAAATTGTAATTTTCCTGTCAGGGCCTCCCCTACAGAATCTTGAAAAAAAAAAGAAATGCAAGGAAAGTACAGATGAATATGCTGCAGTTCACATCTTATCTGCCACAGTTGTGTATAACTTTGTGCTATTTTATGATATACATCGAGTCACGAATTTGATCACCTTAGCTACATGATAGAAGAGCATGCCATACAATATCATTAGTATTCTAACTACCATGAGTTACTTTGTCATCTTTTCAGGAAGAAATGACTGGAGAGAAGGAAAATCTAATTTTACAAGTAGTGACAGTCCAATATCAGGAGATTGTCACATTGACAGCCCAGCATCTGAAGGAGTTCGAAAGTATGTCATGCTGAATGCTGATATATTTTTCATATACATAAGTGTATAATTGGTATTGAGAACGAGTTTCATTACATGTTTTGGTATCTGCATCTCTCCTGGTCTGTGTATAGTAGAAAACTGTCTTCATCATTTCTAGCGCTAACTACCAACTAGCTTGTGGTATCAAATTTCTGTTACTCAGCTAGATGCCCATATTTCTGTCTAACCACCAGACCTTTTATGTCACTTTATCCTAAATTATTAAAACATGTTCGTGGTCGTCTGGCAAATGATTGAATCCTTGTATGTTCTAGCAAAAATAAAAGTTCATCGACTAAAGTAACAGAATTGAACAAGCCGACCTAAACTTTTTGACGCCTATATTTTGTTGTTAACTTGTTATTTGTTGTTCTCCAGTTCACATGTTCTTAGACTATCTCATTTGTTACCAATTTTGTATTGATTTAGTATATACTTGCAGGCGCCCTCCTATCATTTATGACAAAAAAGAAGTTAAACAGTGGGTTCAAGCACGCAAGAAAAACTACCCTACAAGTGCCAACATAAACAAGGTCAATGTTTATATATTTATGTGTTTTATTAGTTCTGGGCAACTTTATGTCAACATGGAAGAAGCATTGACTGACTGCTGACCTTATAATACAGAAGTTGTGTCAGAGTCAATTGGATGAGCAAAAGAAAGATGAAGAGGCCCAAATGCGCCGCCGGGTAAGCCGCTCTAGTACTATGGTTCATGTATGTCTTCTCTAGTTTTTAAACGGAAGAAGAATTGATCTCTTTAAGTGGTTCTCTTTACTACGTATGAAAGACTTCAGGTTTATATGTCTAAATATTCAGACGACGCTGTTCCAATATTTCCATCTACGACACGCGTTAATCTTGAATACTCTTGTTTCATTTGGTGCAGGAACTCAAGGAAGTTATAGCAAAGCAGAAGGAATTGGGTTTGGAACTCCCTGAACTACCACCTGGCTATCTGTCTGACACTGAGGGTCAACCCAGGGGACGTCAAGGCAATGACAAGGAAAGTAATTGGAAGACTCGACAGGGGGGTGGTCGTTTTGGAAACCGAGGGCGTGGCCGTGGTCGGGGCCGTGGCCGTGACAATAAGCGACAGAGGTCTGACGACAGAGAAGATTTTCAGTCTAAAAGACCGAGGGAGAGGAACAACAATAGTCGTCGTCATGATGGTGGTGCGATGACCAAGAGTAGGGAACCAACCCTCTTGCAGAAGCTTCTTAACTCTGATATCAAGAGGGACAGGCATAGGCTGCTGCACACGTTCAAATTCATGGCCTTGAACAATTTCTTCAAGGACTGGCCTGCCAAGCCGCTGGAGTTCCCTAGTGTCAAGGTGGACCAGATAGAGCTTGGAAGTGATATTGACGAGGAAGACTCAGATGATGACTTGCCGGATGCCGAGACGGCCAAGGACTGCAGCCTCGGTTTGAAGGAAAACGGTGATCAGCCGGAATCGAGCTCCAGCGATGAGGAGGATGAAAGTGAGGACGGCGACGAAGCTGACGACAAGGGTGCTGATACTGAAATAACCGAAAAGGTTTCAGATGAGGATTCCGACGCAGAGCAATGCGAAGAAGGTTTCTCAGATTTCTCAGCCTGAGTTTCTTGACTAGAACCAAGTATGGGACCGTGTTTTGCATGTATAGTCACAGAATATTTGTAAGCCTCCTCACAACTTTATCTTGTTGCCGTGAGCTATGATTTCGTTGTAATGCTTCTGAATGGTAAAATGATATCGTTGTTGCAAGAAACAGCAGGCACATGTGATGTACTTGTAAGGGTATCATTTGTGCACTTTTGGCTTTTTACATGCAGTCGATGCCCTAATGTTGTTTTCTCTCTGCATCTCTGTCCGAGCCAAACAGTACGCAGGAAAAACAGCATAGGCCCAGTTAAGTACTTTCTGAAAAAGATGCCATACAGAAAAAAAAATCTCATACAGAAAATTGTAGAGAAACATAATTTACAACTTGCCATGTTTTAATTTATAAAAATGTCATGCTGTAGATACTCCCTCCGTCAAGTTAGTACAAAGTTGGGACACTTATTTTGAGACGGAGGAAGTTTGAAACTGCCATCAACTAATTTATAAATATAAATTACAGATTGAAAGGAAAACTTAGAAGAAAGTTTCTACTAGAAACACATCTAGACCATGATCATGGAAAATCATAGAAAATACTTACGCAGAAAATACCCCCTACCTTCAGCTCCTAACCCCCAACCCCCCATCCAAAACAAGGATTGGAAGACATCTAGACTTGGCATGATTTAATGAACAATTTTGTATGCAAATTTGCCATGTGTATGATGAAAAAATTATGTAAAAGTTGCATGTGGACATTTCTCATGGTAAAGAAAACATTTAAAAAATATATTTACCATGCTGGTTGTAATAAAATTGCCATGGTAACACTAAAAAAATGTAATGGAAGTCTTTAGACTGTGATTGAAATGAAGTTGACATGAGAGATTTTTTTTAGAAAATTAGTGAAAAAGGAAAAAAAGAAATCCTTCTTTTTTTAGAAAATTGCTGAAACCCTGCTTATTTTGTTGTGTTGCTGAACTAAAATTTTCATGGCTGTGAAAAGAAGTTGCCATAGTCCAGGGAAAAATAAATTGCCCTGGCTCTGAACAATAAATTTGCCATGTCTGTAAAAATCAATTTTTCATGGTCTCTCAATGCAATTTGCCATGCCCCCCAAAAGTTTGAATTTTACAAATAAATGTAAAAACAAATTTTCCATAGAATATTCAAATAATTTGCCATGGTATACACGAAAGAATTTATCAAAAATTCTAATTTGCCATGGTATGTACAATAAATTTGCCATGCTATGAACAATAAATTTGCCATGCCCAAAAAAAAGTATCAAAAAGAATTTGCCATGATAAGTTCAATAAAAATGCCGTGGAACTTACTACACGTTTGCCATGGGATGTGATTTTTTTGCCATAGTATATCCAAAGCAAAAATGTCATGGAATTTCAAATAATTTGCCATGTTATACACAAAAGAGCACTGTTGGGCTAGGGACAACGAGAGGGAGCGCCTTCGGAAGACGAAAAAAGAAAGAAAAAAATAGCCCAATTCTAGTGTCGGCGGGCAACGACATGGTGTCGGCCTTCATGCGTGATGGTTGTTGAAGGTAAGGAACGTAGCGAGGGCGGCACCGAAGTAGAAGCGGCCGTGCAAGGGGAAGATAATTTTTTGCAACTTGCCGCGGCCGTTCAAATTTGAGAGCCACAAAGGATTCTTCTCAAAAAATTTGCAACTTGCTGCAGCCGTGAGATCAGCTATTGTTTTAGGAACGAAACAAATGAACCTGTTTGATTCTCTTGGCAATCCTCCGTATCCGCTCGTCCCCCCGGCCAATAAGGATGTGTTTGGTTGTTGTTGTAAACAGTTTCTGCATCACATACATTTTTCAACCCAGTTTGATTGAAAAAAACAGGCTCTAATACGCTGTAAGTTGTTTAGTTGTCTGCATCTACTGTTTTTGTATTAGGTAATATATAAGTGCATTTTGTTTGGTTGCTTGCATTGGTCCAAGCGGCACATAAACATGGCGTTTGATTGCATACGACATACATGTTGTGCTTACATTGTATCCTAGTTGGTCAGTTTACCCACAATGATCACACCTAGCACACCAACATCACAACACAACAATGACGATGAACTAGGCGAAGATGATAAAGTTCTTCAGCTTCAGCGCAAACTGACGATCTACCTTGACACCTCCAACTTTGCCATCGTCAACACTGCTGCCTCCCTGCTTTCGCATCCAGTCGGAGTAAGCTTGTTCTGCTGCCTGCCTACTCTTCAACCCTCTATGGCTGTTGTTGCTATATGTGCCACTTGTGCACTGACTTCTTTCCATGAACTGTAAACCCCTAGCAAATCAATGGAGTACACAAGTAGCAAGCAAAATAGCACACAAACAATAACGGAGCAGAAGAGAAGAAGTAAAGCATGCATGATCATACGACATAGCAAGTTCTACCTAGCACTACTTTGGTGTTAACCTACCACCACATTCAAAAGAGGATGTCGTTCTACCACCGCAAGTTCACCATCAGCGTGAGGGGTTAGTATATACCACCTCACCAAAATATACAGACCATCAAATAATTTTTCAGCCCTAACTACACAAAATGTACGTCGTCATCGTCATTGCCATCGTCGTCGTCGTCGCCACCGCCATCGCCGTCGGGGATCATGCACGCTCACATGCAGCACTACTCTAGCAGTAGTGCTTGCCCAGCCAGCTCCTGAAGCACAACACCTTGTGAGCGTCTGTGATGGCAACGAACCCAACACCCTGGGCCTTGTTGTTAAGCAGGTGGCTGAGAGCTGCCATGAGAGCCTCATCGTCGAGGGGCTTGCACTCCCTGATGGCTGTTGCCACCTCCTTCACCGTCTCAGTCATGCTGCAAAAGACATTGATCTCCTCCTCCATCAGGCCTCCTCTCTTCCTCTTCCTATCATGGACGGGGTCAAATGGCTTGTTGAAGGGCTTCGCGAAGGGCTTGTCAGGGCCATCAAGGACCTCGACGTCCGGGGTCCCAGGGAAGTCTGGCATGGGAGAACCAAGAGGATCCCCCGAGCCCATGGCATGCTTCCCAGTTGCCAGCCCGAAAGAGAAGATGTGCTGCATCTGGTTTTAGTTTTGTATGGGTGTTTTGAGAAACTCAACGTCCCTTGGGTGGTCCTAAGAATGAAACACAAGTGTTGTTAGTTGCGATTAGGACTAGTCAATGGTGGACAGTATGAAAGGAAGAGGGCTGTGAGCTAACCGCGACATGGTCGGTGTAGTGCTCTGCTTCCAGAACTATGGAGTAAGTGTTCTCATCCCATGAGGCGCCGATAAGGTCTCTCAGCTTGAACACTTGGATCCATTGACCTCTCCACTTCCTCAGGTGGTTGTACATCTGGGTGGCAGACACCTCATGGCCACAGAACTCGAACACCTGCTTCGCAACGGTGTTCAAGTGCACCTCCTTGAAGCCCTTGTCAGTTCTAACTCCACTAGAGATGAGCTCACACATCTTGTTCAGCACGAACGTGGACATAAACGACTGCCACTTCATGTTGTTCGACCTACCATCTTTCTTTGCCTTTGTTGTTGCTACCTTGAGTGCAACGACAGCAGCAACAGTAGCAGGAGTTGGCTCAACGAGCACTACTGGCACATAGAGGGAATCAGACGCGAACACCTCTGAATCAGGTGCCATCTCGGACATAGGCTGCGAGTTCTCGACAAACGATAGAGCAAACTGGCTGTCGGACAGGACAAGGGTTCGACTAAGATCTTGCGTTTGCGTGGTCATGTCCTACAATCGTAGCACGATTGACAATAAGTATAGCACACAACATACCAGACAATCCATGAAAGAAGGAGCATACATGTACACGGTTCATCACTATCATAGCAAGCACATGCTTCATCACTATCATACTAAGGCCAACCCCACCGCGCGACCCCAAACAGACGTCCGTTTTGTCCGGATTCTGTCCGTTTGGGTAGGGATTTGGGGTCGTGTCCGAGCGTGTCCTGAAATGCGGTGGCCGTGCGCCCAGCGCGCGGACGCATCCCGGCCGCATCCTGTCTGCATGCATTTTTCTTTGCAAGTCCTTAATTTTTTTTTCATCATTCATTTTTGATACATGACAACACACCATCACATTTTGACTAGTAAAGCAAGGCCAAAAAAAATAAAAAAAAATAAGAATACATTTTAGAAGATAGCCAACTTTCATAACTGCCCCCTTGAGTTGGGTTAGGGCCTTCTCAATGCACTCATTGCTGATCTGTGGAGGAGGCTCGATCTGGCATCCTCCTTTCTTCTTCAAGCCAGAAGTAGATGTTGCTTACTCAGACCTAGTATCGTGTCTAGCCTCTAATCTAGCAACAAGTGCACTTGTCTCATTTACTACCTTTATGCTAGCTAAAAATGCACGAACATGTACTAAATTTCGCTCTATCAATATATCGATGTACACTTCTTCCCAATACCAAAACTTGCATCCATTCTACACAACAAAATTTGAAGTTAGCACAACTAGTCAAATCTAGAGCACAAACCGAAGCTAAAAAAGCGCATACCCCATCGTTTAAGCACTTGATGAACACCCATCCGGGATGTTTCGGCGTTGTAGACACGCGGCGCACGACCATCCTTGGGCAGTGGTCGCACTTAATGAGTGGCAACGGTGCGCCGACGAGCTTTTGGGCAAGCACCGAGCCCGGCCGACCGCCATTCGTGTGGCCCTGCCAGGGCCTTCCGACGAGGTGCCCGGCCAGTCCATGGCGCGGCCAGGCCTCCCACAACCGGCCGAGCTCAAGACCGACCGGATCCGCCCCAAAACCGGCCGGCGGGTGTGCAAACCAGGTGGCCGTGGTTGGGTAGCTCGGCGGCGCCGAGGGGAAGGGGTTGGGCGAGCTTGCGTCCGAACTGCACGGCTGCAATGGCAGCGGCGGCGGCGGCAGCGAGGGGAAGAGTGGGGAAGAGTGGAGGGGGCGCGGCCGGAGGGAGGGAAGGGGGCGGATAGAAAAAGGCCCGTCTTGTGCCACCGACGGGCGGGCCAGGGGAGGACACGCGCAGACGACCCGCGCGTTCGCGTGGTGTCCGTTTCACCCCAAAAGCGGCGCAAACTTGGGCCGCGGATGGGTCGAAAGCGGACACAAAGCGGACAAAAGTCCGTTTGCTCCCACGCACTGGGCCGCCTTTTTTGTCCCTTTTACCCCAAACGGACGGGGCCGGACAGGATAGGGTCGCGCGGTAGAGTTGGACTAAGTACATATGGTTCATCGCTATCATACTAAGCATACCGGACAATCTATAAGCACGAACATACATCTACAACAAACAACATGCTACAAATGGACCACCAATAGCTACAAATCACAGATCTAAGCACGAATCAACACAAGCACAAGGTTCAACTTCAAACTCTACTACTAATCTAGCCTACCACATGCTTGAACATCTAGCCCTACCACAAATTGCAACTGCAACATAGCAATCAACCATACCAGCTCACAGATCAGACCACTAATCAACCTTGCATCTAAATCAAACCCTATCTACATCTCGGATCTAGTTAGAAGGAACAGAGAGAAAGGGGGATTGAACTCACAGAGGCCATGGCTGCAGCTTGAGGACGAAGGGGGGGGGGGGGGGGGGGGACAGTCGTAGAAGATCAACACCGGCCGGTGAAGGAGCGCCGACGCCATGGACCGCCGGCCGATGAAGATACGCTGCTTACCTGCTCGTCGGTGCCGATGCGCGTCGGCGGGAAAGCTCGAACGGAGGAAGAATGGTGGCGGGAGTTGGGCGGTGAGGGAGAGGGTTAAATGGGGGTCAACTCGGCGGGAGGTGAGCCGAAATCCTCCCGCTGGTTTTTTGGCGACGCGGGCGAGCTCGCGCCATCTCCCAGGTCGCACAAGGAGAAAAATGTGCCGCCCTCCTCTGCCTCGCCCGAGTCAAGCTCGCGAGCAACTGTCGATTCGAACGTTTTTCCTGGGCCCAGTCTGGACGTGCTTTAAGTTCCGCGTGATGCGGGCCGCAAAGTAAACGCAAGCATTCAATCGGGCCAAATTCTTTCTGCGCGGGCCAGACCAGGCCACATGCATGCACCCTAAAATAATACCCTGGACACACCGGGGCTGTGCCACGGAACCCGCCTGCGGCTGTATAGTGGAGGTCACCAGTTCACCACCCACCAACCTTACCAAGAGTGAAGCAGAGGTCACCAGCGGGCAGTGGCAGTGCATAGCCTCGTTCCTGAACAGAAAGCACCCGGCCTTTTCCTGCTAGCAGTAGCTCCTGAATGCCGTGATGCTACATATGAACACCCGCCGCCGCCGTCGTGCCGTCGCGGCCGGCGTGACCCGAATCCGCAACCTCCGTTTCTATCGTTATACAGCGTCGTCCACATGCTCATCCATCCATCCGCCCGTCCCCCCAGCCCATGGACGGCGACGCCCCATCAATGCGGCCAGAGGAGGCAGACCCATCCGACCTCCTCCGAGCCCCCCAACTGATTTTTGGAGCACACTAATGGCCGGGCGGCCCCGAATCGCGGCCCCCCTGTCCTTCTCCCTCCCAGCCTGTTGCGTGGCGCAGCCGGCCGCATTCATGCCGCGGCATGGCATTCAAGGTAGATTCACACCCCACACATGGTCATGGATCATGGGTCGCGTCCATCGCCGGTTCCAGGTTTCGATTTTCCAAGCCGCTTCGCCGCAGTGATGGGTGGGTGGCGATGGTAGTAGTACCACACGTGCTACAGTTACGGTGCGGCTGCCTGCCGCATTCATATCGGCATTCATTCGTGGCGAGCAGCAGCCTGTCCCAGCCAGCAACGGCGAGCCTGTAGCGGTGGTGGTGGTGGTACTGCGCCGGAGATCGGGCCGGGTCAGGATGGGCGACGTACTACTGGACCCGAGCACCACCCCGATCGTTTTGGTACGTAGTACAAGTGTTGGATTTGACCGGCCTTAAACCTAACCGAGCAGACGATATCTCGCCCGCAACGGCAACAGTGGCTGGCTCTGTCCGTGACTGCACCTCCGTGCACACTGGCAGATCCGGCACGGAATTGGGCGCTTCGACGGGTCATCGTCGGCCATCAGTACTGTGTGTTCATCCCGTAACAGTATGACTGTATGAGATCACTATGTAATGTGTTTTCAGTCTCGGACGGCACGGCACGCCGCGGTACGACGCGTCTAATCTATCGTCCCATATCTGCACAGTGCAGAGACATCAGACATGTACGTTTGAATTCACTTCAAATTAACAGCCTGGCTGGGTGTGTGTGGTTTTGCATTAGTTAGCCCATCTAATAATCAACCAATATGGCAAAGGATGTGCCTAGGTCTCAGTCGACTGGAATTTAACCAAGTCTTAGTAAAGTGACATGACATATAAAAAAAACGAAAAGTTAAAAAAATGCACGAATCTTCATGTAAGATTCGACTAATATAGATCGACTGAGACTTAGCAACCCTATACGACAAAATGCCACAATAAAAATAGCACTGCCCGTGGTAGCAAATCACCGGAACGGGCATGCACGCAGCTCGACCGACCGGTCCATTTCGGCGCACCGCCACAGCACCCACAACGGCCGGCGGCCCTATTTCCCGCTATATATAACCGCGCTCGCACACCGGTCATACGTACTCGACCCTGCCTCCAGTCCATAGCCATACACCACCACCACCTTCCTCCCAAGCGAGCAAACAAAAAGATCGCTCCGATGGCGATGATGCGGCGGTGCTCCGGGCTGCTGCTCGCGGCGGTGGCGCTGGCGCTGGCGGCGGGGATGGCCGCGGCGCAGGGGCCGGCCGGCGCGCCGGCGCCGGCGGCCGGGTTCAGCTCCGAGTGCATGACCGCGGTGCTCAACATGTCCGACTGCCTGCCGTACGTGGAGAGCGGGAGCAAGACGCGGCACCCGGACACGGCCTGCTGCCCGGAGCTGGACGGCCTGCTGCAGTCCAACCCCGTCTGCCTCTGCCAGCTGCTCGCCGGCGGCGCCGACTCCTACGGCATCAGCGTCGACTACAAGCGCGCCATGGCGCTGCCCGGCGTCTGCCGCCTCACCGCGCCGCCCCTCAGCGCCTGCGCAGGTAATGTATCCTTCGCTTCTTTTCTGCCGGCGCCTTCCTCCATACTGTCTCGTACTACTTCCTCTGTACCGAAATACTTGTATTTCGGAGAACTGCTCCCAACTACAGAGGTAGTACCACACATTTCGTGCTTAAACTGTACATGAACGAAGAGCAAAAGTATTTACAAGGCTCACTGATCTGTCTACGCAGAAAAGAGATTTCATCTTCAAGCGGGTAATAATAGAATATGGAAAATCGTCAATTATTTACCCATGCCAATCTGTAGTTCTGTACTCAACCAGGAGTAGCCTAGTGAAAGAGTACTAGGGTCTAGTAATAACCTTGTCAGCGTATTATTTGTCCAACCTAATGGCACTACTCACTCCTTTTCGGTTTATAAGGCTTATCTTAAAATTTTAGTTTTTTCATTTTATAAGTTTCAATTTGGTTGTTCTCCATCACATGTTCAGATTGCAAGGTGCAATAAATTATTGCATATAAGTATTAAGAGAAAATTGATCAATGCATGTACTTTATGCATGAATTGCAACTAATGCATTGGTAAACACATTTTTTTTAAGAAAACAAGCACATTAATTGAATGGTTTTGCAAACTACAAAAATTGTTTCACCACTCATCATCTATTTTGATTGGTGAGATTTGCGAATTGAGCCCTATAAACCGGAAAGGACGTAGTATAATTTAGCAATCGAATTTCATCGAATTATCCTCGTAGAAAAGAACACATTGAATTCTGGATGTACTACAGTATCAGTCTTACTTATTAACAGAGACATGAAAATGCAGCTTTTGGAGTCCCCGTGGGGCCTTCTTCGGCGCCATTAACAGGAGTCTCTCCATCCGCTACAGGGCCACAGATGCCTGGTAAGTCAGCCATTACTACTCTGCTTCGCCTTTGGTTCTTCAGTCCTTTTTACTTTAGCAACCATTACTATTACTAGTGCTCCTTTTTACCTCAGAGAATTGCTCTTACCATGCGTTCTGTTTATAATCTTGTGCCTCCTGCAGAGAACCCGCCATCCGCAACGCCGTCCAAGTCCAAGTCCCACGCCCCGGGCCGCCTCACCGGCCGCGGCCTAGTCGCCCTCGCCGCGCTGCCGCTGGCGATCACGGCCGCCGCCATGTTCTAGGGCAGCAAGAGTTCGCGGACGTGTGGCGTTGTGCCGGTCTCACACGCTTGGCTGGACGAGATCACATTCTTCCCCATTCTTGCCGCGCGTTCTCCATTGCTGTACACGAGAGATTTTTTTTCTGGTTGATCCATTCCTTGTCGCAATTACTTTACCTGTGTGTGGTCTGCTAGAGACGGTTGACAGTCTGTGTATTACGTAGCTTTGCATTGCTGCTACCACATTTGATTCTTTCGTTATGTGTCTCTTCCTCTTATATATAAATAGGCCAAAAACATAGATATCATCGCCAATTTTCGTACTGTACTACGCCGTGGTCTACCTGGGTCCTGAATGGGATCACGTGAAGTGCTGGCTGATTTGAGCATTGATGATACGGGAGGGGAGTTGGGGGAATGGTGTTGTGCGGTGTGGGGGAAGAAGCATTGGGATCGCCGTCGGTGGACGGTGGGCAAAGCCATCATGACACCGGCACCGATGGATCTACTATCGGCGCTGTTTGATTCATCAATGCTAAGATTCGTCCCCATTCAATTCCTCAACGGTTGCCCTACCATCTACTATTACCAACCACTTCACTAAATACTCAAAAACTAGATGGAGGGTGGGGCATGAAATATAATTTGGGACACGCATATGGGCTGATAGATAATTTGGATCGGACAGCAAATTTGGGACACACACATTTAGAGCATCTCTACCGATCCCTAAAACCGGTTAAAGAAGTAAAAAAAAAGAAAATCGATTTTAAGGGTTTATTAAACCGAATCTAGCCTATCCCTGCTAGCTATTTATTTGTCTAAGCACACCGTAGTACTAGTACTGTAATCGCCTGGCCGCAACATACCGCCGCCGGTGTGCTGCATTGCAGGTGTCAACGAAATGCATGAGCCAAATATAAGCTATAGAGAGTTATGTTTACTAAATCATTAATGACATGCATTGCCGTGTCCGTCCATTTTAATATTGTGTGACCGTGTTAGAAATGTAAAACACGCAGTTCCTAAACAAAATGAAAGTTTTATAATTTTCATTGGGCTGGTTGATCGCGTGTGTCACCATGTCCATTCATTTATCGGGCAGAATAATAGAAATTTATGCAACTACTATGTAGAGTAATTAACAATATGTAGTATCATCAAATAGCTTCATACCACACGTGGTTTCTTTGCATCAGACAACAATGTTGCCAAATGGTGGAATAATCTTCATGAGTGGACTGACTAATGAAATAGAACCCACAGACATACAATTTCTTGGATATGCCCGTTGCGAGGTTTGTGACAAAAACATAGTTTTGCATGAAGGTAAAACTAATGAATCAAATACATTTGAGTAGAGTTTTGTATAAGTGGGAATATAAGCATCATGCCAAATTAATCTTCCTCCAAGTGCACATAAATTTGGTTGTACAATGAGATTCCAGAGTCATTACAGTACCGATAACTCAAAAGATCATCTTACTTCCACAATGCTTGTACTGTATAATACTTGTACAAGTATTTCCTGTTGCTCCACCTGCCCGTAGCATCCACTGGCATTAATGCCCAATTAACCTCTCAATCAATCACTCTTAGCGATTGAACTTAACATCCCATGTGCGCTGTACAACCGAACGAACCGAGGTCGCATTGTCCATCGCCTCCATGCAACCTAACGGACAGAGGAGGCGTTGTCCGTCTCGTCGCGTCACTGGAAACACAACGCGGTCGCCATGGCAGTCCAAGCCCCCGCATCGGTCGAGGCGCCGCCACGCGAGGCTGCCAAGGAATGAAAGCAAGGTCATGACTCGCGAGCGTTCAGTGTTCTAGGTTTTTCAGTTTTCTATCACGCAGGAGCCTGGTACAGGCTCCCTAGGCCCAATTGAATCAAGGGGGATTGGATGATTTGCCCCACTTTACAAGGGATTGGATGATTTGCCCTGTGATTGTCTCAATGACAGTGGCCCCAGGCCCCACCCGGTAGCCTCTCGGGGGGGGGGGGGGGGGAGCAAATGATCTTATGGAGAAGTAGAGTGGGGCAAAAGATCCAATTTCTCATTCAATCAGAGATGCCAACAAAAAAACACGAGAGCAGCGGCCCGATAAGGCTAGCATTCGTTCGGCTGGGAACGAACGTGGACGTCCGATCGATGCGCGGTTAAGAGACAATCGTATGGCCAGGAAAGTAGATCAAACTAAGATCGAATGGATACAAATGCTAATGACCTGAGAGGGTAGGAAAATACTCATTTTTAATGTACTCCATATTTAAATGTGTTCGGCTAGGAACCCATTTTTTTAGCAGAGCAAATATAAGAAGTTAAGCCATATAATGGGCCGTTTGAGGGGCTAAATTATAATGCTTTGTCTAGAGATGCTCTAAGCCATGTAAGTTAGCCCTTCATATGCCTCCTCAAACTTTAACTACTTAAATTTGAGGAGTTAAAAACGTGATTCCTAATTGAACTCTTAATTTTAACTCCCTAAAACCATTTTCACACAAATCAAATATAGATAGCACAACTTGATTCAAACTACATTGCATAACACAAGTTTAAACATAAATAACACAATGCGATTCAAACTATGTTGCATAACATGGATTTAAAATAGGTGATTCAAATGAAATGAAAAACAAAAATACCTAATATTCTTCCTTGAATCAAACATAAGCAGGTGCATTCTTGTACAACTCGAGGACCCGCTCGACGACGAGCTCCAGATGATTCCGTCGGAGCTCGGCCATGCATGCCTCGTTGGCGTGCCGCGTCAATTGGCTCAAAGGCCTCTGATTCTCCTGCACCTCATGATAGGAGACTACTTGGCGGGTCGATGGCGACAAATCGCCGCTACTGAAGGGGGGTTTATCTTCGCCCGACTGCCGTGGAGGCGGATAGCTTGCATGTCGTAGGCCCTCGATGCCTGCTCCGCCGACAATAAGGAGCCGATCCAATACCGGTGGCGTGTCATGCCTCGAAACATGGGTCGAATGTAACAACCACCACATGTTTATAAGCTTTGGTTTATAAACACATGGCGACGGTTACGTCCTGTTGGGGAACGCAGTATTTCAAAAAATTTACCTACGATCACGCAAGATCTATCTAGGAGATGCATAGCAACGAGCGGGGAGACTATGTCTACATACCCTCGTAGACCGAAAGCGGAAGCATTTGGTAACGCGGTTGATGTAGTCGAACGTCTTCGTGGTCCAACCGATCCATGTATCGAACGTACGGCACCTCCGCGATCAGCACACGTTCAGCTCGATGACGTCCCTCGAACTCTTGATCCAGTTGAGGCCGAGGGAGAGTTCCATCAGCACGACGGCGTGGCGACGGTGATGATGAAGTTACCGGCGCAGGGCTTCGCCTAAGCACTACGACAATATTGAAAGTGCTAGTGATCGACTAGAGGGGGGGGGGGGGTGAATAGGCGATTTTTATGAAAGTCTTGAAAACATGGAAGTTTCGAAGATAAACGATAGTAATAAACCTATTACCATGCAGCGGAAGGTAGACTACACTAGGCAAACCATAGTCAAGTATTCAATGGAGTGAAAGCACAATGACTAATAGCAGCTAGGCAGTAAAGATCAGGTAGGAAGATATTGTGAAGCCAATCAGAACAAGCAGTCACTCAATAAAGACAAAAGATAAAGAAATCATACAATGACTTCACAAGGACCAACAGTAAGTAAAGGGAAGGGAAGGATGAAACCGGTGACTCGTTGAAGACAATGATTTGTTGGACCAGTTCTAGTTGCTGTGACAACTGTATGTCTGGTTAGGGAGGCTGAGATTCAACTCAGAAGACCTCGTCTTCACCTTATTCCCCTTGAGCTAAGGACACCCAGTCCTCGCCCAATCACTCTGGTAAGTCTTCAAGGTAGACTTCCAAACCTTCACAGACTTCATTCACCGGCGATCCACAATGACTCTTGGATGCTCAGAACGCGACGCCTAACCGGCTGGAGGATTCACAGTCCTCAAGTGTAATAAGTCTTCAGATCACACAGACAGGAAGATTTATGTGATGCCTAACACTCTTTGGCTCTGGGTGTTTAGGGCTTTATCCTCGCAAGGAATTCTCTCTCAAAGGCTTCGAGGTGGGTTGCTCTCAAACGACAAAAGCCGTGCACTAACTCTGAGCAGCCAACCGTTTATGGTTGTAGGGGGTGGGCTATTTATAGTCACTAGGCAACCCGACCTGATTTGTCTGAAATGACCCTTGATCACTAAGGAACTGACACGTGTTCCAACGGTCAGATTTCAAACACACACGACAACTTTACTTGGGCTACAAGCAAAGCTGACTTATCCAACTCTGGACAAGATTTGCTCTCATAGTCTTCACTCGAAGACATAGGATTTGGTTAAGCATCACTTCAGTCATTCTGACTGGTTCACTTGGACCCCACTTAACAGTGCGGTGGTTCCTATGACTCAACAAAGAAAAACACAGAACGACGAAACTGGTAAGTCTTCGCGCTCCATAGTCTTCACGCGATGTCTTCTCTTGTCATAGTCTTCAATGTGAATGTCTTCACATACCACCTTTGACTTCAACGTCTTCATACATTTTTAGGGGTCATCTCTGGTAGGAAAACCAAATCAATGAGGGACTTCTACCTGTGTTATCCTACAATTCTCACAAACACATTAGTCCCTCAACTAGGTTTGTCGTCAATACTCCAAAACCAACTAGGGGTGGCACTAGATGCACTTACAATCTCCCCCTTTTTGGTGATTGATGACAAACTAGTTGAAGTTTTCAACGGGGAATAAAATATGTGAAATTGTAAAGGATAGGGTATTGTCTTCATAAGTGGCAAAGGCTCCCCCTGAAGATGTGCATATAAGTAATTTGCTTTTGGTATGCAAATGCACATGGCAGGTTGTACTTGTGGAGATCCTCTTCAACTTATGATGACAAGTCATTATGCAAGATATGATGTAACGAAGATAATGACATGCATAATGAAAAATGGACGTCTGCAGAATGATCTAAGTGCTGAATTTATCATCGCACATGCGGAATTTATCATCGCATCACAGAATAGCAAATAAGTAGCAGACGACCATCGAGTTTAAGTGTTACAACTCAAAGAAACAAATGTATCGAAAACGAGAGTTGTAAGCACTTGGCAAAAGTAGCAAAAAGTAAATTAACCACCCATATGGACCCACTTGAAGACTATCAACTCATATTCTTCTCCCCCTTTTGTCAGTGAGGACCAAAAAGGTTTGAAGACATAGAGCACCTACTCGTTCCCATGAGGTGCAGGCGAGGCAGCAGGGTCATCGTTGAGATCCGGTGGTGCAGAGGAACTTGGTGCAGTGTCGACACGCGCTGAAGTTGGAGGAGGTGAAGTTGCATCATCTTGGTCATTGATGACTCTGGCATTTATGGTCGCAGCTGAGGACAAGTATTCAGAGTCTTCAAGTGAGGGAGTCCGACGCAAGCGAGCATTTCTGGGAGGAGCTGAGTCAAACTTGAAGCGTTCGGTGAAGCCATCGTCATGCAGATCAGCTTCAGCACTGAGTAGGGTCAAACTCTTCCACGACCTCCGACAGGTTTCATGAGTGACAAAGGCATTCTTGGTGGCAAGATTGCGAATGTGGTTGACATCCACCAAGAGGCTTTGCATCTGACGCTTAAGCCAGTCGTGATGTTTGTCCTGTTTCTGATGCAGCGCGACTAGAAGCTCTCGGTCATTTAGGACACGAGATTGTCGTCGAGGCCTTTGCGCTATGGTGCTACCAGTGGCATCAGTTTGAGCACGAGGGGCACGTGTGTTTCCAACAAGGGGATAAACACGAGACACTGCTGGAATTCCTTCAATGGGCTGGGTGAAGCTTTGGTGATCAGCATTGTGAAGATAAATGGGATCCTTAGCAGGCTCTGGATAAATGGCTTCAACTGACAGATCAACCTCGGGCAAGAATATAAGATGATTGCACGCAGACGACTGTTAGTTGAAAGCTGAGTGACGCTTTATCAGACGCATGACCCATGGATCATAGAATTTCAACCCAAAGATGTCAGAGCCAGACGCAGCCAACTGCCTGATGAAGAAGTCTTGAGCATTGAAGCTGATGTCATTGAAGATATAGAAAACTGAAGTCTTCATTGCTCCTTCAAGCTTCGCTGCAGATGAGTGTCCTTTGACAGGCCATAGAGTCTTCATGATGATGTGGTAAATGGTGCGAGGCAAGTACTCTAGGTCTTCAACAAAGAACTCAGATGGGTATTCAGCATCATGAGGCAGAGGCTTCATCATGCTCAGCATTTGAGTCATGTTGGGTTCTGGCTTCTAAAAGATGCTTTCCAAGGCATTTTGATGTTGTTGACAACCTGGTTCATAGTATTCACCAGAAGTGTGCATGCCTGTGAGCTCAATGATATCAAGAGCTTTAGCTTCATGATGGACATTGCCTGTCATCCACTCAAGGACCCAAGTCTTCGGATCCCTGTTGTAGCCTCGAATATGAAGAGTGGCATAGAATTGAAGCAGTAATTCTTCATTCCAGTGCTCCTTGTCAGTGACGAACTACAACAGACCAACATCTCTGAAACAATCCAATGCTTCTTCAAGGCAGGGCAGTCCAGCTATAGTTTCAGAGTCGAGGCGCATATGTGGAAATATGTGCCCTTGATTGTATAGGACACAGGAATAGTAGCTGCGCTGCTGATAGCTCCAGAACCTATCTGAGGAAATGCGCGGTCTTGTATAGGGGTTCTTGGAGCTGTTGAAGAAGGTATTATGTGCCATGAAGCCATTTGCATTGAAGACCCCAGGTGAAGTGGCAGTGCCTGGGAATCGTGGAAGTCTTGGCTTGGGCTTTTGGACTTGAGGCCTGTGCTTGACGTGGTACTCAAATTGTGGACCAGCAGCAGGCGGAGGAGTCAGAATGGGCCATCGAACCATAACTGGCTGACCACGATCAAATTCCAGCTCCATTGTGTGAGGTCTTGGAGGGGGAACAGGGGCATTGACATTGGCTTCATGGGCTTCAGGGGCCACATGTGCTTCAGGTACTTGGACCTCAGGTGCTGCAGCATTGACTTCAGGTATTGCAGCATTGACTTCTGGTGCCTCATTGGCTTCTGGCGCCTCATTGGCTTCCGGCACCATATTGGCGTCAACCATGACAACGTCATTGGCGTCAGCAGTGATGTTGGTGGCTACTTCAGGGTTGTTAACCTCCACTTCAGAAGCTGGAGGGTCGGTCACGTTCTCGAGAACAACATCTTGGTGAGACAGGGGTGTAGCAACTCTTGAAACTCTTGGGGCTTCTTCTTCATCTTCTTCTTCATCGGCTGATGCAGCCGGAACATCTTCAGCCATTTTGGCTTCGGATTCAGACACGTGCATTGTGGGAGTGACTTGGGGCCTTGGTCCTTTGCGAAGCCTGCGTAATGCGGGCGACGCTTGTGGAGATGGAGTGTGCTGGGCCTCAAAGTTATCAGCATCTTGCATTGATGGGGTAGCTTGTGTTTGGGGAGAGCTTGGAGTGTCTTGCCTCTGTGGGTGATCAGCCCATGATGCATCCTGAGCAGTTGGCGTTAGAGGACGACCAATGCTGATGAGTTCGCTATGCGTAAGCACAGGCGATGATACCAATTGGTGCTCGATCTGAGGAAGGACTTCATCATCTTCAACATTGTCATGGTGACCAATGTCTTCAGCAGCGGTGGGGTCAACTGCTGGAATGTCTTCAGCTTCAGGAGCCTCTGTGGAAGCAGGCTCATGAATTACCATCCATCGTTCTTGATGCGAGGAGGCAGGACGAGCAACCGAGATGGGCTCAACAATAAGGGGCTCTGTGGGAGCAGCCCGATCTTTCTTGGTTTTGCGCTTCTTCTTGGAGGGAGCGACATCAGAAGCTTTAGGATGTTTCCTCTTTCTGGCTTCAGCCTCGGCAGCCCTTGTCTTCTTTAATTCTAAAGCCACTATGGGGACCTTAGGCTTCGAGCCTGTCATACTGGCTGGGAAGACAATGGGATGTGCTTCCTGCCTTGTTGCTTCAGGTTCGGCCACAGCTGGCTTCTTCTTCTTCTTTGCAGCTATCTTGGGATCGATGCCAGGACGCCCAAGAGCCTTGCGCTTTTCAGCTTCATTGTAGGCTTGCACGCACTTGTCAGCCAGACTCTTCATGCGCTCACGAGAACCTTTAGATTCTTCGCGTTTCTTGAGAAAGGCTTCCTTGAGCTCGTGCAGCATAATCTTGAAGTTCTTGACATCTTGCATGCCGAGCTTGGACATGTGCTTCTTGAACCGAGCTTTCTCATAGTCGATCTTTTGCTTCAGTTCAGCGATGCGTTGAGCTAGAGCTAGCTCAGAAGCAATGGCGCCAGTGAAAGCGACGCTGAGGCCAATTGGAAGTTGCAGATCATGAAAGCTGAGATTGGGGTTTCAAAACACTCATCAATGAAGTTGTGAATGATTGCCACGTCAAAGAGAGGCAAATCATTGAAGATTTCTGCTTCTTCCTTGCTCTTAATTAGTTGCTCAAGAGCGTCATCTGCAAGATCTTCATCGCTAGACAGATCAATGGCGTCATTGCGCAGAATAGCAGCAGCAGTCAGTTCTTGGCTGGTGGGTTGCAAGGGCATCTTCACTCTCGAGGGCTTGGAGATGCGTGACAAATCTTCAGACTGCACACTGTGTTCAGGAGGTGCAGTGGCCAGAGGCTTCGCCTGGAAGACTTTTGGTGCAGGAGCAGGCTTTGAAGCTTTAGGCTTCTTCAGTTTCTTTGGCTTCGGCGGTGCAGGCGCTTCATCAGATTCAGCGTCATCTACAGGCTCATCCATGGTTGTCCCTTGAACCATGATATGAGTGATGAGACCTTCCAGGTTGTAGAAGGGCCCAACAAGATTGGGTTCAGCTTCGCGTGTGCCATCAACACGAGGAGCAGAGGGGCCTGGATTGAAGTCTAAGCCTCGTGACTTCTTGTTCTCTTTGGCCGAGTTCCTGGCAAACTAAAGGTTGCGCTTGAACAGATTATCATCGCGGCACCACAGTAATGAAGATGGGTCTGCATCCGCAGGCTGCGGTCCACGGACCATGCAAGGATAGAAGCCTTGTTCAATGGCTTCAGCTCTGGACTTGGGTTGAAGATTTCTGTATAGAATGTCTCCCCATGGCCGTTTGATGGCATTCTTCTCAGCATACTCCTGGGTCACGAACTTGTACTTGAACCACTGTTCTGCCCAATATCTTCGAATCCATTGGATTCGAGTTTTTCGCTGATTGTAGTCCTCCTCTGGATCTGTCTTGTACAACTCATAGAGGTCAGGAGGCAAATCTCTTGAGGTGTTGCCACGACGCTGTCTGCCACCCTTTCTTGTAGGTTTCTCTGGTGCCATGAACTTCAAACTGAATGGCTTCAACACGTTCAAAGGTTTCAAAGGCTTCCGCTTGCTGGTCAAACAGGAACTGGCTTCGGGAGAATTTATATGATGCTGTAAGAATTCTGCAAATGAATGCAGACTATGAGAATCAAGGGATTCTCCCACGGACATGTACCTGTGACAGCATTAAGGTGCGAGGGAAGGGGAAGAGGTCATATGCATTCTCAGAAGATTTTGAAGATAAATCAGTTTAGAAGACATTGACCTCATAGTGCGAAGACATTCACTCATAGATAGAGAGTTGGTTCCAGATTTGTATGAATCCACGAATAAGTACAAGTGAGGAATCTAACTACTTTGTGAAACATAAGTGAACATACTAGGCATATTATGAGATGCAGTATGAAATAGATCCAATTTGTGTGAACAGAAACTGCTTGTGGTAGAAAGTGATGAATCTATAGGATCAAAGGGGCCATTGTCGATGTCAAAACCGGCGGATCTCGGGTAGGGGGTCCCGAACTGTGCGTCTAGGCCGGATGGTAACAGGAGGCAAGGGACACGAAGTTTTACCCAGGTTCGGGCCCTCTCGATGGAGGTAAAACCCTACGTCCTGCTTGATTAATATTGATGATATGGGTAGTACAAGAGTAGATCTACCACGAGATCAGAGAGGCTAAACCCTAGAAGCTAGCCTATGGTATGATTGTGTATGAATGTGTTGTCCTACAGACTAAAACCCTCCGGTTTATATAGACAGTGGATAGGGTTAGGGTTACATAGAGTCGGTTACAATGGTAGGAGATCTACATGTATCCGTATCGCCAAGCTTGCCTTTCACTCCAAGGAAAGTCCCTTCCGGACACGGGACGAAGTCTTCAATGTTGTATCTTCATAGTCCAGGAGTCCGGCCGAAGGTATAGTCCAGCCATCCGGACACCCCCTAATCCAGGACTCCCTTAGTAGCCCCTGAACCAGGCTTCAATGACGACGAGTCCGGCGCGCAGATTGTCTTCTGCATTGCAAGGCGGGTTCCTCCTCCAAGCACTTCATAGAAGATTTTGAACACAAAGATAGTGTCCCGCTCTGCGAAATAAGTTTCCACATATTGCCATAGAGAGAATAATATTTACACAAATCTAATCTGCTGACGTATTCCATAGTGTGACATCACGCCATGGCCAAGCCTTTATTCGAATCGTTTTACTGTCCCATCTCAGCGTGTTATGCGAGGCGGTTTCCCTGGCACGTCTTGTTAAAGCAGAGATCATGTCCCCTTATTCCGGGATTCTCATCAATACGGGCGTGGGTAACCCAACCGCTTCTAGGACTCCTAGACTATAGGCAAGTCCAAACGGCCACGGAGAGGACACTTGATATTCACCCTCTTTATAAAGGGACAAGGTTTTTACTTTTTCCCTCCCGTGCTCAATCGAATCCTTCCCCCACCTCAAGTTCAAACACCCAAGGTTCAGGTCAGGTGCTCCAAACCCTCAATCATATCCGGATCTAGCCTTCAAGGCTGATGGATGCCTTCCTCCGTCATGGAAGAAGACATCAAAAAGTTGTGGGAGGCCAGATATCTGACCGCCGAGGTTTTGCATCGGCTGCCCGCCCGAGGGCAGGCCGTCCCCTCCCTTGAACCCAACGAGAACGTTGTGTTCGTCTCCCACTTCCTCCGAGGTCTAGGCCTTGCTCTGGATCCTTTCGTTAGGGGTTTGATGTATTATTACGGGCTAGATTTCCATCATCTAGCTCCGGACTCCTTTCTCCATATCACGACATTTATTGTCGTGTGCGAGGCCTTCCTCCGGGTTACCCCTCACTTTGGCCTGTGGCTCAAGACCTTTGAAGTAAAGCCGAAGATGATTGAGGGGCAACATGTAGTGTGCGGAGGTGCCTCAATACGCAAGATGACGGGAGCCCCCTAGCCCAAAGGTTCCATTCCAGATGTGTCTGAATTGTGGCAACATGAGTGGTTCTACACCACGGCTCCTAGAAGTGCCAAGTGGGCGGCCGCCCCTGTTTTCCGCTCGAGCCCTCCACCACAACTGATGTCATGGATCAGCAGAGGTCTGAGCTGGGGTCTAGCCAAGGACGTGCCTATTCTGCAAAGCCGCATTCGAGATCTCTCCAATGGAGATTTTAGTTTGGTTGCGGTAATACAAGTTATGTTGGTTCGTCAAGTCCAGCCTTGCAAACGCCGGCCCCTTCGCTTGTGGGAGTTCAATCCCGAAGGACCACGTGTCATTCAAAATTTCCTCGGCCTGACGCACGAGGAGATGTACAAGTCATTCTTTGGACCTCAGGTAGAGTGTCCGGAAATCACCGAGGACGTGGGCCTGAGCAGTAACCGCGCCGCCGAACAGGTAAGGAATCTTCCGGCCGAACATACTATCTCTCATTTGTTACGAAGTTATCTCTGAGAGTTCGCTTTTTGACCAGGATTGGCTAACAAAGGCGAAGTTGATTCGGTGTCCGGCCCCCCTTCCTGAGGGTTTGGAAAATCCGGTACTGGAAAAGATGCTCCAGGTCGCACCCTGCCCGGAGCCCTTGAAGGAAGATACCGGAGAGGATAATACGGGCGGGCGCGGGCCCCCAACGCTGCCCATTCTAACCGAGGGAGCGAGCGTCTCCATGAAGGAAGAAGACCGGAGGAGGAAAAGGACTGCGCCCGGGGATTCGGAAGCCGAAGCTTCCAAACGGGAGAAGAAGTCTCCCACAGAGGGTCCTACCTCGGGGGGTGCTTTTGCCGCACGAAGTCCGCGGGGGGGATCAATCCTCCAGCGAGTCGTAAGTGACCCGAAATACTTTAATAGTACAGGTATGCCATCTTTTTCTTCTGAGAAAATAACCATCGCATATATCTTTGCAGTTCGGGCCTTAGCCCCTCTCAAATGAGTTCGTCTTCAGGGGATCTTCTTCCAGAGATGATGGAGAGCGAAACGCCTCCTCCGAACTCCTCCGCTCCAGAAGCGGGCGACCCTGAAGTGTCGTCGCGGAGGGCCTCTCCAAATCCGGTGAGGCCAGAAGATAATCCCATTGACCCCCGAAGCTCCCAGTGTCCGGCTCCCGAAGAGAACAGACAAAAGAGTCGACACCGTCTGGTGCGCGATCGGATGTTCTGAGGGAGTTGGTGGGGCGAGCGACCATCTCAGATGAACACCGTATGCTGATGAATACGGTGATGGAGAGAATCTTGTCCGCCAAAAGCGGATTGCATAAAGCTTTTATGAGTTTAGTGACATGCTTTGAGGTATGTAAAATAATGTATAATAGTCTTGCACATGCTAGGTGTGCCCTGTGTAGATAGTAGCTCCTGAGACTCTGGTGGTCGTCGGAAACGACGACGAACAGAGGATCATATTCCCAGGTAATAATCATACTGCCTCTACGTGCAGGTGATGGAAGCTCCGGTGGCTAGCCGGACTAGCGAGTTTGCCTATTTAAAATGGCAGTTAGATGCGGCAGACGCCGACATCGAGCTTGTTAACAAAAGGCTTGACGAGGCACAGGGTAAGTGTCATTATCTAGTAAACGCCACATAGGAAGAGCAGCATGATCCCAGTATCTTTAATATGTTGTGACTGCAGATGGAGCTGCCACTGTTGAAGCCTTGCGGGCAGAACTTGCCCGAGCCAAGGAACAAGCGAGGTTGGGTAATGCGGCTGCTTTGAAGACAGCCGAAGAGTTGCAAGCCGAGAAGGCCGCGCATGGCGAGAGCCGAGATAAGATGGCCAAGATGGCCATAGAATTAAAAGCCGCCGCCGACCGTTGCCGGGTTCTTGAAAAGGAAAACCAGGCGAAGGCATCGGACCTTGAGAAGGCTGCTGCGACGAGAAAAGACCTCCGCTCTGCTATGAGGGCAAAGAAGGAGGAGCTGCGGGAAGCCGGGGATATTGTAGCTGGGAAATCCTTTATGTTGCGGAGGAAGTTCGGAGATCCACGGTATGCCCCTCTGGATCAGCTGTGGAGTTCGGAGGATATGTATATGGATTTGGCGGCGAGCGCTGCCGATGCGGTCAAGTACTTCCAGGGTCAAACGGACCGTGAAGTGGACCAGCTGTTTTGGACACAATTCCATTCTCCCGAGCGTCCACTTTCATTGACTGACCAATTAGCCGAATGGGCCGAACTGAATAGGTTGTCCGGACGCGCCATGAGGTCTGTTGTGGATCAGCTATGGCCGGAAAGGCCGAAACCGAATAGCTATTTCAACTTAGTGCAGCAGTTCCTTGACGTGGTGCCGCGCATCAATGCGATGAAGAGGTTGGCGTGCATAGAGAGCTCACGGATGGCCTTTGCCCGTGTTAAAGCATGCTGGGCGGAGATGGATGCCACCACTGTTGCAGCGTGGGATTCGGCGATAGGCCGAATGGCTGCTGAGCACTACTTTGAAGAAGTTCTTGAGGGTGCTCGTTTGATAGAGACCCAGTGCTAAAAAAATATTATGTTTGAGTGATATGTAATCTCATTGTAAGCGAAAATGCTTTTATAAAGTTTTATAAGGCTATTTTTATACTTTTGCCTGAAAGTAATATGATGCCTCCTGGGCGGCCGTTTATGTATACATGTGTATAACCTGAAAGATTGCAGCCGTCGGCTTCAACCCCCACACATATAATGCGGAGGTGCTCACAAAAACACGCGTTCACACTTAACCCAACATCTTGGTCCTATTAAGGAGGTGATAGCGGAGCGAGCGAGGCAACCGGACTATAATGCTTTAGCACTTTCACTTAGCCATAGGAGTTTGACAGTGGGGCTACTAGATAGCCCCTGGTGGCTCTGTACTCTCCCGATCTTGGGGTGCGTACATGCCTGGCCGGAAAGCGGCCCTTCGTTAAGGCGGAGGAATTCTATCATTCCAACAGGTCATCGAGTGGTTAACCAGTCTCACGCTATATCATGACAGTCAGTTTTCGGCTTTCTATACTAAGGTGCTCGCCCGGATGAACCAGGGCACAATCGCAGTAGTTCTCCTGGTGCTACCTTAGCCGGTAAAGTGGAACGTAAGGCACCAAAACACAGGAGCCGGGCAAACCCAACATTTGACCAAAGACAATGATTCGGAGCTGATGCATATAGGGCCAAACTCGCGACACCGAACACTCCCTAAGGTATTCGGTCTTTGTGGTATAAACCGGGCCTGAATAATGGCCTTTGTAAGAAGCCCCTTGTGTCCAAGTACGTGCATTGTTCTGGCGTGGCCACATGCCAAGACGTCAGCATCCTTCTCAACGGTGGATATGTATCAACAAGAGACGGTAAAAAAGGTTTATGCAAGGTCTTAATCTAAAAAGAATCCTTGGAGCGGGTCCCTGCTGCACGTCTGCGCCTGTGTCTCCGTTGTGCCGTATCCTGGACGGGTGTAGCACGATGATCGTCTGTAAAAGAGAGGAATTTAGGTGAAAAAGTTGTCGTGCAAAAAGATAGTTTTTAAAGAAACCATGTATAATTCAAGATGAGAAAAGATTGCCACTTGTCTGCGCGCGTTGAGCCCCTTGCAAATAGGGGTGTGACCATTTATTCGGTATAAATACCAGCGCCGGACTTGGTTAGTTGTGTTTGGGGTCTTGACGACCTATTGGATGCTTTCGGTGGTCCTGGCGCCTTTAGTGTGCGGCTGCCAAGGCAGCCGCACTCTCTTCGGCGCGCAGAAATCGCTTGATATTTCCGTTCACTGAAATGATGCCACGTGGACCGGGCATCTTGAGTGTGAGGGAGGCGTAGTGTGGTATTGCATTAAAGTGAGCGAAAGCTTTGCGTCCGAGCAGTGCTTGATAGCCACTTCAGAACGGAGCGATGTGGAAGGTTAAATGCTCGCGACGGAAGTTATCGGGGGAGCCGAATATAACTTGTAGTAGTAGGGAGCCTGTACAGCGAGCCCCTGGGCCTGGCGTTACTCCTTTAAAGGTAGTATTGCTATGGCGAATTTTTGTTGGGTCTACCCCCATCCCGCGGATTGTATCCTGATATATTAGGTTTAGATTGCTGCCACCGTCCATCAATACTCGTGTGAAGT
Organism: Triticum monococcum; assembly: GCA_034509565.1. NCBI lineage: Eukaryota > Viridiplantae > Streptophyta > Magnoliopsida > Poales > Poaceae > Triticum > Triticum monococcum. Next base: position 639,574,093 of record CM067843.1, read on the forward strand.
GATATCCGCCAATTACTGGGTCTAATACCAGGGGAGCCCATCCTGTACGCCGGATACTTGCTGAGTAATCGTGATGGTCGAAAGTGATCGGTTGAGACAACCAGTGGCAGGACTTCACGGTGACAGGCACTTGGGTATATTTCCCTGGGAGTGCCGCATTGTTTCCTTTGATCACATGTAACACGTTTACTGTTTTGACTTCCGGTGGAAATTTCTTTTGTTCCCTAGTGTCTTGCTTGGGAGGCTCGTCCTCGTCTTCACTTGGTGTATCCTCCCCCTTGTGTACGGCGTTGAGCTTGCCGGACTGCTTGAAGACCCAACAATCTCTGTGGGTATGATTAGCAGGTTTACCAGGGGTACTATGGATCTGACATACTTGGTCCAGAATTTTGTTGAGGCTGGACAGTTCATCCCTGGTGCCTTTAGAGGGCGGCTTTTGCTGACCTGGCCGAGAGCTTTTGGATCCGGCGTTTACTGCCGTGCCCTTCGTGCTGTCTTCTTTATTCCGGCGTTTATTATTGCTGTTGCACCGTGATTTCCCGTTTCCATCTCTAACTTCAGATGTACTGGGGTTGCTGGTGCTGCATCTGGCTAGCTAGCTGTCCTCACCCGCGCAAAAGCGGGTCATGAGGTTTGTTAATGCGGCCATCGTTCTCGACTTATTTTGGCCGAGGTGTCTGGCGAGCCATTCGTCACGGACGCTATGCTTAAAATCTGCCAAGGCTTCGGCGTCCGGACAGTCGACAATCTGGTTCTTTTTAGTAAGAAACCTGTTCCAAAGCTTTCGGGCTGACTCTCCGGGCTGTTGAGTTATATGACTCAAATCGTCCGCATCCGGAGGTCGGACATAAGTCCCTTGAAAATTTGCCCGAAAGGCGTCTTCGAGCTCTTCCCAACTTCCAATGGAGCTTTCGGGGAGGCCTTTACGCCAGTGATGAGCTAGCCCTTTGAGCTTGAGGGGTAAGTACTTGATGGCGTGGAGATCATCCCCTCGAGCCATATGGATATGGAGGATGTAGTCCTCAATCCAAACCCCAGGGTCTGTTGTTCCGTCGTATGCCTCTATATTTATGGGTTTGAATCTCTCTGGAATTCATGGTCCAGCACCTCATCGGTGAAACACAGGGGGTGTGCGGCACCCCTGTAGCTGGGTGTGCCGCGTTGTTCGGATGTTTATTGTATTGCATTGTATGCTGGGGCGCGCTTGCGTGGTCCATAGATGGATCTTGTTGCGCCGTCCTTTGGGTGCGAGCCCTCGCCTGGGTCGCGTGTTGTATTGTGAGTGGCGTTGTATCCCGCCCTATGCTGGTAGAGGGGTCGTCTATCTGGCCAGGTGGCTGCTTTGATGTTTGGTTGTGGAGGGTCTGAGGCCTCCTCATCAAATTCAGGTAGTAGCTTCCGCTTTGGGTAGCTCTTGGAGGGGTGATTGTCGCCGTACCTCACTGCTGTGTTGAGTATTTTACTCCATCTGATTTGGAGTGTGTCTTGTGCAGCCCTGAGCCTTTGCTTCTGCTTTTTGAGACTCCTCGCGGTGGCAACAAGCCTTTTACGGGAATTCTGCTGCTTCGGGTGCCTGTCCGGTGTTATATCGTCCGGACTATTATCCTTAATAGAATTTGTTTGTTCGGTTTGATTATCCGGATTGCCGTTGTCCGGCAGCGGTTCTCCATGCTCCAGCGCTGGGTCTGTGTGATCGTTATTTCTGTCGAGGCGGGATTTGGGGTGGCGCTTGCGTCACCGCTTTGACTGCTTCTCGAGGGAACAAGCCTTCGGTGCGTCCTTCCGCTCCTCGTCGTCATCTTTTGGTGCGTCCACCATGTATACGTCATATGATGAGGTGGTTTTCCAGGGCTCAATAGGCACTGGTTCTTCATCGTCTCCTGCGTCGTCGTCCCTACCGTCGATATCTTCGGAGTTGAAGTCGAGCGTATCGGTTAAATCGTCGACAATGGCTATAAGGTGGGTGGTGGGTGGGCTTTGAATTTCTTCATCGTCCGTATCCCAACCTTGCTAACCGTAGCTCGGCCAAGGCTCTCCTGATAGAGAGAGAGACTTTAGTGTCTTCAGAATATCGCCGAAAGGCGAGTGCTGTCGTGGTTCTAAGTCTGACAGTAGTGTAGGGGGGTAAGTATGGAGAGGCAAGGTCTTAGCTATGGAGAAGTTTTAAGGACGCAAGGTTTACGAGTTTAGGCCCCTCTCGGAGGAAGTAATAGCCCTACGTCTCGGAGCCCGGAGGCGGTCGACTGGATTATGTGGGAATGAGTTACAGAGGTGCGAACCCTTGTCTCGGAGGAGGGGGGTGGCTTATATAGAGTGCGCCAGGACCCCGGCCAGCCCACGTTACGAAGGGTTCAATGTACATTAAGGCATGGCGTTACTGGTAACGCTAATAATAAAGTGCTGTGATGACCATAAAAGCTACTTAATGACCGACCGTTAGAGTGCGAAGTGACTTTAGGCCTCCTGGCCGTCGAGTGATTGCTTCTTGGTCGGGTGTCTTCGAGTCTGTCGAGTGGAACGCCTCAAATTCGATTGGAAGGTGATTTCTTCTAGAGATGTCCTTGGGTAGGGCAGCTAGGACAGGTCCATGACCCTACCCTAGGTACATAGCTTCATCATTAGCCCCCGAATGGATCGAGGTTTGAGTGGGGAAGGAGTTTAGAACTTCTCCGACTCGTTTTTCATGCCGTGAGCATATCTTGTTTCGGCAACTTCCTCTTTAGTCGCCTTGATCCATTCTTAATTCTTCGTCGAGTGAGTTTCCTTGTTTGTAAGGTTCCGAGTGGCGGTGCGGAGGAGATTTTTGGTCTGACAAGTTGTTTGCTGCCCATGGATTTCGTGGGATCCGAATTTTGGGAAGTGCGCGGGACGGGGGAGGCCGTAGTAATCAGATGGGATAGAGCGGAGCCGCCTCGATCCACGCGCCACCTTTTTCGCCACATATCGCTCGCGCGGTCGTTACGGGATTTGACAGAGCCATCTGGGCCTACCTGTCAGCCACTCGGAATCGGCCTCATATAAGGCGTTGGACTGGAGTCCCCCGAACAGTGCGCCCCATTACTTCTTCTCCTCCTCATGCCTCTCCGCTGCGCTCGCTCTCGCCCCAGCGCCACCGCGCCACACACGTCTCGCCGGCGACAATGGTGAAGGAGAAGACAACGGCTCTGGAGCGGGCAAAGAAGGCGACGACGAGGTCGAAGGGGAAGGCGACGAGCCGGGGCGGATCTTCCTCGCGGACTGGCCTGCCGAAGGGTTGGATTCAGGGCGACTGGATCCACTCGAGGATCTCCCAAGAAGACCTCGACGACGTGGTTGAGGGAGGGCTGATCCCCTACGACTCGGCACGGCTTCCGGGGAGGGAATCCAAGCCGCAACCCCGGGACGGTGAGCGCGTTCTTCTTGCCACCCACGTCGACCGTGGGTTTTCCTTGCCTCCTCATCCTTTCTTCCGAGGGTTTCTAGACTTCTTTGGGGCTCAACTCCACCATTTTACCCCCAACTCAATCATTTATCTTGCCGCGTTCATTTCCTTGTGTGAGAACTTCTTGGGTTGTTGACCTCACTGGGGTCTTTTCAAGCATATTTTCACTTATCGCTCCCAGACAGTGAAAAAGGCTAATCCGAGTGATGAGAGGACCCAAGTGATCCAGATGTGTGGGGGTCTTGGCATCCAGACGAGGGGAAAAAGCTCCTTTCCGGCCATGATTCTTCCCGACTCAGTTCGTGGATGGCAGTCGACTTGGTTCTACTGTAAAGACCAGTTGACGCCAAGGCAATCGACTGGCCTCCCTCCCTTTACCATGGACCGAGTGGAAAAACCCTCCCCTTTGAAGGTGCTCCTGGAGGAGAAGGCGCAAGTGAAGGTGTTGGTCGACCGAGTGGTCCAGCTCATTCGTGACGGGGTCACTGGTATGGATCTCTTGGAGGTCTTCCTTCAGCGGCGCATCCAGCCTCTCCAAGCCCGAGACCATCCGATGTGGATGTATTCGGGTCTAGAAAACTCCACTCGGATCCACCCGGAGGAGGTTGACAACGACACACTGGAGAAGTGGCTGTTGAGTATTACCGGGAACAAGGACAATCCCAGAGGAGCCAGGAGAGTTCCCCCATTCGACCAGTCGCGTGCACCAGAGCAGGTCTGATTCTGAGTTTTTGCTTGTAATCTGAATTCACTCGCGCAGCTGTCTGTATTGCGTCGACTGACTTTGTCCTCCCTGCTTTCTTTCAGGCCATTATTGAAATGTATTCGATGCCCAACGGGGCGCAAGAGAAAACTCTGGAAGGCAAGGCGAGTGGCGGCGAAAGCGGCGAGTGGACTTCCGATGGTGAAGGGGATGGAGGAAGCGACAACTCAAGTGATGGGGAAGAAGTCGAGTCACCTCCTCGCATAGAGAGACGATCCAAGCTTGACCAGGATCGGCTAAGTTCCCGCGACAAGGCGACTGCTCAGGCTGGTCAGTCTTTGAAGAGTCCTTGGATCTCTTCACCAACCACGACTGAGAAGGCGCCCAAGCACCCCAAAGTTGCAGAACCGAAGACTCGGAAGGCGCTGCCGAAGATCAAGATCGACATCCCTGTCGCCTCCGCATAAGTGTCTCTCCTTGTATTCACTCGACGCTCCGTGCTATTTGTTTTTCTTGTTTTAACTTGGACGAACTTTGGAATTGTCAGCACTGCCACTTCCGGGACCTCAGTTTACAGGGATGATGACGAGGTGATGGAGGATGCGGTCACTTCTAATCCGGGTATGACTTCTGCCATACTGTCTTTGTTCAGTCGATTCAACTGCAATGTGCACCATTGGGTGACGTGATTTTGGCGACTGAACTTTGCACAACTCCCAACATTATTGACCTCCCTGATGATGATGAAGAGCCCGAGAGGCCTTTGACGAGGAAGAATAGGCGAGCTCCTACAAGCGAGGCGCCACAGTCGACGCCGAGAGCGGAACCAGTCGTTCAGGACACTGGTGACGTCAATCGGGGTTCTATTACCTTCGCCGAGCCCCTGTCGAGTGCCTTGCCTTCTTCTTCGACTGCTCAGGCCCCTGTTGACTCGCCTTCAGTTTTTGCGACCCATCATGTCCCAGAGGACGAGGTGAATGCTGCTAGGGAAGCCATACGCCAGGCGGGCATTATGATGGAAAAGATGAAGACGGTGCGGGACGCCAGCCAAGCTGACTATGATGCCAGCTCAGCTCTCCAGAGCAACGTTCAGGTTAGTCGGCTATCTGAAGATTCTTTTCGAAAATCTTTGCATCTGTACACCCACTGGGTGCGTCGATTGAAGTTTTGGACTAGTGGGGGGCATGTTGAGTGCACCCACTGGGTGTAGTCCCCGAGGCTACAGTGGACTGCTGGCAGTCGACTGTAGCCTTTGTATTTTGTCGAGTAAAAACCGAATTGGTGGTTTGTTTCTTCCGCCCAATCCGGTCGAGTGGAATCAGAACCGGTGGGGGCACGCAAAGTGCACCCACTGGGTGTAGTCCCCGAGACCGCGGTCGACTGCTAGCAGTCGACTATGGTCTGAGTTCTACTTTCTCTCTCTCTCTCTCTCTCTCTCTCTCTCTCTCTCTCTCTTTTTAAACTCGACTCCGGCGGACCGGCCGAGTGGAATCAAAACCGGTGGGGGCACGCAAAGTGCACCCACTGGGTGTAGTCCCCGAGACTATGGTGGACTGCGGGCAGTCGACCGTAGTCTTAGCACTTAATGTCTTTGAAGTTTTTTACTGTGGAATAATTTCTCCCCTTTGACTTCAGAAATCTTGTGATCTTGGAGCTCGCTTCGCTGATTTGGAGGGGCAGCAGATTCAACTGAAACTTGACTTGGAGCTGGCCAGGACAGAACTGCAGACGGTCAGAGATGGCGCCGCTGGTAAGACAAGTTTGTCGACTGGTCAGTTTTTGGCTCGAGCATCCTTCTGCTATTTCTGAATCAATCATCATTTCTTTGCAGAAAAACTAAGGGAAGCTTTGGCGAAAAAGGATCAGGATTTGGCTGCTGTCTAGAAGGAGGCTGACGACAAGACCGCTCTGGCCGGACAGAAGCTGGCTTTAGTCGGCCAGTTGGAAGAAGAGAATACCAGGCTGAAGACTGCTCTGAATGAAGCCAACAGGGAGTGCACACGCTGGAAGAAGGAGAACCTCAAATTGAGCGAACAGATGGAAGGCATTGCTCGCAGGAGGGACGATCTGGAGAGCTACCTGAGGAGCCTCGCCAAGAAGTTGTATATCAAGCTTGAAGGTGCACATTTAGTTCCGACTGATTTTTTGTGTCGACTCAGTGTATGAAGATTGACTTATCCTTGGATCGTGAATGTAGAGTTTTGCCAGAATTTTGAAGAAGAGACTGGGAGGATCGAACCAGGTTTGGATCCAATCAACTCTCCCGTGAAAGATGACACTGCCATGAATCTGCTCCGACTGGAATCTTGCATCGACGGCGCCGTGGACTACTTGGCTCGACTGAAGGTCGCCATGTCACGGATCGACCCGGCACTCTGGCCAGAGGCTACGCTCCAAAACGATCTTGAGTCTCTGATGGCTCGACTTAACGGAATCCCTGACCGAGTGCAGGAGTGGAAGAAGTCTTCTGCTCGCTATGGTGCTGATGTGGCTCTGTCCTTGGTTCGTGTCCACTACAAGGAGGTGCGACAAGACAAGCTGGCCGCAATCAAGGTCGCAAACACCCATAAGCACGACTTCCGAACTTTTATGGAGACCTTCATAGCTGCCGCCACTCAGATTGCCGATGGCGTCGACCTGGATGAGTTCATCGAGCCTGCCAGCCCTCCTCCCGCGGAGTGAACAAACTCTTATGTCCTACCTTAAATTTGCCTCGGAATGCCGAGTGGTTTTTGTAACCATTAAACTTTTTCGGGCTGCATGCCCGAGTACCTCGATCTGTGATCCAGAACCTTTAGAATTTTATCTAAACTTGGTTTACCGTTGAATATCTTTATGAATCTCCTGCTGAGTGAAACCATTCTTCCTTCAAGACAACTTTCTGTATTTGCAGTGCAGCCCCGAAGGAAAGGGAAGCAGACGACCCATGTCTTGTTTTTGTGGCGAAGCTCTCCAGGGGAAGGCGGCGGTCGACCCACACCCTCTTATTGCAGAGTGGGATGGAGCGCACATTTTATTTGTGGCGAAGCTCTCTAGGAGAAGGTGGCAGTCGACCTGCTCCTCGTCGTTCTTGAGGATTAAGATGTGTTTCGTACTTAGGCGAGTACTGGACTGCAGCTAAGCCCCCGAGTGGGAGGATTGCTCTCCACTCGGTAGGATTTTTTCAAACTTAGGCGAGTGCCGGACTGCAGCTAAGTCTTCTAATGAGAGAACTTAGGCGAGTACTGGACTGCAGCTAAGCCCCCGAGTGAGAGGATTTCTCTCCACTCGGTAGGATTTTTCAAACTTAGGCGAGTGCCTGACTGCAGCTAAGACTCTAAGTGGGAGAACCTAGGCGAGTACTGGACTGCAGCTAAGCCCCCGAGTGGGAGGGTTGCTCTCCACTCGGTAGGTTTTTTCAAACTTAGGCGAGTGCCTGACTACAGCTAAGTCTCTAAGTGGGAGAACCTAGACGAGTACTGGACTGCAGCTAAGCCCCCGAGTGGGAGGGTTGCTCTCCACTCGGTAGGATTTTTCAAACTTAGGCGAGTGCCTGACTGCAGCTAAGTCTCTAAGTGGGAGAACTTAGGCGAGTACTGGACTGCAGCTAAGCCCCCGAGTGGGAGGGTTGCTCTCCACTCGGTAGGATTTTTCAAACTTAGGCGACTGCCTGACTGCAGCTAAGTCTCTAAGTGGGAGAACTTAGGCGAGTACTGGACTGCAGCTAAGCCCCCGAGTGGGAGGGTTGCTCTCCACTCGGTAGGATTTTTCAAACTTAGGCGAGTGCCTGACTGCAGCTAAGTCTCTAAGTGGGAGAACTTAGGCGAGTACTGGACTGCAGCTAAGCTCCCGAGTGGGAGGGTTGCTCTCCACTCGGTAGGATTTTTCAAACTTAGGCGAGTGCCTGACTGCAGCTAAGTCTCCAAGTGGGAGAACTTAGGCGAGTACTGGACTGCAGCTAAGCCCCCGAGTGGGAGGGTTGCTCCCCACTCGGTAGGATTTTTCAAACTTAGGCGAGTGCCTGACTGCAGCTAAGTCTCTAAGTGGGAGAACTTAGGCGAGTACTGGACTGCAGCTAAGCCCCCGAGTGGGAGGGTTGCTCCCCACTCGGTAGGATTTTTCAAACTTAGGCGAGTGCCTGACTGTAGCTAAGTCTCTAAGTGGGAGAACTTAAGCGAGTACTAGACTGCAGCTAAGCCCCCGAGTGGGAGGGTTGCTCTCCACTAGGTAGGATTTTTCAAACTTAGGTGAAACGGATTCACAGCTAAGCCCCCGAGTGGGAGGCTGGCCCGCCACTCGGTAGGAAACTGTTTTTACAAACTTAGGCGAAGCGGATTCATAGCTAAGCCACCCACTGGGGGATTTCTTACGCAAACAAAAACAATAATAATCACTGGGAAAATTATAACGCTCTTGTCTTTGAAAAATAAACTACAGGAGTTTTTCTTATTACATCTCATCCGAGTGAGAATTCAAGTATAAAAGGGGCGGAGTAGCTCCGCATTCCAGGCTCGTGGCTCATCAATCTGGCAATCGACATTGTAGAGGTGGTATGCTCCATTGTGGAGGACTCTGGTGACTATGAAGGGGCCTTCCCAAGTAGGAGCAAGCTTGTGTGGTTTCTGCTGATCCACTCGAAGGACTAAGTCTCCTTCTTGGAAGGCTCGGCTCTTCACGTTTCTGGCATGGAATTGACGCAAGTCTTGCTGATAGATGGTCGATCGGATCAGGGCCATTTCTCTTTCTTCTTCTAGGAGGTCGACTGCGTCTTGCCGGGCTTGTTCTGCTTCATCTTCTGAATAGAGCTCGACTCTGGGAGCGTTGTGAAGCAGGTCACTCGGTAAGACTGCCTCGGCTCCGTAGACCAAAAAGAATGGGGTTCTTCCGGTCGATCGATTCGGGGTTGTCCTCAATCCCCAAAGGACCGATGGGAGCTCGTTGACCCATGCACCTGCTACGTGCTTGAGATCATGCATCAATCGGGGTTTCAGTCCTTTGAGAATTAGGCCATTTGCCCTTTCTGCTTGCCCATTCGACTGGGGGTGAGCGACCGAAGCATAGTCGACCCGAGTGCCCTGAGAGGCGCAAAAGGCCCTGAACTTGTCAGAATCGAAGTTTGACCCATTGTCTGTGATGATACTGTGCGGAACTCCATATCTGAATATCAACTCTCTGATGAAACTGATAGTGGTGCAAGCATCGAGATTCTTGATAGGCTTGGCTTCAATCCATTTGGTGAACTTGTCGACTGCTACCAGCACATGAGTGAAGCCGCTCCTGCCTGTTCTCAGCGGTCCAACCATATCCAACCCCCAAATAGCGAAGGGCCAGACGAGTGGAATGGTTTTCAGGGCTGACACGGGCTTGTGCGACATATTGGAGTAATACTGACACCCTTCACATTTGTCGACTATCTCTTTTGCCATCTCATTGGCCCTTGGCCAGTAGAACCCCGCTCGGTATGCTTTAGCCACAATGGTCCGAGAGGACGCATGATGACCACAGGTCCCCGAGTGGATATCGTTAAGGATCATTTGTCCTTCTTCTGGTGTGATACACTTCTGGCCGACCCCAATCGCGCTTTCTCTATATAACTGTCCCTTTATGATTGTAAAGGCCTTGGATCAACGGATGATCTGTCGAGCCTCTTCTTCGTCTTCTGGGAGTTCTTTCCTTAGGATGTACGCGATGTACGGTTCTGTCCAGACGGGAGTGATAACCAACACTTCCATGATCAGATCGACCACAGCTGGAACTTCAACTTCAGTCGGATCCGTGGCGCTTTTTGGCTGCGGGGCCTCTTCCATGAAGGGATCCTCCTGGACTGATGGCGTGTGGATGTGTTCCAAAAACACATTGCTGGGAATGGCTTTTCTTTTGGAACCTATTTTTGCCAAATCACCAGCTGCTTGATTTTTCAGTCGGGGTATGTGATGAAGCTCTAACCCCTCGAATTTCTTCTCCAGCTTTCTCACTGCATTGCAATAACCAGTCATGGCTGGACTTCTGACATCCCATTCCTTCATCACCTGATTAACCACCAAATCTGAATCGCCATAGACCATGAGGCGACGGACGCCGAGTGAGATGGCCATGCGCAACCCATACAAAAGTGCTTCATATTCTGCCTCGTTATTGGAGGAATCAAAGTGGATTTGAAGAACATATCTGAGTTTATCTCCTCTTGGGAGACCAACACCACTCCGGCACCGGAACCACTCAGCATCTTGGAGCTGTCGAAAAACATAGTCCAATGCTCCGAGTGAATCTGAGTCGGCAGCTTCTATTCAATCCACTTGGCGACGAAATTTGTGATTGCTTGGGACTTGATAGCTTTCTTTGCCTCAAACTTGATATCTAGGGGAAGGTGTTTAATCGCCCATTTTGCCACTCGACCAGTTGCATCCCTGTTATGCAGGATCTTTGATAATGGAGCGTCGCTGACGACTGTAATGGAATGATCAGAGAAGTAGTGAGCAACTTTCTTGGTGGTCATATAAATCCCATATACAAGCTTCTAATAGTGAGGATATCTTTGCTTCGATGGGGTTAATACTTCAGAAATATAATATACTGGACGCTGAACTTTGAAGGTTTTCCCTTCTTCTTCCCGCTCGACCGTAAGTACCGTACTGACAACTTGTCCTGTGGCTGCAATGTAAAGCAGCAAAGGCTCTTTGCTGATTGGGGCAGCAAGCACCGGCTGGGTGGAGAGCAGAGCTTTGAGCTCTGCAAACGCTGCATCAGCTTCAGGAGTCCACTCGAACTTGTCGGACTTCTTCATCAATCGGTAAAGAGGTAATGCCTTTTCACCGAGATGAGATATGAATCGACTTAGGGCGGCCAAGCAACCAGTAAGCTTCTGGACGTCGTGCACTCGCACAGGGCTTTTCATTCGGAGTATGGTGCCAACTTTTTCTGGATTGGCGCCGATTCCCTGTTTGAAAACGAGAAAACCGAGTAACTTTCCGCCAGGGACTCCGAATGTACACTTTGATGGATTAAGCTTGATATCATACCTCCTGAGGTTGGCAAAGGTTTCAGCAAGGTCAGTCAGCAGGTCAGAACCCTTCCGTGACTTGACCACAATATCATCCATGTATGCTTCCATGTTCCGACTGATTTGAGTGAGCAAACACTTCTGAATCATCCTCATGAATGTGGCTCCAACATTCTTGAGGCTAAACGGCATGGTAACATAACAGAAGCACCCGAATGGAGTGATGATAGCTGTCTTGATCTCGTTAGGTCCATACAGACGGATCTGATGGTACCCGGAATAGGCGTCTAAGAAAGACAGTCGTTCACATCCCGCAGTCGAGTCGACTATCTGGTCGATGCAGGGGAGAGGAAAATGATCTTTTGGGCAGGCCCGATTGATATGTTTAAAGTCAATGCACATGCGAAGTGACTTGTCCTTCTTGGGGACCATGACAACGTTGGCGAGCCACTCGGAGTGGTAGATTTCTCGGATGAACTCCGCTGCTAAGAGCCGAGCCACCTCCTCGCCAATAGCCTTTCTCTTTTGTACGGCGAACCGTCGGAGATGTTCCTTGACAGGTTTTACCTTTGAGTTGACTCTCAGACGATGCTCAGCCAGCTCCCTGGGAACACCTGGCATGTCAGAATGCTTCCATGCGAAAATGTCCCAGTTCTCACGGAGGAACTGGATGAGCGCTTCTTCCTATTTGGAGTCGAGTGTTGTCGAGATATGAGTCGGGGCGGCGCTGGGGTCGGTCGGGTGGATGTGAGCTGTCTTCGTGTCGCCAGTCGACCGGAAAGCTGACTCTGTAGCGGGCTTCTTGGCTTGCAACAGATCACTCGGGTCTGCAGTCTTCTGGTATTCCTGCAACTCCACCACTGCCATCTGTGCATCGGCGATCTTCGAACTCTTCTGAAAACATTCTTCCGCTTTCTTCCAATTACCCGTAATGGTGATCACACCTTTGGGGCCAGGCATCTTCAATTTGAGATACACGTAACATGGTCGGGCCATGAAGCGTGCATAAGCCAGCCTACCCAGAATAGCGTGATAGGCACTCTGGAAGTCCACAACTTCAAATGTCAACTTTTCTTTGCGGCAATTCTTGGAATCACCGAAAACCACATCAAGAGCAATCTGGCCGAGTGATTCAGCCTTCTTCCCAGGAATGACTCCATGGAAACTCATGTTGCTGGCACTGAGTCTGGACATCGGAATGCCCATCCCTTTCAACGTCTCAGCATATAATATGTTCAAACCACTGCCACCATCCATCAGGACTTTGGTCAGTCGAGTGCCTTCAACAACTGGGTCGACCACCAAAGCTTGCCTCCCAGGGGTGGCGATGTGCGTTGGGTGGTCGGACTGGTCGAATGTTATGGCAGTCTGAGACCATTTCAGGTAACTAGGTGTCGCTGGAGCGACCATATTCACCTCTCGGTTAATAACTTTCAGTTGACTTTTGCTCTCAACATCAGCAAAAATCATCAGGGTGGAATTGACTTGAGGGTATCCGTCATCACTGTCCTCTTTGTCCTCGACCTTGTCTGACTCCTTTTCCTTACCCTTGGGCTCCTTGCCCTGGAACTGCTGGATCAAGAGTCGACACTGCCGAGTGGTATGTTTCGGGTAAATAAAATTACCCTCTTCATCTTTCTTTGTGTGGACGAGACATGGCAAGTCCAACACATCATTTCCCTCTTGGTCTTTAACCTTTTTGGGGTTCCAAGGCCCTTTAGGTTTCCCTTTAGACTTTCCTTGGGCCAAAGCGAAGGCTTCCCCGGGAGCCGCTGGCTCGGCTTTCCACTTCTGCTTCCGATTGGAATTGCCTCCAGTTTCTTGGGCGACTGACTTGAGCTTGTCGCTCCTGAGTCGATCCTCGTCTTCACCATTAGCGTATTTGGTGGAAATCTCCCTCATCCGGTTCAGGGACATATCTCTGGTTCGACCGAATTTCAGATTCAGTTCTCTGTACTTGACGCCTTCCTTGAAGGCACAAACTGCTTGGTGGTCAGGCACATTCTCCACCGAGTGATGTAACGTGATCCATCTCTGGATGTAATCCCTCAAAGTTTCATTCGGCTTTTGCACACAAGACCACAGTTCCGCCAGTCCTGCCGGTCGCTTGCATGTGCCTTCAAATGTGGTGACGAACACTCGGGAGAGATCTTCCCAAGTGTAAATGCTGCTAGGAGCTAACTGGTTCAGCCACGCTCTGGCCGAGCCCTCCAACATGAGAGGCAGGTGTTTCATGGCCACTTCATCATTGCCGCCGCCAATTTGGACGGCCACTCGTTAGTCCTCAAGCCAAGTATCGGGCTTGGACTCGCCAGTGAACTTACTGACTCCAGTCTCCAACCTGAAATTGGGAGGAATCACAGCGGCCCTAATGGCTCTACCAAAACACTCTGGCCCCGAAACATGTACTCTGCTGCTGGCAGGCGCATCTCTGTCCTGGCCTTCTCGGTGAGCCCTGTTCCTGTCGACCAGACCTTGGACGAGGATGGATCTCGCGTCAAAGCCTGGCCCTCTGGGGTCAACTGGAATCCTTCGCCCACCGCTATGAGGGCGCCTGTCATCCTGCTGGCGAGGCACATCCGACCCGCTCCTCGGGGGATGCGTGGGCACTCGGCGTCGACCGTCACGATCGACTCGGTGATCATACTGCTCATGGTTCCCGTACTGGTCACGCCGGTCTCCACGTCCCTCACGCCTCGGGGGCGATCTCGGGCTGTGAGCCGACTGGACTATGTCTGCAGCGACGGATCTGCTATGAATTCTGTTCCGCGACTGAGAAACAGTGGAATTCTGATCCCCTGCTGCCCGGAGTAAAGCTCTGGTCTACAGCAAGCCTCTGCCAGCCTCCAACTGGGAAGGCTGAATCGACTCCGCTATACGGGCCGCAGCTGCTAAATTCTGAATCGGAGTGTTGGAGAACGTTGCAGAAAACAAAAATTTTCCTACTCGTTTCACCAAGATCATCTAGGAGTTCATCTAGCAACGAGTCACGAGATGCATCTACATACCTTTGTAGATCGTGTGCGGAAGCGTTCAACGAACGGGGATGATGTAGTCGTACACAACGTGATCCAAATCACCGATGACCAGCGCCGAACGGACGGCACCTCCGCGTTCAACACACATACGGGACGGGAGACGTCTCCTCCTTCTTGATACAGCAAGGGGGAAGGAGAGGTTGACGAAGATCCAGCAGCACGACGGCGTGGTGGTGGATGCAGGGCGTCGCAGTAGCAGGGCTTCGCCTATACTACGAGGAAGAGAGACGTAACGGGGAGAGAGGGAGGCGCCATGGGCTGGTGTGTCAAGTCCCTCCTCTCCCCCACTATATATAGGGGTGCCATGGGGGGGGGGGGCGCCGGCCCTAGTAGATGGAATCTACTAGGAGGGGCGGCGGCCTAGGGTGGGGCTTGCTCCCCAAGGCAAGGGGGGCGCCCCCTCTAGGGTTTCCCCTTAGCCCTAGCCGCATGGGCCCCCTAGGGGCTGGTGCCCCAGCCCACTATGGGCTGGGTTCCCTCCTATTTCAGCCCATGGGGCCCTCCGGGATTGGTGGCCCCACCCGGTGGACCCCCGGGACCCTTCCGGTGGTCCCGGTACAATACCGGGTACCCCGAAACTTGTCCCGATGGCCGAAACCGCACATCCTATATATAATTCTTTACCTCCGGACCATTCCGGAACTCCTCGTGACGTCCTGGATCACATCCCGGACCCCGAACAACATTCGGGTTACTGCATATACTTATCTTCACAACCCTAGCGTCACCGAACCTTAAGTGTGTAGACCCTACGGGTTCGGGAGACAAGCAGACATGACCGAGACGACTCTCCGGTCAATAACCAACAGCGGGATCTGGATACCCATGTTGGCTCCCACATGCTCCACGATGATCTCATCGGATGAACCACGATGTCGAGGATTCAATCAACCCCGTATGCAATTCCCTTTGTCGATCGATATATTACTTGCCCGAGATTCGATCGTCGGTATCCCAATACCTCGTTCAATCTCGTTACCGGCAAGTCACTTTACTCGTACCGTAATGCATGATCCCATGACCAGACACTTGGTCACTTTGAGCTCATTATGATGATGCATTACCGAGTGGGCCCAGTGATACCTCTCCGTCATACGGAGTGACAAATCCCAGTCTTGATCCGTGTCAACCCAACAGACACTTTCGGAGATACCCGTAGTATACCTTTATAGTCACCCAGTTACGTTGTGACGTTTGGTACACCCAAAGCACTCCTACGGTATCCGGGAGTTACACGATCTCATGGTCTAAGGAAAAGATACTTGACATTGCAAGACTCTAGCAAACAAACTATACGATCTTTATGCTATGTTTAGGATTGGGTCTTGTCCATCACATCATTCTCCTAATGATGTGATCTCGTTATCAATGACATCTTATGTCCATAGCCAGGAAACCATGACTATCTGTTGATTAACGAGCTAGTCAACTAGAGGCTTACCAGGGACATGTTGGTGTCTGTTATTCACACATGTATTACGATTTCCGGATAACACAATTATAGCATGAATAAAGACAATTACCATGAACAAGGAAATATAATAATAATGCTTTTATTATTGCCTCTAGGGCATATTTCCAACAGTCTCCCACTTGCACTAGAGTCAATAATCTAGTTACATTGTGATGAATCGAACACCCATGGAATTCTGGTGTTGATCATGTTTTGCCCTAGGGAGAGGTTTAGTCAACGGATCTGCTACATTCAGGTCCGTATGTACTTTACAAATATCTATGTCTCCATCCTGAACATTTTCACGAATGGAGTTGAAGCGACGCTTGATATGCCTTGTCTTCTTGTGAAACCTGGGCTCCTTGGCAAGTGCAATAGCTCCAGTGTTGTCACAGAAGAGCTTGATCGGCCCCCTACGCATTGGGTATGACTCCGAGGTCGGTGATGAACTCCTTCACCCAGATTGCTTCATGTGCTGCCTCCGAGGCTGCCATGTACTCCGCTTCACATGTAGATCCCACCACGACGCTCTGCTTGCAACTGCACCAGCTTACTGCCCCACCATTCAAAATATACACGTATCCGGTTTGTGACTTTGAGTCATCCAGATCTGTGTCGAAGCTAGCGTCGATGTAACCCTTTACGACGAGCTCTTCGTCACCTCCATAAATGAGAAACATCTCCTTAGTCCTTTTCAGGTAATTCAGGATATTCTTGACCGCTGTCCAGTGTTCCTTGCCGGGATTACTTTGGTACCTTCCTACCAAACTTACGGCAAGGTTTACATCAGGTCTGGTACACAGCATGGCATACATAATAGAACCTATGGCTGACGCATAGGGGATGACACTCATCTCTTCTATTTCTTCTGCCGTGGTCGGACTTTGAGCCGAGCTCAATTTCATACCTTGTAACACAGGCAAGAACCCCTTCTTAGATTGATCCATATTGAACTTCTTCAATATCTTATCAAGGTATGTGCTTTGTGAAAGACCTATGAGGCGTCTCGATCTATCTCTATAGATCTTGATGCCTAATACATAAGCAGCTTCTCCAAGGTCCTTCATTGAAAAACTCTTATTCAAGTAGGCCTTGATGCTGTCCAAAAGTTCTATATCATTTCCCATCAAAAGTATGTCATCTACATATAATATGAGAAATGCTACAGAGCTCCCACTCACTTTCTTGTAAACACAGGCTTCTCCATAAGTCTGCGTAAACCCAAACGCTTTGATCATCTCATCAAAGCGAATGTTCCAACTCCGAGATGCTTGCACCAGCCCATAAATCGAGCGTTGGAGCTTGCACACTTTGTCAGCATTCTTAGGATCGACAAAACCTTCCGGCTGCATCATATACAATTCTTCCTTAAGGAAACCATTAAGGAATGCCGTTTTGACGTCCATTTGCCATATTTCATAATCGTAAAATGCGGCAATTGCTAACATGATTCGGACGGACTTCAGCTTCGCTACCGGTGAGAAAGTCTCATCGTAGTCAACCCCTTGAACTTGTCGATAACCTTTAGCGACAAGCCGAGCTTTATAGATGGTCACATTACCATCCGCGTCTGTCTTCTTCTTAAAGATCCATTTATTCTCTATGGCTCGCCGTTCAATGGGCAAGTCAGTCAAAGTCCATACTTCGTTATCATACATGGATCCTATCTCGGATTTCATGGCTTCTAGCCATTTGTCGGAATCCGGGCCCGCCATCGCTTCTTCATAGTTCGAAGGTTCACCGTTGTCTAACAACAAGATTTCCAAGACAGGGTTGCCGTACCACTCTGGTGCGGAACGTGTCCTTGTGGACCTTCGAATTTCAGTAGTAACTTGATCAGAAGTTTCATGATCATCATCATTAACTTCCTCTCCAGTCGGTGTAGGCACCTCAGGAACATTTTCTTGAGTTGCGCCATTTTCCGGTTCAAGAGGTAATACTTCATCAAGTTCTATTTTCCTCCCACTTACTTCTTTCGAGAGAAACTCTTTCTCTAGAAAGGATCCATTCTTGGCAACAAAGATCTTGCCTTCGGATCTGAGGTAGAAGGTATACCCAATAGTTTCTTTTGGGTATCCTATGAAGACGCATTTTTCCGACTTGGGTTCGAGCTTTTCAGGTTGAAGTTTCTTGACATAAGCATCGCATCCCCAAACTTTCAGAAACGACAACTTAGGTTTCTTTCCAAACCATAATTCAAACGGTGTCGTCTCAACGGATTTTGACGGAGCCCTATTTAAAGTGAATGCAGCAGTCTCTAAAGCATAGCCCCAAAAAGATAGTGGTAAATCGGCAAGAGACATCATAGACCGCACCATATTTAATAGAGTGCGATTACGACGTTCGGACACACCGTTACGCTGAGGTGTTCCAGGCGGCGTGAGCTGTGAAACTATTCCACATTTTCTTAAGTGTGTGCCAAATTCATGACTCAAGTATTCTCCTCCACGATCAGATCGTAGAAACTTGATTTTCTTGTCACGTTGATTCTCAACCTCATTCTGAAATTCCTTGAACTTTTCAAAGGTTTCAGACTTGTGTTTCATTAAGTAAATATATCCATATCTACTCAAATCATCAGTGAGAGTGAGAACATAACGATAGCCGCCGCGAGCCTCAACACTCATTGGACCGCACACATCAGTATGTATGATTTCTAATAAGTTGGTTGCTCGCTCCATTGTTCCTGAGAACGGAGTCTTGGTCATCTTACCCATAAGGCATGGTTCGCACGTGTCAAATGATTCATAATCAAGAGACTCTAAAAGTCCATCTGCATGGAGCTTCTTCATGCGTTTGACACCTATGTGACCAAGGCGGCAGTGCCACAAGTATGTGGGACTA
Organism: Triticum monococcum; assembly: GCA_034509565.1. Lineage (NCBI taxonomy): Eukaryota > Viridiplantae > Streptophyta > Magnoliopsida > Poales > Poaceae > Triticum > Triticum monococcum. Next base: position 639,592,531 of record CM067843.1, read on the forward strand.
TCATTATCAACCTTACATCTTTTGGTACTCACACTATGAACATGTGTAGCATTACGTTCGAGATTCATAAAGAATAAACCATTCACCATAGGAGCATGACCATAAAACATATCTCTCATATAAATGGAACAACCATTATTCTCGGATTTAAATGAGTAGCCATCTCGAATTAAACGAGATCCCGATACAATGTTCATGCTCAAAGCTGGTACTAAATAACAATTATTGAGGCTTAAAACTAATCCCGTAGGTAAATGAAGAGGCAGCGTGCCGACGACGATCACATCGACTTTGGAACCATTCCCGACGCGCATTGTCACCTCGTCCTTTGCCAGTCTTCGCCTATTCCGTAGTTCCTGCTGTGAGTTACAAATGTGAGCAACTGCACCGGTATCAAATACCCAAGAGCTACTACGATTACTGGTAAGGTACACATCAATTACATGTATATCACATATACCTTTTGTTTTGCCGGCCTTCTTGTCTGCTAAGTACTTGGGGCAATTTCGCTTCCAGTGACCGCTTCCCTTGCAATAAAAACACTCAGTCTCGGGCTTGGGTCCATTCTTTGGCTTCTTCCCGGCAGCTTGCTTGCCGGGCGTGGCAACCTCCTTGCCGTCCTTCTTGAAGGCTTTCTTACCCTTGCCCTTCTTGAACTTAGTGGTTTTATTGACCATCAACACTTGATGTTCCTTCTTGACTTCTACCTCTGCTGATTTCAGCATAGCAAATACTTCAGGAATGGTCTTTTCCATCCCTTGCATATTGATGTTCATCACAAAGCTCTTGTAGCTCGGTGGAAGCGACTGGAGGATTCTGTCAATGACCGCATCATCCGGGAGATTAACTCCTAGCTGAGTCAAGCGGTTATGTAATCCAGACATCGTGAGTATGTGCTCACTGATAGAACTGTTTTCCTCCATCTTACAGCTGAAGAACTTGTCGGAGACCTCATATCTCTCGACCCGGGCATGAGCTTGGAAAACCATTTTCAGCTCTTCGAACATCTCATATGCTCCATGTCTCTCAAAACGCTTTTGGAGCCCCGGTTCTAAACTGTAAAGCATGCCGCACTGAACGAGGGAGTAGTCATCGGTACGTGCCTGCCAAGCGTTCATAACGTCTTGTTCAGCAGGGAGGACAGGTGCGTCACCCATCAGTGCTTGTAGGACATAATCTTTCTTGGCAGCTATGAGGATGATCCTCAGGTTCCGGACCCAGTCCGTATAGTTGCTGCCATCGTCTTTCAGCTTGGTTTTCTCTAGGAACGCATTGAAGTTGAGGACTACGTGGGCCATTTGATCTACAAGACATATTGTAAAATATTTTAGACTAATGTTCATGATAATAAAGTTCATCCAATCAAATTATAATGAACTCCCACTTAGATTAGACATCCCTCTAGTCATCTAAGTATTACATGATCCTAGTTAACTAGGCCGTGTCCGATCATCACGTGAGACGGACTAGTCAACGTCGGTGAACATCTTCATGTTGATCGCATCTTCTATACGACTCATGCTCGACCTTTCGGTCTTCTGTGTTCCGAGGCCATGTCTATGCACATGCTAGGCTCGTCAAGTTAACTCTAAGTGTTTTGCATGTGTAAAACTGTCTTACACCCGTTGTATGTGAACGTAAGAATCTATCACACCCGATCATCACGTGGTGCTTCGAAACGACGAACTTTAGCAACGGTGCACAGTTAGGGGAGAACACTTCTTGAAATTGTTATGAGGGATCATCTTATTTACTACCGCCGTTCTAAGTAAACAAGATGCAAAACATGATAAACATCACATGCAATCAAATAATAAACGTGACATGATATGGCCATTATCACATAGCTCCTTTGATCTCCATCTTGGGGCTCCATGATCGACTTGTCACCGGCTTGACACCATGATCTCCATCATCATGATCTCCATCATCGTGTCTCCATAAGTTGCTCGCCAATTATTACTTCTACTACTATGGCTAACGCATTTAGCAATGAAGCAAAGTAATTTACATGGCGTTTCTCAATGACACGCAGGTCATATAAAAGAATAAAGAAAACTCCTATGGCTCCTGCCGGTTGTCATACTCATCGACATGCAAGTCGTGATTCCTATTACAATAGCATGAACATCTCATACATCACATATAGATCATTCATCATTCATCACAACTTTGGCCATATCATATCACAAACCACTTGCTGCAAAAACAAGTTAGACGTCCTCTAATTGTTGTTGCAAGTTTTTACGTGGCTGAATTAGGGTTCTAGCAAGAACGTTTTCTTACCTACGTGAAAACCACAACGTGATTTGTCAACTTCTATTTACCCTTCATAAGGACCCTGTTCATCGAATCCGCTCCAACTAAAGTAGGAGAGACAGACACCCGCCAGCCACCTTATGCAACTAGTGCATGTTAGTCGGTGGAACCGGTCTCACGTAAGCGTACGTGTAAGGTTGGTCCGGGCCGCTTCATCCCACAATACCGCTGAAGCAAGAAAAGACTAGTAGCGGCAAGAAAGTTGACAAATCCACGCCCACAACAAATTGTGTTCTACTCGCGCAAGAAGAACTACGCATAGACCTAGCTCATGATGCCACTGTTGGAGAACGTTGCAGAAAACAAAAATTTTCCTACTCGTTTCACCAAGATCATCTAGGAGTTCATCTAGCAACGAGTCACGAGATGCATCTACATACCTTTGTAGATCGCGTGCGGAAGCGTTCAACGAACGGGGATGATGTAGTCGTACACAACGTGATCCAAATCACCGATGACCAGCGCAGAACGGACGGCACCTCCGCGTTCAACACACGTACGGGACGGGAGACGTCTCCTCCTTCTTGATCCAGCAAGGGGGAAGGAGAGGTTGACGAAGATCCAGCAGCACGACGGCGTGGTGGTGGATGCAGGGCGTCGCAGTAGCAGGGCTTCGCCTATACTACGAGGAAGAGAGACGTAACGGGGAGAGAGGGAGGCGCCATGGGCTGGTGTGTCAAGTCCCTCCTCTCCCCCACTATATATAGGGGTGCCATGGGGGGGGGGGGGCGCCGGCCCTAGTAGATGGAATCTACTAGGAGGGGCGGCGGCCTAGGGTGGGGCTTGCTCCCCAAGGCAAGGGGGGCGCCCCCTCTAGGGTTTCCCCTTAGCCCTAGCCGCATGGGCCCCCTAGGGGCTGGCGCCCCAGCCCACTATGGGCTGGGTTCCCTCCTATTTCAGCCCATGGGGCCCTCCGGGATAGGTGGCCCCACCCGGTGGACCCCCGGGACCCTTCCGGTGGTCCCGGTACAATACCGGGTACCCCGAAACTTGTCCCGATGGCCGAAACCGCACATCCTATATATAATTCTTTACCTCCGGACCATTCCGGAACTCCTCGTGACGTCCTGGATCACATCCCGGACCCCGAACAACATTCGGGTTACTGCATATACTTATCTTCACAACCCTAGCGTCACCGAACCTTAAGTGTGTAGACCCTACGGGTTCGGGAGACAAGCAGACATGACCGAGACGACTCTCCGGTCAATAACCAACAGCGGGATCTGGATACCCATGTTGGCTCCCACATGCTCCACGATGATCTCATCGGATGAACCACGATGTCGAGGATTCAATCAACCCCGTATGCAATTCCCTTTGTCGATCGATATATTACTTGCCCGAGATTCGATCGTCGGTATCCCAATACCTCGTTCAATCTCGTTACCGGCAAGTCACTTTACTCGTACCGTAATGCATGATCCCATGACCAGACACTTGGTCACTTTGAGCTCATTATGATGATGCATTACCGAGTGGGCCCAGTGATACCTCTCCGTCATACGGAGTGACAAATCCCAGTCTTGATCCGTGTCAACCCAACAGACACTTTCGGAGATACCCGTAGTATACCTTTATAGTCACCCAGTTACGTTGTGACGTTTGGTACACCCAAAGCACTCCTACGGTATCCGGGAGTTACACGATCTCATGGTCTAAGGAAAAGATACTTGACATTGCAAGACTCTAGCAAACAAACTATACGATCTTTATGCTATGTTTAGGATTGGGTCTTGTCCATCACATCATTCTCCTAATGATGTGATCTCGTTATCAATGACATCTTATGTCCATAGCCAGGAAACCATGACTATCTGTTGATTAACGAGCGAGTCAACTAGAGGCTTACTAGGGACATGTTGGTGTCTGTTATTCACACATGTATTACGATTTCCGGATAACACAATTATAGCATGAATAAAGACAATTACCATGAACAAGGAAATATAATAATAATGCTTTTATTATTGCCTCTAGGGCATATTTCCAACACGGAGTCCGATATACTTGCGGGGGCGGGAAGAGCTGACGTCGACTGGATTCGGGAACCCGTTGTCGCGCACGCTCATCGAGTGCTCGCTGGAGGTTCTCCAGTCGAGTGCGCTTGGCTAAGTTTGCCAGGCGCGCGTCCTCCAAGGCGCGAGCCTTGGGGGTTTCTCCAACGATAGGAGTGTGTAGTGCATCCACATTTCGGCGGCGAAGTTCTTCTCTCTGCAGCGACGTGAGAGGCTCGGGAAGATACTCCTCATGGGGACGCGATGGGTCGCCTCCTCCCGTGCCTCCGTCGGTGCGGGTAAAACCGGGGGGACTGGGCGGTCCATCGACCATTAGAACCTCTGCCACCGGATCGCTGCTGTCGCACTCAGATGCAGTCTCTTCGGAGCCAGTTGACAGGTCGAACAGGCCATAGAGGGATTCGCCGGGCTCGATCACCGTGACTTGAGGGGTGGCCGTCAGACGGGCCACCGCATGTCTCACCCACCGCTGAAGTCTCGACCGACCGGAGCGCTTGCGCCGGTGGGAAACGGGGAGGGAGGACAACACAGGAGCCGACCGGTAGGGGGTCGACGGTTGCTGCAGAAGAACGCCGCAGACGCACGCGCTAAAGTGCGTTGCCCCGCGGACAGGGAGTGCGTCCACGTCGAGTGGAGCTTCCTGAAGCCAGGCGGAGTCGTCGGCGATGAACGTGAGGGCGCCGAGACGGATCTCGCGGCCCTCCACCAAAACTCCGTCGAAAACCATGATGAATCGGGTTGGAAAAGATCGCAACTCCTCCAACAAAACGCTAAAACACCAGCCCCACGGTGGGCGCCAACTTTCGTGGTTCTAAGTCTGTCAGTAGTGTAGGGGGGTAAGTATGGAGAGGCAAGGTCTTAGCTATGGAGAAGTTGTAAGGACGCAAGGTTTACGAGTTCAGGCCCTTCTCGGAGGAAGTAATAGCCCTACGTCTCGGAGCCCGGAGGCGGTCGACTAGATTATGTGGGAATGAGTTACAGAGGTGCGAACCCTTGTCTCGGAGGAGGGGGGTGGCTTATATAGAGTGCGCCAGGACCCCGGCCAGCCCACGTTACGAAGGGTTCAATGTACATTAAGGCATGGCGTTACTGGTAACGCTAATAGGGCACTGTTCGGCGGCAGAGCTAGATCATGCTCGTCGTGACAGTGCGGCGCGCTCGGTAGTGGCTCGAATCCGTCGAAGATCAAGTCCCCGCGGATGTCAGCCGTGTAGTTTAAACTTCCAAATCTGACCTGGTGGCCAGGGGCGTAGCTTTCGATCTGCTCCAGATGGCCAAGCGAATTGGCCCACAGTGCGAAGCCGCCGAAGACGAAGATCTGTCCGGGGAGGAAGGTCTCACCCTGGACTGCATCGCTATTGATGAATGTACGAGCCATCGAGCCTGACGGCGACGACACAGAGGAACTCTCAATGAAAGCACCAATGTCGGTGTCAAAACCGGCGGATCTTGGGTAGGGGGTCCCGAACTGTGCATCTAGGCCGGATGGTAACAGGAGGCAAGGGACACGAAGTTTTACCTAGGTTCGAGCCCTCTCGATGGAGGTGAAACCCTACGTCATGCTTGACTAATATTGATGATATGGGTAGTACAAGAGTAGATCTACCACGAGATCAGAGAGGCTAAACCCTAGAAGCTAGCCTATGGTATGATTGTGTATGAATGTGTTGTCCTACGGACTAAAACCCTCTGGTTTATATAGACACCGGATAGGGTTAGGGTTACATAGAGTCGGTTACAATGGTAGGAGATCTACACGTATCCGTATCGCCAAGCTTGCCTTCCACGCCAAGGAAAGTCCCTTCCGGACACGGGACGAAGTCTTCAATCTTGTATCTTCATAGTCCAGGAGTCCGGCCGAAGGTAAAGTCCGGCCATCCGGACACCCCCTAATCCAGGACTCCCTCAGCCATAGAAAGGAAGTTTTATTTAACACACGAAGAACTGCTAGATGGAGTGGCAGAGGAGGCCGAGCAGTTCAATCGTTTGTGCCCTACGGTGACGACGGAGAAGACGATGTCCGCGGCCGGCGTGAAGACAACGTCGGTGAGGTCGCGGCAGCTAAGCACTTCGTCGCCGGCGTCGTCGAGGGCTAGCGGCGGCGCTAGTGTTTGTGCGAGAGTGGAAGAAGGCATAATGATTGTGGTGAGGCGTGTATTTATAGGGATAGGGACGACACAGTGTTATTACACAGGTACCCCTGGCGATTCACATCTGAAGGACACGTGGCTATCATGCAACATATCGGAGGTTGTTCCACGTTCCCACGCACGCCTGGATTGTCGGGTGGTCGTTCCCACTTCTTCGGGTTTTAGGTGAAGGAATTAGCATTGAAAACGGACTTCATGTTTGTCTCTGTATCTTCTGCTGACAAGGACGCAGAGAAGACATTCGACAGTTTCAATAGAATGCATATGATTTGGACAGATAGAGTTTGAGATAGAAAGCATAGAGAGATTAGGGTCCGATCACATTCACTTAGTTCAAAAGATTCAACCAGGAAGATGCAGCTATAAGTGAATGCTGTAGAGGACAAAACACTAGTATGTATATATCAGAAGACAATCAAGTCAACATAGTGAAGATAATCATGAAGACAAGTTGAAATTGAAGACAAACCAAATGTGAAGACATAGCAAATGTAACACCATGGGTAAAACACTTCAAACAGAAGAATTTGGTGGTGGCGTTACCCATCGTATAGGAAGTATTAGACCCAGACACGGCGCACAATTATCGTGGCGCTCCGAAATCAAATTCCACGTTAATGTATTCACACTCAGAATGTAAGTCTTCATTGATTGAAGATATACTTTACTTCGTGTGTTGCACATCTAAGTCATCAACATGCATAAGTGTTAGGATGTGTGCCTAATCACAGGACATTTGAGGATTCCAAGATATTTAGCTCACACCGTAACTTGCAAAACCTCTTCTCATCCAGGGGCTTGGTGAAGATATCTGCCAATTGCTCTTCAGTGTTGACGTGTATGATATCAATATCTTCCTTCACAACATGATCTCTGAGAAAGTGATGACGAATTTCAATGTGCTTTGTCTTCGAGGGCTGAACTGGGTTGTTGGCAATCTTGATGGCGCTTTCGTTGTCGCAGTAGAGTGGCACTTGCTTCAGGTGAATGCCATAGTCTTTGAGTGTTTGCTTCATCCATAGAAGCTAAGCGCAGCAAGATCCAGCAGCAATGTATTCAGATTCAGCAGTGGAGAGACATACGCAGTTCTGCTTCTTTGAAGACCAACATACAAGTGATCGTCCCAGAAAATGACATGTGCCTAATGTAGACTTGCGATCCACCTTACCAGCATAATCAGCATCCGAGAATCCAACTAGATCAAACTCTGAGCCCTTTGGATACCATAATCCTAGTGTTGGGGTGTGAGCCAAATATCTAAGAATTCGCTTCACAGCTAAGTGATGCGATTCCTTTGGTGCCGCTTGGAACCGGGCACACATGCAAACACTAATCATGATATCTGGCCTAGATGCACATAAATAAAGCAAGGAACCAATCATGGAGCGATATACCTTTTGATCGAACTCTTTACCATTGTCGTCGGGACCCAGATGATGTTTGGCTGGCATTGGCGTCGTGAAGCCTTTGCAATCTTGCATTCCAAATTTCTTCAGGCAATCTTTGAGGTATTTCTCTTGAGATATAAAGATGCCATTGCGTTGCTGAGGTATTTGAAGACCAAGGAAGAACTTCAGCTCACCCATCATGGACATCTAATATTGCTCTTGCATCATATATCCAAACTCGTCAGTGTATTTCTGATTGGTGCAGTCGAAGATAATGTCATCCACATATATTTGGCACACAAACAGTTAACCATCATATGTCTTCGTGAATAGAGTGGGGTCGAGGGAACCAGGTTTGAAGCCTTTGCTCTTCAGGAAGTCTTTGAGTGTGTCATACCAAGCCCTAGGGGCTTGTTTGAGGCCATACAGTGCCTTGTTGAGCTTGTACACCATGTCAGGATGTTTTGGATCTTCAAAGCCAGGCGGTTGTGCAACATACACTTCTTCTTCAATCTTGCCATTGAGAAAAGCGCTTTTCACATCCATTTGATGCAGAAGAATGTTATGATGATTTGGATAGGCCAGCAGTATGCGTATGGCTTCAAGCCTAGCCACAGGAGCAAATGTTTCATCGAAGTCAATCTCTTCAACTTGAGTGTATCCTTGAGCAACGAGACGAGCTTTGTTTCTGACAACTTGACCATGCTCATCTTGCTTGTTGCGATATATCCATTTGGTGCCTATTATATTGTTCTTGCGAGGATCAGGACGCTTAACCAGTTGCCATACATTATTCAGCTCAAACTGTTGAAGCTCTTCTTGCATAGCTTGAATCCATTCAGGTTCCATGAAGGCTTCATCAACTTTCTTGGGTTCAGATATTGAGACGAATGCGAAGTGTCCATAGAAATTTGCTAGCTGTGTTGCCCTTGAACGAGTGAGTGGACCTGGTGCATTGATGCTACCAGTTATTCTCTCAATCTGCACTTCATTTGCAACACGAGGATGTATAGGACGAAGATTTTGCTCTTGCTGATCATTGTCATCGTTAGAAGGATTGTCTTCAGGCTGAGCATTGTCTTCAGGTTGATCAGGTGCGGAGATGATAAGTTCCTCTTCAGGCTAAGCTTCAGATGGTATGATTTGTCCAGTTCCCATAAGTTTGATTGATTCACTAGATGGAACTTCATCTAGCACATTTGGCAGGTGCTCTCTTTGCGAGGCGTTAGTCTCATCGAACCGCACATCCACAGTTTCAACCACTTTGTAGTGAAAGAGGTTGAAGACTCTGTAGGAGTGCGAATCCTTTCCATATCCAAGCATAAAACCTTCATGTGCTTTTGGAGCAAATTTTGGAGTGTGATGTGGATCCTTGATCCAGCACCTGGCACCAAATACTCTGAAGTAACTAACATTTGGATTCTTGACAGTAAGGAGCTCATAGGATGTCTTGTTCAGAAGCTTGTGAAGATAAACACGGTTGATGATATGGCATGCAGTATTAATGGCTTCAGGCCAGAATTTTCTTGGAGTCTTGTATTCATGAAGCATCGTCCGAGCCATCTCAATAAGTGTTCTGTTCTTGCGTTCGACGACGCCATTCTGCTGTGGCGTGTATGGAGCTAAGAATTCATGTGTGATGCCCAAAGTATCAAGATATGTATCTAGCCCAGTGTTCTTGAATTCAGTGCCATTGTCACTTCTGATGTGCTTTATATTGACGCCATAGTTGTTCATGGCTCGATTGGTGAAGTGTCTGAAGACATCCTGCACTTCAGTCTTGTAGAGGATTATATGCACCCAAGTATATCTTGAATAATCATCAACAATGACAAAGCCATAGAGACAAGCAGTAGTAGTAAGATTTGAGTAATGAGTGGGACCGAAAAGGTCCATGTGGAGCAGTTCGAAGGGTTGAGTCGTTGTCATGATTGTCTTCGAGGGATGCTTGGCCCTAGTCATCTTTCCTGCTTCACAGGCACCGCATAAGTGATCCTTCTTGAACTTGACGCCCTCGATGCCTATGACATGCTTCTTTCTTGCAAGAGTGTGCAAGTTCCTCATGCCAGCATGCCCTAGCCTCCGATGCCAGAGCCAGCATTCTGAAGCTTTTGCTAGAAGACATACGGCAAGCTGTGGTCCTGCTGAGAAATCTACCATGTACAAATCATCTTTCCGATACCCTTCAAACACTAGAGACTTGTTAGATTCCATTAGAACAAGGCAACGATATTTTCCAAACATCACAATCATGTTTAAATCACAAAGCATTGAGTCAGACATTAAGTTGAAACCAAGGGATTCAACAAGCATGACTTTATCCTTGTGTTGATCCTTTGAGATTGCAACTCTACCTAGACCCAATACCTTACTTTTAGCAGTGTCAGCAAATGTGATGTGAATTTTGTTAGATGGACGTAAGGTTGAGTCCATAAGAAGGCTTCGCTTGCCAGTCATGTGATTAGTACACCCACTATCAATAATCCATTCTGAAGCAGGTGGTGTCGTACCCTACAGTGCAGTTAGGGGGATAGGCTTCACGAAGAGAATTGTGAAGCAAAAACATTTGATGGGCAAGTGGATTATGAAAGCTTAGATCGAGGTTAGGATTGATAGGGCAAGTAGCAAGCGACTCAGGAACAAAATACATAATAAGACCATTTGGGCATTTGATCTTGCAACCTACAAGATGTTTAAGGTCCCCAGCAATAGCTTCAGACGATTTTGGTTTTCAGCTAGAGACCTTTCCCTGCAAAAGAGTGTTAAGCTTTCTTAGCCACCCACATCTTTAAGGGTGGCTTTGAAGCAATGAGTCTAAGTGCAGCTGTCGAATTTCGGGTTCCGGCAGACCCTTAAGGTTTGAACACTGGGGTGCGCGCGGAAATCACGCCTTCTACCACCCCGTCTCACAAAGATCTAAAACTACTAAAAGAACCACACAAGAGACACAAGATTTATACTGGTTCGGGCCACCATTGTGGTGTAATACCCTACTCTAGTGTGTGGTGGATGGATTGCCTCTTGGGGCTAATGATGAAGAACAATACAAGGAAGAACAGCCTCATGAGGGTCTATTCTTGGCTGGGGTGATGAACTACTGGGAGGAGTTCGGTCACCTCTCTCTCTCTCTCTTTCTCTACTCTGTGTGCCTCCCTACGAGAACCGAACGAACCAACTGATCGAACCCCGTGATCGAACCCCGTGATCGAACCCCCTCAACCTGAAAACCGAACCCCTTGCTATGTGGGCGGCTGGTCCTATTTATAGGGGCCCTGGTCCTCTTCCCAAATATTGAGCAGGAAGGGAGCCAACAATGGCAGGCTAATTTGAAGGGGGACAGCAAGTACTCTTATCCTGACTAAAGGTGGTCTTCGCCTGCGAAAGACTCTGTGGTGACGCCGTGCTGGGCTCCATGGTGACCTACGTCTCGTAGTCCGCTTGGTCCTGGTCTTGTTGCACCGAAACGGCAACCTTTGCCCGATGCCTCGGTACTCCGCGGCTGCGCTTGCCCCCTTTGCACCAAAGAGGAAAGAAGGACGCTGCGCGCGCTGGCGCTCACCTGGCGCCCTCGATTGTCATGGCTTGCGTCATGGGCGCCTCACGAGACACCCCGCCTTGATGTCTCCGCCTTCTCACAAGCCAGCCTGAGGAGGCTGCGCCTGAGGATGCGTCGTGTCGTCCGCCTCACGAGGCTTGGCCCCTCGCGAGGGTCTTGAGTCTTGTGCCGATGAAGATGGGCCATGTTGGGCCCCCATTTGAGCCACGCCGCAGGCCGCAGGCCGCAGGCCGCAGGCAGGCAAGTCTGGGGACCCCCATTCCCAGAACGCCGACAGTAGCCCCGGGGCCCGTGGCGCGCATGGGCTTGGCCGTGCCGAGAGGCGAAAGGGCAAGGGCGAAGCGTCGCGGGCCCTAACAGCCTGCGGCCTTGGGCGCCGCGCGGCGGTTGGTGGGACGTGGGCGGCACTGTTCCCCCCACGCCCCCTTATTCTGCGCCTTGTCAGGCGGATTTGTGGTTGCACACAGCCGCTCCCCTTCTTGTTGCTCGGGCATCTCCTGCTCTTCCTTCCTTCGCACGCCGGCTCCCGCCTCCAATCCAATCTCAAATCTTCCCCCTCCTTCCCATCGCCATGACTCCGACGAGGAAGGAGAGAGGGGAGTAATCCACGCCTCCGTCTTGTGTGCCGCCATCGGTGGCCCCCGCCATCGGTCAGTCGACCGTACTCAACCAAGAGTGCCTGGGCAGGGACAGCTTGGCCCTGGCCTCCGTCTTCAACGAGTGCGGGAGGACGACGGCTTGGCCCGCGTCCCACTTCTCCATCAATAGGATAGCAACCGAGGTCCCATGTTTCACCGACGCCTTGTGGGCGGGTCTGGTTCCCCCCTTCTCCGATTTCTTCAATGCCGTGCTCTCCCATTATCAGATCCACTTGATGCATCTAAGTCCTGAGTCCATCACCCTTCTTTCGGTCTTCGCCTTTGTTTGCGAAGCCATGGTAGGCATCCCTCCTTCGGTGGCCTTGCTGCGCCACTTCTTCTCACTGCGTCTTGTCGACCCTTCCCAGTGCTGGGCGTGCGTGAGCTTTGCCGCCGAGCCTGCGACCGAGGCCTCTGGGATTGACTTCAAACTTCCCCAGCCCGCGGCTGGGTTCCGCGAGCGGTGGTTGTACGTGGACGCAGGCGCACCCAGCCCCCTGCTATTGGAGCCGACCTCGCCTGCTGTCCCCAATTCGGGTTGGGGCCAGGAGACGCTCAAGAGTCCCCGGCTCATCTTCGTCTGGAGCCGCTTCACGCTCCTGAGGAAGCTTGGCGTGACAGCGCCCAAAGTGGTGAAGGAGTTTCTGTTGTGCCGCGTCGCTCCCCTGCAGCGCCACTTTCGCCGGATGTGGGCTTTCCGTGGAAGCGAGGATAAAATGAGGCTCCAGGAGGAGGACCTGGCTCCGGTGGTGTTGAAGTCGACGCTCTTGACCTTAGCCGGTGACGTCATCCCTGGCAACGTCCGGCAGGGAGGGGCCCTGCTGTACCTCTGCTAGAGCAGGGCCGACTTCGTGAAGCAGATGCCTGTCTTCGATGAATGGGGGCTACGCCCGGCCGGCCTCCAGGGACCTCGCGAGAACCTGGTGGTGGTGACTGCCCTTCCAACCAGCCATGGCGGCTCCTCCTCAAGTGGCGGAGCAGGGAGGCAAGAGGCGCCTGAGGCCGAGGGTGCCCCTGGTGAGGTGGCAGCGCTAGGTGGCGCTTGCGAGGGGAAAGATCCTGAGGCCCGCGCCGCTGCGGCTGAAGGTGGCAAGCAGCCGCTCCCGGCGCCTGAGGCTGAGGCCTCGGAGGCCCCAGGCGCGTCTTCTGGCGAGGCAATGGAAGGCAGGCGCCAGGCAGGTGCCCCTGACGTGGACCGCTCTGATGCCCCGCCCCCGCGGCGGGATGACCCTTGTGCTCTTCGCTTGGGCCGCTTCCGCGTGGACTTTGAGGCCCTCCGGAGGAAGAGGGAGGCCCTAGGTGATGACTTACCTTGTCGCGCGCTGAAGCGCAGGAAGTACTTCGCCACTGACGAGTAAGTCCTCTTTCTCCCTGGCTCCTGATCCCCTTGCTGCTTCTGCTGATCCTTGTTCTGCAGGCCCCTCCCGACTGAGCTCGCGGAAGTCGCCAAGGTGCCGCCTCCCTTAGCTTCGTCCCCTCTACTGCTTCAAGTGCTCCGAGCAGCTCTGCCCTGGTTGTAAGGGCGTCTGAAGGGGTGGACCATCCCGAGGCGCACCGTGGCCCATCATTCCCCGCGATCTTCCTTCGCGGGCCCTCTCGGGGAATAGCCAGCTTGCCGTGGGCTTCTCGTCTGGTCGGGGACCACGACTGGTTGAGGCGCCTCCTGCGCCCCTCATCTGGAGACGGGCTGGCTCTAGGCCGGGCTCCCGGCGCGACACGCCCAGCCATCGCGAGGGCGCCAGCCCCCCTGCCCGGAGGGGGAACAATGATTCGCGGCCCCCGGCGCTTGCTTGGGGCGGATGACGGTGTGGAAGATGTGCTTGAGCGCGCCCGGGAGCGCCGCGCCCGCCGCCAAGGGTTCCTTCGAAGAGCGGCCGACGCGGTGAACTTGCTTGGGGAGGAGCTCACTGATGAAGACGCGCGCCTGGAGGCCGAGGGCCTGCGCCTGGCTGCAGGGAGGCGCGAGCTGGAGGCCGCCATCATCCTCGTGCGCCGTCAGCGGGATCTTGATGACGAAGAGGCGAAGGCGTCGCTGGAGGCCTCTCGAGTGGCCCGCTCCCAGGCCACCGAGGAGGCCCGAAGAGCAGACCAATGGCGAGCAGCAGCGGAGGAGCGGGCTCGCGAGCTCCTGGCCCGGTGCCACTCACTTGAGGAGCAGGCAGAGCTGCGTGAGCTGGCCCTTGCGTCGATGCGGGTGGCCTCCGGTGACCCAGCCGAGTTCCAGAGGCGCGAAGAAGCGTTGACGCTGGAAGCCGATGAACGCACTCGCGAGTACGAGCGGCTGGAGACGAGGGAGCGCCTAGTGACGTAGGCGGAAGACGATGTCGCTGCACGGGAAGCGCGTGTCCTGGAGGAGGTTTGCCATCGGGTGGCGACGGCGCGCCAAGGCCTCGAACGAGAGTTCGAGGGCATGTTGGGGATGATCCGGGTCGAAGCCGAGGGCAGAACCGCAGCCCTGAGGGTCCAACGCAGTGAGGCGACGCGGCTGGCCGACGCCTCCCGAGCCACCCTTGAGGCAGCGCAAAAGGAGCTGGCTGCCTCCCAGGCCGAGGTGCTCCGTCTTTGCCAGCGGATGGAAGAGGTCGAGGCCGTTGAGCGTCAGAATGCCGACGAAATACGCCAGCGGCGACTCCTGGAGCACGCGCATGGCCCCATGCTCACCACGCTCAGGGAGAGGGCTAACGTGGCCTTAGGCAACATCTGCGAGGCGTCCGTCGGCGAACCTCACACGATCAATTATGCCGGTAACTTGCAGTTCTTCACCGCCGTGGTGACGCAGCTGGAGGCACGGTCGGTCAGGGCCGACAGGTTGGTGGAGGAGAGGAGCCACGCCCTGCTCAAGCATGCCTTTTCCCGTGTCTTCAGCCATCTCCAGAACATGAATCCCCGCTTCGATTTTGACGCTGTCATCGCCCCAGTCTCCCAGGCCGTCCGAGATGACTTGGCGCGCTGGGTGGAGGATAACGTGGACGCCCTTGTCAGGGCCTTCGCTTCGGACGACAGCGACGTGGTCGTGGGTACTGACGAGGACGGCGCGGCGAGCGGCCCTGACGCCACCGGCAGCGACGCAGTTGGCGATGGCGAGCTCGGCGACTCCGGCGAAGGCTCAGGAGGTGCCTCCGGGGACGCATTGGGGGATTGGTCCGACTGAGTGCGTATCGCTCTTGTCTTTTTCACCCTGCATGAATAGAACTCAGGCTTTTGACCTGGTGGCTTGTGAGAGCATTTTGGGAGGGGAAGCCCCTCATGTAAAAACCTGTGTCCATCATATCAGTAGTAATCAAATTGCGCTCGTGCCTGATGGTGGGCTGGTTTACCTTTGCCCCATGCTGGTTCCGAGGCGGCCTGCAGGAGGGCGCGATGCCTTGGGCGCTCTCTAGTTGGGTCCTCAGGATGTGAGATCATCGCTGGTGAAAAACTTCACAGGCATTGGCCTTCTTCACAGGCTCTGGGCCTTCTCCTGGGCGTGAGGGCTTCACAGGCACTCGCCTTGCTTCGCAGGCTCTGGGCCTTTTCCTTAGCGCGAGGGCTTCACAGGCACTCGCCTTGCTTCACAGGCTCTGGGCCTTTTCCTTAGCGCGAGGGCTTCAAAGGCACTTGCCTTGCTTCACAGGCTCTGGGCCTTTTCCTTAGCGGGAGGGCTTCACAGGCACTCACCTTGCTTCACAGGCTCTGGGCCTTTTCCTTAGTGCGAGGGCTTCACAGGCTCTGGGCCTTTTCCTTAGCGCGAGGGCTTCATAGGCACTCGCCTTGCTTCACAGGCTCTGGGCCTTTTCCTTAGCGCGAGGGCTTCACAGGCGCTCGCCTTGCTTCACAGGCTCTGGGCCTTTTCCTTAGCGCGAGGGCTTCACAGGCACTCGCCTTGCTTCACAGGCTCTGGGCCTTTTCCTTAGCGCGAGGGCTTCACAGGCACTCGCCTTGCTTCACAGGCTCTGGGCCTTTTTAAACAGGGCAGCCTCCGTAGGCACCCGAAAATCCTCCCGAGGGGGAGTAACAGTGGCAGTCTGGGTTGTGCGTGAGCCCGGCCTGACCCGACTCGCGAGGGGCTCGCGAGGGGAGGCAGCTGTGACGGAGCGGTAACCAGAACGCGAGAAATGGCTCGAGCGAGAATAAGCACCCCTTCCCCGAACACACGCAAATCTCAAATTCGAATCCAACTTAAATCCAGCGGGGGAAAGCAACAGCCAAAGGGAAATGCAACGAAAAGCAGACAAAAAGCCGCGTCCGGCACCTAATCTAGTCTTGGACATCTTCTCACCAGCGCGGAGCTAAGTGCTGTCCACTGGGCATGGGAGGGAGCCCCAGGGCCTGAGGCCGGCACCCCTGAGACTCCGGGGCATGTACAGCCCCACTCATTATTACGTGAGAGTGTCACGGGGCGGCAAGCTTCACAGGCACTGGGCCTTCTTCACAGGTACTGGCCTTGCTTCATATCGCCAGACGAGGGCCCTGCCTTGCGCCACACTCTAGTGCCATCAGCAACGACCGGAACCCAGGACGCTGCCCGATGGGGTAGAGCGGTCGCCAGCGGTTCCCCCGACGACCATGGGTCCTCTGCCAGGGGCAGGCCCTGAGGCACCTCCCCAATAGAGGGCCTACCTCCTGAGAACGCCTTGCTCCGAACGCTGCGGTGGCGATGTAGGATCTCGACCCCTCTCTCGCAGCCCCCTGCGCCCTCCTCCCGAGGGGTAGGAGACTGTGGGAGCGGGGCAGCTGCTTGCCGTGGTGACCTGCACCTCATGCGATCCATGGTTAGCATATACCTGCCCCTGGAGAGTTAGCGGTGCCGGATAGTCACTGCCTCCAGCGTGGCCAGCGGGCTCGTCCATGGGCTCCTGGAAGGGCTCGGCTTCTACTGCCTCGTCCCCCCATCTTGGGCCGAGGAGCGAGCCTTGCCTGCTCTCACGAGGGTGTCCTTGGTCCAGCATGAGGGGCACGTATTCCTCCGTCGTCGTCATCCCGAACGCCACGCCATGATGCCCCGCACGGCACGCGGTCCCACCTGCCGTGCCTACTGCAGGGTGGCAGCGCGGCAGCCCTCCAGGGCCGCGGGTCGCGTCGAGTCCTTTTTCTTCGCGGGCCGGGGGCGGAGGCAGCACCGCTGCTAGTCTGGTGCTGATAGCTTCGCTGGCGTCGGAGTAGCCTTGGAGTCCGTGGGCGCGTGCGGAGCCCCCGCGCGGGCTGCTCTGGGCTTGAGATGGGAGCTGGGTGGAGAAGGGGTGAGCCCCCGAGGCGGCGAAGCCCAGGAGCTCCGCCACTCGCTCCAGCAGCACGTCGTGGCTGCCCTCCAGCAGCCTGCACCGCAGCAGCTCCCGGGCCACCATGAGCGCCGCCCTCGAGTTCGCCTGCTCCCGGCGGGTGTATAGTGTCATTGTCGCGGCGTGATTGGAGGCCCTTGCTGCTGACCGAGCCTGCCGCGGCGTAAGAGTTGCCGAAGTCTGTCTGCGTCGCCCGCGGCCCGCAGCGCCCTGCGGACCGCGAACTGCCTGGGGCACGGGGTCGCCCGAGGCAGGCGGTTCCGTGCGTTTGGGCCACGCAGCCCACGGGTCGGGGTTGCCTTCCTGGTCGCCGGGCATGGTGATGAAGACGCGACGGGGCACGGGGTGGTGGAAGACGAACTCCAGCGCACCCCTACCTGGCGCGCCAAATGTCGGATTTCGGGTTCTGGCAGACCCTTAAGGTTCGAACACTGGGGTGCGCGCGGAAATCACGCCTTCTACCTCTCCGTCTCACAAAGATCTAAAACTACTAAAAGAACCACACAAGAGACACAAGATTTATACTGGTTCGGGCCACCATTGTGGTGTAATACCCTACTCCAGTGTGTGGTGGATGGATTGCCTCTTGGGGCTGATGATGAAGAACAATACAAGGAAGAACAGCCTCGCGAGGGTCTGTTCTTGGCTAGGGTGATGAACTGCTGGGAGGATTTCGATCACCTCTCTCTCTCTTTCTCTACTCTGTGTGCCTCCCTATGAGAACCGAACGAACCAACTAATCGAACCCCCTGATCGAACCCCCTCAACCTGAAAACCGAACCCCTTGCTATGTGGGCGGCTGGTCCTATTTATAGGGGCCCTGGTCCTCTTCCCAAATATTGAGCGGGAAGGGAGCCAACAATGGCGGGCTAATTTGAAGGGGGACAACAAGTACTCTTATCCTGACTAAAGGTGGCCTTCGCCTGCGAAAGACTCTGCGGTGACGCCGTGCTGGGCTCCATGGTGACCTCCATTTCGTAGTCCGCTTGGTCCTGGTCTTGTTGCACTGAAACGGCAACCTTTGCCTGATGCCTCGGTACTCCACGGCTGCGCTTGCCCCCTTTGCACCAAAGAGGAAAGAAGGACGCTGCGCGCGCTGGCGCCCGCCTGGCGCCCTCGATCGTCATGGCTTGCATCACGGGCGCCTCACGAGACACCCCGCCTTGATGTCTCCGCCTCCTTGCGAGCCAGCCTGAGGAGGCTGCGCCTGAGGATGCGCCGTGTCGTCCGCCTCGCGAGGCTTGGCCCCTTGCGAGGGTCTTGAGTCTTGTGCCGATGAAGATGGGTCATGTTGGGCCCCCATTTGAGCCACGCCGCAGGCCGCAGGCAGGCAAGTCTGGGGATCCCCGTTCCCAGAACGCCGATAGCAGCATCTGAGAACTTTGGCTTTGGAGCCCTAGCAAAAAGTCTGGCAGGTGAATAATAGTACTCATAAGAATAAGCAGAATAGTTTTTGGTCTTATGAACATGGCGGTTTGATGAAACGCGCTCATATTCATAGGCCTGAGTAAGGTTTCCCTTCAAAACATTTGCGTTAGTGCGACTCAGGTGAGTCCTCTGCCTGTATGAAGCCTTTGGACCATATGAAGCATGTGGTCTGGGGTTTGTCTTCTTCACTTGTGGTGTCATGACGACATTCACAGGAAGATTCTCCAAACACCTTTTCGGCACCCAGACCTACTTCATAGGCGGCCCATTCCTGCAGTTAGTACCAATATACCTGGCAAACACTTCACCCTTCTAATTCTTAAACAGTTTATAGTTTGCATCAAAGGATTCATCAATAACAATGGGATTAGCACAAGTGAAGCCAGATAGTGTGGATGGATCCACTGAAGGTCCCTTTGCAACAACCCATGTGGTTTTGGGGTACTACTCAGGTTTCCAGTAAGAGCCATCAACATTCATTTTCCTTTCGAACCCAACACCCTCTTTCCTAGGGTTTCGGTTCAGGATCTGCCTTTTGAGGACATCACATAGTGTCTGATGCCCTTGGAGACTTTTGAACATCCCTGTTTCAAGTAATGTCTTCAACCTAGCATTCTCATCAGCAATAGTAGTGGCATCCTCAGGAGAGGGGTTAGTTGCCACATCAGCAGTTGAAGATATTGCAATGGTAGCAGCAGTAGAACAACCAGCAACAGAAGTAGCGTTGTCACGCTCAATACATTTAAGACATGGTGGTTCAAATCCTTCCTGAGCGGTACTGATTTGTTCGGCGCGAAGTGACTCGTTTTCCTTTTGAAGATCTTCATGAGCCGCTCTCAATTTCTCAAGATCTTGCTTTCTTTGAAGATAATCATAGGAAAGCTTTTCATGAGTTGTTGAGAGCGTTTCATGACGACTTTCAAGTTCCTCATACTTAACGTGAAGATTTTTTATGTCTTCAATTAAGGACTGAGATCGAGTCATTTTAGCGTCTAACAGGTCATCGCTTTTGTCTAACAGTTTTTGAATGTGTTCCATAGCTTTCTGTTGTTCAGTTGCAATTTTAGCAAGTGTTTTGTAGCTGGGTTTGGAACCACAATCAGAGTCATCTTCACTAGAAGTTTGATAGCGAGTAGTGCGTGTGTTTACCTTGGCACCGCGTGCCATGAAGCAGTAGATAGGAGCGGAGTAGTCCTTGTCATTTGCATCGGTGTCGGTTACGGAGTCATTGTCTTCAGTGTTGAAGATGGACTTGGCAACGTATGCTGTAGCCAGACTCGCAACGCCAGAATCGGACTCCACCTCAGACTCCACCTCCGCCTCCTCAGAACCGGACTCCTCCTGTGAGTCCATTTCCTTGCCAACAAACGCACGTGCCTTGCCAGATGAGCTCTTCTTGTGTGATGAAGACTTTGAGGAGGACTTGGAAGAAGACTTTGAGTATTTCTTCTTCTTCTTCTTGTCGTCAGAATCATACTCCTTGCTCTTCTTTTTCTTCTTGTTCTCATTGTCCCACTTCGGACACTCAGAGATATAGTTGCCAGGTTTCTTGCACTTGTGGCATGTTCTCTTCTTGTAGTCATGAGCAGAAGCTTCATCATTCCTTGAGCTTGATCGTGAGGACTTTCTGAAGCCTTTCTACTTGGTGAATTTTTGGAACTTCTTCACAAGCATAGCAAGCTCCTTTCTAATGTCTTCAGGATCATCAGAACTGCTGTCAGATTCTTCTTCAGATGAGGAGACAGCTTTTGCCTTCAAAGCACGAGTTCACGCATAGTTGGGACCGTAGATGTCTCTTTTCTCAGAAAGCTGAAACTCGTGTGTGTTGAGCCTCTCAAGTATGTCAGACGGATCGAGTGTCTTGAAGTCAGGACGTTCTTGAATCATCAGGGCTAGGGTGTCAAACAAGCTGTCAAGTGATCTCAGGAGTGTCTTGACGACTTCATTCTTGGTGATCTCAGTGGCGCCGAGGGCTTGAAGCTCATTTGTGATGTCAGTGAGTCGATCATACGTGAGCTGGACATTCTCATTGTCATTTCTCTTGAAGCGGTTGAAGAGGTTGTGAAGGACACTGATTCTCTGACCTCTCTGGGTTGAGACGCCTTCGTTGACCTTGGAGAGCCAGTCCCAGACTAGCTTAGATGTTTCCAAAGCACTCACGCGGCCATACTGTCCTCTGGTCAGATGACCACAGATGATGTTCTTGGCAGTGGAGTGCAGTTGAACGAACTTCTTGACATCAGCAGCGGTGACACCTTCACCAGCCTTGGGAACGCCATTCTTGACGACATACCATAGGTCGACATCAATGGCTTCAAGATGCATGCGCATCTTATTCTTCCAGTAGGGATATTCAGTTCCATCAAAGATGGGGCACGCAACAGAAACTTTAATTATCCCTGCAGTCGACATAGCTAAAACTCTAGGTGGTTAAACCGAATCACACAGAACAAGGGAGTACCCCGCTCTGATACCAATTGAAAGTGCTAGTGATCAACTAGAGGGGGGTGAATAGGCGATTTTTATGAAATTCTTCAAAACATGGAAGTTTCAAAGACAAATGATAGAAATAAACCTATTACCATGTAGCGGAAGATAGACTACACTAGGCAAACCATAGTCAAGTATTCAATAGAGTGAAAGCACAATGACTAATAGCAGCTAGGCAGTAAAGATCAGGTAGGAAGATATTGTGAAACCAATCAGAACAAGCAGTCACTCAGTGAAGACAAAAGATAAAGCAATCATACAATGACTTCACAAGGACCAACACTAAGTAAAGGGAAGGGAAGGATGAAACCGGTGACTCGTTGAAGACAATGATTTGTTGGACCAGTTCGAGTTGCTGTGACAACTGTACGTCTTGTTAGGGAGGCTGAGATTCAACTCAGAAGACCTCGTCTTCACCTTATTCCCCTTGAGCTAAGGACACCCAGTCCTCGCCCAATCACTCTGGTAAGTCTTCAAGGTAGACTTCCGAACCTTCAGAGACTTCGTTCACCGGCGATCCACAATGACTCTTCGATGCTCAGAACACGACGCCTAACCGGCTGGAGGATTCACAGTCCTCAAGTGTAATAAGTCTTCAGATCACACAGACATGAAGACTTAAGTGATGCCTAACACTCTTTGGCTCTAGGTGTTTAGGGCTTTATCCTCGCAAGGAATTCTCTCTCAAAGGCTTCGAGGTGGGTTGCTCTCAAACGACAAAAGCCGTGCACTAACTCTAAGCAGCCAACCGTTTATGGTTGTAGGGGGTGGGCTATTTATAGCCACTAGGCAACCCGACCTGATTTGCCCGAAATGACCCTTGGTCACTAAGGAACTGACACGTGTTCCAACGGTAAGATTTCAAACACACACGGCAACTTTACTTGGGCTACAAGCAAAGCTGACTTATCCAACTCTAGACAAGATTTTGCTCTCATAGTCTTCACTCGAAGACATAGGATTTGGTTAAGCATCACTTCAGTCATTCTGACTGGTTCACTTGGACCCCACTTAACAGTGCGGTGGTTCCTATGACTCAACAAAGAAAAACACAGAACAATGAAACTGCTAAGTCTTCGCGCTCCATAGTCTTCACGCGATGTCTTCTCTTGTCATAGTCTTCAATGTGAATGTCTTCACATACCACCTTTGACTTCAATGTCTTCATACATTTTTAGGCGTCATCTCTGGTAGGAAAACCGAATCAATGAGGGACTTCTACCTGTGTTATCCTGCAATTCTCACAAACACATTAGTCCCTCAACTAGGTTTGTCGTCAATACTCCAAAACCAACTAGGGGTGGCACTAGATGCACTTACAAATATGACCGAGGTGTGTAACTGTGTAGGGGGCACCGCACACGGTTAAGAGAAACTTGTGTGTTCTAGGGTGCCCATGCCCCCGTATATAAAGGAGGGGAGGGGAGGCCGCCCGACCCTCCTAGGGCGAGCCAGGAGAGGGGAATCCAACTAGGACTTCAAGTCCTAGTAGGTTTCCACCTAAGGAAGAGGGGGAAGAAGGAAGGGAGAGAGGGAAGGGAAGGAAAGGGGGGCGCCACCCCCTTTCCCCTAGTCCAATTCGGACCCAAGGGGGGGGGCACGGCCAGCCCCTCCTGGCCCTTCCTCTCTTCCACTAAGGCCCATAGAGGCCCATTAGTTCCCCCGGGGGGTTCCGATAAGCCTCCAACACTCTGATAATTATCCTGTATCTCTCGGAACTCATCCGTGTCCGAATAACATCGTCCAATATATCAATCTTTATGTCTCGACCATTTTGAGACTCCCCGTCATGTCCGTGTCTCATCCGGTACTCCGACCAAACTTTGGTCATCAAATCACATAACTCATAATATAAATCGTCATCGAACGTTAAGCGTGCGGACCCTACGGGTTCGAGAACTATGTAGACATGACCGAGACATGTCTCCGGTCAATAACCAATAGCGGAACCTAGATGCTCATATTGACTCTTACAATTCTACGAAGATCTTTATCGGTCAAACCGCATAACAACATACGTTGTCCCCTTTGTCCTCGGTATGTTACTTGCCCGAGATTCGATCGTCGGTATCATAATGCCTAGTTCAATCTCATCACCGACAAGTCTCTTTACTCGTTCCGTAATGCATCATCCCATGACTAACTCATTAGTCACATTGCTTGCAAGGCTCATATTGATGCATTACCAAGAGGGCCCGGAGATACCTCTTCGATACATGGAGTGACAAATCCTAATCTTGATCTATGCCAACTCAACAAACACCTTAGCATTATCCTTAGTCCTTTTCAGGTACTTCAGGATGTTCTTGACCGCTGTCCAGTGATCCACTCCTGGATTACTTTGGTACCTCCCTGCTAAACTAATAGCAAGGCACACATCAGGTCTCGTACACAACATTGCATACATGATAGAACCTATGGCTGAGGCATAGGGAATGACTATCATTTTCTCTCTATCTCCTGTAGTGGTCGGGCACTGAGTCCGACTCAACTTCACACCTTGCAGCATAGGAAAGAACCCTTTCTTTGACTAATCCATTGTGAACTTCTTCAAAACTTTATCAAGGTATGTGCTTTGTGAAAGTCCAATTAAGCATCTTGATCTATCTCTATAGATCTTGATGCCCAATATATAAGCAGCTTCACCAAGGTCTTTCATTGAAAAATTCTTATTCAAGTATCCTTTTATGCCATTCGGAAATTTAGTATCATTTCCGATCAACAATATGTCATCCACATATAATATCAGAAATGCTACAGAGCTCCCACTCACTTTCTTGTAAATAAAGGATTCTCCAAAAGTCTGTATAAAACTATATGCTTTGATCACACTATCAAAGCGTATATTCCAACTCTGAGAGGCTTGCACCAGTCCATAATTGGATCGCTGGAGCTTGCACACTTTGCTAGCACCTTTTGGATCGACAAAACCTTTTAGTTGCATCATATACAACTCTTCTTTAAGATATCCACTAAGGAATGTAGTTTTGACATCCATTTGCCAAATTTCATAATCATAAAATGCGACAATTGCTACCATGATTTGGACAGACTTAAGCATCGCTACGGGTGAGAAGGTCAACTCCTTGAACTTGCCGAAACCTTTCGCAACAAGTCGAGCTTTGTAGATAGTAACATTACCGTCAGCGTCTGTCTTCTTCTTGAAGATCCATTTATTCTCTATTGCTTGCCGATCATCGGGCAAGTCAACCAAAGTCCATACTTTATTCTCATACATGGATCCCATCTCAGATTTCATGGCCTTAAGCCATTTTGCGGAATCTGGGCTCATCATCGCTTCCTCATAGTTCGTAGGTTCGTCATGGTCAAGTAACATGACCTTCAAAACAGGATTACCGTACCACTCTGGTGCGGATCTTACTCTGGTTGACCAACGAGGTTTAGTAGTAACTTGATCAGAAGTTTCATGATCATCATCATTAGCTTCCTCACTAATTGGTGTAGGAATCACTGGAACTAATTTCTTTAATGAACTACTTTACAATAAGGGAGAAGGTACAATTACCTCATCAAGTTCTACTTTCCTCCCACTCACTTCTTTCGAGAGAAACTCCTCTAGAAAGGATCCATTCTTAGCAACGAATATCTTGCCTTCAGATCTGTGATAGAAGGTGTACCCAACAGTCTCCTTTGGGTATCCTATAAAGACACATTTCTCCGATTTGGGTTCGAGCTTATCAGGTTGAAGCTTTTTTACGTAAGCATCACAACCCCAAACTTTAAGAAACGACAACTTGGGTTTCTTGCCAAGCCACAGTTCATATGGTGTCGTCTCAACGGATTTCAATGGTGCCCTATTTAACGTGAATGGAGCCGTCTCTATAGCATAACCCCAAAATGATAGCGCTAAATCAGTAAGAGACATCATAGATCGCACCATATCTAATAAAGTGCGGTTACGACGTCCGGACACACCATTACGCTGTGGTGTTTCAGGTGGCGTGAGTTGCGAAACTATTCCACATTGTTTCAAATGAAGACCAAACTCATAACTCAAATATTCACCTCCACGATTAGATCGTAGAAACTTTATTTTCTTGTTACGACGATTTTCCACTTCACTCTGAAATTCTTTGAACTGTTTAAATGTTTTAGACTTATGTTTCATTAAGTAGATATACCCATATATGCTTAAATCATCTGTGAAGGTCAGAAAATAACGATACCCGCCGCGAGCATCAACACTCATCGGACCACATACATCAGTATGTATTATTTCCAATAAGTCTGTTTCTCGCTCCATTGTTCCGGAGAATGGAGTCTTAGTCATCTTGCCCATGAGGCATGGTTCGCAAGCATCAAGTGATTCCAAAAGCCCATCAGCATGGAGTTTCTTCATGCGCTTTACACCAATATGACCTAAATGGCAGTGCCACAAATAAGTTGCACTATCATTATTAAACTTGTATCTTTTGGCTTCAATACTATGAATATGTGTATCACTACTATCGAGATTTAACAAAAATAGACCATTCATCAAGGGTGCATGACCATAAAAGATATTACTCATATAAATAGAACAACCATTATTCTCTGATTTTAATGAATAACTATCTCGCATCAAACAAGATCCAGATATAATGTTCATGCTTAATGCTGGCACCAAATAACAATTATTTAGGTCTAAAACTAATCCCGAAGGTAGATGTAAAGGTATCGTGCCGACGGCGATCACATTGACTTTGGAACCATTTCCCATGCACATCGTCACCTCGTCCTTAGCCAATCTTTGTTTAATCTGTAGCCCCTGTTTCGAGTTGCAAATATGAGCAACAGAACTAGTATCAAATACCCAGGTGCTACTACGAGCATTAGTAAGGTACACATCAATAACATGTATATCAAATATACCTTTCACTTTGCCATCCTTGTTATCCACCAAATACTTGGGGCAGTTCCGCTTCCAGTGACCAGTCCCTTTGTAGTAGAAGCACTTAGTCTCAGGCTTAGGTCCAGACTTGGGCTTCTTCACTTGAGCAGCAACTTGCTTGCCGTTCTTCTTGAAGTTCCCCTTCTTCCCTTTGCCCTTCTTCTTGAAACTAATGGTATTGTTGACCATCAACACTTGATGCTCCTTGATTTCTACCTCCTCAGCCTTTAACATTGCGAAGAGCTCGGGAATTGTCTTATCCATCCCTTGCATATTATAGTTCATCACGAAGCTTTTGTAGCTTGGTGGCAGTGATTGAAGAACTCTGTCAATGACACTATCATCAGGAAGATTAACTCCTAGTTGAGTCAAGTGGTTGTGGTACTCAGACATTCTGAGCACATGCTCACTGGTTGAGCTATTCTCCTCCATCTTGTAGGCAAAATACTTGTCACAGGTCTCATACCTCTCGACTCGGGCATGAGTCTGAAATATCAATATCAGCTCTTGGAACATCTTATTTGCTCCTTGGCATTCAAATCGTTTTGGAAGTCCTGGTTCTAAGACGTAAAGCATGGCACACTAAACTATCAAGTAGTCATCATACCAAGGTTGCCAAACGTTCATAACGTCTGCATCTGCTCCTGCAATAGGTCCATCACCTAGTGGTGCATCAAGGACATAATTCTTCTGTGCAGCAATGAGGATAATCCTTAGATCACCGACCCAGTCCGCATCACTGCTACTATCATCTTTCAACTTATTTTTCTATAGGAACATATCAAAAATAAAACAGGGGAGCTATACGCGAGCTATTGATCTACAACATAGATATGCAAAAACTATCAGGACTAAGTTCATGATAAATTA
This sequence comes from Triticum monococcum, assembly GCA_034509565.1. Taxonomy (NCBI): domain Eukaryota; kingdom Viridiplantae; phylum Streptophyta; class Magnoliopsida; order Poales; family Poaceae; genus Triticum; species Triticum monococcum. The sequence continues at coordinate 639,619,537 of CM067843.1, forward strand.
AAGTTCAACTAATCATATTACTTAAGAACTCCCACTTATACATGCATCCCTCTAGTCATCTAAATGATCACATGATCCATATCAACTAAACCATGTCCGTTCATCACGTGAGATGGAGTAGTTTTTAATGGTGAACATCACTATGTTGATCATATCTACTATATGATTCACGTTCGACCTTTCGGTCTTAGTGTTTCGAGGCCATATCTGCATATGCTAGGCTCGTCAATATTAACCCGAGTATTCTGCATGTGCAAAACTGGCTTGCACCCGTCGTATGTGAACATAGAGCTTATCACACCCAATCATCACATGGTGTCTCGACACGACGAACTGTAGCAATGGTGCATACTCAGAGAGAACACTTGTACCTTGAAATTTAGTGGGGGATCATCTTATAATGCTACCGCCGTACTAAGAAAAATAAGATGCATAAAGGGTAAACATCACATGCAATCAAAATATGTGACATGATATGGCCATCATCATCTTGTGCCTTTGATCTCCATCTCCAAAGCACTGTCATGATCTCCATCATCACTGGCTTGACACCTTGATCTCCATCGTAGCATCATTGTCGTCTCGCCAACTATTGCTTCTACGACTATCGCTACCACTTAGTGCTAAAGTAAAGATATTACATGGTGATTGCATTTCATACAATAAAGCGACAACCATATGGATCCTGCCAGTTGCCCATAACTTTTACAAAACATGATCATCTCTGCAACACCCTCGACGCGGCTATATCTCCCACATGTCGGAGGACGACTTAGAGGCATAACCGTATTGAAGGCAATGTCGCAAGTGGGGTAATCTTCACACAACCCATGTATTGAATAAAGGAAAGAGATACATAGTTGGCTTACAATTGCCACGTCACACAATGCATAAATAACATTACATTCATCCAGATACAATCAAGGTCCGACTACGGAACCAAAATAAAGATAACCCCAAATGCAACAAAGTCCCCGATCGCCCCAACTGGGCTCCACTACTGATCGTCTGGAAAGGAAACATAATAACGTTGCGAGTCCTCATCGAACTCCCACTTGAGCTCGGTCGCATCATCTGGAATGGCATCATCGGTCCCTGCATCTGGTTTTGGAAGTAATCTGTGAGTCACGGGGACTTAGCAATCTCACACCCTCGCGATCAAGACTATTTAAGCTTATAGGTAGGGAAAAGATATGAGGTGGAGCTGCAGCAAGCAATAGCATGTATGGTGGCTAACATACGCAAATGAGAGCGAGAAGAGAAGGCAAAGGCACGGTCGAGAAACTATGATCAAGAAGTGATCCTAGAACAACCTACGTTCAAGCATAACACGAGACCGTGTTCTCTTCCCGGACTCTGCCGAAAAGAGACCATCACGCCCACACACTCTGTTGATTCATTTTAATTAAATTAAGCTTTAGGTTTTCTACAACCGGACATTAACAAATTCCCATCTGCCCATAACCGCGGGCACGACTTTCAAAAGTTCAAATCCCTGCAGGGGTGTCCCAACTTAGCCCATCACAAGCTCTCACGGTCAACGAAGGATATTCCTTCTCCCAAGACAATCTGATCAGACTCGGAATCCTGGTTACAAGACATCTCGACAATGGTAAAACTAAACCAGCAAAGCCGCCCGATGTGCCGACAAATCCTGATAGGAGTCGCACGTATCTCGTTCTCAGGGCACATTAGATAGGTCAAGCTACGAGTAAAACCAACCCTCGAGTTGCCCCGAGGTGGCTCCGCAGGCTGCCCATTTCGGACCAACACTCAGAGGAGCACCGGCCCAGGGGGGGGGGGGTTAAAATAAAGATGACCCTTGAGTCTGCGAAACCCAAGGGAAAAAGGCTAGGTGGCAAATGGTAAAACCAAGGTTGGGCCTTGCTGGAGGAGTTTTATTCAAGGCGAGCTATCAAGGGGTTCCCATTATAACCCAACCGTGTAAGGAACGCAAAATCAAGGAACATAACACCGGTATGACGGAAACTAGGGCGGCAAGAGTGGAACAAAACACCAGGCATAAGGCTGAGCCTTCCACCATTTACCAAGTATATAGATGCATTAAAATAGACAAGATAATATAATGATATCCCAACAATAAACATGTTCCAACAAGGAACAAACTCCAATCTTCCCCTGCAACTAGCAACACTATAAGAGGGGCTGAGCAAAGCGGTAACATAGCCAAACAATGGTTTGCTAGGACAAGGTGGGTTAGAGGTTTGACATGGAAATATGGGAGGCATGATAAAGCATGTGGTAGGTATCGTAGCATAGGCATAGCAAAGGAGCGAGCATCTAGCAAGCAAAGATAGAAGTGATTTCGAGGGTATGATCATCTTGCCTGCAAAGTTCTCCGAGTTGACGTAAGCTTGATCCTCGTAAGCATACTCAACGGGTTCCTCATTCACGTACTCATCTCCCGGCTCTACCCAAAGCAAGAACACAAGCAAAAGGAACCACAATCAACCACGTGCAATGCACAAACAACATGATGCAAAACATGACATGATATGCGAGACGTGATATGCAATGCATATGCATGCTTCGGAAGGGAAAGATTGAACCTGGCCTTAACTTGGAAAACCAAGAGTGCCACTGGAAATTCATTGATTTCGGTCGAAATCGATATAAAGATCACCGGAACCGGATGCACGGTTTGCAAATGGCAAACAAAACAAATATGGCATCGGTCTGCGATTAACAGCACGAGGCCATCTAAATGCATCAAGAACAACAAGCTACTGCACTCTAACATAGCAACAAAAATACATGGCAGGGATCCACTCAAGATGCTTGACAAAAGATGAACACTGAGCTACGGCTAATTCACTCAATAGAAGGTTCACATAAGCATGGAAAAAGTGCAAAAGATATCAGGTTACAAACTTAGTGAAAATAACAACATGCCAGGAATTTAACATCAGGAAGCAATGTTTAGAGGAAGATAACAACATGGTACAGGAACATATCATGGAAAAATCAATACATGGCATGAAGCTACTCAAAGCGTACAACAGAAGTCCCTTACTGACCATAAGCCAAAAGGGATCAGAAAATACAATGGCAACCCTGTGAACATAGCAACTTTTGTTACCAGATTCAGACTTAGTAGAAAACTGGAACATGCAAAACAGATATTAAGTAGGCATGTTTGTGAGCTCGGTGCACTCACCACAAGGCATTGCATGACAAACTAAGCATACACCCAGCAAGTATACATGTCATAGAAGCTAACCATGGCAAGAACAACCTCATAGCATACATGGATCAACTACAACAACCTCGGCAAAATTGCTTAACATGTAAACAATCTGCCAGGAACATTTTATAGCAAAAGTAGAGCTCGATTGACTCAAGCTAGGATGCTCCATAATTGCAAACAAAGACATGGATGGATAGAGAACAACCATATCTACAACACATCCTTACTGACCATGCTCAAAAGAGGCATGGACCACTCTGTAGCAACATGAATACATGACATAAAAATATTGACAGGACAAAGACTTAGAAGATTTCTAAGTCCCTGAAATCAGCAACATTATGAGAGCTACTTTGCATGCTTGTGCTAGTCACCACAAAGATCATAAAAATACATGGCATACACCCCTGTAAAGATGGCATGGCATATTTCAAATCACATGTAGGGCTCAAGTTCATAGGAGACACACGTCAATCATGGCAAAAATGACAAAAGTCCAATTGTTGATAAGAATCTGAAACTAACACTACTAGGGAAAAGCCTAGCAGCAGCGAGGGTTTTGGGCCTCTCAGTAGCGCGGGTGCCGGCGCTACTAATAAGGCGCTACAGCTAACGTATAGCAGTAGCGCCTGTTGTCCCACGCTACTGATATACATGAATAGCTATAGCGCTCTTTGGGAAAGGGCGCTACTGATATTATCTGCAGCGCTGTTTGCTGGGACGTGCTACTGGTAAGGAGGCGCTACTGCTAAATTTCCCCCTCGCTACTACTAGTTTATTTATTAGTTTTTCCTGCATATTTGTTTTGTATTTGTTTTGTATTTGAATAGGCTTTATACAATAATGTTTAGCATATCATACACATACAAATGTAATCATAGCATATACATACAATTAGTCTCATCAAATCATGTCATCATCATAATCATCATCCAACACAAAGTGGTCTCTCGTTATCATCTCGAAAATAGCGATACAAGTCTCGATTACTTGCAAATACATCGTCATCCATCTAAACAATGATATACACGAGAAGAGCTATCACTTTGAGAACATGAGTTCATATCCCTCTCTCGCATTAGCGTGAACCTAAACTAACTACTGCCCGTCGCTCGGAAACCGGAAACCGGTACACCTGGGCGGCCTGACACTCCAGCCACTTGTCGTATATATACTCCTGGCGTAGCACTTCTTCGCCATCTATGATCTATGCACCTGCATCATCACATGAATCGATGATATGCAACTTATATAGTTGAGCAACAGAAAGAGACAGACTTGGCAAAAATAGAAACAACATATCATAAGCATAAATAACAAAGTTCATCGTACCCTAAAATGCCCTAACTAGAGTGATTTTCGCTAGTCGAGGAGGAGGACGGTTTAATTACATCACAAATAAAGTTTCACCGTGCATAACTCAAAGTTTTGTCATACAGAAAGTATGGACTAAACGGACACATTGTCATATATCGACAATCACTCCAACATGTCGTTCCATCCATCCAAGTCAGGGAGATAGTCCCCGAGCCTAGTGAAAGGCTTCAGGTCGAGACGCTGAGAGGCTATCCATGTTCGGACGTCTTCCCGCGACATTTGTCCTTCTCCATAGAACATCCCTATTTTTTCGACGACCTCCTTCATGATGATTTGGGCAAGTTCGCGCTGGATGTTATAGAACTCAGCTCGAAGTCGATGATCCTCGATATCTCCTATGTCCTTTGCCCATTGCAGAATATGGGCATCGCCGGAAGAAGGTGCCATGCGAAGGTTCTGGTGATCTCGTCTGTACTCCAGCATGTGGTGTAGGGCATAGAATCCATCATTAAGAGAATCATTCGGTTGCTGGATGCAGCAGAAGTCGGTCTTATGGCCGAAGGCAACCCTGCCGCCCCTTATCTTCTTGTCCCTGACCTCTCTACCCATTGATTGGTAGTAATACATAGCACTGTCGAGAACATCCTTGATGTGGGTGTAATCCTTTTTGTGAATGTTCTTTGACGAGTCCAAGTAAAGAGCGTGGGAGAATCGGGGGTAGAGGATGATGAGGACGGTGCACCCGCCGCTGCACAAAATAAGTCCTCAAATTAATTAGCCTCCACCGTGCAAATGAATTATTGAAATCGAAGGACGAAGGATAGCAGCGCGGATGACTTACACGGGATGATAAGGCACGAGAATCGCCCCCTTGTCCTTATTGGCGAGCATGAAACTGACGATGTAATCCCTCGCGTATTCACAGTGATTTGCGCAGACACCCAAGAAGCCCTCGTGCATGTAGTACGGGTCAACGACACAGATATGAGATATCTGCTCAACCCCGATGATGTAGTTCATGTGCAAGTCATAAAGGCGGACAAACGTAAAATCCAGCTTCTTCACGTGAAACATGTCGAATATGTAATCAAATCGGAGGAAGAACTTATCCGCGGGGAAGCTGTCGACGTACGACATTTGCCGCGGAACGTTAACCACGTAGAGTGGGTATCCTGGATCTTTTGAGGCGATGAGGTCTTTCTCTACCCGCAGCACATCGTCATGAAGTCTCTTTAGATCGCCGAATCTGGCCCGTAGTGCTGTTGCAGGTAGGATTGGTTGACCGGCGATATGCCATTTATCCGCATCGGGGATATCTATACGGTCCTAAAGCCGAGGCTGCTGAGGCGGCTGGATCATAGAAACAGCTTTTTTGCCTTTCCCCGCTCTCTTCCTAAACTTCTTTACTACCGGAAGGTCATCCATAATATGTTGAGACGGCAATTCAGGCACCGACTCATGACGCTCGAACCCTGAGGAGGCGCCAGTATAGACATACTGTTCAGCAACGCCATCGTCGTCCTCATCCTCATCCATGGCGATGTCATCAGCGACTAATGGAGCCTCCTCCTTACCCCGTCCGCTATCACCCAACCCGACACCCGACGCTAATTGGGTAGGCGGGGTGTTGATGTTCATACCTTGCTGAGGCTGCGTGCTCGTGGGTGTGCTCCCGGCCGCCTCCAGACGATGCAGACTCTTTGGCCACAACAGGACCCACCCAGCATTGCAACAATCACCAAGCCGCCGTGGTGTCTCATCGTCATCCCCCAGTAGTACTAGAGGAGTCAAATTCTCATGGCCCGGTTTGACACTGGCCACGGAAACCTTGAAGACGTTCGGGGGGATCGGCCGGCTATGGAACAATGGTTCCTTCGGCTCCATTATCGTCGCCTTCCCCACGTCCACCTTCTGGTCACGGATGGTGTACAATATGGTGCATGGGGTTTCGTCGGCCTGCAAAGAAAAGTCTGCGACGTGAGACATCCGAAAGGCAACAAAAACGGGAGATTGTACATTTATATTGAAGGGGGCCGGTGTGACAGATACCGTGAGGGCGTCGAGCTCCGCCAAAGACGAAGCACCGCCTAGCACGTCCGGTGCGGGAGCTGGTGCGGGAGCCGGTGCGGGAGCAGGTGCAGCTGCAGGTGCTGGTGCAACGCTAGTCGAGCTGCTCCCCACCAAGAAGTCAGCAAGGGGAAAGTCCGCTGCATTTTTTTTCTGGATTTTGCCTGGTCCAATTGAAAACGGCCGGAACCAAGGTAGTAGAAATATCTACAGCCACCTATTTTGCAGCAGCTACCGCTATTGCGACTGTCTGAGTTGATTTCTTCTCAACTGCAATCTCAACCCTCTTGTCGATGTTTTCTTCATTTAACCTCCGTCTTTCCTTTCTCTCCTCCGTGGTCTCACGATAGTACTTCTTCCACGTGGCGCCGTCTCCGACACTGTGCACGCGTCCATACGACGGTCGAGTATCCATCGGTTGTCGTTTCAATATGTTCAACACCCGGTTGAATGGAGTGTCCCACTTGGGCCTCACCAATGCCTCAGACAGCGAGTCGCTTTCGGCCGCAATCCTGTGTTGCTCTCTCTGCAAAAGGCACAACGATCATTTACAAATATGACTAACGTGTGCAGTTGAATTGATCAGAAACTAAAATTACCAGCAGTCTTATGAACTCCGTAATGACCGGTGTTGTCTCGTAAACCTTTTTCACTGGGTCCCAACGGTGCCGGGCCCTGAGGACGTCACGCTCCTGCTAGACGGTGAACTCCGCCAAGGGGTCTGCGATGCCCAGACTCGTGGCTTCCGCATCCTCCTTGGCCCATTTGGACCTCTTTCCGCCGTAACCACGGCTTCCGAGGTGGTGGCTCCCAAAGTTCCTCTCTTGAAGCCCCTTCATGTACTTAGACTTTTTTTGGCATCTTCGGCCTCGCAAGCCTCCTTGAATATTTGAAACTGCTTTTCCGTGATTGTCGGATTATCCTTTACAATCTCGAAGTAGGGTTCCTTCTTGTCGATGATCCTTGCTTTCACTCGATTTTTCCAGGCGGCCAACGCGTCGCTAAACTTGGTCATGGCATGTTTGTTTATCTTTTTCATTGCCGGGTCCTCATCTGGATCTTTATAATCATTCTCATTCCGGCCCGGGAATAAGAATATCTGGTGAAACTTCTTTAGGATGTAGCTCCTCATATTTTCTATCTTCTATAGTTTCTCATTGTTGATGGTGGCGGTTGTTCGTACGATGCAGACTATTTGATTGTCGTAGCATCGACGCGCTTCCTCAGGCGCCGTTGGCTCAAAATTGCCGTCGTCCACCTTCGTGACCACCACTCTAGTAGTCCTGAGTTTGTTAGGAACCCGTTGCCTCTTTGCTTTCGGTTCTACACCGGCTCCGCTCCGCGAGGCAGCGCCGGTCTCAGTCTCAGCGCCGGTCTCGATGCCGGTCTGAGTCTGAGCACCGGTCTCAGTCTCAGCACCGGTCTGCATGTCGGTCTCAGTCCCCGATGCCACCGGTGGGCCTAGCAATTACATCGGTTGATCATCGGCATAGTAGCCAGAAACGGGGAACGGTGGGCCGTCCCTCGATCCGGATTCATCGACCTGGAATCAGATTTGGGAACGAGGGTCGATTCGGTAAGATTCGATGCGGATTCAGCGTTTCCGCAGCCGGATCGTCGATTCAGGTTTGGCGACTCGACAGTCTTGGTTCTTGAATCGATCGACTAAGCAAAAGGTCAGCCATATCAATCACGAACTCCTCGTTTTAATTTCTGCCCCGTTCTTTTCCACTCCCCTAAATAACTCCTTGTTCTGCTCTCCAATTACTCCAAGGCTGCTAATAAATTTTTCATTGAAAAGGAGATGATATATTTTAGTCTTCATGAATCGACGATGCAGCCAATTCCTTGTATAAGTACTCCCTCGGTCCCTCCCAGCCAGTTGCTCCCTGCACCCGTAAAGATTCACGTTCCTCGTTCCATGGTACCGTACCGGATTCATCATACCGGAATTGATTGGATCGCGTTTCCGCTTTAGAAAAATCGTTCTAGAGGTGTATACCCCCACTGTACCCTATTTTTTCCAGCCCCCGACTCTCGTCCCCCGTTCCCGTTCCTCGTTCCCACCGTACCGGAAACATGGCAACTATGATCGTTGGTAAGGCTAAAAAATTCGTCTGCCGCCCAGTAGGCATCGTCGCAATCACCAGAACCCTGTCCTTCATCGTTGCTAGCCATGTTTCCTATGATTAATTATAGTCAATTAATTCTAGACCTAATAAAATGAATAATGACATTAAAAGGCCTATTGTTTTGCAGGAATGTTGACTCCTTCCCGGTGCGGCAAATCACGCACACTCGATATGTCCTAGTTTGTAGCACAAGTCATGCCGAAATTCACAGAAAATTTCGGCATGACCTTTGCTAAAAAGTGGACAAATCGAGAACCTGAAATTTGCCGGAAAAGAAATGAATCAACATTCCAGCAAAACATAGGCCACTAAGCATCATTCCCTGGAAACAGTGTCCAAATATACACGAGCAACCACATGTCCAAATTTCGCAAGCTAATTCAAAAACAAAGTGTAGAAGAAAATTCATTTAACTACTAATAGAACATAATTCAGTTAACTTTAGTGCTCTATAATGATGAAAGGAAAAAAATTCAGTTAACTACTAATTTCATTCATTTAGGTTATTCATTTAACATCACCTAATTAACCTACTATATCACTACTACTAGCAACACTACTAACCTAATTAACCTAGCAAAACTCTAGTGCCCTAACTGAAAAGCATCTAATTAACATCTACTAGTACCACTATTGCCCTAACCTAATTAACATCTACTAGTATCACTATATACTATACAAGCAGCATCTACACTAATTAAACCCTACTGCCCTAACTAACTTTTGCTCTACTAATTTTTTCTCTAAAATGCAGAGAGAGATGAGTGGGGGGGAGGGGTGGGGGACTTACAGAGAGGGGAGAGAGGGCGGGCTCGGGCACGGGCAACGACGGTCCTGGGCGGGCTCGGGCGGCGGTGAGGTGGAGGGCGCCGACGGTGATGTCGAGGGCGGCCTCGGGCGGCGGCGGTGAGGCTGAGGGCAGCCTCGGGCGGCGGCGGTGAGGATGACGGCACCCTCGGGGGGAGACGGTGAGGTTGCGGGCGTCCACGCCGGCAGGAGACAGTGGCGAAGTGGGCGACGACGAATTGGGGAGACGGCGGCGAGGGCGAGGGATTTGGGGAAGAAGTGGTGGCCGGGGGCGGGGGGGGGGGGGGGGACCGCTGTTTAAGTGAAACGTAACGGTAGCGAGTTTCCAGAAACGCGCTATAGCTATGTTAGCTATAGCGCGTTTACTGAAACCCGCTACTGCTATTCCTTTCTACTTTTTTTTTCCTTTTTTCTTTTATTTTTATTTACATTTTATTTTTTTCCTTTCTACTTTTTCTATTTCTTTCATTTTCATTTAGTTTTCTACTTGTTTTTTACTTTATTTTATTTCCGTTAGCAGCAGCGCCTTACACGTAAGCGCGCTACAGCTAAGGAGCCTAGCAGTAGCGCTGGGCCAGTATACGCGCTACTGCTAGGTTGGGCTAGCCATGTGCGCCTAGTTCAAACATAGCAGCAGCGCTTTTCGCTAGTATGCACTACTGCAAAAGTCGTAGCAGTAGCGCGGTTTATTTACGTGCGCTGCTACTAATTAACAGTAGCGTTTGATTTTGTACATCGCTACTGGTAACATTCTGTGTATAAGGTTTTCCCTAGTAGTGTAATATAAACTAGCACTCTTGCAACAACATTTAGGGCATCAAGATGAGCTCAAATGAACATGGTGCAATGAGATGGAATGAAGTACTCGTCGAGACGAACAATCTGGCATGCTACACGCCAAAAACGGAGCCACTGTTGCAGAGTTATGATGCGATGAAATATGCATAAAATTAGTGGAGGTAAGGGAAAAGGTCAACCCATAGATCTAGGGTTTGCACGTGGATCGAGACGCTCGCCGGAGAACACTGTAGATGACGACGAACTCGCCGGAGAGGAGGGGCCGGCCGAAGTCGAGGTGGTCCGGCGATGGGGTTGCCAGAGACGAGGGGAGGCCGGACGGCGGGGCAGCGACCCCTGCGGCGGTTCCCGCGGCGGCGGCGGCGAGGCAACGATGGCGCCGCGGTGGCCGGCGATGGCGGCGTCGCTGGGCGGCGAGAGGCGCGGCGGCGTCGGGAGTTCCCAGCGAGGCGGCAAGGAGAGCGCGGCGGCGCTGCGAGCCGGGCGCAGGGAGGCGGCGTATGGGCCCGGGGGCCTCCCGCGGGGCGAGCGGGCCAGCGCGGCGGCGAGTGGTGACTGGAGCGGCGATTGTGTCCGGCGCAGAGGGACGAGGGGGACTAGGGTTAGGGTGGTTTGGATCCAGAATTTCGGGGGGGGGGGGTGCCTTTTTATAGGTAGGAGGAGCTAGGAGGCTCCAAGAGCACGGTTTGCGGCCATGCGATCGTGATCGAACGACCTAGATGATGGAGGAGGTTTAGGTGGGTTTTGGGCCACTTTGGAGAGGTGTTGGGCCGCAACACACACGAGGCCTTCTCGGTTCCTCGGTTAACCGTTGGAGTATCAAACGAAGTCCAAATCGCACGAAACTTGACAGGAGGTCTACCGGTAGTGAACCAAGGCCGCTTGGCAAGTTTCGGTCCAATCCGAAAACGTTTAATACCCACACATGAAAAGAGGTAGAAAGGGACACCGGAGGACATAGGAGCGCCAGAATGCAAAACGGACAACGGGGAAAATGCTCGGATGCATGAGACAAACATGTATGCAAATGCAATGCACATGATGACATGATATGAGATGCATGACAAAGACAAAACAACATGAAGACAAAAACCCGACAACGAGGAAATATCATAACTTAGTGCCGGAAAAGGCAAGAGTTGGAATACAAATATGGCATGTTACATACGGGGCGTTACAATATCATACAACAATTTATATCTCATCCGAGCCAGGTCTATGCGTAGATGATATGCACGAGTAGAACACAAAGAGTTGTGGGCGATAATAGTCATACTGCTTACCACCAACGTCTTACTTTGATTCGGAGGTATTGTTGGATGAAGCGGTCCGGACCAACATTACATAACCACGTTCATAAGACTGGTTCTACCAATGTGCTTTGCACACAGGTGGCTGGCGGCTGTCTGTTTCTCCAACTTTAGTTGAATCGAGTTTGACTATGACCAGTCCTTGTTGAAGGTTAAAACATCACACTTGACGAAAAATTGTTGTGGTTTTGATGCGTAGGTAAGAATGGTTCTTGCTAGAAGCCCATAGCAGCCACGTAAAACTTGCAACAACAAAGTAGAGGACTTCTAACTTGTTTTTGCAGGGCATGTAGTGACTTGATGAGATATAAATTGTTGTATGAGATGATCATGTTTTGTAGAAGTTATCGGCAACAGGCAGGAGCCTTATGGTTGTCGCTTTATTGTATGAAATGCAATCACCATGTAATTGCTTTACTTTATCACTAAGCGGTAGCAATAGTCATAGAAGCAATAGTTGTCGAGACGACAACGATGCTGCAATGGAGATCAAGGTGTCACGCCGGTGACAATGGAGATCATAACGGTGCTTTGGAGATGGAGATCAAAAGGCATAAGATGACGATGGCCATATCATATCACATATTTTGATTGCATGTGATGTTTATCTTTTATGCATCTTATTTTGCTTAGTACGGCGGTAGCATTATAAGATGATCCCTCACTAAATTTCAAGGTATAAGTGTTCTCCCTAAGTATGCACCGTTGCTACAGTTCGTTGTACCGAGACACCACGTGATGATCGGGTGTGACACTGGTACAGTGGCGTGCTATACAAATGGTTTTTAACCCCTTTCCACGACGGCATTTGGAACCGTCACCAAGTGAGTGTGGGCAATAGGGGGGGGGTCCTTCCCACATGACATGACCCATAAATCATCGGGGATAGGCCCTCCTGGGACATAGGCTAGGGCCATGTGCGATCGGGCAAGGCATCGAAACCCAATCATTTCTGTAGGTATGTACATCCCACATGGTAATCCAAGAAAAACATTTCCGTAGGTATGTACATCCCACACGATGAATCCCAGGAAAACATTTCCGTTCGTATGTATATCACACACAGTTCTTTGTGTGGAAACGTTTGTGCAAGGTGGCCTAACACAAACAGTTCGCTGCCGAAAGCCGTGTGTGATTGTTAGTTGATCGAACATGCCTACTTTTTAGAAACCGTGTGGGTTGTTTGAGTTCATCACCCATGGTGCTGTCTGAGTAACCGTCTGCAATAGAAAACCCCAATAAGCAGGGTAATTAGCCTATTATTGATAATCCTTGTACTAATCAAGTTGATATTTCTTAACACACCAGATATTTCATATATGTATAACAACAACCAGGATTTCATAATCGAATTACATCAGATAGCTTCGGCACTCAGTTACGCCATTACACAACAGCACCAAGTTTCACATGCAGCATCAAAAACCTTTGGAAAGTAGCATCATACATGGTAAATAGACAGATGAATCTCATCTGGGAAACTGCAGAAGCGGAAGGCAAATATTGAGCCTTCAGTGATGTTGAATGTCCTTGCAAATTTAGGCCAGTGCTATGGATAATTACCCGCCCAACCTTCGTCCTCTTCAGCAAGACTTCAATATTGTACTGTGGGTGTTGAATGAATACCTTCCTCGCCTCTTGACCATGCAGGTGGTTTGAGAGGTAATCATCGGTGAACTGCTTTGAAAAGTATTGAAAACAAAGCTGTGCATAAATCGCTGTTATAAATTTTGAAATGGCGCAAGGGGTAAAAACAAGGTAAAAGAGTTAGTACCATCCTATTGTTGATTGATATATTCTTCATTGTGCAAACAAAGATCTTGCTGTTATTGGTTGCAAGTTTCTTCATCCTAACAATCTTTCTGAGTTTCTTGACTTGACTGATATTCATGGACATCTCATTTCCCCATATGCAAAATGGGTCGAACAGTGGGTCTAAGCCTGTCACGGCAGGACCTACATGTGCAAGACCAAATTGTGAGAAACCTAAATATTAGAATGATTCCTGCAACTGCACAATAATGTGCTATTAGCCAAAGGACCCTGCTTGAACAAACCTCAATGGTAAACTGTAGTGTCTCCCATTGTTTCCCTACAACACACATAAGGAAGATCTTGATCAGGTTAACTGAGAGTTGCCATACTATCAGTAGAATATGTATTGAGTACATCCAAATTCGATTGGTGTCACATGCATAATAATACAAAATTGTACCCACAACAAATGAAAATCAAATTGCAGAACTGAACCAAACAGTTAAAAGGACAACAGACCAAATGAACCAAAATAGTTAACTGAGCAGGACATTGCAGAATAGAAAACATGTACTAGAAGATAAGACAGTTAAAAAACAAAGAATGCTTGAGAACAATACTACAAAATGTAGCAATTGTTGGACCAAAGTGTTAACTGAACATTACATTTCAGAGGACCAAACTGTTAACTGAACATCAGATTGCATATTAACATTACAGAGGACAAATCACTAGAAGGCACTGGCGGTGGCCTCGAGAAAACAACGTGAACTGTATTTTAAAGTAGACAACTGCGTGGCGATGTCGACGGTGGCCTCGAAGACGAGGTGCTCCTCCAAGATCTGGCGATCAACATGCATGGCAGCCATAGCGACCTCAAGCGCGTGTGCGGCCGCATGCTACTGAGCTCCATGTTATACTGCATGCAAAATGGTTGTGGGCGGCGCTTAATTGGAGGAGGGGGCAGTGTTTTTGGTGGAAGGTGTCGTGCCGTCGGTCGGGGCATGTGGGGTGGGAAAGGAGGAGGATGGTGTGGGTGGGGTGTGGATTACCTGACCATATTGGCGAGGCCGCCCAACAAGAAGATGGGTCGGTGGCGAGGAGGCCGCACAGCAAGAAGACGGGTCACCGGCAAGGAGGCGGCGCTGCAAGAAGAAGGGTCGCCAGCGAGGAGGTGGCGCTGCAAGAAGAAGGGTAGCCGGCGAGGAGGCGGCGCTGCAAGAAGAATGGTCGCCGGTGAGGAGGCTGAGTTGCCAATAAGTAGCAGTGAAGGTTTGAACTTGGAAAGCAAGGAGGAGCAGTAGAAATGTGGCTTTTTGTGGGAGGGAGGGGGCGGGGAGATATATATTTCCGCGGTGGCAAAAAAAATTCGCTCAGTGTCGCGAGAAACTGGCGCACAAGTGTGGTTCAAGTGGGGGCGGTGGACTGTAGACGACGAAGCTTTCTACGTAAGCCAGACAAGACAGTGCACCAAGATATTTTATATCGCATCCCACATGATTCTTTCTAATAAACTGTTTGTGGTATACCTGATTTTTTCATTATGTTTTGAAAGACAAAATGTTGTTACGGAGGGAAAGGATAGTGTTTGAATTGCTATAACATTTACGTATAGTGAACATGCAACTAGTACATGAGTGTGGTGTTTAAATTTGGAATTATTCTGGGTTCGTTTGGCATTTTTATGCATTAATTGAGTTTCTGGGCATTTAATGTGCATAATTCAAATTTGAACTACAAGCACAAGCTCCAATGCACCAAAGTTTGTTGAAAAATCACATGTGTGTCTTTGGGTGAATTTATAAGTCCCATGCAAGAAATGAGAATGAAATTCAAACATGTGGGTGTCGTGGCTCGGCCGGAAAGATTGAGAAACTTGGTTTTTTAATTCTCGTAAATCCAAAACGCGTCTGGAAATCATGAAACTTGGCATGGTGTCATGACATGGCACCAACATGTTGCAGTAAATTTTTTGGCCGAATTGGGACGAACTTTGGTGTAAGCTTCTTGCAAACCGGAGCTTCCCTCAATAAGGCTCGTGGTTCCGAGAGGGAACGTGTCACCTCCGTGTGCGAAACGACATACATACACTGCCTTCTCCCACCTTAATTTTTTTACACATGCAGATTAGACCAAATAGAAGTGTCGTGCTAAAATTTGGAATTATTCCAGGTTCGTTTGGTCTTTTTTATACATTAATTGAGTTTTTGCGCATTTAATGTGAATAATTCAAATTTGAACTACAAGCACATGCTCCAATGCACCAAAGTTGGTTGAAAAATCACATGTGTGTCTTTGGGTGAATTTCTAGGTCCCATGCAAATAATGGGAATGAAATTCAAACAAGTGGGCGTCGTGGCTCGGCTTGAAAGATTGAGAAACTTGGTTTTTTAATTCCTGTAAATCCAAAACACGCATAAAAATCATGAAACTTGGCATGGTGTTATGACATGGCACCAACATGTTGCGGTAATTTTTTAGCCGAATTGGGACAAGTTTTGGTGTAAGCTTCTTGCAAACCGTAGCTTCCCTCAAGAAGGCTCGTGTTTCCAAGAGGGAACTTGTCACCTCCATGTGTGAAACGACATACGTACACTGCCTTCTCCCACCTTAATTTTTTACACTGGCAGATTAGACCAAATAGAAGTATAATGCTAAATTTTGGAATTATTGCGGGTTCGTTTGGCCTTTTTATATATTAATTGAGTTTCTGCGCATTTAATGTACATAATTCAAATTTGAACTACAAGAACATGCTCCAGTGCACCAAAGTTGGTTGAAAAATCACATGTGTCCTTGGGTGAATTTCTAGGTATCATGCAAGAAATGGGAATGAAATTCAAACATCTGGGTGTCGTGGCTCGGCCGGAAAGATTGAGAAACTTGATTTTTTTAATTCCTGAAAATCCAAAACACGCCTGAAAATCATGAAACATGGCATGGTGTCATGACATGGCACCAACATGCTGCGGTAATTTTTTTGGCCGAATTGGGACAAGCTTTGTTGTAAGCTTCTTGCAAACCGGAGCTTTCCTCAAGAAGGCTCGTGTTTCCGAGAGGGAAGGTGTCACCTCCATGTGTGAAACGACATACGTACACTGCCTTCTTCCGCCTTAATTTTTTACACAGGCAGATTAGACCAAATAGAAGTATCGTGCTAAATTTTGGAATCATTCCGGGTTCGTTTGGCCTTTTTATGCATTAATTGAGTTTATGGGCATTTAATGTGCATAATTCGAATTTGAACTAGAAGCACATGCTCCAGTGCACCAAAGTTGTTTGAAAAATCACATGTGTGTCCTTGGGTGAATTTCTAGGTCCCATGCAAGAAATGGGAATGAAATTCAAACATCTGGGTGCCGTGGCTCGGCCGGAAGGATTGAGAAACTTGGTTTTTTAATTTATGTAAATCCAAAACACGCGTGAAAATCATGAAACTTGGCATGGTGTCATGACATGACACGAACATGCTGCGGTAAATTTTTTGGCCGAATTGGGACAAGCTTTGGTTTAGGCTTCTTGCAAACCGGAGCTTCCCTCAAGAAGGCTCGTGGTTCCGAGAGGGAATATGTCACCTCTGTGTGCGAAACGACATACGTACACTGCCTTCTCTCGCCTTATTTTTTTACACAGGCAGATTAGACCAAATAGAATTATCATGCTAAATTTTGGAATTATTCGGGTTCGTTTGGCCTTTTTATACATCAATTGAGTTTCTGCGCATTTAATATGAATAATTCAAATTTGAACTACAAGCACATGCTCCATTGTACTAAAGTTGGTTGAAAAATCACGTGTGTGTCCTTCGGTGAATTTCTAGGTCCCATGCAAGAAATGAGAATGAAATTCAAACATCTGGGTGTCGTGGCTTGGCCGGAAAGATTGAGAAACTTAGTTTTTTATTCATGTAAATCCAAAACATGCCTGAAAATCATGAAACTTGGCATGGTGTCATGACATGGCACCAACATGCTGCGGTAATTTTTTTGGCCGAATTGGGACAACCTTTGGTGTAAGCTTCTTGCAAACCGGAGCTTCCCTCAAGATGGCTCGTGGTTCCGAGAGGGGACGTGTCACCTCCGTGTGCAAAACAACATACGTACACTGCCTTCTCCTGCCTTAATTTTTTTACATAGACAAATTAGACCAAATAGAAGTATCGTGCTAAAGTTTAGAATTATTTCGGGTTCGTTTGGCCTTTTTTATACATTAATTGAGTTTTTGCACATTTAATGTGAATAATTCAAATTTAAACTACAAGCACATGCTCCATTGCACAAAAAATGGTTGAAAAATCACATGTGTGTCCTTGGGTGAATTTCTTGGTCTCATGCAAGAAATGGGAATGAAATTCAAACATCTGGGTGTTGTGTCTCGGCCGGAAAGATTGAGAAACTTGGTTTTTTAATTCCTGTAAATCCAAAACACGCCTGAAGATCATGAAACTTGGCATGGTGTCATGACATGGCACCAACATGCTGTGGTAAATTTTCTGTCTGATTTGCGAAGGCGCACACATTAACAATAAACAAAGTCATTTTGGAACAAGTGTTGTGACGTTACAAATCGGAAACACAAGTATTATTGAAAATGTGGGCGTTCTACTTACCAATTACGTGCCGCCACGCGTCCCCTTTTTTATTGGCTAGGAGGTCCCGTGTGGGGTAGCTATTTGAGTACGGGAGGCGTGCTATTAGACCCCTACACGTACTCATTGGGAGGAGAGCCCTTTGACCTTTACCCGCCGCGTACCTCCCTCCCAACGTCTCCATTAATGGCGCCCGAGCCCCTGTTCTACAACGTGCCTATATGTCTCACTTGACTGAGATTTAAGAGAGAAAAATGAAAATCTGAAAAGAAATTTTTGCACGGTTCTTAATGTAAGATCCGACGGACCTATATAGCATCGACTGCGACTTATAAGCATGATGAATATAAGGACGATGACACTGGATAATAATTGTCTTACATATTTAGGAACATAATTAAAATCCCCGCAAAAAGGAACATAATTAAATAAAGCCACATGCGGCAACGCCTAAAATACACAAGGGCAAAAGAAGAAGGAAAACAATGATCTGGCTCGCTGATCTCTACTTTCTTGATGCGTTGCCGCAGGCTGCCGGAACTAGTCTCCGCGGTGAGCGGCGATGAGCTCTCTCTTGTCCTCAAGATGCTGCTTGAGAGCATCCATGGATTCCTCCACCAGCCTTCTTGCTCGATGCGCAGCATGGCATTCTCATCCATAAGTTTCTTGACGATGACGCCAGTCCTCTTCAACAAGGCAGTGGTCTCCTCCTGTTGCTCCGCACTTGCGACGATCTTCGCCCTCAGCAGGTCGCGCTCGGCCCTGAGCTTCGCATTGCTCTCATTTAGTTGTCGGATGACACCGGCAAAAGAGGCTTTCATGTCATCTTGCAACCTCGCCCAGCCGGAGATCTGATCCATCTGGCTATGGACAATAGCTTGCATGCGCCTGTAAGAGTCCTCGCTTGCCCGCGAGATATTTTCCCAGGTTACCACGGCACAGGAGGACATCTATGCTGCACTCGCGGCGCGGCGGGATATCTCTTCTGCTTCCGCGGCGCGACTGGACCAGTCTGTCGCATCAACGGCGCAGCGGGACCTGCACACTACTGCGACGGTGCGGCGGGACCTCTTTGTTGCTACGACCACGCGATGGGACATGTCGGCTGCATTTGCGGCGAGACGGGACATCTCTCGTGCTTCCGCTTCCATGCTCGCATCTCCTTGGTGGCAATCTCTCAACCCAGAACTCACGCTGGCCATGGCTGACGCAAGGGAACGATGATGAATGACTTGTTTGTTTTTGTGGATGAGGAGTTGAGGAGGAATGTGCAGTCATCTTGGAGTAGTAGTATTTATAACCGAGTACTAATACGCTTGAGGGAGTCCTGGATTGGGGGGTCTCCGGACAGCCGGACTATCTCCATTGGCCGGACTGTTAGACTATGAAGATACAAGATTGAAGACTTCGTCTCATGTCTAGATGGGACTCTACTTGGCGTGGAAGGCAAGCTAGGAAGTACGGATATGGATATCTCCTCCTTTGTAACCGACCTTGTGTAACCCTAACCCTCTCCGGTGTCTATATAAACCGAAGGGTTTTTAGTCCGTAGGACAACAACCATAACATACAATCATACCATAGGCTAGCTTCTAGGGTTTAGCCTTTCTGATCTCGTGGTAGATCTACTCTTGTACTGCCCATATCATCAATATTAATAAAGCAGGACGTAGGGTTTTACCTCCATCAAGAGGGCCCGAACCTGGGTAAAACATCGTGTCCCCTGCCTCCTGTTACCATCCGGCCTAGACGCACAGTTCGGGACCCCTACCCGAGATCCGCCGGTTTGGACACCGACATTGGTGCTTTCATTGAGACTTCCTCTGTGTCGTCGCCGTTAGGCTTGATGGCTCCTACTATCATCGATAGCGATGCGGTCCAGGGTGAGACTTTTCTCCCCGGACAGATCTTCGTATTCGGCGGCTTTGCACTGCGGGCTAATTTGCTTGGCCATCTGGAGCAGATTGAAAGCTACGCCCCTGGCCATCAGGTCAGATTTGGAAGTTTGAACTACACAGCCGACATCCACGGATACTTGATCTTCGACGGATTCGAGCCATAGTCGGGCATGCCACACTGTCGCGATGGGTATGACCTAGCTCTGCCGCCGAACAGTACCCCAGTGGCCGCGCCCGCATCAGCTCTGACCCTTAGTCCAGAGCCAACTGCGCCAATCGAGGACGGGTGGTTAGACACCACCTCAGGGGTTGCAGTCTCAACGGTGATTGAGCCGAACACCAGCATAATCCTATGCGCAGCCCGTGACTCCAAGGTGCCGGACTCTTTTTCTCACTCCGAACCGCCTGCGCCCCTGCCAATCGAATCCGATTGGGCGCCGATCATGGAATTCACCGCCGCGGATATCTTTCAGCACTCACCCTTCGGCGACATTCCGAATTCACTAAGGCCTCTCTCTTTATCAGGAGAGCCCTGGCCGGATTATGGCCAACAGGATTGGGATGCGGACGATGAAGAAATTCGACGCCCACCCACCACCACTTTGTAGCCACTATCGATGATTTAACCGACATGCTCGACTTTGACTCCGAAGACATCGACGGTATGGACGACGATGTAGGAGACGAACATGAACCAGCACCTATAGGGCACTAGAAAGCCACCTCGTCATATGACATATACATGGTGGATACACCCAAAGAAGGCAATGGCGAGGGGATAGCGGAGGATGACCCTTCCAAGAAGCAACCCAAACGCCAACGTCAGCGGCGCCACTCTAAGTCCCACCAAAGCAAAAGTGGTGATACCGACACATGACATAATAACACTCCGGATAGTGCCGAAGACAAAAACAATCCCCTCCAGCAAGATTTAGAGCAGGAGAATGAAGGAGCCAGCTCTCCTGAGAGAGCGGCAGACGGAGAGGAGGATGACAATTACATCCCCCCTCCGAAGACGAGGCAAGCCTCAGCGACGATGAATTCGCCGTCCCAGAGGATCCCGTCGAACAAGAGCGCTTCAAGAGCCGGCTTATGGCCATGGCAAATATCCTGAAGAAAAAGCAGCAGCAGCTTCAAGATGGTCAATATCTGCTAGCTGACAAATGGACTGACGTCCTCGCGGCCGAGGAATATAAACTCGAGCGCCCCTCCAGGAGTTACCCAAGGCGCAGGTTACTACCCCGACTGGAGGAAGAAGCGTATGATACGGCTGATCGGCCACCTCGTGGCCGCAATAGAGAGGCATTCCAGCCAAAAGCTCAGCCTCCACCCCAACGCCATTAAAATAAAAAGGCATGGGGAGATACGCCAGACCTGCGAGACATCTTGGAGGACAAGGCAAAGCATTCAAGATCGATCTACGGATCACGAGGGCGCACCACTCTGCGAGAC
The DNA here is from genome assembly GCA_034509565.1 of Triticum monococcum. NCBI lineage: Eukaryota > Viridiplantae > Streptophyta > Magnoliopsida > Poales > Poaceae > Triticum > Triticum monococcum. The sequence continues at coordinate 639,640,869 of CM067843.1, forward strand.
GACAAACGTCACGCCGGATACAGTAAAAGCAAATCTGGCCGGGCCGAACACAGCGGGCAAGACCCATCCGAGCTGCGTCGAGATATAGCCCAATACAGAGGCGCCGCTCACCCCTTACGCTTCATAGACGAAGTAATGGAACATCAATTCCCAGAAGGTTTCATACCTGTAAATATTGAATCATATGATGGCACAACAGATCCCGCAGTATGGATTGGGGACTTCCTCCTCCACATCCACATGGCCCGCGGTGATGACTTACACGCCATCAAATACCTCCCACTAAAGCTCAAAGGACCAGCGTGGCATTGGCTTAACAGCTTGCCAGCGGACTCCATTAGCTGTTAGGAAGATCTGGAAGCCGCATTCCTCGACATCTTTAAGGGCACTTATGTGCGACCACCAGACGCCGATGATTTGAGCCACATAATTCAGTAGCCAGAAGAGTCGGCCAGGCAATTCTGGACTCGTTTCCTTACAAAGAAAAATCAAATCGTCGACTGTCCGGATGCGGAGGCCTTAGCGGCTTTCAAGCACAACATCCGAGACGAGTTGCTAGCCGGGCACCTTGGTCAGGAAAAGCCGAAATCTATGGCAGCTCTCACGACGCTCATGACCCGCTTTTGTGCGGGAGAAGACAGCTGGCTGGCTTGCACTAATAACTTATCAAAGAACCATGGTACCTCAGATACCAAGGACGGCAATAGCAGGTCACTTCGCAACAAGCATAAGCGCCGCATTAACAGCGAGAATTCTGAGGATACGACAGTCAGTGCCGAATTCAAAGGCTCTAAACCCGGTCAGCGGAAAAATCCATTCAAACAAAGTATGCCGGGTCCGTCCAGCTTGGACCGTATACTTGATCGCTCGTGTCAAATACACGGCACCCCAGACAAGCCAGCTAATCACACCAACAGGGATTGTTGGGTGTTCAAGCAGGCCGGCAAGTTAATTGCCGAAAACAAGGACAAGGGGCCGCATAGCGATGACAAGGAGGAGCCCCGACAGGCGCACACTGGAGGACAAAAGTGGTTTCCCCCGCAAGTGCGGACGGTGAATATGGTATACGCAACCCACATCCCCATGAGGGAGCGGAAGCATGCGCTCAGGGACGTATATGCGTTGGAGCCAGTCGCCCCAAAGTTCAACCCTTGGTCCTCCTATCCGATCACCTTCGATCGCAGGGACCACCCCACTAGTATCCGTCATGGCAGATTCACCGCACTGGTCCTAGACCCAATCATTGACGGATTTCACCTCACTCGAGTCCTTATGGACGGTGGCAGCAACCTGAACTTGCTTTATCAGGACACAGTGCGCAAAATGGGTATAGACCCCTCAAGGATCAAACCCACCGAAATGACCTTTAAGGGCGTCATTCCACGTGTAGAGGCCCATTGCACAGGCTCAATTACACTGGAAGTGGTCTTCAGATCCTCGGATAACTTCCGAAGCGAAGAGTTAATCTTCGATATAGTCCCGTTCCGTAGTGGTTATCACGCGCTGCTCGGGCGAACCGCATTTGCTAGATTCAATGCGGTACCGCATTATGCATACCTCAAGCTCAAGATGCCAGGACCTCGCGGAGTTATTACAGTTAATGGAAACACAGAGCTCTCTCTCCAAACAGAGGAGCTCACAGCAGCCCTCGTAGCAGAAACACAAAACAGCCTCTCAAGGCAATCAACCAGTTCGATGCTTCACAGCCCGGACACCTTCAAGCGCGCTCGGGGCAATCGGCAAATAGACTGCCTGGTGCGATCTGAGCTCATGTAGCAATACGGCGGCCACCCCAATCCCAGCCCAGCGGCGAAACTCATGCCGCGCGTACATAATTACGCATTAAAAATACCATGGGCACAGGTGGGGAGGGGGGAACAACTGCGGCATGCCCCAAAACGCGGCCTAAACAACACTAGGGGCTTCCCGTTTGGTTATTTTCCTTTTTTTCTTTCAGGGGCTTAATCTCTGGAAACACTGTCCGGCAGCACTATTGCCGAACACATGATGCAGCAACCAAGGAGGCAGATAGCTACGTCATACCATAGAATTCCCAGGTTGATTACAGTAACGAGTGAAATATTCAATTTAATATCATTCCTCAGCTTGCCCTTGGAAGGGACTTAGTCCTACTCTTTGCTTATTGCACTATCTGTATCACTCTGCTTTAACACAGTTTTTTAATAAACAGTGCATGACATTACGACTATTATTGCATTTTTGTTATATATATGTGTGTGTGTGTGAATTCATTAACGACGCCTTGCAACCGTACACTTTGATACGGCCAATACACCAGGGGCTCACGTACCCCACAATATGGTGTGAAAAGTCCGAACACTTTCACAAGTGCGGCACCCCGAACTTATAGCATTATATGCATCAGCTCCGAATCATGTCTTTGGTCAAATGTTGGGTTTGCCCGGCTCCTATGTTTTGGTACCTTACGTTCTGCTCTATCGGCTAAGGTAGCGCTAGGAGAACTACTACGATGGTGCCCCGGTTCTGCTGGGCTTAGCACCACAGTAGAGAAAGCTAAAACTGACTGTCATGATAAGGCGAGAGACTAGTCGCTGTTCGGCGAGGTTTTTTGAGTCCCTAAAGACTTATGCCGCTTAGGGCGAGGGGCCGGCCCTGTCCGGCTTATAGGCGTGTATCGCGCCCTGAATTCGGCCTTCCGAATACCAGGGGCTTCGCCGAAATTTAAAATTATAGAATTCTATGGCTAAGTGAGAGTGATAAAGCATTATTAGTCCGGTTGCCTTGTTCATTGTGCTGAGCACCTCCCTCGAAGGACCCAAATATGGGAACAAGAGTGCTCAGATTTATCCCGAACACCCCAGCACTCGTGGCATGGGGGTAGAAGCCGAGGACTAGCCATCTCTCAGATTGGATAAATAGCCAAATAGAAGGCAATATTTTAAATTCAAACAAGCGTTGCATAGCGCATATGAAACATGTTTTCATAAATACAGGATAAAACGAGCAAGTTTACTCAAATATTACATCTTTTGAACACTCGTCCGTGATGAGACGGGCACCCGGCAGAACACCCTCGTAGTACATCTCGGGGTGGCGGTGCTCCTTGCCCTCTGGAGGCCCCTCCTTGATCAGCTTCACGGCGTCTAGCTTGACCCACTGCAATTTCACACGGGCGAAAGCCTGGCGTGCACCTTCAATGCAGATAGATCGCTTGACGACCTCCAGCCGCGGGCAGGCATCCACAAGCCGCCTCACCAGGCCGAAGAAGCTGTTCGGAAGGGCGTCGCGAGGCCACAACCGGACTATAAAGCTCTTCATGGCCTGATCGGCCGCCTTATGTAGCTCGACCATCTGCTTCAGCTAGTCGCTCATTGGTACCGGATGTTCGGCCTCAGCATACTGAGACCAGAACAACATCTTCATCGAGCTTCCATCCTCGGCCTGGTAAAATTGTGCGGCATCGGACACACTGCGGGGCAATTCTGTGAATGCTCCTGAAGAGTTCCGGATCCGGGTAAGTAATCGGTAATTCACTTTTACATGCTTGCTTTGCATATAGAAAGCCTTACCCGCCCCTATCTTCTTCATCGTGTCGATCTCTTGGAGGGCCTTTTGGGCTTCGGCCTTGGCACTTTTACACTCTCGAGGGCCGCGGCAAGCTCAGACTCCCGCGTCTTTGAGTCAAGCTCCAACGCCTCGTGCTTCGCCACGAGAGCCTGGAGCTCTTGCTGCACCTCGCCCACCCAAGCCTCGTGCTTCTCTCGCTCGGTGCGCTCCTTGGCCGCTTTCTCTTCGGCCTTGGTTAGCGCTTGCTTCAGGGTCGCCACCTCGGTCGTGGCCCCTGGCAAACATACAATGATCCTGTCATTTTGCAATCGCGTCCTTTTTTATATATACATTTCTATAGACAGGGTATTACTTACCCTTGTTCTCCTCGAGCTGCCTCTTGACAAGGCCAAGCTCTTTCCCGGACCCCTCGAGGTCCTGCTTCAGCACGGCGACCTCCGCAGTCAGTGCGGCGGACGCCAACAGCGAAGCCTGCATACGCATATTGACATACTTATATTAGACTCCTGCGATATTATTTGATCCTCTGTTCGGCTTTTCTTTTTCAACACCGAACAAAGCATCAGGGGCTACTGTCTATGCGGTAATATTTCTACTACATTTTAAAACACTTACTCGAAGCCTGTTAGAAGGCTGGCACAGGCTTCAGTCAATCCGCTCTTGGCGGACTAAACCTTCTGGATGACCGCACTCATGATAATGCGGTGCTCCTCGTTGATGGAAGCGCTGCGAAGCGCTTCCAGCAGATTGTCCGGCGCCTCTGGATGGACAGAGGTCACCGGCACAGGCGTCTTTCCCCCCTTAGAAGGAGGCCGCCTGCCCGAGCCCGGAACCGCTGGAGGGTCCAGCGCGGTGTTCGGTTGAGGGCCAAACTCGGAGCTCTCGGGGGCCCCGTCCCCGCGGCTCCCGGAGTCTGGAAGGTCGCCTTGAGGCGCCTCCAGGACTGTTTCCCCTCTATCCGGTGCCTCTTGAGACAACACCTCGGTGTCGTCGGCAGGATGAGGGGAGGTGGCGGTCGGGACTGGATCGCTATCCATGTCCGACAAGCCCAAGGAGCTGTCCGATGATACATCGATACTGGCTCGTGGCGGCCTGCATAATTGCGTTCGGCGTTAGGGAAAGCAGTGTGACAAAGGAATCCTATGAGTTACTCTGGTATCCGAATACTTATGATCTCCCCGGGGGCTTGACCCTGGGCAACCACTCGTCTTCGCCTTCGTCGGCGGTGGTGGAACTGTCCGGGAGGAGAGTCCTTCCCTTCTTGGATCCTCCGGCCTCCCCAGTTGGGGCGGCCTTCCTTTTCTTGTCTCCCCGAGTCGGTGGGGGAGCATCTTCTTCTTCCTCTTCCTCGTCTTCAGTTGAAGAGTGCGCCACAGAGTCATCAGATGGTGAGTCCGACGATGCCTGGCGTCGGGAACTCTTTCGGGTTCCCTTGGCCTTCTTGGTCTTCTCCGGCACCTTATAAGGGGCCGGAGTCAGCATCTTCGCCAGAAGAGCGTCTGCGGGGCCTTCGGGCAAAGGAGCCGGACGGTCGATCTGTCCGGCCATCTTCTGCCAGTCCTGTCAAAGGTACGGGAGTTTAGATCCCGCATAGAGTCAATCTATATGAAAAAATAAGTATCCTGCGAAAGGTAAATCAGCTTACCACACTGGCTTGGCGCTTCGCACTTAATCCGCGATCCTCCATAATAGGGGGGGGGACCTCGGCACTTTTGAACAGCACCCTCCAGGCGTCTTCATGAGTCGTGTCGAAGAGCCTGTTCAGAGTTCGGTGCTGCGCCAGATTAAACTCCCACAAGTTGAACTCCCGTTGTTGGCACGGGAGTATCCGGTGGATGAGCATAACTTGGACTATGTTGACAAGCTTGAGCTTCTTGTCCACCATGTTTTGAATACATGTTTGGAGTCCAGTCAGCTCTTTCGAACAACCCTAGGACAGGCCCTTCTCTTTCCAGGAGGTGAGCCGCGTGGGGATGCCAGATCTGAACTTGGGGGCCGCTGCCCATGCAGGGTCGCGCGGCTCGGTGATATAGAACCACCCCGATTGCCACCCCTTTATAGTTTCCACAAAGGAGCCCTCGAGCCATGTTATCTTGGGCATCTTGCCCACCATGGCGCCTCCGCACTCTGCCTGGCGGCCGCCCACCACCTTCGGCTTGACATTGAAGGTCTTCAGCCATAAGCCAGAGTGGGGCTTGATGCGGAGGAAGGCCTCACACACCACGATAAACGCCGAGATGTTGAGGACGAAGTTCGGGGCCAGATCATGGAAATCCAGGCCGTAATAGAACATGAGCCCTTGGACGAATGGATGGAGAAGGAATCCCAGTCCACGGAGGAAAGGGGTGAGGAATACTACCCTCTCATGGGGCCTGGGGGTGGGGATGAGCTACCCCTCATCTAGGAGCCGGTGCGCGATGTCGTCGGGCAGGTATCCGGCTCTCCTCAGTTTCTTGATGTCTCCCTCCGTGACGGAGGAGACCATCCACTTACCTCCCACTCCGGACATGATTGGAGAAGGTCGAGGTAGGAAGTGCAAACTTGGGCGCTAGAGCTCGAGTGTGCGAAAACGGATGAGCAAAGGAGGAAGAAGGCGTGGATAGAAAGGTGAATCCTTATCCCTTTATATGGGCGGACGAAACTAAGCGTCCCCACTTGCCTGGTAAAACTCGCTTATCCCCCAAGCACCACAATTGATGGCGCGGTTGGGTTACCCACGCCCGTATTGATGAGAATCCCGTAATAAGGGGACACGATCTCTGCTTTGACAAGACGTGTCGAAAAACTGCCTCACGTTATGTGCGGGGCTGGTTAAAAGAAACGGTTCAAATAATCACCGGGCCATGACGTAACGTCATGCTGCCAAAACAAGCCAGCAAATTAGATCTGCGAAATATTATTCTCTCTATGGTGGAATGTGGAACTTATTTTGCAGGGTCGGACACTATTCTCGTATTCAAATTCTTCTGTGATGTATTCGGAGAAGGAACCCGCCTTGGAATGCCGAAGACAATACTGCGCGCCGGACTCATCGTCATTAAAGCCTGGTTCAGGGGCTACTGAGGGAGTCCTGGATTGGGGGGTCTCCGGACAGCCGAACTATCTCCATTGGCCGGACTATTAGACTATGAAGATACAAGATTGAAGACTTCGTCTTGTGTCCGGATGGGACTCTACTTGGCGTGGAAGGCAAACTAGGCAGTACGGATATGGATATCTCCTCCTTTGTAACCGACCTTGTGTAACCCTAACCCTCTCCGGTGTCTATATAAACCGAAGGGTTTTTAGTCCGTAGGACAACAACCATAACATAGAATCATACCATAGGCTTGCTTCTAGGGTTTAGCCTTTCTAATCTCATGGTAGATCTACTCTTGTACTACCCATATCATCAATACTAATCAAGCAAGACGTAGAGTTTTACCTCCATCAAGAGGGCCCGAACCTGGGTAAAACATCGTGTCCCCTGCCTCCTGTTACCATCCGGCCTAGACACACAGTTCGGGACCCCCTACCCGAGATCCGCCAGTTTTGACACCGACAACGCTCCTAAGTGGGAAACCGTTTAGGTTTTAATCGGTGTGAACAAGTTTGCAATTTGGAATGTGATGGGACACCTGCTCAAAATTTACTGATGGTTATAAGTGCAACACTATTCCCGAAAGGCGTACCATGAGCACCTACGCCTTCTCGGTTACGTACGTGGCATTTGCACCATAGGGTGCACCCAATAGGCAATGTCAGCACACGTATTTTTCCAACAACTGTGCGTGCTCGTTATTACCATCGCGCACGCTTCTTTTAATTAGAATGTGTGTGCCCATCTGCCCACACATGTTGATCTATCTAACTATTTCAGTTTGTTGTGGCTAATCGCAAACAGTTCATCCATGTGAAGTGTATGCCATCAATCGTAGACACTTTGATCTGGCTGACCCGTTTCTGTTCTGTTGCCTAATCGCAAATAGTTAATCCTTCTGAAGCATATGCCCTCAATCGCACACACCTTTATCTAGATGCCCATTTCTATTGTTCCTCCTCATCACAAACAGTTCACCCGAGTGAACCGTATGCTGTATACCGCACATGCCTTCATCTGGCTGCCCATTTCTTTTGTTCCGCCTCATCGCAAACAGTTCATTGAACTGAACCGTATGCCCTGCATCGCACATGCAACTAAAATATGAACCATGTTTGATGCCTCCGCCATCGCAAACGTTTTGCACCTTTTTTGACGGTTCTTTTACACCACCATTTGTGATTATTGCATCGCACACAGTTTCGCCGAATGGTCTCTGATCGTAGTGTCGCATTAGCAGCATCCTGCAGTAGTGTGATAAGATCTACGTTCACATACAACGGGTGCAAGCCAGTTTTGCATATGCAAAATACTCAGGTTAAACTTGACGAGGCTAGCATATGCAGATATGGCCTCGAACCACTGTGACCGAAAGGTCGAACGTGAATCATATAGTAGATATGATCAACATAGTGATGTTCACCATTGAAAACTACTCCATCTCACGTGATGATCGGGCATGGTTTAGGTTATATGGACCACGTGATCATTTAGATGATTAGAGGGATGTCTATCTAAGTGGGAGTTCTTAAGTAATATGATTAATTGAACTTTAATGTATCATGAACTTAGTCCTAATAGTTTTTGCATATCTATGTTGTTGTAGATCAATGGCCCGTGCTACCGTTCCCTTGAATTTTAATGCGTTCCTAGAGAAAGCTAAGTTGAAAGATGATGGTAGCAACTACACAGACTGGGTCCATAACTTGAGGATTATCCTCATTGCTGCACAAAATAATTACGTACTGGAAGCACCGCTAGGTGCAAGATGCTACCTCTTGAGCATGCGTTGGTTTTCCCTTGAAGAGGAAAGGGTGATGCAGCATAGTAGCGTAAGTATTTCCCTTGGTTTTTGAGAACCAAGGTATCAATCCAGTAGAAGGTAACACACAAGTCACCTAGTACCTGCACAAACAAACAAGAACCTCGTAACCAATGCGATAAAGGGGTTGTCAATCCCTTCACGGTCACTTACGAAAGTGAGATCTGATAGAGATAAAAAGATAAATATTTTTGGTATTTTATGATATGGATTGGAAAATAAACGGTAATAGGAATAGCAAATTGACATGGAAATAATATGATGGAAGATAGACCCGGAGGCCATAAGTTTCACTAGTGGCTTCTCTCAAAATAGCATAAGTGTTACGGTGGGTGAACAAATTAGTGTCGAGCAATTGATATAAAAGTGCATAATTATGGGAATATCTAGGCATGATCATGTATATAGGCATCACGTCCATGACAAGTAGACCGAAACGATTCTGCATCTACTACTATTACTCCACACATCGACCGCTATCCAGGATGCATCTAGAGTATTAAGTTCATAAGAACAGAGTAACGCATTAGGCAAGATGACATGTGAACCAACAAGTATAGGGGATCTATCGTAGTCCTTTTGATAAGTAAGAGTGTCGAACCCAACGAGGAGCAGAAGGAAATGATAAGCAGTTTTCAATAAGGTATTCTCTGCAAGCACTTAAATTATCGGTAACATATAGTTTTGTGATAAGGTAATTTGCAATGGGTAACAAGTAATATAAGTAAATAAGGTGCAACAAGATGGCCCAATCCTTTTTGTAGCAAAGGACAAGCCTGGACAAACTCTTATATAAAGGAAAACTCTCCCGAGGACACATGGGAATTATCATCAAGCTAGTTTTCATCACGTTCATATGATTCGCGTTCGGTACTTTGATAATTTGATATGTGGGTGGACCGGTGCTTGGGTATGGTCCTTCCTTGTACAAGCATCCCACTTATGATTAACCCCTCTTGGAAGCATCTGCAACTACAAAAGAAGTATTAAGGCAAACCTAACCATAGCATGAAACATATGGATCCAAATCAGCCCCTCATGAAGCAACTCATAAACTAGGGTTTAAGCTTCTGTCACTCTAGCAACCCATCATCTACTTATTGCTCCCCAATGCCTTCCTCTAGGCCCAAACTGTTGCGAATATAGCTATCAGTTATGACCCGCCCAGGAGGGGCTGAGTCAGTCCTAATGACGGGTCACAAAGGAAGCCCAATAAACATTCAAGGTGATAGTTTATTAAGGCATATCGAAGGCTTAAGCCCAGAGGCAGCTTAAGGCCCAATATTGTAAACCGCCGTATGGAAAGAAAGACTTGTAAAAAAGTCATGTAATAGAAGTCACCGAGCCGGACACGCTTTATGAGCCAGCCGGGACTCTGTAGGCCGCCAGGCGTCAGCCCATGTATATAGGGGGACGACCCGGTGGCGGCTTAGGGCAAGAAACAAGAGAACGAGAACCAAGCCGGCGGATTAGCCTCTTGGTGATCGAAACACCAGCAATTCCAACACAACTAGACGTAGGCTTTTACCTTCATCGTAAGGGGCTGAACTAGTATAAAACCTCTCGTGTCCTTTGCCCCGATTATCCCCTTTAAGCTTCCTAGTTGCGATGGCCCTACGACTAAGTCCTTTTGCTAGGACATCTGCCATGACAATTCCACGACAATTGGCGCCCAGCGTGGGGCCAGCGCACGGTGGATTTGAGTTCTTGAAGGGCAGCTTCGAAGGGCTCAAGGGATACATTGTGGGACGGATGACCAAGAGTCGTCGCGGCAAGTTCTACATCGACGATGAAGGCTGGGGCCCCGAGGCCGACTCAATTGAGTACAGGTACCGGGTCCCCTTCGGTGGGATTCATGTCTTCATCGGCCGGATCGGCGAATCAGGCCCTGAGCCGGACATCTGCACCAACATCGTCGAGACGGCTTCGTGCGAGACCCATCCAGGCTTGACCCACCGTAAACCATGCTTTTGTGGGTTGCATCCATGGAGGTGAATACTTGGAAGGATCGGTGGATGGCGGTGAGGCGGCCATCTGTTTGGACGCTACGTCATCAATAGGCGAGACGGACTCGTTGTATCAGCTGCAGGAGGGCATGCTTGGGGGCTGTTCCGATGGCAGCAGTATTTCGAACCCCTTTGAGCCGCCAAATCGAGCCGGAGTTTTCATGGCAGGCACCCAGCCCGGGCAGAACTCCATGGCTGCGGCAGCGACGACCACCGGGTTAGCAGCGGCCGGGTCAGGAGACCCTGCGCGCTCCCCGGCTCAGATACTAATGGACCTAACGGATAAGCTGATGGCCCTGTTGACTGCCGTGGTGGAACCGGCGGATAAAGTTCAGCATGATGCAGAGGTGGCACGGGTGCGCGAAGAGATGGCACAGGCCAAGGAAAACTTAGCGGCTGAAGAGGTCAGGATGGCCGCGGAGCGGGCGGCTTTGGAAGCTCGTGCTCAGCAGCTTCAAGCAGAAACTTTCCGGCTCTCGGTGGATCTGAACGCATCAAGCAAGGTCATGAGGAGAAGGCACCAGAAAACTCAATCATGTATACCTCTGACGCTCGATCCGAGGAACCTTTTCCATACACCTGGGGCCCGTCCAAGTAACTCGCCGGAGGCAAATCGGATCACGACACCCGGAGCATCGGTTGAGCCGCGCGCCATGGAACCGCCTCGCATGCATACCGCTCCGCCTCGTTATGCACCAACCCTGCCGGGTCACTTCTCCAATCCTTTGGAAAACCTCATTGTTGCGTCAGCTCGTTTGGCGGCTCTCCCGATGGAAGGCGACTCTCCGACAGCAGTCGAGACACGAAGGGTGAGGGAGCTTCTTCAGACAGCTCTGACACAGCAGGATGCGTACTCTTACAGTCAAGACAAAATCCATTCAACCCCTCGCCCGAGCCGGAGCCCGAGCTATAGCAGGCATATGGACTCAGCTGAGATGTCAAGCAATGCTTAATGCCGCAACCAGCCGCGCAGGCATGAGCCGGTGCAGGCGGGAGCCCTTAACTTAGCGGATCAGGAGAGGATTCGACAAGAGGCTGAGCAGGCAATTCAACTGGCAGCTGAGCAGGCGGCTCATCAGACTTTCGCGGCTTATCCAACAACCTTTGTTGAGGCGAGAGTAGCCACAAGGACCAGAGGCGTTCCTTGCTTGGTGTCGGCTATACGTAATGAACGCTTACCTAAGGACTTCAAGGGACCTCGTAAAGTGCCTAACTACACAGCCGATTTGCAGCCTGGGGCATGGATTGAGAGTTACAAGATGGCAACGGAGCTTTTGGAGGTCAGTGATGGCTAAGTACTTCACCATGATGTTGGATGGGACGGCTCGCACTTGGTTGAAAGGGTTGCCACCCAATTCCATCGGCTCATGGGCGGAGTTGAAGGCCCGGTTCATTCAAAACTTCAAGGATACATGTAAGCAACCTATGTCAATCATGGACCTGACTAACTGTAAGCAAGAGGAAGGGGAGTCCACAACCCATTGGGTGCGCCGGGTCAAGGAGATAATACATTCATCTGATAAGATGGATGCTGGATCGGCATTCTTAATGTTGGAGAAAAATTGCCATTTTGAACCTCTGGAACAGAAGCTAGGGCGACTCAAGCATGACTGCAATGACATGGGCCAGTTGATGGTCGCTCTGGTTAAGTATGCTAATTCTGATAATACCAAGGATCCCTTATCTGATGAGGAGAAAACAGGGAAGGGAAAGAAGAACGGCAACAGCAAGGGTCACCAGCATAACCCGACAAATCAAGGAGGTAATAAATGTAAGGCTGACGAATTTGTGGCTAACACCAATACATAGGGTAACAATCAATGGCGCAAGGGTAGGCAACCCCCTCGGTCAGGCGGGTCAGGTCCCACCCTCGAGCAACTATTGAATGAACCTTGCCCAAGACACGGCACCCGGGAGAAGCCAGCAACCCATCTATGGAAGGACTGTACGATCATGAAGGCATTTAAAAATCCAGACGCGTTTGACGGAGGTCACGGGCCTGGCGGCGGTTCAGGCGGAGGCAGCTTTCATGGCCCGGGCGCCGGTTCAGGTGGAAGCAATTTTCACGGTCAAGGCCATACAGGTAATCAGGGAAGTTACAATCAACAACCCGGCCAAGGCAATCAGCAGCAACAGTCCGGATATCAGAGCAACCCAAAACAGTTGAATAGTGGGCAATACCATGTATTTACCCCTAGTTTGTGCAAGAGGGACCAGAAACTTCATAAGAGGGATGTCAATGCTGTTGAGCCGGCGATACCACGTTATTTGAGGTGGTCGGAACAGCCTATTGTGTGGAGCAGAGAAGATCATCCTCCCCGAGTTGACAACCCGGGTCACTTAGCCTTGGTAGTGGCACCTCAGGTCGGTGGATATAAATTCACTAAAGTGCTTATGGATGGAGGTAGAAGCATCAACATCCTCTACTATGAGACATTCCGTCGGATGGGGTTGACTGATAAGAGTCTTAAGCAATCCAACACTATTTTTCACGGTGTTGTACCTGGCAAATCGGCATACCCAGTTGGTAAGATTAAGCTGGAAGTAGCCTTTGGGGATGAATATGATTCCAGGGCGGAGAAGTTAACTTTTGAGGTGGTTAAGATCAAAAGCCCATATCATGCTCTGTTTGGATGGCCGGCTTACGCCAAGTTCATGGCTCGGCCGTGTTATGTATATCTACAGCTCAAGATGCCGGGTTATAAGGGCACCCTTACAGTGCAGGGAGCTAGAAAATAGCCCTGGAGTGTGAAGAAGGAGATGCTGCGTATGCTGAGTCTGTTTGTGCAACAGAGGAGTTAAAGTTTTATAAAGATAATGTTGACCCGGCAGACATGACATCGTTAAAGAAGCCAACAACAGAGCATGAGCCGGTGTTGAAATTCAAATCAGCTGATGACACCAAGATGGTTGACTTTGTGCCCGGCGACTCGTCCAAACAGTTCATCATCAGTGCCAACTTGGATCCAAAATAGGAAAGCGCACTCATCGAGTTCATCTGTGAGAATCGGGACATCTTTGCATGGAAACCTTCTAATATGCCAGGTGTCCCGAGAGAACTCGCTGAGCACACTCTCAATATTGATCCGAAGTTTAAGCCGGTCAGACAGTTTCTCCGGCGGTTTAACGAGGAAAGGCACAAGGCCATTGGAGAGGAGGTGGCCCGGGTCTTGGCAGCCGGGTTCATTGTGGAAGTTTTTCACCCAGAGTGGTTGGCCAACCCGGTGCTTGTACTCAAGAAGAATGGCACCTGGCGTATGTGTGTGGATTACACTGATTTAAACAAAGCTTGTCCAGCTGACCCTTTTGCCCTCCCTCGTATTGATCAGATCATTGATGCTACGGCGGGTTGTGCGCGTTTGAGTTTTCTGGATGCTTATTGAGGTTATCATCAGATCAAAATGGCAGTTAAGGACCAGGAGAAGACATCCTTCATTACTCCGTCTGGAGCCTTCTGCTATGTGTCTATGCCTTTTGGGCTTAAGAGTGCCCAGGCGACTTATCAATGGTGTATGCAGAATTGTCTTCACAATCAGATTGGGTGCAATGTTCATGCTTATGTAGATGATATCGTGGTGAAGTCCAGAAAAGAGGAAACCTTAGTAACAGATCTGAAGGAGACCTTTGATAAACTCCGGGTCCACAAGATGATGCTTAACCCAGCTAAGTGTGTTTTTGGAGTTCCCGCTGGCAAACTCTTGGTTTTTTTGGTGTCTAACAGAGGTATTGAAGCTAACCCGGAGAAAATTAAGGCAATCACCTCCCTGGCCAAACCGGTATGCATCAATGACGTTCAACGGCTGGCAAGTCATGTCTCTGCTTTGAGCCGGTTAGGGGAGAAGGCAATGCCTTTGTATCAGATGAGGAAAAAGACGGATGATTTCGTTTGGAGCGATGCTGCAAAATCTACTTTTGAGGATCTGAAGAAACAACTTGCTGAGCCGCCGGTTCTTGCTGCTCTGGTCAAGAAAGAGTCGTTATTGTTATATGTAGCCGCTAACTCCTGAGCTGTTAGTGTGGCAATTGTGGTGGAACGCAAGGAGGCTGGCAAGGAACATCCAGTCCAACGGCCGGTTTACTATGTCAGTGAAGTGTTGATTGAGTCTAAACAAAGATATCCACATTGGTAGAAACTCGTATATGGGGTATTCATGGCGAGCCGGAAGCTCAAGCATTACTTTCAAGGTCACCCAATCATTATGGTTAGCTCTACTCCGTTGGGAGACATCATTCAAAATAGAGAAGCCACTGGACGAGTCGTCAAGTGGGCCATTGAGCTTGGATCTCATGGGTTGAAGTATGTACCACGTACTGCGATCAAATCTCAAGCGTTGGTTGACTTTATTAATGATTGGACAGAACTGTAGATGCCAGAAGAGAAACCAGATAACACGTATTGGATGATTCACTTTGATGGGTCCAAACAATTGGAAGGCTCGGGGGCTGGAGTTGTTTTAACTTCCCCTCGAGGTGACAAGTTTTGTTATGTGCTGCGACTGATGTTTCCCTGTACTAACAACACAGCAGAGTATGAAGCTTTGCTCCATGGTCTTCGAATGGCCAAAGAGATGAGCCTGAGTCGGGTCCAGTGTCTTGGCGATTCAGATCTGGTGGCTCAACAGGTGTCAGGCAAGTGGGATTCAAAGGACCCTCTCATGGCGGCTTATCGCCGTGAAGTCGATGCTGTTGCAGGACATTTTAAAGGTTATCAGGTGGAACACATTGACCATAGGAAGAACGAAGCGGCGGATGCTCTAAGCCGGTTGGGGCCTCAGCGTAAGCCGGTGCCACCTAACACCTTTTTGGATGTTTTGCATAACCCATCTGTTAAGTTACCTACAGAGGAAGATTTGGCCATTCCTGACCCGGAGGCACAGTTGGTGGCGGCTCTTCACGTCATCCCATATTGGACAATAACGTTCTTGGCTTACATGACCCGGGGCGAGTTACCAGAGGATGAAACCCTGGCACGGCAGATAACCCGACGGTCCAAGTCAATGATGATTTCTGACGGAGAGTTATACCATCGCAGCGTCTCTGGAGCATTTCAGCGGTGTGTTTCTCCTGAAGAAGGCCAAGAGATACTTCGTGAAATCCATGAAGGGGATTGTGGTCATCACGCCGGGTCAAAGTCTCTTGTGGCCAAAGCTTTTCGTCATGGTTTTTATTGGTTGACGGCTCACGCTGATGCAGAGGATCTGGTCAGTAGGTGTGATGGATGTCAAAAATTTGCACGGCGAGCACATGTACCGGCTCAGGAGTTGCAGATGATTCCAATCACCTGGCCGTTTGCGGTCTGGGGGCTTGACATGGTTGGACCTTTCAAAAGGTCCAAAGATAAAAATACACATCTTTTAGTAGCAGTTGACAAATTCACAAAGTGGGTTGAGGCGGAGCCAGTTAGTAAGTGTGACGCAGCCACAGCGGTTCAGTTCATGAAAAAGGTGATCTTTCATTTTGGTTTTCCACACAGCATTATCACTGACAATGGTACTAATTTATCCCAAGGGGCTATGGAGGAGTTCTGTCAACGTGAGCATATCCGGCTTGACGTTTCTTCTGTAGCTCACCCTCAATCCAATGCGCAGGCTGAGAGAGCAAATCAGGAAATCTTAAAAGGTCTCAAACCCCGGCTCATGGTTCCCTTACAACGGATGCCAGGTTGTTGGGTAGAGGAGTTACCCTCGGTGCTGTGGAGTATTAACACCACCCCTAACAGATCTATGGGTTATACACCCTTCTTCATGGTTTATGGAGCGGAAGCAGTGCTGCCTAGTGACATCCGTCATGACTCGCCTCGTGTGGCGGCTTATGTTGTAGCTAATAACGAACAAGCCAGACAGGATGCACTTGACTTATTATATGAGGAAAGAGACTTAGCAGCAGCTCGATCAGCAATTTATCAACAGGACCTGCACCGCTATCACAGCCGCCGGGTTAAGTCCAGGACTTTTCAAGAAGGTGACCTGGTGCTCCGGCACAGAAGCTATCCCCACCTTGGGAAGGACCCTTTGTGGTCAGCAAGAACTTAAACAACGGGTCATATTACCTCATTGACGTTCGAGAGCACAAAGACTCACGTAAGTCGGAGGAAGAGACCCGCCGGCCGTGGAACATTGCGCAACTTCGGCCATACTACACCTGAGCCACCGGCTCTCACCATGTACATACTTTGACATTGTATATATCATGATAAGTAATAAAGCAGGACCTCTGTCCTTTTCCTTTTCAAAGATTTTAAATCTTTACTCTTTTTTACTATTTAAAATGACTATTAAGGAGCTGATCATATCTGAATCAAGTCTAACCTTTTTGGTCCGGCTTATGATCGTATTCGAATCTAGCTGAAAATCTCAAGGTCACTTGGGGGCTTCCTGTTCAAACATAGGTCGTATTCGAACCAAAGAGAACATAGCTATCGTAACCTTCTTGATCGGCTCAAAGCCAAACTCACTAGGGGGCTTCTTGATCGTATCTGAATCATAGCTTAACCCCTCTTGGGTCCGACTTGGATCGTATTCGAATCAGGGTCGTTAAAAACCTCTCAAGGTCATTTGGGGGCTTACTGTTCGAACATAGTTCGTATTCGAACCAAAGAGAACATAGTGGTCGGTACCCTTTTGATCGGCGCAACGCCAAAGCCACCGGGGGCTATTTGATCGTATTCGAATCTTAGCTTAACCCCTTTGGTCCGGTTTACTGATCGTATTCGAATCAGAAACCCCCAACCTTTCATTACAAGGTTATTTATATTGTTTACCACTTGGTGTTTGTTTTATTGGTCTTTTATTGCCTCAATTTTAAACAATCGGCATTGTCTTTTCGCTGGCTTGACTATTTGACAATAAGACGCCAAGGCATAAGAATCATCAGGTATTTAGAAGCATTGACTTCTCAAAAAAGGACTGGATCGTCAGCCTCACCACCCGGGTCACATAAACCGGTGGTCCAGAGGTCGAAGATACAGGTATGACTGTTGTTTATGAACAGTTTCTTTATGTGTTACTCCAAGGTTATTTCAAACCTATTTTATCTTTACGTTTAGTTCTGCTTATCTACTATGATAAAACTTTTGGTCATAAACCGGGTCTTCTGACCCGTTCGGTGTTAAACCGCCAAGCAAGTATTTCCTTTTTGTTACAGGAACAGAGTGGAAATATTACAAGGATAACCATGACTGTGATGCACATATTGAAATAAGGAAGCACAGAGTCACACACGGCATTTTATGCACGATGGCATAGGCAAAATATACAGTGTTTCAAAGCTAATTCTATTGCAAGGCTTCTTAAAGCCCACAAGGATGGTTCTCACTCTTCCCTCGCCGGTTCACCTCCTTCTATCAATTGAATGCTGGGATTGGACCAATCAAAGCCGTTCACAACAACGAACTCTGATTCATCGTCAATCAATCCAGCCAGATCAACCTCGGGAGCGAAAGTGTGTTGACGAACTGGCGGGATAAGGTCTGTTACTTTGTAGGAAGGAGTCGCCATCTTCTTATTTTCCAAATCAAAACCCGGCTGGTATTTATCGATATTTGTTTCATCTCCGAGAATGGTGGCCTGAGGTTGCACCTCCCTCATGCAAGCAATGAAGTCATCCTGTTCAAACAGAGACCCGTCTTCTTTCACCGTGGGGGTACCCTCTGGCTACATCTGTCGGGTCTAGATCTAGCACCCAAGCCTTGGACTGGCTCAGGGAAGTCAAAGCTCCGGCTCTGGCACATGATCGCTTGACTTCTTGGAACCTGGCGGGTAAGATTGACAGCTTTTTCAAGACATCACTGAGCCGGTTGGGTCCTTGATTGGCAGGAGAGATAGCGGCAAGTGCCTGTTGTGCCCCAATGTACAATAGCTCCACTAAGGTATAGACCGCCTTCAGTTTAGTCACGTTGTCTTGGCTCAGATTCTTGCTTCACGGGCCTACACATATTTTGTACACAAAGGGTCAGCTAGCGGTTTATATTCCGGGTCAGCAGAAGGTACAAAAGATCAGTACAGATGACGTACCAAAGATGGCAGAAACCATCTGCGACACCCGGTCTTTTAATCTGGTCAGCTCCGTAGTAACCTCTTCAAGAGCTGCTTCAGCTTTTTCGGCACGTTGTGTTAGCAGCGTTTTCTCTTCAGCCTGAGTTTTCTTCTTGGCGGTCAAGCTGGTTCTCAGTGTCTCCGTCTCAGCAAGACTTAATTGCAGTTTGGAGTCGGCAGACTTGATTTCTGCCTCCTGATCCGCCAACCGGGTCTTCGCATCAGTTAATTGCGAGCTTAGTTTAGATAAGGCATTCTACAAAACATGCATAGGTGTGTCAAGGTTTCCATTAAAGTCCAAGAGTCAAGATTCAAGTCTCTAGTACTTTGCACTGCAAAACCACTTGATACTTGGGGGCTAATGTATGCCAAAACAAATTCTTATGACTCTACTATACTTCAAGTCACAAGTACTTTACAAAGTAACAACACTTGGCACTTGGGGTCTAATGTATGATATTCAGCAAGTATCTTAAAGTAAGCCGGATTACAATATTTGTTGAGTTCGGCACAAGACAGTTATGAAATTCAAAGTACCGGTTCATTTATGGTCAAGTGAACTGGCCCTTGGGGACTACCGATGAAGTTTATTCTATTTTATTGGACTCTAGAAATATCTAAAGGTAAAGCTTTAGCCTATATCATAAGTCTACAGATCATTCAAGGTTTTATCATAATCTGAAGACTTGGGGGCTGGCAGAATATAAGTAAGCCGGAAGAGCATACCTCATACTTCAGCTGCAATTGCTTGGCCATTTCGATTTCTGAGTCACGGCTGGAGTGCACATGTCTCAGATAGCCAGACAATATGTCGTTGGCGTTCAGATGGCCATAATGAGAAATGTCAAAACACACTTTTTGTCTCTCCAAAGCCTCTTGTTTAGATGTGTGACGAGCCAACACGGTGGGATTCCCCGGCTCAACAAAGTGACTTCCAGTGATCAGAACATCCTGGCAGACAGCGATGGCGGGTTGGCTGAGCTCGATGGTCCGGTAGCAGAATGATTAACGATGGCAGCGTCAGCTGACGGCTCAGGAGGATCTGATTGAGTATTGACAGCCGGGTTTTCTGGTGCTTCCGTCTGAGGGGGAGAAGGTGGCATGGCTGGTTCAGGTGCAAGAATTGGCGGGTCTTCCGCCGGCCTAGTCACCTTGGCCTTCTTGGACTTGGTTTGGCCACTAATAAAGATATTATGAAACAGTCAGTATAAAAAAGCAGTTTGAAAGACACAGAGGAAAGATGATTTCTTCCTTACCTAGGGGCGGTCTTAAAGGCCGGGAATTGAGTTTGAGATGAGTTTCCAGAAGAGCGGGACACCTCCTACAAAGATAAAATAAAGTTAATAATACAAGGGAGAAGATCCATTAATGGAAAGTAAAAGGCGAAGGAATAAACCTCATTCTGGCGCTTTTGAGGAGTTTGTTGAAGAACAGCAGGTGGTTCATCGACGTTCCGGGCCTAACAATGGCTCTCATGTTGCTGCTTTTTCAAAAGAAAATGAGGGTCCAGATAAGCCAAAGGGTGTGAAAACCTTACTTTCCGGGTTACGACTCAAATTTCTGTCTTGGCAAATGGGCTGAGTCGGAGGAAATAGTTACCTCTTCTTCCATGGCCAGACTGGCCCCCGTGTCATCCTGGCAATGATCAGTGTTAATAAGACTGTTAAAAAGTTGGCCAAGGGAGTCAAGGGCTACCTGCGACTCAGAAGTATCATCATCAACCTTCAACAGATCTTCAGCGGTGCTTTTCTTCTTCTTCTTAGATCTTCGGGTCGTCTTCTTGGCGGTTATGGCAGCGGCTCTGGCTTTCTTGGCGGCTTCGTGACCGTACTTGGCTTTCCAGAAATTAGATTTGGCCTATAAACAAACAAGAAAGATGAAAGGTCATGCAAGTATTTAAAACAGTCGGGGGAACTGCAAAGAGGAAGAGAGCAGAGGTTTTTTACCTCTGGCACCGGGTTAAGCTTGCAGAAAGGGTTTAACCCAACTTTACTGCAGTCTTCGTATTTACCATTCACCAGAAGAGTTGACATTATATCTTCTTCCGTTAATTGAACAGAGCTATGACTAAGAGAGTCATTTGGGCCTCCACCATATTCGTACATCAGTTTGGATCGGCGGCTTAGAGGGATGACCCGCCACACAACCCAGCAACGGGTTAAGTCAACTCCGGTTAAGCCGTTCCCCAATAAAGCATTAATTCTTTTAATGGATGGTATCAACTTCTTGAGTTCGGTGGCAGTGAGCTTTTCAGGGAGTGCAAATTTGGAGTCAAGACGCTATGCACGATAACCCGCCAGTGGATGCTCATTTGCTGGTGAAGTGTCTTGGCAATAGAACCAAGTCTGATTCCAGTCCTTGGGATGACTCGGCAAGACTATTAGGGGGAAGACGACGCCTTGTCGATGCTGAGTTGAGATACCTCCAAGTTCCAGGCTAGGGCCATTGGTGCACTCATTCTGGCGGTTCAGATAAAAGTACTCTCTAAAGAGTTCCACAGTCGGTTCTTCTTGAAGGTACACCTCGCAGAGAACTTGGAAGTTGCAAATTGGATTTGGAATTAGGCCCGATGTCTTGAGAGTGGAGTTTGAAAAAATGGAGGACAGCTCTGAAGAACTTTGAGCCGGGTGGGGAAAAGCCATGGTTCATGTGATTAGAGAAGACGATAACTTCACCATCTTTTAGATTGGGCCATTCCTCCTCCGGGTCAGGCGCACGGTAGGACATAACATTCTTCCTTGGCAAAAAATCTATGCTAAAGAGTTCCTTCAGATTGTCCTAAGTGACTATTGAGGGAACCTAGTTGTAGACAGTTGGTGCTTTGGACGACATGATGTTCAAAAGACGAACTGAAAAGAAAGCAACATACTGGCTTAATTCAATGACAATGGTGAAAGTAAATGATGATGATAAAGGGGAGTAATGGCGGCTTAAGTAAGGGCTAATGTCATATAAGGAAAAGTAAGCCGGCACAATAAGCCGCCATGACTACAGATATTTGAGAAAGCAAGTTCAGCTAAGTGTTGAGACAAACAAGTTTCCAAAATTGCTTGATATTATTCTAGATCAAATGGCTATTCAAAATGGAAAAAAAATTCTAGACCTAAAAGTTTAGCGCAGATGAGTTTGTAAGTCCTAGTGAGGCCTTTATATTGGGAAAAGGGATCTACTAGTGTCAAGAGCAAGCACAAAACAACTACTGCACAAACATGTATCTCTTTTTGGATCAAGAAGAGGCCGCATGGAAGAACTACGGAGAAGCTGCGATGAACTACGAAGAACATGTAGAAACCTAGAAAGCCCTAATGTAGATCTAAGGGGCAAGAAGGGAAACGCTTATAGCCACAGACCTTCCACTGAAGGTCGCCGCCATTTTTCTTGACTGATTCCGGTCGATGCAGCGGCCGAGGTCGACGGAGGTGAGAGGCTCTCTGGAGGCGGTGGAGCTCGAGCAGCAGCGGAGATTGCGAGAGAAGGAAGACGAAGGAGAGATAAGAATGACGAAGACCGGGGCGTGCCTATTTATAAGGGAGTAAGCGAACAGGCGGGAGTGAAAATCGAGGAGACCTGAATAATGATTATCCAACTAAACAGACGCCTCGAGTCTTGGAAGGCATTAAAGAATAAAGATCCATTGAGAGATGACGTCACAATGGTTTTTTGTGTTTTCAGGAAATGACGTCATGGTGAGTTATAAAAATTTCTGCGAAGAAAGGAAGATGGATTTTTTCTAAGTATTGAAGATTGACAAAGAACAAAGTTCAAAGTCAACCTAGGGCCTAATGTTGGGGATATAGCTATCAGTTATGACCCGCCCAGGAGGGGCCGGGTCAGTCCCAATGACGGGGCACAAAGGAAGCCCAATAAACATTCAAGGTGATAGTTTATTAAGGCACATAGAAGGCCTAAGCCTAGAGGCGGCTTAAGGCCCAATATTGTAAACTGCCGTATGTAAAGAAAGACTTGTAAAGAAAGGCATGTAAAAGAAGTCACCGAGCCGGACACGCTTTATGAGCTGGCCGGGACTCTGTAGGCCGCCAGGCGTCAGCCCGTGTATATAAGGGGACGACCCAGTGGCGGCTTAGGGCAAGAAAGAAGAGAATGAGAACCAAGCCGGTGGATTAGCCTCTTGGTGATCGAAACCCCAGCAATTCCAACACAACTAGACGTAGGCTTTTACCTTCATCATAAGGGGCCGAACTAGTATAAAACCTCTCGTGTCCTTTGTCCCAATTAATCCCTTTAAGCTTCCTAGTTGTGATGGCCCTACGACTAAGTCCTTTTGCTAGGACATCTCCCGTGACAATTTCACGATACAAACAATGGTGAAGTGTCATGTAGTCGACGTTCACATGACACCACTAGAGGAAAGACGACATACATCTCATCAAAATATCGAACGAATACCAAATTCACATGACTACTTATAGCAAGACTTCTCCCATGTCCTCAGGAACAAACGTAACTACTCACAAATCATATTCATGTTCATAATCAGAGGGGTATTAATATGCATAAAGGATCTGAACATATGATCTTTCACCGAATAAACTAACTAGCATCAACTACAAAGAGTAATCAACACTACTAGCAACCCACATGTACCAATCTGAGGTTTTGAGACAAATATTGGATAGAAGAGATGAACTAGGGTTTGAGATGAGATGGTGCTGCTGAAGATGTTGATGGAGATTGACCCCCTGCTAATGAGAGGATCGATGGTGATGATTTCCCCCTCCCGGAGGGAAGTTTCCCCGGCAGAACAGCTCCGTCGGAGCCCTAGATTGGTTCCGCCTTGTGGCGGCAGAGTTTCGTCTCGTAAGCTTGCTTCTGATTTTTTTAGGACAAAAGACTCCATATAGCCAAATATGGGCATCAGAGGGCTGCCAGGGGGCCCACGAGGCAGGGGGTAGGGCGCGCCCCCACCCTCATGGATGGTGGGTGGCCCCCCTCTTGTACTTCTTTCGCCCAATATTTTTTATATATTCTGAAACGTGCTCCCGTGAAATTTCAGGACTTTTGGAGATGTGCAGAATAGGTCTCTAATATTTGCTCCTCTTCTAGTGCAGAATTCTAGCTGCCGGCATTCTCCCTCTTCATGTAAACCTTGTAAAATAAGATAGAATAAGTATAAGTATTGTGATATAAGGTGTAGTAACAGCCCATAATGCAATAAATATCAATATAAAAGCATGATGCAAAATGGACGCATCAACATGATGTAGAGGGATAAACTCAAGCAATATGATATAAATCCCATCTTTTTATCCTCGATGGCAACAATACAATGCGTGCCTTGCTGCCCCTACTGTCACTGGGAAAGGACACCGCAAGATTGAACACAAAGCTAAGCACTTCTCCCATTGCAAGAAAGATCAATCTAGTAGGCCAAACCAAACAGATAATATGAAGAGACTTGCAAAGATATTTAAATCATGCATCCAAGAATTCAGAGAAGAATCAAATATTGTTCATAGATAATCTTGATCATAAACCCACAATTCATCGGATCTCGAAAAACACACCGCAAAAAGAATTACATTGAATAGATCTCCAAGAGAATCGAGGAGAACTTTGTATTGAGATCCAAAGAGAGATAAGAAGCCATCTAGCTAATAACTATGGACCCAAAGGTCTATGGTAAACTACTCACACATCACCGGAGAGGCTATGGTGTTGATGTAGAAGCCCTCCGTGATATAGGGTTTCATGGTGCTCCTGAATGTTTTCGGCGTATATGGGTATATATAGGAGGAAGAAATACGTCGGTAGAGCTGCGAGGGGCCCACGAGGGTGGGGGTGCACCTGCCCCCCTGGGCGCGCCCCCCTGCCTCGTGGCCTCCTTGCTTCTTTCTTGACGGCCACTCCAAGTCTCCTGGATCACGTTTGTTCCAAAAATAACTCTCCCGAAGGTTTCATTCCGTTTGGATTCCGTTTGATATTCCTTTTCTACGAAACACTGAAATAGGCAAAGAAACAACAATTTGCACTGGGCCTTTGGTTAGTAGGTTAGTCCCAAAAATAATATAAAAGTGTAAATTAAAGCCCATTAAACATCCAAAATAGATCATATAATAGCATTGAACAATAAAAAATTATAGATACATTGGAGACGTATCAAGCATCCCCAAGCTTAATTCTTGCTCGTCCTCGAGTAGGTAAATGATAAAAAACAGAATTTTCAATATGGAATGCTACCTAGCATAATTCTCAATGTAATTTTCTTTATTGTGGCATGAATGTTCAGATCCGAAAGATTCAAGACAAAAGTTTAATATTGACATAAAAATAATAATACTTCAAGCATACTAATAAAGCAATCATGTCTTCTCAAAATAACATGGCCAAAGAAAGTTATCCCTACAAAATCATATAGTCTGGCTATGCTCTATCTTCACCACACAAAAGTATTTAAATCATGCACAACCCCGATGACAAGCCAAGAAATTGTTTCATACTTTTGATGTTCTCAAACTTTTTCAATCTTCACGCAATATATGAGCGTGAGCCATGGACATAGCACTATATGTGGAATAGAATGGTGGTGTGGAGAAGACAAAAGGGAGAAGATAGTCTCACATAAACTAGGCATATCAACGGGCTATGGAGATGCCCATTAATAGATATCAATGTGCGTGAGTAGGGATTGCCATGCAATGGATGCACTAGAGCTATAAGTGTATGAAAGCTCAAAAAGAAACTAAGTGGGTGTGCATCCAACTTGCTTGCTCATGAAGACCTAGGGAAATTTGAGGAAGCCCATCATTGGAATATACAATCCAAGTTCTATAATGTAAAATTCCCACTAGTACATGAAAGTCACAACATAGGAGACTCTCTATCATGAAGATCATGGTGCTACTTTGAAGTACAAGTGTGTTAAAAGGATAGTAGCATTGTCCCTTCTCTCTTTTTCTCTCATTTCTTTTTTTTGGCCTTCTTTTTTTATGGACTTTATCCTATTTTTTCGTCCGGAATCTCATCCCGACTTGTGGGGGAATCATAGTCTCCATCATCCTTTCCTCACATGGGACAATGCTCTAATAATAATGATCATCACACTTTTATTTACTTACAACTCAAAAATTACAACTCAATACTAGAACAAAATATGACTCTATGTGAATGCCTCCGGCAGTGTACCGGGATGTGCAATGAATCAAGAGTGACATGTATGAAAGAATTATGAACGGTGGCTTTGCCACAAATACAAATGTCAACTACATGATCATGCAAAGCAATATGACAATGATGAAGCGTGTCATAATAAACGGAACGGTGGTAAGTTGCGTGGCAATATATCTCGGAATGGTTATGGAAATGCCATAATAGGTAGGTATGGTGGCTTTTTTGAGGAAAGTATATGGTGGGTTTACGGTACCGGCGAAAGTTGCGCTGTACTAGAGAGGATAGCAATGGTGGAAGGGTGAGAGTGCGTATAATCCATGGACTCAACATTAGTCATAAATAACTCACATACTTATTGCAAAAATCTATTAGTTATCGAAACAAAGTACTATGTGCATGCTCCTAGGGGGATAGATTGGTAGGAAAAGACCATCGCTCGTCCCCGACCGCCACTCTTAAGGAAGACAGTCAATAAATAAATCATGCTCCGACTTCATCACATAATGGTTCACCATACGTGGATCCTACGGGAATCACAAAATTTAACACAAGTATTTCTCAAATTCACAACCACTCAACTAGCATGACTCTAATATCACCATCTTCATATCTCAAAACAATCATCAAGTATCAAACTTCTCATAGTATTCAATGCACTTTTTATGATAGTTTTTATTATACTCATCCTGGATGCCTATCATATTAGGACTAATTTTATAACCAAAGCAAATTATCATGCTGTTCTAACGGACTCTAAAAATAATATAGGTGAAGCATGAGAGATCAATAATTTCTATAAAATAAAACCACCACCGTGCTCTAAAAAGATATAAGTGAAGCACTAGAGCAAAATTATCTAGCTCAAAAGATGTAAGTGAAGCACATAGAGTATTCTAATAAGTTCCAATTCATGTGTGTCTCTCCGAAAAGGTGTGTAAAGCAAGTATGATTGTTGTAAACTAAAAAGCAAAGACTCAAATCATACAAGACGCTCCAAGCAAAACACATATCATGTGGTGAATAAAAATATAGCCCGAAGTAAAGTTACCGATAGACGAAGACAAAAGAGGGGATGCCTTTCAGGGCATCCCCAAGCTTAGGATTTTGGTTGTACTTGAATTTTACCTTGGGGTGCCATGGGCATCCACAAGCTTAGGCTCTTGCAACTCCTTATTCCAAAATCCATCAAATCTTTACCCAAAACTTGAAAACTTCACAACACAAAACTTCAACAGAAAATCTCATTAGCTCCGTTAGTATAAGAAAACAAACGACCACTTCAAGGTAATGTAATGAACTCATTATTTATTTCTATTGGTGTTAAACCTACTGTATTCCAACTTCCCCATGGTTCATACCCCCTGATACTAGCCATAGATTCATCAAAATAAGCAAACAACACACGAAAAACAGAATCTGTCAAAAACAGAACAGTCTGTAGTAATCTGTAGGTTTCGAATACTTATGTAACCCCAAAAATTCGGAAATAAATTGGTGGACGTGAGGAATTTGTCTATTAATCATCTTCAAAAAGAATCAACCTAATCGCGCTCTTCAGTAAAAAATGGCAGCAAATCTCGTGAGCGCTAAAGTTTCTGTTTTTTACAGCAAGATTGCAAAGACTTCCCCCAAGTCTTCCCAAAGGTTCTACTTGGCACAAACACTAATTAAAAACATAAAACCACATCTAAACAGAAGCCAGGTGAATTATTTATTACTAAATAGAAACAAAAAACAAGAAACAAAAATAAAATTGGGTTTCCTCCCAACAAGCGCTATCGTTTAACGCCCCTAGCTAGGCATAAAAACAAGAATAGATCGAGGTATTGTCATCTTTGGTATGCAATCCATAGGTGGCTCTTATAATACATTCATAAGGTAATTTAATTTTCTTTCTTGGAAAGTGTTCCATGCCTTTCCTTAATGGAAATTGGAATCTAATATTCCCTTCTTTCATATCAATAATTGAACCAATCGTTCTAAGAAAAGGTCTACCAAGAATAATAGAAAATGTAGGATTGCAATCTATGTCAAGAACAATGAAATCTCCGGGCAAGTAATTCCTATTTGCAACAATAAGAACATCATTAATCCTTCCCATAGGTTTCTTAATGGTGGAATCCACAAGATGCAAGTTTAAAGAACAATCATCAAATTCACGAAAACCTAACACATCACACAAAGTTTTTGGAATCGTGGAAACACTAGCACCCAAATCACATAAAGCAAAGTATTCATGATCTTTAATCTTAATTTTAATAGTAGGTTCCCACTCATCATAAAGTTTTCTAGGGATAGAAACTTCAAATTCAAGCTTTTCTTCATAAGATTGCACTAACGCATCAACGATATGTTTGGTGAAAGCTTTATTTTGACTATAAGAGGAGAATTTAGCACGTATTGCAACAAGGAAATACAATCTATCAAAGAGCAATTATCATAATTAAATTCCTTGAAATCCAAAATAGTGGGTTCATTACTATGTAAAGTTTTGACCTCTTGAATCCTACTTTTACCAATTTTTGCATCAGGATCTAAAAACTCTGAATCATTGGGACGCCTTTTAACTAAAGTTAACTCATCTCCAGTTCCATAATTATCAAGATTCATATTGCAAAACAAAGATTTAATAGGAGACACATCAATCACTTTTATATCTTCATCATTATTATCATGAAAACTAGGAGAACACACTTTTACAAAGCAATCTTTTTTAGCACGCATCCTAGCGGTTCTTTCTTTGCACTCATCAATGGAAATTCTCATGGCTTTGAGAGACTCATTGATATCATGCTTAGGTGGAATAGATCTAAGTTTCAAAGAATCAACATCAAGAGAAATTCTATCCATGTTCCTAACCAACTCATCAATCTTAGACAATTTTTCTTCGACCAAAGCATTGAAACTCTTTCGTGAACTAATAAATTCTTTAATACTAGATTCAAAATCAGAGGGAATCTTATTATAATTTCCGTAAGAATTCTTGTAGGAATTGCCATAATTATTAGAGGAATTACTAGGATACGACCTAGGATTAAAGTTTCCTCTATACGCGCTATTACCAAAATTGTTCCTACCAACAAAATTCACATCCATAGATTCATTATTATTCTCAATAAAAGTAGACAAAGGCATATAATTAGTATCAACAGGAGCACTCTTATTAGTAAACAACTTCATAAGTTCATCCATCTTTCCACTCAAAACATTAATTTCTTCTATCGCATGAACCTTTTTACTAGTAGATCTTTTGGTGTGACATTGACAATAATTAACCATAATATTATCTAGGAGTTTGGTAGCTTCTCCTAAAGTCATTTCCATAAAAGTGCCTCCTGCAGCCGAATCTAAAAGATTTCTAGAAGCAAAGTTCAATCCGACATAGAAATTTTGTATAATCATCCATAAATTCAAACCATGAGTAGGGTAATTACGAATCATTAATTTCATCCTCTCCCAAGATTGTGCAACATGCTCATGATCTAGTTGCTTAAAATTCATAATATCGTTTCTAAGAGAGATGATCTTAGTGGGAGGAAAATACTTAGAGATAAAAGCATCTTTGCACTTATTCCAAGAATTAATAGTATTTTAGGCAAAGAAGAAAACCAAGTTTTAGCACGATCTCTAAGCGAAAATGGAAGTAGCTTCAATTTAACAATATCATTATCCACGTCCTTTTTCTTTTGCATGTCACATAAATCAACAAAGTTGTTTAGACGGGTAGCGGCATCTTCACTAGGAAGGCCAGCAAATTGATCTTTCATGACAAGATTCAACAGGGCAGTATTAATTTCACAAGATTCAGCATCGGTAAGAGGAGCAATCGGAGTGCTAATAAAATCATTATTGTTGGTATTGGAAAAGTCACACAATTTAGTATTATCTTGAGCCATCGTGACAAACAATCCAACACACAAGCAAGCAAGAGGCAAGCAAAAAGAGGCGAACCAAAAAGAGGCGAGCGGAAAAGAGGGTGATAAAACGGCAAGGGTGAAGTGGGGGAGAGGAAAATGAGAGGCAAATGGCAAATAATGTAATGCGAGGGATAAGACTTTGTGATGGGTACTTGGTATGTCTTGACTTGATGCAACCTCCCCGGCAACGGTGCCAGAAATCCTTCTTGCTACCTCTTGAGCATGCGTTGGTTTTCCCTTGAAGAGAAAAGGGTGATGCAGCACAATAGCATAAGTATTTCCCTCAGGTTTTGAGAACCAAGGTATCAATCCAGTAGGAGGTAACACACAAGTCACCTAGTACCTGCACAAATAAACAAGAACCTCGCAACCAATGCAATAAAGGGGTTGTCAATCCCTTCACGGTCACTTACGAAAGTGAGATCTGATAGAGATAATAAGATAAATATTTTTGGTATTTTTATGATATAGAATGGAAAATAAACGATAATAGAAATAGCAAATTGATATGGAAATAATATGATGCAAGATAGACCCAGGGGCCATAGGTTTCACTAGTGGCTTGATGACCCACAAGTATAGGGGATCTATCTAGTCCTTTCGATAAGTAAGAGTGTCGAACCCAACGAGGAGCAGAAGGAAATGATAAGCGGTTTTCAGCAAGGTATTCTCTGCAAGCACTTAAATTATCGGTAACAGATAGTTTTGTGATAAGGTAATTGGTAACGAGTAGCAGGTAATAAAAGTAAATAAGGTGCATCAAGATGGCCCAATCCTTTTTGTAGAAAAGGACAAGCCTGGACAAGCTCTTATATGAAGGAAAGCGCTCCCAAGGACACATGGGAATTATCGTCACGCTAGTTTTCATCACATTCATATGATTCGCGTTCGGTACTTTGATAATTTGGTATGTGGGTGGACCGTTGCTTGGGTGTTGTCCTTACTTGGACAAGCATCCCACTTATGATTAACCCCCATTGCAAGCATCCGCAACTACAACAGAAGTATTAAGATAAACCTAACCATAGCATGAAACATATGGATCCAAATCAGCCCCTTACGAAGCAACGCATAAACTGGGGTTTAAGCTTCTGTCACTCTAGCAACCCATCATCTACTTATTACTTCCCAATGCCTCCCTCTAGGCCCAAAAAAAGGTGAAGTGTCATGTAGTCGACATTCACATGACACCACTAGAGGGATGACAACAGACATCTCATCAAAATATTGATCGAATAGCAAATTCACGTGACTACTAAGAGCAAGACTTCTCCCATGTCCGCAGGAACAAACGTAACTACTCACAAAGCATATTCATGTTCATAATCAGAGGGGTATTAATATGCATAATGGATCTGAACATATGATCTTCCACCAAGTAAACCAACTAGCATCAAGTACAAGGAGTAATCAACACTACTAGCAACCCACAGGTACCAATCTGAGGTTTGGATACAAAGATTGGATACAAGAGATGAACTAGGGTTTGAGATGAGATGGTCCTGGTGAAGATGTTGATGGAGATTGACCCCCTCCCGATGAGAGGATCATTGGTGATGACCCCCCCCCCCCCAAGGGAAGTTTCCCCGGCAGAACAGCTCTGTCGGAGCCCTAGATTGGTTCCGCCAAGGTTCCACCTTGTGGTGGCGGAGTCTCGTCCCGAAAGCTTGCTTATGATTTTTTCCTCGACGAAAGACTCCATATAGTAGAAGATGGGCATCGGAGGCCCACTAGGTGGCCCACGAGGCAGGGGCGCGCCCAGGGGGTAGGGCGCGCCCCCCACCCTCGTGGCTGGTGGGTGGCCCCCCTCTGGTACTTCTTGCGCTCAGTATTTTTTATATATTCTGGAAATAACTTCCATGAAGTTTCAGGACTTTTGGAGCTGTGCAGAATAGGTCTCTAATATTTGCTCCTTTTCCAGCCCAGAATTCTAGCTGCCGGCATTCTCCCTCTTTATGTAAACCTTGTAAAATAAGAGAGAATAGGCATAAGTATTGTGACATAATGTGTAATAACAAACCATAATGCAATAAATATCAATATAAAACCATGACGCAAAATGGACATATCAACTCCCCCAAGCTTAGACCTTGCTTGTCCTCAAGCGAAAGCCGAAATCGAAAAATATGTCCACATGTTTAGAGATAGAGGTGTCAATAAAAATAAAATACGGACATGAGGGCATCATGATCATTCTTAGAACAGCAACATATATATATAGTCATCTGATCTCTTATGCTAAAGTAACAATTCAATCACAATTTCAAGTATGAATCATAAACTTCATTGAGAAGCAACAGACTCTAATTTCAGTCATTGAGGCAATTGCAATTTATCATAACATAGGAAAGAGTCAATATAAGAGCTTTTCAGCAAGTCCACATACTCAACCATCTTTTAGTCTTTCACAATTGCTGATACTCACGCAATATTTATGGTATGAAGTTTTAATCGGACACTGAGAAAGACAGGGGCTTATAGTTTTGCCTCCCAACGTTTTACCTCAAGAGTAATGTCAACAATAATAGTTCATGAAGACTCACATCTAATTAGCTATATATATCAGGATCTTTCCAAGACATTGTGCTTGCCAAAGGATAAAATGTAAAAAGGAAAGGTGAAGATCACCATGACTCTTATGTAAGGTAGAAGATAAAAGTAAAAGATAGGCCCTTCGCAGAGGGAAGCAGAGGTTGTCATGCGCTTTTATGGTTGGATGCATAAAATCTTAATGTAAAAGAACATCACTTTATATTGCCACTTGTGATATGGACCTTTATTATGCTGTCCGTCGCTTTTATTTCTTCCATATCACAAGATCGTATAAAGTTTATTTTCTCCACATTAATAATTTGTACATATTTAGAGAGCATTTTTTATTGCTTGCACCGATAACAACTTACTTGAAGGATCTTACTCAATCCTTAGGTAGATATGGTGGACTCTCATGGCAAAAACGGGTTTAGGGATATTTGGAAGCACAAGTAGTATCTCTACTTGGTGCAAAGAAATTGGCAACCATGAGAGGGAAAGGAAAGCTCAACATGTTGGATGATCCATGACAATATAATTATCTCAGATGTAAGAAAACATAACCCATTATGTTGTCTTCCTTGTCCGACGTCAACTTTTAGCATGTCATACTTTAATGAGTGCTCACAATCATAAACGATGTCCAAGATAGTATATTTATATGTGAACCTCTCTTTCTTTATTAATTCCTATTAATTGCAATGATGACCAAAACTATGTTTGTCAACTGTCAACAACTTTTATTCATCATACTCTTTATATGTGAGCTCATTACTCTCCATAATATCCATATGATCTCTTTATTTATTTTTGTTTCTTCTCTTTTATTTTATTCCCTCAAGATCATAGCAAAATAATCAAGCCCTTGACTCAACACTAATCTTTATTATATAGCTCACGGACTCGATTACATAGAAGGATCATAATGCAAAACTCACAACTAGATCATACTAAAACTTTATTCTACTAGATCAAGATATTATCAAAAGGATCGAACTAAGAAAAAGGGTAAAGATAAAAGTTGTGATGATACGATACCGGGGCACTCCCCCAAGCTTGGCAGTTGCCAAGGGGAGTGCCCATACCAGATACTCAGTTCTTCTTTGTTGGTGAAGAAGGTGGAGTTGTTGATGATGGATAGTCGCACATCGAGTGTAGGAGGTCCTTCAACTTGCGGATAATGCCCTTGAGTGCGATGATATGCTCCTTCAACAAAATATTTTCACATGTGTGATATTTGTTTTGTATACGAGCTAATTCAATCATCTTGAAAGCTTCGATCTCTGTTGGTGTAAGAAGATTGTGATCGAGTTGAAGGATGTCTTCTGCTGCCAAAACTTGGTCCTCTATGGCCTTCTTGATCCCTTCATCCTTGCTGATCTCTCCGGGCTCTTCTCTCTTCAGCTCTATCTTCATTAGCCAAGCATCGTTGCCCTCATTGCTGGAGGAGGAGGGAGACGACATGATGCTTGGCCTTGACAATCCTGGCAGAAAACACCTAGAAACAAGAATGGTAGATTTTTGCGTGATACGGTGGTCAAAACCTTCGGGAGATTATATAATGATTTTTTACCAACCAAAAGAAGCATCGTGCAAGAAAACGAAGTCCAGAGAGCACACGAGGTGACCACGAGGTAGGGGGCGCACCCTCCACCCTCGTGGAAGCACCGTGTCCTTTCCGGTCTGCTTCTTATTTTCCTATTTTTTAAATATTCCAAAATGGAGAAATATTGCCATTAGAACTGTTTTGGAGTCGGTTTACTTACCGTACCACATGCCTATTCCTCTTCGGAGTCTGAAACGTTCTGAAAAGTGTCCCTTATGTATTCCTCCGGGGTTACGGTTTCAATAATATTGGTTTCAACATGTAGCGACCAGACCTCAAACAGTCTGATCTCTGTGCTCCAGTGTCATCCCTGGATCAGTAATGCTGACACCACACAGTACTTCGAAGGATTTATAGCAGAGTGGCAATCACACACTTGTTACATCGGTGTCTCAAAAGAGAACTTATTACAGTAATATGTCTTAAGGCCATCTAATAACGATAACAGCGGAAGACTTGTAAGATAAATGGGTCCATCAACTCCAACGGCATCACTGAGTATAGAACCACGACCTAAAAGCACCTTAATCGTCGTCTGAAAAGGCTGCAACATTAACGTTGCAGCCCGAAACGGGTCAGCACATGGAATATGCTGGCAAGGTAACACATAGAGAGTAATGGAATGAAACATCTATACTATATGCATATTTGGCTGGTGGAAAGCTCTATAGTTACTGTTTTGCGTAAAGCCAATTTTTCCCTACTGCAAAGGAATAAATTTATTTAACTATCATGGTGGTTGTTAAACATTGAGAATGGTTGACAGCATTCTCAATCCCAATTAAAAATAATCATTAATAACCCAACAATATTATTTTAGAAGTAACATGATGAGATTCACATGATATTCAAGTACTAGATACTCAAGATTGTCCATAACCGGGGACACGGCTAATCATGATTAGTTTGTTACACTCTGCAGAGGTTTGCGCACTTTTCCCCACAAGACTCGATCACCTCCGTTGGATTTCTCGCACTACTGGTGTTTGAGAAACGGATGACCGAGACACAGTCTTTCAGAAGCGCTAGCACCTTACGATGGATAGACCGGTACACCTACTTTCCCCTACATCTGCTAGTCTACCCTGTAAGAGTTCGCATGACTTAGTCAACTATGCCAGAGCCCATATTGGCTTGTGGCTGCACACGTAAGTATTTAGCATGAAAGATCTTATGATCCCTTTGAGCCTGGGTGGCGGTCCATAAAAAAAACAGGCAAGTCCTGATAGACATCAGGTGCCTCAATCCACCCAGATGTGTGTTTAAGTTGCCACCTTAGATAAACCCTTAAAATTATCAATCTCACATCTGTCATGGATATCACTCACCCAATGCACGTCTACTAGCATAGCATGGCATAATAAGCAAACGTAGAGGTAACTCCCAAAGGTTTCATAATAAACAGGTAATAGGTACTACCTCATATACTTCCCATCCCACAATTTAATTAGATCCTAATCATGCAATGTGTGAGGATGGATCTAATGCAATAAAACTGGGTTGTAGAAAAGGTATGATCAAAGTGTCACTTGCCTTGCTGATGATCCGCGAGTCCTAGAGATTCGAAGTAACAGGCGGCGCAATCCGGGTAATCTATCGCAGACAAACAACAAGCATACAATAAGTACTCAACTAATGCATAGGTAAAACTCGAACAAGAGATCGAACTAGATAGTTCAACTTAAGAACTCCGGTTGCAAAGAGAGAAAGAACCGAACAAAGAAACCGAAAACAAACGGCGAAAGAAAACAACTCGGTTCTAGCAAGTTGAAACTAGGTCAAATTTTACCGTAGTAAAACTTAGTTAAAGTTGATTAGACGGAACAGCGGTTTCGAAACGAAACTCCAGGCGCTTGAATCACCTGATTCCGATAAACGAGCGAGAAGATAGACTAGAAAGAAGATCGGATCTGAGATCGCGATCGCGGAATAAATCCGATGAAAAGAAAAAGAAGAACGGTTGAACAAACGGACGTTCGTTAACCTAGAAGAATCCGGTGATCACGTTCGTTAGGACGAACGGTCCGGCGAACGGTCTTGAGGCAACACAATCAGAAAAGAGAACGAATCCGATCTAGGGTTTCGGGAAAAGAAATCTGATCGAAAAACCGATCTAGAAAACCGGAACGATTTCGTGAAGAACCGGAGAGAAAAACGAATCGGAAAAGAAGAATCGGAACGATTAGAAGAAAATGATCTGATGAAAAGAAAAGGTGTGGCGCGGGGCTACCTCCGGCGAGGAACTCTGGTGGCGTGGGCGTGGGGCGGCAGTGGCAAGGTGCGGCGGCGGCGCGGGCGGCGGCTTAGGGCGGCGCGCGGATGTGGGGTGGCGCGGCGCTGGGTGTGGTGGAGCTCTAGGCTTTGGGTTTGATGATGATTTAGAGGGGGGTTGTGGGGTATTTATATTGGGGAAGGGAGGGTTTACTTGGGGTAGGGGACAAGGAATTAGAATAGGAGTAGGAAAGATCTAGAAAAAACGAAATAAACGGAAATAGGACAAAAGTCCTACTAGGACTCAAAAAAAAGGCAACAGCGGCGGCGGCTCCTGCGCTTGGGGCGCCTGGCGCTGGCACGTGCGCGCGGTGGCCTCCTGGCCGGCCGGCTGGGCCTTTGGCCCAGGGGCGCTGTGGTTCCTTTTTTTTAAATGGTTTCACGCGCGAAAAAAAAAACAGAAAGAGATCTAAACAAACTCCAAAACTAATAAAGTAAATTTTCCCCGACTCCTAAAAATGAGTCGAACAAAATGAACTTTTCTCCGGGCCTAAAATGTAATTTTTGAAAACGCGCATTTTTCCCTATCCAAACAAAAGGCAAATAAACTCCGACAAAACCAATGATCCTTTCTTCAAAATTTGAGAAGACTCAAATATGAAAAAGACGAAATCGCCAACTCTCTCCGAGGGTCCTTGAGTTGCGTGAAATTTCTAGGATCGGCAAAATGCAAGAAAATATGATATGCATGATGATCTATGTATAACATTCCAAATTGAAAATTTGGGATGTTACAAACCTACCCCCCTTAAGATGAATCTCGCCCTCGAGATTCGGGTTGGCTAGAAAATAGGTGAGGGTGGTCCTTGAGCAAATCTTCTTCTCTCTCCCAGGTGGCTTCGTCCTCTGAGTGGTGGTTCCACTGAACTTTGCAAAACTTGATAACCTTGCTGCGGGTAACTCTGCTGGCATACTCGAGAATCTTGACTGGTTCCTCTTCATACGTTAAGTCGTCCTTCAACTGAATCGCTTCAAGCGGCATGGTATCTCTTAATGGTACCTCCGCCATCTCGGCGTGACATTTCTTCAGCTGAGAAACATGGAATACGTCATGAACTCCTGACAGTCCCTCTGGTAATTCCAATTTATACGCGACTTCTCCCATACGTTGCAAGATCTTATATGGTCCAACGAAACGCGGTGCTAACTTTCCTTTAACTCCAAAGTGCTTAACTCCTCGAAGTGGGGATACTCGGAGATATACTCTGTCTCCGGTTTCGTAAACTGTCTCCTTGCGTTTAGAATCTGCGTAGCTCTTCTACCTGGACTGGGCTACCTTGAGCCTATCGCGAATCAACTTCACCTTCTGTTCAGACTCCTTAATCAAATCCGGTCCAAAGAATTGACGGTCTCCAACTTCGTCCCATGACAACGGTGTCCTGCACCTCCTTCCGTACAAAGCTTCGAAAGGTGCCATCTTCAAACTGGTTTGGTAACTATTGTTATAAGAAAACTCCGCATACGGCAAGTTATCGTCCCAACTAGATCCATAATCTAGTGCACAAGCTCTCAGCATATCTTCCAAAATCTGATTGACTCTCTCGGTCTGTCCATCTGTCTGCGGATGAAAAGCGGTGCTGAACTCTAGCCTGGTTCCCAAAGTTTCATGCAACTGATTCCAAAACTTTGAGGTAAATTGGGTTCCTCTATCTGATACAATACTCCTTGGAACTCCATGCAAACAAATGATCCTAGTCATGTATATGTTTGCCAGCTTAGCACTGGTGTAAGTGGTCTTAACTGGAATGAAATGTGTACCTTCGTCAAACGATCAACTACTACCCATATCGAGTCATATCCTGCTTTCGTCCTGGGTAGTCATGTGATGAAATCCATGCCTATCTTATCCCACTTCCATTCGGGTATCGGCAATGGTTGCAACAATCCGGCTGGCTTCTGATGCTCTGCCTTCACTCTATGACATACGTCACAAACTGCTACATAGGCTGCAATATCTTTCTTCATTCCGGTCCACCAGAATGTCTCCTTCAAATCCAAATACATCTTGGTATTTCCTGGGTGAATCGAATAGGGGGAATCATGTGCCTCTTGCAAAATCAACTTCCTGATCTCCGGGTCATTTGGCACATAAACACGGTCCTCAAACCATAGGGTATCGTGCTCATCCTCACGAAATCCCTTTGCTTTTCCTTTGCTTAGTTTCTCCTTTATAGCAGCAATCTCCTTGTCAGATTTCTGAGCTTCCCTGATTCTATCCATCAATGTTGACTGAATCTCCAACGCTGCTACATAGCCTTTCGGAACTATCTCTAAACTTAGTTCACGAAGGTTTTCTGCTAACTCCTTGGGTATACTTCCCGTCATTATCGTATTGACATGGCTCTTACGGCTCAATGCGTCAGCTACTACATTAGCTTTACCGGGATGGTAATGCAATCTCATATCATAATCCTTGATGAGCTCCAACCATCTCCTTTGTCTGAGATTCAACTCCTTCTGCGTGAAAATGTACTTCAAACTCTTGTGATCCGTGTACACCTCACAATGATTTCCAATGAGGAAATGTCTCCATGTCTTCAATGCATGCACTACAGCTGCTAACTCCAAATCATGCGTGGCATAATTCAACTCATAAGGTTTCAGTTGTCGTGAAGCATATGAGACAACTCTCCCTTCCTGCATAAGCACTGCTCCAAGTCCTCGACGTGAAGCGTCGCAATACACCTCATAATCCTTGGTCTGATCTGGCAAAATTAACACTGGTGAGGTAACCAATCATTTCTTCAACTCCTGGAAACTAGCCTCACACTCCTCAGTCCATTTGAACTTGGTATCCTTCTTCAACAACTCCATCATAGGCTTCGCAATCTTTGAAAAGTTCTCAATGAATCTCCGGTAGTATCCTGCGAGTCCAAGAAAACTCCGGATCTCCCCAACTGTCATTGGTGCTTCCCATTTGGTTACGGTCTCAACCTTTGTGGGGTCAACTGCTATCCCTTCTCCGGATATAACGTGTCCGAGGAATCCTACTTCCTTCAACCAAAACTCACATTTGCTAAATTTGGCATATAACTGATGTTCCCTTAGTTTCTCCAAAACCAAACGCAAATGTTCCTTATGCTCTTCTTCATTCTTCGAATAAACCAGGATATCATCAATGAACACTACGACGAACTTATCCAAAAACTCCATAAACACTTTGTTCATCATGTTCATAAAATAGGCAGGCGCGTTAGTCAATCCAAATGACATAACGGTATACTCATACAGTCCATAACTTGTGGTGAATGCTGTCTTAGGTATGTCCTGCTCTCGAATCTTCAACTGGTGGTACCCTGATCGCAAATTGATCTTGGAAAACACTTTAGCTCCTTGCAAACGATCAAACAGATCATTAATCATTGGCAGTGGGTACTTGTTCTTGATGGTTACTTCATTCAATCCTCGATAATCAACAACCATCCTTAATGATCCATCCTTCTTCTCCACTAGAAGTACGGGTGATCCCCAAGGCGAAGAACTTGGGCGAATGTAACCTTTCTCCAGTAACTCCTTAATCTGATTCTTAATTTCTACCAAATCCTTTGCAGGCATCCTGTATGGTCTCCTTGATATTGGGCCTGTACCTGGCAATAACTCAATCAAAAACTCAATGTCTCTATCCGGTGGCATGCCTGGCAACTCTTCCGGAAATACATCAGGAAAATCCTTTACCACTGGTACTTCTTCCTGCACAACTCCTGTTAGGCAATTTACTTGTGTCCTATTTGGCACATGCCGGGATACATACTTGATCCTTCTTCCTTCTGGCGTTGTAAGCAAAATTGACTTACTAGCACAATTGATGTTTCCTCCATACATCGACAACCAATCCATACCGAGGATTACATCCAAACCTTGGGATTCCAATACTATTAGGTCTGAGGGAAAAACATAGTTACCAATCCTTAATGGTAACCCGGGGTTACATCTCGGAGGCATTTGAGATTTTAGAAAAGACGAGATATAAGAATAGAATGAGGTCTAAAGAGAAAACACTACCCCAACGCACATGAGCAAAATTCACACAAAATCACTTCATTCAATCAAACAAGGGCTTACAATCGATCTAACTGTCGCAAAAGTGCTCGAACTATAGTGTTTACATGGGGAGAAATACTACTAATAGTTGGTGGTCATCTAAAAATTTGAACCGGTGGAAGACTCCATGATGTCCGCTCCAGCTTCGTCTTCAAATTTGGGTTCACTTGGATCCGAATCGGTGTCGTCGATGATGATGTAATCGTCCGGACATGCGACGTACATGTCTTCCTTCCTGGATGCTAACTCCATCTTGAGTTCTTCAATCTCCTGCTTAAGATCGCAGTTGTGTCTTGCTAGAGCTACGATCTCGTCCATGTAGTCCTTGCATGTAGCCTTCAGTTCTCCTTCTAGCTCGATGATCCTTGTCTTCGCATTCTTCAACTCCATCATATCATTGCACATCTGGCTCTCGTGACGTCGAATGTGCTGGTTTAACTCCTGGATGAATGCTGCAATGGATCTATCCTTCTTGGTGGTGACTAACTCCCATTGTTCATCTCGGCGTCCGCAAATCTGGTAGATAGTGTCCTTGAGGTCTTCTTGATAAACTTCTCCAATGCGTCCTATGGTGATATGGGCTACCATGCTCCTTCCTAGACTCCAAGTTGGTGCATTGAAAACACTATCTATGGGCTTCGTGATTGGCGCGAATGTCCTTCCCGGAACGTGAGCTTGAATCTTCCAGTGCTCCTCTTCAGGCAGAGTGGCATTGAAGGTTCCCGTGAAACTTGGTAATCCAATGTTTAGGTATTTGGTGACTTCCTTCAAGTGAAATCCAAAAGGTGTGCCTTCATCCGGTTGAGCGTACTTAATCTTCGCGTCCTTCATCCTAAAGGGTAGAAAAGATGAGGAGTTAGAAAATGAGGAGAGAATAGTGACCTATGGCTTTAACTTAGTGGTCGTGTCCTACAGTCAGCGTGGGCTCTGATACCATCTCTGTAGCGACCAGACCTCAAACAGTCTGATCTCTGTGCTCCGGTGTCATCCCTGGATCAGTAATGCTGACACCACACAGTACTTCGAAGGATTTATAGCAGAGTAGCAATCACACACTTATTACATCGGTGTATCAAAAGAGAACTTATTATAGTAATATGGCTTAAGGCCATCTAATAACGATAACAGCGGAAGACTTGGAAGATAAATGGTCCATCAACTCCAACGGCATCACTGAGTATAGAACCACGACCTAAAAGCACCTTAATCGTCGTCTGGAAAGTCTGCAACATTAACGTTGCAGCCCGAAACGGGTCAGCACATGGAATATGCTGGCAAGGTAACACATAGAGAGTAATGGAATGAAATAGCTATACTATATGCATATTTGGCTGGTGGAAAGCTCTATGGTTACTGTTTTGCGTAAAGCCAATTTTTCCCTATTGCAAAGGAATAAATTTATTTAACTATCATGGTGGTTGTTAAACATTGAGAAAGGTTGACAGCATTCTCAATCCCAATTAAAAATAATCATTAATAACCCAACAATATTAATTTAGAAGTAACATGATGAGATTCACATGATATTCAAGTACTAGATACTCAAGATTGTCCATAACCGGGGACACGGCTAATCATGATTAGTTTGTTACACTCTGCAGAGGTTTGCGCACTTTTCCCCACAAGACTCGATCGCCTCCGTTGGATTTCTCACACTACTGGTGTTTGAGAAATGGATGACCGAGACACAGTCTTTCAGAAGCACTAGCACCTTACGATGGATAGACCGGTACACCTACTTTCCCCTACATCTGCTAGTCTACCCTGTAAGAGTTCGCATGACTTAGTCAACTATGCCAGAGCCCATATTGGCTTGTGGCTGCACACGTAAGTATTTAGCATGAAAGATCTTATGATCCCTTTGAGCCTGGGTGGCGGTCCATAAAAAAACAGGCAAGTCCTGATAGACATCAGGTGCCTCAATCCACCCAAATGTGTGTTTAAGTTGCCACCTTAGATAAACCCTTAAAATTATCAATCTCACATCTGTCATGGATATCACTCACCCAATCCACGTCTACTAGCATAGCATGGCATAATAAGCAAACGTAGAGGTAACTCCCAAAGGTTTCATAATAAACAGGTAATAGGTACTACCTCATCTACTTCCCATCCCACAATTTAATTAGATCCTAATCATGCAATGTGTGAGGATGGATCTAATGCAGTAAAACTGGGTTGTAGAAAAGGTATGATCAAAGTGTCACTTGCCTTGCTGATGATCCGCGAGTCCTAGAGATTCGAAGTAACAGGCGGCGCAATCCGGGTAATCTATCGCAGACAAACAACAAGCATACAATAAGTACTCAAGTAATGCACAGGTAAAACTCGAACAAGAGATCGAACTAGATAGTTCAACTTAAGAACTCTGGTTGCAAAGAGAGAAAGAACCGAACAAAGAAACCGAAAACAAACGGCAAAAGAAAACAACTCGGTTCTAGCAAGTTGAAACTAGGTCAAATTTTACCGTAGTAAAACTTAGTTAATGTTCATTAGACGGAACGGCGGTTTCGAAACGAAGCTCCAGGCGCTTGAATCACCTGATTCCGATAAACGAGCGAGAAGATAGACTCGAAAGAAGATCGGATCTGAGATCGCGACCGCGGAACAAATCTAACGAAAAGAAAAAGAAGAACGGTTGAACGAACGGACGTTCGTTAACCTAGAAGAATCCGGTGATCACGTTCGTTAGGACGAACGGTCCGGCGAACGGTCTTGAGGCAACTAAATCGGAAAAGAGAATGAATCCGATCTAGGGTTTCGGGAAAAGAAATCCGATCGAAAAACTGATCTAGAAAACCGGAACGATTTCGCGAAGAACCGGAGAGAAAAATGAATCGGAAAAGAAGAATTAGAACGATTAGAAGAAAATGATCCGATGAAAAGAAAAGATGTGGCGCGGGGCTACCTCCGGCGAGGAACACCGGCGGTGTGGGCGTGGGGCGGCGGTGGCAAGGTGCGGCGGCGGCGCGGGGCACAAGGGGCGGCGCGGGCGGCGGCTTAGGGCGGTGCACGGATGTGGGGTGGCGCGACGCGGGGTGGGGTGGAGCTCTAGGCTTTGGGTTTGATGATGATTTAGAGGGGGGTTGTGGGGTATTTATATTGGGGAGGGGAGGGTTTACTTGGGGTAGGGGACAAGGAATTAGAATAGGAGTAGGAAAGATCTAGAAAAAAACGGAATAAACGGAAATAGGACAAAAGTCCTACTAGGACTCAAAAAAGGCAACAGCGGCGGCGGCTCCTGCGCCTGGGGCGCCTGGCGCTGGCACGCGCGCGCGGTGGCCTCCTGGCCGGCCGGCTGGGCCTTTGGCCCAGGGGCGCTGCGGTTCCTTTTTTTAAATGGTTTTGCGCGCGAAAAAAAAACAGAAAGAGATCTAAACGAACTCCAAAACTAATAAAGGAAATTTTCCCCGACTCCTAAAAATGAGTCGAACAAAATGAACTTTTCTCCGGGCCTAAAATGCAATTTTTGAAAACGCGCATTTTTCCCTATCCAAACAAAAGGCAAATAAACTCCGACAAAACCAATGATCCTTTCTTCAAAATTTGAGAAGACTCAAATATGAAAAAGACAAAATCTCCAACTCTCTCCGAGGGTCCTTGAGTTGCGTGAAATTTCTAGGAT
Source organism: Triticum monococcum (assembly GCA_034509565.1). Taxonomy (NCBI): domain Eukaryota; kingdom Viridiplantae; phylum Streptophyta; class Magnoliopsida; order Poales; family Poaceae; genus Triticum; species Triticum monococcum. The sequence goes on from CM067843.1 coordinate 639,684,478, forward strand.
CGGCAAAATGCAAGAAAATATGATATGCATGATGATCTATGTATAACATTCCAAATTGAAAATTTGGGATGTTACACAACATTTATGGGATTACCTGAGATATAATGTTTGAATCTTTAACCGTTCACCACCTTTGGATTTGTGCGTTCGAAGTTGTTGATTTTTATGGCACTGGAATGATAGACCTCCTCGATAACGTAAGGACCTTCCTATTTAGAGAGAAGTTTTCCTGTAAAGAATCTTAAACGAGAGTTGTATAACAATACATAATCACCTACATTGAACTCACACTTTTGTATCCTTTTATCATGCCATCTTTTAACTTTTTCTTTAAACAACTTGGCATTTTCATAGGCTTGGGTTCTCCATTCATCAAGTGAGCTAATGCCAAAAAGCCTCTTCTCACCAGCAAGTTTGAAGTCATAGTTGAGCTCTTTAATAGCCCAATATGCCTTATGTTCTAATTCAAGAGGTAAGTGACATGCTTTACCATAAACCATTTTATACGGAGACATGTCCATAGGATTTTTATATGCAGTTCTATAGGTCCATAATGCATCATCAAGTTTCTTGGACCAATTCTTTCTAGATCTATTAACAGTCTTTTGCAAAATTAATTTGAGCTCTCTGATACTCAATTCTACTTGACCACTAGACTGTGGGTGATAAGGAGATGCAATTCTATGATTAACGTCATACTTAGCAAGCATTTTACGAAAGGCACCATGAATAAAATGTGAACCACCATCAGTCATTAAATATCTAGGGACTCCAAACCTCGGGGAAATCACTTCTTTAAGCATCTTAATAGAGGTGTTATGATCAGCACTACTAGTTGGAATAGCTTCTACCCACTTAGTAACGTAATCAACAGCGACTAAATAATGTGTATACCCGTTAGAGGAAGGAAAAGGTCCGATATAATCAAAGCCCCAAACATCAAATGGTTCAATAACAAGTGAATAATTCATAGGCATTTCTTGACATCTACTAATATTACCAATTCTTTGACATTCATCACAAGACAAGGCAAACTTATGGGCATCCTTGAAGGGAGTAGGCCAATAAAAACCGGATTGTAATACCTTGTGTGCAATTCTATCTCCAGCATGGTGTCCTCCATAAGCCTCGGAGTGACACTTGCGTAGGATCTGTTCCTGTTCATGCTCAGGTACACAACGTCTAATAATACCATCTACTCCTTCTTTATAAAGATGTGGGTCATCCCAAAAGTAATGTCTCAAATCATAGAAGAACCTTTTCTTTTGCTAGTATGTGAAACTAGGTGGTATAAATTTAGCAACAATATAATTAGCATAATCAGCATACCATGGAGCAGTACGAGAAGCATTTATGACATTTAATTGTTCATTAGGAATGCTATCATCAATAGGTAGTGGGTCATCAAGAACATTCTTTAACCTAGACAAGTTATCTACAACGGAGTTCTCAGCTCCCTTTCTGTCAATAATATGCAAATCAAATTCTTGTAGCAGGAGAACCCATCTAATAAGTCTAGGTTTAGCATCTTTCTTTTCCATAAGGTATTTAATATCAACATGATCAGTGTGAATAGTTACTTTAGAATCAAAAATATAATGTCTGAACTTATCACAAGCAAAAACAACTTCTAAAAATTCTTTTTCAGTAGTAGCATAATTTCTCTGGGCATTGTCTAGAGTTTTACTAGCATATTGAATAACATTTGATTTCTTATCAACTCTTCGCCCTAGAGCAACACCTACAGCATAATCACTAGCATCACACATAATTTCAAAGGGTAAATTCCAATCAGGTGGCTGAACAATAGGTGCAGAAATCAATGCTTTCTTAAATATTTCAAATGCTTCTACACAATCATCATCAAAGACAAAAGGAATATCTTTTTTGTAATAGATTAGTCAGAGGCCGATAAATTTTTGAGAAGTCCTTAATGAACCTCCTATAAAAACCGGCGTGACCGAGGAAGTGTCTTATACCTTTAATGTCCTTGGGACATGGCATCTTTTTAATAGCATCAACTTTAGCTTTATCAACTTGAATGCCTCTTTCATAAAGTTTATGCCCCAAGACAATACCTTCATTCACCATAAAGTGGCATTTCTCCCCATTCAGAACAAGATTAGTTTCTTCACATCTTTGCAAAACTCGATCAAGGTTGCTCAAGCAATCATCAAAAGAGGATCCATAAACGGAGAAATCATCCATGAATACCTCACAAATCTTTTCACAAAAGTCATAAAATATAGCCATCGTGCACCTTTGAAAGGTAGCAAGTGCATTACATAAACCAAAAGGCATACGTCTATAAGCAAAAGTGCCGAAGGGGCAAGTAAAAGTGGTTTTTGCTTGATCATCAGCTGACACAGGTATTTGAGAGAAGCCGGAGTAACCATCTAGAAAGCAAAAATGTGTATGTTTGGATAATCTTTCTAGCATTTGATCAATAAAAGGCAAAGGGTAATGATCTTTTTAGTAGCTTTATTTAATTTGAGGAAATCAATTACCATCCTATAACCTGTAATAATTCTTTGTGGAATCAATTCATCTTTATCATTAGGAACAACAGTAATACCTCCCTTTTTAGGGACACAATGGACAGGACTTACCCACTGACTATCAACTACGGGATAAATTATACCTGCCTCAAGGAGCTTTAATATTTCCTTTATTACCACTTCTTTCATCTTAGGATTCAGCCGTCGTTGGTGATCAATAACTAGTTTGGCGTATTTCTCCAAATTTATCTTGTGTTGACATAGAGTGGGACTAATGCCCTTCAGATCGTCAAGAGTATATCCAATAGCAGCACGGTGCTTCTTCAGAGTTTTCAATAATTTTTCTTATTCATACTCTGAAAGGTTAGCACTAATAATAACATGATATATCTTCTTTTCATCAAGATAAGCATATTTAAGAGTATGGTAATGGTTTAAGCTCAAACACGGGATCACCCTTGGGTGGAGGAGGATCCCTAGGATTTGAACAGGCAAATTGTGTTTCAGAATAGGTCCCTGTTTAAAGAATACTTCATCTATTTCCCTTCTTTCATTCATAAACATATCATTCTCATGGTCGAGTAAATATTGTTCTAAAGGATCATTAGGAGGCACAGCAATAGAAGCAAGACCAATAATTTCATCTTTACTAGGCAATTCCTCATCACGGGGTTGTCTATGAAACTTAGCAAAATTAAACTCATGAAACATATCCCCTAAACCAATAGAAACAATATCCTTGTTGTAGTCTATCTTAGCATTAACAGTATTCAAGAAGGGTCTACCAAATATAATGGGACAAAAGTTATCTTGTGGGGAACCAAGAACAAGAAAATCAGAAGGATATTTAACCTTCCCGCACAAGACTTCAACATCTCTAACAATCCCAATTGGTGAAATAGTATCTCAATTAGCAAGCTTAATGGTAACATCGATATCTTCTATCTCAGCTGGTGCAATTTCATGCATAATTTCTTTGTATAAGGAAATAGGTATTGCACTAGCACTAGCACCCATATCACACAAGCCATGATAACAATGATCTCCTATTTTAACAGAAGTAACGGGTATGCCTACCACAGGTTTATGCTTATCTTTAGCACTAGGTTTAGCAATTCTAGCAGTCTCATCACAGAAGTAAATAACATGCCCATAAATATTATCGGCCAAGAGATCTTTAACCATAGCAATATTAGGGTCAACTTTAACTTGCTCAGGGGGTTTGTGTGTCCTAATATTACTTTTTTTACCACAGTTGAAGCTTTAGCACGATCCTTAATTCTAACAGGGAAAGGTGGTTCCTCAACATAAGCGGTGGGAACAACAAGATCATCATAAGTGATAAATTTTTCTTCAACTTTAATAGGTGCAACTTCTTTTGTTTCAATGGGAGGATTATATTTAAACCACTTCTCCTTCGGGAGATCAACATGAGTAGCAAATGATTCACAGAAAGAAGCTACTATCTCAGAGTCAAGTCCATATTTAGTGCTAAATTTACAGAAAACATTGGTATCCATAAAAGATTTAACACGATCAAACTTAGGTGTTATACCTGACTCCTTACCTTTGTCAAGATCCCAATTTTCAGAGTTGTGTTTAATTCTCTCCAATAAATTCCATTTGAATTCAATAGTCTTCATCATAAAGGAACCAGTACAAGAAGTATCAAGCATGGAGCGATTGTTGTTAGAAAGCCGAGCATAAAATTTTTGAATAATCATTTCTCTTGAGAGCTCATGATTGGGGCATGAATATAACACTAACTTAAGCCTCCCCCAATCTTGAGCGGTGCTTTCTCCTTCGTGAGGCCAAAAATTATATATATAATTACGATCACGATGAACAAGATGCATAGGATAAAACTTCTGGTGAAATTTCAATTTCAATCGCTTATAGTCCCATGATCCCATATCATCACATAGCCTATAACATGTCAATGCATCTCCCTTCAAAGATAAAGGGAAGACCTTCTTCTTGATAACATCATTGGGCATACCTACAAGCTTAAATAATCCACAAACTTCATCCACATAGATTAAGTGTAAGTCGGGATGCAATGTTCCATCTCCTGCAAAAGGATTAACTAGCAGTTTCTCTATCATACCCGAATGAATTTCGAAGTAAACATTTTCATTTTCAGTAGGTGCCATAGGTTGATGAGCAACTATTTGCTCTACCGGTCGGGGTGAAGATACCCCGAACAAGCCCCTCAAAAGATTACTTTCCATAGCAACAAGAGACAGTAAATTTCAGCACACTATATAAATTTTTCCTTACCAAATTCCACCTACCAAAGGCGCTTCACTCCCCGGCAATGGTGCCAGAAAAGAGCCTTGATGACCCACAAGTATAGGGGATCTATCGTAGTCCTTTCGATAAGTAAGAGTGTCGAACCCAACGAGGAGCAGAAGGAAATGATAAGCGATTTTCAGCAAGGTATTCTCTGCAAGCACTGAAATTATCGGTAACAAATAGTTTTGTGATAAGGTAATTGGTAACGAGTAGCAAGTAATAAAACTAAATAAGGTGCAGCAAGATGGCCCAATCCTTTTTGTAGCAAAGGACAAGCTTGTACAAACTCTTATATGAAGGAAAGCGCTCCCGAGGACACATGGGAATTATCGTCAAGCTCGTTTTCATCACGTTCATATGATTCGCATTCGGTACTTTGATAATTTGATATGTGGGTGGACCGGTGCTTGGTGTTGTCCTTACTTGGACAAGCATCCCACTTATGATTAACCCCCATTGCAAGCATCCACAACTACAACAGAAGTATTAAGGTAAACCTAACCATAGCAAGAAACTAGGGTTTAAGCATCGTCAAGAAACATATGGATCCAAATCAGCCCCTTACGAAGCAATGCATAAACTAGGGTTTAAGCTTATGTCACTCTAGCAACCCATCATCTACTTATTACTTCCCAATGCCTCCCTCTAGGCCCAAACAATGGTGAAGTGTCATGTAGTCGACGTTGACATGACACCACTAGAGGGATAACAACATACATCTCATCAAAATATCGAACGAATACAAAATTCACATGACTACTAATAGTAAGACTTCTCCCATGTCCTCAGGAACGAACGTAACTACTCACAAAGCATATTCTTGTTCATAATCAGAGGGGTATTAATATGCATAATGGATCTGAACATATGATCTTCCACCAAGTAAACCAACTAGCATCAACTACAAGGAGTAATCAACACTACTAGCAACCCACATGTACCAATCTGAGGTTTGGATACAAAGATTGGATACAAGAGATGAACTAGGGTTTGAGATGAGATGGTGCTGGTGAAGATGTTGATGAAGATTGACCCCCTCCCGATGAGAGGATCGTTGGTGATGACGATGGTGATGATTTCCCCCTCCTGGAGGGAAGTTTCCCCGGCAGAACAGCTTTGCCGGAGCCCTAGATTGGTTCTGCCTCGTGGCGGCGGAGTCTCGTCCCGAAATCTTGCTTATGATTTTTTCCTCGATGAAAGACTCCATGTAGTAGAAGATGGGCGTCGGATGGCCACCAGGGGGCCCACGAGGTAGGGGGCGCGTCCAGGGGGTAGGGCGCGCCCCACCCTCATGGCTGGTGGGTGGCCCCCTCTGGTACTTCTTGCACTCAATATTTTTTATATATTCTCAAAATAACTTTCGCGAAATTTTAGGACTTTTGGAGCTGTGCAGAATAGGTCTCTAATATTTGCTCCTTTTCCAGCCCAAAATTCCAGCTGCCAGCATTCTCCCTCTTTATGTAAACCTTGTAAAATAAGAGAGAATAGGCATAAGTATTGTGACATAATGTGTAATAACAACCCATAATGCAATAAATATCGATATAAAAGAATGATGCAAAATGGACGTATCATTGCTTCTCTCAAAATAGCATAAGAGTTACGGTGGGTGAAGAAATTACTATCGAGCAATTGATAGAAAAGTGCATAATTATGAGAATATCTAGGCATGATCATGTATATAGGCATCACGTCTGCGACAAGTAGACCAAAACGATTCTACATCTACTACTATTACTCCACACATCCCCCGCTATCCATCATGCATCTAGAGTATTAAGTTCATAAGAATAGAGTAACACATTAGGCAAGATGACATGATATAGAGGGATAAACTCAAGCAATATGATATAAACCCCATCTTTTTATCCTCGATGGCAACAATACAATACGTGCCTTGCTGCCCCTACTGTCATTGGGAAAGGACACCGCAAGATTGAACCCAAAGCTAAGCACTTCTCCCATTGCAAGAAAGATCAATCTAGTAGGCCAAACCAAACCAATAACTCGAAGAGACTTGCAAAGATATTTAAATCATGCATAAAAGAATTCAGAGAAGATTCAAATATTGTTCATAGATAATCTTGATCATAAACCCACAATTCATCGGATCTCAAAAAACACACCGCAAAAAGAATTACATTGAATAGATCTCTAAGAGAATCATGGAGAACTTTGTATTGAGATCCAAAGATAGAGAAGAAGCCATCTAGCTAATAACTATGGACCCGAAGGTCTATGGTAAACAACTCACACATCATCGGAGAGGCTATGGTGTTGATGTAGAAGCCCTCCGTGATCGATTCCCCCTCCGGTGGAGCTCCGGAAAAGGCCCCAAGATGGGATCTCTTGGGTACAGAAGGTTGCGGCAGTGGAAATAGGGTTTCATGGTGCTCCTGCATGTATTCGGGGTATATGGGTATATATAGGAGGAAGAGGTACCTCAGTGGAGCTGCGAGGGGCCCATGAGGGTGTGGGCACGCCCCCTGCCTCGTGGCCTCCTTGCTTCTTTCTTGACGGCCACTCCAAGTCTCCTGGATCATGTTTGTTCCAAAAATAACTCTCCCGAAGGTTCCATTCCATTTCATATTCCTTTTCTGCGAAACACTAAAATAGGCAAAAAAATAGCAATTTGCATTGGGCCTTTGGTTAGTAGGTTAGTCCCAAAAATAATATAAAAGTGTAAATTAAAGCCCATTAAACATCCAAAATAGATAATATAATAGCATGGAAGAATAAAAATTATAGATACGTTGGAGACGTATCACAAGACCCGTTGGAGGAGCAACTCCGGACGTTTTGAATGTCTAGCAGAGCAAAGCTGATGACTACTTGACAGTTCAGTGTGCCATGCTTTACGGCTTAGAATCGGGACTTCAAAGAAGTTTTGAATGTCATGGAGCATATGAGATGTTCCAGGAGTTGAAGTTAATATTTCGACCAAATGCCCGAGTTGAGAGATATGAAGTCTCCAGCAAGTTCTATAGCTGCAAGATGGAGGAGATCAGTTCTGTCAGTGAACACATACTTAGAATGTATGGGTACTATAACCACTTGACTCAGTTGGGAGTTAATCTTCCTGAAGATAGTGTGCCATGCTTTACGGCTTAGAATCGGGACTGCAACGTCGTTTTGAATGTCATGGAGCATATGAGATGTTCCAGGAGTTGAAGTCAATATTTCAAGCAAATGCCCGAATTGAGAGATATGAAGTCTCCAATAAGTTCTATAGCTGCAAGATGGAGGAGAATAGTTCTGTCAGTGAACATTTACTCGGAATGTCTGGGTACCACAACCACTTGACTCAACTGGGTGTTAATTTTCCTGATGATAGTGTCATTGACAGAGTTCTTCAATCACTGCCACCAAGCTATAAAGGCTTCGTGATGAACTATAATATGCAAGGGATGGAAAAGACAATTCCCGAGCTCTTCGCAATGTTAAAGGTTGTGGAGGTAGAAATCAAGAAGGAGCATCAAGTGTTGATGGTCAACAAGACCACTAGTTTCAAGAAGAAGGGCAAAGGGAAGAAGGGTAACTTCAAGAAGAATGGCAAGCAAGTTGCTGCTCAAGTGAAGAAGCCCAAGTCTAGACCTAAGCCTGAAACTGAGTGCTTCTACTGCAAAGGGACTGGTCACTGGAAGCGGAACTGCCCCAAGTATTTGGCGGATAAGAAGGATGGCAAAGTGAAAGGTATATTTGATATAAATGTTATTGATGTGTACCTTACTAATGCTTGTAGTAGCGCCTGGGTATTTGATACTGGTTCTGATGGTCATATTTGCAACTCGAAACAGGGGCTACGGATTAAAGATTGGCGAAGGACGGGGTGACGATGTGCGTCAGAAATGGTTCCAAGGTTGATGTGATCGTTGTTGGCACGCTACGCCTACATCTACCATCGGGATTAGTTTTAGACCAAAATAATTGTTATTAGGTGCCAGCATTGAGCCTGAACATTATATCCGGATCTTGTTTGATGCGACACAGTTATTCATTTAAATCAGAGAATAATGGTTGTTCTATTTATATGAGTAAAATCTTTTATGGTCATGCACCCTTGATGAGTGGTCTCTTTTGTTGAATCTCGATTGTAGTGATACACATATTCATAATATTGAAGCCAAAAGATGCAAAGTTAATAATGATAGTGAAACCTATTTGTGGCACTGCCATTTAGGTCATATTGGTATAAAGCGCATGAAGAAACTCCATGCTGATGGGCTTTGGAATCACTTGATTATGAATCACTTGATGCTTGTGAACCATGCCTCATGAGCAAGATGACTAAGACTTCGTTCTTCGGAACAATGGAGCGAGCTACTGACTTCTCGGAAATAAAACATACTGATGTATGCGGTCCAATGAGTGTTGAGGCTCGCGGTGGGTATCGTTATTTTATGACCTTCATAGATGATCTGAGCAGATATGGGTATATCTACTTAATGAAACATAAGTCTGAAACATTTGAAAAGTTCAAAGAATTTTAGAGCGAAGTGGAAAATCATCGTAACAAGAAAAATAAAGTTTCTATGATCTGATCATGGAGGTGAATATTTGAGTTATGAGTTTGGTCTTCATTTGAAACAATGTGAAATAGTTTCGCAACTCACGCCACCTGGAACACCACAGCGTAACGGTGTGTCCGAATGTCGTAACCGTACTTTATTAGATATGGTGCGATCTATGATGTCTCTTACTTATTTACTGCTATCGTTTTGGGGTTATGCTTTAGAGGCGACTGCATTCACGTTTACTAGGGCACCAACTAAATCCGTTGAGACGACTGTTGGGGAACATAGGATGCAATTTCAAAAAAAAATCCTATGATCACGCAAGATCTATCTAGGAGATGCATAGCAACGAGACGGGGAGAGTGTGTCCACGTACCCTCATAGATCAAAAGCGGAAGCGTTAGGTTAACACGGTTGATGTACTCGAACATGTTCATGAACCAACCGATCCAAGTACCGAACATACGGCACATCCGTGTTCAGCACACGTTCAGCTCGATGACATCCCTCGAGCTCTTGATCCAGCAGAGGGTCGAGGGAGAGTTCCAATAGCACGATGACGTGGTGACGGTGATGGTAATGTGATCCGCGCAGGGCTTCGCCTAAGCACTACGACGCTATGACCGGAGGAGTAAACTGTGGAGGGGGTGATACGTCTCCAACGTATCTATAATTTATGAAGTATTCATGTCGTTATATTATCATTCTTGGATGTTTTACAATCATTTTATAGCAACTTTTTGTCATTTTTTAGGACTAACCTATTGACCTAGTGCTAGTGCCAGTTGCTGTTTTTGCTTGTTTTTTTACATCGGAAAAAAACAATATTAAACGGAGTCCAAACACCACGAAACTTTTTGGAGATTTTTTTTGGACCAGAAGAAACCCAATGGGCCAGAGCTGCACCTGGGGGGTGCCCCGAGGGAGGCACAACCCACTAGGGCGTGACAGGGCCCCCTGGCGCACCCAGGTGGGTTGTGCCTACCTCGGTGGCCTCCCACACCCCCTCTTTGCACTATAAATTCACAAATATTCCAAAACCCCTCTAGGTTAACCTAGATTAGAAGTACCGCCGCCACAGGGCTCCGTAGCCACTGAAAACCAATCTAGACCCGTTCCGGCACCCTGCCAGAGGGGGAATCGTCTCCGATGGCCATCTTCATCATCCCGGTGGCCACCACGATGAGGAGGGATTAGTCCACCCTCGGGCTGAGGGTTTGTACCAGTAGCTATGTGATTTATCTCTCTCTCTCTCGTGATCTATATCATGGGCTTTGTTAATATAGTCAGATCATATGATGTTTCTCCCCTCTATACTCTCATTGTGATGAATTGAATCTTTGCCCTTTGAAGTTTTGTCTTGTAGGATTGAATATTTAGAGATGAGAACACATTATATATGTCTTGCGGTATGAATACTTGAGGTGACAATTGGGGTATCTTATTGATTCACTTGATATATGTTATGGCATTCAACTCGTGGATTCCCGCGGTGATATTGGGGTAATCTATGCATAGGGCTTGATGCACGTTTTTCTCCGACGGAAACTTCGGGGTCTCTTTATAGTTCTTTGTGTGGATTGTGTATTATGAATATGAATATGCTTTGGTGTTATTCTAGTATGAACTCTAGGATAGATCAAACGGAAACAATAGCCTTGTGTTATTTTAGTGCGAACTCTTGAATAGATCGATCGGAAAGAATAGCTTTGAGGTGGCTTCGCACCCTACAAACAATTCCTACCTTTTGTTCTCCACTAATAGGAACTCAGGAGTGATTCTTTGCTGTACTTTGAGGGATAATCATATGATCCAACTATGTTAGCATTGTTGAGAGATTGCAGTAGCGAAAGTACGGACCCTAGTCCTTGTTTTTAAGCATTGCAACACCGTTTTTGTGCCCGTTTACTATTAGTTACCTTGTTATTTTTATAATTTCAGATTACAAAAACCAATATCTACTATCCATATTACACTTTTATCACCATCTCTTCGTCGAACTAGTGCACCTATACAATTTGCCATTATATTGGGTGTGTTGGGGACACAAGAGATTTCTTGTATTTTGTTGCAGGGTCGTTTGAGAGAGACCATCCTCATCCTACATCTCTCACGGATTGATAAACCTTAGGTCATCCACTTGAGGGAAAATTGCTACTGTCCTACAAAACTCTGCGCATGGAGGCCCAACACGTGTCTACAAAAATAAAGTTGTGTAGTAGACATCAAGCTCTTTTCTGGCGCCGTTGCCGGGGAGGTGAGTGCTTGAATGTATATCTTTAGGTCTTGCAATTGAATCTTTTAGTTTCTTGTTTTATCACTAGTTTCGTTTATAAAAAGAAAACTACAAAAAATGGAATTTAGATTGCATCATATTATTGATCATCTTTATAATATCTTTCTTGAAAATGATGGTTCAGAAAATTGTGCTCAATTGTTAGAAGAAGAACGCAATAAAATGTTTGGCACAAAATATTTGAACGATGAGCATGATTGCAATGTTATTAGTGTGAATTCTTTGAATATTCATAATGCTAATGATGATTGCACAAGTCATGACAAAAATGTTTTTTATAAGCATGTCACTTTTTGTGGAGTGAATTGGGAGTGCCTTTGCACACCAAAAAGGGAAGATATATTTTGTAAGAAGCATAAATATTTAGAAACAAAAAGGTTGCAAGAGAAGCTAGATGATTGTGCTGAAAGATGTAATTTTTTTGGCCATCCTTGTGAACTTTGCAATGTATGTGGTCATTTAATTCTCCAATACAAATTCTTTCATGATCAAATCGTGTCCAAAAATTGTGACAACTTGATTGCCCTTAAGCATCATAAAGAGCTTAGTCTTCTTTTGGGGTATGAAGAAATGAAACATATAACTAAGGGTATTCCAAAATCTAATCTCAAGAGGTTTCTTGATTTTGATCTAGAAGAAATGTATATGTTTTGTACGGCCTGACTGAAAAGAATTCTAAATACCCATATTTCGTACTAAATAAACCTACTTCGCTGGCTAATCCTTATGTATTGCTTGGTACTCCACCCTCCCATTCATAAGAGAGTAAATTTCATTGAGAATCCCTATATTGCCAACTATCTAAAGACAAGAAAACAAATAGAATATGAAGAGAGTACTAATGAAAGGGAAAATATTTCCCAATACCCTCCAAGTGTTTATTATGATGAATCAGGTAACGAGGAGGAGCTTCCTATCCAATCAATCTCTTCAACAAGAAGCTTGAAAGAATTAATTAAACCCACACATGGTGTGGTGAAGAAGAGGAAAAGAAGAAAGAATAGAGGTAAAAAGGTATCTCTCCCAAATAATGTTGCTCCTATCACCATCGTGCCTCATGAAAGTGAATCAAATATGTTGATGGAGGATGATGATTTTATTATGCCTATTGCTTGTTGTGATGATTATGATTGGGAAGATATTGATACTTCTTGTAATCTTGGAAATATTTTTAGCACTTGCTTGGAGGAATATGGTAATGATGTTTGCTATACTATTGGTTCCATTCATGCTATTGATAAGAATGATTGTGATGATATGCAAAATCACAAGCTTGGGGATGCTATGTTTGATGAGTATGATATGTTTGAACATTTATTTGCTGGAAATAATGCTTGTCCTAAGCATGGGGATGCTTTGCTTAATGAATATGATCATTTGATTCCTTCTACTTTTGATAAGAAAATGTATTATGATGATAACATGCATCCTATTTATGATGATTACATTGATGAAAGTGGGTTTGGAAGAGTGTCAACTCTAGGTAGTAGTGATCCCACTATTTTGGAGGGTATTTAATCTTATTACAATATAGATGAAAGTGGATTTGGAGAGGTCATGACTTTATTTAGTGATACATCCACTATTTTGGAAGAGGTTTGAATTGACTATGACAATGAAGTTGCTATACATGATGATTATTATGATGACATGTATGCCATAAAGAGTGATAAATCTTCTATGCTTGTGCATCATGAAACGAGTGCTGTATATGATAGCTATATTGTTGAATTCATTCATGATGCTACTAAAAATTATTATGAGAAAGGAACTTATGCTCTTACATATCTCAATAATATCAAGTTTCTTCACTATGTGTTGATTGTTTTAAAATTGCACTTGTGTTGCCTTCCTATGCTAGTTGATTCTTGTTCCCGTAAGTTGTTTGCTCACAAAATCCCTATGCATAGGAAGTGGGTTAGACATAAATGTGCTAGTCATATGCTTCATGATGCTCTGTTTATGTTTCAATTCTTATCTTTTATGCGACCATCATTGGAATCAGCATGCCTTGCTTAAAAGGCATAAAAGAAAAGTGCTTGTTGGGAGATAACCCAACACTTTTACCTAATGTTTTGCATGTTCACATGATTAGGCTACTGTATTAATCATGTTTTATTGCTTTTGTTTCAATAAAGTGCCAAGTAAGACCTTTGGGATGGCTTACGGTGATAGTTGATTTGATCTTGCTGAAAAACAGAAACTTTTGCACTCAGGAAAACGATTCTCTTTTTTAAAAAAAGCGTGATAAAATGCTTATTCTTTTTTTCACAAGATTAGTAGACAAATTTTTCAGGTTGTCCTAAATTTTTAGAATTTTTGGAGTAGCAGAAGTATGGTTTGAGTGCAGATTACTACAGACTGTTCTGTTTTTGACAGATTATGTTTTCAATGCATAGTTTGCTTGTTTTCAAGTTTCTATGGCTTATATTGCTCAATATAAATTGTAGAAATGATATGCTACATTAGGTATTGTGTGATAACAATTATGAATCTTGTCTTTGGCAGTACCAAAAGTGGAATGGTTTGCTCTTTATCATACTAACCTATCTCACAAAGTTCCGTTAAGTTTTGTGTGATTAAAGTTTTTTAGTTTTGGGTGAGATATCGATATGAGGAGAATAAGGAGTGACAAGAACCTAATGTTGGGGATGCCCAAGGCACCCCAATTTAATATTCAAGGAAGATCCAAGAAACTAAGCTTGGGGATGCCCCAGAAGGCATCCCCTCTTTCGTATCCAACATTATCGGTAACCTGACTTGGAGCTATGTTTTCATTCGTCACATGATATGTGTTTTGCTTGGAGAATCATTTTATTTTGTTAGGATTTTCCTGCTGTTATTTATAATAATTTTTTGCATCTTTTATTTCAATAAAAGTGGCAATGATAGCCTTTGCCATGCTTATTTTGCAAGTATACATGTTGCTGTTTGAAAACAGAAAGTTTATCGCTCTTGCAAAAATTCCTTAGAAAAGTAAGAATGTGATAAAATGCTGAAACTTTTTGCAAAATGATCTATGATAATTTTTTTTCAGTGTGGTAAATTTTCATAATGTTTTGAGTTAGGTAAGTATTGATACTCTTGCATTCTTTACACACTGTACTGTTTTGGCAGATTGTTGTTATGTTTGCATTGTTTGCATATCTTTGCTTGTTTAATGATTCTATTAGAGGATAGGAGTATTACATATGCAGAGGCATTTAGTATGAAATGGTGAATAATAATTTCAGTGATTTTCTACAGTAGAGAATGATAAGGTTTTTGCATTGGTTTATAGTAACTTATCTCACGAGTTCTTGTTGAGTTTTGTGTGGATGAAGCTTTTGTGATTTAGGAAAATCATGATATGAGAGGAATTAAGGAGACACAAAAGCTCAAGCTTGGTGATTCCCAAGGCACCCAAAATAATATTTCAAGAATTCTCAAGCATCTAAGCTTGGGGATGCCCCGGTAGGCATCCCACCTTTCTTCTTCAACAATTATCGGTTAGTATCGGTTGAGCCTAAGTTTTGCTTCTTCACATGAGTTGTGCTATCCTTAGAATGTCATTTTATTTTCATTTTGCTTGTTGTTTTAATAAGATACTTAGATCTGAAAGTTTTTAAATAAAATGGAGTCCTCAAATAGTTGCCAGAGAGGCTAATTAAGCGGCATTCACATCCCGTCAACGAAGCTCTTCTTTGTGTCATTTACTCTTGTGCTTCACTTATATCCTATGAGTAAATTCTTGAATAAATTTAATGTCATGAAGTTGAAATCATATCATGCCTAGTGGTAGCTTCACATTGGGTTTAGAAAGTGAAATATTTTGAGGCTTGAGAATCACAATATTGGTCATACAAGCAATTCACGAATAATTAGTATAAGGAAGAGAACTTTCACATGCAAATACACTATCATGGAAATCTTTTGTGATTGTGAGCCCCCATCAAAATATTATATGCCAAAATTGTTGACGTTGGACAAGGAAGACAACATAATGGTTTATGTTTGTTCATATTCACATAGAAGTTATATTGTTATAGATCCTTCAACATGTGGTGCTTGCCCCCTATCTTTGCTAGCCAAAAATTCTGCACCAAGTAGAGATACTACTTGCACATACAAAACCCCTTAAACCCAAATCTTAATTTCAAGAGTCCACTATATCTATCTATATGCGGTATTCTTTTGCCGTTCTAAGCAAATTTGTATGTGCCATCTCTAATATTAAAAATAAATTTATGTTTTGTGTGCTCATACCGTTCGCGAGCCGGTGAGGGGTGGCCAATATTTTCCATGCTAAATGTGTTATTCTCACGATGAGTGTTTATTCACTTGTCATTGCACGAGAGTAAGGCAAAGGTATTAGAGATGCCCAGTCCAGAAATGAAAAATGAATTTACTTTATGTTGTCAAATAATAAATTCCTTGGAAAGTGTTGGTATGGAGGGCACCCATGGATACGGTTAGCCATGGAAAGTGAAAGTATGGTGGAAAAAGGAATAAACTTTATTTTCTGTTTGGGAACCGCCTATGATATATCTAGCATGGAAAGTGTTGGGAGCTCTAAGTTGTTTTCGTTGGTGGGAAAAGTATGCCTCTCAAAATATTTTTTATCTCTCAATTTTCGCTTTGAGTTCTGGCACCTCTACAAATTCCTACTTCCCTCTGCGAAGGGCCTATCTTTTACTTTTCACTATTTACTTTTATGCAAAGAGTCAAAGTATTCCTCTCTATTCCTTTTTATTTTTCTCTTTTGGCAAGCATCATGTGGTGAGGAAAGATCTAGGCACATATGTCCAGTTGAATATGGGTAGCATGAGTTATTATTGTTGACATCACCCTTGAGGTGAATACGTTGGGAGGCAAAACAATAAGCCCCTATCTTTATATGTGTCTAGTTGAAACGTTTTGCTCATGTGTACAAGGTGAGTGTTAGCAATCATAGAAGACTACATGATGGTTGAGTATGTGGAGCTCTTACTTCAACTCTGTTGAATAAGTTGAATTGCAATTGCTTGGTGACTAAGAACATAGGTTGTTGGGTTTCAAGAGAATTCATTGTTTGAACCTTAACATGTGAATTGGTTGCCACTATAACATGAGAAGTTTCATAAGAAAGAATTGCTGTTATGATGCTAGGAAAAGTGATTGAAATTATCATTGATCAAACTTATGCACTTTGCTAGCATTAACACTTCATAAATTATTTCTTTTATCATTTACCTACTCGAGGACGAGTAGGAATTAAGCTTGGTGATGTTGATACGTCTCCAACGTATCTATAATTTATGAAGTATTCATGCCGTTATATTATCATTCTTGGATGTTTTACAATCATTTTATAGCAAGTTTATACCATTTTTTGGGACTAACCTATTGACCCAGTGCCCAGTGCCAGTTGCTATTTTTTGCTTGTTTTTTTACATCGCAGAAAATCAATATTA
This sequence comes from Triticum monococcum, assembly GCA_034509565.1. NCBI lineage: Eukaryota > Viridiplantae > Streptophyta > Magnoliopsida > Poales > Poaceae > Triticum > Triticum monococcum. The sequence continues at coordinate 639,701,513 of CM067843.1, forward strand.
AATGGAGTCCAAACACCGCGAAACTTTTTGGAGATTTTTTTGGACCAGAAGGAACCCAATGGGCCTGAGCTGCACCTGGGGGTGCCCCGAGGGGGGCACAACCCGCCAGGGCCCCCTGGCGTGCCCAGGTGGGTTGTGCCCACCTCGGTGGCCTCCCGCACCCCCTCTTTGCACTATAAATTCCCAAATATTCCAAACCCCTCGGGGTTAACCTAGATCAGAAGTTTCGCCGCCGCAGGGCTCCGTAGCCACCGAAAAAATATAGACCCATTCTGGCACCCTGCGGAGGAGGGGATCATCTCCGGTCGCCATCCTCATCATCCCGGCGGCCACCACGATGAGGAGGGAGTAGTCCATGTTGGGGAACGCAGTATTTCAAAAAAAATCCTACGATCATGCAAGATCTATCTAGGAGATGCATATCAATGAGAGGGGGAGAGTATGTCTACGTACCCTCGTAGACCGAAAGCGGAAGCGTTATGAAACGCGGTTGATGTAGTCGAACGTCTTCGCGATCCAACCGAACAAGTGCCGAATGCACGGCACCTTCGCGATCTGCACACGTTCAGCTCGGTGACGTCCCTCGTACTCTTGATCCAGCTGAGGCCGAGGGAGAGTTTCGTCAGGACGACGGCGTGATGACGGTGATGATGAAGTTACCGATGCAGGGCTTCGCCTAAGCACTACAACGATATGAACGAGGTGGAATTCTGTGGAGGGGGGCACCGCACACGGCTAAACAATCAACTTGTGTGTCTATGGGGTGCTCCCCTCCCCGTTTATAAAGAAGTGGAGGAGGGGAGGGCCGGCCCTCATAGGGCGCACCCAAGGGGGGGAGTCCTACTCCCCGCCCCCTTCCTAGTAGGAGTAGGAGAAGAAGGAAGAGGGAGAGAGAGGGAAGGAAAGGGGGCGGCCCCCACCCAATTCGGATTGGGCTGGGGGGCGCCCTCCACCTGGTCGCCTCCTCCTCTCTCCCACTAAGGCTCAATAAGGCCCATTGACTCACGGGGGTTCCGGTAACCCCCCCCCCCCCCCCCCGGTACTCCGGTAAATGCCCGAACTCATCCGGAACCATTCCGATGTCCAAACATAGCCTTCCAATATATTGATCTTTATGTGTCGACCATTTCGAGACTCCTCGTCTTGTCCGTGACCACATCCAGGACTCCAAATTACCTTTAGTACATCAAAACACATAAAATCATAATACCGATCGTCATAGAACGTTAAGCGTGCGGATCCTACGGGCCCGAGAACTATGTAGACATGACCGAGACTCATCTACGGTCAGTAACCAATAGCGGAACCTGGATGCTCGTATTGGTTCCTACATAATCTACGAAGATCTTTATCGGTCAAACCGCATAACAACATACGTTGTTCCCTTTGTCATCGGTATGTTACTTGCCCGAGATTCGATCGTCGGTATCATCATACCTACTTCAATCTCGTCACCGGCAAGTCTCTTTACTCATTCCGTAATGCATCATCCCACAACTAACTCATTAGTCACATTGCTTGCAAGGCTTATAGTGATGTGCATTACCGAGAGGGCTCAGAGATACCTCTCCGACAATCGGAGTGACAAATCCTAATCTCGATCTATGCCAACTCAACAAACACCATTGGAGACACCTATAGAGCATCTTTATAATCACCCAGTTACATTGTGACATTTGATAGCACACTAAGTGTTCCTCCGGTATTCGGGAGTTGCATAATCTCATAGTCATAGGAACATGTATAAAGTCATGAAGAAAGCAATAGCAATAAACTAAACGATCATAGTGCTAAACTAACGGATGGGTCTAGTCCATCACATCATTCTCTAATGATGTGATCTCGTTCATCAAATGACAACACATGTCTATGGCTACGAAACTTAACCATCTTTGATTAACTAGCTAGTCAAGTAGAGGCATACTAGGGACACTCTGTTTGTCTATGTTTTCACACATGTACTAAGTTTCTGGTTAATACAATTCTAGCATGAATAATAAACATTTATCATGATATAAGGAAATATAAATAACAACTTTATTATTGCCTCTAGGGCATATGTCCTTCAGTCCACCCTCGGGGCTGAGGGTTTGTACCAATAGCTATGTGATTTATCTCTCTCTCGTGATCTATATCATGGGCTTTCTTAATATAGTCGGATCATATGATGTTTCTCCCCTCTATACTCTCATTATGATGAATTGAATCTTTATCCTTTGAAGTTTTCTCTTGTCGGATTGAATATTCAGAGATGAGAACACATGATATATGTCTTGCAATATGAATACTTGAGGTGACAATTGGGGTATCTTATTAATTCACTTGATATATGTTATGGCATTCAACTCGCGGATTCCTGCAGTGATATTGGGTAATCTATGCATAGGGGTTGATGCACGTTTTTCTTCGACGGAAACTTTGGGGTCTCTTTGTAGTTCTTTGTGTGGATTGAGTATTATGAATATGAATATGCTTTGGTGTTATTCTAGTGCGAACTCTATGATAGATCAAACGGAAACAATAGCCTTATGTTATTTTAGTACAAACTCTTGAATAGATCGATAGGAAAGAATAGCTTTGAGGTGGCTTCGCACCCTACAAACAATTCCTACCTTTTGTTCTCCACTAATAGGAACTCGGGAGTGATTCTTTGCTGTACTTTGAGGGATAATCATATGATCCAACGTGTTAGCATTGTTGAGAGATTGCACTAGCAAAAGTACGAACCCTAGGCCTTGTTTTTAAGCATTGCAACATTGTTTTTGTGCCCATTTACTATTAGTTACCTTGTTGTTTTTATAATTTCAAATTACAAAAACCAATATCTACTATCCATATTACACTTTTATCACCATCTCTTCGCCGAACTAGTGCACCTATACAATTTGCCATTGTATTGGGTGTGTTGGGGACACAAGATATTTCTTGTATTTGGTTGCAGGGTTGTTTGAGAGAGACCATCTTCATCCTACACCTCTCACGGATTGATAAACCTTAGGTCATCCTCTTGAGGGAAAATTGCTACTGTCCTACAAAACTCTGCGCTTGGAGGCCCAACACGTGTCTATAAGAATAAAGTTGCGTAGTAGACATCAGGGTGCACCGCACACGGCTAAGAGAAATCTTGGTGTGCCTTTGGGGTGCCCCCCCACCCCCGTATATAAAGGGGGGGAGGAGGAGCCCAGCGGACGGGAGGGGCGCGCCATGGGAGGAGTCCTATTTGGACTCCTAGTCTAAGTAGGATTCGCCCCCCCCCCCCCTCCTTTCTCCACCGGAGGGAATAGGAAGGAGAGGGAGAGGGAAAGGGAAAGGGGGGCGCCGCCTCCTCCAGCTAGTCCAATTCGGACTGCCATGGGGGGGCGGCCACCCCTTGCGGCCCTTCTCTCTTCTCCACTAAAGCCCACTAAGGCCCATTATTCCTCCGAGGGGTTCCGATAACCCCTCGGTACTCCGGAAAAATATCCGAATCACTCAGAACCATTCCGATGTTCGAATATAACCTTCCAATATATCAATATTTACCTCTCGACCATTTCAAGACTCCTCGTCATGTCCGTGATCTCATCCGGGACTCTGAACAAACTTCGGTCACCAAAACACATAACTCATAATACAAATCCTCATCGAACGTTAAGCGTGCGTACCCTACGGGTTCGAGAACTATGTAGACATGACCGAGACACATCTCCGGTCAATAACCAATAGCGGAACCTGGATGCTCATATTGGTTCCTACATATTCTATGAAGATCTTTATCGGCCAAACTGCATAACAACATACGCCATTCCCTTTGTCATCGGTATGTTACTTGCCCGAGATTCGATCGTCGGTATCCTCATACCAAGTTCAATCTCATTACTGGCAAGTCTCTTTACTCGTTCCGTAATGCATCATCACGCAACTAACTCATTAGTCACATTGCTTGCAAGTCTTATAGTGATGTGCATTACCAAGAGGGCCCAGAGATACCTCTCCGATACACGGAGTGGCAAATCCCAATCTTGATCTATGCCAACTTAACAAACACCTTCGAAGACACCTGTAGAGCAACTTTATAATCACCCAGTTACGTTGTGGCGTTTGATAGCACACAAGGTGTTCCTCCGGTATTCGGGAGTTGCATAATGTCATATTCAGAGGAATATGTATATGTCATGAAGAAAGCAATAGCAATAAAACTAAACAATCATTATGCTAAGCTAACGGATGGGTCTTGTCCATCACATCATTCTCTAATGACGTGACCCAGTTCATCAAATGACAACACATGTCTATGGTGAGGAAACTTAAACATCTTTGATTAACGAGCTACTCAAGTAGAGGCATACTAGGGACACTTTGTTTTGTCTGTGTATTCACACATGTACTAAGTTTCCGGTTAATACAATTCTAGCATGAATAATAAACATTTATCATGATATAAGGAAATATAAATAACAACTTTATTATTGCCTCTATGAAAATAAATTTGTTATTTATATTTCCTTATATCATTATAGATGTTTATTATTCATGCTAGAATTGTATTAACCAGAAACTTAGTACATGTGTGAATACATAGACAAACAAAGTGTCCCTAGTATGCCTCTACTTGAGTAGCTCGTTAATGAAAGATGGTTAAGTTTCCTGACCGTAGACATGTGTTGTCATTTGATGTGATGTGATGGACAAGACCCATTCGTTAGCTTAGCATAATGATCGTTTAGTTTTATTGTTATTGCTTTCTTCATGACTTATACATATTCCTCTGACTATGAGATTATGCAACTCTCGAATACCAGAGGAACACCCTGTGTGCTATCAAACATCACATCGTAACTGGGTGATTATAAAGATGCTCTATAGGTGTCTCCGAAGGTGTTTGTTGAGTTGGCATAGATCGAGATTAGGATTTGTCACTCCGAGTATCGAAGAGGTATCTTGGGGCCCTCTCGGTAATGCACATCACTATAAGCCTTGCAAGCAATGTGACTAATGAGTTAGTTGCAGGGTGATGCATTACGGAATGAGTAAAGAGACTTGCCGACAACGAGATTGAACTAGGTATGATGATACCGACGATCGAATCTCGGGCAAGTAACATACCGATGACAAAGGGAATGGTGTATGTTGTTATGCGGTTTGATCGATAAAGATCTTCGTAGAATATGTAGGAACCAATATGAGCATCCAGGTTCCGCTATTGGTTATTGACCAGAGATGTGTCTCGGTCATGTCTACATAGTTCTCAAACCCGTAGGGTCCGCATGCTTAACGTTCGATGACGATTTGTATTATGAGTTATGTGTTTTGGTGACTGAAGTTTGTTCGAAGTCTCGGATGAGATCACAGACATGACGAGGAGTCTCGAAATGGTCGAGAGGTAAAGATTCATATATTGGAAGGTTGTATACGGACACCGTAATGGTTCCGAAGAGGTTCGGGGATTTATCGGAGTACCGAGAGGCTATCGGACCCCCTCCCCCCCCCCCCCCCCGCGGGAAAGCTAATGGGCCATAGTGGAGAGGAAGAGGCAGCCACAAGAAGTGCCCCCCCCCAAGTCCAATCTGAATTGGACAAGGGGTGGGGGCGCGGCCCCCCTTTCCTTCTCCATCTCCTCCTCTTTCCCCTTTCCCCTCTCCGTTGGAAGGAAGGGGGAGCCGACTAGGACTAGGAGTCCTAGTGGTACTCCCCCCACTTGGCGCGCCCCTAGGGGCCGGCCGGCCTCCCCTCCCCTCCTTTATATATGTGGGCAGGGGGCACCCTAAAGGCACAACAGTTGTTCTCTTGGCCGTGTGCGGTGCCCCCTCCACAGTTTACTCCTCCGGTCATAGCGTCGTAGTGCTTAGGCGAAGCCCTGCTCGGATCACATCACCATCACCATCACCACGCCGTCATACTATCGGAACTCTCCCTCGATGCTCTACTGGGTCAAGAGTTCGAGGGACGTCATCGAGCTGAACGTGTGCTGAACATGGAGGTGCCGTACGTTCAGTACTTGGATCGGTTGGATCGTCAAGACATTCGACTACATCAACCGCGTTAACCTAACGCTTCCGCTTTCGGTCTACGATGGTACGTGGACACACTCTCCCCCTCTCATTGCTATGCATCTCCTAGATAGATCTTGCATGATCGTAGGATTTTTTTAAATTGCATGCTACGTTCCCCAACAGGTCCAACACATTTCCACATAAACAAACACATACATCCCCACTTGTAGAACTAGAAACCTTTCAAGAGGCATATAAACAAATATACTTTAATCACATGTGAGATTTACCATAAATAAACAAATGCACTACTGAGGGAGTCCTGGATTAGGGGGTGTCTGGATGGCCGACTATACCTTCGGCTGGACTCCTGGACTATGAAGATACAAGATTGAAGACTTCGTCCCGTGTCCGGAAGGGACTTTCCTTGGCGTGGAAGGCAAGCTTGGCGATACGGATATGTAGAGCTCCTACCATTGTAACCGACTCTGTGTAACCCTAGCCCTCTCCGGTGTCTATATAAACCGGAGAGTTTTAGTCCGTAGGACGAACAACAATCATACCATAGGCTAGCTTCTAGGGTGTAGCCTCTCTGATCTCGTGGTAGATCTACTCTTGTACTACCCATATCATCAATATTAATCAAGCAGGACGTAGGGTTTTACCTCCATCAAGAGGGCCCGAACCTGGGTAAAACATCGTGTCCCCTGCCTCCTGTTACCATCCGACCTAGACGCACAGTTCGGGACCCCCTACCCGAGATCCGTCGGTTTTGACACCGACATTGGTGCTTTCATTGGGAGTTCCTCTGTGTCGTCACTTTTAGGCCCGATGGCTTCTACGGTCATCAACAGCGATGCGATCCAGGGTGAGACTTTTCTCCCCGGACAGATCTTCGTATTCGGCGGCTTTGCACTGCGGGCCAATTCGCTTGGCCATCTGGAGCAGGTCGAAAGCTACGCCCCTGGCCATCAGGTCAGATTTGGAAGTTTGAACTACACGGCCGACATCCGCGGAGACTCGATCTTCGACGGACTCGAGCCACAGCCGAGCGCGCCGCACTGTCACGATGGCCATGATTTAGCTCTGCCGCCGAACAGCGCCCTGGAGGCCGCACCTGTGTCCGCTCCGACCCCTAGCTCAGAGCCGATCACACCAATCGAGGATGGGTGGTTAGACACAGCCTCGGGGGCTGCAATCTCTACGGCGATCGAGCCGAACACCAGCCCTATTCTCTGCAAAGCCCGTGACTCCAAGGAGCCAGACTCCTCTCTAGACTCCGAGCCCTCCGCGCCCCGACCGATCGAACCCGATTGGGCGCCGATCATGGAGTTCACCGCCGCGGACATCTTTCAGCACTCGCCCTTCGGCGATATTCTGAATTCACTAAAGTCTCTCTCTTTATCAGGAGAGCCCTGGCCGGACTATGGTCAACAAGGTTGGGATGCGGATGATGAAGAAATTCGAAGCCCACCCACCACCCACTTCGTAGCCACCGTCAATAATTTAAACGACGTGCTCGACTTCGACTCCGAAGACATCGACGGTATGGACGACGATGTAGGAGATGAACACGAACCAACGCCTATAAGGCACTGGACAGCCACCTCATCTCATGATGTATACATGGTGGACACACCCAAAGGAAGCGAAGACGAGGAACACATGGATGCAACGAGGGATCGTTCACTCGAAAAGCAATCAAAGCAGCGACGTAAACGCCGCTCCAAGCCCCGCCTCGACAGAGACAGCAGCCATACAGACCCAGCCATAGAGCAAGACGAGCCAGCGGACGATGAACATGCCTTCAAGCAAGCGTCCGAACAGGGAAACTGGGATAAACAAACCGAACACCCCGTCCCCGGCGAAAACAACAGTCCGGACAACCTTACGCCAAAAAAACTCATGGAGCAGAAGAACCTCCACCAAAGGCTCGTCGCCACCGCGCATAGCCTGAAAAAGCAGAAGCAGAAACTCAAAACTGCGGAAGGTGCACTCAGAATTAGATGGAGCAAAGTACGCAGCACCGCAGAAAAATATGCCGGCAGTTGCCGCACAAAAAGCTATCCAAAGCGAAAGCTACTGCCTGAATTTGACGAGGAGGCCTTAGAGCCCCCGCAGTCAAAAAATAGGAAAGCCATCCGGTCGGATGGACAACCGCATGGCCAGCATGGAGCGGCAAGCGGCGCCGCACACAAGCCGGCATGCGATCCACCAAAGGATCCACATCAAAAAGACGGCCCAGCCAGATCTATATACGGGCCAAGAAAGCAAGCTCTAGTAAGCAATGGAACACAACAAATATCCGAACATCATGGCACACCCAAATACAGGGGTGACGCACACCCCCTATGTTTCACCGATGAGGTGCTGGACCATGAATTTCCAGCGGGATTCAAGCCCGTAAATATAGAGGTGTACGACGGAACAACAGACCCTGGGGTCTGGATCGAGGATTATATCCTCCACATACACATGGCCAGAGGAGATGACCTCCATGCCATAAAATACTTACCCCTCAAGCTTAAAGGGCCAGCCCGACATTGGCTCAAAAGCCTTCCCGAAAACACCATTGGAAGTTGGGAAGAGCTTGAGGATGCTTTCCGGGCAACTTTTCAAGGGACCTATGTCCGCCCTCCGGATGCAGACGATCTCAGTCACATAACTCAACAGCCCGGAGAGTCAGCCCAGAAATTCTGGAACAGATTTCTTACTAAAAAGAATCAGATAGTCGACTGTCCGGACGCCGAAGCCCTAGCAGCTTTTAAGCACAACGTTCGAGACGAATGGCTCGCCAGACACCTCGGCCAAGAAAAGCCAAGAACAATGGCCGCATTGACAAGCCTCATGACCCGCTTTTGCGCAGGAGAGGACAGTTGGTTGGCAAGATGCAGCACCAGCGACCCAAGTACATCCGAAGTTAGGGATGGAAACGGAAAACCCCGACGCAGCAAGGACCAGCGCTGGAATAAGGGAAACAGCCAGAAGAGCACGACGGTCAACGCCGGATTTAAAAGCTCGCGGCAGAATCAGAGAAAGCCGCCCCTCAAGGATAACAGGAACGAGCTATCCAACTTAAACAAAATCTTGGACAAGATATGTCAAATACACAGTACTCTCGGGAAGCCTGCGAACCATACCCACAGAGGTTGTTGGGTTTTCAAGCAAGCCGGCAAGCTCAACGCCGAACACAAGGGGCTCGACACACCAAGTGAGGACGACGACGAACCCCACAAGCAGAGCACCAGGAAACAAAAGGATTTCCCACAAGAAGTCAAAACAGTAAACTTACTTCACGTGACGAACAGAACGGCGCCACAAGAGATACGTGCCATACGGCCTATCCCAAAGGAGTCTCGCCAATGGTTGTTAAAACCAATCACCTTCGACCATAAGGATTACTCTAGAAGTATCCGGAACGCGGGCTGAACTGCCTTGGTATTAGATCCAATAATCGGCGGACTCCATTTTACAAATGTCCTGATGGACGGCGGCAGTGGTCTAAACCTGTTATACCAGGACACAATCCGCAACATGGGGATAGACCCAACAAAAATTCGCCATAGCAAAACCTCCTTTCAAGGGGTAACGCCAGGCCCGGATGCCCGTTGCATGGGTTCTCTCCAACTAGAAGTTATGTTCGGCTGCCCCGAGAACTTCCGTTGCGAACAGCTAACTTTCCACATCGCCCCATTCTCAAGTAGCTATCAAGCACTGCTGGGACGTGAAGCTTTCGCCCGCTTTAACGCAATACCGCATTATGCATCTCTTACGCTTAAGATGCCCAGTCCACGAGGCATCATCTCATTAAAGGGAAAACATTGAGCGTTCCTCCCGCACGGAAAACGGTGCAGCTGCCTTGACAGCCCCGCAATAAAGAGGCTTCGCCAGCCAAACCATCTAAACAGGTCGTCAAGACCATGGACACGGCTAGACAAGTCCGGCATAAACATACAATTGATAAAGGCTTAATAGTCGTATACCCCTGTACTAGGGGCGCCGCGCATATAAAACAAGAGACAATAAAGCTCAATTTTACCCATTTCGATTCATACTTTGTTTATTTAGTATAACTCATGTTCGGCACGATCTTTCTTTAACTAAGTTTCTCTCTTTTACAGATGAACACCGTGCTACGCCCGTCCAGGATATGGCACAACAGAGACACAGGCGCAGACGTGCAGCAGGGACCCGTTCCAAGGATTATTTTCAGATTAAGACCCTGCGTAAACCTTTTTTACTGTCTCTTGTTGATACACATCCCCTGGTTTCTTGGTATAACCAAGGAGGAGGCTAGCGTTTTGGCATGTGGCCACATCAGAGTTTTGCGCGTACCTAGACACTAGGGGCTTATTACTAAGGGCGTTATCCCGCCCGCCCTCATAAAGACCGAATACCTTAGGGAGTGTTCGGCGTCGCGAGTTTGGCCTTATATGCATCAGCTCCGAATCATGTCTTTGGTCAAATGTTGGGTTTGCCCGGCTCTTGTGTTTTGCTGCCTTACGTTCCACTCTATCGGCTAAAGCGGCACCAGGAGAACTACTGCGATTGTGCCCCGGTTCGGCCAGGCGAGCACCTCAGTAGAGAAAGCCGAAAACTGACTTTCATGATATAGCGTGAGACTGGTCAACCACTCGATGACATACCAGAATCTTTAGGATTCCTCTGCATTAACGAAGGGCCGTTTCCCGGCCAGGCACATACGCGCCCCAAGTTCGGGCGAGCGCAAGCGCCACCAGGGGCTATATAAGTAGCATCAATGTCAAACTCCTATGGCTAAGTGAAAGTGATAAAGCATCATAGTCCGATTGCCTAGTTCGCTGCGCTATCACCTCCTTTGTGGGACCAAGACATTGGATCAAGTGTGAAAATGCGCCTTCTGCGAACACCCCCGCATTATGTGCGTGGGGGCTGAAGCCGACGACTGCCATCTTTCAGATTATATATACATATATGTTAAACGGCCGCACAAGAGGTATCATAATACTTGTAGGCACAAGTATAAAAAGCTTCTACAATTTATCGAAATATTGTTTTACAATAATACATGCTATTCGAATATAGTATCCTTCGAGCACTGCGTCTCTATTAAACGAGCGCCTTGCAGAACTTCCTGAAAATAGCGCTCGGCAGGTACTGGGCTTCCATCTGAGTCTGGGGATGCAACAGCGATGGCTTCCATTTCCGCCCAGTATGTCTTGACACGGGCAAGAGCCATCCGCGCACCCTCTATGCACGCTGACCTCTTCATCGCATCGATATGCGGTGCCGCACCAAGGAACTGCTGCACCAAGTTGAAATAACTTTTCGGCTCTGGTCTCTCTGGCCACAGATGACTCACGACATACTTCATGGCGAGTCCGGACAACCTATTTAGCTCAGCCCATTCGGCCAAACGATCGGCTAATGATAGTGGACGCTCTGGATTGTGGAACCGCGACCAGAAGAGCTTTTCCACTTCACGATCTTCTTGATCTCGGAAGTGCTCGGCCGCATCTGCGGCACTCGCTGCTAAATCCAGATAGGTGTCCGCCGTACTCCACATCTGGTCTAACAGAGCATGTTTAGGATCACAGAACTTGCTCCGCAGCATAAAGGGCTTTCCAGCCGCGATTTCTCCGGCCTGACGCGGGTCCTCCTTCACAGCTCTCATCGCAGAGCGAGCATCCTTGGCATCGGCAACGGCCTTCTTCAGGTCCGTCTGTTCCGCCCGATCTTCTTTTTCAAGAAGCTTGCAACGGTCAGGAGCGTTCTTCAGCTTCACGGCCATCTCGGCCATTTCCTTCTTGCTTCGGCAGTGAGCAGCCTGTTCGGCTTTCAGCTCTTCAATTGCCTTTCCGGCAGCCGCATCACTTTTCCTGGCTTGCTCCTTGGCTCGGGCAAGTTCCGCCTGAAGATTCCCCATGGCAGCAGCACCATCTGCATCAAGCGCACACATTGTAAGATACTGGCATAAAGCTCATCTTACCAGGCGCCACCGAAGGAATTACATACCTTGTGCCTTGTCAAGCCGCTTGTTGACAAGCGCGATGTCGGCATCTGCCACGTCAAGTTGCCGCTTTAACTCGGCAAATCCATCAGTCCGGCTGGCCACCGGACACTTCGCCACCTACGTATAAAGGCGGCATATTAGACATGGGATTATGATCCTCTGTGCGCCGTCACTTTTGACAACACACAGAGTCTCGGGGGGCTACTATCTACACAGGGCGCATCTTATTTATGCACAACTGTCCAAAAAGGGTACATTATTTCACGTACCTCAAAACGTGTCAGTAAACTCCTGGCGGCCTCATGCAATCCGCTCTCCGCGGATGAAATCCTCTCAATCACCGTACCCATCAATGCACGGTGCTCCTCTGAGATAGATGTTCGCCCTAGCAGATCCTTCAGCTCCTCCGACCGCGCACCAGACGGCGCCGGACTCGTCCGATAGCCCTTTTCGAAGGACGGACGCGGAGGGCTTTGGGGGGCCATATGACTACCTTCCGGCCCCGCCAGATTCGGAGAAACCCTCCGCGACGATACCTCAGGGTTGCCCGCCTCGCAAGGCGGTACGGCAGGGGGAGGCGTTCCGCTCTCCATCATCTCCGAAAGAAGATCCCCCGAAGATGAGCTCTTCTAAGAAGGGCTAAGGTCCGAGCTACAAGGTAAATTTTTGATTACTTTTCTCATATATAAAGCGGGGATTTCTCTTGTTTCTTAAAAAGAAAACTCCTCTCTACTTACGGCTCGATGGAGGGCTGATCCCCTTAAGGGCATAATTCGGCCGAAGTATCCCCCAGCACAAGACCCTCTGGCGAAGATTTCTTCCCCCGCTTTAAGACCATGGTCTCCGGGTCTTCAGAGGCGGTCCTCTTCTTCCCCTGAGGAGAGGAATTTTCGATTCCTCCCTTCCGGGCAACCTCCTTTGAGGAGGCTGTAGCTCCCTTGTCCCCTCCCTCGCTTCCCTTTGAAGGCACAACCTCCAACATCCTGACTAGCACGGGACCCGGCGTGGTCTCGGGGAGGGGGGCCGGACACCTGATTAGCTTTGCTTTTGCTATCCACTCCTGTTTAAAGGACATCTCTTTTAGGGGCAATTTTATGATAAATATACGGATAGCGAGTCCGGGCACAAGGCTACTAACTTTAGTATCCGGACGATTGCAGCTCAGACCTGCGTCCTCCGAAGAATCCGGACACACTACTTGTGGTCTGAAGAACAATTTGTACATCTCCACGGGCGTCATGCCCAGAAAATGTTGGAGAACTCGTGGTCCCTCCGGGTTGAACTCCCACAGGCGGAGGGGGCGACGTTTGCAGGGTAGAACTCGGCGAATTTGAAGGAAATATGCCCTAGAGGCAATAATAAAGTTATTATTTATTTCCTTACATCATGATAAATGTTTATTATTCATGCTAGAATTGTATTAACCAGAAACATAATACATGTGTGAATACATAGACCAACAGAGTGTCACTAGTATGCCTCTACTTGACTAGCTCGTTAATCAAAGATGGTTATGTTTCCTAACCATGAACAAGGAGTTGTTATTTGATTAATGAGGTCACATCATTAGTAGAATGATCTGATTGACATGACCCATTCCATTAGCTTAGCACCCGATCGTTTAGTATGTTGCTATTGCTTTCTTCATGACTTATACATGTTCCTATAACTATGAGATTATGCAACTCCCGTTTACCGGAGGAACACTTTGGGTACTACCAAACGTCACAACGTAACTGGGTGATTATAAAGGAGTACTACAGGTGTCTCCAATGGTAGATGTTGGGTTGGCGTATTTCGAGATTAGGGTTTGTCACTCCGATTGTCGGAGAGGTATCTCTGGGCCCTCTCGGTAATGCACATCACATAAGCCTTGCAAGCACTGCAACTAATAAGTTAGTTGTGAGATGATGTATTACGGAATGAGTAAAGAGACTTGCCGGTAACGAGATTGAACTAGGTATTGGATACCGACGATCGAATCTCGGGCAAGTAACATACCGATGACAAAGGGAACAACGTATGTTGTTATGCGGTCTGACCGATAAAGATCTTCGTAGAATATGTAGGAGCCAATATGGGCATCCAGGTCCCGCTATTGGTTATTGACCGGAAACGTGTCTCGGTCATGTCTACATTGTTCTCGAACCGTAGGGTCCGCACGCTTAACGTTACGATGACAGTTATTATGAGTTTATGCATTTTGATGTACCGAAGGTTGTTCGGAGTCCCGGATGAGATCACGGACATGACGAGGAGTCTCGAAATGGTCGAGACGTAAAGATTGATATATTGGAAGCCTATGTTTGGGCACCGGAAGTGTTCCGGGTGAAATCGGGATTTTACCGGATTACCGGGAGGGTTACTGGAACCCCCCGGGAGGCAAATGGGCCTATTGGGCCTTAGTGGAAAAGAGAGAAGGGGCAGCCCACAGGCTAGCCGGCCGAACCCCCCTTCCCTAGTCCTATTAGGACTAGGAGAAGGGGCCGGCCCCCCTCTCTTCTCTTTCTCCCGAAGAGTCCTACTAGGAATAGGATTTGGGGGAAGGAGTCCTACTCCCGGTAGGAGTGGGACTCCTCCCTGCGCCTCCCTCCTAGCCGGCCGACCCCTTGCCCCTGGTCCTTTATATACGGGGGCAGGGGGCACCCCATAGACACACAACTTGATCCTTGAGATCGTTCCTTAGCCGTGTGCGGTGCCCCCTGCCACCAAATTCCACCTCGATCGTACCGTTGTAGTGCTTAGGCGAAGCCCTGCGTCGGTAGTACATCAAGATCGTCATCACGCCGTCGTGCTGACGGAACTCTTCCTCGACGCTTTGCTGGATCGGAGCCCGAGGAACGTCATCGAGCTGAACGTGTGCTAAGAACTCGGAGGTGCCGGAGTAACGGTGCTTGGATCGGTCGGATCGGGAAGAAGACGTACGACTACTTCCTCTACGTTGTGTGATCGCTTCCGCAGTCGGTCTGCGTTGGTACGTAGACAACACTCTCCCCTCTCGTTGCTGTGCATCACCATGATCTTGCGTGTGCGTAGGAAATTTTTTGAAATTACTGCGTTCCCCAACAGTGGCATCAGAGCCTAGGTTTTATGGTTTGATGTTATATGCACGAGTAGAACACAAGTGAGTTGTGGGCGATACAAGTCATACTGCCTACCAGCATGTCATACTTTGGTTCGGCGGTATTGTTGGTTGAGACGATCCGGACCAACCTTACGCGTACTCTTACGCGAGACCGGTTCCCTCGACGTGCTTTGCACATAGATGGCTTGCGGAAGACTGTCTCTCCAACTTTAGTTGAACCAAGTGTGACTACGCCCGGTCCTTGAGAAGGTTAAAACGGAGTCTATTTGACGAACTATCGTTGTGGTTTTGATGCGTAGGTGAGATGAGTTCTTACTTAAGCCCGTAGCAGCCACGTAAAACTTGCAACAACAAAGTAGAGGACGTCTAACTTGTTTTTGCAGGGTATGTTGTGATGTGATATGGTCAAGGCATGATGCTGATTTTATTGTATGAGATGATCATGTTTTGTAACTAAGTTATCGGCAACTGGCAGGAGCCATATGGTTGTCGCTTTATTGTATGCAATGCAATCGCGATGTAATGCTTTACTAGATTATTAAACGGTAGTAATAGTCGTGGAAGCATAAGATTGGCGAGACGACAACGATGCTACGATGGAGATCAAGGTGTCGCGCCGGTGACGATGGTGATCATGACGGTGCTTCGGAGATGGAGATCACAAGCACAAGATGATGATAGCCATATCATATCACTTATATTGATTGCATGTGATGTTTATCCCTTTATGCATCTTATCTTGCTTTGATTGACGGTAGCATTATAAGATGATCTCTCACTAAATTATCAAGAAGTGTTCTCCCTGAGTATGCACCGTTGCCAAAGTTCGTCGTGCCCAGACACCACGTGATGATCGGGTGTGATAAGCTCTACGTCCATCTACAACGGGTGCAAGCCAGTTTTGCACACGCAGAATACTCAGGTTAAACTTGACGAGCCTAGCATATGCACATATGGCCTCGGAACACAGAGACCGAAAGGTCGAGCGTGAATCATATAGTAGATATGATCAACATGACGATGTTCACCATTGAAAACTACTCCATCTCACGTGATGATCGGTTATGGTTTAGTTGATTTGGATCACGTGATCACTTAGAGGATTAGAGGGATGTCTATCTAAGTGGGAGTTCCTAAGTAATTTGATTAACTGAACTTAAACTTATCATGAACTTAGTACCTGATAGTATCTTGCTTGTTTATGTTGCTTGTAGATAGATGGCTCGTGCTATTGTTCCGTTGAATTTTAATGCGTTCCTTGAGAAAGCAAAGTTGAAAGATGATGGTAGCAATTACACGGACTGGGTCCGTAACCTGAGGATTATCCTCATTGTTGCACAGAAGAATTACGTCCTGGAAGCACCGCTGGGTGACAGGCCTGCTGCTGGAGCAACGCCAGATGTTATGAACGTTTGGCAGAGCAAAGCTGATGACTACTCGATAGTTCAGTGTGCCATGCTTTACGGCTTAGAATCGGGACTTCAACGACGTTTTGAACGTCATGGAGCATATGAGATGTTCCAGGAGTTGAAGTTAATATTTCAAGCAAATGCCCGAATTGAGAGATATGAAGTCTCCAATAAGTTCTATAGCTGTAAGATGGAGGAGAACAGTTCTGTCAGTGAGCATATACTCAAGATGTCTGGGTATAATAATCACTTGATTTAGATGGGAGTTAATCTTCCAGATGACTGCGTCATTGACAGAATTCTCCAATCACTGCCACCAAGCTACAAGAGCTTCGTGATGAACTATAATATGCAAGGGATGAACAAGACTATTCCCGAGCTCTTCGCAATGCTGAAAGCTGCGGAGGTAGAAATCAAGAAGGAGCATCAAGTGTTGATGGTTAGCAAAACCACTAGTTTCAAGAAAAAGGGCAAAGGGAAGAAGGGAAACTTCAAGAAGAACAGCAAGCAAGTTGCTGCTTAGGAGAAGAAACCCAAGTCTGGACCTAAGCCTGAAACTGAGTGCTTCTACTGCAAGCAGACTGGTCACTGGAAGCGGAACTGCCCCAAGTATTTGGCGGATAAGAAGGATGGCAAAGTGAGCAAAGGTATATGTGATATACATGTTATTGATGTGTACCTTACTAGAGCTCGCAGTAGCACCTGGGTATTTGATACTGTTTCTGTTGCTAATATTTGCAACTCGAAACAGGGACTACGGAATAAGCGGACACTAGCAAAGGACGAGGTGACGATGCGCGTGGGAAACGGTTCCAAAGTCGATGTGATCGCGGTCGGCACGCTACCTCTACATCTACCTTCGGGATTAATATTAGACCTAAATAATTGTTATTTGGTGCCAGCGTTGAGCATGAACATTATATCTGGATCTTGTTTAATGCGAGACGGTTATTCATTTAAATCAGAGAATAATGGTTGTTCTATTTATATGAATAATATCTTTTATGGTCATGCACCTTTGAAGAGTGGTCTATTCTTGTTGAATCTCGAAGATAGTGATACACATATTCATAATGTAGAAGCCAAAAGATGCAAAGTTAATAATGATAGTGCAACTTATTTGTGGCACTGCCGTTTAGGTCATATCGGTGTAAAGCGCATGAAGAAACTCCATACTGATGGGCTTTTGGAATCACTTGATTATGAATCACTTGGTACTTGCGAACCGTGCCTCATAGGCAAGATGACTAAAACACCGTTCTCCGGTACTATGGAGAGAGCAACAGATTTGTTGGAAATCATACATACCGATGTATGTGGTCCGATGAATATTGAGGCTCGTGGCGGATATCGTTATTTTCTCACCTTCACAGATGATTTAAGCAGATATGGGTATATCTACTTAATGAAACATAAATCTGAAACATTTGAAAGATTCAAAGAATTTCAGAGTGAAGTTGAAAATCATCGTAACAAGAAAATAAAGTTTCTACGATCTGATCGTGGAGGAGAATATTTGAGTTACGAGTTTGGTATACATTTGAAAAATTGTGGAATAGTTTCGCAACTCACGCCACCCGGAACACCACAGCGTAATGGTGTGTCCGAACGTCGTAATCGTACTTTACTAGATATGGTGCGATCTATGATGTCTCTTACTGATTTACCGCTATCGTTTTGGGGTTATGCTTTAGAGACGGCCGCATTCACGTTAAATAGGGCACCATCAAAATCCGTTGAGACGACGCCTTATGAACTATGGTTTGGCAAGAAACCAAAGTTGTCGTTTCTTAAAGTTTGGGGCTGCGATGCTTATGTGAAAAAGCTTCAACCTGATAAGCTCGAACCCAAAGCGGAGAAATGTGTCTTCATAGGATACCCAAAGGAAACTGTTGGGTATACCTTCTATCACAGATCCGAAGGCAAGACATTCGTTGCTAAGAATGGATCATTTCTAGAGAAGGAGTTTCTCTCGAAAGAAGTGAGTGGGAGGAAAGTAGAACTTGACGAGGTAACTGTACCTGCTCCCTTATTGGAAAATAGTACATCACAGAAAACTGTTTCTGCGACACCTATGCCAATCAGTGAGGAAGCTAATGATGATGATCATGAAGCTTCAGAACAAGATACTACTGAACCACGTAGATCAACCAGAGTGAGATCCGCACCAGAGTGGTACGGTAATCCAGTTCTGGAAGTCATGATGCTAGATCATGATGAACCTACGAACTATGAAGAAGCGATGGTGAGCCCAGATTCCGCAAAGTGGCTTGAGGCCATGAAATCTGAGATGGGATCCATGTATGAGAACAAAGTATGGACTTTGGTTGACTTGCCCGATGATCGGCAAGCAATTGAGAATAAATGGATCTTCAAGAAAAAGACTGACGCTGACGGTAATGTTACTGTCTATAAAGCTCGACTTGTCGCAAAAGGTTTTCGACAAGTTCAAGGGGTTGACTACGATGAGACTTTCTCACCAGTAGCGATGCTTAAGTCCGTCAGAATTATGTTAGCAATTGCCGCATTTTATGATTATGAAATATGGCAGATGGATGTCAAAACTGCATTCCTGAATGGATTTCTGGAAGAAGAGTTGTATATGGTACAACCAGAAGGTTTTGTCGATCCAAAAGGAGCTAACAAAGTATGCAAACTCCAGCGATCCATTTATGGACTGGTGCAAGCATCTCGGAGTTGGAATAAACACTTTGATAGTGTGAACAAAGCATTTGGCTTTATACAGACTTTTGGAGAAGCCTGTATTTACAAGAAAGTGAGTGGGAGCTCTGTAGCATTTCTGATATTATATGTGGATGACATATTGCTAATTGGAAATGATATAGAATTTCTGGATAGCATAAAGGGATACTTGAATAAAAGTTTTTCGATGAAAGACCTCGGGGAAGCTGCATACATATTAGGCATAAAGATCTATAGAGATAGATCAAAACGCTTAATTGGACTTTCACAATGCACATACCTTGACAAAATTTTGAAGAAGTTCAAGATGGATCAAGCAAAGAAAGGGTTCTTGCCTGTGCTACAAGGTGTGAAGTTGAGTAAGACTCAATGCCCGACCACTGCAGAAGATAGAGAGAAAATGAAAGATGTTCCCTATGCTTCAGCCATAGGCTCTATCATGTATGCAATGCTGTGTACCAGACCTGATGTGTGCCTTGCTATAAGTTTAGCAGGGAGGTACCAAAGTAATCCTGGAATGGATCACTGGACAGCGGTCAAGAACATCCTGAAATACCTGAAAAGGACTAAGGGTATGTTTCTCGTATATGGAGGTGACAAAGAGCTCACCGTAAGAGGTTACGTTGATGCAAGCTTTGACACTGATCCGGACGATTCTAAATCGCAAACCGGATACGTGTTTACTTTAAACGGTGGAGCTGTCAGTTGGTGCAGTTCTAAACAAAGCGTCGTAGCGGGATCTACATGTGAAGCGGAGTACATTGCTGCTTCGGAAGCAGCGAACGAAGGAGTCTGGATGAAGGAGTTCAAATCCGATCTAGGTGTCATACCTAGTGTATCGGGTCCAATGAAAATTTTCTGTGACAATACTGGTGCAATTGCCTTGGCAAAGGAATCCAGATTTCACAAAAGAACCAAACACATCAAGAGACGCTTCAACTCCATCCGGGATCTAGTCCAGGTGGGAGACATAAAGATTTGCAAGATACATACGGATCTGAATGTTGCAGACCCGTTGATTAAGCCTCTTCCACGACAAGAACTGCCAGGATCAATTAGGCAGGCTTGACGGTGGGACAAAGCTATGGACACATAGCTGAGCCATTAGTTGCAGCAGTTGAAGTTGCATGTAGCCTCAAGTGTGGTTTTGATAATTAATGGCAATCCTCATGGACTAATGATTTCTTTGAGTCATATATGGAGTACCCATAGGTGATGCATGGAGGACATTTGGTGGCTTCAGGAATGAATGTCGTCTGAATTGAGTTATGCATCAAGATTGTTGATTTCAAGAGATGAATATTATAGTATGATAAGCCAACAAAACTAGGCATAAACATTGAGCTCACTGAATGAAGTAAATATGATAAAAATAACATTCTTGTGAAGATCAAGATATGACCAAGAAAGGGTGGGCATTCAGTAGAAACCAAGAATTCGGTTTATACTGTTCATTTTTTTTCAATTTCATTAGTAAAGTTAAAAATCAAAAATAACAACACAAATCAGCTAACCGAAAATTCGGTTTTCAGTTTATACCGAACAATTACTTAGTCGCTGAGGAGTTAGGGCATGTATAATGGTTGATAAGATAGTCTTATCTTAAATCTTGCATGTAATTTAGAGATGACAAAACATTTT
Source organism: Triticum monococcum (assembly GCA_034509565.1). Classification (NCBI taxonomy): domain Eukaryota; kingdom Viridiplantae; phylum Streptophyta; class Magnoliopsida; order Poales; family Poaceae; genus Triticum; species Triticum monococcum. Next base: position 639,722,315 of record CM067843.1, read on the forward strand.
ATCTACAATGGGTCATCTCTTAGCCTTATCTTCAATAACTAGTTATTCCTAAAAATATGGTGAGACATATTGTGCTAAGAGATCATCTCTTGTCTTCTCTTAAATAAGAAAGAACAAGCCTTTTTTTATGAGTTCTTTCTTTTCCACCTCATCACTTATCCTACGTGGCACTGGTAAAATAGCACCATTGTACATGCCCTTACAACACAGCTATGAAATATCAATTCTGAGCATCCCGCCCCTTTATATAAGCGAGCATCTTATCCTGTTGAGCGTACCCACGCGATGTGCGACTAAACAAAACAAGACAGTCTATTTCCCTATGCTCTACGAACGTGTTTGGGCCAAGCAATTTATGTGCACGGCCCATGCCTATGACACAGAAAGACTAGCTGGCTGGCTTAGCTCGCACTTGGGCCTGTCGCCTACGCAAAAAAAAAAAAAAAAAAAAACTCGCACATGGGCTGGCCGCGCGCGAGCGGCTGGTGGTTGGCGATCAGAGACGCGTCATTTATCCTAACGCCTACGTGAGGGAGCTTCGTGCTTTGGATTTTCTTTCGGTGCACGATTTCCTACCGAACCAACATATTTGAATTCGGTTATTAAAAGGAGAAACCGATTTTTACTGCAGCAGTAACAAAAACCGAAAATTCAGTATTTTCAGTTTCGGTATCGGTTCGGCATTCGGTTGGTAGGTTTTTATGCCCACCCCTAACCAAGATGCAGCGCTATGATTGGATTCTAAATAGTCAACACACAAACGTAAATAATGTATTGTGTGTGATCAAGTGATCGAGTGATATGGTAAGCATTATGAATTGTACTTTATGCGTTTTGGTATTCCTATATGAGGTAGATGCCACTCATGGGCTTCCATCCAAAGGTAGTTTCAGATAACCCATGAGAAGATGATGCCAAGAGGAAATGGTCTTCAAGTTTGAAAAGAGCAAGGGCAAGATACAAATCTCCAGAAGATATATGCTTGAATCTTGCAGACCATTTTATAATAATGGACGTCTGAAGATGTGCTTAAGTGAGAGAGCCTTCAGCAAGGATTTTGGCTCGAGAGAAGTATGAATGATGTCATCGGGCTCAAGTGGAATGCACAAGGCAAAGGAATGCCTCTGCTGGACATTCCTAGTTTTACTATTCTCAAGGTGCATGGTGGGAGACCAAATTATAGGTTTGATAGTCCAGCTATAAAGAGTGTCTATCGTGAGTAGCTTGATCACGTTGTACAGAGTGCTCAAACATTTGAATGTTTTGCATCCTACTTTTTAGTTGATCTTGGATGGTTCTCTATGTGAGGAATTAGAGCTTGTTAGTTTCATAACAAGCTCAAGATCATAAAAAAATAGAGTTTGCATGAGAAAGTAGTGTCGTTTTCCATGACGTCTGTTCTAGGTGTTCCAGGGCCTTCGGGGCAGATTTGTTTATTGGGGGCTTCTTTGGGCATGCTATAGGAAATACTTCTGTGCTAGTTAGTAGCCTCTAGAGCAGCCCAAAATTATCATGGAAAGCGTTTCGATTTTCGGCCTCCAGATCCTTTGTATTGTTCGAAGACTCCGGGTTAGGCGAAGAACGGAAGAAGCAACCAACATGCATAAATAAGTGGGACCTATATATAGCCCTCCTTCCCCGAGGGGAAAGGAAACAACTGGATGTCGGTTTTTGCTGCATATCGTTTGACATCCAAGTTCATCCCCACAATCCCGATTTCCCATCTAAGTGAGGGCAAGTAACCATGGATCTATGAATAATTTATTGACCTTCTCCATTGTTTCCCCCCTCTATAATCCATCAATTGCATGAGATGCATAGGGTGAGAATCGATGGGGTCAGATTTGATCATAAGTTGCTTTCGTTGGATGGAGCGATTTGAGCTCCACCAAGCGACCGGTTTGGTAAGAGCCTTAAAGCTTGTTACTCTTAGAGGCCTCCACCTTCTAAATGGTTTGGTCATATTGGTTCTGTGATCTCTTCACGAAGCTTGTGAAAGAGGTCGGGTTATCTGTGAAGTGATTGTGGAATTTTCTGTCTCCGAAGTGGAGGAAAATAGTATCCATGGTGGATCAAGGGGCAATCCAGAGAGAGAGAGAGAGAGAGAGAGAGAGAGAGAGAGAGAGAGAGAGAGGGGGGAGCCCCCCTCAACGGAGAGTAGAATAAAGGTGGTATTTGAATTCGAGGAAATACATTGGTTGTCTCTTATTCCCTTTATATTCCGCAATTCACACTTGCTATCATTGATATTCGGCAAGTCACACTCGCTACTGGTTCGGTAATAAGAGTTAGGATCACTGGGGCGATGTGGACAGTGGTACGAAGAGACATGAAGAATGTGTAGCTCCACCAAGTGAACATGTCAAACCATTCAATTGACACATAACCAGGTCACATGCCATATTAAGAGTGTTAGGGTCAACGAGGCGAAGTAGATGGCGGCGGGGAGATGAAGGACACATACCCAATCTAGTTGTCACCATATGAGATCTGACCATTTTGATCTCGATCTACATCATGGGGAGAATGGATCTGAGAGGATGTCATCGGGTCATCGCGCATCCATCTTACAAGTTATCTTCAACATGGGCCCAAGGTCATGCCTCAGCAGGAACATCATGGTTGCTCAGATAACAGCATCGCCGCCACCATGGTGTGGAACTTTGATCTGGAGGTGTTGGAGAGGCACACGACGAATCCCAGTGTGCCGGTTCTTCTGCAGATGAAGAATGATCTCATGGTCAAGTTTAAGAAGAGGGGGGAAGTAATGGTGTAGCATGCTCCAGCTTCATACTAGTATATGGGTAATACATTATGAATCCATCCACCTATGTGCATCTCTATTACCTAACTCTATCTGTCTTTTGAATCAGAGTACACAGTTGCAAGACACACAATGCTACGAAATCGGTAGAAAGGAGGAAAGAACATCATGTGCATTTCAAAATGCTCGTGGCTTGTTTAAAAAATTGCCGCGAAAAAAAGATTGTTGCTTCATCCTGTCATAGACTCATAGTACAATTATACTTACAACTGGAAAAATTACAGACCAAAGAATATTGGCTGGTTTAATCCTATCAGGTATATAACCAAATCACTTCCTTTAAAAGGAGACCTGTCTTTTTTTTCTTTTGGACTGCGTTGGAAAAATTGGAATGAAAACTAGACATTATCCTTCCACTTCCAGAGTCTGTTGCCCTGTTTGAAACAGGAGCATCAGGCCGGTTTTTAACCGTCGTCCAAATAGAATCTATGCACGATTCTTGACAACGTGATGCATATACGTTTTTCTTTGTAGAACTGGCATGCACATTATTGTGTTATTTTGTGGAAGCTCACGCTCCGTGATGTGCCTGCAAAATGGAAGCAGGGACATACTTCAGTCTTCTGTATGAGTCCAGGGCTAGAGTGCGTGTAGGGTATGACCGTTTTCACGTTTAATTATGGGTTGAAAATATACTTAAGCTCGACTCTTAAGATCTATGTATCTTATGAGAAAATGCAATAGAATTTTTGTAGTTAAACAACAATGCATCATGTTTATTTGATTCCATTGTTGTTACCTAACCGGAAACCAAAATGGGATATCGTCACTTTATATTGGCCTTGACATACGCACCTGTTTAGTTACTATGCCAAAATTTGGGATATGAAAGATTTAGAAAATGACCACTGCATGTGAAGAAGTGCAGTACCTTTACCCTTATTCTTGTCCGTTGGTAAAAGTTCTTCAGCACCGATTTTCATGTCAGCATTAGATGAACGCCTCTTTGTCTTTCTGTTTAGTGCCTCAACCTCGACAATGAAGGTTCCACAGACAGGACGATGATCTGAAAATCGGGACTCTCCACGGTAGTAGGACAACTGTGAAGTGCCGTCTCCTTGCCACAATATTCGATCACACCTGAACAAGTTCAATTACTTAAGACGTATGCAACGGAATGCATCGAGCACCGAATGGTTCACAAGCATAATATCACAAGCTTATTGTATATCAGAACTACTGTGTGCGGCATTTATTTTACTTATTTACTTTTGCATGGAAGTACTTAGAGAGCTATTGCCACTTGCAGTGAACGCCAATGGTAATGTTAGACTGCATGCTAGGGCCTCTTTGGTTCAATCTCAAAGAGTTTTTCTAGGATTCTACTCCTTCGGAATTTTTCTTAAGTGGGGTCTTTGATTCATGGGATTGCAACCAATAGGACTTTTGGACTTCTTTTTTTTTGGTGGGTTCTTTGTGGCTTCCCAGTAGAAGTGTGGAACAATAGCCACTTGTCGAGCCGTTTAGGATATATTGTACATTTGACTCTTGTCAATTGGCATGCTTAACGAAAAGACATGCAAAGCTTTTGTGCACGCTCCCTAAAAAACCTCTTGGGAAGATTTCTATGTTGTCCTTATGGTGTACCGAACAGCCGCTCAATCTTTTAGGATTTAAGATGGCATGAAAATAAAAAAAGGCCTTAAGTTTGTGCCTACAGCAACAGCTGAATGGAATATTATGACATTACACTTTCTCTATTTCCCAGACAGGGCTTCCTTGTCATGGAACTACTTAAAATTGTTCATAGTTACATACCATGCTGGCGTTCTCCTCTTTTTGTTTGATGTTGCAGTCTCACCAGCATACGCATCCGAGTTAGAGGAGTACTTGTATGTGGGAGCAAAATATATCTTCCCCTCATTCCATCCCCTGAACACTCGTCCAGCATCTCGTTCAATTTTTAGCTGAAGAATGAACATACTGAATATCAGGGAAGGGAAAATTTGCAGAAGTGGACAACTATGGTTTGGGCGCAATAAGGGAACCATTTGAAAGATTTGATATCACCTTTTCGGATTTCTTTAGTAGTACCAAATTTTTAGCAAACAGATAATAAATGCATTTGTTTGCCGTCTTTCAGTGAGTAGTTCAAATTTTGATTCATAACTAGATTGATTCAACTGATACAAAGTTACCTGATCCTTTTCGAAAAGGGCATCCCAATTATTTTCCGTCAAAAGCCTTTTCGTATCTTCATAGCTCAGTGCAATACGGTAGTTCAAATCCCCAAACCATATTACCTTACTGAGATAAACAGTGCATTAATTAGTTACAGAATATTAAACTGACAAGGAACAGATGTACAATCATATACTCCCTCCGTTCCTATATATTTGTCTTTTTAGAGATTTCAACAAGTGACTACATACGGAGCAGAATGAGTGAATCTACACTCTAAAATATGTCTATATACATCCGTATGTGGTAGTCCATTTGAAATCTATAAAAAGACATATATTTAGGAACGGAGGGAGTATATCACCAGATTCTTACTCATGCTCAAGAATTTTCTCAGGAATTCTTCGCCCAATTCTCCTGCAAAGCCTCGAAAACAGTGTGAGCCGCATTATCTCTAGAACATCAGAGTTTCTTCTGAATTCGTCCCCTTCTTTCTGACCTGAAGCCAAATGGCTGCAGATGAAACAAAAGCTTGTCTGGTGCACTGTCATGCTTACTGATATACATCCCTGCAGTAGAAGTGTATTCAGGATACGGACAATTAGTTACAGCAATGCTTCAATCTGATTTAGTCCTGACCTTGTTTCCAAGACAGCCAAGAATTCCTCGCCCTATGCAAGACGTTCTTAGATGGCCGATGTGTTGCACTAGTTCTTTCTTTACCCACACAGTGACAAAAATACCAACCATTTGTTTGCATACTATGAGGTTATATTTTAGCTTATCCCTTGCGGTGGGAGCGGAAGTTACTTCACTTAGCACAGAGCCGCAAGAATCCCTCGTGTTCTCTTTCTCTTCCTCTCCCGAGGAATCAGTCTCGTCAGCATGTTTTTTCGGGCGCCGAAAGCAAGCATCCCTGTACGATGATTTGATCATTTCTGCTGGGCAGTTGCAGGCCTTAAGCCGTTTTCTCTGCATTGGCATGAAAGGTTTTCTAATGGCTTTGAGGGAAGATTTCTGGAAGATTGCGGAACCACTTGCTGTTTTTGTTAATTCAGAGAATGAAGTGTCGAGGCTTGAAGAAGCTCGAGATGAAGTAGAATCGACAGATGGAGATGTCGGACGCTGAAAGGCATTGGTATCATTATGAGCTGGCCGGTTTAGTGCTTGGTTTATAAGAACAAGCCACCTTGCAGCTGGTTCATTGTCTTCTATCACAAGCACATTACCAGCATTAAGAGGAACAATTTCCTGAAAACTGTTCAAAGATTAATAGATAGAATTGATGTCATGGAGATCAATGTTAAAGGAAAAGGTCCACTAAATACTCTTGAGACTTGAAAGTAAACCAGGAATCCAGGATTAATTACGCTGAATACAAATACTAAACGTGTTAATGATATTCTACTACCACACCAATCAAGGATTACTTTTAACTTTTTCAGCTGTGCATTGAATCTTGTAGATGAGAAAGTTAATATTCATGTGTTAAACATTAGGGAGGGTATATATATATATATATATATATATATATATATATATATATAGGGATTGACTATTCGTCACCCTGGGTGAGGAATAGTTATTCTTCACCCCCTCTATTTTACCATCAATGGACCGTAATTTTACGTTCTGTAAATTTTGCTTTATTTCCGAAGTAAAAAGAGACCGTAAAAAAATATATAATCATCGAAAAAAATATTTTATGTTATGTAAAATTACAAATGTAAAAACATAGTGTAAAATACACATAAACTGTAATTTTTCTTGTCTTATGACCTATATTTTTATTTGTTTATGTCAAATTTTACGTCGTGAATCGATAGGAATGTAACTATTTGAATTCCAAACGTAATTTAATTATGAAATGATCGTAATATTACCTCGGGTGAAGAATAACTTATTCTGCACCCTGGGTGATGAATAGTAACACTATATATATATATATATATATATATATATATATATATATAATAACACAGGCAGTGTAATTAGTAATGTCGGCAGGGAATATTTCTGTATCTATTTAAAATCAGTGCAAAACCTACCCCAACACATAAATATCTGAATGATCATCAGGTGGAACAAAATCATCCATGTTCAGTTCAGCAGTAGGTGCTTTCCCACCGACGTTCCAGGTAGAGACAAAAATTCTGTTCAATGAAAGCAGAGTGGAGAATCTAGTCTGTTGGCACAAAAGGATGGGAAAATGACAGGATATGAAATTTCCATTGTTGTACCTGATGGGCTCAGTTGTTCTATTAATAGAAGAAGGTTGGGCCAGGAAATGGCTGAGACGTATGCTCTTAACTCCTGGTTTGAATTAAAGACAGACAAGAAACAAATTGAAACTAACATTTTACATCTGTACAATCAGATAAAACACATGATTTTACATGTTAAAGTACCTGAAAGTGTTCTCAAGGGGGAAGCGGATACTGTCTTAGAAGGACTTGGTCCAAGCTCAGCAGCTGTAATATATAGGAGCATACGACACATTTAATTCCTGCTATTATGTCAAGACAAACTAAAGATTTCTGGATAATTGATTAATGGGATTAGCTACCTTATAAGAACTGTGAGGCTCATTTAATGACTGTTGCGGAGCTTCATATTAATCTCTATATAATTTAAGACTGAAACGATGCCATGTTTTTGTTCTAAAAAATGGTGTCATGTTTCGAAAATGGAATGGTAGGTGATAGTTTGGATTGCAGGTTTGTCAATCAATTTTGTCACATCATACTTTTGGGTAAAACTCGCCCCTATAAATTTGAAGTGGTTAAACTTGCCCAATTAGGGAAGAATTTGGTGAAAACATTGCTTCACTAAAGTTAGTTTTCAACTGTTAAAGAAGATTTAAAGTTTTTTCAATACTGGGATATTTACTGAAGAAAGGTTTTAGACTCATGTCCCGTAACAATCTAAAACATGGGATGAAAACAACGTCCAAAGGTATTTTCATGCGTGATGGGGAAAGTGAAGGACAAAAGGCGACCTGCATTGCAGCTTGGACTGTCGGTCCTCTTTGCAGATTTCTTCTCCTTTGCACCGAAAAGTTTGGGGCGGCAACCCTGGAGTCCAAATGTAGTTTGCTGAAGGCAATTGTTTTCATCTCTACAGAATGTGGTTGCGGAAACAGAATTACCATCTCACCTTCATTTTTCCCTCACCCGCGAAGGCCATCGATTGCTGAACCTAGCAAAGGCTCTTCTCCTTTCTGAATTTCAAGACCGAGCACCAAATTCGACAGTCAAATCAAATGTTAAAGAATCTGCAAGCAAATCATCGTAGTGTTCACATAAGTAACATGGAACTAATTAAATTCTTGCTACAATTGCGTTCAGGTAAGGTAACCAACCAGCCCGCTGACAGAGAATGCAGAGGCACGAGAAGATGCGGTTTCGGGCCGATCTTCCTCGGCACGATCCGACGGACCCCAAACAGGCAATGCCGCAACGTATGTATACACCCACCTTTAGTTAGCCTGGAGGGAACCTCCGGATCCTGGCGCTCCGGCGATCCCAAACCAAAGCCCTCGGCCAACCCAACCAAGAAGCAGCAGGCAAACCCACCGTACTACTCCTGCCACAGCAACCCAGTTGGCGGCGGCGCGCGGGGAGCCCTGGAATCCGGCAATGCGTGGGAGGAGGAGGCCGGCGAGGGACGCAGGGCCATCGGGGGACCGCCTCTCTCCCCTCCGTCCGTGGACCTCCCTCCCTTTAAACCAATGCGGGAGAGAAGCGCAGCGGAAGGAGAGAATAAACTATGGGACGGACACTGTGGCAGGCAGGCCGTGGGTGCGGTGGCCCGACGGGGAGGGGAGGAATGCCTTCGGATTGGACGATCTACATCTAGTAGTAGTAGTACTGTCCGTGCTGCTGCATGCGGCGGCGGGTTGACCGGAGCGGCGAGTTAGAGGCGCGCACGTGAGGCGGCTGGATGCGTCCGGAGCGGGGGAGACGGGGGGTGGTGGGGAGAAAGTGGGGGAGGAGTCGGAGGACACACCGTGTCAGCGGCGGGGTTGCTTTTCCTTGGATTTGGATTGGATTGGACGTGGGTGCTGCATCGACGTGAGACCCCATGATTCCGTTCCGGAGCCGACAGCAAAGGGACATACGTCGACCCGCTCGCCTTTACATGATACCGGAATCAGTCGGGCGAGGAGGATATAATTCAGGCGAAAATGCACTCCCTCTATTCCCATGCTTAGTTTTTTTTCTGTTTTCCCGTTAATCGTAGTGTGGGACAAAGAAAATAATAATATCAAGAAAACAAAAGTCGATACAATGAATAGACAACTGGACACAACACGACCATCAAAAAAATAAAATTATATTAAAAATCATGTAGCCTTCTTTTTTTTTTTGATTGTATGCGGTCTGGTGAAGATTGAAAATTGCATTGAACCAACATTAAAGAAAAAGGACACCTGTAAACGCCATCACCATAACAAACTTTGAAAACTGCAAGTCAATCGCTCCTTACCAAATCTTACAGTCAGTCACCTCATTCAATTGAAGCATAAATCGTTGAAGCAACATCAATTGGAGCATCACCTCATTCAGTACAAGCTTACAGCCAGTCACCATCAATTCAGAGGGCATCTCACAAATTATTGCCATATCAATTTCTAGCACTAGACCCAAAGCAGTCCCAGGTTCACACACTACAAAAAATTGTCTCAAGCAGTCTAGCACCTTACCAAATCTAACCCAAAAAGTATTCAACTTCCCAATAGTGTGACTCTCATGAGACCACTTGGAAACCTTGATCAAAGCTCGAGTACCAAGCAAATTAAACTTGTCAAAAATGGTTAGTTTCACCAACTTGACCATACCGAGGAATCTCATAACAAAAACTTTTCTACCTTGTTGCTTTGCTCTCCACTGTCAATTTTAACTAACCATTGAACCCTTGCAGGAATCGTGTCTCATTAATCTCACCTGAAGTAACTTCAATTAAAGCCAAAGGATTGGCATGCTTGGTGTTGTTAATCTCCTTAGTGTTTTGTATAAGCAGGCACCCCAGACCTCTAGTAGCAAGACCAATATATACTTAGCAGCATGTTTGATCTGCTTAAGCCAACCACAATCTTCGGTCAAGTGTGACTCTTTCCACACATGATACAATAAACATATTTTATGCAATCCACGTTGATATGCCCGCCTTCCTTTCATTTGGAGCAAAATAATCTCTGTCCACCAGCGCCTCCTTCACCTCCACTCTTAGCCCCAGGGTTTTTACCCTTCAATTTGATTAAGAAGTTGAGGGCCACCATTGATAATAAATTGAGAATTTCCATTGGTATCAACCCCACTGTCACCTAGCTCCTGTCTCATCCCCTGATTTGGCCAGGGAGTCATGACCTAGAATTGGCGGTCTTCATCATATGTGCCGGAGTTTGAGCCCAACAACCGAGAAGAACCCTTGCCGCTTACGACGGGAATTTTTTTCGGCGCCTGTAGGATCGAAAGTATGTCTCGAGGGGGTGATTAGACTACTTGGCCAAATAAAAATCTAGCCTTTTCCCAATTTAAGTCTTGGCAGATTTTAGCAAGTTAGAACAATTCAAGTAATCAACCTACACATGCAATTCTAAGAGTGTAGCAGTGGAATGTAAAACAATTGCATATGAAGGTAAAGGGATGAGTTTGGAAGGAGCAAACGCAATGTAGACACAGAGATTTTTGGGGTGGTTCCAATAGGTGGTGCTATCGTACATCCACGTTGATGGAGACTTCAACCCACGAAGGGTAACGATTGCGCGAGTCCACGGAGGGCTCCACCCACGAAGGGTCCACGAAGAAGCAACCTTGTCTATCCCACCATGGCCATCGCCCACGAAGGACTTGCCTCACTAGGGTAGATCTTTACGAAGTAGGCGATCTCCTTGCCCGTACAAACTCCTTGGTTCAACTCCACAATCTTGACGGAGGCTCCCAAGTGACACCTAACCAATCTAGGAGACACCACTCTTCAAAAGGTAATAGATGGTATGTTGATGATGAACTCCTTGCTCTTGTGCTTCAAATGATAGTCTCCCCAATAGTCAACTCTCTCTCATAGAATTGGATTTGGTAGAAATATGATTTGAATGGAAAGCAACTTGGGGAAGACTAGAGATCAAGATTTATGTGGTTGGAATGGAATATCTTGACCTCAACACAAGTGTAGGTGGTTCTATCTCAGAAATATATGTTGGAAGTGTAGGCATATTCTGATGGCTCTCTCCACGAATGAAGAGTGGGTGGAGGGGTATATATAGCCTCCACACAAAATCTAACCATTACACACAAATCACCAAACTCGGTGGGACCGAATTATAAAACCTGGTCAGACTGATTTAGTTCAAAAATGTGAACATTAGGATTTTCGATGGGACCGACATGTCAACTCGGTGGGACCGATTCCATTAGGGTTAGGGCATAACGTAATCTTGGTGAGACTGATTACACAAATTGGGTGGGACCGATTTTGGTAATAAGCAAACAGAGAGTTGGTCAGGCAAACTCGGTGGGACCTATTCGCTCATCTTGATTAGACCGAAACATTACGAAAGGAAAACAGAGAGTTTGCATTGCAATCTCGATGGGACCGATCGCTCATCTCGGTTAGACCGAAATGTTACGAAGGGAAACAGAGAGTTTGCAATCCCATCTCGATGAGACCCAGATCCCTATCGGTGAGACCGAAGTGACTAGGGTTTCTGGCAGTGGCTATGTCAAAAGAACTCGGTGGCGCCGGATAGAAGATTTCGGTAGGGCCGAGTTTGACTTTTGGTTTGGGACATATGTGGATATGAGAAAGTAATTGAGGGTTTTTGGAGCATATCACTAAGCAATTTGAGCAAGTAACTCATTAAGCAACACATCATCCCTTTTTAATAGTATTGGCTTTTCCTATGGACTCTATGTGATCTTGGATCACTAAAAGTAAAATGTAGAGTCTTGTGCTTTGAGCTTGAGCCAATCTTTTGTCCTTAGCATTTTGAGGGGTCCACTTTCTAATCCATACCATGCCAATCATTGAGCTTTCCTGAAATATTTATCTTGAAATAGCATTACCTCAATGTGCTATATGTTGTTAGGAATTACCAAAACCACCCAGGATAGTTGCACTTTCAATCTCTCCCTTTTTGGTAATTGATGACAACATATAGATCAAAGCTTCGACAAATGATCGTAAGATTGAAAAACATCGTCGCTTTGAGAAGTATGTGATAAGCAAGAGCTCCCCCTAAATTTGTGCATTATTTGAGATTTGCTTTTGAATGCAAATGCACAATCGATTAGGATCATGGGTTACCCTTCCATGCCACATACATCTTGGTGGAGCGCTCAAAATGATAGAAATTAAAAGCATGCACTCATCACCAAGCAAGTGAATGATCATATATGAGATATAAAAGATAGTATCATCCAAACAAACATTAAGGTAGGAAATGATCAATCACATGATCACACAAGTATCTCACAAGGACATAAAGTATCTCACACAATAAAAATATCAACCAAAAGCAAGACACTCTCTCTTGAAACCTATGATCTATACATATTTCTCACCCTTTGGCAACAAGTTACCAAAAAGTTCAAAAATGCATAGTGCTATGCGTCTCTTAGGCTTGGTCTTCGGGAGGTGGTTTAGAGAGAACTCTAAGAACGAAGGCATTAGTCGATGTAGTTGGAGCTGGTGGAGTAGGTGCTGGAGGTGGCACTGGAGCTGTAGCTGCTGGTGCTGACACTGTAGCTCTAGCATCTGAAACTGGCACTGCAGCAGACCTTGGACCTCATGGCACACACTGAAAAGCATCAGTAGTTGCCTTTCCTCTCCTCTCCCCTGCTTCCTCCTAAAGCTGCTCAACTGCAGTCTGTATCTCAGTTACCTTGAGGTCAAGATCATAGAATTTTGTCTCCACAATCCTCTCCAGGCTCTCGTGATTCTGAGTCAGGGTGGCCAAGCCCTTCTCAATCCTCAGTGTAGCTTGAATCAGATAGCCTAATTGATCTTGTTTTGTCTTGAGGAAAACTTGAGATGCTTCTTCTGAGCTTGGCATCCTTGCAGCTTTCTCAGCCTTCGCTTTGGCTCTATTCTCCTGGACTTGAACTGATGATGGTTTCTCCTCATTCATCACAACAGTGTTGTCTTCAAATTCAGGATGTAAGGGTAGATGCTCCTTGTCTAGCAAATAAATTCCTGTGCCCATCTTAAAATTGATGAGCTCCTGAATATGTGTAGCATACCCACAACTTCTCTTCTGATCAGCAGATGTCTTCTTGATTGTTTCTACAATCACACTCATAACTTTGAATTTCTAAGGGACATCAAAGATTTGCAGCATGTTGATGGAGTGTCCTCTGATCATCTTGTGATATCCTGACTTGGGTAGCAATGTATGCCTTAAGATCCAGTTAATAGTAGGCAAACCAGATAGCAAGAAATGTGCAGATCCAAGCTTGTGAGTCTCCAAAGATTTATCTGGGATCTCCTTGTACATGTTTGCCATGGAGTTGTGATCCTTCTTTTTCTTGGCATACACATCCAAGTCATCTTCATGTTCTTCGGGGGCATTGATTAGCTTGGCCCATTCTTCAACAGTGGATTGGTACCTAGTACCCTCAGACATCCATACTATCTCCCATCTGGATAGAAGTGGGTAATGGAGTAAAACTGCATGATCAGCTCATCATTCCATTTGGTGAGCTTTTGTCCAACAAATTCATCTACTCCACATGCCTTGAAGCTATCATATACTCCTGGGAAGTGATCTTCATTCTCCTGGATGTATTCCCAACCTACCCATTTCATGTCACATACAATAGGCTTCTTGTCAAGCAAAATTGTCTCATAGAAGTCTTGTTGATCCTTTGTATGGAACCTGTAGTCAACTGCAGTCCTCCTCCTAACAGCATAGGGATCGGACTGTCTCCACAATCTCAGTACAGCATCTTTTCTGATGTGCATGTCCTCAGCGACTGGATGAGCATCATTGTGGTCAGGAATTTTGGGCTTCAACTTCCTCAAAACATGGGATTCATCATCCTCTTCTTCACCTTCAGGCACTGGGGCCTTGTTCTTTTCCTCAGCAGGTATCCTCCTGGTATTTCTCTTGGGCTTTGGGGGTTTCTGAGCTTGATCTTTGGGAGCATAATTGGGCTTAGATGGAGAAGCCCCTGATTTAATTGTATCTCCCATGAGCTTCTGAGATGTAACGCCCCTAGACCGATGTGCCAGGTGTCGTGCAGTTATTCGCTGTTGTGGCCTTGTCATTGCTTGCGTGTCATGCATTGCATATCATTTCATCATGTGCATTTCATTTGCATACGTGTTCGTCTCATGCATCCGAGCATTTTCCCCGTTGTCCGTTTTGCATTCCGGCGCTTCGTTCTCCTCCGGTGGCCATTTCTAGCTTTCTTTCGTGTGTGGGGATTAAACATTTCCGGATTGGACTGAGACTTGTCATGCGGCCTTGGTTTACTACCGGTAGACCGCCTGTCAAGTTTCGTAACATTTGGACTTCGTTTGATACTCCAACGGTTAACCGAGGGACCGAAAAGGCCTCGTGTGTGTTGCAGCCCAACACCCTTCCATTTTGGCCCAAAACCCACCTAACCCTGCTCCATCATCTCGGTCGTTCGATCACGATCGTGTGGCCGAAAACCGCACCTCATTTGGACTCTCCTAGCTCCCTCTACCTATATATATGTGCTCTCCTCTGAAGTCTCGCGCAGACGAAACCCTAAAAAATTCCCCGCTCGTCGCCGGACATGTCCACCCCTCCGCCGGACACGTCCAGCCGTCGCGCCGGACGAATCCGGGCGCGACACGTCAGCCCAGCGCCCCTTCTCTCTCCTCCCCGCCGCCGGGCCCGAGGGAGCCCAGATCGGGCCCGCCCCGGGCCAGATCCGCGCCGCCGAGCCCGCGCGCCTCCGCCGCCACTCGCCGTTCCCCGCCGCCTTGCGTCTCATCGCCGGCCGTCGCCCCGCGCCTCCCCGCCACCGCGCTTCGCCGCTCCGCCGCCTACCGGCGCCATCTTTGCTGGAGCACGCCACCCGGACCTTCGCAGGCCGCCGCTCGACTGCGGGGTTCCCGAGCGGACGAACCCCGAGAGCTCGCCGGAGCTCCGGTGCCGCGCCGCCACTGCAGGAGCTCGCCGGAGCTGCCGCCCATCACCGCCGCCGACCTCGGGAGCGCGCTGCTGCCTCTGCCATGGCCGCCCCGCTCGCCTCCGACGCCGGATCCAGGATCCCCTTCCCCGGATCTCCCCGTCCCGGCGACCGGACGGCCTCCCAGCTCACCGGAGCCACATCTCCGGTCATCTTCCCCGTCAATTCCGGCAAGGTTCCGGTCGTCCACGAACCACGTGCAGATCTGGATCCATTCTCCCTACGGTTGACTTTCTCCTCCCGAAACCCTAATTTATATGCAAACTTTGACTGCTCATATCTCCGCACCCGTAGCTCCGTTTTGGACATATAATATATCAAAATCTTCGCCTCGACATGTACATCATTTCATTCCATTGCATCATTTGCATTTGAGTTCATCTTGATGTCCGTATTGCTGTTAGAATGAGGCATCATGAGTTAAATTGCAGATCCGTTAGCTCATCATTGACTTTTGTCATTTTTGCCATGATTATTGTGTGCATGATATGCCTGTGCCCCTTTGGGGTGAATTGTTAAGCGTGTTGTCTTCTTTCCAGAGGTGTCACCCATGCATTTTTAGGATGTGTGTGTTGTCTTGTGCAAGCTTGCAAAGAGGGGTACCTGAGTTTGCTGATTTCAGGGACTTAGTGTTTTTCACTAAGTCTGGGATGTTTTAGTTCATGATGCTATATGTCCAGCTTGTTTCCTAGTGATCCGTGCCTCTTTTGAGGATGATCAGTAAGAGTGGTTTGTTATAATTGTTGTGCTCTATCCATCCATGCCTTTACTTGTTATGTTGGAGCACCCTAGGGTGACTCAATCGAGCTCAACTTTTGCATAGTTGTTAATTTGGGCAGATCGTGAACTCTTTTGCGATTTTGCCGGAGCTATTGCTAGTGATCCATGCATGCTATGCCTTTGTTCTTGCCATGTCTAGCTAGCATTTTGTGCCTTCTTTATGGATATATGCTTGCCTTTCCATGACTTGCACCGTAGTGAGTGCATCGAGCTCGTTTACATGCCTCCGTGAGTTATAATTTCAGCATGTCCCAGTTTTCACTAAGTATGAAAGCTGATTGTGTTTCATCGATGTTCGTGTGCTTGTTAGAGTATTTTGTGAACCCTTTTGGCCCCAGGTCATTTTGGGTGTTTTGTTAAGCTTGTTGAGTAGCTCCATGCCATGTTCTTACTTGTCATGTTCAGGTTATGTTTCATGTTGTTTTGCTACTCCGAAGAGAGCATCATGGTCTGAAATTCCAGACTAGCGTTAATTTCGCTAAGTCTGAAATCTGTTTTGCTTATTCAGTTTTGCCATGCTTGTTTGAACCCCTTAATGGATGAATTTGCCTATGTCTCAGTCCTAGTGATTTTTTAATCATCTTGTGTACACCCCTGCCATGTATTTTTTTTCATGTTTGGTGGCTGTAGCATGTTCATTTCGTTGCATTTAGGAGCCTACTTGCTGTAAAACGCAGATCGGTTCGTTTCGTAAAACGCTTGCCATTTCCAAACCGTAGCTCCGATTCCTATGATCTTTATACCGTTTTCAGGTGATTTCATCCCCTCTATCCAGTGGCACACTTGGTTTTCCAAGTTGAGGTCAGGTTCATGCATTCCCTGTCATGTCTTGCATTTTGCATCCCGCATCGCATTCCGCATCTCGCATATCATACCATGTTCATGTGTTGGTGGTTTACTATGTTGTGTGCTTTTTCCGGTGATTGCTTCTTCGGGTTGGTTCCGGTAACGTCGTGATTGTGAGGACCCGTTCGTCTTCGTCCGTTTGTCTTCTTCATGGATTCGTTCTTCTTCCTTGTGGGATTTCAGGCAAGATGATCATACCCTCGAAATCACTACTATCTTTGCTATGCTAGTTTGCTCGCTCTTTTGCTTTGCCAATGCTACGATGCCTACCACTTGCTTGTCAGCCTCCCAATTGCCATGATTGAGCCTCTAACCCACCTTTGTCCTAGCAAACCGTTGATTGGCTATGTTACCTCTTTGCTCAGCCCCTCTTATAGCGTTGTTAGTTGCAGGTGAAGATTGAAGTTTGTTCCTTGTTGGAACATGGAGATACCGTTCCTTGTTGGAACATTTATTTACTTGTTGGGATATCACTATATGTCTTATTTAATTAATGCATCTATATACTTGGTAAAGGGTGGAAGGCTCGGCCTTATGCCTGGTGTTTTGTTTCACTCTTCCCGCCCTAGTTTCCGTCATATCGGTGTTATGTTCCCGGATTTTGCGTCCCTTACGCGGTTGGGCTATAATGGGAACCCCTTGACAGTTCGCCAAGTAAAGCTTCTCCAGCAATGCCCAACATTGGTTTTACCATTCGCCACCTAGCCTTTTTCCCTTGGGAGTCGCGCATCCCGAGGGTCATCTTTATTTTAACCCCCCCCGGGCCAGTGCTTGTCTAAGCGTTGGTCCAAACTAGAGCCACTTGCGGCGCCACCTCGGGGAAACTTGAGGGCTGGTTTTAGCTGTACGTAGTGTTCATCCGGTGTTGCCTTGAGAACGAGATATGTGCAGCTCCTATCAGGATGTCGGCGCATCGGGTGGTGTTGCTGGTTTAGTTTTACCCTGTCGAAATGTCTTGTTGTACTGGGATACCGAGTCTGATCGGAATGTCTCGGGTGGAGGTCTATTCCTTCGTTGACCGCGAGAGCTTGTGATGGGCTAAGTTGGGACACCCCTGCAGGGATTTGAACTTTCGAAAGCCGTGCCCGCGGTTATGGGCAGATGGGAATTTGTTAACGTCCGGTTGTAGAAAACCTGAAGTCGACCTTAATTAAAACGAATCAACCGCGTGTGTAACCGTGATGGTCTCTTTCCGGCGGAGTCCGGGAAGTGAACACGGTTGTTGGAGTTATGCTTGACGTAGGTTGTTTAGGATCACTTCTTGATCATACTTTTATCGACCGTGCTTTGCCTTCTCTTCTCGCTCTCATTTGCGTATGTTAGCCACCATATATGCTAGTCGCTTGCTGCAGCTCCACCTCATACCTTTACCTTACCCATAAGCTTAAATAGTCTTGATCGCGAGGGTGCGAGATTGCTGAGTCCTTGTGGCTCACAGATACTTCCAAAACCATCTTGCAGGTACCGATGAGTCCGTGCAGATGACGCAACCAAGCTCAGGAGGAGCTCGTTGAAGACCTTGTTCATTGGTGTTGTTCCGTTTTCTAGTTGATCAGTAGTGGAGACCAGTTGGGGTCGATCGGGGACCTTTGTCGCATTTGGGGTTCTTCTTTTATTTTGGTTCCGTAGTCGGACCTAGAGTGTATTTGAATGATGTAATGCTTTATTCATGTATTTGTGTGAAGTGGCGATCGTAAGCCAACTATGTACCTCTTTCCCTCATTATATTACATGGGTTGTGTGAAGATTACTCACTTGCGACATATGCCTTCAATGCGATTATGCCTCTAAGTCGTGCCTCGACACGTGGGAGATATAGTCGCATCGAGGGTGTTACATGAGACCTGGGAGCTGGAGCAGCATCCTCTTCCTCCTCCTCTTCTTCTGGATCTCTCATAATGGAGGATCTACCAAGCACTCTGGCAGTGGTCTTCTTGGCCCTTTCTTTCCTCTTCTTTCCTTCTCCAGCACCCTCTCCAGTTGGCTTAGAGGTTTCAGCAGTTGAGGCTCTGGCAGGGGCCTTCTTGTGCAAGCCAGGCTTAGTTGTGGCAGCCGACCCATATTCTTTCTTCAACACCTTCTTCTTGGAGCTGACTTCCTCCTCAACAGCCACATAGTACTCATCTTCAGAATCTGAGGTTTTCTTCTTCCTTGACCTAGTGACTGCTTTGGGCAAGTTACTTGGTGTGCTCCTATTGCCATCATCAGAACTGCTAGAGGGACTAGTGCCCTCGCTCAATTGCACTTGTTCTTCAGACCTGTTTTGGCTGTCGCTCTAGTTAGACATCTCTGCAAACTTACTGACAGCAGACCCTGTGAATGGATATAGATGAGGTAGAGTGGATGAGCATCACAAAGGGCAGAGTTTTTGCAAAACAGATGACTTAAAAACTTAGTTTTAGTTCTTCACAGAAAGCATTTCGGAGCTACCAATTTGTAAACTCGGTAATACCGAAGCAACTTTTGGGACCTAAACTAGTGAACTCGGTTAGACCAAGTCACAGTTCGGTGGCACCGAGACTTTTAGGGTTTCACAAAGAATCGAACTCGGTCACACCGATTTGCAATTTTCGGTCAGACCGAACATGCACATGCTATGGCCTAAGCCAAATCGGTGAGACCGATTTCTACAATTCGGTCAGTCCAAGATGAGTCCGGCGGAGATCTAACCCTAAATTTTCAAATCCAATCTAATCTAAAGGATGTTTTCAGTGGATGGATAGTTTGCATATGTGGTCATGATCATGGAAAAGTAATGTGCTACGAATCAGAGTTAAAGGAATAGCACAAAGGATCGAACTCGTACCCTAATTCAGCGGAGTTCGTTACATCGGCAATGGAGGGGCAGAATTCCATTGACGGTGATGGAAACCAGCGGCGGGAGGTCACTGGCGGCGAGAGGACAATCCGGAGACCTGAGGCGGCAGAGCAGGATACGCGCGGGCTGAGAGGTTTCGAAGAAATTTCCAAAATCTCACCCGTGGGTTTATATATCCTGACCCTGTCAGTGTGACCGAGTGGAACAACACGGTGGCACCGAGATGCAGAATCGCAAGCGGTTACTACGACTCAGTGTGACCGAAAAGTTCAAATCGGTTGCACCAAGATTGAAAACCTAGATCAACTTAGTGATCTCGGCGTGACCGAAATGGATGACTCAGTCATACCGAAATGCACAAAGAGGTTTTGGAAGTTTAAGTCTATGACGAATCGGGGACTCCAAGTGCTCCTCACACAGAGTGGTTCAAATCTGACTTGATCAAACTTTGCGACGTAGCATGAATAGAGTTTGAGACGAGAAAAGCATAGATGGCTAGAGGGAGTTCTTAGGCATTCTCGTCCATCCATTTGGCAAAAGAGAAAAAAGCCAAACAATCAAAGCAACAAATGGATGTCCTCGAATGAGTAAAATATGCATCCAACATGCTCACATAATAAAATGACAAATGAAATATGTGACAAAGCATGCACAATCACTCTAGCATCTATCAAGGAATTTGGCGATGATTAGGTCATCTATATATGAGATATTGACTTAGGAGTCAAATGAAAACATTTGATCATAGGTCATACTCATCGTTTAAGCATAAGTGGGGCTGCCACTTTTACATGAAGCATTGTTTTGCTCACATCATTAGAGTTGCTTTAGCTCAATTGATTAGAGTAAAGCTCCCCCTAGATGTGATATCCCCCCTAAGAGGGATGAACTAACCTTGGGTTTTGTCGATGATGACTTCATGTAGGTGTTGAAGATGTAGATGCTCAATGTTGATGTAGATCATTCGAACTAATCTTTTGGAGTGAGTTGCACTTTCAATACCTACACAGGTTAGTCCCACAAGGAACAAACAAGGATATCCATAGACATAGAGTGATATTCACATGAGACGATGTCCATGAATGCATTAGGTTACCTTGTCCCTTGTCTTACCAGCAAGAGGGTTTGTGACTGTTGGAAATATGCCCTAGAGGCAATAATAAAATGGTTATTGTTGTATTTCCTTGTTCATGATAATTGTCTATTGTTCATGCTATAATTGTATTAACCGGAAACCGGAATACATGTGTGAATACATAGATCACAACATGTCCCTAGTAAGCCTCTAGTTGACTAGCTCGTTGATCAATAGATGGTCATGGTTTCCTGACCATGGACATTGGATGTCATTGATAACGGGATCACATCATTAGGAGAATGATGTGATGGACAAGCTAGACCCAATGTTAAGCGTAGCACAAGATCGTGTAGTTCGTTTGCTAAAGCTTTTCTAACGTCAAGTATCATTTCCTTAGACCATGAGATTGTGCAACTCCCGGATACCGTAGGAATGCTTTGGGTGTACCAAACGTCACAATGTAACTGGGTGGCTATAAAGGTGCACTATAGGTATCTCCGAAAGTGTCTGTTGGGTTGGCACGAATCGAGACTGGGATTTGTCATTCCGTATGATGGAGAGGTGTCTGGGGGCCCACTCGGTAATGCATCATCATAATGAGCTCAATGTGACTAAGGAGTTAGCCACATGATCATGCGTTACGAAACGAGTAAAGAGACTTGCCGGTAACGAGATTGAACGAGGTATGGGGATACCAATGATCGAATCTCGGGCAAGTAACATACCGATAGACAAAGAGAATTGTATACGGGATTGATTGAATCCCCGACATCGTGGTTCATCCGATGAGATCATCGTGGAACATGTGGGAGCCAATATGGGTATCCATATCCCGCTATTGGTTATTGGCCGGAGAGATGTCTCGGTCATGTCTGCATGGTTCCCGAACCCGCGGGGTCTACACACTTAAGGTTCGGTGACGCTAGAGTTGTTATGGGAAATAGTATGTGGTTACCGAAGGTTGTTCGGAGTCCCGGATGAGATCCCGGACGTGACGAGGAGTTCTGGAATGGTCCGGGGGTGAAGATCTATATATTGGACGAAGGGTATTGGAGTCCGGAATTGTTCCGGGGGTATCGGGTGACGACCAGCGTGTTCGAAAGTGGTTTCGGAGGCCCCGGCAAGTGTTGGGGGCCTTATGGGCCAAGGGGAAGGGGCACACCAGCCCACTAAGGCGTTGTGCACCCCTCCTACCCCATCGCACGTAACCAGGAGAGGTGGGGGTGCCTCCCCTAGGGCAGCCTCCTCTCCTAGCTTGGGGGGGGGCAAGTCTCCTAGGGTAGGGGCGCCCAAAACCCATCTAGGGTTCCCTCCCTGGCCGCCGCCCCTCCCCTAGATGGGATCTGAAGGGGCCGGCCTTGTTGGAAATATGCCCTAGAGGCAATAATAAATTAGTTATTATTATATTATATTTCATTGTTCATGATAATCGTTTATTATCCATGCTAGAATTGTATTGATAGGAAACTCAGATACATGTGTGGATACATAGACAACACCATGTCCCTAGTAAGCCTCTAGTTGACTACCTCGTTGATCAATAGATGGTTACGGTTTCCTGACCATGGACATTGGATGTCGTTGATAACGGGATCACATCGTTAGGAGAATGATGTGATGGACAAGACCCAATCCTAAGCCTAGCACAAGATCGTGTAGTTCGTATGCTAAAGCTTTTCTAATGTCAAGTATCATTTCCTTAGACCATGAGATTGTGCAACTCCCGGATGCCGTAGGAGTGCTTTGGGTGTGTCAAACGTCACAACTTAACTGGGTGGCTATAAAGGTGCACTACGGGTATCTCCGAAAGTGTCTGTTGGGTTGGCACGAATCGAGACTGGGATTTGTCACTTCGTGTAAACGGAGAGGTATCTCTGGGCCCACTCGGTAGGACACCATCATAATGTGCAGAATATATAGTGGAGGCCCATGCCTGGTGCGCTTCCCTCTCCCCTATATATAGTGGAGGCAAAGGGGCAGCCCAACACACGAAGTTCTTCCCCTGTTGGCGCAGCCCTACCCCTCTCCCTCCTCGTCTCTCGTAGTGCTTGGTGAAGCCCTGCTGGAGTCCCGCGCTCCTCCACCACCACCACGCCGTCGTGCTACTGCTGGACGGAGTCTTCCCCAACCTCTCCTTCTCCCCTTGCTGGATCAAGGCGTAGGAGATGTCACTGGGCTGCACGTGTGTTGAACGCAGAGGTGCCGTTGTTCGGCGCTTAGATCGGGATCAACCACGATCTGAATCGCTGCGAGTACGAGTCCTTCATCCGCATTCTTACAACGCTTCCGCTTAGCGATCTACAAGGGTATGTAGATGCACTCCCCTTCCCCTCATTGCTAGATTACTCCATAGATTGATCTTGGTGATGCGTAGAAAATTTTAAATTTCTGCTTCGATCCCCAACAGTGGCATCATGAGCTAGGTCTATGCGTAGTTTCTATGCACAAGTAGAACACAAAGCAGTTGTGGGCGTCGATATTGTCAATTTACTTGCCGTTACTAGTCTTATCTTGATTCGGCGGCATCGTGGGATGAAGCGGCCCGGACCGACCTTACACGTACGCTTACGTGAGACTGGTTCCACCGACTAACATGCACTAGTTGCATAAGGTGGCTAGCGGGTGTCTGTCTCTCCCACTTTAGTCAGATCGGATTCGATGAAAAGGGTCCTTATGAAGGGTAAATATAAATTGGCATATCACGTTGTGGTTTTGGCGTAGGTAAGAAACGTTCTTGCTAGAAACCTATAGCAGCCACGTAAAAACTTGCAACAACAACTAGAGGACGTCTAACTTGTTTTTGCAGCATGTGTCGTGTGATGTGATATGGCCAAAAGGATGTGATGAATGATATATGTGATGTATGAGATTGATCATGTTCTTGTAATAGGAATCATGACTTGCATGTCGATGAGCATGACAACCGGCAGGAGCCATAGGAGTTGTCTTAATTTATTTATGACCTGCGTGTCAACATAAACGTCATGTAATTACTTTACTTTATTGCTAAAGCGTTAGCCATAGTAGTAGAAGTAATAGATGACGAGACAACTTCAAGAAGACACGATGATGGAGATCATGATGATGGAGATCATGGTGTCATGCCGGTGACAACAATGATCATGGAGCCCCAAAGATGGAGATCATAAGGAGCAAAATGATATTGGCCATATCATGTCACTATTTGATTGCATGTGATGTTTATCATGTTTTACATCTTATTTGCTTAGAACGACGGTATCTTAAATAAGATGATCCCTCGTAATAATTTCAAGAAAGTGTTTCCCCTAACTGTGCACCGTTGCGAAGGTTCGTTGTTTCGAAGCACCATGTGATGACCGGGTGTGATAGATTCTAACGTTTGAATACAACGGGTGTAAGCCAGATTTACGCAAGCAATACACTTAGGTTGACTTGACGAGCCTAGCATGTACAGACATGGCCTCGGAACACGGAAGACCAAAAGGTCGAGCATGAGACGTATAGAAGATCGGAGCCAACGGGTGCTGCTGGATGGAGTCTTCCCCAACCTCTCCTTTCTCCCCTTGCTGGATCAAGGCGTAGGAGACGTCACCGGGTTGCACGTGTATTAAACGCGGAGGCGCCGTTGTTCGGCGCTTAGATCGGAATCAACCGCGATCTGAATCGCTGCGAGTACGACTCCTTCATCCACGTTCTTGCAATGCTTCCGCTTAGCGATCTACAAGGGTATGTAGATGCACTCCCCTTCCCCTCGTTGCTAGATTACTCCATAGATTGATCTTGGTGATGCGTAGAAAATTTTAAATTTCTGCTTCGATCCCCAACAGGCCCCCTCTCCCTTTCTCCTATAAATAGTAGGGGTGGGAGGGCTTCCAGAAGACCTAGACCCTTCCCTGGCGCAGCCCCTTCCCCTCTCCTACACCTCATCCTCCTCCGTAGCGCTTGGCGAAGCCCTGCCGGAGAACCACGAGCTCCATCACCACCACGTCGTCGTGCTGTTGGAGTTCTCCCTCAACTTCTCCTCTCCCCTTGCTGGATCAAGAAGGAGGAGACGTCCCCGGGATGTACGTGTGTTGAACGTGGAGGCATCGTTGTTCGGCGATTAGATCGGAATTGACCGCGATCTGAATCGCTGCGTGTACAACTCCACCGACCGCGTTCTTGTAACGCTTCCGCTTAGCGATCTTCAAGGATATGAAGATGCACTCCCTCTCTCTCGTTGCTAGTATCTCCTAGATTGATCTTGGTGACACATAGGAATTTTTTTTTGAATTATTGCTACGTTCCCCAATAGTGGCATCATGAGCCAGGTCTATGCGTAGATTCTATGCACGAGTAGAACACAAAGCAGTTATGGGTGATGATTTGTTCAATTTTCTTACCATTACTAGTCTTATCTTGATCCGGCAGCATTGTGAGATGAAGTGGCCCGGACCAACCTTACACATATGCTTACGTGAGACTGGTTCCACCCACTGACATGCACTTGATGCATAAGGTGGCTGGTGGGTGTCTGTCTCTCCCACTTTAGTCGGATCGGATTCGATGAAAAGGGTCCTTATGAAGGGTAAATAGCAATTGGTATATCACCGTTGTGGTTTTGCGTAGGTAAGAAACATTCTTGCTAGAAACCCATAGCAGCCACGTAAAACATGCAACAACAATTAGGAGGATGTCTAACTTGTTTTTGCAGGGTTTGCTATGTGATGTGATATGGCCAAAAGGATGTGATGAATGATATATGTGAAGTATGAGATTGATCATGTTCTTGTAATAGGAATCACGACTTGCATGTCGATGAGTATAACAACCGGCAGGAGCCATAGGAGTTGTCTTAATTTATTTATGACCTGCGTGTCAATGAAAACGCCATGTAATTACTTTACTTTATTGCTAACCGTTAGCCATAGTAGTAGAAGTAATAGTTGGTGAGGCAACTTCATGAAGACACGATGATGGAGATCATGATGATGGAGATCATGGTGTCATGCCGGTGACGATGGTGTTCATGTCATGCCTCGAAGATGGAGATCAAAGGCGCAAGATGATATTGGCCATATCATGTCACTTTATGATTTGCATGTGATGTTTGTCATGTTTACATCTTATTTTCTTAGAACGACGGTAGCATAAATAAGATGATCCCTCGCTAAAATTTCAAGAAAGTGTTCCCCCTAACTGTGCACCATTGCGAAAGTTCGTTGTTTCGAAGCACCACGTGATGGTCGGGTGTGATAGATTCTAATGTTCGCATACAATGGGTGTAAGCCAGATTTACACATGCGAAACACTTAGGTTGACTTGACGAGCCTAGCATGTACAGACATGGCCTCGGAACACAAGAGACCAAAAGGTCGAACATGAGTCGTATAGTAGATACGATCAACATGAAGATGTTCATCGATGATGACTAGTCCGTCTCACGTGATGATCGGACACGGCTTAGTTGACTCGGATCATGTATCACTTAGATGACTAGAGGGATGTCTATCTAAGTGGGAGTTCATTAAATAATCAGATGAACTTAATTATCATGAACATAGTCAAAAGGACTTTGCAAATTATGTCGTAGCTTACACTTTAGTTCCATTGTTTAAGATATGTTCCTAGAGAAAATTCAGTAGAAAGTTGATAGTAGAAATTATATTGGACTAGGTCTGTCAACTGAGGATTATCCTCATTGCTGCGTAGAAGGCTTATGTCCTAAATGCACCGCTCGGTGTGCTGAACCTCGAGCGTCGTCTGTAGATGTTGGGAAACATCTGACATACATGTTTTGATGACTACGTGATAGTTCAGTGCGTAATGCTAACGGTTTAGAATTGTGGCACCAAAGATGCTTTTGAAACGTCGCAGAACATATGAGATGTTCCAAAGACTGAAATTGGGATTTCAGACTAGTGCCCACGTCAAGAGGTATGAGACCTCTGACAAGTTTCTTAAGCCTGCAAACTAAGGGAGAAAAGCTCAATCGTTGAGCATGTGCTCAGATTGTCTGAGTACTACAATCACTTGAATCGAGCGGGAGTTAATCTTCCAGATGAGATAGTGATGGTTCTCCATAGTCACTGCCACCAAGCTATTAGAGCTTCGTGATGAACTATAACATATCAGGGATAGATGTGATGATCCTTGAGCACTCGCGATGTTTGACACCGCGAAAGTAGAAATCAAGTAGGAGCATCAATTGTTGATGGTTAAACCACTAGTTTCAAGAAGGGCAAGGGAAAGAAGGGATACATCATGAAACGACAAATCAGTTGCTACTCTAGTGAAGAAACCCAAGGTTGAACCCAAACCCGAGACTAAGTGCTTCTATAATGAGGGGAACTGTCACTGAAGCAGAACTACCCAAGATACTTGGTAGATGAGAAGGTTGGCAAGGTCGACAGAAGTATTTTGAATATACGTTATATTATTGTGTACTTTACTAGTACTCCTAGTAGCACCAGGGTAATAAATACCGGTTCAGTTGCTAAGTGTTAGTATCTCAAAATAAAAGGCTGCGGAGACTAGCTAAAGGTGAGATGATGATATGTGTTGGAAGTGTTTCCAAGGTTGATGTGATCAAACATCGCACGCTCCCTCTACCATCGGGATTGGTGTTAAACCTAAATAATTGTTATTTGGTGTTTGCATTGAGCATAGACATGATTGGATTATGTTTATTGCAATACGATTATTCATTTGAGGAGAATAATGGTTACTCTGTTTATTTGAATAATACCTTCAATAGTCTTGCACCTAAAATGAATGGTTTATTGAATCTCGATCGTAGTGATACACATGTGCATGCCAAAAGATATAAGATAGTAATGATAGTACCACATACTTCTGACACTGCCATTTGAGTCATGTTGGTATAAACCGCATGAAGAAGCTCCATGTTGATGGATCTTTGGACTCACTCGTTTTTGAAAAGGTTGAGACATGCGAACCATGTCTATTGGTAGATATGCATGAAGAAACTCCATACAGATGGATCGTTTGGACTCACTTAATTTTGAATCACTTGAGACATGCAAATCATACCACAATGCTGAGGCACGCAGTGGATATCGTTATGTTCTTATTTCACAGATGATTTGTGTAGATGCTGAGTATATTTACCTGATGAAACACAAGTCTAAATTACTGAAAGGTTTAAGTAATTTCAGAGTGAAGTTGAAGATCGCCGTGACAAGAGGATAAAATGTCTATGATATGATCATAGAGATGAATATCTAAGTTACGAGTTTGGCACACAATTAAGACATTGTGGAAATTGTTTCACAACTAATACCGCCTGGAACACCATAGTGTGATGGTGTGTCCCAACATCATAACTGCACCCTATTGGATATGGTGCATACCATGATGTCTCTTATCGAATTACCACTATCGTTTATGGGTTAGGCATTAGAGATAACCGCATTCACTTTAAATAGGGCACCACGCAATTCCGTTGAGACAACACCGTATGAACTATGGTTTAGAAAAATCTAAGCTGTCGTTTCTTAAAAGTTTGGGGCTGCGACGCTTATGTGAAAAAGTATCAGGCTGATAAGCTCGAACCCAAAGCGGATAAATGCATCTTCATAGAATACCCCAAAACAGTTGGGTATACCTCCTATTTCAGATCCGGAAGCAAAAGTGATTGTTTCTAGAAACGGGTCCTTTCTCGAGGAAAAGTTTCTCTCAAAAGAGTTGAGTGGGAGGATGATGGAGACTTGATGAGGTTATTGAACCGTCACTTCAACTAGTGTGTAGCAGGGCACAGGAAGTTGTTCCTGTGACACCTACACCAATTGAAGTGGAAGCTTATCATAGTGATCATGAAACTTCGGATCAAGTCACTACCAAACCTCATAGGTCGACAAGGATGTGTACTACTTCAGAGTGGTACGTAATCCTGTCTTGGAAGTCATGTTGCTAGACAACAATGAACCTACGAGCTATGGTGAAGCGACGATGGGCCAGGATTCCGACGAATGGCTCGAGGCCATAAAATCCGAGAGAGGATCCATGTATAAAACAAAGTATAGACTTTGGAAGAACTATTTGATGGTCGTAAGGCTATTGGGTGCAGATGGATTTTAAAAGGAAGACGGACAATGATGGTAAGTGTCACCATTAAGAAAGCTCGACTTGTCGTTAAGATGTTTTCTGACAAGTTCAAGGAGTTGACTACGGTGAGACTTTCTCACTCGTAGCGATGCTAAGAGTCCGTTGGAATTATGTTAGAAGTTACTGCATTATTTATGAAATCTTGCAGAAAGGATGTCAAAACATTGTTTCCTTGATGATTTTCTTGAGGAAAGGTTGTATGTGATACAACCAGAAGGTTTTGTCAATCCTGAAAGATGCTAACAAGTATGCAAAGCTCCAGCAATCCTTCTAAGGACTGGAGTAAGCATCTCGGAGTTGGAATGTATGCTTTGATGAGATGATCAAAGATTTTGGGTTTATACAAAGTTTATGAGAAACTTGTATTTCCAAAGAAGTGAGTGGGAGCACTATAGAATTTTTGATGAGTATATGTTGTTAACATATTGTTGATCAGAAATGATGTAGAATTTCTGGAAAGCATATAGGGTTATTTGAATAGTGTTTTTCAATGGAAAACCTAGATTAAGCTACTTGAACATTGAGAATCAAGATCTATAAGGATAGATAAAAAATGTTTAATAGTACTTTCAAATGAATACATACCGTGACAAGATTTTGAAGGAGTTCATAATAGATCAGCAAAGAAGGAGTTCTTGGCTGTGTTACAAGGTGTGAGTATTGAGTAAGACTCAAGACCTGACCACGGTAGAAGAGAGAGAAAGGACGAAGGTCGTCCCCTATGCTTTAGACGTAGGCTCTACAGTATGCTATGCTGTGTACCGCACCTGAAGTTTGCCTTGCCATGAGTCAGTCAAGGGGTACAAGAGTGATCCAGGAATGGATCACATGACAGCGGTCGAACTTATCCTTAGTAACTAGTGTACTAAGGAATTTTCTATATTATGGAGGTGGTAAAAGAGTTCGTCGTAAAGGGTTACGTCGATGCAAACTTTGACACTAATCCGGATGACTCTGAGTAGTAAACCGGACTCGTATAGTAGAGCAGTTATTTGGAATAGCTCCAAGTAGCACGTGGTAGCTGCATCTACAAGATAACATAGAGATTTATAAAGCACACATGGATCTAAAAGGTTCAGACCCATTGACTAATAAACCTCTCTCACAAGCGAGATATGAACAAACCCCATGGGTGTTGGATTCATTACAATCACATAGTGATGTGAACTAGATTATTGACTCTAGTGCAAGTGGGAGACTGTTGGAAATATGCCCTAGAGGCAATAATAAAATGGTTATTGTTGTATTTCCTTATTCATGATAATTGTCTATTGTTCATGCTATAATTGTATTAACCGGAAACCGTAATACCTGTGTGAATACATAGACCACAACATGTCCCTACTAAGCCTCTAGTTGACTAGCTCGTTGATCAATAGATGGTCATGGTTTCCTGACCATGGACATTGGATGTCATTGATAACGGGATCACATCATTAGGAGAATGATGTGATGGACAAGCTAGACCCAATCTTAAGCGTAGCACAAGATCGTGTAGTTCGTTTTCTAAAGCTTTTCTAATGTCAAGTATCATTTCCTTAGACCATGAGATTGTGCAACTCCCGGATACCGTAGGAATGCTTTGGGTGTACCAAACGTCACAACGTAAGTGGGTGGCTATAAAGGTGCACTACAGGTATCTCCGAAAGTGTCTATTGGGTTGGCACGAATTGAGACTGGGATTTGTCAGTCCGTATGACGGAGAGGTATCTCTGGGCCCACTCGGTAATGCATCATCATAATGAGCTCAATGTGACGAAGGAGTTAGCCACATGATCATGCGTTATGGAACGAGTAAAGAGACTTGCCGGTAACGAGATTGAACGAGGTATGGGGATACCGACGATTGAATCTCGGGCAAGTAACATATCGATAGACAAAGAGAAATGTATATGGGATTGATTGAATCCCCGACATCGTGGTTCATCCAATGAGATCATCGTGGGACATGTGGGAGCCAATATGGGTATCCAGATCCCGCTATTGGTTATTGGCCGGAGAGCTGTCTCGGTCATGTCTGCATGGTTCCCGAACCTGTAGGGTCTACACACTTAAGGTTCGGTGACGCTAGAGTTGTTATGGGAAATAGTATGTGGTTACCGAAGATTGTTCGGAGTCCCAGATGAGATCCCGGACGTGACGAGGAGTTCCGGAATGGTCCGGGGGTGAAGATCGATATATTGGACGAAGGGTAATTGAGTCCGAAATTGTTCCGGGGGTATCGGGTGACGACCAGCGTGTCCGAAAGTGGTTTCGGAGGCCCCGACAAGTGTTGGGGGGCCTTATGGGCCAAGGGGAAGGGGCACACCAGCCCACTAAGGGGTTGTGCGTCCCTCCTACCCCATCTCACATAACCAGGAGAGGTGGGGGCGCCTCCCCTAGGGCAGCCTCCCCTCCTGGCTTGGGGGGCAAGTCTCCTAGGGGTGGGGGCGCCCAAAACCCATCTAGGGTTCCCTCCCTGGCCACCGCCCCTCCCCTAGATGGGATCTGAAGGGACCGGCCCCCTCTCCCCTTCTCCTATAAATAGTGGGGGTGGGAGGGCTGCCAGAAGACCTAGACCCTTCCCTGGCGCAACCCCTTCCCCTCTCCTACACCTCATCCTCCTCAGTAGCGCTTGGCGAAGCCCTGCCGGAGAACCACGAGCTCCATCACCACCACGCTGTCGTGCTGTCGGAGTTCTCCCTCAACTTCTCCTCTCCCCTTGTTGGATCAAGAAGGAGGAGACGTCCCCGGGATATACGTGTGTTGAACGCGGAGGCGCCGTTGTTCGACGCTTAGATTGGAATCGACCGCGATGTGAATCGCTGCGTGTACGACTCCACCAACCGCGTTCTTATAACGCTTCCGCTTAGCGATCTTCAAGGGTATGAAGATGCACTCCCTCTCTCTCGTTGCTAGTATCTCCTAGATTGATCTTGGTGACACATAGGATTTTTTTTTGAATTATTGCTACGTTCCCCAACAGTGACTCCTTGAACTAGTGCAAGATATGTAAGTTGTTTGCACTTGTCCTTGCCAAAATGATATGAGTGAAGTATGTTGGCGGAGTCACCCTCGAGAACTCTCTAGTTCTTATTCTTAGGTATTCACACCATCTTGATGGGAATCCTTGGTGTTGTAGTCGTACTTGATGAAGTGGAACTTGATGTAGTCTTGGGAACCCACTTAACCAAGGCCTTAGGTGCTTCTTCAAATGCATCAATCTCCTCTTGAAGCTTGTCCCCCATGGTCTTGTGGTGGAAGATCATCTTGAACTTGTATTCCTTGAAAAGAAGTAGGATCATACTTCTCTTGTTGAGGAACAAACTTTGTCTTGGGGTATTGATCTTCTTCCCACTCAACTCCATTGGCATTAAACTTTCGTTCAAAACCAACACCTTGATTCTTCCGGTGTCTTCCTTGCTTGTGTACAATTTCCTCAATTTGCTTACTTCCGGCAAGACTCTTGTAAACACCTTTCTCTATAATTCCCTTCAATAAGCTATTTTCTTGCTCAAGTGTAACTTGGCTAAGAGAATCATTAGTGGAATCAATAGAACTACTAGAAGCAACAACATTAGATTTGGCATGATTGTTGCTATTACTAGAGGAAGAATATTTCTTGTTTTTGTTGCTAGATTTAACTTGTGGCATGTAAGTAGACAAGAGTAAATGCTTGGCAATGTAAGAAGAACTTTTCTTGCGAACATCATCATTGATTGCCTTTAAGAACCCATGCTCTTGCCCAAGGTTGAGATTTTCAAAGCGTAACTTTTCATGAGTCTTTAGAAGCTCTCGATGATTTTACAAGGTAGTTTCATGAGCTAACTTAAGAGTGTTTAGTTCTTTAGTTAGACTCTCAATCTCCTTCTTATTATCATCATTCGTTTTATCTTGATTAGCATGATTAATAGCAAGTTCATCATAGTTTTCATCACTGGGATTGTCAACAAGTAAATCATCATCACCTAGAAAATCATCTTCATCACTATTGAAATCAACATACTCGGGGTGTGATACCTTTGGGCCTTTAGCCATGAAGCATCTTCCAATTCCTTCATTTGGTGACTCAAATATGTCGTAGGAGTTGGTTGACACAAGTGCTAGACCGGCAATACCTTCATCTTGAGTATATTCGGAGTCGGAGTGATTGTTGGAGTCGGAGCTGGATACCCATTCATCAACATGAGTTTGATGTCTTCATTTTGTGTAGCTCCTTGATGATTTGTCCCTCCTTTCCGAATCCTTGCTTCTCCATGATGTTCTTCGTTCATAACGTTCATCTCTACCCCTTCTCTCTCTTGGTGGTGATTCTTCTCTTCTACTTCTTCTTTTGGGAGAATCTTCTCTTCTTTTGTAGGGAGCTGTACACTCATTGGAATAGTGTCCGGGTCTTCCACAATTGTAGCAATTTCGCTCACGACTAGAAGATCTTTTGTCATTGTAGGACCTTGACTTGGAACTTCTTTCCTTCTTCTACTCTTGTAAAACTTGTTGAAGTTCTTCACCATTAGGCTCAATTCTTCGTTGAAGGTTTGTTTCTCACTTGATGATGTGGGAGCATCCCATGAGGCTTTGTAAGCACCACTTGACTTGTTGTGAAGCTCTTCCTTATCCTTGAGTGACATCTCATGAGCAAAAATTCTTCCAATGACTTCTGTTGGCTTGAGATCTTTGTAATTGGGCATCATTTGGATCAAAGTGCACACGGTATCATATTTTCCATCCAAGGCTCTTAGGATCTTCTTGATGATGAATCTATCGGTCATCTCTTCACTTCCTAAGCCGAAAATCTCATTTGTGATGAGAGCAAGCCTAGAGTACATTTCAGCGACACCTTCACCATCCTTCATTTTGAACTTGTCAAGTTGACTTTGAAGCACATCCAATTTGGATTCCTTGATGGAGTCGGTACCTTCGTCCATATCAATCAAAGTATCCCAAATTTCCTTTGCATTCTCAAGACGGATGATTTTGTTGAATTCTTCAGGGCACAATCCGTTGAAGAGGATATCACAAGCTTGAGCATTGTATTGCAGCATCTTCAACTCTTTTGTTGTAGCTTCATGGTTCGCTCCTCTCCCATCAAAGAATTCACCTTGCAAGCCAATACACACAATAGCCCAAACGGCGGGGTTATGTCCAAGAATATGCATTTTCATCTTATGCTTCCAACTAGCAAAATTAGTACCATCAAAGTAAGGACTTCTACGGTGGTAATTTCCCTCACTAGACGCCATACTCTCCTAGGTTGTGAAACCAAGGCTATGATCACCAAAAGCTATGGAAATCAAGGCAAATGGAGACCAAAGCTCTGATACCACTTGTAGGATCGAAAGTATGTCTAGAGCGGGGTAATTAGACTACTTGACCAAATAAAAATCTAGCCCTTCCCCAATTTTAAGTCTTGGCAGATTTTAGCAAGTTAGCACAATTCAAGTAATCAACCTACACATGCAATTATAAGAGTATAGCAGCGGAATGTAAAATAATTGCATATGAAGGTAAAGGAAGGAGTTTGGAGGGAGCAAACGCAATGTAGACACATAGATTTTTGGCGTGGTTCCGAGAGGGGGTGCTATCGTACATCCACGTTAATGGAGACTTCAACCCACGAAAGGTAACGTTTGCGCGAGTCCACGGAGGGCTCCACCCATGAAGGGTCCACAAAGAAGCAACCTTGTCTATCCCACCATGGCCATCGCCCACGAAGGACTTGCCTCACTAGGGTAGATCTTCACGAAGTAGGCGATCTCCTTGCCCGTACAAACTCCTTGGTTCAACTCCACAATCTTGACGGAGGCTCCCAAGTGACACCTAACCAATCTAGGAGACACCACTCTCCAAAATGTAATAGATGGTGTGTTGATGATGAACTCCTTGCTCTTGTGCTTCAAATGATAGTTTCCCCAACACTCAACTCTCTCTCACATAGGATTTGATTTGGTAGAAAGATGATTTGAGTGGAAAGCAACTTGGGGAAGGCTAGAGATCAAGATTTATGTGGTTGGAATGGAATATCTTGACCTCAACACAAGTGTAGGTGGTTCTCTCTCAGAAAATATATGTTGGAAGTGTAGGCGTATTCTGATGGCTCTCTCCACGAATTAAGAGTGGGTGGAGGGGTATATATAGCCTCCACACAAAATCTAATCGTTACACACAAATCACCAAACTCGGTGGGACCGATTTTGGTAATAAGCAAACAAAGAGTTGGTCAGGCAAACTCGGTGGGACCGATTCGCTCATCTTGGTTAGACCGAAACATTACGAAAGGGAAATAGAGAGTTTGCATTGCAATCTCGGTGGGAGCGATCGCTCATCTCGGTTAGACCGAAACGTTACGAAGGGAAATAGAGAGTTTGCAATCCCATCTCGGTGAGACCGAGATCCCTATCAGTGAGACCGAAGTGACTAGGGTTTCTGGCAGTGGCTATGTCAAGAGAACTTGGTGGCGCCGGATAGAAGATTTCGGTAGGGTGATACGTCTCCAACGTATCTATAATTTTTGATTGCTCCATGCTATATTATCTACTGTTTTGGGCAATATTGGGCTTTATTTTCCACTTTTATATTATTTTTAGGACTAACCTATTAACCGGAGGCCTAACCCAGATTTGGTGTTTTATGCCTATTTCAGTGTTTTGAAGAAAAGGAATATCAAACAGAGTGGAAACGGAACGAAATTAACTAGAGAAGTTATTTTTGGAACGAAAGCCACCGAATAGACTTGGACTCCACGTCAGGAGGGTGGGGGGCGCCCCCCTAGGGCGCGCCTCCTGCCTCGTGGGGCCCCTGTAGCTCCTCCGACGTACTTCGTGCACCCATATATATCGTCGTACCCTAAAACTTCCAGAACGGAGAATAGATCGGGAGTTCCGCCGCCAGAAGCCTCCGTAGCCACCGAAAACCAATCTAGACCCGTTCCGGCACCCTGCCAGAGGGGGCAATCCTTCCCCGGTGGCCATATTCATCATCCCGGTGCTCTCCATGACGAGGAGGGAGTAGTTCTCCCTCGGGGCTGAGGGTATGTACTAGTAGCTATGTGTTTGATCTCTCTCTCTCTCTCGTGTTCTTGATTTGGCACGATCTTGATGTATTGCGAGCTTTGCTATTATAGTTGGATCTTATGTTTCTCCTCCCCCTCTACTCTCTTGTAATGAATTGAGTTTTCCCTTTGAAGTTATTTTATCGGATTGAGTCTTTAAAGATTTGAGAACACTTGATGTATGTCTTGCCGTGGATATCTGTGGTGACAATGGGATATCACGTGATACACTTGATGTATGTTTTGGTGATCAACTTGCGGGTTCCGCCCATGAACCTATGCATAGGGGTTGGCACACGTTTTCGTCATGATTCTCCGGTAGAACTTTGGAGCACTCTTTGAGGTCCTTTGTGTTGGTTGAATAGATGAATCTAAGATTGTGTGATGCATATCATATAATCATACCCACGGATACTTGAGGTGACATTGGAATATCTAGGTGACATTAGGGTTTTGGTTGATTTGTGTCTTAAGGTGTTATTCTAGTACGAACTCTAGGGCTGTTTGTGACACTTATAGGAATAGCCCAACGGATTGATTGGAAAGAATAACTTTGAGGTGGTTTCATACCCTACCATAATCTCTTCGTTTGTTCTCCGCTATTAGTGACTTTGGAGTGACTCTTTGTTGCATGTTGAGGGATAGTTATGTGATCCAATTATGTTAGTATTGTTGAGGGAACTTGCACTAGCGAAAGTATGAACCCTAGGCCTTGTTTACTATCATTGCAATACCATTTACGCTCACTTTTATCATTAGTTACCTTGCTGTTTTTATAATTTCAGATTACAAATACCTTTATCTACTATCCATATACCACTTGTATCACCATCTCTTCGCCGAACTAGTGCACCTATACAATTTACCATTGTACTTGGTGTGTTGGGGACACAAGAGACTCTTTGTTATTTGGTTGCAGCGTTGCTTGAGAGAGACCATCTTCATCCTACGCCTCCTACGGATTGATAAACCTTAGGTCATCCACTTGAGGGAAATTTGCTACTGTCCTACAAACCTCTGCACTTGGAGGCCCAACAACGTCTACAAGAAGAAGGTTGTGTAGTAGACATCAAGCTCTTTTCTGGCGCTGTTGCCGGGGAGGCAAGGAAAGTGGCACTAACACACCCCGTCAACTAAGCTCTTTTCTGGCGTCGTTGCCTGGGAGGTTAGCGCTTGAAGGTATATCTTTAGATCTTGCAACCGAGTCTTTTAGTTTCTTGTTTTATCACTAGTTTAGTCTATAAAAGAAAATTACAAAAAATGGAATTAAGTTTGTCTCATACGCTTCACCTTTTTAATATCTTTCGTGAGTATGATGGAAAGGATAATTGTGCTCAAGTGCTAGAAGAAGAAATCTATAAAATGTTTGGCACTAAATATTTGAATGATGAGCATGATTGCAATTTTGTTAGTATGAACTCCTTGAATATCCATGGTACTAATGATGATTGCACTAGTTATGATGAAAATGCCTCCTATAAACATGTCAATTTTTGTGTAGTAGACTGGGTTTGCAAGTACACACCAAATAGGGAAGATAGATATTGCAAGAGGCATAAGTACTTAGAAACCAAATTTTTGCAAGAAGAGCTAGATGAATGTGCTGAAAGATTCAATATTTTTCGTGCCCCTTGTGAACTTTGCAATGAACATGGTCATCTAAAGCTCCAATGCTATTTGTTTCATGATCAAGTCGTGTCCAAGCATTGTGATAATTTGATTACCCTTGAGCATCATAAAGAGCTTAGCCTTCTTTTGGGTTATGAAGAAATGAACCGTATAACTGAGGGTATTCCAAAGTTTAATCTTGATAGAGTTCTTGATTTTGATCTAGAGAATATTTATATGTATTGCGCGGTGAATTGCATTGAAAATCCTTATATTGCCAATTACATAAAGAAAAGAAAACAAATAGAAGATGAAGAGAATGCTAACGAAAGGGAAGAGAATTCCCAATATTCTCCTATTATTTCTTATGATGAATTAGGTAACGAAGAGGAGCCCTCTATTCAACCAATCTCATTAATAAGGAGCTCCAAAAAGAGGATTGAACCCACACATGATGTGGTGAAGAAGAAGAAAAGAAAAAGGAAGAGAGGTAAAAAGGTATCTCTCCCAAATAAAGTTGCTCCTATTATTGCTATGCCTCATGAAAATGATACACTTGATGATGATCTCGTTATGCCTATTGCTTGTTGTGATGATTATGATTGGGAAGATAATGACACTTCTTATGATCTTGAAAATCTTTTTGGCACTCGTTTGGAAGAATATGATAATTGCTATACTGTTGGTGCTATCCATACTATTAATTATGAGAGTGATTATGCTTATGATATGAAAAGGCCCAAGCTTGGGGATGCTTTGTTTAATGAAGATGATGTTTTCGAGAATATATTTGCTGCAATTAATGTTTGTCCCAAGCTTGGGGATGCTACGTTTAATAATGATGATATTTTTAGCCTCTCAAGTTTTGATATGCAAAGTTGTTATGATGATAGCATGCCTTCTACTTACGATGATTATATTGATGAAAGTGGGTTTGGAAGAGTGTCAACTTTAGGAAGTAATGATCCCACTATTTTGGAGTATGTTGAATCTTATAATATTTATGAAAGTGGATTTGGAGAGGTCATGACTTTATTTACTGATGTATCCACTATCTTGGAAGAGGTTTCAATCGATTATGATGAGAACAAAGTTGCTACTTATGATGATTATTGTGATAAAACTTATGCTATAAAGAGTAGTGATGATTATGAAGGAAATATGCCCTAGAGGCAATAATAAAGTTATTATTTATTTCCTTATTTCATGATAAATGTTTATTATTCATGCTAGAATTGTATTAACCGGAAACATAATACATGTGTGAATACATAGACAAACAGAGTGTCACTAGTATGCCTCTACTTGACTAGCTCGTTAATCAAAGATGGTTATGTTTCCCAACCATGGACAAAGAGTTGTTATTTGATTAACGGGATCACATCATTAGATGAACGATCTGATTGACATGACCCATTCCATTAGCTTAGCACCCGATCGTTTAGTATGTTGCTATTGCTTTCTTCATGACTTATACATGTTCCTATGACTATGAGATTATGCAACTCCCGTTTGCCGGAGGAACACTTTGTGTGCTACCAAACGTCACAACATAACTAGGTGATTATAAAGGAGCTCTACAGGTGTCTCCAAAGGTACATGTTGGGTTGGCGTATTTCGAGATTAGGATTTGTCACTCCGATTGTCGGAGAGGTATCTCTGGGCCCTCTCGGTAATGCACATCACTTAAGCCTTGCAAGCATTGCAACTAATGAGTTAGTTGCGGGATGATGTATTACGGAACGAGTAAAGAGACTTGCCGGTAACGAGATTGAACTAGGTATTGGATACCGACGATCGAATCTCGGGCAAGTAACATACCGATGACAAAGGGAACAACGTATGTTGTTATGCGGTCTGACCAACAAAAGATCTTCGTAGAATATGTAGGAGCCAATATGGGCATCCAGGTCCCGCTATTGGTTATTGACCGGAGACGTGTCTCGGTCATGTCTACATTGTTCTCGAACCCGTAGGGTCCGCACGCTTAAGGTTTCGATGACAGTTATATTATGAGTTTATGAGTTTTGATGTACCGAAGGAGTTCGGAGTCCCGGATGAGATCGGGGACATGACGAGGAGTCTCGAAATGGTCGAGACATAAAGATCGATATATTGGACGACTATATTCGGACATCGGAAAGGTTCCGAATGATTCGGGTATTTTTCGGAGTACCGGGTAGTTACGGGAGAAGCAATGGGCCTTGATGGGCTTTAGTGGGAAGAGGAGAAAGGGCCAAGGGGCTGCTGCGCCCCCTCCCCTTTGGTCCGAATTGGACTAGGGAAAAGGGGGCCGGCCACCTTTCCTTCTCCTCTACTTCCTTCTCCCTTCCTCCCCTCTTGGTGGACTCCTACTAGGACTTGGAGTCCTAGTAGGACTCCACATCCTGGCCGCACCAATTGCCTTGGCCGGCCTCCTCCTCCTCCATCCTTTATATACTGAGGCAAGGGGCACCCTAGAGACACAAGTTGATTCACGTGATCTTATTCTTAGCCGTGTGCGGCGCCCCCTGTCACCATAGTCCTCGATAATATTGTAGCGGTGCTTAGGCGAAGCCCTGCGACAGTAGTACATCAAGATCGTCACCACGCCGTCGTGCTGACGGAACTCTTCCCCGACACTTTGTTGGATCGGAGTCCGGGGATCGTCATCGAGCTGAACGTGTGCTAAAACTCGGAGGTGCCGTAGTTTCGGTGCTTGATCGGTCGGGCCGTGAAGACGTACGACTACATCAACCAAATGCTTCCGTTGTCGATCTACTAGGGTACGTAGATCACATTCTCCCCTCGTTGCTATGCATCACCATGATCTTGCGTGTGCGTAGGAAATTTTTTGAAATTACTACGTTTCCCAACAGTGGTATCAGAGCCTAGGTTTTATGGTTTGATGTTATGTGCACGAGTAGAACACAAGTGAGTTATGGGCGATATAAGTCATACTGCTTACCAGCATGTCATACTTTGGTTCGGCGGTATTGTTGGACGAAGCGGCCCGGACCGACATTACACGTACGCTTATGCGAGACCGGTTCTCCCGACGTGCTTTGCACATAGGTGGCTTGCAGGTGACAGTTTCTCCAACTTTAGTTGAACCGAGTGTGGCTACGCCCGGTCCTTGCGAAGGTTAAAACAGCACCAACTTGACAAACTATCGTTGTGGTTTTGATGCGTAGGTAAGATTGGTTCTTGCTTAAGCCCGTAGCAGCCACGTAAAACTTGCAACAAACAAAGTAGAGGACGTCTAACTTGTTTTTGCAGGGCATGTTGTGATGTGATATGGTCAAGACATGATGCTAAATTTTATTGTATGAGATGATCATGTTTTGTAACCGAGTTATCGGCAACTGGCAGGAGCCATATAGTTGTTGCTTTATTGTATGCAATGCAATCGTGCTGTAATGCTTTACTTTATCACTAAGCGGTAGCGATAGTCGTGGAAGCATAAAAGTGGCGAGACGGCAACGATGCTGTGATGGAGATCAAGGTGTCGCACCAGTGATGATGGTGATCATGACGGTGCTTCGGAGATGGAGATCACAGGCACAAGATGATGATGGCCATATCATATCACTTATATTGATTGCATGTGATGTTTATCTTTAATGCATCTTATCTTGCTTTGATTGACGGTAGCATTATAAGATGATCTCTCACTAATTTATCAAGAAGTGTTCTCCCTGAGTATGCACCGTTGTGAAAGTTCTTCGTGCTGAGACACCACGTGATGATCGGGTGTGATAGGCTCTACGTTCAAATACAACGGGTGCAAAACAGTTGCACACGCAGAATACTCAGGTTATACTTGACGAGCCAAGCATATACAGATATGGCCTCGGAACACGGAGACCAAAAGGTCGAGCGTGAATCATATAGAAGATATGATCAACATAATGATGTTCACCATTGAAAACTAATCCATTTCACGTGATGATCGGTTATGGTTTAGTTGATTTGGATCACGTGATCACTTAGAGGATTAGAGGGATGTCTATCTAAGTGGGAGTTCTTAAGTAATATGATTAACTGAACTTGAATTTATCATGAACTTAGTCGTGGTAGTATTTTGCAAATCATGTTGTAGATCAATAGCTCGCGTTGTTGCTTCCCTGTGTTTATTTTGATATGTTCCTAGAGAAAAACTATGTTGAAAGATGTTAGTAGCAATGATGCGGATTGGATCCGTGATATGAGGTTTATCCTCATTGCTACACAGAAAAATTATGTCCTTGATGCACCGCTAGGT
The DNA here is from genome assembly GCA_034509565.1 of Triticum monococcum. Lineage (NCBI taxonomy): Eukaryota > Viridiplantae > Streptophyta > Magnoliopsida > Poales > Poaceae > Triticum > Triticum monococcum. The sequence goes on from CM067843.1 coordinate 639,763,914, forward strand.
GACAGACCTATTGCAGGAGCAGATGCAGACGTTATGAACGTTTGGCTAGCTCAATATGATGACTACTTGATAGTTTAGTGCACCATGCTTAACGGCTTAGAATCGGGACTTCAAAGAGGTTTTGAACGTCATGGACCATATGAGATGTTCCAGGAGTTGAAGTTAATATTTCAAACAAATACCCGAGTTGAGAGATATGAAGTCTCCAACAAGTTCTATAGCTAAAAGATGGAGGAGAATCGCTCAACTAGTGAGCATGTACTCAGATTGTCTGGGTACTACAATCGCTTGAATCAAGTGGGAGTTAATCTTCCAGATAAGATAGTGATTGACAGAATTCTCTAGTCACCATGACCAAGTTAGTAGAACTTCGTGATGAACTATAGTAGGCAAGGGATGAAGAAAACGACTCCCGAGCTTTTCATGATGATGAAATCGATGAAGGTAGAAATCAAGAAAAACATCAAGTGTTGATGGTAGACAAGACCACTAGTTTCAAGAAAAGGGCAGAGGGAAGAAGGGGAACTTCAAAAAGAATAGCAAGCAAGTTGTTGCTCAAGTGAAGAAGCCCAAGTCTGGACCTAAGCCGGAGACTGAGTGCTTCTACTGCAAAGGGACTGGTCACTGGAAGCGGAACTACCCCAAGTGATTGGCAGATAAGAAGGATGGCAAGGTGAACATAAGTATATTTGATATACATGTTATTGATGTGTACTATACTAGTGTTTATAGCAACCCCTCAGTATTTGATACTAGTTCAGTTGCTAAGATTGGTAACTCGAAACGGGAGTTGCAGAATAAAGAGAGACTAGTTAAGGGTGAAGTGACGATGTGTGTTGGAAGTGGTTCCAAGATTGATATGATCATCATCGCACACTCCCTATAAATTCGGGAATAGTGTTGAACCTAAATAAGTGTTATTTGGTGTTTACGTTGAGCATGAATATGATTTGATCATGTTTATTGTAATACGGTTATTCATTTAAGTAAGAGAATAAATTGTTGTTCTGTTTACATGAATAATATGGTTACACACCCAATGAAAATAGTTCGTTGGATCTCGATCATAGTGATACACATAATAATAATATTGAAACCAAAAGATGCAAAGTTAATAATGATAGTGCAACTTATTTGTAGCACTGCCGTTTAGGTCATATTGGTGTAAAGCGCATGAAGAAACTCCATGTTGATGGGCTTTTGGAATCACTTGATTATGAATCAGTTGATGCTTGCGAACCATGCCTCATGGGCAAGATGACTAAGACTCTGTTCTTCGGAACAATGGAGCGAGCAACAGATTTGTTGGAAATCATACATAATGATGTATGTGGTCCGATGAATATTGAGGCTCGCGATAGGTATCATTATTTTCTGATCTTCACAGATGATTTGAGAAGATATGAGTATATCTACTTGATGAAACATAAGTCCGAAACATTTGAAAAGTTTAAAGAATTTCAGAGTGAAGTGGAGAATCATCATAACAAGAAAATAAGGCTTCTACGACCTGATCGCGGAGACAAATATTTGAGTTACGAGTTTGGTCTTCAATTAAAACAATGTGGAATAGTTTCACAAATTCCTGCCACCCGGAACACCACAGCATAATGGTGTGTCTGAACGTCATAGCCGTACTTTATTAGATATAGTGCAAATCTATGATGTTTCTTACCGATTTACCACTATCGTTTTTGAGGTTATGCATTAAAGACAGCTGCATTCACGTTAAAAAATGGGGCACCATCTATGTCCATTGAGACGACACAATCTGAACTATGGTTTAGCAAGAAACCAAAGTTGTCGTTTCTTAAAGTTTGGGGTTGTGATGCTTATGTGAAAAAGTTTCATCCTGATAAGCTTAAAACCAAATCGGAGAAATATGTCTTCATAGGATACCCAAAAGGAGACTGTTGGGTGTTGGAGAACGTTGCAGAAAACAAAAATTTTCCTACTCGTTTCACCAAGATCATCTAGGAGTTCATCTAGCAACGAGTCAAGAGATGCATCTACATACCTTTGTAGATCGCGAGCGGAAGCGTTCGTTAGAACGAGGTTGATGTTGTCGAACACGACGTGATCCAAATCACCGATGACCAGCGCCGAACGGACGGCACCTCCGCGTTCAACACACGTACGGGACGGGAGACGTCTCCTCCTTCTTGATCCAGCAAGGGGGAAGGAGAGGTTGACGAAGATCCAGCAGCACGACGGCGTGGTGGTGGATGCAGGGCGTCACGACGCAGGGCTTCGCCGTGTACTACGAGAGAGGAAGAAGCAACGGGGAGAGAGGGAAGCACCAAAGGCGTGGGGATCAAGTCCCTCCTCTCCCCCACTATATATAGGGGTGCCAGGGGGGGCGCCGGCCCTGGTAGATGGGATCTACCAAGGGGGGGCGGCGGCCAGGGGTGGGGGGCTTGCCCCCCAAGCAAGGGGGCGCCCCCTTTAGGGTTCCCCCCCAACCCTAGGCGCATGGGCCTTGGGGGGGCTGGCGCCCCAGCCCACTATGGGCTGGGTTCCCACCTATTTCAGCCCAAGGGGCCCTCCGGGATAGGTGGCCCCACCCGGTGGACCCCCGGGACCCTTCCGGTGGTCCCGGTACAATACCGGGTACCCCGAAACTTGTCCCGATGGCCGAAACTGCACATCCTATATATAATTCTTTACCTCCGGACCATTCCGGAACTTCTCGTGACGTCCGGGATCTCATCCGGGACCCCGAACAACATTCGGGTTACTGCATATACTTATCTTCACAACCCTAGCATCACCGAACCTTAAGTGTGTAGACCCTACGGGTTCGGGAGACAAGCAGACATGACCGAGACGACTCTCCGGTCAATAACCAACAGCGGGATCTGGATACCCATGTTGGCTCCCACATGCTCCACGATGATCTCATCGGATGAACCACGATGTCGAGGATTCAATCAACCCCGTATGCAATTCCCTTTGTCAATCGATATATTACTTGCCCGAGATTCGATCGTCGGTATCCCAATACCTCGTTCAATCTCGTTACCGGCAAGTCACTTTACTCATACCGTAATGCATGATCCTGTGACCAGACACTTGGTCACTTTGAGCTCATTATGATGATGCATTACTGAGTGGGCCCAGTGATACCTCTCCGTCATACGGAGTGACAAATCCCAGTCTTGATCCGTGTCAACCCAACAGACACTTTCGGAGATACCCGTAGTATACCTTTATAGTCACCCAGTTACGTTGTGACGTTTGGTACACCCAAAGAACTCCTACGGTATCCGGGAGTTACACGATCTCATGGTCTAAGGAAAAGATACTTGACATTGCAAAACTCTAGCAAACGAACTATACGATCTTTATGCTATGTTTAGGATTGGGTCTTGTCCATCACATCATTCTCCTAATGATGTGATCTCGTTATCAATGACATTCAATGTCCATAGCCAGGAAACCATGACTATCTGTTGATCAACGAGCTAGTCAACTAGAGGCTTACTAGGGACATGTTGGTGTCTGTTATTCACACATGTATTACGATTTCCGGATAACACAATTATAGCATGAATAAAGACAATTATCATGAACAAGGAAATATAATAATAATACTTTTAGTATTGCCTCTAGGGCATATTTCCAACAGTCTCCCACTTGCACTAGAGTCAATAGTCTAGTTACATTGTGATGAATCGAACACCCATGGAATTCTGGTGTTGATCATGTTTTGCCCTAGGGAGAGGTTTAGTCAACGGATCTGCTACATTCAGGTCCGTATGTACTTTACAAATATCTATGTCTCCATCCTGAACATTTTCACGAATGGAGTTGAAGCGACGCTTGATATGCCTTGTCTTCTTGTGAAACCTGGGCTCCTTGGCAAGTGCAATAGCTCCAGTGTTGTCACAGAAGAGCTTGATCGGCCCCGACGCATTGGGTATGACTCCGAGGTCGGTGATGAACTCCTTCACCCAAATTGCTTCATGTGCTGCCTCCGAGGCTGCCATGTACTCCGCTTCACATGTAGATCCCGCCACGACGCTCTGCTTGCAACTGCACCAGCTTACTGCCCCACCATTCAAAATATACACGTATCCGGTTTGTGACTTTGAGTCATCCAGATCTGTGTCGAAGCTAGCGTCGATGTAACCCTTTACGACGAGCTCTTTGTCACCTCCATAAACGAGAAACATCTCCTTAGTCCTTTTCAGGTACTTCAGGATATTCTTGACCGCTGTCCAGTGTTCCTTGCCAGGATTACTTTGGTACCTTCCTACCAAACTTACGGCAAGGTTTACATCAGGTCTGGTACACAGCATGGCATACATAATAGAACCTATGGCTGAGGCATAGGGGATGACACTCATCTCTTCTATTTCTTCTGCCGTGGTCGGACTTTGAGGCGAGCTCAATTTCATACCTTGTAACACAGGCAAGAACCCCTTCTTAGATTGATCCATATTGAACTTCTTCAATATCTTATCAAGGTATGTGCTTTGTGAAAGACCTATGAGGCGTCTCGATCTGTCTCTATAGATCTTGATGCCTAATATATAAGCAGCTTCTCCAAGGTCCTTCATTGAAAAACTCTTATTCAAGTAGGCCTTGATGCTGTCCAAGAGTTCTATATCATTTCCCATCAAAAGTATGTCATCTACATATAATATGAGAAATGCTACAGAGCTCCCACTCACTTTCTTGTAAACACAGGCTTCTCCATAAGTCTGCGTAAACCCAAACGCTTTGATCATCTCATCAAAGCGAATGTTCCAACTCCGAGATGCTTGCACCAGCCCATAAATCGAGCGTTGGAGCTTGCACACCTTGTCAGCATTCTTAGGATCGACAAAACCCTCCGGCTGCATCATATACAATTCTTCCTTAAGGAAACCATTAAGGAATGCCGTTTTGACGTCCATTTGCCATATTTCATAATCGTAGAATGCGGCAATTGCTAACATGATTCGGACGGACTTCAGCTTCGCCACCGGTGAGAAAGTCTCATCGTAGTCAACCCCTTGAACTTGTCGATAACCCTTAGCGACAAGCCGAGCTTTATAGATGGTCACATTACCATCTGCGTCTGTCTTCTTCTTAAAGATCCATTTATTTTCTATGGCTCGCCGTTCAACGAGCAAGTCAGTCAAAGTCCATACTTCGTTTTCATACATGGATCCTATCTCGGATTTCATGGCTTCTAGCCATTTGTCGGAATCCGGGCCCGCCATCGCTTCTTCATAGTTCGAAGGTTCACCGTTGTTTAACAACATGATTTCCAAGACAGGGTTGCCATACCACTCTGGTGCGGAACGTGTCCTTGTGGACCTTCGAATTTCAGTAGGAGCTAGATCAGAAGTATCTTGATCATTATCATTTACATCCTCTCTAGTCGGTGCTGGCACCTCAGGAACATTTTCTTGAGTTGCGCCATTTTTCGGTTCAAGAGGCAATACTTCATCTAGTTCTACTTTCCTCCCACTTACTTCTTTCGAGAGAAACTCCTTCTCTAGAAAGGATCCATTCTTGGCAACAAAGACCTTGCCTTCGGATCTGAGGTAGAAGGTATACCCAATAGTTTCTTTAGGGTATCCTATGAAGACGCATTTTTCCGACTTGGGTTCGAGCTTTTCAGGTTGAAGTTTCTTGACATAAGCATCGCATCCCCAAACTTTTAGAAACGACAACTTAGGTTTCTTTCCAAACCATAATTCAAACGGTGTCGTCTCAACGGATTTTGACGGAGCCCTATTTAAAGTGAATGCAGCAGTCTCTAAAGCATAGCCCCAAAAAGATAGCGGTAGATCGGTAAGAGACATCATAGACCGCACCATATCTAATAGAGTGCGATTACGATGTTCGGATACACCGTTACGCTGAGGTGTTCCAGGCGGCGTGAGTTGTGAAACTATTCCACATTTTCTTAAGTGTGTGCCAAATTCGTGACTCAAGTATTCTCCTCCACGATCTGATCATAGAAACTTGATTTTCCTGTCACGTTGATTCTCAACCTCACTCTGAAATTCCTTGAACTTTTCAAAGGTTTCAGACTTGTGTTTCATTAAGTAAATATATCCATATCTACTCAAATCATCAGTGAGGGTGAGAACATAACGATAGCCACCGCGAGCCTCAACACTCATTGGACCGCACACATCAGTATGTATGATTTGCAATAAGTTGGTTGCTCGCTCCATTGTTCCTGAGAACGGAGTCTTGGTCATTTTACCCATAAGGCATGGTTCGCACGTGTCAAATGATTCATAATCAAGAGACTCTAAAAGTCCATCTGCATGGAGCTTCTTCATGCGTTTGACACCTATGTGACCAAGGCGGCAGTGCCACAAGTATGTGGGACTATCGTTATCAACCTTACATCTTTTGGTACTCACACTATGAACATGTGTAGCATTACGTTCGAGATTCATAAAGAATAAACCATTCACCATAGGAGCATGACCATAAAACATATCTCTCATATAAATGGAACAACCATTATTCTCGGATTTAAATGAGTAGCCATCTCGTATTAAACGAGATCCCGATACAATGTTCATGCTCAAAGCTGGTACTAAATAACAATTATTGAGGTTTAAAACTAATCCCGTAGGTAAATGAAGAGGTAGCGTGCCGACGGCGATCACATCGACTTTGGAACCATTCCCGACGCGCATCGTCACCTCGTCCTTTGCCAGTCTCCGCCTATTCCGTAGTTCCTGCTGTGAGTTACAAATATGAGCAACTGCACCGGTATCAAATACCCAAGAGCTACTACGATTACTGGTAAGGTACACATCAATCACATGTATATCACATATACCTTTTGTTTTGCCGGCCTTCTTGTCTGCTAAGTATTTGGGGCAGTTCCGCTTCCAGTGTCCGCTTCCCTTGCAATAAAAGCACTCATTCTCGGGCTTGGGTCCATTCTTTGGCTTCTTCCCGGCAGCTTGCTTGCCGGGCGCGGCAACTTCCTTGCCATCCTTCTTGAAGGCTTTCTTACCCTTGCCCTTCTTGAACTTAGTGGTTTTATTGACCATCAACACTTGATGTTCCTTCTTGACCTCTACCTCTGCTGATTTCAGCATAGCAAATACTTCAGGAATGGTCTTTTCCATCCCCTGCATATTGAAGTTCATCACAAAGCTCTTGTAGCTCGGTGGAAGCGATTGGAGGATTCTGTCAATGACCGTATCATCCGGGAGATTAAATCCCAGCTGAGTCAAGCGGTTATGTAATCCAGACATCGTGAGTATGTGCTCACTGACAGAACTGTTTTCCTCCATCTTACAGCTGAAGAACTTGTCGGAGACCTCATATCTCTCGACCCGGGCATGAGCTTGGAAAACCATTTTCAGCTCTTCGAACATCTCATATGCTCCATGTCTCTCAAAACGCTTTTGGAGCCCCGGTTCTAAACTGTAAAGCATGCTGCACTGAACGAGGGAGTAGTCATCGGTACGTGCCTGCCAAGCGTTCATAACGTCTTGTTCAGCAGGGAGGACAGGTGCGTCACCCAGCGGTGCTTGTAGGACATAATCTTTCTTGGCAGCTATGAGGATGATCCTCAGGTTCCGGACCCAGTCCGTATAGTTGCTGCCATCGTCTTTCAGCTTGGTTTTCTCTAGGAACGCGTTGAAGTTGAGGACTACGTGGGCCATTTGATCTACAAGACATATTGTAAAATATTTTAGACTAATGTTCATGATAATAAAGTTCATCCAATCAAATTATAATGAACTCCCACTTAGATTAGACATCCCTCTAGTCATCTAAGTATTACATGATCCTAGTTAACTAGGCCGTGTCCGATCATCACGTGAGACGGACTAGTCAACGTCGGTGAACATCTTCATGTTGATCGCATCTTCTATACGACTCATGCTCGACCTTTTGGTCTTCTGTGTTCCGAGGCCATGTCTATGCACATGCTAGGCTCGTCAAGTTAACCCTAAGTGTTTTGCATGTGTAAAACTTTCTTACACCCGTTGTATGTGAACGTAAGAATCTATCACACTCGATCATCACGTGGTGCTTCGAAACGACGAACTTTAGCAACGGTGCACAGTTAGGGGAGAACACTTCTTGAAATTGTTATGAGGGATCATCTTATTTACTACCGCCGTTCTAAGTAAACAAGATGCAAAACATGATAAACATCACATGCAATCAAATAATAAACGTGACATGATATGGCCATTATCACATAGCTCCTTTGATCTCCATCTTGGGGCTCCATGATCGTCTTGTCACCGTCTTGACACCATGATCTCCATCATCATGATCTCCATCATCGTGTCTCCATGAAGTTGCTCGCCAATTATTACTTCTACTACTATGGCTAACACATTTAGCAATGAAGCAAAGTAATTTACATGGCGTTTCTCAATGACACGCAGGTCATATAAAAGAATAAAGACAACTCCTATGGCTCCTGCCGGTTGTCATACTCATCGACATGCAAGTCGTGATTCCTATTACAATAACATGAACATCTCATACATCACATATAGATCATTCATCATTGATCACAACTTTGGCCATATCATATCACAAACCACTTGCTGCAAAAACAAGTTAGACATCCTCTAATTGTTGTTGCAAGTTTTTACGTGGCTGAATTAGGGTTCTAGCAAGAACGTTTTCTTACCTACGTGAAAGCCACAACGTGATTTGTCAACTTCTATTTACCCTTCATAAGGACCCTGTTCATCGAATCCGCTCCAGCTAAAGTGGGAGAGACAGACACCCGCCAGCCACCTTATGCAACTAGTGCATGTTAGTCGGTGGAACCGGTCTCACGTAAGCGTACGTGTAAGGTTGGTCCGGGCCGCTTCATCCCACAATACCGCTGAAGCAAGAAAAGACTAGTAGCGGCAAGAAAGTTGACAAATCCACGCCCACAACAAATTGTGTTCTACTCGCGCAAGAAGAACTACGCATAGACCTAGCTCATGATGCCACTGTTGGAGAACGTTGCAGAAAACAAAAATTTTCCTACTCATTTCACCAAGATCATCTAGGAGTTCATCTAGCAACGAGTCAAGAGATGCATCTACATACCTTGGTAGATCGCGAGCGGAAGCGTTCGTTAGAACGAGGTTGATGTTGTCGAACACGACGTGATCCAAATCACCGATGACCAGCGCCGAACGGACGGCACCTCCGCGTTCAACACACGTACGGGACGGGAGACGTCTCCTCCTTCTTGATCCAGCAAGGGGGAAGGAGAGGTTGACGAAGATCCAGCAGCACGACGGCGTGGTGGTGGATGCAGGGCGTCACGACGCAGGGCTTCGCCGTGTACTACGAGAGAGGAAGAAGCAACGGGGAGAGAGGGAAGCACCAAAGGCGTGGGGATCAAGTCCCTCCTCTCCCCCACTATACATAGGGGTGCCAGGGGGGGCGCCGGCCCTGGTAGATGGGATCTACCAAGGGGGGGCGGCGGCCAGGGGTGGGGGGCTTGCCCCCCAAGCAAGGGGGCGCCCCCTTTAGGGTTCCCCCCCAACCCTAGGCGCATGGGCCTTGGGGGGGCTGGCGCCCCAGCCCACTATGGGCTGGGTTCCCACCTATTTCAGCCCAAGGGGCCCTCCGGGATAGGTGGCCCCACCCGGTGGACCCCCGGGACCCTTCTGGTGGTCCCGGTACAATACCGGGTACCCCGAAACTTGTCCCGATGGCCGAAACTGCACATCCTATATATAATTCTTTACCTCCGGACCATTCCGGAACTTCTCGTGACGTCCGGGATCTCATCCGGGACCCCGAACAACATTCGGGTTACTGCATATACTTATCTTCACAACCCTAGCGTCACTGAACCTTAAGTGTGTAGACCCTACGGGGTCGGGAGACAAGCAGACATGAACGAGACGACTCTCCGGTCAATAACCAACAGCGGGATTTGGATACCCATGTTGGCTCCCACATGCTCCATGATGATCTCATCGGATGAACCACGATGTCGAGGATTCAATCAACCCCGTATGCAATTCCCTTTGTCAATCGATATATTACTTGCCCGAGATTCGATCGTCGGTATCCCAATACCTCGTTCAATCTCGTTACCGGCAAGTCACTTTACTCGTACCGTAATGCATGATCCTGTGACCAGACACTTGGTCACTTTGAGCTCATTATGATGATGCATTACCGAGTGGGCCCAGTGATACCTCTCCGTCATACGGAGTGACAAATCCCAGTCTTGATCCGTGTCAACCCAACAGACACTTTCGGAGATACCCGTAGTATACCTTTATAGTCACCCAGTTACGTTGTGACGTTTGGTACACCCAAAGCACTCCTACGGTATCCGGGAGTTACACGATCTCATGGTCTAAGGAAAAGATACTTGACATTGCAAAACTCTAGCAAACGAACTATACGATCTTTATGCTATGTTTAGGATTGGGTCTTGTCCATCACATCATTCTCCTAATGATGTGATCTCGTTATCAATGACATTCAATGTCCATAGCCAGGAAACCATGACTATCTGTTGATCAACGAGCTAGTCAACTAGAGGCTTACTAGGGACATGTTGGTGTCTGTTATTCACACATGTATTACGATTTCCGGATAACACAATTATAGCATGAATAAAGACAATTATCATGAACAAGGAAATATAATAATAATGCTTTTATTATTGCCTCTAGGGCATATTTCCAACATTGGGTACACCTTCTATCACAGATCCTAGGGCAAGACATTCATTGCTTATAATGGATCCTTTCTAGAGAAGGAGTTTCTCTCGAAAGAAGTGAGTGGGAGGAAAGTAGAACTTGATAAGGTAATTGTACCTTCTCCCTTATTGGAAAGTAGTTCATCACAGAAATTTGTTCCTGTGACTACTACACCAATTAGTGAGGAAGCTAATGATGATGATCATAAAACTTCAGATCAAGTTACTACCGAATCTCGTAGGTAAACCAGAGTGAGATCCGCACCAGAGTGGTACAGTAATCCTATTCTGGAAGTCATGTTACTAGACCATGACGAACTTGCGAACTATGAGGAAGCGATGATGAGCCCAGATTCCGCAAAATGGCTTGAGGCCATGAAATCTGAGATGGGATTCATGTATGAAAACAAAGTATGGACTTTGGTTGACTTGCCTGATGATTGGCAAGCCATAGAAAATAAATGGATCTTCAAGAGGAAGACGGACGTTGATAGTAGTGTTACTATCTACAAAGCTAGAATTGTCGCAAAAGGTTTTCGACAAGTTCAAAGTGTTGACTACGATGAGAGTTTCTCACTCGTATCCATGCTTAAGTCTGTCCGAATCATGTTAGCAATTGCCGCATTTTATGAAATCTGGCAAATGGATAAACAAAACTGCATTCCTTAATGGATTTCTTAAAGAAGAGTTGTATATGATGCAACCAGTAGGTTTTGTCAATCCTAAAGGTGTTAACAAAATATGCAAGCTCCAGTATTTCATCTATGGACTAGTGCAAGCATCTCAGAGTTGGAATACACGGTTTGATAAGTTGATCAAAGCATATAGTTTTATACAGACTTGCGGTGAAGCCTGTATTTACAAGAAAGTGAGTGGGAGCACTACAACATTTCTGATAAGTATATGTGAATGACATATTGTTGATCGGAAATAATGTAGAATTATTCTGTAAAGCATAAAGGAGTGTTTGAAAGGAGTTTTTCAAAGAAAGACTTTGGTGAAGCTGCTTATATATTGAGCATCAAGATCTATAGAGATAGATCAAGACGCTTGATAAGTTTTTTCAATAAATACATACCTTGACAAGATTTTGAAGTAGTTCAAAATGGAACAGTCAAAGAAAGAGTTTCTTGCCTATGTTACAAGGTGTGAAATTGAGTAAGACTCAAAGCCCGACCACGGCAGAAGATAGAAAGAGAATGTCTGTCATTCCCTATGCCTTGGTCATAGGTTCTATAAAGTATGACATACTGTGCACCAGATCTATTGTATACCCTACCACTGAGTTTGGCAAGGGAGTACAATAGTGATCTAGGAGTAGATCACTGGACATCGGTCAAAATTATCCTTAGTGGAATAAGGATATGTTTCTCGATTATGGAAGTGAAAAAAGGTTCGTCGTAAAGGGTTACACCGATGCAAGTTTTGACACTAATCTAGATGACTCTAAGTCTCGGTCTAGATACATATTGAAAGTGGGAGCAATTAGCTAGAGTAGCTCCATGCAGAGCATTGTTGACATAGAAGTTTGCAAAATACATGAGGTTTGACTGTGGCAGACCCGTTGACTAAGATTCTCTCACAAACAAAACATGATCACACCTTAGTACTCTTTGGGTGTTAATCACATAGCGATGTGAACTAGATTACTGAATCCAGTAAACCCTTTGGGTGTTGGTCACATGGCGATGTGAACTATGGGTGTTAATCACATGGTGATGTGAACTATTGCTGTTAAATCACATGATGATGTGAACTAGATTATTGACTCTAGTGCAAGTGGGAGACTGAAGGAAATATGCCCTAGAGGCAATAATAAAGTTATTATTTATTTCCTTATTTCATGATAAATGTTTATTATTCATGCTAGAATTGTATTAACCGTAAACATAATACATGTGTGAATACATAGACAAACAGAGTGTCACTAGTATGCCTCTACTTGACTAGCTCGTTAATCAAAGATGGTTATGTTTCACAACCATGGACAAAGAGTTGTTATTTGATTAACGGGATCACATCATTAGATGAATGATCTGATTGACATGACCCATTCCATTAGCTTAGCACCCGATCGTTTAGTATGTTGCTATTGCTTTCTTCATGACTTATACATGTTCCTATGACTATGAGATTATGCAACTCCCGTTTGCCAGAGGAACACTTTGTGTGCTACCAAACGTCACAACGTAACTAGGTGATTATAAAGGAGCTCTACAGGTGTCTCCAAAGGTACATGTTGGGTTGGCATATTTCGAGATTAGGATTTGTCACTCTGATTGTCGGAGAGGTATCTCTGGGCCCTCTCGGTAATGCACATCACTTAAGCCTTGCAAGCATTGCAACTAATGAGTTAGTTGCGGGATGATGTATTACGGAACGAGTAAAGAGACTTGCCGGTAACGAGATTGAACTAGGTATTGGATACCGACGATCGAATCTCGGGCAAGTAATATACCGATGACAAAGGGAACAACGTATGTTGTTATGCGGTCTGACCGATAAAAGATCTTCGTAGAATATGTAGGAGCCAATATGGGCATCCAGGTCCCGCTATTGGTTATTGACCGGAGACGTGTCTCGGTCATGTCTACATTGTTCTCGAACCCGTAGGGTCCGCACGCTTAAGGTTTCGATGACAGTTATATTATGAGTGTATGAGTTTTGATGTACCGAAGGAGTTCAGAGTCCCGGATGAGATCGGGGACATGACGAGGAGTCTTGAAATGGTTGAGACGTAAAGATCGATATATTGCACGACTATATTCGGACATCGGAAAGGTTCCGAGTGATTCGGGTATTTTTCGGAGTACCGGGTAGTTACGGGAGAAGCAATGGGCCTTGATGGGCTTTAGTGGGAAGAGGAGAAAGGGCCAAGGGGCTGCTGCGCCCCCCCCCCCTCCCCTTTGGTCCGAATTGGACTAGGGAAAAGGGGGCCGGCCACCTTTCCTTCTCCTCTACTTCCTTCTCCCTTCCTCCCCTCTTGGTGGACTCCTACTAGGACTTGGAGTCCTAGTAGGACTCCATATCCTGGCCGCACCAATTGCCTTGGCCGGCCTCCTCCTCCTCCATCCTTTATATACTGAGGCAAGGGGCACCCTAGAGACACAAGTTGATCCACATGATCTTATTCTTAGCCGTGTGCGGCGCCCCCTGCCACCATAGTCCTCGATAATATTGTAGCGGTGCTTAGGCGAAGCCCTACGACAGTAGTACATCAAGATCGTCACCACGCCGTCGTGCTGACGGAACTCTTCCCCGACACTTTGCTGGATCGGAGTTTGGGGATCATCATCGAGCTGATCATGTGCTAAAACTCGGAGGTGCCGTAGTTTCGGTGCTTGATCGGTCGGGCCGTGAAGACGTACGACTACATCAACCAAACGCTTCTGTTGTCGATCTACTAGGGTACGTAGATCACACTCTCCCCTCATTGCTATGCATCACCATGATCTTGCGTGTGCGTAGGAATTTTTTTGAAATTACTATGTTCCCCAACAGATTATATTTATAAAACTTGTCATGATTATGAGTACCCTTTCTCTGAACATTACTCCTTTAATGTGGAAACAATTTATAGTATCCAAGTCTCTTATGATACTCCCACTGTCCTGAATGAGAAGAATCTTGCTTATGTGGAGAGTAATAAAATTTCTATGCTTGTAGATCATGAAAAGAATGCTTTAGGTGCTGGTTATATTGTTGAATTCAATCATGATACTACTGAAAATTATTATGAGGGAGGAACATATGCTTGTAGGAATTGCAATAATATCAAGTTTCCTCTCTATGTGCTTAAAATTTTGAAGTTATGCTTGTTTTACCTTCCTATGCAAGTTGATTCTTGTTCCCACAAGCTGTTTGCTCACAAAATCCCTATGCATGGGAAGTGGGTTAGACTTAAATGTGCTAGTCATATTCTTCAAGATGCTCTCGTTATGTTTCAATTCTTATCCTTTATGTGAGCATCATTGAAATCATCATGCCTAGCTAGGGGCGTTAAACGATAGCGCTTGTTGGGAGGCAACCCAACTTTATTTTTGTTCCTTGCTTTTTGTTCCTGTTTAGTAATAAATAGTTCATCTAGCCTCTGTTTATATGTGGTTTTATGTGTTTAGTTAGTGTTTGTGCCAAGTAGAACCTTTGGGAAGACTTTGGGAAAGTCTTGTTGATCATGCTGTCCAAAACAGAAACTTTACCGCTCACGAGAACTGCTGCCATTTTTATTTGGAGAGTGCTATTTAGTTAATTATTTTTGAAGATGATTAATAGATAAATTCCTCAGGTCCAGAAATTTATTTGAGAATTTTATGAGTTCCATAAGTATACATTTGATTCAGATTACTACAGACTGTTCTGTTTTTGACAGATTCTGTTTTTCATGTGTTGTTTACTTATTTTGATGAATATATGGCTAGTAAAATAGTTTATAAACCATAGAGAAGTTGGAATACAGTAGGTTTAATACCAATATAAATAAAGAATGAGTTCATTACAGTGCCTTGAAGTGGTGATTTATTTTCTTATACTAACGGAGCTCACGAGTTTTCTACTTTAAATTTTGTGTTGTGAAGTTTTCAAGTTTTGGGTAAGGATTCGATGGACTATGGAATAAGGAGTGGAAAGAGCCTAAGCTTGGGGATGACCGAGGCACCCCAAGGTAATATTCAAGGACAACCAAAATCCTAAGCTTGGGGATGCCCCGGAAGGCATCCCCTCTTTCGTCTTCGTTCATCGGTAACTTTACTTGGAGCTATATTTTTATTCGCCACATGATATGTGTTTTGCTTGGAGCGTCAATTTATTTTGTTAGGATTTGCTTGCTGTTATTTAGAACAATGTTTTACATATTTTATTTCAATAAAAGTGGCATTGATAGCCTTTACTATGCCTATGTTACAAGTATACATGTTGCTGTTTGAAAACAGAAAGTTTACCGTTGTTGCAATAATTCCCTAGAAAAGTAAGTATGTGATAAAATGTTGAAACCTTTTGCATATTAAGCTCTGATAAATTTACTACAGTGGGAATTTTCTTTCATAATTTTTGGAGCCAGGGAAGTATGGATGTTGCAGCATTCTTTACAGACTATCCTGTTTAGGCAGATTGCTGTTATGTTTGCATTGTTTGCATATGTTTGCTTCTTTGATGATTATATTTGAGGATAGGACTATTAAATATGCAGAGGCATTTAGTATGCAATGTTGAATAATAATTTTAGTTATTTGCTACAGTAGAGTATGATAAGGTTTTGGCACTGGTTTATACTAACCTATCTCACGAGTCCTTGTTGAGTTTTGTGTGGATGAAGCTTTTTGAGATTTAGGGAGACCATGATATGAGAGGAATTAAGGAGACACAAAATCTCAAGCTTGGGGATGCCCAAGGCATCCCAAGATAATATTTCAAGAAGTCTCAAGCATCTAAGCTTGGGGATGCCCCGGTTGGCATCCCACCTTTCTTCTTCAACAACTATCGGTTAGTATCGGTTGATCCTAAGTTTTTGCTTCTTCACATGATGTTTGCTATTCTTAGAATGTAATTTTATTTTGCTTTGCTTGCTGTTTGAATAGAATACCAAGATCTGAAATTATTAAATGTTAGAGAGTCTTCACATAGTTGCATAATTATTCGACTACTCATTGATCTTCACTTATATCTTTCAGAGTAGTTTGTCATTTGCTCTAGTGCTTCACTTATATCCTTTTAGAGCATGGTGGTAGTTTTATTTTGAAGAAATAGATGAACTCTCATGCTTCACTTAGATTATTTTGAGAGTCTTAAATAGCGTGGTAATTTGCTTAAAATCCTAATATGCTAGGTAGGGAGTCCTGGATTAGGGGGTGTCCGGATGGCCGGACTATACCTTCAGCCGGACTCCAGGACTATGAAGATACAAGATTGAAGACTTCGTCCCGTGTTCGGAAGGGACTTTCCTTGGCGTGGAAGGCAAGCTTGGCGATACGGATATTCAGATCTCCTACCATTGTAACCAACTCTATGTAACCCTAACCCTATCCGTGTCTATATAAACCGGAGGGTTTTAGTCCATAGGACAACATACACATCAACAATCATACCATAGGCTAGCTTCTAGGGTTTAGCCTCTCTGATCTCGTGGTAGATCTACTCTTGTACTACCCATATCATCAATATTAGTCAAGCAGGACGTAGGGTTTTACCTCCATCGAGAGGGCCCGAACCTGGGTAAAACTTCGTGTCCCTTGCCTCCTGTTACCATCCGGCCTAGACGCATAGTTCGGGACCCCCTACCCGAGATCCGCCGGTTTTGACACCGCATTGGTGCTTTCATTGAGATTTCCTCTGTGTCGTCGCCATCAGGGTCGATGGCTCCAACGATCATCAAATGGCGATGCAGTCCAGGGTGAGACCTTCCTCCCCGGACAGATCTTCGTCTTCGGCGGCTTCGCACTGCGGGCCGATTCACTTGGCCGTCTAGAGCAGATCGAAAGCTACGCCCCTGGCCGTCAGGTCAGATTTGGAAGTTTAAACTACACGGCTGACATCCGCGGGGACTTGATCTTCGACGGATTCGAGCCACTGCCGAGCGCGTCGCACTGTCCCGACGAGCATGATCTAGCTCTGCCGCCGAACAGTGCCCTGGAGGCCGCACCCGCATCGGCTCCGATCCTTAATTCGGAGCCAACTGCGCCGATCAAGGATGGGCGGTTGGACACCGCCTCGGGGGCTGTGATCCCCACGGTGATTGAGCCGAACACCAGCCCTGCACTCCGCGAGACTCGTGACTCCAAGGAGACGGACTCCTCTCCGGACTCCGAACCCTCCGCGCCCCAACCAATCGAATCCGATTGGGCGCTGATCATGGAGTTTGATGCCGCGGACATCTTTCAGCACTCGCCTTTTGGCGATATTCTGAAGACACTGAAGTCTCCCTCTTTATCAGGAGAGCCCTGGCTGGACTACGGTCAGCAAGATTGGGATGTGGACGATGAAGAAATTCAAAGCCCACCCACCACCCTCTTTGTTGCCACTGTCGATGATTTAACCGACATGCTCGACTTCGACTCCGAAGACATCAACGGTATGGACGCCGATGAAGGAGACGAGGAAGAACCAGCGCCTATTGGGCCCTGGAACGCCACCTCGTCATATGACGTATACATGGTGGATGCGCCAAAAGATGACGACGAGGAGCGGAAGGACGCACTGAAGGCTTGTTCCCTCGAAAAGCAGTCAAAGCGGCGACGCAAGCGCCGCCCCAAATCCCACCTCGACAAAAATAGCGAGCACACAGACCCAATGTTGGAGCAGGGCGAACTGCTGCCGGACAACGGTAATCCAGATAATCAAACCTAATAAACAAATCCTATCAAGGATAATGGTCCGGACGAGATAACGCCGGACAGACACCCGGAGTAGCAGACTGCCCGTAAAAGGCTTGTTGCCACCGCGAGGAGTCTGAAAAAGCAGAAGCAAAGGCTCAAGGCTGCGCAAGACACACTCCACATTAGATGGAGCAAAATACTCAACACAACAGCGAGGTATGGCGACAATCGCTCCTCCAAGAGGTACCCAAAGCGGAAGCTGCTACCCGAATTCGATGAGGAGGCCTCAGACCCCCCCACTGTTGGGGAACGTTGCAGAAAACAAAAAATTTCCTACTCGTTTCACCAAGATCATCTAGGAGTTCATCTAGCAACGAGTCAAGGGAGTGAGTTTGCATCTACATACCACTTGTAGATCACGAGCGGAAGCGTTCGTTAGAACGAGGTTGAAGTAGTCGTACTCGACGTGATTCCGATCACCGATGACCAAGCGCTGAAAGAACAGCGCCTCCACGTTCAACACACGTACGGGACGATGGCGTCTCCTCCGTCTTGATCCAGCAAGGATGAAGGAGAGGTTGAGGAAGACAACTCCAACGGCAGCACGACGGCGTGGTGCAATTGGTACAGCAGTTCTCCGGCAGGGCTTCGCCAAGCAATGACGGAGAAAGAGAGGAGTTGGGGAGGGGAGGGGCTGCGCCTTCAATTGTGTGTTGCAGCCCTCCCCTCACCCCTCTATATATAGGAGGAGAGGGCAAGGGGGGCCGGCCACCTAGGGGAAACCCTAGATGGGGGCGGCGGCCAAAGGGAGGAGGAAAGGGTGGCTTGCCCCCCAAGCTAGGGGGGCGCCCCCTTCTCCCCTTTAGGGTTTCCCCTCCCCAAACCCTAGCCGCATGGGCCTAGGTGGGGAGGCGCGCCCAGCCCACTAGGGGCTGGCTCCCTCTCCCACTTAGCCCATGTGGCCCCCCGGGAGGGGTGGCCCCTCCCGGTGGACCCCCGGAACCCTCCCGGTGGCCCCGGTACAATACCGGCATGCCCCCGAAACTTTCCGGAGTCCGTTTAACCACTTTCCATATATAAATCTTTACCTCCGGACCATTCCGGAACTCCTCGTGACGTCTGGGATCTCATCCGGGACTCCGAACAACATTCGGTAATCACATACTTGTCTTCCTAATAACCCTAGCGTCACCGAACCTTAAGTGTGTAGACCCTACGGGTTCGGGAGACATGTAGACATGACCGAGACGATCTCAGGTCAATAACCAACAGCGGGATCTGGATACCCATGTTGGCTCCCACATGCTCCACGATGTTCTCATCGGATGAACCACGATGTCGAGGATTCAATCAACCCCGTATGCAATTCCCTTTGTCTATCAATATATTACTTGCCCGAGATTCGATCGCCGGTATCCCAATACCTCGTTCAATCTCGTTACCGGCAAGTCACTTTACTCGTACCGTAATGCATGATCCTGTGACCAGACACTTGGTCACTTTGAGCTCATTATGATGATGCATTACCGAGTGGGCCCAGTGATACCTCTCCGTCATACGGAGTGACAAATCCCAGTCTTGATCCGTGTCAACCCAACAGATACTTTCGGAGATACCCGTAGTCTACCTTTATAGTCACCCAGTTACGTTGTGACGTTTGGTATACCCAAAGCACTCCTACGGTATCCGGGAGTTACACGATCTCATGGTCTAAGGAAAAGATACTTGACATTGCAAAACTCTAGCAAAACGAACTACACGATCTTTATGCTATGTTTAGGATTGGGTCTTGTCCATCACATCATTCTCCTAATGATGTGATCTCGTTATCAATGACATCCAATGTCCATAGTCAGGAAACCATGACTATCTGTTGATCAACGGGCTAGTCAACTAGAGGCTTACCAGGGACATGTTGGTGTCTGTTATTCACACATGTATTACGATTTCCGGATAACACAATTATAGCATGAATAAAGACAATTACCATGAACAAGGAAGTATAATAATAATGCTTTTATTATTGCCTCTAGGGCATATTTCCAACAGTCTCCCACTTGCACTAGAGTCAATAATCTAGTTACATTGTGATGAATCGAACACCCATGGAATTCTGGTGTTGATCATGTTTTGCCCTAGGGAGAGGTTTAGTCAACGGATCTGCTACATTCAGGTCCGTATGTACTTTACAAATTTCTATGTCTCCATCTTGAACATTTTCACGAATGGAGTTGAAGCGACGCTTGATGTGCCTTGTCTTCTTGTGAAACCTGGGCTCCTTGGCAAGTGCAATAGCTCCAGTGTTGTCACAGAAGAGCTTGATCGGCCCCGACGCATTGGGTATGACTCCGAGGTCGGTGATGAACTCCTTCACCCATATTGCTTCATGTGCTGCCTCCGAGGCTGCCATGTACTCTGCTTCACATGTAGATCCCGCCACGACACTTTGCTTGCAACTGCACCAGCTTACTGCCCCTCCATTCAAAATATACACGTATCCGGTTTGTGACTTAGAGTCATCCAGATCTGTGTCGAAGCTAGCGTCGACGTAACCCTTTACGACTAGCTCTTCGTCACCTCCATAAACGAGAAACATCTCCTTCGTCCTTTTCAGGTACTTCAGGATATTCTTGACCGCTGTCCAGTGTTCCTTGCTGGGATTACTTTGGTACCTTCCTACCAAACTTACGGCAAGGTTTACATCAGGTCTGGTACACAGCATGGCATACATAATAGAACCTATGGCTGAGGCATAGGGGATGACACTCATCTCTTCTATTTCTTCTGCCGTGGTCGGACTTTGAGCCGAGCTCAATTTCATACCTTGTAGCATAGGCAAGAACCCCTTCTTAGACTGATCCATATTGAACTTCTTCAATATCTTATCAAGGTATGTGCTTTGTGAAAGACCTATGAGGCGTCTTGATCTATCTCTATAGATCTTGATGCCTAATATATAAGCAGCTTCTCCAAGGTCCTTCATTGAAAAACTCTTATTCAAGTAGGCCTTGATGCTGTCCAAGAGTTCTATATCATTTCCCATCAAAAGTATGTCATCTACATATAATATGAGAAATGCTACAGAGCTCCCACTCACTTTCTTGTAAACACAGGCTTCTCCATAAGTCTGTGTGAACCCAAACGCTTTGATCATCTCATCAAAGCGAATGTTCCAACTCCGAGATGCTTGCACCAGCCCATAAATCAAGCGTTGGAGCTTGCACACCTTGTCAGCATTCTTAGGATCGACAAAACCCTCCGGCTGCATCATATACAATTCTTCCTTAAGGAAACCATTAAGGAATGCCGTTTTGACGTCCATTTGCCATATTTCATAATCGTAGAATGCGGCAATTGCTAACATGATTCGGACGGACTTCAGCTTCGCTACCGGTGAGAAAGTCTCATCGTAGTCAACCCCTTGAACTTGTCGATAACCCTTAGCGACAAGCCGAGCTTTATAGATGGTCACATTACCATCTGCGTCTGTCTTCCTCTTAAAGATCCATTTATTTTCTATGGCTCGCCGTTCTACGGGCAAGTTAGTCAAAGTCCATACTTCGTTTTCATACATGGATCCTATCTCGGATTTCATGGCTTCTAGCCATTTGTCGGAATCCGGGCCCGCCATCGCTTCTTCATAGTTCGAAGGTTCACCGTTGTCTAACAACATGATTTCCAAGACAGGGTTGCCGTACCACTCTGGTGCGGAACGTGTCCTTGTGGACCTTCGAATTTCAGTAGGAGCTAGATTAGAAGTATCTTGCTCATTATCATTAACTTCCTCTCTAGTCGGTGCTGGCACCTCAGGAACATTTTCTTGAGTTGCGCCATTTTCCGGTTCAAGAGGTAATACTTCATCTAGTTCTACTTTCCTCCCACTCACTTCTTTCGAGAGAAACTCCTTCTCTAGAAAGGATCCATTCTTGGCAACAAAGACCTTGTTCGGATCTGAGGTAGAAGGTATACCCAATAGTTTCTTTAGGGTATCCTATGAAGACGCATTTTTCCGACTTGGGTTCGAGCTTTTCAGGTTGAAGTTTCTTGACATAAGCATCGCATCCCCAAACTTTTAGAAACGACAGCTTAGGTTTCTTTCCAAACCATAATTCAAACGGTGTCGTCTCAACGGATTTCGACGGAGCCCTATTTAAAGTGAATGCGGCAGTCTCTAAAGCATAGCCCCAAAAAGATAGCGGCAGATCGGTAAGAGACATCATAGACCGCACCATATCTAATAGAGTGCGATTACGACGTTCGGACACACCGTTTCGCTGAGGTGTTCCAGGCGGCGTGAGTTGTGAAACTATTCCACATTTTCTTAAGTGTGTGCCAAATTCGTGACTCAAGTATTCTCCTCCACGATCTGATCGTAGGAACTTGATTTTCCTGTCACGTTGATTCTCGACCTCACTCTGAAATTCCTTGAACTTTTCAAAGGTTTCAGACTTGTGCTTCATTAAGTAAATATATCCATATCTACTCAAATCATCAGTGAGGGTGAGAACATAACGATAGCCACCGCGAGCCTCAACACTCATTGGACCGCACACATCGGTATGTATAATTTCCAACAAGTTGGTTGCTCGCTCCATTGTTCTTGAGAACGGAGTCTTGGTCATTTTACCCATAAGGCATGGTTCGCACATGTCAAATGATTCATAATCAAGAGACTCTAAAAGTCCATCAGCATGGAGCTTCTTCATGCGTTTGACACCTATGTGACCAAGGCGGCAGTGCCACAAGTATGTGGGACTATCATTATCAACCTTACATCTTTTGGTATTCACACTAAGAACATGTGTAGCATTACGCTCGAGATTCATTAAGAATAAACCATTCACCATAGGAGCATGACCATAAAACATATCTCTCATATAAATGGAACAACCATTATTCTCGGATTTAAATGAGTAGCCATCTCGAATTAAACGAGATCCAGATACAATGTTCATGCTCAAAGCTGGCACTAAATAACAATTATTGAGGTTTAAAACTAATCCCGTAGGTAAATGAAGAGGCAGCGTGCCGACGGCGATCACATCGACCTTGGAACCATTCCCGACGCGCATCGTCACCTCGTCCTTCGCCAGTCTCCGTTTATTCCGTAGCTCCTGCTTTGAGTTACAAATGTGAGCAACTGCACCGGTATCAAATACCCAAGAGCTACTACGAGTACTGGTTAGGTACACATCAATTACATGTATATCACATATACCTTTTGTTTTGCCGGCCTTCTTGTCTGCTAAGTACTTGGGGCAATTCCGCTTCCAGTGTCCGCTCCCCTTGCAATAAAAGCACTCAGTCTCGGGCTTGGGTCCATTCTTTGGCTTCTTCCCGGCAGCTTGCTTGCCAGGCGCGGCAACTTCCTTGCCGTCCTTCTTGAAGGCTTTCTTACCCTTGCCCTTTTTGAACTTAGTGGTTTTATTAACCATCAACACTTGATGTTCCTTCTTGACTTCTACCTCCGCTGATTTCAGCATTGAGAACAACTCAGGAATGGTCTTTTGCATCCCCTGCATGTTGAAGTTCATCACAAAGCTCTTGTAGCTTGGTGGAAGCGACTGGAGGATTCTGTCAATGACCGCATCATCCGGGAGATTAACTCCAAGCTGAGTCAAGCGGTTATGTAATCCAGACATAGTGAGTATGTGCTCACTGACAGAACTGTTTTCCTCCATCTTACAGCTGAAGAACTTGTCGGAGACCTCATATCTCTCGACCCGGGCATGAGCTTGGAAAACCATTTTCAGCTCTTCGAACATCTCATATGCTCCATGTCTCTCAAAACGCTTTTGGAGCCCCGGTTCTAAACTGTAAAGCTTGCCGCACTGAACGAGGGAGTAGTCGTCAACACGTGTCTGCCAAGCGTTCATAACGTCTTGGTTCTGTGGGACGGGAGCTTCACCTAGCGGTGCTTGTAGGACGTAATCTTTCTTGGCAGCTATGAGGATGATCCTCAGGTTCCGGACCTAGTCCGTATAGTTGCTACCATCGTCTTTCAGCTTGGTTTTCTCAAGGAACGCGTTGAAGTTGAGGACTACGTGGGCCATTTGATCTACAAGACATATTGTAAAATATTTTTAGACTAATGTTCATGATAGTAAAGTTCATCTAATCAAATTATATAATGAACTCCCACTTAGATTAGACATCCCTCTAGTCATCTAAGTATTGCATGATCCGAGTTAACTAGGCCGTGTCCGATCATCACGTGAGACGGACTAGTCAACGTCGGTGAACATCTTTATGTTGATCGCATCTTCTATACGACTCATGCTCGACCTTTCGGTCTTCTGTGTTCCGAGGCCATGTCTATGCACATGCTAGGCTCGTCAAGTTAACCCTAAGTGTTTTGCATGTGTAAAACTGTCTTACACCCGTTGTATGTGAACGTAAGAATCTATCACACCCGATCATCACGTGGTGCTTCGAAACTACGAGCTTTAGCAACGGTGCACAGTTAGGGGGAACACTTCTTGAAATTATTATGAGGGATCATCTTATTTACTACCGTCGTTCTAAGTAAACAAGATGCAAAAACATGATAAACATCACATGCAATCAAATATTAAACGTGACATGATATGGCCAATATCACGTAGCTCCTTTGATCTCCATCTTGGGGCTCCATGATCATCTTGTCACCGGCTTGACACCATGATCTCCATCATCATGATCTCCATCATCGTGTCTCCATGAAGTTGCTCGCCAACTATTACTTCTACTACTATGGCTAACGCGTTTAGCAATAAAGTAAAGTAATTTACATGGCGTTTCTCAATGACACGCAGGTCATATTAAAAGAATAAAGACAACTCCTATGGCTCCTGCCGGTTGTCATACTCATCGACATGCAAGTCGTGATCCCTATTACAATAGCATGAACATCTCATACATCACATATAGATCATTCATCATTGATCACAACTTTGGCCATATCATATCACAAACCACTTGCTGCAAAAACAAGTTAGACGTCCTCTAATTGTTGTTGCAAGTTTTACGTGGCTGAATTAGGGTTCTAGCAAGAACGTTTTCTTACCTACGTGAAAGCCACAACGTGATTTGTCAACTTCTATTTACCCTTCATAAGGACCCTGTTCATCGAATCCGCTCCAGCTAAAGTGGGAGAGACAGACACCCGCCAGGCACCTTATGCAACTAGTGCATGTTAGTCGGTGGAACCGGTCTCACGTAAACGTACGTGTAAGGTTGGTCCGGGCCGCTTCATCCCACAATACCGCTGAAGCAAGAAAAGACTAGTAGCGGCAAGAAGGTTGACAAATCCACGCCCACAACGAATTGTGTTCTACTCGCGCAAGAAGAACTACGCATAGACCTAGCTCATGATGCCACTGTTGGGGAACGTTGCAGAAAACAAAAAATTTCCTACTCGTTTCACCAAGATCATCTAGGAGTTCATCTAGCAACGAGTCAAGGGAGTGAGTTTGCATCTACATACCACTTGTAGATCACGAGCGGAAGCGTTCGTTAGAACGAGGTTGAAGTAGTCGTACTCGACGTGATTCCGATCACCGATGACCAAGCGCTGAAAGAACAGCGCCTCCGCGTTCAACACACGTACGGGACGATGGCGTCTCCTCCGTCTTGATCCAGCAAGGATGAAGGAGAGGTTGAGGAAGACAACTCCAACGGCAGCACGACGGCGTGGTGCAATTGGTACAGCAGTTCTCCGGCAGGGCTTCGCCAAGCAATGACGGAGAAAGAGAGGAGTTGGGGAGGGGAGGGGCTGCGCCTTCAATTGTGTGTTGCAGCCCTCCCCTCACCCCTCTATATATAGGAGGAGAGGGCAAGGGGGGCCGGCCACCTAGTGGAAACCCTAGATGGGGGCGGCGGCCAAAGGGAGGAGGAAAGGGTGGCTTGCCCCCCAAGCTAGGGGGGCGCCCCCTTCTCCCCTTTAGGGTTTCCCCTCCCCAAACCCTAGCCGCATGGGCCTAGGTGGGGAGGCGCGCCCAGCCCACTAGGGGCTGGCTCCCTCTCCCACTTAGCCCATGTGGCCCCCCGGGAGGGGTGGCCCCTCCCGGTGGACCCCCGGAACCCTCCCGGTGGCCCCGGTACAATACCGGCATGCCCCCGAAACTTTCCGGAGTCCGTTTAACCACTTTCCATATATAAATCTTTACCTCCGGACCATTCCGGAACTCCTCGTGACGTCTGGGATCTCATCCGGGACTCCGAACAACATTCGGTAATCACATACTTGTCTTCCTAATAACCCTAGCGTCACCGAACCTTAAGTGTGTAGACCCTACGGGTTCGGGAGACATGTAGACATGACCGAGACGATCTCAGGTCAATAACCAACAGCGGGATCTGGATACCCATGTTGGCTCCCACATGCTCCATGATGTTCTCATCGGATGAACCACGATGTCGAGGATTCAATCAACCCCGTATGCAATTCCCTTTGTCTATCAATATATTACTTGCCCGAGATTCGATCGTCGGTATCCCAATACCTCGTTCAATCTCGTTACCGGCAAGTCACTTTACTCGTACCGTAATGCATGATCCCGTGACCAGACACTTGGTCACTTTGAGCTCATTATGATGATGCATTACCGAGTGGGCCCAGTGATACCTCTCCGTCATACGGAGTGACAAATCCCAGTCTTGATCCGTGTCAACCCAACAGATACTTTCGGAGATACCCGTAGTCTACCTTTATAGTCACCCAGTTACGTTGTGACGTTTGGTATACCCAAAGCACTCCTACGGTATCCGGGAGTTACACGATCTCATGGTCTAAGGAAAAGATACTTGACATTGCAAAACTCTAGCAAAACGAACTACACGATCTTTATGCTATGTTTAGGATTGGGTCTTGTCCATCACATCATTCTCCTAATGATGTGATCTCGTTATCAATGACATCCAATGTCCATAGTCAGGAAACCATGACTATCTGTTGATCAACGAGCTAGTCAACTAGAGGCTTACCAGGGACATGTTGGTGTCTGTTATTCACACATGTATTACGATTTCCGGATAACACAATTATAGCATGAATAAAGACAATTACCATGAACAAGGAAGTATAATAATAATGCTTTTATTATTGCCTCTAGGGCATATTTCCAACACCCACAACCAAATATCAAAGCAGCCACTTGGTTGGATAGACAACCCCTCTACCAACACAGAGCGGCATACAACGCCGCTCACAATACAATACGCGACCCATGCGAGGGCTCGCACCCAAAGGACGGCGCAACAAGATCCATCTATGGACCACGCAAGCGCGCCCCAGCATACAATGCAACACAACAAACACTCGAACAACGTGGTACACCCAGCTACAGGGGTGCCACACACCCCCTATGTTTCACCAATGAGGTGATGGACCATGAATTTCCAGAGGGATTCAAGCCCGTAAACATAGAGGCATATGACGGAACAACAGACCCTGGGGTCTGGATTGAGGACTACATCCTTCATATCCATATGGCCCGAGGGGATGATCTCCACGCCATCAAGTACCTACCCCTCAAGCTCAAAGGGCCAGCTCGTCACTGGCTCAAAGGCCTCCCCGAAAGCTCCATTGGAAGTTGGGAAGAGCCAGAAGACGCCTTTCGGGCAAATTTTCAAGGGACTTATGTCCGACCTCCGGATGCGGACGATTTGAGTCATATAACTCAACAGCCTGGAGAGTCAGCCCGAAAGCTTTGGAATAGGTTTCTTACTAAAAAGAACCAGATTGTCGACTGTCCGGACGCCGAAGCCTTGGCAGCTTTCAAGCATAGCGTCCGTGACGAATGGCTCGCCAGACACCTCGGCCAAAATAAGCCGAGAACAATGGCCGCATTAACAAACCTCAAGACCCGCTTTTGCGCGGGTGAGGACAGCTGGCTAGCTAGATGCAGCACCTGCGACCCCAGTACATCTGAAGTTAGAGATGGAAACGGGAAATCACGGCCAACAGCAATAACAAGCGCCAGATTAAAGAAGACAGCATGAAGGGCACGGCAGTAAATGCCGAATTCAAAGGCTCTCGGCCAGGTCAAAAGCCGCCCCCTAAAGGCACCAGGGATGAACTGTCCAGCCTCAACAAAATTCTGGACCAAGTATGTCAGATCCATAGTACCCCTGGTAAACCCGCTAATCATACCCATAGAGAATGTTGGGTCTTCAAGCAGTCCGGCAAGCTCAACGCCATACACAAGGGGGAGGATACACCAAGTGAAGACGAGGACGAGCCTCCCAAACAAGACGCGACGGAGCAAAAGAAATTTCCACCAGAAGTCAAAACAGTAAATGTGTTACACGTGATCAAGGGAAAAAACAACGCGGCACTCTCAGGAACATATACCCAAGTGCCTGTCACCGCGAAGTCCTGCCACTGGTCGTCTCAAATGATCACTTTCGACCATCGCGATTACTCAGCAAGTATCCGACACGCAGGATGGGCTGCCCTGGTATTAGACCCAGTAATTGCCGGGTATCACTTCACACGAGTCTTGATGGACGGCGGCAGTAGCCTAAACCTAATATATCAGGATACAATCCGCGGGATGGGGTTAGACCCAACACAAATTCGCCATAGCAATACTACCTTTAAAGCAGTAACGCCAGGCCCAGGGGCCCGTTGTACGGGCTCCCTCTCATTACAAGTTACATTCGGCTCCCCCGATAACTTCCGTCGCGAGCATTTAACTTTCCACATCGCTCCATTTCAAAGTGGCTATCAAGCACTACTCGGACGCGAAGCTTTTGCTCGCTTTAATGCAATACCACACTACGCCTCCCTCACACTCAAGATGCCCGGTCCACGTGGCATCATTACAGTGCACGGAGATATCAAGCGCTCTCTGCGCGCCGAAGAGAGTGAGGCTGCCTTGGCAGCTGAACATTAAAGGCGTCCGGACCAGCGATCGAGTCCGGCGCCGCTATTTACACCGAATAAGTGACCACACCCCTATTTGTCAATACAAGGGGCTCAATGCGCGCAGACAAGTGGCAATTTCTTATCATCTTCAATTATGCATGGTTTATTTGAAAACCACCTTTTTGCACGACAACTTTCTCACTTAACTTCCTCTCTTTTACAGACGATCATCGTGCTACACCCGTCCAGGATACGGCACAACGGAGACACAGGCGCAGACGTGCAGCAGGGACCCGCTCAAAGGATTCTTTTTAGATTAAGACCCTGCGTAAACCTTTTTTACTGTCTCTTATTGATACATATCCACCGTTGTGAAGGATGCTGACGTCTTGGCATGTGGCACGCCAGAACAATGCACGTACCTGGACACAAGGAGCTTCTTACAAAGGCCATTATTTAGGCCCGGTTTATACCACAAAGACCGAATACCCTAGGGAGTGTTCGGCGTCGCGAGTTTGGCCCTATATGCATCAGCTCCGAATCATTGTCTCTGGTCAAATGTTGGGTTTGCCCGGCTCCTGTGTTTGGTGCCTTACGTTCCGCTTTACCGGCTAAGGTAGCACCAGGAGAACTACTGCGATTGTGCCCTGGTTCATCCGGACGAGCACCTCAGTAGAGAAAGCCGAAAACTGACTGTCATGATATAGCGTGAGACTGGTCAACCACTCGATGACCTATGGGAATGCTAGAATTCCTCCGCCTAAACGAAGGGTCGTTTTCCAGCCAGGCATGTACGCATCCCGAGATCGGGAGAGTGCGGAGCCACCAGGGGCTATATAGTAGCCCCACTGTCAAACTCCTATGGCTAAGTGAAAGTGTTAAAGCATTATAGTCCGGTTGCCTCGCTCGCTCCGCTATCACCTCCTTTATAGGACCAAGACGTTGGGTTAAGTGTGAACGCGTGTTTTTGCTAGCACCTCCGCATTATATGCGTGGGGGTTGAAGCCGACGACTGTAATCTTTCAGGTTATACACACGTATACAAAAATGGCCGCCAAGGAGGCATCATATTACTTTCAGGCAAAAGTATAAAAATAGCCTTATCAAACTCTATAAAAGCATTTCGCTTACAATGAGATTACATATCACTCAAACATAATATTTTTTGAGCACTGGGCCTCTACCAAACGGGCACCCTCAAGAACTTCTTCAAAGTAGTGCTCAGCAGCCTTTCGGCCTATGGCCGAATCCTGCGCTGCAACATTGGTAGCATCCATCTCCGCCCAGTATGCCTTGACACGGGCAAAGGCCATCCGTGCGCCCTCTATGCACGCCGACCTCTTCATCGCATCAATGCGCCACACCACATCAAGTAACTGCTGCACCAAGCTGAAATAGTTGTTCGGTTTAGACCCTTCCAGCCATAACTGATCCACAACAGACCTCATGGAGAGTCCGGACAACCTATTTAGTTCGGCCCATTCGGCTAATTGGTCAGTCAATGACAGCGGACGCTCGGGAGAATGGAATTGTCTCCAAAACAGCTGATCTACTTCACGGTCCGTCTGACCCTGGAAGTACTTGGCCACATCGGCAGCGCTCGCCGCCAAATCCATATACACATCCTCCGAACTCCACAGCCGATCCAGAGGGGCATACCGTGGATCTCCGAACCTCCTCTGCAACATAAAGGATTTCCCAGCTACAATATCACCAGCTTCCCGCAACTCCTCCTTCTTTGCCCTCATAGTAGAGCGGTGGTCTTTTCTCGTCGCAGCAGCCTTCTTAAGGTCCAATGCCTTCGCCTGGTTTTCCTTTTCAAGAACCCAGCAATGGTCGGTGGCGGCTTTTAATTCTTTGGCCATCTTGGCCATCTTGTCTCGGCTCTTGCCATGTGCGGCCTTCTCAGCTTGCAACTCTTCGGCCGCCTTCAAAGCAGCCGCATTACCCAAACTCGCATGTTCCTTGGCTTGGGCAAGTTCTGCCCACAAGGCTTCAACAGTGGCAGCTCCATCTGCAGTCACAACATATTAAAGATGCTGACATCATACTGCTCTTCCCATTGTGGCGTTTATCAGATAATGACACTTACCCTGTGCCTCGTCAAGCCTTTTGTTAACAAGCTCGATGTCGGCGTCTGTCGCATCCAACTGCCGTTCTAAATGGGCAAACTCGCTAGTCCGGCTAGCCACCGGAGCTTCCATCACCTGCACATAGAGGCAGTATGGTTATTACCTGGGAATATGATCCTCTGTTCGTTGTCGTTTTCGACGACAACCAGAGTCTCAGGGGCTACTATCTACATAGGGCACACCTAGTATGTGCAGGACTATCATACATTCTTTTACGTACCTCAAAGCCTGTCAGTAGACTCATAAAAGCTTCATGCAATCCGCTTTCGGCGGACGATATTCTCTCCATCACCGTATTCATCAGCATACGGTGTTCATCTGAGATGGCCGCTCGCCCCACCAACTCCCTCAGAACATCCGATCGCACACTAGACGGTGCCGGACTCTTTTGTCTGCTCTCTTCGGGAGCCGGACACTGGGAGCTTCGGGGGTCAATGGGATTATCTTCTGGCCTCACCGGACTCGGAGAGGCCCTCCACGACGACACTTCAGGGTCGCCCGCTTCCGGAGCGGAGGAGTCCGGAGGAGGCGTTTCGCTCTCCATCATCTCTGGAAGAAGATCCCCCGAAGACGAGCTCATTTGAGAGGGGCTAAGGCCCAAATTGCAAAAATATATGCGGTGGTTATCTTCTCAGAAGAAAAAGATGGCATATCTGTACTATTAAAGTATTTCGAGTCACTTACGAATCGCGGGAGAATTGATCCCCCTGCGGACTTTGTGCGGCAACAGCGCCCCCCAAGGCAGGACCCTCTGTGGGAGACTTTTTCTCCCGTTTGGAAGCTTCGGGTTCCGAATCCCCGGGCGCAGTCCTTTTCCTCTTCAAGCCGTCTTCCTTCATGGAGACGCTCGCTCCCTCGGTTAGAATGGGCAGCGTTGGGGGCCCGCGTCCGCCCGCATTATCCTCCACAGTATCTTCCTTCAAGGGCTCCGGGCAAGGTGCGGTCTGGAGCATCTTTTCCAATACCGGGTTTTCCAAACCCTCAGGGAGGGGGGCCGAACACCAAATCAACTTCGCCTTTGTTAGCCAGTCCTGGTCAAAAAGCGAACTCTCAAAAAAAAAACTTCGTAACAAAAGAGAGATAGTATGTTCGGCTGGAGGATACCTTACCTGTTCGGCGGCGCGGTTACTACTCAGGCCCACATCCTCGGTGATTTTCGGACACTCCACCTGAGGTCCGAAGAATGACTTGTACATCTCCTCGTGCGTCAGGCTGATAAAATCTTGAATGACACGCGGTCCCTTGGGATTGAACTCCCATAGGCGAAGAGGCCGGCGTTTGCAAGGTTGGACTTGACGAACTAGCATAACTTGTATTACCGCAACCAAACTGAAATCTCCATTGAAGAGATCTCGAATGCGGCTTTGCAGTATGGGCACGTCCTTGGCCGGCCCCCAGCTCAGACCTCTACTGATCCATGACATCAGTTGTGGTGGAGGGCCCGAGCGAAAAACAGGGGCGGCCGCCCACTTGGCACTTCTAGGAGCCGTGATATAGAACCACTCCCGTTGCCACAATTCAGATACCTCTGGGATGGAACCTTTGGGCCACGGGGCTCCCGTCATCCTGCGTATTGAGGCACCTCCACACGCTGCATGTTGCCCCTCGATCATCCTCGGCTTCACTTCAAAGGTCTTGAGCCATAGGCCAAAGTGAGGGGTAACCCGGAGGAAGGCCTCGCACACGACAATAAATGTCGTGATATGAAGAAAGGAGTCCGGAGCTAGATCATGGAAGTCTAGCCCGTAATAAAACATCAAACCCCTGACAAAAGGATCCAGAGCAAGGCCTAGACCTCGGAGGAAGTGGGAGACGAACACGACATTCTCGTTGGGTTTGGGGGTGGGAACGGCCTGCCCTCGAGGAGGCAGCCGATGCAAAATTTCGGCGGTCAGATATCTGGCCTCCCTCAACTTTTTGACGTCCTCTTCCGTGACGGAGGAAGGCACCCATTGGCCTTGAAAGCTAGATCCGGACATGACTGAAGGTTTGG
Source organism: Triticum monococcum (assembly GCA_034509565.1). NCBI lineage: Eukaryota > Viridiplantae > Streptophyta > Magnoliopsida > Poales > Poaceae > Triticum > Triticum monococcum. The sequence goes on from CM067843.1 coordinate 639,796,855, forward strand.
AGCACCTGACCTGAACTTTGGGCGTTTGAGCTCGAGGTGGGGGAAGGATTTGATTGAGCACGGGAGGGGAAAATAAAAGCCTTGTCCCCTTTATAAAGAGGGTGAATATCAAGCGTCCTCTCCGTGTCCGTTTGGACTTGCCTATAACCTAGGAGTCCTAGAAGCGGTTGGGTTACCCACGCCCGTATTGATGAGAATCCCGGAATAAGGGGACACGATCTCTGCTTTAACAAGACATGCCATGGAAACCGCCTCGCATGACGCGCTGAGGTAGGGTAATAAAATGATTCGGATAAAGGCTTTGCCGTGGTGTGACACATTACGGAATACGTCAGCAGATTAGATTTGTGTAAATATTATTCTCTCTATGGCAATATGTGGAAACTTATTTTGCAGAGCCGGACACTATCTTTGTGTTCAAAATCTTCTATGAAGTACTTGGAGGAGGAACCCGCCTTGCAATGCCGAAGACAATTTGCGCGCCAGACTCGTCGTCATTGAAGCCTGGTTCAGGGGCTACTGAGGGAGTCCTGGATTAGGGGGTGTCCGGATGGCCGGACTATACCTTCAGCCGGACTCCAGGACTATGAAGATACAAGATTGAAGACTTCGTCCCGTGTCCGGAAGGGACTTTCCTTGGCGTGGAAGGCAAGCTTGGCGATACGGATATTCAGATCTCCTACCATTGTAACCGACTCTATGTAACCATAACCCTATCCGGTGTCTATATAAACCGGAGGGTTTTAGTCCGTAGGACAACATACACATCAACAATCATACCATAGGCTAGCTTCTAGGGTTTAGCCTCTCTGATCTCGTGGTAGATCTACTCTTGTACTACCCATATCATCAATATTAATCAAGCAGGACGTAGGATTTTATCTCCATCGAGAGGGCCCGAACCTGGGTAAAACTTCGTGTCCCTTGCCTCCTGTTACCATCCGGCCTAGACGCACAATTCGGGCCCCCTACCTGAGATCCGACGGTTTTGACACCGACACTAGGTATTCAAGAATAATAAATTTCTCTTATGAGTGTGTTGAATACTATGAGAAGTTTGATACTTGATAATTGTTTTGAGATATGGAGATGGTGATATTAGAGTCATGCTAGTTGAGTGGTTATGAATTTGATAAATACTTGTGTTGAAGTTTGTGATTCCCGTAGCATGCACATATGGTGAACCGTTATGTGATGAAGTCGGAGCATGATTTATTTATTTATTGTCCTCCTTATGAGTGGCGGCCGGGGACGAGCGATGGTCTTTTCCTACCAATCTATCCCCCTAGGAGCATGCGCGTAGTACTTTGTTTCGATAACTAATAGATTTTTGCAATAAGTATGTGAGTTCTTTATGACTAATTTTGAGTCCATGGATTATACGCACTCTCACCCTTCCACCATTACTAGCCTCTCTAGTACCGCGCAACTTTCGCCGGCACCATAAACCCACCATATACCTTCCTCAAAACAGCCACCATACCTACCTATTATGGCATTTCCATAGCCATTCCGAGATATATTGCCATGCAACTTTCCACCATTCCGTTTATTATGACACGCTTCATCATTGTCATATTGCCTAGCATGATCATGTAGTTGACATTGTATTTGTGGCAAAGCCACCGTTCATAATTCTTTCATACATGTCACTCATGCATCATTGCACATCCCGGTACACCGCCAGAGGCATTCATATAGAGTGATATCTTGTTCTAAGTATCGAGTTGTAATCATTGAGTGTAAATAAATAGAAGTGTGATGATCATCATTAATAGAGCATTGTCCCAAATAAAAAAAGAAAGTCCAAATAAAAAAAGAGGCCAAATAAAAAAAGGGGGGGCAATGCTACTATCCTTTTACCACCCTTGTGCTTCAAGTAGCACCATGTTCTTCATGATAGAGAGTCTCCTATGTTGTCACTTTCATATACTAGTGGGAATCTTTCATTATAGAACTTGGCTTGTATATTCCAATGATGGGCTTCCTCAAAATGCCCTAGGTCTTCGTGAGCAAGCAAGTTGGATGCACACCCACTTAGTTTCCTTTGAGCTTTCATACACTTATAGCTCTAGTGCATCCGTTGCATGGCAATCCCTACTCACTCACATTGATATCTATTGATGGGCATCTCCATAGCCCGTTGATACGCCTAGTCGATGTGAGACTATCTTCTCCCTTTTTGTCTTCTCCACAACCACCATTCTATTCCACCTATAGTGCTATGTCCATGGCTCACGCTCATGCATTGCGTGAAGATTGAAAAGGTTTGAGAACATTAAAAGTATGAAACAATTGCTTGGCTTGTCATCGGGGTTGTGCATGATTTAAATATTTTGTGTGGTGAAGATGGAGCATAGCCAGACTATATGATTTTGTAGGGATAGCTTTCTTTGGCCATGTTATTTTGAGAAGACATGATTGCTTTGATAGTATGCTTGAAGTATTATCATTTTTATGTCAATATGAACTTTTGTCTTGAATCTTATGGATCTGAATATTCATGCCACAATTAAGAAGAATTACATTTGAATTATGCCAACTAGCATTCGACATCAAAAATTATCTTTTTATCATTTACCTACTCGAGGACGAGCAGGAATTAAGCTTGGGGATGCTTGATAGGTCTCCAACGTATCTATAATTTTTGATTGCTCCATGCTATATTATCTACTGTTTTGGGCAATATTGGGCTTTATTTTCCACTTTTATATTATTTTTGGGACTAACCTATTAACCGGAGGCCCAACCCACATTTGTTGTTTTATGCCTATTTCAGTGTTTCGAAGAAAAAGGAATATCAAACAGAGTCGAAACGGAACGAAATCAACTAGAGAAGTTATTTTTGGAACGAAAGCCACCGGATAGACTTGGACTCCACGTCAGGAGATACGGGAGGTGCTCACGAGGGTGGGAGGCGCGCCCCCTGCCTCGTGGGGCCCCCGTAGCTCCTTCGACGTACTTCCTGCACCCATATATATCGTCGTACCCTAAAACTTCCAGAACGGAGAATAGATCGGGAGTTCCGCCGCCAGAAGCCTACGTAGCCACCGAAAACCAATCTAGACCCGTTCCGCCACCCTGTCGGAGGGGGCAATCCTTCCCCGGTGGCCATCTTCATCATCCCGGTGCTCTGCGTGACGAGGAGGGAGTAGTTCTCCCTTGGAGCTGAGGGTATGTACCAGTAGCTATGTGTTTGATCTCTCTCTCTCTCTCTCTCTCTCTCTCTCTCGTGTTCTTGATTTGGCACGATCTTGATGTATCACGAGCTTTTCTATTATAGTTGGATCTTATGTTTCTCCTCCCCCTCTACTCCCTTGTAATGAATTGAGTTTTCCCTTTGAAGTTATCTTATCGGATTGAGTCTTTAAAAATTTGAGAACACTTGACGTATGTCTTGCCGCGGATATCTGTGGTGAAAATGGGATATCACGTGATACACTTGATGTATGTTTTGGTGATCAACTTGCGGGTTCCGCCCATGAACCTATGCATAGGGGTTGGCACACGTTTTCGTCGTGATTCTCCGGTAGAACTTTGGGGCACTCTTTGAGGTCCTTTGTGTTGGTTGAATAGATGAATCTGAGATTGGATACTTGAGGTGACATTGGAGTATCTAGGTGACATTAGGGTTTTGATTGATTTGTTTCTTAAGGTGTTATTCTAGTACGAACTCTAGGGATGTTTGTGACACTTATAGGAATAGCCCAACGGATTGATTGGAAAAAATAACTTTGAGGTGGTTTCGTACCCTACCATAATCTCTTCGTTCGTTCTCCGATATTAGTGACTTTGGAGTGACTCTTTGTTGCATGTTGAGGGATAGTTATGTGATCCAATTATGTTAGTATTGTTTAGGGAATTTGCACTAGCGAAAGTATGAACCCTAGGCCTTGTTTACTATCATTGCAATACCGTTTACGCTCACTTTTATCATTAGTTACCTTGCTGTTTTTATAATTTCAGATTACAAATACCTTTATCTACTATCCATATACCACTTGTATCACCATCTCTTCGCCGAATTAGTGCACCTATACAATTTACCATATTGTACTGGGTGTGTTGGGCACACAAGAGACTCTTTGTTATTTGGTTGCAGGGTTGCTTGAGAGAGACCATCTTCATCCTATGCCTCCTACGGATTGATAAACCTTAGGGCATCCACTTGAGGGAAATTTACTACTACCCTACAAACCTCTGCACTTGGAGGCCCAAAAACGTCTACAAGAAGAAGGTTGCGTAGTAGACATCACAGGGCCGAGTTTGACTTTTGGTTTGGGACACATGTGGATATAAGAAAGTAGTTGAGGGTTTTTTGGGCATATCACTAAGCATTTTGAGCAAGTAACTCATTAAGCAACACCTCACCCCCTTTTAATAGCATTGGCTTTTCCTATGGACTCAATATGATCTTGGATCACTAAAAGTAAAATGTAGAGTCTTGTGCTTTGAGCTTGAGCCAATCTTTTGTCCTTAGCATTTTGAGGGGTCCACTTTCTAATCCATGCCATGCCAATCATTGAGCTTTCTGAATATTTATCTTGAAATAGCATTAGCCTAATGAGTTATATGTTGTTAGGAATTACCAAAACCACCCAGCGATAGTTGCACTTTCAATGCCTATCCTCCATCCACCTAGCTTCATAGAGCCTCTTGTGCGCTGACATCTTCCTTCGCGCCTCATCACTACCCAAGATTGACGCTTCTCGTGGACAACTAGGGAGGTGGTACTTCTTGGGGCCCGTCGGCGTTGCAATAGCATGAGTCGATCTTTATCCCCTTCTCCTAGAGGAGAGTAACGAGATAGGAATCAATTGGGGATGAGAAGATCGGACGAAAGAGAGAATAGGTATAGGTACCTGGTCGAGAGAAGGAAAAGGGCGCAACAGAGGGGAGGATTGAGAGGTTGAGAAAGAGGAGAGGATGCAGAGGTCAAGAATACTAAACAGTAGGCCCAAACTCCATAGGCGGTGAACACTGACTTACAAATGGGCCCATCAACACCCTTCAAAGCCCCAAATGCACCAGAAAGTAGTATTTCAAGGGATCTTAGAATCTTACTAGAGGCTAACAAGTGTTTCGCCGCGCCATTCTTCACTCGTGGGATTTTTTCTAGCGGGTTATTGCAATTGGTTGTTTCATTTTGATTTTATCTATGTTGACCTGGGTTTTAATTATATTCTGGTGGTGTTTTTATCATCTGTATACCATGTGGGGTTATTGTTGGAGACTGTATTTGTTCCGAGAGGAGAGTGTAATTGCTTGGCGCATGGTTTTGGTGTCGTTACTTGTTTCGGCAATGGTGTTAGCCAGTGGTGGTTTTGTGTGAGGTCCTTGAAAGCTCTCATTCCATGCAAAAAAAAACCATGAAATTATTGCTACAACGCTCACATGAGCCAACCAATGAAGCTCTTGCTTGCTCAGCTCGGCTCCCAACCTCGCTCGCTTGCTTAGCCCTTTTCCTGCTCGTTCCACTTCTAGCTTAGAAAAAATGGCTATAGTACTTTTTATTTGAAAAAAATGTCAAATAAAAAGATGTTCATAGATTTTATTTTTGTAAATTTAAAAATACGATTATCTAAATTTTAAAACCATGAAGTTTAAAAATAAATGTGAAATAGCCCTTTTCCTGCTCGTTCCACTTCTAGCTTAGAAAAAATGGCTATAGTACTTTTTATTTGAAAAAAATGTCAAATAAAAAGATGTTCATAGATTTTATTTTTTTTAAATTTAAAAATACGATTATCTAAATTTTAAAGCCATGAAGTTTAAAAATAAATTTGAATTTCAAACAATGTTTGCAATTTTTGTAAAATGTTTTAAATTTTAAAAATACATATTATAAAAGTATTCATGAATTTAAAACATGCTGGTGGATTTTAAAAATATTCTTGTTCTTAAATGTTCATGAGGTTTAATACATATTCATGAATTAAAATGTGAAAATAATAAATTGAAAACATAAAGATAAGAAAAAATATAAAACTAACAGGAAAATAGAAAAGGAAGGGGGGGACAAAAGAAAAACTATTAAAAACATCAGAAAGACACACACACAAATAAAAATAAAACTAGGCAATACCTTCTCAAAACTAGAAAACCAAATGACCCATTATGTTTAGGTGTGCGTTACTCTCGGGGCCCATAGCGACCTCCATAGCCCCTACGCAGTGAGGCTCGAATCTAGAAAGCTTATCCACGAAATAAAATGTTAATAAATAGAATGGGAAGAAAAAACTAAACAAACATATTGAAAAGAAAGCAATAGAAAACTATTGAAGTCGGTTAATCTTTTCTTCTCTTCGGGGCTCCTGATGTTGACTTCTTATTTGATTCTTACCCTTCGAAAGACCGGGGAAGACCATTCTAAAAATAATTAGTAGAAAACAAAGAGTAAAAACTAAACAAACCAGACAATATATTCTTAGAACCAACCGGTCCACTACGACTAAGTGTGCGTTGTTGTCAACCAGCGACACACACCCTTATAGGTAAGATCCATAATGACCCCATAGCCTCCGAAGCACCAGTGCACTTCAAACCTAGGGAGCTTATTATTATTAGAAGCTAACGCGTGCTTCATCACACTGTTCTTCACTCATGTAATTAACTCTTTTTTATTTAGCAGGTCCATGTGGTTGATTGTTTCTGTCGATTTTATTTATGCTTGCTTGGGTTTTAATTATGTTATGATGATTTTTTTCTTACTATATTGTGTTGGGCTACTGTTGGAGATGATATTTGTTTTGAGACAAAAGTGATTAGGTGCATGCTTGTTGAGTCCTTACACATTGAGGGTGTTGCGGCCTAGTGGTGCCTTACCTTGTCGGTTGTCAGCCTAACTAGGCTGGCCCGAGGCACCCTAGGCCATCGTGCCGACCATGGACCCTGTAGAAGGAAGACTCTGACTTGTCATTCAAAGACAATGAAGCCAAAGCCATGGAGGGCTCCCCTCCATCGATGTAGCCGACTAGGTTGTGTAACCCTAGGGGGGCCCAGTATCTTGTATAAACTAGTTGATACAACACATTATAATCTTTTTGTACTACCTATGCTTTGTACATTACAATCACAATATACATGAGCAGGGGTAGAGTTTTACCTCGTAAGGAGGGCTTGAACCTAAGTAAAATGTCTCATGTTTTCCCTTTGACCTAATCGCCACGGCGGGATACTCTACCAGGGATCTGCCAGAATTAGCTTTGACACACGTTTGGACTTTGGTGTCAGTCGACGGTGGTTGTGTGAGTCCCTTGGGAGCTCTTATTCCACATTGAAACCGTTAGATTGTTGTTATAACACTCATATGGGCGGCCCATGAACCTCTCAATCGCTCAGTTTGGCTCCCTGTTCCGTTCGCTCGTTTAGTCTATTTTCCGCTTGCTCCACTGCTAGCTCAGAAATAACCAGCATATTTTTTTATTTGAAGAGGATCACTCAACCAAAAGAAGTTATAGTATTTTAAAAATCTTGATTTTTTTCAAAAATTGAATTAAAAAATAAAATAGAAAGTATTCGTGGATTTCAAACAATGTTCATGAATTTCAAGAAGTTTTTAAAATTAAAAATTGTTCACCTACTTAAAAATATTCATGAATTTTAAAATATTTATGATATTTAGAAAATATTAGTGAATTCTAAAACAATTTCATAGTATTTTTAGACATTCATGAATTTTAATAAATATTCATCATTTAGCATGTGAAAAAATAGAAAAGGGAAGAAAAAATAAAAAAAGAAGAACAAAACACTATGCAATTCCACAGTTTGCCATCCAAACATGATTTGGTATTGAAACCTCATTGAGGTTCCATGAGCATCCAAACAAACGAATCCGTATTTATATCCATTACAATTTCCTCCAATTCAATACGGAGGCCTCCATTACATACATCCAAACTATATAATTATTAGAAGATTATAAGTCCATCGAGAAAAGAAGATTAAGAGGTTGGAACGGGTCGTGTGCCTCCTACGTGTAGTTGACAAAACATTCGATGTCACTCAAGACAGTCCCGCCGTGAGAAACAAGGGAGCCGACGACCTGGCTTTCCCTAGGTAAAAACGCACACGCATGAGACGCACCGCCCGACGCACACTGCCGCAAGACGCTAGCTCGCCCGTCCTCCGGCAACCATGGAGTGATGGAGATGAGCGGCGAGGCGGAATGGCGCTTTGGGGCGGCAAACCCGGCGCTGGAGGCGGCTAGCAGGCAGAGCATCCGCTCCCTCGTGCGCCGCGTGTATGACTGCCTGGACACGAGCGACCCGCGGCCCGTCGCGCCGTTCGGCCACGGCGACCCCTCGGGGTTCGCGTGCTTTCGCACGGCGGCCGCTACCGCGGAAGCCGTCGCCGCCGCCGTTCTGTCAGGCAAGCACAGCTGCTACTCCCCTGCCGCCGGCGTGGCCGACGCGCGCAGGTGCGCCGCTGTAGCCTTCTCTGTCTCAGTCACTCAAAGTCTCATACGAGGCAGCAAGTGAACGCACATATATGTATGTACTGCTGCAGCGCCGTCGCCGCGTACCTGTCCCGCGAGCTCCCCTACGAGCTCGCCGCAGGCGACGTCGTCCTCACGGCCGGCTGCAACCACGCGATCGAGATCATGATGGCCGTGCTGGCCTCGCCTGGCGCCAACGTGCTGCTGCCGCGGCCGGGGTACCCAACGTACGAGGCGCGCGCGGCCTTGTGCGGCCTCGAGTTCCGGCACTTCGATCTCGTGCCGGAGAAGGGGTGGGAGGTCGACCTCGACGGAGTAGAGGCTCTCGCCGACGAGAATACGGTCGCCATGGTCATCGTTAATCCCAATAATCCCTGTGGGAGCGTCTACTCGTATGACCACTTGGCCAAGGTAGTATCTACCTTAAACAATGGCCACTTCAGAGAGATGTAATAGTGTAATACGTTGCATATATACTTGCATATATGTGATGATCGGTGATATAGATTAATCAAACAGATTGCAGAGACCGCGAGGAAGCTCGGAGTCATGGTAATCAGTGACGAAGTGTACGGGCATTGCGTGTTTGGGAGCAAGCCGTTCGTGCCCATGGGTGTGTTTGGGGAGACAGCTCCCGTGGTAACCTTGGGAGGCATATCCAAACGGTGGATGGTGCCTGGTTGGCGACTTGGCTGGATCGCGGCATCCGATCCAAAGGGAGTCCTCAGGGACAAGAAGGTACGTACAACCTCTGTTCAGAATTAATTATCACTGAAATGAGTGTATCTAGACGTGTTTCGGTGTGTAGATACACACATTTCAACGACAGTAACGTACCACAGCTTTCAAGTGGCGAATTCAATCTGGTTATGCATACCATCTGACAGAGAACCTAATTTCTTCCCTGTTTGTGACAGGTTATTCAGTCGATAATAAGCTACTGTGGCATCTCGGTAGACCCTGTAACATTTGTTCAGGTTAGTGCCTAGCAAATGTTCGCGTGGAGCATCGATCAGCTGGTAGTTTTTTTCTCTCAGCGCCGTGAAAATAACTTAACCAGGGAGCTATACCCCAAATCATCGCCAACACGGATGAAGCTTTCTTCGAGAACGCCATGAACGTGATGAGAGAGGCTGCGGAGATATGCTACCAGAAACTCAGCGACATCGACTGCATCACCTGTCCTCACAAACCAGAGGGGTCAATGGTCGTCATGGTGAAGCTGGACCTGTCCTGCTTAGATGGCATCGACGATGATGTCGACTTCTGCACCAAGGTTGCCCGAGAGGAATCCGTGGTCATTTGTCCAGGTACATATATAATCAATCATGCATTGAACTTATCAACCATGTTACTACATTGTACTATTATCAGTTTTGGTATTTGTAACTTAACTTGTTTTGACATCGATCGTTTACATAGCCCATGACTATATTGTAATCAAATTAACTGGGAGGAACAAACCTCTTCCTTCCATAGTCTAAAAATATTCTTGCTACAATTCACGGGGTGGGGTATCTGGCTATCGGCTGGTTCAATTACTAGTGAACGGTAGTATTCTGTAACTGAAAATTAACGCATGCTCTTGCACTACAGGGAGTGGACTAGGAATGAAGGATTGGCTCCGTATTACGTTTGCAGTTGATCGATCCCTTCTCGAGGATGGCCTGGAGAGGGTCAAGTCTTTCTGCACAAGGCATGGCAAGGCTAAGGAGGTGAATTAATATATGCATCTGTGTGGGTCCTCCAAAATCAACTTAGAATGAGCATGCGCAACTTGCGTTGCATATGAGAGAACAGTTTCTAAGTCTCAGGTCGATTGAGACTTCGTTATGTCTCGATCGATGCTACTTCCTCTGTTCTTAAATATTTGTTTTTTTAGAGATTTCAACAAATGACTATATATACAGAGCAAAATGAGTGAATCTACACTCTAAAATATTTCTAAAAAGACAAATTTTAGGTATTTTTCTTGTCTTTCTAGGGTATTTCTGGGTTTTAGGTTTTATGGTATTGTATAAGAAATTGAACTTTTTAGGGTTCATTTTCTATATTTTAGGCATTTCATGATTATCTATCTATTCAACTAGATATAATTCATATTTGAACTGCAAGTTCATTAAAAAATCCAAACATTGGTAGAAAAATCATATTGAAGGTAGGATATATTTAGGTTGTATGAAAAAAATGTTTGGAAATTTCAAACATGTAGATGGGAAAATTCATACAAAACCTTTTAGGCAAGTGGTTTTTGAATTTACAAAAAACATAAATAAAGTCTGAAAACTAAGAAACTTTGCATGGTGTCATTATATAAAATGTATAGTATGTGATTAGAATTTTAAAAAATTATGATGTAGGTTGCTTAGAAACTTAAGTAAGCCTCAAGGCGCGCCGCATATCGAATTAACCTGTTGTTTTCCCCAAAAATTATTGCATATGACCTTAATATATACCCAAGCACTTAAATATGATTTTTGTACAAATTTTTGCGCATTTGTTAATGTACATGTAGTTCAAATTTGAATTATATCCATTACATCACTACAAATCAATTAAATTTCATAAAAATTAAATTAACCCAAAAAATGTCCTAATGTATTACATGGAATTTACAATGGCGAATTTTCAGCATATGTAAGTTTCAATGGAAAATGATGAAAGTTCTGACTTTCCGCTTCAAACCTCGTACTTTCCCTTTAAAATCCGCACTGTTCCTCGGAGATGCTTTGATTCTAAGCAAAGTACTGTTGATTGCTAGGTATATAGTCTAACAGCGAGTTGGGCTTCCTGTTGAAAATATGCCCTAGAGGCAATAATAAATTAGTTATTATTATATTTCCTTGTTCATGATGATCGTTTATTATCCATGCTAGAATTGTATTGATAGGAAACTCAGATACATGTGTGGATACATAGACAACACCATGTCCCTAGTAAGCCTCTAGTTGACTAGCTCGTTGATCAATAGATGGTTACGGTTTCCTGACCATGGACATTGGATGTCGTTGATGACGGGATCACATCATTAGGAGAATGATGTGATGGACAAGACCCAATCCTAAGCCTAGCACAAGATCGTGTAGTTCGTATGCTAAAGCTTTTCTAATGTGAAGTATCATTTCCTTAGACCATGAGATTGTGCAACTCCCGGATAACGTAGGAATGCTTTGGGTGCACCAAACGTCACAACGTAACTGGGTGGCTATAAAGGTGCACTACGGGTATCTCCGAAAGTGTCTGTTGGGTTGGCATGAATCGAGACTGGGATTTGTCACTCCGTGTAACGGAGAGGTATCTCTGGGCCCACTCGGTAGGACATCATCATAATGTGCACAATGTGACCAAGGAGTTGATCACGGGATGATGTGTTACGGAGCGAGTAAAGAGACTTGCCGGTAACGAGATTGAACGAGGTATCGGGATACCGATGATCGAATCTCGGGCAAGTATCGTACCGATAGACAAAGGAAATTGTATATGGGATTGATTGAATCCTTGACATCGTGGTTCATCCAATGAGATCATCATGGAACATGTGGGAGCCAACATGGGTATCCAGCTCCCGCTATTGGTTATTGGTCGGAGAGTTGTCTCAGTCATGTCTACATGGTTCCCGAACCCGTAGGGTCTACACACTTAAGATTCGATGATGCTAGGGTTATAGGGAAAGTATGTACGTGGTTACCGAATGTTGTTCGGAGTCCCGAATGAGATCCCAGATGTCACGAGGAGTTCCGGAATGGTTCGTAGGTAAGGATTTATATATGGGAAGTCCCGTTTTGGTCACCGGAAAGGTTTCGGGTGCTATCGGTAACGTACCGGGACCACCGGGAGGGTCCCAGGGGTCCACCAGCCCAGAAGGCTGCGTGGGCCAAGTGTGGGAGGGGACCAGTCCCAGGTAGGCTGGTGCGCCCCCCCACCAAGGCCCAAGGCGCAGGGAGACTGGGAGGGGGCAAACCCTAGGTCCAGAAGGGCCTTAAGGCCCACCCTAGGGCGCCCCCTCTCTGTTGGGGAACGTAGCAGAAATTCAAAATTTTTCTACGTGTCACCAAGATATATCTATGGAGAGACCAGCAACGAGGGGAAGGAGAGTTGCATCTACATACCCTTGTAGATCGCTAAGCGGAAGCGTTCAAGTGAACGGGGTTGATGGAGTCGTACTCGTCGTGATTCAAATCACCGATGACCAAGTGCCGAACGGACGGCACCTCCGCGTTCAACACACGTACAGCCCGGTGACGTCTCCCACGCCTTGATCCAGCAAGGAGAGAGGGAGAGGATGAGGAAGACTCCTTCCAGCAGCAGCACAATGGCGTGGTGGTGATGGAGGAGCGTGGCTATCCTGCAGGGCTTCGCCAAGCACCACAGAAGAGGAGGGAGAAAGAGACGCAGGGCTGCACCAAGAGAGATCTAATCACGTATTGTGGGCAGCCCTATGGCCTCATATATATAGGGGAAGGGGAGGGCTGCGCCCCCTCTAGGGTTCCCACCCCTAGGGGGGGCGGCAGCCCTAGATGGGGCCAAGGGTGGCGGCCAAGAGGGGGGAGAGGGGAAGGAGCCCACTAGGTGGGCCTTAAGGCCCAACTGGACTAGGGTTTGCCCCCTCCCACTCTTTCTTGCGCCTTGGGCCCCTTGTGGGGGGCGCACCAGCCCTCCTAGGGGCTGGTCCCCTCCCACACTTGGCCCACGCAGCCTTCTGGGGTTGGTGGCCCCACTTGGTGGACCCCCGGGACCCTCCCGGTGGTCCCGGTACGTTACCGATAAACCCCGAAACTTTTCCGGTGACCAAAACAGGACTTCCCATATATAAATCTTTACCTCCGGACCATTCCGGAACTCCTCGTGACGTCCGGGATCTCATCCGGGACTCCGAACAACATTCGGTAACCACATACAAACTTCCTTTATAACCCTAGCGTCATCGAACCTTAAGTGTGTAGACCCTACGGGTTCGGGAGACATGCAGACATGACCGAGACGTTCTCCGGTCAATAACCAACAGCGGGATCTGGATACCCATGTTGGCTCCCACATGTTCCATGATGATCTCATCGGATGAACCACGATGTCAAGGACTTAATCAATCCCGTATACAATTCCCTTTGTCTATCGGTACGATACTTGCCCGAGATTCGATCGTCGGTATACCGATACCTTGTTCAATCTCGTTACCGGCAAGTCTCTTTACTCGTTCCGTAACACATCATCCCGTGATCAACTCCTTGGTCACATTGTGCACATTATGATGATGTCCTACCGAGTGGGCCCAGAGATACCTCTCCGTCACACGGAGTGACAAATCCCAGTCTCGATTCGTGCCAACCCAACAGACACTTTCGGAGATACCCGTAGTGTACCTTTATAGCCACCCAGTTACGTTGTGACGTTTGGCACACCCAAAGCACTCCTACGGTATCCGGGAGTTGCACAATCTCATGGTCTAAGGAAATGATACTCGACATTAGAAAAGCTTCAGCATACGAACTACACGATCTAGTGCTATGCTTAGGATTGGGTCTTGTCCATCACATCATTCTCCTAATGATGTGATCCCGTTATCAACGACATCCAATGTCCATGGTCAGGAAACCGTAACCATCTATTGATCAACGAGCTAGTCAACTAGAGGCTTACTAGGGACATGGTGTTGTCTATGTATCCACACATGTATCTGAGTTTCCTATCAATACAATTCTAGCATGGATAATAAACGATTATCATGAACAAGGAAATATAATAATAACTTATTTATTATTGCCTCTAGGGCATATTTCCAACAGTCTCCCACTTGCACTAGAGTCAATAATCTAGTTCACATCGCCATGTGATTAATACTCACAGGTCACATCGCCATGTGACTAACACCCAAGAGTTTACTAGAGTCAGTAGTCTAGTTCACATCACTTATGTGATTAGCACTCAATGAGTTCTGGGTTTGATCATGTTGCTTGTGAAAGAGGTTTTAGTCAACGGGTCTGAACCTTTCAGATCCGTGTGTGCTTTACAAATCTCTATGTCATCTCCTAGATGTAGCTACCACGTTCTATTTGGAGCTATTCCAAATAACTGTTCTACTTGGAGCTATTCTAAATTGTTGCTCCATTATACATATCCGGTATCTCTACTCAGAGCTATCCGGATAGGTGTTAAGCTTGCATCGACGTAACTCTTTACGACGAACACTTTTACCACCTCCATAATTGAGAAAATTCCTTAGTCCACTAGTTACTAAGGATAACTTTGACCGCTGTCCTGTGATCCATTCTTGGATCACTCTTGTACCCCTTGACTGACTCATGGCAAGGCACACTTTAGGTGCGGTACACAGCATAGCATACTGTAGAGCCTATGTCTTAAGCATAGGGGACGACCTTCATCCTTTCTCTCTATTCTGCCGTGGTCGAGCTTTAAGTCTTAACTTCATACCTTACAACTTAGGCAAGAACTCCTTCTTTGACTGATCCATCTTGAACACCTTCAAGATCATGTCAAGGTATGTGCTCATTTGAAAGTACCATTAAGCGTTTTGATCTATCCTTATAGATCTTGATGCTCAATGTTCAAGTAGCTTAATCCAGGTTTTCCATTGAAAAACACTTTCCAAATAACCCTATATGCTTTCTTAGAAATTCTACGTCATTTCGGATCAACAATATGTCATCCACATATACTTATCAGAAATGTCATAGTACTCCCACTCACTTCTTTGGAAATACAAGTTTCTCATAAACTTTGTATACACCAAAATCTTTGATCATCTCATCAAAGCATACATTCCAACTCCGAGATGCTTACTCCAGTCCTTAGAAGGATTGCTGGAGCTTTGTATACTTATTAGCATCTTTCAGTATTGACAAAACCTTCCGGTTGTATCACATACAACCTTTCCTCAAGAAAATCGTCGAGGAAACAATGTTTTGACATCCTATCTGCAAGATTTCATAAATAATGCAGTGATCGCTAATATAATTCCAACAGACTCTTAGCATCGCTACGTGTGAGAAAATCTCATCGTAGTCAACTACTTGAACTTGTCGGAAAACATCTTAACGACAAGTCGAGCTTTCTTAATGGTGACATTTACCATCATTGTCCGTCTTTCTTTTAAAATCCATCTGTACTCAACAGCCTTACGACCATCAAGTAGTTCTTCCAAAGTCTACACTTTGTTTTCATATATGGATCCTCTCTCGGATTATATGGCCTCGAGCCATTTATCGGAATCCGGGCCCACCATCGCTTCTCCATAGCTCGTAGGTTCATTGTTGTCTCGCAACATGACTTCCAAGACAGGATTACGTATCCTTGTCATCCTACGAGGTTTGGGAGTGACTTGATCTGAAGTTTCATGATCACTATCATAAGCTTCCACTTCAATTGGTGTAGGTGCCACAGGAACAACTCTTTGTTCCCTGCTATACACTAGTTGAAGTGACAGTTCAATAACCTTATCAAGTCTCCACCATCCTCCCACTCAATTCTTTCGAGAGAAACTTTTCCTCGAGAAAGGACCCGATTCTAGAAACAATCCCTTATTGCTTTCGGATCTGAGACAGAAGGTATACCCAACTGTTATGGGTGTCCTATGAAGATGCATTTATCCGCTTTGGGTTCGAGCTTATCAGCCTGAAACTTTTCCACATAAGCATCGCAGCCCCAAACCTTTAAGAAATGACAACCATAGTTCATGCGGTGTCATCTGATCGGAATTACGTGGTGCCCTATTTAAAGTGAATGTGGTTGTCTCTAATGCCTAACCCATAAACTATCGTGGTGATTCGATAAGAGACATCATGGTATGCATCATATCCAATAGGGTGCAGTTATGATGTTCGGACACACCATCACACTATGGTGTTCCAGGCTGTATTAGTTGTGAAACAATTTCCACAATGTCTTAATTCTGTGCCAAACTCGTAATTCAGATATTCATCTCTATGATCATATCATAGATATTTTATCCTCTTGTCACGACGATCTTTCAACTTCACCCTGAAATTCTTGAACCTTTCAATAATTCAGACTCGTGATTCATCAAGTAAATATACTCAACATCTACTCAAATCATCTGTGAAGTAAGAACATAACGATATCCACTACATGCCTCAGCACCTATTGGACTGCACACATCAAAATGTATTACTTCCAACAAGTTGCTTTCTAGTTCCATTTTACTGAAAACGAGGCTTTCAGTCATCTTGCCCATGTGGTATGATTTGCACGTCTCAACTGATTCAAAATCAAGTGAGTCCAAACGGTCCATTTGCATGAAGTTTCTTCATGCATATACATCAATAGACATGGTTCGCATGTCTCAAACTTTTCAAAAATGAGTGAGCCCAAAGATCCATCAACATGGAGCTTCTTCATGCGTTTTTATACCGATATGACTTACGTGGCAGTGCCACAAGTAGGTGGTACTATCATTACTATCTTTTGGCATGAACATGTGTATCACTACGATCGAGATTCAATAAACCATTCATTTTAGGTGCAAGACCATTGAAGGTGTTATTCAAATAAACAGAGTAACCATTATTCTCCTTAAATGAATAACCGTATTGCTATAGACATAATCCAATCATGTCTATGCTCAACGCAAACACCAATCTCGATGGTAGAGGGAGCGTGCGATGTTTGATCATATCAACATTGGAAACACTTCCAACAAGTATCGTCAGCTCACCTTTATCTAGTCTCCGTTTATTCCGTAGCTTTTATTTCGAGTTACTAACACTTAGCAACCGAACCGGTATCTAATACCCTGGTGCTACTAGGAGTACTAGTAAAGTACACATTGACATAATGTATATCCAATATACTTCTATCGACCTTGCCAGCCTTCTTATCTACCAAGTATCTAGGGTAATTCTGCTCCAGTGGCTGTTCCTCTTATTACAGAAGCACTTAGTCTCGGGTTTGGGTTCAACCTTGGGTTTCTTCACTAGAGCAGCAGCTGAATTGCCGTTTCATGAAGTATCCCTTCTTGCCCTTACCCTTCTTGAAACTAGCGGTTTCACCAACCATCAACAATTGATGCTCCTTCTTGATTTCTACTTTTGTGGTGTCACACATCACGAATATCTCAAAGATCATCATATATGTCCTCGATATGTTATAGTTCATCACGAAGCTCTAGCAGCTTTGTGGTAATGACTTTGGAGAAAACATCACTATCTCATCTGGAAGACCAACTCCCACTCGATTCAAATGATCGTTGTACTCAGACAATCTGAGCACAAGCTCAACAATTGAGCTTTTCTCCTTAGTTTGCAGGCTAAGAAAATTGTCGGAGGTCTTATACCTCTTGACGTGGGCACGAGCTTGAAATCCCAATTTTAGCCCTCAAAACATCTCATATGTTTCGCGACGTTTCAAAACGTCTTTGGTGCCTCAACTCTAAACCGTTTAACTGAACTATCACGTAGTTATCAAAATGTGTATGTCAGATGTTCGCAACATCCACAGACAACGTTCGAGGTTCGGCACACTGAGCGGTGCATTAAGGACATGAGCCTTCTATGAAGAAATGAGGACAATCCTCAGTTTACGGACCTAGTCCGCATAATTGCTACTATCATCTTTCAACTAATTTTTTTTTCTCTAGGAACATATCTAAACAGTAGAACTAAAGCGCGAGCTACGACATAATTTGTAAAATCCTTTTGACTATGTTCAGGATAATTAAGTTCATCTTATGAACTCCCACTCAGATAGACATCCCTCTAGTCATCTAAGTGATTACATGATCCGAGTCAACTAGGCCGTGTCCGATCATCACGTGAGACGGACTAGTCAACGTCGGTGAACATCTTCATGTTGATCGTATCTACCATACGACTCATGCTCGACCTTTCGGTCTTCTGTGTTCCGAGGCCATGTCTATGCACATGCTAGGCTCGTCAAGTTAACCCTAAGTGTTTTGCATATGTAAAACTGTCTTACACCCGTTGTATGTGAACGTAAGGATCTATCACACCCGATCATCACGTGGTGCTTCGAAACGACGAACTTTAGCAACGGTGCACAGTTAGGGGAGAACACTTCTTGAAATTTTTATGAGGGATCATCTTATTTACTACCGTCGTTCTAAGCAAATAAGATGTATAAACATGATAAACATCACATGCAATCAAATAGTGACATGATATGGCCAATATCACTTTGCTCCTTTTGATCTCCATCTTCGGGGTTCCATGATCATCATCGTCACCGGCATGACACCATGATCTCCATCATCATGATCTCCATCATCATGTCTTCTTGAAGTTGTCATGTCATCTATTACTTCTACTACTACAGCTAACGGTTAGCAATAAAGTAAAGTAATTACATGACGTTTATGTTGACACGCAGGTCATAAATAAATTAAGACAACTCCTATGGCTCCTGCCGGTTGTCATATTCATCGACATGCAAGTCGTGATTCCTATTACAAGAACATGATCAATCTCATACATCACATATATCATTCATCACATCCTTTGGGCCATATCACATCACATAGCATACCCTGCAAAAACAAGTTAGACGTCCTCTAATTGTTGTTTGCATGTTTTACGTGGCTGCTATGGGTTTCTAGCAAGAACGTTTCTTACCTACGCAAAGACCACAACGTGATATGCCAATTGCTATTTACCCTTCATAAGGACCCTTTTCATCGAATCCGATCCGACTAAAGTGGGAGAGACAGACACCCGCTAGCCACCTTATGCAACTAGTGCATGTCAGTCGGTGGAACCAGTCTCACGTAAGAGTACGTGTAAGGTCGGTCCGGGCCGCTTCATCCCACGATGCCGCCGAATCAAGATAAGACTAGTAACGGCAAGCATATTGAACAAAATCAACGCCCACAACTACTTTGTGTTCTACTCGTGCATAGAATCTACGCAATAGACCTAGCTCATGATGCCACTATTGGGGAACGTAGAAGAAATTCAAAATTTTCCTACGTGTCACCAAGATCTATCTATGGAGAGACCAGCAACGAGGGGAAGGAGAGTTGCATCTACATACCCTTGTAGATCGCTAAGCGGAAGCGTTCAAGTGAACGGGGTTGATGGAGTCGTACTCGTCGTGATTCAAATCACCGATGACCAAGTGCCGAACGGACGGCACCTCCGCGTTCAACACACGTACAGCCCGGTGACGTCTCCCACGCCTTGATCCAGCAAGGAGAGAGGGAGAGGATGAGGAAGACTCCTTCCAGCAGCAGCACAACGGCGTGGTGGTGATGGAGGAGCGTGGCTATCCTGCAGGGCTTCGCCAAGCACCACAGAAGAGGAGGGAGAAAGAGACGCAGGGCTGCACCAAGAGAGATCTAATCACGTATTGTGGGCAGCCCTATGGCCTCATATATATAGGGGAAGGGGAGGGCTGCGCCCCCTCTAGGGTTCCCACCCCTAGGGGGGGCGGCAGCCCTAGATGGGGCCAAGGGTGGCGGCCAAGAGGGGGGAGAGGGGAAGGAGCCCACTAGGTGGGCCTTAAGGCCCAACTGGACTAGGGTTTGCCCCCTCCCACTCTTTCTTGCGCCTTGGGCCCCTTGTGGGGGGCGCACCAGCCCTCCTAGGGGCTGGTCCCCTCCCACACTTGGCCCACGCAGCCTTCTGGGGTTGGTGGCCCCACTTGGTGGACCCCCGGGACCCTCCCGGTGGTCCCGGTACGTTACCGATAAACCCCGAAACTTTTCCGGTGACCAAAACAGGACTTCCCATATATAAATCTTTACCTCCGGACCATTCCGGAACTCCTCGTGACGTCCGGGATCTCATCCGGGACTCCGAACAACATTCGGTAACCACATACAAACTTCCTTTATAACCCTAGCGTCATCGAACCTTAAGTGTGTAGACCCTACGGGTTCGGGAGACATGCGGACATGACCGAGACGTTCTCCGGTCAATAACCAACAGCGGGATCTGGATACCCATGTTGGCTCCCACATGTTCCACGATGATCTCATCGGATGAACCACGATGTCAAGGACTTAATCAATCCCGTATACAATTCCCTTTGTCTATCGGTACGATACTTGCCCGAGATTCGATCGTTGGTATACCGATACCTTGTTCAATCTCGTTACCGGCAAGTCTCTTTACTCGTTCCGTAACACATCATCCCGTGATCAACTCCTTGGTCACATTGTGCACATTATGATGATGTCCTACCGAGTGGGCCCAGAGATACCTCTCCGTCACACGGAGTGACAAATCCCAGTCTCGATTCGTGCCAACCCAACAGACACTTTCGGAGATACCCGTAGTATACCTTTATAGCCACCCAGTTACGTTGTGACGTTTGGCACACCCAAAGCACTCCTACGGTATCCGGGAGTTGCACAATCTCATGGTCTAAGGAAATGATACTCGACATTAGAAAAGCTTCACCATACGAACTACACGATCTAGTGCTATGCTTAGGATTGGGTCTTGTCCATCACATCATTCTCCTAATGATGTGATCCCGTTATCAACGACATCCAATGTCCATGGTCAGGAAACCGTAACCATCTATTGATCAACGAGCTAGTCAACTAGAGGCTTACTAGGGACATGGTGTTGTCTATGTATCCACACATGTATCTGAGTTTCCTATCAATACAATTCTAGCATGGATAATAAACGATTATCATGAACAAGGAAATATAATAATAACTTATTTATTATTGCCTCTAGGGCATATTTCCAACACTCTCTCCCTCTCCCCTCTAGCCGCCACCCTAGATGGGATCTAGGGCTGCCCCCCCCCCCCCATGGGGAGGGAACCCTAGAGGGGGCGCAACCCCTCCCCTCCCCTATATATACTTGAGGTATGGAGCTGCCCAATATATGTGATTTGATCTCTCTCTTGGCGCAGCCCTACCCCTCTCCCTCCTCGTCTCTCGTAGTGCTTGGCGAAGCCCTGCTGGAGTACCACGCTCCTCCACCATCACCACGCCGTTGTGCTGCTGCTGGATGGAGTCTTCCCCAACCTCTCCCTCTCTCCTTGCTGGATCAAGGCGTGGGAGACGTCACCGGGCTGTACGTGCGTTGAACGCGGAGGTGCCGTTGTTTGGCGCTTAGATCGGAATCGATCGCGATCTGAATTGCTGCGTGTACGACTCCACCAACCGCGTTCTTGTAACGCTTCCGCATTGCGATCTTCAAGGGTATGAAGATGCACTCCTCTCTCTCATTGCTAGTCTCTCCATAGATTGATCTTGGTGACACGTAGGAAAATTTTGAATTATTACTACGTTCCCCAACAGTGGCATCATGAGCTAGGTCTATGCGTAGATTCTATGCACGAGTAGAACACAAAGTAGTTGTGGGCGATGATTTGTTCAATTTGCTTGCTGTTACTAGTCTTATCTCGATTCGGCGGCATTGTGGGATGAAGCGGCCCGGACCGACCTTACACGTACTCTTACGTGAGACAGGTTCCACCGACTGACATGCACTAGTTGCATAAGGTGTCTAGCGGGTGTCTGTCTTTCCCACTTTAGTTGGATCGGATTCGATGAAAAGGGTCCTTATGAAGGGTAAATAGCAATTGGCATATCACCATTGTGGTTTTGCGTAGGTAAGAAACGTTCTTGCTAGAAACCCATAGCAGCCACGTAAAACATGCAACAACAATTAGAGGACGTCTAACTTGTTTTTGCAGGCTATGCTATGTGATGTGATATGGCTAAAAGGATGTGATGAATGATATATGTGATGTATGAGATTGATCATATTCTTGTAATAGGAATCACGACTTGCATGTCGATGAGTATGACAACCGGCAGGAGCCATAGGAGTTGTTTTAATTTATTTATGACCTGCATGTCAATGAAAACGCCATGTAATTAGTTTACTTTATTGCTAACCGTTAGCCATAGTAGTAGAAGTAATAGTTGGCGAGGCAACTTCATGAAGACACGATGATGGAGATCATGATGATGGAGATCATGGTGTCATGCCGGTGACGATGGTGTTCATGCCGTGCCTCGAAGATGGAGATCAAAGGCGCAAGATGATATTGGCCATATCATGTCACTTTATGATTTGCATGTGATGTTTGTCATGTTTACATCTTATTTGCTTAGAATGACGGTAGCATAAATAAGATGATCCCTCACAATAATTTCAAGAAAGTGTTCCCCCTAACTGTGCACCATTGATAAGGTCCATTGTTCCAAAGCACCACATGATGATCGGGTGTGATAGGTTCTAACATTCGCATACAATGGGTGTAAGCCAGATTTACACATGCAATACACTTAGGTTAACTTGACGAGCCTAGCATGTACAGACATGGCCTCGGAACACGGAAGACTGAAAGGTCGAACATGAGTCGTATAGTGGATACGATCAACATGAAGATGTTCACCGATGATGACTAGTCCGTCTCACATGATGATCGGACACGGCCTAGTTGACTCGGATCATGTATCACTTAGATGACTAGAGGGATGTCTATCTAAGTGGGAGTTCATTGAATAATTTGATTAGATGAACTTAATTATCATGAACATAGTCAAAAGGTCTTTGCAAATTATGTCGTAGCTCACTCTTTGGTTCTACTATTTTAGATATGTTCCTAGAGAAAATTTAGTTGAGAGTTGACAGTAGCAATTATGCAGACTGGGTCCGTGAACTGGGGATTGTCCTCATTGCTGCATAGAAGGGCTATGTCCTTAATGCAATGCTCAGTGCGTTGAACCTCGAGCGTCATCTCTAGATGTTGGGAAACATCTGACATACACGTTTTGTCGGATTTCGGGTTCTGACAGACCCTTAAGGTTCGAACACTGGGGTGCGCGCGGAAATCTCGCCTTCAACCTCTCCGCCTTGAGGGGATCTAAACTACTAAAAGAACTGCACGAAAGACACAAGATTTATACTGGTTCGGGCCACCAATGTGGTGTAATACCCTACTCTAGTGTGTGGTGGATGGATTGCCTCCTGGGGCTGGTGTGGATGAACCATACAAGGAAGAACAGCCTCGCGAGGGTCTGTTCTTGGCTGTGGTGACGAACTGCTATGAAGAGTTCAGTCGCCTTTCTCTCTCTTACTCTCTTAGATCCCGGACCGAGCGACCAGGAATCGAACCAACGAACCGACCCCGACCGAACCGGAATCGAACCCTCGGCTATGTGGGTGGCTAGTCCTATTTATAGAGGCCCTGGTCCTCTCCCCAAATATTGAGCGGGAAGGGATCCAACAATGGCGGGCTAATTTGAAGGGGGACAGCGAGTACATCTATCCTGACAAAAGCAGTCTTCGCCTGCCAAAGGCTCTGGTGATGACACCGCGCTGGGCTCCATGGTGACCTCCGTCTCGTAGTCCTCCTGGGCTTGGTCTCGTTGCACCGAAGTGGCAACCTTTGCCTGATGCCTCGGTACTCCGCTGATACGCTTGCTCCCTTTGCACCAAAGAGGAAAGAGGGACGTTGTGTGCGCTGGCACCCGCCTGGTGCCCCGTGTCGTCATGGCTTGCGTCATGGGCACCTCGCGAGGTACCCTGCCTTGAACTCTCCGCCTCCTCGCGAGCCAGCCTTACGAGGCTATGCCTGAGGATGCGCCGTGTCGTCCGCCTCGTGAGGCTTGGCCCCTCGCGAGGGTCTTGAGCCTCGTGTTGATGAAGATGGGCCGTGTTGGGCCCCCACTTGAGCCACGCCGCTGGCCGCAGGCAGGCAAGTCTGGGGACCCCCGTTCCCAGAACGCCGACAGTAGCCCCCGGGCCCAAGGCGCGCACGGACTTGGCCGTGCCGAGAGGCGAAAGGGCAAGGGCGAAGCCCCACAGGCCCCAACAGCCTACGGCCTTGGATGCCGTGTGGCGGTTGATTGGACGTGGGTGCCTTAGCAACCACGCGGGTTGACAAGGGAGAGGCATCTTCCCAGACTTCGCCCTTGCTTTCTCTAGTTGCTGCTCAGATCCCCTTTCTTGCGCCTCGCCTTTCTTCCTCCAAACTTCCAGATCTACTCCGGTTGCGCGACCTCGGAAGCCATGGCGCCTCGCAAGCCTCCGGCCGAAGCTTGGTATTCCCCCGCTCTGGACCCGCCGACTGTGTCCAAGGCCACCTTTGCCCGGCTGTGCCGTATGGCGGCGGCGCAGGGCGTCGTCGGGACGGAGGTGTTCAAGGTCGGCTCTGCCTCCCCTGAAGGTCGAGGGAGCACCTATTACCCTTTCTTTGTGGGCGCCATCGCATCGGGCTTGGTGCCTCCCTTCTCCGAATTCTTCTTCTCTGTCCTCCGCCATTACAACTTGCTGGCTCTGCATCTCCACCCCAACTCTGTCCTTCTCCTGGCGATCTTCGCTTACTACTGCGAGGCCCACGTGGGGGTGCAGCCCTCGGTGGCCTTGCTGCGCCACTACTTCTACCTCCGGACTACTGGCAGTTCTCCTTCCGCGTGCGCGAGCTTCGTCGCGCATGGCAGCACCATTACCATCTCGAACCCTGGGAAGAGGGCTGATGGCTTCCGGAGCAAGTGGGTCTTGGTTGACGCCAGGCGCGTCCACCCTCGGCTGATCCCGCCCACGGAGCAGGCCGTGAGCGCCAGCGACTGGTGTCGGGAGGAGCTCGTGGATCCCCGCGTGAAGCCGGTGTTGGAGAAGATGGATGCGGACTTGAGGCCAGCCAACATGGCGATGGCAAAGTTGACTGGCGCGTCTCTGTTGAGGGAGTTCTTGCAGCAGCAGCTGGCTCCACTCTGGCAGTACTCTTCTCCAATGTGGAGGCCTCATCTAAGCCCCGTGCCTGTGGACGAAGAGGACGTGGACGCGGTTCTTCAATCTCTAGTCGGGGGCACGGTGGCAAGGTTGGAGGGCGCTCCCGAGCCCTTGTTTCTTCGCAGCGACTAGGAGCAGGTGGTGAAGTCCATGCCCGTTTTCAACGGGGTCGGGCTCGTGCCCGTGGCGCCTTCTGAAGGACTGGTGGACGTGCCCTCCAGTGACTCCAGCGAGGAGGAGGGCGGAGAGGAGCGGGGAGAGGGGCCCGACTCCGGGGCGACTGACGGAGAGTCGAGGGCTCCCTTCCCTCGGCGCTCGCCCCGTACTCTCTGCCTATCGCCGAGCGATGATGATGATGATGATGATGTGCTGGGTAGTGGGAGCTCACCTCCGATCCCGAAGAAGGACAGGACCGGGCTAGTCCCCCGCGGGCCTGCCCCTACCCCGGGGCAGTCTGCTGCCGCGCCTTCTGCCCCCAAGGTCGACCCTTCCAGCCGGCTGTTTGGCTTGAAGTTGGGCCGAAAGCTGCCCGAGCTCACCGGCGATGACCCGTAAGCGCTTGATCCTTGTTCTCTTACTTCTCATTCTGCCGTCGAGGCTTGATGGTTGCTTCTCTTGAGCAGGCGGGCGCCCACGGCGAAGAAACCGAAGCGGGCTCCTGAGGCTCCATCCGCGGCAGCGCCCCCGCCTGCGAAAGGGGGCGATCGCAGTGCGCGGGCTTCTCCTGGTCGGTCGTCCTCAGGAGGTTTGGCCATTCTGGCGAGGGCGAGCTCAGCCCCCATGGCCCAGGTGACTCCTGAGGTGTCCTCGTCTGGCGCCACTGCCACGGCTGGGGAGACGCGGCGAACGCTGGCTCGGGATTCGGCGGCCTTGCCGCCGCCACCTTCTCCTCCCGTTTTGCTGGCCACTGATCCCTCAGCTCCTCCTGTCGTCCTGGAGCGCGCCGAGGCTTCTCCGTCTTCTTCCTCCGTCTTGGAGCATGCTGTTGCCAAACTGGACCGGTTGCGTCAGGACCTTCTCGGCGCCGACCCTCGCCTGGTGGCCGGGCGTCTGGAACTGGCTTCGGGGTGGATTCGCTCTGATGCTTCGATCCGGGCGGCGCTGGTTCAGGCCTAGACGGCCTGCGACGAGGAGAAGCGGGCCGTCCTTGAGGCGAAGATTGCTCATGACGCGGCCCTGGGGGAAGCGGTCAAGGCCCACGACCGCTGCAAGGTGCTGGAGGACGAGCTGCAAGGCCTGCGGGGCCAACTTGCGGAGGAGGTTCGCCTTCGCCAAGAGCAGGAGAGGGGGCGAAGGCGCGTGAGGCGGTGCTCATGGACTCGAAGGCCAAGCTCAAGAAGCGCCGCAAGCGTCTAGGCGTGTGGAAGCAGGAGCTGGAGGCGACGAAGGCCGAGCTGGACGCCAAGGCTCAGGTCCTCGCCGAAGATCGCGTGGCCTTCGTGGACATGGAGAAGGACGCTCGCGCTTCACTGAAGATGCTTTACGAGAGCGGCTTGGACAGCCCGCTTGTTGATGACGAGGATGGCCCCGCCAAGCTGCTTCCCTTCCTGGTCAAGGCTCTTGAGGACGTCGTCCTCGGCATCGGCCTCGCGGCCGAGGCCGAGGCGCACGTCCTGTCTTCTGCCGCGCTGACACGGGTCTTCGCCCACGTCTACCTCCGCGATCCCAACACCGACCTCGACGCCCTGCTGGAACCGGTGAGCGGCGAGGGTGCTGCTGCCGCTGTCGAAGCCGTGAAGGGGCGCGCGGAGGCGCTGCTGGAGAAGTTCCGGGCCTTTAGCACCAGGCCGAAGCAAGGCGCTGCCGACCCTGCTATTCCACAAGGCGAAACCAGCGCCGACGAGTGACTCCGTCCCGTCCCTGCTCTTCTTTAGGTTCCTGCACATGCATCACGCCTCGGGGAGGCATTTAAACTTGCGTTTGGCATTGAGATTGATAGTATGGACTGTAATATTTGCTTTTAAGTTCCTTGGATTTTATGCTTTTCTTCCCTACTTGCTTGTGTTCTACGCCGGCAGGGCCCGGCCCCGCGCATGCCTCACCCAGCATCAGCCCCGACCGGAAACCAGGACGGGACCAAAGGAGTGAGGGGCCACGTGACAAGTTAGGCTCCTGAGTCGCGATGCTCAGGAGTCCCCTTTGGCGCTCGAACAACAAGTAGGGAAGCGTGATGTAGGCGTGTTTTCCGTTCTATGTCTGCAGAGCCCGACCCCGCGCGTACCTCACCCAGCATAGCCTTTCGGAACTAAGGAGTGAGGGGCTACGGAGCCAGTTAGGCTCCTGAGTCGCGATGCTCAGGAGTCCCCCTTGACGCACGAACAGCGGGTGATGAGGCGAGATGTAAGCGTGGCTACCGTTCTACGTCTACAGAGCCCGACCCCGCGCGTACCTCACCTAGAATAGCCTTTTGGAACTAAGGAGTGAGGGGCTACGGGACCAGTTAGGCCCCCGGGTCGCGATGCCCAGGGGTCCCCCTTGACGCGCAAACGGCCTTCATACCTTGGCTCCACTCGGGGAGAGACGCGCGGCGAACCAAGCCCGAGGGGCCTGGCTGGGCGGCGTACATCTGGGCGTGACCCAGCCGTAGCCCCCATGCCCAGCCCCCTCGCGCGACGCTCCCGAGGGGAGGCGTTGCGATGAGGCCAGCCACTGAGCTCTGGGCTCCCTGAGGTTAACGCGGCCCGGAGGCCACCCTCAGTTGTTTATCACCAGCGCGGAGCATAGCGCTTCCGTATGTGTATGGGCATAGCCGCTCCTCGGCAGTGTCGTCAGCCAGCGCGGAGCATGGTGCTTCCACTGGTACGTGGGAGGGGGCTCCCCTTCGGGAGGAGCCCCCGGGGCATATACAGCCCCGCCCTGACACGTGACCGGCACGGTAGAGCTGGGTGAGGTGTATCTGGGCACCCGTGAGCCAGCGCGGGACTCACGAGGCCCTACCTCTGGGCGGGTTGCGCCCGGCACTGGGCCATATCTTGAGATGTGTCCCTGCAAAATTTGGTTAGATGCCGGTACTCTACGTCCTCGGGTCCCGGCCCTCGAGCTTGTCTCAGCCTTCGCTGGTATGCCAGGTCGTGATGTCGTGGACAAGGCCAGAGGGTGAGGGCTGGAGAGCCGGTAAGAGCCCTGAGTCGCGATGCTCAGGCACCCCCCCCCTTTAACGTGCAAGTGGCCGACATGGGAAGAGAAGATGCCGCGGACGGGCACCATGCAGCTAAGCGTGATAGGCAATGGATAGTTGGAAATAAACACTACGGAGATACACGTCGCTGGGCCTGGCCCCAGCGGCTTGGGCATGATGCAGCCCAAGGGGCGCCCCCAACAAGGCAAACTAACGACGGAAAGGTAAATGCAGATACATGCCGCGGGGACGGACCCACGCGGCCTGGGAGTGATGCAACCCTGGGAGGGTGCTCCCAGCTGAGAGCAGACCTTGAAAGATGTCACCTGAGGATGTCGTCGGCGTAGTGGCGTTGGTGCGGCATACTTGGCGGGCTGCAGAAGCCGATCCTCACGAGCCCCCAGGCCCCGGGGCCTCGGGAGGCTCCGGAGGCGCTGATGACCCCTCGCGAGCTGCCTCCACCTCCGCAGCGGCCACGATGCCCCTCAAGAGGCGCTGGTACGCCGCAGCCATGCTCGGCAGGCCGTAAGGCATGCGAACATAGCAGTGGGGTGGACCTCCGCAGCGCCCCACTTGCGAGGGCCAGAGGCGCTCCGTTGTGGCGATCTGATTGAGCCCTGGTACGTCGATGCAGATGCGCAGCCCACCATCCTCGCCTGGATGTGGGGCCACGGCTGGCAAGCGGCGGCAACCTCTCATGATCCTTGTCTCCTGTAGCTCTTGAATGGCCTCGTCAACGAACTCTTGCTGGTCTGATCTTCCTCGCTTGGCTCCCTCCTGAGGGAAATGTGCTGCGAAGCATGCCTCCACATGGTGCCCAAGCGCCTCCCTCGTGACTCCGGCTAGGTCGGTGGCCCTCCAGGTCAGAGCCCCTGAGCCCTGCCTGAGGAGGGCGCCGGGCGCGCTTTCCTATGCGATGGACGGAGGGCCCTCCTAAGGAGGCACGGGCCCTGAGGGGCCTGCCTCCTGAGGGGCTGAGCCTGATGACGTCTTCTTCTTCTTGGGGATGGTCTCAGGAAGCCTCCTGCTTCCGCGATCTGGGTCTTCTAGCGACGCGGCCTGAAAGGCTCGCTCCAGGAAACACACTGCATCTCTCTCTTCACAGGGCACCGTGATGACGCCGCCACTTCCGGGCATCTTGAGGACGTTGTAGCCGTGGTGGGTCACGGCCATGAACTTGGCCAGCGCTGGGTACCCGAGGATGGTGTTGTACGGCAGGCGGATGTGGGCGACGTCAAAGTCAATGAGCTCGGTGCGGTAGTTGCTGCGGGCCCCGAAGGTGACAGGGAGGCGGACCTGCCCGATCGGGATTGTGGAATCGTCGGTGATCCCGGAGAAAGGCCTGGTTGGCTGAAGCTGGTCATAGGGCACTTGGAGGTTGTTGAATGTTTCTACGGACAGGATGTTGAGCCCTGCCCCGCCATCGATGAGGGTCTTGGTGACTTGCATGTTGCTGATGACTGGGGAGCAGAGCATCGGGAGGACTCCTGCAGTGGCTGCACACTTGAGCTGGTCTGCCGAGCTGAACGTGATGGGGCACGCCGACCACCTGAGGGGGCGCGTTGCTTTGAGCTTGGGGAGAGCTGCATTCACTTCGCGGGCTAACTGCTTGAAGATACATTGGGAGGCTGGGGCTTGAGCTCCGCCCAGGATGCAGGCGATCGCGCGCGGCTCCTGGAAGCCCCCAGTCCCCTCGTCTTGATGGCGATCTTCGTTCCTTCTTGGTGGAGGCGGCAGCGGAGGTAGGCCTGCGTTGCCATGAGGGCGATCCTCACGAGGCTGGTCCCTCCAGTCCCCCTCGCGAGGCAGGTCCCGCCAGCGGTCCTCGCGAGGCTAGTCGCGCCACCCCTGGCGCGGGCCGCGGTCTTCCCAGTGCCCTGGGTTTCTTCCTCCTCCTCGGCCATAGCCCCGGTCAGCACGGTCAGGGCGACGGCCGATCCTTCCTTCTCGCACGGCGCGGAGTTCTTGACATTCGTTGGTGTTGTGGGTGTGGAGGTCGTGGTACACACAGTACCGGCTGCCTCTGGAGGGTTCGGGCAGATCCTTGCCCCGCTTGGTGTCTGGTTCGGCTGCGAGCACGGCAGCCCCCTTGCGCTTCACGTCCTTGGCCTTGGGCTTCTTCTCTTCCGGGTCCGCGGCAGGTAGCTCAAGGAGGGAGAGACGTCCCTCCTCAGCCCTGGCGCACTTGTTCGCCAAGTTGAACAGCTCCAGGGAGGTGCAGAGGTCTTCGTGCATCGCCAGCTCCTCCTTCATCTTGGCGTCACGCGCGCCATCAGAGAAGGCGGAGATGATGGCCTCCTTTGACACCCTGGGGATCTTGAGGCGCGCGCTGTTCAAGCGCTGGATGTACTTTTGCAGGGTCTCTCCGGGTTGTTGCTTGATGCGGCGCATGTCGCTCACGGCGGGCGGCCGGTCGCGAGTACCTTGGAAGTTGGCGATGAAGCGGGCGCGCATCTGGTCCCAGGAGGAGATCGTGCCTGAAGCCAGATTCAGGAGCCAGGTTCACGCCCCTTCCTTCAGCGCCATGGGGAACCAGTTAGCCATGACCTTTTCATCCCCGCCGGCAGCCTCGATACCCAGCTCATAGAGCTGGAGGAACTCCGCGGGGTCAGTTGTGCCGTCGTAGCGAGGAGGCAGGTCGGGCTTGAACTTACCGGGCCACACGACGCTGCGCAGCTCAGTGGTGTAGGCGTGGCAGCCCGCGGTGGCCACGAAAGGCCTTGGTTGGTGGAGAGCTTGGTCTTAAGGGTCCCCACGCGCTGCAGCTAGGAGCAGGGCGGGGTCTTGACGTGCCAGAGCTGGAGCAGGGTTGCGGCGTGCCGGAGCAGGGAGCGCCCGGGCAGCCCCCTGCGGGCAAGGGATTTCTTGGCAGCTTTGCTCTTGCTGCGCTGGCGCCTGACAAAGCGGGTTCCGCCCAGGGACCAAGCGCCTTGGAGCCATGACGTCTTCTTGGAGGGGAAGCGGCTGGTGCGCCTCCGGAGCTTCGTTGCCCGCGTGGGGCGGAGTGCGGCGCAGAGGGACGGACGGGGCGGAAGAGCCCCCTGCGGCGCGGACAAGCTCGGCGATGCGGTCGAGCCATTCTTCGTAGACGTCGTCGACGGGACGGTAGCGCAGGAGCTCGTTTGCCGCGAGGAGCGCAGCTCGAGCCTCCAAGGGTGCGCGGAGCGCGCGGGACGAAGAACCGGCTGGAGCGAGTGATGGAGTGGCGGTGCGGCCGTCTTGCCGCACGGACGGGTGCTGAGACGATGCCTGCTGCTCGCCTCCCACCGGGCCGGTGGCGGCGTTGACAGCGGGCGACGGGGAACGACGAGGACGCCCACCGACGGGGGCCGTCTGGGCGACGCGAGAAGCAATGGCGGCCCGGCGCTCGGCGCGGGCCCGACGTGCGTCAGACATGGATGCGACGGTCGGAGGAGAGCGGAGCGGTGGAAGACGAATTCCGGCGCACCCCTACCTGGCGCGCCAAATGTCGGATTTCGGGTTCCGGCAGACCCTTAAGGTTCAAACACTGGGGTGCGCGCGGAAATCTCGCCTTCAACCTCTCCGCCTCGAGGGGATCTAAACTACTAAAAGAACTGCACGAAAGACACAAGATTTATACTGGTTCGGGCCACCGATGTGGTGTAATACCCTACTCCAGTGTGTGGTGGATGGATTGCCTCCTGGGGCTGGTGTGGATGAACCATACAAGGAAGAACAGCCTCGCGAGGGTCTGTTCTTGGCTGTGGCGATGAACTGCTACGAAGAGTTCAGTCGCCTTTCTCTCTCTTACTATCTCAGATCCCGGACCGAGCGACTAGGAATCGAACCAACGAACCGACCCCGACCGAACCGGAATCGAACCCCCGGCTATGTGGGTGGCTAGTCCTATTTATAAAGGCCCTGGTGCTCTCCCCAAATATTGAGCGGGAAGGGATCCAACAATGGCGGGCTAATTTGAAGGGGGACAGCGAGTACATCTATCCTGACAAAAGCAGTCTTCGCCTGCCAAAGGCTCTGGTGATGACGCCGCGCTGGGCTCCATGGTGACCACCGTCTCGAAGTCCTCCTGGCCTTGGTCTCGTTGCACCGAAGTGGCAACCTTTGCCTGATGCCTTGGTACTCCGCTGATACGCTTGCTCCCTTTGCACCAAAGAGGAAAGAGGGACGCTGCGCGCGCTGGCACCCGCCTGGTGCCCCGTGTCGTCATGGCTTGCATCATGGGCACCTCGCGAGGTACCCTGCCTTGAACTCTCCGCCTCCTCGCGAGCCAGCCTGACGAGGCTGTGCCTGAGGATGCGCCGTGTCGTCCGCCTCGCGAGGCTTGGCCCCTCGCGAGGGTCTTGAGCCTCGTGTTGATGAAAATGGGCCGTGCTGGGCCCCCACTTGAGCCACGCCGCTGGCCGCAGGCAAGCAAGTCTGGGGACCCCCGTTCCCAGAACGCTGACACGTTTTGATGACTACATGATAGTTCAGTGCGTAATACTAACGGTTTAGAATTGTGGCACCAAAGACGTTTTTGTAACGTCGCATAACATATGAGATGTTCCAAAGACTGAAAGTGGGATTTCAGACTAGTGCCCACATCAAGAGGTATGAAACCTCTGACAAGTTTCTTAAGCCTGCAAAAGGGAGAAAAGCTCAATCGTTGAGCATGTGCTCAGATTGTCTGAGTACTACAATCGCTTGAATCGAGTGGGAGTTAATCTTCCAGATGAGATAGTGATAGTTCTCCATGGTCACTGCCACCAAGCTATTAGAGCTTCGTGATGAACTATAACATAGCAGGGATAGACATGATGATCGTTGAGCAACTCGCGATGTTTGACACCGCGAAAGTAGAAATCAAGTAGGTGCATCAATTGTTGATGGTTAAACCACTAGTTTCAAGAAGGGCAAGGGAAAGAAGGGATACTTCATGAGACGGCAAATCAGTTGCTGCTCTAGTGAAGAAACCCAAGGTTGAACCAAACCCGAGACTAAGTTCTTCTATAATGAGGGGAACGGTCACTGAAGAACTACCCTAGATACTTGGTAGATGAGAAGGCTGGCAAGGTCAACAGAAGTATTTTGAATATACATTATATTATTGTGTACTTTACTAGTACTCCTAGTAGCACCAGGGTAATAAATACCGGTTCGGTTGCTAAGTGTTAGTAACTCGAAATAAAAGGCTACGGAGACTAGCTAAAGGTGAGATGACGATATGTTGGAAGTGTTTCCAAGGTTGATGTGATCAAACATCGCACGCTCCCTCTACTACCGGGATTGGTGTTAAACCGAAATAATTGTTATTTGGTGTTTGCGTGGAGCATAGACATGATTGGATTATGTTTATCGCCACACGGTTATTCATTTAAGGAGAATAATGGTTACTCTATTTATTTGAATAATACCTTCAATGGTCTTGCACCTAAAATAAATGGTTTATTGAATCTCGATCGTAGTGATACACATGTTCATGCCAAAATATATAAGATAGTAATGATAGTACCACGTACTTGTGGCACTGCCATTTGAGTCATGTTGGTGTAAAACACATGAAGAAGCTCCACGTTGATGGATCTTTGGACTCACTCGTTTTTGAAAAGATTGAGACATGCGAACCATGTCTATTGGTAGATATGCATGAAGAAACTCCATACAGATGGATCGTTTGGACTCACTTGATTTTGAATCACTTGAGACATGCAAATCATACCACATGGGCAAGATGACTGAAAGACCTCATTTTCAGTAAGATGGAACAAGAAAGCAACTTGTTGGAAGTAATACATTTTGATGTGTGCAGTCCAATGAGTGCTGAGGCACGCAGTGGATATCGTTATGTTCTTACTTCACAGATGATTTGAGTAGATGTTGAGTATATTTACTTGATGAAACACAAGTCTGAATTATTGAAAGGTTCAAGTAATTTCAGAGTGAAGTTGAAGATCGTTGTGACAAGATGATAAAATGTCTATGATATGATCATAGAGATGAATATCTGAGTTACGAGTTTGGCACACAATTAAGACATTGTGGAAATTCTTTCACAACTAATACCGCCTGGAACACCATAGTGTGATGGTGTGTCCGAACATCATAACTGCACCCTATTGGATATGGTGCATACCATGATGTCTCTTATCGAATTACCACTATCGTTTATGGGTTAGGCATTAGAGACACCTTCATTCACTTTAAATAGGGCACCACACAATTCCGTTGAGACGACACCGTATGAACTATGGTTTAGAGAAACCTAAGTTGTCGTTTCTTCAAAGTTTGGGGCTGCGATGCTTATGTGAAAAGGTTTCAGGCTGATAAGCTCGAATCCAAAGCGGATGAATACATCTTCATAGAATACCCAAAACAGTTGGGTATACCTCCTATTTCAAATCCGGAAGCAAAATTGATTGTTTCTAGAAACGGGTCCTTTCTCGAGGAAAAGTTTCTCTCGAAAGAATTGAGTGGGAGGATGGTGGAGACTTGATGAGGTTATTGAACCATCACTTCAACTAGTGTGTAGCAGGGCACAGAAAGTTGTTTCTGTGGCACAAACACCAATTGAAGTGGAAGCTTATGATAGTGATCATAAAACTTCCGATCAAGTCACTACCCAACCTCATAGGTCGACAATGATGTGTACTACATCAGAGTGGTACATAATCCTGTCTTGGAAGTCATGTTGCTAGACAACAATGAACCTACGAGCTATGAAGAAGCAATAGTGGGCCCGGATTCCGACGAATGGCTCAAGGCCATAAAATCCGAGAGAGGATCCATGTATAAAACAAAGTATAGACTTTGAAAAGAACTACTTGATGGTCGTAAGGCTATTGGGTGCAGATGGATTTTAAAAGGAAGACGGACAATGATGATAAGTGTCACCATTAAGAAAGCTCGACTTGTCGTTAAGATGTTTCCCGACAAGTTCAAGGAGTTGACTACGATGAGACTTTCTCACTCGTAGCGATGCTAAGAGTCTGTTGGAATTATGTTAGCAGTTACTGCATTATTTATGAAATCTTGCAGATAGGATGTCAAAACACTGTTTCCTCGATGTTTTTTTTAGGAAAGGTTGTATGTGATACAAGCAGAAGGTTCTGTCAATCCTGAAAGATGCTAACAAGTATGCAAAGCTCCAGCAATCCTTCTAAGGACTGGAGTAAGCATCTCGGAATTGGAATGTATGCTTTGATGAGATGATCAAAGATTTTGGGTTTATACAAAGTTTATGAGAAACTTGTATTTCCAAGGAAGTGAGTGGAAGCACTATAGAATTTTTGATGAGTATATGTTGTTAACATATTGTCGATCAGAAATGATGTAGAATTTTTGGAAATCATACAGGGTTATTTTGAAAAGTGTTTTTAATAGAAAACCTAGATTAAGCTACTTGAACATTGAGCATCAAGATCTATAAGGATAGATCAAAATCGCTTAATAGTACTTTCAAACGAACACATACCATGACAAAATTTTGAAGGAGTTCAAAAATAGATCGGCAAAGAAGGAGTTCTTGGCTGTGTTATAAGGTATGAGTATTGAGTAAAACTCAAGACCTGACCACGGCAGAATAGAGAGAAAGGACGAAGGTCGTTTCCTATGCTTTAGACGTGGGCTCTAAAGTATGCTATGTTGTGTACCACACCTGAAGTGTGCCAAGCCATAAG
Source organism: Triticum monococcum (assembly GCA_034509565.1). NCBI lineage: Eukaryota > Viridiplantae > Streptophyta > Magnoliopsida > Poales > Poaceae > Triticum > Triticum monococcum. The sequence continues at coordinate 639,832,747 of CM067843.1, forward strand.
TCAGTCAAGGGGTACAAGTGTGATCTAGGAATGGATCACAGGACAACGGTCAAGGTTATCCTTAGTAACTAGTGGACTAAGGAATTTTCTCAATTATAAAGGTGGTAAAAGAGTTCGTCGTAAAGGGTTACGTCGATGCAAACTTTGACACTAATCCGGATGACTCTGAGGAGTAAATCGGATTCATATAGTAGAGCAGTTATTTGGAATAGCCCCAAGTAGCGCGTGGTAGCTGCATATACAAGATGACATAGAGATTTGTAAAGCACACATGGATCTGAAAGGTTCAGATCCATTGACTGATAAACCTCTCTCACAAGAAATATATGAACACACCCCATGGGTGTTGGATTCTCTACAATCACATAGTGATGTGAACTAGATTATTGACTCTAGTGCAAGTGGGAGACTGTTGGAAATATGCCCTAGAGGCAATAATAAATTAGTTATTATTATATTTCCTTGTTCATGATAATCATTTATTATCCATGCTAGAATTGTATTGATAGGAAACTCAGATACATGTGTGGATACATAGACAACACCATGTCCCTAGTAAGCCTCTAGTTGACTAGCTCGTTGATCAATAGATGGTTACGGTTTCCTGACCATGGACATTGGATGTCGTTGATGACGGGATCACATCATTAGGAGAATGATGTGATGGACAAGACCCAATCCTAAGCCTAGCACAAGATCATGTAGTTCGTATGCTAAAGCTTTTCTAATGTCAAGTATCATTTCCTTAGACCATGAGATTGTGCAACTCTCGGATATCGTAGGAATGATTTGGGTGCACCAAACGTCACAACGTAACTGGGTGGCTATAAAGGTGCACTGCGGGTATCTCCGAAAGTGTCTGTTGGGTTGGCACGAATCGAGACTGGGATTTGTCACTCCGTGTAACGGAGAGGTATCTCTGGGCCCACTCGGTAGGACATCATCATAATGTGCACAATGTGACCAAGGAGTTGATCACGGGATGATGTGTTACGGAGCGAGTAAAGAGACTTGCCGGTAACGAGATTGAATGAGGTATCGGGATACCGATGATCGAATCTCGGGCAAGTATCGTACCGATAGACAAAGGGAATTGTATACGGGATTGATTGAATCCTTGACATCGTGGTTCATCCGATGAGATCATCGTGGAACATGTGGGAGCCAACATGGGTATCCAGATCCCACTGTTGGTTATTGGCCAGAGAGTTGTCTCGGTCATGTCTACATGGTTCCCGAACCCGTAGGGTCTACACACTTAAGGTTCGATGACGCTAGGGTTATAGGGAAAGTATGTATGTGGTTACTGAATGTTGTTCGGAGTCCCGAATGAGATCTCGAACGTCACGAGGAGTTCCGGAATGGTCTGGAGGTAAAGATTTATATATGGGAAGTCCCGTTTTGGTCACCGGAAAGGTTTCGGGTGCTATCGGTAACGTACCGGGACCACCGGGAGGGTCCCCGGGGTCCACCTGCCCAGAAGGTTGCGTGGGCCAAGTGTGGGAGGGGACCAGTCCCAGGTAGGCTGGTGCCCCCCCCACCAAGGCCCAAGGCGCAGGGAGAGTGGGAGGGGGCAAACCCTAGGTCCAGATGGGCCTTAAGGCCCACCCTAGGGCGCCCCCCTCTCTCCCTCTCCCCTCTAGCCGCCACCCTAGATGGGATCTAGGGCTGCCGCCCCCCCCCCTTGGGGAGGGAACCCTAGAGGGGGTGCAGCCCCTCCCCTCCCCTATATATACTTGAGGTATGGGGCTGCCCAACATATGTGATTTGATCTTTCTCTTGGCGCAGCCCTACCCCTCTCCCTCTTCGTCTCTCGTAGTGCTTGGCGAAGCCCTGTTGGAGTACCACGCTCCTCCACTATCACCACGCCGTTGTGCTGCTGCTGGACGGAGTCTTCCCCAACCTCTCCTTCTCTCCTTGCTGGATCAAGGCGTGGGAGACGTCACCGGGCTGTACGTGTGTTGAACGCGGAGGCGACGTTGTTCGGCGCTTAGATCGGAATCGATCGCGATCTGAATCGCTGCGTGTACGACTCCACCAACCGCGTTCTTGTAACGCTTCTGCACTGCGATCTTCAAGGGTGTGAAGATGCACTCCTCTCTCTCGTTGCTAGTCTCTCCATAGATTGATCTTGGTGACACGTAGGAAAATTTTGAATTATTGCTACGTTCCCCAACACTTCCAAGTGCAGGAGTTTGTAGATAGCAGCTAGACTTTCCCTTAGTGAGAGATCAACATATCAATCCATAGAGGTACAGTGTTATGCTCCAATGATCAATTATGCAACACAAATAAAACCTCATTTGAGTCCCCAACTTGCGGTGTCGAACTTGCTATGTCACTAGTTGTACAAGATAATTAGATATAATGTGATAGAGAATTGACGGTGCGGGAAACCGCCGGTACCCTCGGTATGGTGTCGAGCGTGGCCGGAAGTGCCGGAAGGGAGTTCGCACAAGGGCCTAGGTTCGGAACCTTATGGTGAGGTAATACCCTTTGTCCTGCTTTGTCCTTTGTATTGATGATGGAGCACCTTATGCGAGGGGGTTACATGATACTTGGCATGAGTTATTCAGCACCCAAGATTATCTCAGATGGAAACACGTTCAACATGAAAAGTAATCGTCTCATTGAGCTGAAGAATTTCCTTTCTTGAATCATTTTAATCCGAGGTTGTATGTGGTGTGTGGGTTCCAAATACCGGACTGCTATTGAGGACACTCATTCCGGGTTCTGGACTGATGTTAATGGTGTTCATTCCAAAATTAAACCTGACTCAACTCATTATCTGAAGCATGACAACCTCTGAGATCCTTGAATGAGTTAATGCATTCCATTTTGATCATATCTTGTTCATCACAGGAATACATCTTGATCATGTTTGATTCAATTATTGAACCCAATCTTGATGCACAACTATATGTAGATGGCATTCATTTCAAATCCATTCAATCTACTTATTGCATGACCCATGGAACAAACCTTCATATATATAACTTGATGCCATTGTTTCTCCATAGGAATTTTCATTCATTATCAAGTCTCTATGCATATGTTTGTGTTGATGAATTTCATCTTTCAATTCATCCAATATTCTTCAAGCATTACCAATGGATCTTCCTTACGAATGTGTGTCTCAGTGCAAACATTAGTCCATAAGGATTTTCATGAATTACCAAAACCACGCATGGGGCTACATGCACTTTCAAACTTGTATTGTGGATACTATCTCGGATTACTTTACCAAACCCAGAATCATTAGTTATAGCTAACAAAAAGTATGGGAGTTTGCAACTCCAAACGAAGATTTTACGCGTGCACTTATTGCACAACCTATTGTTGTAGTTAAACAATTTGAGATAAGACCTCACTTAGTTACCATGGTTTAGCAAAACCAATTCGAAGGATATGCTAGGGAGGTTGTAGGTATGCATTTGCGTACCTTTATTGAGCTTTGTGATATGACTCGTATCAAAGATTACGAGCCCGACGCACTCAAATTGTGTTTATTCAATTTTTCCCTGAGAGGAAAAGCAAGAGCCATCACATCTTGGGATATCTATTGCAGTATGTTTATGACAAAATCTTGCTCACCTGCTAAGATCATTTAATTACATTCTAACTTTACATATTGTAGATAGGAAGATCGCCAAACCATTAGAGCTTGCTTGGGATCATATTGAAGAAACTACTAGGAATTTTCCTCATCATGGAATGGAAGAGGCATGCCTATTTGGTTGTATGTCTCTACTCTCCAAATGTGTGTTCGGTTGTTTGTTTACGTGCGTACGGATGGTTAATCCCACCTCATGTGCATGTGGTGAACTTAGCTCCCACCACCATGCTTGAAGAAATTTTTCTATGCGTTTCAAAATAAAAAACATTACAACATAAGTGTTGTGTGGAACAAAAGATATTAATGAAGCTAGTGTTCAAAAAAAATAAGCGACCGGCCATTTGCGATGATTACCACAAAGTAGATGATGAAGAGGGAAAGTGAGAGAGGTTGAAGAAGAAACGTTCACATAATATACACATGAACGTGTTATAGCAGTACAATAGGGAGATATAGATCAACTTGTCTACAGGCGTTGAAATAGAAAACTTACAACACGAAAGTTGCACAAAACAGTGAGATGAGCTACTCACTGGTAATTTCATATAATCAACTACATGTGATGAATTTGATAAGAATTCATCTAAAAAGGCTTCAAATATGAACATGAAATTGAAGATTCAGTCAATGAAACTAGGAACCGATCGCCTGAATGGAATCACAATGTCAATGTGCAACTTTGTGTGTATATTTTATTTCAAATCGAAGTACCATTATGTAGATTAGAAGCTGTTAGGTGAAGGAGATTAAGGGAGATGGGTAGTAAGAACACGTGCAAACCTAGTTACCACTCTGCACCTGCACAAGCCTGCATCATGAGAGTCACCCAAGCACTAATTTTGGCCCGCTCGGGCCTGGATGAGAGGAAACGATATATTAGACCATTCCTCCTTAGTTAGGCCAGCACCGCTTTAAATTTATGTGGGCCAGAATTTTGATGCAACCAGGCAACCAAACAAGCCAAAGCAATCCAAATTTGCATCATGTGGGCCTGGCAAGGTTGCATGCAAGGAGCCAAGCATGTTCGTGATAGTAAGACATGAAACTCACGAATCCATCTTCGGCATCGACCGTCATACCTCACCTTAACACTACAAAAGAAAGACACATCCGTGACATTTTGGGTCGAACGAATTTTTTTTCTGTCATACATATGACACTTCTATGACGATAATTCTGACAAAACCCGGTATCATCATAGATGTGGTGGGCTCCTACTTCTATGACAAAAAAATCATGACAAAAAATGGGCTTTTCGTCTTGGGCGGGCCGGAGACGCAGCTGCATGACATTCTTTGGGCCGTCCATGATGGAAAAAACTGTGGTAGAAGCGAGGGGGGATTTCGGGGAGTTCTCGGTTACGGTGGGAGGTCGGGGGCCGAGCGATGCGTGTTTCTCTCATACACATACGCGCGTGTGTGCGAGGCGTTGGCTCTAACTGAACCCGAGCGAGGCGTTGGGCTCTAACTGAACCCGAGCGATTGCACTGCAGGCTACGCGTTACTGAACCTGATCGAGTGATTCCTTCGCTACTGCTGCTAACTGAAGCCGATCGATTGGATGAACAATGAGCGTTGCGAGGGGGGTTGGATGAACAGTGAGCGGTGGCGTTGCCTCTGGATGAACAGGACCCCGTGTTGTGGAGGGCTGGATGAATAGTATACGATGGAGGGGTGCCCGTGGAGGGGTGGTTGAACAGGACCCCGTGGTGTGGAGGGCTGGATGAACAGTAGACGGTAGAGGGGTGCCCGTGGAGGGGTGGTTGAACAGTAGCCGGTGGAGTAGCACGCGGTGGAGGCTGGATGAACAAGAGCCCGTGGAGGCTGGTGGAGGTCGACGGTAGCCCGTGGAGGCTGGAGGAGGTCGATGATGGAGATGAACAGTATCCCGTGGAGTCCCGTTTTGCGGTACGCCACACCCCTCCCGATGAACAGGACCCCCGTTTCGACCGTAGGAGGTCCGTTTCGTCCGTTTTGCGGTACGCCACACCCCTCCCGATCAACAAGACCCCCGTTTCGACCGTAGGAGGTCCGTTTCGTCCGTTTTGCGGTACGCCACACCCCTCCCTATCAACAGGACCCCCGTTTCGACTGTAGGAGGTCCGTTTCCTCCGTTTTGCGGTACGCCACACCCCTCTCGATCAACAGGACCCCATTTTGAACGTAGGAGGTCCGTTTCCTCCGTTTTGCGGTACGCCAGGCCTCGTTTCCATCGTCTGTTCCGTCCAAGCCCTCCCGATGAACACGACCACTCATTCCGTTCCGACCCAGGCGGTTGGCTCCCACGCCTTCCATTGCCTCCCGATAAACATGACGCATTCCGTTGCCTCCCCATGAACACGACGCATTCCGTTGCCTCCCCATGAACACGACGCATTCTATTGCCTCCCCATGAACACGACGACGACGATGTTTCTCCGTTCTGACCCAGCCATGTACACGAGCCCTGGCCGTACGTATGCATGAGTAGGCGTTTGAGACCCCACCCGTATGTACACATACGTGGCCGTATTTTTTTTCTTGCACCCTGATCGTTGTATGTACGTGTACATGCTACGTGCGCACCTCTACTACGACACGTGTGTGCCTCTACATCCACCAGTATATATGTACGTACACGTTCGCGACCAGAATGACAACGCTACATACGCTTCGACCAGGTGGGTCCCGACTGTCAGGCACTTCCTTGCGTGCGAAGATGTAGCTGGTGGGTCCCAGCAGTCAGGGGGGCGAATCATTTTTTTTTGCCCGGACGCACTTCCTTGCGTGCAAAGATGTAGCTGGTGGGTCCTAGCAGTCAGGGGGGCGAATCGTTTTTTTTGCCCGGGCGCACTTCCTTGCGTGCGAAGATGTAGCTGGTGGGTCCCAGCAGTCAGGGGGAAACGTTTTTTCGCGAAATACGGTGGCCCGTCCGGTGAGTCCCCGCTGTCAGGTGGAGGAATCATTATTTTGCGCGTAATAAGGAGGCACTTCCTTGCCGCGGCCGTGGACCCAGCTGTCAGCCTCTCCACGTACAGTCCACGTCCGATGGAAGTCGTTCCTTGACCACGTTGACCACGCCACGTCGAGAGCACCACAGCGGTGGATGACGGCGAGGACTAGGAAGGGGACAACTCAGAGCTGGGGAAGACGCAGCAGTGGATGCCCACACGAAGAGGAGTACGATGGTTCACTGGTTCGGTTGCGGTGTGAGGCTGCTGTCGCCGCGGAATAATAGGGGGTGTGGGTGAGTAGAGGGATGGCCTGGCCAGCGATGGGAGTAGTAGAGGACGGTGAGGCCTCCGCGGCATCACAGCCGGCCACGGGAGGCAGGAGCACGCGGCACGACCGGCGCTGGTTTGGGCGGCTGGAGCAAGAAGACCAGAGGTTGAAGAAGCACTACGACCGTTGGATGAACATCGTACGGTAACAGGAGCTTGAATCGTTCATATTGACTAAGTTGACAAAGCCCTCCGTCCCCGTCAACTTGGTGGGCCCACAAGTCAGCCTCCCACTATGCTGGGTTCCAGGTGGCAGGGGGAATATTCATTTTTTGTGCGTAATAAGGAGGCACTTCCTTGCGTGCGAAGATAGCTGGTGGGTCTGACATGTCAGCGGGAGGCACGTAATTTTTGCGAAATACAGAGGCCCTTCCGGCGGATCCCAGATGTCAGGTGGAGGAATCATTATTTTGCACGTAATAAGGAGGCATTTCCTTGTGTGCGGCCGTGAACCCAGCTGTCAGCCTCTCCACGCACAGTCTACTTCCGATGGTGTCATTTGTTGACCACGTTGACCACGCCACGCTGAGCACATCCAAGGTGGTGGACGACGGCGAGGCCCCGGACAGCAACGAGCCGGAGATGGGAAGACGCGGGAGTAGAGTCGCAGACAGAGAGGTGTACGAGGGTTAACTAGTTTTAGTGCGGCGTGGTTCGGCAGTCGGTGGAGAAGAACGGGAGGTGTGGAGGGGTGGAGGGATGGCATGACCAACGGTGGAGTAGCGCTTCATAGTGAAGTGTGCTAAGCAGAGCTGCTAGCAGCAGGAGGCGGGAGGTGGTCCCGGCGGCGCTGGAGGAAGAAAACGAGAGATTGAAGATGGATGCCAGTCGTTGGATGTAAATCCAACGGCTAACATGTCAGAATCATTTCTTGACTAAATTGACAACGACTTGCGTTGGCTTCGACCTATTGGCCCACATTTCATCCTCCAAAAATGTGGCACATATTCAACCCATTTTTCAGAATTTACAGTCTTTTTTGCGCGGTAGAATTTACAGTCAATCTGATCTTCTTTTTTGAATTACAGCCATTAGTTGGGCTGGGTGAACAAATAATGTAGCGTCCATGCGGCTCATTTATTTTATTTCCAAAAAAAATACAGGCCATTTGCACTTTCTCGAAATACACGATTTTGCTGGACTGATTCTAATTATAATGTTGGGTTGGGCCAGCAATGTTATTAAAAAATAAAAAGAGGTTGAGCATTTTGTTATAAATATATTTAAATAATAAGTGATATTATTACATTCGTCCTTAAATCTTATCAAGGTTTTGTACACAATCACTAAGATTTTCGTGCCAAAACAATCCAGGATTTTATTTGTTAAGAAATTATTTTATAAGTTAATAAGATGTGGGATATTATTTTCTTACATATGTAAGTATCTGTTAAATATATGATGACAATAAAAATAATATATAATAACATATAAAATAATTTAAATATATATAATATAGTTAGAAGGGAAACATAAGTTGGACCTGGCGTTCCTATTCTTATATAGAAAAATAGAACAGACCTCGGCGTTTTCTTCAAAAAATACATAAATTGGACTGCCAAAAATAAAACCTCGGATGGGAGGTCCATAGGCCGGTCGATACATGACGGCCCTAAGAAAATAAAAACAGGCCTATGGACCTCCCATCCGAGGTCGTGGGCTGCGCATGTTAAAAATGAAAGCCTAGACGGGGCAGCCCAAAACCACGTCCAACATTTGCCAAAACTTCGTCCCTCGTTTTCTCTATGTTTCACACACTCGACATTGTGCGGGCATTTTGACTGTGCATCATATGAAGATGTGCTATGCATGAATGTTGATCAGCATGATGTTAACTGGCTGGTAGTTCCATTTTCGACCATGAATAAAACTTTCAACATGATGTTAACCCTGTTTGAAAAGGCCGTGTTAATATAAATTCTCTGCCTCTGAAAGTTGCAGTTTCTTATCTGAAACTGAACTTGCAGTTTCTTATCTGCAACTGAAACTTGCAGTTTCTTCTCTGAGAATCACATTGTCTGCACTTTTATACTCCTATGAAACTACATTTTTAAGTGCTAAAAATAGATCTTTAGAATTCATAAAATACTTCATATGCTCAATACTGCAAATCTGAAATTCAAAAGACATTCATATATGAAAGTACTCTCAAAATACACAACACAAAACACAATTCACAACATGCAAATACTGACAACCCTAAACTCCTCCTGACAATTCACAACCTGCCCGACTATTGGGCTGGGGGGGGCAGCCCCCTCCTATTCCTCGGCGGCAGACAGCTGCCCCGTGAGATGATGTGAACGGCGAGGGAGATGATGGCGGGGAAGCATCATTGGGCCAACTACTTTTCTCCTCTTGCAGTTGGGTTTGGTCGACGAAGACTCCACCGGCTCGCTCTGGCAGGACACCCTCACAAACGGCACCCTGTAGATGCTCGATCCTTCAATCTCTGGTGGATGCTCCATCTGGGATCGATAGTCCCACCACCGCTCCCTCATGATCGGATTCAGTGAATCTGTTTGCTCCATGGCCCAGAGGAGCAACTCTATGTACTCCGGCGCGAATAGGAGAGGAGCGGCGGTGGTTTAAGAGGAGAAGATAATTAAAAAACCACATATTAGTTCCATTTTTATTAGTCCCGCTGTAATTAAATCACCACATATTACACTGATTCCGCTGCTTGTTGCGTACGCTGATTGGGAGAAATAAATACCTAGCCGTAGCATGCACTAGGGATGTGCGCGTGAGGCTTGCATGCGGCTGCATGCGGAGGGAGGCGAGACGATTCAATTAATTAATGCCGATCCTACTCGTCCCCGCACGTCCTTCAATACTACGGCGGTTCGCTCCTAGTCGTCCCGTCCATTCACATTACGGCAGTTCCACTAATCCTAACCCTCCTCTCAAATCCATGGCGTCCCAAATCTCCACAATCGGCGGTGAGTACAAGGTTAGAACCATCACTGGCGATGAGTTCGACGTCATCTACACCTGTTCTTCCGCTATGGTGAAAGGATGCCTTTCTCGCTTTAGACGCATGTTTGAAGACTCAGAATGATGAGTGGGTCACTGGGCTAGATGTTGAGTACACCACAGTCCTGGGACCAGAGAAGGATCTAAAGGACGAAGAGAGGAAGAAGCCCGCCGTGATCCAGGTTTGCGTGCATGACTTATGCTTGGTCTACCACATATGCCATGCCGACGTTGAGTGCCAGGATTTTAAGGACTTCCTCGAGAGAAACCTAGTCAAATTTATTACTATAGACTTTGGTAACGACAAAGAAGTCCTGCATCGGATAGGCCTCGTTGTAGGCAACACCTTCGACCTCCAGAAGAATCGGCTGGTGTCCTCTCGTCAGCCTTCAATGCTGACCATGACAGGAGCCATGGTTCATCCTTCGTACGGTAAACTGGAGAAACCTCCATACATGTTTCATCGTCATGCATGGCAGCGGAATGTACTAGATATAGACCACATCCACTACATTGCAATGGATGGCTACCTTTGCTTCAATATCTACAAGGGTTCGATGAAGAGCAACAGCCAAGTGTGCGGTTCAAGTAAAGACGTATCGGCCAAGAGGAAGAGGGACAAGGACGAAGTCGAGGATGTGGACGAGGACTCCGAGTAAGGTGGCAGTGTCATTGCTCATGGTGGTTCTAATGCAGTGTCTATCGAAATAGTTGCAAAGTTTAATTTCAGGTGTGCTTAATTTAATTTGAGGGGTGTGTTGTGCTGAGCCCCCAGCAGAACTATGTTATGTTTCTTCTCGTTACTTTAACTCTTCAGTACGTACATACTAGTATTTCTTACATTTCATCTTTTAGTTGGTATAGTACTACCACTCATTTCTTCACATTATATACATACAATATATATGGCCAACATCATATAGCCAGCAGTTTAGTTGTTAAAGAATTTCAGGGTGCTTAGTTCTGTCAAAGAATTCCAGGATGCTTAGAGGGTGCTTGGATTCAAGGGACTTATTTTAGTCTGACTAAAAATAGTCTCTTTAAGAGGCTAAAGTTCCAAGCACCCCTTACTAAAGAGGGGCTAAAACTAGTCTTGAGACTAAAAACTTTTAGTCAGGGGTACCCCTACTAAAATGTGGATTAGTCCTCTCTCTACTCATTTAACTCCTCTCCTTTAACACAGGCGAGTTCTGGATTGGAGGGTTTGGAGGATAATAAATGCTTATTAACTTGATTTTAGCCTTTTTAGTATTTGGATCCAAGCATAGGTGAGGCTAGCATGTTTTAGTCCCACTACTTTTAGTCATGGGACTAAAACGTATCCAAGCACCCTCTTAGTTTTTTTTGAGGGGTGGGTTGTGCTGGACACCATTATTGTGACTAGCCTTTTTAATAGTACTATATGCATAATTTGGCGACGAGCGCTCTCTATATGTACCACCTTTTTTTTAATTTCAAGTTTTGCTCCATAGCGCAATCCATCGATACTACTGTTGTATAAAAGTATACATTTTTTAAAAGGCTAGAGGGCGGGGCACTAGCTTGGTCGGTTTCACGAGAGGCGAGGGCCTTTGTGATTTGACGGCTCATTACTGCTGGAAGGCGAGGCCTTGTGATTTGACGGCTCATTACTGCTGGAAGGCGGGGCCTTGTGATTTGACTGCTCGTATAAATGCGCTGACGACCTGATCGAGGCGGAGCAAAGAACCGTGCGGTATACTCAAGTTTTCCATTGGAGTAGTACTGCGACGGAGGAGCACGAAACACGGCAGCCCAGTGCCATATGGCGATAAAAAATGATCTAATTTGCTAGTCATCTCATTGTTAGCATTGTTCTATTCATTCCTTAAAAAAACCATTGTTCTATTCATGCCTCACAAAGAACGTGACACGTGCGGCGAAACACCCGAATCAAAAGATGAAACACAGGAGCAAAAGAAGAAGGAAGATTATCACCCAAAATGATCTAATTCGCCGCGGAGTCGTAACTGCTTCTTCATTGCCTCCACGACCTCCATCTCCTTGCGCGTCTCCTCCGCCATCTTCTTCATTCTGTCCATGACGCGGGATTTCTTGATGCGAGCCTTCATCATCTGTTCCACGGCCGCATTACGTACCTTGACAGCAGCCGGGTGCTCGATGCGGAGCTTCGCCAACTCCTCCTTCTGTTCCATGACGAGGGCCTGCAGCATCTTCATCGAGGAACTACTATTCTCATGCAGCTTCTTCCAGCCGGCGTTCTTCTCCTTCAACAGGTCGATCTCGTGGCAGAGCTTTGCCTTGTCCTCCTGAAGTCGCAGGACTTCGCCGGTCGCCTTCTTCTCTGAGGCAATGCTCTTCTTCAGCAGCATCACCAAGCCGGCGGTCAACCCCCCTACTGATTGAGCTCAGCGGGCATGTCGTCGAGGCTCTCCTTCAGCAACTCCATCAAGCCTTGGATGAACTCCTTCTGCTTATTGAGGTGCTTATTGAGCTGATCGGGCATGCCGTCGAGGGATAACGACTCCATCTCCGCCGGCTCGGCATGTTCGCCTCCGCGGCTAGGGCGCTCCTGGGAGCCATCGCCTGCCCGTGAGAGATTTTTCGAGGTCTCTGCATGGCGGCGAGCCCTCTTTTTTTCCGCAGCCTTGGTTGCCGCACCCTTGTTATGAGTAGTTCTCGACCTAGAGCTCTGCTCACTGGCCATGGCAACGACGGACGAAGAAGAAGCACTTATGAGGAGGAAAGGTAGAGTAATTTTCGGTTAGGTAGTTCCCCTTTTTATAACCTAAGTACTAGCACTAGTACTAATACTTGCATAGTGGGAACACGTTCAGGTTTGGTACGTACTAGTAGGTGTGAGCAGGCTTTCGAATGTGATGGGAACAAGGTAAATATTAATTGATGGTTTTGGTTTCGAGGCCCGAAACGGCTCCCGATGAGTTTAGCAGAATATAAATTTCAAGTACTACACTGCTCAAATGCGTAAATATTATGTTACTGTCAAAAATTGGTACAAAATACGAAGGAGACCAATGGAAGTACTACTGGCAACCCACGATTTAACTACTCGCATGCGCGCAGTGGAGTGATAATGTCTTTCTTCCGCCCTCATGTCCACTCAATTTGCATGCGCTGTATTAGTTGACCATCAATGAAGTGAACGACTTTACACGCGTCAAATTATCACATGGGGTGGATCTTGGTACAAAATTGCGTCCGTCCGTGTACCGGCGTGTGTGTGCGAGGAAATGAGTGCGTGCATGGCATGCGTGCACTTCTTCGCTTTGTGCATGTACCGCCAGTATGGCTCAGGGAGGACGAGTACATTCTTCTGGAATCAGCAGCATGTCACTGTGATCAATCCACGCAAGGAGGTCGCGACAACGCTTCCACATGTGCCATGTGGCTTCATGAACTGTAAAAGAGACATTGTGTAGCGTGTCATTGATATTCTAATTTACGTGTTTCGCACATACTCGAAGTACTAGTAAAGTACACATGCATTGCACGCATCATATTTTGCAACCAAATTATGAATAAATACCACACTATAGCATGTAAGCTCTGAGTCATATATGCCTGATGTAGCCCTTCGTTTAATTCTTATAGTTCATCTCATTCAAAATCAATTAGTTTTTATAAAAAAGCTAAGACGCAGGAATAGGAAAAACATGGGATTATAGTGGAATGTCGTCTTGAATCCTACAGGATTGTACGAGTGTTTGATTGTGCATAGAACAAACGCATAATTCTTTCAAAGAGGTTTGAGTGGATGGGATGTTTCCTATGAAATTTAGTGCAAATGAATCATATGGAAAAATTCCTATGATTTACAATCCTACAAATCAAACAACCAAGATAGGAAAAATTCCTAATGATTAGAATCCTCCAAAATTTCTTTGAGAATCCTTTGAATCAAAGAATCCCTTAATCTATTTTATGATTCATGGAATTGTGTGTTGTAAAGCATAAAGTAAAAATAAATAATGGCAATTCAACTAGAAAAAAAGTTTGGGCAGTTATGATACGGAAGATTCTAGAACAAAAGAGAACCACTGTTGTTTTGAAGTTTGTGCATTAGGCTTAAGTTCAACCATGGAGTCTTCTAGATTGTACATGTGGCAAAATCCGATGGGGGGCTAGAAGATGGTGCGAGGGGCCGAGTGGAGGGAGACTATGAAGGAATGCACAAGTGTGAGACCGATATTTAGAGAGAGGGGGCGAACACGTGCGCTATTGCGCGCGGTGGCGGAGCCATGAAAAATAAATGAGCTAGGGGGCCAAGCATTGCTAATCCTTTACGAGGAGGGTCAATTCATGAACTTAAACCATTTTTAGCAGCAATTGTCTAATGATCACATTCATATTAGCCTCGATATATAGTGATGTTAGGGGGGAGGGGGGCAGGGCCCTTACTGCCCCTGTCTTCGCCATTGTGCACGCGTCTGAGAGATGAAGCGGAAGGCGTGGATGATGAGAGGGAGACGTTGGATATATAATTAATGTGGGTGTATTAGCTATATATGTTAATCCTATATAGAGAGGTATAGATTGATCGATGTGGACGTGGGAAAGAGGGTGAGACCTCACTGGATATATCGATTGATCGGTTTGTGTGGAAAACTATAAAAGACCTAGCTGTATACACACATACATAGAGGAACATCGATCGTTGCGCATGCATGTGTGAGAGATAAAGAATGCCTGATATGATAGAGAGGGGGATGTGTGTGGGTGTGTGCCTTCATGGGAGACCGACCTGAACAAAAATATTGCATGTGTGCGATGAATAATGCCGACTGGTAGTGTGTGCATGCATGCACGAGAGAAAGTTAGTGGTATAATTATAAAGAGAAGACTACTACGTGGGTGTAAAAGAATAGGTGAGATCATAATCATTGTAAAGTTGAATTCAAATATTTGAATAAGAGATCCTGATGTTTGAAACCCATGCATGCATGAATATAACGGAGATCTGCGTGGTGTGGTTTGGAAACAAGCATGTTGTAATGTATACACATTGAACAAGGTCAGACTGATTTGAATTTGAGATACCGATGGCAGACATCATTTGGCCACGTCGCATCCATGCATGGACACACTATTCTAATTGGAGATGATGGGCGGCTTTCGCATCACATATCTATACTATGCCCCTATATATATATATATATATTATATTTTATATTTTTTTTATTGTGGGCGGATAACTTTAACTTTGAAAGATGGTCGTCGGATGAGGCGAATCCAATGGTCTAAAGATGGCAAATTTGAGCACTACTGGCCGTTCGATATCATCTAGATTCCACCAGATTTCGCCACATGTATAATCTAGAAGACTCCATGGTTGAACTTAAGCATAATGCACAAACATCAAAACACAAGCACTTCTTATTTGTTCTAAAATCTTCCGTATCAGAATTGCCCAAATGTTTTTCTACATGATTTGCCATCATTTGTTTTTACTTTATGTCTTAGGACGCACAATTCATGAATCTTAAAATAGATTAGCTTTCTTATAAAAACTAGATGATTTTGAATGAAATGAACTATAAGAATTAAACGAACATCTACATCATGCATATATGACTCAAAGCTTGCATGCTATAATGTGGTGTTTACTCATAATTTGGTTGCCAAATCTCATGCGTGCAATGCACATGTATCTTACTTTAGTCTAAATGGTGTTTGTGTGTGTGTTGTGCGTGTTGAGGTGCAAATTGTCTTTTTTGGGGTACACGTTAAGCTTGTTATTCCGAAATTTCAAGCCGCGCCTTGTTATGTCGAAAATTCAAGCTAGCGTCTCTATCTATCATGCTGCGAAACTCCCGCATCTTCAACCTATGCCTTGTTAGACCGAAATATTTAAGATATATCTTTAGCTCGTTGTGTTCCGACAACTCCTTCCATCTCAACTCGCGCCTTGCTATTCCGAAATTACAACGCACATGAAAACTCCCACCTCCTGTGAAATCCCGACACGCGAAATGCCCGTGGTACCCCTGAACCAAAAGAACCGCCTCAAATGGATAGGGGTACTTTCGTAACTTACCCCACATTTCGGACAAGCGCGTCTCTAAGCCATGATTCCCCACTGCCATCCATTCCGCCCACCCATTCGTACACCGAGGCCGCGAAAACCCGCAACAAAACCCCACACCCTGCTCCGTCCGCCACCCAGCCGGAGCCTCTTCCCCGACGACGTCGTCCACAACAACACCCCGACGTCCCTCATCCACCGTACCGGATGAGGATCCGTCGTCGATCTCATCGTCCCGTCGGTTCAGCCACCCCGTCCTCCACCTCCAAGGAGCTGCCCCGATGTTCCCCTCGTATTTCGCGCCACCTCCATTCCCATACCGCCGTCTTCACCTGCACCACCGGAAGAGCATCATCATCACTGTTTCCTCGGATGAAGCTACGGCCTAATCGGCGCCACCAAAGAGGTTGTACACTAATCGCCGCATTTTCTTCTTGATTCGATCTCACGGTGCTGCCAGCGCTCGGTCCCGAGCCGACACGGCGCAGCTCCATCCACGGCGGCGTCGCCGGCCACTTCCTCCACGGTGTTGCTCCCTCGGCGGCGACGTCCACATCAGTAGGATCTGATGCTGCTTTAGCTCTCGCTCGTGCTGCTGCTCTACTCTTGCTCTCGGTCCCCTACCTGGTCTGCTCTTGCTATTGCTCTTACTCGTGCTGCTACTCTCATTCTTGCTCTTGCTTGCGATGCTGCTCCGATTTAGCTACACTTCAGTCGACTGAATCGACTTTTGGGTCAGTCGATTTTCAGGGGGGGCTCGCCGGGGTGAAGGAAGAACCAACCGCAGCGGGGAGGGGGTGATAACCCACAAGTATAGGGGATTGCAACAGTTTTCGATAAGTAAGAGTGTCGAACCCAACGAGGAGCTAAAGGTAAAACAAATATTTCCTCAAGTTCTATCGACCACCGATACAACTCTACGCACGCTTGACGTTCGCTTTACCTAGAACAAGTATGAAACTAGAAGTACTTTGTAGGTGTTGTTGGATAGGTTTGCAAGATAATAAAGAGTACGTAAATAAAAAGTAGGGGCTGTTTAGGTTAAGAAACAATAAAGTAAATATAGCGAGTGTGGAAAAGTGGTGGTAGGAGTTGCAAAATTGCCCCTAAGCAATTGACTACTTTAATAGACCGATAGCAAGTATTATGTGGGAGAGGCCACTGCTAGCATGTCATCCCTGACTTGGAATTCTATGCACTTATGATTGGAACTATTAGCAAGCATCCGCAACTACTAATGTTCATTAAGGTAAAACCCAACCATAGCATTAAGATATATTGGTCCCTCTTCAATCCCGTATGCATCAATTTCTATGCTAGGTTGAAGCTTCTGTCACTCTTGCCCTCCAATACATAGTCCTATCAACATACAACTAACCCTAGGGTGTGATCCACGCGCGCAATCATATGATGGGCACCAAAGGACAACAACATAACCACAAGCAAATTAAATCAATCATAGCAATTCATCAACCACCGATAGGACAACTAAAATCTACTCAGACATCATAGGATGGCAACACATTATTGGATAATAATATGAAGCATAAAGCACCATGTTCAAGTAGAGGGTACAACGGGTTGCGGGAGAGTGGAACGCTGTAGATAGAGGGGGGAAGGTGATGGAGATGTTGGTGAAGATGGCGGAGGTGTTGGAGTAGATCGCGGTGATGATGATGATGGCCACGGCAGCGTTCAGGCGCCACCGGAAGAGAAGGGGAGAGGGGGCCCTTCGTCTTCTTCTTCCTTGACCTCCTCCCTAGATGGGAGAAGGGTTTCCCCTCTGGTCCTTGGCCTCCATGGCATGGGAGGGGCGAGAGCCCCCCCGAGATTGGATATGTCTCTCTGTCTCTCTCTGTTTCTGCGTTCGCAGATTCTTCCCTTTCACCGTTTCTTATATTCCCAGAGATCCGTAACTCCGATTGGGCTGAAATTCTCTATCCGGATATTAGCTTTCTTGCGGCGAAAGAAGGGCACCAATCGCCTTACGGGTGGCCCACGAGGGTCAGGGGCGCCCCCAGGGGGCAGGCGCGCCCCCTGCCTTGTGGCCACCTCGGGCACCGTCTCGCGTGGATTTTTCTTCCCAAAAATCATATATATTTCAAAAAAAATCTCCGTCAATTTTTATCCCGTTTGGACTCCGTTTGATATGGATATTCTGCAAAACAAAAAACATGCAACAAACAGGAACTGGCACTGGGCACTGGATCAATATGTTAGTCCCAAAAATAGTATAAAAAGTTGCCAAAAGTATATGAAAGTTGAATAATATTGGCATGGAACAATCAAAAATTATAGATACGACGGAGACGTATCAGGGGGCTCGCCGGAGAGGTACCCCACTATCTATCTTAAGGTTCAGGATGGGGGCGGTGGTCGCCGGCGGTGGTGGGGCGTTGGCGGGGCGGTGGTGTGGGGATCATCGGAGAAAAAGCTCGGCACGAGGAGGGGCCTAGAGGGATGGCCGGGGCGGCGGCGGGCCAGCGATGGGGAGTGTTTTCGGGGCGGGCAGGGCGGCGCACCGCCGGCCGCGGGCGGCGGGGGGGGGGGCTGCTGTTTGGCCGGTGGTGGCTGGTGGCTCAGGGGGTGGAGGTTGAAGATGAACCGCATGCCCTTGATTTCGTATCCAACGGCTTCAAAATGGACTGACCAGAGATGAAAAAGTCAGTCGACCGACGTGTAGCCTCACCTTGCTTGTGCGTTTAGTTTCGACAGCAAAATTCAGTTTCGACACTTAAGTTCAGTTTCGACAGTTAAATTCAGTTTCAACAGTTAAGTTCAGTTTCAACAGATAAGTTCATAGATGAGCGGCTGATGTATTTTACATCTAGCACTTTGT
This sequence comes from Triticum monococcum, assembly GCA_034509565.1. Taxonomy (NCBI): domain Eukaryota; kingdom Viridiplantae; phylum Streptophyta; class Magnoliopsida; order Poales; family Poaceae; genus Triticum; species Triticum monococcum. The sequence continues at coordinate 639,851,459 of CM067843.1, forward strand.
GGTTATGTATTTTACGTCATGTATTGGAGATGCTATTAGAATTCCACTCAGGTTAATGTTGTTCGTTGTCTCTCTTGTCCTGCTTCAGCCTCGGCGTCGTACAACTCACCGGAGTTTCTCCAATGACGAAACCCTCCATCACAGCGGAGCAGTACCTCGGGCTCCATTTCCAGATGCCTAAGATCTTCTTACCCTCCTCCGACAGCCAAGTCAGCCGGGGCATCCTCACCGACCAAACCAATCATGCTGAGATCGACATGGCTTCGCCAAAGAGGTTGTACACTTGTTGCATCTCTTTTTTACTCTACATGTTATATATATTGTCCACTGAGCACTCGTAGTAACGGGAAATACGATTATTTTATCCTACTATATGACAAGCAGTGAGGTACCAGGCAACTTAGCTATCCGTGATGGACTCTCTTGAACGCAATCATTATTTATCTCTGCGCGTTTGAGCTGTGCATTTGTCGATGGGCCTGGGAGTTGAGCTAGTATGGCAGTGGCCTGGATCCAAAGTAATGGAAGTAGCACAAAAACATTTTTTTAATGTAGGATTTTCCTTTCTCAAGCCTGCCTACTAGAATCGCCAGTGCTTGAAAGGAAAAGTGAATGAAAAACATCGGAATTGGAAAGTTTCCTATGATACTACTTTTCATAAATTTGGTGCAAAGGAATGGAGCAAAGGAAAATTGTAGGATTTGTTCCTTTAGTGTCTCCTTGAAAGAAAAACCGTAGGAATTCTAATTTCCACTTCTCCTCCTTTTCATATTCCTATTCATCAAGCACAAGACTAAGAGATAGTAGCATAATAGCATTATAATTGTATATTTTCTTGTGGTTTGACTTAATCTCACCATGCTTTTTTGCATCCTGTGATCTTCCAGTTGTTGTGAACCAAACACCCAAATTGGAAGAAATCCCATGTTTTTAAATTCTCTGTTTTACACGTGCATTCCTATCCTATTCATGTCTATTTTCTATCCCTGCATTGTTAGAATCCTCAAATTCAAACAAGCCCTTACTCAATTACTTCTGTTACAGATATGTGTCAAAGAAAACCTTGTGTGGTTTGTCCTGCTCCTGCGGCGCTGTGTTCCACCCCAGCACAGCTGCTCCAACGACGGAAGGGTTCACCACAGCAAGGATCCGCTCTCCAGACTGTCTTTCGCCGCCTCAGATCTTCTTCCCCACCGCCGGCAGCCACGGCAACTGCATTACCATCATCAACTGAGCAGATGACCTTGAGGACTACACGGGTCCACAAGAGAGGTTGCACTCTTTCGTGTCTGCTTATGTTATGCGTCGCTTAATGTGATGACATGCTACATTATCATCGTGTTCACCTATTAGACTCCGAGTCAGGTCCAAACTAATGCTGAAACTTGAGTTTTTAAATGGTTGTGGGGTACATATTGGGGCAGCAATCAGTACTATCTGTCTACTATTTGGTTAATCTTCGGTGTCTACTATGAGTTTCATGTTGGGTGCAAACAAACATTAAAGGAGCCATTATCTGTATTTTTTAACTAAAGCTATTATCTGCCTGCTATCATTGGTTTTGGGTCTATCCACAGTTTGCTACCAACACTCTGGATTTGTGCATGCACTCCTTACATAATCTCACTATGTTTTATTCCTATGCATGCCAGTTATTGTACACAATGGAACTGATCATGTAGAGCAAAAGAGACGAGCCTTGCGTGGCAATAAAATTTCATGCAGACGTCGTTCCATGGTGGGCGCAAAGGCAGCCCCCTCCACCCATTTCGGATCGTAATCAAGAGGAAGATAACTGTTCTGAGGGGGATTGAGAAGGAGAAGACCACTCCTATTTACCCCATGAGATCTTCACTCTAACTTGGCATGCTGATGTTGGTAATATCATGCATATGGTGCCTTGCATTGCTTACTGTATACATTAAAGATGTCATCTACTTAGTTTAGACATGCTTTGTGTCAATGCCATCTGTTTAGTTTCTTTATCGTATATGTGAATCATGCAATGCCATCTTGTCTAGCCAGGCATCATATATGTGAATTTTTCAATGCCACCCTGGTTAGCCAGTCATCTTATATGTGAATTATATAATGCCATCATTTTTTCATTACGTGTTAAATTTGTCAACAATTTTAGTACATTCAATTACTCTTCCGATGCATCAGCCATTCGGCACAGTCATGGAAAAATCTGGAGTGGAAACAAGGTCTTCAGAGCAGACAATGCTATCTGACAAAGCGCATGTCTTGCTGGTTACCGATAGCTCCTCAGAGGAGGATTCAGAGACAGATGACCAGTCATATTCCCCCCCCCCCAAGGTGCATGCCCTAACTTGGCAGGGTTATGTTGCTCATATCGTGCGTATGGTATCTTGCATTGCTATGTCATTTGCTTAGTTTAGACATGCTTTGTGTGAATGCCACCTGTTTAGTGTCTAATTACCATATATGTGAATTATGCAATGTCATCTTGTTACAAGACATTATGTATGTGAATTATGCAATGTTATCTTGTTGCAAGGCATTATGTATGTGAATTATGCAATGCCATGCTGTTTAGGCAAGCGTCATATATGTGAATTATATCATGCCGTCCTTTTTGTATTTGTCATTGCTTTTGTCGACAATATTTTTATATTCAACTGCTCTTCCTGTGCATTAGCCATTTGAATTGGTGATGGAGAAATCTGGAGTGAAAACAAGGTCTTCAGAGCAGACAATGCTACCTGCTAAAGCAGATATCTTGATGGTTACAGATAGCTCTTCAGAGGAGGATTCAGAGGCAGATGACCAGTCATATTATCCCCCTGAGGTGTATGCTCAAACTTGGCAGAGTTATATTACTCATATAATGCATATGTTGTATTGCAATGCTTAGTTTTTACATCATATACACAATATTGAATGCCATCTCCTTAGTTGACACATCATATATGCGATTTCCCTCTGCTCACTTCCTTAATATATAAATCATATATTTGAATTATGTCATGCCATGATGTTTACATAGACAGCATGTATCTGAATTATAGCATGCCAACCCATTTTCTAAAGACATAATATAGTTATATCATCTCATCCTGTTTACATAGTCATCATATTTTAAATTATGTCATTCTATCCATGAATTATATCATGCCATCATGTTTCCATCGACGGCATGTTTGTGATTTATGGCATGCCAGCTACTTTAATAGACACATCGTGTAGTTATATCATGTCATCATGTTTACATAGTCATCATATTTTGAAGTATGTCATTCTATCCTGTTTAGTTATCCATCATACATGTGAAATTGTGTCATGCTATCCTGTTTAATTAGCCATCATATATGTGAAATTATGTCCTGCTATTCTGTTTGCTTAGACAACATAAATGTGAATTATTTCATGCCATGTTTTCTTCCCTACTATCCATTGCACCTGTCTATCTTACAATGTCTGTACATTCAATTACTTTTCTTGTTTATCATCCATTTCAATTGGAGGGAGTGATGGCAGTATCTGTGGGAGTAAAAACACGGTCTTCAGAAAAGATCGTGCTACCTGTCCATGCAGATAGAACCACAGTTGTACTTGCCCAAGAACCAGCCCCACCACACATAACCCACACTCATGCAGATTGTACCCCTACCCAGTTGGACAGAGAACCAGCTACACCCCTTCTAACCCCAACCACAGTAGATAGACACCGAGTTCCCGTTGACACAGCACCATCTCCACCACAGAGCACCCAAACACGAGCAGTTAGTAAGGCAACTGCAGTGCCCAAATCATGAGGACCACCACTCCGAACCCGAAGTCAACGCTTAAAGCAGAAGAAGAAGAATTGTTCTCAGGTCAGGTTCCGTAGCTATGGTTCATACTACTTTGCTCTTGCATCACTCTATTTACTGATACCAACTAATTTCAAATTTGAAGGATGCAATTGCAACTCCAATGGTGCAACAGGTATGTTTTAAATCTGTTTCTTCAACGTGTTTGGCTGTTTGCTATTGTAACTTGCTCTATGTTGATTTCAGTTTCAATTGAATAAACAGTTATGTTCTCATGCCATGCACATTACAAGTGTTGTTAATGCTGTGTAGTTTCCCACACTTATATTCTGTCTATGCTGCTTTGTCTTAAATAGATATGATTCGAACTGTATCTATCTTGATTTGGCAACATAAACTAGAATGATATAGACCATACAGTGACCATACTACATAGATATATGTTTGTTTCATGATGTTATCCTGTCCACCTTACTACTGAACTGATTTACCAAAATGAGTTTCATATACTACATTGTAAACCTGAGATGTGTTTGTTTGTTTCTCTTTTAGAACGAGGATAAAATATTGGAGAAGAGTACCCTGTTATGCAATGGTAAAGGAAGTAATGCAGATAAGGTTCAAGATAGTGAGACATCCCTGTTGGTCTCCAAGAAAGCTGGTAAAAACTATATTGAAGACACTTAGACAACCCCAAAGTCCTGTCTTGATGTAGTGTTCGAGTTACTGGCTACCACTGCTGGCACCAGCTCTTCGAACTCGTTGCCTGAATCAGTTCGGCTTCTTGAGTCTCAACTTCAAGTTGAAAGACATCGATCAGATGTTATGCGACAGGAAGCCGAAGGACTGAGGAAGTCCCTACAGAATTCAGTTGCATACTTTCTGGTGCAACAGCAAGCGCTGGAGGACTTAAGCGCCAAACAAGAGAAAGTTAATAAGCTTGCTAGGCATCTTGCCAGCATTATGGGTACCCAGGATATTGTTTCTTGAGCTCTTCTGAAGTGGTTTCAGTTCTGGACTTGTTTTGCTGCGGCGTTTATATGCTGCTGTGTTCCCTATATTTGCACTGGTGGCGAACTTTGATGCCAAGTGGATGTAATATGTGTAATAGCCGTGATAGCCTAGTGTAAGTTGCTTGCTTATTTATTTCCTTATTGTCTTGTTTATTTGTTTGCTTGTAGTCAGTGCAGTTCTTTTTCTGCGGTTTGCTAGTGGCTGCAATAACCTATTTTTTAAAACTAGGCCACAATAACCATGGGCTAATATTTACTGTAGTGACACTAGGCCTCCTACAGGCCGTAGAAACAGTGGGCCTTCTATGGGCCGTATAAACAGTGGGCCTTCTACGGACCGTAGAAACAGTGGGTCTTTTACGGGCCGTAGAAACAATGGTCTTTCTATGGGTCGTATCATCAATGGGCCTTATACGAGCCATATGATCGATTGGCCAAATATGGGCCAAACAGACCGCATTCTGGCCGTAAACGGGCTAGAGTTGGAATCGTCCATTCATGGGCCGACCATAACGGGCCATCGTTAATAGGCCCTATTTGATGACGCTATGAAAACGACCCAACGTATTAATGGACCACAAACGGGCCGATTGTAACCACGGGCTGAATTTGGCCCACAAGTAGAAAATGACAGTAACGGGCCGTAAGTAAACGAATGCTGGAAAATAGCCCAAGAATAAATGAGCTCTGAGAAGGCCGAAAGATAACATGGGCTGGAAACGGCCCAACGGAATAACAGGCCGTTAATGGGTATAAAGTGATACACTATTCTTTACAGGCCAGTTTCACCATGGGCCGTTAATGGGTGTAAAGTGATACACTGTTCATTACGGGCCATTTTCACCACGGGCCGTTAATAGGCCAAGAGTTACATAGGGCCTCATATGGGCCGAAAGACGTCATGGGCCATACATGGGCCAGAAGTGAAAATGAGCTGGAATCATATTGGATGGCCCAGATGATGCTACTGGGCCTAATTCGAATAGGGCGTAACAGGCCTTGGGTTAGCGGGCTGTAAATGGGCTATATGCGAATAGGCCGTTAACAGGCTTTCCATGGGCCGGCCCGCCACCTTTTGACCAAGTCAAACGGGCTAGCCTTTTCACAGGAATGGGCCTCTGTTGGGTCGTGCCACGTGTCGACGTATCATAGGCGCCTTCTGTCCAATGAGTGGATGACATCTGTCCCAGCGATGAGCCGACACATGTTTCCTCCAGCCAATGATGATTTTACACGTGGAAAATCCCCATTGGCCGGGGCTGTTAATGGGTTATCGGATCCAAAACCTGACCCGATAGCTTAACGGCGTTCCGTTACGGTGGATGCCACGTGTCGGTCACCCTTGACGAAAGCACTTCTGTGACGCGTGATTTATCGTCATGGAAGTGGACACTTCCATGATGATAATTTTGGTAATGTCATGGAACACTTCTACGACAGCACAGGTATGACTATCTTGATTATGTCATAAAATCGTCATGGATGTACATGCATGACAGAAAAATCAACCTACTGTGACAAACACGTATCATCACGGAAGTGTATTTTTTTGTAGTGTAAATCCACCCTCCATGATACCAAGGGTTGCATGATATGCACAATCCTCTATGCCTTAGTTAAGCACAATTCATTTTGTTGTTGTTGCAAAAACTGAATGAGGAGTTACTAAAAAACAATACAAATGGGTCATAGAGTTGTGTTGTCATACTAACCTTTAGGGTTTGATTCCCAATCTCAAATTTGTGGGCATGTTGCGCGATTTCCGTTTCTTTCACCACAAATGATCAAAAGTGGATATAAAATAAAATAAAATAATAGATGAAACCGTATAAAAATATATAGAGTGCAATAGCTCAAAACATTTTTCAAACAATCCTCGACTCTAGATAAATTAAAATGAGTGGTCTTCTGTTTATGCTAAACTTTTTTACTTCATAGCAAAATATGTAATATTAAAAATTTAGCAGAGTGAGTGACAATTTAGTTTCACTAAAATATTAGCCACATAATTACTTGATATACAATTTTGATCTCTATCATTGCAAAAACACTTATACTCAATTCGAACTTCATACTACAAAAGTTTTTATATTATTTTTTAGATGTTATATCTTAAAAATTATCCACTAAACCTAGCCGTATATTTTGGACGATAAAAAATGGCACGCACGTATAAATTATGCTTTGTCACTCAAAGAATTTATGGTGTATATGTATGTGACATGGTCCATTTTAGTGTCCTTAAATATCCTGAGTGAAAGATATAATATGTCGGTGTACTAAAGTAGGGGTACCTTAGTATCCCAAACTTGTGCACGGGCAGTCGCAGCACCCCGCGGCAAGGCTTGCCGGGCGACCGCCAAGGCCCTCCGTGGTTCCTTTGGAGCCATTCGAGGACAAAGTATTCGAGCCAAGGCGCAAGACCCCGGCAAGAGGAGCTTGCCGGGAAGGCCACTCGAAGCACAAAGACCCCGGCAAGAGGAGCTTGCCGGGAAGGAGACAAGACCCCGGCAAGAGGAGCTTGCCGGGGAGGCCCACCAAGGCATATCAAGGAACTTGCCGCAGCGCACCACGTGTCACGGCAAGAACCGGTGAGCGACAAGCTCCCGGACGCGACAAGACAACATCCGCGGCAAGGCGCTTGCCGCGGCAAGCTACTACTCTACAGCCCGCGCTCCAGCTCACCCACCAACATGTCGCTCTGGGACCGTTCCTGGCGTACGTGGCGGGAGGCTGTGCAGCCAGGGGCATGCGGTGGCAAGCAGGCGCTGACAAGATAGCCATCATGGCAAACGGTGGCGCCCCTGACGGTCCCTTTCTGCACAGTCTAGGTGACACAGACAGGCATTTAATTCCTTTGTCCCCTGCCGTCAGGGTTAGGTATGATACAACTGTAGTAAGCGGTGGCGCCAACTACCACCTCTTTTACATTTTTACCCTCACCTCTGTTGCCACCTGTCGGTGACCCCTTTGACATATAAAAGGAGGCCCATGCGCAACAGTGGGAGGAGGAGAACCATTCTCACGCTCGGCCTCGCTAGCCATCCAAGGGTACTGTAGCACCCATTGCTCCCGAGCAAGAACACAATACAAATCAAAGCAGGAGTAGGGTTTTATGCATCCGTGCGGCCCGAACCTGGGTAAACTGATCGCGTCGCTCATGCGTTCGCCTCGATCTGCTCTTCGTGCATCTCTCCGCCCCCTGCCAAACCGAAAGGGGCCCCGGTCCGCCGTGGTCCCATAGGTGTCCGTGGGATCAGCAACCCTGACATCTTTGGCGCGCCAGGTAGGGGTGCGTCGAGGCTGTGTGAATATGATCCGGCGTTCGCACGAGCCGAATCTTCATCATCTTCATCAACATGCCGCCGAAGAAGAAGATTTCGGAGGCAGCGGCTCTGTCTGCGCCGAGCCCACCATCGCCAGAGCGAACGGCTGGTGGAGTAGGCGCCGGCGGAAGAACGGGCGCCGACGAGGAGGCTCATGGTGCTGCCAGGTCCAAGGACAAGGCTGCGCCGCACGTCGGCGGCGCGGTCGCCTCCCACAACGACCGAGCGCACTCCAAGACCTCGGCGTCCGTACACGCACCGCGCCCGTCCCAGGAGGCGCAGGACCAACAGCGTCATGGTACTCATGGTACCATACGCTTGCTGGGCCAAGATCAAGCCGGCGGATCCCGGAGCGCTCAAGACCAGCATGCACGCCAACTTGCTGGCACGAGCGTGGCACGGTCGCTTGGGCGAGATATTGCTCCTTCTAACGTAGTTAGAAGTCCGAGCATGTCTCGCTCCTCGCACCGTTCACCACCGCCGCCCGCCACTCCAGCAGAAGCGTTGGCACGGGCCCAACTGCTCCTAGATTACCCTCCAGTGCCAGAAAAGATCGACGACTGGAGGGCCACTATCCAGAGTCTCATCGGCTTCGCCAACGGTGTCAACCCACGGCAGCCGAGCGCATCGCTGCCGCGGCAAGTCCGCCAGGCGCGAGCCGGTGGTGACAAGACCGGCGAGGGTGCAACCACTGTGCACTCTTCGCCCCGAAGGCCAAGATCGCCGACTCGTCGGATCCGCCACGACAGCGACTCCACCGCGTCATCAGATCCGCGGGCTCGTCGCGATCAGCGCCAAGTTCTTCACGAGCGACAACAAGAAGACGCTCGTACCCGCATCGAGCGGCGAAGAGAAGCGTGGCGTCAATCAGACCTGCGCGTTGGGCCTTCTGTTGACATGCATGCGGCCGGAGAACCAGGCGACTTGCCGTACGCGATAGGTTGCCCTGCGTTCACCCGCGAGCTGCGGCAAGTCCAGTGGCCCAGTCAGAAGCATTTCGAGCCAGACGTGCCGGAGAAGTACGATGGCAAGTCGCACCCGTCAGAGTTCCTCAGCATCTACACCATTGCGGTGCAGGCTGCCGGGGGGCGAGACGACAAGGTCCTTGCCAACTACTTCCCGCTCGTGCTCAAGCCCGAAGTTAGATCCTGGCTCATGCACTTGCCGGACAACTCCATATCCTCTTGGGCGGACTTGTGCCATCAGTTTGTCGGCGCCTTTACAGGCGGCCACAAGCCACATGGCCAGGAAAGTGACCTCCACCTGCTTGCCCAGAAGGAAGGAGAGCCCCTGCGCAAGTATATCCAGAGGTTCAGCCGTGTGCAGCGCAACATCCCAGACATCCACCCTGCCACGGTTATCAGCGCGTTCCATCAGAACGTGCGTAACCGCAGGATGCGGGAGGAGATGGCGATGAGCAGGATCAGAGACGTCAGCGAGCTTTACGCCCTGGCCGACAAGTGTGCACGCGCTGAAGAAGGGAGGAAACTCCCCGGAGAGAACACTGGAGCAGGAGGATCTGACAGTGAAGATGCTGCCTCGGCAAAGAAAAACCGGAGGCGCAACAGGAAGAATAAGGGCACAAAGGTGCTAGTCGTCGAGCAGTCCGGCAATGACGGCGCCGCCAAGCAAGCCAAAGTTGGTAGCTCCGGCAAGGAGGTTGCCGCATGCACCAACTGCCAAGCTGTGGCGGCCGCCGACAAGCAGGACGGCTCCAACAAGCAGTACTGCAAGATCCACCGCACCAAGGGCCATGATCTCCAGAGATGCAAGAAGGTCGAGCAGCTTGTCCAGCAACAAAGAGCTGAGTACGAGCGGCGCGACAAGGAGAGAGCCCAAGGAGGCGGTGGAGAGGCCGGCAAGAAGCGCGCTGGCCAGGGAGGACGCCGCGACAAGGTCAAGCAGCGGCAAGGAGACCGACCTCCCCGCGGCCGCGGCAAGGATGATGACGAAGACGATGACGAAGACATGGATGATGTTGAGAACAATGAGCAGCAGTTTCAGAAGGCTACAGAAGTCTTGTGTGCTGACGGTGGTGCTTCTCTGCATACTTCCCACCGCCAACTCAAACAGTGGCTCCGGGAAGTTAATGCGGTAGAGCCACCTGTCGAATCATGCAAGCTTATGAAGTGGTCCAGCACGCCTATCGTCTTTGACATTGAGGACCACCCTGATCGCACAACTGCGGTCGGGTGCTTGCCGTTGTTGGTTTCGCCAACAATCCGCAACCTCAAAGTCACTAAGATGCTAGTTGACGGCGGGGCCGGCTTAAATCTGATCTCCTCCGCTGTGCTCTAGAAACTCCAGATCCCGGACAGCGAGCTCGAAGAGACCGGTACATTCCAAGGAATTAACCCGGGAAGGAGCAAGCCGAAAGGGAAGGTCACGTTGCCGGTGACATTTGGCAGCGAGCTGAATTTCAGAACGGAGAGGGTCACCTTTGACGTTGCCGATTTCCCGTTGCCTTACAATGGGATACTTGGTCGTCCAGCACTCGCCAAGTTCATGGCAGCCTCTCACTATGCATACAACATGCTCAAGATGCCAGGCCCGATAAGCGTCATCTCTGTCCCTGGCGACAAGAAGGATGCCCTTATCTGCGCCGACAAGATCTACCGGGAAGCAGCTGCTGCGACAGACCGCAAGGCACTTGCCGCTGAAGCTCCCGGGGGGAAGAAGAAGACCAAGTCCGGCAAGAGCTCTAATGCCCACTCCGGCAAGCGCACCTCTTCGGAGTGCTGCGCTACCGTCGAGGACGCACCATCGAGCTCCACCGGCAAGTGTAAGAAGGCAATGGCAGCTCCACCACATACCAAGAAGGTGTCCGCCAAGGAGGACGGCACTGGTGGTACCTTCACCATCAGTGCCATGCTTGACCCTAAATAGGAAAGCGCGCTCGTTGCTTTCCTGCGGGTGAATGACGACGTGTTTGCATGGCAACCGTCTGATATCCCCGGTGTTCCCAGGAAAGTGATTGAGCACCATCTTGCTGTTTGTCCTCATGCGCGGCCCGTCAAGCAGAAAGTCAGAAAGCAGGCAGTGGAGCACCAAGAGTTCATAGCAGAAGAAATCAAGAAATTGGAAGCAGCAGGCCTTGTCAGAGGAGTGCTCCATCCCACGTGGTTGGCCAATCCTGTGGTAGTGCGCAAGGCAAATGGAAAATGGAGGCTTTGTATTGACTTCACTGATGTTAATAAAGCTTGTCCCAAAGATCCATTTCCCTTGCCGCGCATTGACCAGATTGTTGACTCCACGGCCGGATGTGATTTTCTTTCATTTCTTGACGCATATTCAGGATACCATCAGATCTTCATGGCAGAAGAGGATGAGGAGAAAACCGCATTCATTACTCCATGTGGCACGTACTGTTTCGTATGGATGCCTTTCGGATTAAAGAATGTTGGTTCAACATTTGCCAGAGTAGTCCATGTCGCTTTGAAGCCATAAATACACAGAAATGTAGAAGCTTACATGGATGATATAGTGGTCAAAAGCAAGGACAGGGCGACTCTGGTCCAAGATTTAGAAGAGACTTTTGCAAATCTGCGCAAGATCAACCTCAAGCTCAACCCCGAGAAGTGTGTGTTTGGAGTCCCTTCCGGCAAGCTTCTCGGGTTCTTCGTGTCTCAGCGAGGAATCGAAGCCAATCCCGACAAGATCAAGGCCATTGAGCAGATCGAAGCACCCAAGCGCGTCAAGGATGTACGGAAGCTTGCCGGTTGCGTGGCTGCTCTCGGCAGGTTTATCTCTCGGTCTGCTGAGCGCGCCCTGCCGTTTTTCAAAATTTTGAAAAAGGCAGGTCCAATGAAATGGACTCCGAAACCGGAGGCTGCGCTGCAAGACTTGAAGAGATACCTGTCCTCCACTCCAACACTTGTCGCACCTAAGCCACAAGAGAAGTTGCTGATGTACATAGCGGCAACCAATCAAGTGGTTAGTGCTGCGTTAGTAGCGGAGAGGGAGGCAGATGACGAGTCAGCAACCGCGACAAGCGCATCCAGCGACAAGCAGGGGGCTTCCCCGACAAGCTCTGGTCCCGACAAGCAAGGATCTGCGCAGATGCAAGAGGAGATACAGAAGAAGATGGTGCAGCTCCCAGTTTACTTTGTTAGTTCCCTTTTACAGGGGGCTAGGTCAAGGTACTCTGGTGTGCAGAAATTGCTTTTCGGCCTTCTCATGGCCTCGAGAAAGCTGCGCCATTACTTCCAAGCGCATGAGATCACAGTTGTCACTCGCTTTCCGCTGAAGAGGATATTGCAAAATCCAGAAGCAACAGGCAGGATTGTCGAGTGGGCACTGGAACTGTCAAGCTTTGGCCTCAAATTTGAGAGTACATCAACGATCCAAAGCAGAGCATTGGCAGAGTTCATAGCAGAGTGGACGCCAACTCCAGATGAAGAAATTCCGGAGACGAGCATCCCCGCCAAGGAAGCAAACAAAGAGTGGCTCATGTACTTTGACGGTGCCTTCTCGCTGCAAGGCGCCGGTGCTGGTGTGCTGCTTGTCGCGCCCACCGGAGAGCACCTCAAGTACATAGTCCAGATGCACTTTCCCAAGGAGCAAGCGACAAACAATACTGCAGAGTATGAAGACTTGCTTGCCGGTCAGATCGTGGCAGAACTTGGGATTAAGAAGCTCATTGTCAGGGGTGACTCACAGCTTGTCGTCCGCCAAGTCAACAAGAATTATCAGAGTCCATTAATGGAAGCTTACGTCGACGAAGTGAGAAAGCTAGAAGAGCACTTTGACGGCCTGCAGATGGAGCACGTCCCAAGAGCTCAGAATGACGTTGCCGATGGCCTGTCGAAGTGCGCTGCACTTAAATTGCCTGTGGAACCAGGGATTTTTGTGCTCAAGCTGACTCAGCCGTCCGTAACACCACCAACTGGACAGAGCAAGAAGAGGAAGTTGATTTCTGGCGACTATTTCCTGGCAGAGCTTCCCGAAGCCGCCGCCAAAAAGGTCCCCAAGATCAACACCAAGAATGCTGAGGAGCGGTCTGATCCAGCAAGCCCCAGGGTTTGTTCCGTTGAAGCAGATTCTCCCGACAAGTTTTGCTCCGGCAAGCTTGCCGGGGAGCGTCAAGCTCCGGCAAAGCCGCGGGCTCTTGCCGTAGAAGCAGACGTTCCCGCAGCAGCAGATGTGCCTTTAGTCCTTGTTGTCGAGCCACAGGCTCCAACATGGGCGCAGCAGATTGTCCGTTTCCTTCAGACAGGAGAACTTCCCGAGGAACCAGAAGAAGCGGAAAGAGTAGCCCGGCAGTCTAGTATGTACCAGTTTTTCGACAACACACTGTGCAGAAGAAGACTCAACGGTGTGAAATTGAAGTGTATTCCCTGGGAAGATGGACAGAAGCTGTTGACCGAGATACATGGAGGCATATGTGGTCACCACATTGGCGCGAGAGCTCTTGTCGGAAAAGCATTCCGGCAAGGCTTCTTCTGGCCGACAGCCCTCCAGGATGCAACTGCACAAGTAACCAAGTGTGAAGCGTGCCAGTTCCATTCCAAGCAGATACACCAGCCAGCTCAAGCTCTCCAGACGATCCCTTTATCCTGGCCATTTTCGGTCTGGGGGCTCGACATCCTCGGCCCCTTTCCCTGAGCTGTCGGGGGCTTTGAGTACTTGTATGTCGCAATCGACAAGTTCACAAAGTGGCCGGAAGTGGAACCAGTGAGGAAGGTGACAGCACAGTCAGCAGTCAAGTTCTTCAGGTCGATTGTTTGCCGTTTCGGAATCCCTAACAGGATAATCACCGACAACGGTACACAATTTACGAGCCGCACCTTCATGCAGTACGTCCAAGATCTTGGCGCCAAGGTCTGCTTCGCTTCTGTTGCTCACCCGAGAAGCAACGGTCAAGCGGAGAGGGCAAATGCTGAAGTGTTGCGCGGGCTCAAGACCAGAACTTTCGACAGGCTGCACAAGTGTGGAAGAAACTGGATCGAGGAGCTGCCGGTGGTTCTTTGGTCGATCAGGACGACGCCAAATCGAGCCACTGGCCAGACACCCTTCGCTCTGGTCTACGGAGCGGAGGCAGTTATCCCCACGGAACTCGTATACGGGTCACCTCAAGTGCTCGCTTATGATGAGCTTGAGCAAGAGCAACTGCGGCAAGATGATGCGCTGCTCCTTGAGGAAGATCGTCTTCAGGCTGCTGTGCGAGCCACTCGCTACTAGCAAGCTTTGCGCCGCTATCATAGCCGCAAAGTTAACGCCAGAAGTCTCGAGGAAGGTGACCTTGTTCTTCGGCGCGTTTAGTCCGCCAAGAATTCCAACAAGTTGACACCGAAGTGGGAAGGCCCTTACTGGGTGAAACGAGTCACTAGGCCTAGCGCTGTCCGCCTGGAGACCGAAGATGGCATCCCAGTGAGCAACTCTTGGAATATTGAGCATCTTCGTAAGTTTTACCCGTAAGGCGCGGTTGTCGGACCCTGTCCGGCAACCACCCTTTTGTACAAGTCTTGCCGCTGTTGCATGTAATCCTTTGTACAAAGCCAGGCACAGACCCTGAGCACAAGTAAATGAAGCGCTGGTGCCCTGAGTTATAGCATGCATGCTAGGTCGAGTCTCGTCCTTGGTTAGGGTTGATAGTGCTTAACAGCGGCTAACCCCTAACTTAGAGGTCGAGTGTGCGTCCCTTTGCCTTTCTTTCATTTCCTTTGGTTCGCAGGGCTCGCATATCCTTGCCGGACCGCCTAAGGACGAAAAGGAGAAGAAGGACGTACCGGCATCTGGACCCCGACAAGCCAGTGTTGCCGGGGGCTGCAAGTACCAAGATTCACCCACGGCAAGCCAGAGTTGCCGGGGGCTGCAATCTCAGATAAGTCTTTCATCCCTCTTCATGCATTCTCTTATGGACTGGGGAATACGAAACCTCGTTTCTTCCTGGAAACTACCGTGCTCCCTTAACTCTAGGCCCAAGGGCTCGTTCCTGGGGCCAAGTTTGGTCGTAGTCGCGGTAGCAAAGGGATGAAACGAGGAGCCGCCCCCGCCTCCTCCCTGCCTCCGTCAAAAGCGTGAGAAAGGTCGAGCGACGTGGGAAGACGGCAGGGCCTGTTGCCGGGAGAAGAAGTGTCTATCTGAAAGATGCCAAGGATTTGCTCCTTGCCGTGGGTTCTACCCGCGAGACAAACGACCCGGCAAGCATCCCCTTTTCATTAAAAAAACATTCCACTCAGGTACAGTCCATAGAGGATGAAAAACATGAAAGAGAGGATTACAAGTTTTAGATGCAACTAAGGCCCAAAGGCTTACAAATTAAAAAGTTAAGATGCCCGTAATCCTTTTCTTGTCCCTCTCTTCAGGAGGTAGATCAAGAAGGCGAAAAGGGCAAAAGGAGCGCCTAGGTGAGCTACGGGTGCCAGAAGACACACCCTCGACCAAGATACATCACATTAGGGGCTGGGAATTCAACGCGGACTCGCGTGCCGCTGATCCCACAGCCCCTCATGTGCAGTCTCAGTGTCTCGGGCGGGTCCAACTCCACCACGCTTGCAAACGGAGCTGGGAGTCGGAGGCGACGACGAGGCGCCCGGTGCAGCCTGACGAAGAACTCGCAAGGGTCGTCCCCGGTATGGACCGCCGCGGGAAGAGGAACCGCCGGCGGAGGCGAAGCCCGCGCGCCACCCCGTCCACCTCTTCCCCGAGCGCCTCGACCTCGTCCTCGGCCTCGTCCACGACCTCGCCCCCTCCCTCTTCCCCTTACGGCTGGCTCTGCCACCACGGGTGCGGGAGAGGGAGGGATGCGCTGTCTGGTGGCGACCCTCGCCGCCACCGATGAAGGACCAGGGTTCCCTTTCTCCATGGCGAAGAGCAGAAGCTGAAGGAAGGAGGAGATGAGAGAATGCGGGCTTCCGTCCTCCCCTCCCGCTCTTTATAAAGGAGCGAGGTGGGGGCTCGGCCGCCCCGCCCAGCGAATCAAGACACGGGAAGAGCAGGGGGCTGGGGCCGACCCGCTGCCTCGACCCGCGACGGCCCAGTCTCCCGCCTCCACCGTCCGCGACCCCAAGCGCATGGGAGCCGCGTGGCAGGCGTGCAGAACCAAGGCGACGGATGAGGCGACCTCTCCCCACCCCGTGATCGTGGGGAGTGGACGCCTCGAAAACCGCCCACGATTTCTCCCACGATGCCGCATTCGACGCATGCCGTGCGGGGAGGGTGCGGTGGATATGGAGTCAGATACGGCGTGACCCAGGTCGCGCGTGCCCGTGCACTGTTTTGGGCCTGGCCCAACAGCGCTCGGCACTGTGTATGGCCCAGGCCCGGGGGCTCCTGTCGGTGTACTAAAGTAGGGGTACCTTAGTAGCCCGAACTTGTGCACGGGCAGTCGCAGCACCCCGCGACAAGGCTTGCCGGGCGACCGCCAAGGCCCTCCGTGGTTCCTTTGGAGCCATTCGAGGACAAAGTATTCGAGCCAAGGTGCAAGACCCCGGCAAGAGGAGCTTGCCGGGAAGGCCACTCGAAGCACAAAGACCCCGGCAAGAGGAGCTTGCCGGGAAGGAGACAAGACCCCAGCAAGAGGAGCTTGCCGGGGAGGCCCACCAAGGCATATCAAGGAACTTGCCGCAGCGCACCACGTGTCACGGCAAGACCCAGTGAGCGACAAGCTCCCGGACGCGACAAGACAACATCCGCGGCAAGCTACTACTCCGCAGCCCGCGCTCCAGCTCACCCACCAACGTGTCGCTCTGGGACCGTTCCTGGCGTACGTGGCAGGAGGCTGTGCAGCCAGGGGCATGCGGTGGCAAGCAGGCGCTGACAAGATAGCCATCATGGCAAACGGTGGCGCCCCTGACGGTCCCTTTCTGCACCGTCTAGGCGACACAGACAGGCATTTAATGCCTTTGTCCCCTGCCGTCAGGGTTAGGTATGATACAACTGTAGTAAGCGGTGGCGCCAACTACCACCTCTTTTACATTTTTACCCTCACCTTTGTTGCCACCTGTCGGTGACCCCTTTGACATATAAAAGGAGGCCCATGCGCAACAGTGGGAGGAGGAGAACCATTCTCACGCTCGGCCTCGCTAGCCATCCAAGGGTACTATAGCATCCATTGCTCCCGAGCAAGAATACAATACAAATCAAAGCAGGAGTAGGGTTTTACGCATCCGTGCGGCCCGAACCTGGGTAAACTGATCGCGTCGCTCGTGCGTTCGCCTCGATCTGCTCTTCGTGCATCTCTCCGCCCCCTGCCGAACCGAAAGGGGCCCCGGTCCGCCGTGGTCCCATAGGTGTCCGTGGGATCAGCAACCCCGACATAATAGTTTGTCATCTAACAAATATATTGGCTGGTTTTCAGACCTAGTACAACTGTCTATCATAGTTGTAAGCAAGTAGAAATTTCTAGGGTGCAAAATATTAAATAGAAAACGTTCCGCCAGAAAAGAATTCACACAAAGTTTATAGAATCAAGCGGTTAGTCTGCGTAGAAGTACATAGATATTGCTTCATGGTATATTATGATAAAAAAGAATGGCCTATAATATATATTTTTCTCCTTTTCTTTTCCTTATGCCACATAATTTCTTTTTTGCTATATGATTTCGAATGTGGGAAAAGATGCTAGAAAAGACAACGTTCGTTATGCAAAGGTGCATTACCTAACATTGACAACATACATGATAGGGCGGAAGGATGTCATATATGAAAGAAAAGAGAAAACTAGGATTGAACATTTGTCCTTGGTCTTAGGGACTAAATATTCATTTGTCATTGGACCGGGAGGATTTCAGCAGTGGTAGAAGGACGTAACTAGAGGGGGTGAGTTGTGGGAGGAGAAAACAAGAGGAGGAGAGTGATGACCACCAGCGAGGTGGAAACAAGGGAGGTAGCTAAGACAAGAAAGAATCGACAAAGAGGTGGGTGACTATGGGTGCGGGAAGGATATATGAAGAAACTTCAAAGTTTGCTATGTAAGACATCTTACATGTTCTAACTCTCCACACTATGTTCTAACTTCAGAGTTATCAATTCTTTCTATTTGTGGAGTAGCACTTGGCAATGTTACCATTCCCCTAAAAAACTTTAAATCCCTACACAATCCAGTATGTTTTTATAAGTGGGCGGAGACAAGTGCAAAATACGTGCATACATGTAGCGGCCACATATCACACTCGTCACCACTGTTCCTCCCCACATTCATGTTACGGCAACTATGATTAAGGGTCTCCTCATGGACGTGGACGATTGGCGGTCTCCATTATTCCCCTATCCAAGGTCCGCGGAGTCTCAAGGATTGACATAGCTTTTGTCACCTCAATACCTCATGTCCCCGCTTCACCCGAATAGTAATAGCTCAAGAAGAAATATCAGAAATAGCTTCAAAGATAGATGCTATATCTGCAAAAAGAGCATCACTGCAAGAAGAGAAGGAGAAGAGATCACTTGACACACTAGTAACAAAAGCAGAGGTTGCATTGAGAATAACAGAAGAGGTGAAGGCAAAGGTATATCTTCAAAAAGGGCATCACTGCAAGAAGAGAACGAGAAGAGATCTGATTCGGCTTGAAGCTACATCGGTATTTCCCCAAAGAGGAAGTGATGATGCAGCACAACGACGGTAGGTATTTCCCTCAGTGATGAAACCATGGTTATCAAACCAGTAGGAGAACCAAGCAACAACACATAAACGGCACCTGCACACAAATAACAAATACTTGCAACCCGACGTATTAAAGGGGTTGTCAATCCCTTTCGGGTAACGGCGCCAGAAATTGGCAAACGGACGTGAATAAATTGTAGTAGATTGATAGATCAAAAGCCTAATAAAATAAATAAGAATAAATTGCAGTAAGGTATTTTTGTATTTTTGATTTAATAGATCTGGAAATAAAAGGCAAATAAAATAGATTGCAAAGGCAAATAATATGATAAAGAGACCCGGGGGCCGTAGGTTTCACTAGTGGCTTCTCTCGAGAAAAATAGCAAACAGTGGGTAAACAAATTACTGTTGGGCAATTGATAGAACTTCAAATAATCATGACGATATTCAGGCAATGATCATTATATAGGCATCACGTCCAAGATTAGTAGATCGACTCCTGCCTGCATCTACTACTATTACTCCACACATCGACCGCTATCCAGCATGCATCTAGTGTATTAAGTTCATGGAGAAACATAGTAATGCAATAAGAATGATGACTTGATGTAGACAAGATCTATTTATGTAGAAATAGACCCTATCATTTTATCCATAGTAGCAGTGATACATACGTATCGGTTCCCCTTCGTCACTGGGATAAAGTACCGTAAGATCGAACCCACTACAAAGCACTTCTTCCCATTGCAAGATAAATAGATCAATTTGGCCAAGCAAAACCCAAACATCGGAGAAGAAATACGAGGTTATAAGCAATCATGCATATAAGAGATCAAAGAAACTCAAATAACTTTCATGGATAAAAAGGGATAGATCTGATTATAAACTCAAAGTTTATCAGATCCCAAAAAACACACAACAAAAGAGTTACATTATATGGATCTCCAAGAGACCATTGTATTGAGAATCAAACGAGAGAGAGGAAACCATTTAGCTACTAACTACGGACCCGAAGGTCTACAAAGAACTACTCACACATCATCGGAGAGGCACCAATGAAAGTGATGAACCCCTCTGTGATGGTGTCTAGATTGGATCTGGTGGTTCTGGACTCTGCGGCGGCTGGAATTGATTTTCGTCGACTCCCCTAGGGTTTTTGGAATATTGGGGTATTTATAGAGTAAAGAGGCGGTCCGGGGGGCACCCGAGGTGGGCACAACCCACCGGGGCGCGCCTGGGCCTCCAGGCGCGCCCTGGTGGGTTGTGCTCCCCTCGAAGCAGCCCCCAGGTGCTTCTTCGACACATTGGTTATCTTCTGGTCCAAAAAATGCACAAAAAGTTTCGCTTCGTTTGGAATCCGTTTGGTATTGATTATCTACGATGTAAAAAAACATGCAAAAACCAGCAACTGACACTTGGCACTATGTCAATAGGTTAGTAAAAAAATGATATAAAATGATTATAAAACATTCAAAATTGATAATATAACAGCATGGAACAAAAAAATTATAGATACATTGAAGACGTATCAAGATCAGTTGAAGCACTAGTAACAAAAGCAGAGCCTGCATTGAGAAGAAAGAAGAAGCAAATGCAAACACACTTGTTCATACACGCCAAAGCACACTTGCAACTTTGCAACTTAATCTTGTTCATCACTACATAGTCTTAGCAAAAGATAAGATCCCAAAGCACACTTGCCATCATCACTTACAACTGGGGCATCATTTTTTCAGAAGTAAGAATGCACACAGCACCATGACACTTGCCATTATCAACTTCGACACCACAAGGATTTCTCTCCCTAAACCCAACAATGCAATTGCCATGTGCTTAGTCATGGTCTGATTGGATACCATTTCCTCTGGTACCTCCATTTCCGTTGTTGCTAGTTACATTCGTTCCCTTCTCATCTCTTGCACGCTGAAGCTCTTCTCTTCTCGTCTCTCCTCTATTGTGCTTAGTGCATCAACCGCATCATTACCAACGAGGATCTCGTGATCAACCAGATAACCCACATGCTCCAACTCCTAGTGCCAGAAATTACATGTATGTTATCAACCAAAAAAATGAAAAATATCGATTTTCCTGCAGGACATGGAGCAAATTCCTTCAATTCAAACAAAGCACGTCGCTAGGGACTTGCACCATGTTTGGCAAACTTGTAGATCACCCACCTGACATGGTCGTCCAGAGTCAAAACATAGAACTTCACTAGCAATGCCATAGCCAGGGCATCCGACGAGAGGCACCCCAAATTCCCAATGGCGGAGACCTGAGCGGATCGAGCTCGAGGTAGACATGGTGAGGATGGATGTGGAGAGGTAAGCGATGGCGAGGATGGACACGGCGGTTGGCAATGGCGATGATGGAAGAGTCGATGGCCGACGGCAGGGGATTCAGGAATTTGGGATTTGGGGAATTTTTTCACTCATTTATACATTCCCTTGGAAAGAAATATGGACTCCTCTAGACAACGCATACCCCACTTCTATTTCTCTACAAGCAGACGTGGTCCCCATCCTACTTCACATGTTAAAATCAACAGTGAAGCGAGCATCCAAATAGAAATCCCTTTTATCATTGTGTTCCTCGTGATGAGATTTTTAAAACTAGATCTCATACGAATTTATTCTGTTATATCAAAGGGCGGGTCGGAGCGCACTATAATTAGAACACGCTCAGGCTTAGTTTAGCAAGCCTATATATATAGTTTGTGACAGGTTTATACTAAATTTTGTTTTTCGACACGGTAGTTGCTTTTCAAGAATATCCAGCGGAATGTGTCTCTGCACGACGGGAAACATTCAAATGCAAGAAACATCATGTGGGATTTAGTTTTTCTCAAAATTTCTCAACGGAATGTGTCTATGTAGAAACATCATGTCGGATTTAGTTTAGAAACTTGCTTTTCGGGGAAAAAGGTGAAAGCAGAATTTGATTTGGACGCTAGGTTTGTAAGCAATGCATTTTCGAGTTTTAGGAATAGGTTTGCATGTCAATGACGTCATCTCGTTTGCGTGTATATGATATTATTTACTGCTCATACTACGTAAAAGAATGTATTTATATCCGTGGGCGCTCTTGAAATGAAAAGCCACACGGTCTTTGTAGCATATTGTTAGAAATATTGGTATGCTGAAATCGACTCATTAGTGCATGTATAATGGTTGATATGGCCGTTTTATCTTAATTCTGCCATGCAATTTGGAGAAGGTAATAAAGTTTATGTACAATGGATGATCTCTTAGGTATCTTCAACGCTGATCCCCAAACTGAACACCACATCCAACCGTAGCCGCAAATCTCCGGTTATGTTTTTGAAGAATTTTAATGAAAGTGAACAAATTTGATGCATATTTAAACAACCCGGACGATATTCATTCGTACTTGGATATTTTTTACATAAAACCTAAAGCTTTTCATCTAAACCGGAGCAAATTCATTACATTTTGACATATTTCATCTAAACTGTACTCTAAACCTAGCATGACCGCCGGCGCCCGTTCCTCATGTCCAGTGGGCAGTGAGCCTCGAAAAAAGAAGCTCCGCCTCCGCAGCCTGCTTACAGCTAATCAGCCAACGATGATGAGCCCGCTAAGCTTGGCTTCAACGAAAGGGGAGGAGTGGTGGCCTATCCTCGAGGGCCGAGCATCGGTCGCCTCCCATGCTCTACTCTTTCTCGCTGCCAGCGGTGCCCGCGGATGTGCCGACATCGTCCTCATGGCCACGGTGCGCGGAGGAGGTGGCGACGTCATCCTCGTCCTTGTCCTTGCCATTCACCTCATTCGCCGCCTTGTCAATCTCCTTGAAGGTGGCTTTCTAACTCCGCCTGATGGACGTGGTACCACCAGCGGCCATGGTGGATTTCACAGGTAGTGCAGAAGGATTGGACTCGCCCACATCCACGTCTGGCACAATGACCGTGTCGGTGGCGAGTTGCTCCCTCGCGCGCCGGTGCTCGCCGAGGAGGCGGATGTTGTAGGCCTAGTCGGCCTGCACCTGCCGGAACGCGACCCACTGCTCTTCTAAAAACATCTCGGTGTAGTGAGCACATGCCTCACGCATGGTGATGCTGGCGTCAGCCAATGAGGACAGTGGTGCCGGCTCGTCGTCAGCCGCCTCTTTTATTGGGGTGTCTGCGACACTGACCTCCGGTGAGCTCGTCCATCTGTCAGCGTGCTAGCCGGCTACAATGGCGACGATCTCCTTCTTTTGCTCAGACGAGAGGCTATCCCAGAGGGCTTTGGAGGTCGAGGAGGCCATGGGGGTGTGGTGCTGAGAGGAGATAGGTATCGAAGGAGGTTGGATGCGGCTATTGTCAGGCTTGAAGTTTATATAACGGGCGGATGGCAAACCCTATCCCGATTGATCATTTTTCTCTCTTTGATTGAGCCCTTAAAATTGAGAATATCCTCCACTTGCCGATCGATTTCCTCTTATATGCTCATGAGCATGATCATATTCACTTCTTCGTCCGAATCTGACAAATCAAAGAACCCATCTTCAATCATTTTAGTAAGCTCCATCGGTCCCTACTCCTCGTCCGGGAAGCATCGGAATTCGCCGTCGGAATTCGCCGTTTTTCCCTATAATAAATCACAAAAAACCGGGATAGACAATATGTGACCCGGACCAACCACAACATGTGATCAACCGCCGGCCCAGTCCATCAGAGCAAGCTCACCACGCCGGCGCACGCGTCGTGAGAAGAAAAGAAAAAGCTCGCTCGCTCTTTTGGGGGAGGATCCATTTTCCCCGCATGCATCACCAGCTCAAACCGCCCGAGGCCGCCACGCTCCCGCGCCACCTCCTTGAAGACCACGTCGTGTCGCTGGTCCGCCAATGCCGCAGCCTCCGCGCGCTCCGCGGCGCCCACGCGCGCCTGCTCAGGCTCCGCCTCCCGCGCCTCACCTACGCCTTCGCGCTCTCCAAGCTGCTCGCCTCCTGCGCCGCCTCCGCCCCGACGGCCGCGGCGGCCTCGTACGCGCGCAGCCTGTTCGACCAAATCCCCGAGCCGACCGCCTTCTGCTACAACTCCCTCATCCGCGCGCTCGCCACCCCCACCAACCCCACCGCGGACGCCTTCCTGCTCTACCGCCGCATGCTGCGCGCGGGCTCCCCGCCCCCCAACAGCTTCACGGTCGCGTTCGCGCTCAAGGCATGCGCCGCGGTGCCGGCTCTTGGTGAGGGCCTGCAGCTGCACTCGCAGGCCTTCCGCCAGGGGCTGGAACCGAGCCCCTACGTGCAGACCGGGCTGCTTAACCTCTATGCCAGGTGTGAGGAGGTTGCGCTGGCCAGGAGCGTGTTTGATGGCATGGCCGAGGACAGAAATCTGGTCGCGTGGAGCTCCATGATCGGCGGGTACTCCAGAGTGGGGATGGTTAACGAAGCGTTGGACCTGTTTCGGGACATGCAGGCTGCTGGGGTGCACCCAGATGAGGTCACAATGGTTAGTGTAATATCGGCATGCGCCAAGGCGGGCGCTCTTGATTTGGGCAGGTGGGTGCATGCTTTTATAGACAGGAAGGGGATCACGGTCGATCTTGAGCTGAGCACCGCGTTGATTGACATGTATGCAAAGTGCGGTCTGATAGAGCGGGCAAGGTTGGTTTTTGATGCGATGGTGGAGAGGGATACCAAGGCATGGAGTGCAATGATAGTTGGACTGGCGATGCATGGGCTTGCAGAGGATGCGTTGGGCCTTTTCTCAAGAATGCTCCAGCTTAAGGTAAATGTTGCACTGATGTGTTTATAGTTCTGTTTACCCGGTCAACTTTTCGTGATAACCTGGCTATATGCATTAATCTGCACGGGAGAAATGCACTGACAGTTCATCTTTGTTTAGCTTCAGATTTGTAATGTGCTACCATAAACTTGACTCATGATTCTTGATGATGACTGCACTTAAGTAATTCTATACAAGATATTTGCCAAGACTGTAAAACTGTTCCACATAAAGCTTGGTTCATAATAGGGGTCTGTCCATCGATTCTATACAAGATATTTTCCAAGGTTGTGGCATTTCCCCCCTAAAAGGTGCATCCATCGTTCCCTCATCTAGTGCAATGCTCTGTTCAGAGACCAAGGAAGCTATTAGTTTGAGTCCCTGATTTCCCTGTTGCAGACTATTGCTTACCGACTTTCATGATGGAAGAAGATACCGACTTGAGGGAAGGCAGTATAGAGCAGCAGCCTAGGGATAAGCAGGAATTCAGGTTAGCTTTTCTCTTTTCCGAATCTTAGCCGCCTGAGAGTCCTAGTCTCGAAAGGGCGCCTTGACCATCCAGCCTTATCAAAGAATTGATCCAAAAGTTGTGGGCCAATAGAAGGGGAAAGATAGCAGGTTTCAGAAAGGAAATATTCCAATGGTTAGATTACCTCCATCCCAGTCAACGATGGGGATTTGTGAAGGTATCAAACTTAAGCTATCTATAGGATGGCAATTTTTTATGTAGCTTCACGCCTACCTATACCAAAGGGTTTCTATAAACAGTATCTGATGGTCAATGCCTACCTCAAAAGTTTGCATCTATAGAGTTACGAACTGCCTACGGTGAATGTTCCTTCTGCCCAATGGTCTACCAAAACTGAAATGTCTTCCATAAGATGATGAAATTGCTTTTCTACCTTCTGCCTCTGAGGTTTCCCTTCTCTTCCAGCATTCTTGAATCTGACAATCAAACTATTGCATATGGAGGACAAATCAAAAGTAGATTCATTCCATCGTCAAAATTAGACCACTAAAATTGCATCCAAGGTCAAGTATTGGGAAAGGTACAAGGTGTTTTGGCCACCCTCAATTCCGGAGAAAGAGTAAATTGGATCAAGAAAAAAATTCCTTGTTCTTATCTTTTTATCCAACTTGAGTGATTAAAGGGAAAGTAGTGGCATCCTATTACTCTAAAGGGTAAGTTGTGTTCAAGTCAATCAAAGGTTGAAGTGCAGTTACCCTTTCATTCACCTAGAATTTTGGCTTGCTCTTAGGGTGGACCACATCAGAGGTATTGGAGCTATGTTTCGCATATCCTTTTTTTTATGATATGCTATGATCCAGTAGCTATAAATAGAAAGCAGAACCTCCTTATGTCTATACATAGGAAGGAGTCCCAGGACCGAGTCATTGACTGTGCTAACTTCATGCATAGTGTAGGAGATGGATGGGGGAAAAGGCGTCACAAGAAGGAATGATGCAATAAATCCGGATAGACAAGAAAAGACGCTTTTCTCGATCTGTCTCTGCCCTCCCATACCTCCTAAAACAACAGTAATTTGCTTCTTTTCATTCAATTGTACCTGGACCAAGCGCCTATTTGTTTAGTACTTTCGAGTACCGCGCAACAGCTTTCGAGTAAGAAAGCAACTTGGCATTATGATTCCCAGGAAGAGGATTCATATTATAGTAGGTTTGTTTTACATTTCCAAGTTCCATATTTTTTGGAATTTTTTTCATTTTCTCATCGGCCTAGAATTGCCTTTGATTCTCCTTTTTTTGACTATTCTTTGCTGCTCCTTTTGATCTTTGTATCATTATTATTTCTTTGGCTTCTTCGTTGGGGGAATGGGTTATTATTACTTGTTGGGGAGACGGGTTACACGATGAATCATCCCCCTATTAAGTAACCAAAGTAATAATAATACGAGAATCAAAAGGAGAAGGAAAGGCAATTCTAGGCCGATGGGAAAATGAAAAAAACTATTTCCCGAAAAAAAGGATGGGACCTAGAAGTGGAAAATAAACCTACTATAATATGAATCCTCTTCTCGGGAATCATAATGTCAAGTTGCTTTCTTACTCAAAGTTGTTGCGTGATACTCGAAAGTACTAAATAGATAAGCGCTTGGGCTAGGTACAATTCAACGAAAAGAAGCAAACTACCGTTGTTTTAGGAGGTACGGGAGGACAGAGACCAATCGAGAGAAGTGTCTTTTATTGGCTATCTGGATGTATTGGATCATTCCTTCCTATGACGCCTTTTCCCTCATCCATCTCCTAAGCTACGCATGGAATTAGCACAGTCTATGAATCGGTCCTTGGACTCCTTCTTTCTATGCATAGACATTAGGAGGTTCTGCTTTCTATTTATAGCTACTGGATCGTAGTATTTCCTAAGAAAAAAAGGATATGTGAAACGTAGTTCCAATACCTCTGATGTGGTCCACCCTAAGAGCAAGCAAAAATTCTAGGTGAATGAAAGGGCAACTGTAGTTCAGCCTTTGATTGACTTCAACACAACTTACCCTTTAGGGTAATAGGATGCCACTACTTTCCATTTAATCATTCAAGTAAAAAGATAGGAACAGGGATTTTCTTCTTGATTCAATCAGTACTCTTCTCTTGAATTGAGGGGTGGCCAAAACACCTTGTACCTTTCCCAATACTTGACATTCGATGCAATTGTTTACTGGTC
Organism: Triticum monococcum; assembly: GCA_034509565.1. NCBI lineage: Eukaryota > Viridiplantae > Streptophyta > Magnoliopsida > Poales > Poaceae > Triticum > Triticum monococcum. Next base: position 639,878,528 of record CM067843.1, read on the forward strand.
TAGTTTTGGCGATGGAATGAATCTACTTGTGACTTGTCCTTCATATGTAATAGTTTGATTGTCATGTTTCAAGAATGTTGGAAGAGAAGGGAAACCTCAGAGGCAGAAGGTAGAAAAACGATTTCATCATCTTATGGAAGGCATTTCCGTTTTGGTAGACCATTGGGGCAGAAGGAACACTCACCGTAGGCAGTTCGTAACTCTATAGATGCAAACCTTTGAGGTAGGCATTGACCATTTGGTACTGTCACTAGTTCGGCATACTATAGAAACCCTTTGGTGTAGGTAGACGTGAAGCTACATCAAAACTTGTCATTCTATAGATAGCTTAAGTTTGATACCTAAACAAATCCCCGTCATTGACCGGGATGGAGGTAATGTAACCATTGGAATATTTCCTTTCTGAAACCTGCTATCTTTCCCCTTCTGTCGGCTCACAACTTTTGGATCAGTTCTTCGATAAGGCTGTATGGCCAAGGCGCCCTTTCGAGACTAGGACTCTCAGATGGGTAAAATTCAGAAAACAGAAAAGCTAACTTGAATTCCTGTTTATCCCTAGGCTGCTGCTCTGTACTGCCCTCCCTCAAGTCGGTAAGCAATCTAGTCGGCATCAGGGAAATCAGGAACTCAAACTAATAGCTTCCTTGGTCTCTGAACAGAGCACTACAATAGATGAGGGAATCGATGGATGTGCACCTTTTAGGGGAAGAATGCCACAACCCTTCTCTACTTCATTTCGCAAGAAATCATCATAGCACTCAGTCTTTGCAAACCGTTATAATAGCTATTTCCTAAATTCTCATGTTTATATTTCAGATTAGACCCAATAATGTCACCTTTATAGGTGTGTTGTCAGCCTGTGCTCACAATGGGTTAGTTGATGATGGCCGGCGATATTGGTCTACTATGCAAGAAATGGGAATTAAAGCTTCAATGGAGAACTATGGTTGCATGGTTGACCTTCTCTGCCGTTCTGGCCTTTTGGATGAAGCTTATTCATTTGTTACAGGCATGCCCATCTTACCAAATTCAGTAATTTGGAGGAATCTTCTTGTGGCGAGTAAAAGCTCGAACAGAACTGATATAGTAGGATTGGCTTCTAAAAAGCTCTTTGAGTTGGAACCGCGGAATCCAGAGAACTATGTTCTCCTATCCAATTTGTATGCGTTGAACTCCCAGTGGGACAGAGTGAGGTATATGAGGAAAAAGATGAAGGACAACAATGTTACTGTCGTTGCTGGCTGTAGTTCAATTGAAATAAATGGCTATCTGCACAAATTTGTGGTGAGTGATGGTTCACACCCTGAAATAAAGGAGATAAGAGTGGTACTGAGGGAAATAGCTGACCAGGTTCTACGATCTGGCCACAAGCCTTGGACTGCAGCCGTTCTACATGATGTTGGTGAAGAGGAAAAAGAAATTGCACTTTGTGAGCATAGTGAGAGGCTAGCCATCGCATATGGGTTGCTGAAGACAAAGGCACCTCATGTCATTCGGGTGGTAAAGAACTTGAGATTTTGTCCGGATTGCCATGAAGTGACAAAAATTATAAGTAAATCATATGGCCGAGAAATCATTGTCAGGGACCGTGTACGTTTCCATAGGTTTATTGGAGGAAATTGTTCTTGCAAGGACTTTTGGTGATTGCTTAACGTACTGAATCACTGACATTTGATTATCCAAAGCCGGAGATGTGATACCTTGAAAAGAATTTTGTTTAGAAGTGGTGAAAGGGACTTGTGCAGATACCTGGGGTTCTGATGTTACTGGAATAAACTTTATATCATTGAGGTAAATGTTTTTTTACCAGAACTAGATGTTGCGTCCTGTCATCTCCAGTGCTAGTGCATAGTGTTATCTAACCAGAAAACAAGCTACATTAATGATAGAGTGGATGTTGTATCAACCTAAAAGAAAAGGCGACTGCATTGCTGTTATAGCTTTTATAAATGTCTCTGTCCATGCATCATCGAAGATTGGTTGCGTCGCTGATTACACCATCTATACATATGGGTCAATTTTGAAACTACCATTGGATGCATTAGGCATTTAAAATGTTTGGTTAATGTTTACCCGCTTCTTTATGGTGAGTGATGGTTCACTCCCTGAAATCAAGGAGATAAGATTGGTGCGGGAGCTGACTGGGTACAGTCTGACCACAAGCCTGATGTTGGTGAAGAGGAAAAGAAGTTGAGCATAGTGAAAGAACTTGAGATTTTGCCCAGATTGCCCTGAAGTGACAAAAATAACAAGCAAATCATATGACCAAGAAATCATTCTGAGGGGCCGTGTTCGTTCCCATAGATTTATTGGCGAAAGTTTTTTCTTGCTAGGACTTTTGGTGATTGCGTAACGTACTTAATCACCTATATCTGATTATACAAGGCCCTGGGGATGTGATGACTTCAATGGAAAACTGTTCCAGAAATGATGAAAGGGACTTCGCATATCACGGGGGTTCCAATGTTACCGAAACATATTTTACATCGTCGAGGTACTCCTCTTCTCACCAGAATTCGATGTTGCGTCCTGTCGTCTGCATCTCCAGTGCTAGTGCCTTGTATTATCTAACTAGAAAACAAGCTACATTAGTGATAGACTGGACGTTGTATCAACCTAAAAGAGAGAGAGAGAGAGAGAAGGCGACTGCATTGCTGTCATGGCTTGTTTAAATGTCTCTGTCCATTGCGTTAATAAAGGCCGGTTGCGTTACTCATTACACCATTTATAAGTCAAATCTGGAACTATCATTGGATGCACATGCACCTAAATGTTTGATTAATGTTTACTTGTTTCTTTATGTCAATATGGCCACTTCAGGGGCACCATGATGCTCAGTCCTACACCCTCCACATGGTGTGCTCCCAGCCGCAGCAGGCAACAGGGGTCCCAAAGGTCCAACACTGTGCAAGAGCGGGCTTGTTCGGGCTACCCAAGGTCGGCATATTGGAACATGTCGTGTTTGCCAGGCAAAGGTGACCGAGGAACATGTCGTGTTTGCCAGGCAAAGGTGGCGGAGGAACATGTCGTGGTCCAAAGCTCTCGTGCCGTCGGTTGACCGGAACTGGAAGCAACGATCAAAAGTTCGTAACCTTATTACTTGGCTTTGACGGCACGATTGAGCTTTTCATGTCGGCACGATTGAGCTTCTCATGTGGATGGAGACGGTCAGAGATGACAGCTTGGCGCAGCAAGAGCAGACGAGAACCGAAGCTAAGATTACTGAAATGTTGTGTATTTCATTTTACACTGGGGAAGTGGTTACATCCACAGATACATTGTTACCATGGGTTACATACATCCCTCCATGTGTTACTTTACTTCAGTCATTATCTGATCCATGAAGGAATCGGCTCTTTTTTTGCAGGGCATGAAGGAATCAGCTTAACTGATGTAATAATGCCCAAACTCAAAACAGAAAACAGAATGCACACGCATAGCATGCTTATTACAGAAATTACACACATAACATGCTTATATATTACATAAATAAATGAGCAAAACAGTTTTTATTTTAATAATAAGGAAAGACAGGTTAAAATCTCAAGGTCGTGCATACGTCAACCAAAGAATTTTCAAAACCATGTCCACTGATGTCCAAACAAAAGTTCACAGATCAAAACACCATCCAACATGAAAGCTTTGCTGATAACCAGAAGCGCGCCTGTGAATAGCGCAGGAGGCCCCCGCCATATGCTCAAGAAGCAAGTTGGTTCTGACTCAAGAAAGAAAACATCCCTTTGTACTTGGCAGCCACGAATTGGCGTGATAGCATGCTTATCGGCGGCTCCTTGCAGCAGCTGGAGCTACGCTTGATCTGTTCCATGGCCTTCATGCTTATTGGCGGCTCCTTGCAGCAGCTGGAGCTACGCTTGATCTGTTCCATGGCCTTCAGAACAGGTACAGGGGGCATGGCTTCTTCCACTGCGGCACTAGCCGGTGGTTGCCACGGCGATAACTTATGATATTCAGGAACACTAGTATCAGTTCTGCTGGTAATGCTGCTGCCATATGCCTTCCGATGGTGAGGATCACTAGTGTCAGTTCTGCTGCTGCCACCATTGCTACTGCGGTGGGAAGGTTTCTTATCTCTTTTACTGCTGCTGCTGCTGCTGTGGTGAGAATGCTTCTTGTCCTTTTTGCTGCCACTGCTAGTGCGGCTGCTGCTGCTGCTGCCCTTTGGGGGCTTGTATTTGTAGTGGCTCTTCCTTGAACTTCTCTGGTGCGGCTTCACTGTGTGTGAGTCAGAAGTAACAGGAGGATCATATACGTCAGAGGCCCATGAAACACTCAACTTTGTCACAATTCCCCGCTTTGCACGGCTTCCTTTCATTGCAGAAACCAACAGTTCAGTCCCCTGCATATACAGTATGTTACAAATCACCATCCAAGTAGAGAACAGAACATTTAACACAAGCAATAACACTATGGGGTCATACTCATTTTCAGAATTCAGAGCAACAGTCGGACAATAATGAACGAAAAATATATTAAGAAATAAGAGTAGAAAAAAAATAACAACATCATTCTCGGGTCAATTCAAACAAATATCGAAGATGACAAGATCGTATCAACACAATCAATTTACCCATACAATGACAAGCTATGATACCTCCTAATAGGTAGAAAAAGGAGCAGCCAATCATAAGAGCAGAATTACATTTAGCTACCCGAAATTCTAAACAGGTAATAATATGTTCTAAGAAGCAAGAGTCAATATGTTAAAAACTAAGCGTCCAACACTTAAAGCACATTTTTATATGAGGAGCCACATAGCTATTGGCCTACTGCCAATCTTTTTGGCAAAAAGATGACAAGAAGAAACGCTTTGGCTAGCAAGATAAGACAGATTAGGAAGAGTCCATGCGTGTACTGCAATCAAATACTTACATTGGTTGAGGAATTTCCAATCTCTGAATTTCCAGTTGATGATTCAGACGCATTCCCGGCAGTTAAGGCTGACGATGTGACCACCTCAGTGTCAATATCAACCAAATCATCAGCCGAATCTGATTCTACAGAAAGTGAATCCCCATTTTCGTCAGAGTCTTCACTCAGATCTGTTTCTTCATCATCATTGTCATTATAGACATGCATCACCTCAGCAAGAGCCAAACTGATTTCCTTGACAACCAAATCATCTTTCACAGATGCTATTCCAGCTTCAGACTTTTCATCTTCAGGTAGAGCACAAGAGCTGTGCTCAAAACCTGCTTTTTCGCAGGTGCTGCGGCTGAGACATGAGCTGCTGCTCACACCTTCGGCACTGCAGTCTACCAAAGGTCCGCCCATCCACAAGCTAAATCCGAAGTTCAGAAGACAACTTCCTGCTTAGCAGGGAAAAACAAAAATTAGAATAGAACAAGTAAAGGACTTCTTAAGGACCACACCCTAGATTAATAGATGAAGTTAAGAAGCCCATACGATAGAAATAGGTGCACATATATTGCTCATATTTAAGTTCATTCGATCTAAGTCAACATTTCTGGCAAAGTAGGTAAACCAAATATTAATTGTTGTACTAAAGCAGCGAAAATTAATATGGATCAAGCGAGTAGTATTTTATTAAGCAACTAAAGCATTCACTCCATGATATAATTAACGAGTATAACTGCATAAGACAATAAATATTCGAAAGAATCGTAATTCCATCATTAATATGGACACAATTTCATTGCATTTGCAATTCCACCAGAAGAGTAAACTGGCATATTTTCACATATACTAGAAAAAATGACCAGGCAAATTTCCCATACCTCTTTCCTTGGAGAGACAGCAATCACCACCTCCAACAGACCAAATCTCTTTCGATCGGACCTGCTGATCGAAATCGAACACAGACTCCAAACCCGCGCAAACGCAAAAGGCAGAGATGTAGCACCTAGCCCTCACAACCGGACAATCCTCAGGACGAGCACAAGGAGCGGATCGAACCGAAGGTCGTGGGCGACGAGGGGGAGGCAAACGTCAGAGGCAATTACTACGATTGCCAATACTACTACTACTAAAACGATGCGAGGAGGAAAGCTTGAGGCGGTGCGAGCAGGGGAAGAAGGAGTTCCCGGACGCGACGGCGCGGAGGCTGGTGGTGGGGTACGCGGCTGGCGCCGCAGACATGGTGTCCGCGCGGTGGGCGCCGCAACGCTGCGGTGCCTCCTAGATATCCAACTTGTCGGGTTCCGGCGACCGGGACGACGGCGGGCGGAGAGGAGGGAGCGGCGGGCGGGAGGGAGGGCGGGCGCGCCGAGGTCACGCCCTGCTAATGGGTCGGCCTCACCGGAGCTGAGATTCGGGGCGTCGACGGCGAGGGATTTGGGGATCGGATCAGGGCGAGCGAGGCTTGCGGGACGGGAGCGGGTGTGCGTGGATTGGCTATTGGTGCGGCGAGAGGGCGGAGCGGGTCGGGTCCCGGGGTTATATACCGTGCCGCCTGACGGGTGGGGCCAGGGTACGGGCGAAGGGAAGTGGGTGACAGGCTGGGCGCCAGCGCGTGGGGCCCGGGTGCAGCGGGGGGCGGCCGGGTCAACAGGTACAGCGCGGCGGGAAGAAGGTGCGGCACGGAAGGCGCGCCACGTCGGCCGGGCTCCCGGGGGTGGCGGGAGGGGGGGAGGCGGTTGTCGTACTCCGACTCGTCCTGTTTTGGACCGGGGAGGGGAGTGATGAAGCCGGCGGGTACGATCGGCACGGCTATTTTGCGATCGGGATCTTTTCCTGCCCTGTTTTGGGGTCACCGCTCAAATCTGTCTCATACATTCGGACGGGTCGTCCGGTCACGTTTTTTCAATCTCAAACGGACGTCTTAAACGAGTCTCAAATGTTCGGTCTGACCGGCACCTTTTATATTCAGCCCAAATATGAAACGGATATGGGTGGCCCGGGCATGTCCGGTCACGTTCGTCTGACAAGCCCGGCCCACCATCGACCCATGGATGTCCCACAAGAAACCCTATCGGCCTCGTTGATTCAAAACCATATCTCACCCATTCTCCTCTCGCGCTCCGTCCTCTCCTCTCCCCTCACCGAATCAGATTGAATCTGGCCAATGTCGAGCTCTGGCAGCCGCTCCGACAACGAGGTGGATCCGGAGTACAAGCTTGCCCTCTGCATCGCCTTGGAGCGGTCCAAGGTGGACACCGGGGGCAACTCTAGATCTGCAGCCTCGCCGCAGCCGCCGCTTCCTCGTTGGCGCATCTCGGACGCCGGCGCTGGCCCCTCCTGGCCCATGGGCAGCTCCGACAGGCGGCCGACGCTATCCGCGCCTCCCCTACGCCGTCCCCTCCGCCCCGCCGGCTGCCCCCTTCATGGGCAGCTGTGGGTGCTTGTGCATGCCCCGCCGGTTCGCACGCGCACGCCGGAGTTGGAGGCGCCCGCCGCCCATCGCGAGAGGCAGCGGGCAAGGGAGAGGGATGCTGTGGAGAGCTCTATCCGTCGCCGGTGTGGGCCGGCAGAGCCCGACGAGGACGAGCGGCTCCTCCAATGGGTCTACCGCCGGTCGCTTACGACGGTGGAGAAGGGCGCTCGGCGGCTCCGCCGGAAGAATGCGAAGGCTCTCCGGCTTGCCATTGAGCAGTCCAAGTGGGAGGCGACAGAGAAGGCATCGGAGGCGGCTCGGTTGGCCAAGCTCAGACGCCAGCAGGACCGAGTCGTCCAGCGCCTCAAGGGCCTCGTCATCATCGACTCCGACGACGACGACCACATCTCCTCATCCGACGAATCAAACGATCCTCCATCAGCCGCGGACTCCTACAGCAGCGCCAGAGATCGGAAGGGCAAAGAGCCAGCGGCAAGGAAGTGGTGAAGAAGGTCTTTATTTATGTTTGATTATTGTTTTTACTGTTTGAACTTGTCCGACGATGAACTGTGCCGATCTTTTGGATGATGTAAAGTGAGTTTATGTGCATTTCATTCTCCGTTTCATGCCGATTTCTTTGTACGTTGTTTGATCACGTAGAGTAGTTCATCACGTGCATGCGTAGTATGGATATAGGATATTGGATATGAGATACATGGATGTAAAGAGACAAATTTAAGACGTGTCAAGTCAGTGTCCACGGGCGTTTGAGGGGTCAGAGCGCTGTAGATGCTCTCACGTCCGACGCGTGACGAGTGATTATTTCGGCTTTGCTGTGCCTGACAGCGACCTACTTCGTGGCCTTCGGCATCGCTAGCGGGTGCGTGCTATGCCGGCCTTGCCGCCTCACGCGGCCTCGAACGCGACCGGCGACCCTTCTCCGCCGCCGCCTCGCACGAGGACATGTGTGGAACGTTGTACGTGCACCGTCTATTGTTTTTCTAGTTAATTGAGGCTCTTTGGTCAACTGGCTGACATATTCTAATAACTTCTCAGATGGTATCGAGACCGAGTGAATGATGAATCTTAAGTCAAAAATCCAAATTAAGAGTCACAAAAGGTTTACAGAGGCTGCTCATCACTCGTCATGGACCTGGATGCTTTTAAGAGTAGTTGACCATTTAGCACTAGCAATCTACTACCTCTGTCCTATAATATAAGAACGTTTTTTACATTAGTGTAGTGTCAAAAACGCTCTTATATTATGGGACGGAGGGAGTAGCATACAAATGAATGAATTGCACTTAACACACATCTCCAAACCCGAAACGCAAGGCAACATGAAGAGGACCGAGCAAACAGTTTCAAAGTACTTCGTCTCCAGAAACCAACGGCCAGCTGAAGAAATCCAATCGGACAAGTCGTCCTTCTGCTGTAGAATAGTCGACCGCCCACAGTTTCATGACGGGCAAGCACCAGGGCCGGACTATTCCGCTCTGAAAATAGCTGGCGTCCACACGGAGTAGCTGGCGGCTGCACGGTACACATTCGATGAGAATAACATTCTCTCGGCAGCAATTGGTGGGGAAATAGCCTTTTTGCCGCCAAAAGAAAAGGATAAGATTCTTTCGGCAATTGGAAGGGATCAGCTGAGCTTCATTCGTTCATTCTGCCTGGAAAGGAACAATGCCACGTACATCATGTGCGCACACATGCCCAAACAAATGAACCGACGAAGAATCCACAGTGCATTTGGATTCTTTTCCCCCGAAACGAATATCTTGCACTTGCTGCACTGCGGATGCCTTTATCTGCACAAAAAAGTTGAAAAAAAAAACTGATACTGTGAGAAGTTCCGAAAGGCCACATATCTTCCTCGTTGCAGGCTATCCGTTCCAACTATGCTAATAATGAACTAATGTATGTGCAAGTGAGACACAATGCTCTTCTATTTTGCCGAGGATGAATGCAAATGCAAATTCTAATAAGAAATGGCATAAAAGGAAACATAATATGGCCGAGGCTATCAAGAGCTACAGAAAGCTATTTAGCGGTACCTCGAGGCAAATGAAGATCCGATGGTGAACAATGGTCTTACTTCAGTCTCTTCCTCTTTGCTTGTGGCTCGTTACCAGGTGCGCTTGTATCACTACTATTCTGCATAGGATGGTATTTAGCTCGTCTCAATGCTTCCTCATACTCATTCAACTTGAGCTTCTCCTTGTTCTAACAAGAGAACCAAAAGCACAACTTTAGTGAGGCTACCCTTGTCAACCATTTGCCATTTTACTAAGATCAAAGATCACATACGTAAGCATTCTTGTAAGTTGCTATTTGTTGCTTACAAACTTTCAGCTCCATGTGTAGAGCACTAAGACGAGAATCAACAGGAACAGTGCATTGCTGAACCAACTGTTTCTGACGCCCATGAACAACTTGTGGTTGCCACACGTTTAATGCCACCGAAGCTCTTCTGTCAACATCTCACGACACAACAATAAATTAGACTATCAGTATATACTGATGAGAAGGAGTGCTGAAACATACCGGAATAAGTACAAAATCACGGAAAAGATGTATTCTTATACTGATGTCTAAACCTTCAGTTTCCCTGGCTGAGAAGGCTTGCAGAGATTATTTGTTTTTGTCAGGTGAGCAGATAATGGAGTATTTTGTATAGCTTATTGCCTGCTGAACTATAAATAAACCTTGTTTTAACTCTGTAGAAGCATGTTAAGACATCAATACTCAAAAGTTAAAACAAACCCGATTGCATCCATAAGCATTGTCCATTATCCTAAATTCCTAATGAGCTGCTTCACAAGTTTGTATTTGTCGTGTCTCCTTCATACGACAGGACGGCAGCTCGAGCCACTGAAGCAACACCTTCAACAAAAACCTAAATAAACAACAGCAGCAGCAACAGGAGCAACAACAAAGCCTTTAGTCCCAAACAAGTTGGGGTAGGTTTAACAAGAACCTAAATGCATGTAAGAATTGGTGAAGGGGTCACTGCAGTCTAGTTTGTCAGATATGGTTGTTGTGGACTGAATATCTACATGTTTCTTGGTGTTCTACTTTGTCAGATATGGTTGTATTGGACTGAATGTTGAGTTGTCACGTTCTGTATATGTGTTGTAACTTCACGTCCTAGCCTTTAGGCCTTACCCTGAGCGTGATCCATGCATGTAGGATCCACGTCTCTCTCCCATGTATATGTACCATGACACTCACGGAATACAAGTTGTGCATGAATCATTCTTCAACTTGGTAATCAGAGCAATGTCGACCAGTCCCACTCACTCCTCTGAGACCCTTCCCGTCACCAGCGAGGATGGCGAGCTCCCCGCCATGGACCATTCCGCTGGTGATGCTAATGCTCGCCCTCTCGCTCCAGTTACCGATGGTCTTTCCCAGAAGGCTAGTCTTCCACTTTCTGCCCTCCAACCAAACCCCTCCAGCCCGCTTCCTCTTGCGTCACTCCCTGCTGCCGCCGGTCCATCCTCCTCCATCCACGGGCTAAACATCACCGGACTTCACGCTGGCTCTCGACATGTTGCTCACCCGCTACCATTTACACAGCCACATCCAGGTAGACGATACTGACCTACTCTCCGATCCGGTCTGGCGTGAGGACGACACATAGTGATGTGTTTTCTTAGCCGCCATTGTCGAGGACCTCCTCGACATCATCGCTCCGGCTGAGTCGACGGCGTACACGATCTGGAGTCACCTCCACAAGTACTAGTACTTCTTCGACAACGACGCTAGCCTCACCATGCACCTCGAGCAGGAGTTCTGGGTGACTGTCCACTGTGATTTGTCCTCTTTTTGACGTCCAGTCGCCGGTCAACGACCGCGCGCTTACACTGCGGATGCTTGAGCCCATTCATCTGCCTGCCTTCGCTCAAGCCCATTCATGCCTCATCATTGCCAAAATCTCCATCGACAAGCGCGCCCATGCGGAGGGCTGGCAATCCACTCCAACGACGATCGTGGTGGTGCTCGGCAGGGTGACCGACCTCCCAACAGCGGCTGTGGCGGCCAGCTCAGTGCAAACTACGGCGGCGGCCCTGGTCACAGCGCTGGGCAGCAACCCTGGCTTGGCTACTTCGTTCATATGGGCATGCCCTTCCCTCCGCCCCGCGCTCCATATTCATCGCCTAACTTTGTCAGGGTCCTCGATCCTCGCCTAGGCGTCCAACACCACGCCTATCCGGTGATGTACCCCAATCCATCGGTTCCACTTATGCCTGCTCCCTACGGATGGGACCATGCCGCCATGTTCCATGCTGCACCAAGACATGGCTCGGCCTTCCCTCAACCCGAGTGGTTCATGGACAGGGGGTGGCCTCACACGTCGCCAACAACCCAGGTATATTGACCTCGTCTTATTCCCCTTTAGCTCGCTTTGCTAGTCATATCACGGTCGGCAATGGGGCACACCTTTCCCCCCTCCCTGACCGTTCCATCCTCATCTCTCCCAATCTTGTCAAAAGAAAAAAATTCTATTCGCAAATTTACTCATGATAATATACGTTCAGTTGAGTTTGATCCTTTTGGCTTTTGCGAGGACCTAGCAACCAGGGCAATTCTTCTGAGGTGAAATATCCACGGCAACTTGTATCCCTTCTTCAGCAATAACGGCGGCGCACCATCAGCAGCACTCACCGTCTCATCGTAAGACCTATGGCACCAAGGGAAAATGAGCCATAGTAGCAGCACCGGGATGGTTGAGCCATCAGGACCATAGGTGTCCTACGAGGAGAAGGTGAGTGTTGCTGATGATGCGTCTTGCTTTTGCTAGAGAAGGGTTACAAGTCGCCGTGGCTATTACCCCTCAGAAGAATTGCCCTGGTTGCTAGGTCCATCACGCAAAAGACAAAAGGATCAAACTCAACTAAACATAGATCGTCACCAGTGAATTTGCGAACATAAACTAAGTTTCTAACAAGATTGGGAGAGATGGAACGGTCAAAGAGGGGTTGAGCATTGCTGGTAGCAATGACTGGGAGCCATTTTGTCGACAACAATATGACTAGCAGAATGAGCTAAGGGAATAAAACGAGGTCAACATACCTGGGTAGTTGGCGACATGCAGGCCCACCCCCGTTTCCACGAACCACTCGTGATTAGGAGGGAAGGTCGAGCTGTGGCTTGGTGCAACATGGAATATGACAACGTGGTCCTATAGGGAGCGGGCGTAGGCGGAGCCGATGCACCGGGGTACATCACCAGATAGGCGTGGTGTTGGACGCCGAGGCGAGGACCAAAGACCCCAGCAGAGTTGGGCGGTATCTAGGGTGCGCGGGGTGGAGGGCATCCCATAGGGGCGAAGTAGCAAGGCAACCGAGCTCCCAACAGCGGCGGTGGTCGTGCTCACGGTGATCGCGGCACTGGGCAGCAACCCTGGCTCGACTACTTTGTTCATATGGGGATGCCCTTCCCTCCGCCCCATGCTCCATGGATACTGCCCAACTCTGTCGGGTCCTCGCCCCCAAGCGTCCAGCACCACACCTATCCGGTGATGTACCGTGATGCATCAGCTCCACCTACGCCCGCTTCCTACGGATGGGACCACGCCACCATGTTCCATACTGCACCAAGCCATGGCTCGGCCTTTTCTCCTCAACTTGAGTGGTTCATGGACAAGGGGGCGGCCTCACACGTCATCAGCAGCCCAGGTATATTGACCTCATCTTATTCTCCTTTAGCTCGCTCTGCTAGTCATATCGCAGTCGGCAATGGGGCACGCCTCCCCCCATTTCCATCCTCATCTTTCCCAGTCTTGTGAAAAAAACTAATTTTAGTTCGCAAATTTACTCATGGCAATCTATGTTCAATTGAGTTTGATCCTTTTGGCTTTTGTGAGAAGGACCTAGCAACCAGAGGAATTCTTGTGAGGTGCAATAGCCACAGTGACATATATCCAATCTTCAGCAATAACAGCGGCGCACCATCAGCAGCACTCACCGTCTCCTCGCAAGACCTATGGCATCGGCAGCTTGGCCATCCCAGTGCTGCTACTATGGCTCATTTCCTTCTGAGGTGGGCATTGTTCTTATTACAAGATAAAAATCCGAAGCAAAATGAGCCATAGTAGCAGAACCAAGAAGGCCGAGCCATCGGTGCCATAGGCCCTATGAGGAGACGGTGAGTGCTAATGATGATGCACCGTTATTATTGTTGGAAAAGAAATATAAGTCACCATGGCTATTGAAGATTTGCCCTGGTTGGTAGGTCCATCACGCAAAAGCCAAAAGGATGAAACTCAACTGAACATAGATTGTCACGAGTAAATTGCGAGCGTAAACTAAATTTTTGACAAGGTGGGGAGAGATGGAACGGTCGCGGGGTGGGGGGGGGGGAGGGGGTGAGCATTGCCGATACCAATGATTGGAAGGCGTTTTGCCAACAACGATATGACTAACAGAACGAGCTAAAGGGGAATAAGACAAGGTCAATATACTTGGGTTGTTACCGGCGTGTGAGGTCACCTCCATGTCCATGAACCACTCGGTTTGAGGAGGAAAGGGCAAGTCGTGGCTTGGTGCAACATGGAACATGGCGGCGTGGTCCTGTAGGGAGCGAGCGTAGGCAGAGCCGGTGCACCGGGTATATCACCGGATAGGCGTGTTGGACGCCAGGTCAAGGACCGAAGACCCCAGTAGAGTTGGATCGTATCCAGGGCGCGCGGGGTGGAGGGAAGGGCATCCTATAGGAGCAAAGTAACCGAGCGAGGGCTCCTGCCTAGCGCTGCGACCACCGGGAGCATCTCCATGACCATGCCCATGGCCACCATCACCGTTGGGAGCCCGGTCGCCCTATCGAGCACTGCCACAATCGGCGCCACGATCGCCACGGTCATCGTCGGAGTGGACGGCAAGCAACTGTGAGCCCTCTACACGGGCGCGCTTGTTGATGGAGATTCCGGCGAGAACAAGGCATGAACAGTCTTGAACAAAGGTAGGCAGGGGGACGGTCGATTGGAGAATCGCGGCATGCATCTTGAATTTCTTTTCGAGTCCATCAAGCATCTGCAATGTACGTGTGCAGTAGCTGACCGGTGACTGGATGTCAGAAAGAGCCATAGAGATGCCTTATAGGCGTCCACAATACTCGTTGATGGACAAATAGCTGCGGACAGTCAGCCGTAACTCCTGCTTCAAAGAAGTACTCGTGGAGGAGAGTCCAAACTGTGTACGCCGCCGAGTCAACCGGGGCGACGATGTCGAGGTCCCCGAAAATGGTGGTGAAGAACCACATCACTATGGTTTTGTCGTCATCGCTCCAGATCGGATTAGAGAGCCGGTCAGCAGCGCCCACCTGGACGTGGTTGCGTGCATGGTAGCGATTGAGTAACATGTTGATGAAAGAACGCCATCGGGAGAAATTGGTGCTGTTAAGAGCCAGCGTGAAGTCAATAACACCAATGATGTTCAGCCCGTGGATGGACGGGATGGAGGAAGGGTCGGCGGCAGCAGAGAGCGATCGAAGAGGAAGCGGCCTGGGGGGGGGGGGGGGAGGGCAGAAAGTGGAAGACCAACCGTCTGGGAAAGATCCTCGGTAGCCGGAGCGCAAGGGCGCACAACAACGCCAGCAGAAAGGTCTGCGGCGGGAAGCTCGCCGCCCTCGCTGGTGACAGGAAGGAAGGGTCTCAAAGGAGGAGTGAGTGGGGCCGTTTGACATGGTTCTAATTACCAAGTTGAAGAATGATTGACGCACACCTTATATTCACTGAGTGCCATGGTACACATACATGGGAGAGAGACATGGATCCTGCATGCTTGGATCATGCTCAGGATAAGGCCTAAAGACTAGGATGTGAAGTTACAACGGAAACAATGACAACACATGTGCAGAACGTGACAACTCAACACTACCCATTATTTATAATAGGTATCATTTAACTTTGTTTTCATGTTAATGCACAACCACAACAGGCCAGAATGTTGCCAAATAAGGTACTCCCTCCGTTCCTAAATATAAGTCTTTCTAGAGATTCCACTATGGACTACATACGGAGCAGAATGAGTGAACCTACACTCTAAAATATGTCTATATACATCCGTATGTAATTTGTAGTGGAATCTCTAAAAAGACTTATATTTAGGAACAGAGGGAGTACAACTGTTCCACGCACTGCTTGGATTCCGTCAACTAAAATTGTAAACAGTGATTTTTTACCCTGATACATACAACCAAATAAAAAAGATGCTTCTAAATTTAATGGATCGTTCCAAGTTATAACAACCATAGAGCATTGATGTGAGATAATTTTCCCTTTTCAGGTCCAAAGGCAGCAAAAGCAGCTGTTTATTGTTGAATGTTTGAGCCAAGAGACTACGTCGGACCAGCTCTTGCACAGATAAGCAGCTCAAATAAACATGGAAGCAATCGCTCCGACTTCAGAGCAAGTCTTGGCTGCTAGACAGGGGTACAAGGGGCTGTTTGATAATGGGTGGCGTATAAGAGGCCTTAAATTGGAAGGACGGGACAATCTCGGTCCAGCTCATGTGTAGACAAGTAGCTCAATGGATCATGCCAGCATCTGTCTTGAGCAATACCTACCGCTGCCTATATATGCTACTGTCAGTGCAGGACCAATTGTATTTTGGGATAATTGGATAATTGCCATTCTCATGGTGCCAACTTCAGATAATTCCTAGCGTCTTTCTACCCTCTGCATTAGCTAGTCAGGTTATAATTTGTTGTTTCCAGTTACTACATCACATATGATTTATAGCATCAAGAGCGAATTCCACAACATGTCATAATGTTGCCAAATGAGGTACAACCGTTTTGTGCACTGCTTGGATGATTCCGTTAATAAAATTGTAAAGAGTGGCTTTTTACCCTGATACAACGAAATAAAAATGAAGACACTTCTAAATTTAATGGAGCGTTCTAAGTTACAACAGCCATAGAGCATTGATGTGAGATTATTTTCCTTCTTCATCTCAAAAGGCAGGAGAAGCAGCTGTTTATTGTTGAGCGTTTGAGTCAAGAGACGACATCGGACCAGCTCTTGCATAGATAAGCAGCTCAAATAAACATGGAAGCAATTGCTCCGACTAAGGAGCAAGTCTTAGCTGCTAGACAGGGTACAGGGGGCTGTTTGATAACGAGTGTTATATAAGACTATTAGAGGCCTTAAATTGGAAGGACGGGACAATCTCGGTCCAGCTAAAGTGTAAACAGGTAGCTCAATGGATCATGCCAGCATCTGTCTTGAGCAATACCTACTGTTGCCTATACATGCTACGGTCAGTTCAGGACCAATTATATTTTGGGATAATTGGATAATTGTCATTCCCATCGTGCCAACTTCAGATAATTCCTAGCGTCTTTCTACCCTCTGCATTAGCTAGTCAGGTAATTTTCTGTTTCCGGTTACCACATCGCATATGATTTATAGCATCAAGAGCGAAATTCACTCTAGAAGAGAAAACACAGGTGAGGAATCAGAACCAACCTGACCCTCTCGAGGCTGTCCAGCTCCTGCGCGGTGGCCTTCATCCTATCCCCCTCGGCGCACATCGACTCCTCCAGCTCCGTGAGACGCCTCCGGCACGCCACCACCCGCCCCTCCGCCTCGTACACCGCCCGCCGCCTCGCCTCCGCCATCCGCAGCTTGTGCCTCTCGAACCTGCAGCGGAGCACAAGTCACGCGCTCAGACGGGGGAATAAATAAATAATCTGAACGAAGAGGCGGGGACGGGAAACTACTTGGTCCTGTAGAGGGATTTGGGATCGGGCTGCTGCTGCTGCGAAGAGGAGGAAGGCTGGGATTGGGAGGGGAAGTCGCGGGAGAGGAGCGCCGACCAGAGGGAGGGGTGGAGGGAGAGGCGGCGGAGGCGGCGCGAGGCGATGGCGAGGCAGCAGAGGTCGCGGAACCCCAGCGCGGCGGAGGCGGCGCCGAGCTCCAGGACGCGCGCCCACAGCTCGTCGGGCAGATCGGACGACGACATGTTCGGCTCGACCGAATCACCGCTGGAGAGTTGCGGGGCGGGTGCAGCGACAGAGGCGGCCGCGCGGGCGTAGGAAGGTAGGTAGTCTATGCCGTCGCCGGGGCCTTCGCTGCGGTAGTGGCTGGCTTTGCTGCAGGGTGCAGGCCTTCGTCGGCGCCTCGGCGAGCTAGAGAAATCAGGAACCCGCGCCGCCAAATCAGTCCCTGCCGATGGGTCCCACGAATGAGCGTTTGGACTTTGGATTA
The DNA here is from genome assembly GCA_034509565.1 of Triticum monococcum. Lineage (NCBI taxonomy): Eukaryota > Viridiplantae > Streptophyta > Magnoliopsida > Poales > Poaceae > Triticum > Triticum monococcum. Next base: position 639,896,035 of record CM067843.1, read on the forward strand.
TTTTGTCATATCTGCAGTACTACTGGGTTTGTTTGTTTCTTTCTTAAAAATAAAAATAGAAAATTATTCATCTCTTTTATTTCAGAAACTTTCTATCTATCCATCAACTGTCCTGCTGAGAACATCAGAAGTAAAAAAATGTCCAGTTTCATATACCACCTAGCAATATATATAATTACTACAGCGAGTCAAAGGCGCGCCACCGTCATCACCTCTTCGTCACTGGAGCTGAGCAAACCTTGTTTAGTAGACAGTCGAGAAATTATCGTGCTAGAACCCCATAAAATCAGCGCACCAGAATAGCAATATGCAGGCACACGGATGTAGACAAATGAAGCCCGAATGTAAGCACATCCACTCAAGACAAACACCATCCAAATCCTATGGGTTCCACCGGAGACACATCTTCACACGCCCTCCGGTGAGGCTAGCCGCACCGCCGAGGCCGGGGCTAGGCGGAGAGAACATTATTTCATCTTCAGGGAACTGTTGTTGTCTCATCTTCCTGAGCAAAATACAAAGTCTAAACAAACAGAAAAAGACACCTAAAACAGAGTTGGAGCCCTCCTATCGGCAAGGAGCCGAGATCCATTGCGCCCCATGGCCTAAGGCCACAGAAGACAAGATAGACCTACGGTGGCGCCGATTGGAGGCGAGCAACCCTAGTTGCCTTAAGTCGCAGCGGAAGGGCATGCGTGCACGTGTTTACAACAAATGTTCAATCTATTAATCAATTGTCATTATAGACCTGCCGTGCCGCCGACAGGAGGCAAACAACCCTAATTGCCTTAAGCCGCAGCCGAAGGGTATGCGTGCACGTATTTACTATTCCCTCCATTTGGAATTATTTGTTTTGGATTTGTCTAGATACGGATGTATCTAGTCTAGATACATCCGTATCTAGACAAATCTAAGACAAATAATTCGGAATGGAGGGAGTACAAATGTTCAATCTATTAACTGTCATTATAGTACAAAGAACTTAACTGTTACTATAGTACAAAGAACACATTACAATACAAAGAACGTAAATACAAATGTTCAATCTATCAACTGTCATTACAGTACAAAGAACTTTACTGTCACTATAGTACAAAGAATACATTACAATACAAAGAACAGCAGAGGTAACAGAAATCACTCGTATTAGATATCGTTAGTTTGACAGAACAAAATGCAAGTTATATATCACAACAACAAAAAACACCATTAAAATTTTCAAATGTTAGATTTTTTTAACGATATAACCTTGGTGGCTGTCCCAAAATAACTGTCTTTGATTTAGTAGTTGGGACGGAGGGAGTACGATTCATACTACAAACCGCAAAGGAGAGAGTATGCAATATTCAGAACCATTTGTTTGAACCCAAAAACGTACTCCCTCCGTCCAAAAATACTTGTCCTAGAAATTAAATAAAATTGATGTATTTATAACTAAAATAAGTCTAGATACAACCATTTCGAGGACAAGTATTTCCAGACGGATGGAGTAACTCACGAGCTCAATCTGAACGAACCAATCACCAACTAAGATAGGAGACCATTTAGTGAGATCAGTCAAATATCAGATGACAAGTCTGTTTTGTTCCAGGCCCTAGACTACTCAAACAAAGATCCTAAGCGAACTACCGCATCTAGCTCTGCATGTTTCACCGAGTTCCAAACGTTTGAGGCAGATAATACAGTATACAACAACTCATGATTTTCCCTTCCCTCGGGTTTTTATGGAACCAAGTTCATGCAGTCCTGCAGCCCACTCGGCAGCAACTCCGCCCATATTTCAAACTTCTACGACCCGTGCCCTTCTGCTACCGGAGCATTCTACACCTCAGCCCTGCTTGATGTGTTAGTTTGTCATGCTGTGGAAACCTGTCGGATTCGTCTTTCTTGGAGTGGGTGAAGTCAGTCATCTCTTCCTCATTCTTCGAACAGAGTTGTATATCGGCCGGAACAAAATGCTAGAGATATATCTTTCTCCAAAGCTGGGGAAGATAACCTGCAAATTCATGTCATTAACCATCTGGTGAGTGGGTTATAGGAGGACATCTATAAACCGGTAGCCATGCCAGAATGGCAACATGCTCAAATCAACGGAAATATCTCACCGCAATCAGCTTTCCAGCATTTTCAGGTCTTTTGGCCACGTTTATAGCAGCAATTGCTGCAGCACCTGACGAAATGCCAACCTGTGAAAACAAACAACCCATGTGAATGCCAAACTGATAACTCGATAATAATCTATTTGGTTGTGCACTTCCTTACCAGCAAGCCCTCTTTTAGTGCAAGTAGCCTTGCAACATCAACTGCCTCTGCAGTGGTAACCTGCAAGTTCAACAGCCATAATCAACATAACAGCTGACAAGAACTGTGAAGAGTCAACTAAATCTGCAAACATAAACAGAATACTAGAGTTGCATTCCAGACCTTCACAACCTCATCAAGGAGCTGAACATCTAGTATGCTTGGAATATAACCTGTTGCGTCAATTCCAAGGAAGTTGTATTCAATAAGCTCATATCTCAAATACATCCATTTGTTAAGTGCTATTAAATTTACCTGGCTTGTCGCCAGAAATCACACTAGTTTCAGCAGGTTCTACCCCAATGACCTGATAATGACAGGACAACACAAATGTTATAATATATTAAATTTGACTACAAAATACATGAACACTGTCAAACGATTTTAGGTTATGGAATGTTAGGCCATATGCTAAATCTGTAGATCATATGAATCATGGATATATTGATATCAGCCTTGTACGCTCATGTAAGTTAAATAGTAGTGCATGCAAATTCACCTAAATTCCAAAATATGCAAATGGTAAAGCAGTACATTTAGTAGCAGACCGGTGAGCTATTTCCAACTAAGGCTTGGGATGTGTGAGCACGGGTGCCTCTAGCCAATGGAGCAACACTCAGATCTCAAGTGTAGACATATACTAGTTCCATGTATAGGATATCATATTAAACATTGTTACAAGGGGGTTTGTGTATACTTCTGCCTGTACTTTGTATATTTATACTGGCCCTTGGCCTCCAGGAAACACGAGCTGCATATCTCCTCACATTAAGCACTTCACAAAGTTAAAGCATGGAGTAAACGAGAGCATCCACCAACGACAGCAGAAGAATTAAGATGTAATGCGACAATATTGGAAAAATATGCAGAAAATGGGTGAAGTTGTTGACACAATAACATTTTAATGCAATTTTCTTAAAATCTGAAACTACTTGATGAGAGAGTAAGATTAGAAACCTTAATATCTCTATTCATCATTTTTAAGTAGCGCCCAGTGCCGGTGATAGTGCCGCCAGTCCCAATGCTCGCAACAAGTATGTCAACAGTACCCAGTGTGTCCTCCCATATTTCTGGGCCTGTGGTTTGAAAGTGGATCTGTAATTACCCAAGTGGTTTCTCAATAGATCATTTAAAGAAGTTGGCAAATGAATTTCACATGTGCCGTGTCACAGATAGCATATGAGTAAATGATAATGGCCCGAAGTCTCAACCTCACTGTTAGCTGAATTGTTGAATTGCTGAAACATGTATGCATTCGGTGTCTTCGAAACTATTTCCTCAGCTTTGTCAACAGCTCCTTTTAGTCCTGTTGTAGGATCAGTTAACACAATATCTGCTCCAAATGCACGTACAAGGATGCGTCTCTCAACATCTAACGATGAAGGCATAGTTGCTATCATTTTGTATCCTCTAGCAGCAGCTACTGCAGCTAGTCCTATACCAGTATTCCCAGTAGTTGGTTCTACCAAAATGGTCTGCAAATGTATACAATATCTGCATAATTTAGTACCTTCATGGTGACAATACTCTTACAATTTAGCATATATGGACAATCAAACCTTGTTTGGAGAAATTAATCCTTTCTCTTCTGCATCACTAATCATGCTTAATGCAATCCTGGAAAACATATTGAGTGAGAAGCGGCACAAACAGCACTCCAATACATAGTGTGATAACGATGTATACCTGTCTTTGACGCTTCGGCAAGGCCCCATGTACTCGAGCTTTGCGGCAATGTTCGCAACACAACCTTCAACGACATTATTTAGGTATACCATTGGGGTCTTTCCAATTAGCTGATCAACAGGATAGACAGAATAAACTGGGATTTAGCCCAATATACCTCACATAGATTGCTTCGGAGAGTAAAATAGGGCCTCTATCGATATTTAAAATCCATGTTTTTGGTGACCACAGAAGATGTTCACAGTCTAATCAAGTATTACAAAAATGTATCCAAATATTCCGTAACAATGCAGCGAACCCCCCACTTCCCCTAGACCATAATACAAAATCTTAATGGCTTCAGTGGCCTCCCATACCACTCTGACGAAGCAGGAAACACAATCAGGATGGGAATAGACAGCGCACCTGAGTGACGTCCACCGCGATGTTCACCGCTTCGACATCATCCGCGTACTCCTCTGGGATCTCGATGGCGGCGGGCGCCGCGACCTTAGGTGAGGAGGCCGTGGGAAGGGGTCGGTGGGCCGTTACAGCGCGGGGGCAGGTGAGGAACCGGGGCGCTCGTGGGACACTAGCGTAGGCCGGCGCGGATGGAATGGCCGGGAGGAGGAGGGAGCAGGCTGGCGGCGACGCCATCGCCATGGCCGCTGTCTGCGTGAGGGGTTTTACAGAGGGGAAAGAGAGGAGCCACCTTTGGATAAGGGGAATGGGGAATGTGCCGTCGGGCCCTGGCGTTTTTTAGCCCCATTTCAACCAGTGCTGCACTGCCGCTCGAAATTTCTTTAAACAAAATGCTACTCCCTTCTTTCGGAAATAACTGGCCCGGTGTTAGTTCAAAATAGAAACACGTCAGTTATTTCCGAAGTAGAGGAGTAAAACACGTATGTTTTTTTTATTCAGAAAACAATGATTAACCCAGCCTCTATATCATTTTGATGCATACGTGTACTTTTGTTCTTTACGAGCAGTTGCAATGGAGCCATCGAATCAGTCAATTTCACGACTGGAGCTGGACAAACGAGCAAGTGGTGAACATGTGGCATAATAACTCTTTGTTCAGTCATGGTGTTTATTCCCATTAGAGAAAAACTCTTATTTTCTTTTTCTCTCCCTGCCCATGTGTTTAAGGTCTATCAAGACGCATGATATTTTCCAGGATATTCATACAAACGAGAAATTGTTGGGTTGCACTGCAACCACGGTCAAGAATTCATTCAAGTCAGATGGACATCAGTTTAAGATAATTTCTGAAGTGCTCGATGGCTCTCGCAGCCCTGAGAAGTTTTCAGCACAAACTATTACAAGCCACATATGAGCTATTTTCTCAGTTCTTCCAAACATAAGTTTAAGCTTCAGGGTTCACTGAGGGTTGAGACCCGGCGGTTTGATTTGCCAGGTTAGCATCTAGTTGGCCCTCTTGTACTTCAGTGGCAGTTGGGTTGACCCGAGACGGCTCTTCAGGCTTCTCCTGTTGCTCTTGGGCTTCATCATCTGCCTCCTCGCCACCAGTATTTCCTGGCCTGGAAATCTGATGAAGGCTTGAAGTGGTTCTTCATTGGCAGCTTGCGCTGATGCTTGAAGTTGAGCCGGCGTTCAAGAGGTACCTGAGCCGGAGAGTGCTTGTGAGGATGGTGGTGGAGTCGGGTTCTGGTGTTTACTTACCAGTTCAAAGGGAACCGACAACTCAAGGTTGATTTTCTTCTTGTTCTCATCATAGTTCGGTTGATATGTGCTCAAGTCAATTACCCGGGAAATGGAACACGCGTGATGCCGGGTCTCTTTCACCACAGCCACATAATCTTCCTTAGTAAATTCTGAGCCATCTTCCTGTTGGGAAACGTAGCATGTAATTTTAAAAAAATTCCTACGCTAATGCAAGATCTATCTAGGAGATGCATAGTAACGAGAAGGGGAGAGTGTGTCCAAGTACCCTCGTGGAGCGAAAGCGAAAGCGTTTAACAACACGGTTGATGTAGTCGAACTTCTTCGCGTTCCGACCGATCAAGCACCGAACGTACGACACCTCCGAGTTCTGCACACATTCAGCTCGATGACGTCCCTCGAACTCTTGATCCAGCAAAGTGTCGAGGGAGAGTTCCGCCAGCACGACGACGTGATGACGGTGATGGTGAAGTGATCCACGCAGGGGCTTCGCCTAAGCACTACGTGAATATGACCGGAGGCGTAAACTGTGGAGGGGGGCGCCGCACACGGCTGACATGTTGGGGAACATAGCATGCAATTTCAAAAAAAATCTACGCTCACGCAAGATCTATCTAGAAGATGCATATCAACGAGAGGGGAAGAGTGTGTCCACGTACCCTCGTAGACCGAAAGTGGAAGCGTTTGACAACACGGTTGATATAGTCGAACTTCTTCTCGTTCCGACCGATCAAGCACCGAACGTACGACACCTCCGAGTTCTGCACACATTCAGCTCGATGACGTCCCTCGAACTCTTGATCCAGCAAAGTGTCGAGGGAGAGTTTCGTCAGCACAACTGCGTGGTGATGGTGAAGTGATCCACACAGGGATTCGCCTAAGCACTACGACAATATGACCGGAGGCGTAAACTATGGAGGGGGGCGCCGCACACGGCTAGGAATCAATGTTGTGTGTTCTAGCGGTGCCCCCCCACATATATATTGGTGGGAGAGGGAGAGGGGTTGCAAGGGGGGCCCCAAGTAGGAGTAATCAATATTGTGTGTTCTAGCGGTGCCCCCTCCAAGTCAGCCTCCCTCCTTCCATATCCATCGGAGGGGGAAGGAAAGAGAGAGGGGGAGGGGAAGGAAAGGGGGAGGCCGAATCCTCCCCTTTCCTTCTCCCTTCCCTTCCTTTCCTTCTCCTCCTATTCGTCCTATAGGGGGCGCACCAGCCCCTTTTGGGGCTGGTCAATCCCTCTCTTGGCCCATTAGGCCCATATAGCTTGCCGGGGGTTGCCCGGAACTCCTTCCGGTGACCCGATATGTACCCGGTACCCCAGAACACTTCCTATGTCCAAATACTATCGTCCTATATATGAATCTTTACCTCTCCATTTCGAGACTCCTCGTCATGTCCATGATCTCATCCGGGACTCCGAACAACATTCGGTCACCAAATCACATAACTCATATAATACAAAATCGTCATTGAACGTTAAGCATGCGGACCCTACGGGTTCGAGAACTATGTAGACATGACTGAGTCACCTCTCTGGTCAATAACCAATAGTGGAACCTGGATGCTCATATTTGTTCTCACATATTCTACGAAGATCTTTATCGGTCATACAGTAATGACAACATACATTATTCCCTTTGTCATCGGTATGTTACTTACCCGAGATTCGATCGTCGGTATCTTCATACCTAGTTCAATCTCGTTACCGGCAAGTCTCTTTACTCGTTCCATAATGCATCATCCCGCAACTAACTCATTAGTCACATTGCTTGCAAGGCTTATTATGATGTGCATTGCCGAGAGGGCCGAGAGATACCTCTCCGATACTCAAAGTGACAAATCCTAATCTCGATTTATACCAACCCAACAAACACCTTCGGAGATACCTGTAGAGCATCTTTATAATCACCCAATTACGTTGTGACGTTTGATAGCACACAAGGTATTCCTCCGGTATTCGGGAGTTGCATAATCTCATAGTCGAAGGAATATGTATCTGACATGAAGAAAGCAATATCAATAGAACTTAACGAACATTATGCTAAGCTAACGGATGGGTCTTGTCCATCACATCATTCTCCTAATGATGTGATATCGTTCATCAAATGACAACACATGTCTATGGCTAGGAAACTTAACCATCTTTGATTAACGAGCTAGTATAGTAGAGGCTTACTAGGGATACTATGTTTTTTCTATGTATCCACACATGTATCAAGTTTCCGGTTAACACAATTCTAGCATGAATAATAAACATTTATCATGATATAAGGAAATATAAATAACAACTTTATTTTATTATTACCTCTAGGGCATATTTCCTTCAGTCTCCCACTTGTACTAGAGTCAATAATCTAGATTACATTGTAAGGATTGTAACACCAATGGAGTCTTGGTGCTGATCATGTTTTGCTCATGGAAGAGGCTTAGTCAATGGGTCTGTCACATTCAGATCCATATGTATTTGCAAATCTCTATGTCTCCCTCCTTGACTTGATCACGGATGGAGTTGAAGCGTCTCTTGATGTGTTTGGTTCTCTTGTGAAATCTGGATTCCTTTGCCAAGGCAATTGCTCCAGTATTGTCACAAAATATTTTCATTGGACCCGATGCACTAGGTATTACACCTAGATCGGATATGAACTCCTTGATCCAGACTCCTTCATTCGCTGCTTCCGAAGCCGCTATGTACTCCGCTTCACACGTAGATCCCACCACGACGCTTTGCTGGGAACTGCACCAACTCACAGCTCCACCATTCAATATAAATACGTATCCGGTTGTGACTTAGAGTCATCCGGATCAGTGTCAGAGCTAGCATCGACATGACCATTTATGACAAGCTCTTTGTCACGTCCATAATGAGAAACATATCCTTAGTCCTTTTTAGGTACTTCAGGATGTTCTTGACCACTATCCAGTGATCCACTCCTGGATTACTTTGGTACCTCCCTGCTAGACTTATAGCAAGGCACACATCAGGTCTGGTACACAGCATAGCATACATGATAGATCCTATGGCTGAGGCATAGGGAATGACTTTCATTTTCTCTCTATCTTCTGCAGTGGTCGGGCATTGAATCTGACTCAATTTCACACCTTGTAACACAGGCAAGAACCCTTTCTTTGATTGATCCATTTTGAACTTCTTCAAAACTTTATCAAGGTATGTGCTTTGTGAAAGTCCAATTAAGCGTCTTGATCTATCTCTATAGATCTTAATGCCCAATATATAAGCAGCTTCACCGAGGTCTTTCATTGAAAAACTCTTATTCAAGTATCCTTTTATGCTATCCAGAAATTCTATATCATTTCCAATCAACAATATGCCATCCACATATAATATTAGAAATGCTACAGAGCTCCCACTCACTTTCTTGTAAATATAGGCTTCTTTGAAAGTCTGTATAAAACCATATGCTTTCATCACACTATCAAAGCGTATATTCCAACTCCGAGATGCTTGCACCAGTCCATAAATGGATCGCTGGAGCTTGCACACTTTGTTAGCACCTTTAGGATCGACAAAACCTTCTGGTTGCATCATATACAAATCTTCTTTGAGAAATCCATTAAGGAATGCAGTTTTGACACCCATTTGCCAGATTTCATAATCATAAAATGCAGCAATTGCTAACATGATTCGGATAGACTTAAGCATCGCTATGGGTGAGAAAGTCTCATCATAGTCAACTCCTTAAACTTGTCGAAAACCTTTCGCAACAAGTTGAGCTTTGTAGACAGTAACATTATCATCGGCGTCAGTATTCTTCTTGAAGATCCATTTATTCTCTATGGCTTGCCGATCATTGGGCAAGTCAACAAAAGTCCACACTTTGTTCTCATACATGGATTCTATCTCAGATTTCATGGCCTCAAGCCATTTATCAGAATCTGGGCTCATCATCGCTTCCTCATAGTTCGTAGGTTCGTCATGGTCTAGTAACATGACTTCCAGAACAGGATTACCGTACCACTTAGGTGCGGAACGAGCTCTGGTTGACCTACGAGGTTCGGTAGTAACTTGATTTGAAGTTTCATGATCATTATCATTAGCTTCCTCTCTAGTTGGTGTAGGTATCACTAGAACTGATTTCTGTGATGAGCTACTTTCCAAATCGAGAGAAGGTACAATTACCTCATGAAGTTCTACTTTCCTCCCACTCACTTCTTTCAAAGAGGAACTCCTTCTCTAGTAAGGATCCATTCTTAGCAACAAAGATCTTGCCTTCGGATCTGTGATAGAAGGTGTACCCAGTAGTTTCTTTTGGGTATCCTATGAAGACGCACTTCTCCGATTTGGGTTCGAGCTTATCAGGTGTAACGCCCTCGATGCGGCTATATCTCCCACGTGTCGAAGCACGACTTAGAGGCATAACCGCATTGAAAGCAATGTCGCAAGTGAGGTAATCTTCACACGACCCATGTAATACATAAGGGAAAAGATACATGGTTGGCTTACAATCGCCACTTCACACAATACATGAATAAAGCATTACATCATCCAAATACAAACAAGGTCCGACTACGGAACCAAAATAAAAGAAGAACCCCAAATGCGATAAAGGTCCCCGATCGACCCCAACTGGGCTCCACTACTGATCAACTAGAACGAAACAACATAAATAACACGATCTTCATCGAGCTCCTCCTGAGCTTGGTAGCGTCATCTGCATGGACTCATCGGCACCTGCAAACTGGTTTTGGAAGTATCTGTGAGCCACGGGGACTCAGCAATCTCGCACCCTCGCGATCAAGACTATTTAAGCTTATGGGTAAGGTAAAGGTATGAGGTGGAGCTGCAGCAAGCGACTAGCATATATGGTGGCTAACATACGCAAAAGAGAGCGAGAAGAGAAAGCAAAGCACGATCGTGAAACTATGATCAAGAAGTGATCCTAGAACAACCTACGTCAAGCATAACTCCAACACCGTGTTCACTTCCCGGACTCCGCCGGAAAGAGACCATCACGGTTACACACGCGGTGTATGTATTTTAATTAAGGTCGACTTCAGGTTTTCTACAACCGGACGTTAACAAATTCCCATCTGCCCATAACCGCGGGCACGGCTTTCGAAAGTTCAAATCCCTGCAGAGGTGTCCCAACTTAGCCCATCACAAGCTCTCACGGTCAACGAAGGAATAGACCTCCTCCCGAGACATTCCGATCAGACTCGGTATCCCGGTTCTACAAGACATTTCGACAGGGTAAAACTAAACCAGCAACACCACCCAGATGTGCCAACAAATCCCGATAGGAGCTGCACATATCTCGTTCTTAGGGCACACCGGATGAGCCAGACGTCGGGTAAGCCAGCCCAGAGTTGCCCCTGGTAGCCTCGGACATCGCTCAGTTGGACCAACACTCAGAGGAGCACTGGCCCCCCCCGGGGGGGGGGGTAAAATAATGATGACCCTTAGGAGCACGACTCCCAAGAGAAAAGAAAAGGCTAGGTGGCGAATGCTAAAACCAATGTTGGGCATTGCTGGAGGAGCTTTACTCAAGGCGAACTGTCAAGGGGTTCCCATAATAGCCCAACCGCGTAAGGAACGCAAAATCCGGGAACATAACACCGATATGACGGAAACTAGGGCGGCAAGAGTGGAACAAAACACCAGGCATAAGGCCGAGCCTTCCACCCTTTACCAAGTATATAGATGCATTAATTAAATAAGATATATTGTGATATCCCAACAAGTAAACATGTTCCAACAAGGAACAACATCTCCATGTCCCAACAAGGAACAAACTTCAAATCTTCACCTGCAACTAACAACGCTATAAGAGGGGCTGAGCAAAGCGGTAACATAGCCAATCAACGGTTTGCTAGGACAACGTGGGTTAGAGGTTTGGTTCAACAATATAGGAGGCATGATAAGCAAGTGGTAGGTATCGCAGCATAGGCATAGCAAAAGAGCGAGCATCTAGCAAAGCAAAGATAGTAGTGATTTCGAGGGTATGGTCATCTTGCCTGAGATCCCGCAAGGAAGAAGAATGAGTCCATGAAGAAGACAAACGGACGTGGTCGAACGAATCCTCACAACACGACGTTACCGGATTACCGAGATGAAGTACACCGGAAAGAAAGCAAACAACAAAGTAAACAACCACTACAACAACATGGCACGATGCGCAAACAAGTATGATGCATGTCCAGTTTAATGAGGCATGACGTGGCAAAGTGCACAAACAATCCTACAAATTAAGTGGAGCTCATTATGCAACTCCGTTGCATATTGACGAAACCCCACATGACTTATTTAGTTTGATCTTGTTTATGTACCCAACAATATTAAATGTTGTTAAACATGGCAAGAGGGTGAAGCAAATGAAAACTACCTATCTAGGCAAGCTTAAATGAGGCCGGATACAACGAACAACAATTCCGGAAAATCCTCATATGCATATATTAGGTTTGGTATTGTTCTGCCCTAAATATTATTTTAGAGTTGTTAAACATGCAAGATGATGCCACCATGTTAAACTAGGCAAAATTCCACCCCATTTGCATATAAAGTTTACTAGAAACCGAGCTACGCTTATTTAGTTATGAATTTAAGCATTTTAGCAAGTTATTTAAGCAAAATTTAAACAAACAGCATCTTAAACATTTTAAACATGGATGAAAATGACATTTTATGAAACTAGATGCAATTCTAAGCATGTTACATATATAAAATGTTTTAATCTGATGCACGGTTATTAAGTTATTATATACATGAATATGGAGGGGTTCTCTGTAAATCTGCTAATTCCCCGGAAATTAGACAAATTCGCAGACCGAAAAAAAACTACATGGGCCGAAACTACTGGGCGCTGCGGTGCTCACCATGGGCTTCAGCCCGTCGGTGAGGAGGTGGAGGCAGGCTGTGGGGCGCAGGCTGGGCCGCGAGCGAAGCAGACGAGGCCTCGCGCAGCGAGTGGTACTAGTCCAGGCTGGCGCTAGACTGGTCAACCCGGGGCGCGGCTCCGTCGTCCTCCTCTCGAATGGCGGCAGCGCAGGACTTGGGGACGAGCGCTCCTGCGACGGGCGGCGCTGGCATTGGAGATCTGGCACGGGAGGTCACGCATGCGAGGCAGGGGCCGGAGACGAAACGAGGGAGGCGGCGCTGCGGGACTTGAGGCGCGGGGCAAAGCAGAAGACGGCGCTGAGCTCATTCCCGAGCAGAGGTGCAACACGGGCATGGCTCTCGCTCGAGCAGCGCATGGGAAGAAGGCGCGACGGCATCGGCGGCTAGGGTCTTGGCGCAGGGACGACCCGATCCGAGGCGGGGGAGGCACGGGCTGGTCTGGTTCCCGGCCGGATCCGGGTCGATGTGACTCCATGGTGTGGCGGCCATGGCGTTTCCTGGTGCAGCACAAGAAAGAGAGAGGGAGATCGTGAGGAGAGAGGCCATGGCAGGGGAAAACCGAAGGAGGGGAAGGTGAGGAGGAGGAGAGGCACGCCCTTGGTACCCGGCATCCATGGCGGAGGAGCTTCTGCTCCGGCGAAGATCCTGTAGGGCTCGGCCTGGGCGTGCTGGATCCGGTCACGGGAGGTCGTCGGGGTCTCGTTCCCTGCCGGATAGAAGCGGAGGCGAGCTGGGCGGACTTGGAGCCCCATGGCGCGAGGGGAGGTGCGCTGCTGCGCTGGCAACTGGTGGGGAGCTGCTCATGATCCCCTCGGGATCGAGCAGGGGAGGCGTCGGTGGATGGAGGGGGCTAGATTGGTGGAGCGCACTGGTTGGGTGAGAAGGGGATCTGAGAGGATCCCTAGGAAGATGTAGTGGCGGCGCAGAATAGGAAAGATGGGACAGCTCCCCTAAATTTTAGGGTTGGATCTGATATTTATATCATATGAGTTTTAGGTTAGAGGCTAACGTGTACCTCCGATCAAAATCGTACGGTCGAGGATAAATAGCTTAGGAGAATCCAATGAGAAACCGATGATGTTTTGTAGATGTTTGGGGATGATCCGGACACAACGATGGCGACAGTCCGGGTCGGGTCCGGGACAGATTTCGGACGCGCGCGGGAGGAGGTCCGCGGGCTGACGAGAGAGGTTAGATAGGGCCTGGCGGTGAGAGGTAGTGCAGAAGGCAAAGGTCTGAGAAAAGAGAAAAGGAGAGGCCCGACGACTGTTTCCGGAGACCGAAAACGTCCGACGTTAGACCGGCTATACTGCCACTATAGTTAATCGTTGGGGCATCAAACGAACTCCGAATGCGATGAAACTTGGCAGGCGGCCTACCTACAACATAACAACACCGCATGCCAACTTTCAACCCATTCCAAGAACATTTTCCAGCCACTTATAAAATAATATTTCGGACGTGCCGCGGGCGCGTGCAAGTGTGTCTGGGCTCAGAACGGACAACGGACGGAACTGGGGGAACCCGGACGGATGCAAGTTTTTTTAAAAACATGATGATGCAATGCACATGATGACATGATAAAATGCAACACGCAAGCGAATGACATGGCAACGGCAACAAATAACTCGAAGACACCTGGCGCATCGGTCTGGGGCACTACAACACTCCACCACAACGAGAGGATCTCGTCCCGAGATCTAGAATGGCAGCGGAGGGAAAAACAGAAGGGAAAGAGAAGAGGTAAAACTAAGTTGCTTCTTTGACAAACGCGTGGAACCAAGGAACCTTGAGAGGTTAAACCATTTTTCGAAAAGAAAAACAACGGAGAAGATCGAAGTTGAAAACACTCCGTTAGAAAAAAAATAACAAGGAACATTACGAGAACCTTGTAGGTTGAAAGACAAAAGACAAGGATTGCAATGGACAAGAAGTACATGCAAACACTCCGGTAGGACGAGATGCACAAGGAACGATAAGGATCAATTACGACAACACTCCGGTTGGAAATGGCAGGTAAAGAATATGAGCTTTGCAATAAGAAAGCACTTGGATGAGACTCCGGTTAGAAGAGGAATGATAGACACAACACTCCGGTTAAAACAAGATAGAGAAGGAATAAGACTGATATAATTTGGACAGCACTCCCATTGAGAAGGGATGCAAAATTTGATAAGATGAGAGAGCTCGAAAGAAAACATGACACTCCGGTTGAATGGATAAGCAAAGAAAAGAACACTATCATGACAAAACAAGAAGATGGGTAGAAGAGAGCAACATCACAATGCCTCCGGAACAAAAGAATAGAAGATAGATAATTGAGATAGGAGAATGGAGAAGAAAATGCCAACTTTTGCCACAAAAGAGCTTGAAGAGGCATCTTTAGGAGAAGAGTCAAACGGAGTTGTTGTGAAAACCCACAACGAAAATAATAAGCTTGATATGGTCTTATGGAATACAACTCAAATTATGAGGTGACAACCTGCTAAACAAGATTGGATTGATATGAACAAGAAGACGAGAAACTATTCACATGTCGAAGCACGACTTAGAGGCATAACCACATTGAAAGCAATGTCGCAAGTGAGGTAATCTTCACACAACCCATGTAATACATAAGGGAAAAGATACATGGTTGGCTTACAATCGCCACTTCACACAATACATGAATAAAGCATTACATCATCCAAATACAAACAAGGTCCGACTACGGAATCAAAATAAAAGAAGAACCCCAAATGCAACAAAGGTCCCCGATCGACCCCAACTGGGCTCCACTACTGATCAACTAGAACGAAACAACATAAATAACACGATCTTCATCGAGCTCCTCCTGAGCTTGGTAGCGTCATCTGCATGGACTCATCGGCACCTGCAAACTGGTTTTGGAAGTATCTGTGAGCCACGGGGACTCAGCAATCTCGCACCCTCGCGATCAAGACTATTTAAGCTTATGGGTAAGGTAAAGGTATGAGGTGGAGCTGCAGCAAGCGACTAGCATATATGGTGGCTAACATACGCAAAAGAGAGCGAGAAGAGAAAGCAAAGCACGATCGTGAAACTATGATCAAGAAGTGATCCTAGAACAACCTACGTCAAGCATAACTCCAACACCGTGTTCACTTCCCGGACTCCGCCGGAAAGAGACCATCACGGTTACACACGCGGTGGATGTATTTTAATTAAGGTCGACTTCAGGTTTTCTACAACCGGACGTTAACAAATTCCCATCTGCCCATAACCGTGGGCACGGCTTTCGAAAGTTCAAATCCCTGCAGGGGTGTCCCGACTTAGCCCATCACAAGCTCTCACGGTCAACGAAGGAATAGACCTCCTCCCGAGACATTCCGATCAGACTCGGTATCCTGGTTCTACAAGACATTTCGACAGGGTAAAACTAAACCAGCAACACCACCCAGATGTGCTGACATATCCCGATAGGAGCCGCACATATCTTGTTCTCATGGCACACCGGATGAGCCAGACGTCGGGTAAGCCAGCCCAGAGTTGCCCCTGGTAGCCTCGGACATCGCTCAGTTGGACCAACACTCAGAGGAGCACTGGCCCCGGGGGGGGGGGGGTAAAATAATGATGACCCTTAGGAGCGCGACTCCCAAGAGAAAAGAAAAGGCTAGGTGGCGAATGGTAAAACCAATGTTGGGCATTGCTGGATGAGCTTTACTCAAGGTGAACTGTCAAGGGGTTCCCATAATAGCCCAACCGCGTAAGGAACGCAAAATCCGGGAGCATAACACCGATATGACGGAAACTAGGGCGGCAAGAGTGGAACAAAACACCAGGCATAAGGCCGAGCCTTCCACCCTTTACCAAGTATATAGATGCATTAATTAAATAAGATATATTGTGATATCCCAACAAGTAAACATGTTCCAACAAGGAACAACATCTCCATGTCCCAACAAGGAACAAACTTCAAATCTTCACCTGCAACTAACAATGCTATAAGAGGGGCTGAGCAAAGCGGTAACATAGCCAATCAACGGTTTGCTAGGACAAGGTGGGTTAGAGGCTTGGTTCAACAATATAGGAGGCATGATAAGCAAGTGGTAGGTATCACAGCATAGGCATAGCAAAAGAGCGAGCATCTAGCAAAGCAAAGATAGTAGTGATTTTGAGGGTATGGTCATCTTGCCTGAGATCCCGCAAGGAAGAAGAACGAGTCCATGAAGAAGACAAACGGACGTGGTTGAACGAATCCTCACAACACGACGTTACCGGATTACCGAGAAGAAGTACACCGGAAAGAAAGCAAACAACAAAGTAAACAACCACTACAACAACATGGCACGATGCGCAAACAAGTATGATGCATGTCCGGTTTAATGAGGCATGGCGTGGCAAAGTGCACAAACAATCCTACAAATTAAATGGAGCTCATTATGCAACTTCGTTGCATATTGACGAAACCCCACATGACTTATTTAGTTTGATCTTGTTTATGTACCCAACAATATTAAATGTTGTTAAACATGGCAAGAGGGTGAAGCAAATGAAAACTACCTATCTAGGCAAGCTTAAATGAGGCCGGATACAACGAACAACAATTCCGGAAAATCCTCATATGCATATATTAGGTTTGGTACTGTTCTGCCCTAAACATTATTTTAGAGTTGTTAAACATGCAAGATGATGCCACCATGTTAAACTAGGAAAAATTCCACCCCATTTGCATATAAAGTTTACTAGAAACCGAGCTACGCTTATTTAGTTATGAATTTAAGCATTTTAGCAAGTTATTTAAGCAAAATTTAAACAAACAGCATCTTAAACATTTTAAACATGGATGAAAATGACATTTTATGAAACTAGATGCAATTCTAAGCATGTTACATATATAAAATGTTTTAATCTGATGCACGGTTATTAAGTTATTATATACATGAATATGGAGGGGTTCTCTGTAAATCTGCTAATTCCCCGGAAATTAGACAAATTCGCAGACCGAAAAAAACTACATTGGGCCGAAACAACTGGGCGCTGGGGCGCTCACCATGGGCTTCAGCCCGTCGGTGAGGAGGTGGAGGCAGGCCGCGGGGCGCAGGCTAGGCCGCGAGCGAAGCAGACGAGGCCTCGCGCAGCGAGTGGTATTAGTCCAGGCTGGCGCTAGACTGGTCAACGCGGGGCGCGGCTCCGTTGTCCTCCTCTCGAACGGCGGCAGCGCAGGACTTGGGGATGAGCGCTCCTGTGACGGGCGGCGCTGGCCTTGGAGATCTGGCACGGGAGGTCACGCACACGAGGCAGGGGCCGGAGAAGAAATGAGGGAGGTGGCGCTGCGGGACCTGAGGCGCGGGGCGAAGCAGAAGACGGTGCTGAGCTCGTTCCTGAGCAGGGGTGCAGCACGGGCATGGCTCTCGCTCGAGCAACGCATGGGAAGAAGGCGCGATGGCATCGGCGGCTAGGGACTTGGCGCAAGGACGACCCGATGCGAGGCGGGGGAGGCACGGGCTCGTCTGGTTCCCGGCCGGATCCGTGTCGATGTGACTCCATGGCGTGGCGGCCATGTCGTTTCCTGGTGCAGCACAAGAAAGAGAGAGGGAGATCGTGAGGAGAGCGGCCATGGCAGGGGAAAACGGAAGGAGGGGAAGGTGAGGAGGAGGAGAGGCATGCCCTTGGTACCCAGCGTCCATGGCGGAGGAGCTTCTGCTCTGGCGAAGATCCTGTAGGGCTCGGCCTGGGCGTGCTGGATCCGGTCATGGGAGGTCGTCGGGGTCTCATTCCCTGCCGGATAGAAGCGGAGGCGAGCTGGGCGGACTTGGAGCCCCATGGCGCGAGGGGAGGTGCGCTGCTGCACTGGCAACTGGTGGGGAGCTGCTCGTGATCCCCTCGGGATCGAGCAGGGGAGGCGTCGGTGGATGGAGGGGGCTAGATTGGTGGAGCGCACTGGTTGGGTGAGAAGGGGATCTGAGAGGATCCCTAGGAAGATGCAGTGGCGGCGCAGAATAGGAAAGACGGGACAACTCCCCTAAATTTTAGGGTTGGATTTGATATTTATATCATATGAGTTTTAGGTTAGGGGCTAACTTGTACCTCCGATCAAAATCGGACGGTCGAGGATAAATAGCTTAGGAGAGTCCAATGAGAAACCAATGATGTTTTGTAGATGTTTGGGGATGATCTGGACACAACGATGGCGACAGTCCGGGTCGGGTCCGGGACAGATTTCGGACGCGCGCGGGAGGAGGTCCGCGGGCTGACGAGAGAGGTTAGATAGGGCCTGGTGGTAAGAGGTAGTGCAGAAGGCAAAGGTCTGAGAAGAGAGAAAAGGAGAGGCCCAGCGACTGTTTCCGGAGACCGAAAACATCCGACGTTAGACCGGCTATACTGCCGCTATAGTTAATCGTTGGGGCATCAAACGAACTCCGAATGCGATGAAACTTGGCAGGCGGCCTACCTACAACATAACAACACCGCATGCCAACTTTCAACCCATTCCAAGAAAATTTTCCGGCCACTTATAAAATAATATTTGGACGTGCCGCGGGTGCGTGCAAGTGTGTCTGGGCTCAGAACGGACAACGGACGGAACTGGGGGAACCCGGACGGATGCAAGTTTTTTTTAAAAACATGATGATGCAATGCACATGATGACATGATAAAATGCAACACGCAAGCGAATGACATGGCAACGGCAGCAAATAACTCGAAGACACCTGGCGCATCGGTCTCGGGGCGCTACAACACTCCACCACTATGAGAGGATCTCGTCCCGAGATCTAGAATGGCACCGGAGGGAAAAACAGAAGGGAAAGAGAAGAGGTAAAACTAAGTTGCTTCTTTGACAAACGCGTAGAACCAAGGAACCTTGAGAGGTTAAACCATTTTTCGAAAAGAAAAACAACGGAGAAGATCAAAGTTGAAAACACTCCGTTAGGAAAAAAATAACAAGGAACATTACGAGAACCTTGTAGGTTGAAAGACAAAAGACAAGGATTGCAATGGACAAGAAGTACATGCAAACACTCCGGTAGGACGAGATGCACAAGGAACGATAAGGATCAATTACGACAACACTCCGGTTGGAAATGGCAGGTAAAGAATATGAGCTTTGCAATAAGAAAGCACTTGGATGAGACTCCGGTTAGAAGAGGAATGATAGACACAACACTCCGGTTAAAACAAGATAGAGAAGGAATAAGACTGATATAATTTGGACAGCACTCCGGTTGAGAAGGGATGCAAAATTTGATAAGATGAGAGAGCTCGAAAGAAAACACGACACTCCGGTTGAATGGATAAGCAAAGAAAAGAACACTATCATGACAAAACAAGAAGATGGGTAGAAGAGAGCAACATCACAATGCCTCCGGGACAAAAGAATAGAAGGTAGATAATTGAGATAGGAGAATGGAGAAGAAAATGCCAACTTCTGCCACAAAAGAGCTTGAACAGGCATCTTTAGGAGAAGGGTCGAATGGAGTTGTTGTGAAAACCCACAGCGAAAATAATAAGCTTGATATGGTCTTATGGAATACAACTCAAATTATGAGGTGACAACCTGCCAAACAAGATTGGATTGATATGAACAAGAAGATGAGAAACTATTCACATGTCGAAGCACGACTTAGAGGCATAACCGCATTGAAAGAAATGTCGCAAGTGAGGCAATCTTCACACAATCCATGTAATACATAAGGGAAAAGATACATGGTTGGCTTACAATCGCCACTTCACACAATACATGAATAAAGCATTACATCATCCAAATACAAACAAGGTCCGACTACGGAACCAAAATAAAAGAAGAACCCCAAATGCGACAAAGGTCCCCGATCGACCCCAACTGGGCTACACTACTGATCAACTAGAACGAAACAACATAAAGAACATGATCTTCATCGAGCTCCTCCTGAGCTTGGTAGCGTCATCTGCATGGACTCATCGGCACCTGCAAACTGGTTTTGGAAGTATCTGTGAGCCACGGGGACTCAGCAATCTCGCACCCTCGCGATCAAGACTATTTAAGCTTATGGGTAAGGTAAAGGTATGAGGTGGAGCTGCAGCAAGCGACTAGCATATATGGTGGCTAACATACGCAAAAGAGAGCGAGAAGAGAAAGCAAAGCACGATCGTGAAACTATGATCAAGAAGTGATCCTAGAACAACCTACGTCAAGCATAACTCCAACACCGTGTTCACTTCCCGGACTCCGCCGGAAAGAGATCATCACGGTTACACACGCGGTGGATGTATTTTAATTAAGGTCGACTTCAGGTTTTCTACAACCGGACGTTAACAAATTCCCATCTGCCCATAACCGCGGGCACGGCTTTCGGAAGTTCAAATCCCTGCAGGGGTGTCCCAACTTTGCCCATCACAAGCTCTCACGGTCAACGAAGGAATAGACCTCCTCCCGAGACATTCCGATCAGACTCGGTATCCCGGTTCTACAAGACATTTCGACAGGGTAAAACTAAACCAGCAACACCACCCAGATGTGCCGACAAATCCCGATAGGAGCTGCACATATCTTGTTCTTAGGGCACACCGGATGAGCCAGACGTCGGGTAAGCCAGCCCAGAGTTGCCCCTGGTAGCCTCGGACATCGCTCAGTTGGACCAACACTCAGAGGAGCACTGGCCTCGGGAGGGGGGGGGGTAAAATAATGATGACCCTTAGGAGCACGACTCCCAAGAGAAAAGAAAAGGCTAGGTGGCGAATGCTAAAACCAATGTTGGGCATTGCTGGAGGAGCTTTACTCAAGGCGAACTGTCAAGGGGTTCCCATAATAGCCCAACCGCGTAAGGAACGCAAAATCCGGGAACATAACACCGATATGACGGAAACTAGGGCGGCAAGAGTGGAACAAAACACCAGGCATAAGGCCGAGCCTTCCACCCTTTACCAAGTATATAGATGCATTAATTAAATAAGATATATTGTGATATCCCAACAAGTAAACTTGTTCCAATAAGGAACAACATCTCCATGTTCGAACAAGGAACAAACTTCAAATCTTCACCTGCAACTAACAACGCTATAAGAGGGGCTGAGCAAAGCGGTAACATAGCCAATCAACGGTTTGCTAGGACAAGGTGGGTTAGAGGCTTGGTTCAACAATATAGGAGGCATGATAAGCAAGTGGTAGGTATTGCAGCATAGGCATAGCAAAAGAGCGAGCATCTAGCAAAGCAAAGATAGTAGTGATTTCGAGGGTATGGTCATCTTGCCTGAGATCCCGCAAGTAAGAAGAACGAGTCCATGAAGAAGACAAACGGACATGGTCGAACGAATCCTCACAACACGACATTACCAGATTACCGAGACGAAGTACACCGGAAAGAAAGCAAACAACAAAGTAAAATACCACTACAACAACATGGCACGATACGCAAACAAGTATGATGCATGTCCGGTTTTATGAGGCATGGCGTGGCAAAGTGCACAAACAATCCTACAAATTAAGTGGAGCTCATTATGCAACTCCGTTGCATATTGACGAAACCCCACATGACTTATTTAGTTTGATCTTGTTTATGTACCCAACAATATTAAATGTTGTTAAACATGGCAAGAGGGTGAAGCAAATGAAAACTACCTATCTTGGCAAGCTTAAATGAGGCCGGATACAACGAGCAGCAATTCCGGAAAATCCTCATATGCATATATTAGGTTTGGTACTGTTCTGCCCTAAACATTATTTTAGAGTTGTTAAACATGCAAGGTGATGCCACCATGTTAAACTAGGCAAAATTCCACCCCATTTGCATATAAAGTTTACTAGAAACCGAGCTACGCTTATTTAGTTATGAATTTAAGCATTTTAGCAAGTTATTTAAGCAAAATTTAAACAAACAGCATCTTAAACATTTTAAACATGGATGAAAATGACATTTTATGAAACTAGATGCAATTCTAAGCATGTTACATATATAAAATGTTTTAATCTGATGCACGGTTATTAAGTTATTATATACATGAATATGGAGGGGTTCTCTGTAAATCTGCTAATTCCCCGGAAATTAGACAAATTCGCAGACCGAAAAAAACCTACATTGGGCCGAAATTACTGGGCGCTAGGGCGCTCACCATGGGCTTCAGCCCGTCGGTGAGGAGGTGGAGGCAGGCCGCGGGGCGCAGGATGGGCCGCGAGCTAAGCAGACGAGGCCTCGCGCAGCGAGTGGTACTAGTCCAGGCTGGCGCTAGACTGGTCAACCCGGGGCGCGGCTCCGTCGTCCTCCTCTTGAACGGCGGCAGCGCAGGACTTGGGGACGAGCGCTCCTGCGACGGGCGGCGCTGGCCTTGGAGATCTGGCATGGGAGGTCACGCACGCGAGGCAGGGGCCGGAGACGAAACGAGGGAGGCGGCGCTGCGGGACTTGAGGCGCGGGGCGAAGCAGAAGACGGTGCTGAGCTTGTTCCCGAGCAGGGGTGCAGCACGGGCATGGCTCTCGCTCGAGCAGCGCATGGGAAGAAGGCGCGACGGCATCGGCGGCTAGGGACTTGGCGCAGGGACGACCCGATCCGAGGCAGGGGAGGCACGGGCTCGTATGGTTCCCGGCCGGATCCGGGTCGATGTGACTCCATGGTGTGGCGGCCATGGCGTTTCCTGGTGCAGCACAAGAAAGAGAGAGGGAGATCGTGAGGAGAGAGGCCTGAAGGAAATATGCCCTAGAGGCAATAATAAAGTTATTATTTATTTCCTTATATCATGATAAATGTTTATTATTCATGCTAGAATTGTATTAACCAGAAACATAATACATGTGTGAATACATAGACAAACAGAGTGTCACTAGTATGCCTCTACTTGACTAGCTCGTTAATCAAAGATGGTTATGTTTCCTAGCCATGAACAAAGAGTTGTTATTTGATTAACGAGGTCACATCATTAGTTGAATGATCTGATTGACATGACCCATTCCATTAGCTTAGCACCCGATCGTTTAGTATGTTGCTATTGCTTTCTTCATGACTTATACATGTTCCTATGACTATGAGATTATGCAACTCCCGTTTGCCGGAGGAACACTTTTGGTGCCACCAAACGTCACAACGTAACTGGGTGATTATAAAGGAGTACTACAGGTGTTTCCAATGGTAGATGTTGGGTTGGCGTATTTTCGAGAATAGGATTTGTCACTCCGATTGTCGGAGAGGTATCTCTGGGCCCTCTCGGTAATACACATCACATAAGCCTTGCAAGCATTATAACTAAGATGTTAGTTGTGAGATAATGTATTACGGAACGAGTAAAGAGACTTGCCAGTAACGAGATTGAACTAGGTATTGGATACCGACGATCGAATCTCGGGCAAGTGACATACCGATGACAAAGGGAACAACGTATGTTGTTATGCGGTCTGACCGATAATGATCTTCGTAGAATATGTAGGAGCCAATATGGGCATCCAGGTCCCGCTATTGGTTATTGACCGGAGACTTGTCTCGGTCATGTCTACATTGTTCTCGAACCGTAGGGTCCGCACGCTTAACGTTACGATGACAGTTATTATGAGTTTATGCATTTTGATGTACCGAAGGTTGTTCGGAGTCCCAGATGTGATCACGGACATGACGAGGAGTCTAGAAATGGTTGAGACATAAATATTGATATACTGGAAGCCTATATTTGGATATCGGAAGTGTTCCGGGTGAAATCGGGATTTTACCGGATTACCGGGAGGTTACCGGAACCCCCCCGGGAGCCATATGGGCCTTCATGGGCCTTAATGGAAAGGAGAAAAGGGGCAGCCCATAGGTGGCCACACGCCCCCCTTCCCTTAGTCCTATTAGGACTAGGAGAAGGGGCCGGCCCCCCTCTCTCTCTTTCCCCCTTTGGGAAACCTAGTCCAACTAGGATTGGGGGGGAAGTCCTACTCCCGGTGGGAGTAGGACTCCTCCTGCGCCCTCTCCCTGGCCGGCGCACCCCTCCCCCTTGGCTCCTTTATATACAGGGGCAGGGGGCACCTCAAGACACACAAGTTGATCCTTGGTGATTGTTCCTTAGCCGTGTGCGGTGCCCCCTGCCACCAAATTCCACCTCGATCATATTATTGCAGTGCTTAGGCGAAGCCCTGCGTCGGTAGTACATCAAGATCGTCACCACGCCGTGGTGCTGACGGAACTCTTCCTCGACGCTTTGCTAGATCGGAGCCCGAGGATCGTCATCGAGCTGAACGTGTGCTAAGAACTCGGAGGTGCCGGAGTAACGGTGCTTGGATCGGTCAGATCGGGAAGATGTACGACTACTTCCTCTACGTTGTGTGATCGCTTCCGCAGTCGGTCTGCGTTGGTACGTAGACAACACTCTCCCCTCTCGTTGCTATGCATCACCATGATCTTGCGTGTGCGTAGGAGAATTTTTGAAATTACTACGTTCCCCAACAGTGGCATCCGAGCCAGGTTTTATGGTTTGATGTTATTTGCACGAGTAGAACACAAGTGAGTTGTGGGCGATACAAGTCATACTGCCTACCAGCATGTCATACTTTGGTTCAGTGGTATTGTTGGACGAGACGACCCGGACCAACATTACGCGTACGCTTACGCGAGACCGGTTCCCTCGACGTGCTTTGCACATAGATGGCTTGCGGGCTACTGTCTCTCCAACTTTAGTTGAACCGAGTGTGGCTACGCCCGGTCCTTGAGAAGGTTAAAACGGGGTCTATTTGACAAACTATCGTTGTGGTTTTGATGCGTAGGTGAGATTGGTTCTTGCTTAAGCCTGTAGCAGCCACGTAAAACTTGCAACAACAAAGTAGAGGACGTCTAACTTGTTTTTGCAGGGCATGTTGTGATGTGATATGGTCAAGGCATGATGCTAAATTTTATTGTATGAGATAATCATGTTTTGTAACCGAGTTATCGGCAACTGGTAGGAGCCATATGGTTGTCGCTTTATTGTATGCAATGCAATCGCGATGTAATGCTTTACTATATTACTAAGCGGTAGTGATAGTCGTGGAAGCATAATATTGGCGAGACAACAAGGATGCTACGATGGAGATCAAGGTGTCGCGCCGGTGACGATGGTGATTATGACGGTGCTTCGGAGATGGAGATCACAAGCACAAGATGATGATGGTTATATCATATCACTTATATTGATTACATGTGATGTTTATCCTTTTATGCATCTTATCTTGCTTTTATTGACGGTAGCATTATAAGATGATCTCTCACTAAATTATCAAGAAGTGTTCTCCCTGAGTATGCACCATTGCCAAAGTTCATTGTGCCCAGACACCACGTGATGATCAGGTGTGATAAGTTCTACGTCCATCTACAATGGGTGCAAGCCAGTTTTGCACACGCAGAATACTCAGGTTAAACTTGACGAGCCTAGCATATGCAGATATGGCCTCGGAACACAGAGACCGAAAGGTCGAGCGTGAATCATATAGTAGATATGATCAACATAACGATGTTCACCATTGAAAACTACTCCATCTCACGTGATGATCGGTTATGGTTTAGTTGATTTGGATCACGTGATCACTTAGAGGATTAGAGGGATGTCTATCTAAGTGGGAGTTCTTAAGTAATTTGATTAACTGAACTTAAACTTATCATGAACTTAGTACCTGGTAGTATCTTGCTTGTTTATGTTGATTGTAGATAGATGGCTCGTGCTGTTGTTCCGTTGAATTTTAATGCGTTCCTTGAGAAAGCAAAGTTGAAAGATGATGGTAGCAATTACACGGACTGGGTCCGTAACTTGAGGATTATCCTCATTGCTGCACAGAAGAATTACGTCCTGGAAGCACCGCTGGGTGCCAGGCCTGCTGCTGGAGCAACACCAGATGTTATGAACGTCTGGCAGAGCAAAGCTGATGACTACTCGATAGTTCAGTGTGCCATGCTTTACGGCTTAGAATCGGGACTTCAACGACGTTTTGAACGTCATGGAGCATATGAGATGTTCCAGGAGTTGAAGTTAATATTTCAAGCAAATGCCCGGATTGAGAGATATGAAGTCTCCAATAAGTTCTATAGCTGCAAGATGGAGGAGAACAGTTCTGTCAGTGAGCATATACTCAAGATGTCTGGGTATAATAATCACTTGATTCAATTGGGAGTTAATCTTCCGGATGATTGCGTCATTGACAGAATTCTCCAATCACTGCCACCAAGCTACAAGAGCTTCGTGATGAACTATAATATGCAAGGGATGAACAAGACTATTCCCGAGCTCTTCGCAATGCTGAAAGCTGCGGAGGTAGAAATCAAGAAGGAGCATCAAGTGTTGATGGTCAACAAGACCACTAGTTTCAAGAAAAAGGGCAAAGGGAAGAAGAAGGGGAACTTCAAGAAGAACAGCAAGCAAGTTGCTGCTCAGGAAAAGAAACCCAAGTCTGGACCTAAGCCTGAAGCTGAGTGCTTCTACTGCAAGCAGACTGGTCACTGGAAGCGGAACTGCCCCAAGTATTTGGCGGATAAGAAGGATGGCTAGGTGAACAAAGGTATATGTGATATACATGTTATTGATGTGTACCTTACTAGAGCTAGCAGTAGCACCTGGGTATTTGATACTGGTTCTGTTGCTAATATTTGCAACTCGAAACAGGGACTACGGAATAAGAGGACACTAGCAAAGGACGAGGTGACGATGCGCGTGGGAAACGGTTCCAAAGTCGATGTGATCGCGGTCGGCACGCTACCTCTACATCTACCTTCGGGATTAATATTAGACCTAAATGATTGTTATTTGGTGCCAGCGTTGAGCATGAACATTATATCTGGATCTTGTTTAATGCGAGACGGTTATTCATTTAAATCAGAGAATAATGGTTGTCCTATTTATATGAGGAATATCTTTTATGGTCATGCACCTTTGAAGAGTGGTCTATTTTTGATGAATCTCGATAGTAGTGATACACATATTCATAATGTTGAAACCAAAAGATGCAGAGTTGATAATGATAGTGCAACTTATTTGTGGCACTGCCGTTTAGGTCATATCGGTGTAAAGCGCATGAAGAAACTCCATACTGATGAGCTTTTGGAACCACTTGATTATGAATCACTTGGTACTTGCGAACCATGCTTCATAGGCAAGATGACTAAAACACCGTTCTCCGGTACTATGGAGAGAGCAACAGATCTGTTGGAAATCATATATACCGATGTATGTGGTCCGATGAATATTGAGGCTCGTGGCGGATATCGTTATTTTCTCACCTTCACAGATGATTTAAGAAGATATGGATATATCTACTTAATGAAACACAAGTCTGAAACATTTGAAAAGTTCAAAGAATTTCAGAGTGAAGTTGAAAATCATCTTAACAAGAAAATAAAGTTTCTACGATCTGATCGTGGAGGAGAATATTTGAGTTACGAGTTTGGTGTACATTTGAAAAATTGTGGAATAGTTTCGCAACTCACGCCACCCGGAACACCATAGCGTAATGGTGTGTCCGAACGTCATAATCGTACTTTACTAGATATGGTGCGATCTATGATGTCTCTTACTGATTTACCGCTATCGTTTTGGGGTTATGCTTTAGAGACGGCCGCATTCACGTTAAATAGGACACCATCAAAATCCGTTGAGATGACGCCTTACGAACTATGGTTTGGCAAGAAACCAAAGTTGTCGTTTCTTAAAGTTTGGGGCTGCGATGCTTATGTGAAAAAGCTTCAACCTGATAAGCTCGAACCCAAAGCGGAGAAATGTGTCTTCATAGGATACCCAAAGGAGACTGTTGGGTACACCTTCTATCATAGATCCGAAGGCAAGACATTCGTTGCTAAGAATGGATCATTTCTAGAGAAGGAGTTTCTCTCGAAAGAAGTGAGTGGGAGGAAAGTAGAACTTGACGAGGTAACTGTACCTGCTCCCTTATTGGAAAATAGTACATCACAGAAAACTGTTTCTGCGACACCTATACCAATTAGTGAGGAAGCTATTGATGATGATCATGAAACTTCAGGACAAGATACTACTGAACCCCGTAGATCAACTAGAGTGAGATCCGCACCAGAGTGGTACGGTAATCCAATTCCGGAAGTCATGCTACTAGATCATGATGAACCTATGAACTATGAAGAAGCGATGGTGAGCCCAGATTCCGCAAAGTGGCTTGAAGCCATGAAATCTGAGATGGGATCCATGTATGAGAACAAAGTATGGACTTTGGTTGACTTGCCCGATGATCGGCAAGCAATTGAGAATAAATGGATCTTCAAGAAAAAGACTGACGCTGACGGTAATATTACTGTCTATAAAGCTCGACTTGTCGCAAAAGGTTTTCGACAAGTTCAAGGAGTTGACTACGATGAGACCTTCTCACCCGTAGCGATGCTTAAGTCTGTCAGAATCATGTTAGCAATTGCCGCATTTTATGATTATGAAATTTGGCAGATGGATGTCAAAACTGCATTCCTGAATGGATTTCTGGAAGAAGAGTTGTATATGATGCAACCAGAAGGTTTTGTCGATCCAAAGGGAGCTAACAAAGTGTGCAAGCTCCAGCGATCCATTTATGGACTGGTGCAAGCCTCTCGGAGTTGGAATAAACGCTTTGATAGTGTGATCAAAGCATTTGGTTTTATACAGACTTTTAGAGAAGCCTGTATTTACAAGAAAGTGAGTGGGAGCTCTGTAGCATTTCTGATATTATATGTGGATGACATATTGCTGATTGGAAATGATATAGAATTTCTGGATAGCATAAAGGGATACTTGAATAGAAGTTTTTCGATGAAAGACCTCGGGGAAGCTGCTTACATATTAGGCATAAAGATCTATAGAGATAGATCAAGACGCTTAATTGGACTTTCACAAAGCACATACCTTGACAAGATTTTGAAGAAGTTCAAAATGGATCAAGCAAAGAAAGGGTTCTTGCCTGTGTTACAAGGAGTGAAGTTGAGTCAGACTCAATGCCCGACCACTTCAGAAGATAGAGAGAAAATGAAAGATGTTCCCTATGCTTCAGCCATAGGCTCTATCATGTATGCAATGCTGTGTACCAGACCTGATGTGTGCCTTGCTATAAGTTTAGCAGGGAGGTACCAAAGTAATCCAGGAGTGGATCACTGGACAACGGTCAAGAACATCCTGAAATACCTGAAAAGGACTAAGGATATGTTTTTCGTATATGGAGGTGACAAAGAGCTCATCGTAAGAGGTTACGTTGATGCAAGCTTTGACACTGATCCGGACGATTCTAAATCGCAAACCGGATACGTGTTTACTTTAAACGGTGGAGCTGTCAGTTGGTGCAGTTCTAAACAAAGCGTCATAGCGGGATCTACATGTGAAGCGGAGTACATAGCTGCTTCGGAAGCAGTGAACGAAGGAGTCTGGATGAAGGAGTTCATATCCGATCTAGGTGTCATACCTAGTGCATCGGGTCCAATGAAAATCTTTTGTGACAATACTGGTGCAATTGCCTTAGCAAAGGAATCCAGATTTCACAAAAGGACCAAACACATCAAGAGACGCTTCAACTCCATCCGGGATCTAGTCCAGGTGGGAGACATAGAGATTTGCAAGATACATACGGATCTGAATGTTGCAGACCCGTTGACTAAGCCTCTTCCACGAGCAAAACATGATCAGCACCAAGGCTCCATGGGTGTTAGAATCATTACTGTGTAATCTAGATTATTGACTCTAGTGCAAGTGGGAGACTGAAGGAAATATGCCCTAGAGGCAATAATAAAGTTATTATTTATTTCCTTATATCATGATAAATGTTTATTATTCATGCTAGAATTGTATTAACCGGAAACATAATACATGTGTGAATACATAGACAAACAGAGTGTCACTAGTATGCCTCTACTTGACTAGCTCGTTAATCAAAGATGGTTATGTTTCCTAACCATGAACAAAGAGTTGTTATTTGATTAACGAGGTCACATCATTAGTTGAATGATCTGATTGACATGACCCATTCCATTAGCTTAGCACCCGATCGTTTAGTATGTTGCTATTGCTTTCTTCATGACTTATACATGTTCCTATGACTATGAGATTATGCAACTCCCATTTGCCAGAGGAACACTTTGGGTGCTACCAAACGTCACAACGTAACTAGGTGATTATAAAGGAGTACTACAGGTGTTTCCAATGGTAGATGTTGGGTTGGCGTATTTTCGAGAATAGGATTTGTCACTCCGATTGTCGGAGAGGTATCTCTGGGCCCTCTCAGTAATACACATCACATAAGCCTTGCAAGCATTATAACTAAGATGTTAGTTGTGAGATGATGTATTACGGAACGAGTAAAGAGACTTGCCAGTAACGAGATTGAACTAGGTATTGGATACCGACGATCGAATCTCGGGCAAGTAACATACCGATGACAAAGGGAACAACATATGTTGTTATGCGGTCTGACCGATAAAGATCTTCATAGAATATGTAGGAGCCAATATTGGCATCCAGGTCCCGCTATTGGTTATTGGCTGGAGACGTGTCTCGGTCATGTCTACATTGTTCTCGAACCATAGGGTCCGCACGCTTAACGTTACGATGACAGTTATTATGAGTTTATGCATTTTGATGTTCCGAAGGTTGTTCGGAGTCCCGGATGTGATCACGGACATGACGAGGAGTCTCGAAATGGTCGAGACATAAAGATTGATATATTGGAAGCCTATATTTGGATATCGGAAGTGTTCCGGGTGAAATCGGGATTTTACCGGATTACCGGGAGGTTACCGGAACCCCCCGGGGAGCCATATGGGCCTTCATGGGCCTTAATGGAAAGGAGAAAAGGGGCAGCCCATAGGTGGCCGCGCCCCCCCTTCCCTTAGTCCTATTAGGACTAGGAGAAGGGGCCGGCCCCCCTCTCTCTCTTTCCCCCTTTGGGAAACCTAGTCCAACTAGGATTGGGGGGGAAGTCCTACTCTCGGTGGGAGTAGGACTCCTCATGCGCCCTCTCCCTGGCCGGCGCACCCTCCCCCTTGGCTCCTTTATATACAGGGGCAGGGGGCACCTCTAGACACACAAGTTGATCCTTGGTGATCGTTCCTTAGCCGTGTGCGGTGCCCCCTGCCACCAAATTCCACCTCGATCATATTATTGCAGTGCTTAGGCGAAGCCCTGTGTCGGTAGTACATCCTCGACTTCGCTCGTTGTTTGAGGTAAGTATAAAGGAGATCAGATCTGTCTCGGGAATCGAAGGAAGGACTTATTCTCAACGAAAAAGTGCTCTCTGAACCGAACGTGAAAGTTGTTTTCCAGATCGTCACCACGCCGTCGTGCTGACGGAACTCTTCCTCGACGCTTTGCTAGATCGGAGCCCGAGGATCGTCATCGAGCTGAACGTGTGCTAAGAACTCGGAGGTGCCGGAGTAACGGTGCTTGGATCGGTCAGATCGGGAAGACGTACGACTACTTCCTCTACGTTGTGTGATCGCTTCCGCAGTCGGTCTGCGTTGGTACGTAGACAACACTCTCCCCTCTCATTGCTATGCATCACCATGATCTTGCGTGTGCGTAGGAGAATTTTTGAAATTACTACGTTCCCCAACAAGGCCATGGCAGGGGAAAACGGAAGGAGGGGAAGGTGAGGAGGAGGAGAGGCACGCCCTTGGTACCCGGCGTCCATGGCGGAGGAGCTTCTGCTCCGGCGAAGATCCTGTAGGGATCGGCCTGGGCGTGCTGGATCCGGTCACGGGAGGTCGTTGGGGTCTTGTTCCCTGCCGGATAGAAGCGGAGGCGAGCTGGGCGGACTTGGAGCCCCATGGCGCGAGGGGAGGTGCGCTGCTGCGCTGGCAACTGGTGGGGAGCTACTCGTGATCCCCTCGGGATCGAGCAGGGGAGGCATTGGATGGAGGGGGCTAGATTGGTGGAGCGCACTGGTTGGGTGAGAAGGGGATCTGAGAGGATCCCTAGGAAGATGCAGTGGCGGCGCAGAATAGGAAAGACGGGACAACTCCCCTAAATTTTAGGGTTGGATCTGATATTTATATCATATGAGTTTTAGGTTAGGGGCTAACTTGTACCTCCGATCAAAATCGGACGGTCGAGGATAAATAGCTTAGGAGAGTCCAATGAGAAACCGATGATGTTTTGTAGATGTTTGGGGATGATCCGGACACAATGATGGCGACAGTCCGGGTCGGGTCCGGGACAGATTTCGGACGCGTGCGGGAGGAGGTCCGCGGGCTGACGAGAGAGGTTAGATAGGGCCTGGCGGTGAGAGGTAGTGCAGAAGGCAAAGGTCTGAGAACAGAGAAAAGGAGAGGCCCGGCGACTGTTTCCGGAGACCGAAAACGTCCGACGTTAGACCGGCTATACTGCCGCTATAGTTAATCATTGGGGCATCAAACGAACTCCGAATGCGATGAAACTTGGCAGGCGGCCTACCTACAACATAACAACACCGCATGCAAACTTTCAACCCATTCCAAGAACATTTTCCGGCCACTTATAAAATAATATTTCGGACGTGCTGCGGGTGCGTGCAAGTGTGTCTGGGCTCAGAACGGACAATGGACGGAACTGGGGGAACCTGGACGGATGCAAGTTTTTTTTAAAAACATGATGATGCAATGCACATGATGACATGATAAAATGCAACACGCAAGCGAATGACATGGCAACGGCAGCAAATAACTCGAAGACACCTGGCGCATCGGCCTCGGGGCGCTACATCAGGCTGAAGCTTTTTCACATAAGCATAGCAACCCCAAACTTTAAGAAACGACAACTTAGGTTTTTTGCCAAACCACAATTCATACGGTGTCATCCCAACGGATTTAGATGGTGCCCTATTTAAAGTGAATGCAACTATCTCTAATGCATAACCCCAAAATGATAGCAATAAATCGGTAATAGACATCATAGATCGCACCATATCTAATAAAGTATGGTTACGACGTTCGGACACACCATTACGCTGTGGTGTTCCAGGTGGCTTGGGTTGTGAAACTATTCCACAATTTTTCAAATGTACACCAAACTCGTAATTCAAATATTCGCCTCCGCGATCAGATCGTAGAAACTTTATTTTCTTGTTGCGATGATTCTCCACTTCACTCTGAAATTCTTTGAACTTTTCAAATGTTTCAGACTTGTGTTTCATTAAGTAGATATACCCATATCTTCTCAAATCATCTGTGAAGGTCAGAAAATAACGATACCCGCCGCGAGCCTCAACACTCATCAGACCGCATACATCGGTGTGTATTATTTTCAATAAGTCAGTGGCTCGCTCCATTGTTCCGGAGAACGGAGTTTTAGTCATCTTGCACATGAGGCATGGTTCACACGAATCAAATGATTCATAATCAAGTGATTCCAAAAGTCCATCCGCATGGAGATTCTTCATGCGCTTTACACCAATATGACCTAAATGGCAGTGCCACAAATATGTTGCACTATCATTATCAACTTTGCATCTTCTGGCATCAATATTATGAATATGTGTATCACTACGATCGAGATTCAACAAAATTAGACCACTCTTCAAGGGTGCATGACCATAAAAGATATTACTCATATAAATAGAACGGCCATTATTCTCTGATTTAAATGAATAACCGTCTCGCGTCAAACAAGATCCAGATATAATGTTAATGCTCAACGCTGGCACCAAATAACAATTATTCAGGTCTAAAACTAGTCACGAAGGTAGATGTAGAGGCAGCGTGCTGACGGCGATCACATCGACCTTGGAACCATTCCCGACGCGCATCGTCACCTTGTCCTTAGCCAATCTTCGTTTAAACCGTAGCCCCTGTTTCGAGTTGCAAATATGAGCAACAAAACCAGTATCAAATACCCAGGCGCTACTACGAGCATTAGTAAGGTACACATTAATAACATGTATATCAAATATACCTTTGTTCACTTTGCCATCCTTCTTATCCGCCAAATACTTGGGGCTGTTCCGCTTCCGGTGACCAGTCCCTTTGCAGTAGAAGCACTTAGTTTCAGGCTTGGGTCCAAACTTGGACTTCTTTCTGGGAGTGACAACTTGCTTGCCATTCTTCTTGAAGTTCCCCTTATTTCCCTTGCCCTTTTTCTTGAAACTAGTGGCCTTGTTAACCATCAACACTTGATGCTCTTTCTTGATTTCTACCTCCGCGGCATTGAGCATAGCGAAGAGCTCGAGAATTGTCTTATCCATCCCTTGCATATTATAGTTCATCAAGAAGCCTTTGTAGTTTGGTGGCAGTGGTTAAAGAACTCTGTTAATAACACTATCATCCGAAAGATTAACTCCCAACTGAGTCAAGTGGTTACAATACCCAGACATTCTGAGTATGTGTTCACTGACAGAACTGTTCTCCTCCATCTTGCAGCTATAGAACTTGTTGGAGACTTCATATCTCTCAACTCGGGCATTTGCTTGAAATATTAACTTTAATTCCTGGAACATCTCATACGGTCCATGACGTTCAAAAACGTCTTTGAAGTCCCGATTCTAAGCAGTAGAGCATCGCACACTGAACTATAGAGTAGTCATCAGACCGCGTCTGCCAGACGTTCAAAGCGTCTACATTAGCGGGAGTGGGCTTGTCACCTAGCGGTTCATCAAGGACATAATTCTTATGTGCAGCAATGAGGATAATCCTCAAGTTATAGACCCAGTCTGTGTAGTTGCTACCATCATCTTTCAACTTAGCTTTCTCTAGAAACGCATTAAAATTCAAGGGAATGGTAGCACGGGCCATTGATCTACAACATAGATATGCAAAAACTATCAGGACTAAGTTCATTATAAATTAAGTTCAATTAATCATATTACTTAAGAACTCCCACTTAGATAGACATCCCTCGAGTCATCTAAATGATCACGTGATCCATATCAACTAAACCATGTCCGATCATCACATGAGATGGAGTTGTTTTCAATGGTGAACATCTTTATGTTGATCATATCTACTATATGATTCACGTTCGACCTTTTGGTCTCCAGTGTTCCGAGGCCATGTCTGTACATGCTAGGCTCGTCAAGTTTAACCCGAGTATTCCGCATGTGCAAAACTGTCTTGCACCCGTTCTATGTGAACATAGAGCTTATCACACCCGATCGTCATGTGGTGTCTCGGCACGACGAACTATCACAACGGTGCATACTCAGGGAGAACACTTATACCTTGAAATTTTAGTGAGGGATCATCTTATAATGCTATCGCCGCACTAAGCAAAATAAGATGCATAAAAGATAAACATCAAATGCAATCAAAATATGTGACATGATATGGCCATCATCATCTTGTGCCTTTGATCTCCATCTCCAAAGCACCATCATGATCTCCATCATCACCAGCTTGACACCTTGATCTCCATCGTAGCGTCGTGGTCGTCTCGCCAACTATTGCTTCTACAACTATCGCTAATGCATAGTGATAAAGTAAAGCAATTACATGGCATTTGCATTACATACAATAAAGCAACAACCATAAGCCTCCTGCCAGTTGCTGATAACTTTTACAAAACATGATCATCTCATACAATAACGCATATTGTTGGGAATATAGCTACCAGGTAAGACCCGCCCAGGAGGGGCCGGGTCAGCCCCAACGACAGGTTACAAAAGAAGCCTAGTAACATTCAAGGCGATAGTTTATTAAGACTTATAGAAGGCCTAAGCCCAGAGGCGGCTTAAGGCCCAATATTGTAAACCGCAATATGTAAGGAAAGACTTGTAAAGAAAGGCAGACAAAGAAGTCACCGAGCCGGACATGTTTTATGAACTGGCCGGGATTCTGTAGGCCGCCAGGCGCCAACCCGTGTATATAAGGGGACGACCCGGTGGCAGCTTAGGGCAAGAAACAAGAGATCGATAACCAAGCCGGCGGATTAGCCTCTTGGTGATCGAAATCCCAGCAATTCCAACACAACTAGACATAGGCTTTTACCTTCATCGTAAGGGGCCAAACTAGTATAAAACCTCTCGTGTCCTTTGTCCCGATTAATCCCTTTAAGCTTCCTAGTTGCGATGGCCCTACGACTAAGTCCTTTTGCTAGGACATCTGCCATGACAAATCTACGACAGTTGGCGCCCATCGTGGGGCCAGCGCACGGTGGATTTGAGTTCTTGAAGGGAAACTTCGAAGGGCTCAAGGGATACGCTGTGGGCCGAATGACCAAGAGTCATCGCGGCAAGCTCTACATCGACGACGAAGGCTGGGGCCCTGAGGCCGGCTCAATTGAGTACGGGTACTAGGTCCCCTTCGGCGGGATTCATGTCTTCATCGAGCGGATCGGCGAA
Organism: Triticum monococcum; assembly: GCA_034509565.1. Classification (NCBI taxonomy): domain Eukaryota; kingdom Viridiplantae; phylum Streptophyta; class Magnoliopsida; order Poales; family Poaceae; genus Triticum; species Triticum monococcum. The sequence goes on from CM067843.1 coordinate 639,932,682, forward strand.
TCGGGCCCTGAGCCGGACATCGGCACTAACATCATCGAGATAGCTCAGCGCGCGAGACCCGCCCGGGCCCGACCCGCCGTAAAGCATGTGGGTTGCATCCATGGAGGTGAATTATCGGAAGGATCAGTGGATGGCAGTGAGACGGCCATCTGTTCTGACGCTACGTCATCAACAGGCGAGACGGATTCTTTGTATCAGCTGCAGGATGGCATGCTTGGGGGCTGTTCCGGTGGTAGCAGTATTCCGGACCCCTTTGAGCCCCCAAATCGAGCCAGAGTCTTCATGGCAGGCACTCAGCCCGGGCAGAACTCCACAGCAACAACCACCGGGTCAGCAGCGGCCGGGTCAGGAGACCCCGCGCCCCCCTTGGCTTAGATGCTAATGGACCTCATGGATAAGCTGACGGCTATGTTGACTGCCATGGTAGAGCCGGCGGATAAAGTTCAGCATGATGCGAAGGTGGCACGGGTACGCGAAGAGATGGCACAGGCCAAGGAAAATTTAGCAGCAGAAGAGGTCAGGATGGCCGCGGAACGGGCGGCTTTGGACGCTCGTGCTCAGCAGTTTCAAGCAAAGACTTTCCAGCTCTCGGTGGATCTGAATGCGTCAAACGAGGTCATGAGGAGAAGGCATCAGAAAACTCAGTCACGTCTACCTCTGACGCTCGATCCTAGGAACCTTTTCCACACACCCGGGGCTGGTCCAAGTAACCTGCCGGAGGCAAATCGGATCACGACACCCGGAGCGCCGGTTCAGCCGCGGGTCATGGAACCACCTCGTATGAGTACCGCTTCGCCTCATTATGGGCCAATATCATCGGGTCACTTCTCCAATCCTTTGGAAAACCTCATTGCTGCGTCGGCTTGTTTGGCGGCTCTCCTGATGGAAGGCGACTCTCCGACAGCAATCGAAACACGAAGGGTGAGGGAACTTCTTCAGACGGCTCTGGCGCAGCAGGATGCGTACTCTTACAGTCGAGACAGAATCCATTCAACCCCTCGCCCGAGCCGGAGCCCGAGCTATAGCAGGCATATGGACTCAGCTGATATGTCAAGCAACGCTCAACGCTGTAACCAACCGCACAGGCATGAGTCGGTGCAAGCTGGAGCCCTTAACTTAGCGGATCAGGAGAGCATCCGTCAAGAGGCTGAGCAGGCGGTTTAACTGGCAGCTGAGCAGGCAGCTCATGAGGCTTTTCCGGCTTATCCAGCAACCTCTGTTGAGGCAGGAGTAGCCACAAGAACAGGAGGTGTCCCTTGCCTGGTGCCAGCTATACGTAATGAGCGCTTGCCCAAAGACTTCAAGGGGCCTCGTAAGGTGCCTAATTACACGGCCGACTTGCAGCCTGGGGCCTGGATTGAGAGTTATGAGATGGCGATGGAGCTGTTGGAAGTCAGTTGCAGCAATGGCTAAGTATTTCACCATGATGTTGGATGGAACGGCTCACACTTGGTTGAAAGGGTTACCACCCAATTCCATCGGCTCATGGGCGGAGTTGAAAGCCCGGTTCATTCAGAACTTCAAAGACACATGTAAACAACCTATGTCAATCGTGGACCTGACTAATTGTAAGCAAGAGGAAGGTGAGTCCACAACCCATTGGGTGTGCCGGGTCAAGGAGATAATACATTCATCTGATAAGATGGATGTCGGCTCGACAGTCTTAATGTTGGAGAAAAATTGCCGTTTTGAACCTCTGAAGCAGAAGCTGGGGCGGCTCAAGCATGACTGCAATGACATGGGCCAGTTGATGGCGGCTCTGGTCAAGTATGCTGATTCTGATAGTACCAAGGATCCCGTGTCGAATGAATAAAAAACAGGGAAGGGAAAGAAGAACGGCAACGGCAAGGGTCACCAGCATAACCCGACAAACCAAGGAGGTAATAAACATAAGGCTGACGAATTTGTGGCTAACACCAATGCACAGGGTAGCAACCAACGACGCAAGGGTAGGCAACCACCTCGGTCAGGCGGGTCAGGTCCCACCCTCGAGCAACTATTGAATGAACCTTGTCCAAGACACGACACCCGGGAGAAGCCAACCACCCATCTGTGGAAGGACTATACAATCATGAAGGCATTTTAAAATTCCAACACATTTTATGGAAGTCACGGGCCTGGCGGCGGTTCAGGCGGAGGCGGCTTTCATGGCCCGGGCGCCGGTTCAGGTGGAGGCGGTTTTCACGGTCAGGGCCATCCGGGTAACCAGGGAGGTTATAATCCACAACCCGGCCAAGGTAATCAGCATCAACAATCCGAATATCAGAGCAACCTAAAACAGTTGAATAGTGGGCAGTACCATGTATTTACCACTAGTTTATGCAAGAGGGACCAGAAGCTTCATAAGAGGGTTGTCAATGCCGTTGAGCCGGCGATTCCACGTTATTTGAGGTGGTCAGAACAGCCTATTGTGTGGAGCAGAGAAGATCATCCTCCCCGGGTTGATAATCCGGGTCACTTAGCATTGGCAGTGGCACCTCATGTTGGTGGATATAAATTCACTAAAGTGCTCATGGATGGAGGCAGTAGCATCAACATCCTCTACTATGAGACGTTCCGTCGGATGGGGTTGACTGATAAGAGTCTTAAGCAATCCAACACTATTTTTCACGGTGTTGTGCCTGGCAAGTCGGCATACCCAGTTGGTAAGATTGAACTGGAAGTAGCCTTTGGGGATGAATATGATTCTAGGGCTGAGAAGTTAACTTTTGAGGTGGTTAAAATCAAAAGTTCATATCATGCTCTGTTTGGATGGCCGGCTTGCGCCAAGTTCATGGCTCGGCCGTGTTATGTATATCTGCAGCTCAAGATGCCGGGTTATAAAGGCACCATTACAGTACATGGAAGCCGAAAAATAGCCCTGGAGTGTGAAGAAGGAGATGCCGCTTATGCTGAGTCTATTTGTGCAACAGAGGAGTTAAAGCTTTATAAAGATAATGTTGACCCGGCAGACATGACATCTTTAAAGAAGCCAACTACGGAGCATGAACCGGTGTTAAAATTCAAGTTAGCTGATGACACCAAAACGGTCGATTTTGTGCCTGGCGACTCATCCAAGCAGTTCATCATCAGTGCCGACTTGGATCCAAAATAGGAAAGCGCGCTCATCGAGTTCATCCATGAGAACCGGGACATCTTTGCATGGAAACCTTCTGACATGCCGGGTGTCCCGAGAGAACTCGTTGAGCACACTCTTAATATTGATCTGAAGTTTAAGCCGGTCAGGCAGTTTCTCCGACGGTTTAACGAGGAAAGGCGCAAGGCCATTGGAGAAGAGGTGGCCCGGCTCTTGGCAGCCGGGCTCATCATTGAAGTTTTTCATTCGGAGTGGTTGGCAAACCCGGTGCTTGTACTCAAGAAGAACGACACCTGGCGTATGTGTGTGGATTACACCGATTTGAACAAAGCTTGTCCAGTTGACCCTTTTGCTCTCCCTCGTATTGATCAGACCATTGATGCTACGGCGGGTTGCGAGCGTTTGAGTTTTTTGGATGCATACTCAGGTTATCATCAGATCAAGATGGCAGTTAAGGACCAGGAGAAAACAGCTTTCATCACTCCGTTTGGAGCCTTCTGCTATGTGTCTATGCTTTTTGGGCTTAAAAGTGCCCAGGCGACTTATCAACAGTGTGTACGGAATTGCCTTCACAATCAGATTGGGCGTAATGTTCATGCTTATGTGGATGACATTGTGGTCAAATCCAGAGAAGAGGAAACCTTGGTAACAGATCTAAAGGAGACCTTTGATAACCTCCGAGTCTACAAGATGATGCTTAACCCGGCCAAGTGTGTCTTTGGAGTCCCAGCTGGCAAGCTCTTGGGTTTTTTTGTGTCTAACAGAGGTATTGAAGCTAACCCGGAGAAAATTAAGGCAATCACCTCCCTGGCCAAACCGGTATGCATCAATGACGTTCAACGGCTGGCGGGTCGTGTTGCTGCTCTGAGCCGGTTCATAAGCCGGTTAGGGGAAAAGGCGATGCCTTTGTATCAGATGATGAAAAAACGGATGACTTTGTTTGGATCTGAAGAAACAGCTTGCTGAGCCGCTAGTTCTTGCTGCTCCGATTGAGAAAGAGCTATTATTGTTATATGTAGCTGCTAACTCACGAGCTGTTAGTGTGGCCATTGTGGTGGAACGCAAGGAGGCCGGCAAGGAGCATCCAGTCCAACGGCCGGTTTACTACGTTGGCGAGGTGTTGATTGAATCTAAACAAAGGCATCCGCATTGGTAGAAGCTCGTGTATGGGGTATTCATGGCAAGCCGGAAGCTCAAACATTACTTTCAGGGTCACCCAATCATTGTGGTTAACTCTGCTCCTTTGGGAGACATCATTCAAAATAGAGAAGCTACTGGACGAGTCGCCAAGTGGGCCATTGAACTGGGGTCTCATGGGTTGAAGTATGTGCCACGTACTGCGATCAAATCTCAAGCGCTGGTTGACTTTATTAATGACTAGACAAAGATGCAGATGCCATAGGAGAAGCCAGACAACACATATTGGACGATTCACTTTGATGGGTCTAGACAGTTGGAAGGCTCGGGGGCTGGAGTTGTGTTAACTTCCCCTCGAGGTGACAAGTTTGTTTATGTGTTGCGATTGATGTTTCCTTGAACTAACAATGCAGCAGAATATGAAGCCTTGCTCCATGGTCTTCGAATGGCTAAAGAAATGAGCCTAAGCCAGGTCCGATGCCTTGGTGATTCAGATTTGGTGGCTCAACAGGTGTCGGGCAAGTGGGATTCCAAGGATCCTCTCATGGCGGCTTATCGCCGTGAAGTCGACGCTGTTGCAGGACATTTTAATGGTTATCAAGTGGAATACATTGACCGTAGAAAGAATGAAGAGGCCGATGCCTTAAGCCGGGTGGGATCTCAGCGTAAGCCGGTGCCACCTAACACCTTTTTGGATGTTTTGCATAACCTGTTTGTTAAGTTACCTACAGAGGAAGATTTGGCCGTTCCTGACCCGGAGGCATAGTTGGTGGCGGCTCTTCACGTCATCCCATATTGGACAGTACTGTTCTTGACTTACATGACCCGGGGCGAGTTGCTAGAGGATGAGACCCTGGCCCGACAGATAACCCGGCGTTCCAAATCAATGACAATTTCTGACAGAGAGTTCTACCATCACAGCGTCACTAGAGCGTTCCAGCGGTGTGTTTCTCCTGAAGAAGGCCAAGAAATACTTCGTGAGATCCATGAAGGGGATTGTGGTCATCACGCGGGGTCAAAGTCTCTTGTGGCCAAAGCTTTTTGTCATGGTTTTTACTGGTTGACGGCTCATGCTGATGTAGAGGATCTGGTCAGTAGGTGTGATGGATGTAAAAAATTTGCACGACGAGCGCATGTGCCGGCTCAAGAGTTGTGGATGATTCCAATCACTTGGCCATTTGCAGTCTGGGGGCTTGACATGGTTGGACCTTTCAAAAGGTGTAAGGATAAAAAGACACATCTTTTAGTGGCAGTTGACAAATTCACAAAATGGGTTGAGTGCTACCTCTTGAGCACTGCGTTGGTTTTCCCCGAAGAGGAAGGGATGATGCAGCAAAGTAGCATAAGTATTTCCCTCAGTTTTTGAGAACCAAGGTATCAATCCAGTAGGAGGCTACGCGCCAGTCCCTCGTACCTGCGCAAAAGAAAAATCCTCGCAACCAATGCGATAAGGGGTTTTCAATCCCTACACGGCCACTTACGAGAGTGAGATCTGATAGATATGGTAAGATAATATTTTTGGTATTTTTGTGATAAAGATGCAAAGTAAAATAAAAAGCAAAGTAAAAAGCAAAGGAAATAACTAAGTATTGGAAGACTAATATGATGAAGATAGACCCGGGGGCCATAGGTTCCACTAGTGGCTTCTCTCGAGAGCATAAGTATTCTACGGTGGGTGAACAAATTACTGTTGAGCAATTGACAGAATTGAGCATAGTTATGAGAATATCTAGGTATGATCATGTATATAGGCATCACGTCCGAGACAAGTAGACTGACTCCTGCCTGCATCTACTACTATTACTCCACTCATCGACCGCTATCCAGCATGCATCTAGAGTATTAAGTTAATGAAAACAGAGTAACGCCTTAAGCAAGATGACATGATGTAGAGGGATAAACTCATGCAATATGATGAAAACCCCATCTTGTTATCCTTGATGGCAACAATACAATACGTGCCTTGCTGCCCCTACTGTCACTGGGAAAGGACACTGCAAGATTGAACCCAAAGCTAAGCACTTCTCCCATTACAAGAAAGATCAATCTAGTAGGCCAAACCAAACTGATAATTTGAAGAGACTTGCAAAGATAACCAATCATACATAAAAGAATTCAGAGAAGATTCAAATATTGTTCATAGATAGACTTGATCATAAACCCACAATTCATCGGTCTCAACAAACACACCGCAAAAAGAAGATTACATCGACTAGTTCTCCACAAGAGAGGGGGACAACATTGTATTGAGATCCAAAAAGAGAGAAGAAGCCATCTAGCTAATAACTATGGACCCGTAGGTCTGAGGTAAACTACTCACACTTCATCGGAGAGGCTATGGTGTTGATGTAGAAGCCCTCCGTGATCGATGCCCCCTCCGGCGAAGCTCCGGAACAGGCCCCAAGATGGGATCTCGTGGATACAGAAACTTGCGGCGGTGGAATTAGGTTTTTGGCTCCGTATCTGATCGTTTGGGGGTACGTAGGTATATATAGGAGGAAGGAGTACGTCGATGGAGCAACAGGGGGCCCACGAGGGTGGAGGGTACGCCTGGTGGGGGTGGGCGCGCCCCCCTACCTCGTGGCCTCCTCTTTTGTGTCTTGACGTAGGGTCCAAGTCTCCCGGGTCTTGTTTGTTGAGAAAATCACGTTCCCGAAGGTTTCATTCCGTTTGGACTCCGTTTGATATTCCTTTTCTTTGAAGCCCTAAAACAGGCAAAAAACATCAATTCTTGGTTGGGCTTCCGGTTAATAGGTTAGTCCCAAAAATAATATAAAAGTGGATAATAAAGCCCAATAATGTCCAAAACAGTAGATAATATAGCATGGAGCAATAAAAAATTATAGATATGTTGGAGACATATCATTGAGGCAGAGCCAGTGAGTAAGTGTGATGCAGCCACATCGGTTCAGTTCATGAAAAAGGTGATCTTTCGCTTTGGTTTTCCACACAACATTATCACTGACAATGGCACTAATTTATCACAAGGGGCTATGGAGGAGTTTTGTCAACGTGAGCATATCCGGCTTGATGTTTCTTCTGTAGCTCACCCCCAATCCAATGGTCAGGCTGAGAGAGCAAATCAGGAAATCTTAAAAGGTCTCAAGCCCCAGCTTATGGTTCCCTTACAATGAATGCCGGGTTGTTGGGTAGAGGAGTTACCCTCGGTGTTGTGGAGTATCAACACCACTCCTAACAGGTCTACAGGTTATACACCTTTCTTCATGGTTTATGGAGCGAAAGTGGTGCTGCCTAGCGACATCCGTCATGACTCCCCTCGTGTGGCGGCTTACGTTGAAGCTAATAACGAACAAGCCCGACAGGATGCACTTGACTTGTTAGATGAGGAGAGAGACTTAGCAGCGGCTCGATCAGCAATTTATCAACATGACCTGCATCGTTATCACAGCCGTCGGGTTAAGTCCAGGACTTTTCAAGAAGGTGACCTGGTGCTCCGGCTCATCCAGGATCTGTCAGATGCACACAAGCTATCCCCGCCTTGGGAAGGACCCTTTGTGGTCAGCAAGAATTTAAACAATGGATCATATTACCTCATCGACGTCCGAGAGCACAAAGACTCACGTAAGTCAGAGGAGGAGACCCGTCGGCCGTGGAACATTGCTCAACTTCGGCCATACTACACCCGAGCCACCGGCTCTCGTCATATACATACTTTGACATTGTATATGATATGATAAGTAATAAAGCAGGACCTCTGTCCTATTCCTTTTCAAAGATTATATATCTTTACTCTTTTTCACTATTTAAATGACTATTAAGGAGCTGATCATATCTGAATCAAGTTTATCCTTTTTGGTCCGGCTTATGATCGTATTTGAATCTAGCTGTAAACCTCATGGTCACTTGGGGGCTTCCTGTTCAAACATATGTTGTATTCGAACCAAAGAGAACATAGCTGTCGCAACCCTCTTGATCGGCTCAAAGCCAAACTCACCAGGGGGCTTCTTGATCGTATCCGAATCATAGCTTAACCCCTTTTGGGTCTGACTTGGATCGTATTCGAATCAGGGTCGTTAAAAACCTCTCAAGGTCATTTGGGGGCTTCCTATTGAAACATAGGTCGTATTCGAACCAAAGAGAACATAGCTGTCGGTACCCTCTTGATCGGCGCAACGCCAAAGCCACTGGGGCTATATGATCGTATTCAAATCTTAGCTTAACCCCTTTGGTCCGGTTTACTGATCGTATTCGAATCAAAAACCCCCAACTTTCAGTTACAAGGTTAACTTATATTGTTTGCAAACTGTTATTTGCGTTATTGGTCTTTTATTGTCTCAATTTTAAACGATCAGTGCGGTCTTTTCACCGGCCTGACTATTTGACAATAAGCCGCCAAGGCATAATGGTCATCAGGCATGAAGAAGCAATGACTTCTCAAAAAAGGATTGGATCATCAACCTCATTACCTGCGTCATATAAACCGCTGGTCCAGATACAAAAGATACAGGTATGACTGTTATTTATGAACATTTTATTTCTGTGTTAATCAAAGGTTGTTTCAACCTTGTTTATTTTCACATCTGGTTCTATTTTTCTACTATGATAAAACCATTGGTCATGTACCAGGTATTCTGACCCGTTCGGTGCTAAACCGCCAAGCCAGTTTTTTCCTTTTCTACAGGAACAGAGGTGAAATGTTACAGAGATAACCATAAATGTGACGCATATATTAACATCAGGAAGCAAAGAGTCACACACGACATCTTATGCACGATGGCATAGGCAAAAGTATGCAGTTGTTTCAAGCTAAATCTATTACAAGGCTTTAAAGAGCCCACAAAGATGGTTCTCACTCTTCCCTCGCCGGTTCACTTCCTTCTGTTAATTGGAAGCTGGGATTGGACCAGTCAAAGCCGTTCACAGCAATGAACTCTGATTGATCATCAATCAGGCCAGCCGGATCAACTTCTGGAGCAAACGTATGTTGACGAACCGGCGGGATAAGGTCTGTCACCTTGTAAGAGGGAGTCGCCATCTTCTTATTCTCCAAATCAAAACCCGACTGATATTTGTCAATGTTGGTCTCATCTCCAAGAATGGTAGCTTGAGGTCGAACTTCCCTCACGCAAGCAACGAAGTCATCCTGCTCAAACAGAGACCCGTCTTCCTTCACAGTAGGGTACCCCTGGCTACATCCGCCGGGTCTAGATCTGGCACCCAGGCTTTGGAGCGGCTCAATGCAGTCAAGGCTCCGGCTCTGGCACGGGATCGTTTGACTTCTTGAAACCTAGCGGGTAAGATTGAAATTTTTTTCAAGACATCACTGAGTCGGTTGGGTCCTTGGTTGGCAGGAGAGATAGCAGCAAGTGCTCATTGAGCGCCAGTGTACAACTGTTCCACTAAGGTATAGACTGCCTTCAGTTCAATCACATTATCTTGGCTCAGTTTTTTGCTTCGCGGGCCTGTACATATTTTTTAAACAAGGGGTCAGCAGGCGGTTTATATTCCGGGTCAAAAGAAGGTACAAAAGATCAGTACAGATGGCTTACCAAAGATGGCGGAAACCATTTGAGACACCTGATTCTTTAAACTGGTGAGCTCCGTGGTAACCTCCTCAAGAGCTTCTTCAGCTTTTTCAGCACGTTGTGTGAGCAGCGTCTTTTCTTCGGCCTAGGATTTCTTTTTGGCAGTCAAGCTGGTTTTCAATTTTTCCATCTTAGCAAGAGTCAATTGAAGTTTAGAATCAGCAGACTTGATTTCTGCCTCTTGATCCGCCAACCGGGCCTTTGCATCAGTTAATTGGGAGCCCAGTTCAGATAGGCGTTCTACAAAACATACACAGGTGTGTCAAGGCTTAAACTAAAAGTTATAAAGATTCAAGTCTCAAGTACTTTGCACTGCAATACCACTTGACACTTGGGGGCTAATGTCTGCCAAAACAATTTCTTATGACTCTAATATATTTCAAAGTCCCAAGTACCTTACAAAGTAACAACACTTGGCACTTGGGGACTAATGCATGATATTCAGAAAGTCTCTCAAGATTAAGATGAATTACAATATTTGTTGGGTTCGGCAAAAGACAGCTATGAAGTTAAAGTACCGGTTCATTTATGGTAAATTGAGCCGGTACTTGGGGACTACAGGTGAAGTTTACACTATTTTATTGGACTTTTGAAAAACTTAGAGAAAAAATATCCATCTATATCATAAAGTCTCCAGATCATTCAGGATCATCATCTGAAGACTTGGGGGCTGGCAAAGTATAAGTAAACCGGAGAACATACCTCATATTTCAGCTGAAGTTGCTTGACCATCTCAATCTTTGATTCACGACTGGAATGAACATGGTTGAGATAGCCAGACAATATGTCATTAGCATTCAGATGACTGTAGTGAGAGATATCAAAACGCACTTTCTGTCTCTCCAGGGCTTCTTGTTTAGCAGTGTGCTGGGCTAACACAGTAGGAGTCCCCGCTTCAACATAATGGCTACCAGTGACCAGAACGTCATGATCAGAAGATGATGGCGAGTTAGCTGAACTGGATGGTCTGGCAGTAGAGGGGTCAACAACAGTATCATCAGCTGACGGCTTAGGAGGATCCAATTGAGCATTGGCAGCCGGGTCTCCTGGTGCTTCAGTTTGAGGGGGAGAAGTTGGCCTGGTCGGTTCAGGTGCAAGGACTGACGGGTTTTCTGCCCGTTTAGTCACCTTAGCCTTCTTGGACTTGGCTTGGCCACTAAGAAATATGTTATGAGACAGTCAGCACAAAGATGCAGTTTGAAAGACACGGAGGAAAGATGATTTTTTCCTTACCCAGGGGAAGTCTTGAAGGCCGGGATTTGAGTCTGAGACAAGTCGCCAGAAGAGCGAGACACCTCCTGCAAAGATAAAATAAAGTTAGTAATGCAAGGGAGAAGATCCATTAATGGAAAGTAAAAGATGAAGAAAAAAGAGACCTCATTCTGGCGTTTTTGAGGAGTTTGTTAAAGAACGGAAGGCGGTTCATCATCGTTCTGGGCCTGACGGCGGCTCTCATGTTGCCGCTTTTTCAAAAGAAAATGAGGGTCCAAATAAGCCAAAGGGTGTGAAAACCTTACTTTCCGGGTTACCATTCGAAGTTTCTGTCTTGGCAAATGGGCTGAGTCGGAGGAAATAGTTACCTCTTCTTCTACAGCCTGACTGGACCCCGTGTCGTCCTGGCAATGGTCAATGTCAATAAGGTTATTAAAAAACTGGCCAAGGGAGTCAAGGGCTACCTCCGACTCAGAAGTATCATCATCAAGCTTTAACAGGTCTTCAGCGGTGCTCTTTTTCTTCTTCTTGGACCTCAGGGTCATTTTGTTGGCGTTTATGGCGGCGGCTCTAGCCTTCTTGGCGGCTTCATGGTCATACTTGGCTTTCCAGAAGTCAGATTTAGCCTATGAACAAGTAAACAAGGTCATGCAGGTATTTAAAACTGCTGAAGAAAATACAAAGAGAAAGAGGTCAGGGGTTTCTTACCTCTGGCGTCGGGTTAAGTTTGCAGAAGGGGTTTAACCCGACTTTACTGCAGTCTTCATATTTGTCGTTCACCAGAAGGGTCGACATTGAAACAATATCTTCTTCGGTTAGTTGAACGGAGCTATGACGACGAGAGTCATCTGGGCCTCCACCATATTCATACATCAATTTGGATCGGCGGCTTAGAGGGATGACCCGCCACGCGACCCAGCAACGAGTCAAATCAACTCCGGTTAAGCCGTTCCCTAGTAAGGCGTTGATCTTTTTAATTGATGGAATAAGCCTTTTGTGTTCGACAACAGTAAGCTTGTCAGGGAGCGCAAACTTGGAATCTAGACGATCCGCGCGATAACCCGACAATGGTTTCTCATTGGCTGGTGAAGTGTCTTGACAGTAGAACCAGGTTTGGTTCCAGTCTTTGGGATGACTCGGCAAGATTATTAGGGGGAAGACGGCACCCTGTCGGCGCTGAATTGAGATGCCTCCAAGTACCAAGCTAGGGCCATTGGTACACTCATTCTGGCGGTTCAAATAAAAATACTCTCTAAGAGTTCCACAGTCGGTTCTTCTTGAAGGTACACCTCGCAGAGAACTTGCAAATTGCAGATATTGGATATGGAATTGGGCTCGAGATCTTGAGGGCGTAGTTTGAAAAAATGAGAACATCTCTGAAGAAGTTTGAGCCGGGTGGTGAAAAGCCTCGATTCATATGGTCAGAAAAGACAATGACTTCACCATCTTTGGGATTGGGCCGTTCCTCGTCCGGGTCAGGTGCACGGTAAGACATAATATTCTTCCCTGGCAAAAAATCCTATGGTGAAGAATTCCTTCAAATTGTCCTCAGTTACCGTGGAAGGGACCCAGTTGCAGACGGTCGGTGCTTTTGATGGCATGATGATCAAAAGATGAACTGGAAAGAAAGTAACATGCTAGTTTAAATTCAATGGTGAAATTAACAGTTACATGATGATGGTGCAAATAGGTAATGGTGGCTTAAGTAAGGGCCAATGTCATATAAGGGAAAAGTAAGCTGGCGTCGTAAGCCGCCATCACTACAAACATTTGAAGGAAATCAGAGACAGAATTGGCTAAGTGTTGAAGCAAACAAGTTTCCTAATTTCTTGATATTATTCTGGATCAAAGGGTCATTCAAAATGGAAAATATTCTAGACCTAAAAATCTAGCTCAGATGAGTTCATGAGCTCAAATGAGGCCTTTGAACCAGAGAAAGGGATCTGTTGGTATCGAGGATGGGCACAAAACAACTACCGCATGAACACATGTTCTCTTTGGATCAAGAAGAAGCCGTAGTGGAAGAACTACAAGGAAACCATGATGAACTACGAAGAACACACAGAAACCTAGAAACCCTAATGCGGATCTGAGGAGCAGGAAGGTGAGCACTTACAACCATGGATCTTCTGTGGAGGTCGCCGCCGTTCTCTGGATCGATTCAGGTTGATGCAACGTCCAAGGTCGACGGAGACAGAGGTGAAGCGCGACGGCGGCGGAGCTCGAGCAGCGGGAGGCTTGCGAGAGGAAGAAGACGAAGAAGAGAGAAGAATGAGAAAGACCGGGGCTTGCCTATTTATAAGGGGATAAGCAAACAGGCGGACATGGAAATCGAGGAAGACCCAAATAATGACTATCCAACTAAACGGACGCCTCGATTCTTGGAAGACATTAAAAAGATAAAGATCCATTGAGGATGACGTCATAACAGTTTTTTGTGTTTTCAGAAAATGACGTCATGGCAGGTTACAGAATTTTTACACAGATAGGAAGATGGATTTCATCTAAGTATTAAAGATTGACAAAGAACAAAGTTCAAAGTCAACCTGGGCCTAATGTTGGGAATATAGCTACCAGGTAAGACCCGCCCAGGAGGGGCCGTGTCAGCCCCAACGGCGGGTTACAAAAGAAGCCCAGTAACATTCAAGGTGATAGTTTATTAAGACTTATAGAAGGCCTAAGCCCAGAGGTGGCTTAAGGCCCAATATTGTAAACCGCCGTATGTAAGGAAAGACTTGTAAAGAAAGGCATACAAAGAAGTCACCGAGCCGGACACGTTTTATGAACTGGCCGGGGCTCTGTAGGCCGCCAGGCGTCAACCCGTGTATATAAGGGGACGACCCGGTGGCGGCTTAGGGCAAGAAACAAGAGATCGATAACCAAGCCGGCGGATTAGCCTCTTGGTGATCGAAATCCCATCAATTCCAACACAACTAGACACAGGCTTTTACCTTCATCGTAAGGGGCCAAACTAGTATAGAACCTCTCGTGTCCTTTGTCTCGATAAACCCCTTTAAGCTTCCTAGTTGCGATGGCCCTACGACTAAGTCCTTTTGCTAGGACATCTGCCGTGACAAATCTACGACACATATCATATCATGTCTTGACCATTTCACATCACAACATGCCCTGCAAAAACAAGTTAGACGTCCTCTACTTTGTTGTTGCAAGTTTTACGTGGCTGCTACGGGCTTATAGCAAGAACCATTCTTACCTACGCATCAAAACCACAATGGTGATTTATCAAGTTTGCTGTTTTAACCTTCAACAAGGACCGGCCGCAGCCAAATTTGATTCAACTAAAGTTGGAGAAACAGACACCCGCCAACCACCTTTATGCAAAACTAGTTGCATGTCTGTCGATGGAACCGGTCTCATGAACCTGGTCATGTAAGGTTGGTCCGAGCTGCTTCAACCAACAATACCACCGAATAAAAATAAGACATTGGTGGTAAGCAGTATGATGTTAACCACCAACAACTATTTGTGTTCTACTTGTGCATATCATCTACGCATAAACCTGGCTCAGATGCCACTGTTGGGGAACATAGCATGCAATTTCAAAAGTTTTCCTACGCTCATGCAAGGTCTATCTAGGAGATGCATAGCAACAAGAGGGGGGGGGGAGTGTGTCCACGTATCCTCGTAGAACGAAAGCGGAAGTGTTTGACAATGCGGTTGATGTAGTCGAACTTCTTCTCATTCCGACCGATCAAGCGCCGAACGTACGGCACCTTCGAGTTCTACACACGTTCAGCTCGATGATGTCCCTCGAACTCTTGATCCAGCAAAGTGTTGAGGGAGAGTTTCGTCAGCACGACGGCGTGGTGACGGTGATGGTGAAGTGATCCGTGCAGGGCTTCGCCTAAGCAGTACGACAATATGACCGGAGGCGTAAACTGTGGAGGGGGGCATCGTACACGGATAGGAATCAATGTTGTGTGTTCTAGCGGTGCCCCCCATATATATAGGTGGGAGAGGGAGAGGGGCTGCAAGGGGCGCCCCAAGTAGGAGTAATCCTACTTGGGCGCCTCCTCCAAGTCGGCCTCCCGCCTTCCATATCCATAGAAGGGGGAATGAAAGAGAGGGGGGAGGGGAAGGAAGGGGGGAGGGGAAGGAAAGGGGGAGGCCGAATCCTCCCCTTTCCTTCTCCCTTCCCTTCCTTTCCTTCTCCTCCTATTCGGCCTATAGGGGGCGCACCAGCCCCTTTTGGGGCTGGTCTGTCCCTCTCTTGTCCCATTAGGCCCATATAGCTTGCCGGGGGTTGCCCGGAACCCCTTCTGGTGACCCGATACGTACCCGGTACCCCCGGAACACTTCCGGTGTCCAAATACTATCGTCCTCCATATGAATCTTTACCTCTCGACCATTTCGATACTCCTCGTCATGTCTGTGATCTCATCCGGGACTCCGAACAACATTCGGTCACCAAATCACATAACTCATATATAATACAAAATCGTCATCGAACGTTAAGCGTGCGGACCCTACGAGTTCGAGAACTATGTAGACATGACCGAGACACTTCTCCGGTCAATAACCAATAGCAGAACCTAGATGCTCATATTGGTTCCCACATATTGTACGAACATCTTTATCGGTTGTACCGTAATGACAACATACGTTATTCCCTTTGTCATCGGTATGTTACTTGCCCGAGATTCGATCGTTAGTATCTTCATACCTAGTTCAATCTCATTACCGACAAGTCTCTTTACTTGTTCCATAATGCATCATCCCACAACTAACTCATTAGTCACTTTGCTTGCAAGGCTTATTATGATGTGCATTACCCAGAGGGCCGAGAGATACCTCTCCGATACTCGGAGTGACAAATCCTAATCTCTATCTATGCCAACCCAACAAACACCTTCGGAGATACTTGTAGAGCATCTTTATAATCACCCAGTTACATTGTGACATTTGATAGCACACAAGGTATTCCTCCGGTATTCGGGAGTTGCATAATCTCATAGTCGAAGGAATATGTAGTCGGGTGAAAGTGCGTTATATCGAGAAGGGGGGGGGTGAATAGGTGATTTTTATGAATTCTTCACTGAGGAATTTGCAGGTGAGGAAATTCCTTAGCGAAGAACTACTAGCAGCGGAATAGGTACTCAAAAGTAAACATAACATAACACAAGCATAGTCATCATGATGAGATGAAGACAAGCACAGAGTACAGAAAGCGTAAGCACATGATAACACAGGATGAAGACAAACAGACTGAAGAAATTGAGCTGAGGAATTTGAGAAAGTCTTCAGTCAAAGTCTTCAAACACAGATATGAACAAGCACTCAACACAGTTATGAGTAAATGAAAGAGTTGAGGAAATAGAACCAGTGAGCTTGGTGAAGACAATGATTTGGTAGACCAGTTCCAAGTGCTGTCTCAGTTGTACATCTAGTTGGAGCGGCTAGGTATTTGAAAGTGCTAGTGATGGACTAGAGGGGGGGGGGGTGAATAGGTGATTTTTAACAAAGTCTTCAAAACATGGGAGTTTCGAAGACAAATGATAGAAATAAACCTATTACCATGCAGCGGAAGGTAGACTACACTAGGCAAGCCATAGTCAAGTATTTAATGAAGTGAAAGTACAAAGACTAATAATAGCTAGGCAGTATGGATCAGGATGGAAGATAGTATGAAGCCAATCAGAACAAGTAGTCACATAGTGAAGACAAAAAGATAATGCAAACAGGCAATGACTTCACAAGGACCAAGTGCAAATAAAGAGATGGGAATGGTAGAACCAGTGGCTCGTTGAAGACAATGATTTGTTGGACCAGTTCTAATTGCTGTGACAATTGTACGTCTGGTTAGGGAGGCTGAGATTTAACTCAGAAGACCGCGTCTTCATCTTATTCCCCTTGAGCTAAGGACACCCAGTCCTCGCCCAATCACTCTGGTAAGTCTTCAAGGTAGACTTCCAAACCTTCACATACTTCGTTCACCGGCGATCGACAATGACTCTTGGATGCTCAGAATGCGATGCCTAACTGGCTGGAGGATTCACAGTCCTCAAGTGTAATAAGTCTTCAGATCACACAGCCAGGAAGACTTCAGTGATGCCTAACACACTTTGGCTCTGGGTGTTTAGGGCTTTGTCCTCGCAAGGATTTCTCTCTCAAAGGCTTCGAGGTGGGTTGCTCTCAAACGACAAAAAACCATGCACTAACTCTGAGCAGCCAACCAATTTATGGTGTAAGGGGTGGGCTATTTATAGCCACTAGGCAACCCGACCTGATTTGTCCGAAATGACCTTGGTTCACTAAGGAACTGACATGTGTTCCAACTGTCAGATTTCAAACACACAGGGCAAATTTACTTGGGCTACAAGCAAAGCTGACTTATCCAACTCTGGATAAGATTTGCTCTCATTGTCTTTGCTTGAAGACATAGGATTTTGGTTAAGCATCACTTAAGTCATTCTGACTGGTTCACTTGGACCCCACTTAACAGTACGGTGGTTCCTATGACTCAACAAAGAAGAAAAGGAAATGACGAAACAACTAAGTCTTCGCGCTCCATAGTCTTCACGCGATGTCTTCTCTTGTCATAGTCTTCAATGTGAATGTCTTCACATACCACCTTTGGCTTCAATGTCTTCATACATTTTTAGGGGTCATCTCCGATAGGAAAACCGAATCAATGAGGGACTTCTGCCTGTGTTATCCTGCAATTCTCACAAACACATTAGTCCCTCAACCAGGTTTGTCGTCAATACTCCAAAACTAACTAGGGGTGGCACTAGATGCACTTACAATCTCCCCCTTTTTGGTGATTGATGACAAACTGGTTGAAGTTTTCAACGGGGATAAAAGTATGTGAAATTGTAAAGGATTTAGGTATTCTCTTCGTAAGTAGCAGAAAAGCCCCCCCTGAAGATGTGCATATAAGTATTTTGCTTTTGAATGCAAATGCACATGGCAGGTTGTACTTGCGGAGCTCCTCTTCTACTTATGAAGACAATTCATCATGCATGAAAGGGTATATCAAAGATAATGACATGCATAATGAAGAATGGACGTCTGCAAAATGACTTCGTGCGGAATTTATCATCGCACATACGGAATTTATCATCGCATCACATAGTGTCAAAAAGGTAGCAGACGACCATCAAGTTTAAGTGTTACAACTCAAAAATGAACCAAATGTATCAAAAGCGAGAGTTGTAAGCACTTGGCAAAAGTATAGCAACCACCCATATGGACCCGCTTGAAGTCTATCAACTCATATGCTTCTCCCCCTTTTGTCAGTAAGGACCAAAAAGGTTTGAAGACATAGAGCTTCTACTCGTTCCCATGAGGAGTAGGCGAAGCAGCAGGGTCGTCGTTGAGGTCCGGTGGTGCAGAAGAACTTGGTGCAGTGTCGACACGCGCTGAAGTTGGAGGTGGTGAGGTAGCATCATATTGATCATCTATGACTCTGGCATTGACAATCGCCTCGCCAAGAGAAGCAGCTGGAGCCTCAGGGGCCTCATACACAGGCGCTGAGGGCAGCTGCTTGCCACCCTCAGCCTCAGCGGCACAGGCCCCAAGAGCTGCTCCCTCATGAGCATCGCCCTGCGCTGTCACCCCGCTGGGAGCCCCCTCGGCCTCTGGCGCCTCATGCCTCCCTGCTCCGCCGCTTGAGGAAGAGTCGTCATGGCCGACTAGAAGGGCAGTCACCATCACTGGGTTCTCATGAGGTCCTTGGAGACCGGCGGGGCACGACCCCCACTCATCAAAGATAGGCATTTGCTTCACAAAATCGCCCTTGCTCTGGCGGAGGTACAACAAGGCCCCTCCCTACTGGATGCTGCCAGGGTTGGGGTCCCCAGTCAGGGTCAAGAGCACTGTCCTCAGCACTTCAGGCGTCAGGTCCTGTTCCTGGAGCCTCATACGACCATCGCACCCGTTGAAGGCCCACATCCGGCGGGAGTGGCGTTGGAGAGGAGCAACGTGGCGTAGCAGGAACTCCTTCACCACCTTGGGCGTTGTCACGCCAAGCGACCTCAAGAACGCGAAGCGGTGCCAGACGAAGACGAGCCGGGGGCTCTCAAGCGTCTCCTGGCCCCAGACCGAATTGGGAATAGCAGGCGAAGTTGGCTCCGATAGCAGGGGGCTGGGCACCCCTGCATCCACATACAACCACCGCTCGCGGAACCCAGCCGCGGGCAGAGGGAGCTTGAAGTCAATCCCAGAGGCCGCTGTCTCAGACCCGGCAACGAAGCTCATGCACGCCCAGCACTGGTAGGGTCGACAAGGCGCAGCGAGAAGAAGTGGCGCAGCAAGGCAACCGAAGGAAGGCTGCCCATCATAGCCTCGCAAACAAAGGCGAAGACCGAAAGGAGGGTGATGGATTCAGGACCCAGATGCATCATGTGGATCTGATAATGGGAAAGCACGGCGTTGAAGAAATCGGAAAAAGGAGGAACCACACCCGCCCACAGGGCGTCGGCGAAATACGCGACCTCGGCGATTATCCTGTCGATGGAGAAGTGGGACGCGGGCCAGGCCATCGTCCTCCCGCATTCTTTGAAGATAGTGGCCAGAGCCGAGCTGACCTTGCCCAAGCCCTCGGTGGGGGCTGCCAACGGCGGCGGGCAAGGCGGAGGCACGGGTTTCTTCCCTCTTCCCTTCTTCATCGGAGCCATGGCGATGGGAAGGGGGGTGGGGGAAGTTCGAGATTGGGTTGAAAACAGAAGCTGGAGTTCGAGCGGAGGAAGGACAGAGGGCGCTCGAGCGACAGAAAGGGGAGCGGCTGTGTACAACTACGAGTCCGCCTAGCATGGCGCAAAATAAAGGGGGCGTGGGGGAATAGTGCCACCCACGTCCAATCAACCGCCACGCGGCGCGCAAGGCCGCATGCTGTTAGGGCCCGCGGTGCTTCGCCCTTGCCCTTCCGCCTCCCTGCACGGCCAAGTCCGGGCGCGCCTTGGGCCCGGGCGCTACTGTCGGCATTCTGGGAACGGGGGTCCCCAGACTTGCCTGCCTGCGGCCTACGGCGTAGCTCAAAGGGGGCCCCAGCACGACCCATCTTCATCAACACAGACCCAAGACCCTCGCGAGGGGCCAAGCCTTGCGGGGCGGACGACACGGAGCTTCCTCAGGCACGGGCTCATGAGGCTGGCTCGTGAGGAGGCGGAGAGATCAAGGCGGGGTACCTCATGAGGTGCCCGTGACGCAAGCCATGATGACCGAAGGCGCCAGGCGGGCGCTAGCCCGCGCAGTGTCCTCCTTTCCTCTTTGGTGCAAAGGGAGCAAGCGCAGCCGCGGAGTACCGAGGCATCAGGCAAAGGTTGCCATTTCGGTGCAACAAGACCAATACCAGGAGGACTACAGGACGGAGGTCATCGTGGAGCCCAAGACGGCGTCACCACCAGAGCTTTGTGCAGGCGAAGACTACTTTTGTCAGGATAGCTAGTACTAGCTGTCCCCCTTCAAATTAGCCCGCCATTGTTGGCTCCCTTCCCGCTCGATATTTGGGAAGAGGACCAGGGCCTCTATAAATAGGACCAACCACCCACAGGATCGGGGAGGTTGGAGGTTGGAGATCGAAATCAGAGAGAGAGAGAAGGGTGACTGAACTCCCCCTAGAGGTTCGTCCCCCAGCCAAGAACAGACCCTCGCGAGGCTGTTCTTCCTTGTATTGTTCATCATCATTAGCCCAAGAGGCAATCCACCACACCACACACTGGAGTAGGGTATTACACCACAATGGTGGCCCGAACCAGTATAAACCATGTGTCTCTTGTGTCGTTCTTCCTATAGCTTAGATCTAGCGAGGCGGAGGGGTGCAGGTAGGCAGGAGGCGAAATCTCCGCACGCACCCCAGTGTTCGAACCTCAAGGGTCTACCGGAACCCGAAATCCGACACATACATCAATTTGGATCGGCGGCTTAGAGGGTTGACCCGCCACGCGACCCAGCAACGAGTCAAATCAACTCCGGTTAAGCCGTTCCCTAGTAAGGCGTTGATCTTTTTAATTGATGGAATAAGCTTTTTGCGTTCGGCAGCACTAAGCTTGTCAGGGAGTGCAAACTTGGAATCTAGACGATCCGCGCGATAACTCGACAATGGTTTCTCATTGGCTGGTGAAGTGTCTTGACAGTAGAACCAGGTCTGGTTCCAGTCTTTGGGATGACTCGGCAAGACTATTAGGGGGAAGACGGCACCCTGTCGGTGTTGAATTGAGATGCCTCCTAGTTCCAAGCTAGGGCCATTGGTACACCTGTTCTGGCGGTTCAGATAAAAATACTCTCTAAAGAGTTCCACAGTCGGTTCTTCTTGAAGGTACACCTCACAGAGAACTTGCAAATTGCAGATATTGGATATGGAATTGGGCCCGAGATCTTGAGGGCGTAGTTTGAAAAAAATGAGAACATCTCTGAAGAAGTTTGAGCTAGGTGGTGAAAAGCCTCGATTCATATGGTCAGAAAAGACAATGACTTCACCATCTTTGGGATTGGGCCGTTCCTCGTCCGGGTCAGGTGCACGGTAAGACATAATATTCTTCCCTGGCAAAAAATCCTATGGTGAAGAATTCCTTCAAATTGTCCTCAGTTACTGTGGAAGGGACCCAGTTGCAGACGGTCGATGCTTTTGACGGCATGATGATCAAAAGATGAACTTGAAAGAAAGTAACATGCCGGCTTAAATTCAATGGTGAAATTAACAGTTACATGATGATGGTGCAAATAGGTTATGGCGGCTTAAGTAAGGGCTAATGTCATATAAGGGAAAAGTAAGCCGGCGTCGTAAGCCGCCATGACTACAAACATTTGAAGGAAATCAGAGACAGAATTGGCTAAGTGTTGAAGCAAACAAGTTTCCTAATTTCTTGATATTATTCTGGATCAAAGGGTCGTTCAAAATGGAAAATATTCTAGACCTAAAAATCTAGCTCAGATGAGTTCATGAGCTCAAATGAGGCCTTTGAACCAGAGAAAGGGATCTGTTGGTATCGAGGATGGGCACAAAACAACTACCGCATGAACACATGTTCTCTTTGGATCAAGATGAAGCCGTAGTGGAAGAACTACAAGGAAACCGTGATGAACTACGAAGAACACACAGAAACCTAGAAACCCTAATGCAGATCTGAGGAGTAGGAAGGTGAGCACTTACAACCATGGATCTTCTACGGAGGTCGCCGCCGTTCTTTGGACCGATTCAGGTTGATGCAACGTCCAAGGTCGACGGAGACAGAGGTGAAGCGCGACGGCGGCGGAGCTCGAGCAGCGGGAGGCTTGCGAGAGGAAGAAGACGAAGAAGAGAGAAGAATGAGAAAGACCGGGGCTTGCCTATTTATAAGGGGATAAGCAAACAGGCGGACACGGAAATCGAGGAAGACCCAAATAATGACTATCCAACTAAACGGATGCCTCGATTCTCAGAAGACATTAAAAAGATAAAGATCCGTTGAGGATGATGTCATAACAGTTTTTTGTGTTTTCAAGAGATGACATCATGGCGGGTTACAGAATTTTTACAGAGATAGGAAGATGGATTTCATCTAAGTATTGAAGATTGACAAAGAACAAAGTTCAAAGTCAACCTGGGGCCTAATGTTGGGAATATAGCTACCAGGTAAGACCCGCCCAGGAGGGGCCGTGTCAGCCCCAACGGCAGGTTACAAAAGAAGCCCAGTAACATTCAAGGCGATAGTTTATTAAGACTTATAGAAGGCCTAAGCCTAGAGGCGGCTTAAGGCCCAATATTGTAAACCGCCGTATGTAAGGAAAGACTTGTAACGAAAGGCATACAAAGAAGTCACCGAGCCGGACACGTTTTATGAACTGGCCGGGACTCTGTAGGCCGCCAGGCGTCAACCCTTGTATATAAGGGGACGACCCGGTGGCGGCTTAGGGCAAGAAACAAGAGATCGATAACCAAGCCGGCAGATTAGCCTCTTGTGATCGAAATCCCATCAATTCCAACACAACTAGACGCAAGCTTTTACCTTCATCGTAAGGGGCCGAACTAATATAAAACCTCTCGTGTCCTTTGTCCCGATAAACCCCTTTAAGCTTCCTAGTTGCGATGGCCCTACGACTAAGTCCTTTTGCTAGGAAATCTGCCGTGACAAATCTACGACACATATCATATCATGTCTTGACCATTTCACATCACAACATGCCCTGCAAAAACAAGTTAGACGTCCTCTACTTTGTTGTTGTAAGTTTTACGTGGCTGCTACGGGCTTATAGGAAGAACCATTCTTACCTACGCATCAAAACCACAACGGTGATTTATCAAGTTTGCTGTTTTAACCTTCAACAAGGACCGGCCGCAGCCAAATTCGATTCAACTAAAGTTGGAGAAACAGACACCCGCCAACCACCTTTATGCAAAACTAGTTGCATGTCTGTCGATGGAACCGGTCTCATGAACCTGGTCATGTAAGGTTGGTCTGAGCCGCTTCAACCAACAATACCACCGAATAAAAATAAGACATTGGTGGTAAGCAGTATGACGTTAACCACCGACAACTATTTGTGTTCTACTTGTGCATATCATCTACGCATAAACCTGGCTCAGATGTCACTGTTGGGGAACATAGCATGCAATTTCAAAAGTTTTCCTACGCTCACGCAAGATCTATCTAGGAGATGCATAGCAACGAGAGGGGGGGGGAGTGTGTCCACGTATCCTCGTAGAATGAAAGCGGAAGCATTTGACAATGCGGTTGATGTAGCCGAACTTCTTCTCATTCCGACCGATCAAGCGCCGAACGTACGGCACCTCCGAGTTCTACACATGTTTAGCTCAATGATGTCCCTCGAGCTCTTGATCCAGCAAAGTGTTGAGGGAGAGTTTCGTCAGCACGACGGCGTGGTGACAGTGATGGTGAAGTGATCCGCGCAGGGCTTCGCCTAAGCACTACGACAATATGACCAGAGGCGTAAACTGTGGAGGGGGGCATCGTACACGGATAGGAATCAATGTTGTGTGTTCTAGCGGTGCCCCCATATATATAGGTGGGAGAGGGAGAGGGGCTGCAAGGGGCGTCCCAAGTAGGAGTAATCCTACTTGGGCGCCTCCTCCAAGTCGGCCTCCCGCCTTCCATATCCATCGAAGGGGGAATGAAAGAGAGGGGGGAGGGGAAGGAAAGGGGGAGGCCGAATCCTCCCCTTTCCTTCTCCCTTCCCTTCCTTTCCTTCTCCTCCTATTCGGCCTATAGGGGGCGCACTAGCCCCTTTTGGGGCTGGTCTATCCCTCTCTTGTCCCATTAGGCCCATATAGCTTGCCGGGGGTTGCCCGGAACCCCTTCTGGTGACCCGATACGTACCCGGTACCCCCGGAACACTTCCGGTGTCCAAATACTATCGTCCTACATATGAATCTTTACCTCTCGACCATTTTGATACTCCTCTTCATGTCTGTGATCTCATCCGGGACTCCGAACAACATCCGGTCACCAAATCACATAACTCATATATAATACAAAATCATCATCGAACGTTAAGTGTGCGGACCCTACGAGTTCGAGAACTATGTAGACATGACCGAGACACTTCTCCGGTCAATAACCAATAGCAGAACCTGGATGCTCATATTGGTTCCCACATATTGTACGAACATCTTTATCGGTTGTACCGTAATGACAACATACGTTATTACCTTTGTCATCGGTATGTTACTTGCCCGAGATTCGATCGTTAGTATCTTCATACCTAGTTCA
The DNA here is from genome assembly GCA_034509565.1 of Triticum monococcum. NCBI lineage: Eukaryota > Viridiplantae > Streptophyta > Magnoliopsida > Poales > Poaceae > Triticum > Triticum monococcum. The sequence goes on from CM067843.1 coordinate 639,957,323, forward strand.
ATATCATTACCGGCAAGTCTCTTTACTTGTTCCGTAATGCATCATCCCACAACTAACTCATTAGTCACTTTGCTTGCAAGGCTTATTATGATGTGCATTACCCAGAGGGCCGAGAGATACCTCTCCGATACTCGGAGTGACAAATCCTAATCTCTATCTATGCCAACCCAACAAACACCTTCAGAGATACCCGTAGAGCATCTTTATAATCACCCAGTTACGTTGTGACATTTGATAGCACACAAGGTATTCCTCCGGTATTCGGGAGTTGCATAATCTCATAGTCGAAGGAATATGTAGTCGGGTGAAAGTGCCTTATATCGACAAGGGGGGGGGGGGGTGAATAGGCGATTTTTATGAATTCTTCACTGAGGAATTTGCAGGTGAGGAAATTCCTTAGCGAAGAACTACTAGCAGCGGAATAAGTACTCAAAAGTAAACATAACATAACACAAGCATAGTCATCATGATGAGATGAAGACAAGCACAGAGTACAGAAAGCGTAAGCACACGATAACACAGGATGAAGACAAACAGACTGAAGAAATTAAGCTGAGGAATTTGAGAAAGTCTTCAGTCAAAGTCTTCAAACATAGATATGAACAAGCACTTACACAGTTATGAGGAAATGAAAGACTTGAGGAAATAGAACCAGTGAGCTTGGTGAAGACAATGATTTGGTAGACCAGTTCCAACTGTTGTCTTAGTTGTACATCTAGTTTGTAACATCCCAAATTTCCAATTTGGAATGTTATACATAGATCATATGCATATCATATTTTTCTTGCATTTTGGTTGATCCTAGAAATTTCACGCAACTCAAGGACCCTCGGAGAGAGTTGGAGATTTCGTTATTTTCATATTTGAGAGTTTTCTCGAATTGAAAAGAGGATCTTTTGATTTATTTATTTTATCTTCAACTATTTTTCCGATGTCAAATTATGAGAGAGGGAATAATATGACTTTCCCAAAAGTTAGGAAAAATGAAGATTTAATAAATAGATCAATTTTTGTTTTCCGGTGTTTGTTTGCGTTTTGTTTGGATAGGGAAAAATGCGCGTTTTCGAAAATTGCATTTTAGGTTCGGAGAAAAGTTCATTTTGTTCGGCTCATTTTTAGGAGTCGGGGAAAATTTACTTTATTAGTTTTGGACTTCGTTTAGATCTCTTTTTGTTTTTTTTCCGAGCGCGAGAACCGTTTAAAAAAAACTGGATCCGCAGCCGGCCGGGCCAAGGCCCAAGCCGCCGGCCAAGGCCATCGCCCCAGGGAGCCAGCACGCGCCGCGCCAGGCACCAGCGCAGGAGGCCGCCGCCTCTTGCCTTGCCGAATCCTTTTTGGATTCTAGGGTAGCTCTTGTCTCTTTTCCTTATTCCGTTTATTTTCTAGATCTTTCCTACTCCTATCCCAATTCCTTGATCCCTCCCCCAAGTTTCCTCACCCCTCCCCAATATAAATACCCAAGCACCCCCCCTCTAAACACACCAAATCGAAAGCTCCAAGCCCCAAGCCTAGAGCTCCACCGCGCCCCACACCCGTGCCGCGCCTCGCCTAGTGCCCTACCGCCGCACCACCCGCACCGCGCCGCCGCACCTTGCTGCCGCCCTACGCCCACGCCGCCGGAGTTCCTCGCCAGAGACTTCATCGGAGGTAGCCCACGTTACATCTATTCTTCTCATCGGATCGTTTTCTTCTAATCGTTCCGATTCTTTTTCTCCGATTCGTTTTTCTTCGCCAAACCGTTCCGGTTTTCTAGATCGGTTTTTCGATCGGTTTTCCTCTCCGAAACCCTAGATCGGATTCGTTTTCTTTTCCGATTTTTGTTGCCTGAGACCGTTCACCGGACCGTTCGTCCTAACGAACGTGATCACCAGATTTCTTCTAGGTTGACGAACGTCCGTTCGTTCAACCGTTCTTCTTTTTCTTCTCGTCGGATTTATTCCGCGATCGCGATCTCAGATCCGATCTTCGTTCTAGTTTATCTTCTCGCTCGTTTATCGGAATCAGGTGATTCAAGCGCCTGGAGTTCCGTTTTGAAACCGCCGTTCCGTCTAATCAACTTTAACTAAGTTTTTCATTGGTAAAATTTGACCTAGTTTCAACTTGCTAGAACCAAGTTGTTTTCCGCCGTCTGTTTTCGGTTTCTTTGTTTGGTTCTTTCTTTCTTCGCAACCGGAGTTCTTAAGTTGAACTATCTGGTTCAATCTTTTGTTCGAGTTTTACCTGTGCATTAGATGGGTACTTATTGTATGCTTGTTGTTTGTCTACGATAGATTACCCGGATTGCGCCGCTTGTTACTTCGAATCTCTAGGACTCACGGATCATCAGCAAGGCAAGTAACACTTTGATCATACCTTTTCTACAACCCAGTTTTATTGCATTAGATCAATCCTCACACATTGCATGATTAGGATCTAATTAAATTGTGGGATGGGAAGTAGATGAGGTAGTACCTATTACCTGTTACTATGAAACCTTTGGGAGTTACTTCTACGTTTGCTTATTATGCCATGCTATGCTAGTAGACGTGGATTGGGTGAGTGAAATCCATGACAGATGTGAGATTGATAATTTAATGGTTTATCTAAGGTGGCAACTTAAACACACATCTGGGTGGATTGAGGCACCTGATGTCTATCAGGACTTGCCTGTTTTTTTTCCGGACCGCCACCCAGGCTCAAAGGGATCATAAGATCTTTCATGCTAAATACTTACGTGTGCAGCCACAAGCCATTATGGGCTCTGGCATAGTTGACTAAGTCGTGCGAACTCTTATAGGGGTAGACTAGTAGATGTAGGGGTTGTAGGTGGTACGGTCTACTCCGTCGTAAGGTGCTAGCGCTTCTGAAAGACTATGTCTCGGTCATCCGTTTCTCAAACACCATGTAGTGCGAGAAACCAAACGGAGGCGATCGAGTCTTGTGGGGAAAAGTGCACAAACCTCTGCAGAGTATAACAAACTAATCATGATTAGCCGTGTCCCCGGTTATGGACAATCTTGAGTATCTAGTACTTGAATATCATGTGAATCTCATCATGTTACTTCTAACTAATATTGTTGGGTTTTAATTGTTCACTTTTTAATTGGGATTGAGAATGCTGTCAACCATTCTCAATGTTTAACAACCACCATGATAGTTAAATAAATTTATTCCTTTGTAGTAGGGAAAAATTGGCTTTACGCAAAACAGTAACCATAGAGCTTTCCACCAGCCAAATATGCATATAGTATAGCTGTTTCATTCCATTACTCTCTATGTGTTACCTTGCCAGCATATTCCACGTGCTGACCCATTTCGGGCTGCAACGTTAATGTTGCAGACTTTTCAGATGACGGTTGAGGTGATTTTTAGGTCGTGGTTCTATACTCAGTGATGCCGTTGGAGTTGATGGACCCATTTATCTTCCAAGTCTTCCGCTGTTATCGTTGTTAGATGGCCTTACGCCATATTTATTGTAATAAGTTCTTTTTGAGCCATCGATGTAATGAGTGTGTGATTGCAACTCTGCTATAAATCCTCGATGTACTGTGTGGTGTCAGCATTACTGATCCAGGGATGACACTATAGCATAGTAGACGTGATCCATTCGGGTCAGGTCGCTACAGAGATGGTATCAGAGCACACGCTGACTGTAGGACACGACCACTAAGTCAAAGCCATAGATCACTATTCTCTCCTCATTTTCTAACTCCTCATCTTTTCTACTCCTTAGGATGAAGGACGCGAAGATTAAGTACGCTCAACCGGACGAAGGCACCCCTTTTGGTTTTCACTTGAAGGAAGTCACCAAGTACCTAAACATTGGATTACCAAGTTTCACGGGAACCTTCAACGCCACCTTGCCTGAAGAGGAGCGCCGGAAGATTCAAGCTCACGTTCCGGGAAGGACATTCGCGCCAATCACGAAGCCCATAGATAGTGTTTTCAATGCACCAACTTGGAGTCTAGGAAGGAGCATGGCAACCCATATCACCATAGGACGCATTGGAGAAGTTTATCAAGAAGACCTCAAGGACTCTATCTACCAGATTTGCGGACGCCGGGATGAACAATGGGAGTTAATCAGCACCAAGAAGGATAAATCCATTGCAGCATTCATCCAGGAGTTAAACCAGCACATTCGACGCCATGAGAACCAGATGTGCAATGATATGATGGAGTTGAAGAATGCGAAAGCGAGGATCATCGAGCTAGAAGGAGAACTGAAGGCTACACGCAAGGACTACATGGACGAAATCGTAGCTCTAGCAAGACACAACGGCGATCTTAAGCAAGAGATTGAAGAACTCAAGAGGGAGTTAGCATCCAAGGAGGAAGACGAGTACGTCGCATGCCCGGATAACTACATCATCATCGACGACACCGATTCGGATCCAAGTGAACCCGACTTTGATGACGAAGCTGGAGCGGATATCATGGAGTCTTCCACCGGTTCAAATTTTTAGATGACCACCAAATATTAGTAGTATTTTCCCCCCATGTAAACACTATAGTTCGAGCACTTTTGCGATAGCTAGATCGATTGTATGCCCTTGTTTGATTGAATGAAGTGATTTTGTGTGAATTTGCTCATGTGCATTGGGGTAGTGTTTTCTCTTTAGACCTCATTCTATTCTTATTTCTCTTCTTTTCTAAAAACCTTCAGATGCCTCCGAGACGTGACACTGGATTTCCACCGGAGCTCACCCAATTGATCCAACAACAGAATCAGTTGATGGAGATGTTAGTTCAGAATCAGCAGAACAACAACAACAACAACCCACCACCACCACCACCCCCTGTTGACCACTTAGCCCATTTCCTTAGGCTAAATCCGCCGGTGTTTTCCAGTAGCATCGAGCTGATAGTAGCAGACGATTGGCTCCGCAAGATAGGAAGGGAGTTGACCACTGCAGGATGCATGGATGGTGAGAAAGTGAAGTTTGCCGCACATCAGTTGGAAGGACCCGCGGCAGCATGGTGGGAGAATTTCACAGCCACTTTCCCAGTTGACACTGTCACATGGGATCAGTTCCAGCAAGCTTTCCGCACTGCACATGTTTCAGCTGGAGCTATGGCCATGAAGAAGCGTGAGTTTCGCAACTTACACCAAGGAGGAAGGACAGTTGGCCAGTATGTGGATGACTTCAGCAAGTTAGCACGTTACGCCCCGGATGACGTTGCTACGGATGCAGCTAAGCAGGAGAAGTTTCTGGAAGGATTGAATGATGAGCTAAGCATGCAGTTGATGGTAGCAAGTTTCAGAAACTACCAGGAGTTGGTAGATCATGCCATCATGATTGAAGGGAAGCAACAGCAGATTGAGAACCGCAAGAGGAAGTATGGACAAGGGAAGCATAACTCTAGAGCCCAGCAGAAGCCCCGTTTTACCCCTAAATCGGGATTTCAGTTTCAGCATACCCATGGAGGAAGTAGTTCGCACAACCACAATGGCCACAAAAATGGTAATGGGAATGGAGGAAGCAACGGCCAAAACCGGACCGCCCCATCGACCCCATCCAAGAGAGATCTGAGTCAAGTCACCTGTTTCAAGTGTTCCAAGACAGAACATTATGCCAATGAATGTCCTAAAGGCTAGAATGGAAATGGAAATGGAAGCTTAGGGAAGAAGCCGAACCCTTTCAATAGGGGACAGGTGAACCACGTTAGCGTGGAGGAGATTGAAGATCAGCCTGATGCGGTGATCGGTAAGTTTCTGGTTAAGTCATTTACCACACTCGTTCTTTTCGATACTGGTGCATCGCATTCATACATATCAAGGGGATTTGTGGAAAAATATAACCTGCCAACCCAAGCCCTTAGGTCACCCATGTTAGTAAGCTCACCAGGAGCGGAGTTTATGGCTAGACAATGGTGTGATCGGTTACCATTGAGGATTGGTAACTATGTTTTTCCCTCAGACCTAATAGTATTGGAATCTCAAGGATTGGATGTGATTTTAGGCATGGATTGGTTATCACAGTATGAAGGGAATATTGCATGCACTAGTAAGTCAATTTTGCTTACCACGCCGGAAGGAAGAAGGATCAAGTATGTATCCCGGCATGTGCCAAAGAGGACCCAAGTAAATTGTCTGACAGGAGTTGTGCAAGAGGAAGTACCAGTGGTAAAGGATTTTCCTGATGTATTTCCTGAAGAGTTGCCAGGCATGCCACCGGATAGAGACATTGAGTTTCTGATTGAGTTGATGCCAGGCACTGGACCCATATCAAAGAGACCGTACCGGATGCCAGCAAAGGATTTGGTGGAAATTAAGAATCAGATTAAGGAGTTATTGGAGAAGGGTTACATTCGCCCAAGTTCTTCACCTTGGGGATCACCCGTACTTCTAGTGGAGAAGAAGGATGGATCATTAAGGATGGTTGTTGATTATCGTGGATTGAATGAAGTAACCATCAAGAACAAGTACCCACTGCCAATGATAAATGATCTATTTGATCGTTTGCAAGGAGCTAAAGTGTTTTCCAAGATTGATTTGCGATCAGGGTACCACCAGTTGAAGATTCGAGAGCAGGACATACCTAAGACAGCATTCACCACGAGATATGGATTGTACGAGTATACCGTTATGTCATTTGGATTGACTAACGCGCCTGCCTATTTTATGAACATGATGAACAAAGTGTTTATGGAATTTTTAGATAAGTTCGTCGTAGTGTTCATTGATGATATCCTAGTTTATTCGAAGAATGAAGAAGAGCATAAGGAACATTTGCGGTTGGTATTGGAGAAGCTAAGGGAACATCAGTTATATGCCAAATTTAGCAAATGTGAGTTTTGGTTGAAGGAAGTTGGATTTCTTGGACACGTTATATCCGGAGAAGGGATAGCAGTTGACCCTGCAAAGGTTGAGACCGTAACCAAATGGGAAGCACCAACGACAGTTGGAGAGATCCGGAGTTTTCTTGGACTCGCGGGATATTACCGGAGATTCATTGAGAACTTTTCAAAGATTGCAAAGCCTATGACGGAGTTGTTGAAGAAGGATACTAAGTTCAAATGGACTGAGGAGTGTGAGGCTAGTTTCCAGGAGTTGAAGAAACGATTGGTTACCTCACCAGTATTGATTTTGCCAGATCAGACCAAGGATTATGAGGTATATTGCGACGCTTCATGTCGAGGACTTGGAGCAGTACTTATGCAGGAAGGGAGAGTTGTTTCGTATGCTTCACGACAACTGAAGCCTCATGAGTTGAATTACGCCACACATGACTTGGAGTTAGCAGCCGTAGTGCATGCATTGAAGACATGGAGACATTTCCTCATTGGAAATCATTGTGAGGTGTACACGGATCACAAGAGTTTGAAGTACATTTTCACGCAGAAGGAGTTGAACCTCAGACAAAGGAGATGGTTGGAGCTCATCAAGGATTATGATATGAGATTGCATTACCATCCCGGAAAGGCTAATGTAGTAGCTGACGCATTGAGCCGCAAGAGCCATGTCAATACGTTAATGACGGGAGAAATATCCAAGGAGTTAGCAGAAAACCTTCATGAACTAAGTTTAGAGATAGTTCCGAAAGGCTATGTAGCAACATTGGAGATTTAGTCAACATTGATGGATAAAATCAGAGAAGCTCAAAAATCTGACAAGGAGATTGCTGCTATAAAGGAAAAATTAAGCAAAGGAAAAGCAAAGGGATTTCGTGAGGATGAGCACGATACCCTATGGTTTGAGGACCGTGTTTATGTGCCAAATGACCCGGAGATCAGGAAGTTGATTTTGCAAGAGGCACACGATTCACCATATTCAATTCACCCAGGAAATACCAAGATGTATTTGGATTTGAAGGAGACATTCTGGTGGACCGGAATGAAGAAGGACATTGCCGACTATGTAGCAGTTTGTGACGTATGTCATAGAGTAAAGGCAGAGCATCAGAAGCCAGCCGGATTGTTGCAACCATTGCCGATACCCGAATGGAAGTGGGATAAGATAGGCATGGATTTTATCACAGGACTACCTAGGACGAAAGCAGGATATGACTCGATATGGGTGGTAGTTGATCGTTTGACGAAGGTAGCACATTTCATTCCAGTCAAGACCACTTACACTAGTGCTAAGTTGGCAAAGATAGACATGACTAGGATCATTTGTTTGCATGGAGTTCCAAGGAGTATTGTATCAGACAGAGGAACCCAATTTACCTCAAAGTTTTGGAATCAGTTGCATGAAACTTTGGGAACTAGGCTAGAGTTTAGCACCGCTTTTCATTCGCAGACAGATGGACAGACCGAGAGGGTCAATCAGATTTTGGAAGATATGCTGAGAGCTTGTGCACTAGATTATGGATCTAGTTGGGACGATAACTTGCCGTATGCGGAGTTTTCTTATAACAACAGTTACCAAACTAGTTTGAAGATGGCACCTTTCGAAGCTCTGTACGGAAGGAGATGCAGGACACCGTTGTCATGGGACGAAGTTGGAGACCGTCAATTCTTTGGACCAGATTTGATTAAGGAGTCTGAACGGAAAGTAAAGTTGATACGCGATAGGCTCAAGATAGCCCAGTCCAGGCAGAAGAGCTACGCAGATGCTAAACGCAAAGATACAGTTTACGAAACCGGAGACAGAGTGTATCTCCGAGTATCCCCACTTCGAGGAGTTAAGCGCTTTGGAGTTAAGGGAAAGTTAGCACCGCGTTTCATTGGACCACATAAGATTTTGCAACGTATGGGAGAAGTCGCGTATAAGTTGGAATTACCAGAGGGATTGTCAGGAGTTCATGATGTATTCCATGTTTCTCAGCTGAAGAAATGTCACGCCGAGATGGCCGAGGTACCTTTAAGAGATACAGTGCCGCTAGAAGCGATTCAGTTGAAGGACGACTTAATGTATGAAGAGAAGCCAGTCAAGATTCTCGAGTTTGCCAGTAGAGTTACTCGTAGCAAGGTTATCAAGTTTTGCAAAGTTCAGTGGAACCATCACTCAGAGGACGAAGCCACCTGGGAGAGAGAAGAAGACTTGCTCAAGGACCACCCTCACCTATTTTCTAGCCAACCCGAATCTCGAGGGCGAGATTCATCTTAAGGGGGGTAGGTTTGTAACATCCCAAATTTTCAATTTGGAATGTTATACATAGATCATATGCATATCATATTTTTCTTGCATTTTGGTTGATCCTAGAAATTTCACGCAACTCAAGGACCCTCGGAGAGAGTTGGAGATTTCGTTATTTTCATATTTGAGAGTTTTCTCGAATTGAAAAGAGGATCTTTTGATTTATTTATTTTATCTTCAACTATTTTTCCGATGTCAAATTATGAGAGAGGGAATAATATGACTTTCCCAAAAGTTAGGAAAAATGAAGATTTAATAAATAGATCAATTTTTGTTTTTCGGTGTTTGTTTGCGTTTTGTTTGGATAGGGAAAAATGCGCGTTTTCGAAAATTGCATTTTAGGTCCGGAGAAAAGTTCATTTTGTTTGGCTCATTTTTAGGAGTCGGGGAAAATTTACTTTATTAGTTTTGGACTTCGTTTAGATCTCTTTTTGTTTTTTTTTCCGAGCGCGAAAACCGTTTAAAAAAAACTGGATCCGCAGCCGGCCGGGCCAAGGCCCAAGCCGCCGGCCAAGGCCATCGCCCCAGGGAGCCAGCGCGCGCCGCGCCAGGCACCAGCGCAGGAGGCCGCCGCCTCTTGCCTTGCTGAATCCTTTTTGGATTCTAGGGTAGCTCTTGTCTCTTTTCCTTATTCCGTTTATTTTCTAGATCTTTCCTACTCCTATCCCAATTCCTTGATCCCTCCCCCAAGTTTCCTCACCCCTCCCCAATATAAATACCCAAGCACCCCCCCTCTAAACACATCAAATCGAAAGCTCCAAGCCCCAAGCCTAGAGCTCCACCGCGCCCCACACCCGTGCCGCGCCTCGCCTAGTGCCCTACCGCCGCACCACCCGCACCGCGCCGCCGCACCTTGCCGCCGCCCTACGCCCACGCCGCCGGAGTTCCTCGCCAGAGACTTCACCGGAGGTAGCCCACGTTACATCTATTCTTCTCATCGGATCGTTTTCTTCTAATCGTTCCGATTCTTTTTCTCTGATTCGTTTTTCTTCGCCAAACCGTTCCGGTTTTCTAGATCGGTTTTTCGATCGGTTTTCCTCTCCGAAACCCTAGATCGGATTCGTTTTCTTTTCCGATTTTTGTTGCCCGAGACTGTTCGCCGGACCGTTCGTCCTAACGAACGTGATCACCGGATTTCTTCTAGGTTGATGAACGTCCGTTCGTTCAACCGTTCTTCTTTTTCTTCTCGTCAGATTTATTCCGCGATCGCGATCTCAGATCCGATCTTCGTTCTAGTTTATCTTCTCGCTCGTTTATCGGAATCAGGTGATTCAAGCGCCTGGAGTTTCATTTCGAAACCGCCGTTCCATCTAATCAACTTTAACTAAGTTTTTCATTGGTAAAATTTGACCTAGTTTCAACTTGCTAGAACCGAGTTGTTTTCCGCCGTCTGTTTTCGGTTTCTTTGTTTGGTTCTTTCTTTCTTTGCAACCGGAGTTCTTAAGTTGAACTATCTGGTTCGATCTTTTGTTCGAGTTTTACCTGTGCATTAGATGGGTACTTATTGTATGCTTGTTGTTTGTCTGCGATAGATTACCCGGATTGCGCCGCTTGTTACTTCGAATCTCTAAGACTCGCGGATCATCAGCAAGGCAAGTAACACTTTGATCATACATTTTCTACAACCCAGTTTTATTGCATTAGATCAATCCTCACACATTGCATGATTAGGATCTAATTAAATTGTGGGATGGGAAGTAGATGAGGTAGTACCTATTACCTATTACTATGAAACCTTTGGGAGTTACTTCTACGTTTGCTTATTATGCCATGCTATGCTAGTAGACGTGGATTGGGTGAGTGAAATCCATGACAGATGTGAGATTGATAATTTAATGGTTTATCTAAGGTGGCAACTTAAACACACATCTAGGTGGATTGAGGCACCTGATGTCTATCAGGACTTGCCTGTTTTTTTTCCGGACCGCCACCCAGGCTCAAAGGGATCATAAGACCTTTCATGCTAAATACTTACGTGTGCAGCCACAAGCCATTATGGGCTCTGGCATAGTTGACTAAGTCGTGCGAACTCTTATAGGGGTAGACTAGCAGATGTAGGGGTTGTAGGTGGTACAGTCTACTCCGTCGTAAGGTGCTAGCGCTTCTGAAAGACTATGTCTCGGTCATCCGTTTCTCAAACACCATGTAGTGCGAGAGACCAAACGGAGGCGATCGAGTCTTGTGGGGAAAAGTGCACAAACCTCTGCAGAGTATAACAAACTAATCATGATTAGCCGTGTCCCCGGTTATGGACAATCTTGAGTATCTAGTACTTGAATATCCTGTGAATCTCATCATGTTACTTCTAACTAATATTGTTGGGTTTTAATTGTTCACTTTTTAATTGGGATTGAGAATGCTGTCAACCATTCTCAATGTTTAACAACCACCATGATAGTTAAATAAATTTATTCCTTTATAGTAGGGAAAAATTGGCTTTACGCAAAACAGTAACCATAGAGCTTTCCACCAGCCAAATATGCATATAGTATAGCTGTTTCATTCCATTACTCTCTATGTGTTACCTTGCCAGCATATTCCATGTGCTGACCCGTTTCGGGCTGCAACGTTAATGTTGCAGACTTTTCAGACGACGATTGAGGTGATTTTTAGGTCGTGGTTTTATACTCAGTGATGCCGTTGGAGTTGATGGACCCATTTATCTTCCATGGCTTCCGCTGTTATCGTTGTTAGATGGCCTTACGCCATATTTATTGTAATAAGTTCTTTTTGAGCCATCGTAAACAGCCATACTCAGTGATTGCAATCACACACTTATTACATCGATGGCTCAAAAAGAACGTATTACAATAAATATGGCATAAGGCCATCTAACAACGATAACAACGGAAGACTTGGAAGATAAATGGGTCCATCAACTCCAACGGCATCACTGAGTATAGAACCACGACCTAAAAATCACCTCAATCATCGTCTGAAAAGTCTGCAACATTAACGTTGCAGCCCGAAACGGGTCAGCACATGGAATATGCTGGCAAGGTAACACATAGAGAGTAATGGAATGAAACAGCTATACTGTATGCATATTTGGCTGGTGGAAAGCTCTATGGTTACTATTTTGCGTAAAGCCAATTTTTCCCTACTACAAAGGAATAAATTTATTTAACTATCATGGTGGTTGTTAAACATTGAGAATGGTTGACAGCATTCTCAATCCCAATTAAAAAGTGAACAACTAAAACCCAACAATATTAGTTAGAAGTAACATGATGAGATTCACAGGATATTCAAGTACTAGATACTCAAGATTGTCCATAACCGGGGACACGGCTAATCATGATTAGTTTGTTATACTCTGCAGAGGTTTGTGCACTTTTCCCCACAAGACTCGATCGCCTCCGTTTGGTTTCTCGCACTACATGGTGCTTGAGAAACGGATGACCGAGACATAGTCTTTCAGAAGCGCTAGCACCTTACGACGGAGTAGACCGTACCACCTACAACCCCTACATCTGCTAGTCTACCCCTATAAGAGTTCGCACGACTTAGTCAACTATGCCAGAGCCCATAATGGCTTGTGGCTGCACACGTAAGTATTTAGCATGAAAGATCTTATGATCCCTTTGAGCCTGGGTGGCGGTCCGGAAAAAAACAGGCAAGTCCTGATAGACATCAGGTGCCTCAATCCACCCAGATGTGTGTTTAAGTTGCCACCTTAGATAAACCATTAAATTATCAATCTCACATCTGTCATGGATTTCACTCACCCAATCCACGTCTACTAGCATAGCATGGCATAATAAGCAAACGTAGAAGTAACTCCCAAAGGTTTCATAGTAACAGGTAATAGGTACTACCTCATCTACTTCCCATCCCACAATTTAATTAGATCCTAATCATGCAATGTGTGAGGATTGATCTAATGCAATAAAACTGGGTTGTAGAAAAGGTATGATCAAAGTGTTACTTGCCTTGCTGATGATCCGCGAGTCCTAGAGATTCGAAGTAACAAGCGGCGCAATCCGGGTAATCTATCGCAGACAAACAACAAGCATACAATAAGTACTCATCTAATGCACAGGTAAAACTCGAACAAAAGATCGAACCAGATAGTTCAACTTAAGAACTCCGGTTGCGAAGAAAGAAAGAACCAAACAAAGAAACCGAAAACAGACGGCGGAAAACAACTCGGTTCTAGCAAGTTGAAACTAGGTCAAATTTTACCAATGAAAAACTTAGTTAAAGTTGATTAGACGGAACGGCGGTTTCAAAACGGAACTCCAGGCGCTTGAATCACCTGATTTCGATAAACGAGCGAGAAGATAAACTAGAACGAAGATCGGATCTGAGATCGCGATCGCGGAATAAATCCGACGAGAAGAAAAAGAAGAACGGTTGAACGAACGGACGTTCGTCAACCTAGAAGAAATCCTGTGATCATGTTCGTTAGGACGAACGGTCCGGCGAACAGTCTCGGGCAACAAAAATCGGAAAAGAAAACGAATCCGATCTAGGGGTTCGGAGAGGAAAACCGATCGAAAAACCGATCTAGAAAACCGGAACGGTTTGGCGAAGAAAAACGAACCGGAGAAAAAGAATCGGAATGATTAGAAGAAAACGATCCGATGAGAAGAATAGATGTAACGTGGGCTACCTCCGGTGAAGTCTCTGGCGAGGAACTCCGGCGGCGTGGGCATAGGGCGGCGGCAAGGTGCGGCGGCGCGGTGCGGGTGGTGCGGCGGCAGGGCACTAGGCGAGGCGCGGCACGGTTGTGGGGCGCGGTGGAGCTCTAGGCTTGGGGCTTGGAGCTTTCGATTTGATGTGTTTAGAGGGGGGGGGGGTGCTTGGGTATTTATATTGGGGAGGGGTGAGGAAACTTGAGGGAGGGATCAAGGAATTGGGATAGGAGTAGGAAAGATCTAGAAAATAAACGGAATAAGGAAAAGAGACAAGAGCTACCCTAGAATCCAAAAAGGATTCGGCAAGGCAAGAGGCGGCGGCCTCCTGCGCTGGTGCCTGGCGCGGCGCGCGCTGGCTCCCTGGGGCGATGGCCTTGGCCGGCAGCTTGGGCCTTGGCCCGGCCGGCTGCGGATCCAGTTTTTTTAAACGGTTCTCGCGCTCGGAAAAAAAAACAAAAAGAGATCTAAACGAAGTCCAAAACTAATAAAGTAAATTTTCCCCGACTCCTAAAAATGAGCCGAACAAAATGAACTTTTCTCCGGACCTAAAATGCAATTTTCGAAAACGCGCATTTTTCCCTATCCAAACAAAACGCAAACAAACACCGGAAAACAAAAATTGATCTATTTATTAAATCTTCATTTTTCCTAACTTTTGGGAAAGTCATATTATTCCCTCTCTCATAATTTGACATCGGAAAAATAGTTGAAGATAAAATAAATAAATCAAAAGATCCTCTTTTCAATTCGAGAAAACTCTCAAATATGAAAATAACGAAATCTCCAACTCTCTCCGAGGGTCCTTGAGTTGCGTGAAATTTTTAGGATCAACCAAAATGCAAGAAAAATATGATATGCATATGATCTATGTATAACATTCCAAATTGAAAATCTGGGATGTTAAATAGTTGGAGCGGCTAGGTATTTGAAAGTGCTAGTGATCGACTAGAGGGGGGGGGGGGGTGAATAGGTGATTTTTAACAAAGTCTTCAAAACATGGGAGTTTCGAAGACAAACGACAGAAATAAACCTATTACCATGCAGCGGAAGGTAGACTACACTAGGCAAGCCATAGTCAAGTATTTAATGAAGTGAAAGTACAAAGACTAATAACAGCTAGGCAGTATGGATCAGGATGAAAGATAGTATGAAGCCAATCAGAACAAGTAGTCACATAGTGAAGACAAAAAGATAATGCAAACAGGCAATGACTTCACAAGGACCAAGTGCAAATAAAGAGATGGGAATGGTAGAACCAGTGGCTCGTTGAAGATAATGATTTGTTGGACCAGTTCTAATTGCCGTGACAACTGTACGTCTGGTTAGGGAGGCTGAGATTTAACTCAGAAGACCGCGTCTTCATCTTATTCCCCTTGAGCTAAGGACACCCAGTCCTCGCCCAATCACTCTGGTAAGTCTTCAAGGTAGACTTCCAAACCTTCACAGACTTCGTTCACCGACGATCGACAATGACTCTTGGATGCTCAGAACGCGACGCCTAACTGGCTGGAGGATTCACAGTCCTCAAGTGTAATAAGTCTTCAGATCACACAGACAGGAAGACTTCAGTGATGCCTAACACACTTTGGCTCTGGGTGTTTAGGGCTTTGTCCTCGCAAGGATTTCTCTCTCAAAGGCTTCGAGGTGGGTTGCTCTCAAACGACAAAAAACCATGCACTAACTCTGAGCAGCCAACCAATTTATGGTGTAAGGGGTGGGCTATTTATAGCCACTAGGCAACCCGACCTAATTTGTCCAAAATGACCTTGGTTCACTAAGGAACTGACACGTGTTCCAACGGTCAGATTTCAAACACACACGGCAAATTTACTTGGGCTACAAGCAAAGCTGACTTATCCAACTCTGGATAAGATTTGCTCTCATTGTCTTTGCTCGAAGACATAGGATTTTGGTTAAGCATCACTTCAGTCATTCTGACTAGTTCACTTGGACCCCACTTAACAGTACGGTGGTTCCTATGACTCAACAAAGAAGAAAAGGAAATGACGAGACAACTAAGTCAGTCTTCACGCGATGTTTTCTCTTGTCATAGTCTTCAATGTGAATGTCTTCACATACCACCTTTGGCTTCAATGTCTTCATACATTTTTAGGGGTCATCTCTGGTAGGAAAACCAAATCAATGAGGGACTTCTACCTGTGTTATCCTGCAATTCTCACAAACACATTAGTCCCTCAACCATGTTTGTCGTCAATACTCCAAAACTAACTAGGGGTGGCACTAGATGCACTTACAATCTCCCCCCTTTTGGTGATTGATGACAAACTGGTTGAAGTTTTCAACAGGGATAAAAGTATGTAAAATTGTAAAGGATTTAGGTATTCTCTTCGTAAGTAGCAGAAAAGGCTCCCCCTGAAGATGTGCATATAAGTATTTTGCTTTTGAATGCAAATGCACATGGCAAGTTGTACTTGTGGAGCTCCTCTTCTACTTATGAAGACAATTCATCATGCATGAAAGGGTATATCGAAGATAATGACATGCATAATGAAGAATGGACGTCTGCAAAATGACTTCGTGCGGAATTTATCATCGCACATACGAAATTTATCATGCATCATGTCCGCATGTCCCTACCGGACACGCCCGGAAATGAGAGGATGCACCGACTCTCGCGGCTAAAATCGTACACTACACAACATCTCTTTGTAGGAGTAGGTCGATCTGTCACTCTCTCTAACACACACATGCTGTTAAACACACACACACGCACACACACACACACACAAACACGCACACGCACACACCTTGGTCCCGTTGCACCTTCTAACGTGACTTATTACACCTAGACGGAGGGAGTAGTAAGTATAGGAGATACGGTGGCACACTGACTTAAGTCGAATACAAGTGCCCAAAATTTGTGTGCGTGTTATAATAAGGATTCACTTAAAATAGTACGTGAGCGAAGCGAACAAAGGGATCAATTGGACAGTGTTCCCGAGCAGTAGCGAGATGTGTGAGGTAAGAAACACCGCCGACGCTTTTAATTTTTCTTATTAATTTGTTTGTTTCACCCTTTGACTGGTGGGACCCAACGTACTACGTGGAGAGAGGTAAGGTGACTAAGGCTGCATTATTTCTGCACCACTGTGGATAGTCTTACCACCAAAGCCACATGACACGATTATGATTGAAATGCCAATGACTCCCACACACACACACACAAAACATGTCATGCTTGTCACACGAATGCAGGAATGTATAAATGGTTATTTCTCTCTCGTTGAAAATAATGGGAGGGTTGTGTAGCTGGTTAGCCTATTCGCTCATCAAACTTGAGGTCTTGGGTTCGATAACTACACTTGAGCATAATTTGTGCCAGGAGGATTCTTTGACTGGTCAAAATGTTTTCTAGGGTTTGCACGATTCACACTCTCTCTCCAGTATATATATACACGCTGGAGCCTCAGCGCTCATAGTTGCTCTCTTCACACTCTCTCGCCCTCTCCCGCTGGAGCCTCAGCACTTGTAGTTGCTCTCTTCACACTCTCTCGCCCTCTCCAGATCTAAACAAGACTTCGTTGGCCTCTCTCTCCCCTCACTGTTGCTCAAAGAGCCGGCAGGATCCATCCGTCGGGAAGGGAAGGAGGCTTAATGCTATCGCCGTCGGCGAGGGACTACCGACACATCTGTTCACTTTCCACCCAGCGGCAACACGAGAGGGCCTCCGACCCCTTCTTCTTCACCGCCGTACTGTCGCCCACCGAACCACGCCCCAAGAACCTTAAGGTATAATTTACTTACTCCACATGCATTGCTCAAGCTGCATGTATACCATGAATCTAGGACGTGGTTCAAAGAGGAAAGGAGTGGGGGAAAGTAGTGGGAAAAGTTGTATATAGCATGAATCTAGGACATGGTTCAAAGAGGAAATGAAGGGGGAAAGTTGTATAGCATGAATCTAGGATGTGGTTCAAAGAGGAAAGGAATGGGGGAAAGTAGTGGGGAAAGTTGTATCGCATAAATCTAGGACGTGGTTCAAAGAGGAAAGGAAGGGGCAAAAGTACTAGTTCAAAAAGGAAAGGAAGGGACAAGGCTGTAGAGTTTGAGCAGGACTAGATTTGCTGCGCTCACATAGGGAAAGGTGTCTAAAGATAACAAAACTGGGACCAACACAAATATGCTCCTTGGTTGTTTGTTCTTTGTTGCAACAGACTGTGCATGACCACAGTACATCGCTAGATGCACATGGTGCTGGTGCGTCCACTGTCCCGTGCAACTCATTAGCTATTGTTAATCTAAGGCCCTGTTTGGTTAAAAACTCCCTAGTCCCTACCTGCTTGGTTCCAGGGACTAAACATGGACTAGAGGTTATTAAATGACATGCTAAAAGACCATGTTACCCCTAGTAATGAACTGATAGAGACAAGGTGCGATGTGTGGAAGGGGCAACTGTTGGAAAAAGTCCCAAAAAGACTCCCTCGGGGTCTTCTTTCTTTAGTCCCAGATGCCCACTTTTAGTCCCTAAAAGTCCCTCCTGTTTGGTTTAGATGGGACTGACACGGAGTTTTTTTAGTCCCTACACCAAAATGTCCCTGTAAACAAACACCCTCTAATAATGCCGCTGGAAAATTGATGCAATGCCACAGTTAAAAGCAAATTACATGTTTAACGAATTTTATTGTTAACATAATCTCTATGTTAATATTAATCAATGCCACTGTTTGAGAAATGCTACTGTCTTGCTTTCTTTCCCATTTAGATAAGGTAGATGCTTCTTTTTGTTGGCTTCTGTGTCATCCACCGTTATTGACCACTAATTGTTTCCTTTGCACCTCTCTGTAAACAGGGTTATCTACTTCACCTCGTTGCCATTGTGACCTTTTGTTGCACTTCACAAAACACTTTTGTTTTAAGAGTGTTTTGTGCAATTCAACCAAAATGTCACACCGACAACGTTGCTTGATTGCTTTTTCTTAGTGGAACTGCACAAGAGGAGATCTTACTTCCTATCCATTAAGGCGAATTTGGTCCAGATCTTCTTCTTATGAGTTGTTTGAATTCCGCATCATGAGAGGTCAGTACTAGCCTTATTTCACATGATTCTATAGTGTGCTTTCATATGTTGTGCTACTTGTACGATAATGTTGCTTGATTTTAGTGAACTGCACAAATGGAGACAAGACTTCCAATCTGTATGTGCACCGTAATATCCCATTGAGGTAAGATAAGGATATTTCACAACTGCTGGCCTATCACTTTCATCAGAAAATTAAGTTTAGTACTATACTTGTGCTCCCTAATTGACATGCCAAATCTTACATTGAAGGCGAAGCTTGTCTGTTATTGAACCAAGTGATGAAGGGGAAGAACAAGCATAAGAAAAACAAAAATCAACTCCCGGTGTTGTAATGAAGCACTGGAACTGTGATGACACAAGTAATGATATAGTTTTGCATCTTAATTTATTGCTATGGCTGGAACGAGCAATTGTTTTGCCACTGATTTGATGCCACTCTTAATGTAATATGTAATTATGTCAACTTGTGCAAATAGGGATCTTCTTTGAAGATCCCATATATTTTAGTGGAACTGCACAAGAAGATGTTGGAAACATTAAACTAATCGAGGAGTATATAGTAAGCATGGCCACCACCGTAGATAGCAACAGATGGTTCCGGAGAAGTGCTTCATCTGTATGCTCTACACAATAAGCCTCCTGACAAAGGTTGGTACTCGCCCACTGATTTCATCCATATGATTGAGCTTTGTCATCTCTATTGGTGTTATGCTATTGTTTAGATACTGTCATGAAAAAGTGGTATTGTCCTTGAGAAGTGCTTCATCTGTGTTGTTTTAAATATTTCCTTTCCTTTTTTTCGAGCAAACATGGATGCTAGCATTTAGTAGTCCTCTTGTCTTTGCGCAACAGGATCATCTTCCTCTGAAGAAGAATATGGAGTACGTGAAGTGACTTGTTCCGATTATGCCAGGATGAAGAAGCCATGTCTATCTTCTCATCAGAAGGAGCAGTTGAAGGATGGTTCCATTACTCCCCACAAGACCAAACTAACTTCAGCTCAGAAGGACTGATAAATCTCCATTTTTTGCTGTGATGCGCGAGTACAATGTTGTTCTAGGATTCTTTCTGGTGAGTTCCATTTTTCTAAAAGTGTGCCCTACATGGACCATGTATGTGCCTGTTGAAACTGTCAATTCATAGTACATTTTGCTTTATACTAATCACTTTTTTGTATTTGTGCAAACAGGGGTGCTCAGCTTGATTTCAATGGGAACTGCACAAAATGTTCATGAATACATCGAATCATTCATTTCCACCACAAGAAAGGAGGTGCCAATATGTTCAAGGCGTTGCAACATATAAGGGCGAAATCACACAAGCTACGTGCAAATTTGGTTGATTTTGGTGGAATTGCACAAAAAGAACAGCTAGTTTATTTAGCACGAGGTGCCATGTCAATGTCCCAACTAATGGCAAACCCTGCCCATTCCACAATCGCAGGCATTTGATATTTTGGAATGGGACAACCTTGTCAAATTTTGCTCATTGATTTTAGCAAGACATGCGTTTGATATTTTTGAATGGGACGTCCTTTGCTGTCAGCAGCGTCGATCAATTTTTTCTTTATTCTTTAGTTGTGAAGTAAATATTGCCTCTAACATGTGAGTCGCTGAGATGCATAATCATCGATTGTTTTGAATGTTCTCTATGAATTGCCATGCCTGTGTGTTTGATTGCAATGTACAGAAACGCTAAAAAGCCGCTCAAACTCTTTGTAATCCTTATGTTCCTTTTTACTTCGCACATTGTGAAAGTGCATACCTTTTTGTATAAGATTGGTCAAAGTAGAGATACTTTGACTGCTGACAAAACTTGTATGCAGACTAGAAAGGACCGGAGGGAGTACATGTGAAACTGCTGCAAACGAGGTGATCACCCTGGGAATAATGCTAGTACGTATTGTTTTGCATGTTCTTCCAATGCCAGTGATACAGGAATTCAAACTAATCAAATAAATTCATTCATACATGGTCGGATTTCATATAAACATGATGGATTTCATTACATTTCATACATTCTTCAACTAAAAAGGGGTGTGCTGGAGGTATAATTAATTAACCGAAGCTACCCACCTGTGTCCCGCTGAGGCAAACAGAAGCTTCAGTGACTTAACTGTAGGTGCAGTTACGTAACTGACATGTTGCCTGTTGGGCCCACGTGTCAGTCAGCCAACTGCACCAGCAGTTAAGTCGAAGTAGCGTTCGTCTCTAGCGCAGCTCTCCGACTCCACGTCGCCGCCAAGAAGCTAACCGGCCGTCAATGGTCAAGCCGCCTAGCTTGGCTTCAACCGGAGGGTAGCAGCGGTGGCCTTACTTGGACCCGAGCGGCGGCGACCTACCGTGTTCTACTCTTCCTCATTTTCTGTGTGGCGCGGCCTCATTGGCAGCGGGGCGGGGCCTCAACGGAGCCGGTGATGTCCTCTGTCTCGTTGCCGACAGGGTGGTGCCTCGGCTGACCCGGCAATGTCCTCTGCCTCGTTGTTGGTAGGGCGGGCCCTCGGTGGAGCCGGCGGTGTCCTCTGCCTCGTTGTTGGCGCCGCGAGGCCTCGGCGGAGCAGGGCTTCGTCGACGCCAGCGGAGCGGGGACTCGTTGGAGCCGGCATTGTCCTCTGCCTCGTCCTTGGTCTCGCCAAACAGCGCCTCGCCCGCTTCATCGCCCTCTTTGCTAGCCTCTTTGTAGGAGGCCACAGCCTCCGCCACCTGCATGCGGTACCGCCAATGCTCGAGGCGGCCCTTGCGGGCGGAGCGGTACGAGTCAAGCAACACCTCCTGCTCCGCCCGCTCCACGGCGATCTGCTCCTCCGCCTGCAGGTGCTCCTGGAGGAGATGGTGGTTGTAGGCGGCGTCAGCCTGTGCCTCCTGGAACTGCTCCTCACGCGTCTGCCTCACCCTGTCCATATATTGGGCACGGGCCTCACCGATGGTCATGGTGCAATGCACCAGCGAGGATGGCGCGGAGGAGGGGGTTGGCGCCGGATCATCGACTACCATGTTCTCCATTGGGACGTCGTCGTCCTCCAGCTGCCTGCCGGCTAGCCGGTCGGCAGCAATGGCTGCCATCTCCTTGTGGTCCGTCGTCCGCCCGTCCCGAAGAGCGGTGGAGCGCGAGGAAGCCATGGTGGGCAGTAGTGGTGTGGACAGGAGAAAGGGAACGGATGCGGATGACTGCGGCTATGGCCGGCATAGCAGTTTATATAGCAATGGTGGGCGGGCGGAGGGACGGACGTGTGGCACCAGAGTACCCTCGGCAAACGCGTATCATTAATGTGGGCGGCAGATGGACGGACGGACGACACTTGTGTCGTTTGAAGGCAGATCACTCGCCTGCACCGGGAAGCGGGGCGGGCGGCGCTGACTGTTTCGGGCGGAAAGCGCGCGCGGGCGAGGAGATGACTTTACTTGGAGAGGATGACAATGGGGACCCACCAGGTCCATAGCCTCACGTACGCAAGTGCCTCCTTATTATATATATAGATAACTATAATTTATTTTGCTTCCTCCTGGTTTCCTGACATCACGGTCCCACACCATTGTCAACCTATGTAGTACTCCCTCCTTTCCGGTTTATAGGGCTTATCTCAAAATTTTAGTTTTTCCATTTTATAAGGCTCAATTTGGTTGTTCCCCATCACATGTTTAGACTTCAAGGTGCATTAAATCATTGCATGCAAGTATTAAGAGAAAACTGACCAATGCATGCACTTTATGCATGCATGCATTGCAATTAATGCATTCGTAAACATAATTTTTGAGAAAAACAAGAGCATTAATTGGGTGCTTTTGCAAACTACAAAAAATATTCCATCACTCATCATTTACCTTTGTTTGTGAGATTTTTGAATTGAGCCTTATAAACTGGAAAGGAGGGAGTTGTCAATAAACGAGAGAATTGCACAAGAAGCGGTCGATAGCTGGGACCAAGCAGCTCAAGCAGTATTTGTGTTTTTGAGGTGCGAGCACTGCAGAGTTTTTCGATGTTTAGCCTAGATATTAATTTTTCTCCTCTGAACAACAACGAAAACATCACTACAGGTATTAACTGGGCGGGCTGTGGCCCGTCTAGCCTAGGCTAGATATCCAGCCCAGATATTAATTTTTTTCAAGCTGAAAATGGCTAGCCCAGCTATACTTTTTTAGGAATACCCAGGCAAGGTCAAGTTGTTATTCTCCGCCCCGCTGGGCTGCAAATCTTTCGTAGGAGGGATGCATTAGGCTTAACAAGAAAATGGGCTTTAAGAAATAATAAATGGGATGTAATTACAAAAACTGGGCAGTAACTATAAAAAAATGCACCAAACACGTGATTACTTTATAAAATATTATTTTTGGATATTGAAAATTTTAATTTCATTAATTGTTGCGAGCGCAATGTTTCGTTGGATTTTTATGTAATATAAATTTATATTGACTAGAAATTTTGGGATAAAAATATTTCGGATCCCATCAAAATGTGGGAAGTTTTATTGAATTCTGTTTTGAATGGTTGGTTGAAATGGGCTGTACTTTTAACAAACTGTAAATGGGCTGTAGTAAATTCCATTAGAATTCAAAAATGGGCTACACATTCTTACAAATCTCAAATGCGCTATAAGTTCTCTGCCACACACTTCTGGCCTTACTAAGTTGACGCGCCGCTAAAAAAATAGAGTTGACGCGTATGCAAGGCTTTGTCAACTTATAGTCAACACACGGTTCTAGCAGCAGTGGCCGTTGGATGTCCATCCAACGGATGCCGTGCTTCTTCTTCAATCTCGGATATTCTAGCTTCACCCACACAAAAAGTGATTCCTCCCCCTGACATCTAGGGCGCATCATTTCGGAAGCTGGCCTATGGGCCTACTAAGTTGACGTACCAAGGGCTTTGTCAACTTAGTCAACATACGATTCTAGCTGCAGTGACCGTATGATGTCCATCCAAAGGCCGTCGTGCTTCTTCAACTTGTGGTCTTCTTGCTCCAGCCGCCCAAAGCAGCGCCGGTCGTGCCGCCTTCTCCTGCCTCCCGTGGCCGGCTGTGCTGCCGCGGAGGCCTCACCGCCCCCTACTACTCCCACCGCTGGCCAGGCCATCCCTCCACTCACCCACACCCCCTGTTATTCTACGGCGACGGCAGCGTAGCCGAACCAGTGAACCCTCGTACTCCTCTCCGTGTGTGCATCCACTACCGCATCTTCCCCGGGTCCGCGTCGTCCCCTTCCTAGGCCTCGCCGTCGTCCACCGCCCTGGTGCTCTCGGCGCGGCGTGGTCAACGTGGTCAAGGAACGACTTCCATCGGACGTGGACTGTACGTGGAGAGGCTGACAGCTGGGTCCACGACAGCCGCAAGGAAGTGCCTCCTTATTACGCGCAAAATAATTATTCCTCCACCTGACAGCGGGGACCCACCGGACGGGCCACCATATTTCGCGAAAAAAAGATTCGCCCGCTGACTGCTGGGACCCACGAGCTACATCTTTACATGCAAGGAAGTGCGTCCGAAAAAAAATGATTCGCCCCCTGACTGCTGGGACCCACTAGCTACATCTTCGCACGCAAGGAAGTGCGTCGAAAAAAACGATTCACCCCCTGACTACTGGGACCCACCAGCTACACCTTTGCATGTAAGGAAGTGCGTCCGGGCAAAAAAAACATTCGCCCCCCTGACTGCTGGGACCCAGCAGCTACACCTTCGCACACAAGGAAGTGCGTCCGGGCAAAAAACAAAAAAAAACGATTCGCCCCCCTAACTGCTGGGACCCACCAGATACATCTTCGCAGGTAAGGAAGTGCTTGACAGTCGGGACCCACCTGGTCGAAGCGTACGTAGCATTGTCATTCTGGTCGCGAACGTGTATGTACATACTGGTCGATGTAGAGGTGCGCACGTGTCGTAATAGAGGCGCGCACGTGTCGTAGTAGAGGCGCGCACGTAGCATGTACACGTACGTAAAGCGGCCATGGTGCAAGAAAGAAAATACGGCCACGTATGTGTACATACGGGCAGGGTCTCGAACGCCTACTCGCGCATACGTACGGCCAGGGCTCGTGTACATGGCTGGGTCGGAATGGAGAAACATCATCGTCGTCGTGTCCATGGAGAGGCAACGTAATGCGTCGTGTTCATGGGGAGGCAACGGAATGCGTCGTGTTCATGGGGAGGCAACGGAATGCGTCGTGTTCATGGGGAGGCAATGGAATGCGTCGTGTTCATCGAGAGGCAACGGAACGCTTGGGAGCCAACCGGCTGGGTCGGAACGAAATGCGTGGTCGTGTTCATCGGGAGGGCTTGGACGGAACAGGCGATGGAAACGAGGCCTGGCGTACCGCAGAACGGAGGAAATAGACCTCCTATGGTCAAAACAGGGGTCCTGTTGATCGGGAGGGGTGTGGCATACTACAAAACGGAGGAAACGGACCTCCTATGGTCGAAACGGGGGTCCTGTTGATCGGGAGAGGTGTGGCATAATGCAAAACGGACGAAACAAACCTCCTATGGTCGAAACGGGGGTCCTGTTCATCGGGAGGGGTGTGGCATACCACAAAACGGGACTCCACGGGATACTGTTCATCTCCATCGTCGACCTCCTCCAGCCTCCACGGGCTACCGTCGACCTCCTCCAGCCTCCACGGGCTCCTGTTCATCCAGCCTCCACCGCGCGCTACTCCACCGGCTACTGTTCAACCACCCCTCCATCGTCTACTGTTCATCCAGCCCTCCACTATTGGAAATATGCCCTAGAGGCAATAATAAAATGGTTATTATTTATTCTTTGTTCATGATAATTGTCTATTGTTCATGCTATAATTGTGTTATCCAGAAATCGTAATACATGTGTGAATACATAGACCACAACACGTCCCTTGTGAGCCTCTAGTTGACTAGCTCGTTGATCAAAATATAGTCATGGTTTCCTGACTATGGACATTGGATGTCATTGATAACGGGATCACATCATTAGGAGAATGGTGTGATGGACAAGACCCAATCCTAAGTATAGCTCAAATATCGTGTAGTTCGTTTGCTATAGCTTTTCCGAATGTCAAGTATCATTTCCTTAGACCATGAGATTGTGCAACTCCCGGATACCGTAGGAGTGCTTTGGGTGTTCCAAACATCACAACGTAACTGGGTGACTATAAAGGTACACTACGGGTATCTCCGAAAGTGTCCGTTGGCTTGGCACGAATCGAGACCGGGATTTGTCACTCCGTATGACGGAGAGGTATCTCTGGGCCCACTCGGTAATGCATCATCATAATGAGCTCAATGTGACCAAGTGGTTGATCACAGGATCATGCATTACGGTACGAGTAAAGTGACTTACCGGTAACGAGATTGAACGAGGTATTGGGATACCGACGATCGAGTCTCGGGCAAGTAACGTACCGATTGACAAAGGGAATTGTATACGGGATTGATCGAATCCTCGACATCGTGGTTCATCCGATGAGATCATCGAGGAGCATGTGGGAGCCAACATGGGTATCCAGATCCCGCTGTTGGTTATTGACCGGAGAGTTGTATCGGTCATGTCTGCGTGTCTCCCGAACCCGTAGGGTCTACACACTTAAGGTTCGGTGACGCTAGGGTTGTTGAGATATTAGTATACGGTAACCCGAAAGTTGTTCGGAGTCCCGGATGAGATCCCGGACGTCACGAGGAGTTCCAGAATTGTCTGGAGGTGAAGATTTATATATAGGAAGTCAAGTTTCGGCCATCGGGAAGGTTTTCGGGATAATCGGTATTGTACCGGGACCATCAGAAGGGTCCCGGGGGTCCACCGGGTGGGGCCACCTATCCCGGAGGGCCCCATGGGCTGAAGTGGGAGGGGAACCAGCCCCAGATGGGCTGGTGCGCCCCCCATGGGCCTCCCCTGCGCCTAGGGTTGGAAACCCTAGGGGTGGGGGCACCTCACTTGGCTTGGGGGGCACTCCACCCCCCTTGGCCGCCGCCCCCCTTGGAGATGGCATCTCCTAGGGCCGGCGCCCCCTAGGGGTCCTATAAATAGTGGGGGGGGGGGGATGGCAGCCGCATCCTAACCCCGGGCGCCTCCCTCTCCCTCCCGTGACACCTCGCTTCTCGCAGTGCTCGGCGAAGCCCTGCCGAGATCGCCGTAGTTTCCACCACCACGCCGTCGTGCTGTTGGATCTCCATCAACCTCTCCATCCCCCTTGCTGGATCAAGTTGGAGGAGACGTCTTCCCAACCGTACGTGTGTTGAACGCGGAGGTGCCGTCTCTTCAGCGCTAGGTCATCGGTGATTTGGATCACGACGAGTACGACTCCATCAACCCCGTTCTCTTGAACGCTTCCGCGCGTGATCTACAAGGGTATGTAGATGCACTCCCCTCTTCCTTGTTGCTAGATGACCCCATAGATTTATCTTGGTGATGCATAGAAAATTTTAAAATTCTGCTCCGTTCCCCAACATCCACACCACGGGGTCCTGTTCAACCACTGTCGGTGTTCTAGGAACGGGGGTCCCCAGACTTGCCTGCCTGCGGCGTGGCTCAAAGGGGGGGGGGGCAGCATGGCCCATCTTCATCAACATAGACTCAAGACCCTCGCCAGGGGCCAAGCCTCGCGGGGCGGACGACACGGAGCTTCCTTAGGCACGGCCTCATCAGGCTGGTTCACGAGGAGGCGGAGAGATCAAGGCGGGGTACCTCACGAGGTGCCCGTGACGCAAGCCATGACGACCAAGGGTGCCAGGCGGGCTCTAGCCCGCGCAGTGTCCTCCTTTCCTCTTTGGTGCAAAGGGAGCAAGCGCAGGCGAGAGCATCAAGCAAAGGCACCCGTTTCGGTGCAACGAGACCAAGACCAGTCCAACGGCAGGGAGGAAGTCATTGTGGAGCCCAAGCCAGCGTCACCACCAGAGCCTTTGGCAGGCGAGGACCAACTTTAGTTAGGATAAGTGTACCAGATGTTCCCCTTCAAAATGGCCAATTGTTGGCGCCCTTCCCGCTCAATATTTGGGAAGAGGCCCAGGGCCTTTGCCTATAAATAGGACTAGCCACCCACAGGGTAGAAGGATGAAAAGTCGGATTCAGAGAGAGAATCGAGAAGAGAGAGAGAGAGAGAAGGGTAACTAAACCCCTCCTAGCAGTTCATCCCCCCAGCCAAGAATAGACCCTCGCGAGGCTGTTCTTCCTTGTATTGCTCATCATCATCAGCCCAAGAGGCAATCCACCACACCACACACTGGAGTAGGGTATTACACCACAACGTTGGCCCGAACCAGTATAAACCCTGTGTCTCTTGTGCTGTTCTTTCCATAGCTTAGATCTTAGCGAGGCGGAGGGGTATAGGCAGGTAGAAGGCGAAATCTCCGCGCGCACCCCAGTGTTCGAACCTCAAGGGTCTGCCGGAACCCGAAATCCGACATTTGGCGCGCCAGGTAGGGGTGCACCGGAGTTTCCCCTTCCGCCACCGCCACGACCTGCCTCGTGATGAGTAGTGCGCCGCCCGCTCCGGCCGCCGGCGCCAGCACGGGGGCCAGGGGGCTCCAAGCCCTAGCCCCAACCCTGCAACGGGTACGGTGGCCGGACAAGTCCAAGCCAACGACGCCGCCGCGCTACAGCGGCGCGACTGACCCGCTAGCCTTCTTGCTGGCGTACGAGGAGGCCATCCTCGAAGCTGGAGGTGACGCTAGGGTCATGGCTAACTGGCTCCCCATGGCCCTCACCAGCGCTCCGCGCGCATCGCTGCTCCATCTGCCGGCAGCCTCCGTGGCCTCTTGGGAAGAGCTCCGCAGCCTCTTCCCCGCCTACCACGCTACACCAACACCCCCGGTCGTCGCGGCCCTCCTGGGCGGCTCGCAGGCGCCGCCTACAAGTCACCACGTCAAGCCGTTCATCCGCCGGGTCAGCGCCGCTTCCACGCGGCAGGGGGCTCTCCCGGACCGGGCGACACCCAAGGCCGGCCTGACCTTCAGCTCGGAGGACCACCCCTCCAACTCGGCCTGCTCGGGTGTGCTCCCCATGCTGTGCACCCCCACCATCTGCCAGGTGGCCGTCACCAGAACTCTCATCGATGGCGGTGCGGGCCTCAGCGTGCTCTCGGTTGAGGCCTTCAACCTCCTCTGCATACCCCTGGAACGGCTGCAACCCAACCGGCCCTTCTCAGGCGTTGGGGGCGGGTCATCCAGCTCCTTGGGACAGATCCGGCTCCCAGTAACCTTCGGCACCTACAACAACTTCCGCACGGAGCTGGTCGACTTCGACATCACCCCCATCGGCCTTCCCTACAATGCCATCCTCGGCTACCCAGCACTGGCCCAGTTCATGGCTGCGACGCACCCGGCGTACAACCTCATGAAGATGCCCGGGAGCAGCGGTGTCCTGACAGTGCACGGGGACACCGAAGACGCACTGCGAGTGCTCATGCTCGCCTTCAAGACGGCGGCGTCGGCACAGCCTGCCGACTCAGAGACACCCGAGCCCAAGGGGGCTGCACCCGCCAAGAAGAAACAGTTGTTCACCCAAGACAAGGCAGAAACCAAGCAGATACCCATCGATGAGGACGGGTCCACCAATGCCACTTTCACCATAGGCGCCAACCTCGGGCCCGAGCAGGAGGAGGCCCTGGTCAGGTTCCTGCGTGCAAACAAGAAGGTATTTACTTGGGAGCCTGACCACTTGGCAGGAATCCCTAGGAGCGTAATCGAGCATCACCTCAACGTGTGCCCCAACATGCGCCCAGTGAAGCAGAAGGCAAGGCGGCAATCCATAGAAAAGCAGGCCTTCATCGTCCAAGAGACCCGCAAGCTAGAAGCCGTTGGGGTCATTCGCGAGGTCCGATACCCGGATTGGTTGGCCAACCCTGTCGTTGTGCCAAAGAAGGGAGGGAAGGAGCGCATGTGTGTCGACTTCACCAACCTCAACAAGGCATGCCCGCAAGATCCGTTCCCGCTCCCCCGCATCGACCAGATCGTGGATTCCACCGCAGAATGCGACCTGCTATGCTTCTTGGATGCCTTCTCTGGGTATCACTAGATCAAGATGGCGGTAGAAGATGTCGAAAAGACAGCCTTCCTAACCCCGTGTGGGGTGTACTGCTACACATGCATGCCATTCGGTCTGCGTAACGCGGGGGCGACCTTTCAGCGGCTAATGCACATCACCTTGGGCCCGCAGCTCGGGAAGAATGTTGAGGCTTACGTCGATGACATTGGTGAAGTCTCGGGAGGCCAGGACCCTGATACAAGACCTGGAGGAAACCTTCGCGGGCCTCAATGCAGTGAACCTGCGGCTCAACCCAGAGAAGTGTGTGTTCGGAGTCCCCTCGGGCAAGCTCTTGGGTTTCCTCGTGTCCCACCGAGGCATCGAGGCTAACTCGGAAAAGGTCAAGGTGGTCGAGGACATGAGCCCGCCAAAGACCCTCAAAGAAATGCAGAAGCTCACTGGGCGCGTGACCGTGCTAGGGCGCTTCATCTCCAAGTTGGGGGTGCAAGCGCTGCCTTTCTTCCAGCTAATGAAGAAAAAGGGGCCCTTTGAATGGACTGAAGAGGCCGACAAGGCGTTCCAGGATCTCAAGAGATACCTGACCAGCCCTCCGGTCATGGTGGCTCCGCGCCCTCAAGAGCCCCTGGTGCTTTACCTCGCCGCCACTCCCTACTCCGCCAGCACAGCTCTGGTGGCGGTTAGGGAGGAGCGTCGAATCAAAACCACAGCAGCAGCCCGGGACAAGGCAAAACAGGAACAAGGAAGGCCCACAGAAACCGCCACCGTGGCTGAGGAGGATCAGCCGCCGTAGAGGAGAGCACCGGAGGCAGAAGAGGCCCCTCTCCCAGATGGCCAGCCTCAGGAGGCCTCATCGCCTCAGGAGGCGCCACGGTCTCCGGAGGGCGCCACCAGCACTGACGCACCCAACCTCGTTGAGCACCCAGTGTACTTCGTCAGCACGGTGTTGCGGGACATGAGGGCACGGTACCCCATGCCTCAGAAGCTCCTCCTCGCGCTACTGGTGGCCTTGTGCAAGCTGCGGCACTATTTTCAGGGTCACCCCATCAAGGTCATCTTGTCATACCCCCTGAAGAGAGTGCTCAGGAGCCCTAACTCACCTGGAAGGGTCGCTGAGTGGAACATAGAACTGCAAGCGTTTCAGCTCGAATTCAGCACGACTAGAGTCATCAAGGGAGAAGCATTAGCAGATTTTGTGGCAGAATGGACGGAGGCACCAGGCCTCAAGGCCAACGAGGATCGGTCCCTCTCCCCGGGAAGCGAGGCGCCAGAAGGCTGGGTCATGTACTTCGATGGGGCGTTCTCCAGGCATGGCACTGAGGCTAGGGCGGTGCTTCTATCGCCCACTCAGGACAAGCTCTACTACGCTATACAGCTCTGTTTCCAGCAAGGTGAAAAGGTCTCCAACAACATAGCAGAGTATGAAGGTTTAATAGCGGGCTTGAAGGCCGCAGCTGCCCTGGGGGTGAAACGCCTCACCATCAAGGGCGATTCGCAGCTCCTTGTCAACTTCTCCAACAAGGTGTATGAGCCAAAAGATGAGCACATGGAAGCCTACCTTGCGGAGGTCTACAGGATGGAGAAGCAGTTCTGGGGATTGAAGTTGCAGCATGTGCCCCGTGGCACCAATCAGGAGGCCGACGACATCGCCAAACGGGCGTCCAGGCTGTTACCTCAGGAGCCTGGCGTCTTCGAGGAGCGGCTCTTTAAGCCCTCAGCCCTGCCATCATTGTCAAACACGGCTCAGCCTCGGGAGGAGCTCCCCCAGCCACCTGCCTCAGGAGCCCCGGTCTATGGCCCGACCTCAGGAGCACGCCTGCTCCTGACGATGGAACCTCAGGAGGGGTGTTGGATCATAGAGCTCCGGAGTTACTTAACACAAGGGACCTTGTCGGAGAAGGAGGAGGAAGCGGAGCGTGTGGCACGGCAGCCACGGCATACTGCATCAAGGATGGAGAGCTCTACCGGAAGCGACCAAACGATGTATCCCTGCGCTGCATCTCCAGGGAGCAAGGAAAGGAACTGCTGGAAGATATACACGGCGGAGACTGTGGACATCATTCATCATCACGGACCCTCTCGGCAAGGCGTTCTGCAGTGGGTTTTATTGGCCCACCGCACTCAATGACGCCGTCGAACTGGTGAAAGCTTGTGAGGCCTGCCAGTTCCACGCCAAGCAGATCCATCAGCCGGCAGGAGGCCTGCAGACTATACCCCTTTCATGGCCATTCGCAGTCTGGGGGCTGGACATCCTGGGCCCGTTCCCTTGGGCGCCAGGGGGCTACCGCTACCTCTACGTCGCCGTGGACAAGTTCACCAAGTGGGCTGAAGTAGAGGCCGTCCGCACCATCCCCGCGGGTTCCGCAGTCAAGTTCATCAGGGGGATCGTGAGCCGGTTCGGGGTGCCGAACCGCATCATCACAGAGAACGATTTGCAGTTCACCAGTAACCTCTTCAAAACATACTGTGCTAACCTTGGAACACAGATATGCTACGCTTCGATGGCGCACCCCCGAAGCAACGGCCAGGCCGCGCGAGCCAACGCAGAGGTCCTGAGGGGCCTCAAGACCAGGATGTTCAAGAAGAAGCTGGAGGCCTGCGGCAGAGGTTAGTACGACGAGCTTCAGTCCGTGTTGTGGTCCATCCGCACAACTGCGACCAAGCCGACTGGAGAGACCTCGTTCTTCCTGGTCTACGGAGCCGAAGCGGTCCTCCCTCACGAGGTCAGACGTCGCTCCGCGCGGGTCCTGGCGTTCGACGAGACGCAGCAGGACGCCATGCGGGGGATGGACCTCGTGCTGGGGGAGGAACATCGCCGAGAATCCGCCTACGAGCGGCGAGGTACCAACAAGCACTGCGACGATATCACTGCTGCAACATCCGCCCCAGAACTCTCGAGGTAGGAGACCTCGTGCTCAGGCGGGTTCTCTCCAGGGAGGGACTGCACAAGCTCTCTCCCATGTGGGAGGGCCCGTTCAAGGTTGTTCATGTTTCCAGGCCCGGCTCCACGCGCTTGGAGACTCAGGAGGGAGTGCCAGTCCAGAACGCATGGAACATCCAGCACCTTCAGGGGTTCTACCCCTAAAAAGGCCCAGAGCCTGTGAAGCAAGGCGAATGCCTGTGAAGATTATCCTTTTTGGAAAAGTCCCAGAGCCTGTGAAGCAAGGCGAATGCCTGTGAAGCTGTCGCGTTTTGGAAAAGGCCCAGAGCCTGTGAAGCAAGGAGAATGCCTGTGAAGCTGTCGCGTTTTGGAAAAGGCCCAGAGCCTGTGAAGCAAGGCGAATGCCTGTGAAGCTGTCGCATTTTGGAAAAGGCCCAGAGCCTGTGAAGCAAGGCGAATGCCTGTGAAGCTGTCGCGTTTTGGAAAAGGCCCAGAGCCTGTGAAGCAAGGCGAATGCCTGTGAAGCTGTCGCGTTTTGGAAAAGGCCCAGAGCCTGTGAAGCAAGGCGAATCCTGTGAAGCTGTCGCGTTTTGGAAAAGGCCCGGAGCCTGTGAAGAAGGCTAACGCCTGTGAAGCTCGCCGCCCGTGACACTCTCACGTAATAATGAGTTGGGGCTGTACACGCCCCGGAGTCTTAGGAGCGCCGGCCTCAGGCCCTGGGGCTCCCTTCCACGCCCAGTGGCAGCACTTAGCTCCGTGCTGGTGAGAAGACGTCGAAGACTAGATTAGGTGCCGGACGCGGCTTTTTCATTTGCTTTCCGCAGTTGGCTTGTTCATTCTCATTTGAAGTTTTATTGAAGCTGTCGCCGTCTTTGGCTTGCGGTTCTTCGATTTTTCACTCTCCTGCCTCGATTTCTCTTATGCAAGGCCTCGCGAGGGGGGCAGCCGAGTGCCCTCGCGAGTGTTCTTGTCCTAGTCGTTCAGACGTTTCGCGACCTAGGTCCATTACAGGAGCACTCCGCCAGTCCGTGCCCCATGGGCACCGCGACACGAACACAGGGCCTGGGTCGGTCGCCCCCACGGCTGGGGCCGGGAACTATCCACGCGCGGGCACGTAGCCGAAAGGCACGATAACGGAAGCAAAGCAATGATTAACAGCAATAACCCAAACACGCCCCCGCGGGGCTCCACGCTACTATCTTTTTACGCAGGAAAAAGGAAAAGAAAGAAAAAATTAGGTGCAGCTCGCCTCACACCGGCCTGCGGGGAAGACTCGAGCTGCCTCCAGGGCTCAGGCAGACTCCCTCTCGCGCTTCACCGAGGCGCGACGGCGGGCAGACATGCTACCACCTCCCAAGTAGGTACGACAGCGTGGAGGCTGACCGCGGCCGCCGCTAGAAGAGTCGCCGCCTGAAGAAGAACCAGTGAAGCTTGGGGAACCCTGAGCACCGCCGATCACGTGAGCGCTGTCCTCTCCATCATCGCCGGGGCTGGGTTCCTGGCCGCGGTCGTCGTCCTCAGGGCAGCACCCTGTGCGGCGACCATCTTCCCCAAACACCCTCACGTAGAGGGTGGCGTCGTCGTCAAACTTGAAGTGCAGGGTGCACCGACGGCTCAGGCCACGCGCGCGGGCAAACGTCTGCCAACCGTGGGTCAAGGCCAGGCTCCCGGCTGCGGAGACCTCTAGTGAAGCCCATGAGGCCCGGCTGCAGCAGCCGTCTGCCTGAAGCCAGAGGCCGCCCGGGAGCTCGCCGAGGAGGAAGCAAGGAAGTTGAAGCCGGGTGCTAGTCGGCTCGGCCGACCACACAACGAACTCCGGCTGCACCTCTGCAGTGCCAAAGCGCGGCCAAGGGGGACCTGCGTCCGAAGAGCGCCCCCCCGGCCGCGGCAGTCCGCCCGTCACCGTGCTGGGAATTGTCTCCATGGCCGTGGGGAGCTGCCGTGGTGGCCATAGGATGTTTGCGAGGGCGCCCTCGGCCGCGCTTGGGCGGGGGAGAGGCAGGCTCAACCTGGCGAGCCTTCCCCTTCTCTGCGGCCGAGAACCTCCTTGATGGGGCCATGAATAAGAAGGAGAAGCAAGGGGGGATGAACTGGAAGGGCGCGTGCCGATCCGTACTTATAGCCAGCGAGGGCCAACCATCGGCCTCCATGATCGCAGGTAATCATGACCCGCTTTGCATGCAGGGACTAGTCCAATCCGTGTAGTTTTCGAGGCGCCATGGGGAAGTGGAGACGCCCACGTCCAATCAACCGCCACGCGGCGCCCAAGGCCGCAGGCTGTTAGGGCCCACGGCGCTTCGCCCTTGCCCTTTCGCCTCCCTGCACGGCCAAGTCCGGGCACGCCTTGTGCCCGGGGGCTAATGTCGGTGTTCTGGGAACAGGGGTCCCCAGACTTGCCTGCCTGCGGCCTGCGGCGTGGCTCAAAGGGGGGGGGGGCAGCACGGCCCATCTTCATCAACACAGACTCAAGACCCTCGCGAGGGGCCAAGCCTCGCGGGACGGACGACACGAAGCTTCCTCAGGCACAGCCTCATCAGGCTGGCTCGCGAGGAGGCAGAGAGATCAAGGCGGGGTACCTCACGAGGTGCCCGTGACGCAAGCCATGACGACCAAGGGTGCCAGGCGGGCGCCAGCCCGCGTAGTGTCCTCCTTTCCTCTTTGGTGCAAAAGGAGCAAGCGCAGGCGAGAGCATCAAGCAAAGGCACCCGTTTCGGTGCAACGAGACGAAGATCAGTCCAACGGCAGGGAGGAAGTCATTGTGGAGCCCAAGCCAGCGTCACCACCAGAGCCTTTGGCAGGTGAGGACCAACTTTAGTCAGGATAAGTGTACCAGATGTTCCCCTTCAAAATGGCCAATTGTTGGCGCCCTTCCCGCTCAATATTTGGGAAGAGGCCCAGGGCCTTTGCCTATAAATAGGACTAGCCACCCACAGGGTAGAAGGATGAAAAGTCGGATTCAGAGAGAGAATCGAGAAGAGAGAGAGAGAGAGAGAGAGAGAGAGAGAGAAGGGTAACTGAACCCCTCCTAGCAGTTCATCCCCCCAGCCAAGAACAGACCCTCGCGAGGCTGTTCTTCCTTGTATTGCTCATCATCATCAGCCCAAGAGGCAATCCACCACACCACACACTGGAGTAGGGTATTACACCACAACGGTGGCTCGAACCAGTATAAACCCTGTGTCTCTTGTGCTGTTCTTTCCATAGCTTAGATCTTAGCGAGGCGGAGGGGTACAGGTAGGTAGAAGGCGAAATCTCCATGTGCACCCCAGTGTTCGAACCTCAAGGGTCTGCCGGAACCCGAAATCCGACAACCACCCCTCCACCGTGTACTGTTCATCTAGCCCTCCAGCACACCACGGGGTCCTGTTCATCCAGAGGCAACGCCACCGCTCCCTATTCATCCACCCCCCGCAACGCTCACTGTTCATCCAATCAACCAGCTTCAGTTAGCAGCAGTAGCGAAGGAATCATTCGATCGGGTTCAGTTAACAGCCATCGATCGATCGCTCGGGTTCAGTAACGCGTAGCCTGCACTGCAATCGCTCGGGTTCAGTTAGAGCCCAACGCCTCGCTCGGGTTCAGTTAGAGCCAACACCTCGCACACACTCGCGTACGTGTACGAGAGAAATGCGCATCGCTCGGCCCCCGACCTCCACCCGTAACCGGGAACTCCCCGAAATTTTCCTTGCCCTCGCTTCTACCACAAGTTTTTCTGTCATGGACGGCCCAAAGAATGTCTTGCAGCTGCGTCTCCGGCCTGCCCAGGACGAAAAGCCCGTTTTCTGTCATGATTTTTTGTCATATAAGTAGGAGCCCACCACATCTATGATGATACCGGGTTTTGTCACAATTATCGTCATAGAAGTGTCATATGTATGACAGAATTTTTTTCGTTCGGCCCAAAATGTCACAGATGTGTCTTTTTTTGTAGTGAGCAAAGGGGACGAAATGGCTGAAAGGCAATGCAATCTACGGGAAGGCGAAGGGAGCAGGGAATTTTTTGGTTTTCACCATGGTAAAACACCAGTCTACGACTTCTCACATCAGGGAGCAGTGGGTTTTTACACGCGGAATCATCATGACTAATTGTTGCCGCGCCTGCTCCCGTCAATCAAAAAATTAAAAATCCTGCCGTGCCTGCTCCCGTCAATCAAAAATTTAAAAATCCTGCCGCACCCAAACACCAAAGCAACGCCACGGTGGATATTCAAATTTACCTGCCGCCAAGTAGATAAAAAAGGGGTGAAAAAACAAATGTGGCGGCGGCCTAGCTAATCGGTCGAACTAGACCAACTAGCTAGGCACCGTGCTTCACTGATGTACTCGGAGGGAAAGGTGGTCTTTCGTGATTTGACAACTCATTTACTTGCTTCGGTGCTACGACCGAGGAGGACCCAGAAAACGTGCGGCAGGGCATCCCACGTCAGGAAGAATATATGTGTGCACCACCTGGGAGGACCCCAAAACCACGCGGTAGGGTGTGCCACGTCTCGGCACGGAGGAAAAATGTGCGTGTAAAAATATACCGTATCAGACGTAGTACCTATGGTTCGACCTCGGGACCCAGCCAGTCGGTCGAAAACACCCCACTAGCCACACAACTTCATCATGCAAACATGGCACGGAGGATTGATGTGGTTAGCTCCGTCTCGACCAGCCACACCGTCTCTTGTTCTAAGCGATTCTTCTATTTTCCAAGCTTTTTTTATTTGTAATAACACCACGGCAAGCTAGCGCCGCTCTTCGTGTGTGCCCATGCAAAGGTTAGACGATGGAGAGAAGAGAGATTGAGATCGCAGACCTGGGACCCACCAGTAAGTGAGACAACGGTCATGCACGTGTTGACGAGGCACTCCCTCTACTCTACTCAACGCAAATACTGTATAAAATCAAGTTATGGGACAAAGCCAACAACCGTTCGTTTTTTCAGGCTATCGACTTACGCTTTGTAGTCCAGGTTGCCAGTTCGAATCTCGTCTTTCAGATTTGTTAGTTTTAGGTCCAAATTTGATTAATGACAAGTGGGACCCCCGTGTGTTGTTCCGATATTTCAGTGTAGGATGGTTTTTTTTGAACAAACACTTTGCGCGGTTAGACAAGTAACGACATGAGTCGCACGTATTTTGCAAGTTTACGAACAAAAATGACAGCGGCATAGAATATCACATCCACCCTGCAGCTTAGATACTATGGTGATACGAGTTTTTACACCGTTGGAAGTGAGATCCAATGGCTTGGGAGTAGTCTTTGTAATTATGCGCAATTTCCAAACTCTCCAAAGGTTTTTGTGCAAATAAAACATTCAGGCCTCGTGTGTGCCGCTGCATCTTCGATCCAACGGCTCCCCGGTGCTCATATTAGGTGCTCCCCATAGCGTAATTACCCGCTACGGTGATATGAGCATCTAGTTCATATGATTAGTGATCAGATGGCACATGCGTAGTACTTGTACTTTCTGTGCATTTCCCAAACTCTATCAGTCGTATATTGCAAAAACATTCAAACCTCCTACTGTGGGCCGTTAGATCTCAGTGAACTCGTATCACCATAGAATCTACGGTGCAGGAGTACCTCATACTCTCCCGTGCGAGAAAACATAAGGTGCTATCGCAGCTTCGATGCTACGGTGATACGAGCTTGGAGATCGTTTGATCTGAGATCCAATGGCATCTGAGCAGTTTTTGTGCTTGTAAGCAGTGGCCGAACTCTTTTGGGGCTTTTTTGCAAAAAACCATTCGAACCACCGAGGAGGTGTTGGGTCACAAATCCAACGCCTCCGAAGAGCTTGTATCACCAAAGCATCTAAGGTGTGGTAGCACATGATATTCTTACATACAAGAGAATATGATGTCCTCCTTCATCTGAGATGCTACGGTGATACGAGCTTCGAGGTCGTTGGATATGGGATCAAAGGGCATCTAATTAGTTTTTGTACAAATTGTGTGCAATTCTCAAACTCATCAAGGTTTCCTGCAAAAATATTAAGACACATCATGTGAGCTGCTATATCTCAGATCTACAAGCTCCAAGCAACTCGTATCGGCATATAGCATCTAAGGTATGGGGGCACATGATATTCTCCCAGGGAGGAGGGGTGGGGGTGCACAACCAATCGGTGGTTGGGAGGGTGGGGACAAATATAATCTAAACAACCCTAAACAGAGCTCCACAATTTTATCTAAGGTCGAGGGGTTGACCCCCGACAATCATAGCCCTGCCTAAGCACAACATTTGCATGTACTGTAATACCAGACTTAATATTCATGTTTCAGTTTCATGTTCATTTTAAATATTGAACTGAGGACCATGGATGTCTTACATTTTACTCCCTTGTTTCCTAAATATTAGTCTTTTTAGAGGCTTCAAATGGACTGGCACATATGGATGTATATAGACATATTTTAGAGTCTAGATTCACTCATTTCACTCCATATGTAGTCACTTGTTGAACTCTCTAGAATACTAATATTTAGGAATAGGAGTATTTTTGAATTCGTGTCATACATGCATGGTTTAGAAAAATAGATGCACTATACTTATTGGATTGTTGTTGTGTTCGTGCGTGTGTGTCTCTCTCTCTCTCTGTGTGTGTGTGTGGTCATATGCTTGATACATACAAAGTTTTCTCACCTCCATATTTTTCATCTTTTAAATTTGAATTTGCATTGGAAAACTTACTAGGGATACAATGAAATGTGAAATCCACATTGAGATCACTATATCACAAACTCACTCTAATTCAACAACTCGTCATAAATCAATTACCACGTTGAGATTAGTATTTGCAAGGAAAATACGGGTATTGTAATACACATAGATTCGTTCGGCAATTTAAAAGGTTCCTTTCGTATTCTCGAATGGTAGGACCCAACGGCGTACCAGCCAGACCTTGGCTCGTGTCGATCCTAAAAAACCGGGCCCGTGTCCTTTGGTGGCGTGCGTGGTACGCACATTAGGCAACCCCAACCAGTCGAGCCTCAGCGTTTCAAGTCGAAATATCTGGCGGCCAGAATTCCAGCCCTAGGAAATTCCCCTCATGTCCCCGGTCCATAATGACTACCGATGAACAACAGAGGGATGCTTTAGTAATTAGACAATGTTAACTACCATGCCGCACGGTTCAATTCCCTCGGTCGCCGCTCGTCAAGGTCACCTGTCAACTGCATTGCTTAGTACTACTACTACTACTACTACTACTACTACTACTACTACTACTACTACTACTACACCAGGATGAGCATAGAATTGAGCCCGTTTGTTCGTGCCTAGTACTTGAGTTAATATATCAGGCAATGCACTGGTACGGAGGGATTATCCTTTTACTCGACATATATAACTTGTCTGAAGTCTAACTAAGCAAAATGTTTGACCAAATTCTTTCTTAAGAAATACAACATGGCAGATGTATAGCTTGAAAATTTATTGCATGATGCAGGTTATGATATTGTTTCGAATCCTGGATCTTAAATTTTAGAGAATCCAAAAGTGAGCATAAATTCTTGAAACTAAGCATGGTCACGTGATATGGCACAAATATTACTTCGTAAGTTTTTTCTTCAATTTGAGACAAGCTGCTTATGACAAGTTGCACAAATGAAGAGCCAAGGTATTTTGGAACAAAGACCTGTCACATTAAGGCGAACGCTTTCACTATTGAAACCATGGGCGTTTACGTGCCGCCACGAGTCCCCGCTTCTCATCGGCAGGTGCCATCCGAGCAAGCGTGTGAGTCGACGGGAGGTGTGCGAGCAGACCGCTGCGCCGCTGTCAAGGAGGCGTGCGAGCAGACCGCTGTGCAGGCTCACCGGGAGGCGAGCCCTTTGACCAGGCTCCGCAGCCCGCCGTCGTCCCAACTGCTCCCACTTTTAATGTCGCCGGTGCTGTAGTTTAAAATCAACCCCGCATTACCCGGTATCGCTACAATCCTCTCTCTTCCTCTCCGATTCTCCTATCGTCTACCTCCAACTAGCCTGACCTAAACGTACGCCATGCCGCATCATGATGGTCTGCCCTTAGTGTTCAAGTTTCCCGAGGAAGACACCCAGCCGGAGTCTCAAGAACATAAGGCGCTTTGGGACGAGCTTGAACTGGCCTTGCGGGAAGACGCCGCGCCTGTCCCCGCTCCCGTTCCGGCTCCCGTCGCCCCGACTGCGCCAGCGCCCATCCCCATGGCATTGATGGGCTGGGAGCCGCACAATAACGCCGAGCTTGATCCCACGGGGTTCCACGAGGTCCCCGCCGACTTTCACGCGCCCGTGCACCTGCCAGCGCATGCGCCTGCGCGTGCACTGACGCGCATGCCTGTGCCGGTGCCCGTGCACCTGCCACCGCATGCACCTGCGCGTGCACTGACGTGCGCGCCCGTGCCAGTGCCCGTGCACACGAATGTCTCCGCCGCGCCGTTGACAGCGCCTGTCCCCGCGTAGGTGCCAGTGCCCCCCTCAGCGGCATGGATGGCCGCCGTCGACCACTTCCTTGCACCAACGCCAGTCGCCTCCTCCCGCCAGTTGACTCGCTCCGAAGTCCAGAACATGTTGGCCTTCCTTGAAGCTAGGCCAACATCCAGGAGTACGCCAACAACGGTGCAAGACGCCGCCGTCGCCGTCGGTCAGTGGCCCGACGACACACAGAGCGCGGCAGAGGAGCCGCTTCCCACCGCGAGACGCCCCCGCCGCCGCCGCATAATCTAAATTTGCCATGAAAAACGTTCGGATTGCCATGCTTAAAATCTGAACGTTTATCATTTCTGTTTATTTTATATCGATCGTCGTATAATTTAAAGCCGGAGTCAGACTGAACGAAATATATTGTTTGATCGATTGAATGTTCTGCTAGAGCCGTATCAAATTAAATACAAAACATCATCAAGCCATATGTATTCCTTGTCATCCAACGACCTAGACTGCTTTAATGTCGAGCCCTCAACACGTTTAGCGTGTAGTTAATTTCATGCTAAAAATAGTGCTAATCACATGGCAACACGCAAATAATATCCTAGTAGTTAATATCCGTATGCACTTAATATACTTCCAAATTAACGTGCATTGCACATACACACTGACTAGTGCTTCTAGTACGTGAAACTGGTGCTGTGACTTGTGAACGCGTCCAGATATGGTCAATGACAACATCGCCCACGAGTTCTTCCTGTTTGCCCGTGCATCTAAACGCGGAAGGGGACGAGAGAGAGAGAGAGCACACATGGAACCAACCAGTAAGTGAAGGAGAATAGTACTAAAAATAATATTACAAGTTATCCATTAATTAGGCTGTGGTAATATAAAAACATTATGTGAACAAAGGGGGTACAACAAACATTGCTATTCTACGTATGTTGCCTATTGACGTGTGACTTGAAGGCCCGGTCGCATGTTCGATACTCCTCCTTTATTTTTTAATTTGTATATGGGTCCAAATTTGTTTCATGACATGTGGGCCCCTCGGTGTGTAGTTTGTAGCACTTTAATTTGTGGGTCGAAATTTATTCCATTCCAAGTGGACTATCGGTGTGTAGTTTTGTAGCTTATTTATAATAATTAAAGAGAACAACATAGTTTTTTCAATAATACCATGGTGGGACGTTGAAGGCGAGAAATGACGTGCGAGAGAGCGATGACCGAGCCAGAGGGAAATCAACTAGGGGAGTTGCGTGGGTTGCAACGGTGTTTGGAGTAGTTGTGGGCCGAATGCTACGAAAATATAATCTAAACCGACCGGAATAAATGCCTACACAAATTAATCCAAGGTTGGAGTGCCCCTCGCAATGTAAATAGCTACGGCTTTGCGAGGGATGGAGAGGTAGTAGCTTCAACGCGTGGAAGATACGGTGTGAGAAAGTGAGGTCAATCGAGAGACATATAGATAGAGAGACAAAGTGAGTGTTGTCCGACATTCATTGAACAAATATATATGCTCTGGAGAGATATTGTCCGATTGAGCTTTTTGGCAAGGGTGAGAGCTGTAAGATAGAGGTTGAGACATGATCCAGTCACAAACGTGTAGATATATTTTGTGCGTGGGAGGAAACAAGGTCAACCGATCACATAGGGTCGTCGTGCGATCGAAAGAGTGAGACGGGTTGGAGAGAGTGACCTAGATAGACGATGTGCGTGAGAGAGTATACAATGTGAATAGGTCGAATTGGGAT
Source organism: Triticum monococcum (assembly GCA_034509565.1). Lineage (NCBI taxonomy): Eukaryota > Viridiplantae > Streptophyta > Magnoliopsida > Poales > Poaceae > Triticum > Triticum monococcum. The sequence continues at coordinate 640,000,036 of CM067843.1, forward strand.
CAAACATGGTGATATATCGTTTTTGTCTGAGAAAGAGCGAGGTCAATCGAGACATACGGAGAGAGAGAGAGAGAGAGAGATTGAGTGAGCGTGGCCCACCATGAGGTCGAAAGAGTGGCGGCGGCTTGGATGGACTGACCTAGATAGACAATCTGCGTGAGAGAGTATAGAGTGTGTCGACCGAGGCCCGAATAGGGAGATATATCATTTGTGTGTGAAAGAAAACAAGGTTAAATGAGACTCGGATATAGAGAGCGAGATTGAGCGAGTGTGGCCCGCCGCGCGGAAGAAAGAGTGAGACAGTCTCGAGGGAGTGACCTAGATATACAACGTGCGTGCGTGCGCACGAGAGGTTGGGGGGGCTAGATAGGCAATGCATGTATTTAGCGCGATAGGGTGAGAGGGAGAGGGGGAGAGAGAGAGCTCGGCATGGGGGGCAATGGCGGGTTTGTGAGGTAAATACATTTGGTAACAGAGTGGAAAAAGGGGTTCTTTAGTTGAGAGACTTAGAGATCGAAACATGGAGAGAAAGAATGAACGTGTGTTGGAAACCGACAGCTTCCTAAGGTGGTTAGGAGAGGAAGATTGACCGATACAGGAAGTATGTAGCATTTGTGGGGGGGGGGGGCTAAAAACAACATTTGAATGTACATAGTACGAGACTTAATATCGATGTTTCAATTCGGTGTACATTGTAAGATTTGAACCGAGGACCAGGCATACGGGTAATTATTTTGAATTCGTGCCATACTAAGTTTCGAAAAGTTGACATTGACTCAGTTTGTTGTGCTATTTTGTAGGTCATATGTTTGAATCCATCCAAAAGTTTTCTCACTACCATGGTGTTCATCATATACATATGAATTTGTATTAAAAAGTAGCATGGATACAGTGAAATGCAAAATCCACGTTAGAATTGGAGATCGCTATGTGACACACACTCTAATTCAAATAACTAACTACGTGACACACACTCTAATTCAAATAACTAATTATGTGACACACACTCTAATCCATGTTAGCGTGGGTACCGTTTCGAATTTTTTTCAAATAACTCCTCATTAATTAATTTATAGTACTCCCTCTGTTCACTTTTATAAGACCTTGAAGACATTTCAGACAATGAGCAAAATAGTTCATTTTAAGTTGTTTGAAATGACTTACAAAAGTGAACGGATGGAGTATCTCGTTTCGAATGACTAATTATTGCAAGGAAAACATGGGCATGGTAATACATACAGATTCGTTTGCAAATGAAAGAAGATTCGTTTGCATTCTCAAATGTAGGCGCACGAGGCAGACCAGGGTCGTGTCGGGGTGGACGTTGCTTCGGTGCCTTAAAGGCAACTGGCTTTGGGTCACTGACATGTGGGCCAGCCACCTGTCGGGCCCACATGTCATGGACACAAAGGCAGGTGCCTTAAGGCACCGAAGCATAGTCCTGTCGGGGTGGTCGCGTGTGTCGGACGGACGTGTAGCACCCAGCCACCCACCTCCCTCCCCCCTAAAAAAGGACGACAACAATATAAGTTCGCGCTTCCACGTTTCAGATTGAAATATGTGGCGGCCCCAATTCCAGCCCTGCAAAATCTCTCTTCTCCACCATCCCCTTCCGCGCCCAGATTGCTCAAATCCCTAATTCGCCGCCAACCCTCGAATCGCCCATCGTATCGTCTCTTTCCCCACCGTTCCCCACCTCTATGCCGGATGACAACGACGAAGATGACGGTCGCGCTTCACCACCGCACCGGAGCTACCTCATCTATGCCCTCGTCCACCGCACCGGGTGGTCCACCGACAACATCGGCCGCCGCAACCGACGTGCCTCACAGACACCGAGTTCCACCGCATCAGGTGCACTTCACCAACACTGTCTCCTAGCTCACCGGGGCTACTTCACCGAGCACATCGTCGCACCTCCGCCCCCCGAGGCCATTGGGGCTTCACCAACGGTCTTGTCCACCGTATCGTAGAGCTCCGCTGCCACTCAAGATCTTCATCCGTGCGCGGCCATCCAACGCCAGCGCATCACCCTCAACGGCTCTGAAGTGACCCGCACTCTAGCTAGGCGAGCATGCCCAAACGCCGGCCCGAACTAGGTATCCACACATCACTCCCTTGTGCACTGTTCCGATGATGTTTGGATATCCTTTCACTGCTCTCTTAGCTTACATGCCTATGCAACTCTAACTTTAACTCTTATTTATTCTGGAGATATCATTTGAAACAAGAAAATCCACTTTTTAGCGAAGCATGACGGCACGACAGGATCTGGTACACATCCTGCACACCCGTATAACCTTGTAAGTATATGTCCTCCAGTACAACATCAAGGTCGATTCCTATTATTTGATCAACCATTCGCCATGCCAAAAATGCAGAGGGGGATGCAAGGAGCACAAGGCCTGCACACGCAAGCAAGTGGTAACATGGACTTGTACATGGAACATCCCAAGCGTAAGCATAGCTGCAGTGAGCCTGTACAACGAGCTAGCGTAAGTCCTTGCATTTCATTTAATTCGTATTGGCATTCATGTATGATTTGTGTGCAGTGGCTGATCCACGAATTCAAGTTACCAGGGGCAAACATTTAACTTAAAAAAATGCGAAGGCGCTTGCACTCCGGAAATCAACATAACTTGAGAAATGTGAAGCTACACGCACTTTGAAAACCAGCTAATGATCCAAAGTCGTTCAGATTATAAACACTAAATGATGCAAGCACTAAAAAACACAAAATGCAACATGGTGTACAAGGACTACAAACATGGTCTGTACCTGCTTGAATTATTCATTCTCTGGCTGAAAATATCGAAGTGTAATTGCACGTATAACCAGTGCATAAACTGCATATCAATATATCTATCCTGCACAAGTATGCCAATAGTTTCAAACAACAGATTAGAAAAGTATTTATGCTATGTTGTCATGATATGGGGACTTTCTGGTACATGGCCTCGACATTTCCTCAAGCTATGAAAATGCACTATAATTTGCTTGTCATCAATGCCTGCAAATCTCTGTCTCTCTCAACATAATAGATCATCATTAGACACTAAATCCTTCAATGAGCTTGCAAAATGCTTGCATTAGATCCCTCATTAGACACTATATGTTCATCACCAAGAGCATGTAAAATGTTTGCATCAAATCCTTCATTAGCAGTCTGTTCATTAGACACTTTAGGCTCAAGAACAACATGAGCTTGTATGTTGGCACCGGAAACTTGATTAGATACATCAGATTTAGTCAGTTCAGTGTTGATTGGGGGAGTTATAAAATAAGTAGAAATTGGTTTCATTTTCTCATAGATTCCCTACTTACAAGCAGTTTTACAACACCGTCAGGTTTAGCTATTGGCCAGAAATTGAAGAGTTGAATTAGATATAATCAGGGATGTGATGTACCTGCTCGTTGCGCATGCTACTCTTGCAAGCTGCGACTGTCCGTTTGCGCAAGCTCGATGCCATGCCCGTGCCGCCGCCGCTGCCTCCCATGCAGGCTACACCTAGGGTTGGATCTTCATCTTCTTGTCCTTCCGTTCGCTTGAAGCCCGGCGACCACCCTCCAACGAGGGCGCGAGGAAGAGCTGTGTCGGTCTGTCCAGCGGCGGCTAGGTTAGGAGCGAACCAGACTGGAGGCTAGAGCGAATGAATTGGGATTTTTCCTACTGTCGATCGATATGTGAGGCGCTCGTTTGGGCCGCGAGCCTTCTATAGGGCCTGCCTTGCACTTATGTTATTGGCCCATCCAAATTGAAACATTTTTCTTCATTTTTTACATTGCCTGCTCGTGCGTTGGGACGAAAAAAACTAGCGTGGGCCAACCTGGACGACTCAAACTAGGTGCACACTTTCCAGCCACCTGAGGCGGCCGCCCATACCAGCCCCTATGGTGGCGTCACCCCTTTTTGTGTGTATGATTGGATAGTGAAAAATATTCCAGTGGCGGTTTTGATTTACCCACAGAATGGTTGAATTGCTTGTTTCTATGAACTGAGTTCGCCAATAATGTGAAGGATACTAGTCTTTTCATCCTATTGTAGATTGCTTAGATCTCGATATGTCAAAAGTAATCGCATGAAATATACAGTAAAAGCCAGTGTGATGTGTTTGGCTACAACTAGTCTGACTACAAGTCCTCATATAACATATCAAGGATGCACCATCTTACCAGATTAACCATTCGACTTACCCATGCAGTGTGGGAAGAAAGAAGTATTGGGACTGCGTATCCAAGCAATTGATGCCATGGACTCATTCGTACAACCTTGTAAGCGAAAAAGATGTTGCAGTGTGCCTGTACAAAAAAACTAGCGTAAGTTTAGTTACCTGCTTCTGGAAATTTTAGTTAGCCACTTATTGCAAATTGTTCAATTACGTTGCTTGGCTTAATTTAGTTTGCTACTGATTACACAATGGCACAGCCTGTTAATCATATTGTAGACTGCGCCTATCTATGTGTATGATACTTACTTTTAAGAATTACCTGTTTGCCTTAACTTAAATATCTACTTGTTTGTTTAACTACTTTGCTGCTGCAACAACGGGTTACAATGATGTTAATAACTACTTTTCAGCATCCAATTGAAACTCTTTAATTCCTTATTTGTTTAACTGGTTTGCTGTTATAACTCCTAGTTGAGATGTTTTGCTAACTTCAACTTTTCTGAATCCAATCGGAACTTTAATGGCAAAACAGGTTAGCCCAAGATCAAAGAGCGAGGTCCCCATGGACGTTGCATCATCCCACAGCAGTGGCACCGGCCCATTCATGCATTATGAATTGCCAACTATTGATGCTCTAGAGGCTAAACTAGTGGTAGAAAGAGATTCTGCTTCTGCACTTAGAGATGAAGTTGACATGTTGAGGAAGCAAACAACACAATCACAAGCAGCACTCAACACAACCATTAAATATTTTGCTGGATTTCAAAACGAAGCAAGCTGAGGCTGGCCAGATTGTTAAGGTCCTGAAGGAATTCCTACTTGGTAAATCATAGGTGAAATGTTCTTTCCATAGTTGAATAACCTTTGTGCTGTCTATTCATGTAATCAATCAAACCATTTGTTTTAGAGATCATGTAATAATTGTTTTTTCTTGTTTTTTGGTTTGTAATTTTATTTGACCACAAGTCTGTATTAATTGATAAGACTCGGAGACATTTCATTTGGATTGTTGCGCCAGACCTACAAATATGCTAATCGGGCTGAATGTGCATTCAGCAATAGTAGTAGTATAGATGGACCATAAGTGGCACGCATCGGAAAGGGCCAAGATGCTGGCTAAAAAAGGATGTCGTTGTAGCCAAAAAAGTACAATGGCCTAGCTTATGTATGTTAGTTGATATTATTGATCCATATACTCTATAAGTGTTTATATGTCCGTTAGTTCTGTACATTCTTGGTTGATTGACTCGGTATTTGAATCTTGATACATCGCTTGTGTACATATCTAAATGGGAGTACACATTATGCTGCGTGTGACATTTGAGTTGGACATGAAGTGTTCCAAGTATTCGAATTCACCTTAAACTGGATTCTAGTTTCTGAATTTGAGTATCGACATTTGTAAACCATATTCATATATGACAGTGGAATACATCTTTGTTGTCCTTTTGAAGATATATAAAAACACATAGAATGATTTATAAAGATTCATATAGGAATACAAAATGGATTCGAATTTAGTTGCCAGGGTAAACGTGGATGCTTATTGTCCCAAAATTCGAAAGAAGCAGCAAAATGTATACTCCCACGTCGGCTTCCCGAAGCCAAGTGTTTGGGAGATGGAAATTACTGTCTACCCATTACACGGACAATCCGTCAGCCCGATTTCCATTGCTCTAAATAGGGGTAGGTTAGTAACTTCAATTAGACTGACACGACCACCTCTGAGCCCATTCCGACACGGTGGGCATCAAACATGGGTGGCAAAACTCATTTGATTTGAGCTCGTCTGAAAGACCTCTGTTTCTCCCTCCATTCCCCATTCATACATGGTGGCCGGCAAAACAAACTCGAATCGGCCGAAATCGATGTAGGCAAATATTTTCAATAGGGGCAGGTTTGTAACTTCACTCAGACGTGACACAACCGCCCTACCTGTCAGCCCTGTTCATACACCGTGGGCGCCAACCATGGGCGCGAACCACCCTCTCCTCGCCCGAAATCGCTCTGGGCAAATATTGGCGAGATGCGAGATTACCGTCCTATCCCCAACCGATGAGACGTCCAAATTTTAAACGGGGGCTAAGTTCGTAACTTTCCCATATTTCAGACAGGCGTGTCCCAAAAACATGGTTCCCGTACCTCTCCCTCCATTTTCCCATTCATACACCGTCCACGCTAGAACACCCGATCCCCACACCAGCCTCCGTCCGCCACCCCATCCATCGCTGCCGTCCTCCACCACATCCATCGCCACCGTCCTCCACCATGCCGGAGCGCCTACCAAGACCGCGTCGTCCACTGCTAGTGATGGACATTTCTCATCCATGGCGATGGACCAATAGCCTTGCATCGCGTCCTCTCGCTTCATCGGCGCCGTCGTCCTCTTTGCCGGGGCCGCTCACACGACCTTCTCTTCCACCGCAACGGGACTTATCCCCCGATGCACCCGTCTACCATCGCAGATCTGCTTCAATGGCACCGACAGCCATCGCACCCCCGATGCCTACATGGCGTCGCAAGACAGGTGGTACTTCATATCTCCTCAACTTTTTGATCTCAACCAGAAAATAGATCTTAACTTGGTTACTCTACTTTCTTTTTAGCTCTTAGAATTTAGTTCTTAGTTCGAAGCAAACAATGGATGCTAAATATCATTTCTCCGGTGTCAGCGTTCTGGGAACGGGGGTCCCCAGACTTGCCTGCCTGCGGCCTGCGGCGTGGCTCAAAGGGGGGCCCAGCACGGCCCATCTTCATCAACAAAGACCCAAGACCCTCGTGAGGGGCCAAGCCTTGCGGGGCGGGCGACACGGAGCTTCCTCAGGCACGGCCTCATCAGGCTGGCTCGCGAGGAGGCGGAGAGATCAAGGCGGGGTACCTCACGAGGTGCCCGTGACGCAAGCCATGACGACCAAGGGTGCCAGGCGGGCGCCAGCCCGCGCAGTGTCCTCCTTTCCTCTTTGGTGCAAAGGGAGCAAGCGCAGGCGAGAGCATCAAGCAAAGGCACCCGTTTCGGTGCAACGAGACCAAGACCAGTCCAACGGCAGGGAGGAAGTCATTGTGGAGCCCAAGCCAGCGTCACCACCAGAGCCTTTGGCAGGCGAGGACCAACTTTAGTCAGGATAAGTGTACGAGATGTTCCCCTTCAAAATGGCCAATTGTTGGCGCCCTTCCCGCTCAATATTTGGGAAGAGGCCCAGGGCCTTTGCCTATAAATAGGACTAGCCACCCACAGGGTAGTGGGAACGAGAGGGAAATTGGAGAGAGAATCGAGAAGAGAGAGAGAAGGGTGACTGAACTCCTCCTAGCAGTTCATCCCCTCAGCCAAGAACAGACCCTCGTGAGGCTGTTCTTCCTTGTATTGCTCATCATCATCATCCCAAGAGGCAATCCACCACACCACACACTGGAGTAGGGTATTACACCACAACGGTGGCCCGAACCAGTATAAACCCTGTGTCTCTTGTGCTGTTCTTTCCATAGCTTAGATCTTAGCGAGGCGGAGGGGTGTAGGTAGGTAGAAGGCGAAATCTCCACACGCACCCCAGTGTTCGAACCTCAAGGGTCAACCGGAACCCGAAATCCGACATTTGGCATGCCAGGTAGGGGTGCGCCGGAATTCGTCTTCCACCACCCCGTTCTCCTCCGACCATCACGTCCATGTCTGACGCTCATCGGGCCCGCGCTGAGCGCCGGGCCGCTCTCGCTTCCCGCGTCGCCCAGACGGCCCCTGTTGGCGGGCGTCCTCGCCGTTCCCCGCCACCTGCCTTCAACGCCGCCACCGGCCCGGCGGGGAACGAGCAGCAAGCGTCGTCTCAGCATCCATCCGTGCGGCAAGACGGCCGCACCGCTACTCCCTCGCTCACCCCAGCTGGTTCTTCATCCCACGCGCTCCGCGCACCCATGGAGGCTCGAGCTACGCTCATCGCGGCAAACGAGCTCCTGCGCTACCATCCCGTCGACGATGTCTATGAAGAATGGCTCGACTGCGTCGCCGAGCTCGTCCGTACCGCAGGGGGCTCTCCTATGCCGTCCGTTCTGCTGCACCGCACCCCGCCCCGCACGGGCGACGAAGCTCCAGGGGCACCCCAGCCGCCTCCTCCTCAAGAAGGCGCCATGGCTCCAAGGCACGTGGCCCCTGGGCGAAACCCGCTCCGTCAGGTGCCAGCGCGGCAAGAGCAGAGCTGCCAAGAAGTCCCTTGCCCGCAAGAAGCTGCCCGGGCACTCCCTGCTCCAGCACGTCGCGGTCATGCTCCTGCTCTCGCACGTCAAGACCCCGCACTGCTCCCAGCTGCAGCGGGTGGGGACATGCAAGACCAAGCTCTCCGTCACCCAAGGCCTCCCGTGGCCACAACAGGCTGCCGTGCCTTCACCACTGAGCTACGCAGCGTCGCGTGGCCCGGCAAGTTCAAGCCAGACCTGCCTCCTCGTTATGACGGCACGGCCGACCCCGTGGAGTTCCTCCAGCTCTATGAGCTGGGCATCGAAGCTGCCAATGGAGACGAGAAGATCATGGCGAACTGGTTTCCCATGGCGCTCAAGGACGGGGCCCGCACCTGGCTCCTGAACCTGGCTCCAGGCACGATCTCCTCCTGGGACGAGATGCGCACCCGCTTCATCGCCAACTTCCAAGGTACTCGCGACCGGCCACCCGCCATGAGCGACATGCACCGCATCAAGCAACAACCTGGAGAGACCCTGCAGAAGTACATCCAGCGCTTCAACAACGCACGCCTCAAGATTCCCAAGGTAACCGAGGAGGCCATCATCTCAGCCTTCTTCGATGGTGTGCGCGATGTCAAGATGAAGGAGGAGCTGGCGATGCATGAAGACATGTGCACTTCCTTGGAGTTGTTCAACTTGGCAACCAAGTGCGCCAGGGCTGAGGAAGTGCGTCTCTCCCTCCTCGAGCTGCCTGCCGCAGAGCCAGAAGAGAAGAAGCCCGAGGCCAAGGATGTGAAGCGCAAGGGGGCTGCCATGCTCGCGGCAGAACCAGAAACCGAGCGGGGCAGAGATCAGCCCGAATCTTCCAAGGGCAGTCGGTACTGTGTGTACCACGGCCTCCACACCCACAACACCAACGAATGTCAAGAGCTCCGAGCCATGCGAGAAGGAAGGATCGGCCGTCGCCCTGACCACGGTGACTGGGGCTACGGTCGAGGAGGAGGAAGGAACGCAGGACGCTGGGAAGACCGCTACCCGCGCCAAGGGTGGCGCGATCGACCTCGCGAGGATCGCTGGCAAGACCCGCCTCGCGAGGGATACTGGAGGGATCAGCCTCGCGAGGATCGCCCGCAAGGCAACGCAGGCCTCCCGCCGCAGCCGCCGCAGCCAAGGAGAAACGAGGACCACCATCAGGACGAGGGGGGTGGGGGCTTCCAGGAGCCGCGCGCGATCGCCTGCATCCTGGGCGGGGCTCAAGCCCCAGCCTCTCAACACATCTTCAAGCAGTTCGCCCGCGAAGTGAATGCAGTCCTTCCCAAGCTCGAAGCCACGCGCCCTCTCAGGTGGTCGGCGTGCGCCATCACGTTCAGCTCAGTAGATCAGCTCAAGTGTGCGGCCACAGCTGGAGTCCTCCCGATGCTTTATTCCCCAATCATCAGCAACGTGGTGGTCACCAGGACCCTCATCGATGGCGGGGCAGGGCTCAATGTCCTGTCCGTGGAAACATTCAACAATCTCCAAGTGCCCTACAGCCAGCTTCAGCCAACCAAGCCTTTCTCCGGAGTCACCGACGGCTCCACGGTCCCGATTGGGCAGGTCCGCCTCCCTGTCACCTTCGAGGCACGCGACAACTACCGCACCGAGCTCATCAACTTCGACGTCGCTCACATTCGCCTGCCGTACAACGCCATCCTTGGGTACCTAGCGCTGGCCAAGTTCATGGCCGTAACTCACCATGACTACAACGTCCTCAAGATGCCAGGAAGTGGTGGAGTCATCACGGTGCCCAGTGAAGAGAAGGACGCGGTGTGTTCCCTGGGACGAGCCTTTCAGGCCGCATCACTAGAAGACCTGGATCGCGGAAGCAGGAGGCCTCCCGAGACCGCCCCCAAGAAGAAGAAGACATAGTCCGGCCCTGCCCCTCAGGAGGCAGGCACCTCAGGGCCCGCGCCTGCCCAGGGGGAACCTCCTTCCATCGCATAGGAAAACACGCCCGACGCCCTCCTCAGGCAGGGCTCGGGGGCTCTCCCCTGGAGGGCCACCGACCTGGCTAAGGTCACGAGGGAGGCGCTTGGGCACCACATGGAGGCGTGTTTCGAAGCACATTTCCCTCAAGAAGGAGTAAGGCGAGGAGAGCCAGACCCTCAGGAGTTCGTCAGCAAGGCCATTTAGGAGCTACAGGAGTCAAGAGTCATGAAAGGCGGTCGCCGCCTACCAGCTGTGGCTCCCCCTCCAGGCGAGGATGGTGGGCTGCGCGTCTGCATTGACATACCAGGGCTCAATCGAGTCGCCTCTCTGGAACGCCTCTGGCCCTCGCGAGTGGGGCGCTGCGAAGGTCCACCCCACAGCTACGTTCGCATGCCTTACGGCTTGCCGAACGCGGCTTCCACGTACCAGCGCCTCATGAGGGGCATCATGGAGGCTCAAGAGGCCAGGCGTTCCGCAGCCCTGGCGGAGATGGAGATGGTCCGCGAGGAGCCACCAGCGCCTCCGGAGCCTCCCGAGGCCCCTGGGCCTGGGGGCTCGTGAGGACCGGCTTCCGCAGCCCACCGAGTCTACTACACCAACACTCCTTCGTCCTCAACATCATCAGGTGACATCTTTCAAGTTTCATTTCCAGCTGGGAGCGCCCCCCAGGGCTGCATTATTCCCGGGCCGCGTGGGTCCGTCCCTGCGGCATGTATCCCTTTTATTTCATGTTGTTAGCTTACTTTGTTGGGGGCGCCCCATGGGATGCATCATCCTCATGTCGCTCGGGCCTGACCCAGTGATGTCCGCCTTCCCAGCATCTATGTGAATGAATCCACTCCTTCGCGGCTAATGTGTTTGACCTAGTTGCCCGCTCAACTGACGCCAACTGACGGAGCTGCTCCCAAACGGCACGACGCTTGCGCATGGGTCCGTCCCTGCAATGCCGACAAACCTGAATGGCTGAGCTCTGGCCGCGGCAGCCCCGCATGGCGCCACCTTGTCAAGCCTATAGTGCCTCATCGCCCCACGGAAGCAACCAACGGCTGACTATCAATTGTCATGGCAACCCCTCGTTCCTTCTATGATGGGTCTACAGGATCTCCTAAAGGAGCTGCGTCAGGCGAGGCCCTTGCGGTGTCTCCTTCACTCTCATCCGCGCGAACCACTTGCATGTTAAAGGGGGGTGCCTGAGCATCGCGACTCAGGGCTCCTACTGGCTCTCCAGCCCTCACCCGCTGGCCTTGTCCACGGCATTGCGACCTGGCATACCAGCGATGGCTGAGACTCGCTCGAGGGCCAGGACCCGAGGACGTAGAGCAAAAAGGGGAGCAAAGGCGAGAGGGGAGGGACACGCAAGGACCTCGACGAGCAACCTCACGCCTACCGATGCACGGACCCGGCGACACACCAGAGAGCGGTCCCTGATTCTCGAGATAAGTCACCACCCGGAAGCACCAGCTACCATGGCACCATCCCCGCACCTAATGCAATCCCGTGTTAGCGACGCCGCTCTCCTTTCTCACCGAACAACGGCTGCTTGAGCGCCAAAGGGGACCTCCTGAGCATCGCGACTCAGGGGCTCTTACCGGACCCCGGGTCTCTCACCTCCTGGCCTTGACCACGGCATCGCGACCCGGCATACCAGCGACGGCTGAAGCTGCCTTGGGACTGGGACCTGTCGGTGCAGAGCACCAAGCCCTCGTGAGGTTCGAAAGGGAGAACTGAGCTAAGACGGAATGAGCAACTCGCACAATTCTACGACAAGGGTTATATTAACAAAATAGGATCATAGGCACCTTACAAGCCCCCACGGGACGCGTCTTTGATTCCTCGCAGGGAACAGATTCTAAAAGGACGCTAACTACAACGCCCCTGCAAAAGACGCCATCATCAACAGTGGGCCGTCAAGCACCGGCGCCAACCCTGTCCAGATCAGAGTCGGCGACGGCCTGACGAGCTTGCCCTGCTCCAGGAGCGGCGGCGGCTCGGGGGCTCATAGCTGTCGTTGCTCGTCTCCGGAGTCGCGAAGAGCTCGCCGGAGTCGCTGGAACCTCCGACGCCTCCGCCGCCTGAGGAGCCGCCAAGGGAGCGGTCGGCGGGCCAAGTCCTCGCCGTAGCAGGGTCCCGACCACCTCTCCCGGGGCAGCACTCCAGCCGGCGCCCGTTCGCATCGAAGACCTTGAAGAACATCATCGAAGCACCATCGTACTCCAAGTGGATCGCGAAGGCGCCTCTTGTCCTGCAAACCCGGGCGATTTCGCTCCAGCCTCGAGTCATGAAGACCTCGCCCGGGGCAATGACCGCGACCTCTGCCTCGGTCGCGAGGGTGCTGCAGCTGGCATGCTGCAGCCAAAGCTCCAAGAGTTCTCCCTGCGGGATGATGGAGGCAAAGAAGGGAGGAAGGCGAATCCAAGACTAAGGAGGCATGGCGGCGTGGAGCATGAACTCTCGGGAGGAGCCCTCGGTGTGGACCCCAGGGGGACGACCCACACCTTCATGACCCGTCGGCGCCGACGGCGGCACCGCCCGTGGCGATCGGCATCGACTCCTTCAGAGCCCTCGATGTGGGCATACAAGGGAAGCGGGAACCCCGGCGGTGGCCGCTCGCACCAGGGCCTCGACACCACCTGATGGGCCCCCTTTTCCCGGCCACGGAGGGCGAGCCGTTTCTTCGGCGGGAGCGGGTCTGGTTCCTCTCGGGGAGCGTTTCCCTTCTCTGCCGCCAAGAACCGGTGGATCGGAGCCATCGCAGCAAGACGGAGCAAGGACCGGGAAGAAGGAGAAGCAAGAAGGGATGGACTGGAAGGGCGCGCGCCGTTCCGTACTTATGGCCGGCAAAGGCCAACCGCCGACCTCCACGATCGCAGGTAATCATGACCCGCTTTGCATGCAGGGACTTGTCCAATCCGTGCAGTTGCCGAGGCGCCGTGGGGAAGTGGAGAAGCCCGCGTCCAATCAACCGCCACGCGGCGCCCAAGGCCGCAGGCTGTTAGGGCCCGCGGCGCTTCGCCCTTGCCCTTTCACCTCCCTGCACGGCCAAGTCCGGGCGCACCTTGGGCCCGGGGGCTACTATCGGCGTTCTGGGAACGGGGGTCCCTAGACTTGCCTGCCTGCGGCCTGCGGCATGGCTCAAAGGGGTGCCTAGCATGGCCCATCTTCATCAACACAGACCCAATACCCTCGCGAGGGGCCAAGCCTCACGAGGCGGACGACACGGAGCTTCCTCAGGCACGGCCTCATTAGGCTGGCTCGCGAGGAGGCGGAGAGATCAAGGCGGGGTACCTCACGAGGTGCCCGTGACGCAAGCCATGACGACTAAGGGTGCCAGGCGGGTGCCAGCCCGCGTTGTGTCCTCCTTTCCTCTTTGGTGCAAAGGGAGCAAGCATAAGCGAGAGCATCAAGCAAAGGCACCCGTTTCGGTGCAAAGAGACCAAGACCAGTCCAACGGCAGGGAGGAAGTCATTGTGGAGCCCAAGCTAGCGTCACCACCAGAGCCTTTGGCAGGCGAGGACCAACTTTAGTCAGGATAAGTGTACCAGATGTTCCCCTTCAAAATGGCCAATTGTTGGCGCCCTTCCCGCTCAATATTTGGGAAGAGGCCCAGGGCCTTTGCCTATAAATAGGACTAGCCACCCATAGGGTAGTGGGAACGAGAGGGAAATCGGAGAGAGAATCGAGAAGAGAGAGAGAGAGAGAGAGAGAGAGAGAGAAGGGTGACTGAACTCCTCCTAGCAGTTCATCCCCTCAGCCAAGAACAGACCCTCGCGAGGCTGTTCTTCCTTGTATTGCTCATCATCATCACCTTAAGAGGCAATCCACCACACCACACACTGGAGTAGGGTATTACACCACAACGGTGGCCCGAACCAGTATAAACCCTGTGTCTCTTGTGCTGTTCTTTCCATAGCTTAGATCTTAGCGAGGTGGAGGGGTGCAGGTAGGTAGAAGGCGAAATCTCCACGCGCACCCTAGTGTTCGAACCTCAAGGGTCTGCCGGAACCCGAAATCCGACATCCGGTTTACAACTTCAAATCTGCCATGGCACAACCATAATACGGTTTAATTGATCATGCTTAGGGTTTAATTGATCATGTTGGTTCCATGGTGGTTTCTTTAATAGAAATCGGAGGGGAAACCCTCTTTTGCTAACAAAATATGCTTAGAGTTTCCCACTTTTATGATCACTATATGATAAGAATACGTGCTTCGTGTCATAATAAAACTGCTCCACCCATCAAGCTAAAGAAGCTTAGTTGTTCAAATACGAATATGATATTATTAAAACAGAGTTGTTTAATTGGTCAGCTAAATGTTCCTAAATTAGTTTCGAAAATGCATGTTCGCCGCTCAGGTGTGTATCTCTACAGGGTGCCCACGGTGGGCCGGCCTACCCTGGAATTTTGGGTCGTCCCATTCCCCGATTCCTCTCTGTTCTGCGGCGCGCTTCCAATCTCTACTCGCCCCCAGCCGCCTACCTCGCCGGCGACTTGCCGTCCCCGGAAGGCATGACTCTAAGAGGAGACGCCGGACTAACAGGAGGCCAGGAGCCGCTCGCCCAATAGTGTCACCGCTGCCCGGGCGCGCCACCATGCCTACCTTCCCAGTCTGTTCAGGGCTCAGGCGTGCAGCACCCACCAAGCCAACCCGATTTATCCTGAGATACATCCTCAACACTCAGCAGCCACTCCTCATCACCCATTTTCTAATTGATTCATTACTCATTAGGCAGGACTGTCATTAGGGTTTGTTGTGTGCTCATTTCTACCTACACTTAATGGTTCAGATGTATTTCGGTAATCTTTAGTACCTCTAAAGTTCACAGGGTTTTCAAAATTCCGGCCCTCGGAACAGAAACTAGTCATTTTGGATTGTTGGTCGTAGTGATATTGACCCAGATTACTACTACAAGCCAGGTTTGTTGACAATTTTACTTGTCTTTCTTACTCATTCGATATAATATCCAATTATTCACATTGATTAGTTGCAAACAATAAGTGCTAGACAAACTTCTTCATTCAGATTTTGGACGGTCTCTTACTGCAGTTACAATTCTGCATACTTGTCATAGTAAGATCACAAGTAAATGACTGATTCACTACATCTATGCTTGCCTTGTTATATTTGTTGTCAATATTCTTTTAGGGTGGACCACCCTGTTTCTAAATACTGGAACCGTAGACATGAGTGAATAGTATTTCTCTATGTGATCTCTTCCATCATGTGTGGGTAACGAACACTGCATTGTATAGAAAGAAAGTGTCATTTCCAGCTTTTACATAGGTTTCGATCTTTTACATGGAATACAATCTGCCTACTTTCTTTGTGTCGCACTACCAACACTCCACCCTTGAAGCAAAACATTACGCCACTCATAATTGCTTAGTTTATTTGTTCAAATACGAATTTCATATGATTATAATGTTCCTACTTCAGTTTTGAAATGTGTGCCTGCCTGTTATAGAGACATAAGGGGTTTGTATTTCTGTGTGTGGTCTGGTCAGCACGGTTGGGGAGGTGAACTTTGCATATGCAGGGGTTTATAGGGAGACACTCTCCGAGTTGAATCTGCAACGCATTCCATAGATAATATGACTACTTTTTATGTTTTCATGAATCTTAGATTCTGAACAGCGTCATAATGATTATGAGCTTGTGTGCATGAAAATAATAAAGCAGAACAATGCCATGGTTGTCAAACTTGGCATTAAGGGACTGAAATCAAGTCTGGATGCAATGCAATGCAAACGCTCTCCACCTACAGATTCATGCTCAGAATATGATCCTAACATTGATTCTGAGTTAGAGGGAGACCTAAGTCAATGTAGCTCCCTAGTGGAGGAGTCAGAGGAAGATGCCCTATCTTATTCACCCATCAAGGTACTTGCTCTAACTTTCCAAGGTTACATTGTTCGCACATATCTTGCAACTGATGCTTTGCATTGCTTCTACTTTGTTGAACTGCCATTAGCTTAGTTTACACATCGTGTATGTGAATACGCCCTGCTTATCCATTTTCAGTACATATTCCATCTGTCATCATACCATATTTATCCATTCAAATGTTGTTCTTGTGTATCAGATGTTCAAAAGGAAGAGGGCGATTGCTGATCGTGGAGGAGCACAAGCAACGTATTTGGAAAAGGTAGTGGCACCGGATAAATCAAATAGCCCATTAGGTGTAGTTGCAATATCACCTGACCCACAAAATACCCCAACTCTAGCAGACTCTATCCCTACTACACTGGTCATTTCTGATGCCCCAACTCAGCAGACCCCAACTGCAGCAAACAGTATGATTATGCCAGTTGACATAGCACCAGCTGTACGACGCAAAACCCCCATTCCAGCAAAGAGTACACCAAATCCAGTTGCCAAATCCCTTTTCGAACCAGAGAGAGCCCCAATTGCAGCAAATAGGACCCCTGTTCCATTTCTTCCCAGTTTAGAAGACGAAGCTTATGTTGTTGTCAGGAACTTTGTGCGCATCTTTCCTTCATGGAAATATTATACCGCAGACACAGAACAATTTCCAATCTTCCTCCGCAACTTACACGTAAGTAATGTCCTAATGTTATTCATGGTCATTACTGCATATGTTTCTGCTGACAGAAGACACAAGATTTCATTCTTTTAAATAGGCGAGGAGCAAACTCGATTGTGATGGCGAGTAAGGGTTGGTTGCGCTTTTCAAGCACTCGTTGATGAAGTATCGTTCCTACCTAAGGCAAGCGCACTTCGATGGCAAGCCTCTGAACGAAATTTGTAAAGTCTCTGGTGCTACATTTATCCGACGGTGACTGGAATAATCTTGTTACACATTGGTCTCGGCTAGAGCGTAAGGTACTGTCTGTGATATCACATCACAATTTGAACTACATTTCTGCATTTGCCTTAATGTCTCACTTGTACGGAAACTGTTAGCAGAAGAACATTCGTTCTCAAGGGACCATAGAATCTCGCAACTATACTGCACACTGCATTGCTCTTGTGAGTACCTCTTGCCCTGCATGACCATACTTACTTTCATAGTTGTTTGATTATGTAGCATCACTACACATGTTAGCCTCGTAATCGTCCATTTGGTGAACATTATAAGATCCGTATGGACTCTTACATAAATTTAGATTAAACCCAATGCTTTTGAAGAGGTTTAGCTCTACAGTCCTCTTGCAAGGACTGAACATGGTCTATCACTGTACTTATATTAACAGCTACTCCCTCCGTCCCATAATATAAGAACGTTTTGTACAGTACACCAGTGTTCAAAACACTCTTGTATTATGGGAAGAGGGATTGGTTCATTTTGTAGCATTCTGCATCTTATCTCCCTCGCCCACCATCTACTAAAAAAGATCAGATCTATATTTAATCTTACCAACAAGTAGAATACACAGACAATTCCAGTGCAGAAGTGTAGCCCATTGCTCTTGTCAGTACATTTTGTCCTGTAACGCTTGTACTTCCAGCGATTGGTAGTTGATTATGTAGCATCAATCTGCATCTTATCTTCATTATCCTCTATCCCTTCCAGTATTATCATATCTATAATTACTCTCTACAAAATGTAGAGTACATGCAATGCTTATGAAGAAGATTTTGTGCTGAAATTCTTGAGTTATCCTTCCCTTGACATGGAGAAGGGCATTATAAAGCCGGTGTTAACTGTTAATGTAAGTCAGTCCTTCTAAAGCCTTTATCCTCAATTGTTGTTTAATTTTCTCATACTCCCTATCGTTTGCTGTTGTTTAGTTTGCTATTTCTACCAAAATGCATGTTCGTAAGAACCATAAGTTCTAAGTTTTACTTGTAAAACCAAATTCCTTATTCATACCATGCACATTACTTAATACTCCCTATATGTATGCTTGTTTTTGTGGATCTATAATCCAGTGTGTGGTGAAGCAGCCCACCTTTGCACCTTGTCATCTCCTGTTTTATCTTACTGATGTGGCTGATGATATGAACAACATGCCATGCACATTATCTAAAATAGATACAATGATTTTCTTTGCCCTTCATCTATGCTTGTTATGTTGACATGGTAATCCAGTAGTGTGGTGAAGCTCCCCACATTATGAACAATGCCAAATTATGCTATTGATATTTTGAACTTACTCTTTATTTTCTAATTTGAAATTGGATAGAATTGACAGAACAGTTATCATATTTGTTTATACACATGCAAAACTTGTCATCTCTCTGCTTTGTTTCAGGGTGATATGCCTGATGGCATGCACAAGTCTGCTGAAGGCTATGAGACAAACCCAACATATATTGCAGCAAAGAAGGCAAAACATCTTGAAGATAGTGAGACAACCCCAAAGTCTTGTGTTGATGCAGTGTTCAAGTTACTTGAGACTATCAGTTAGACAAGCTCACAGAATTTGTTGTCTGAATCAGTTCGACTTCTTCAGTCCCAAGTTCTAGCAGAAAGGCATTCTGCAACTCAACTTCGACTTGAAGTCCTATCTCTAAGAAAGATTGCGGAGAACACCAATGAGAACCTCATCGCTAAACAGCTACACCTCATAGCCTTGCTCAGCAGCTTGCGCAACGGTTCCCCCACAAGGCTAACCTTTCTTGAACTGTCTAGGAAGTGGTCTCGGTTTAGTATTATTTTGTTACGCTGCAATGGTGCCCAGTTTTTGTAATCTGCTTCTTCGTTGCGCTTTATGATCACTGGTGGCGAACTTCGATGCCCAGTGGATGTAATATACCTTAAATCCTTTATTGTATAGTGTAGGTTTATTCTAAGTTACTATGCCATAATTTCTTTATTGTATAGAGTAGGTTTGTTCTTAATTCCTACTAGTTACTGCCATCATTCGCTATCTGAAAAAAATCAGATGTAGTCGACCGGACCGAAACATTCGACTCTAACGGGCCAAGTTTTTAGTGGGCCACAATTGGGCCGGCCTGCGTCTTTCTTGGGCCCAAATGATTGGGGCCTTCACACATTGCGCCAGGCCCAAACTTACACCGGCCTATAATTTAGTTGGGCCTTTTGTCGACCCAGCGCTTAGTTTGGCCCAGGTAGCGTTGGGCCATTAACAGGTTGAATATTGTACTGGCCTGTTACGGCCGAGATGAAACCACGGGCCTTTAGCAGGCCAAAATGCATGTTGGGCCTCAATTTTCACTAGTCGTCGATGAGCCTTCAGGAGGCCGAAATGTAGACCGGGCCGTTTTGGGCCCAGTTAGCTCACGGACCGTTACCAGGCCGAAACATATCTCGGAACTTAGTTGGCCCACTGATATCATGGGCCTTTAAGAGGCCGAGAGCTTAGCACAGGCGTCAACGAGACGAATTACGCGACAAGCCTTTAATAGGCCCAAAGTCACGTTGGGCTTAACTGTTGCCACTTTTAGCACGGGCCGTTAGTGGGCCTGATGTCCCGTCGGACCATATATGGCCCATGGGCAGCACGGGCCATTCCCAGGCCGAAAGTCACACCGGGCTGAAATGGGCCCATGTCTACATCAGGCCTCTAACCGGCCGAAAGTCACTGGGCTGTGGTTGGGCCCAAATATTCGGCGAACAATTAACGGGCCAGATCTGGCTTCGGGTTGCAAATGGGCCCAAATATTGGGCGAATAATTAATGGGCCAGATCTGGCTTCGGGCCATAAATGGGCCCAAATATTAGGCGAACAATTAACGTGCCAGATCTGGCTTCGGGCCGTAAATGGGCCTTTATTAAGCAGGTTGTTATTGGGCTAGCCCACTAGTACCTGATTAAGTTCTACGGGCCTTTGACTGGGCCGGCCTTTTTAACCGATATGGGCCTTTGTTGGGCCCAGCCACGTGTCGACGTATCATAGACATGTCTCCTCCAATGGACGGGTGACATCTGGCCCACTGACGAGCCGACAGGTGTTCCCTTCGGCCAATCAGAATTTTACACATGGAAATTTCCCATTAGTCAGGGCTGTTACCGGGTTATCGGATCCAAAATCCGACCCGATAGCTTAACGGCGTTCCGTTACGGTGGATGCCACGTGTGGGTCACCCTTGACGAAAGCACTTCTATGACGATTGATTTATCGTCATGGAAGTGGACACTTCCGTGATGATCATTTTGGTAATGTCATGGAACACTTCTACGACAGCATAGGTATGACTATCTTGATTCTGTCATAAAATTGTCATGGATGTACATGCATGACAAAAAACGCGACCTACTGTGACAAACATGTATCATCACGGAAGTGTATTTTTTTTGTAGCGCATGCTTATGCATTCACATACTCCTATGTTTCACATCTATACGATTGCATACATATAGGGGGAGCCTTTGCATGTTACATGTCTTTCCAAAGCTTTACTTGTTGTTCTCTTTTTCTTTATCTAAAGCTTTGATGTATGTTGTCATCAATTACCAGAAAGGGGGAGACTGAAAGCACAAGTGCTCCCTGGGTGATTTTGGTAATTAATGTCAACATATATCTTGTTGGACTAATGTTTCTACCTAGTATGTTTCAGAGAAGTTCAACAATGGAGTGGCATGGACAAAAGGATGTGGAACCCCTTCAATATGCTAAGGACAAAGGATTGGCTCAAGCTCAAAGCTCAGGACTCTACATTTTCTATTTTAGTGATCCAAGATCACATTGAGTCCATAGGAAAGTCAATACTATTAAGAAGGGATGAGGTGTTTCTTAATGAGAATCTTGCTCAAAGTGCTTAGTGATATGCTCCAAAGCCCTCAACCACTTTCTCACTTCAACATACATCCTAAACCAAAAAGTCCAACTCGGCCCCACCGAAGTTTCTCATCCGGAGCCACCGAGTTCAGTTGACGTAGCCACTGCCAGAAACCCTAATCACCTAATCAATTTGGTCTCATCGATAGGGATCTCGGTCTCACCGAGATGGGGTTGGAAACTCTCTGTTTCCTTTCGTAACATTTCGGTTTAACCAAGATGAGCGATCGGTCCCACCGAGATTGCAATGCAAACTCTTTGTTTCCCTTTCGCAATGTTTCGGTCCAACCGAAAGAGCGAATCGGTCCCACCGAGTTTGCTAGACCAACTCTTTGTTTGGCTATTACCAAAATCAGTCTCACCGAGTTTGTGTAGTTGGTCTCACCGAGTTGACATGTCGGTCCCACGGAGAATCCTAACGTTCACATTTTGAACTAAATCGGTCCCACCGAGTTTAATGATTGGTCCCACCGAGTTTGGTGATTTGTGTGTAACAGTTAGATTTTGTGTGGAGGCTATATATAACCCTCCACCCACTCTTCATTCGTGGAGAGAGCCATCAGAATATGCCTACACTTCCAATACACATTTTTTTTGAGAGAGAACCACCTACACTTGTGTTGAGGTCAAGATATTCCATTCCAACCACATAAATCTTGATCTCTAGCCTTCCCCAAGTTGCTTTCCACTAAAATCTTTTTCTACCAAATCCAATCCTATGAGAGAGAGTTAACTGTTGGGGAGACTATCATTTGAAGCACAAGAGAAAGGAGTTCATCATCAACACACCATTTGTTACTTCTTGGAGAGTGGTGTCTCCTAGATTGGCTAGGTGTCAGTTGGGAGCCTCCGACAAGATTGTGGAGTTGAACCAAGGAGTTTGTAAGGGCAAGGAGATCGCCTACTTCGTGAAGATCTACCCTAGTGAGGCAACTCCTTCGTGGGCAATGGCCATGGTGGGATAGACAAGGTTGCTTCTTCGTGGACCCTTCGTGGGTGGAGCCCTCCGTGGACTCGCGCGATCATTACCCTTCGTGGGTTGAAGTCTCCATCAACATGGATGTACAATGGCACAACCTATCAGAACCACGCCAAAAATCTCCATGTCTCCAAATTGCGTTTGCACACTCCAATCTCATCTCTTTACATTCTTGCAACTTGAATGCTTTACTTTCCGCTGCTCATATACTCTTTGTATGCTTGCATGTTTGTTTGATATGTATTGCGTTTGTTTAAACTTGTGCTCAAACTCCACATCAACCAAAGGAAATTAAAAACTACAACTTTTCTTGATTAGGGTCTATTCACCCCCCTCTAGACACCTCTTCTCGATCCTTTCATAGATCTCCAAGAGAATCGAGGAGAACTTTGTATTCAGATCCACAGAGAGAGAATAAGTCATCTAGCTAATAACTATGGACCCGAATGTCTGAAGTAAACTACTCACACATCATCGGAGGGGCCATGGAGTTGATGTAGAGGCCCTCCATGATCAATGCCCCCTCCAGCGGAGCTCCGGAAAAGGCCCCAAGATGGGATCTCTTGGATACAGAAGGTTGCGGCAGTGTAAATAGGGTTTCGTTGTGCTCCTGGATGTTTTTGGGGTACGTAAGTATATATAGGAGGAAGAAGTAGGTTGGTGGAGCAACGAGGGGCCCACGAGGGTGGAGGGCGCGCCCAGGGGGTAGGCGCGCCCCCTACCTCGTGGCCTCCTCGTTGATTGCTTGACGTCCACTCCAAGTCCTCTGGATCACGTTTGTTCCAAAAATCACGCTCCCGGAGGTTTGATTCCATTTGGACTCCGTTCGATATTCTTTTTCCGCGAAACACTGAAATAGGCAAAAAATAGCAGTTTGGGTTGGGCCTTCGATTAATAGGTTAGTACCAAAAATAATATAAAAGTGTATAAATAAGCTCATTAACATCCAAAACATATAAAATAATAACATGGAACAATCAAAAATTATAGATACGTTGGAGACGTATTAGGCTCCCCTTGTGCCGAATCAATAAATTTGGGTTGAATACTCTACCCTCAAAAACTGTTGCGATCCCCTATACTTGTGGGTTATCAAGCATCTTAATAGAAGTGTCATGATCAGAACTACTAGTTGGAATAGCCTCTACCCACTTAGTAACGTAATCAACAACAACTAAAATATGTGTATACTCATTAGAGGAAGGAAAAGGTCCCATATAGTCAAAGCCCCAAACATCAAATGGTTCAATAACAAGTGAATAATTTATAGGCATTCCTGACGTCTACTAATATTACTAATTCTCAGGCATTCATCACAAGATAATACAAACTTACGAGCATCTTTAAAGAGAGTGGGCCAATAAAAACCAGATTGCAATACCTTATGTGCATTTCTATCTCCAGCGTGGTGTCCACCGTAAGATTCAAAGCGGCACTTGCATAGGATCTGTCCCTGTTCATGCTCAGGTACACAATGTCTAATAAAACCATCTACTCCTTCTTTATAAAGGTGTGGGTCATCCCAGAAGTAATGACTTAAATCATAAAAAAACTTTTTCTTTTGCTGGTATGTGAAACTAGGTGGTATAAATTTAGCAACAATGTAATTAGCATAATCATCATACCTTGGAGTATTACAAGAAGAATCTATGACATTTAATTGTTCATCAGGAAAGCTAACATCAATAGGTAGTGGGTCATCAAGAACATTTTCTAACCTAGACATGTTGTCTGCAATGGGATTATCAGCTCCCTTTCTATCAATAATATGCAAAACAAATTCTTGTAGCAAGAGAACCCACCTAATAAGTCTAGGTTTAGCATCTTTCTTTTCCATAAGATATTTAATAGCAGCATGATCAGTGTGAACAGTTACTTTGGAATCAACAATATAAGGTCTGAATTTATCACAAGCAAAAATAACTCTAAAAATTCTTTTTCAGTGGTAGCATAATTCCTCTGGGCACTGTCTAGAGTCTTACTAGCATACTGAATAACATTTAATTTCTTATCAACTCTTTGTCCTAGAACAATACCAACAACATAATCACTAGCATCACACATAATTTCAAAGGGTAAATTCCAATAAGGTGGCTGAACAATAGGTGCAGAAATCAAGGCTTTCTTAAGTATTTCAAATGCTTCTACACAATCATCATCAAAAAACAAAAGGAATATATTTTTGCAAGAGATTAGTGAGAGGCCTAGAAATTTTAGATAAGTCTTTAATAAACCTTCTATAGAAACCAGCATGACCAAGGAAACTTCTTATGCCTTTGATATCTTTAGGACACGGCATCTTTTCAATAGCATCTACTTTAGCTTTATCAACTTCAATACCTCTTTCAGAAATTTTATGCCCCAAGACAATACCTTCATAAACCATAAAGTGGCACTTCTCCCAATTCAAGACAAGATTAGTTTCTTCACATCTCTGCAAAACTCGATCAAGGTTGCTTAAGAAATCATCAAAAGAAGTTTCGTAAATGGAGAAATCATCCATGAAAACCTCAAAAATCTTTTCAAAAATCAAAGAATATAGCAGTCATACATCTTTGAAAGGTAGCAGGTGCATTGCATAAACCAAAAGGCATACATCTATAAGCAAAGTTACCGAAAGGGCAAGTAAAAGTGGTTTTCTCTTGATCATTTTTTGACACGGGTATTTGAGAGAAACCAGAATAACCATCTAGAAAGCAAAAGTGTGTATGATTGGATAATCTTTCTAGCATTTGATCAATAAAAGGTAGAGGTTAATGATCTTTTCTAGTAGCTTTATTTAATTTGCGAAAATCAATTACCATTCTATAACCTATAACAATTCTCTGTGGAATCAATTCATATCATTAGGAACAACAATGATACCCCCTTTCTTAGGGACACAAGGAACATGGCTTACCCACTGACTATCAGCAATATGATAAATTATACCTCCCTACAGAAGCTTTAGTATTTCATTTCTTACCACTTCTTTCATCTTAGGATTTAACCATCGTTGATGATCAACAACTGGTTTAGCATCTTTCACCAGTTTAATTTTGTGCTGACATAGAGTGGGACTGATGCCCTTAAGATCATCAAGAGTATATCCGATAGCGGCATGGTGCTTCTTCAGAGTTTTCAACAATTTCTTTTCTTCATGCTCTGAAAGGCTAGCACTAATAATAATAGGATATATCTTCTTTTCACCAAGATAAGCATATTTCAAAGTATCATGTAATTGTTTAAGCTCAAATACGGATCACCCTTAGGTGGAGGAGGATCCCCAAGGATTTCAATAGGTAAATTGTGTTTCAAAATAGGTCCTTGATTAAAGAATACTTCATCTATTTCCCTTCTTTCATTCATAAACATATCATTTTCATGGTCTAGCAAATATTGTTCTAAAGGATCTGTAGGAGGCACGACAATAGAGGCAAGACCAATAATTTCATACTTACTAGGCAATTATTTATCATGGGGTTGTCTACTAAATTTAGAGAAATTAAAATCATGAGACACATCCCCTAAACCAATAGTAACAATGTCTTTCTTGCAGTCTATCTTAGCATTAACAGTATTCAAGAAAGGTCAACCAAATATAATGGGACAAAAATTATCTTCTGGGGAAGCAAGAACAAGAAAATTAGTAGGATATTTTATTTTCCCACACAATACTTCAACATCTCTAACAATCCCAATTGGTGATATAGTATATTTATTAGCAAGCTTAATAGTAACATCAATATCTTCTATCTCAGCGGGTGCAATATCATTCATAATTTCTTTATATAAGGTATAATTAATTGCACTCACGCTAGCACCCACATCACATAAGCCATGATAAGAATGATCTCCAA
Source organism: Triticum monococcum (assembly GCA_034509565.1). Lineage (NCBI taxonomy): Eukaryota > Viridiplantae > Streptophyta > Magnoliopsida > Poales > Poaceae > Triticum > Triticum monococcum. The sequence continues at coordinate 640,025,861 of CM067843.1, forward strand.
TTTTAACAGAAACAACAGGCATGCAAAATTGCCAACAACAGGTCTATGATTATCTTTCATATCGGGTTTAGCAATTCTAGCAGCTTCATCATAGAAATAAATAACATGCCCATCAATATTACCAACCAAGAGATCTTTAACCATAGCAATACTAGGTTCAAATTTAATTTGCTCAAGGGGTGTAGGTGTTCTAGTATAACTCTTACGAACCACAGTTGAAGCTTTAGCATGATCCTTTATTCTAATAGGAAAATGGGGTTTCTCAATATAAGCAGTAGGAACAATAGGATCAACATTGTAAGAAATAATTTCTTCTTCAACTTTAATAGGTTCTACAACTTTAACTTCAATGGGAGGTTGATATTTAAACCACTTCTCCTTAGGGAGATCAACATGAGTAGCACAAGATTCACAGAAAGAAGCTACTATCTCACAGTCAAGTCCATATTTAGTGCTAAAATCATGAAAAGCATCGGTATCCATAAAATGTTTAACACAATCAAACCTAAGGTTTATACCTGACTCCTTACCTTTGTCGAGTTTCCAATCTTCAGAGTTGCATTTAATTATTTCCAATAAATCCCATTTGAATTCAGTATCCTTCTTCATATAGGAACCAGTAAAAGAAGTATCGAGCATGGATCGATCATTATGAGAAAGCCGAGCATAAATTTTTTGAATAATAATTTCTCTTGAGAGCTCATGATTGGGGCATGAATATAGCTTTGAATTAAGCCTCCCACAAGCTTGAGTAATACTTTCCCCTTCACGAGGCCAAAAATTATATATATACTTCCAATCATGATGAACCAGATGCATAGGATAAAACTTGTGATGAAATTCCAATTTCAATCGGTTGTAGTTCCATGATCCAATATCATCACATAGCCTATACCATGTCAATGATTTTCCCTTCAAAGATAAAGGTAATACCTTCTTCTTGACAACATCCTCGGGCATACCTACAAGCTTACATAATCCACAAACTTTATCCACATAGATTAGGTGCATATCAGGATGTAATGTTCCATCTCCTACATAAGGGTTAGCTAGTAGTTTCTCTATCATACTCGAAGGAATTTCATAATAAATATTTTCAGTAGGTGTAGTAGGTTGATGAGCAACTCTTTGCTCTTCCGGTCAAGGTGAAGATACCCCAAACAAGCCCCTTAAAGGATTATTTTCCATAATAACAAGTGACAGTAAACACTGGTACACGTCGGTCCTAAACAAATAGTTTTTAATCCCTTTCCGCGATGACATTCGGAACTGTCGCCAAGTGAGTGTGGGCAATAGGGGGTCCTTCCCGTACGACCCAGAAACCGTTGGGGATATGCCCTCCTGGCACACACGCTCAGCAAAATGAGGTCGTGTGCGACCAGCAAGCACTCAAATATAGAAATACATACAGTAGTGCTAAAAAAATACAATTATACAGGCGAAATCATTTCTGGTCGTAAGTACATCCCACACAGTCAGTCACCACTAAACGTTTTCGTTCGTATATACATCCCACACAGTCACTACAAGGAAAACGTTTGCACAAGGTGGCGCAACACGAACAGTTTTGAAGAGAATGTCGTGTGTGATTGTTCATTGATCCAATAGGGTTTATTCCTAGAAACTGTGTGTGTTGCATGAGGTCATCGCCCACGGTGTTTTCTCATTAACCGTTTGCAATAGGAAAACCCAATTAGCAAGCTAATTGGCCAATTAGCGGGCTAATTGCCCTATTATCAATAATCCATTTACTAATCTAATTAACATTCATATTAAGCACATAATATATTCCATTTCCATATTAAGGAAGCATGATTTCATAATCGAAATACATTGGAGTACAACATGATATAGCTTCAGCACTCAGCTACCCCATTACACAACTACACCAGCAGCAAGTTTCACATGCAACATCTAGAACCTTTCAAAATTACCATCATAGATGATACATAGAGAGATGCATCTCATCTGGAAAACTGCTGAAGCGGAAGGTGAATATTGAGCCTTCATTCATGTTGAAGGTCTTTGCAACTTTAGGCCAGTGCCCGTGGATGATTGACCGTCCATTCTTCGACCTCTTCAGGAACACTTCAATATTGAACCGTGGGTGTTGTATGAAACTTTCCTCGCCTCGTAACCACAGAGGTAGTTTGAGAGGTAATCATCAGTGAACCCTGAAAACAAGGATGTGCATAAATATCTTCTCTATATTGGAAATGTGGCAAAGGAATTAAAAAAAGGCAAGGTATAATAGTTAGTACCATCTTGTAAACCTCAGTGCTTCCCATTGTTTCCTTGCAACACATATAAGATAGTTAGTCATCCGGTTAAGTAAGGGTTCACATGCTATCAGTAAAATATGTTGATGAAAAATAAGCACATTGCAGGTTCATCAGATTAATTCAAGCCACATGGAGAACCCATGTATCCAAACCAAGCATGATTAAGAACTAGGAAATATAGCACTTGTCTATGTTTCTCATGTATTAAGTGTAGCCAAATTCGATTTATTCCTCACATGGCATACAACAACAGAATGCAGCCACAACAATTGAACATCGCATTGCAGAATTGAACCAAATAGTTAACTAAACACCACAACACAAATGAACCAAACATTAACTAAGCACCACATTGCACAATATAACATACTCCTAATAGAAGATCAAACAGTTAACCAAACCAAGCATGCTTAACAACTTGGAAATATAGCAATTGTATTTGTTTCTCATGTATTTAGTACAGCCAAATTCGATTTATTCCTCACATGGTATACAATAACAGAGTGCACCCACAACGATTGAACATCGCATTGCAGAATTGAACCAAGCAGTTAACTAAACACCACAACAAGTGAATCAAGCCACAACAAATGAACCAAGAAGTTAACTAAACACCAATTGAACAATATAACATACTCCTAATAGAAGATCAGACAGTTAACCAAACCAAGCATGCTTAACAACTTGGAAATATTGCACCCTGAAGAATTGAACATCACATTTGCAGAATCGAACCAAGCAGTTAATTGCACACCACATTGCACGACATATAGAACATATACACTATAGCAGAAGATTGCATGGTAAAAGTAGATAGCACAATTCACTAGAATTTGTTAAGGAAAGGCAGTAGCTAGCAAACTAAACATGGGTCCTTATAGTGAGCTAATAAGACAAGATACTCCTCATTGTCGGAGATATCAATGACGATTGGATCCTCGGACATGGAAGACGGCAAGGCCTCCGCATCGTGGGTGCCCTCGTTGTAGTGGTGAGTTGCCTGAGCCGCTCCGGGCACCAACCTGCTGGCTCTCGAGATGAGGTAATGACGTGCACGCTGAGAAAACACCTCGTAGTCTTCGTCGAAGGCACCGACGGTGGCCTCGAGAAAATGCCATGAACTGTCGTTTAAAGCAGCCAACCGCGTTGCGGCATCGGCACGCGAGGCGTCAATGCTGGCCTTGACGGGGAGGTGCTCCTCCAAGATCTGGGGGTCGGCACGAATGGCAGCCATCGCGACCTCATCCGCGCGTGCGCCCGCGATTTGCTTCTCCGCTGCCAAATGCTCCTTGAGGTCTTGGCTATACTGCATGCACCATGGCTTAGGCCGGTGCTTATTTGGTGGAGGGGTTGGTGATTTGGGTGGAAGGTGAAGCGCTCGCGCCGGCGGTCGGGGCATGTGGGATGTCGAAGGAGGAGGAGGATGGGGGTCGGGTGTGGATTACCTGCCTAGATAGGCGAGGCCGAGAAGTGTGAAGGAGGGTCACCGGCGAGGAGGCGGCGGCGCTGCAAGCAAGGAGTGAAGGTTTCAACTTGGAAAGGAAGGTGGAAACAGGGGAAATGTGGCTTTTGGTAAGGGGAGGGGGCGGGGAGGTAGATATTTCCACGGAAGCCGAAAATTTGGAATCGCTTCAGCCAAAAAACTGGCGCGCAAAGTGTCATCAGACACGGTCCCTTATTCAGAGCAGGTTGTGGACTATAGCCGTCGCACCTTCTCGCGTAAGCCGTATGCGTACTATACTCTGACGGTGCTCCAAGATATTTTGTGCTGCATCTCACACGGTTGGTTATAATGAACTGTGTGGGATCTACTTGATTTTTCATCTTGATTTGAATTACATAATGGGGTCACAGCGGCCATTGACGGTGTTTGAATTGCTAGACCTTTTATGTGCAGTGATCGTGAAAGAATTGGAATTATTCAGGGTTTGTTTGGACAATTTTATGCATTAAGTGAGTTTTCAATGCATTTATGTGCATAATTCAAATTTGAACTACATTCACATGCTCCAGTGCATATAAATTGGTTGAAAAATCAAATATTTGTCCTTGGGTGCATGCTTAGGTCACATGCAATAAATGGGACTGAATTTCAAACACTAGGGCACCATTGATTGCCGCAAAACATTGAGATGCCTGGTTTTTAAATTCTAGTAAATCTAAAAGTCTTCTGAAATTCATGAAACTTGGCATGCTATCATGGAGTGGCATCAACATGTCGTGGTAAATGTTTTGTCCCATTTGGGGCAAGTTTGGGTATATGCTTCTCACAAACCAGAGCTTCTCACAACAAGCATGATGGTTTCGGTAGGGAACACCCCACCTTTGGGGACGAAACGATATCCATTGCCTCTTATTTCTTTCAAAATTCTTCTCGTGTCAACATAGAACAATAGGAGTGTTCTGTTATTTTTTGTGATTTTTCGGGGTTCATTTCGACATTTTTATGCATTAACTTTGTTTTCAATGCATTTATGTGCATAATTCAAATTTGAACTACATGCACATGCTCCAGTGCATATAAATTGGTTGAAAAATCAAATCTGTGTCCTTGGGTGCATGCTTAGTGCCATGCAAGAAATGGGAATGAATTTCAAACACCAGGGCACCATTGATTGCCGGCAAAACATTGAGATGCCTGGTTTTTAAATTCTAGTAAATCCAAAACTTGTCTAAAATTCATGAAACTTAGCATGCTATCATGGAGCGGCATCAACATGCTGTGGTAATTTTTTTGTCCCATTTGGGGCAGGTTTGGGTATATGCTTCTCACAAACGAGAGCTTCTCACAACAAGCATGATGGTTTCGATAGGGAACATCCCACCTTTGGGGACGAAACGATATCCATTGCCTCTTATTGTTTTCAATTTTTTTTCTCGTGTCAACATGAGTGTTGTGTTATTTTTGTGATTTTTTAGGGTTTGTTTGGACATTTTTATGCATTAACTGAGTTTTCAATGCATTTATGTGCATAATTCAATTTTGAACTACATGCACATGCTCCAGTGCATATAAATTGGTTGAAAAATCAAATCTGTGTCCTTGGGTGCATGCTTAGGTCCCATGCAAGAAATGGGAATGAATTTCAAACACCAAGGCACCGTTGATTGCCGGCAAAACATTGAGATGCCTAGTTTTTAAATTCTAGTAAAGCCAAAACTCGTCTGAAATTCATGAAACCTGGCATGCTATCATGGAAGGGCACCCGACATGCTGTGGTATTTTTTGTGTCCATTTTGAGAGAAGGCTCACTCGAATAATGACAGCCAACAAAGGCATTTTGAAAAAAATAGCTGCCACTTTAATATCTCAAACATTTGTATAATTCAAACTGTGTGTGTTCGGTTAACCATTCACATGACGCCATGTGTCTTGGTTTTATTGGCTATAGGAGGTGTCGTGTGGACTGTTGCTTGACTGAGCGGGAGGTGTGCGAGCGTAGTCCGGTGCGCAGGCTCACCGGGAAGCGTACAAGCTGTTCAACGCAGGATCTGTGCATCTCTTCAACGCAAATTGTTCAGATTACGGTATGCAAATTAAAGCCAGACTTCGGCGCTAAGCCAAGAGACACTGCGATTTGTGAAAATATGCAGCTAAAAATCAATAGAACTATCTATTTTTGCAACTAAAATTCATTAATTAAGCATAGATTTCATTCATACTATAGATTAAGCAGTCGTTCTCACCGGGAAGCGAGACAGCCTTGGACCGCCGCCCGCCTCGCTCCCACTGGTCTATATTAATGGCGCTGCCGAGCGGCCGCACCCCCATCCTCTCCACACACACAATTCCTCTCTCCGCCCACATCATCGACACCGCTCTGAGTCCTCAAAGTTGTTAGTGTATGAGGATGCCGCCGAAGCGCCCCATCAGAGGGAGTGGCGACACCGAGGCTGCTGAAGCACCGGAGCACTATGTGAATATGGAGACAGAGTTTCCGTCCCCGCCAACGAGGTGGAGAACGAGGCTGCCAACAAGCGGAGGCGGGTCGAGAAAGAACCACAAGCGACTCCAGCAGGCCTAGACTTCATCAACAACCTCCCCGATGATATGTTGATAGTCATCATATCCCTCCTCCCAATCAAATATCAGGCAAGGACAGCCACCCTTTCCTGGCGGTGGCGCACCCTATGGCTCCGCACCCTATGGCTCTGCACCCCCGTCGACCTCCTTGACGCCCACAAGCTCTGCCGTGGCTATCGTCAAAGCTTGGATGCATTCTCCCAGATCCTCTGCAATCACAATGGCCCAATCAAAGGCCTTATCACGGGCAAGTTACGTTCCAATGGCAAGGACCGAGCCAAGCTTGACGAGTGGTTCCGATCCTGTGCCATAGGTTAGCTCGAGAAGCAAAGTTATAATGATGGGCATATGTGCTTGCTGCCAATGTCCGCACTCCGCTTCGCGCCCACGCTGTGCCTCGCCAAGTTCATGAACTGCCACCCCCCCCGTAATGACGTGCACGCTCTTTTTCTACCACGACTGAAGCACCTTGAGCTCGTCGCCGTCCACATCCCAAAGGATGACATGGAGCGCTTGCTCCGCGGCTGTACTGCACTCGAGTTCCTTTGTTTTCAGGCGATGAATTGGTCGAGTACCTTGCACATCAACTCCAGGACTCTTCGGACTATTTATGTATGCTGCTGGTCCTGCAACGAAAGATCACAAAAGGTGGACCACAATATGGTCATCCACGACACACCTTCACTTGAGAGATTACTTTTAGTTGATCAACAAGGTCCAACAAGAATCAATGTCATTTCTGCATCGAAATTGAAAGTGGTGGGCTACTCGTCTATCAAATACTACAACTTTCAGGTACAACGGTCGCCTTATATATCTCTCCTTCTTGATATCAACGTTATTACTAGTTTTGAAGATGTATGTTCATCTGTCATCCATCGAAGCTTCACCCAGACTCTGGGTACAGTGAAGGTCTTGGCACTAGAATCTGTCGGCCCAACCTGGACCAAGTTATCAGTTGCCTGAGATGCTTTCCGTGCCCGAAGAAGCTGTATATCGAGGTGATGTTCCTTTCCTGTTAAATGTTAACCATAAGGGAGTTCAATTTTTTTGCACCTTTTCCCAAATTTACAATGACAATGTACTACGATTTCTGAAGGAATTTTGGAGGATTTTAGGACATACACCCCCACCCCATATTGGTTGCTTCATTCATATGGTTACAATCGTCCATAAGCATTTCTCCTTTGGATTCATCTGTACTAGTTTTCTTAGGGAATTTTTCATCGAATCCAACCTCTTGTGAAGAAGGCTACATGTTTCTAGATTGTAATCAAATGCCCATGTTAATCATGCTAGATCGAGGATGGCACGTTGGTGCATTTTACAAACCCTGCAAACCAAATGGGCGTGTAGCAGTGTTCAAAACTGGATGTAGGCACTAACACGTTCTCTTCTTTTGCAGTGCATATTATGCCTGGAGGTGGATGATGTTTATAATGACAATCACATCGAATGCCTGGATCTGCATCTCTCAAATATTACTTTGAATTCCTACCGAGGGCCCCATCAGAGATTACACTCACCAGGTTCTTTCTTGCCAAAGCAAAGGTGCTGAGGTTGAACACGCATTTAATTAGGAAAGATCAATGTTATGATTATCAGAGCCGGCTGGTTCTGTGGAATGGAAGTGCCTCCAAAAATGCCAAACTTCATATTGGAAGAGCATATGGCAAAGCAATTGGAAGTTATTGTGTCAAACCAATACATGACTTGTCAGCGGCTGATCCCTTTTCAGAACTGACGCAACTTGTAATGTTTGAATTTGGGCATTGTTATCTTTGAATTTAAACCTTGCAATATTTATGATATTTTTTATATTGAACCATTTTTGTTCTCTTGTCTCAATGCAAACAGTTCATCCGGGTGAACCACATGTCGTACATTGCACACACCTTGACCTGGCTGACTGTTTCTTTTGTGTTGCCTAATCACAAACAGTTCATCTGAGTGAACCGTATGATGTACATCGCACACACCTTCATTTGGCCGCTTGTTTCTTTTGTTCCTCCTCATCGAAAATAGTTAATTAAACTAAACCGTATGCCCTGACTCGCACACGCAACAAAAATCTGAACTGTCTTTGATGCATCCGTCATCGCAAACGTTATGCGCCTTTTGACAGTTTTTTTACACCACTGTTTGTGATTATTGCATCGCACACAGTTTCATCGAAGGGTCTCTGATCGTAGTGTCGCGTTAGCACCATCCTGCAGTAGTGAAAGTTCAGCAAACTATATAAATGTTTCCTTACCAAACTCCACTTACCGCAGGTGCTTCACTCCTCAGCAATGGAGCCAGAAAAAAGCCTTGATGACCCACATGTATAGGGGATCTACCGTAGTACTTTCGATAAGTAAGAGTGTTGAACCCAACGAGGAGCAGAAGGAAATGACAAGTGGTTTTCAGGAAGGTATTCTCTTTAAGCACTGAAATTATCGGTAACAGATAGTTTTGTGATGAGATAAATCATAACGGGTAACAAGTAAATAAAGTAACTAATGCGCAGCGAGGTGGCCCAATCCTTTTTGTAACAAAGGACAAGCCTGTACAAACTCTTATATAAAGCAAAGCACTCCCGAGGACACATGGGAATTGTTGTCAAGTTAGTTTTCATCATGCTCATATGATTCACGTTTGTTACTTTGATATTTGATATGTGGGTGGCCCGATGCTTGGGTGCTGCCCTTCTTTGTTCAAGCCTCCCACTTATGATTAACCCCTCTCGCCAGCATCCGCAACTACGAAAGAAGAATTGAGGTAAACCTAACCATAGCATGAAACATATGGATCCAAATCAGCCCCTTACGAAGCAACACATAAACTAGGGTTTAAGCTTCTGTCACTCTAGCAACCCATCATCTACTTATTACTTCCCAATGCCTCCCCCTATGCCCAAATAATGGTTAAGTGTCATGTAGTCGACGTTCACATAACACCACTAGAGGGGAGACAACATACATCTCATCAAAATATCAAACGAATACCAAATTCACATGATTACTTATAAGAAGACTTCTCCCATGTCCTCAAGAACAAACGTAACTACTCACAAAACATACTTGTAATCAAGATTAGAGGAGTATTAATTATCATTAAGGATCTGAAAATATAATCTTCCACCAAATAAACCAACTAGCATCAACTACAAGGAGTAATCAACACTACTAGCAACCCACATGTACCAATCTGAGGTTTTGGGACCAAGATTGAATACAAGAGATGAACTAGGGTTTGAGAGGAGATGGTGCTGGTGAAGATGTTAATGGAGGTTGAACCCCTCTCGATAAGAGGATCATTGGTGATGATGATGGCTTTTATTTCCCCCTCCCGGAGGGATGTTTCCCCGACAGAACAGCTCCGCTAGAGCCCTAGATTGGTTCTGCCTAGGTTCCGCCTCGACACGGCGGCGCTTCGTCCTGAAAGCTTCCTCCTGATTTTTTTTCCAGGTCAAAACACACCATATAGACAAAGATGGGCACCGGAGGCCTGCCAGGGGGCGCTCCTAGGGGGTAGGGCATGCCCTCCACCCTTGTGGCTGGCTGGTGGCCCCCCTCTGGTGCTTTCTCCGCCCAATATTTTTTTATATATTCCAAAAACATGCTCCATGAAGTTTCAGGAATTTTGGAGTTGCGCAGAATAGGTCTCTAATATTTTATCCTTTTCCAGTCCAGAATTCCAGCTACTGGCATTCTCCCTCGTCATGTATTCACACATGTATTTATGTTTCTGATCTATACAATTCTAGCATGAATAATAAAGCTTTGTCATGATTTAGGAAATATAACAATAAACATTTTATTATTACCTTTAGGGCATATTTCCACCACTTCCTTGAACTGTGGAATGCCGCCGGCTAAAAGCTTGGGGTCCAACTCTGGATGATTGTAACATCCCAAATTTTCAATTTGGAATGTTATACATAGGTCATTCATGCATATCATATTTTATTGCATTTTTGCTTTGCGATCCTCGAAATTCTAAGCAACTCAAGGACCCATAGAGAGAGTTGAGGATTTCACGTTTTCCATATTTGAATTTTTTTCAAATATCGAAACAAGGATCACTTTGGTTTTAATTATTATTCTCTCTGAAAATATTTCATATTAAAATATATGAGAGGAGATAATATGACTTCTCCTAAATAAAGGGAATATTGGAGGAAAAATATTAAAATCAAATAAGTTTTTTCTTTTGGACTTTTGTTGCTATTTTATTTGAATTAGGAAAAAATGCGTTTTTGAAAAATGCATTAGTGCCCTAAATAAATGTTCACTTTGTCCGCAATATAATTGGAGGACTGTGAAAATTTATTTCAGGATTTTTGGAGTCCGTTTAGTATTTCCTTCATAAGTTGTTCTGAGGCAGGATTTATTAAAAAAAAGGTGAGCCAACCTAACCGGGCCGTGTCCGACTAGGACTCCTGGCCCGGCCGGCCTTTATTAGTCGGGAGGCCCAACCCCACCAAACCCTAGCCCCGCGAGCCTCCACCCGCGCAGCCGCCGCCCCCTCCCGCCGTCCCGCCGGAGCCCCGTCGCCGTCGTCCCGCTGCCCCGCCGCCGGACCTAATCTCGCCGGAGGTATAACCGCCGCCGCCGATTTTCGTGAGAAAAACTGTTCAGTTTTGTTAGAAATCCTAGTTTCGTTTTGTTTAGATCGGTTCATTTTTTTCAGTTTAGTTAAATAGCGGACGTTCATCCGTACATTCGTTTTAACAAACGATGTTCATCCGTTAGCCGCAGACAGCGAACGTTCGTTCGTTAGCATGTTCGTCTCCTTTTATTTTCCAGGGTTTTTCCGCGATTATTTTCGATCGGGATTTCTGCCCTAATCTTCGTTTTAGTTTATCTTTTTGCTCGTTTATCCGACTTAGCTCAAACAAGCGCCTAGATCTTCGTCTCGAAGCCCTCTTTCTATTTAACCAACTTGAACAAGATTTTCGTACTGTAAAATTTGACTTTAGTCTGGATTAGTAAATGGATCTTGTTTCTTTCGTAGTTTGAGTTTTGTTGCTCCATTTGATTTGATTCTTTTTGCAAACCGGAGTTCTTCAGGTGGACTTTCTAGTTAGATCTTCTTATTTGAGTTTTACCCGTACTTCTTTGCTTGAGTGCTTATGTATGCTATTGTTTGTTTGCGGTAGAATACCCGGAGTGCGAAGCGTGCTACTACGAGTCTTTAGGATTTGTAGATCATCAGCAAGGCAAGTAACACTTTGATCATACCCCTTTATTACCCAGTTTTCATGCATTAGTTTCAACCCTCACACATTCCATGAGTAGGATCTCTTAACATGTGGGTCTGGGAAGCAGAAAATAAGGTAGAACCTATTACTCATTTTATTATCAAACCCTTGGGAGTTACTTCTAGGTTATGCTTATTTTGCCATGCTATGCTCATAGACGTGGATTGGGTTTGAGTGTATCCATGACAGATGTGAGTTTTTAATTAATGGTTCAACTTAAGGTGGCAACTTTAATACACATCTGGGTGGATTGCTTGTGGGCACCTGGAGATTCCAGTGTTGTCCTAGGATATGCCGGAGTACCCGTGCGATCATCCTATGGTCCGCCACCCAGGCTCAAAGGGATCATAAGATTATTCATGCTAGAAACTTCCGTGTGCAGCCACAAGCCATTATGGGCTCTGGCATATTTGAGTATGTTGTGTGACCTCTTTCAGTGGTGGGCTAGCAGATGTATGGGAAAGTAGGTGTAACGGTCCACCCAGAGTAAAGAGTTAATGCTTCTGAAAGACTGTGTCTCGGTCATCCGTTTCTCAAACACCATGTAGTGCGAGAAATCCAACGGAGGAGATCGAGTCTTGTGGAGAAAAGTGCGCAAACCTCTGCAGAGTGTACAAACTAATCATGGTTAGCTGTGTCCCCGGTTATAGACATCTTGAGTATCTGGTACTTGAATGGAAGAAGATGCCGAACACCGTTGATGTGGGATGAAGTTGCGGACCATCAGTTGTTTGGACCAGATTTGATTAAGGAGTCTGAAGAGAAGGTTAAGTTGATTCGAGATAGACTGAAGGTAGCTCAGTCCAGACAGAAGAGCTATGCAGACTCAAAATGCAAGGAGGTAGTCTATGAAATCAGAGACAGAGCATATCTTCGAGTGTCACCACTGCGAGGTGTTAAACGTTTTGGAGTTAAGGGAAAGTTAGCCCCAAGATTTGTAGGGCCGTACCGTGTTTTGGAACGTATGGGAGAGGTAGCCTACAAGTTGGAGTTACTCGAAGGACTGTCAGGAGTTCATGATGTGTTTCACGTTTCCCAGTTGAAGAAGTGCCATGTAGAGATGGCCGATATTTCTTTGAGAGATACAGTGCCTTTGGAAGCAATTCAGTTGGATAATGATCTGACCTATGAGGAGAAACCAGTCAAGATTCTCGAGTTTGCCAGCCGAGTTACCCGCAACAAGGTTATTAAGTTTTGCAAAGTCCAGTGGAGCCACCATACTGAGGATGAAGCCACCTGGGAATGAGAGGATGATCCACGCAAAGACCACCCACACCTATTTTCTAGCCAACCCGAATCTCGAGGACGAGATTCATCTTAAGGGGGGTAGGTTTGTAACATCCCAATTTGTCAATTTCGAATGTTATATGTAGGTCATTCATGCATATCATATTTTATTGAATTTTTGCTTTGTGACCCTCGAAATTCTAAGCAACTCAAGGACCCACGCAGAGAGTTGGGGATTTCACATTTTTCATATTTGAATTTTTTTCAAATATCGAAACAAGGATCACTTTGGTTTTAACTATTTTTCTCTCCGAAAATATTTCATATTAAAATATATGAGAGGAGATAATATGACTTCTCCAAAATAAAGGGGATATTGGAGGAAAAATACTAAAATCAAATAAGTTTTTCTTTTGGACTTTTGTTGCTATTTTATTTGAATTAGGAAAACATGTGTTTTTCAAAATAGCATTAGAGACCTAAATAATGTTCACTTTGTCTGCAATATTATTAGAGGACCATGAAAATTTATTTCAGGATTTCTGGAGTCCGTTCAGTATTTGTTTCGTTAGTTTTTTTGTGCCAGGATTTATTAAAAAAAGGTGAACCGACCTAACCGGGCCGTGTATGACTAGGACTCCTGGCACGATCGGCCTTTATAAGCCGGGAGGCCCGACCCCGCAAACCCTAGCCCCGCCTGCCTCCACCCGCGTAGCCGCCGCCGCCTTCTGCCGCTGCCGCGCACAACCGTCGCCGCCTCCTGCCGCCGCCGCTCGCCGCCGGAGCCGCCGTCCCACCGCCGGACCCGATCTCACGAGAAAAACTATTCGGTTTTTTAGAAACCCTAGTTTCGTTTCGTTTAGATCGGTTCGTTTTTTAAGTTTAGTTAAATTGCGGACGTTCGCCCGTACGTTCTCTTTAACGAACGATGTTCATCCGTTAGCCGCAGACAGCGAACATTTATTCGTTAGCCCGTTCGTATCGTTTTATTTTCCAGGGTTTTTCTGTGATTATTTTCGATCACGATTTCTGCCCTAATCTTCGTTTTAGTTTATCTTTTCGCTCGTTTATCCGAATCAGGTGAAACAAGCGCCTAGATCTTCATCTCGAAGCCCTCTTTCTTTTTAACCAACTTGAACAAGATTTTGGTACTGTAAAATTTGACTTTAGTCCAGATTAGAAAACTGATCTTGTTTCTTTCGTAGTTTGAGTTTCGTTGCTCCATTTGATTTGATTCTTTTTGCAAATTGGAGTTCTTCAGTTGAGCTTTCTAGTTAGAACTTTTTGGGCTTGAGATGGGAGCTGGGTGGAGAAGGGGTGAGCCCCCGAGGCGGCAAAGCCTAGGAGCTCCGCCACCCGCTCCAACAGCACGTCGTGGCCGCCCTCCAGCAGTCTGCATCACAGCAGCTCCCGGGCCACCGTGAGCGCGGCCCTTGAATTCGCCTACTCCCGGCGGGTGTACGGTATCGTGGTTGCGGCGTGATTGGAGGCCCTCGCCGCCGACCGCGCTTGCCGTGGTGTGAGGGTTGCGGAGGCCTGTCCGCGTCGCCCGCGGCCTGCAACGCCTTGCGGACCGCGAGCTGCCTGGGGTGCGGGGCCGTCTGAGGCGGGCGGCTCCGCACAGGTGGGCCACGCCGCCCATGGACCTTGGTTGCCCGCCTGGTCGCCGGACATGGTGATGACGATGCGACGGGAGGCGGAGCGGTAGGAAGGCAAATTCCGGCGCACCCCTACCTGGCGCGCCAAATGTCGGATTCACGGGTTCCGGCAGACCCTTAAGGTTCGAACACTGGGGTGCGCGCGGAGATCACGCCTTCTACCTCACCGTCTCGCAAGGATCTAAACTACTAAAAGAACTGCACACGATATACAAGATTTATACTGGTTCGGGCCACCATTGTGGTGTAATACTCTACTCCAGTGTGTGGTGGATGGATTGCCTCCTGGGGATGGTGATGATGAACAATACAAGGAAGAACAGCCTCGCGAGGGTCTGTTCTTGGCTGGGGTGATGGACTGCTAGGAGGAGTTCAGTCACCTCTCTCTCTCTTTCTTACTCTCTCTCCCTTGTCGACCGTCCTGGGGGCCACTTGCTGTGTGGGTGGCTGGTCCTATTTATAGAGGCCCTGGTCCTCTTCCCAAATATTGAGCGGGAAGGGAGCCAACAATGGCGGGCTAATTTGAAGGGGGACAGCAAGCATCAACTATCCTGACAAAAGTAGTCTTCGCCTGCGCAAAGGCTCTGGTGATGACGCCGTGCTGGGCTCCATGGTGACCTTCGTCTTGTAGTCCGCTTGGTCTTGGTCTTGTTGCACCGAAATCGCAACCTTTGCCTGATGCCTCGGTACTCCACGGCTGCGCTTGCCCCCTTTGCACCAAAGAGGAAAGAAGGACACTGCGTGCGCTAGCGCCCGCCTAGCACCGTCGATCGTCATGGCTTGTGTCATGGGCACCTCGCGAGGTACCCCGCCTTGATTTCTCCGCCTTCTCGCGAGCCAGCCTGATGAGGCCGCGCCTGAGGATGCGCCGTGTCATCTGCCCCGCGAGGCTTGGTCCCTCGCGAGGGTCTTGAGCCTTGTGTTGATGAAGATGGGCCGCACTGGGCCCCCATTTGAGCCACGCTGCAGGCCGCAGGCAGGCAAGTCTGGGGACCCCCGTTCCCAGAACGCCGACAATAGCCCCGGGCCCAAAGCGCGCCCGGACTTGGTCATGCTGAGAGGCGAAAGGGTAAGGGCGAAGCGCCGCAGGCCCTAACAGCCTGCGGCCTTGGGTGCCGCGTGGCGGTTGATGGGACGTGGGTGACACTGTTCCCCCCACGCCCCCTTATTCTGTGCCCTGCTAGGCGGACTTGTAGTTGCACACGGCCGCTCCCCTTCCTGTTGCTCGAGCGTCCCTTGTTCTTCCTTCCTTCAAACGCCTGCTCTCACCTCTAATCCAAACTTGAATCTTCCCCCTCCTTCCCATCGCCATGACTCCAACGAGGAAGGAGAGAGGGGAGAAACCCATGCCTTTGTCTTGTGCGCCGCCATCGGTGGCCCCCGTCGCCGGCCAGTTGACCGTGCTCAACCAAGAGTGCCTGGGTAGGGACAGCTTGGCTCTGGCCACCGTCTTCAACGAGTGCGGGAGGACGACGGCCTGGCCCGCGTCCCACTTCTCCATTGACAGGATAGCAACCGAGGTCCCATGTTTTACCGACGCCTTGTGGGCTGGTCTGGTTCCCCCCTTCTCCGATTTCTTCAATGTCGTGCTCTCCCATTATCAGATCCACTTGATGCATCTAAGTCCTGAGTCCATCACGCTCCTTTCGGTCTTCGCCTTTGTTTGCGAAGCCATGGTGGGCATCCCTCCTTCGGTTGCCTTGTTGTGCCACTTCTTCTCTCTGCGTCTTGTCGACCCCTCCCAACGCTGGGCGTGCGCGAGGTTTGCTGCCGAGCTTGAGACCGAGGATTCTGGAATTGACTTCAAACTCCCCCAGCCCGCGGTTGGGTTCCGCGAGTGGTGGTTGTACGTGGACGCAGGGGTGCCCAGCCCCTGCTATCGGAGCCGACCTCGCCTGCTGTCCCCAATTCGGGTTGGGGCCAGGAGACGCTCAAGAACCCCCGGCTCGTCTTCGTCTGGACCCGCTTCATGCTCGTGAGGAAGCTCGGCGTGACAGCGCCCAAAGTGCTGAAGGAGTTTCTGTTATGCCGCGTTGCTCCCCTGCAGCGCCACTCTCACCGGATGTGGGCCTTCCATGGGCGCGAGGATAACATGAGGCTCCAGGAAGAAGACCTGGCTCCTGCGGCGCTGAAGTCGACGCTCTTGACTTTGGCCGGGGACCCCAACCCCGGCAATGTCCGGCAGGGAGGGGCCTTGCTGTATCTCTGCCAGAGCAGGGCCGACTTCGTGAATCAGATGCCCGTCTTTGATGAGTGGGGGCTGCGCCCCGCCGGCCTCCAAGGACCTCGTGAGAATCCAATGGTGGTGACTGCCCTCCCAATCGGCCAAGGCGACTCCTCCTCAAGTGGCGGAGCAGGGAGGCAGGAGGCGCCTGAGGCCGAGGGGGGCCCTGATGAGGTGGCAGCGCCGGGTGACGCTCGCGAGGGGACAGCTCCTGAGGCCCATGCCGCTGCGGCTGAAGGTGGCAAGCAGCCGCTCCCGGCGCCCAGGGCTGAGGCCTTGGAGGCCCCAACCGCGTCTTCTGGTGAGGTAATGGAAGGCATGCGCCAGGCAGGCACCCCTGACGCGGACCGCTCTGAGGCTCCGTCCTCGCGGCAGGTTGATCCTTGCGCTCTTCTCTTGGGCCGCTTCCGCGTGGACTTTGAGGCCCTCCGGAGGAAGAGGGAGGCCCTGGGTGATGACTTCCCTTGTCGCATGCTGAAGCGCAGGAAGTACTTTGCCACTGACAAGTAAGTCCTCTTTCTCTCTGGCTCCCGATCCTCTTGTTGCTTTCGCTGATCCTTGCTCCGCAGGCCCCTTCCGACTGAGCTCGCGGAAGTCGCCGAGGTGCCATCTCCCTTGGCTTCGTCTCCTCCGTCGCCCCTGAGTGTCCCGAGCAACACTGCCCTTGTGGTGAGGGTGAACGACGAGGTGGACCGTCATGTAACGCACGGCGGCCCTTCTATCCCCGCGATCTCCTTCCGCGGGCCCTCTCTTGGCATAGCCAGCCTGCCATGGGCCTCTCGTCTGGTTGCGGGCTGCGACTGGTTGAGGCGCCTCCTGTGCCCCTCATCTGGGGACGGGCTGGCCCTAGGCCGGGCTTCTGATGCAGCGCGCCCGGCCGTCGCAAGGGCACCAGCCCCCAGCCCCCTGCCCGGAGGAGGAACGATGATTCGCGGCCCCCGGCGCTTGCTTGAGGCGGATGATGGTGTGGAAGATGTGCTTGAGCGCGCCCGGGAGCGCCGCGCTCGCCGCCAAGGGTTCCTTCGAAGAGCAGCCGACGCGGTGGACTTGCTTGGGAGGAGCTTGCCGACGAAGACGCTCGCCTGGAGGCCGAGGGCCTGCGCCTGGCCACAGGGAGGCGCGAGCTGGAGGCCGCCATCGCCCTCGCGCGTCGTCAGCGTGACCTCGATGATGAAGAGGCAAGGGCATCGCTGGAAGCTTCTCGAGTGGCCCATTCCCAGGCCACCGAGGAGGCCCGGAGAGCTGACGGGTGGCGAGAGGCGGCGGAGGAGCGGGCTCGCGAGCTCCTGGCCCGGTGTCACTCACTGGAGGAGCAAGTGGAGCTGCGCGAGCTGGCTCTTGCGTCGATGTGGGTGGCTCCTGGCAAAACAGCCGAGCTCCAGAAGCACGAGGAAGCGTTGGTGCTGGAAGCCGCCGAACGCGCCCGTGAGTACGAGCGGCTGGAGACGAGGGAGCGCCTAGTGACGCAGGCGGAAGACGATGTCGCTGCGTGGGAAGCGCGTGTCCTGGAGGAGGTTTGTCGTCGGGTGGCGATGGCGCGCCAAGGCCTCGAGCATGAGTTCGAGGGGAAGCTGGGGATGATCTGGGTCGAAGCCGAGGGCAGAACCGCAGCCCTGAGGGCCCAATGGGATGAGGCGACGCGGCTGGTCGACGCCTCCTGGGCCGCCCTTGAGGCAGCGCAAAAGGAGCTGGCCGCCTCCCAGGCCGAGGTGCTCCGTCTTCGCCAGCAGATAGAAGAGGCCGAGGCCGTTGAGTGTCAGAATGCCGATGAAATACGCCAGCGGCGTGTCCTGGAGCACGCGCACGGCCCCATGCTCACCACGCTCAGGGTGAGGGCTAACGCAGCCTTGGGCAACATCTGTGAGGCAGCCGTCGGCGAGCCGCACACGATTAACTATGCCGGCAACCTACAGTTCTTCACCGCTGTGGTAACGCAGCTGGAGGCTCGGTCGGTCAGGGCCGACAGGTTGGTGGAGGAGAGGAGCCGCAGCCTTCTCGGGCGCGCCTTTTCCCGTGTCTTCAGCCATCTCCGGAACATGGATCCCCACTTCGACTTTGACGCCGCCATCGCCCCAGTTCCCCAGGCCGTCCAAGGCGACCTGGCGGATTGGGTGGAGAACAACGTGGATGCTCTCGTCCGAGCCTTCACTTCGGATGACAACGACGTGGTCGTGGCTGCCGACGAAGGCGGTGTGGTGGATGGCCCCGACGCCGCTGGTGGTGGCACAGACAACGAGGGCGAATTCAGTGATGCCAGCGACAGCTCGGGAGGTGCCCCCGAGGATGCGTTGGGGGATTTGTCAGACTAACCATGTACTTCTCCTATCTTTTACCCTGCATGAATAGAACTCAGGTGTTTGGCTTGACGGTCATGAGAGCATTTTGGGAGGGGAAGCCCCTCATATAGAAACTTGTGTCCATCATATCAGTAGTAGTCAAATTGCGTGCGTGCCTGACGGTGGGCTGGTTTACCTTTGCCCCATGCTAGCCCCGAGGCGACTTCAGGAGGGCGCGACGCCTTGGGTTCTCTCTAGTTGGGTCCTCGGGATGTGAGATCGTTGCTGATAAGAAACTTCACAGGCGTTGGCCTTCTTCACAGGCTCTGGGCCTTCTCCTGAGCGTAATGACTTCACAAGCATTCGCCTTCTTCACAGGCTTCGGGCCTTTTCCTAACGCAGTGACTTCACAGGCACTCGCCTTGCTTCACAGGCTCTGGGCCTTTTCCTAACGCAATGACTTCACAGGCACTCGCCTTGCTTCACAGGCTCCGGGCCTTTTCCTAACGCAATGACTTCACAGGCACTCGCCTTGCTTCACAGGCTCTGGGCCTTTTCAGAATGCGATAGCTTCACATGCACTCGAAGATCCTCCCGAGAGGGAGCAACAACAGCAATTCAGGTCGCACACGAGCCAGGTCTGACCGGACTCGCGAGGGGCTCGCGAGGGGAGGCAGCTGTGGCGAAGCGGTAACCAGAACGCGAGAAACGGCTCGAGCGAGAATAAGCACCCCTTCCCCAAACACACGCAAATCTCAAATTCAAATCCAACTTAAATCCAGCGAGGGGAAAGCTACAGCCAAAGGGAAAAGCAACGAAAAGCAGACAAAAAGCCGCGTCCGGGACCTAATCTAGTCTTGGACGTCTTCTCACCAGCGCGGAGCTAAGTGCTGTCCACTGGGCGTGGGAGGGAGCCCCACTCATTATTACATGAGAGTGTCATGGGGCGGCGAGCTTCATAGGCACTTGGCCTTCTTCATAGGTACTGGCCTTGCTTCATATCGCCAGACGAGGGCCCCGCCTTGCGCCACACTCTAGTGCCATCAGCAAAGACCGGAACCCAGGACGCTGCCCGATGGGGTAGAGCGGTCGCCAGCGGTTCCCCCGACGACCACGGGTCCTCTGCCAGGGGCAGGCCCTGAGGCACCTCCCCAGCAGAGGGCCTACCTCCTGAGAACTCCTTGCTCCGAACGCTGTGGTGGTGATGTAGGATCCCGACCCCTCTCCTGCAGTCCCCTGCGCCCTCCTCCCGAGGGGTAGGAGACTATGGGAGCAGGGCAACTGCTTGCCGCGGCGACCTGCACCTCCTGCGATCCATGGTTAGTGTATACCTGCCCCTGAAGAATTAGCGGTGCCCGATAATCGTTGCCTCCAGCGTGGCCAGCAGGTTCGTCCCGGGGCTCCTAGAAGGGCTCAGCTTCTATTGCCTCGTCCCCCCAGCTTGGGACGAGGAGCAAGCCTTGTCTGTTCTCGTGAGGGTGTTCTTGGTCCATCATGAGGGGCACGTATTCCTCCGTCGCCGTCATCCCGAATGCCACGCCGTGATGCCCCGCATGCCATGCGGTCCCTCCTATCATACCTACTGCGGGGTGGCAGCGCGGCCGCCCTCCGGGGTCGTGGGCCGCGTCGAGTCCTTCTTCTTCGCAGGCCGGGGGCGGGGGCAGCACCGCCGCCGGTCTGGTGCTGACAGCTTCACTGGCGTCGGAGTAGCCTTGGAGTCTACGGGCGCGTGCGGAGCCCCCGCGCGGGTCGCCCTGGGCTTGAGATGGGAGCTGGGTGGAGAAGGGGTGAGCCCCCGAGGCGGCGGAGCCTAGGAGCTCTGCCACTCGCTCCAGCAGCACGTCGTGGCCGCCCTCCAGCAGTCTGCATCGCAGCAGCTCCCGGAGCACCGTGAGCGCGGCCCTTGAATTCGCCTGCTCCCGGTGGGTGTACGGCGTCGTGGTTGCGGCGTGATTGGAGTCCCTTGCTGCCGACCGCGCTTGCCGTGGTGTGAGGGTTGCGGAGGCCTGTCCACGTCACCCGCGGCCCGCAGCACCCTGCGGACAGCGAGCTGCCTGGGGCGTGGGGCCGCCCGAGGCGGGCGGCTCCGCGCAGGTGGGCCACGCCGCCCATTGACCTTGGTTGCCCGCCTGGTCGCCGGACATGGTGATGACGATGCGACGGGAGGCAGAGCGGTAGGAAGGAAAATTCCGGCGCACCCCTACGTGGCACGCCAAATGTCGGATTCACGGGTTCCGGCAGACACTTAAGGTTCGAACACTGGGGTGCGCGCGGAGATCACGCCTTCTACCTCACCATCTCGCAAGGATCTAAACTACTAAAAGAACTGCACACGAGACACAAGATTTATACTAGTTCGGGCCACCATTGTGGTGTAATACCCTACTCCAGTGTGTGCTGGATGGATTGCCTCCTGGGGCTGGTGATGATGAACAATACAAGGAAGAACAGCCTCGCGAGGGTCTGTTCTTGGCTCGGGTGATGGACTGCTAGGAGGAGTTCAGTCACCTCTCTCTCTCTCTCTCTTTCTTACTCTCTCTCCCTTGTCGACCGTCCTGGGGGCCACTTGCTGTGTGGGTGGCTGGTCCTATTTATAGAGGCCCTGGTCCTCTTCCCAAATATTGAGCGGGAAGGGAGCCAACAATGGCGGGCTAATTTGAAGGGGGACAGCAAGCATCAACTATCCTGACAAAAGTAGTCTTCGCCTGCGCAAAGGCTCTGGTGATGACGTCGTGCTGGGCTCCATGGTGACCTCCGTCTCGTAGTCCGCTTGGTCTTGGTCTCGTTGCACCGAAATGGCAACCTTTGCCTGATGCCCCGGTACTCCGCGGCTGCGCTTGCCCCCTTTGCATCAAAGAGGAAAGAAGGACGCTGCGCGCGGTGGCGCCCGCCTGGCACCCTCGATCATCATGGCTTGCGTCATGGGCACCTCGTGAGGTACCCCGCCTTGATTTCTCCGCCTTCCCGCGAGCCAGCCTGATGAGGCCGCGCCTGAGGATGCGCCGTGTCGTCCGCCCCGCGAGGCTTGGTCCCTCGCGAGGGTCTTGAGCCTTGTGTTGATGAAGATGGGCCGCATTGGGCCCCCATTTGAGCCACGACGCAGGCCGCAGGCAGGCAAGTCTGGGGACCCCCGTTCCCAGAACGCCGATAGGTCCGCCACCCAGGCTAGAAACTTCCGTGTGCAGCCACAAGCCATTATGGGCTCTGGCATAGTTGAGTATGTTTTGTGACCTCTTTCAGTGGTGGGCTAGCAGATGTATGTGAAAGTAGGTGTAACGGTCCACCCAGAGTAAAGAGTAAATGCTTCTGAAAGACTGTGTCTCGGTCATCCATTTCTCAAACACCCTATAGTGCGAGAAATCCAATAGAGGAGATCGAGTCTTGTGGGGAAAAGTGCGCAAACCTCTGCAGAGTGTACAAACTAATCATGGTTAGCCGTGTCCCCGGTTATGGACATTGTCGGTGTCAAAACCGGCGGATCTCGGATAGGGGGTCCCGAACTGTGCATCTAGAATCGATGGTAACATGAGGCAGGGGACACGTTGTTTACCCAGGTTCGGGCCCTCTTGATGGAGGTAATACCCTACGTCCTACTTGATTGATATTGATGATATGAGTATTACAAGAGTTGATCTACCACGAGATTGTAGAGGCTAAACCCTAGAAGCTAGCCTATGGTATGATTCTATGTATCTCCTCTATCAACTAGCCTGGCCTCGGTTTATATAATGCACCAGAGGCCTAGGATAACAAGAGTCCTAGCTGAATACACCGGTGGGGAGAAGTCCTTGTCTTGATCGCCAAGTCTTGTGGAATCTTCCATGTATGCGGCAGTTGTCCGAACTGGCCCATGATTATACGGCCATGGGGGTCCTCGGCCCAATCTAACAGATCGGGAGATGACGTGGTGAGTACCCCCTAGTCCAGGACACCGTCAGTAGCCGCCTGAACCGGTCTTCAAGTTAGGGACGCTCCTCGATTCTTCCGAACTATTCTTCATCTCCGGTTGTCGGTCTTGAAAACTGGTTCAACAAATCTTCTCATCTTCGATCTTGAGGATCGCCGAAATGCATTCGACAAGTTTATACCTCGGGTATCCGAGGAGCCCCTTTAAGTTTCCAACCTTTATCAATGCCTTGTTATTTTTATGCCACACCTTGGGTTTGAAGTTGTTCCCGGGAGGCAGTGTCCTCTTGCGTCCGAGCTCTAATGTCAGACTGCATTCGAGGTATCTTTTGCAGCCGAGCACCAATGTCGGACAGCTTCCGAGCTCCAACATCGGACTGTGTCCAAGCTCCAACACCGGACTATATCCAAGATGTCATAGATCATCTTGGCCCAAAAAAGTTGAAGGAGTTTAGCCGAGCTTAATGCTAGAAATGCCCTCTATGGAGCCAGCCACTAGCGCCCGAGCTTTATGCCGGACTGCTTCCGAGGTGGTGCACCACACCGACTGTGGGCCGATTTTTTGTCAATATTTTTTGTTGGCGCACTTTATTCTCTACCGAGATATACAGCCAGTAGCCCTCAAGGTGTGTATCAGTCTAAAACCCGAGATGCACCTGAAGGATGGCGTAAGACCACTCATCCCAGTAGCCGCTGAGACTCAGGTTGATTTGCAAAATCGGCCAGAGGATCAAGTCCTAGCTCGGCAGAATACTTCAGGACACAAAAAGCGGTGTGCTCAGTCCTCGAGACTCAGGTTGGGTGCGGCCGACCAACCTAAGGATCAAAATCTCCTCGGAAACTATATTGCACATAAAAGTTTATGTATTGGACAGGCAATGCAGTAGCCCCCGAGACACTGGTCGGGTGGCAACACCAGATCAGGGGATCGATGTGCCCCTTTAATATTTGTAAATAATAAGCTTGAAGCCCAGTAGCCCCCGAGCCTTAATGCGGGCACGGGTGGCCAAATTAAGGATCGATATCCATAGTAAAATCACAAATTATGTGTAATGACTCTATGTATTTAAGTACTTTACATCATTAATGCTCGGATCCGCATTGTACAAAACTTTGTTGACCATCGGCTTCCACCTCCTCGGCCAATAGCCGAGGAGTGTTTGTCCTACTTTATAAAGCCTTTATGAGGGCAAAGATTTACAACAAACAAGACAATCTGGCCATACGGTTTTATAAACAAAGGTACGCAGAGAGATATGTTATATTACTGTTTAACAGAAGAAATGTCTTCCAAAGAAAATAGTCCCGCTATCGGTTCCTTTCTTTGGGTTGTCATGCTAAGCATGATCATGAAACCTCAGCTCCAATGTAAGAGCAAAATATCGAGGATTTAGTTTGGGAGGCCAGTTAATAGCCCCCGGTAGTGTTTGGCGACAGTCGAGGTCAAGCCGTAAACACTTCGGCCATTGTTATGAAAGGCCCATCATTTAACACCGTCATCGGATCGCTGACCAGTTTATGCTTATTGTGACAGTCAGTTTTCGGCTTTCTCCACTAAGGTGCCTAACCATGTGAGCTGGAAGCACAATCGTAGTGGTTCTCCCTTTGCACACCTAGCCGAACAAAGCGGAACGTAGGAGGCAAGCGCAGGAGCCGGGCAACCGAACTTTTGACCGAAGAGACAATTCGAAACCGATGCATATATAGCAATATCCGAGAATGTTTTTGCCAAATCTCTAAAGGTGTCCGACGTTGCACTACGAGACTTGTGCTGAAAACACACAAATAGTTTAAAAGTTCCACAAGCTTGGAAAACCAAAAAACGTCAGTAAAAACTTGACGTCCGAACAAGATCGAGTGTTCGGTGCCAATCCAAAAATTGGCCTTAGAAAAAAAGTGCTTCTGTCGTGCTTTAACATGACACATCCTATCTCAAGACTTCAAGCGGGTCAGCCTACGGCTTCAACCTCCTATCCCGAAGGCGGAGTACTTCTCGTTAGGCCAGCTTAGCAAACTAGACTCTAGCGGCTTTGAGAGAGAAATTAGGCTCCCCGGCTAGTGACCACACACTCGTGTAAAAAAAGGAGTGATAAATAATAATAATAATAATAATAATAATAATAATAAAACTTTGCAACGACTAAGAAGAAGAACACTTATTATAAAACGGCTCAAATAAACTTAAGAGCCCCCAAGTGATTTGATTAAAAGAATGATTGCATGTACCGAAGTACTTATATCATATCTATGTTCAACCAAACTTTAAATGCGTCTTAACCGACCGTCGGCTTCTCCCTCTTCGGTCAAGGACCGAAAAGTGTTATGTACTCCATCTGTCAAGAATATCGACGCTGTTTCCAATAACCAGGCAATCAGGCCATAAGGCTGTAATAGACAAAGCGCGCTCAGGGAACTTATGCTATATTACTGCGAAGTGTAAGAAGCATCTTCGAAGAGAATAGTACCCCCACCGATACCTTTCTCCGGGGCTCACTTTTATTATGAGACTTGTGCAATAGATTTTTTGTACTCATGAGTTCTGTTGTGTGCCGACCATCATTGAAAACTATAAGAGCGCTAGCTTTCGGCTTCACCCAATCTGAGGTCCGGCTCGGATGACCCGATCGTGACAATCACAGAGGTGCTCCCTTTACTCCCCAGCCGAACAATCGGGAACGTAGGGGTAAACACAGGAGCGAGGCAACCTAGCTTGCAAATTGCTTAAGTCAATATGGTGCATATTGTGGCATAATACACAAACAAGGAACGAAGCCATACAAGTATAATCATATGCAAGAGGAAACGCTTCATGAAGGAAGGCCCCAAATGAATTGGGTATTTGAATTTATGCGTCACAAACAAAGTTTGGACAAGGAAATTTTTTACAAGCAACTTTTTTCCAAAAAAGTATAATGCTTGGTCGAACCGAACACAAGTTAGAAATTAAAGCTTTGAGCATGAAAGTGACTTAGCTGGTTAATGTGTTCGGTATTGATGACGCGGTCCGAGCTTGATGCAGGACAAGGTTCCATCCCCCAAGCCGGTCCCGAGGTGGCGGAGCGGAGATGTCGACACGCCGAAGTGGTGACATAGCACGGTCAATGCAGACCGGCAGAGTGACGCCGAAGTCCCCGGATCATTTTCCTGTGCACAAAAAATAGTGCAAACCGAAGATAATAGTAATAATGATAATTAAAAAAATCATTGCATAATAAATAATTTATGCAAAGTGAGTAATAAAATAAATATGTCCTGGCGCCGAAGTCAATGTCGTTGCAGGGCGTCGGCGTGATGCGGTAAAGGCGTGGCAAAGCCTGAATTCACAGGTCAGTCCGAGCTCCGAATGCGGCGTTCGCCGGACTATGTACGGAAACTGACCGAACCACCATGCGACTGTCGTTAATGCGGCCACCATTTGATAGACCTATGTACGTATGATGGACAAACCAGAGTAATAATTCCTTGGGAAAATGAACCCAAACAAGCAAAAAATACCGGGATTAATAGCACCTCGTTTATTTGTTGTAGCAATCCGAAGGAAGGTGATACCCAAAATTGGGACTCGATCCGCACACCCATTGTCTGATGGGCGATAAAACGACGGCATGGCAATGCTGGCAAAGCTTGGCTTGTCGAGTCAAAGCCCTCGGTCCAGCTAACGTGACAGAGCTGGTCGGCTAGTGACGCCGAAGTGTCTGGAGTAGGTTGATGAGGAGATGGCGAAGCCCCCGGTCCAGCCGAGATGTCGAAGCCTCGATGTCAGCCAATGAGTCGAAGTAGGTCGGCATGATGGACACCAGCTTGAAGAAGCAATAGTGTGGCCCTGCCGATGCAGGTCGTGACGTGGTCGATCCCGGCTTGATGAAGCGACCGTGCAGCGATGCCGGTATGCCCGCTCCGTGTATTCCGTGGGGCAGCGATGTTGGTGGTGATTTATCCTTCGTGATGCCGGACTCTTGTTCGGCTTGCCGAGATGATGATCCGAAGAAGTTGAGCTCGGCTCAACAAAGTGACGACGTGTCTAGCGCAGGTCGGCAGCCGTGGAGCAATTTTGCCGGACTGGTTTGACACCAGCATGATGTTGAAGATCATGTTCAAAAGATCTTAAAGTTAGTGGGATGTGTTCGGGAACAAAACACAATACCCCATACAAAACTTCCTTCAAAAGGGATGTCCGAAATCCCGTTTATCAAAAAGACGAACTCGGGTTGGATTCGTTTTCGCGCAGAAAACAAATCCGAAAAGTGATGCACTAATCGGAAGGTTCCCGGAGTTTGGACGGTCGGATCAAGCTGAAATTCTGAGAGGTGGTAGATATAGGAATTCCGCAGCCGATCAACAGTTGGATCTTCCAAAGGGCGTCCGAGCTAGAAGCTGGACACCATGCCCTAAACTCATCCAGATTCCCGTCCATATTTGACAGAGCTTCGGTATATCGTGGATTGCCAGAGATTCCTCCATTGGAACTCGACGAAATTTTCTAGGTTTTCTATAGACTCAATTCCGCACAATTCCACCAAAGCTATCGTTAAAAAGACACTTGAGGAGGCGGTGGCGGTGGACACAAGTTTGATGTCCAGAAAAACAGCACGGTCGTCCGAGGGCAATGTTGACGTTGAGCCACCGGGCTCCCTGGATGATTCCTCCATGATCTTGATAGAGATCAGAGTTGATGTTTATAAAGGCCCTCATCCGAACATAACGATAGGAGGTAGGGCGCAGTCCTTGGTCAAACCAAGGTGACCAGTCGAGCTGGTGACGAAGATGCCGAAGTCGCAGTTGATCTGCAGGCGAGTCATCAACCTTTTGTCGAACACACAGCGGAACTCTCAATGAAAGCACCAATGTCGGTGTCAAAACCGGCGAATCTCGGGTAGGGGGTCCCAAACTGTGCTTCTAGAATCGATGGTAACAGGAGGCAGGGGACATGATGTTTACCCAGGTTTGGGCCCTCTTGATGGAGGTAATACCCTACGTCCTGCTTGATTGATATTGATGATATGAATATTATAAGAGTTGATCTACCACGAGATCATAGAGGATAAACCCTAGAAGCTAGCCTATGGTATGATTGTATGTATCACCTCTATCGACTAGCCTGGCCTCGGTTTATATAATGCACCAGAGGCCTAGGATAACAAGAGTCCTAGCCGAATACGCCGGTGGGGCGAAGTCCTTGTCTTGATCGCCAAGTCTTGTGGAATCTTCCATGTATGCAGCAGCTGTCCGAACTGGCCCATGAGTATACGGCCATGGGGGTCCTCGGCCCAATCTAACAGACCGGGAGATGACGTGGTGAGTACCCCCTTGTCCAGGACACCGGCAGACATCTTGAGTATCTGGTACTTGAATTATTGGTTTGATCTCATCACTCTAAATTAATTTGTTGGGATCTTAATGACTACTTTAATGGGGATTGAGTTGGAAGAACCTTCTCAATGTTGTTTCAACTACCATGATAGTTAAATAAAATATATTCCTTTGTTGTAGGGAAAAATTGGCTTTTCGCAAAACAATATAACCATAGAGCCTCCACCAGCCATATATGCATGTAGTGATAGCATTTATCTGTTCATTGCTCTCTAGTGTTATATTGCCAGCATATTCCATATGCTGACCCGTTTCGGGCTGCAACATATCATGTTGCAGACTTTTCAGACGAAGAGTAAGGTGCGCTAGGTCATTTGTCGTGCACTCAGCTATGCCGTTGGAGTTGATGGACT
This sequence comes from Triticum monococcum, assembly GCA_034509565.1. Lineage (NCBI taxonomy): Eukaryota > Viridiplantae > Streptophyta > Magnoliopsida > Poales > Poaceae > Triticum > Triticum monococcum. Next base: position 640,054,426 of record CM067843.1, read on the forward strand.
CTCTTTATCTTCCAAGCCTTTCGCTGTTATCTTAACTAGATGGCCTTAAGCCATATTTAATGTAATAAGTTCTCTTTTGAGACATTCGATGTAATAAGTGTGTGATTGCTACTCTGTTATAAATCCTTCGAGTACTGTGTGTGTCAGCATTACCGATCCAGGGATTACACTGAAGCACAGAGACTTGACCGTGTGAGGTCGGGTCGCTACAAGATGGTATCACTGCACACGCTGAATGTAGGACACAACCACTAAGATAAGCCATAGGTCACTCTTCTCTACTCATTTCTGACTCCTCTCCATTTCTCTACTCTTTAGGATGGCGGACTCAAGGACTAAGTTTACAAAGCCGGATGAAGACACACCCTTTGGATGACACTTGAAGGAAGTCACTAGGTATCTGAACATCGGAATACCAAGCTTCACCGGGACCTACACCGCCACTTTACCAGAAGAGGAGCATTGGATGATTCGAGTTCAAGTTCCAGGATAGACATTGACGCCAGTCACTGAACCCATAGAGTTTTCCTTTGATGCACCCACCTAGAGTCTAGGCAAGAGCATGGCAACCCATATTGCTATGGGACGCATCGGCGAAGTTTACCACAAGGAACTTAAGGACACTATCTACGAGATATGTGGGCGCCGAGATGAGCAATGGGAGATGATCAGTACCAGGAAGGACAAGTCCATGGCAGCATCATCCAGGAGTTAAATCATCACATATGTCGCCAGGAGAACCAGATGTGCGCAAGCATGATAGATTTGAAGAAGGCGATGACCAGGATCACAGAGCTAGAAGAGGAGCTCAAGTCCACACGCGATGGATATGAGGAGGAAATGACGATACTTGTGGAGAAGAATGACGACCTAACAAGGAAGCTAGGAGTTTTCATGGGAGACCCCGCGCCAGGAGGAGAAGACAACGAACCTATCGAGATTTGTTCTGAAGACTACATCATCATCGACGACACCGACTCCGACCCTGATGGTAGTGATGATGACTATGAAGACGAAGCTGGAGCGGATATCATGGAGTCTTCTACTGATCAAAATTTCTAGTAGACCACCTTAGTATTAGTAGTATTTTCCTCCATGTATATATTAGTAGTCCGAGCACTGTAACGATAATTAGATCGATTGTATGCCCTTGATTGATTTTTTTTGGAGTGATATTGATTGTGTTTGTCTCATGTGCATATGGGTAGTGCTTTCTCATTAGACCTCATTTTATTCTAATCTCTCCCCTCTAAACCCATCAGATGCCTCCGAGACGTGACCCCGGATTTGCTTTCCCACCGGAGCTCACTCAGTTGATCCAGCAGCAGAATACACTGATGCAGTTGCTACTTCAGAATCAGGGCAACAACAACAACAACCCACCACCACCACCTCCAGTTGACAACTTAGCCCATTTTCTGAGGTTACAACCACCGGTGTTTTCCAGTACCACCGAGCCCATAGTTGCGGATGACTGGCTACATACGTTTGGAAGGGAGTTAACCATTGTCAGTTGCACAGATGCTGAGAAGGTGCATTTTGCCGCACACCAATTAATTGGATGGACCCGCAGCCGCATGGTGGGAGAATTACACAGCCACTTTCCCCATAGCCAATGTTACTTGGGAGCAGTTCCAGCAAGCATTTCGCACAACCCATATCTCAACTAGAGCTATGAGCATGAAGAAGTGTGAGTTTCGCAACTTACGTCAGGGCAACCGTATTGTGGGGCAGTACGTGGAGGAGTTTAGCAAGCTAGCCCATTATGCCCCAGATGACGTGGCCACCGATGCCGCGAAACAGGAGAAGTTTATGGAAGGGTTGAATGATGAGATGAGCATGCAGTTGATGGTGGAAACATTCAACAACTACCAAGAGTTGGTAGACAAGGATCTTATGATTGAAGGGAAGCAACAACAGATTGAGAGCCGCAAGAGGAAGTATGGACAAGGGAAGTACAATTCAGGAGCTCAGCAGAAACCCCGTTTCGCCCCAAACCCGGGAGGATTTACCCATAACCATGGAGGTCATAACCATAATGGAGGAATTCCGCATAACCACCATGGCCCTAGGAATGGAAATGGGAATGGAGCAGGTAGCAATCAAAACCGCTCTAACCCAGCAACGCCCGCCAAGAAGGACCTGATTCACATTACTTATTTCAAGTGCAGGAAGACTGGACACTACGCCACCGAGTGTTCTGAAGCAAAGAATGGGAATGGCAATGGAATCTCTGGGAAGAAACCCAACCCATTCAGCAAGGGACAAGTGAACCACGTGAACGTGGAGGAGGTTGAAGAGCAGCCTGATGCAGTTACCAGTAAGTTTTTGGTTAAGTCATTTACCGCAATAGTTCCATTTGATACTGGTGCATCACATTCATACATTTCAAAGGGATTCATGGATAAATATAAGTTGCCCACCAAGGTACTTAGGACACCCATGTTAGTAAGCTCACCAGGAGTGGAGTATATGGCTAGTCAGGGATGTTTTTAGATGCCATTGACCATAGGTAGGCATGTTTTCCCCTCAGACTTGATAATCTTGGAATCCCAAGGATTAGATGTGATACTCGGTATGGATTGGCTATCGATGTATGGAGGAAACATCGATTGCGCCAGTGAGTCAATTCTGCTCACCACACCAGAAGGGAAAAGGATTAAGTATGTATCCAGGTATACTCCTAAGAGTACTCACGTAAATTCCCTCTCGGGAGTTGTTCAGGAGGAAGTGCATGTAGTGAATGATTACCCAAATGTATTTCCAGAGGAACTACCAAGCATGCCCCCGAATCAAGACATTGAGTTATTGATAGAGTTATTGCCAGGAACCGGACCAATATCAAAGAGACCATACCAGATGCCCGCAAATGATCTAGAGGAGATTAAGAAACAGATTAAGGAGTTATTGGAGAAAGGTTACATTCGACGAAGTTTGTCACCATGGGGAGCCCCAGTGTTCCTGGTTGAGAAGAAGGATAAGTCTCTGAGAATGGTGGTTGATTATCGGGCATTGAATGAAGTAACAATCAAGAACATGTACCCCCTGTCGGTGATCGATGATCTGTTTGACCAGCTGCAAGGAGCAAAAGTCTTTTCCAAGATCGATCTTCGATCAGGATACCACCAGCTGAAGATTCAAGAACAAGATATACGTAAGATAGCTTTCACCACCAGGTATGGGTTGTATAAGTATACGGTTATGTCATTCCGATTAACTAATACCCCTGCCTATTTCATGAGCATGATGAATAAGGTGTTCATGGAGTTCTTGGATAAATCTGTCGTGCTGTTCATTGATGACATTTTGGTGTATTCGAAGAATGAGGAGGATCATACGGAGCATTTGCGTTTAGTTCTCGAGAAGCTCAGGGAACATCAGTTATATGCCAAGTTCAGCAAATGTGAGTTTTGGTTGAAGGAAGTAGGATTCCTTGGACATGTTATATCAGGAGAGGGTATAGCCATAGACCCTACCAAGGTTCAGTCAGTCACTGAGTGGTTGGCACCCACCTCCGTTGGAGAGATCGACAATTTTCTTGGACTCGCGGGATATTATCGGAGATTCATTGAAAAAATTTCTAAGATTGCGAAGCCCATGACGGCGTTGTTGAAGAAGGACACCAAGTTCCATTGGACTGAAGAATGTGAAGCAAGTTTCTAGGAGTTGAAGAAATGTTTGACTATGGCCCCAGTGCTGATTCTGCCAGATATACGTAAGGATTTCGAAGTGTATTGCGACGCGTCCCACTTAGGAATTGGAAGTGTACTTATGAAAGAGGGAAGAGTTGTTTCGTATGCCTCACGACAACTTCGACCGCATGATTTGAATTATGCCACGCATGATATGGAGTTAGCAGCTGTAGTGCATGCACTCAAAACCTGGAGACATTTTCTTATTGGGAACCATTGTGATGTGTACACGGATCACAAGAGTTTGAAGTACATTTTTACTCAGAAGGAGCTGAACCTCAGGAAAAGGAGATGGTTGGAGCTCATAAAGGATTATGATATGAAATTGCACTATCACCCGGGCAAGGCCAATGTCATAGCAGATGCTTTGAGCCGGAAGAGTTATGTCAATACCTTCGTAAGCAAAGGATTGCCAAAGGATTTAGCAAAAGATCTTAGGGAGCTTCGTTTGGAGATAGTCCCTAGAGGTTTTATTACAACAATGGAAGTTCAGTCGACATTATTGGGAAAGATTCGAGAAGCTCAGAAGGATGACAAAGAAATTGCCGAGATAAAGGAGAAGATGAGTGAAGGTAAAGCTAAAGGTTTTTGGGAGGATGAGCACGACACCTTGTGGTTTGAGGACCGTATATATGTGCCCAATAATGCCGAGATCAGGAAGTTGATACTACAGGAAGCTCATGACTCACCATACTCGATACACCCTGGAAACACCAAGATGTATTTGGATTTGAAGGAGCGTTTCTGGTGGACTGGAATGAAGAAGGACATTGCCGAGTATGTAGCCATATGTGATGTATGTCAGAGAGTGAAGGCAGAACATCAGAAGCCAGCAGGATTACTCCAGCCTATGCCAATACCCGGATGGAAGTGGGACAAGCATGGCATGGATTTTATCACTGGATTACCCAGGACCCGATCGGGATATGATTCTATCTGGGTAGTAGTGGATCCTTTGACCAAAGTATCTCACTTTATCCCTGTGAAGACCATTTACACTAGTGCGAAGTTGGCCAAGATATATATGACCAGGATCATATGTCTGCACGGAGTTCCGAGGACAATCGTATCAGATAGAGGAACACAATTTACTTCAAAGTTTTGGCACCAGCTGCACCAGACTTTTGGAACCAGGCTAGAGTTCACTACAGCCTTTCATCCGCAGACAGATGGACAGACCGAGAGAGTCAATCAGATTCTGGAGGACATGTTGAGACCTTGTGCGCTAGATTATGGATCCATTTGGGATGAGAATCTGCCCTACGCGGAGTTCTCATACAACAATAGCTACCAGGCCAGTTTGAAGATGGCACCATTCGAAGCCTTGTATGGAAGAAGATGTCGAACACCGTTGATGTGGGATGAAGTTAGGGACCGTCAGTTGTTTGGACCAGATTTGATTAAGGAGTCTGAAGAGAAGGTTAAGCTGATTCAAGATAGACTGAAGGTAGCTCAGTCCAGAAAGAAGAGCTATGCAGACTCAAAATGCAAGGAGGTAGTCTATGAAATCGGAGACAGAGCATATCTTCGAGTGTCACCACTGTGAGGTGTTAAACATTTTGGAGTTAAGGGAAAGTTAGCCCCAAGATTTGTAGGGCCGTACCGTGTTTTGGAACGTATGGGAGAGGTAGCCTACAAGTTGGAGTTACCCGAAGGACTGTCAGAAGTTCATGATGTGTTTCATGTTTCCCAGTTGAAGAAGTACCATGAAGAGATGGCCGATATTCCTCTGAGAGATACAGTGCCTTTGGAAGCAATTCAGTTGGATAGTGATCTGACCTATGAGGAGAAACCAGTCAAGATTCTCGAGTTTGCCAGTCGAGTTACCCGTAGCAAGGTTATTAAGTTTTGCAAAGTCTAGTGGAGCCACCATACTAAGGATGAAGCCACCTGGGAATGCGAGGATGATCTACGCAAAGACCACCCACACCTATTTTCTATCCAACCCGAATCTCGAGGACGAGATTCATCTTAAGGGGGGGGGTAGGTTTGTAACATCCCAAATTTTCAATTTCGAATGTTATACATAGGTCATTCATGCATATCATATCTTATTGCATTTTTGCTTTGTGATCCTCGAAATTCTAAGCAACTCAAGGACCCACGGAGAGAGTTGGGGATTTCACGTTTTTCATATTTGAATTTTTTCAAATATCGAAACAAGGATCACTTTGGTTTTAATTATTTTTCTCTCCGAAAATATTTCATATTAAAATATATGAGAGGAGATAATATGACTTCTCCAAAATAAAGGGAATATTGGAGGAAAAATATTAAAATCAAATAAGTTTTTCTTTTGGACTTTTGTTATTATTTTATTTGAATTAGGAAAAAATGTGTTTTTCAAAATTGAATTAGATACCTAAATAATGTTCACTTTGTCTGCAATATTATGAGAGGACCGAGAAAATTTATTTCAGGATTTTTGGAGTCCGTTTAGTATTTCTTTCATTAGTTTTTCTGCGCCAGGACTTATTAAAAAAGGTGAACCGACCTAACCGGGCCGTGTCCGACTAGGACTCCTGGCCCGGCCGGCCTTTATAAGTTGGGAGGCCTGACCCCGCCAAATCCTAGCCCCGCCAGCCTCCACCCGCGCAGCCGCCTCCGCCTTCTGTCGCCGCCACGCACAGCCGCTGCTGCCTCCTGCCGTCCCGCTGGAGCCCCGCCGCCGCCGCTCGCCGCCGGAGCCGCCGTCCCACCGCCGGACCCGATCTCGCGAGAAAAACCATTCAGTTTTTTAGAAACCCTAGTTTCGTTTTGTCTAGATCGGTTCATTTTTCAGTTTAGTTAAATCGTGGACGTTCGCCCGTACGTTCGTTTTAACGAACGCTGTTCATCTGTTAGTCGCAGACAGCGAACGTTCATTCGTTAGCCTGTTCGTCTCGTTTTATTTTCCAGGGTTTTTCCACGATTATTTTCGATCGCAATTTGTGCCCTAATCTTCGTTTTAGTTTATCTTTTCGCTCGTTTATCCGAATCAGGTGAAACAAGTTCCTAGATCTTCGTCTCGAAGCCCTCTTTCTTTTTAACCAACTTGAACAAGATTTTGGTACAATAAAATTTGACTTTAGTCCAGATTAGTAAACGGATCTTGTTTCTTTCATAGTTTGAGTTTCGTTGCTCCGTTTGATTTGATTCTTTTTGCAAACAGGAGTTCTTCAGTTGAACTTTTTGGTTAGATCTTCTTATTCGAGTTTTACCCGTGCTTCTTTGCTTGATTGCTTATGTATGCTATTGTTTGTTTGCGATAGAATACCCGGAGTGTGAAGCGTGCTACTATGAGTCTTTAGGATTTGTAGATCGTCAGCAAGGCAAGTAACACTTTGATCATACCCCTTTATTACCTAGTTTTTATACATTAGTTTCAACCCTCAGACATTTCATAAGTAAGATCTCTTAACATGTGGGTCTGGGAAGTAGAAGATAAGGTAGAACCTATTACCCATTTTATTATCAAGCCCTTGGGAGTTATTGTTGGAAATATGCCCTAGAGGCAATAATAAAATGGGTATTATTATATTTTCTTGTTCATGACAATTGTCTATTGTTCATGCTGTAATTGTGTTATCCAGAAATCGTAATACATGTGTGAATACATAGACCACAACATGTCCCTAGTGAGCCTCTAGTTGACTAGCTCGTTGATCAATAGATGGTTACGATTTCTTGACCATGGACATTGGATGTCATTGATAACGGGATCACATCATTAGGAGAATGATGTGATGGACAAGACCCAATCCTAAGCATAGCACAAGATCGTGTAGTTCGTCTGCTAGAGCTTTTCCAAGTGTCAAGTATCATTTCCTTAGACCATGAGATTGTGCAACTCCCAGATACCGTAGGAGTGCTTTGGGTGTACCAAACCTCACCACGTAACTGGGTGGCTATAAAGGTACACTACAGGTATCTCCGAAAGTGTCTGTTGGGTTGGCATGAATCGAGACTGGGATTTGTCACTCCGTATGACGGAGAGGTATCTCTGGGCCCACTCGGTAATGCATCATCATAATGAGCTCAGTGTGACTAAGTAGTTGGTCACGAGATCATGCATTACGGAAGGAGTAAAGTGACTTGCCGGTAACGAGATTGAACGAGGTATTGGGATACCGACGATCGAATCTCGGGCAAGTAACATACCGATTGACCAAGGGAATTGTATACAGGATTGCTTGAATCCTCGACATCGTGGTTCATCTGATGAGATCATCGTGGAACATGTGGGAGCCAACATGGGTATCCAGATCCCGCTGTAGGTTATTGGCCGGAGAGTTGTCTCGGTCATGTTTGCATGGTTCCCGAACCCGTAGGGTCTACACACTTAAGGTTCGATGACGCTAGGGTTATTAGGAAGACTAGTATGTGATTACCGAATGTTGTTCGGAGTCCCGGATGGGATCCCGGACGTCACGACGAGTTCCAGAATGGTCCGGAGGTGAAGATTTATGTGTAGGAAGTTGTCATACGGTCACCGGAAAGGTTCGGGGGCATATCAGTATTGTACTGGGGCCACCGGAGGGGTTCCGGGGGTCTACCGGGAGGGGCCACCTCTCTCGGAGGGCCTAATGGGCCGTAGAGGAAAGGGAACCAGCCCTACATGGGCTGGGTGCATCCCCCCATGGGCCCATGCACCTAGGGTTGGGGGGGGGGAACCCTAAGGGGGGCGCCCCCTTGCTTGGGGGGGAAGCCCCCTCCCCTTGGCCACCACCTCCGCCCTCTAGATCTCATCTAGAGGGGGACGGCCCCTTCCTCCTTCCCCTATAAATAGAGGGGCAAGGGGAGGGCTGCACACCACATCTAAGGCGCAGCCCCTCCCCTCCCCAACACCTCCCCTCCTCCGCAAGAGCTTGGCGAAGCCCTGCCGGAGTACTGCTGCTCCACTACCACCACGCCGTCGTGCTGCTGTTGGAGCCCTCTTCCTCAACCTCTCCCTCCTCCTTGCTGGATCAAGGCGCGGGAGACGTCCTCAATCCGTACGTGTGTTGAACGCGGAGGTGCCGTCCGTTCGGCGCTAGGATCATTGGTGATTTGGATCACGACGAGTACGACTCCTTCATCCCCGTTCTCTGGAACGCTTCCGCTCGCGATCTACAAGGGTATATAGATGCGCTCCTCTTCCCCTTGTTGCTAGATGACTCCATAGATTGATCTTGGTGATGCGTAGAAAATTTTAAATTTCGGCTATGATCTCCAACAGTGGTATGAGAGCTAGGTCTATGCGTAGTTTCTATGCACGAGTAGAACACAAGTTGTTGTGGGCATTGATTTTGTCAATTTACTTGCCGTTACTAGTCTTATCTTCATTCGGCAGCATCGTGGGATGAAGCGGCCCGGACCGACCTTACACGTACACTTACGTGAGACTGGTTCCACCGACTGACTTGCACTAGTTGCATAAGGTGGCTGGCGGGTGTCTGTCTCTCCCACTTTAGTCAGATCGGATTCGATGAAAAGGGTCCTTATGAAGGGTAAATAGAAATTGGCATATCACGTTGTGGTTTTGGCATAGGTAAGAAACGTTCTTGCTAGAAACCTATAGCGGCCACGTAAAAACTTGCAACAACAATTAGTGGACGTCTAACTTGTTTTTGCAGCATATGTCGTGTGATGTGATATGGCCAAAAGGATGTGATGAATGATATATGTGATGTATGAGATTGATCATGTTCTTGTAATAGGAATCACGACTTGCATGTTGATGAGTATGACAACCGGCAGGAGCCATAGGAGTTGTCTTAATTTATTTATGACCTGCGTGTCAACTTATACGTCATGTAATTACTTTACTTTATCGCTAACCATTAGCCATAGTAGTAGAAGTAATAGTTGATGAGACAACTTCATGAAGACACGATGATGGAGATCATGGTGTCATGCCGGTGACGGATCATGGCGCCCCGAAGATGGAGATCAAAAAGGAGCAAAATGATATTGGTCATATCCTGTCACTCTTGGATTGCATGTGATGTTTATCATGTTTTACATCTTATTTGCTTAGAACGACGGTAGCATAAATAAGATGATCCCTCACAATAATTTCAAGAAAGTGTTCCCCCTAACTATGCACCGTTGCTAAGGTCCGTTGTTCCGAAGCACCACGTGATGATCGGGTGTGATAGGTTCTAACGTTCGCATAAACGGGTGTAAGCCAGATTTACACACACAAAACACTTAGGTTGACTTGACGAGCCTAGCATGTACAGACATGGCCTCGGAACACGGAAGACCGAAAGGTTGAACATGAGTCGTATAGAAGATACGATCAACATGAAAATGTTCACCGATGATGACTAGTCCGTCTCACGTGATGATCGGACATGGCCTAGTTGAATCGGATCATGTATCACTTAGATGACTAGAGGGATGTCTATCTGAGTGGGAGTTCATTAAATAATTTGATTAGATGAACTTAATTATCATGAACTTGGTCTAAAATCTTTACAATATGTCTTGTAGATCAAATGGCCCACGCTAATGTTGTACTCAACTTCAACGCGTTCCTAGAGAAAACCAAGCTGAAAAACGATGGTAGCAACTATACGGACTGGATACGGAACTTGAGGATCATCCTCATAGCTGCCAAGAAAGCATATGTCCTTGAAGCACTGCTAGGTGAAGCACCACCCCCAGCAAACAAAGATGTTATGAACGCTTGGCAGTCCCATGCTGATGATTACTCCCTGGTTCAGTGCGGCATGCTTTACAGCTTAGAACCGGGGCTCCAGAAGCGTTTTGAGCAACACGGAGCATATGAGATGTTCCAAGAGCTGAAAATGGTTTTCCAAGCTCATGCCCGGGTCAAGAGATATGAAGTCTCCGACAAGTTCTATGGTTGTAAGATGGAGGAGAACAGTTCCGTCAGCGAGCACATACTCAAAATGTCTGGGTTGCACAACCGCTTGTCTTAGCTGGGAGTTAATCTCCCGGATGATGCGGTCATTGACAGAATCCTTCAGTCGCTCCCACCTAGCTACAAGAGCTTTGTGATGAACTTCAATATGCAGGAAACGGAAAAGACCATTTCTGAGGTATATTCAATGCTAAAATCAGCGGAGGTGGAAATCAAAAAGGAACATCAAGTGTTGATGGTGAATAAAACCACTAAGTTCAAGAAAGGCAAGGGTAAAAATAACTTCAAGAAGGACGGCAAGGGAGTTGCCGTGCCCGGTAAGCAAGCTACCGGGAAGAAGCCAAAGAATGGACCCAAGCCCAAGACTGAGTGTTTTTATTGCAAGGGAAGTGGTCACTGGAAGCGGAACTGCCCCAAGTACTTAGCGGACAAGAAGGCCGACAACACCAAAGGTATATGTGATACACATGTTATTGATGTGTAACTTACCAGTACTCGTAGTAGCTCCTGGGTATTCGATACCGGTGTGGTTCCTCATATTTTTAACTCAAAACAGGAGCTGCGGAATAAGCGGAGACTAGCGAAGGATGAGGTGATGATGCGCGTCGGGAATGCTTCCAAGGTCGATGTGATCGTCGTCGGCACGCTACCTCTACATTTACCTACGGGGTTAGTTTTAAACCTCAATAATTGTTATTTAGTGCCAGCTTTGAGCATGAACATTGTATCAGGATCTCGTTTAATACGAGATGGCTACTCATTTAAATCCGAAAATAATGGTTGTTCTATTTATATGAGAGATATGTTTTATGGTCATGCCCCGCTGGTCAATGGTTTATTCTTATTTAATCTCGAACGTGATGTTACACATATTCATAATGTGAATACCAAAAGATGTAAGGTTGATAATGATAGTCCCACATACTTGTGGCACTGCTGCCTTGGTCACATTGGTGTCAAATGCATGAAGAAACTCCATGCAGATGGACTTTTGGAGTCTCTTGATTATGAATCATTTGACATGTGTGAACCATGCCTCATGGGCAAAATGACCAAGACTCCGTTCTCCGGAACAATGAAGCGAGCAACCAACTTATTGGAAATCATACATACTGATGTGTGAGGTCCAATGAGTGTTGAGGCTCGCGGTGGCTATCGTTATGTTCTCACCCTCACTGATGACTTGAGTAGATATGTGTATGTCTACTTAATGAAACACAAGTCTGAGACCTTTGAAAAGTTCAAGGAATTTCAGAGTGAGGTTGAGAATCAACGTGACAGGAAAATCAAGTTCTTGCGATCAGATCGTGGGGGGAATATTTGAGTCACGAATTTGGCACGCACTTAAGGAAATGTGGAATAGTTTCACAACTCACGCCGCTTGGAACACCTCAGTGTAATGGTGTGTCCGAATGTCGTAATCGCACTCTATTAGATATGGCGCGATCTATGATGTCTCTTACCAATCTACCGCTGTCATTTTGGGGCTATGCTTTAGAGACTGCCGCATTCACTTTAAATAGGGCTCCGTCGAAATCCGTTGAGACGACACCGTATGAATTATGGTCTGGGAAGAAACCTAAGCTGTCGTTTTAAAAGTTTGGGGATCTGATGCTTACGTGAAGGAACTTCAACCTGAAAAGCTCGAACCCAAATCGAAAAAATGCTTCTTCATAGGATACCCTAAAGAAACTATTGGGTATACCTTCTACCTCAGATCCGAAGGCAAGATCTTTGTTGCCAAGAATGGATCCTTTCTAGGGAAAGAGTTTCTCTAGAAAGAAATAAGTGGGAGGAAAGTGGAACTTGATGAAGTATTGCCTCTTGAAACGGAGTGTGGCGCAGCTCAGGAAAATGTTCCTGAGGTGCCTGCCCTGACTAGATTGGAAGTTAATGATGATGATCATGAAACTTCAGATCAAGTTGCTACTGAACTTCGTAGGTCGACAAGGACACATTCCGCACCAGAGTGGTACAGCAACCCTGTCCTGGAAATCATGTTGTTGGACAATGGTGAACCTTCGAACTATGAAGAAGCGATGGCGGGCCCAGATTCCGACAAATGGCTGGAAGCCATGAAATCCGAGATAGGATCCATGTATGAAAACGAAGTATGGACTTTGACGCAGATGGTAATGTGACCATCTATAAGGCTCGACTTGTCGCTAAGGGTTATCGACAAGTTCAAGGGGTTGACTACGATGAGACTTTCTCACCCGTAGCGAAGCTGAAGTCCGTCCGAATCATGTTAGCAATTGCTGGATTGTATGATTATGAGATATGGCAAATGGACGTCAAAACGGCATTCCTTAATGGTTTCCTTAAGGAAGAATTGTATATGATGCCACCGGAAGGTTTTGTCGATCCTAAGAATGCTGACAAGGTGTGCAAGCTCCAGTGCTCAATCTACGGGGTGGTGCAAGCATCTCGGAGTTGGAACATTCGATTTGATGAGATGGTCAAAGCGTTTGGGTTTACGCAGACTTATGGAGAAGCCTGTGTTTACAAGAAAGTGAGTGGGAGTTCTGTAGCATTTCTCATATTATATGTGGATGACATAGTATTGATGGGAAATAATATAGAATTCTTGGAAAGCATAAAGGCCTACTTGAACAAATGTTTTTCAATGAAGGATCTTGGAGAAGCTGCTTATATATTAGGCATCAAGATGTATAGAGATAGATCAAGACGCCTCATTGGTCTTGCACAGAGTACGTACCTTGACAAGATATTGAAGAAGTTCAATATGGATCAGTCAAAGAAGAGGTTCTTGCCTATGTTGCAAGGTACGTGATTGAGCACGGCCCAATGCCCGACCACGGCAGAAGATAGAGAAAAGATGAGTGACATCCCCTATGCCTCGGCCATAGGGTCTATTATTATGTCATGCTGTGTACCAGACCTGATGTAAACCTTGCCGTAAGTTTGGTAGGAAGGTACCAAAGTAATCCCGGCATGGAACACTGGACAACGGTCAAGAATATCTTGAAGTACGTGAACAGGACTAAGGATATGTTTCTCCTTTATGGAGGTGACGAAGAGCTTGTCGTAAAGGGTTACATCGATGCTAGCTTCGACACAGATCTGGATGACTCCAAGTCACAAACCGGATACGTGTATATTTTGAATGGTGGGGCAGTCGGCTGGTGGAGTTGCAAGCAAAGCGTCGTGGCAGGATCTACATGTGAAGCGGAGTACATGGCAGCCTCGGAGGCAGCACAAGAAGCAATCTGGGTGAAGGAGTTCATTACCAACCTAGGAGTTATTCCCAATGCGTCGGGCCCGATGACTCTCTTCTGTGACAACACTAGAGCTATTGCCCTTGCCAAGGAGCCCAGGTTTCACAGGAAAACCAGGCATATCAAGTGTAGCTTCAACTCCATTCATGAAAATGTTCAGAATGGAGACATAGATATTTGTAAAGTGCTTACGGACCTGAATGTCGCTGATCCGTTGACTAAACCTCTTCCTCGAGCAAAACATGATCAACACCAGAACTCTATGGGTGTTCGATTCATCACAATGTAACTAGATAATTGACTCTAGTGCAAGTGGGAGACTATTGGAAATATGCCCTAGAGGCAATAATAAAATTGTTATTATTATATTTCCTTGTTCATGATAATTGTCTATTGTTCATGCTGTAATTGTGTTATTCGGAAATCGTAATACACGTGTGAATACATAGACCACAACATGTCCCTAGTGAGCCTCTAGTGGACCAGCTTGTTGATCAATAGATGGTTACGATTTCCTGACCATGGACATTGGATGTCATTGATAACGGGATCACATCATTAGGAGAATGATGTGATGGACAAGACCCAATCCTAAGCATAGCACAAGATCGTGTAGTTCGTCTGCTAGAGCTTTTCTAAGTGTCAAGTATCATTTCCTTAGACCATGAGATTGTGCAACTCCCGGATACCGTAGGAGTGCTTTGGGTGTACCAAACATCACAACATAACTGGGTGGCTATAAAGGTACACCACAGGTATCTCCAAAAGTGTCTGTTGGGTTGGCATGAATCAAGACTGGGATTTGTCACTCCGTATGACGGAGAGGTATCTCTGGGCCCACTTGGTAATGCATCATCATAATGAGCTCAGTGTGACTAAGTAGTTGGTCACGGGATCATGCATTACAGAATGAGTAAAGTGACTTGCCGGTAACGAGATTGAACAAGGTATTGGGATACCAACGATCGAATCTCGGGCAAGTAACGTACCGATTGACAAAGGGAATTGTATACGGGATTGCTTGAATCCTCGACATCGTGGTTCATCCGATGAGATCATCGTGGAACATGTGGGAGCCAACATGGGTATCCAGATCCTGCTGTAGGTTATTGGCCGGAGAGTTTTCTCGGTCATGTCTGCATGGTTCCCGAACCCGTAGGGTCTACACACTTAAGGTTTGATGATGCTAGGGTTATTAGAAAGACTAGTATGTGACTACCAATGTTGTTCGGAGTCCCGGATGAGATCCCGGACGTCACAAGGAGTTCTGGAATGGTCTATAGGTGAAGATTTATGTGTAAGAAGTTGTCATACGGTCACCGGAAAGGTTCGGGGGCATATCGGTATTGTACCGGGGCCACCGGAGGGATTCTGGGGGTCCACCGGGAGGGCCCACCTCTCTCGAAGGGCCTAATGGGCCGTAGAGGAAAGGGAACCAGCCCTACATGGGCTGGGCGCATCCCCCCATGGGCCCATGCGCCTAGGGTTGGCGGGAAACCTTAAGGGGGCGCCCCCCTTGCTTGGGGGCAAGCCCCCTCCCCTTGGCGGCCACCCCCTCTAGATCTCATCTAGAGGGGGCCGGCCCCCTTCCTCCTTCCCCTATAAATAGAGGGCAAGGGGAGGGCTGCACACCACATCTAAGGCGCAACCCCTCCCCTCCCCAACACCTCTCCTCCTCCGCAAGAGCTTGGCGAAGCCCTGTCGGAGTACTGCTGCTCCACCACCACCATGCCATCGTGCTGCTGTTGGTGCCCTCTTCCTCAACCTCTCCCTCCTCCTTGCTGGATCAAGGCGTGGGAGACGTCCTTGCTCCGTACGTGTGTTGAACGCGGAGGTACCGTCCGTTCGGCGCTAGGATCATCGGTGATTTGGATCACGACGAGTACAACTCCTTCATCCCCGTTCTCTTGAACGCTTCCGCTCACGATCTAGAAGGGTATGTAGATTCACTCCTCTTCCCCTCATTGCTAGATGACTCCATAGATTGATCTTGGTGATGCGTAGAAAATTTTAAATTTCTGCTACGACCCCCAACAGTTACTTCTACGTTATGCTTATTTTGCCATGCTATGCTCGTAGACGTGGATTGGGTTTGAGTGTATCCATGACAGATGTGACTTGTTAATTAATGGTTCAACTTAAGGTGGCAACTTTAAGACACATCTGGGTGGATTGCTTGTGGGCACCTGGAGATTCCAGTGTTGTCCTAGGATATCCCGGAGTACCCGTGTGATCATCCTACGATCCGCCACCCAGGCTCAAAGGGATCATAAGATTATTCATGCTAGAAACTTCTGTGTGCAGCCACAAGCCATTATGGGCTCTGGCATAGTTGAGTATGTTTGTGACCTCTTTAAGTGGTGGGCTAGCAGATGTATGGGAAAGTAGGTGTAATGGTCCACCCAGAGTAAAGAGTTAATGCTTCTGAAAGACTGTGTCTCGGTCATCCATTTCTCAAACACCCTGTAGTGCGAGAAATCCAACAGAGGAGATCGAGTCTTATGGGGAAAAGTGCGCAAACCTCTACAGAGTGTACAAACTAATCATGGTTAGCCGTGTCCCCGGTTATGGACATCTTGAGTATCTGGTACTTGAATTATTGGTTTGATCTCATCACTCTAAATTAATTTGCTGGGATGTTAATGACTACTTTAATTGGGGATTGAGTTGGAGGAACCTTCTCAATGTTGTTTCAACTACCATGATAGTTAAATAAAATATATTCCTTTGTTGTAGGGAAAAATTGGCTTTTTGCAAAACAATATAACCATAGAGCCTCCACCAGCCATATATGCATGTAGTGATAGCATTTATCTGTTCATTGCTCTCTTGTGTTATATTGCCAGCATATTCCATGTGCTGACCCGTTTCAGGCTGCAACATATCATGTTGCAGACTTTTTAGACGAAGAGTAAGGTGCACTAGGTCGTTTGTCATGCACTCAGCTATGCTGTTGGAGTTGATGGACTCTCTTTATCTTCCAAGCCTTCCGTTGTTATCTTAACTCGATGGCCTTAAGACATATTTAATGTAATAAGTTCTCTTTTGAGACATTTGATGTAATAAGTGTGTGATTGCTACTCTGTTATAAATCCTTCGAGTACTGTGTGTGTCAGCATTACTGATCTAGGGATGACACTGAAGCACAGAGACTTGACCGTCTGAGGTCGGGTCGCTACAATGATGTGCTTTTGCAAGGGTCAGCCCACGAAGCACCCCTCTCCTGTAGGCCAACTCATTTTGGATTTTAATCCATGCTGGCACAATGGAAAACTCCTTCAATATATCAGCTATGCGCTCTGGCGCCTTGTCCCAGCCTCTCACAGTGGTGATGGCTTCACAACTCCTAATATATGGTTGCTTGATCAGATTGTACGGTGTTCTCAGTTCTTCCTAGGGAGTCCTCGGATTTTTCCCCACCACATTTCTCTGTAAGAACATTGACGAGTAAAAAGTTTTGAGAACATGTCTATTACTATGGAATAAAAGAACTGGCTCAAAGTACTTACTGGAGATGAGGACATAAATATCACTCATGGTTTTTGTCAGAAACCATAAGCTGGTTTCTGCCTGTTTGCTTTTAACCTCAGCCGACTCGATCTATATGTTGTGCAAGTGCTCTTTTTTCTTCATCAAAAGCAGTTTTGGCTTTCTCCAAAGCTTCTGTGCTTTTAATCAACGATTCTTGGAGGTTAGATGATAGTTTTTCACATGCCTCTCGAAGTTTCTTCTTAGTCTTCACTTGTTTCTTCAACCCAACAACTTCCACATGGGCTTGATACATCATTCCTTGCATAAGTACTAGTGTTTAATGTTACTTCTAAGTCCCAAGTCACCACAGGCTAGCGACCCCACACTTGGGGGCTACGGAATATCTCATTTACTCTAAAGTTGACAATCCAACCTATTTATACAATGAAAGTCCCGAGCCACTGTAGGCAACCGACCCTGCACTTGGGGGTACATTACCCAGTTCAAGGTTTTAAATATTTTATAAAAGTTCCGAGTCGCCACAAGCAATCAACCCGGAACTTGGGGGCTACACTACTCTACAAAATTTCTAAAGTCCCAAGTCGCTGTAGGCTTGCGACCTGGCACCGGGGGCTATGATACGTCACCAATGTATCTATAATTTTTTATTGTTCCATGCTATTATATTATCCATCTTGGATGTTTTATATGCATTTATATGTTATTTTATATTATTTTTGGGACTAACCTATTAACCTAGAGCCAAGTGCCAATTTATGTTTTTTCCTTGTTTTTGAGTTTTACAAAAAAGGAATACCAAACGGAGTCCAAACGAGCTGAAACTTTACGATGATTTTTTATGGACCAGAAGAAGCCCACGAAGTATCGGAGATGGACCAGAGGAGCCACGAGGCATCCACAAGGGCGGGGGACGTGCCCCCTACATTGACGCTGCCTCATGGACCCCCTGACTAGAAACCCCAAAATTCATATAAATCCAGAAAGCCCCATAAAGAAACCTAGATCAGGAGTTTCACCGCCGCAAGCCTCTATAGCCACGAAAAACCAATCAAGAGCCCATTCTGGCACCTTACCAGAGGGGGAAACCATCACCGGTGGCCATCTTTATCATCCCGATGGTTTCCATGACGAGGAGGGAGTAGTTCACCCTCGGGGCCGAGGGTATGTACCAGTAGCTATGTGTTTGATCTCTCTCTCTCTCTCGTGTTCTTGATTTGTCACGATCTTGATGTATCGCGAGCTTTGTTATTATAGTTGAATCATATGGTGTTTCTCCCTCTCTATCTTCTAGTGATGAATTGAGTTTTACCTTTGAGATTTCACTATTATCGGATTGAATACTATTATGGATTTGAGAACACTTGATCACTACTGCAGGATGCTGCTAACGCGACACTGCGATCAGAGACCCTTCGACGAAACTTTGTGTGATGCCATAATCGCAAACGGTGGTGTAAAAAACCTGTCAAAAAGGTGCATAACGTTTGCGATGGAGGATGCATCAAACACGGTTCAGATTTTAGTTGCGTGTGCGATGCAGGGCATATGGTTCAGCTCAATTAACTGTTTGCGATGAGGAGGAACAAAAGAAACGGGCACTCATATGTCTCCAACGTATCTATAACTTTTTATTGCTCCATGCTATATTATCTACTATTTTGGACATTATTGGGATTTTTTATCCACTTTTATATCATTTTTGGGACTAACCTATTAATCGGAGGCCCAACCAAGAATTGCTGGTTTTTGCGTGTTTTAGGGTTTCGAAGAAAAGGAATATCAAACGGAGTCCAAATGGAATGAAACCTTCAGGAACGTGATTTTCTCAATGAATAAGACCAGAGAGACTTGGACCCTACATCAAGAAAGGAAACAGGAGGCCACGAGGTAGGGGGCGCGCCCACCCCCACCAGGCGCGCCCTCCACCCTTGTGCGCCCCCTGTTGCTCCACTGACGTACTCCTTCCTCCTATATATATCCACGTACTCCCAAATGAACAGATACAGAGCCAAAACCCTAATTCCACCGCCGCAACTTTCTATATCCACGAGAACCCATCTTGGGGCCTGTTTCGGAGCTCCGCCGGAGGGGGCATCGATCACGGAGGGCTTCTACATCAACACCATAGCCTCTCTGATGAAGTGTGAGTAGTTTACCTCAGACCTGCGGGTCCATAGTTAGTAGCTAGATGGCTTCTTGTCTCTTTTTGGATCTCAATACAACGTTCTCCCCCTCTCTTGTGGAGAACTATTCGATGTAATCTTCTTTTTGCGGTGTGGTTGTTGAGACCGATGAATTGTGGGTTTATGATCAAGTCTATCTATGAATAATATTTGAATCTTCTCTGAATTCTTTTATCGATGATTGGTTATCTTTGCAAGTCTCTTCGAATTGTCAGTTTGGTTTGGCGTACTAGATTGATCTTTCTTGCAATGGGAGAAGTGCTTAGCTTTGGGTTCAATCTTGCGGTGTCCTTTCCCGGTGACAGTAAGGGCAGCAAGGCATGTATTGTATTGTTGCCATCGAGGATAACAAGATGGGGTTTTCTTCATATTGCATGAGTCTATCCCTCTACATCATGTCATCTTGCTTAAGGCGTTACTCTGTTTTTAACTTAATACTCTAGATGCATGCTGGATAGCGGTCGATGAGTGGAGTAATAGTAGTAGATGCAGGCAGGAGTCGGTCTACTTGTCTCGGACGTGATGCCTATATACATGATCATACCTAGATATTGTCATAACTATGCTCAATTCTGTCAATTGCTCAACAGTAATTTGTTCACCCACTGTAGAATACTTATGCTCTCGAGAGAAGCCACTAGTGAAACCTATGGCCCCTGGGTCTATCTTTATCATATTGATCTCCTACTACTTAGTTATTTCCTTTGCTACTTACTTTGCCTTTATTTTACATTGCATCTTTTATCATAAAAATACCAAAAATATTATCTTATCATATCTATCAGATCTCACTCTCATAAGTGGCCTTCTAGGGATTGACAACCCCTATTTGCATTGGTTGCGAGGATTTATTTGTTTTGTGCTGGTGCGAGGGACTCGCGCGTAGCCTCCTACTGGATTGATACCTTGGTTCTCAAAAACTGAGGGAAATACTTACGCTACTTTGCTGCATCATCCGTTCCACTTCGGGGAAAACCAACGCAGTGCTCAAGAGGTAGCAAGAAGGATTTCTAGCGCCGTTGCCGGGGAGGTCTACGCAAAAGTCAACATACCAAGTACCCATCACATACCCTTATCTCCCGCATTATATTATTTGCCATTTGCCTCTCGTTTTCCTCTCCCCCCACTTCATCCTTGCCGTTTTATTCACCCTCTCTCTCTCTCTATCCTCCCTCTCTATTTGCCTCTTTTTGTTTGCTTGTGTGTTAGTTTTCTTGCTTGTCACGATGGCTCAAGATAATACTAAATTGTGTGAGTTCACCAATACCAACAATAATGATTTTATTAGCACTCCGATTGCTCCTCTTGCCAATGCTGAATCTTGTGAAATTAATACTGCTTTGCTGAATCTTGTCATGAAAGATCCATTTTCCAGCCTTCCTAGTGAAGATGCCGCTACCCATCTAAATAGCTTCGTTGATTTGTGTGACATGCAAAAGAAGAAAGATGTGGATAATGATATTGTTAAATTGAAGCTATCCTTTTTCGCTTAGAGATCGTGCTAAAGCTTGGTTTTCGTCTTTGCTTAAAAATAGTATTGATTCATGGAACAAGTGCAAAGATGCTTTTATCTCTAAGTATTTTCCTCTCACTAAGATCATCTCTCTTAGAAACGATATTATGAATTTTAAACAACTTGATCATGAACATGTTGCACAAGCTTGGGAGAGAATGAAATTAATGATACGTAATTGCCTTGCTCATGGTTTAAATTTGTGGATGATTATACAAAATTTTTATGCCGGATTGAATTTTGCTTCTAGAAATATTTTAGATTCGGCTGCGGGAGGCACTTTTATGGAAATCACTTTATACTAAACTCCTAGATAATATTATGGTTAATTATGCTCAATGGCATACTGAAAGATCTTCTAATAAAAAGGTCCATGCGATAGAAGAAATTAATGTTTTGAGTGGGAAGATGGATGAACTTATGAAAGTATTTGCTAATAAGAGTGTTTCTTCTGATCCTAATGATATGCCCTTGTCTACTTTGATTGAGAATAATGATGAATCTATGGATGTGAATTTTGTTGGTAGGAACAATTTTGGTAACAACGCGTATAGAGGAAATTTTAATCCTAGGCCTTATCCTAGTAATCCCTCTAATAATTATGGTAATTCCTACAACAATTCTTATGGAAATTATAATAAGATGCCCTCTAATTTTGAATCTAATATTAAAGAATTTATTACTTCGCAAAAGAATTTTAATGCTATGATTGAAGAAAAATTGCTTAAGATTGATGATTTGGCTAGGAACGTTGATAGAATTGCTCTTGATGTTGATTCTTTGAAACTTAGATCTATTCCACCTAAGAATGATATCAATGAGTCTCTCAAAGCCATGAGAATTTCCATTGATGAGTGCAAAGAAAGAACCGCTAGGATTCATGCTAAGAAAGATGCCCTTATAAGAGCATGTCCTTCTAGTTCCTATGAAAATAAAGATGAAGATCTAAAAGTTATTGATGTCTCCCCTATTAAATCTTTGTTTTGCAATATGAATCTTGATAATGATGGGACTGAATATGATCCACCTTTACCTAGAAGGCGTTCCAAGAATTCGGAATTTGTTGATCTTGATGCTAAATTTCATAAAAGTGGGATTGAAGAAATTAAAACCCTAGATGTTGTTAAACCCACTATTATGGATTTCAAGGAATTTAAGTATGAAAATTGCAATCCGTGCTAAATTCTCCTCATGCTTATAGTCAAAATAAAGCGTTTACTAAACATATCATTGATGCCTTGATGGAATCTTATGAAGAAAAACTTGAATTGGAAGTTTCTGTACCTAGAAAACTTTATGATGAGTGGGAACCAACTATTAAAATTCAAATTAGAGATAATGAATGCTATGCTTTATGTGATTTGGGTGCTAATATTTCCACGATTCCAAAGACTTTGTGTGATTTGTTAGGTTTCCATGATTTTGATGATTGCTCTCTAAACTTGCACCTTGCGGATTCCACTATTAAGAAACCTATGGGTGTTGGAAATATGCCCTAGAGGCAATAATAAAAGCATTATTATTATATTTCCTTGTTCATGATAATTGTCTTTTGTTCATGCTATAATTGTGTTATCCGGAAATCGTAATACATGTGTTAATAATAGACACCAACATGTCCCTAGTAAGCCTCTAGTTGACTAGCTCGTTGATCAACAGATAGTCATGGTTTCCTGACTATGGACATTGGATGTCATTGATAACGAGATCACATCATTAGGAGAATGATGTGATGGACAAGACCCAATCCTAAACATAGCACAAGATCGTATAGTTCGTTTGCTAGAGTTTTCCAATGTCAAGTATCTTTTCCTTAGACCATGAGATCGTGTAACTCCCGGATACCGTAGGAGTACTTTGGGTATACCAAACGTCACAACGTAACTGGGTGACTATAAAGGTATACTACGGGTATCTCTGAAAGTGTCTGTTGGGTTGACACGGATCAAGACTGGGATTTGTCACTCCGTATGACGGAGAGGTATCACTGGGCCCACTCGGTAATGCATCATCATGATGAGCTCAAAGTGACCAAGTGTCTGGTCACGGGATCATGCATTACGGTACGAGTAAAGTGACTTGCCGATAACGAGATTTGACGAGGTATTGGGATACCGACGATCGAATCTCGGGCAAGTAACATACCGATTGAAAAAGGGAATTGTATACGGGGTTGCTTGAATCCTCGACATCGTGGTTCATCCGATGAGATCATCGAGGAGCATGTGGGAGCCAACATGGGTATCCATATCCCGCTATTGGTTATTGACCGGAGAGCAATCTCGGTCATGTCTACATGTCTCCCGAACCCGTAGGGTCTACACACTTAAGGTTCGGTGACGCTAGGGTTGTAGGGATATGTATATGCAGTAACCCGAATGTTTTTCGGAGTCTCGGATCAGATCCCGGACGTCACGAGGAGTTTCGGAATGGTCCGGAGGTAAAGAATTATATATAGGAAGTGCTATTTTGGCCATCGGGACAAGTTTCGGGGTCACCGGTATTGCACCGGGACCACCGGAAGGGTCCCGGGGGTCCACCGGGTGGGGCCACCTATCCCGGAGGGCCCCATGGGCTGAAGTGGGAAGGGATCCAGCCCAAAGTGGGCTGGGGTGCCACTTCCCCTAGGGCCCATGCGCCTAGGGTGGGGAAACCCTAAAGGGGGGCGCCCCTTGCTTGGGGGGCAAGCCCCCCACCCCTTGGCCGCCGCCCCACCTAGGAGATTGCATCTCCTAGGGCCGGCGCCCCCCTAGGCCCCCTATATATAGTGGGGGAGGAGGAAGGGCCTCACACCCATGCCCTGGCGCCTCCCTCTCCCTCTCCAACACCTCCTCCTCCTCCATAGAGCTTGGCGAAGCCCTGCCGGAGTACTGCAGCTCCATCACCACCACGCCGTCGTGCTGCTGCTGGAGCCATCTTCCTCAACCTCTCCTTCCCCCTTGCTAGATCAAGAAGGAGGAGACGTTACCTGACCGTACGTGTGTTGAACACGGAGGTGCCGTCCGTTCGGCGCTAGGATCTCCGGTGATTCGGATCACGTCGAGTACGACTCCCTCATCCCCATTCTTTGAACGCTTTCGCTCGCGATCTACAAGGTACGTAGATGCATCCAATCACTCGTTGCTAGATGAACTCATAGATGGATCTTGGTGAAACCGTAAGAAATTTTTTGTTTTCTGGAACGTTCCCCAACAGTGGCATCATGAGCTAGGTCTATGCGTAGTTCTCTTTGCACGAGTAGAACACAATTTGTTGTGGGCGTAGATGTTGTCAACTTTCTTGCTGCTACTAGTCTTATTTTGCTTCAGCAATATTGTGGGATGAAGCGGCCCGGACCAACCTTACACGTACGCTTACGTGAGACCGGTTCCACCGACTAACATGCACTAGTTGCATAAGGTGGCTGGTGGGTGTCTGTCTCTCCCACTTTAGTTGGAGCGGATTCGATGAAAAGGGTCCTTATGAAGGGTAAATAGAAGTTGACAAATCACGTTGTGGCTTTCACGTAGGTAAGAAAACGTTCTTGCTAGAATCCTATTGTAGCCACGTAAAACTTGCAACAACGATTAGAGGACGTCTAACTTGTTTTTGCAGCAAGTGTTTTGTGATGTGATATGGCCAAAGTTGTGATGAATGATGAATGATATATATGTGATGTATGAGATATTCATGTCATTGTAATAGGAGTCACGACTTGCATGTCGATGAGTATGACAACCGGCAGGAGCCATAGGAGTTGTCTTTATTTTTTGTATGACCTGCGTGTCATTGAGAAACGCCATGTAAATTACTTTACTTTATTGCTAAACGCGTTAGCCATAGTAGTAGAAGTAATAGTTGGTGAGCAACTTCATGGAGACACGATGATGGAGATCATAATGATGGAGATCATGGTGTCATGCCGGTGACAAGATGATCATGGAGCCCCAAGATGGAGATCAAAGGAGCTATGTGATATTGGCCATATCGTGTCACTATTATTATTTGATTGCATGTGATGTTTATCATGTTTTTGCATCTTTTTTACTTAGAAAGACGGTAGTAAATAAGATGATCCCTCATAATAATTTCAAGAAAGTGTTTCCCCTAACTGTGCACCGTTGCGACAGTTTGTTGTTTCGAAGCACCACGTGATGATCGGGTGTGATAGATTCCAACATTCACATACAACGGGTGTAAGACAGATTTACACATGCAAACACTTAGGTTGACTTCACGAGCCTAGCATGTACAGACATGGCCTCGGAATACAGAAGACCGAAAGGTCGAGCATGAGTCGTATAGAAGATACGATCAACATGAAGATGTTCACCGATGTTGACTAGTCCGTCTCACGTGATGATCGTACACGGCCTAGTTAACTCGGATCATGTTGTACTTAGATGACTGGAGGGATGTCTATCTAAGTGGGAGTACATTGAATAATTTGATTAGATGAACTTAATTATCATGAACTTAGTCTAAAATATTTAAAATATGTCTTGTAGATCAAATGGCCAACGCAGTCCTCAACTTCAACGCGTTCGTAGAGAAAACCAAGCTGAAAGACGATGGCAGCAACTACACGGACTGGGTCCGGAACCTGAGGATCATCCTCATAGCTGCCAAGAAAGATTATGTCCTACAAGCACCGCTAGGTGACGCACCTGTTCTCCCTGCAGAACAAGACGTTATGAACGCTTGGCAGGCACGTACCGATGACTACTCCCTCGTTCAGTGTGGCATGCTTTACAGCTTAGAGCCGGGGCTCCAAAAACGTTTTGAGAGACACGGAGCATATGAGATGTTTGGAAAGCTGAAAATGGTTTTCCAAGCTCATGCCCAGGTCGAGAGATAACAAGTCTCCGACAAGTTCTTCAGCTGTAAGATGGAGGAAAACAGTTCTGTCAGTGAGCACATACTCACTATGTCTGGGTTGCATAACCGCTTGACTCAGCTGGGAGTTAATCTCCCGGATGATGCGGTCATTGACAGAATCCTTCAGTCGCTTCCACCGAGCTACAAGAGCTTTGTGATGAACTTCAATATGCAGGGGATGGAAAAGACCATTCCTGAAGTATTTGCAATGCTGAAATCAGCAGAGGTAGAAGTCAGAAAGGAACATCAAGTGTTGATGGTCAATAAAACCACTAAGTTCAAGAAAGGCAAGGGTAAGAAAACCTTCAAGAAGGACGGCAAGGGAGTTGCCGCGCCTGGCAAGCAAGCTGTCGGGAAGAAGCCAAAGAATGGACCCAAGCCCGAGACTGAGTGTTTTTATTGCAAGGGAAGTGGTCACTGGAAGCGGAACTGCCCCAAATACTTAGCGGACAAGAAGGCCGGCATCACGAAAGGTATATGTGATATACATGTAATTGATGTGTACCTTACCAGTACTCGTAGTAGCTCTTGGGTATTTGATACCGGTGCAGTTGCTCATATTTGTAACTCAAAGCAGGAGCTGCAGAATAAGCGGAGACTGACGAAGGACGAGGTGACGATGCGCGTCGGGAATGGTTCCAAGGTCAATGTGATCGCCGTTGGCACGCTACCTCTACATTTACCTACGGGATTAGTTTTGAACCTCAATAATTGTTATTTAGTGCCAAGTTTGAGCATGAACATTGTATCAGGATCTCGTTTAATACGAGATGGCCACTCATTTAAATCCGAGAATAATGGTTGTTCTATTTATATGAGAGATATGTTTTATGGTCATGCTCCGATGGTGAATGGTTTATTCTTAATGAATCTCGAGCATAATGCTACACATACTCATAGTGTGAATACCAAAAGATGTAAAATAGATAATGATAGTCCCACATACTTGTGGCACTGCCGCCTTGGTCACATAGGTGTCAAACGCATGAAGAAGCTCCATGCAGATGGACTTTTAGAGTCTCTTGATTACGAATCATTTGTGACGTGCGAACCATGCCTCATGGGTAAAATGACCAAGACTCCGTTCTCAGGAACAATGGAGCGAGCAACCAACTTATTGGAAATCATACATACTGATGTGTGCGGTCCAATGAGTGTTGAGGCTCGCGGTGGCTATCGTTATGTTCTCACCCTCACTGATGACTTGAGTAGATATGGGTATATCTATTTAATGAAACACAAGTCTGAGACCTTTGAGAAGTTCAAGGAATTTCAGAGTGAGGTCGAAAATCAACGTGACAGGAAAATCAATTTCCTGCGATCAGATCGTGGAGGAGAATACTTGAGTCACGAATTTGGCACACACTTAAGAAAATGTGGAATAGTTTCACAACTCATGCCGCCTGGAACACCTCAGCGTAATGGTGTGTCCGAATGTCATAATCGCACCCTATTAGATATGGTGCGATCTATGATGTCTCTTACCGATTTACCGCTATCTTTTTGGGGCTATGCTTTAGAGACTGCCGCATTCACTTTAAATAGGGCTCCGTCGAAATCCGTTGAGACAACACCGTATGAATTATGGTTTGGGAAGAAACCTAAGCTGTCGTTTCTAAAAGTTTGGGGATGCGATGCTTATGTCAAGAAACTTCAACCTGAAAAGCTCAAACCCAAGTCAGAAAAATGCGTCTTCATAGGATACCCTAAAGAAACTATTGGGTATACCTTCTACCTTAGATCCGAAGGCAAGATCTTTGTTGCCAAGAATGGATCCTTTCTAGAGAAAGAGTTTCCCTCGAAATAAGTAAGTGGGAGGAAAGTAGAACTTGATGAACTATTACCTCTTGAACCGGAAAATGGCGCAACTCAAGAAAATGTTCCTGAGGTGCCTGCACCGACTAGAGAGGAAATTAATGATGATGATCATGAAACTTCAGATCAAGTTGCTACTGAACTTCATAGGTACACAAGGACACGTTCCGCACCAGAGTGGTATGGCAACCCTGTCTTGGAAATCATGTTGTTAGACAACGGTGAACCTTCGAACTATGAAGAAGCTATGGCGGGCCTGGATTCCGACAAATGGCTAGAAGCCATGAAATCCGAGATAGGATCCATGTATGAAAATGAAGTATGGACTTTGACTGACTTGCCCGTTGAGGGGCGAGCCATAAAAAATAAATGGATCTTTAAGAAGAAGACAGACGCAGATGGTAATGTGACCATCTATAAAGCTCGGCTTGTCGCTAAGGGTTATCGACAAGTTCAAGGGGTTGACTACGATGAGACTTTCTCACCGGTAGCGAAGCTAAAGTCCGTCTGAATCATGTTAGCAATTGCCGCATTCTATGATTATGAGATATGGCAAATGGACGTCAAAACGGCATTCCTTAATGGTTTCCTAAAGGAAGAATTGTATATGATGCAGCCGGAAGGTTTTGTCGATCCTAAGAATGCTAACAAAGTGTGCAAGCTCCAACGCTCGATTTATGGGCTGGTGCAAGCATCTCGGAGTTGGAACATTCGCTTTGATGAGATGATCAAAGCATTTGGGTTTATGCAGACTTATGGAGAAGCCTGCGTTTACAAGAAAATGAGTGGGAGATCTGTAGCATTTCTCATATTATATGTAGATGACATACTTTTGATGGGAAATGATATAGAACTCTTGGACAGCATTAAGGCCTACTTGAATAAGAGTTTTTCAATGAAGGACCTTGGAGAAGCTGCATATATATTAGGCATCAAGATCTATAGAGATAGGTCAAGACACCTCATAGGTCTTTCACAAAGCACATACCTTGATAAGATATTGAAGAAGTTCAATATGGATCAGTCTAAGAAGGGGTTCTTGCCTGTGTTGCAAGGTGTGAAACTTTGCTCAGCTCAATGTCCGACCACGGCAGAAGATATAGAAGAGATGAGCGTCACCCCCTATGTCTTAGCCATAGGTTCTATTATGTATGCCATGATGTGTACCGGACCTGATGTAAACCTTGCCATAAGTTTGGTAGGTAGACACCAAAGTAATCCCGGCAAGGAACACTGGACAGCGGTCAAGAATATCCTGAAGTACCTAAAAAGGACTAAGGAAATGTTTCTCGTTTATGGAAGTGACGAAGAGCTTGTCGTAAAGGGTTACGTCGACGCTAGCTTTGACACAGATCTGGATGACTCAAAGTCACAAACCGGATACGTGTATATTTTGAATGGTGGGGCAGTAAGCTGGTGCAGTTGCAAGCAGAGCGTTGTGGCGGGATCTACATGTGAAGCAGAGTACATGGCAGCCTCGGAGGCAGCACATGAAGCAATTTGGGTGAAGGAGTTCATCACCGACCTAGGAGTCATACCCAATGCGTTGGGGCCAATCAAACTCTTCTGTGACAACACTGGAGCTATTGCACTTGCCAAGGAGCCCAGGTTTCACAAGAAGACCAGGCACATCAAGCGTCGCTTCAACTCCATTCGTGAAAATGTTCAAGATGGAGACATAGATATTTGTAAAGTACATACGGACCTGAATGTAGCAGATCCGTTGACTAAACCTCTCCCTACAGCAAAACATGATCAACACCAGAATTCCATGGGTGTTCGATTCATCACAATGTAACTAGATTATTGACTCTAGTGCAAGTGGGAGACTGTTAGAAATATGCCCTAGAGTCAATAATAAAAGCATTATTATTATATTTCCTTGTTCATGATAATTGTCTTTTGTTCGTGCTATAATTGTGTTATCCGGAAATCGTAATACATGTGTGAATAATAGACACCAACATGTCCCTAGTAAGCCTCTAGTTGACTAGCTCGTTGATCAACATATAGTCATGGTTTCCTGACTATGGACATTGGATGTCATTGATAACGAGATCACATCATTAGGAGAATGATGTGATGGACAAGACCCAATCCTAAACATAGCACAAGATCGTATAGTTCGTTTGCTAGAGTTTTCCAATGTCAAGTATCTTTTACTTAGACCATGAGATCGTGTAACTCCCGGATACCGTAGGAGTACTTTGGGTATACCAAACGTCACAACGTAACTGGGTGACTATAAAGGTATACTACGGGTATCTCCGAAAGTGTCTGTTGGGTTGACTCGGATCAAGACTGGGATTTGTCACTCCGTATGACGGAGAGGTATCACTGGGCCCACTCGGTAATGCATCATCATTATGAGCTCAAAGTGACCAAGTGTCTGGTCATGGGATCATGCATTACAGTACGAGTAAAGTGACTTGCTGGTAACGAGATTGAACGAGGTTTTGGGATACCGACGATCGAATCTCGGGCAAGTAACATACCGATTGACAAAGGGAATTGTATATGGGGTTGCTTGAATCCTCGACATCGTGGTTCATCTGATGAGATCATCAAGGAGCATGTGGGAGCCAACATGGGTATCCAGATCCCGCTGTTGGTTATTGACAGGAGAGCAATCTCGGTCATGTCTACATGTCTCCCGAACCCCTAGGGTCTACACACTTAAGGTTCGGTGACGCTAGCGTTGTAGGGATATGTATATGCAGTAACCCGAATGTAGTTCGGAGTCTTGGATGAGATCCCGGACGTCACGAGGAGTTTCGGAATGGTCCGGAGGTGAAGAATTATATATAGGAAGTGCTATTTCGGCCATCGGGACAAGTTTCGGGGTCACCGGTATTGTACCGGGACCACCGGAAGGGTCCCGGGGGTCCACCGGGTGGGGCCACCTATCCCGGAGGGCCCCATGGGCTGAAGTGGGAAGAGATCCATCCCAAAGTGGGCTGGGGCGCCACTTCCCCTAGGGCCCATGCGCCTAGGGGGAATCCCTAAAGGGGGGTGCCCCCTTGCTTGGCGGGCAAGCCCCCCACCCCTTGGCCGCTGCCCCCCTAGGAGATTGCATCTCCTAGGGCCGGCGCCCCCCTAGGCCCCCTATATATAGTGGGGGGGAGGAAGGGCCTCACACCCATGCCCTGGCGCCTCCCTCTCCCTCTCCAACACCTCCTCCTCCTCCATAGAGCTTGGCGAAGCCCTGTCGGAGTACTACAGCTCCATCACCACCACGCCGTCATGCTGCTGCTGGAGCCATCTTCCTCAACCTCTCCTTCCCCCTTGCTGGATCAAGAAGGAGGAGACGTTACGCTGACCGTACGTGTGTTGAATGCGGAGGTGCCGTCCGTTCGGCGCTAGGATCTCTGTTGATTCGGATCACGTCGAGTACGACTCCCTCATCCCCGTTCTTTGAACGCTTCCACTCGCAATCTACAAGGTACGTAGATGCATCCAATCACTCGTTGCTAGATGAACTCATAGATGGATCTTGGTGAAACCGTAGGAAATTTTTTGTTTTCTGCAGCGTTCCCCAACAATGGCAAGAATTAATGATGTTCTTACTGTTGCAAATAGGAATTATGTGCCCATAGATTTTATTGTTCTTGACATAGATTGCAATCCTTCATGTCCTATTGTTCTTGGTAGACCTTTCCTTAGAACGATTGGTGCAATTATTGATATGAAGGAAGGAAATATTAGATTAAAATTTCCATTAAGGAAAGGCATGGAACACTTTCCTAGAAATAAAATTAAATTACCTTATGAATCTATTATGAGAGCCACTTATGGATTGCCTACGAAAGATGGCAATACCTAGATCTATTCTTGCTTGTTATGCCTAGCTAGGGGCGTTAAACGATAGCGCTTGTTGGGAGGCAACCCAATTTTATTTTTATTACTTGCTTTTTGCTCCTGTTTAGTAATAAATAATTTATCTAGCCTCTGTTTTGGTTGTCTTTTTGTGTTTAATTAGTGTTTGTGCCAAGTAGAACCGTTGGGAAGACTTGGGGAAAGTCTTGTTGAACTTGCTGTAAAAAACAGAAACTTTAGCAGTCACGAGAACTGCTGCCCTGTTTATTTGGAAAGTGATATTTAGTTAATTCTTTTTGCAGATGATTAATAGATAAATTCCTCACGGTCAGAAATTTATTTTATAATTTTTGGGGTTCCAGATCTTGCGCTAGCTACAGATTACTACAGACTGTTCTGTTTTTGACAGATTTTGTTTTTCGTGTGTTGTTTGCTTATTTTGATGAATCTATGGCTAGTAAAATAGTTTATAAACCATAGAGAAGTTGGAATACAGTAGGTATAACACCAATATAAATAAAGAATGAGTTCATTACAGTACCTTGAAGTGGTCTTTTATTTTCTTTCGCTAACGGAGCTCACGAGATTTTCTACTTTAAGTTTTGTGTCGTGAAGTTTTCAAGTTTTGGGTAAAGATTTGATGGATTATGGAACAAGGAGTGGCAAGAGCCTAAGATTGGGGATGCCCATGGCACCCCCAAAATAATCTAAGTACACCTAGAATCCAAAGCTTGGGGATGCCCCGGAAGGCATCCCCTCTTTCGTCTACTTCTATCGGTAACTTTACTTGGAGCTATATTTTTATTCGCCACATGATATGTGTTTTGCTTGGAGCGTCTTGCATTATTTTGAGTCTTTGCTTGTTAGTTTACCACAATCATCCTTGCTTTACACACCTTTTGAGGGAGCCATACATGATTTGAAATATGTTACAATACTCTATGTGCTTCGCTTATATCTTTTGAGTTATATAATTTTGCTCTAGTACTTCACTTATCTCTTTTAGAGCACGGTGGTGGATTTGTTTTATAGAAACTATTGATCTCTCATGCTTCACTTAGATTATTTTGAGAGTCTTAAATAGCATGGTAATTTGCTTAAAATCCTAATATGCTTGGTATATAAGATTAATAATAAAAACTTTCTTATGAGTGTGTTGAATACTATGATAAGTTTGATACTTGATAATTGTTTTGAGATATAAAGATGGTGATATTAAAGTTGTGCTTGTTGAGTAGTTGTGAATTTGAGAAATACTTGTGTTGAAGTTTGTGATTCTCGTAGCATGCACGTATGGTGAACCGTTATGTGATGAAGTCGGAGCATGATTTATTTTTTGATTGCCTTCCTTATGAGTGGCGGTCGGGGACGAGCGATGGTATTTTCCTACCAATCTATCCCCCTAGGAGCATGCGCGTAATACTTTGCTTTGAAGACTTGTAGATTTTTTCAATAAGTATATGAGTTCTTTATGACTAATGTTGAGTCCATGGATTATACACACTCTCACCCTTCCACCTTTGCTAGCCTCTCTAATACCACGCACCTTTCGCCGGTATCATACACCCACCATATCCCTTCCTCAAAACAGCCAACATACCTACCTATTATGGCATTTCCATAGCCATTCCGAGATATATTGCCATGCAACTTTCCACCGTTCCACTCCATCATTGTCATATTGCTTAGCATGATCATGTAGTTGACATCGTATTTGTGTCAAAGCCACCATTCATAATTCTTTCATAAATGTCACTCATGATTTGTTGCATATCCCGATACACCGCTGGAGGCATTCATATAGAGTCATATTTTGTTCTAAGTATCGAGTTGTAATTCTTGAGTTGTAAGAAAATAAAAGTGTGATGATCATCATTATTAGAGCATTGTCCAAGTGAGGAAAGGATGATGGAGACTATGATTCCCCCACAAGTCAGGATGAGACTCCGGATGAAAAATAAAAAAAAGGAGAAAGAAAAGAAGCCATAAAAAAAGAGAAAAGGCCCAAATAAAAAATGAGAGAAAAAGAGAGAAGGGACAATGTTACTATCCTTTTACCACACTTGTGCTTCAAAGTAGCACCATGATCTTCATAGTAGAGAGTCTCTCATGTTATCACTTTCATATACTAGTGGGAATCTTTCATTATAGAACTTGGCTTGTATATTCCAATGATGGTCTTCCTCAAAATGTCCTAGGTCTTCATGAGCAAGCAAGTTGGATGCACACCCACTTAGTTTCTTTTTGAGATTTCATATACTTATAGCTCTAGTGCATCTGTGGCATGGCAATCCCTACTCACTCGCATTGATATCTATTGATGGGCATCTCCATAGCCCGTTGATACGCCTAGTTGATGTGAGACTATCTTCTCCCTTTTTGTCTTCTCCACAACCACCACTCTATTCCACCTATAGTGCTACATCTATGGCTCATGCTCATGTATTTCGTGAAAATTGAAAAAGTTTTGAGAATGTCAAAAGTATGAAACAATTGCTTGGCGTGTCATCGGGGTTGTCCATGATTTAAATATTTTGTGTAGTGAATATAGAGCATAGACAGACTATATGGTTTTGTAGGTATAACTTTCTTTAGCCATGTAATTTTGAGAAGACATAATTGCTTTGTTAGTATGCTTGAAGTATTATTATTTTTATGTCAATATGAACTTTTGTCTTGAATCTTTCGGATCTGAATATTCATACCACAATTAAGAAGAATTACATTAAAATTATGCCAAGTTGCACTCCGCATCAAAAATTCTGTTTTTATCATTTACCTACTCAAGGACGAGCAGGAATTAAGCTTGGGGATGCTTGATACATCTCCAACGTATCTATAATTTTTGATTGCTCCATGCTATATTATCTACTATTTTGGATATTATTGGGCTTTATTATCCAGTTTTATATCATTTTTGGGACTAACCTATTAACCAGAGGCCCAGCCTAGAATTGTTGTTTTTTGCCTGTTTTAGGGTTTCGAAGAAAAGGAATATCAAACGGGGTTCAAACGGAATGAAACCTTTGGGAACGTGATTTTCTCAACGAATAAGACCAGAGAGACTTGGACCCTACGTCAAGAAAGGAAACAGGAGGCCACGAGGTAGGGGGCGCGCCCACCCCCACCAGGCGCGCCCTCCACCCTCGTGGGCCCCCTGTTGCTCCACCGACGTACTCCTTCCTCCTATATATATCCATGTACTCCCAAACGATCAGATACAGAGCCAAAACCCTAATTCCACCGCTGCAACTTTCTATATCCACGAGAACCCATCTTGGGGCCTGTTCCGGAGCTCCGCCGGAGGGGGCATCGATCACGGAGGGCTTCTACATCAACACCATAGCCTCTCCGATGAAGTGTGAGTAGTTTACCTCAGACCTACGGGTCCATAGTTAGTAGCTAGATGGCTTCTTCTCTCTTTTTGGATCTCAATACAATGTTCTCCCCCTCTCTTGTGGAGAACTATTCGATGTAATCTTCTTTTTGCGGTGTGGTTGTTGAGACCGATGAATTGTGGGTTTATGATCAAGTCTCTCTATGAATAATATTTGAATCTTCTATGAATTCTTTTATGGATGATTGGTTATCTTTGCAAGTCTCTTCGAATTGTCAGTTTGGTTTGGCGTACTAGATTGATCTTTCTTGCAATGGGAGAAGTGCTTAGCTTTGGGTTCAATCTTGCGGTGTCCTTTCCTGGTGACAGTAAGGGCAGCAAGGCACGTATTGTATTGTTGCCATCGAGGATAACAAGATAGGGTTTTCTTCATATTGCATGAGTCTATCCCTCTACATCATGTCATCTTGCTTAAGGCGTTACTCTGTTTTTAACTTAATACTCTAGATGCATGCTGGATAGCGGTCGATGAGTGGAGTAATAGTAGTAGATGCAGGCAGGAGTCGGTCTACTTGTCTCGGACGTGATGCCTATATACATGATCATACCTAGATATTCTCATAACTATGCTCAATTCTGTCAATTACTCAATAGTAATTTGTTCACCCACTGTAGAATACTTATGCTCTCGACAAAAGCCGCTAGTGAAACCTATGGCCCCCGGGTCTATCTTTATCATACTGATCTCCTACTACTTAGTTATTTCCTTTGCTACTTACTTTGCCTTTATTTTACATTGCATCTTTTATCATAAAAATACCAAAAATATTATCTTATCATATCTATCATATCTCACTCTCGTAAGTGGCCTTATAGGGATTGACAACCCCTATTTGTGTTGGTTGCGAGGATTTATTTGTTTTGTGCATGTGCGAGGGACTCGCGCGTAGCCTCCTACTGGATTGATACCTTGGTTCTCAAAAATTGAGGGAAATACTTACGCTATTTGCTGCATCATCCCTTCCTCTTCGGGGAAAACCAACGCAGTGCTCAAGAGGTAGCAGGCATCCAGATGAAAGTTTGTGCGATGTAGAGCAGATGGTTCACTTGGATGAACTATTTGTGATTAGGCAAC
Source organism: Triticum monococcum (assembly GCA_034509565.1). Classification (NCBI taxonomy): domain Eukaryota; kingdom Viridiplantae; phylum Streptophyta; class Magnoliopsida; order Poales; family Poaceae; genus Triticum; species Triticum monococcum. Next base: position 640,090,355 of record CM067843.1, read on the forward strand.
ACAAAAGAAATGGTCAGCCAGATCAAAGGTGTGTGCGATATACGGCATGCGGTTCACTCGGATGAATAGTTTGTGTTGAACAAGATGTTTGTGATACGAGGCAAACAGGTCTGTAATCATAAACTTCTGCGAAGACCGATAACAACACAGACGATTACTGCTAACAATCCATGTGTGTTGTCAGCAAACGATTGCTGATATACAATTGTGAGTGATTGATGAAAACATCGCCGACGGTTTCCATTGTTTAGTCCGTGTGCGATGTGATTTTCTTTGTCCGCACAACATCTATGCTCTATCTACAAAGCATCAATATATATACTTCAAATGATAGCATTGCATAACCAAATTAAGCATACAATTACACAAGTGACTACACACATAACATTTCCACACACCAAAGAAAGCAATTACATGCATACTAAAGTAGGAGAAACGAGGATCTAATCATCTTCTTATTGTTGTGATGACGCTTGCCATTACTCTGCTTTCGGCTGGATCCCGACCGTTTTGGGGAAGGAGGCACTTCCTCATGTCAACGATCCGCCTGTACATGTCATAGCTCGTGTACGCCTCCTTGGTTATGTACATGACATGAGCTTTGTCGAGTTTCTCCATCCAGGCCGAGTGCCAGGCACGCTTGTCCTTGTTGCACGAATCCTCCATGTCTTCATAGTAGGGGTCGATGATGGCCTCGGTGAGGTGAACCAGTGAGTTCTTCTCATGCTCCTTGCTACCCCAGATATTGGCAAGATTCTGGCAAGCGATGCCCGAATTCTCAAGCGCCTTTACATCGTTGGTGATGTCCACTATAGCGAACATGTAGTGGGGGCTGTTCGCAAACCTGGCGAAACGCTTGCAAGGCCTTGTGGCCAAGCAGTAGTGGTAGACGAGGACATGGTGGCGCACACACATCTGGGCGACGACGACCTTGGGACGAGACCCGACATGAGTGCGAGTGTACATCAGGTCAAACTCGACCACCTTGTACTTCTCCGCGGCAAGCAACAGCTCCATGATGTGGATGGAGTGCTCCATCCAGACCGGGTCGTTGGTGTACACCACCAAGAGGTCCATAAACCTTCTATGGGTGTCCACCAGGCACGCATGGTGAACTGCTGCTCGTCGCCGGCAGCCGCTCCGAGCGCCATTGGAGCCGCGCAGGATACCCTCTAAGAATTTCTCGTGGTGGGTGTGCTTCTTGAAATGGTGGGGCACGATCAAAAGGTTGAAGAGACACATGGGTAGGTTAAATGGCCGCTGTAATAAATGGGGGCAGACCGGCCTGTAATCGTCATGTCTTGTCACGGTGTTCATAGCGGAGGATTCCAATTCACGCTTGACAACACCGCACCGCAGGCGTGGGCTCGAAGAGGCGCCAAATATATCGTCGGCAAGCCTTTGCCTGCGCTACCGCGCTGTTTACCACACAAGCTTCCCGCCTGGCTAGTTTGGCCACACGTAGGCTAGAAGAGGGACAAATTGTGGGCGTTTATTGGGAAACAGTTTTGTAAAAACCAAAGTGTGTGGAATGACTTCGGTCATAAGTTTACCCTTGGGTGATGAGGTCAAAGTTACACAGAAGAGAGATGATGGACACTCGAGTGCGATAATTAATTCTGCGCTCTACAGTGCACACGGTGTGTCGGTGTTCTGGGAACAGGGGTCCCCAGACTTGCCTGCCTGCGGCCTACGGCGTGGCTCAAAAGGGGGGCCTAGCGCGGCCCATCTTCGTCAACACAGAGCTTCCTCAGGCATGGCCTCATCAGGCTGGCTCGCGAGAAGGCGGAGAGATCAAGGCGGGGTACCTCACGAGGTGCCCGTGACGCAAGCCATGACGACCAAGGGTGCCAGGTGAGCGCCAGCCCACGCAGTGTCCTCCTTTCCTCTTTGGTGCAAAGGGAGCAAGCGTAGGCGAGAGCATCAAGCAAAGGCACCCGTTTTGGTGCAACGAGACCAAGACCAGTCCAACGGCAGGGAGGAAGTCATTGTGGAGCCCAAGCCAGCGTCACCAGCAGAGCCTTTGGCAGGCGAGGACCAACTTTAGTCAGGATAAGTGTACCAGATGTTCCCCTTCAAAATGGCCAATTGTTGGCGCCCTTCCCGCTCAATATTTGGGAAGAGGCCCAGGTCCTTTGCCTATAAATAGGACTAGCCACCCACAGGGTAGAGGGATCGAAATCGGAATCAGAGAGAGAATCAAGAAGAGAGAGAGAGAGAAGGGTGACTGAACTCCTCCTAGCAGTTCATCCCCTCAGCCAAGAACAGACCCTCGTGAGGCAGTTCTTCCTTGTATTGCTCATCATCATCAGCCCAAGAGGCAATCCACCACACCACACACTGGAGTAGGGTATTACACCGCAACGGTGGCCCGGACCAGTATAAACCCTGTGTCTCTTGTGTTGTTCTTTCCATAGCTTAGATCTTAGCAAGGCGGAGGGGTGCAGGTAGGTAAAAGGCGAAATGTCTGCGCGCACCCTAGTGTTCGAACCTCAAGGGTCTGCCGGAACCCAAAATTCGAAATTTGGTGCGCCAGGTAGGGGTGCGCCGGAATTCGTCTTCCACCACCCCGTTCTCCTCCGACCATCGCGTCCATGTCAGACGCTCGTCAGGCCCGCGCCGAGCCGCTCTCGCTTCCCGCGTCGCCTAGACGGCTCCTGTCGGCGGGCGTCCTCGCCGTTCCCTGTCACCTGCCGTCAACGCCGCCACCAGCCTGGCGGGGGACGAGCAGCAAGCGTCGTCTCAGCATCCGTCCGTGCGGCAAGACGGCCGCACCGCTACTCCCTCGCTCACCCCAGCTGGTTCTTCGTCCCGCGCGCTCCGCGCACCCATGGAGGCTCGAGCTGCGCTCATCACGGCAAACGAGCTCCTGCGCTACCGTCCCGTCGACGACGTCTATGAAGAATGGCTCGACCGCGTTGCTGAGCTCGTCCGTGCCGCAGGGGGCTCTCCTGCGCCGTCCGTTTCGCTGCGACGCACCCCACCCCGCGCGGGTGACGAAGCTCCGGGGGCGCCCCAGCCGCCTCCTCCTCAAGAGGGCGCCGTGACTCCAAGGCGCGTGGCCCCTAGGTGGAACCCGCTCTGTCAGGTGCCAGCACGGCAAGAGCAGAGCTGTCAAGAAGTCCCTCTCCCGCGAGAAGCTGCCCGGGCGCTCCTTGCTCGAGCACGTCGCGACCATGCTCCTGCTCCCGCATGTCAAGACCCTGCACTGCTCCCAGGTACAGCGCGTGGGGACATGCAAGACCAAGCTCTCCGTCACCCAAGGCCTCCCGTGGCCATAGCAGGCTGCCGTGCCTTCACCACCGAGCTACGCAGCGTCGCGTGGCCCGGCAAGTTCAAGCCAGACTTGCCTCCTCGTTACGACGGCACGACCGACCCTATGGAGTTCCTCCAGCTCTATGAGCTGGGCATCGAAGCTACCAACGGAGACGAGAATGTCATGGCGAATTGGTTTCCCAATGGCGCTCAAGGACGGGGCCCGCACCTGGCTCCTGAACCTGGCTCCAGGCACGATCTCCTCCTGGGACGAGATGCGCACCCGCTTCATCGCCAACTTCCAAGGTACTCGTGACCGGCCGACCGCCGTGAGCGACATGCGCCGCATCAAGCAACAACCCGGAGATACCCTACAGAAGTACATCTAGCGCTTCAACAACGCACGCCTCAAGATTCCCAAGGTGACCGAGGAGGCCATCATCTCAGCCTTCTCCGACGGCGTGCGCGATGTCAAGATGAAGGAGGAGCTGGCGATGCATGAAGACCTGTGCACTTCCTTGGAGTTGTTCAACTTGGCATCCAAGTGCGCCAGGGCTGAGGAAGGGCGTCTCTCCCTCCTCGAGCTGCCTGCCACGGACCCAGAAGAGAAGAAGCCCAAGGCCAAGGATGTGAAGCGCAAGGGGGCTGCCGTGCTCGCGGCAGAACCAGACACCAAGCGGGGCAGAGATCAGCCCGAACCTTCCAAGGGCAGTCGGTACTGTGTGTACCACGACCTCCACACCCACAACACCAACGAATGTCAAGAGCTCCGAGCCGTGCGAGAAGGAAGGATCGGCCGTCGCCCCGACCACGGTGACCGGGGCTACGATCGAGGAGGAGGAAGGAACGCAGGACGCTGGGAAGACCGCTGCCCGTGCCAAGGGGGGCGCGATCGACCTCGCGAGGATCGCTGGCAAGACCCGCCTCGCGAGGGAGACTGGAGGGATCAGCCTCGCGAGGATCGCCCGCAAGGCAACGCAGGCCTCCCTCCGCTGCCGCCGCAGCCAAGGAGAAACGAGGACCGCCATTAGGACGAGGGGGCTGGGGGCTTCCAGGAGCCGCGCGCGATCGCCTGCATCCTGGGCGGGGCTCAAACCCCAGCCTCTCAACGCATCTTCAAGCAGTTCGCCCGTGAAGTGAATGCAGTCCTCCCCATGCTCGAAGCCACGCGCCCTCTCAGGTGGTCGGCGTGCGCCATCACGTTCTGCTCAGCAGACCAGCTCAAGTGTGCGGCCACAGCCGGAGTCCTCCTGATGCTTTGTTCCCCAATCATCAGCAACGTGGTGGTCACCAGGACCCTCATCGATGGTGGGGCAGGGCTCAACATCCTGTCCGTGGAAAATTTCAACAATCTCCAAGTGCCCTACAACCAGCTTCAGCCAACCAAGCCTTTCTCCGGAGTCACTGGCGGCTCCACGGTCCCAATTGGGCAGGTCCGCCTCCCTGTCACCTTCGGGGCATGCGACAACTACCGCACCGAGCTCATCGACTTTGACGTCGCTCACATTCGCCTGCCGTACAACGCCATCCTTCGGTACCCAGCGCTGGCCAAGTTCATGGCTGTAACTCACCACGGCTACAATGTCCTCAAGATGCCAGGAAGTGGCGGAGTTATCACGGTGCCCTGTGAAGAGAAGGACGCGGTGTGTTCCCTAGAACGAGCCTTTCAGGCCGCATCACTGGAAGACCCAGATCGCGGAAGCAGGAGGCTTCCCGAGACCGCCCCCAAGAAGAAGAAGACATTGTCCGGCCCGGCCCCTCAGGAGGCAGGCCCCTCAGGGCCCGCACCTGCCCAGGGGGAACCTCCTTCCATCGCATAGGAAAGCGCACCCGGCGCCCTCCTTAGGCAGGGCTCGGGGGCTCTCCCCTGGAGGGCCATTGACCTGGCTAAGGTCATGAGGGAGGCACTTGGGCACCACATGGAGGTAGGCCTGGGCGTTCGATTGCACCGAACCGATTGGTTCGGTTTCTCGGGCTATTAAGGAATTCGGTTTCATGCTAATGATGACCGATCGGTGTTCTAGAAAATATCTAACCGAGCGTTCGGTCAACCGATGAATTCGGTTCGGTCTCGGTCTTAACCGAAGTTATCGATGTTCTGCCGCTCGCACTCTCTATCCAGATCGAAGCCGCTGACTCGCCTACTGCCAGAGGAAAGCAAAAGAGGCGACTGGCGCTGAGGAGAGAGATGAGATGGCGTCGCCGTGTCGGCCGCCGGGATGGAGAGAGAGAGAGAGGGAGAAGATGCTGCCACCCGCCGGAATGGGCAGATAGAGAGGAGATGGCGTGGTCCGCCGTGATCAAGGGCGGGACGACATGGAATCTGGCGCCGCCGATCCACCTTCACTGGCTGCTGGGGGAAAAGCAGGGGCGGCTAGGTTGTTGCCGAGTGGGGATATCCAGATATGTGTGGTTGATGCATGTGGGCCGAGGCAGAGAGCTACGGGGGGATTAACACACGTGAATACATGAGGGCCTTAGAGTCAGGCATTGCATTGGGCCTTCTACAATTTTTGGCCCATGTCACGTTTATTCGGTCTGTTCGGTGTTTTCGGTTACGTGATTCCTAAAACCGAGTTGACCGAGATAAATTTGGTTATGCAGAAATCATCACCGAAGTTCTGACCGAAATAATCGGTTCTGGTCTATTCGGTTTCGGTCCCGGTTCTTTCGGTTCGGTAGTTCGGTTAACGGTTAATATGGCCAGCCCTACATGGAGACGTGTTTCGAAGCACATTTCCCTCAAGAAGGAGTAAGGCAAGGAGAGCCAGACCCTCAGGAGTTCGTCGGCAAGGCCACTCAGGAGCTACAGGAGTCAAGAGTCATGAAAGGTGGCCGCCGCCTACCGGCTGTGGCTCCCCATCCAGGCAAGGATGGTGGGCTGCGCGTCTGCATCGACATACCAGGGCTCAATCGAGTCGCCTCTCTGGAGTTCCTCTGGCCCTCGCGAGTGGGGCGCTACGAAGGTCCACCCCACAGCTACGTTCGCATGCCTTGCGGCTTGCCGAAAGCGGCTGCCACGTACCAGCGCCTCATGAGGGGCATGATGGAGGCTCAAGAGGCCAGGCGTTCCGCAGCCTTGGCAGAGATGGAGATGGTCCGCGAGGAGCCACCAGCGCCTCCAGAGCCTCCCGAGGCCCCTGGGCCTAGGGGCTCGTGAGGATCAGCCTCCGCAGCCCACCGAGTCTGCTACACCAACACTCCTTCATCCTCAACATCATCAGGTGACATCTTTCAAGTTTCATTTCCAGCTGGGAGCGCCCCCCAGGGCTGCATTATTCCCAGGCCGCGTGGGTCTGTCCCTGCCGCATGTACCCCTTTTATTTCATGTTGTTAGCTTACCTTGTTGGGGGCGCCCCTCGGGCTGCATCATCCCCCAAGTCGCTCGGGCTAGACCCAGCGGCATGTATCCCTTTTGCGTTTATTTCCGGCTACGCGTTCGACCCACCATGCTTGATTATTTGATGCCTGTCAACGGCACCTCTTCTTCTCCATGCCGACCACTTGCAAGTTAAAGGGGGGGTACCTGAGCATCGCGACTCAGGGCTCCTACTGGCTCTCCAGCCCTCACCCTTTGGCCTTGTCCATGGCATCGCAACCTGGCATACCAGCGACGGCTAAGCCAGCTCGAGGGCCGGGACCCGAGGACGTAGAGTGCCGGCATCTAACCAAATTTGCAGGGACACATCACAAGATAAGGCCCAGTGCCAGGCGCAACCCGCCTAGAGGTAGGGCCCCGTGAGTCCCGCGCTCGCTCACGGGTGCCCAGATACACCTCGCCAGGCCCTACTATGCCAGCCACGTGTCAGGGCGGGGCTGTACACGCGCCGGGGGCTCCTCCCGGAGGGGATCCCCCTCCCACGTACCAGTGGAAGCACCATGCTCCGCGCTGGTTGACGACACTGCCGAGGAGCGGCTATGCCCGTACACATACGGAAGCGCTATGCTCCGCGCTGGTGATAAACAACTGAGGGTGGCCCCCGGGCCGCATCAACCTAGGGAGCCCAGAGCTCAGTGTCTAGCCTCATCGTAATGCCTCCCCTCGGGAGTGCCACGCGAGGGGGCTGGGCACGGGGGCTGCACCTGGGTCACGCCCAGACGCACGCCACCCAGCCAGGCCCCCCGGGCCTGGTTTGTCGCGCGTCTCTCCCCGAGCGGAGCCAAGGTGCGAAGGCCATTCGAGCGTCAAGGGGGACTCATGAGCATCGCGACTCAGGAGCCTAACTGGTCACAAAGCCCCTCACTCCTTAGTTCCGAAAGGCTAACACTGGGTGAGGTATGCGCGGGGCCGGGCTCTGCAGACGTAGAACGGTAGATCCACCCACATCTCACCTCCCTACTTGCTGTTCGTGCACCAAGGGGGGCTCCTGAGCATCGCGCCTCAGGAGCCTAACTTGTCACGTAGCCCCTCACTCCTTGGTCCCGTCCTGGTTTCCGGTCGGGGCTAACGCTGGGTGAGGTATGCGCGGGGCCGGGCTCTGCCGGCGTAGAACATAAGCAAGTAGGAAGGAAAAACGTAAATTTCAAGGAATTCAAAAGCAAATATTACAGTCCACACTGTTATCTCAATGCCAAACGCAAGTTTAGACGCCTCCCCGAGGCATGATACATGTGCAGGAATTAAAGGCAGAACAGGAGCCACAACGGAGTCACTTGTCGGCAGTGGAGTAGCGCGGAGTGGGTTCGCCTCATGGAGCAGCGGGGTCGGCAGCGCCATGCTTCGGCTTGGTGCTGAAGGCCCGGAACTTCCCCAGCAGAGCCTCCGCGCGACCCTTCACGGCCTCGGCAGCAGCAGCGGCACGCTAGCCGCTTACTGGCTTCAGCAGGCTGTCGAGGTCGACGCCGGGATCGCAAGGTAGATGTGGGTGAGGACCCGCGTCAGCGCAGCAGAAGACAGGACACTCGCCTCGGCCTCGGCCGTGGGGCCAAGGCCAAGGGCGACATCTTCAAGAGCGCGAACCAGGAAGGGAAGCAGCTTGGCGGGGCCGTCCTCGGCGCCAGCCAGCGGCCTCTCCAGGCCGCTATCGTAAAGCGTCCTCAGCAGGAAGCGAGCCTTCGCCTCCATCTCCGCAAAGGCCATGCGGTCCTCGGCAAGAACCTGGGCCTTGTCGTCCAGCTCGATCTTCCTCGCCCCCAACTCCTGCTCCAGCGCGCCTAGGCGGTCACGGCGCTTCCTGATCTTGGCCTCCCGTCCCTCGACGGCCGCCTCGCGAGCCTTCACGCCTTCTTCCTGCTCTTGGCGAAGGCGGGCCTCTTTCGCGAGCTGGTCCCGCAGGCCTTGCAGCTCGTCCTCTAGCGCCTTGCAGCGACCACGGACGTCGACCACCTCCCCCAGGGCTGCGTCACGAGCAGCCTTCGCCTCAAGGACGGCCTGCCTCTCCTCATCGCAAGGCGTCGAGGCCTGGACTAGCGCTGCCTGAATCGAAGCGTCGGAGCGAATCCATCCTGAAGCCAGCTCCAAGCGCCCGGCCACCAAGCGAGGGTCGGCGCCAAGAAGATCCTGCCGCAGCCGGTCCAGCTCAGCAGCAGCACGATCTAGAACGGCAGGAGGAGTCGGAGAGACAGCAGTTGGTGGAGTAGGAGGAGAAGGCGGCAGCACGACCATGGCTTCCTGAGGGGGAGCCTGCTATGCCCCAACAGCTGTAGTGGCGGCAGCAGGCAAAGGCACCTCAGGAGTCACTTGGGCCATGGGGGCTGAGCTCGCCCCAGCCGGCTCAGCCAGACCTCGTGAGGACGACCGGGCAGGAGAAGCCCGTGCGTCACGGTCACTTTCCTTCATGGGCAGAGGCGCTGCCACAGATGGAACCTCAGGAGCTTCCTTCGGCTTCTTTGCTGCGGGCGCCAGCCTATCCAAGAGATGCGGACGTCAAGCCTCGAAAGCAGAACAAGAAATAAAGACAAGAATCAAGCCCTTACGGGTCATCGCCAGTGAGCTCAAGCGGGCTTCGGCCAAATCTGAAGCCCGAAAGCCGGCTGGAAGGGTCAACCTCGGGAAGCTTGGAAGCGGAAGGCGCGTCTGCGGTCCGCCTTGGGGCCGGGGCAGACCCGCGGGAGATCAGCCCGGTCCTGTCCTTCTTCGTGATCGGGGGCAAGCTCCCCCGTCCTGCTCGTCATCATCCTCGTCGTCATCGCTCGGAGAGAGGCGGAGAACGCGGGACTTGCACCGGGGGAGGGAAGCCCTCGACTCTCCGTCAGTCGCCTCGAAGTCAGGCCCTTTTTCCCACTCCCCTCCTTCCTCCTCTTTGCTGGAGTCGTCGGAGGACACGTCCACCGATTCCCCGGGAGTTTCCATGGGCATGGGCCCGTCCCCGTTGAAGACAGGCATGGACTCCACTACCTGCTCCCAGTCGTCGCGGAGGAACAAGGGCGTAGGAGCGCCCCCAACCTCGCCACATCACCCCCGACCAGAGATTGGAGGACCGTAGCCAGATCTTCGTCGACCAAGGCCGCAGGGCTCGGATGGGGCCTCCACATCGGAAGTGAATACTGCCGAAGCGGAGCCAGCTGGTGCTCCAGGAATTCCCTCAGCAGCGACGCGTCGGTCAGCTTCGCCGCCGCCATGTTGGCCGGCCTCAGATCCGCATCCATCTTCTCCAACACCAGCTTCACGCGGGGGTCCGTGAGCTCAGCTCGACCCCAATCGTTGGAGCTCGTGGGTTGCTCCATGGGCAAGATCAACCGAGGGTGGATGCGCCCAGCATCTTCCAAGACCCACTTGCTCCTGAAGACCTCAATCCTTTTCCCGGGGTTCGAAATGGCAATGGCGCCACCGTACGCGATGAAGCTCGCGCACGCGGAAGCAGGACCGCGAGAGGTCCGGAGGTAGAAGTAGTGGCTCAGCAAGGCCACTGAGGACTGCACCCCTATGTGAGCCTCGCTGTAATAGGCGAAGATTGCTAGGAGAAGGACGGAGTTGGGGTGGAGATGCAGAGCCTGTAGCTTGTAATGGCGGAGGACAGAGAAGAAGAACTCGGAGAAGGGAGGCACCAGGCCAGCAGCAATGGCGCTTACAAAGAGCGGATAGAAGGTGCTCCCTTGGCCCTCAGGGGTAGCGGAGCCGGTCTTGAACACCTTTGCCCCGTCGATGCCCCACGCCGCCGCCATCCGGCGCAACCGGGCGAGGCTCGCCTCCGACACGTTCGGTGAGTCCAGGGCAGACGAGTACCAAGCTCCGGCCGGGGACTGATGAGGCGCCATGGCTTCCTAGGTCACGCAGTCGAAGTAGATCTGGAAATTTTGGAGGAAGGAAGGAGAGGCGCAGGAAAGGGGATCTAAGCAGCAACCGGAGAAAGCAAAAAGCAAAGCTTGGGCAGATGCCGCTCCTTTATCAACTCGCGCGGTTGCTGAGGCGCTCACGTCCAATCAACCGCCACGTGGCGCCCAAGGCCACAGGCTGTTAGGGCCCGTGGCGCTTCGCCCTTGCCCTTTCGCCTCCCCGCACGGCCAAGTCCGGACGCGCCTTGGGCCCGGGGGCTACTATCGGCGTTCTGGGAACGGGGGTCCCCAGACTTGCCTGCCTGCAACCTGCGGGGTGGCTCAAAAGTGGGGCCCAGCGCGGCCCATCTTCATCAACACAGACCCAAGACCCTTGCAAGGGTCCAAGCCTCGCGGGGCGGACGACACGGAGCTTCCTCAAGCACAGCCTCATCTGGCTGGCTCGCGAGGAGGCGGAGAGATCAAGGCAAGGTACCTCACGAGGTGCCCGTGATGCAAGCCATGACGACCAAGGGTGCCAGGCGGGCGCCAGCCCACGTAGTGTCCTCCTTTCCTCTTTGGTGCAAAGGGAGCAAGCGCAGGCGAGAGCATCAACCAAAGGCACCCGTTTCGGTGCAACGAGACCAAGACCAGTCCAACGGCAGGGAGGAAGTCATTGTGGAGCCCAAGCCAGCGTCACCACCAGAGCCTTTGGCAGGCGAGGACCAACTTTAGTCAGGATAAGTGTACCAGATGTTCCCCTTCAAAATGGCCAATTGTTGGCGCCCTTCCCACTCAATATTTGGGAAGAGGCCCAGGGCCTTTGCCTATAAATAGGACTAGTCACCCACAGGGTAGAGGGATCGAAATCGGAATCAGAGAGAGAATCAAGAAGAGAGAGAGAGAGATAGAAGGGTGACTGAACTCCTCCTAGCAGTTCATCCCCTCAGCGAAGAACAGACCCTCGCGAGGCTGTTCTTCCTTGTATTGCTCATCATCATCAGCCCAAGAGGCAATCCACCACACCACACACTAGAGTAGGGTATTACACCGCAACGGTGGCCCGAACCAGTATAAACCCTATGTCTCTTGTGCTGTTCTTTCCATAGCTTAGATCTTAGCGAGGCAGAGGGGTGCAGGTAGGTAGAAGGCGAAATCTCCACGCGCACCCCAGTGTTCGAACCTCAAGGGTCTGCCGGAACCCAAAATCCGACAACGTGGAAGAAACCAACTATGTGCAATAATGTCGAAGATCGCAGTCGAGTTAGCTATATAGATCGTGTGCACTGAGATCGACAAGGTAAACTGATTCGAGAATGGTTAATGAAATCTAAGACCATTGCATATTAAGGTCAAAATAGTGCTAACAATATATGAGTCTCATACGATGCCATTTCAATGATTGTACCACAAAAGGTCGAAATGTTACAAGGTTCAAATTCCAGAGTTATATGGCTCAAATTCGAAGATTACAAGGTTCAAACTGATATTAGAAACGAAATTCAGCCCATCAGCTGCAAACACTCACGCTGATCCGCTGAACATGGATATTAGAGAGGTTCAAACTAATATCACCACTTCTAAGTCTGGCTTCGAAACCTCGCAATTTTTGCAAAGGGGTCAGCCACTGACATGTCATGTATGGGGTTGACATGATTACTTCTGATTACTCTGTCATCTGAAGTTCCAAAATGAAATTCAGCATTTTTGGAGCCTACTCCATTCTGCCACAGGCGCCGGCGCAGATCAACAAACCATTCAGTTTTGCGAAATAAATGTAGGGCAAACCTCATTTCCTTCAGCACCCTTGCTCTAAGAACAAAGAACCTGGCGAATATAATCTCCGGTAAGGTCCCTAAGTAGGAGTTCAAAGTAATTTCTGAGAGATGTAGATCGAGTCATTCGACATGATTGTTATATTGTATCACATTATCCACCACTGAGTCTAATCTTATCTACAAAAGAAGAAAATGTGTTAGTGCCTACATGCAATTTTGAACATTACTATAGGCCTAGCTATTTGGTTTGCAGGATTTGTAAAATGCACTAACATGCCATCTTCGATCTGACATGATTAACATGGGCATTTGATTACATTCTAGAAAAATGTAGCCTTCTTCACAAGAGGTTGGAGTGGCTGAAAAGTTCCCTAAGAAAACTAGTAGAGATGAATCCAAAGGAGAAATGCTTATTGATTGTAACCATATGGATCAAGCAACCAATATGGGGGGGACATGTAAGTACTGAAATCGTCCAAAAGAACCTTCAAAAATTGTAGTACATTGTCATTGTAAACTTGGAAAAAGGTGTCACAAATTGAACTCCCTTATGGTTAGCATTTAACAAGAAAGGAAAATCACCTCGATATATAGCTTCTCCAGGCACGGAAAGCATCTCAGGAAACTGACAACTTGCTCCAGGTCGGGCCTGATAGATTCTAGTGCCAAGACCTTCACTGTGCGCCGTTTCGGGGTCAAGCTTGTCAGAATCATTTTCTGAATGACAGACGAACAAACATCTTCAAAATTAGAAATAATTTTAATTTGTAGAAGGAGAGGTAGAAGGCGGCTGTTGTACCTGAACGGGTGTGGATCCAATAACAAGTTCAGAGCATTTGTCAGACGAGTAACCCACCAGTGTCAATTCGGCACAGAAAGGACATTGATTCTTGTTGGACCTTCTTGATCAACTATAAGTAATCTCACAAGTGCAGGTGTGTACTGGATGACCATACCGTGGTACACATCTTGTGATGTCTTCCTGCCGCACCAGCAACACACATAAATAGTTCGGAGAGTCATGGAGGTGATGTGGACGGCACTCAACCCATTGATCGCCTGAAGACGAAGGTACTCGAGTGCAGTACAGCCACGGAGCAGGCACTCCATGTTGGAAATATGCCCTAGAGGCAATAATAAAAGCATTATTATTATATTTCCTTGTTCATGATAATTGTCTTTATTCATGCTATAATTGTATTATCCGGAAATCGTAATACATGTGTGAATAACAGACACCAACATGTCCCTAGTAAGCCTCTAGTTGACTAGCTCGTTGATCAACAGATAGTCATGGTTTCCTGACTATGGACATTGGATGTTATTGATAATGAGATCACATCATTAGGAGAATGATGTGATGGACAAGACCCAATCCTAAACATAGCATAAAGATCGTATAGTTCGTTTGCTAGAGTTTTTCCAATGTCAAGTATCTTTTCCTTAGATCATGAGATCGTGTAACTCCCGGATACCGCAGGAGTTCTTTGGGTATACCAAATGTCACAACGTAACTGGGTGACTATAAAGGTATACTACGGGTATCTCCGAAAGTGTCTGTTCGGTTGACACGGATCAAGACTGGGATTTGACACTCCGTATGATGGAGAGGTATCACTGGGCCCACTCGGTAATGCATCATCATTATGAGCTCAAAGTGACCAAGTGTATGGTCACGGGATCATGCATTACGGTACGAGTAAAGTGACTAGCCGGTAACGAGATTGAATGAGGTATTGGGATACCGATGATCGAATCTCGGGCAAGTAACATACCGATTGACAAGGGGAATTGTATACGGGGTTGCTTGAATCCTTGACATCGTGGTTCATCCGATGAGATCATCGTGGAGTATGTGGGAGCCAACATGGGTATCCAGATCCCGCTATTGGTTATTGACCGGAGAGTCGTCTCGGTCATGTCTGCATGTCTCCCGAACCCGTAGGGTCTACACACTTAAGGTTCGGTGACGCTAGGGTTATAGTGATATGTATATGCAGTAACCCGAATGTTGTTCGGAGTCCCGGATGAGATCCCGGACATCACGAGGAGTTCCGGAATGGTCCGGAGGTAAAGAATTATATATAGGAAGTGTTGTTTCGGCCATCGGGACAAGTTTCGGGGTCACCGGTATTGTACCGGGACCACCGGAAGGGTCCCGGGGGTCCACCGGATGGGGCCACCCGCCCCGGGGGGGCCACATGGGCTGTAGGGGGTGCGCCTTGGCCTACATGGGCCAAGGGCACTAGCCCCAAGAGGCCCATGCGCCTAGGGTTTCAAGAGGGAAGAGTCCCACAAGGGGAAGGCACCCCCTAGGTGCCTTGGGGGGGAGGGAAACCTCCCTTGGCCGGCGCCCCCCCTAGGAGATTGGATCTCCTAGGGCCGGCGCCCCTCCTTGGCCCTCCTATATATAGTGGGGGAGATGGAGGACTTCATACCTTTGCCTTGGCGCCTCCTTCTCCCTCTCCAACACCTCCTCCTCCTCCATAGTGCTTGGCGAAGCCCTGACGGAGTACTGCAGCTCCATCACCACCACGCCGTCGTGCTACTGCTAGAGCCATCTTCCTCAACCTCTCCTCTCCCCTTGCTGGATCAAGGAGGAGACGTCATCCGCTCCGTACGTGTGTTGAACGCGGAGGTGCCGTCCGTTCGGCGCTTGGTCATCGGTGATTTGGATCACGTCGTGTACGACTACCTCATCCCCGTTCTTTGAACACTTCCGCTCGCAATCTACAAAGGTATGTAGATGCATCCGATCACTCATTGCTAGATGAAATCATAGATGGATCTTGGTGAAATCGTAGGAATTTTTTTTGTTTTCTGCAACGTTCCCCAACAGTGGCATCATGAGCTAGGTCTATGCGTAGTTCTTCTTGCGCGAGTAGAACACAATTTGTTGTGGGCATAGATGTTGTCAACTTTCTTGCCGCTACAAGTCTTATCTTGCTTCAGTAGTATTGTGGGATGAAGCGGCCCGGACCAACCTTACACATACGCTTACGTGAGACCGGTTCCACCGACTAACCTGCACTAGTTGCATAAGGTGGCTGGCGGGTGACTGTCTCTCCTACTTTAGTTGGAGCGGATTCGATGAAAAGGGTCCTTATGAAGGGTAAATAGAAGTTGACAAATCACGTTGTGGCTTTCACGTAGGTAAGAAAACGTTCTTGCTAGAACCCTATTTCAGCCACGTAAAACTTGCAACAACAATTAGAGGACGTCTAACTTGTTTTTGCAGCAAGTGCTTTGTGATATGATATGGCCAAAGTTGTGATGAATGATGAATGACATATATGTGATGTATGAGATGTTCATGCTATTGTAATAGGAATCACGACTTGCATGTCGATGAGTATGACAACCGGCAGGAGCCATAGGAGTTGTCTTTATTTTTTGTATGACCTGCATGTCATTGAGAAACGCCATGTAAATTACTTTACTTTATTGCTAAACACGTTAGCCATAGTAGTAGAAGTAATAGTTGGCGAGCAACTTCATGGAGACACGATGATGGAGATCATGATGATGGAGATCATGGGGTCAAGCCGGTGACAAGATGATCATGGAGCCCCAAGATGGAGATCAAAGGAGCTATATGATATTGGCCATATCATGTCACTATTATTATTTAATTGCATGTGATGTTTATCATGTTTTTGCATGTTGTTTACTTAGAACGACGGTAGTAAATAAGATGATCCCTCATAATAATTTCAAGAAAGTGTTCCCCCTAACTGTGCACCGTTGCGACAGTTCGTTGTTTCGAAGCACCACGTGATGATCGGGTGTGATAGATTCTAACGTTCACATACAACGGGTGTAAGACAGAGTTACACATGCAAACACTTAGGTTGACTTGACGAGCCTAGCATGTGTATAGACATGGCCTCGGAACATAGAAGACCGAAAGGTCGAGCATGAGTCGTATAGAAGATACGATCAACATGAAGATGTTCACCGACGTTGACTAGTCCGTCTCACGTGATGATCGGACACGGCCTAGTTGACTCAGATCATGTTATACTTAGATGACTAGAAGAGGGATGTCCATCTAAGTGGGAGTTCATTGAATAATTTGATTAGATGAACTTAATTATCATGAACTTAGTCTTAAATCTTTACAATATGTCTTGTAGATCAAATGGCCAACGTTGTCCTCAACTTCAACGCGTTCCTAGAGAAAACCAAGCTGAAAGACGATGGCAGCAACTATACGGACTGGGTCCGGAACCTGAGGATCATCCTCATAGCTGCCAAGAAAGATTATGTCCTACAAGCACCGCTGGGTGACGCACCTATTCTCCCTGCAGAACAAGATGTTATGAATGCTTGGCAGGCACGTACCGATGACTACTCCCTCGTTCAGTGCGGCATGCTTTACAGCTTAGAGCCGGGGCTCCAAAAGCGTTTTGAGAGACATGGAGCATATGAGATGTTCGAAGTGCTGAAAATGGTTTTTCAAGCTCATGCCCGGGTCGAGAGATATGAAGTCTCCGACAAATTCTTCAGCTGTAAGATGGAGGAAAATAGTTCTGTCAGTGAGCACATACTCACTATGTCTGGGTTACATAACCGCTTGACTCAGCTGGGACTTAATCTCCCGGATGACGCGGTCATTGACAGAATCCTTCAGTCGCTTCCACCGAGCTACAAGAGCTTTGTGATGAACTTCAATATGCAGGGGATGGAAAAGACCATTCCTGAAGTATTTGCTATGCTGAAATTAGCAGAGGTAGAAGTCAAGAAGGAACATCAAGTGTTGATGGTCAATAAAACCACTAAGTTCAAGACGGGCAAGGGTAAAAAGAACATCAAGAAGGACGGTAAGGGAGTTGCCGCGCCCGGCAAGCAAGCTGCCGGGAAGAAGCCAAAGAATGGACCCAAGCCCGAGACTGAGTGCTTTTATTGCAAGGAAAGTGGTCACTGGAAGCGGAATTGCCCCAAATACTTAGCGGACAAGAAGGACGGCAAAACAAAAGGTATATGTGATATACATGTAATTGATGTGTACCTTACCAGTACTCATAGTAGCTCCTGGGTATTTGATACCGGTGCAGTTGCTCACATTTGTAACTCAAAGCAGGAGCTGTAGAATAAGCGGAGACTGGCGAAGGACGAGGTGACGATGCGCGTCGAGAATGGTTCCAAGGTCGATGTGATCGCCGTCGGCACGCTGCCTCTTCATTTACCTTCGGGATTAGTTTTAAACCTTAATAATTGTTATTTAGTGCCAGCTTTGAGCATGAACATTGTATCGGGATCTTGTTTAATTCGAGATGGCTACTCATTTAAATCCGAGAATAATGGTTGTTCTATTTATATGAGAGATATGTTTTATGGTCATGCTCCTATGGTGAATGGTTTATTCTTAATGAATCTCGAGCGTAATGCTACACATATTCATAGTGTGAGTACCAAAAGATGTAAGGTTGATAATGATAGTCCCACATACTTGTGGCACTGCCGCCTTAGTCACATAGGTGTCAAACACATGAAGAAGCTCCATGCAGATGGACTTTTAGAGTCTCTTGATTACGAATCATTTGACACGTGCGAACCATGCCTCATGGGTAAAATGACCAAGACTCCGTTCTCAGGAACAATGGAGCGAGCAACCAACTTATTGGAAATCATACATACTGATGTGTGCGGTCCAATGAGTGTTGAGGCTCGCGGTGGCTATCGTTATGTTCTCACCCTCACTGATGACTTGAGTAGATATGGGTATGTCTACTTAATGAAACACAAGTCTGAAACCTTCGAAAAGTTCAAGGAATTTCAGAGTGAGGTTGAAAATCAACGTGACAGGAAAATCAAGTTTCTACGATCAGATCGTGGAGGAGAATACTTGAGTCACGAATTTGGCACACACTTAAGAAAATGTGGAATAGTTTCACAACTCACGCCGCCTGGAACACCTCAGCGTAATGGTTTGTCCGAACATCGTAATCGCACTCTATTAGATATGGTACGATCTATGATGTCTCTTACCGATTTACCACTATCTTTTTGGGGCTATGCTTGACTGCCGCATTCACTTTAAATAGGGCTCCGTCGAAATCCGTTGAGACGACACCGTTTGAATTATGTTTTGGGAAGAAACCTAAGTTGTCGTTTCCAAAAGTTTGGGATTGCGATGCTTATGTCAAGAAACTTCAACCTGAAAAGCTCGAACCCAAGTCGGAAAAATGCGTCTTCATAGGATACCCTAAAGAAACTATTGGGTATACCTTCTACCTCAGATCTGAAGGCAAGATCTTTGTTGCGAAGAATGGATCCTTTCTAGAGAAGGAGTTTCTCTCGAAAGAAGTAAGTGGGAGGAAAGTAGAACTTGATGAAGTATTACCTCTTGAACCGGAAAAAGGCGCAACTCAAGAAAATGAGGTGCCTGCACCAACTAGAGAGGAAGTTATTGATGATGATCAAGATACTTCTGATCAAGCTCCGACTGAAATTCGAAGGTCCACAAGGACACGTTCTGCACCAGAGTGGTACGGCAGCCCTGTCTTGGAAATCATGTTATTAGACAACGGTGAACCTTCGAACTATGAAGAAGCGAGGGCGGGCCCGGATTCTGACAAACGGCTAGAAGCCATGAAATCCGAGATAGGATCCATGTATGAAAACGAAGTATGGACTTTGACTAACTTGCCCGTTGAACGGCGAGCCATAGAAAATAAATGGATCTTTAAGAAGAAGACATACGCGGATGGTAATGTGACCATCTATAAAGCTCGGCTTGTCGCTAAGGGTTATCGACAAGTTCAAGGGGTTGACTATGATGAGACTTTCTCACCGGTAGCGAAGCTAAAGTCCGTCCGAATCATGTTAGCAATTGTCGCATGCTACGATTATGAGTTATGGCAAATGGGCATCAAAACGGCATTCCTTAATGGTTTCCTTAAGGAAGAATTTTATATGATGCAGCCGGAAAGTTTTATCGATCCTAAGAATGCTGACAAGGTGTGCAAGCTCCAACGCTCGATTTATGGGCTGGTGCAAGCATCTCGGAGTTGGAACATTCGCTTTGATGAGATGATCAAAGCGTTTGGGTTTACGCAGACTTATGGAGAAGCCTGCGTTTACAAGAAAGTGAGTGGGAGCTCTGTAGCATTTCTCATATTATATGTAGATGACATACTTTTGGACAGCATTAAGGCCTACTTGAATAAGAGTTTTTCAATGAAGGACCTTGGAGAAGCTGCTTATATATTAGGCATCAAGATCCATAGAGATAGATCAAGACGTCTCATAGGTCTTTCACAAAGCACATATCTTGAGAAGATATTGAAGAAGTTCAATATGGATCAGGCTAAGAAGGGGTTCTTACCTGTGTTACAAGGTATGAAATTGAGCTCAGCTCAATGTCCGACCACGGCAGAAGAGATAGAAGAGATGAGTGTCATCCCCTATGCCTCAGCCATAGGTTCTATTATGTATGCCATGCTGTGTACCAGACCTGATGTAAACCTTGCCGTAAGTTTGGTAGGAAGATACCAAAGTAATCCCGGCAAGGAACACTGGACAGTGGTCAAGAATATCCTGAAGTACCTGAAAAGGACTAAGGAAATGTTTCTCGTTTATGGAGGTGACGAAGAGCTCGTAGTAAAGAGTTACGTCGACGCTAGCTTCGACACAGATCTGGATGACTCAAAGTCACAGACCGGATACGTGTATATTTTGAATGGTGGGGCAGTAAGCTGGTGCAGTTGCAAGCAGAGCGTCGTGGCGGGATCTACATGTGCAGCGGAGTACATGGCAGCCTTGGAGGCAGCACATGAAGCAATTTGGGTGAAGGAGTTCATCACCGACCTCGGAGTCATACCCAATGCATCGGGGCCGATAAAGCTCTTCTGTGACAACACTGGAGCTATTGCACTTGCCAAGGAGCCCAGGTTTCACAAGAAGACAAGGCACATCAAGCGTCGCTTCAACTCCATTCGTGAAAATGTTCAAGATGGAGACATAGATATTTGTAAAGTACATACGGACCTGAATGTAGCAGATCCGTTGACTAAACCTCTCCCTAGGGAAAAACATGATCAACACCAGAATTCCATGGGTGTTCGATTCATCACAATGTAACTAGATTATTGACTCTAGTGCAAGTGGGAGACTGTTGGAAATATGCCCTAGAGGCAATAATAAAAGCATTATTATTATATTTCCTTGTTCATGATAATTGTCTTTATTCATTCTATAATTGTATTAACCGGAAATCGTAATACATGTGTGAATAACAGACACCAACATGTCCCTAGTAAGCCTCTAGTTGACTAGCTCGTTGATCAACAGATAGTCATGGTTTCCTGACTATGGACATTGGATGTCATTGATAACGAGATCACATCATTAGGAGAATGATCTGATGGACAGGACCCAATCCTAAACATAGCATAAAGATCGTATAGTTCGTTTGCTAGAGTTTTTCCAATGTCAAGTATCTTTTCCTTAGACCATGAGATCATGTAACTCCCGGATACCGTAGGAGTGCTTTGGGTATACCAAACGTCACAACATAACTGGGTGACTATAAAGGTATACTACGGGTATCTCCGAAAGTGTCTGTTGGGTTGACACGGATCAAGACTGGGATTTGTCACTCCGTATGACGGAGAGGTATCACTGGGCCCACTCGGTAATGCATCATCATTATGAGCTCAAAGTGACCAAGTGTCTGGTCACGGGATCCTGCATTATGGTATGAGTAAAGTGACTAGCCGGTGACGAGATTGAATGAGGTATTGGGATACCGACGATCGAATCTCGGGCAAGTAACATACCGATTGACAAAGGGAATTGTATACAGGGTTGCTTGAATCCTTGACATCGTGGTTCATCCGATGAGATCATCGTGGAGTATGTGGGAGCCAACATGGGTATCCAGATCTCTCTGTTGGTTATTGACCGGAGAGTCGTCTCGGTCATGTCTGCATGTCTCCCGAACCCGTAGGGTCTACACACTTAAGGTTCGGTGACGCTAGGGTTATAGGGATATGTATATGCAGTAACCCGAATGTTGTTTGGAGTCCCAGATGAGATCCCGGACATCACGAGGAGTTCCGGAATGGTCCGGAGGTAAAGAATTATATATAGGAAGTGCTGTTTCGGCCATCAGGACAAGTTTCGGGGTCACCAGTATTGTACCGGGACCACCGAAAGGGTCCCGGGGGTCCACCGGGTGGGGCCACCTGCCCCGGGGGGGGGGGCACAAGGGCTGTAGGGGGTGCGCCTTGGCCTACATGGGCCAAGGGCACCAGCCCCAAGAGGCCCATGCGCCTAGGGTTTCAAGAGGGAAGAGTCCCACAAGGGGAAGGCACCCCCTAGGTGCCTTGGGAGGGAGGGAAACCTCCATTGGCCGCCGCCCCCCTAGGAGATTGGATCTCCTAGGGCCGGCGCCCCCTCCCCCTTGGCCCTCCTATATATAGTGGGGGAGATGGAGGACTTCATACCTTTGCCTTGGCGCCTCCTTCTCCCTCTCCAACACCTCCTCCTCCTCCATAGTGCGTGGCGAAGCCCTGACGGAGTACTGCAGCTCCATCACCACCATGCCGTCGTGCTGCTGCTGGAGCCATCTTCCTCAACCTCTCCTCTCCCCTTGCTGGATCAAGAAGGAGGTGACGTCATCCGCTCCGTACGTCTGTTGAACGCAGAGGTGCCGTCCGTTCGGCGCTTGGTCATCGGTGATTTGGATCACGTCGTGTATGACTACCTCATCCCCGTTCTTTGAACGCTTCCGCTCGCGATCTACAAAGGTATGTAGATGCATCCGATCACTCGTTGCTAGATGAACTCATAGATGGATCTTGGTGAAACCGTAGGAAAATTTTCTGTTTTCTACAACGTTCCCCAACACTCCATGTCACCCTTTGAGAGGCAGACGACGACGAGCTCGAGGTGCCTCAGTCGTGGTAGAATAAGAGCGGGCACGTCATTAAGGGGCGGGAAATAATGGCAGTTCCTGAACTTGGCGATGCGCAGCATGGGCGCGAGGTGGAGTGCGGATGTTGGCAGCGACCGCATAAGCCCATCATCGAAGGTGAGCTCCTCGAGCTGATCTAGGGCGGGAGATCGGAACAAGTCGTCAAGGTTGGCTCGGTCCTTGCCGTGGGAATGGAACTTGCCCATTCCAAGGCCTTTGGTTGGGCCAAGGTGACTGCCGAGGATCTTGGAGAACCCATCCAAGCTTTTGCGATAGCCATGGCAGAGCTCGCGGCTGTCGATGAGGTCAAGAGGGCTGTAGTTCCATAGGGGGCGCCACCGCCGGGAAAGGGGGGTTGTCCGCGCCCCATATTTGATTGGAAGGAGGGAGATGATGACTCTCAACATATCAACGGGGAGGCTGCTGATTAAGTCTAGGCCTGTTGGAGTCACTTGCGGTTCTAGCTCACCCCGCCTCCGCTTGTTGGCAGCCCCGTTCTCCGCCTCCAGAGTCTCCTTGAACAACAATTGGTTGCTTAAATACTACACAATTCATTTGACATTGCGGGGTAACATATGCAGATAGTTCAAAAGAAAACTTACTTCAAACAAAGTCTGGACGGATGATTTTGTCGGGGAAGTTAGCATATATCTCATGACTAGGCCCTTCTATGTGCAGTGCAATTTTAGTGCCAACTTTTAGTACATTCAACTTTGCAATTTCATTCCAAAAGACAGTGCCAAAATAGGAGTCACCATGTTCATCAAGTCTTACAGTAGCAACGATTGTAAATCCATGGTTTGTGTGCAGTATGACATCCGTGGAGCCTTGATGTATGTAAAGGGAAAAATTGTGCACTACATAATCTGTTGCATTGCGAGGGATGTTCTGCAGAAAATGCTAGGATTGTTAAAGAAAATATGGTAACATGCAAATATGGGCCCAAATTGAAAGAACTGTACAGCAGATGAAATTGAAGGACAAAAATCTATAATTAAACAGATAGGGTAAACATGATGTCATGGAAAAATGAGAGTAATCGAAAGAACAATACATCATTAATTTGCCTAATATAGAAAGAAGAGGGGGGAAATCCCCTTTGACGTATATGGTGCATGTGGCACCTTTTATCCAAATGTAGCAATATTTAGAATATGTTCAGTAGAGTAGGCCATGCCAACCGATTTAGGGTGAGATTGAACATACCGCGCGCGTGCTCAAGTTATCTTGTACGGAGAGATGGGATCTCTGGCAGCGGTCGCAAAGTCCTGAAGTGTCGGTGCACTGTACATTCTATGAATGAAAGAAACCCTCAAATAAACTCGAATAAAAATGAATTCACGGCGATTTCCGCCGGGTGATTAAAGGCGGTAGATGAACTGGGATAAGAGGTGAGATAATATCTCATTAAACTAGTTACCCTGTCATCCATGAGAAAGAACCCTCAGTATGGCAGATTCCCCAACCGAGCGGAGCTGGGTCGACTGGGAGCGGCGTCGAGAAAGTTGATGGCGATAGGCGGCAGCAAGCAGAATTGGCGAAATGCGGTGGGCTTTGCCGGCAGCCTGGCGGCGGTAGGCGTCGAGCTAAGTGTTTACCGCCGTGATAGGCGGTACCATGGCATAGACCCGGAGGAGCTTGTGCAGTTGTGAATGGGGAATGTACCAGAGGGGCCGAGGGGTTGGCGGGTGGGGTAAGGGTTTTTGTGACGTGGGGATGGTGAGGGTTTTTGTCGGGTGGTCGGTGCGACATATGCCAACGGGTGGCTTATCATTGTGGGAGCCAATAAGACGTCGCCGGTGCCTGGAAACGGGATGAGGCGAAGACAAGCTCGCCGACGTACTTTACCCAGCTTCAGGGCTCTCAGTGGAGATAACACCCCTACTGCTGCTCTGCGGGGTCTCCGCATGATCACTAGATAAACAAGTAGCTACACAATGCTCCTTGAGCTGTTTTGGTGGAAGGAGGAAGAAGGGCACGGCTAGCTCGCTTCCTCTCCTTGTGTGGTGTCTAAGACTAGCTTGGGGGTCGAACCGTTTGCATGGGTGCACCGGGGGGTTTATATAGGCCTACCCCCCGGGGGTACAATGGTAATCAGGCTGGGCGCGGGGCCCAGCCGTCTGTGACTATGCTCGCCGGCTTTTGCACCGGCCACTGGGGCCCGCCGACTGGTGGGTTCCGCCGGCTGCCGGCACCCTGGTCGACAGGAAGGCCCCACTGTCCAGGGCCTGGTCGGTGGCTGGTTACTGTTGCTCTGTGCTGATGACGCGGGCTTGGTCGGGGTAAGCATGGCTATAGTACCGTCGCCCTGGCGGGCGATTACTGTAGTCCCGCCGTGTCTTGTCTCCTTAATGGGTGTCTCCTTCGAGGAGGATGGCAGGCCGGCTATGGGGGGCCGGCTCTCCATCTGGCCGACTTGGGAGGAGGTGCGCCCGCCTTCGGTATCTCTCCGCCCGAAGGGGCCCACCGCCTCGGGGGCCACGCTGGTGGCCCATCGTGGACGGCGTCAAGGCCGCCGTGGCAATAGTGCCGCGCCGGACGGGTCGTGGCCACCCGTACGGCGCACTGTGCTGGGCGTGCTTCGGGTTTTGGGGGTGGCAGGCTTTACTGTAGCCACGCCCCGCTTCATCATTGCTGGGTGAACGCGGACTTCGCGGGTACGATCTTGACTGCTTTAGGGGAGCCGGCTTCTTGGAGTCGGCCTACTTGTCGCCGACTTCTCGAAGCCGGCCCTCCCACGGCCTCCTTCATGAGGGCTAAAGGCGGGCCGCCCCCCGAAGCCGGCCTAGA
Source organism: Triticum monococcum (assembly GCA_034509565.1). Taxonomy (NCBI): domain Eukaryota; kingdom Viridiplantae; phylum Streptophyta; class Magnoliopsida; order Poales; family Poaceae; genus Triticum; species Triticum monococcum. Next base: position 640,115,294 of record CM067843.1, read on the forward strand.
AGATAGCCGGCAGGGGGAAGGTGGCCCCAGGTCTTGAGTTCTTTCGAGAGCCGGACCGGCTTGTAATTTTTTTCAGAAGGGCCAGGGGAAGCCGGCTAGGCTACCCATGGCTATTTACTCCGACAGTAGTCCCCGAAGCTGGGCGAGCTTCGAGGCGGACAGAGGGATGAGAAGCTTGATCAGCTTCCTATCCCGAGGAGCCGGCTTCGCTGGCGTAGGTCGTTTTCAGAGAGTTCTCGTATCTTGCGGCCAGGATGGTGGCCGACTTGCATGCTGATTGTGGGCCCCTCGTGGGCCACGTGGCAGCGGAATCCTGCCAACGCACGCGCGCGACGGGACGCCGCCGCAGGCTCGGGCCCGCCACTCCTTGGCCTCGGCCCGAGCGCTGATCTTCTGCGGCCCAGGGAGACGGCTTGTCTTCCTGTGGCAACTTGAATTCGCCATTAGGGCGCAATAAACACGGGTCATGGGGGAAGTGGGCACGATCGATCCCCACGTTCCCCCATACCGCACCTCCTCGGCTCCGCCACCCGAGCCTACAAGTAGGGGGAGGAGGGAGAGAGGCAGAGGTTCGCTCGCCCTCCCACACTCCATCCCTCCTTGTCTTCTTTCTTCTTCTTCTTCCTCTCGCTGCCGTCGCAGCTTCTCACCACAGCACCCCCACTGCGCCCTGCCCCATGGCATTATCAAGCTCATGGGACGGCTCCAACATCGACAACGAGCAAGTGGAGTTCCTCCGCCAGACGCGGCGCCTGCCCGGCGCCAATCTTGTGCAAGTTCGCCTGGCGCCCGCGACGGAGGTCTCACCGGAGCCAGAGGAAGGCGAGCGGGTCGTCTTCCACTCGCATTTCCTGCACGGCTTCGGCCTGCCGACGAGCGGGTTTCTGCGCTCCTTCTTGGAGTTCTACAATTTGCAGCCGCACCATCTCACGCCCAACGCGGTGATGCTCATGTCGGCCTTCGTCTCCCTCTGCGAAGGCTTCTTGGGCGTGCTCCCCATGCTGGAGCTCTGGGGGGAGCTCTTCCAGAGCAAGCTCGGCACCGTCACCGCCGGCGTGCCTGCCCCCTCTGGAGCCTACATCGCCATGAGGAGGTCAGGCGATAACAATCCGTTCCCCTCCATCCCTCTAATCCAGTCGGTGAAAATCTGGCAGAAGTCATATTTCTACGTGAAGAACGCCGGCTCGCCCCCGAGAGGAGACAACGTCAATCTGCCGGCCTACGTAGCCGGCCCGCCGGCTGGGAGGCAGCCCTCATGGAGTTATCGGTCCAAGTCCCTGTCTCCGGCTGGGAACGCCGCCATCTCCCGGCTTCGAGTGATGATCCAGTCGGAGGGTCTGCATGGAGCCGACCTGGTGGCCGCCTTCGTGGAGCGCCGGATCCTTCCTATCCAAAGCCGGCCCCACATGATGTGCCAGATGAGCGGCCGCTTCAACCCAAGCCGGCTGAGCACGCGGGAAATGCCGCATGCGGAAGTGGCGCTCATGGTCAATTACATCGCCAACTGCAAGCTCGCCTGGGACTGGCGATACGGCAAGGCGCCGTACTCTCGCGCCAATCCCCCGCCTGTGGTAAGCTTCTCTCTTCTATCTTCTTTTTGTTGTCAGCCGACTCCATGATGGCCGGCCTCTGATCAGCCGGCTCTTGTTTGCAGAATCCCCTTCTTCCGCCGCCGGCTGGGGCGGCAGGGATCAAGCGTCAGTACGCCCCCGATCGCACGGTGGACGATGTTGATGATCCGGACTTGGGGGCAGCCGCCATGGAGGAGGCCGTCGTGGGGGACAACATTGAGCCCGGAGGTACCGGGCTTTCCGCCATCTTCGAGGATTGGCCGGACGACGCCGACGCCGAAGAAGTCCCACGTCGCCAGCCGGCGCCCAACCGCCAAAACGCGGGCTCGTCTGCAGCGCCGGCTGCAGGCAGCGGCGCTCCGAAGCGCCGGGACGCGTCAGCTCTCTTCGGCAATCAGCCGAAGAAGCCCAAAACCTCCACCGTAGCGATGAAGCGAGATGAGGCGGCAGCGAAGGCGGCCTGCTTCCGGAAAGCGGTGAAGCAGCCCCAGGCGGTCTCGGCGTAAGCATCCAATCGCTTGTATGCTTGTTTTGCTGTGTTCTTCTGTTTGAATCATTCTTCCTGACTTTTCTATGTTTTCTGAGCAGGGCGCCGCTTTCTCTGGAGCGGGGCCCAGGCGGCTCCGTCGTCGGGCCGGCTGGAGGGTCTTCGGGCTCCCGCCGCATGGATCCCCGTGCCGATCTCATGGAAGCCAGAGAGCGGAATGCTCGTGAGGCGCGGGAGGAGAGGGAGGCGGTGGATCAGGAGGCAGCTCAGGCGGCGAAGGAGCGGGCCGAGGCGGCGGCCAGGGCTCGGGCGGAGCGGGCGACTGCGGAGACAGAGGCGAAGGGCTCGCGCGACCAACCCCCGCTGCTCGCCATCCCACTCCGATCCGTAGCCCCGGACACCCCATTGCCCCTGGCGGAGGAGATCATCCAAGACCCGCCGTCGGTGCAAAGGGAGGAGCTCTTCGAGGTTTTCGCGGGGAGGATGCCGCCGGACGCGCCAGTCGGCGCGGGCCAAGGCGACCAATCATCGACGGCGCCAATGGAGCCGGCTAGGGGTGCGACTGAAGTCGGAGCCAGCCTTGAAATACAGCCGGTGACGCGTCAGCGCGCAGGGGGAAGCGCCGCTCCGCCAGAGTCGCGCCAACCCGCAGGCGCCGGCCAGTCGGCGGAGGCCTTGGAGGCGGCCAGCTCCGGTACGTCCGGGTGGACTCCTAGCGCGGGGACCGGCGAGCAGAATGTGGCGGCCCAAGAGGTCCGGAGTCGGCTGCGAGCTCAGGACGGCCTCCTGCGGCAATACACGCAGGAGTTCCTGTCGACGTGAGCCGCCATCCGGGTAAGTTTTTTGTTCTTGACCGCTCTGGTTCCTTGATTTCTTCCGTGGGGGCGCGTTAGCGCACCCACTGGGTGTAGTCCCCGAGATTCGGGTCGACTGCTGCGCAGTCGGGTCGGATCTTTCTTGGTGACCGTCTCATATTTGCTTTCTATCTTAACTTCTAGGAATATCATAATTCCCGTGCTGCCGCCTTCAACTCCCAGGCTCAGGAGTTGGGTCGGAAGATCGACGACCTGGCCAACAGCCGAAGTAAGTGTTTGTTTTTATCTATTTCCTGTGGGGGTGCGTCAGCGCACCCACTGGGTGTAGTCCCCGAGATTCGGGCCGACTACTGAGCAGTCGGGTCGGATCTTCCTTGACGACCTTTCCCTCATTGGTTTTTTCTTTTTGTCTTTTGCTCTTTGCAGGAGCCAACGCCGACTTGCGGAGAGAGCTTGGCGAGGCGCAGACTGCCCTTCGTACCAGGGACGCCGAGTACGCCACCTTGGCCCAGGAGCGCGACCGCCTGGCCAAGAAGCTGGCTAATCAGGAAGAAAGACACAAGGCGGCTCTGCAGAAGGCGCAGGAGAGCGAGGCCGCCCTGAAGGCGGAGTTTGAGACCGAGGCGGCGAGCTGGGCTGAGACTCGTCAAGCACTGGATGCGGGCTTCGGCCGCATCGAAGACTTGATCGATGGTAAGCTGCTTTTCTCGCCCTTCTTCTGCCTGCTGGCCGCCTGGGGTCATGGGCTGACTTGTGCTGCCGCCCACTTTCTTGTGCAGATTACTTTCCCGGCCACTCCACCCTCGCTGCCCAAGCCATCGAGGCTCATCGCGAGGCGCGCTATCAGGCAGGCGTCAACGTCACGCCGGACGCAAGTCGGACGCTGGAGGAGCAGCTCGTGGCCGTCCAAGCGCAGCTACAGCCGGCTCACAGGATGCTTCGCCGGCTTCAACGTGCCGGGGCGCAGGTGCTGGCCGCCCTCTGGCCCGGCCAGACGATCCCCCGCACTCCAAGCCGGACCGCCGACTGGCTGGAGGTCGCAGTCGGCCGTTTCGAAGCATGGAAGGCATCGGTGGCCCGTCTCGGAGCCGGGCGGGCGTTGGAGTTCGTCCGCGCCTGGTACCCAGGGCTAAGCCTGGACCAGCTGCGTACTTGGAGGCTGGAAGCCGACGCGGAGCTGGAGGAAGTGCGGCCGGCAATCGCCCAGCGCGCCTCGACGATCGCCGAGTGTACCGACATCAGTGTCTTGGCGCCTGAGATCAATGACGACGGCATTGCTCAGCCGGAGGACTGGTTTGGCCTGGACCCGGCGGTGGGCGAGGACTCGGCCGAGGAGATCGCCTCCAGCGATGAGGGCAAGGATGACGAGGACGAAGACGGCGAAGACGTCGAGCCGGCTAGCGGAACAACCAGCCAGCCTCCAGCTGATCGTGCCTCCAGCAACGAGGCGCGTGGAACCGCGCCCACTGTAGGAGGCAGTGATCAAGCCGAAGTTCACCAGCCGGCCGCTCCCTCAGCCGACGCAACCGTCTCCACCAACCAGCCCAGCACGTCAACCGCTCCGCCAGATTGACTTGCCGTCTTTATTTTTCCTGCTTGTCGTCTTTTGGAACAATCTTTTAAGCTTTTGCAATTCCACCCGCTGGGGGTGTATCAAACTATGTTGGATGTCGGCCTCTTAGAGGTCTTTTTATGTAAACATTATGGTGTGCATGTTTGGTTTCCATGCACGTACGCTTTTTATCCTTATGCTTTTTCCTTTGCCGCCTTCCCACTTTGGGGAGGCAAGTACTCAAGCTTTCTTGGATTGAAGTGAAGTGAATGGAAACCGGCCGACCGGCTACTCTGGTAGTCGGTCAGCGACAGGCGGCAAACCGGCTCCTGTTATATTAGCCCGCTGGTCCCTAGCCATTTTTCGTGTGCACACCCTTTCCTGCTTTTGACTCTTGCCAGCCGAACAGCCGGTTCTTCGAACTGCGGCTTTGGCAAGAGCTAAGCCTAGGTGTCGGTACACTACTTGCCTGACTATGGGTAAGACTTCTAATATAACTTTAGTCGGTCAGTCCCCGGGCCGACTGGTTGAACCCGGTGCCGGACAGAATAAGTAAATGAAATGACAAGGTCATAAGCATGATATTGTTCATTCATAGATAAAAGATGGCAGTCCCCGAGTCCTCCTCGGGTGGCCTATTGTCTGGTACTTAATACAAAAGTTAACATGATACATACTGCATTTCAACTGTAAAATCTTCGAAGGAGATTAGCGTTCCATGGTCGTTCCGACTCCTTGCCCGAGTCATCTCTCTTGCGTGCCTTGGGTTTCTGTGCGTCGATTAAGTAGTAGGAGTCGTTGCCTAGAGCTCTGCTGATGATGAAAGGGCCTTCCCAGGGGGCCGAGAGCTTGTGCTGGCCGGCTGTTCGCTGGATCAGCCGGAGCACAAGGTCGCCCTCCTGGAAGGATCTTGGCCTGACCTTCCGACTGTGGTAGCGGTGCAACCCCTGCTGGTAGATGGCAGACCGGCTGAGGGCTAACAGCTGGCCTTCTTCCAGCAGGTCGACGCCGTCTTCTCGTGCTTCCTTGGCCTCCGCCTCCATGTACATGGTCACCCGAGGTGAGTCGAACTTGATGTCAGTTGGGATGATTGCTTCGGTACCGTACACGAGGAAAAAAGGAGTGAAGCCGGTTGACTTGTTTGGGGTGGTGTGCAGACTCCAGAGGACAGCCGGCAGCTCATCGAGCCAACAGCCGGCTGAACACTCCAGAGGTACGACCAGTCGGGGCTTGATGCCGGATAGGATGAGGCCGTTGGCTTGCTCAACCTGGCCGTTTGACTGGGGGTGGGCGACGGACGCTAAGTCCAGCCGGATACCTTGTGCAGCGCAGAAACGTGCCAAGGCTCCTTTGGCAAAATCTGTGCCATTGTCGGTGATGATGCTGTGTGGCACGCCGTACCGAGTTGTTATGTCTGCGATGAATGTCACGGCAGTCGTCCCATTCAGCTTCTTGATCGGCTTTGCCTCGATCCACTTGGTGACTTTATCTACGGCGACGAGCAAATGTGTCATGCCGCCGCGCGCCGTCTTGAATGGGCCCACCATGTCTAATCCCCAAACGGCGAAGGGCCAAGTGATGGGGATGGTCTTGAGTGCCGAAGCCGGCATGTGCTGCTTGGAGCTGAAAAGTTGGCAGCCTTTGCAATGCTTAACTAATTCTTTGGCGTCATCCAAAGCAGTCGGCCAGAAGAAGCCGTGGCGGAAAGCTTTGGTGACAAGTGATCTTGAGGCGGCATGGTGGCCGCATTCTCCTTGGTGTATATCTCTGAGGATTGTGATGCCCTTCTCTTGCTCGACGCACCGTTGGAGGACTCCAGTGACACTGCGCTTGCCCAGTTCTCTGTTGACGATCGTGTATGCTCCGGCTCGACATTGGACTTGTCTCGCTTCTGTTTCGTCAGCCGGCAGATCTTGGTTTACTAGGAAGTTAAGGATGGATTGAGCCCATGACGGAGCTGCGACTTCCCCTACCGCCAATGTGGCTACTGCCACCAGGGTGGGCGGGTTGGGTGATGAAGTACTGGAGTCGGCTGCCGACTGCTGCGTTGACGTAGTCCCTGGGCCGGCTACTGCATTCCCCGGGCCGGCTACCGCAGTCCCCGGGCCGGGTGCGGCAGTCCCCGGGCCGGCTACTGCAGTCCCCGGGCTGAGTACTGAAGTCCCCGGGTTGCCTGCTTGGTTCTTCGAGCCGGACCCGGCCCCGTCGGGGTTGGGCGGCACGAAGATGGAGTCGGATTCTGGAGACGGCTTGATGGACGGCTTGAGGAGGCGTTGTAGAGCGACGCCGGTTGGTATTTCTTGCCGAGTGGAGCCTATTCGGGCCAGGGCATCAGCCGGCTCATTGTCGGCTCGCGATACATGGAGGAACTCGCATCCTTCAAAGTATCCACTGATTTGCTGCACCAGGAAGCGGTAGCTTGCCATGTTTGCGTCCTTGGCGTCCCAGTCGCCGGATGATTGTTGAACCACCAAATCCGAGTCGCCATAACATACGATCTGGCGGATGCCGAGTTCCTTGGCAAGCCGGAGCCCATGTATGAGCGCCTCGTATTCGGCTACATTGTTGGAGGCGGCGAAGTGGATCTGCAGCGTGTATCTAAGCTTGTCGCCCTTGGGAGAGGTAAGGACGACGCCGGCTCCCAAGCCGGTGCGCATCTTGGACCCGTCGAAGTGCATGCACCAATGGGTGGAGTCAGGAGCCGGCGGCAGGTACTGGGTCTCAGCCCAGTCGACGAGGAAGTCGGCCAATGCTTGGGACTTGATGGCGGTGCGGGGCTGGTAAAAGATTGTGTAAGGGGCCAGCTCGATGGCCCACTTCGCCACCCGGCCGGATGCATCCCGGCTGCCTATGATCTCGGCCAGCGGGGCAGTGCATACGACCGTGATGGGGTGCTCTTGAAAGTAGGGCTTCATCTTCTTGGCGGTAAAGTACACGCCGTAGCACATCTTCTGGTAGTGCGGGTAGTTCTGTTTTGAGGCGGACAGCACCTCGCTCAAGTAATACACCGGCCTCTGGACCGGCTGGGTTCGGCCTTCTTCTGGGCGTTGGACTACGATGACGGTGCTGACCACCCGGCTGGTTGCGGCAATGTAAAGGAGCATGGGCTCTTTCTCAGTCGGCGCCGCCAGGACAGGCGGCGTGGCCAGCATCTTCTTTAGCTCGTGAAAGGCTTGATTGGCTTGGTCGTTCCACTCGAAGTGAGTGCTCTTCTTCATGAGGCGGTAGAGAGGGAGGGCTTTCTCTACGAGCCGGCTGATGAAGCGGTTTAAAGAGGCCAAGCACCCGGTGAACTTCTTGATTTCTCGAAGCTTGGTGGGGATCGCCATTCTCTCGATGGCCTTGATCTTCACCGGGTTGCACTCGATGCCGCGTTCGGAGACCAGGAAGCCTAGGAGCTGGCCGGCTGGCACTCCAAACACGCATTTCTCAGGGTTGAGCTTGATTCGGAACCAGCGCAGGTTCTCGAACGTTTCTTTCAGGTCTTCCAGCAAGGTGCCGCGCTTCTCCGTCTTCACCACGATATCGTCCATGTAGACGTGAGCGTTTTTGCCGAGTTGCGTGAGGAGGCACTTCTGCATGCAACGCTAAAAAGTGGCACCGGCATTCCTCAAGCCGAATGTCATGGTTAGGTAGCAGAAGGCTCCAAATGGCGTGATGAAGGCAGTCTTCAGGCGGTCATCCGGGTTCAGCTTTATCTGGTGGAATCCTGAATAAGCATCCAAAAAACTCAACAGCTCGCATCCGGCTGTGGAGTCTATCACTTGGTCGATTCTTGGCAGGGCGAAGGGATCTTTGGGGCAGGCTTTGTTGAGGCTTGTGTAGTCTATACACATGCGCCACTTGTTATTCTTCTTCAGCACAAGAACCGGGTTGGCAAGCCACTCTGGGAAGAAAACTTCCATGATGAAGCCGGCTGCCAGAAGCCGGGCTATCTCCTCCCCTACAATCCTTCTCTTCTCCTCTAACAGTCGATGGAGAGGCTGCTTGACTGGTTTTGCGTCTTCTCGTACGTGTAGCTTGTGCTCGGCGAAATCCTTCGGAACACCCGGCATGTCCTTGGGGGACCATGCAAAGATATCCCGATTCTCATGGAGGAAATCGGCGAGCTCGCCTTCCTATTTGCTGTTCAGGCTTGCCCCAATGACGGCAAACCTCTCAGGGTGCTCGGGGTCAAGAGGTATCTTCTTGGTTTCCTTGGCCGGCTGGAAAGATCCTTGGTCATCATGCTCCTTGGAGTCGGTGGGCTGGCTCAGCTGCTTGCTAGCCAGGGCCACGACCCGGTCCAGCGTCTTCTTTTCTTCGGCAATCACAAGGGACTCGGCCAGTCGGCTGCTGGTCGCAGCGCACTCGGCAGACTTCTTGTAATCGCTGGCTATGGTGATGATGCCCTTGGAGCTTGGTATCTTCATCTTGAGGTATGCGTAGTGGGGGACCGCCATTAACTTGGCCAAGGCGGGTCGGCCAAGCAATGCATGGTAAGGGCTCTCCAGGTCCACCACTTCGAACCAGATCGCTTCTCGGCGGAAATGCTCCTTGTCCCCAAAGAGTACGTCGATCTTGATCTTGCCAATGGGGGCGCAGGACAAGCCGGGCACGATGCCGTGAAACACTGTCCGAGTCGGCACAAGCTGCTTCGTCTTGACACTTAACTTCTCCAAGGTGTCGCGGTACAGGATGTTGATGCTGCTTCCGCCATCTATCAGCACGCGGGAGAAGCGGGCGGCGCGTATGTCCGTCGCGAGGGTGGCCTCCAGGACCAAAGCATAGGAGCCGGGAGACGGCATCACCTTTGGGTGGTCAGCCCGGCTCCAGCTGATGGGTTTCTCTGACCAATGCATGTGTCCGGCTGGGTTAGCAGCGACCACACTGACTTCTTGATGCTCTCGGCGCTTGCTACGCCGGTCTTCGAGCTGGCTCATAAAGATGTCGTAAGATGCTTGCTCGTCGGGGAACTCGTCCTGCACGGCGCTGACTGCGGGCCGGGTAGCCTGAGGCAGCGGGGCCGGAGGCGGTGGGCCGGCAGGAGGAGTCGGCGTGAGCCCTTCGCCCTTGGAGATTCGGGCGAGCCAGTTACACTTCCGGGTTGTGTGGTTGGACGGCTTCGCGCCGCTGTGGAACTTGCACGGGGCGTCAAGAGTTTGCTCATAGGATAAAGCCGGCTTCCAAGCCGGCCGGCGGCCCTTGGGCTTCTTGGGTGCGGGCCGCCCTTCAGGCGGCGTGTCTTCGACCGTGGCCACCTGCCGGTTAACGGGAGGCGGCGCAGGGCCTTTACGCTTCTGGTCGTTCGGGTGCTGGCGTCGGCCGGAATCTCCTGCCGGCAGCTTGGGCGCCGGGTTAAGAACTTTCCCGGATGCGTCTACCCGGATCTCGGTCTTCATCGAAGAGTCGGCGGTGGCGTATCTGTCGGTGATGTTCATAAGCTCGTCAAGGGTAGTCAGCTCGTCGCAGAGAAGCTTGTGCTTGAGGAGGGTGCCTTCTCGGCACCCTGCAGTGAAGTATTCGATGGCCTGCACCTCATGCACCCCTTCACAAGAATTGCGAAGCTCGGCCCATCGCGTGAGGTAGTCGCGAGTGGACTCGGCTGGGCCCTATACGCAAAGGGAGAGCTGCCTGGGCTTGGGAGCCCGCTTGTAGGTGCTGGTGAAGTTGCGAACGAAGGCTTCAGTGAGATCTACCCAGCTGTTGATGCTGAGAGGCTTGAGGCTGTTATGCCAAGTCCATGCCGTGCCCTGCAGCATGAGGGGCACGTACTTCACGGCAACCTGCCGGTTGCCGTTGGCTATGCTGACTGCCATGGTGTAGTCGATCAGCCAGTCTTCCGGCTTCACGGAGTCATTGTATTTGGGCGTGTCTCTTGGGAGCGAGAACCCTTTGGGGAAGGGCTCGTCGCGGATGCGGGGGCCGAAACAGGGTGGGCCGACATCGTCTTCTTCTTCCAGCGCCAGGGATGTGGCCAGGCGGTCGATCCGATGGCGGGCGTCGTTCTCGCCGACTCCTTCGCGGCGACCTAGTCGGCCGCTGAGAGTCGGATGCGCCACTGGCGGTGGAGTGGGGTATCTTTCTCCACGAGCCCGAGGCGGAGGTGGGCTGCCCCGCCATTCCATGGCTCGGGGACGGCCGTCCGCGTCGCGCTCGATGGAGATTCGGGTCCGGCTTCGGCTGGAAGCCGGCTCTTTCTCGCGCCGCGCGCGGGTGTTACTCTCAGTCGGCGTCCGGGACGTCGCGTCGTGATCTCGACGTGGGGGTGGGCTTCCCGCGCGGGCGTCGGCCTCGTGCCGCTGAGCGGCTGCGTCAATCAGTTGCTGTATGCACCGGGTCATGTGGGGGAGGTTTTCGGCCTCCAAGCCGTCCAACTCATCCACGGCCGCCTGGGCGGCGCGCAGGTTCTCGAGCAGAGTGGCATAGACCGGGCAGTCGACTCCCAGCGCATCGGCGATGACGGCGCCGCGTTGCCTGACAGCACCAGCCCGGCTTGGGCCAGCCGGGGCTGGCGTGCCAAAGGCGGCGCGGTCAGCTTCGCGCTGGTAAGCCTCAGTGAGGCGTCTCACGGAAGCCAGCCTCCGGCCCTCCGTGCGGAGGGCGAGACGGCGTGCCTCCAGTGCTTCGTCGCGGCATCAGCCGGGAGGGGGACGGACAAGTCATGGGCCGCCGCGTGCGGGGCGTCGTGGGCGCTCTCGTCGGCCGGATCACCATGGCCGATAACCGTCACCTCAGTGGTGACGGTATCGCGATCGTCGGTCCGAGGGAGCGGGTCGTTGAAGATCGTGACGTTGGTGGGGAAGGTGTCGTAGGAGGCCATGTCGGAGTCGACAGAGTCGACAGGCATCGGGTCGGTGGAGCCAACCGACTCCAGATCCGCAGCAGGCTCGCTGGAGACATGGAGTTTGCCAAGGAGGTTGGCGAGGTGGTCAGTGCCCGCATCGGAGGCAAGCTCGTCGGAGATGCGGGCCTCGTCGAGGAGATCAGCGAGGCTGCTTGCCGCGCAGATGCTGGTGACGCCTTGCAGCGTGTCGTGGCAAGCGCCATCGGGCATGCCGGGCTGGCTACGCTCGCTAGGGAGGAAGAGGGTTCCTGTCCAGAACAGGTCTCCGGACGACGGTGCACCTGGCCCCACGGTGGGCGCCAAATGTCGGGTGGTAGGTGCGACATATGCCAACAGGTGGCTTATCATTGTGGGAGCCAATAAGACGTCGCCGGTGCCTGGAAATGGGATGAGGCGAAGACAAGATCGCCGACGTACTTTACCCAGCTTCAGGGCTCTCCGTGGAGATAACACCCCTACTGCTGCTCTGTGGGGTCTCCGCATGATCACTAGATGAACAAGTAGCTACACAATGCTCCTTGAGCTGTTTTGGTGGAAGGAGGAAGAAGGGCATGGCTAGCTCGCTTCCTCTCCTTGTGTGGTGTCTAAGACTAGCTTGGGGGTCGAACCCTTTGCATGGGTGCACCGGGGGGTTTATATAGGCCTACCCCCGGGGGTACAATGGTAATCCGGCTAGGCGCAGGGCCCAGCCGTCTGTGACTATGCTCGCTGGCTTCTGCGCCGGCCACTGGGGCCCGCCGACTGGTGGGTCCCGCCGGCTGCCGGCACCCTGGTCGACAGGCAGGCCCCACTGTCCAGGGCCTGGTCGGTGGCTGGTTACTGTTGCTCTGTGCTGATGACGCAGGCTTGGTCGGGGTAAGCGTGGCTACAGTACCGCCGCCCTGGCGGGCGATTACTGTAGCCCCACCGTGTCTTGTCTCCTTAATGGGCGTCTCCTTCAAGGAGGATGGCAGGCTGGCTATGGGGGCCGGCTCTCCATCTGGCCGACTTGGGAGGAGGTGCGGCCGCCTTCGGTATCTCTCCGCCCGAAGGGGCCCACCGCCTCGGGGGCCACGCTGGTGGCCCGTCGTGGACGGCGTCATGGCCGCCGTGGCAACAGTGCCGCGCCGGACGGGTCGTGGCCACCCGTATGACGCACTGTGCTGGGCGTGCTCCGGGTTTTGGGGGTGGAAGGCTTTACTGTAGCCACGCCCCGCTTCATCATTGCTGGGTGGACGCGGACTTCGCGGGTACGATCTTGACTGCTTTAGGGGAGCCGGCTTCTTGGAGTCGGCCTACTTGTCGCCGACTTCTCGAAGTCAGCCCTCCCACAGCCTCCTTCATGAGGGCTAAAGGCGGGCCGCCCCCCGAAGCCGGCCTAGAAGATAACCAGCGGGGGGAAGGCGGCCCCAGGTCTTGAGTTCTTTCGAGAGCCGGACGGGCTCGTAATTTTTTCAGAAGGGCCAGGGGAAGCCGGCTAGGCTACCCATGGCTATTTACTCTGACAGTTTTCTTTTTTCTTTTTTGAATTGGGTGGTGATGGTTTTCTATCCCACAAAGAATTTTGGGGGCGATGGTTTGCTAGAGCAAACCGTGTGTGATTGACGCAGCAGGCAAAATGAAAGTCATTGCACACGGTTCCAATTTTGGGAGCCGTGTGTGATTGACGTACTACCTCCGTCCTAGTTTATTCGTCTCGCGTTGTAATTTTTACCAAAATTTGGCGAAATATTTAACATACTTAGACATAGATAATAAGCGTACATGTAGATAAGCATAGTTCTACCATAAGTAGTACATAGTTCAACAGTATTAAGCATACTCAAGCCTACATATATAGTTCCATCCATCCCATATTTCATCTCACAGGCCGACACGATCCTAAAGCTTCTCCATGTACTCGGCGTACGCGCCGTGCGCCACCCTGCGAAAACACTTCTGCTTGAATGTAGCGACCCGACCTCAGACGGTCAAGTCTCTGTGCTTAAGTGTCATCCCTGGATCGGTATGCTGACACACACAGTACTTGAGGATTTATAACAGAGGTAAATCACATGTATAAAATAACGTAAATACTATTACCTCAATCCAAATAGGGGAAGTAACAACAAGGTTGTGGATTCCCATCAACACCAATGGCAAAGTTGAGTGTAGAAATCGTAACCCTAACGTATCACTTACTCGTTGTAAGATATTCCTGCAACATGAGATGTTGCAGCCACAAAGGGTCAGTACATTGAATGTACTGGCAAATTCACACCATAGGATAATGAGGAATAATAACTATCACTACATGCATATATGGCTGGTGGAGGCTCTATGGTTATAAAGTTTTTGCGAAAAGCCAATTTTTCCCTACTACAAAGGAATATATTTTATTTAACTACAAAGTTTGTTGAAAAATGTTGAGAAGGTTCCTCCAACTCAATCCCAAATTAATAATCATCAACCCAATCAAATTGATTAAATAAAGTGTGGGGATCAACATGATAATCCAAATACCAGAGATTCAAGATGTCCATAACCGGGGACACGGCTAATCAAGATTAGTTTGTACACTCTGCAAAGGTTTGCGCACTTTTCCCCATAAGACTCGATCTCCTCCGTTGGATTTCTCGCACTACAGGGTGTTTGAGAAATGAATGACCGAGACACAATCTTTCAGAAGCATTTACTCTCTACTCCGGGCATACCGGTACACCTACAATCCACCTACATCTACTAGTCCACCTCTTCAAGAGCTCACGCAACTTACTCAACTAAGCCAGAGCCCATAATGGCTTGTGGCTGCACACGGAAGTTTCTAGCATCAATAATCTTATGATCCCTTTGAGCCTGGGTGGCATTCCATAGGGTGATCACACGGGTCCTCCGGGATCCCCTTGGGCAAACACTGGGTTCTCCAGGTGCCCGGTCAAACCACTGGGTGCTCTAGGGTCCCCTACCATTCCACCCAGATGTGTATTAAAGTAGCCACCTTAAGCTGAACCATTAATTAACAATCTCACATTTGTCATGGATACACTCAAACCCAATCCACGTCTACGAGCATAGCATGCCAATATAAGCATAACGTAGAAGTAACTCCTAAGGGTTTGATATAAAGGAGAATAGGTTCTACCTCATCAACTACTTCCCAATACCCATATGTTATCAATCCTACTCATGCAATGTTTGAGGGTGAAACTAATGCATAAAAACTGGATATGAAAGGGATATGATCAAAGTGTGAACTTGCCTTGTACTGTTGATGAAGATGATTCACACTCATAACTCTTGATAGTTATACTCGTCACACTCCGGTCAATCTATTGTGAGCAAGCAATGGTAACCACACATAAGCAATCGCTCAAAAGATCGAAAAGAACGAACAAGACAATTCGGAAAACATCACAACCAAGAAAATAACTCTTGCAACATAAAATAATTTCTAACAGTACCAAAATTATGTGAATTTTGCCTTATCGAAAAGTTTAGGTCAAGAGCTTCGATTTGCAAAAAGAATCAACTAAATCGGAGTTATAAAACTCAAGTTACGATCAAATGAAGTTCGAATACAAATCTGTTTGAATTCAAAATTTAAAACTTTCAAAAATATGTTTAAGTTGATTATCTGGATAGAGGGGATCATAACGAAGAAGTGGGCGTTGGTTTCGTTGGATTTGGACAAACGAGTAAAAAGTAGTGGTTGTATGAAACAGAGGGACTAATCTGTAAGAAAGATAATTACGAATAGGTCCCTGACGTAAATAAACAGAAAAAGAAAAGACTAAAAAGTGAACGTTCTTTTATAAGATCTAAATAGAGGACGTTTGCTGTATAATAAAACCTAAAAAACCGATCTAGGGTTTTCTAAAAAAACCAAAAACAGAAGAAAAAAACCACACGGGTTGTGGTTTTTACCAGCTCGGCGGTTTAGGCAGTTTTCGCAAGAAAACCAGCAGCGGCGAGGAAGAACTCCTACACGGGGACGACGGGCGAGGCGGCGCGAAGCTGGGCCGGCCCAGTCGGGGAGAAGTTTTTTTTAACACAGACAGACAAAAATAATAAAACAAAAGAAAATAAAAAAAAATTATAAAGGCATATAATATATCAAAATTTTCACAAAAAGATTTTCTACAACGTGGACATTTTTGTCAAGTCAAATAAAATCGAGAAAAATCAAATAATTCAAAGAGTGCTACGGCCCTACTAAAATCCAATAAAATTCAGTTTTAAAAAATACCAAAATGGTTTCAAATTTATTTATCTCCAATTTTCTGATGTAAGGAATCATTTTACCGTATTTACCATATAATTTATTTTTGGAGATAAATAATTTGAATAAAACCCAAATAACTCCAAATTTAAAATAATTTCAATGGGACTTCCAACTGGTATTTTATATGTTTTGAAGAAGTCATTTTATCTTCTCTCATGAAAATCATTGAGTTGCTTAAAGTTTCTGAATTAGAAATATTTTCAAATGAAATTCAAATATTTTCAACACCCCTTTTCATTTAAATAAATGGAAGAAGTCATATCATCTTCACTCATGGGTTTTGTGATGAAAAGAATTTTAATTCAAGGAGATCATAAAACCAAGGTGAAAGTTTTGGGACGGTCATTTTATTCCCTCTCATTTAACTTTCAAAAAGTTTCGAATTTCACTCACTTTCAGTCAATCAATCACACAACAATCAAACAAACAATCAAATCTATCTATTTAATATAACATTCCAAAATTTTGAATTTTGGCATGTTACAAACCTACCATCCTTAAAATGAATCTCGTCCTCGAGATTCAGAGAGGCTGGAATGAAATATGTTAGGTTTGGGGGTCTTCTCAAAATCCTTCGATCGTCTCCGGGGTCTCAGGTGCTACCACCCTTAGAAGCATGGTTATGGTTCCATCAAAATTCATATACTCCATCCTTATTGTTGCCAGTGTCGGTCTTCTCAGATTCTCGGGAAATTCCTTCTCTAGGCTCTTCCGGTAGTGGCATAACCTTTACCTCAATTGTGTGTCCCTTAATCTTTGGTAAGGTTCTTCCATGACTGGGTCTTCATAGCTGACGGGTCTGGCGCCAATACTAAACTAATATCGATATCTCATGGTGGTCATCAAGTTATGGCTTCTCCTGCAGGAAATGGGTCTGGGCTTCATTCTCACCGTATGTCCTACGATTGGCAATAGCTGCCTTGTACAAGGATAATTGCTATACCATTGTAAGGTTTAATTAGGCTTAATATCGACGTTGCTCTACTATACGTAAGTCACTCAGATTTACCATCCCATATAGCAAGACGAACAATAAGACTAAGTCGGTATGGTGACCAATCCATCTCGTACCCAAATCATTACCTTGTATACGGTTTAGCGAATCTCGCAATCTAACACTCGGTCATCCTCACAAGCATTGCATAATTTCTCTTGTTGACAAACTAGGTACGGATAAATCCGTTGATTCTGCAAGCCAAACAAACATCTATCGTTTCTTCACAACTCTCAGGTTTTGTGTAAAATCATATAAAATCATCTGTGGGTAAACGTAACTTCGTCCAGGGTTTTTCCTTCAGCAAGAGTGTGCTTGCATCTTGGCAGGTCCTGGGGCCTGTGGGTTATGGCCCATCTCAACACTTGCAAACCTTGAGCTCATCATCAGGGCAACTGATCATTATCCCAACATCCAACTTCCCAGCATTCTTAAATCCATCCGATTGTACTATCTCTTTTCCTTTTATTTGCACCAAACTAAGACATGGTTACTCCGACTCATCATGGAGTTACAATTGCTCCATATTACCAACAACATACCTCATTTATATCCAATAGTACTTCATCCCTCCATGCTCTTGGGGTATCCCACATATCGAGACAAAACTCATACTTATTTTGTCCAAAATCCACTCTGTGGAATATCATTATCTTTTCTAGGGGTCAATGGTCTCACAGTTACTACCACCCTTGAAATGAGCAAACTCATCCATGGACCATATTTTTCATATCCTCGAAAGTGGTCAAAATCTTTCTTCATGGAGTTACTACTCATAAAATCCAAATCAGTACCAACGATGCTAACTTTATTGATTCTCTAATTATTACAATCTCCTGTTTCTCCATTACATGCCTCAACTCAACACCTCAAAAGAATTGTTCCCACTACTAGTACTATACTTCTCACAAACACAACTAACTATCCAAAGCCTCCTTCTCCTTGGGACAATCTCTGGCAAAGTGCCCTGCTTCATTACAACAAAAACATATTACTTCCAACAAGTCTCGTGGTTTTCTTGTGATTATATAGCCTCCTTGGGTCCTTGGCTTCCTTTTTGGGCAACTGCTGAGGTAGTGCCCTGACTCCTTGCACCTATAATAGGTGATATGACTCAGATCCTTCCTGGAATCCAATCTACTTCTCTTCCTGGACTTTTCCGTTCCAATCAGGGCTTCTATTTCCTGTGGGTCATAATCTACGTCCTTTGTCGGGAATTATACTAGATCCCCATTCATACAATTCTGGGAGATGTGTCCTTCTTCTCACATGAATAGCATGACTTGGTGTAGGGTTTAATTGGTTCTTCTTTGGATGTGTCCTTCACCTCTTCCTTCATCACTGGTTCTTCTAAAATTTCCATGAGTGCTCCTTTAATTGCTTCTTTCTTCTGTTGTACGGTTCTTTGTACCATGGGGTAAATGTGACACTGAGCAGGGTAGTGGGTAGTCCCTTCACATAGGAAACAAGTCATGTGCATAGTATGGCATTCTTCAACAGGGTGACTTTCTTCACAATGAGGAAATCCATCATTGTGTTCCTTATGGGTGTGTCCTAGTTCTCCACAAATCTTGCATGCACAAGGCTTATTCATATCATTTCCATAAGGCTTCAACTTTTGGGACATAAACCGAGACTTTTGGCAAAGTCAACTTAAATTCTTTCCAAGTGGTTACTCCTTGCCATCCATTGATGGTTTGGTACATCCTCCACCAAGTAGCACCAGCTCTTTCAAAGCACTAAATAGCATGCTGGGCCATATCCTCTCCAGCTACAGTGTTATTCTTCATGTGATCCTCCATGTTCTGAATCCATCGGTCCGTCTCCAACTGACTCATCGGTCCAGAAAATATAAGTGCATCTCCATTCATCCTCTATTGGGTCCATGGGTTTGGGGTGGGATAAAAGAGATAGAGAGGGATGCACACAATACAAACAAAAGTTTTGAATAGACAGATTTTATTTTGTGGTTGTCGGAAAAACATCAAACAAATGATAGCTCACAGATATCGCATCTATCGTAGGTATATAACAGGGGTTTGGTCTTCTAAAGGTCAATAAATCTTCAACGTCATCAAACTCTTCAAGTCTTGTTCATGCCTCCAATGGTTTCTTCCGATCATGCTTATCTTTCTCAAGTTATTTTGCCAGATCATCCCTATTGACGCGAAGTCTCTTGTGGCGTCCTTCAATATTACTGGAATTGCGTTCCAAACTTCTGGGTTTTCTATATCCTTGGCATGAACCATGGTACTACTGTCCTTCAGTTCCTGATGAATCTCCTGTATCACGAGGTTTTTCTCCTCCAGCTTGGCTACTTTCAGCTTCTGGTTCATGATTTCTTCACGAATTGCCTCCTTATCAAATATGACTTCCTAAGGGTCCACCTAAAATTCTTCATGTAATACTCCAGATCCTGGCGATACACCAGCTAAGGGTAAAGCTGCATCCTTTGCTGACAGATGCTCCATCAGCCTTCTACCATCCAATCCTTCCATGCATATGCATGCTTAACTCCGCACGATGACAATAGCATAAGATGGCGATAACACCCTGGTTAGCCGTATCTATGCCCATGTTATTGCCATGAGCTATCTTCCATAATTGATATCTTTGCCTTAGGGTTTTCTTGACAAAAACTTCGAGTTTTTACTCTCCATGTTCTGATATTTCTCCAATACGCCTTCATCTCAGGTATTCGGCAACTTCAATAGTCTGACAAATTCCATAAGGCTGGATCATAGGAAAAAGTCTTCGTAGGGTTGTCTTTGGTTCAGGGTGAAGCTCTTCATCTAAAATATGTAAGCCAGGGGTTCTTCGGTAAAGAAATTTAGAAGGGCACGAGAGTAACTTAAGCGGATCCTATTCAGAGCCTTCCAAGTCACTTCACTCTGGGAATTCTTCAGAGCATTCAAATTCTCCTAGTCTTTGGAGTTTTCAACCGTTGTAGTTTCCATTATAATGCATGGTAAATTCTCTTCATTCCGAAGTGGTCTCAGTTGCCCGATATCTTGTCCTTCTCGGAGTGGTCTCATCAGTCGAATCTTCGCGTGGTCAAAAGGGGAAAGGGGGTATAGTCTAACTAAAAAGGGAATATTTGAATAAGCTCAGAAGAGAAGAGAGGTAAAAGATCTTTTGAAAGTGTCGGGGATATACCCCGCGGCGTAAATCAGCCGGAAGCATAACCCGGCCGGACTTGGCGGTTTACTTGAGGCCCGGCTGAGACTTGACGATTCACTGGTGACCCGTTTGGACCTGGCGGTTTATGATTCATTGGTAATCTGGTAGGCGGGTCAGAGGAGCGACAAGACCCTGTGGCCCAACGGGCGGTTCATGAAGGCCGGTTCATAGTATGGTGGGCCAGTTTAAGAGGAAAGGCATGAGGAACATTTATCTTACAAGGAGCTAAGACCTGGACTTGTATCCGGTTTGTATTAGAGATAGACTAGTCCTAATCCTAATAGGACTCTACATGTAACCTGCCCCTCCAACATATATAAGGAGGGGCAGGGCTCCCCAGAAGAGGGACAAGATTGACAAGTTCCACAAGTTGGACAAGTTAGGTTTAGACAATAGCTCTCGAGATAGAGCACTCTTGTAACCGTGATCATCATCATCAATATCAATGAAGCAGGATGTAGGCTTTTACCTCCACCGTGAGGGGCCGAACCTGGGTAAACCATCGCGTCTCTCGTCTCGCTCAACCCCTCTCAAGCTACCACATAGATGCGTTGACCTCGCGACAAAGTCCTGACACTAGGACATCTACCGTGATAATTCCATGACAGTTGGCACCCACCGTGGGGCCTGCGCACGGTGGTGTTTAGTTCTTGGAGGGATCGAGGAGTTTACAATTTTTCGGATGAAGATTTTACTATCCATGAGATTTCAAGAAAAGTCAACTACCGTTTGTCCGAGCAAGCGATCAAATCACAAATCGCCAGCATCATTGTTTTCTGTTATGGCATGTTTTCACCGGCGGGTCAAATCTTGATCGGCAACTCAATCAATATGGTTAGAGTCACCGGTTTCGTTCAGTATCTGCGTTGGTTAGCCGAGTCTGATGGAAGCAAATCGGGCAAAGCCAAGTCCCAATCAAGCCATCGGATGAGATTATGGACCAGACACTATTTGTGAAGATCAAAAATAAATTAATGATTAAAGGTATGCCTGGTGGATCAACGCATCGTTCCACGACTCGAAGGAGATCATCCTCAGTCTTGGGCTCCTCCGTTGACCCGCCCCGTTCTTGACCTTGGGCCCAGTTGATGGCTGGCCTCCGCCGCCGCCAGCGGCAGGTGTGGTCTCAGGATTTTAAACCGTCCTGAGCTCGGCCTCGCCAACCTGCATGCGCGTCGCCTCCTCGTGCCGGCCACAGCCACCACAGTAATACCAAAAACGCCCGGACCTCGTAACTCCGACTCCAAGTCTCCTCCGCATGAACCGCCGGCTTACGGACCGGCTCACCGCCCCGCTTCTTGCCACACTGCCAGCTGCTGCCGTATCTCCAGCCGGTTCATTACGCACCCAGCGGCTGCTGCGCCCTCTGCCAGCTCGCGCCGCTGTGCGCCCCGTCCGTGCAGCTCGCCCTTCTTCTACTTCTACAAGTTGAGCCGCCACCCGCCTCAATCGCCAGTCGTCATCTATCTGACCCGCCAAGCCCCGGTGAACCGTCCTCCCTCTGCGCAAGATCCCGCATCGCAAGCCGCCTGATGCCTCTGCTCGCGAGCCGCCCCCGCACACCTCGTCGGCCTCGGCTTGCCGTTCGCCTGCAAACTGCTCTACGTCGTGGCCTTGCGAGTGACTTGCTTCTGAACCGGCCGCCCTGGCCCTGCAGGCTGCTCCCTTCCTATGCCCTTGCGCTAATGGAAACAACAGAAGAAAAGTCAAAGTGGTTAAGTGTTGAAAAAAAATAATCATATCAGAAGATATACAGGCGTTCCCGAGGATAAATACGCCCCAATTTCTTGGAGTGAATATTATACGAACTACGGCGAACTATGGCAAGACCCTTGAGAGGATCAACACAAAAGTTATTGATTATCTACGGACGCCATATAATGATCATCTATCGCCTAAATATTAGGTGATATTTATCTTACATATTTTGTTAAGTACATGTTGATTTCCTTCGACAAACAACTACTCCGCTCTGCTGTATTTTTTATACGCAGGACAATTATTCATTATAAATATGGTTTATATCATGAGTACGGAGCACGCGCTGACAATGTCCTGCCCGGTGATCGTCCGTGCCACATTACACGGTGAATGGACACGTGCAAGACGCTGCCCTTACGGCCCGGTTTACATCAGCTTGCCAGGACCACGCATGCGCTTGACTCGCCCGGTTTATAACACCGGTACCTATTTTCCCCGTCCGCACCGGCTGGCAATGCCGTGACATGCGGCTGACTCATCTGTGCGAGCTACCTCTGATACTGTGGTCTTCTTTGCTGTCCGTCTCTTGCGGCCTGGTCTACATCAACATACCGGGACGCACCTGTCTGCATGAGCTGTTTATTGGATATGAGCAAGTCACAGCTTGGGTAGCCCGGTTTTCTTTCAAATTGGAGACAAATTATCATCAACCGCCATTTGCACTGGATGGTTCAATGGGCAGGCGCACAAGTCACCGCCGCTACAGTTTTGATTAAACTTCAAATCGCCAGTTGGAAGGAACCATTGGCCGAGTTGCTGACATGGCTCATATGGGATCATTTACAACCCGCCGCAGTCACCTCAACCTTCTATGGATTCACATCGTGCTATCAACACCAATGATACAAGTTATGTCGGTTTATATCACGGTCAAATATGTAGAATCTCAAGCCAACTCCTCGAGTCACCTTGAGACTTGGGGGCTACAATGATATGACTTAGCAAACGTTGCCGGTTTTCAGTGAAGTCAAGAACCCTAATACGTTCCGGATTAGAAAGTATATGACAGTTACAAAATCCCGGATCAATGAAGAAGTTTCGGGTCATCAGAAAAGGATTCTGGTTTACAATCTGGTACAAGGGAAATTTGTTCTCCGACAAAGCTCTGAAGCTCTCAAATCCGGTTTAAGAATTTCCGGTTCAAAAAGGAATTAACTTCTCGCAAGTTCGAGTTTAAAGGCTGTCAGAAAATTTCCGGCTGAAAATGAAGATTCCGGTTTAAAATCCGGTTCAAGGGAAAGATGTCTCCCACAAAGCTTTGACGCTCTCAATATCCGGTTCAAAATCCCGGTTCAAGAAGAATTTATCTCTTGCGAAAAGAAAAAAATTGCCAAAGAGGACCTGCTGCCATGATGCGCGGTTCAAACATGGGTATCTCGTCTTATTGGCTTATCATATTATTGATCATTTGGGGGCTTGGTCGTATCCGAACCATAGCAACACCTTTTGATAGGCGTAAAGCCACAGCATCACTTGGGGACTTGTGGTCACGTCTGAACCATAGTCACGCCTCTTGATGGGCGAGAGCCACCAGATCACTTGGGAACTTGGTCACGTCTGAACCAGTCATGCCTCTTGATCGGCCTAAGGCCACAGAATCACTTGGGGGCTTGGTCAAACCTGAACCATTGCCATGCCACTTGATCGGCATAAATGCCACGGTTTCATTTGAGGACCTGGCTGACTTGAACCATAGCTACACCTATCGGAAGCTTGGTCGTGTCCGACCATGGTAACGCCATCTGATCAGCTCAAATAAGCCTCTTTTTGCAAACGGTTTTGTCATTGCCTTTGCTTCACATTTTTCTTTGAAAGATATTTCTTTCTTTTTATTGCGTTTTTTAAATCGACAAAGTTTTAAGCCGGTTCAAACTGTCAAATTGACAGAACACGGTCAAATCTTAATCCGGAGACTATCTACCCGGTTTGATTTTCTGTTACCATCCTATTATGGAGTAAACTGGTGTTTATTAAACTGGCTCGTCTTTCAACTACAAGTTGTCAGTACACGATCAAGTTATAATCTGGAGTCTATCAGCCCGGTCTGGTTTGACTACAAGTCACGAGTATTATATATGGTTAATCCGGTGTTTATCACAGCCCGGCACAGTTTTATCATAAACCGGCACAATATGGACGGAGTTATCATTACTCAAGATTTGGGTTATCACCCTTACTACAAAAGTTGGTAAAACCAACAATGTGATTCAATGTGACAGGTATGATATATTTCATATTTGATTATTCTTAAGTACAGCCTTAGTTATAAACCCGAGTTATATGTTGGGCATTATGACCCGTCCAGCGGTAAACCGCCAGGAGACTTTAAACTTGTTGTATGCAGAAACAGGTTTGTTAAGCCGGCCTGGCTTTGGACTATAAGTCGCCAGTATATATATTTGGATTGCGCCATTGGGATCATGCGCTTATAAATCATTGGGTTATATTATTCAAATAGCCAAACTTGGCTGAATTTTCATTATGATATTGAATGAATAAGGTTTTCATACCGGATTATATCATCTTGAATAGCCAACATGGCTGGATTTTTATGGTTATTAATAACCGGTATTATTGAGTTTCCAAAGTCGCTTTAGCGCAATGGCTATTATTTTATCAAAGGATGTGATTTATTCTACAATGAAAGGAATAGTCCCGAGTCGCTGCAGGCTTACAACCCGGCACTTGGGGGCTACATTATTCAAATTGAGATTACATGCAAGTCTCATGTCGCTGCAAGCATGCATCATGACACTTGGGGGCTAATGCAAAGTCATTTTTACAAGTCTTATTGAAGATCCGACTCATCATATTATAATGAGCCAGCCCTTGGGGGCTACCAGTTGCTCCTGTCAACAATTTAAGGTACACAAGTTTTCGTCCGTAATATTGAATGATCCATTGCTCAGTTGGTAAAGCACAAAGCTCTTAACCTTGTGGACGTGGGTTCAAGCCCTATGATGGAAGCTACATTATAAGATGTTATTTTCATTAAAGTATATATCAAGTCCCGGTTCAATATTATCTTATTAAGCCGGCCCTTAAGGGCTACATATTGCTGCTCAAGCTTACATTATCATATTTGCAAAGTCCCTGCTCATTATTGCATACTGACCCGGCCCTTGGGGGCTACACTGGTTGAAGTTTTTATGAGCATCAGGTAATTACAAGTCCCAGGTTGCTGCAAGCACAACCCGGCACTTGGGGGCTACATATATGGAATACTCAGTTTATGACTAATGACTGGGATGAACAAATCGGATTTCTTCAAGGTTGAAACACTTATTGGAGCAAGTCTTAAGTTATCACTATGTTCTCCTCTTAAGACTTGGGGGCTACAGGTATTATGCATATAAAGGAGGAACATCTTCATTTTATCAGTTTTGAGCAAATCAGGAAGATCAATTACATGACCCAGTGTCGACAACAATTATGACCCGGTGCCATCAATATTTATAAACCGGCCATTTTGGTAATATTAAACCGACAAGTTTTACATCTTCAAACCAGCTGAACATCAGATAAGTATGTCAAGACCCATATTTCTTAAACCGGCGTTTTGGGAGCTGAGTCAAAGGAGTTATTCTTCACAATATTTCTCTGTGACAAACCAATGTTGGCCAAGTGATTATGAAGCTGGTCTGTTGACCCAGACTTCCCAGAAGGAGGAAATAACAAGGACTTAAGGGTGATCAGGTACCGGTTTACAAATATTCTTAACCCGGAGCACAACCTGTCAAATTTGTTCTTGTGTTTATTTTGCAGCATAAGTTTACCATGAATAAATCCAAGCTAAACTTGGGGGCTAATGTCGGGGATATACCCCGCGGCGTAAACCGGCCGGAAGCACAACCTGGCCGGACTTGGCGGTTTACTTGAGGCCCGGCTGAGACTTGACGATTCACTGGTGACCCGTTTGGACCTGGCGGTTTATGATTCATTGGTAATCCGGCAGGCGGGTCAGAGGAGCGACAAGACCCGGTGGTCCAACGGGCGGTTCATGAAGGTCGGTTCATACTATGGTGGGCCGGTTTAAGAGGAAAGGCATGAGGAACATTTATCTTACAAGGAGCTAAGACCTGGACTTGTATCCGGTTTGTATTAGAGATAGACTAGTCCTAATCCTAATAGGACTCTACATGTAACCCGCCCCTCCAACATATATAAGGAGGGACAGGACTCCCCAGAAGAGGGACAAGATTGACAAGTTCCATAAGTTGGACAAGTTAGGTTTAGAGAATAGCTCTCGAGATAGAGCACTCTTGTAACCATGATCATCATTATCAATATCAATGAAGCAGGATGTAGGCTTTTACCTCCACCGTGAGGGGCCGAACCTGGGTAAAACATCGCGTCTCTCGTCCCGCTCAACCCCTCTCAAGCTACCACATAGATGCTTTGGCCTCGTGACTAAGTCCTCACACTAGGACATCTGCCGTGACAATTCCACGACAGAAAGTGAAGTTGTAGAGAATTTTTTCCTATGGGCTTGCCAGTTTCTAGGGTCATGTCCTACAGTCAACATGTGCTCTGATACCATCTTGTAGCGACCTGACCTCAGACGGTCAAGTCTTTATGCTTAAGTGTCATCCTTGGATCGGTATGCTGACATACACAGTACTCGAGGATTTATAACAGAGGTAAATCACATGTATAAAATAATGTTAATACTATTACCTCAATCCAAATAGCGGAAGTAACAACAAGGTTGTGGATTCCCATCAACACCAATGGCAAAGTTGAGTGTAGAAATCGTAACCCTAACGTATCACTTACTCGTCGCAAGATATTCCTGCAACATGAGACGTTGCGGCCACAAAGGGTCAGTACATTGAATGTACAGGCAAATTCACACCATAGGATAATGATGAATAATAACTATCACTACATGCATATATGGCTGGTGGAGGCTCTATGGTTATAAAGTTTTTGCGAAAAGCCAATTTTTCCCTACTACAAAGGAATATATTTTATTTAACTACAAAGTTTGTTGAAAAATATTGAGAATGTTCCTCTAACTCAATCCCAAATTAATAATCATCAACCCAATCATATTAATTAAATAAAGTGTGGAGATCAACATGATAATCCAAAGACCAGAGACTCAAGATGTCCATAACCGGGGACACAGCTAATCATGATTAGTTTGTACACTGTGCAGAGGTTTGCGCACTTTTCCCCACAAGACTCGATCTCCTCCATTGGATTTCTCGCACTACATGGTGTTTGAGAAACGGATGACCGAGACACAATCTTTCAGAAGCATTTACTCTCTACTCTGGGCAGATCGGTACACCTACAATCCCCCTACATCTGCTAGTCCACCTCTTCAAGAGCTCAGGCAACTTACTCAACTATGCCAGAGCCCATAATGGCTTGTGGTTGCACACGGAAGTTTCTAGCATGAATAATCTTATGATCCCTTTGAGCCTGGGTGGCATTCCATAGGGTGATCACACGGGTCCTCCGGGATCCCCTTGGGCAAACACTGGGTTCTCCAGGTGCCCGGTCAAACCACTAGGTGCTCCAGGGTGCCCCTACCATTCCACCCAGATGTGTATTGAAGTAGCCCCCTTAAGCTGAACCATTAATTAACAATCTCACATCTGGCATGGATACACTCAAACCCAATCCACGTCTACGAGCATAGCATGCCAATATAAGCATAACGTAGAAGTAACTCCCAAGGGTTTGATATAAAGGACAATAGGTTCTACCTCATCAACTACTTCCCAATACCCATATGTTATCAATCCTAGTCATGCAATGTTTGAGGGTGAAACTAATGCATAAAAACTAGGTATGAAAGGGATATGATCAAAGTGTGAACTTGCCTCATACTGTTGATGAAGATGATACGCACTCATAACTCCTGATAGTTCTACTCGTCACACTCCGGTCAATCTATCCTGAGCAAGCAATAGTAACCACACGTAAGCAATCACTCAAAAGATCAAAAAGAACGAAGAAGCGAATTCAGAAAACATCAAAACCAAGCAAATAACTCTTGCAACATAAAACAATTTCTAACAGTACCAAAATTATGTGAATTTGTCCTTATCAGAAAGTTTAGGTCAAGAGCTTCGATTTACAAAAAGAATCAACTAAATCGGAGTTATAAAACTCAAGTTACGATCAAACAAAGTTCAAATACAATCTGTCTGAATTCAAATTTTAAAACTTTCAAAAATATGTTTAAGTTGATTATCTGGATAGAGGGGATCATAATGAAGAAGTGGGCGTTGGTTTCATTGGATTTGGACAAACGAGTAAAAAGTAGTGGTTGTTTGAAACAGAGGGACTAATTTGTAAGAAAGATAATTATGAACAGGTCCCTGACATAAATAAAAAGAAAAAGAAAACACTAAAAAGTGAATGTTCGTTTATAAGATCTAAACAGCGGACGTTCGCTGTATAATAAAACCTAAAAAACAGATCTAGGGTTTTCTAAAAAATGAAAACAGAAAAAAAACGGACAGGTTGCGGTTTATACCGGCTCGGCGGTTTAGGCGGATTTCGCGAGAAAACCAGTGGCGGCGAGGATGAACTCCGGCGACGGTGAGACGGGCGAGGCGGCGTCGGCGGCATGGAGAGATGCGGCGAGGGGCGACGCATTAAATGGCTTGTGGCGTCGCGCAGCGAGGCGGGCGGCGGACTAGGCGGCGGCGCGGCGGTTAGTGTCGGCGGCGGAGGGGAAGCAGCGGCGGGGGTGATGCGATGCGGCGGCGGCGCGATGCGAGGGGGCGGCGAGATGTGGCGCGGGAGGACAGAGAGGC
The DNA here is from genome assembly GCA_034509565.1 of Triticum monococcum. NCBI lineage: Eukaryota > Viridiplantae > Streptophyta > Magnoliopsida > Poales > Poaceae > Triticum > Triticum monococcum. Next base: position 640,143,496 of record CM067843.1, read on the forward strand.
GGGGTCGGGCCTCGGGTTTTATAGGGGAGGGGCGGCGAACCTCGGGAAGCGGAGTCCCAAGCGCTCACGACGGTGTGGCGGCTCTCTGAGCGGAGTCCCGCACGGGGACGACGGGCGAGGCGGCGCGAAGCTGGGCCATGGCCTGGCAGGGGCTGGGTCGGCCCAGTTGGGGAGACGTTTTTTTAACGGAGACAGACAAAAAATAATAAAATAAAGAAAATAAAAAATATTATAAAGGCATATAATATATCAAAATTTTCACAAAAAGATTTTCTACAACGTGGGCATTTTTGTCAAGTCAAATAAAATCGAGAAAAATCAAATAATTCAAAGAGTGCTACGGCCCTACTAAAATCCAATCAAATTCAATTTTAAAAAATACCAAAATGGTTTCAAATTTATTTATCTCCAATTTTCTGATGTAAGGAAGCATTTTACCCATATAATTTATTTTTGGAGAAAAATAATTTGAATAAAACCCAAATAACTCCAAATTGAAAATAATTTCAATGGGACTTTGAATTTAATCCTTTTAAACTTCGAACTCGTATTTTATACGTTTTGAAGAAGTCATTTTATCTTCTCTCGTGAAAATTATTGAGTTGCTTAAAGTTTCTGAATTAGAAATATTTTCAAATGAAATTCAAATATTTTCAACACCCCTTTTCATTTAAATAAATGGAAGAAGTCATATCATCTTCACTCAAGGGTTTTGTGATGAAAAGTATTTGAATTCAAGGAGATCATAAAAGCAAGGTGAAAGTTTTGGGAAAGTCATTTTATTCCCTCTCATTTAACTTTCAAAAAGTTTCGAATTTCACTCACTTTCAGTCAATCAATCACACAACAATCAAACAAACAATCAAATCTATCTATTTAATATAACATTCCAAAATTTAGAATTTTGAGATGTTACATTGAAGGAGCCAACGGCCCGTCCTCTTGAATGCGCCAGAACACTTAGATACGCGTCATGAAGCTTCTGGTTGGAAAATGGGCATCCATAGCCGTCGTTCCAGGTCCTAATACGCCTGTTATGCATTCCTGCATAAAGCTCCCTCCGGATTTGCCCGTTGTACCTCCTGTTGACATCTGCACCCTCGCTGTCCACATCTTCAGACAGCACCTATACAAATAGTAAAACAAATTTGGCATCAAATCAATGATTACATGTCGTGAAGTAGGATTAGGAATTTATGGCTGTTTATTTATACATATCCAGAGATTCTGGTTTGATTTTTAAGTGAAGTCATCTATGTACAGACCAATCTTGAAGAAAATAATGGCACAAACATATGTAGGTCGTTGAAAATCAATTGTCAGGCCCTCACTAGGAATTATTAGCACGAACACTAACCCTATTCGGATTACTAGCAGAAATCATTTGCATAGATGAAACAACTAATCACTTATCACATGTACCATTCAAACAATCAATACAGTACACGTATCTAACGAAACTTACTCAGATTTCATGAATTGGGAGAACATAACCATATGATTTCTATTCCGAAAAGGGGGAGGCAGGAGTAACCAGAGAAACCCTATGATCTATTTTGACACATAAATGGGTATAGATGACTAACCAGCTATCCGTCATCGTCAGAGTCGTCGCCTGAGTGGTCGTTGGAGTCGTCGCCGGAGTGGTCGTCGGAGTTGGTGTGGAACTCCGCCTCCGGCTGTGGAAGCTCGACGCCGTCGACGACGTCAGGGTGCAGCGATAACTCGCCGGCGGTGATGACAACCTCTGTCTCCATCTCCATGTCGTGCTCCAGTGCTTTAGCAGCCCCGGCGTCGCCACTCCCTCCAATGAGGTGCTTAGGCGGCATCCTCATACACTGACGGCTTTGAGGACTGAGAGCGGCATCGAGGATGCAAGCGGAGAGAGAGGATTGTGTCTGTGTAGCGAGGATGGGGGGTGCGGCCGCTCGGGCGCACCATTAATATGGAGTAGTGGGAGTTGTGGGAGAGAGGCGGGAGGCGGTCAAACCGATGGCTCGCCTCCTGGTGATCCTGCGCACCGGACTGCTGGCATTCCTACCAAAGTTTCACACAGCTACTCGGATGCCTCCCGATGACACTGCGCAGTGAGCATGCCTCCGTGAATTCACACACCTACACGCACGCCTCCCTGTCTGCCTGTGCGGCAGACGCGTCCCGTCAACTCATGCCTGCTCACATGCCACACGGGTCGCGCGGCGGCACGTATATTATTTTTCTATTTGGATGATTAATGCTGCCGCTTTAGTGCTTAACCGAAGCATGGCACGTATCCATTGTTTGTCTAAAGCTCATGGTTCGAATAAATAATTTGTTTGGGATATTGGTTCCCAATTATTAATAATCTATCGTCTATAATTAGATAAAGATTACATCAAAACTGGTCTCAAATTTGACAAAAAAGTACAATTCCACTTTGTATTGGTGTCCATATGACAACACGATAAGTTTCATGAATTTCAAATAAGTATTGGATGTACTAGAATTTAAAAATCAAGATTCTCAATGTTTGAAATTTGTTGCACGGGGAGTAAACATGCATTGTCACATGTGCATGTAGCTCAAATTTGATTTTCGCACATTATACCCATAGAAAATCAATCAATCAATGTACTAAAACGTCTTAATGATCTCTGTGATTTTTTTGAAATTAAAATGTCCCTCCTTTGGTAACATGTATTTTCACCATGGGATAATTAATTTAACATGCATCGTAGTTGCGGTAGATTCGCGGTGTGTGTGTGGGTGTGTGCGTCTGGGGGTGGCGGGTGGCTCGCAGTACACTACGAGTTGTGAGCCACCGTGTGGGTTGGCCGTTTTGTTAGGTAGGCCGGTGCCACATCAGAGTCGTGAAATCGTTATTTAAAACATTACACAACCTGGTCATACGTAAATGTTTTGGCCACATGCAGTCGATGGTTGTCCTACATGACACTTGATACTCGCGTGTGTTGCTTTCTATGGGCCCGCGAGGTCATCGTCCATCACTTTGACGAACAGCCGACAGTGACGTTAATTTGACCAGCAAGGTAGAATATTTTTTGTTTGTGTTATGGTGGTATATAGTACGCGTTGAAGAGGTGGGAGGGGACTAGCATATATACTATACATACACGTCCCTGAACAAGTACACCTCGCCAAGTGTCGAGACTTTTTGGTTTCTGAGGCACGTGCCACATCAAAATTGTGAAATTGGTTATTGAAACATCACATAACACCTTTTTGGGCCACATGCATATCCTAGCTAGGACACTCACGTGTGACACTTCCATCTATGGGCCCACGAGGCCATCGTCGATGCATGCATGCATCACTTTGACCTACATCGGGAGAGGTTAATTAATTTCACCATCGATGAGGATTCTTTTGGTTTATAGTATGCGGTGAAGAGGGGCGAAGGGGACCATCATATGTAGTACGCTTGATATGAACCTCGCTCTGTGTGGGTGCATGGTTTACGGTTTTTGAGGCATGTACCACAACAAAGTTGTGTATTTTGGGTATTCAACATATATATGTTTGGCCACATGCAAAGTGGTGGTGGTTGTCCTCCCACACCCACTTAAGTGGTTATCAGCGATATCGATGCTTTCCATTTGTGGGCCCCCTTGGTCCATCACTACTTTTTGCCTGACAACTAGAGAGGTTAATTTGACTTAGGAGGGGATTATTATTTTTGCTTTGTGATGACATGCATGATACAGCTTGAGCACACACACATGCATGTGTACGCATGAATCCCTCCCATCGAGTCGAAGAGGCTAGTACAACGACACATCATGAACCGGTCTCACTCTGTGTGGGGAGCTAGTGTACGATTTTTGACACACGCGCCACATCAGTGTTGTGTATTCAAACATGCATGCACGCATCACCTCCATACATATGCATGTAGTGGTTGCCTTCAAACGGTACACTCCCTCGCGTGGTTATCACACTACTAGAAAAAGGGCTATAGATGGGATTGACACTAATGGCGCACCAGACAAGCGGTGCGCCATTAGTATATACTAATGGCGCACCACCTTCTGGTACGCCATTAGAGTTGAAACTACTAATGGCGCACCTGGCCCAGGGTGCGCCATTAGTATCAAAAAAAAATTTGAACTAGTGTGCCTGTCCAAACATACTAATGGCGCATCCAGACAAAGTGCGCCATTACTAGTTGTAACTAGTAATGGCGCACCTGTCAGAAAGTGCACCACTAATGTTGTTTTTTTATTATATTTTTTATTCCTTTTTTGCAAAACTACTAATGGCGCACTGTTCCACCGTGCGCCATTACTAGTTTAAACTAGTAATGGCGCACTGTGGAACAGTGCGCCATTAGTATGTTTTTTTTTGCAAAACTACTAATGGCGCACCACCAGAAGGTGCGCCATTAGTAACCTGGATTACTAATGGCGCATTTAGAGTTGGTGCGCCATTAGTAAGTGGGCAGCAACAAGATATTTTGGACAGCCTCTCCTACCCACACTCACTTTCTCCCCACTTCATTCTCTCCACCTCCTCCTTGTCTCGGTTGCCTCCTCTTTTTCACCTCATTTCCACCATAGATTCATTCAAATTAAGTGGTTAAATTACCTTGTTTTGATAGGTAAGTAAGGGGGAAGCTATATTTACGTTGTTCTCCCTACAACAATGTGCACATGCACTTTTATGGCCTAGCTAGATCTATGTATGTTCGTGGTGTTGCATATGTTTGTGGTGTTGCATATGTGTTTGTGTTTGGAGGTGTACCGGTATTTGAAATGCGATAGTTGCCAATATTTTGCCGGAATGTTGATTCATTTCCGTTTCGGCGAGAATTTTGGCATTAAGCATTCTTTTTGGTCCTATTTTTAGGGAAAGTCATGCCAAATTTTTTCTTGGTTCTAAAATATCGTTTTGCTCTACCCCCGCAGGCGACCATGGTCCGCACGATGACCGAAGGCATCGTGAATAGGTTTTTGAGGTCCGCAAAGGCCGAGATGCTTCAAAAGAACGAGACGGAGATAAGATGTCCGTGTCAAAGATGCAAGCTGAAGAGCCTTATTGCGGACCCGGATTCCGGGCAGGTGCGGGACCACCTGCTCTTGCATGGTTTCATGGATGGCTATCGGTGGCAAGGTGATGAAGATGACTACAAAGTCATCCATGGGGGCCGGGCAAGAAATGAGGAAGGGCAGCAAGACAACCACCGCGGCTCGGGCGGGTGAGAAGACGAAGAATCCCCAGGAGATGATCACGACGGTGATGCTGTACACAGTCATCATGTAGAAGATGTAGGACATCATGATGAGGAAGATGCCGGAGCAGACGACGGGCATGATCATGAAGATGATGATGCCGGCGGAGCAGACGACGCTGGACCATCGATGGGCTGGGTGCAGGACCCTCATATTCAAGAGCTGCTTCTCAAGTAGACGGATAACGCAAGAGTTGCCGCCCGAGAGAAAGCCAAGATGGATCAACTTGAGTTAGACGCGGTTACTCCATTGTATGAAGGATGCAGGCCCGAGGATACCCGCCTGAAAGTAACGCTCATGGCTCTGGAGATGAAGGTAAAACACAAAATGACCGACGCTTGCTTCGACGAGAACATGCCATTCTGGCATGAACGTCTTCCCAAGGGGAACAAGTGCCCGACTAGTTTGGAGGAGGCGAAGAAAATCGTGTGTCCTCTGGATTTACCGCACGTGAAATACCATGTGTGCATGAACAATTGCATCATTTATCGGGACGAGCACGCGGAGTCTACCATATGTCCGGTGTGCGGCGTCAGTCGATACAAGAAGAGGAAGAAAGCTCCTCGAAAAGTGGTGTGGTACTTTCCGATCACTCCTCGTCTGCAGCGGTATTTCATGGACCCTAAGGTAGCAAAGCTCCTGCGTTGGCACGCGGATAGGGAGGAGAAGAAGCGAGAAGATGACGCAAATGATCTGGAGATAGGGAGGAGAAGATGACGCAAGTTACTAATGGCGCATCTTGTTGTTGTGCGCCATTAGTATGCCAAAGCACCTGGGTATACATGGCCCCCTGGGAGGCATACTAATGGCGCACTGTTGTATATACTAATGGCGCATCTGAGGTGCGCCATTAGTATACCAGATACTAATGCCGCACCAGTGGTGCGTCATTAGTAAAATATACTAATGGTGTGGCACTAATGGCGCACCACTAATGTGCCATTAATGGCCAAATTAGGTGCGCCATTAGTAGGCCTTTTCCTAGTAGTGTCAGCGACAAGCCTATATATTCGTGGGCCCGCGTGGGCATCCATGATCACCTGAGCAACAATAAGATAGGTTACCACGGCGAATTCTTGATTTGGTTCTTGTTATCATAGTATAGGTCATGGTGAGATTCAGACCTAATTAAGTTTGAGCGCATATACTATGCACGCATGCATGCATGAATCCCCGTCGTTGGCTTGAAGTGTGGTGTAACATACATATGCATCGTCAACCTAACCCTCACTCAGTCTGGGGATTTCTAGTTCAAAATCACGGTGCCACATCAAAGTTGTTCCATTGTTACTCAAAAACACACCTCTCCATACATATGTTTGGGCCACACGCATGAAGTGGTTGTCTTCGGGGACTAGCTACTTGCATGATTATTGGCGAGCTAGTCCATCTCCGGGGTCGCATGGACGGCCATCACTTTCACCAACAACAAGAGAGAGGTTGTACGACCAAGGTGGATTATTCTCGGTATGTTTTACGATCCATCTTGGTGAGATATATGCCTCTCTGGCCCGCCAACTGAAAGTGTGTGGGGGGTGGGGGGGTTGCTACTTCGCATTTTGCTAGGTGAACCTCTGTGGGGGGGGATGCATTCATAGCAAAGGATTCCCTTCGTGGTGACACGAGGGGGTGGGGGCTGCTAGCTACTTCGCACTTTGCTAGGTGAACCTCGGTTGGGGGGGAGGGGGCATGCATTCATAGCTTAGGATTCCCATCGTGCCGACACGAGAGGCGGGCTGCTAGCTACTTCGCACTTTGCTAGGTGAACCTCGGTCGGGGGGCATGCATTCATAGCTTAGCATTCCCTTCGTGCCGACACGAGGGAGGAGTGGCTGCTAGCTACTTCACACTTTGCTAGGGTGAACCTCGGTTGGTGGGCATGCATTCATAGCTTAGAATTCCCTTCGTGCCGACACGAGAGAGGGGGGCTGCTAGCTACTTCACACTTTGCTAGGTGAACCTCAGTTGGGGGGCATGCATTCATAGCTTAGTAATCCCTTCGTGCCGACACGAGGGGGAGGGGCTGCTAGCTACTTCGCACTTTGCTAGGTGAACCTCGGTTGGGGGGCATGCATTCTAGCATAGGATTCCCTTCGTGCCAACACGAGGGAGGGGGGCTGCTAGCTACTTCACACTTTGCTAGGGTGAACCTCGGTTGGGGGGCCATGCATTCATAGCTTAGGATTCCCTTCGTGCCGACACGAGGGAGGGGGCTGCTAGCCACTTCGCACTTTGCTAGGGTGAACCTCGGTCGGGGGGGGGGGCATGCATTCATAGCTTAGCATTTCCTTCGTGCCGACATGAGGGAGGGGGGCTGCTAGCTACTTTGCACTTTGCTAGGTGAATGAACCTCGGTTGGGGGGTTGCATTCATAGCTTAGGATTCCCTTCGTGCTGACACGAGGGAGGAGGGGGGCTGCTAGCTACTTCGCACTTTGCTAGGGTGAACCTCGATTGGGGGGAGGGGGCATGCATTCATAGCTTAGGATTTCCTTCGTGCCGACACGAGGGGGGTGGGGGCAAGCAATACAGTGCGCTTTGCGAGAGAGGTGCCACATCGAAGTTGCATTTGGTATTTTAAAATCAAACCACCCTTTTGATACATAAATTTGTTCCACATGCAAGTGTGTATGTGTTCTGACCCTCTCCCGCGGCATTTTTCGCCAAATTTATGAATATTAGATAAGTCAGATGACGCAACAGACACGGATCACTCAAACTAACTGTTTGCCACGCTGGTGCACCTCTCACGCACACATCCGCATAGTACACTGGGCTCTATGAGGCTCCCCCTCTCAAAAATATTTGCCCGCCTCGAGGGTTTTTTCTGTTTCATAACACACAGTTGTTATCTCTGGACCGTGTGCGGTGTTTCTTCTTCCCAATCCCGCCCGCATCCCTAGAAAATATTTGCCCGCCTCGAGGGTTTTTCTATTTCATAACACACGATTGTTATCTCCGGACTGTGTGCAATGCACTATCATCAAAAATTTCAATAGCCCAACATTTCAATCCCGCGTTTGACTCCCGCGTAGTAAAATTTTCAATACCCGCGTCATTTCCTCAAACACCCCGCCCCCCTCCACACACACACACACACACACCAAAACCTCATCGGGCGTGCGCACACACACACCCCTTCTCCCTCGCTCGAAACCCTAGCAAGGTTCTCGCTGCCGCAAGGCCTCCATTCTCAACATCTGCTGGTTTCCCCGTGCAGCTTACCCACCGATCTCCATACCCATGCCGCCCTGAGTTTCTTAGATGACGCCTGCCAAACGCCCTCTTTCCCACATATCCCCATCCCCCACTCCAGAGCGTCGCAGCCTAAGCCCGGCTACGCTTCCCGTTGAGCTCGAGGAGCGACTGGCCCAAAAGAGGTGTATAGTGGTCTCTTCGCCCGACGTCGCCGAGGAAGCTGACGACCATTACTAGCGGCACGCACTCAAGTAGCAGGCTAGAGTATGCAGGCATGTCTCGTCCGCCGGCTATGACATCAAGGTCATCGACAGCGATGGCCAGAGGCGGGCTATGTCACAGGTTAAGTGGCCCACTCCCAACCCCTCGGGTTCAACCGCCGTCGATCTCATCCATGGCCCCGCCGCTAATCTCCTCTCGCTCGCTGTCAACAATTTGCCATTCTACATCGCCATCGAGCCCCTTTTGTCATTTCCGAAGGACACATTCTATGACGCTGGCTTGGGATCCACAGCTTCCAAGTCAGACCTCATCGACGACGACGACCATGAGGAGGGCACCCTCTTTGGCTCTTCCAAGGGGAAAGAGCCCATTTCCTCTTCCAAGGGGAAAGCGCCCGTCTGCGACATCAGGGAGGGCACCCTACAGCCATGCTCTTCCAAGGGGAAGGAGCCCATCTGCGACAACATGGAGCGCATCCAGGGTTCGTGCTCTTCCCACTGGAACGAGCCCATCTGTGACAAGTGAGGAAACCCATGATTTGTCTTGCCGTGCCTCTTCACAGGGGGAAACCCATGATTTGTTTTGTCGAGTCCCTTTTGTAGTGTAGTGATAATATGTCCAGTTTTATTTTCTATATCTGATTGTTTGCAGCATGCCTTGTTTATTTTAGTTGTTCACAATGTCATGCTCTATATGTGCAATTATTTACTGTGCAGTACATTTCATCAATCCAGTTTTAAACATACATGTAAGAATGCATATATTTCCTTGCTGTTAAGCCTGTTATAGCTAGCATATGCCTCTTTTAAAGTTTTTTGATTGTTCAGTTGTTTGTAGTTAGCATATGTCCAGTTTCAAATGATATCTTTGGTTGTTCGTAGTATGCCTTGTTCATTCCAGTTATTCACAACGTGATGTTCTATATGTGCAAGTATGTACTGTTGTGCTTAACATGCTTCTCGATGTACCTACACAGGACAATTTTGGGAACGACTACTATTTTTCATCGAGGTTAGTTTCATCCCATGTCTTATATCTGCTCACTGTTCAGGATATCTGTAGCTGGTACCATATAGGCCGGCGGCTAATAAGGGACTAATTGGTGAATCGGACTTTTAACTGAATATATCTGCAACCCATTTATCGTTAGGTTAACTAGGGCCATATGTAATATATTTGAGGCTGCATAGCAACATGCAATGTACTTAATGTCTAAATATGCAATCCTAGGCTACATAGAAACAAGGAAGAGTGTTACATTAATGTTGTACTGATGTCTAGATATACGTAGAAGAGCAGTAGCAGCAACAACGAGCACAACCCTGTTTCGATACTCAACTCTAGAGGTTAGAGTTAATTTCTAGCTCATTACTAACCCTGAACTAACTCCATCCAAAGAGTTGTTTGGATGGCAGGGTTAGATTGACAATAAATGCACTAGGAGAACTAGCTCCAATTAGCACCTCTTGGGTTGGATAGGTTTTTGGGGTGGGTTATAGATACAACTAGATCAAACTAGCCCTCATCTTTAGATATACTTTAGGGCTATTTGAGACCGAACTAACTCAAACTAACTGTAACCCCTGGATACAGCAGCAGTCAATCAACTGATAATTTGTAAGAATGCACTAAACTCCTTCCGGCCCATAATATAAGATGTTAATTCATCTAATATGTGAGTATATTGGATGTTATAATATACTCCCTCCGTTCCTAAATATTTGTCTTTTTAGAGATTTCAAATGGACTACCACATACAGATGTATATAGACATATTATAAAAGAGTGTTGTGCTACATCATTGTGCAATTGCTGTTTAGCTTCTAATATTAACTTGGTGCTTTTAGGTACATATGTCATTGGTAAAGATCCGCGCTTCGACCCTTTCTGTGTATGGGGCAATGAGATAACGATGAACCAGCATCAAGTAAGGAAGCTTATAAAGATTGTTAGTAAAATGGGTCCAAAGATGACAATTAAACTATTTGTTTACACTTTATCCAAGACAACAGCGAAGTGCAGGATGGTAAGTAAGAACTTTGCAGCCTTCTTTTTACTACCCATAATGAGTTGTGTTAGATGAAAATGTCTGAATCTTTTTCCTTTGTAGTGGTTGCCAAAGCAGTTTACTCAAGATTACCTCTCAAACTATATGATTGGTTGGCATGCAAAGGTTAAAGTATTTCTACCAGAACACGATGATTATCTAGATATTTTCATGAAGACCGTGAAGGATGGGCGATCGGCCATCACAAGGGGTTGGACTAGAGTCGTGCATGCCTTCTGCATGGAGGAGGGTATAATATGGGCATTCCGCTTCACCTTGTTCAGCAACCAGAATATATTTCACCTCTTTCTTTACCATATTTAATAGTACAAGTATACAACTGTGGTTCATCATTCTTTATTTGGTTCTCATGTAATTATTGAACATATGTACCTATGAATCGAATAATGCATTGGTTGTTTGAACCTGATGGATATGAATAAAGCTGTAGCATACATTAAAATTCAAATTCAAATTCAAATCCAAATCCAGTACACTTTGGAAAAGCAGCAATTAAATTAGGGTGAAATTACGCTCTCCAGGTTGTTACGACACACACGGTTGGTAAAACACAAACGTTTGCGATATGCACCATAATCCGAGACGGTTCATAGAGAGGAAACGTGTGCAAGCATGCACACAGTTGCCGTTTGCAAACCGTGTGCGATGTCAGACAATATCACAAACGGTGTGGGCAAACTAAATGTTCGTGTTAGTTGCCTTAGCGTAGACGATTCGCAACCATGAACTATTTCTGATGAAGTATGCATCATAAACAATGCACCACAGGATAGCGTGTGCGATAGTTTTCATGTACGACGATGTTACGACAGTCCGACATTTCGTAATCCTGTCCGACACTCGTATGACGATTAGCTAATCTTCTTAACGGTGAACCATTTGTGATGGGCCGCGCATCATACACGTTCTATAATAGTGAACCATTTGTGATGGGACGCGCATCGTAAATGTAGCACCATAGAATGCCGACTGCGATGGCAATGCGAGCAGAAATGAGTAGGAGTACTGTAGGGGCCCTATCCCCGACGGTTTCTGGGTCATGTGGGAAGGACCCTGACGGTGTCCTGGACTAGGGGGTACTCACTACATCGTCTCCCGATCAGTTGGATTGGGCCGAGGACCCCCATGGCCGGTTACTCATAGGCCAGTTCGGACAGACGAAGACATATACGAGGAAGATTCCACAGGACTTGGTGATCAAGGCAAGGACTCCTCTCCACCGACGTATTCGACTAGGACTCTTGTTATCCTAGGCCTCTGGTATGTTATATAAGCCGAGGCCAGGCTAGTCAATAGAGGATTATGACATTATTCATCACACCCTTAAGTTTTAGACCACAACATATGATCTCGAGGTAGATCAACTCTGTACTTGATACTACATCAATATAAACAAGAGCAGGACGTAGGGTTTTACTTCCATCAAGAGGGCCCAAACCTGGGTAAACATCGTGTCTCATGTCTCCTGTTACCATCGATCGTTAGATGCATAGTTCGGGAACCCCTACCCGAGATCTGCCGGTTTTGACACCGACAATCATGCTTTCATTGAGAGTTCCAATGTGTGTTCGGCAAAAGATCGATGGCTCGCCTGTATATCAACTGCGACTTCGGCATCTTCGTCACCAGCTCGACTAGTCACCTTGGTTCGACCAAGAACTGCGCCTCATGTTCGGATCACCATGTCTGGACGAGGGCCTTCATCAAACATCAACTCCGATCTCTATAAAGATCATGGATGAATCATCCATGATGATCGGGGCTCAAAGTCAACATTGCCCTCGAGGGACCGTGCTGTTTTTTTGGACAGCGAACTCGTATCTACCACCACCGCCTCCTCGAGTATCGCTTTGACGATTGCTTTGGTGGGATTGTGCGGAATTGAATCTACAAAAACCATGCAAAATTGTATCGAGTTCCGATGGAGGAATCTCTGGCAATTTATGATATACCGGAGCCGTTTCGAATCTGGACGGGAATCTGGACGAGTTTGGAGCGTGGCGTCCAGCATCTAGCTCGGGCGGCCTTTGAAAGATCCAACCGTTGATCGACTGAGAAATTCCTATATCTAGCACCCCTCAAAATTTCAGCTCGATCCGACCGTTCAAACTCCGGGAAACCTCCGATGAGCGCAACAATTTTCAGATCTATTTTCTGCGCGAATACAGATCCGACCAGAATTCATGTTTCTTTATGAACATGATATTGGACAACCTTTTTTAAGGAATTTTCTTCTATGGTATTGTGCGTTGTTTTTAAACACGTACCCAAAAAAATTTAAGCCTCCTCCGAGGTAATCGAACCAGTCCGGCAGTATTGCTCCATAGCTGCCGACCTGCGCTAGACACGTCATCGATTTATTGAGTCGAGCTCAACTCCTTCGATCATCATCTCGGCAAGACGAACAAGAGTTCAGCATCGCAAAGGATAAATCATCATCAACGTCGCTGCCTCACGGACTACACGGAGCGGGCACATCGGCATCGCCACGTGGTAGCTGCATCAAGCTAGCGTCGATCGCGTCACAAGTCTTGACCTGCGTCGATCGCGTCACAAGTCTTGACCTGCGTCGGCATCACCATGCTGCATCTTCTTCAAATCATCATCAAACACGCCGACCTGTTTCGACACATCGGCTGACAGGTAGACTCCGGCATCTCTTTGGTGAGCCGCTCCAACACCTCGGCTAGACCGGGGGCTTCATCATCTCTTCATCAACCTACTCTGGTGACTTTGCCATCACCAGCCAACCAGCTTCGTCACGATTAGTTGGACCGAGGGCTTTGTCTCGGCAAGCCAACCTTTGCCAGCATCGCCATGCCGGTGCTTTATCACCCATCAGGCAATGGGTGTGCGGATCGAGTCCCAATGTTGGGAGTCACCTTTCTTCGGATTGCTATAATAAATAAACCAGGTGCTATTTATCCCAGTAATTTTTGCTTGTTTGAGTATATTCTCCCCAAAGAATTATTACTCCGGTTTGTTCCATCATCTCTACGAAGGCCTGTCAAATGGCGGCCGCATTATCGACAGTCACGCGGTGGTGATCGACTTCAACTGCGTTACGCGGTCGCTTCGGCAAGCCAATGCCGCTGTCTCAAATTGACATAAATCGGCTTGCGTGATCACCTTGTTTGTCGTGTTGCCATACCGACGTGTTCGGTTGCCTCGGGGACTTCGGCATTGCCGAGAGAGCTCTACCTCACCGAGTGTTCGGCGCACAGGCCATACTTCTTTTATTACTGACTTTGCATAAATTATTTATTATGCAACAATTTTATTCATCATTATTACCATTATCTCCGGTTTGCACTATTTTTTGTGCACAGGTAAATGAATCGAGTTGGGCAATGCTGTCTCCTCAGCCAGACAGGAGGCTTCGTCAACACTTCATTAACCCGCACCGGGGGCTTCGGCGTCACTCTACCAGCCCGCTTTGGCCGTGCTACGCCACCACTTCGGAGTGCCGAGCTCTTCACTCCGCCACCTTGGGACTAGCTTTGGGGATGGAACCTTGTCTTGCATCAAGCTTGGACTGCGTCATCGATGCTGAATACATTAACAAGCTAAGTCGATTTCATGCTCAAAACTTTCGGCTTTAAATTTTTTTCTCGGTTCGACCAAGCGTCATACTTCCTTGTCAAAACTTTGTCTGTGACGCACATATTCAAATACCCCGTTTACTTGGGGGCTTCCTTCATGAAGCTTTTCCTCTTGCATATGATTATACTTGTACGGCTTCGTTCCTTGTTCGTGTATTACGCCACAATATGCACCATATTGACTTAAGTGTTCCGCAAGCTGGGTTGCCTGGGTGAAGCCGAAAGCTAGCGCTCTTATTGTTCGGCTAGGGAGTAAAGGGAGCACCTCTGCGATTGTCACGACCGGGTCATCCGAGCTCTGACCTCAGACTGGGTGAAGCCGAAAGCTAGCGCTCTTATTGGTTTCAATCATGGTCGGCACACAACGGAACTCATGAGTACAAAAAATCTATTTCACAAGTCTCATAGTAATAATGAGCACCGAAGAAAGGTATCGGTGGGGGTACTATTTTCTTCAAAGATGCTTCTTACACTTCATTAGTAATATAGCATAAGTTCCCTGAGCGTGCTTTGTCTGTTACAGCCTTATGGCCTGATTGCCTGGTCATCGGAAACACCGTCCATACTCTCGACAGGTGGAGTACATGACACTTTTCGGCCCTTGGCCGAAGAGGGAGAAACCTACGGTCGGTTAAGACGCGTTTAAAGTTCGGGTGAACACAGATATTATATAAGTACTTCGGTACATACAGTCATTATACATAAAATTCTTTTACCCAAGTCACTTGGGGGATCTTAAAATTTATATGAGCTATTTTATAGTAAATGTGTTTTCTTCTTGGTCGTTGCAAAGTCTTTTTCTACCGCTCCTTTTTCGACTCGAGTTTATGGTCAATAGCCGGATAACATGTCTTCTCTCTGAAAGCCGCTTGAGTTTAGTTTGCTAAACTGACCTCGAACAAGTACTCCGCCTTTGGGATAAGGAGCTTGAAGCCGTAGGCTGACCCGCGTGAAGTCTTGAGATCGGATGTGTCATGTTAAAGCACGACAGAAGCACAATTTTTTTCCAATTTTCGGATTGGGACCGAACACTTAATCTTGTTCGGACGTCAAGCTTTCCAAGCTTATGGCACTTTTAAACTATTTGTGTGTTTCCAGCATAAGTATCGCAGTGCAACGCCGGACACCTTTAGAGATTCGGCCAAAAAATTCTCGGATATTGCTATATATCCATCTGTTTCGAATTGTGTCTTCGGTCAATAGTTGGGTTGCCCGGCTCCTGTGCTTGCCTCCTACGTTCCGCTTTGTTCAGCTAGGTGCGCAAAGGGAGAACCCCTGCGATTGTGCTTCCAACTAGCATGGTTTAGCGCCTCAGTGGAGAAAGCCAAAAACTGACTGTCACAATAAGTGCAAACTGGTCAGCGATCCGATAACTGTGTTAAACTATAAGATCGATAGACGTCACCCCGTGTTAAATGACGGGCCATTCATAGCATTGGCCGAAGTGTTTACGGCTTGACCTCAACTGTCGTCGAACACTACCGGGAGCTAGTAACTGGCCTCCCAAACTAAATCCTCAATATTTTTCTCTTACATTAGAGCTGAGGCTTCATGATCATGCTTAGCATGACAACCAAAAGAAAGGAACCGATAGCGGGACTATTTTCTTTGGAAGACATTTCTTGTGTTAAACAGTAATATAACATATCTCTCTGCGTACCTTTGTTTATAAAACCATATGGCCAGATTGCCTTGTTTGTCGTAAATCTTTGCCCTCACAAAGGCTTCATAAAGTAGGACAAACACTCCTTGGCTACTGGCCGAGGAGGTGGAAGCCGATGGTCGGTCAACAAAGTTTTGTACAATGCGGATCCGAGCATTAATGATGTAAAGTACTTGGATACATAAGAATCATTACATATAATTTGTGATTTTATTCTGGATATCGATCCTTAATTCGTTCACCCGTGCCCGCATTAAGGCTCGGGGGCTACTGGGCTTCAGGCTTATCATTTACCAACATTAAAGGGGTACATCGATCCCCTGATCTGGTGTTGCCACCCGACCAGTGTCTCGGGGGCTACTGCATTGGCAATCAAGTGTAGAAAAGTTAAGTGCAATATAGTTTTCGAGGAGATTATGATCCTCAGGTTGGTCGGCCGCACCCAACCTGAGTCTCGAGGACTCTGCACACCACTTTTTGGGTCCGTAAGTATTCTACCGAGCTAGGAGTTGATCCTCAGGCCGATTTTGCAAATCAACCTGAGTCTCAGCAGCTACTGGGATCAGCGGTCTTATGTCATCCTTCAGGTGCATCTCGGGTTTTAGACCGATACACACCTTGAGGGCTACTGGCTATATATCTCGGCAGAGAATAAATTGCACCAATCAAAATATTGACAAAAAATCGGCCCACAGTCGAGGTGGTGCACCACCTCGGAAGCAGTCCGGCATAAAGCTTGGGCGCTAGTGGCTGGCTCCATAGAGGGCATTTCCGGCATTAAGCTCGGCTAGAATCCTTCAACTTTTCTGAACCAAGGTGATCTACGACACCTCGGATATAGTCCGGCATTAGAGCTTGGACATAGTCCGGCGTTGGAGCTTGGACATAGTCCGGCATTGGAGCTCGGATACATTCCGATGTTGGAGCTCGGAAGCGGTCCGGCGTTGGTGCTCGTCTACAAAATATACCTCGAATATAGTCCAGCGTTGGAGCTTGGACGCGAGAGGACACTGCTGCCCGGGAACAACTTCAAACCCGAGGTGTGGCATAAAAATAACAAGGCATTGATAAAGGCCGAAAACTTAAAGGGCTCCTCGGATACCCAACATGTGAGATCTTCAGATTTAGCTCGGCAATCCTCAAGATAGAAGATGGGAAGATTTGTTGAACCAGTTTTCAAGACCGAAGACCGAAGGCGAAGAACAGTTCGGAAGAACCGAGGAGCGTCCCCAACTTGAAGACCGGTTCAGGGGGCTACTCACGGTGTCCTGGACTAGGGGGTACTCACCGCATCATCTCCCGATCAGTTGGATTGGGCCGAGGACCCCCCTGGCCGGTTACTCATGGGCCAGTTCGGACATCCGAAGACATATACGAGGAAGATTCCACAAGACTTGGTGATCAAGACAAGGACTCCTCTCCACCGACGTATTCGACTAGGACTCTTGTTATCCTAGGCCTCTAGTATGTTATATAAGCCGAGGCCAGGCTAGTCAATAGAGGATTATGCCATTATTCATCACACCCGTAGGTTTTAGACCACAACATATGATCTCGAGGTAGATCAATTCTGTACTTGATACTACATCAATATAAACAAGAGCAGGACGTAGGGTTTTACCTCCATCGAGAGGGCCCGAACCTGGGTAAACATCGTGTCCCATGTCTCCTGTTACCATCGATCCTTAGACGCATAGTTCGGGACCCCCTATCCGAGATCTGCCGGTTTTGACACCGACAGACCCCCCTATCGCCCACACTCAGTTGGTGACGGTTCCAAATGCTGTCACGGAAAGGGGTTAAAAATCGTTTGTTTAGGACCGACGCTCACCAGCGAAGAGACTAAGGTTATAATGGCCGCGGGAATTAAAGGGGAAGCCGGACGGCCAGGAATATCGGCAGGCCATGGTGGCAGTTCTAAATTGCAGTGCGTAACTCCATCGTGCCGCACGCAACTACATCACGTGGCAACGTGCACGGTGCAACCGCATGCATACGGGGCCCCGACGTGATCGTGTGCATGCCCAACCGTTGGCAGAGCATGCGCGGAGGGACGCGAGCAGAGCGCTCCGCGGTCGCCTCAACGGCGAGCAACCACACACACACACAGATATATATATATATATATATATGCATATAGCAGTTGAACACGCAAGGAAAAGTTGTGCACAAGCCGAGCGCGCCGACGGACGCGAGCAGAGCATGCCAACGGACACGGGCAGAGCGCGCCAACGGATGCGAGCAGAGCACGCCACGGTGCCTAACGGTGGGATAGACCTTCATTCAAGCCAACCAAATAAGACTAGAACAGACATGTCTATATTTAGCAAAGGGATCACACATGTTTGTATTGACTGGAACGAGAATGCAATAGCAAAATAAGAATTAAGGCCACGATGATGCAATCACAGTGGTGGTTACAGGAGGCAAGAAGAAAGATGCATCCATCAACGTACGACCTCCTCCTCCTCCTCAATTCAGTGCGCCGGTCGGGCCATCAACCGGCAGCTAAGGAGCGGTGGCTTTTGTGGCGAGGACAAGGTGCTTCTCAACAAAGGCATCCAAGGCTTCCAGCCGGCTGAAGAAGGCCAACGTCTGTAACACCCCGGAAGTAACTTACCCAATTTGTACTCCAACTCTTGCCGTTTCCGGCGTTAAGTAATTTTATTTTCTCGGGTTCGGGTTTTTCTCTCTGTGTGTTGTTATCGTTGTCATGCATCTCATACCATGTCATCATGTGCATTGCATTTGCATACGTGTTCATCTCATGCATTCGAGCTTTTTCCCCGTTGTCTGTTTTGCATTCTGGCGCTTCGTTCTCCTCCGGTGGTCATTTCTAGCTTTCTTTCGTGTGTGGGGATTAAACATTTCTGGATTGGACCGAGACTTGCCAAGCGGCCATGGTTTACTACTGGTAGACCGCCTGTCAAGTTTCGTATCATTTGGACTTCGTTTGATACTCCAACGGTTAACCGAGGGACCGAAAAGGCCTCGTGTGTGTTGCAGCCCAACACCCCTCCAATTTGGCCCAAAACCCACCTAACCCTTCTCCATCATCTAGAGTGTTCGATCACGATCGCGTGGCCGAAAACCGCACCTCATTTGGACTCTCCTAGCTCCCTCTATGCCTATAAATAGGTCCTCCCCAGAAATCCTCGCGCAAACCCTAGCCCCCTCTCTCCCCTCACCCGCCGGACATCATCCCGCCGCCGGATCTTGTCCGCCCCGACGTCCACCGACACGTGGCGCCCCCTCCTTGGCCCCGCGCCTTAGCCCCACTTCGTCGCCGCCGCCAGCCCGTGAGGCCCGGGATGGGCCCTCCCGGCCCACGCGCGCCTCGCGCCGCCGCCCGGTTGCGCCACCGCCCGTGCCTCCATCTCCTTCGACGCCGGCCACCGCGCGCCATCGCCCCCACTGCCGCGTCCGGCCGCCGCGCCCCTCGAGTCCGGCCCTACGCCGCCCGGCGCCGCGCCACCCGCCGCCGTCCGCCGCCCCTCGACGTCCGCGCCGCCTCCCAAGACCGGCAAGGCCGGCCCCCACGTCTCCTCCGTGCTCCGGCGAGCTCTAAGTCCGACTCCGATGAACCTCGGCATCCGTGCCCCGGCGAGATCCAATCTGGATCTGAAACCCTAGGGGTTGACCTCTCAATTTTTTCCTAAGTCTGCAGTTCAAGTGCTCCTGTTCATCGTGTCGTATCTCCGCATCCGTAACTCCGTTTTTGGCATATAGCATATCAAAATGTTCATCTCTAAGAGTACTTCATTTCATTCCATTGCATCATTTTCATTTCAGTTCATCTTGATGCCCGAAAAGCTGTTGGAAGAGGGCTACTTGAGATATTTGTCAGATCTGCTACTCCATTTAGAGTTTTGTCATTTTTGCCATGATTATTGTGTGCATGATATGCCCTGATGCTCTACATATGTTTTGTTAAGGGTTTTGTCATCTTTCCAGAGGTGCAACCCATGTATTTTTGTAATGTGTGTGGTGACTAGAACAAGCTTGCCAAGTGAGGCACTTGGTAATTCTGTTTTCAGGGACTTAGCAATTCCACTAAGTCCTTGAGCTGTTTATCTCATGTTGCCATATGTTCATGTTGTTTCCTAGCGATCCGTGCCTCTTTTGAGGATGATCAGTAAGGATGTTTTATTAATCTTGTAGTGCTCTATCCATCCATGTCTTTGTTTGCAATTATTGAGCACCCTAGCTTGAGGCAATCAAGCTCTACTTTTGCTACTTTGTGAATCTAGGCAGATTGTCAACTTGTTTGCAATTTTGCCGATGTTGTTGTAGTTGATTCGTGCATACTATGCTATTATTCTTGCCATGTCTAGCTTGCATTTTCTGTGTTCTTGATAGAGGTATGCTTATCTTTTCATGACATGCTCCGTAGTGAGTGCATCGAGCTCGTTAACATGCCTACTTGAGATATGTTTCAGCATGTGCCAGTTTTCACTAAGTCTGAAAACTGATTATGCTTTTGCTATGTTCACGTGCTTGCTAATATGTTTTCTGATCCCTTTTGGCTCACGGTCACTAAGGGACTCTTGTTAAGCTTTTTGAGTAGCTCCATGCCATGTCTTACTTTGCCATGTTCAGGTTCTGTAGCATGTAGTTTTGTTGCTCTAAAGAGTGCCACCTGATCTGAAGTTTCAGACAAGTGTTAATTTAGCATGTAGTTTTGTTGCTCTAAAGAGTGCCACCTGATCTGAAATTTCAGACAAGTGTTAATTTCACTAAGTGTGAGATCTGTTTACCATATGCATTTTTGCCATGCTTGTTTGAACCTGTTAATGGATGAATTGGCCATAGCTCAGTGCTAGATTTTTGTTAGGCATCTTGAATGCATCCCTGCCATGTATTTTGTTTTCATGTTTTAGTGCTGTAGCATGTTCATATCATTGCATTTAGATGGCTACTTGCTGTAAATCGCAGATCGTGGTCATATTTGAATCGCTTGCCATTTCCAAACCGTAACTCCGATTTCGGCGTTCTTTATATCGTTTTCAAGCGATTTCATCTCATCTTTCCAGTGGCATACTTGGATTTCCATGTTGAGGCCAGGTTCATGCATTTCCTGTCACATCTTGCATAAGCATCCCGCATCGCATCCCGCATAGCATACCATCCTTGCATCTTATTGTTTGAGCTTGCACGTGGTTGATTGTGTCTCGTTTGTTTGTTTGTCTTGTTTGGGTAGAGCCGGGAGATGAGTTCGCTAACGAGGAGCCCGTTGAGTTTGCTTTCGAGGATCCAGTCAATTCTGACAGCTTTGCAGGCAAGATGATCATACCCTCGAAATCACTACTATCTTTGTTATGCTAGTTCGATCGCTCTTTTGCTATGCCAATGCTACGATGCCTACCATTTTCTTTCAAGCCTCCCAAATTGCCATGTCAAACCTCTAACCCACCATGTCCTAGCAAACCGTTGATTGGCTATGTTACCGCTTGGCTCAGCCCCTCTTATAGCGTTGCTAGTTGCAGGTGAAGATGGGAGACCGTTCCTTGTTGGAACATTTATTTACTTGTTGGGATATCATTATATTGCCATGTTATCTTAATGCATCTATATACTTGGTAAAGTGTGGAAGGCTCAGCCCCTCGCCTAGTGTTTTGTTCCACTCTTGCCGCCCTAGGTTCCGTCATATCGGTGTTATGTTCCCGGATTTTGCGTTCCTTACGCGGTTGGGTTATAATGGGAACCCCTTGACAGTCCGCCTTGAATAAAACTCCTCTAGCAATGCCCAACCTTGGTTTTACGATTTGCCACCTAGCCTTTTCCCTTGGGTTTCGCGGACTCAAGGGTCATCTTATTTTACCCCCCCCCCCCCCCGGGCCAGTGCTCCTCTGAGTGTTGGTCCAACCTAGAGCACCGTGCGGGGCCGTCCCTTGCAACTTGGGTTACGTTGGCTCCCGTATGCTTAGCTTATCCGGTGTGCCCTGAGAACGAGATATGTGCAGCTCCTATCGGGATTTGTCGACACAGCGGGTGGTGTTGCTGGACTTGTTTTACCATTGTCGGATTTTTCTTGAAGAACCGAGATACCGAGTCTGATCGAAACGTCTCGGGAGGAGGTCTATTCCTTTGTTGACCATGAGAGCTTGTCATGGGCTAAGTTGGGACTCCCCTGCAGGGATTTGAACTTTCAAAAGCCGTGCCCACGGTTATGGGCAGATGGGAATTTGTTAATGTCTGGTTGTAGATAACTTGAACCTTAACTTAATTAAAATGAATCAGCAGTGTGAGTCACCGTATGGTCTCTTCTTGGCGGAGTCCGGGAAGTGGACACGGTGTTGGAGTAATGTTTGCGTAGGTTGTTCTCTAGTTTCTCGCTCGCGCTTTGCCTCCTCTTCTCGCTCTCTTTTTCGAATAAGTTAGCCACCATACATGCTAGTCGCTTGCTGCAGCTCCACATATTTCTACCTTACCCTACCTATTAAGCTTAAATAGTCTTGATCGCGAGGGTGCGAGATTGCTGAGTCCCTGTGACTCACAGATTACTATTACACCAGATGCAGGTCCAGATGATTCCGCTGCAGGTGACGCGCTCGAGCTCAAGTGGGAGTTCGACGAGGACTCTCAGCGATACTATGTTTCTTTTCCTGATGATCAGTAGTGATGCCCAGTTGGGGGTGATCGGGACCATGTCGCTTGTTGGGTTATCTTTCATTTTGGCGCCGTAGTCGGGCCATGAGTGTTTGGATGATGTATGTGATTTATGTACTTGATTGACGTGGCGAGTGTAAGCCAACTATGTTATCCCTTTTATTTATCTATATTACATGGGATGTTTGTGATGATTTCCTGACTTGCGACATATGCCTTCAATGCGATTATGCCTCTAAGTCGTGCCTCGACACGTGGGAGATATAGTCGCATCGAGGGTGTTACAAGTTGGTAATCAAAGCCTTCCCCGACCTTAGGAGCCCCATTGCTTGATCGGTTTTAGCAGCCGAGTTGTGTATAGAAAAATGTTTTGAGTCATTTAGGAAGTATATATCGGAGAGTTAGGAATTCTTCTTACTTCCTAGTCTCCTCGTCGCTTTGGTAAGGCATGCTGGCGTAGAGTTTTGACTCTTCTCTTCTCAAATTTCACTAAAAAAATTTAGGATCACGCGGGTATCTTGGAATCGTTCCGATGCTTTTATGATGAGAACATTGTCTTGGTGCCTCCTGTCAGGGGTTTTGTGGAAGTGTCCCGGGGAGTTGAGCTCTGAGGTGTTGTCGTCATAATTTTATCGTTGCAATTCTGGAATACCTGAGTTTAGTACGCCGACATCGAAAATCTCTTTTATGCAGTCCGTTGGTGAGATAACCTCGATGCCACCCAGTACAGGGGCGGGAGTTCAGGAGTATCGCCATAACTTGTATAACGGATGCTTTTTGAAGGTTGAGGTACATGGTTTCCGAAGTTTTTCTCGGTTATGTGTTGAAGGATGGATACAGCTGGATGTAGGATTTGCTAGTTTTGGGTGAGATATTATGCTTCCCCTGTATCCCCAACACCTGATTGCATAACCGGAAAGGTTTGGGAGTTTCATAGGTGGGAATTCTTGTAGCTCTAGTTCTTCTTCCACGGATATTGGTTTGAGATTGGGATTTCTTACCGATTATTCGTTCTTGATCCGTACCTTGTTGATTTATTTCCCTGCCTTAATTCTACGTGGCTTCTCAATTTATGGATATGTGACCATTTCAAGAGGAATGCATTCGTTCATTTTGTTCGGATGTGAAGACTATATGTTGCAATTTTCATTCCGTTGGATTCAGCTTCATTTTATCTGTCTATGTGCTAACGGTGGTCAACCTCTTCAGGATGGCTCCCGCTAAGAGCACCAATTAGAATCAGAATCAAGATCCGCCACCACCTCCACCTCCTCCGGAGGCATGGCAAGCTGTGATGGCCGCAACCAATGCAAACACACAGTTGATCATGCAAATTCTCCAAGAGCGCAATCAAGGCAACAAAGGGAATCAAGGCAACAATCAGAATCGCTTTGCTACACTCAACCAGTTCCTTGCTAATGGGCCAAAGACTTTCAGCAATTGTGTTGAGGCAACCGATGCTGACGATTGGCTTGTGGATCTGTGTAAGCATTTTGAGTGCAGTAATGTCAGGCCTGAAGATTTTGTCAAGTTCGCTTCCTTCCAACTCAAAGATCAAGCTGCAGAATGGTTCCAGCAGTACAAGGATTCCAGAGGTGGACGTGTGATCACTTGGGATGAATTCCGTCAAGATTTCCGAGCTCATCACATCCCTCAGAGCGTGGTTGAAAGTAAGCGTGAGGAATTCCACAACCTGAAGCAAGGCTCTTTGTCTGTCTATGACTACAACAAGTTGTTTCAGAAGCTCGCCCGCTTTGCCAAGCAGGACGTTCCAGATGAGAAGAGCATGATATACCAGTTCAGGGGTGGTCTCAGAGAAGAAATCCAGCTCGCTCTTGTTATCTTTGAGCCCTTGAGGTACGATGAGTTCTACAACATGGCACTGAAGCAACAGGCCGCTCAACTAAGGTGTGATGCTTCCAAGAAGCGAGTCAGAGATGCTACTCCTTCTTCCTCTACTCAAGTGGCCAAGCAGTAGAAGTATTGGCTTCCTCCTCCTCCGTTCCGTCAGCCGTATCAGCAGAAGAGCAAAGGTGGCAGTGGTTCTTCCCACCCACCCAACCCTGGCTTTCAAAACAAGACTTCGTCTCAAGCTCCAAGATCAAGTGCTCCGTACCACCGTCCGCTTTCAGAGGTCACGTGCAACAAGTGCCAACAGAAGGGTCACTATGCCAACAAGTGTCTCAACCAGAGGCGTCTTCCTCCTCCTCCTCCTGTGAGATCGGCAAGTACAGCTGTGGTCAAGCATAACCCCAAGCACGCCAAGGTCAACTTGCTAAATGCAGCTCAGGCAGAGGACTCATCAGATGTTATCATGGGTAACTTTCCAGTTAACTCTTTTCCCGCAAAAGTTATTTTTGACACTGGTGCATCGCATTGTTTCATGTCAAGATCATTTGTTTCCAAGCATGACTTCGTTTCACAAATGTTGGGTAAACCTATGGGAGTGGTTTCTCCGGCTAAGTCTATGAGGGCTACTTCAATAGTCCCGGATGTTTCTATCATGATGGGTGACTTCAAGTTTCTGGCTTCTCCAATGGTTCTTGGTAACTCGGATATTGATCTTATTCTCGGGATGGATTGGCTTTCTAAGCACATGGCTCAGCTTGATTGTGCAGCCAGGCAGATTCAATTGACTCATTCGTCTAAGGGTGTAATTGTCTTTGCCGTGAATGATGATACCATCCGTCTATTTTCTCTCAATGAGAAGGGTGAACTCGATGCCATCTCGCAAATTCTAGTCGTTTGCGAATATCAAGATGTTTTTCCAGAAGAGCTTCCAGGAATGCCTCCGCACCGGCCAGTTGAATTCGTTATTGATCTTGAGCCTGGTACAGAACCTGTGTGCAAGCGTCCTTACAAGCTCGGACCTGAAGAGTAGAAGGAGCTGAAGAAGCAACTCGATATTCAAGAGAAAATGGGTCTCATTCGGCCTAGTTCTTCTCCGTGGGGTTGTGGTGTTCTTTTTGTGAAGAAGAAGGATGGAACGGACCGACTTTGTGTTGATTACCATGCATTGAACAAGAAGACCATCAAGAACAAATACCCACTTCCCAACATCAATGAGCTGTTCGAACAACTCAAAGGTGCCCAAGTATTCTCCAAGCTTGATCTCCGTATGGGTTATCATCAGATTCGAATCCGTGAGCAAGATATTCCCAAGACGGCTTTCAGGACAAGCTATGGTTCATATGAATACACTGTCATGTCTTTTGGCCTCGTCAACGCTCCTCCGACGTTCTCTCGCATGATGAACTTCATCTTCAACGCCTACACCAATGACTTCGTTTTGGTCTATCTCGATGACATTCTGTTTTTCTCGAAGAACAAGGAAGATCATGCCAAGCACTTGCGTTTGGTACTCGATAAGCTCAGGGAACATCAGTTCTACGCCAAGTTCTCCAAGTGCGAATTTTGGCTCGATGAGGTTCTTTATCTTGGTCATATCATTTCTGCCAAGGGCATTGCCGTGAATCCTGAGAAGGTGTCTGCAATTGTGAATTGGGAACCTCCTCAGAACGTGAAGCAACTCCGTAGCTTCCTCGGTCTCGCAAGCTATTGCCGAAGATTTGTTGAAAACTTTTCTAAGATCGCGAAGCCTCTCTCTAATCTTCTCCAGAAGCACGTCAAGTACGTTTGGTCTCTGGAGTGTGACATTGCTTTCAACACCTTGAAAGAGAAATTGATCACTGCTCGAGTTCTGACTCCGTCTGATGAATCCAAACCGTACGAGGTCTTTTGTGATGCCTCTCTCAAAGGTCTTGGCGCAGTGTTGATGCAAGAGAAGAAAGTTGTTGCTTATACCTCTCGCCAATTGAAGCCTAATGAGAAGAACTACCCCACTCATGATCTCGAGTTGACGGCAGTTGTGCATGCTCTTTTGACTTGGAGACATCTTCTATTGGGAAGAAAAGTGGACATTTTCACTGATCACAAGAGTCCCAAGTACATCTTCACTCAGCCTAATCTTAACCTCAGGAAAACTCGATGGGTCGAAATGATTCAAGAGTATAATCCGAGTATCGAGTATACTCCAGGCAAGGCCAATGTGATCGCTCACGCTTTGAGCAGGAAGGCTTATTGCAACAGTCTTATTCTCAAGCCTTATCAACCCGAGCTTTGTGAAGCTTTCCGCAAACTTAATCTACAAGTTGTTCCTCAAGGTTTCCTCGCCAACCTTCAAGTCTCTCCTACCTTGGAAGACCAGATTCGCCAAGCCCAGCTTCTTGATGCGATGGTGAAAAAGGTGAAGATTGGGATTGCCAAGAGTCAACCCAAGTACAAGTGCTACCGCCTTGATGACAAGGATACTCTCTTCTTTGAGGATCGTATTGTTGTGCCCAAAGGTGACCTCCGTAAAGTGATCATGAACGAGGCTCACAATTCTCTCCTCTCCATCCACCCTGGGAGCACGAAGATGTATCAGGACCTCAAGCAGGCTTATTGGTGGACTCGAATGAAGCGAGAGATTGCTCAATTCGTGAATGAATGTGATGTCTACAAAAGAGTGAAGGCGGAACATTGAAGGCCAGCTGGTCTCCTCCAACCTCTTGCCATTCTAGAATGGAAGTTTGACCACATTGAAAAGGACTTCATGACTGGGTTTCCAAAGTCCAAACGTGGCAATGATGCTATATTCGTTGTCATCGACAAACTCACCAAAGTGGCTCACTTTCTGCCTATCAAAGAGTCGATCACTGCAGCTCAATTGGCGGAACTCTATACCTCTCGAATTGTCTCTCTGCATGGTATTCCACAAGTGATCTCTTCAGACCGTGGCAGCATCTTTACCTCCAAGTTTTGGGATTCTTTTCAGAAGGCCATGGGCACCAACATCCGCTTCAGCACAGCTTTCCATCCTCAAACAAGCGGTCAAGTCGAGCGTGTCAATCACATTCTTGAAGATATGCTCAGGGCTTGTGTGATCTCTTTCGGCATGAAGTGGGAGGATTGTCTTCCATATGCTGAATTCTCCTACAACAACAGTTTTCAAGCAAGTTCGGGCAAGGCCCCTTTTGAAATTCTGTATGGCAGGAAGTGCCGTACCCCTCTCAACTGGTCTGAAACCGGTGAACGTCAGCTTTTGGGAAATGACTTAATCATAGAAGAAGAGGAGATGTGCAAAGTCATTCGAGATAACCTCAAAGCAGCCCAATCCCGCCAGAAGAGCTACTATGATAGTAAGCACCGTGATTTGGCTTTCGAGATCGGAGATCATGTTTACCTCCACGTCTCTCCTATGAAAGGTACTCATCGCTTCGGTATCAAAGGGAAGCTTGCCCCCAGATACGTGGGACCTTTCAAGATTGTCAGCAAGAGAGGCGATCTCGCCTATCAACTCGAGCTTCCTTCAAACTTTGCAAATGTTCATGATGTGTTCCATTTCTCTCAGCTCCGAAAGTGCTTCAAGACTCCTGACCGCCTGTCAAGTTTCGTATCATTTGGACTTCGTTTGATACTCCAACGGTTAACTGAGGGATCAAAAAGGCCTCATGTGTGTTGCAGCCCAACACCCCTCCAATTTGGCCCAAAACCCACCTAACCCTTCTCCATCATCTAGAGCGTTCGATCACGATCGCGTGGCCGAAACCGCACCTCATTTGGACTCTCCTAGCTCCCTCTATGCCTATAAATAGGTCCTCCCCCGAAATCCTCGCGCAAACCCTAGCCCCCTCTCTCCCCTCACCCGCCGGACATCATCCCGCCGCCGGACATTGTCCGCCCCGACGTCCGCCGACACGTGGCGCCCCCTCATTGGCCCCGCGCCTCAGCCCCACTTCGTCGCCGCCGCCAGCCCGTGAGGCCCGGGACGGGCCCTCCCGGTCCACACGCGCCTCGCGCCGCCACCCGGTTGCGCCGCCGCCCGCACCTCCATCTCCTTCGACGCTAGCCACCGCGCGCCATCGCCAACGCCGCCGCGTCCGGCCGTCGCGCCCCTCGAGTCCGACCCTGCGCCACCCGGCGCCGTGCCACCCGCCGCCGTCCGCCGCCCCTCGACGTCCACGTCGCCTCCCAAGACTGGCAAGGCCGGCCCCCGCGTCTCCTCCGTGCCCTGGCGAGATCCGATCTGGATCTGAAACCCTAGGGGTTGACCTCTCAATTTTTTCCTAAGTCTGCAGTTCAAGTGCTCTTGTTCATCGTGTCGTATCTCCGCATCCGTAACTCCGTTTTTGGCATACAGCATATCAAAATGTTCATCTCAGAGAGTACATCATTTCATTCCATTGCATCATTTTCATTTGAGTTCATCTTGATGCCCGAAAAGCTGTTAGAAGAGGGCTACTTGAGATATTTGTCAGATCTGCTACTCCATTTAGAGTTTTATCATTTTTGCCATGATTATTGTGTGCATGATATGCCCTGATGCTCTACATATG
The DNA here is from genome assembly GCA_034509565.1 of Triticum monococcum. Lineage (NCBI taxonomy): Eukaryota > Viridiplantae > Streptophyta > Magnoliopsida > Poales > Poaceae > Triticum > Triticum monococcum. The sequence continues at coordinate 640,172,462 of CM067843.1, forward strand.
TTTTGTTAAGGGTTTTGTCATCTTTCCATAGGTGCAACCCATGTATTTTTGTAATGTGTGTGGTGACTAGGACAAGCTTGCCAAGTGAGGCACTTGGTAATTCTGTTTTCAGGGACTTAGCAATTCCACTAAGTCCTTGAGCTGTTTATCTCATGTTGCCATATGTTCATGTTGTTTCCTAGCGATCCGTGCCTCTTTTGAGGATGATCAGTAAGGATGTTTTATTAATATTGTAGTGCTCTATCCATCCATGTCTTTGTTAGCAATTATGGAGCAACCTAGGTTGAGTCAATCGAGCTCTACTTTTGCTACTTTGTGAATCTGGGCAGATTGTCAACTTGTTTGCAATTTTGCCGATGTTGTTGTAGTTGATTCGTGCATACTATGCTATTTTTCTTGCCATGTATAGCTTGCATTTTGTGTGTTCTTGATAGAGGTATGCTTAGCTTTTCATGACATGCTCCGTAGTGAGTGCATCGAGCTCGTTAACATGCCTACTTGAGATATGTTTCAGCATGTGCCAGTTTTCACAAAGTCTGAAAACTGATTATGCTTTTGCTATGTTCACGTGCTTGCTAATATGTTTTCTGATCCCTTTTGCTCAAGGTCACTAAGGGACTTTTGTTAAGCTTTTTGAGTAGCTCCATGCCATGTCTTACTTTGCCATGTTCAGGTCCTGTAGCATGTAGTTTTGTTGCTCTAAAGAGTGCCACCTGATCTGAAATTTCAGAGAAGTGTTAATTTCACTAAGTCTGAGATATGTTTACCATATGTATTTTTGCCATGCTTGTTTGAACCTGTTAATGGATGAATTGGCCGTAGCTCAGTGCTAGATTTTTGTTAGGCACCTTGAATGCATCTCTGCCATGTATTTTGTTGTCATGTTTGAGTGCTGTAGCATGTTCATCTCATTGCATTTAGATGGCTACTTTGCTGTAAATCGCAGATCGTGGTCATATTTGAATCGCTTGCCATTTCCAAACTGTAACTCCGATTCCGGCATTCTTTATATCGTTTTCAAGCGATTTCATCTCATCTTTCCAGTGCACACTTGGATTTCCAAGTTGAGGCCAGGTTCATGCATTTCCTGTCACATCTTGCATAAGCATCCCGCGTCGCATCCCGCATAGCATACCATCCTTGCATCTTATTGTTTGAGCTTGCACGTGGTTGATTGTGTCCCATTTGTTTGTTTGTTTTGTTTGGGTAGAGCCGGGAGACGAGTTCGCTAACGAGGAGCCCGTTGAGTTTGCTTTCGAGGATCCAGCCAATTCTGACAGCTTTGCAGGCAAGATGATCATACCCTCGAAATCACTACTATCTTTGCTATGCTAGTTTGATCGCTCTTTTGCTATGCCAATGCTACGATGCCTACCATTTGCTTTCAAGCCTCCCAAATTTCCATGTCAAACCTCTAACCCACCATGTGCTAGCAAACCTTTGATTGGCTATGTTACCGCTTTGCTCAGCCCCTCTTATAGCGTTGCTAGTTGCAGGTGAAGATGGGAGACCGTTCCTTGTTGGAACATTTATTTACTTGTTGGGATATCATTATATTGCCATGTTATCTTAATGCATCTATATACTTGGTAAAGGGTGGAAGGCTCGGCCCCTCGCCTAGTGTTTTGTTCCACTCTTGCCGCCCTAGTTTCTGTCATATCGGTGTTATGTTCCCGGATTTTGCGTTCCTTACGCGGTTCGGTTATAATGGGAACCCCTTGACAGTCCGCCTTGAATAAAACTCCTCCAGCAATGCCCAACCTTGGTTTTACCATTTGCCACCTAGCCTTTTCCCTTGGGTTTCACGGAGCCAGTGCTCCTCTGAGTGTTGGTCCAACCTAGAGCACCGTGCGGGGCCGTCCCTTGGCAACTTGGGTTACGTTGGCTCCCGTACGCTTAGCTTATCCGGTGTGCCCTGAGAACGAGATATGTGCAGCTCCTATCGGGATTTGTCGACACAGCGGGTGGTGTTGCTAGACTTGTTTTACCATTGTCGGAGTTGTCTTGAAGAACCGAGATACCGAGTCTGATCGGAACGTCTCGGGAGGAGGTATATTCCTTCGTTGACCGTGAGAGCTTGTCATGGGCTAAGTTGGGACTCCCCTGCAGGGATTTGAACTTTCGAAAGCCATGCCCGCGGTTATGGGCAGATGGGAATTTGTTAATGTCCGGTTGTAGATAACTTGAACTTTAACTTAATTAAAATGAATCAGTAGTGTGAGTCACCGTATGGTCTCTTCTCGGCGGAGTCCGAGAAGTGGACACGGTGTTGGAGTAATGTTTGCGTAGGTTGTTCTCTAGTTTCTCGCTCGCGCTTTGCCTCCTCTTCTCGCTCTCTTTTGCGAATAAGTTAGCCACCATACATGCTAGTCGCTTGCTGCAGCTCCACATATTTCTACCTTACCCTACCTATTAAGCTTAAATAGTCTTGATCGCGAGGGTGCGAGATTGTTGAGTCCCTGTGGCTCACAGATTACTATTACACCAGATGCAGGTCCAGATGATTCCGCTCCAGGTGACGCGCTCGAGCTCAAGTGGGAGTTCAACGAGGACTCTCAGCGATACTATGTTTCTTTTCCTGATGATTAGTAGTGATGCCCAGTTGGGGGTGATCGGGACCATGTCGCTTGTTGGGTTATCTTTCATTTTGGCGCCGTAGTCGGGCCATGAGTGTTTGGATGATGTATGTTATTTATGTACTTGATTGACGTGGCGTGTGTAAGCCAATTATGGTATCCCTTTTATTTATCTATATTACATGGGATGTCTGTGATGATTGCCTGACTTGCGACATATGCCTTCAATGCGATTATGCCTCTAAGTCGTGCCTCGACACGTGGGAGATATAGTCGCATCGAGGGTGTTACAACGTCATAGCGTCCTCACTGGCCTTGTAGATACCTATGTACACGATTCGCTCGTACACATGGATGTGTAGGTCGACGAATTCTTGCAGGGCGAGGTGCCTCGTGGCGAGCGCGACCTCCAGGTGGACATTCTTCATGGAGTCGGCGGGCAGTCGTAGGGCCACCTGTGCTTGAAAGAGGTTCTGACCATGGAGGCCGATTAGGGTGGTAGGCAATGAGGAGGTCGGGCATGCGGGCTGGAGGAGTACGACAATGTCGTCCGTGAGCTTCTTGACGACGGCGAACCTGTTGGTGGTGCGAACAATCATCTGGTCTAACTGAGAGTCGTAGCTAGCATCGACGGTGGCCATCCACCAGCCGGTCGCCAACACCGTATGGAGACGATCCACGGTGCCATGCTGCAGGCCGCCGTCATGGACCATCTGGCACAGCCACTAGCTACTCGCGCGCTTCGCCGCCATGGGTCTGGAGTGGGCACTTTTGCGCTTATTAGTGTAGGTGGGCAAATGCTTAGGTGTGTACGATGTGGTAGATGCATTGGAATGGAAGGGCGCCTTTATATGAGTGCAAACTGCGTTGCACTCACATCATGCTGCCTATTTTCATGGTCCTCCCATTACTTCCCTCTTGCATTCACACGATGCTAATTGAAGGAGGGTGCATCATTGGTCGTTCAACATTTCGGGAACAGCTACCCTCTCCCTCGTCTGCATTAAAGTCGTATCGGGAACTGCGTCGCTCGCTGTCAAATCGAATAGTACTGCGCCGCCCGCTGCACGCCTGGCTGAACACGCCTACTCGCATCCATCTATGCTTAATTACTGAATTTTAGTTGCAAAAATTAGATACTACTAGTGATTTTTAGCTTCATATTTTGACAAATCGCAGTGTTACAAGGTTGGCAAATGGCAATGTTACTAGATCAACAAATGTCAATCTTTCTAGTTTGAAAAATGGCAACATACCCAATATGACAGATGCAAATCACACCAAATTGTTTGTAAGTGGTTCACACGGGTCATCCAAAAGAACCATTTGTGGTCAAGAGATGAACAAATCCTACTCTCACTTTGCATATGGGTGTTCTATCTGAACCCATCATGCTTGTTGTGAGAAGCTCTGGTTTGTGAGAAGCATATACCCAAATCGGCCCCAAATGGGACAATAAATTTACCGCGGCATGTTGATGCCGCTCCATGATAGCATGCCAAGTTTCATGAATTTCAGACGAGTTTTGGATTTACTAGAATTTAAAAACCAGGCATCTCAATGTTTTGCCAGCAATCAACGGTGCGCTGGTGTTTGAAATTCATTCCCATTTCTTGCATGGGACCTCAGCATGCACCCAAGGACACATATTTGATTTTTCAACCAATTTATATGCACTGGACCATGTGCATGTAGTTCAAATTTGAATTATGCACATAAATGCATTGAAAACTCACTTAATGCATAAAAATGTCCAAACGAACCACGAAAAATCTCAAAAAATAACACAATACTCCTGTTGTTCTATGTGGACACGAGAAAACTATTGAAACCAATAAGAGGCAATGGATATCGTTTCGTCCCCAAAGGTGGGGCGTTCCCTACCGAAACCGTCATGCTTGTTGTGAGGAGCTCTGGTTTGTGAGAAGCATATACCCAAACCTGCCCCAAATGGGTCAAAAAAATTTAGCACGGCATGTTGATGCCGCTCCATGATAGCGTGCCAAGTTTCATGAATTTCAGACGAGTTTTGGATTTACTAGAATTTAAAACCAGGCATCTCAATGTTTTGTCGGCAATCAACGGTGCCCTAGTGTTTGAAATTCATTCCCATTTCTTTCATGGGACCTAAGCATTCACCCAAGGAAACATATTTGATTTTTCAACCGATTTATATGCACTGGAGCATGTGCATGTAGTTCAAATTTGAATTATGCACATAAATGCATTGAAAACTCATTTAATGCTTAAAAATGTCCAAACAAACCCCGAAAAATCACAAAAAATAACACAACACTCCTGTTGTTCTATGTTGACATGAGAAAATTTTTGAAAGCAATAAGAGGCAATGGATATCGTTTTGTCCCCAAAGGTGGGGCATTCCCTACTGAAACCATCATGCTTGTCGTGAGAAGCTCTGGTTTGTGAGAAGCATATACCCAGACCTGCCCCAAATGGGATAAAAAAATTACCATGACTTGTTGATGCCGCTCCATGATAGCATGCCAAGTTTCATGAATTTCAGACGAGTTTTCGATTTACTAGAATTAAAAAACCAGGCATCTGAATGTTTTGCCGGCAATCAACGGTGCCCTGGTGTTTGAAATTCATTCCCATTTCTTGCATGGGACCTCAGCATGCACCCAAGGACACATATTTGATTTTTCAACCAATTTATATGCACTGGAGCATGTGCATGTAGTTCAAATTTGAATTATGCACATAAATGCATTGAAAAGTCACTTAATGCATAAAAATGCCCAAACGAACCCTGAATAATTCCAATTCTTTTATGATCACTACAGATAAAAGGTCTAGTAATTCAAACACCGTCCATGGCCGCTGTGACCCCATTATATAATTCAAATCAAGACGAAAAATCAAGTAGATCCCACATAGTTTATTATAACCAACCGTGTGAGATGCAACACAAAATATCTTTGGACCATGTCTGACGACACTTTGCGCACCAGTTTTTTGGCTGAAGCGATTCCAACTTTTTTGGCTTCCACGGAAATATCTACCTCCCCTCCCCCTCCCCTTACCAAAAGCCACATTTCCCCTGTTCATGCCTTCCTTTCCAAGTTGAAACCTTCACTCCTTGCTTGCAGCGCTGCCGCCTCCTCGCCGGCGACCCTCCTTCACGCTGCTCGGCCTCGCCTATCCAGGCAGGTAATCCACACCCGACCCCCATCCCCCTCCTCCTTCCACATCCCACATGCCCCGACCACCAGCGCGAGCGCGACACCTTCCACCCAAATCACCGACCCCTCCACCAAATTAGTGTTAGCCTAAGCCATGGTGCACGCAGTATATCCAGGACCTAAAGGAGCATTTGGCAGCGGAGAAGCAAATCGCGGCCGCACGCGCGGATGAGGTCGCGATGGCTGCCATTCGTGTCGACCCCTAGATCTTGGAGGAGCACCTCACCGTCGAGGCCACCGTTGACGCCTCACGCGCCGATGCCGCGACACGGTTGGCTGCTTTAAACGATAGTTCGTGGCGTTTTCTCGAGGCCACCGTCGGTGCCTTCGACGAAGACTATGAGGTGTTTTCTCAGCATGCACGTGCTTACCTCATCTCGAGAGCCAGCAGTTTGGTGCCCGGAGCAGCTCAGGCAACTCACCACTACAACGAGGGCACACATGATGCAGAGGCCTCGCCCTCTTCCATGTCCAAGGAGCCAATCGTCATCGATATCTCAGACAATGAGGAGTAGCTTGTCTTATTAGCTCACTATAAGGACCCATGTTCAGTTTGCTAGCTACTGCCTTTCCTTAACAAATTCTAGTGAATTGTGCTTTCTACTTTTACCATGCAATCTTCTCCTATAGTGTATATGTTCTATATGTCATGCAATGTGGTGTTTAGTTAACTGCTTGGTTCAATTCTGCAAATGTGATGTTCAATTCTTCAGGGTGCAATATTTCCAAGTTGTTAAGCATGCTTGGTTTAGTTAGCTGTCTGATCTTCTATTAGGAGTATGTTATATTGTGCAATGTGGTGCTCAGTTAACGTTTGGTTCATTTGTTGTGGTGTTTAGTTAACTGTTTGGTTCAATTCTGCAATGCAATGTTTAATTGTTGTGGCTGCATTCTGTAATTGTATACCATGTGAGGAATAAATCGAATTTGGTTGTACTAAATACATGAAAAATAAATACAATTGCTATATTTCCAAGTTGTTAAGCATGCTTGGTTTGGTTAACTGTCTTATCTTCTATTAGGAGTATGTCATATTGTGCAATGTAGTGCCCAGTTAACATTTGGTTCATTTGTTGTGGTGTTTAGTTAATTCCTTGGTTCTATTCTGCAATGCGATGTTCAATTGATGTGGCTGCATTCTGTTATTGTATACCATGTTGGTAATAAATCAAATTTGGCTGCACTTAATACATGAGAAACATATACAAGTGCTATATTTGCTAGTTCTTAATCATGCTTGGTTTGGATAAATAGGTTTTCCATGTGGCTTGAATTAATCTGATGAATCTGCAATGTGCTTATTTTCATCAACATATTTTACTAGTAGCATGCAAACCCTTACTTAACATGATGACTAACTACCTTATATGTGTTGTAGGGAAACAATGGGAAGCACTGAGGTTTACAAGATGATACTAACTATTATACCTTGCCTTTTTTTATTCCTTTGCCCCGTTTCCAATATAGAGAAGATATTTATGCACATCCTTGTTTTCAGTGTTCACTAATGATTACCTCTCAAACCACCTCTGTGGTCAGGAGGCGGGGAAAGTTTTCATACAACACCCACGGTTCAATATTGAAGTGTTCCTGAAGAGGTTGAAGGATGGACGGTCAATCATCCATAGGCACTGGCCTAAAGTTGTAAAGACCTTCAATATGAATGAAGGCTCAATATTCGTCTTCCGCTTCAGCAGTTTTCCAGATGAGATGCATCTCTCTATGTACCGTGCATGATGCTAATTTCGAAAGGTTCTAGATGTTGCATGTGAAACTTTCTGCTGGTGCAGTTGTGTAATGGGGTAGCTCAGTGCTGAAGCTATATCATGTTGTACTACGATGTATTTCAATTATGAAATCCTGCTTCCTTAATATGGAAATGGAATATATTATGTGCTTAATATGAATGTCAATTAGATTAGTAAATGGATTACTAATAATAGGGCAATTAGCCCACTAATTGGCCAATTAGCTTGCTAATTGGGTTTTCCTATTGCAAACGGTTAACGAGAAAACACCATGGGTGATGACCTCAGGCAACGCACACAGTTTCTAGGAATAAACCATGTTGGATCAATGAACAATCACACACGACATTCTCTTCAAAACTGTTTGCGTTATGCCACCTTGTGCAAACATTTTCCTTGTAGTGACTGTGTGGGATGTATATACGAACGGAAACGTTTAGTGGTGACTGACTGTGTGGGATGTACTTACGACCGGAAATGATTTCGCCTGTATAATTGTATTTTTAGCACTACTATGCGTATTTCTATATTTGAGTGCTTGCCGATCGTACACGACCTCATTTTGTTGAGCGTGTGTTCCAGGAGGGCATATCCCCAATGGTTTCTGGGTCATGTGGGAAGGACCCCCCTATCGCCCACACTCACTTGGCGACAGTTCCGAATGTCGTCATGGAAAGGGGTTAAAACCGTTTCTTTAGGACCGACACGTACCAGTGGATGTACGTCTTGCGTGGGATACCCGTGGTGACAATGGGGTGTTCTATTGATTCACTTGATGTATGTATTGGCACTCAACTTGTGGATTCCCAAGGTGACATTGGGGTAATCTATGCATAGGGGTTGATGCACATTTTCGTCCTTGTTTCTCTGGTAGGAATCTTAGGGCACTCTTTGAGGTTTTTGTGTTGGATTGAATATTATGAATCTAGAGTTGTTTGATGCACATTGTCTATTGACCCATGGATACTTGTGGTGACATTGGAGTATCTAGGTGACATTAGGGTTGATTGATGTGTATCATATGGTGTTATGTTACTACAAACTCTAGGGTTGTTTGTGACACTTATAGGAATAGCTTAATGGATTGATCGGAAATAATAACTTTGAGATGGTTTCGTACCCTACTAGCAATTTCATCTTATGTTCTCCACAATAGGAACTTTGGAGTGACTTTTGTTGCATGTTGAGGGATTTCCATATGATTTAATTATGTTATCATTGTTGAGAGAACTTGCACTAGGGAAAGTATGAACCCTAGGCCTTGTTTACAAGCATTGCAATACTGTTTTCGCTCACTTTTGTTACTAGTTACCTTGCTGTTTTTATATTTTCATATTACAAAAACATATATCTACCATCCAAATTATACTTGTATCACCATCTCTTCGTCCAACTAGTGCACCTATACAATTTACCATTGTATTGGGTGTGCTGGGGACACAAGAGACTCTTTGTTATCTGGTTGCAGGGTTGTTTGAGAGATACCATCTTCATCCTACGCCTCCCATGGATTGATAAACCTTAGGTCATCCACTTGAGAAAAATTTGCTACTGTCCTACAAAACTCTGCGCTTGGAGGCCCAACACGAGTCTACCAGAAGAAGGTTGCCTAGTAGACATCAGGCTACAACAGTCAATTGTCTACACAAGTCATACGATTCACTTGAAGACCCGACCCGTCACATCATGATTAGCCAGCCCTTGGGGACTATCGTTTGCTCCTACAAAGATTGACAATTCTTACAGAAACAAGTTTCGACTCATTATTAATAGTGACCTGACACTTGGGGGCTACGTAAGTTTTCAAAACATTCCAAATAAAGGTTGGCTTCTCCTACAAAGGAAATTATTGGAGTGCTAAATGGCGACACATGAGTAAAGACCCGGATGTTTTAGAAACTCTAAATTCAGACAAGTCTTAAGATCACTACATTTATATCCTTAAGACTTGGAGGCTACACATGTATGTATGATAAAAGGCGTCAGAAATATACCTCATATTTTTTCTTCAGAAGGTTCACCATGGCACCTTTAGTTTCCTGGCTCTCAGACACCGAGTCAGATAGCTCTGATGGAATGAATTCACGTCCAAGTTTTCAAAAGATTCAAAATAAAGGCCGGCTTTTCCTTTGTGCCGGCTGGGCGACTCGTCCTTGGCCACAGTTTTAGCCAAGGTAGTTGAAGTTTCAGGAGCAGCGCCATGTCGTTCAATAGTGATCATCACGTCATCATTCGCCATCCTGGTCATTTCCTCCATGGATGGGTCATTTTTCTTCTCTTCCTCAACAATGGAATCTGGAGGAGCTTGTTGATGGTCCACGGGTCATCATTGCGTGATGGCTCATTGATACGTCTCCAACGTATCTATAATTTTTTATTGTTCCATGCTATTATATTATCTGTTTTGGATGTTTTATATGCATGAATATGCTATTTTATATTATTTTGGAGACTAACATATTAACCTAGAGCCCAGTGTCAGTTTTTGTTTTTTCCTTGTTTTTGAGCTTCGCAGAAAAGGAATACCAAACGGAGTCCAAACGGAATCAAACCTTCGCAATGATTTTTCTTGGACCAGAAGACACTCTAGAGACTTGAAGACCAAGTTAGAAGAGACACGAGGCGGCAACAAGGGTGGAGGGCTCCCCCTACCTTGTGGGCCCTCGGTGACCCCCTGACCTAGATCTCCCTCCTATATATTCACATATATTCTCAAACCACTAGAAGCTTCCACGAAAACACTTTTCCACCGCCGCAACCTTCTGTTCCCATGAGATCCCATCTTCGGGCCTTTTCCGGCATCCTGCCGGAGGGGGATTCAATCACCGAGGGATTCTACATCAACTCTATTGCCCTTCTGATGAAACGTGGGTAGTTTACCTCAGACCTACTGGTCCATAGCTAGTAGCTAGATGGCTTCTACTCTCTCTTTGATTCTCAATACCATGTTCTCCTCGGTTTTCTTGGAGATCTATCCGATGTAATCTTCTTTGCGGTGTGTTTATCGAGATCCGATGAATTTGTGGATTTATGATCAGCTTATCTATGAATATTATTTGAAGCTTCTCTAAATTCTTTTATGCATGATTTGATATCTTTGTAATTCTCTTCAAACTATTTGTTTAGGCTGGCCAACTAGATTGGTTTTTCTTGCAATGGGAGAAGTGCTTAGCTTTGGGTTCAATCTTGTGGTGTCCTTTCCTAGTGACAGTAGGGGCACCAAGGCACATATTGTATTCTTGCCATCGAGGATAAAAAGATGGGGTTTACATCATATTGCTTGAGTTTATTCCTCTACATCATGTCATCTTACTTAATGTGTTACTTTATTCTTCATGAACTTAATACTCTAGATATAGGCAGGAGTCGGTCGATGTGTGGAGTAATAGTAGTAGATGTAGGTAGGAGTGATATGGCCGCAACTGATGTTAGCGTTGATGATCGCAAAATAGTACCGTATGTCAGTGGGTTAGAGGAATTATTTTCTGTTAAAATAAAACAGGACATTGTTTTGTTTGATCTTTGCGCCAACAAGAGGGGAGAGAAGTCCCTGGCTGTGCATGTATTAAAGGATGATAATTACGTGCAAATTCAAGAGCTAAATCAAGGCGTGACATGTGCATGCAACATTGATCAGGCAAGTTTTGGCAAGGGAAATTCAAAGTACATTAATACTTGGACAGAAGAGGAAACTTACGCTGATGGAAGGGTGCATGCGGGGTATCATTTATTTGGTTCGGTCAATAAGATAAATGAGAGGGATTTGTTTCTGTTTTGGCCACCTCCACGTAAAGAAGAAGTTTCACAACGTTGCAAGAGTTAGAGGCTAATATGTGATGTATTGTCATTAAAGGACACGAGCTGGGATCCACCTCCAATATTATTCGGTTGCAAGTTTAGGATCTACCGAGATGTAAAAGGTAGTTTAAATAAGCAGGAGTTTTTACGTGTGTTAGTTTTTTCCTTGTCAATTAAGTTAGAAGGAGTCGGCTATACTACTATAAAGTCTAGCCCGTGAGTCATGAAAATTTTAGATTATTTTATAAAATAGACACGATGTGTTTTTAAGGGTAGACGCCTGTATCAAGTTTTAGAGGAATCTTTAGAAAACCTCTGTGTTGCGATTTCTCTTCGTGGAAATTGTTTTGCGCGTGAGTACCTTCATCGAGATTGGTTTTCTCGTGCTGGGCCACAAGGTTCAAACCCTCTACTTCGTGTACATCGCGTGCGCGGGCGAGAGGTTGCTACTGCTGGTGGTGGAGTGTCGTGAAAGGTCGGGCCGCAACAACGGATCGGACCTCACATCGAGTTTCGGTCTATATCAGGTGGTATTCAGAGCAAAGGTTGTTCACGACACAATATTTTTCTTCGAGTTACTATTGAAGTTTCTTTATCATGAGAAAAGATTGTAGCTCACAAATGATGATGGCGGTCGAGAAGGATCCATTGCGTTCCTTGCCTTGGTACCAATGCTTTACGCGTGTGCGCGTCGGGCCGACGAGTTGTGCAACGTTGATGAATTGCTACTCTAGTACGAATATGGTGAGTCAGACTATGGTTGATGCTTTGAACTTATCCTTGATTGAACATCCAGAACCGTATGAGCTTTGGTGGAAGGACAAGTTTGTCAAGATCATGCATCGCGTTGAGGTACGGTTTATTCTATGTGGATATGACGATATGGTCATGTGTGACGTGCTTCCTACGCACATACATACATGTTCAATACTGCTAGGAATACCATGGACAGATAAAAGACAGTTGACATATAATTCGGTTGGCGAATTTTCTTTTGTTCGTGGAGGACAATACGTAGCACTTGATTCATACACATTGGAGAAGTATATGGATGATCGCAAGAAGCGGGACATTGCTCAAGCTGCATCAGAAGTAAAGAAGAAGGTTGAAGCCCTGAAAATTTTCCAAGCATCGTTCAAACTGCAAATACAAATATTGTTGAAGAGATAGATTCGAAACCGAGGACGGTTTCGTTTCAAGGAGGAGAGGATGATATGGCCGCAACTGATGTTAGCGTTGATGATCGCAAAATAGTACCGCATGTCAGTGGGTTAGAGGAATTATTTTCTGTTAAAATAAAACAGGACATTGTTTTGTTTGATCTTTGCGCCAACGAGAGGGAAGAGAAGTCCCTGGATGTGCATGTATTAAAGGATGATAATTACGTGTAAATTCAAGAGCTAAATCAAGGCGTGACATGTGCATGCAACATTGATCAGGCAAGTTTTGGCAAGGGAAATTCAAAGTACATTAATACTTGGACAGAAGAGGAAACTTACACTGATGGAAGGGTGCATGCGGGGTATCATTTATTTGGTTCGGTCAACAAGATAAATGAGAGGGATTTGTTTCTGTTTTGGCCACCTCCACGTAAAGAAGAAGTTTCACAACGTTGCAAGAGTCAGAGGCTAGTACGTGATGTATTGTCATTAAAGGACACGGGCTGGGGTCCACCTCCAATATTATTCGGTTGCAAGTTTAGGATCTACCGAGATGTAAAAGGTAGTTTAAATAAGCATGAGTTTTTACGTGTGTTAGTTTTTTCCTTGTCAATTAAGTTAGAAGGAGTCGGCTATACTACTATAAAGTCTAGCCCGTGAGTCATGGAAATTTTAGGTTATTTTATAAAATAGACACGATGTGTTTTTAAGGGTAGACGCCTGTATCAAGTTTTAGAGAAATCTTTAGAAAACCTCTGTGTTGCGATTTCTCTTCGTGGAAATTGTTTTGCGCGTGAGTACCTTCATCGAGATTGGTTTTCTCGTGCTGGGCCGCAAGGTTCAAACCCTCTACTTCGTGTACATCGTGTGCACGGGCGAGAGGTTGCTACTGCTGGTGGTGGAGTGTCGTGAAAGGTCGGGCCGCAACAACAGATCGGACCTCACATCGAGTTTCGGTCTACATCAAGGAGTCGGTCTACTTGACATGGACGTGATGCCCATATTTCATAATCATTGCCTTAGATATCGTCATAACTTAGCGCTTTTCTATTAATTTCTCGATCGTAATTTGTTCACCCACCATATTATTTGCTATCTTGAGAGAAGCCTCTAGTGAAACCTGAAGGAAATATGCCCTAGAGGCAATAATAAAGTTATTATTTTACATTTCCATATATCATGATAACTGATTATTCATGATAGAATTGTATTAACTGGAAACTTGATACATGTGTGCATACATTGACAAAACACTGTGTCCCTAGTAAGCCTCTACTAGATTAGCTCGGTAATCAAAGATGGTTAAGTTTCCTAACCATAGACATGCGTTGTCATTTGATGAACAGGGTCACATCATTAGGAGAATGATGTGATGGAAAAGACCCATCTGTTAGCTTAGCACATTGATCGTTCAATTTATTGCTATTGCTTTCTTCATGTCATATACATATTCCTTTGACTATGAGATTATGCAACTCCTGGACACCGGTGGAATACCTTGTGTGCTATCAAACGTCACAACGTAACTGGGTGATTTTAAAGATGCTCTAGAGGTATCTCCGAAGGTGTTTTTTGGGTTGGCATAGATCAAGATTAGGATTTGTCACTCCGAGTATCGGAGAGGTATCTCTGGCCCCTCTCGGTAATACAAATCATAAGAAGCCTGCAAGCAATGTGACTAATGAGTTAGTTGCGGATGATGTATTACGGAACGAGTAAAGAGACTTGCCGGTGACAAGATTGAACTAGGTATGAAGATACCGGCGATCTAATCTCGGGCAAGTAACATACTGATGACAAAGGGAATAATGTATGTAGTCATTATGGTACGACCCATAAAGATCTTCGAAGAATATGTGGGAACCAATATGAGCATCCAGGTTTCGCTGTTGGTTATTGACTGGAGAGGTGTCTCGGTCATGTCAACATAGTTCTCGAACCCGTAGGGTCCGCACGCTTAACGTTCGATGACGATTTTGTATTATATGAGTTATGTGATTTGGTGACCGAATGTTGTTTAGAGTCCCGGATGAGATCACGGACATGATGAGGAGTCTCGAAATGGTCGAGAGGTAAAGATTCATACATAGGACGATGATATTCAGACACCGGAAGTGTTCCGGGTGTACAGGGTACATATTAGAGTACCGGGGGGCTTACCGGAACCCCCCCCCCCCCGGGGGGGGGGGATTAATGGGCCTTATGGGCCATAGGAGGGGAGCACACCAGCCCACAAGGGCTGGTGCTCCCCCATAAGGAAGGAGGCCGAATAGGAGAAGGAGGAGGGGGTTTGCCCCCCTTTCCTTTCTCCCCCCTCTCTTCCCTTTTCCCCCTTCCGGTAAAAGGAAAGGGGGGGGGCGAATTGGACTAGGGAACCCAAGTAGGATTCCTCCTACTTGGGGCGCCCCAAGGAAGTCCTTCTGCCCCTCCCACCTATATATATGTGGGGAGGGGGTGCGTAGAACAAACACCAATAATTGTTAGCCATGCGCGGCGCCCCCCTCCACATTTTACTCCTCCGGTCATATCTTCGTAGTGCTTAGGCAAAGCCCTGCGCGGGTCACTTCACCATCACCGTCACCACGCTGTCGTGCTTACTAAACTCTCCCTCAACACTTTTATATATCAAGAGTTTGAGGGACGTCATCGAGCTGAACGTGTGCATAACTCGGAGGTGTCGTACGTTCGGTGCTTGATCAGTCGGAACTAGAAGTAGTTCGACTACATCAACCGCGTTGTCAAACGCTTCTGCTTTCGATATACGAGGGTACATGGACACACTCCCCCCTCTCATTGCTATGCATATCCTAGATAGATCTTGCGTGAGCGTAGGATTTTTTTAAAATTGCATGCTATGTTTCCCAATAGTGGCATCCGAGCTAGGTCTATGCGTAGATGATATGCATGAGTAGAACACAAAGAGTTGTGGGCGGTGATCGTCATACTGCTTACCACCAATGTCTTATTTTGATTTGGCAGTATTGTTGGATGGAGCGGCCCGGGCCAACCTTACATGACCACGTTCATGAGACTGGTTCCACCGATAGGCATGCAACTAGTTTTGCATAAAGGTGGCTGGCGGGTGTCTCTTTCTCCAACTTTAGTTGAATCAAATTTGACTACGGCTGGCCCTTGTTGAAGGTTAAAACAACAAACTTATTAAATTACCGTTGTGGTTTTGATGCGTAGGTAAGAACGGTTCTTGCTAGAAGCCTATAGCAGCCCCGTAAAATTTGCAACAACAAAGTAGAGGACGTCTAACTTGTTTTTGCAGGGCATGTTGTGATGTGATATGGTCAAGACATAATGTGATATATGTTATTGTATGAGATGATCATGTTTTGTAAAAGTTACTCACAACCGACAGGAGCCTTATGGTTGCCTCTTTATTGTATGAAATGCAAACGCCATGTAATTGATTTACTATATCACTATGCGTTAGTGATAGTTGTAGAAGCAATAGTTGGCGAGACGACCACGACGCTAAGATGGATATCAAGGTGCCAAGCCAGTGACGATGGAGCTCATGACGATGCTTTGGTGATGGAGATCAAAGGCACAAGATGATGATGGCCATATCATGTCACATATTTTGATTGCATGCGATGTTTATCTTTATGCATCTTGTTTTGCTTAGTACGGCGGTAGCATTATAAGATGATCTCTCACTAAAATTTCAAGGTATAAGTGTTCCCCCTGAGTATGCACCATTGCGACACTTCGTCGTGCTGAGACACCACGTGATGATCGAGGTGATAGGCACTACGTTCACATACAACAGGTGCAAGACAATTTTGCACATGCAGAATATTCGGGTTAAACTTGACGAGCCTATCATGTACAGACATGGCCTCGTAACACTGGAGACCGAAAGGTTGAACGTGAATCATATAGTAGATATGATCAACATAGAGATGTTCACCATTGATGACTAATCCATCTCACGTGATGATCGAACATGGTTTAGTTGATTTGGGTCACGTAATCATTTAGATGACTCGAGGGATGTCTATCTAGGTGGGAGTTCTTAAGTAATATGATTAATTGAACTTAATTTATCATGAGCTTAGTCCTGATAGTTTTTGCATATCTATGTTGTAGATTAATGGCCCATGCTACCATTCCCTTGAATTTTAATGCATTCCTAGAGAAAGCTAAGTTCAAAGATGATGGTAGCAACTACACAGACTGGGTCCGTAACTTGAGGATTATCCTGATTGCTGCACAGAAGAATTATGTCCTTGATGCACCGCTAGGTGAAAGGCCTGCTACACGAGCAGATACTGATGTTATGAACATCTGGCAAGCTGAATCTGATGAATACTCGATAGTTCAGTGTGCCATGCTTTACGGCTTAGAATCTAGACTTCAAAGACGTTTTGAACATCATGGACCATATGAGATGTTCCAGGAGTTGAAGTTAATATTTCAAGAAAATGCCCGAGTTGAGATATATGAAGTCTACAATAAGTTCGATAGCTGCAAGATGGAGGAGAACAGTTCTGCCAGTGAACACATACTCAGAATGTCTAGATATTATAATCACTTGACTTAGTTGGGAGTTAATCTTCCAGATGATAGTGTTATTGACGGAGTTCTTCAATCACTGCCACCAATCTACAAAGGCTTCGTGATGAACTATAATATGCAAGAGATGAATAAGACAATTCCCGAGCTCTTCGCTATGCTCAAAGTTGCGGAGGTAGAAATCAAGAAGGAGCATCAAGTGTTGATGGTTAACAAGACCACTAGTTTCAAGAAAAAGGGCAAGGGAATGAAGGGGAACTTTAAGAAGAATGGCAAGCAAGTTGCCACTCTCGGGAAGAAGCACAAGTCTGGACCCAAGCCTGAAACTGAGTGCTTCTACTACAAAGGGACTTGTCACTGGAAGCGGAACTGCCCCAAGTATTTGGCAGATAAGAAGGATGGCAAAGTGAACAAAGGTATATTTAATATACATGTTATTGATGTGTATTTTACTAGTGTTCGTAGTAACCCCTAGGTATTTGATACCGGTTTAGTTGCTAAGATTAGTAACTCAAAACAGGAGTTATAAAAACTAGTTAAAAGCAAGGTGACGATGTGTGTTGGAAATGATTCCAAGGTTGATGTGATCACCATTGCACACTCCCTCTACCTTCAGGATTAGTGTTGAACCTAAATAAATGTTATTTGGTGTTTGCGTTGAGCATGAACATGATTAGATCATGTTTATTGCAATACGTTTATTCATTTAAGGTAGAGAATAATCGTTGTTCTGTTTACATGAGTAAAATCTTCTATGGTCATACACCCAATGTGAATGGTTTATTGAATCTCGATCGTAGTGATACACATATTCATAATATTGATGCCAAAAGATGCAAAGTTGATAATGATAGTGCAACATATTTGTGGCACTGCCGTTTAGGTCATATTGGTGTAAAGCACATGAAGAAACTCCATGCAGACGAGCTTTTGGAATCACTTTATTATGAATCATTTGATACTTGTGAACCACACCTCATGGCCAAGATGACTAAAACTCCGTTCTCCGGAAAAATGGAGCGAGCTAATGACTTATTGGAAATAATACATACTGATGTATGCAGTCCGATGAGTGTTGAGGCTCGCGGCTGGTATCGATATTTTCTGACCTTCACAGATGATTTGAGTAGATATGGGTATATCTACTTAATGAAACACAAGTCTGAAACATTTGAAAAGTTCAAAGAATTTTAGAGTGAAGTGGAGAATAATCGTAACAAGAAAATAAAATTTCTATAATCTGATCGCAGAGGCGAATATTTGAGTTACGAGTTTGGCCTTCATTTAAAACAACACTGTGGAATAGTTTCACAACTCACGCCACCTGAAACACCACAGCGTAATGGTGTGTCCGAACGTCGTAACCGTACTTTATTAGATAAGGTGCGATCTATGATGTCTTTTAATGATTTACCACTATCATTTTGGGGTTATGCATTAGAGACGGTGATACATCTAGAATGTATCTATAATTTTTGATTGTTCCATGCTATTATATTATCTGTTTTGGACGTTTAATGGGCTTTAATATACCTTTTTATATTATTTTTGGGACTAACCTATTAACCCAAAGCACAGTGCAAATTGCTATTTTTTGTCTATTTCAGTGTTTCGCAAAAAAGGAATATCAAACGGAATCCAAATGGAATGAAACCTTCACGACGATCTTTTTTGGAACAAATGTGATCCAGGAGACCTGGAGTGGACGTCAAGGAAGCAGCGAAGCAGCCACGAGGTAGGAGGGTGCGCCCCCCACCATCGTGGGCCCCTCATAGCTCCACCGACACTGAGTGAGGTGTACTTGTTCACGGACGCATACGTATAGTATATATGCTAGTCCCCTCCCACCTCTTCAACGCGTACTATATACCACCATAACACAAACAAAAAGATTCTACCTTGTTGGTCAAATTAACCTATCTGTCGGTTGTTCGTCAAAGTGATGGACGACGACCTCGCGGGCCCACAAAAAGCGTCACACGCGAGTATCGAGTGTCGTGTAGGACAACCATCGACTACATGTGGCAAAACATTTTTGTATGACAGGGTTATGTAATGTTTTAAATAACGATTTCACGACTTTGATGTGGCACCAGCCTGCCTAACAAAATGGCCAACCCACACGGTGGCTCACAACTCGTAGTGTACTACGAGCCACCCGCCACCCCCAGACGCACACACCCACCCAAACACCGTGAATCCACCGCAACTACGATGCATGTTAAATTAATTATCCCGCGATGAACATACATGTTACTAAAGGAGGGACGTTTTAATTTCAAAAAAAATCATAGAGATCATTAAGAAATTTTAGTACATTGATTGATTGATTTTCTATGGTTATAATGTGCAAAATCAAATTTGAGCTACATGCACATGTGACAGTGCACCTAAATGGATTGCAAAAACACATGTGTCTCACTGGGTGCATGTTTACTCCCCATGCAACAAATTTCAAACATTGAGAATCTTGATTTTTAAATTCTAGTACATCCAAAACTTATTTGAAGTTCATGAAACTTATCGTGTTGTCATATGGACACCAATACAAAGTGGCATTGTATTTTTTTGTCAAATTTGAGACCATTTTTGATGTAATCTTTATCTAATTACAGACGGGAGATTATTAAAAATTGGGAACCAATACCCAAACATATTATTTATTTGAACCATGAGCGTTAGACCAACAACGGATATGTGCCATTCTTCGGTTAAGCAATAAAGTGGCAGCATTAATCGTCCAAATAGAAAAACAATATACGTGCCATCACGCGACCCGTGTGGCGTGCGAGCAGGCATGAGTTGACGGGACGCATGCGAAACACCTTTTCCACCATCGCAACCTTCTCTACCCGTGAGATCCCATCTTGGGGCCTTTTCCGGCAATCTGCTAGAGGGGGATTCGATCACGGAGGGCTTCTACATCAACACCATAGCCTCTCCGATGATGTGTGAGTAGTTTACGACAAACCTTCGGGTCCATAGTTATTTGCTAGATGGCTTCTTCTTTCTCTTTGGATCTCAATACAAAGTTCTCCTCGATCTTCTTGGATATCTATTCGATGTAACTCTTTTTGTGGTGTGTTTGCCAAGATCCGATGAATCGTGGGTTTATGATTTGATTATCTATGAATATTATTTGATTATCCTCTGAATTCCTATTTGCATGATTTGATATCTTTAAAAGTCTCTTCGAATTATCTGTTTGGTTTGGCCTACTAGATTGATCTTTCTTGCAATGGGAGAAGTGCTTAGCTTTGGGTTCAATCTTGTGGTGTCCTTTCCAGTGACAGCAAGGGCAGAAAGGCACGTATTATATTGTTGCCATCGAGGATAAAAAGATGGGGTTTATATCATATTGCTTGAGATTATCCCTCTACATAATGTCATCTTGCCTAATGTATTACTCTATTCTTATGAACTTAATACTCTAGATGCATGTTGGATAGTGGTCGATGTGTGGAGTAATAGTAGTAGATGCAGAATCGTTTTGGTCTACTTGTCACGGACATGATGCCTATATTCATGATCATTTGCTTAGATATCATCATAACTATGCGCTTTTCTATCAATTGCTCTACAGTAAGTTGTTCACCCACCGTAATATGTGCTATCTTGAGAGCCACTAGTGAAACCTATGGCCCCCGGGTCTACTTTATATCATATAAGTTTCCAATCTACAATTCTAGTTTACTATTTGTTTTGCAATCTTTATTTTCCAATCTATATCACAAAAATACCAAAAATATTTATCTTATTATCTCTATCAGATCTCACTCTCGTAAGTGACCGTGAAGGGATTGACAACCCATTTATCACGTTGGTTGCGAGGTTCTTATTTGTTTGTGCAGGTACTAGGGGATTTGTGTGTAGTCTCCTACTATATTGATACCTTGGTTCTCAAAAACTGAGGGAAATACTTATGCTACTTTGCTGCATCACCCTTTCCTCTTCAAGGGAAAACCAACGCATGCTCAAGAGGTAGCAAGAAGTATTTGTGGCGCTGTTGCCGGGGAGATCTACGCACAAGTCAAGACATACCAAGTACCCATCACAAACTCTTATCCCTCGCATTACATTATTTGCCATTCGCCTCTCATTTTCCTCTCCCCCACTTCACCCTTGTCGTTTTATTCGCCTCCTTTCAGTTTGCCCTTTTTCCGTTTGTCTCTTCCCGCTTGCCTCTGCGTCTGGCCCAAACATATGTATGGAGAGGTGTGTTTTGGAGTAACAATGGAACAACTTTGATGTGGCACCGTGATTTTGAACTAGAAATCCCCACACTGAGTGAGGGTTAGGTTGACGATGCATATGTATGTTACACCACACTTCAAACCAACAAGGGGGATTCATATATGCATGCATGTGTGCATAGTATATGCGCTCAAACTTAATTAGGTATGAATCTCACCATGACCTATACTACGATAACATGAACCAAATGAAGAATCCTCCATGGTAACCTAGCTTGTTGTTGGTCAAGGTGATCATGGATGTCCATGCGGGCCCACGAATATATAGGCTTGTCGCCGATAACCACGTGAGGGAGTGTATCGTTCGAAGGCAACCACTACATGCATATGTATGGAGGTGATGCGTGCATGCATGTTTGAATACATAATATTTATCTCGCGCGTGTGTCAAAAATCGTACACTAGCTCCCCACACAGAGAGAGATCGGTTCATGATGGTGTCATTGTACTAGCCACTTCAACTCGATGGGAGGGATTCATGCATACACATGCATGTGTGTGTGCTCAAATTGTATCATGCATGTCATTCCAGAGCAAAAATAATAATCCCCTCCTAAGTCAAATTAATCTCTCTTGTTGTCAGGCAAAAAGAAGTGATGGACAAAGCGGGCCCACAGATGGAAATCATCGATATCGCTGATAACCGCTTAAGTGGGTGCGAGAGGACAACCACCACCGCTTTGCATCTGGGCTAAAACATATATATGTTGAATACCCAAAATGCACAACTTTGATGTGCCACATGCCTCAAAAATCGTAAACCATGCACCCACACAGAGCGAGGTTCATATCAAGCGTACTACATATGATGGTACCCTTCCCCCCTCTTCACCACATACTATATGCTCCTGTCGTAATATATGTACAACCCAAAAGAATCCTCATTGATGGTGAAATTAATTAACCTCTCCCGATGTAGGTCAAAGTGATGCATGCATGCAAGCATCGACGATGGCCTCGTGGGCCCACAGATGGAAGCATCACACGTGAGTGTCCTAGCTAGGATATATATGCATGTGGCCCAAAAAGGTGTTGTGTGATGTTTGAATAACCAATTTCACAATTTTGATGTGGCATGTGGCTCGGTAACCAAAAAGTCCCGACACTGAGTGAGGTTTATTTGTTCATGGACGCATACGTATAGTATATATGCTAGTCCCCTCCCACCTCTTCAACGCGTACTATATACCACCATAACACAAACAAAAAAGATTCTACCTTGCTGGTCAAATTAACCTCACTGCCGGTTGTTCGTTAAAGTGATGGACGACGATCTCGCGGGCCCACAGAAAGCGTCACACGCAAGAATCGAGTGTCGCGTAGGACAACCATCGACTGCATCTGGCAAAAAAATTATGTATGAATGGGTTGTGTAATGTTTTAAATAACCATTTCACGACTCTGATGTGCCACCAGCCTGCCTAACAAAACGACCAACCCACACGGTGGCTCACAACTCGTAGTGTACTGCGAGCCACCCGCCACCCCCAGACGCACACACCCACCCACACACCGCGAATCCACCGCAACTCCGATGCATGTTAAATTAGTTATCCCGCGGTGAACATACATCTTACCAAAGGAGGGACGTTTTAATTTCAAAAAAATCATAGAGATCATTACGACATTTTATTACATTGATTGATTGATTTTCTATGGGTATAATGTGCAAAATCAAATTTGAGCTACATGCACATGTGACAGTGGACCTAAACGGATTGCAAAAACACATGTGTCTCACTGGGTGCATGTTTACTCCCCATGCAACAAATTTCAAACATTGAGAACCTTGATTTTTAAATTCTACTACATCCAAAACTTATTTGAAGTTCATGAAACTTATCGTGTTGTCATATGGACACCAATACAAAGTGGCATTGTACATTTTTGTCAAATTTGAGACCAGTTTTGATGTAATATTTATCTAATTACAAACGGGAGATTATTAATAATTGGGAACCAATACCCCAAACAGATTATTTAATTGAACCATGAGCGTTAGACAAACAATGTATATATGCCATGCTTTGGTTAAGCAATAAAGCGGCAGCATTAATCATCCAAATAGAAAAATAGTATACGTGTCGTCGCGCGACCCGTGTGGCGTGCGAGCAGGCGTGAGTTGACGGGACGCATGCGAAACACCTTTTCCACCGCCGCAACCTTCTGTACCCGTGAGATCCCATCTTGGGGCCTTTTCCGACGATCTGCCAGAGGGGGATTCGATCATGGAGGGCTTCTACATCAACACCATAGCTTCTCCGATGATGTGTGAGTAGTTTACGACAAACCTTCGGGTCCATAGTTATTTGCTAGATGGCTTCTTCTCTCTCTTTGGATCTCAATACAAAGTTCTCCTCGATCTTCTTGGAGATCTATTCGATGTAACTCTTTTTGTGGTGTGTTTGCCAAGATCCGATGAATTGTGGGTTTACGATTTGATTATCCTCTGAATTGCTATTTGCATGATTTGATATCTTTGCAAGTCTCTTCGAATTATCTGTTTGGTTTGGCCTACTAGATTGATCTTTCTTGCAATGGGAGAAGTGCTTAGCTTTGGGTTCAATCTTGCGGTGTCCTTTCCAGTGACAGCAGGGGCAGCAATGCACGTATTGTATTGTTGCCATCGAGGATAAAAAGATGGGGTTTATATCATATTGCTTGAGATTATCCCTCTACATAATGCCATCTTGCCTAATGCGTTACTCTGTTCTTATGAACTTAATACTCTAGATGCATGCTGGATAGTGGTCGATGTGTGGAGTAATAGTAGTAGATGTAGAATCGTTTCGGTCTACTTGTCACGGACGTGATGCCTATATTCATGATCATTGCCTTAGATATCATCATAACTATGCGGGTTTCTATCAATTGCTCTGCAATAATTTGGTCACCCATCGTAATATGTGCTATCTTGACAGAAGCCACTAGTGAAACATATGGCCCCCGGGTCTACTTTATATCATATAAGTTTCCAATCTACAATTCTAGTTTACTATTTATTTTTCAATCTTTATTTTCCAATCTATATCAGAAAAATACCAAAAATATTTATCTTATTATCTCTATCAGATCTCACTCTCATAAGTGACCCTAAAGGGATTGACAACCCCTTTATCGCATTTGTTGCGAGGTTCTTATTTGTTTGTGCAGGTACTAGGGGATTTGCGTGTAGTCTCCTACTGGATTGATACCTTGGTTCTCAAATACTAAGGGAAATACTTACGCTACTTTGCTGCATCACCCTTTCCTCTTCAAGGGAAAACCAACGCATGCAAAAGAGGTAGCAAGAAGGATATTTGGCGCCGTTGCCGAGGAGATCTACGCACAAGTCAAGACATACCAAGTACCCATCACAAACTCTTATCCCTCGCATTACATTATTTTCCATTCGCCTCTCGTTTTCCTCTACCCCACTTCACCCTTGCCGTTTTATTTGCCTCCTTTCCGTTCGCCCTTTTTCCGTTCGTCTCTTCCCGCTTGCCTCTGTGTGTGGCCCAAACGTATGTATGGAGAGGTGTGTTTTGGAGTAACAATGGAACAACCTTTCATGTGGCACCCTGATTTCGAACTAGAAATCCCCACACTGAGTGAGGGTTCGGTTGACGATGCATATGTATGTTACACCATACTTCAAGCCAACGAGGGGGATTCATATATGCATGCATGCGTGCATAGTATATGCGCTCAAATTTCATTAGGTCTGAATATCACCATGACCTATACTACGATAACACAAACCAAATGAAGAATCCGCCATGGTAACCTATCTTGCTGTTGGTCAAGGTGATCATGGATGTCCATGCGGGCCCATAAATATATAGGCTTGCCGTCGATAACCACATGAGGGAGTGTATCATTCGAAGGCAACCACTAGATGCATATGTATGGAGGTGATGCATGCATGCATGTTTGAATACATAATATTGATCTGGCGCGTGTGTCAAAAATCGTATGCTAGCTCCCCACACAGAGTGAGATCGGTTCATGATGGTGTCGTTGTACTAGCCACTTCGACTCGATGGGAGGGATTCATGCATACACATGCATGTGTGTGTGCTCAAAGTGTATCATGCATGTCATCCCAGAGCAAAAATAATAATCCCCTCCTAAGTCAAATTAACCTCTCTTGTTGTCAGGCAAAAAGAAGTGATGGACCAAGCAGGCCCACAGATGGAAAGCATCGATATCGCTGATAACTGCTTAAGTGGATGCGAGAGGACAACCACCACCACTTTGCATGTGGGCCAAAACATATATATGTTGAATACCCAAAATGCACAACTTTGATGTGCCACATGCCTCAAAAACCGTAAACCATGCACCCACACAAAGCGAGGTTCATATCAAGCGTACTACATATGATGGTACCCTTCCCCCCGCTTCACCACATACTATATGCTCCTGCCGTAATATATGTACAACCCAAAAGAATCCTCATCGATGGTGAAATTAATTAACCTCTCCCAATGTAGGTCAAAGCGATGCATTCATGCAACCATGGACGATGGCCTCGTGGGCCCACAGATGGAAGCGTCACACGTGAGTGTCCTAGCTAGGATATATATGCATGTGGCCCAAAATGGTGTTGTGTGATGTTTGAATAACCAATTTCACAATTTTGATGTGGCACATGCCTCGGTAACCAAAAAGTCCCGACACTGAGTGAGGTGTACTTGTTCATGGACGCATACGTATAGTATATATGCTAGTCCCCTCCCACCTCTTCAACGCGTACTATATACCATCATAACACAAAAAAAGATTCTACCTTGCTGGTCAAATTAACGTCACTATCGGTTGTTCGTCAAAGTGATGGACGACGACCTCGCGGGCCCACAGAAAGCGTCACACGTGAGAATCGAGTGTCGTGTAGGACAACCATCGACTACATGTGGCAAAACATTTATGTATGAATGGGTTGTGTAATGTTTTAAATAACAATTTCACGACTCTGATGTGGCACCAGCCTGCCTAACAAAACAACCAACCCACACGGTGGCTCACAACTCGTAGTGTACTGCGAGCCACCCGCCACCCCCAGATGCACTCACCCACCCACACACCGCGAATCCACCGCAACTACGATGCATGTTAAATTAATTATCCCACGATGAACATACATGTTACCAAAGGAGGGACGTTTTAATTTCAAAAAAATCACAGAGATCATTAAGACATTTTATTACATTGATTAATTGATTTTCTGTGGGTATAATGTGGAAAATCAAATTTGAGCTACATGCACATGTGACAGTGCACCTAAATGGATTGCAAAAACACATGTGTCTCACTGGGTGCATGTTTACTCCCCATGCACCAAATTTCAAACATTGAGAACCTTGATTTTTAAATTCTAGTACATCCAAAACTTATTTGAAGTTCATGAAACTTATCGTGTTGTCATATGGACACCAATACAAAGTGGCATTGTACTGTTTTGTCAAATTTGAGACCAGTTTGGATCTAATCTTTATCTAGTTACAGACGGGAGATTATTAATAATTGGGAACCAATACCCCAAACGGATTATTTATTCGAACCGTGAGCATTAGACCAACAATGGATATGTGCCATGCTTCGGTTAATCAATAAAGCGGCAGCATTAATCATCCAAATAGAAAAACAATATACGTGCCGCCGCGTGACCCGTGTGGCGTGCGAGCAGGCGTGAGTTGATGGGACGCATGCGAGCAGACCATGGCGCAGGCAGACGAGGAAGCGTGCGTGCAGGTGTGTGAATTGACGGAGGCGTGCTTGCTGCACAGTGTCATCTGGAGGCGTGCGAGTAGCTGTGTGAAACTTTGGTAGGCATGCCAATAGTCCGGTGCGCAGGCTCACCGGGAGGCGAGCCATCGGTTTGACCACCGCCCACCTCTCTCCCACAACTCCCACTACGCCATATTAATGGTGCGCCCGAGCGGCCGCACCCCCCATCCTCGCTACACACACACAATCCTCTTTCTCCGCTTGCATCCTCGACACCGCTCTCAGTCCTCAAAGCCGTTAGTATATGAGGATGCCGCCGAAGCGCCCCATCAAAGGGAGTGGCGATGCTGGGGCTGCTAAAGCACCGGAGCACAGCGTGGAGATGGAGACAGAGGTTGCCATCACCGCCGGTGAGTTATCGCTGCACCTTGACGTCGTCGACGGCGTCGAGCTTCCATAGCCGGAGGCGGAGTTCCACACCGACTCCGATGACCACTCCGGCAACGATTCCGACGACCACTCCGCCGATGACTCCAACGATGACGGGCAGCTGGTTAGTCATCTATACCCATTTATGTGTCAAATAGATCATAGGGTTTCTTTGGTTACTCCTGCCTCCCCCTTTTTGGAATAGAAATCCTGTGGTTATGTTCTCCCAATCCATGAAATCTGAATAAGTTTCGTTAGATCCGTGTAGTGTATTGATTGCTTGAATGGTATAGGTGATAAGTGATTAGTTGTTTCATCAGTGTAAATGATTTCTGCTAGTAATCCGACTTAGGTTAGTGTTCGTGCTAATAATTCCTAGCCAGGACTTGACAATTGATTTTGAATGACCTACCTATGTTTGCACCATTATTTTCTTCAAGATTGGTATGTACATAGACGACCGTGCGCTTAAAAATCGAACCATAATCTCTGTATATGTATAAATAAATAGCCATAAATTCCTAATCCTACTTCACGACATTTAATCAGTGATTTGATGCCAAATTTGTTTTACTATTTGTATAGGTGTTGTCTGACGATGTGGACAGCGAGGATGAAGATACCCAGAGGAGGTACAAGAGGCGAATCCTGAGGGAGCTTTATGCGGGAATGCATAACAGGCGTATTAGGACCTGGAACAATGGCTATGGATGCCCATTTTGCAACCACAAGATTCATGACGCGTATCTAAGTGTTCTGGCGCATGCAAGAGGACGGGCCGTTGGCTCCTTCAAGCAAAAGTATTCTCGTAGGGTGGCACACGGTGCATACGTCGAGTACCTGGAGAAGCTTCAGGATCGTGCCAGCCGCATGTGAGATGAGATGTGGGATGGATCGAACTATGTGCGCTTGAGTATGCTTAATGACGGTTGAACTATGTACTTATAGTTGAACTATGCTTATGTACGTGTATGCTTATTATCTATGTGTGAGTATGTTCAATATTTCGCCAAATTTTGGTAAAAATTACAACGGGGGACCAATAAACCAGGACAGAGGTAGTACATCAATCACACACGGTTCCCAAATTAGAACCGCGTGTAATGACTTTCATTTTGCCTGCTACGTCAATCACACATGGTTCGCTCTAGCAAACCATCGCCCCCAAAATTCTTTGTGGAACAGAAAACCCTCACCACCCAATTCAAACAAGAAAAAAGAAAACCCTCACCATCCCCACTTCACAAAAACCCTCACCACGCCCGCCACCCCCTCGGCCCCTCCGGTATGTTCCCCATTCTCACCTGCACAAGCTCCTCCGCGTCTATGCCATGGCACCACCTATCACGGCGGTAAACACTTAGCTCGACGTCTGCCGCCGCCGCCAGGCTGTTGACAAAGCCCACCGCATTTCGTCACTTCAATTGCCGCTGCCTATCGCCATCGACTTTCTCGACGCTCCTCGCGGTCGACCCAGCTCCGCTCGGTTGGGGAATCTGCCGTACTGAGGGTTCTTTCTCATGGACGGCAAGGTAACTAATTTAACGAGATATTATCTCATCTCTTATCCCAGTTCATCTGCCTCCTTTAATCACCCAGCAGAAATCGCTGTGAATTCATTTTTATTCGAGCTGATTTGAGGGTTTTGTTTCATTCATAGAATGTACAGAGCGCCAACACTTCAGTACTTGGCGACCGCCTCCAGATATTCCATCTCATCGTACCAGATAACTTGAGGATGCGCGCGGTATGTTCAATCTCACCGTAAATCGGTTGGCATGGCGTACTTTCCTGAACATATTCTTAATATTGCTACATTTGGACAAAAGGTGCCACATGCACCATACACATAAAAGGTGATTTTTCCCCTCTTCTTTCTATATTAGGCAAATTAATGATGTATTGTCCTTTCGATTACTCTCATATTTCCATGACATCATGTTTACCCTATCTATTTAATTATAGACTTTTGTCCTTCCATTTCAACTGATGTACAGTTCTTCCAATTTGGGCCCATATTTGCATGTTACCATATTTTCTTTAACAATCCTACCATTTTCTGCAGGACATCTCTCGCTATGCAACAGATTATGTAGTGCACAATTTTTCCCTTTACATACATCAAGGCTCCACGAATGTCATACTGCATGCAAACCATGGATTTACAATCGTTGCTACTGTAAGACTTGATGAACCTGGTGACTCCTATTGTGGCACTGGCTTTTGGAATGAAATTGCAAAGTTTTATGTACTGAAAACTGGCACTAAAAGTGCACTGCCATAGAAGGGCCTGGTCATGAGATATATGCTAACTTCCCCGACAAAATCATCCGTCCAGACTTTGTTCGAAGTAAGTTTTCTTTTCAACTATCTGCATATGTTGACTTACCCAGGAATGTCAAATGAATTGTGTAGTATTTAAGCAACCAATTGTTATTCCATTTTCTTACTATATCCCTACGTTATAACTTCTAGTTACCAATACACTTTTCTATTGCCCAGTTTTAACTAAATATTCCCTATACTCCCATTTCTATCAGAAAGCACCCCTGACAAGGAGACTCCAGAGGTGGAGAACGGGGTTGCCAACAAGCGGAGGCGGGGCGAGCTAGAACCGCAAGCGACTCCAGCAGGCCTAGACTTAATCAACAGCCTCCCCGATGATATGTTGAGAGTCATCATCTCCCTCCTCCCAATCAAATATGGGGCGCGGACAACCCTCCTTTCCCGGCGGTGGCGCCCCCTATGGAACTCCAGCCCTCTCAACCTCTTCGACGCCCACGAGCTCTGCCATGGCTATCGCAAAAGCTTGGATGCCGTCGGTGTCAAAACCGGCGGATCTCGGGTAGGGGGTCCCGAACTATGCGTCTAAGGCGGATGGTAACAGGAGGCAGGGGACACGATGTTTACCCAGGTCCGGGCCCTCTTGATGGAGGTAATACCCTACGTCCTGCTTGATTGTTATTGATGATATGAGTATTACAAGAGTTGATCTACCACGAGATCAGAGAGGCTAACCCCTAGAAGCTAGCCTATGGTATGATTGTCTGTTATCCTATGGACTAAACCCTCCGGTTTATATAGACACCGGAGAGCGCTAGGGTTACACAAGGTCGGTTACAAGGGAGGAGATATACATATCTGTATTGCCTAGCTTGCCTTCCACGCCAAGGAGAGTCCCATGCGGACACGAGACGAAGTCTTCAAGCTTGTATCTTCATAGTCCAATAGTCCGGCTGTCTGGAGACCACCTAATCCAGGACTCCCTCAGTAGCCCCTGAACCAGGCTTCAATGATTGTGGGAGTCCTAGATTAGGGGGTCTCCGGATAGCCGGACTATCTCCATTGGCCGGACTGTTAGACTATGAAGATACAAGATTGAAGACTTCGTCTCGTGTCCGGATGCATGGGACTCTACTTGGTGTGGAAGGCAAGCTAGGCGATACGTATATGGATATCTCCTCCTTTGTAACCGACCTTGTGTAACCCTAACCCTCTCCGGTGTCTATATAAACCGAAGGGTTTTAGTCCGTAGGACAACAATCACAACATACAATCATACCATAGGCTAGCTTCTAGGGTTTAGCCTCTCTGATCTCGTAGTAGATCTACTCTTGTACTACCCATATCATCAATATTAATCAAGCAGGACGTAGGGTTTTATCTCCATCGAGAGGGCTCGAACCTAGGTAAAACATTTTGTCCCCTGCCTCCTGTTACCATCCGGCCTAGACGCACAGTTCGGGACCCCCTACCCGAGATCCGCCGGTTTTGACACCGACACTGGTGCTTTCATTGAGAGTTCCTCTATGTCGTCGCCGTTAGGCTTGATGGCTCCTACTATCATCGATAGCGATGCGGTCCAGGGTGAGACTTTTCTCCCCGGACAGATCTTCGTATTCGGCGGCTTTGCACTGCGGGCTAATTCGCTTGGCAATCTGGAGCAGATTGAAAGCTATGCCCCCGGCCATCAGGTCAGATTTGGAAGTTTGAACTACACGGCCAACATCCACGGAGACTTGATCTTCGACGGATTCGAGCCATAGCCGGGCATGCCGCACTGTCGCGATGGGTATGACCTAGCTCTGCCACCGAACAGTACCCCAGAAGTCGCGCCCGCATCAGCTCCGACTCTTAGTTCGGAGCCAACTGCGCCAATTGAGGACGGGTGGTTAGACACCGCCTCAGGGGCTGCAGTCTCAACGGCGATCGAGCCGAACACCAGCATACCCCTCTGTGCAGCTCGTGACTCCAAGGTGCCGGACTCTTTTTCTGACTCCGAACCACCCGCGCCCCTGCCAATCGAATCTGATTGGGCGTCGATTATGGAATTCACTACCGCAGATATCTTTCAGCACTCGCCCTTTGGCGACATTCTGAATTCACTAAGGTCTCTCTCTTTGTCAGGAGAGCCCTGGCCAGATTATGGCCAACAGGATTGGGATGCGGACGATGAAGAAATTCGACGCCCACCCACCACTCACTATGTAGCCACTGTCGATGATTTAGCCGACATGCTCAACTTTGACTGCGAAGACATCGACGGTATGGACGATGATGTAGGAGACGAACATGAACCAGCACCTATAGGGCACTGGAAAGCCACCTCGTCATTTGACATATACATGGTGGATACACCCAATGAAGGCAATGGTGACAAGATAGCGGAGGATGACCCCTCCAAGACGCAACCCAAGTGCCGATGTCAGCGGCGCCGCTCTAAGTCCCGCCAAAGCAAAAGTGGTGATACCGGCACAGGAGATAATAATACTCCGGACAGTGCTGAAGACAACAACAATCCCCTCCAACAAGACTTAGAGCAGGAGGATGAAGGAGCCAGCTCTCCTGAGAGAACAGCAGATGGAGAGGAGGAGGATGACAATTACATCCCCCCTCCAAAGACGAGGCAAGCCTCGGCGACGATTCCCAGAGGATCCCGTCGAACAAGAGCGCTTCAAGCGCCGGCTTATGGCCATGGCAAATAGCCTAAAGAAAAAGCAGCAGCAGCTTCTTGCTGATCAAGATCTGCTAGTTGACAAATGGACTGAAGTCCTCGCGGCCGAGGAATATAAACTCGAGCGCCCCTCCAAGAGTTACCCAAGGCGCAGGTTACTACCCCGACTGGAGGAAGAAGCGTATGACACAGCTGATCGGCCACCTCGTGGCCGCGATAGAGAGGCATTCCAACCAAAAACTCAGCCTCCACCCCAACGCCATTCAAATAAAAAGACATGGGGAGATACGCTAGACCTGCGAGACATGTTGGAGGACAAGGCAAAGCATTCAAGATCGATCTACGGATCACGAGGGCGCACCACTCTGCGAGACGACAAACGTCACGCCGGATACAGTAAAAGCAAACCCGGCCGGGCCGAACACAGCGGGCAAGATCCATTTGAGCTGCGTCGAGATATAGCCCAATACAGAGGCGCCGCACACCCCTTATGCTTCATAGACAAAGTAATGGAACATCAATTCCCAGAAGGTTTCAAACCTGTAAACATTGAATCATACGACGGCACAACAGATCCCGCAGTATGGATTGAGGACTTTCTCCTCCACATCCACATGGCCCGTGGTGATGACTTACACGCCATCAAATAGCTCCCACTAAAGCTCAAAGGACCAGCGCGGCATTGGCTTAACAGCTTGCCAACGGACTCCATTAGTTGTTGGGAAGATCCGGAAGCCGCATTCCTCGACAACTTTCAGGGCACTTATGTGCGACCACCAGACGCCGATGATTTGAGCCACATAATTCAGCAGCCAGAAGAGTTGGCCAGGCAATTCTGGACTTGGTTCCTTACAAAGAAAAATCAAATCGTCGATTGTCCGGATGCGGAGGCCTTAGCGGCTTTCAAGCACAACATCCGAGACGAGTGGCTAGCCCGGCACCTTGGTCAGGAAAAGCTGAAATCTATGGCAGCTCTCACGACGCTCATGACCCGCTTTTGTGCGGGAGAAGACAGCTGGCTGGCTTGCAGTAATAACCTCTCAAAAAACCATGGTACCTTAGATACCAAGGA
The DNA here is from genome assembly GCA_034509565.1 of Triticum monococcum. Classification (NCBI taxonomy): domain Eukaryota; kingdom Viridiplantae; phylum Streptophyta; class Magnoliopsida; order Poales; family Poaceae; genus Triticum; species Triticum monococcum. The sequence continues at coordinate 640,205,891 of CM067843.1, forward strand.
CGGCAATAGTAGGTCACATCGCAACAAGCATAAGCACCACATTAAGAGTGAAAATACTAAGGATACGGCAGTCAATGCCGGATTCAAAGGCTCTAAACCCGGTCAGCGGAAAAAGCCATTCAAACAAAGTACACCGGGTCCGTCCAGCTTGGACCGTATACTTGATCGCTCGTGTCAAATACACGGCACCCCAGACAAGCTAGCCAATCACACCAACAGGGATTGTTGGGTGTTCAAACAGGCCGGCAAGTTAATTGCTGAAAACAAGGACAAGGGGCCCCATAGTGATGACGAGGAGGAACCACGGCAGCCGCACACTAGAGGACAGAAGAGGTTTCCCCCACAAGTGCGGACGGTGAACATGATATACGCAACCCACATCCCCAAGAGGGAGCGGAAGCGTGCGCTCAGGGACGTATATGCGTTGGAGCCAGTCGCCCCAAAGTTCAACCCTTGGTCCTCCTGCCCGATCACCTTCGATCACAAGGACCACCCCACTAGCATCCGTCATGGCGGATTTGCCGCACTAGTCCTAGACCCAATCATCGACGGATTTCACCTCACTCGAGTCCTTATGGACGGCGGCAGCAGCCTGAACCTGCTTTATCAGGACACAGTGTGCAAAATGGGTATAGACCCCTCAAGGATCAAACCCATAAAAACGACCTTTAAGGGCATTATTCCAGGCATAGAGGCCCATTGCACAGGCTCAATTACACTGGAAGTGGTCTTCGGATCCCCGGATAACTTCTGAAGCGAAGAGTTAATCTTTGATATAGTCTCGTTCCGCAGTGGTTATCACGCGCTGCTCGGGCGAACCGCATTTACTAGATTCAATGTGCTACCGCATTATGCATACCTCAAGCTCAAGATGCCAGGACCCCGCGGAGTTATTACAGTCAATGGAAACACATAGCGCTCCCTCCGAACAGAGGAGCACACCGCGGCCCTCTCAGCAGAAGCGCAAAGCAGCCTCTCAAGGCAATCAACCAGTTCGGCGTTTCAAAGCTCAGACACCATCAAGCGCGCTCGGGGCAATCAGCAAATAGACCGCCTGGCGCGATCTAAGCTCGTGTAGCAATACGGCGGCCACCCCAATCACAGCCCAACGGCGATATTCGTGCCGCGCGTACATAATTATGCATTAAAAATACCATGGGCATAGGTGGGGAGGGGGGCACAACTGCGGCACGCCCCAAAACGCGGCCTAAACCGCACTATGGGCTTCCCGTTTGGTTATTTTTTCTTTTTTCAGGACCTTAATTTTTGAAAACACTGACCGGCAGCACTATTGCCGAACACATGATGCAGCGACCAAGGAGGCAGACATCGACGTTATACAACGGAATTCCCAGGTTGATCTCCGATTTCATATCATCCCTCAGCTCACCCTTGGAAGGGACTTAGTCCTACTTTTTGCTTATCGCACTATCTGTATCACTCTGCTTTAACGCAGCTTTTTAATAAACAATGCATTACATTATGACCATTGTTGCATTATATATATGTGTGTGTGTGTGTGTGTGTGTGTTCATTTACGACGCCTTGCAACCGTACACTTTGGTACGGCCAATACACCAAGGGCTCACGTACCCCACAATGCGGTGTGAAAAGTCCGAACACTTTCACAAGTGCGGCACCCCGAACTTATAGCATTATATGCATCAGCTCTGAATCATGTCTTTGGTCAAATGTTGGGTTTGCCCGGCTCCTCTGTTTTGGTACCTTACGTTCCGCTCTATCGGCTAAGGTAGCGCTAGGAGAACTACTGCGATTGTGCCCTGGTTCTGCCGGGCTGAGCACCTCAGTAGAGAAAGCTAAAACCGACTATCATGATAAGGCGAGAGACTGGTCGCTGTTCCGCGAGGTTTTTTCGAGTCCCTAAAGACTTATGCCACTTAGGGCGAGGGGCCGGCCCTGTCCGGCTTAAATGAGTGTATCGCACCCCGAATTCGGCCTTTCGAATACCAGGGGCTTCGCTGAAATTTAAAATTATAGAATTCTATGGCCAAGTAAGAGTGATAAAGCAATATTAGTATGGTTGCCTTGTTCGTTGCGCTGAGCACCTCCCTCGAGGGACCCAAATATGGGAACAAGAGTGCTCAGGTTTATCCTGAATACCCCAACACTAGCGGCATGGGGGCAGAAGCCGAGGACTAGCCATCTCTCAGATTGGATAAACAGCCAAGCAGAAGGTAATATTTTAAATTCAAACAAGCGTTGCATGGCGCATATGAAATAAGTTTTCATAAATACAGGATAAAACGAGCAAGTTTACTCAAATATTACATCTTTCGAACACTCATCCGCGATAAGACGGGCACCCGACAGAACACCCTCGTAATACATCTTGGGGTGGCGGTGCTCCTTGCCCTCCGGCGGCCCCTCCTTGATCAGCTTCACGGCGTCTAGCTTGACCCACTTCATTTTTACACGGGCGAAAGCCCGACATGCACCTTCAATGTAGATGGATCGCTAGACGACCTCCAGCCGTGGGCAGGCATCCACAAGCCGCCTCACCAGAAGAAGAAGCTGTTCGGAAGGGCGTCGCCAGGCCACAGCCGGACTATAAAGCCCTTCATGGCCTGATCGGCCGCCTTATGTAGCTCGACCATCTGCTTCAGCTGGTCGCTCATCGGCACCGGATGTCCGGCCTCAGCATACTGAGACTAGAACAGCTTCTCCGTCGAGCTTCCGTCCTCGTCCTGGTAAAATTGTGCGGCATTGAACACACTGCGGGGCAAATCTGCGCATGCTCCTGAAGAGCTCCGGATCCGGGTAAGTAATCGGTAATTTACTTTTACATGCTTGCTTTGCATATAGAAAGCCTTACCCGCCGCTATCTTCTTCATCGCGCCGATCTCCTGGAGGGCCTTCTGGGCCTCGGCCTTGGCACTCTTTGCACTCTCAAGGGCCGCGGCAAGCTCAGACTCTCGCGTCTTCGAGTCAAGCTCCAACGCCTCGTGCTCTGTCACGAGAGCCTGGAGCTCTTGCTGCACCTCGCCCACCCGAGCCTCGTGCTTCTCTCGCTCGGTGCGCTCCTTGGCTGCTGTATCTTCAACCTTGGTTAGCGCTTGCTTCAGGGTCGCCACCTCAGCCGTGGCCGCTGGCAAACATACAACGATCCTGTCATTTTGTAATCGCGTCCTTTTTATATATACATATTTATAAACGGGGTATTACTTACCCTTGTTCTCCTCGAGCTGCCTCTTGGCAAGGCCGAGCTCTTTCTTGGACCCCTCGAGGTCTTGCTTCAGTACGGCGACCTCCGTAGTTAGTGCGGCAGACGCCAGCAGCGAAGCCTGCATATGCATATTGACATACTTATATTAGACTCCTGCGGTATTATTTGATCCTCTGTCCGGCTTTTCTTTGTGAACACCGAACAAAGCATCAGGGGCTACTGTCTATGCGGTAATATTTCTACTAAATTTTAAACACACTTACCTCAAAGCCTGTTAGAAGGCTGGCGCAGGCTTCAGTCAATCCGCTCTTGGCGGACTAAACCTTCTGAATCACCGCACTCATGATAGTGCGGTGCTCCTCGTTGATGGAAGCGCAGCGAAGCGCTTCCAGCAGATGGTCCGGTGCCTCTGGATGGACAGAGGGCACCGGCACAGGCGTTTTTCCCCCCTTAGAAGGAGGCCGCCTGCCCGAGTCCGGAACCGCTGGAGGGTCCGGCACGGTGTTCGGCTGAGGGCCGAACTCGGAGCTCTCGAGGGCCCCGTCCCCACGGCTCCCGAAGTCCGGAAGGTCGCCTTGAGGCACCTCCGGGAATGTCTCCCCTTGATAGGGTGCCTCTTGAGACAACACCTCGGTGTCGTCGGCAGGATGAGGGGAGTTGGCGGTCGGGACTGGATCGCTATCCATGTCCGACGAGCCCAGGGAGCCGTCCGATGATACCTTGATATAGGCTTGGGGCGGCCTGCACAATTGAGTTCGGCGTTAGGAAAAGTAGTGCGACAAAGGAATCCTATGGGTAACTTCGGTATCCAAATACTTACGATCTCCCCGGAGGCTTGGCCCTGGGCAACCACTCGTCTTCGCTCTCGTCGGTGGCGGTGGAGCTGTCCGGAAGGAGAGTCCTTCCCTTCTTGGACCCTCCGGCCTCCCCAGTTGGGGCGACCTTCCTTTTCTTGTCTCCCGTCGATGGGGGAGCATTTTCTTCCTCCACCTCGTCTTCAGGGGAAGAGTGCGCCGCAGAGTCATCGGACGGTGAGTCCGACGACGCCTAGCATCGGGAACTCTTTCGAGTTCCCTTGGCCTTCTTGGTCTTGTTCGGCACCTTATAAGGGGCCGGAGTCAGCATCTTCGCCAGAAGTGCGTCTGCGGGGCCTTCGGGCAAAGGAGCCGGACAGTCGATCTGTCCAGCTATCTTCTGCCAGTCCTGTCAAAGGTCCGGGAGTTTAGATCCCGTATAGAGTCAATCTATATAAAAAATAAGTATCCTATGAAAGGTAAAGCAGCTTACCGCACTGACTTGGCGCTTCGCGCTAAATCCGCGATCCTCAGTGATAGGGGGAGGGACCTCGGCACTTTTGAACAGCACCCTCCAGGCGTCTTCATGAGTCGTGTCGAAGAGCCTGTTCAGAGTCCGGTGCTGCGCCGGATTGAACTCCCACAAGGTGAACTCCCGTTGTTGGCACGGGAGTATCCGGCGGATGAGCATAACCTGGACTATGTTGACAAGCTTGAGCTTCTTGTCCACCATGTTTTTAATACATGTTTGGAGTCCGGTCAGCTCTTTCGAACTACCCCAGGACATGCCCTTCTCTTTCCAGGAGGTGAGCCGCATGGGGATGCCAGATTGGAACTCGGGGGCTGCTACCCATGCGGGGTCGCGCGGCTCGGTGATATAGAACCACCCCGATTGCCACCCCTTTATGGTTTCCACAAAGGAGCCCTCGAGCCATGTTATGTTGGGCATCTTGCCCACCATGGCGCCTCCACACTCCACCTGGCGGTCGCCCACCACCTTCGGCTTGACGTTGAAGGTCTTCAGCCATAAGCCGAAGTGGGGCTTGATGCGGAGGAAGGCCTCGCACACGACGATAAACACCGAGATGTTGAGGATGAAGTTTGGGGCCAGATCGTGGAAATCCAGGCCGTAATAAAACATGAGCCCCCGGACGAAGGGATGGAGAGGGAATCCCAGTCCGCGGAGGAAATAGGTGAGGAATACCACCCTCTCATGGGGCATGGGGTGGGGATGAGCTGCCCCTCATCTGGGAGCCGATGTGCGATGTTGTTGGGCAGGTATCCGGCTCTCCTCAGTTTCTTGATGTCTCCCTCCGTGACGGAGGAGACCATCCACTTGCCTCCCGCTCCGGACATGGTTGGGGAAGGTTGAGATGGAAGTGAGGACTTGGGCGCTAGAGCTCGAGTGTGCGGGAGCGGATGAGCAAAGGAGGAAGAAGGCGTGGATAGAAAGGTGAATCTTTATCCCTTTATATGGGCGGACAAAACTAAGTGTCCCCACTTGCCTGGTAAAACTCACTTATCCCCCAAGCGCCGCAATTGATGGCGTGGTTGGGTTACCCACGCCCGTATTGATGAGAATCCTGTAATAAGAGGACACGATCTCTGCTTTGACAAGACGTGTCGAAAAACTGCCTCGCGTTATGTGTGGGGCTGGTTAAAAGAAATGGTTCGAATAATCACCGGGCCATGACGTAACATCATTAGATCTACGAAAATATTATTCTCTCTACGGTGGAATGTGGAACTTATTTTGCAGGGTTGGACACTATCCTCGTATTCAAATTCTTCTGTGATGTATTCGGAGAAGGAACCCGCCTTGCAATGCCGAAGACAATATTGCGCACCGGACTCATCATCATTGAAGCCTGGTTCAGGGGCTACTGTGGGAGTCCTGGATTAGGGGGTCTCCGGATAGCCGTAGTATCTCTGTTGGCCGGACTGTTAGACTATGAATATACAAGATTGAATACATCGTCTCGTGTCCGGATGGGACTCTACTTGGCGTGGAAGGCAAGCTAGGCAATACGTATATGGATATCTCCTCCTTTGTAACCGACCTTGTGTAACCCTAACCCTCTCCGGTGTCTATATAAACCGAAGGGTTTTAGTCCGTAGGACAACAATCACAACATACAATCATACCATAGGCTAGCTTCTAGGGTTTAGCATCTCTAATCTCGTGGTAGATCTACTCTTGTACTACCCATATCATCAATACTAATCAAGCATGACGTCGGGTTTTACCTCCATCGAGAGGGCCCGAACCTGGGTAAAACTTCGTGTCCCCTGCCTCCTATTACCATCCGGCCTAGACGCACAGTTCGGGACCCCCTACTCGAGATCCACCGGTTTTGACACCGACAATGACGATGAGTCCGGCGCGCAGTATTGTCTTCGGCATTGCAAGGTGGGTTCCTCCTCCGAATACTCCATGGAAGAGTTTGAACACAAGGATAGTGTCTGGTCCTACAAAATAAGTTCCACATACCACCGTAGAGAGAATAATATTTCCACAAATCTAATCTGCTGACATGTTTTGACAGCATGACATCACGCCATTGGCCGGTCATTATTTGAACCGTTTTTCTCAACCAGCACCGCACATATCGCGAAGCGGTTTTCTTGACACGTCTTGTCAAAGCAGAGATTGTGTTCCCCTTATCATGGGATTCTCATCAATACAGACATGGGTAAACCAACTGTGCCTATTGGTGTGACTCCTAGATCTTAGGCAAGTCCAAAACGGGCACGAGGAGGATGCTTGATATTCACCCCCTTTATAACGAGGACGAGGCCTTTTCTTTTTCCCTCTTATGCTCAATCGAATCCTTCCCCTGCCTCGAGTTCTAACACCCAAAGTTCAAGTCAGGCGCCTCGGACCTTCAACTATGTCCGGATCCAACCTTCAAGGTCGGTGGATGCCCTCCTCTGTAACAGAGGAGGACATCAAGAAGCTGAGAGAGGCCAGATTTCTGACTGCCGAAATTTCACATAGGCTGCCTGCCCAAGGGCAGGTCGTCCCTACTCCTGAACCCACCGAGAGTGTCGTGTTCATCTCCGACTTCCTCCGAGGATTAGGCCTCGCTCTGGATCCCTTTGTCAGGGGTCTTATGTTCTATTATGGGCTGGATATCCATGATCTGGCCCCGGACTCCCTTCTTCACATCTCGTCATTTATTGTCGTATGTGAGGCCTTCCTCCGCATTACCCCTCACTTTGGTCTGTGGCTCAAGACCTTCGATGTGAAGCCGCAGATGATCGAGGGGCGGCACGCAGAGTCCGGAGGTGCTTTAATAAGAAAAATCGTTGATGCTCCATGGCCAGAGGGTTCCTTCCCAAAAGTGTCTAGATTGTGGCAGCGGGAGTGGTTTTACATCACAGCTCCCTGAAGTGCCAAGTGGGTAGCCGCCCCCACCTTTCACTCGGGCCCCCACCGCAACTGATGTCATGGATCAGCAGGGGCTGAGCTGGGGTCTAGCAAAGGACGTGCCAATACTGCAGAGCCATATCCGAGATCTCTTTGAGAGAGATTTCAGTCTAATTACGGTAATGCAAGTTATGCTAGTTCGTCGAGTCTAGCCTTGCAAACGCCGGCCCCTCCGTATGTGGGAATTCAACCCGGAAGGACCGCGAGCTATTCAGAATTTCCTCGGCATGACGCTCAAAGAGATGTATAAATTGTTCTTCGGACCCCAAATAGAGTGTCCGGACACCACCGAGGACGTGGGTCTGAGCTGCAACCGCCCTGCTGCCCAAGTAAGCAATCCCATGGCCGAACCCGCTGTCCTTTTATTTATCATGGCACCATTCTAAGAGTCGCTCTTTGACCAGGACTGGATAACAAAGGTGAAGATGGTCAGGTGTTCGGCCCCCCTTCTGAGGGCTTGGACAATCCGGTGCTGGACAAGATGCTCGAGCCGGCGCCTTATCTAGTGCCCTCAAAGGAAGATGAAGGGGGGAATAAAGAGGGTGAAAGTGGGCCTCACTCGCTACTTATTCCAACCGGGGGAATGAGCGCCTCCACGAGGGAGGATAACCAGCAGGAAGAATCTGACATTCTCTCTCCCCAGGGAAGGAAGAGGACTACCTCTGAAGATCCGGGAACTAAGGTTTCCAAATGGGAGAAGAAATCTTCGTCAGAGGGTCCTGCCTCGGAGGGTATTCTTGCCGCACAATGTCCGCGCGGGGATCAGCCCTCTACCGAGCTGTAAGTAATCAAAAAGCACTTAATAGTGAAAATATCCTACCTTACTTCCGAAGACAATAACCGATGCTTATAAATTGTATTCTGGATCGTAGCCCTTCTCGACAGAGTTCGTCTTCGGGGGATCTCCTTCCAGAGATGATTGAGAGCGAAACACCTCCCCCTGACACCCCGCCTCATGAGGCGGGCGACCTTGAAGTGTCATCGCGGAGGGTATCTTCGGATCCACCAAGGCCAGAGGATAACCCTTTGGCTACCCCGAATTCCCAATATCCAGCTCCTAAGGACAGCGGCGGCAAGGGTCCGAAACCATACAGTGTGCGGTCGGACACACTGAAGGATCTTCTGGGGCAAGCGGCCGTCTCGAAAGCGCATCGTATGCTAATGGGTACGGTAATTGAAAGGATTTCATCCGCTGAAAGCAGTTTGCACGAAGCCTTTATGAGTCTATTGAAAGGCTTTGAGGTACGTGAAATAGTGTATGTTTTTTGATAGTACCGCACATGTTAGGTGTGCCCTATGCAGACAGTAGCCCCTGAGACTCTGGTTGTCGAGAACGGCGGCAACTCGAGGATCATATTGACAGGTAATAACCCGACTGCCTTTATGTGCAGGTGGCTGAGGCTACGGTGGCTAGCCGAACTGATGGGTTTACCGAGCTAAAGCGGCAACTTGATGCGGCCGATGCCGATATCGTGCTTGTCAACCAGCGGCTTGATGAGGCACAGGGTGAGTGATTTGTCTGGTGATCGTCACATAATAAGAGGAGCATGATGCCAGTATATTTAAAATGTTGTGACTGCAGATGGAGCTGCCACCGTGGAGACCCTTCGGGCGGAGCTTGCCCGAGCCAAGGAGCAAGCAAGGAGTAGCAATGCGGCCGCTCTAAAGGCGGCCGAAGAGTTGAGGGCCGAACAGGCCGCGCATTGCGAGAGCAAGGAAAGAATAGCCAAAATGGTTGTAGAGTTAAAAGATGCCGCTGACTGTTACCAGCTTCTTGAAGAAGAAAGCCGAGCGAGGGCGACGGACCTGGAGAAGGCCCTGGTAGCTGCCAAGGAAGCCTGCTCCAAAATTAGAGCGACGAAGGAGGAGCTGCATCAAGCTGCAGATATCGTGTCTGGGAAGCCCTTCTTGTTCCGAACTAAATTCAGAGATCCGAAGTATGCTCCTCTTGACCGACTATGGAGTTCTACGGACGCCTATGTGGATTTGGCTACAAGTGCTGCTGATGCGGCCGAGTACTTCAAGGATCAGAAAGATCACGAAGTGCAAAGGCTGTCCTGGTCACAATTTCATGCTCCAGTCTGCCCGCTGCTGTTGAATGAGCGAATGGACGAGTGGGCCGAGCTCCGTAGGTTGTCCGGACTTGCCATGAGGTCCGTTGTGGATCATCTGTGGCTGGGAGGGCCAAGGCCGAATAGCTACTTTAGTTTAGTGCAACAATTCCTTGGTGTTGTGCCATGCATCATTGCTGTAAAGAGATTGGTGTGCATAGAGGGTGCGCGGATGGGCTTTGCCCGTGTCAGGACATACTGGGCGGAGGTGGAGGCCACCACTGTTGCGACACAGGGTTCGGCCGTAGGCCGAGTGGCTGCCTAGCACTACTTTGAAGAAGTTCTTGAAGGCGCTCATTCGATAGAGGCTTAGTGCTCGAAGAATATTATGTTCTTGTGACATGTACTCCCATTGTAAAAACAATGTTTATTGAATTATCAAGGATGTATTTATACTTTTGCCCGAAAGTACTGTGATGCCTCCTGTGCGGCCGTTCATGTATATATGTATATAACCTTAAAGTTTGCAGTTGTCGGCTTCTGCCCCCATGCATATAATGCAGGGGTGTTCACAGAAAACGCATATCCACACTTGATCCAACTTCTTGGTCCGTTAAGGAGGTGATAGCGCAGCGAACGAGGCAATCAGACTATATTGCTTTAACACTTTCACTTAGCCATAGGAGTTTGACGGTGGGGCTACAATATAGCCCCTGGTACTTCTGCGCTCGTCCGAATACGGGGGGCGTGCGTACCTGACCGGGAAACGGCCCTTTGTTAATGCGGAGGAATCCCGAAGATTCTGCTGAGTCATCGAGTGGTTGACCAATCTCTCGCTATATCATGACAGTCAGTTTTCGGCTTTCTCTACTGAGGTGCTCATCCGGGTGAACCAGGGCACAATTGCAGTAGTTCTCCCAGTGCTACCTTAGCCGATACAACGGAACGTAAGGTACCAAAACGTGGGAGCCGGGCAAACCCAACATTTGGCCAAAGACATGATTCAGAGCTGATGCATATAGGGCCAAACTCGTGACGTGATAACCCACAAGTATAGGGGATCGCAACAGTTTTCGAGAGTAAAGTATTCAACCAAAATTTATTGATTCGACACAAGGGGAGCCAAAGAATATTCTCAAGTATTAGCAGCTGAGTTGTCAATTCAACCACACCTGGAAACTTAATATCTGCAACAAAGTGTTTAGTAGCAAAGTAATATGATAGTAGTGATAACGGTAGCAAAAGGTAACAGTAGCAAAAGTAATGTTTTTGGTATTTTGTAGTGATGATAGCAATAGCAATGGAAAAGTAAATAAGCGAAGAACAATATATGAAAAGCTCGTAGGCAATGGATCGGCGATGGAGAATTATGTCGGATGCGGTTCATCATGTAACAGTCATAACCTAGTGTGACACAGAACTAGCTCCAGTTCATTGATATAATGTAGGCATGTATTCCGAATATAGTCATACGTGCTTATGGAAAAGAACTTGCATGACATCTTTTGTCCTACCCTCCCGTGGCAGCGGGGTCCTTACGGAAACTAAGGGATATTAAGGCCTCCTTTTAATAGAGAACCAGAACAAAGCATTAACACATAGTGAATACATGAAATCCTCAAACTACGGTCATCAACGGTAAGTATCCCGATTCTTGTCACTTCGGGGTTAACGGACCATAACACATAATAGGTGACTATAGACTTGCAAGATAGGATCAAGAACACTCATATATCGATGAAAACATAATAGATTCAGATCTGAAATCATGGCACTCGGGCCCTAGTGACAAGCATTAAGCATAGGAAAGTCATAGCAACATCAATCTCAGAACACAGTGGACACTAGGGATCAAACCCTAACAAAACTAACTCGATTACATGATAGATCCCATCCAACCCATCACCGTCCAGCAAGCCTATGATGGAATTACTCACGCACGGTGGTGAGCATCATGAAATTGGTGATGGAAGATGGTTGATGATGACGATGGCGACGGATTCCCCTCTCCGGAACCCCGAACGGACTCCAGATCAGCCCTCCCGAGAGGTTTTAGGGCTTCGCGGCGGCTCCGTATCGTAAAACGCGATGATTTCTTCTCTCTGATTTTTTTCTCCCTGAAACTCAATATATGGAGGTGGAGTTGGAGTCGGAGAGGCAACAGGGGGCCCATGAGGTAGGGGGCGTGCCCCCCACCCTCGTGGCAAGGTGGTGGCCCCCCTGGCCTTCATCTTTGGCAGGTATTTTTCTTATTTTCTGAAAAGTGTCTCCATGAAGTTTGAGGTCATTCCGAGAACGTTTGCTCCTACACATAAATAACACCATGGTAATTCTGCTGAAAACAGCGTCAGTCCGGGTTAGTTCCATTCAAATCGTGCAAGTTAGAGTCCAACACAAGGGCAAAAGTGTTTGGAAAAGTAGATACGTTGGAGACGTATCAACTCCCCCAAGCTTAAACCTTTGCTTGTCCTCAAGCAATTCAGTTGACAAACTGAAAGTGATAAAGAAAAACTTTTACAAACTTTGTTTGCTCTTGTTGTTGTAAATATGTAAAGCCAGCATTCAAGTTTTCAGCAAAGATTATAACTAACCACATTCACAATAATGCATAGGTCTCAAGTTTACTCATATCAATAGCATAATCAACTAGCGAGCCATAATAATAAAACTCGGATGACAACACTTTCTCAAAACAATCATAATATGATATAACAAGATGGTATCTCGCTAGCCCTTTCTAAGACTGCAAAACATAAATGCAGAGCACCTTTAAAGACCAAGGACTAACTAGACATTGTAATTCATGGTAAAAGAGATCCAGTCAAGTCATACTCAATGTAAACTAATAGTAATGAATGCAAATGACAGCGGTGCTCTCCAACTGGTGCTTTTTAATAAGAGGATGATGACTCAGCATAAAAGTAAATAGATAGGCCCTTCGCAGATTGAAGCGGGGATTTGTAGAGGTGTCAGAGCTCGGTTTTGAAATAGAGGTGAATAATATTTTGAGCGGTATACTTTCATTGTCAATATAACAACCAAGAGATGGCGATATCTTTTATGCTACACACATTATAGATGGTTCCCAAACAGAATGGTAAAGTTTATACTCCCTTTCCACCACAAGCATCAATCCATGGCTTGCTCGAAACAACGAGTGCCTCCAACTAACAAGAGTCCCAGGGGGAGTTTTGTTTGCAATTATTTTGATTTAGTTTGCATAAAGCATGGCACTGGGCATCCCGGTGACCAGCCATTTATCTCGTGAGTGAGGAGCCAAGTCCACTCCTCTTGAGAATAACCCGCCTAACATGGAAGATGCAGATAGCCCTAGTTGATACATGAGCTATTCGAGCATACAAAACAGGATATTTATTTGAAGGTTTAGAGTTTGGCACATACAAATTTACTTGGAACGGCAGGTAGATACCGTATATAGGTAGGTATAGTGGACTCATGTAGAATAACTTTGGGGTTTATGGAGTTTGGATGCACAAGCAGTATTCCCGCTTAGTACAGGTGAAGGCTAGCAAAAGACTGGGAAGCGACCAGCTAGAGAGCGACAACAGTCATGAACATGCATTAAAATTGATCAACACCGAATGCAAGCATGAGTAGGATATAATCCACCATGAACATAAATATCGTGAAGGCTATGTTGATTTTGTTTCAACTACATTCGTGAACATGCGCTAAGTCAAGTCACTTAAATCTTTCAGAGGAGGATACCACCCTATCATACCACATCATAACCATTTTAATACCATGTTGGCACGCAAGGTAAACCATTATAACTCATAGCTAATCAAGCATGGCACAAGAAACTATGATCTCTAGTTGTCATTGCAAACATGTTTATTCATAATAGGCTGAATCAGGAACGATGAACTAATCATATTTACAAAAACAAAAGAGGTCGAGTTCATACCAGCTTTTCTCATCTCAGCCAATCCATCGTATATCATCATAATTTTCCTTCACTTGCACGACCGAACGATGTGAATAATAATAATAGTGCACGCACATTGGACTAAGCTGGAATCTGCAGGCATTCAATAAACAGGAGAAGACAAGGCAATATGGGCTCTTTTGTTAGATCAACAATAATGCATATAAGAGCCACTTCAACAATTTAATTATGGTCTTCTCCTATCGACCCCCAAAGAAAAGAAAAGAAATAAAACTATTTACACGGGAAAGCTCCCAACAAGCAAAAGAAGAACAGGAAATCTTTTTGGGTTTTCTTTTTAATTACTACTACAAGCATGGAAAGTAAACTAATTAAAAGCTACAACTAATTTTTTTTGGTTTTTCTTAAGGTTTATTAAACACACAAGAAGAAAGCATAAAAAGGAAAAATAAACTAATAGGGATGATACAATGAAAAAGTATGAGCACCGACATCTAGCAATGAGTGTGTGAGAATAAATGTAATGTCGGTGAGAAATACGTACTCCCCCAAGCTTAGGCTTTTGGCCTAAGTTGGTCTATGGCCACGGCTGGCCTGGCGGATATCCATAATAGTAGCTAGGGTTGTACTGTGATGCAGCAGCTATCGCCTGCTGAGCTGCAGCGTGGCGACGAGCGGCCTCCTCTCTCCCCTCGTACTCATCTGCCTCCTCTCTGGTAATAGTATATCCTCCTCTTGCATGAATTTGAAAATTCAAACCTCCTCACAAAGGAGCCAGTGAGATCATGATACTGAATGCACTTCTCTTCCTCGAAGCTCACGAGATCAGCGTTACGCAAATATGCGTTGAATTCTTCTTTTATTCCTGCTCGATTCATAAAATTTTCAGAAGGCCACTCACAAGGACGCACTGGAGCATCTCTTGGTGGCTCTTCGTCAGCATCACACATTGCAAGCCTGGGTCCTTGCTTCCTTGAAGAACCACCTTGGAACATTTTCCTAAGCATTTTTCTTCCTCTGAAAAATTCTGAATTTTTTTAGTAACTTCAAAATAAAAGTAAACCAAACTCAATAATATTGATAGTAACTACTCCTACAAGTGCCTAGGGCCTATATTATGCATCAAAACTACTTTTGACCATATAAATTTGACATGCAAGCTCAAGAACAGGGTCACCTAAGCAGCAAAAATTTGCAATGAATAAAGCACTAGAACAAAAACTAATTGGACCAATGGAGGAGTCACATACCAAGGAACAATCTCCCCAAGCAGTTTTGTGAGAGGTGCTTTGAGCAAGGAGATCGAAAATGGCAGCAAAACGAGCTTGGACTCGGGTTTGAGCTAGTTATTCGTGTTTGGGGGAGGAAGAATGAGTGTATGGGTGAAAGGATAAGTGGAGGAGGGCCACCGTGGGCCCACGAGGTAGGGGGGCGCGCCCTCCACCCTCGTGGCAAGGTGGTTGCCCCCCTGGTGTGTTCTTTGTTCCATAAATCCTCAAATATTCTAGAAAAAAATCATATTTAATTTTCAGGGCATTTGGAGAACTTTTATTTTTGAGGTATTTTTAAATTGCACGGATAATCAGATAACAGACAGAAAAATATTTATTTTATTTTATTTTATGTAAACAACAGAAAGTAAAAGTGGGGTATACAAGGTTGTGCCTTCTAGTTTCATCCATCTCATGATCATCAAAAGGAATCCACTAACAAAGTTGATCAAGTCTTGTTAACGAACTCATTCCGAATAACATGGAACCGGAGAAATTTCGAATAACACTATGTTACCTCAACGGGAATATGCACATCCCCAATAATAATAATATCATATTTCTTCTTGACAGTAGGAAGAGGAAATTCAAAACCTCCAAATATAATCGATGGAATTTTTCCAATAGAGTTGATACTATGAACTTGAGGTTGTTTCCTCGGAAAGTGTACCGTATGCTCATTACCATTAACATGAAAAGTGACATTGCCTTTAGTGCAATCAATAACAGCCCCTGCAGTATTCAAAAAGGGTCTTCCAAGAATAATAGACATACTATCGTCCTCGGGAATATCAAGAATAACAAAGTCCGTTAAAATAGTAACATTTGCAACTACAACAGGCACATCCTCACAAATACCGACAGGTATAGCAGTTGATTTATCAGCCATTTGCAAAGATATTTCAGTAGGTGTCAACTTATTCAAATCAAGTCTACAATATAAAGAGAGAGGCATAACACTAACACCGGCTCCAAGATCACATAAAGCAGTTTTAACATAATTTCTTTTAATAGAGCATGGTATAGTGGGTACTCCTGGATCTCCAAGTTTCTTTGGTATTCCACCCTTAAAAGTATAATTAGCAAGCATGGTGGAAATTTTAGCTTGCGGTATCTTTCTTTTATTTGTAATAATATCTTTCATGTACTTAGCATAAGGATTGGTTTTGAGTATATCAGTTAATCGCATATGCAAAAAGATAGGTCTAATCATTTCAGCAAAGCGCTCAAAATCCTCATCATCCTTTTTCTTGGATGGTTTGGGAGGAAATGGCATGGGTTTCTGAACCCATGGTTCTCTTTCTTTACCATGTTTCCTAGCAACAAAGTATTTCTTATCATAACATTGATTCTTTGATTATGGGTTATCAATATCAACAACAGGTTCAATTTATATATCATTATCATTACTAGGTTGAGCATCATTATGAACATTATTATTAGTATTACCACTAGTTTCAGGTTTATTACCAGATTGAGTTTCAGCATCAGAAATAGAAATATCATTTGGATTCTCGGGTGTTTCAACAATAGGATCACTAGAAGCATGCAAAGTCTTATCATTTTTCTTTTTCTTCTTTTTAGAAGAACGAGGTGCATCTATATTATTTCTGTGAGAATCTTGCTCAATTCTCTTAGGATGGCCTTCAGGATACAAAGGTTCCTGAGTCATTCTACCAGTTCTAGTAGCCACTCTAACAGCATAATCATTATCTTTACTATTCAATTCATTGAGCAAATCATTTTGAGCTTTAAGTACTTGTTCTACTTGAGTGGTAACCATAGAAGCATGGTTGCTAATAAGTTTAAGTTCACCTTTGACATTAGCCATATAATCACCCAAGTGTCCAAGCATATATGAATTATATTTTAATTGTCTACCAAAATAAGCATTAAAATCTTCTTGCTTAGCCATAAACTTATCGAACTCATCTAGGCATGGGCTAACAATTTTAGTAAATGGGATTACAGCTTTATCATATCTATACAGAGAATTTATCTTTACTACCTGTGTCGGGTTATCAAGACCATGAGTTTCTTCAATAGGTAAAGTATTAAGATTATATGTTTCTTCTACAGGAGGTAAATTAGACCATGTATTTCTTCAATAGGAGGTAAATTCTTAACATCTTCAGCTTTAATACCTTTTTCTTTCATAGATTTCTTTGCCTCTTGCATATCTTCAGGACAGAGAAATAGAATACCCCTCTTCTTCAGAGTTGGTTTAGGAATAGGCTCAGGAATTGGCTCCGGAGGTGTCCAATTATTTTCATTCGTCAACATATTATTCAATAGAATTTCAGCTTCATCCGGTGTTCTTTCCCTGAAAACAGAACCAGCACAACTATCCAGGTAATCTCTGGAGGCATCGGTTAGTACATTATAAAAGATATCAAGTATTTCATTTTTCTTAAGAGGATGATCAGGCAAAGCATTAAGTAATTGGAGAAGCCTCCCCCAAGCTTGTGGGAGACTCTCTTCTTCAAATGCACAAAATTATATATATATCCCTTAAAGCGGCTTGTTTCTTATGAGCAGGGAAATATTTAGCAGAGAAGTAATAAATCATATCCCGGGGACTACGCACACAACCAGGATCAAGAGAATTAAACCATATCTTAGCATCACCCTTTAATGAGAACGAAAATATTTTAAGGATATAAAAGTAGCGAGTTCTCTCATCTTTAGTGAATAGGGTGGCTATATCATTCAATTTAGTAAGATGTGCCACAACAGTTTCAGATTCATAACCATGAAAAGGATCAGACTCAACCAAAGTAGTTATATCAGGATCAACAGAGAATTCATAATCCTTATCAGTAACAAAGATAGGTGAAGTTGCAAAAGCAGGGTCAGGTTTCATTCTATCATTTAGGGATTGCTTACTCCATTCAGCTAAAAAAATTAAGTTCAGTTCTATTTCTGCAAGCTAAAATGGCTAAAGAAGCATCTTGATCAAAAACATAACCCTTAGGAATAGCAAGTGGTTCTTCATCATCACTTTCATCAGTATCATGAGATTCAATTTTCAATTTCTCTAGCCCTAGCAAGTTGTTCATCAAGAAAAGCACAAAGTGGCATAGTAGTATCAGGCATAGAGGTAGTTTCATCATAAGTACATGCATAGCAGAAGTGGCATCATCAATAACATGCGACATATCAGAACGAATAGCAGAAGCAGGTGTAGGTGTCGCAAGCTTACTCAAAATAGAAGGTGAATCAAGTGCAGAGCTAGATGGCAGTTCCTTACCTCCCCTCGTAGTTGAGGGATAGATCTTGGTTTTTGGATCTCTCAACTTCTTCATAATGATAAGCAGATATATATCCCAACTGACTCAAAGAATAGAGCTATGCTCCCCGGCAACGGCGCCAGAAAATGGTCTTGATAACCCACAAGTATAGGGGATCGCAACAGTTTTCGAGGGTAAAGTATTCAACCCAAATTTATTGATTCGACACAAGGGGAGCCAAAGAATATTCTCAAGTATTAGCAGCTGAGTTGTCAATTCAACCACACCTGGAAACTTAATATCTGCAACAAAGTGTTTAGTAGCAAAGTAATATGATAGTAGTGATAACGGTAGCAAAAGTAATGTTTTTGGTATTTTGTAGTGATGATAGCAATAGCAACGTAAAAGTAAATAAGCAAAGAACAATATATGAAAAGCTCGTAGACAATGGATCGGTGATGGATAATTATGCCAGATGCGGTTCATCATGTAACAGTCATAACCTAGGGTGACACAGAACTAGCTCCAGTTCATTGATATAATGTAGGCATGTATTCCGAATATAGTCATACGTGCTTATGGAAAAGAACTTGCATGACATCTTTTGTCCTACCCTCCCATAGCAGCGGGGTCCTTACGGAAACTAAGGGATATTAAGGCCTCCTTTTAATAGAGAACCGGAACAAAGCATTAACACATAGTGAATACATGAACTCCTCAAGCTACGGTCATCACCGGTAAGTATCCCGGTTATTGTCACTTCGGGGTTAACAGATCATAACACATAATAGGTGACTATAGACTTGCAAGATAGGATCAAGAACACTCATATATTGATGAAAACATAATAGGTTCAGATCTGAAATCATGGCACTCGGGCCCTAGTGACAAGCAATAAGCATAGCAAAGTCATAGCAACATCAATCTCAGAACATAGTGGACACTAGGGATCAAACCCTAACAAAACTAACTCGATTACATGATAGATCCCATCCAACCCATCACCGTCTAGCAAGCCTACGATGGAATTACTCACGCACGGAGGTGAGCATCATGAAATTGGTGATGGAGGATGGTTGATGATGACGATGGTGATGGATTCCCCTCTCCGGAGCCCCGAACGGACTCCAGATCAGCCCTCCCAAGAGGTTTTAGGGCTTGGCAGCGGCTTCATATCGTAAAACGTGATGATTTCTTCTCTCTGATTTTTTTTCTCCCCGAAACTCAATATATGGAGGTGGATTTGGAGTTAGAGAGGCAATAGGGGGCCCACGAGGTAGGGGGTGCGCCCTAGGGGGGCAGGCGCCCCCCACCCTCATGGCAAGGTGGTGGCCCCCCTGGCCTTCATCTTTGGCAGGTATTTTTCTTATTTTCTGAAAAGTGTCTCCGTGAAGTTTGAGGTCATTCCGAGAACGTTTGCTCCTGCACATAAATAACACCATGGTAATTCTGCTGAAAACAGCGTCAGTCCGGGTTAGTTCCATTCAAATCATGCAAGTTAGAGTCCAAAACAAGGGCAAAAGTGTTTGGAAAAGTAGATACGTTGGAGATGTATCACAACACCGAATACTCCCTAAGGTGTTCGGTCTTTATAATATATATACCGGGCTAAATAGTGCCCTTAATAATAAACCCCATGTGTCCAGGTACGTGCGATATCCTGACGTGGCCACATGCCAATAACATCAGCATCCTTCTCGGTTGTGTGGAGTATCCGGAGGATGTGAGCAACAAGAGACAGTAAAAAGGTTTACTCAGGGTCTTAATTTAAAAAGAAACCTTTGGGTAGGTCCCTGCTGCACGTCTGCACCTGTGTCTCCGTTGTGCCGTGTCCTAGACGGGTGTAGCACGATTGTCATCTGTAAAAGGAAAGAACTTTGGTGAAAGTTGCCGTGCCAAAAAAAGAATTGGTTATTGTCAATGAACTATCAAAATTCAAGAGAAGTCAGCTTGAGCCGGGCTGGCCCTGATTACACGCGGGAAGCCCCTGGTATCGTCTATGAGGGTTTGGTCATCAAACCAATTTCATGTATGTGTGGTGGAGCGCGGGACTTGTCTAACCGTGTCCGTGGTCTTGACGACCTGTCATTTTTTCTGGTTGGTGAGGTAGTCTTGTTCGTGGCTGTTAAAGCCGCCGCATCCTCTTCCGCACATAAAAAACATTCGGTATTTCCACTTACTATGATGATGCCACGTGGACCATGCATCTTAAGCTTGAGAAAAGCGTAATGCGGTATTGCATTGGAATGAGCGAAAGCCGTTCTTCCAAGTAGTGCTTGATAACCACTTCGGAATGGAGTGACGTGGAATGTTAACCTTTCGCTTCGGAAGTTATCGGGAGAACCGAATACAACCTCTAGCAGTAGAGAGCCCGTACAGCGGGCCTCTTGGTCTGGTATTACTCCCTTGAAGGTAGTATTACTGTGGTTTATTTGTGTCGGGTCTATCCCCATTTTGCGGACTGTGTCCTGATATATCAGATTTAGATCACTGCCGCCGTCCATGAGGACTCGTGTGAAATGGTACCCGTTTATTATTGGGTCTAACACCAAGGCCGCCAGTCCTTCGTGCCGGATACTTGTCGCGTGATCCATACGATCAAAAATGATCGGGCAGGCCAACCAGGGGTTGGACCTAGGGGTGACGGGCTCTATGGCGCGTGTGTCTCGGAGTGCATGCTTGCTTCTCCTCTTCGTCACATGGATCATGTTTACCGTTTTAACCTCTGGTGGGAACTTTTTCTATCCTCCGGTGCTTTGCTGTTGAGGTTCGTCCTCGTCTTCGCTTGGTGTCTCTTCCCCTTTGTGTTCGGCGTTTAGCTTACCGGCTTGCTTGAAGACCCAACATTCTCTGTGGGTATGATTTGCAGGTTTGTCGAGGGTGCCGTGAATCTGACAGAGCTTGTCAAGAATTTTGTCTAGGCCAGATTTTCCTTCTCTGCTACCTTTGAAAGGCTTTTTCCGCTGACCTGGTCGAGAGCCCCTGAATCTGGCGTTTACCGCCGTATTATTTGGGCTACCTTCTTTATTTCGACGCTTGTTTTTGTTGCGTCGTGGTTTTCCATTGCCATCCCTGACTTCGGATGTGCTTGGGTCGTTGGTGCTGCTACAGGCCAACCAGCTATCTTCGCCCGCACAAAAGCGGGTCATGAGGCTTGTTAGGGCTGCCATTGTTCTCGGTTTTTCTTTGCCGAGGTGTCTGGCGAGCCATTCATCTCGGATGCTGTGTTTAAAAGCTACTAAGGCTTCGGCGTCCGGACAGTCAATGATTTGGTTCTTATTAGTGAGGAACCTGTTCCAAAGCTTTTGGGCGGACTCTCCGGACTGTTGGATTATATGACTTAAATCATCTGCATCCGGAGGTCGAACATAAGTCCCTTGAAAATTAGCCCGAAAAGCGTCCTCGAGCTCCTCCCAACTTCCAATTGAGTTTTCGGGGAGGCTTTTCAGCCAGTGCTGAGTTGGCCCTTTAAACATGAGGGGCAAGTATTTAATGGCATGGAGATCGTCTCCGCGAGCCATATGTATATGGAGGATAAAATCCTCGATCCAGACTCCAGGGTCTGTGGTCCCGTCGTACGCCTCTATGTTCAACGGTTTGAATCCTTCTGGGAATTCATGATCCAGCACCTCATTAGTGAAACATAAGGGGTGTGCGGCACCCCTGTATTGGGATGCGCCATGCTGTTCGGACGGTTGTAGTATTCGGTTTTGGTTTTGTACCGGAGCGCGCTTCCTGGATCCATATATGGATCTGGTCGCACCGGATTTTTGGCGCAAGTTCTCATGTAGATCGTGTGTTGACTTATGTGCGACTTTGTTAGCCGCTCTATCGCGTTCACAAGGTGGTGGATCCGGCCGGTTGGCCGTATCATTCTTCGGTTGTGTCGGCTCTAAGGCCTCATCGTCGAATTCCGGTAATAGCTTGCGCTTTGGATAGCTATTTGTGTGGTAACTTCCACCATACTTTGTTACTTTGTTCCACCTGCTGTTCAGCGTATCTTGTGCGGCCTTAAGCCTTTGCTTCTGTTTCTTCAGGCTCCTCGCTGTGGCAATAAGCCTTCTGCGGAGGTTCTCTTGCTCCAAGTGCGTTTCCGGGATGATGTGTGCATGTTCGTCCGGACTGTTTTCTTCCCCAGACGGGGTTTGATGAGGTTTATCCTTGGCGTCGCCGTGTTCGGATGCCGGATCCGTACTATGTTCGCAGTTTGCATCTTGATCGTGCTCTACCACCGGGGTGGTGCAGTCATCGTTTCTTCTAGAGTCGACTAGACTGTTATTTCCTCTTGTGTTGTTATCGCTGTTTTTGCTATGGTAGGACTTAGAGCGGCGCCCGTGACATCGGCGCTTGGGTTACTTGGAGGGGGAATCCTCCACTGTCTCTTCGCCATTGCCCTCTTTGGGTCTATCCACCATGTATATGTCATGTGATGAAGTGGTGGTCCGGCGCCCTATGGGCGGTGGTTCTTGTTCGTCTCCTGCATCGTCGTCCATACCGTCGATGTCTTCGGAGTCGATGTCGAGCATGTCGGTTAAGTCATCGACAGTGGCTACTAAGTGGGTGGTGGGTGGGCAGCGAATTTCTTCGTCGTCCGCATCCCATTCTAGCCGGACATAGTTCGGCCAAGGTTCTCCTGACAGGGAGAGAGACCTTAATGAAT
The DNA here is from genome assembly GCA_034509565.1 of Triticum monococcum. Lineage (NCBI taxonomy): Eukaryota > Viridiplantae > Streptophyta > Magnoliopsida > Poales > Poaceae > Triticum > Triticum monococcum. The sequence goes on from CM067843.1 coordinate 640,228,421, forward strand.
TTAGCACATCGCCGAAAGGTGAGTGCTGAAAGATATCTGCGGAGGTGAACTCCATCATTGGCGCCCAATCGGATTCGATGGGTCCGGATGCAGGCGGCTCGGAGCCCGTGGCCGGAGAAGAATCCAGTGGTTCGACGACGCGGCTCTCGTAAGGGGTAAAGTCAGTATCCGGCTCTATCGCCACTGAGAGTGCAGCCTCCATGGCGGGGTCTATCCCTCCGCTCCCGGATGGCGCAATTTGCTCAGAATTGATGGCCGGAGTAGTTGCAGATGCGATCTCCCGAACATTGTCCGACAGCAGAGTTACGTCATGCTCGTCGCGACTGTGCGGCGCGTCCAACATGGGCTCGAATCCGTCGAAGATCAAGTCTCCGCGGATGTCGGCCGGGTAGTTCGAGTTTCTAAATCTGACCTGATGGCCAGGGGCGTAGCGCTCGATCTGCTCTAGATGGCCAAGCGAATTGGCCCGCAGTGTGAAGCCGCCGAATACGAAGATCTGTCCGGGGAGGAAAACCTCACCCTGGACCGCATCGTTACCGATGATCGAAGGGGCCATCAAGCCTTACGGTGACGGCACAGCGGAACTCTCAATGAAAGCACCAATGTCGGTGTCAAAACCGGCGGATCTCGGGTAGGGGGTGCCGAACTGGGCGTCTAAGGCGGATGGTAACAGGAGGCAGGGGACACGATGTTTACCCAGGTTCGGGCCCTCTTGATGGAGGTAATACCCTACGTCCTGCTTGATTGTTCTTTATGATATGAGTATTACAAGAGTTGATCTACCACAAGATTAGAGAGGCTAAACCCTATAAGCTAGCCTATGGTATGATTGTCTGTTATCCTACGGACTAAACCCTCCGGTTTATATAGACACCGGAGGAGGCTAGGGCTACAAAAGGTTAGTTACAAGGGAGGAGATATACATATCCGTATTGCCTAGCTTGCCTTCAACGCCAAGGAGAGTCCCATCCAGACACGAGGCGAAGTCTTCAAGCTTGTATCTTCATAGTCCAACAGTCCGGCCAAAGGATATAGTCCGGCTGTCCGGAGACCCCCTAATCCAGGACTCCCTCAGATGCGTTCTCCAAAATCCTTGGCAGTCACCTTGGCCCAACCAAAGGCCTTAGAATGGGCAAGTTCTGTTTCAACGGCAAGGACCGAGCCAAGCTTGACGACTAGTTCCGATCCCCGCCCTAGATCAGCTCGAGGAGCTCACTTTTGATGATGGGCATATGCAGTCGCTGCTAACGTCCGCACTCCGCCTCGTGCCCACGCTACGCGTCGCCAAGTTCAGGAATTGCCATTTCCCGCCCCTTAATGGCGCGCCCGCTCTTATTCTACCACGATTGAAGCACCTCGAGCTCGTCGTCGTCTGCCTCTCAAAGGGTGACATGGAGCGCCTGCTCCATGGTTGTACTGCACTCGAGTACCTTCGTCTTCAGGCGATCAATGGATTGAGTACCTTCCACATCACCTCCATGACTCTCCGAACTATTTATGTGTGTTGTTGGTGCAGCAGGAAGACATCACAAAAGGTGGACCACGATATGGTCATCCAGGACACACCTGCACTTGAGAGATTACTTGTAGTTGATCAAGAAGGTCCAACAAGAATCAATGTCATTTCTGCACCAAAATTGACAGTGGTGGGCTACTTGTCTGACAAATACTCCAAACTTGTTATTGGATCCACACCCATTCAGGTACAATAGCCGCCTTCTACCTCTCCTTCTACAAATTAACATCTATACCTGTACTAATTTTAGACTCCCTAGAAATTCCTACGTTAATTAGATTTTAAGAGCCGTTAATCTTGTGGGACTGAGTTATAACGGTGTAGATTAACTAATGTAGATTTGATTTTTTTTCCTTAGAAGGTCCACAATACTTTCATGGTTCTAGATAACTTAAAGAAAAAAATCATAGTGCTTTAACGTACGTGTGGGAAAATTATAAAATGCTATAAAGAAAAATAAGATTATACGTAGCTAGCTTTCCTTGACTTGCACGGCAGGAGTTAATTTCCATCTTAGCTAGCTTTCCTTGAGTTGCACGGCAGGAGTTAATCTCCATCTTCATGTACATTTATGGAAATAGATGCCAAGAGGAAAAAACAAACATGGCCAACATATCCTCTAAACTTGCACATCCTCACCTCCGATTCAGCGGCCACGTTCATCTCGCCGTCTGTGTTTCCTACATAATTGACCTCCCATCCAGCGGCCATGTTAGTCTCACCATCGGCGTTTCCTGCAGAATTGACCTCCCATGCAACGGTCGTGTTCGTCTCTCGCTCAGCGATTCCTGCTGAGTTGCATCCGCTCTCTGATTGCACCAACAGCGTCCCATCTATGGATCTCCCTCGAGTGCGTTTCAATCATAGGTCGCATAACCCCCTTCTTCCATCGAGAAGATGAAGAATTAGCCGACGGCTAGACCATGAGGTAAGAAAAAATATCTTAGATTAAGGACTTGATTCCCTTGGTTTGTTAGGATATAGCAATCTGAAAAAGATTTTCTTATACAGCGTAGTTCAAACAATTTGTTTCTCTGGAATTTTTAGATACATAAAGAACTACTGGAACATAAGACTTAATTAGATATTAGGTAAACAGTCCGACAATGACCATAGGCAGCAGCAGTTCACACACCAGCCCAGCGTGGGGCAAAAGTAAGAAGACAGCTGGGGCGCTACGAGAAACAATGGCATTGCTGCTCATGCATACAACCAGGACCAGAAACATAAGGCTTAATTGATTACAACTATTATATCCCTATTAGGACCAAAATTTTGTTCTTTTAATAATAAATTGGTGAATGTTGGCTGTAATCTAGCTCCAATCTTTGAGCTTTAAACTAACCTGATTGTTATCTATGTGTTTTTCTATGTTAAGATGGTAGTTAGATTGTTGTTGTTTCTAGCAGCTCTATTTAATTATTACTCTGTGCAGTCACTACGATTGAGTTAAAATCTTTATTGACCAGTCCGATAAATACTCAATGTTCTTGGTTAGGCTCGGATATCAATGGGATTAAATTATTGACAAAGCCTGTTTATATCATTACATATTTTAATGATATGAAAACTCATCAACAAATTATGCTTGCTTTTGAGTTTAGGGTCTAGGATCATAGTAGAGAAGGATGTGAAGATGTTTACATGGAAGTGCATGCATACATAATTAGTTTCAGGAACCTTATAGGTTATATATGTATCCACCATATAATGTGAAACTATCGTCATCTTTGGTTTGGAGTTTACATGCAGGCTTGCATACCACGTAAAACCGTGTGGCGCTACTTACTTCTGGAGCAATGCAAAACACTGTTTTCTTATATTTAAAGTGTCAGTCTGAATCCACACCCTGATGTCTTGACAGTTAGCCACGCATTATTTTACTGTTTAGAAAATATTGTTCCACATAGGCACCGTCCTGACCTCTGGCTCAGCAATGATTCTTAATTTGTTATTTCAGTGAGCTTTTTAAGTTTCTATAGTTTGCGCTCCAAATAACGGTCTTACAAATGGCATATATTTCTTTTATACGAACCCTAATTCTACAGGTCCCCTTTCTCCATTGTTTGCATTTTGCAAGCCATCGATGTCGTGGAGTGGGCATATTGCACATAGTGGGGGGTACATTATGTGGGTGAGAAGAACGTTGAGCTTTTCAAGGTCATCAGCAACAGGGCGATGTATACTACCACAAGTCTTTAAATGTGTCAGTCCTTCTAATTATAAGTATCATTTTTGCATTTTCTATTTCTGTAGGCCTACTCTCAGCTCTATTCTTCATGACGGAATTTTGGTCATAACTATGTTGGCAAAAGTTAAATGATCTGAAATCATGTATATCGTGTATCTTTCTATTTTAAGTTTGATGTTTGTCAAGCTCAAACTATGTTTGAAATATTGCTTATATTTCCCATGAAAGCTTATATACCACATAAAATTGTGTGGCGCTACGGATATCTATAGCAACGCATGGGATTGCTTCATCAATTTAAATTTCAGTACGACCTCACCTTATCTTTATGTGTTTTTTTATGTTTAGTCATTATTGCGGCTAAACAGCAGCACGCTGTCCTCATGCTTGCAAATGATTCGGACTTATTATTAACCGCAAGAGTTTTCAGTTTCCATAGTTTACCCCTCCAAAGGATCGTCTTACAGATGGTCCATCTTCATTACAAAAATGTCCTTTCTTGGTTGTCGTTTCCTGTGTTGCATTTTACGTAAGTCACCGAGGTGCTATAGAATTGAAGTATTTTGTATTCATTATCTTTTTCTAAGGCTTACTCTCATGTTTCTTCTTCACCAGGGGGTTTCCTCATGACTAATAAGTTGGCAAAAGATGAACCCTCTAATACCATGAATAGTATTTAAATATACAGCTTATTGTGTTTGAGATTGCTAGATTACTTATTTGTCTTGCCTCCCAAGATGACATTTCCATTCTAGGATTTTTTTCAAAGGATTGCTTTTCTTATCCCTTCTTATATTTTTCTTCAGATTCCTTTTGTGTCTGCATGCCACATATGATATGTATAATTGTGGTGTTTAAATTTCAAGATGAGCTAAGTAATTTGTGATGTACCAGATAAAGAGTGGTTTGATTATTAAGTTCTCATCTATCATTTGTATATATGTTCCTCTAAATAAATGTTGTAGATGGTCCTGCAACACTACTTTTCAAAAATGAAAATTGCTCTTAAATATTACATGTTGATTTGTTGAAGTGCAAACTGGGGAACATATTTGAACTTCTAATGGATAGAATTTCTAATGGACATTGGGTGCAACTGGGTTCCATCCAATCAATCCGGAGAAACATAAGTTGACATTTTTAAGTCGTAAACTTCTAATGTCATTTGGCTCGGATGAAGCACTTGCCACTTTGTTCCAACTTTGCTGCAACGTTTGTGTACCTTAGATGATGTGCATGTTGGATAGTTCCTACACACCGCCCGTTGCTTTCGCAGTTGCATGTGAAACATGTTTATATATATGGGTATTTTTTACTATTCAGTTTGACTAAATGGTTTGAAATCAAATTTATCCACTTTCAAGACTTCTAGCCCGTGCGACTGCACGGGTCGACGACTAGTTATTTCTAATTTTTAAGATGTTTGTTCGTCTGTCATTCAGAAAATGATTCTAACAAGCTTGACCCTGAAACCGCACACAGTGAAGGTCTTGGCACTAGAATCTATCGGGCCCGACCTGAAGCAAGTTGTCAGTTTCCTAAGATGCTTTCCGTGCCTGGATAAGCTATATATCGAGGTGATGTTCCTTTCCTGTTAAATGTTAACCATAAGGGAGTTCAATTTGTGCCACCTTTTCCAAGTTTACAATGACAATGTACTACAATTTCTGAAGGTTCTTTTGGAGGATTTCAGTACATACATCCCCCCCCCCATATTGGTTGCTTGATCCATATGGTTACATTCAATAAGCATTTCTCCTTTGGATTCCTCTATACTAGTTTTCTTAGGGAATTTTTCATCCACTCCAACCTCTTGTGAAGAAGGCTACATTTTTCTAGAATGTAATCAAATGCCCATGTTAATCATGTCAGATCAAAGATGGCATGTTAGTGCATTTTACAAATCCTTCAAACCAAATAGCTAGGCCTGTAGTAATGTTCAAAACTGCATGTAGGCACTAACACATTTTCTTCTTTTGCAGATAAGATTAGGCCCAGTGGTGGATAATGTGATGCAATATAACAATCACGTCGAATGCCTAGATCTGCATCTCTCAGAAATTACTTTGAACTCCTACTGAGGGACCTTACCGGAGATTATATTCGCCAGGTTTTTTGTTCTCGGAAGAAGGGTGCTGAAGGAAATGAGGTTTGCCCTACATTTATTTCGCAAAAATGAATGGTCTGTCGATCAGCACCTGCGCCTGCGGCAGAATGGAGTAGGCTTCAAAAATGCTAAATTTCATTTTGGAACTTCAGATGACAGAGTAATCGGAAGTCATCGGGTCAACCCCATACATGACTTCTTAGTGGCTGACACCTTTGCAAGAATTGTGAGGTTTTGAAGCCAGACTTAGAAGTGGTGATATTAGTTTGAACCTCTCTGATATCCATGTTCAGCGCATCAGCGCGAGCGTTTGTAGCTGATGAGCTGAATTTCATTTCTAATATCAGTTTAAACCTTGTAATCTTCGAATTTGAGACATATAACTCTAGAATTTGAACCTTGTAACATTTCGAGCTTTTGTGGTACAATCGTTGAAATGACATCGTATGAGACTCATATATTGCTACCACTATTTTGACCTTAATATGCAATGGTCTTAGATTTTATTAACCATTCTCGAATCCGTTTACCTTGTCGGTCTCACAGCACACGATCTGTATAGCTAACTCGACTACGATCTTCGACAATATTGCACACAGTTGGTTTCTTCCACCGTGTGCACTATAGAGCGTAGAATTAATTATCGCACTCGAGTGTCCATCATCACCCTTCTGTGTAACTATGACCTCATCACCCAAGGGTAAACTTATGACCGAAGTCATTCCACACACTTCATTTTTACAAAGCTTTTTGCTAATAAACGCCCACGATTTGTCCCTCATCTAGCCGACGCGTGGCCAAATTAGCAGGGCGGGAAGCTTGCACGGTAAACATCGTAGTAGCGCGGGAACAGGCTCTTCGAGCCCATGCCTGGGGTGCGGTGTTGTCAAGCGTGCACTGGATTCTGGAATCCTCCGCTATGAACGCCGTGACAAGACATGACGATTACAGGCCGGCTGACCCCCATTTATTACAGCGGCCATTTAACCTACCCTTGTGTCTCTTCAACCTTTTGATCGCGCCCCACCATTGCAAGAAGCACACCTACCACGAGAAATTCTTAGAGGTATCCTGTGCGGCTCCAATGGCACTCCGAGCGGCTGCCGACGACGAGCAGCAGTTCACCACGCGTGCCGTGGTGGACACCCACAGAAGGTTCATGGACCTCTCGGTGGTGTACACCAATGAGCCGGTTTGGGCGGAGCACTCCATCCACATCATGGAGCTGTTGCTTGCCGAGGAGAAGTACAAGGTGGTCAAGTTCGACCTCGAGTACACCCCCGCTCGTGTCGGGTCTCGTCCCAAGGTCGCCATCGCCCAGATGTGTGTGCGCCACCACGCCCTCGTCTACCACTACTGCCTGGCCACAAGGCCTTGCGAGCGTTTCGCCAGGTTTGTCAACAGCCCCCACTACATGTTCGCTACGGTGGGCATCACCAACGATGTAAAGGCGCTCGAGAATTCGGGCATCACCTGCCAGAATCTTGTCGACATCCAGGGCCAATACAAGAGGGGCAGCAAGGAGCATGAGAAGGACTCACTAGTTCACCTCGCCGAGGCCATCACCAACCCCTACTATAGAGACATGAATGATGTAACAAGGACAAGCGTGTCTGGCACTCGGCCTAGATGGAGAAACTCGACAAAGCTCACGTCGTGTACGCGACCAAGGAGGCGTACACGAGCTACGACATGTACAGGTGGATCGTTGACATGAGGAAGTCCTCCTTCCCCAAAACGGCTAGGGATCCAGCCGGAAGCAGAGCAATGGCAAGCGTCGTCGCAACAATAAGTAGATGATTAGATCCTTGTTTCTCCTACCTTAGTATGCATGTAATTGATTTCTTTGGTGTGTGGAAATGTTATGTGTGTAGTCACTTGTGTAATTGTATGCTTAATTTGGTTATGCAATGCTGTCTTTTTAAGTATATATGTTGATGTTGTAGATAGAGCGTAGATGTTGTGTGGACAAAGAAAATCACATCACACACGGACTAAACAATGGAACCCGTCGGTGATGTTTTCATCAATCACTCACAATTGTATACCAGCATCGTTTGCTCACAACACACACGGCTTGTTAGCAGTAATCATCTGTGTTGTTATCGGTCTTCGCACACGCCTCCGATTACAGACCTGTTTGCCTCGTATCACACACATCTTGTTCATTTGACCCGTTTCTGTTCTCATGTCTCAACGCAAACAGTTCATCCGAGTGAACCGCATGCCGTATATCGCACACACCTTTGATCTGGCTGGATGTTTCTTTTGTGTTGCCTAATCACAAACAGTTCATCCGAGTGAACCATATGTTGTGTATCGCACACGCCTTCATTTGGCTGCCCATTTCTTTTGTTCCTCCTCATCGCCAACAGTTCATCAAACTGAACCGTATGCCCTTCATCACACACGCAAATAAAACCTAAGCCGTGTTTGATGCATCCGTCATCGCAAATGTTTTATACATTTATGACGGTTTTCATACAGCACCGTTTGCGATTATTGCATCGCACACAGTTTCTTGAAGGGTCTCTGATCATAGTGTCGCGTTAGCAGCATCCCGCGGTAGTGTAGGCTCACTACGTGCACCAACAACTTAGGATAAACAAGATGAGAACAACGAGGATATGAGTAAGCACAAGTAAGTCACACAAACTTACTCAATGTATATCACGAGATATGGAAATGAATAGTACACACAACCACAAGTAAGCAATACAAGCTGACACAAATTGTATTACAATATATGGAATTGAATGATACAAGCAAACTCAAGTAAGCACTACAAGCTTACACAAGTTATGTCACAAGATAAGGAAATGAATGTTATAGGCTAGCAATTCACACTAACACTAGTAGAAAAAGGGTCAAACATGAAGCACATTAGTGCCGGTTTGTATTTGAGCCGGCACTAATGCATACATTAGTGCCGGTTCCAACGGCTAGCCGGGCCGCTTTCACTAGTACTGGTTCATGGTGAACCTTTAGCACCGGTTCGTGCCACGAACCGGTACTAATGAGAGTGGTGGCAGGATGTTGTCAGAATGGGGCCCCTCCAGCCCCTTTAGTACCGGTTCTTGGCACGAACCGGTACTAAAGGTCGTCCTACATAAACCCTTCGTCCACCCGAGCTCGCTCTGTTCTTCCCCTTTCCCCTCTCCTCTCTGTTCTTCCCCTCTTCCTCTCGAGCTCATCACACATTTTGCCCAAAATTTGTCAAGATTTGAAGGCCCCCATCCATTCAAATGATCACAAAGGTTAGCAACTTTGTCCTTTCATCTCTCATTGCTAGATTAGCTCTTGCAATGCTTTATATAGTGATTAATTTGTGAGTTTAGTAATTTGGGAGGATATATATATATATGCTAGTATTTGATTTATATGCAATTTGAGGTCAAAAATAACACTTAGTTTGCATATGTAGGTGTGGTTTACTTAGTGCCTTCTAAATCTCCATCGTAGCCACCGTCGATCGCCCGCACCGTCCCGTCGCCGGCACCACCTTGTGGTGAGCCTCTTGTTCATGAAATTTTATATAAAAATTGATGTTTGTGTGATTTGGATATATAGTTACTCGTATAATTATCTTACCCGTACGTTGTTTGTTAGACATATAGTGCCATGGTTTTGATATCCGTCCCCGTCGGCCCTGGTCCTTGTTATGATTCGAATGTGGTATGTATATTCTCTTTTAAAACTAGTTGCATTTTGTGTTTATGACAAATTATGCCCATCAAGTTGACATAGAATTTTTTTCTAGGAGGTATGTGAACCGGAAATTCCAACCGACCCTATTGCCGAGAGGTTAAATTTAGTTGAAAGAGAAAACGAGTACTTGAAAGAAAAGTTGAAAAGAATTGAGGGGGAGAAGATGGAATTGGAGTTGCATGTTGCCGATGTCGTCGATGATCACAAGATCAAGATGGAGAAAATGCGCTTGAAGATTAGAAAGATTAGAAAATATGCCATCGATAGTGAGGCTTGGTATCATTATGCTGTTGGATCCATTGTTACCTTAGTTGCGATGTTGATCGTATTTGTTGTTGCATTTAAATGCTTTAGCTAGAGAGTTATTTGTTTGTTGCATTTAAGTGTTGTATGAACTTTATGTATGAACTTGTATTAATTTGGTCTATTCGGTGTTGTGTAATGAAGATGAGCCGGCAATGGATGTACGATGACCGATGCTCTCCCCAGTTCGTTGAGGGCGTGCATACTTTTCTGCTTGCGGCTGAGGCAAACAAGCGGGCGGATGGTTTTATGCCTTGTCCATGTGCTCGCTGTAAGAATGGTAACAATTACTCTACGTCAAGAACCATTCACGTCCACCTGTTTAAGTCCAGTTTCATGCCCCATTATAATGTTTGGACCAAGCACGGAGAAAGAGGGGTTATGATGGAAGACAATGAAGAAGAAGAGGACGATGACAGCTATCCTGGCCATGGGTTCCCTGAATACGATGATACAACAATGGGGGAAGAAGCTGAGCCGGTAATGCAGGAAGAAGCTGAAGAAGAGGCATCAGATGAGCCCGTTGATGATCTAGGTCGGGCCATTGCCGATGCAAAGAGAAACTGCGCAAGTGATTTGGAGAAGCGCATGTTAGAGGATCACAAAAAATTGTTGTACCCGAATTGCGTAGGTGACAAGAAAAAGCTGGGCACCACACTGGAATTGCTGCAATGGAAGGCAGAGAATGGTGTATCTGACAAGGGATTTGGAAAGTTGCTGGTAATGATAAAGGATATGCTTCCAAAGGACAACGAATTGCCTGAGAGTACATATGAAGCAAAGAAGGCTGTCTACCCTCTAGGGTTAGAGGTGCAGAAGATACATGCATGCCCTAATGATTGCATCCTCTACCGCGGTGAGTACGAGGATTTGAACGCTTGCCCGGTATGTGGTGCATTGCGCTATAAGATCAGCCGTGATGACCCTGGTGATGTCGAGGGCCGGCGCCCCAGGAAGAAGATTCCTGCCAAGGTGATGTGGTATGCTCCTATAATACCACGGCTGAAACGTTTGTTCCAAAACAAAGAGCATGCCAAGGTGATGCGATGGCACAGAGAAGACCGTAAGAAAGACGGAAAGTTGAGAGTACCCGCTGACGGGTCGCAGTGGAGAAAAATCGAAAGAAAGTATGGGAAGGAGTTTGCAGATGACGCAAGGAGCGTATGGTTTGGTCTAAGCGCAGATGGCATTAATCCTTTTGGGGAGCAGAGCAGCAACCATAGCACCTGGCCTGTGACTCTATGTTTGTATAACCTTCCTCCTTGGTTGTGCATGAAGCGGAAGTTCATTATGATGCCAGTGCTCATCCAAGGCCCTAAGCAACCCGGCAACGACATTGATGTGTACCTAAGGCCATTAGTTGAAGAACTCTTACAACTGTGGAATGGAACAGGTGTACGTGCGTGGGATGAGCACATGGGGGAAGAATTTGACCTAAAGGCGTTGTTGTTCGTGACCATCAATGATTGGCCTGCTCTCAGTAACCTTTCAGGACAGACAAACAAGGGATACCGCGCATGCACGCACTGTTTGGACAATACCGACAGTATATATTTGGCTAATAAGAATGTGTACCTGGGACATCATCGATTTCTTCCGAGCAGGCATCCCGTAAGAAAGAAAGGCAAGCATTTCAAAGGTGAGGCGGATCACCGGACGAAGCCTCGCCACCGTACTGGTGCTGATGTACATGATATGGTCAAGGATTTGAAGGTGGTCTTTGGAAAGGGTCCTGGTGGACAACCTGTTCCGAATGACGCTGACGGACACGCACCCATGTGGAAGAAGAAATCTATATTTTGGGACCTTCCCTATTGGAAAGACCTCGAGGTCCGCTCCGCAATCGACGTGATGCACGTGACGAAGAATCTTTGTGTGACCCTGCTTGGCTTCTTGGGCGTGTATGGGAAGACAAAAGATACACCTGAGGCACGGGAGGACCAGCAATGTATGCACGGAAAAGACGGCATACATCAGGGTCATGCAAGCTACGCTCTTACCAAAGAAGAGACGGAAATCTTCTTTGAATGCCTGCTCAGTATTAAGGTACCGTCTGGCTTCTCATCGAATATAAAGGGAATAATAAACATGGCAGAGAAAAAGTTCCAGAACCTAAAGTCTCATGACTGCCACGTGATTATGACGCAACTGCTTCCGGTTGCATTGAGGGGGCTTCTACCGAAAAACGTTCGATTAGCCATTGTGAAGCTATGTGCATTTCTCAATGCAATCTCTCAGAAGGTAATCGATCCAGAAATCATACCAAGGTTACAGAATGATTTGGTGCAATGTCTTGTCAGTTTCGAGTTGGTGTTCCCACCATCCTTCTTCAACATCATGATGCACGTCCTAGTTCACCTATGCGAAGAGATTAACGTTTTGGGTCCTGTATTTCTACACAATATGTTCCCCTTTGAGAGGTTCATGGGAGTCTTAAAGAAATATGTTCATAACCGTGCTAGGCCAGAAGGAAGCATCTCCAAGGGCCGTCAAAATGAGGAGGTCATTGAGTTTTGTATTGACTTTATTCCTGACCTTAAGCCGATTGGTGTTCCTGAATCGCGGCATAAGGGTAGACTGGATGGAAAAGGCACGCTAGGAGGGGAACAAATAATATGTATGGACGGACATTCTCTCACTGAAGCACACTACACAGTTCTACAGAATTCCGCCTTGGTGGCTCCGTATATGGATGAACACAAGAATTTGCTACGCTCCAAACACCCGGAGCGGTCTGATGACTAGATTACACGTGAACAAACCAGGAGTTTCGCCAGCTGGTTGCAAGCACGTACCATGCATGACACCTCTATTGAAGACGACATGTACTTGCTGTCCCAGTTACCATCTTCGAATATAATGACTTTCAAAGGGTACGAGATAAATGGTAATACATTTTACACGATCGCCCAAGATAAGAAGAGCACCAACCAAAATAGTGGTGTCCGCTTTGATGCAGAAACCAAGACGGGAAAGGAAACATATTATTGTTATATACAGGACATATGGGAACTTGACTATCGACGTGGTTTGAAGGTCCCTTTGTTTCGGTGCAAATGGGTCAATATGACACGAGGCGGGGTAACGGAAGACCCGCAGTACGGAATGACAACAGTGGATCTCAACAATCTTGCGTATGCAGACGAACCATTCGTCCTAGCCAATGATGTGGCACAGGTTTTCTATGTGAAGTACATGTCTACCAAGCCAAGAAAAAGAAAAGATAAGGAAGCGAATGCATCGTACGATGAGCCAAAGCGGCACATAGTTCTTTCTGGGAAGAGAAACATCGTGGGAGTGGATGACAAGACAGACAAGTCAGAAGATTATGAAAAGTTTGATGAAATTGCTCCATTCACAGTGAATATTGACCCGAGCATCCCGTTAAATGATGAAGATTTTCCATGGCTACGACGCAAAGGGACACACGCGAAGAAAAAGTTTCACACCCAAAGATCTGGGATGTGATCGGCTTAACTATCATCACTTTTTCTGTGTTTCACACCTAGGAGGGAATCTCTGTAATAGTTAGGGTAGCTAGTTATGTGTTTTGGCATTTGAAACGCGAAGAAATTTTATGTGCAAGCAAATTCTTTCATGCATTTACTGATTTTTTCAGCTAAATGACCCTGAAATTGAAAAGCATTTCAAATGAACTCAGAAAAGGATGAAAGTTGGCATGGTATCATAATTTCACCCACATAGCATGTGCAAAAAAGTAGAGAGGGTTACCGCAAAAACTGGATGCACTTCGTGTACAAAATGGACAATCTGTTTCAAAGTATCAGGGTTTCGGACGAAAACTCATCCGTTACAAAGGCATTTCATCTTTAAAATAACTTAAGCATTACCAAATTGAATATAATGATAAAACACACTAATATTAAACATAAGAAAAAAGAATCACTGGAAAATGTATTTTTAAAGTTAAGTTATTCACAAACTAGTGATTCACACAAATTTCAAATAATTCAAAATTTAAACTATTCAAATTTAAAAACTACCGGCACTAACTAAAAGTTTCTAAAAACTATCAAAAATATTCACAAAGAAACTCTAAATACAGCAAAAAATAACTAAAAATAAATAAAACAAAATAAATAAAGCAGAAAAGAAAAAACTAAATGAAAAAAGCCCGCCTACCGGGCCACAGCGGCCTGCATACGACTAGAAACCCAACCTGTTGTTGGGCCAGGATGCAGGCCCGCAAGCCCAATAGGCCCCACAGGGCAGAGTAGCAGAGATAGGCCCAGAAGGCCTGCATTTCAGAGGAGCTCGAAGGAGCAGCCGCGGCTGGGTTTATAAACCAGTGCGGCTGCCCTTCGCTAGGCGAGGTGGGACTAAACTTTGCGCCCCTCGCCTGGCAGCGCACCCCCCTTTAGTACCGGTTCGTGGCACCAACCGGTACTAAAGGGGGGGGCCTTTAGTACCGGTTGGAGCCACCACCCGGTACTAAAGGGGGTCGCTTCCCGCCGCTTGGGCTAGCCAAAACAGACCTTTAGTACCGGTTGGTGGCTCCAACCAGTACTAAAGGTGCCTTCTATATATACAACACTTCAAAAAATTTCATTCTCCCACTCTGTTTCTTCCCGATCGATCGACGCCGCCCCCGTCCTACACCGCCCCCGTCGCGCCCTCGTCCCCGTCGCCGCCCCCGTCGCCGTCGCCGCCCTCGTCCCCATCGCCGTCGCCGCCCTCGTCCCCGTCGCCGTCGCCGCCCCCGTCCCCGTCGCCGCCCCTGGGCCCGTCCCCGTCCCCGTCGCGCCGTCCCCGCGTCGCCGCCCCGTCACGCCCCGGGCCGTCGCCTCGCCGTCGCCGTCGCCCCGCTATGAGCTCTCCCCCCTCTAACCCCTCTCCGATCCCTCGCCCCCGGTGGCCACTGCCCCTCCCCGAGCCCATACACACACACAAGCATGAACACACACACACACACGCACACTTTTCTGTTTTTAGTTATAGAAATAGTTATAAAATAGTTAGAATTGATAGAAATTTTTCTATTTTTTAGTTATAGAAATAGTTATAAAATAGTTAGAATTGATAGAAAATTTTCTATTTTTTTGTTATAGAAATAGTTAGAATTGTTAGAAATTTTTTTCTGTTTTTTAGTTATAGAAATAGTTATAAAAAAGTTAGAAATTTTCTGTTTTTTAGTTATAGAAATATTAGAAATGTTATACAAATGTTAGTTATATATATATAGAAATGTTATAATTTTTTTTCTATTTTTTAGTTATAGAAATATTAGAAATGTTAGTTATATAGCATTGTTAGAAATGTTATAGGAATGTTAGTTATATAGAAATGTTAGAAATTTTAGTTATCAAAATCCAATCATTAAAAAAATGTTACTTTTTGCGTGCATATAGCTAGTATTTGTTCTGGACGATGCCCGGCCCGCATCCTCGCCGGCGACCCGTCCGCGACGATGTCCGGCTGACCCATGTCCGGGACTGGGCTCCGCCGTGCTGGCACTGGGAGGTGCTGCCTGGAGGGGCGCGCCGCTTGATGAGGAACCCGGCCCCGGGTCTCGTCGTCGACCCTGATCTCGTTTGGTGGCGTTCGCGTGGGCCAGTTTCGGTGCGGAGGGAGCCGGCCCCGCCGGAGGAGGTACGTCGCCGTGTCAGGGAGGAGGACGAGCACGTCCATCGCTACATGGTTGCGTTAGAGGGCGGCAGGTTCTCCAATACCTGGCAGTTTCTTCAGGGATCTCACTTCAGCTATGATCCTGTGAGGGTTCCTTCTCTTTGGATGTCCACCGCCCGCGCCGAAGGAACCGCGAGTGTCCTAGATTCTTCTATAGTATTCGATCTTTATTAGCTACCTAGCCAGTGATGTACTCGATATATAATATTCAAGACGATGTATTTGAGATTATATATTATTCGAGATGATGTATTCGAGATTATATATTATTCGAGACGATGTATTCGAGATTATATCTATTATTCGAGACGATGTATTTGAGATTATATATTATTCGAGACGATGTATTCGAGATTATATCTATTATTCGAGACGATGTATTCAAGATTATATCTATTATTTGAGACGATGTATTCGAGATTATATCTATTATTCGAGATTATACTAAATTGTTTTATATTTCTTTTGGCATAGTTAAATAAAAGCTATGGCGAACAATACCGACAGAGAGAGAGAGAACAGACCATGTTCGATATCATACGCGGGCCAGATGATGATCAGAATGAAGAAGATTTTGACGGCTCCGAATTTCTAAACAACACCGGAGAGGGTGATATGATATTCGATCGCGACGACCGAGAAGATGAAGTCATGAACTACGACGAAGAACATGTTGATCCTGAAACAACAAACACCGGCGAGGTATATATATTTATATAAGCAGGAATCTAGTGATCATCGCATGTTTTAAATGAGTTGAAGATATATTAACGAATCGATCTTTCTTCTTTCAGCCATCCGAATCGAGCAAATCTTCAGGCAAAAGGACGAAACGAGGCCCGAACAAAAAGTTGAAGGAGGGCGTAAAGTACAATATCGAGGCATTCAAACCTAATGGCGAACCATTAGTGCCTAAGAAGATTGCGGACAAGTTCGTTCGTCAGTGCGGAGTTCTTGTGAAGGACCAACTCCCGATCTCCCTTCAAGAATGGAGAAAGCCAGCAAATCCACATCTAGATGTTACTTTTGTCGACGAGAATCAAAAAAAATATGCTTTGGGGTACTCTCATGGAACATTTCACCCTACCAGATCATTTCACAGAAGCAGATGTGCGGAAAGTCAAGAACGCTGCTTTTAGGAAGATGGCGGTTGCATTCAAGAACCACAAGAGAATGACGTGGGAGAAGTACGTCAAGGGAGGAAGGAAGACTCCGGTATTCAAGGGGATACTAGAGAATCAAAGTGCTCATTGGGACGATTTCGTGAAATTCAAGGATTCAGAATTAGCTAAGGAACGGTCGAGAATAAACAAGAAGAATGCCAAAAAAAAAGGATAAGTTCCATAAGCTGGGGCCAGGTGGCTACGCGGTGGCAATGCCTAAGTGGGATAAGTCTGAGAAAGAGATGGAGGATGCAAGTGTCACTCCGGTTACTAAGAGGTGGCCCCCCAGGTGTAGGACTTGGTTCTATGCGCATGGGGGGAGTTGGACCCGAAGACAGGCAATGTTTCGACGAAGGCATGTCTGAACGGAGCCGACGATGCGCTACTTGTTGCAATAGAAGAGGCTCGATCGGGGGTGTTCCAGCCCAACAGAGAGAACGACGAGCTTACGCGTGCCCTGGGAAATCCTGAACACCCGGGAAGAACACGGGGCAAGGGCGCTATTCCGTGGTATGAGGGGTTTTCGGACTGGAACGCCGACTACAGAACCCGTGCGAGAAAGAAGATTGCGGAGGAGAAGAAGAGGAAGATGGAGGAGGAGCAGAGGAAGTGGGACTATGAACGCCTTCAAGGACTAGAAGCAAGTCAAGCGGAATTGGCAGCTAAATTCCAGCGGCAGCAGGAGCAGATCGACTCACTTAGCCAGCAAAGGGGGTCTTCAGCAGCTGCAGCAGCTAGCGGATGATCCAGCATTGGATACCACCACCCCATCCATGCCGAGAAGCAGCGTGGGTTCCGCTGTTGGGGATACACATAATAGGTAGGCCCACGAATGGTCGAAATATCATAAAGCATGGGGTCCACATAACATGTGGGTCCAGATAAATTTCATACAGGCATACTATCCACTCGACCAAGCAGCATACCATCCACTCGACCAAGCAACATATATACCATCTACTCAGATGACAGTTCACCACTCGACCGTACGACTCACTCGGATATACGAAGACCAGTAGGAAGCAAAGCAGTCGGCATCATTCTCATAGTGACGGCTTGATAGTGGGCTGGTATTATGGCATTCATGCCCTACTTTGTAACATAAGGGGTGAGGGGGCGGCGCACTCTATATAAGCCACCCCCCACCACTAGACTAATGGGGGGGTTCTGCTTCCATCTCTCTCTTTTTCACCATTAGTCTCAGGACTTAGCTCAGGCATGGGGATATGTTCCTCTTTCTCTCATTGTAATCTCCGGATACATACTCAGATAAACAAAGCCTCTCCGGAGCACGAGACGTAGGGCTGTTATCTCCACCGTGAGAGGCCCGAACTCGCTAAAACCACAGTGTCACCCATATGCATCTTGATAGATCATGCTCCGTTACCCTATACCTTATTATTGTCGGAATCGTTCCCACGACAGTTGGCGCCCACCGTGGGGCATGGTGTCTATCGAGCCATGATGCAAATGGTTTTATTTCTTCGATCTTCGTCCGTCGATCAACAATCATCAATGGAGGGTTCGATCCAGGATGCTCCGGACATCACTCCATCCACAGGAGAGACATGACACTCTCCGTACAGAGGGATTAGGAAGTCCCATTCCATACTATCTTGTTCTTTACAATCGATCATTAATCTAACAATGGTTGTTTTTTATTTTGTATGTACATGCACGAGCAAAGCATGGCAAACAGAGGAAACAAACATCCATCAAAGCACATACAAGGAGAACCATCCACCTTCAGGTTGACTTGCCTCACGTCTGCGTGAGCTGGCCACCTGAATCGGCGTTCTGGGCATCGCCAATAGCAGCAACGACGGCGTGAAAGCAGTAAACCGACTGCGCCTCCACGCACGGCCATCGGCACCGATCGCTTCATCGTCGTCCCTGACCTCGGCACCACCAACTGCGCCTCCACACACGTCCACCGGCGTCGTCCGCCTTTTCATGGTCACGCACAACCGCCGGCATCGTCGTCACGCACGGCCGCCGGAGCTGTTCGCCTCATCGTCAACTTCGGCCTCGTGTTCGCGGCTGCTCGGCGACGACCTCCGCAGTGGAGGCGCAGGCCCGATGCAGCGTAGGCGTGCAGTGCTTCTTCCTCCGGCGCCGGTCGCCAGCGACGGTCTCGGTGGCGGGGGTGCGCTACAGCGACGGCCTAGGAAACGGCCTCGATCCGCAAGCAATGGCCCTTCATCCGAATTAAAGGAGTCAACGCCTGGTAAGTGCATGCATAACGTTGGTTGTTTCCTCAATCAATTAACCGCATGCAGGGAAAAACAAGGAAACGGAAGGACGACTCCCACCAATAGGCAACCCCGCTGGCTCCGCTTTGTCAAGGTATAATTGCCTCATTAAGCGGCCAATTGGTGAGGATTTACAACGTCAGTTACCTAATTATTGCGGCCATAAGTGTGTTGCTACAGCTCTAGTTAATTGGTGCATGCATGCATGCCGTTAACTCGGCGGCTATGCTGGCTATACTTGCTAACTTGCAGGGAAGCGCTGATACAACAAAATATATTTGTAGTTGTACATGTACTTGCTAACTTGCAGGCACTGAGACGAACAACGTCGCCCTATCGACTCATTGTTTATTCCACTCGGCTAATGGCGTGGCGACCGGATTGCTGACTAGTTGTGGTTCACTCGACCGATTGACCATTTCACTCGGCCGGTTGACGAACTGGTTCACTCGGCCAGCCAGCCCGGAGATGATTTCTGCACTCTAGACAATTAACATGTCGATTACACGGTTGGTTGGCTTCATGGTGCAGCCATCGGCGCCATCCGTCTTGTCGCCATCTCTGGCTTCGTCTGCGAGGCCGTTATCGAACCTCCACACACGGTCACCGGCGCCGTCTAGCTTGCCGTAGTCTCCAGCCTCATCTGCAACGTCATTGACGAATCCCCACATACGGCTCCTCCGAACGCGGTGTCCGCCGCCCTGCTGCAGCCTCCGCGATGCAGGCACTCGACAGAGATGAAACCAAAGGAAACGTCATCCACAACCACTCGGAAGAAAAGATCAAGGACGTTAACTACTCGGCCGCCCCGCGCGTCGTCACTCGGTTGGTAACCTCATAACCGCTCGGCCGCCCCGCGCGTCGTCACTCGGTTGGTCACCCCATAACCACTCGGCCGCCCCGCGCGTCGCCACTCGGTTGGTAACCTCATAACCGCTCGGCCGCCCCGCGCGTCGCCACTCGGTTGGTCACCTCATAACCACTCGGGCGCCCCGCGCGTCGCCACTCGGTTGGTCACCTCATAACCACTCGGCCGCCCCGCGCGTCGCCACTCGGTTGGTAACCTCATAACCGCTCGGCCGCCCCGCGCGTCGTCACTCGGTTGGTCACCTCATAACCACTGGGCCGCCCCGCGCGTCGCCACTCGGTTGGTCACCTCATAACCACTCGGCCGCCCCGCGCGTCGCCACTCGGTTGGTCACCTCATAACCACTCGGCCACCCCGCGCGTCGCCACTCGGTTGGTCACCTCATAACCACTCGGCCGCCCCGCGCGTCGTCACTCGGTTGGTCACCTCATAACCACTCGGTCACTCCGCGCGTCGCCACTCGGTTGGTCACCTCATAACCACTCGGCCGCCCCGCGCGTCGTCACTCGGTTGGTCACCACATAACCACTCGGTCGCTCCGCGCGTCGCCATCGGTTGGTCACCTCATAACCTCTCGGCCGCCCCACGCGTCGTCACTCGGTTGGTCACCTCATAACCACTCAGCCGCTCCGCGCGTCGCCATCGGTTGGTCACCTCATCACCACTCGGCCGCCCCGCGCGTCGCCATCGCCAAAATCCCCCAGTGGGTGACTTAGCTACGAATCTGTTTCGCCTAAGTACAAGAAATCCTATCGAGTGGAGAGCAAACCTCCCACTCGGGGGCTTAGCTGCAGTCCAGTACTCGCCTAAGTTTGAAAAAAATCCTACCGAGTGGAGAGCAATCCTCCCACTCGGGGGCTTAGCTGCAGTCCAGTACTCGCCTAAGTTCTCCCACTCGGAAACTTAGCTGCAGTCAAGCACTCGCCTAAGTTTGAAAAAATCCTATCGAGTGGAGAGCAGTCCTCCCACTCGGGGGCTTAGCTGCAGTCCAGTACTCGCCTAAGTTCTCTCACTCGGAAACTTAGCTGCAGTGAAGCACTCGCCTAAGTTTGAAAAAATCCTACCGAGTGGAGAGCAATCCTCCCACTCGGGGGCTTAGCTGTAGTCCAGTACTCGCCTAAGTTCTCCCACTCAGAAACTTAGCTGCAGTCAAGCACTCGCCTAAGTTTGAAAAAATCCTACCGAGTGGAGAGCAATCCTCCCACTCGGGGGCTTAGCTGCAGTCCAGTACTCGCCTAAGTTCTCCCACTCGGAAACTTAGCTGCAGTCAAGCACTCGCCTAAGTTTGAAAAAATCCTACCGAGTGGAGAGCAATCCTCCCACTCGGGGGCTTAGCTGTAGTCCAGTACTCGCCTAAGTTCTCCCACTCGGAAACTTAGCTGCAGTCAAGCACTCGCCTAAGTTTGAAAAAAAATCCTACCGAGTGGAGAACAAACCTCCCACTCGGGGGCTTAGCTGCAGTCCAGTACTCGCCTAAGTTTGAAAAAAAAATCCTACCGAGTGGAGAGCAAACCTCCCACTCGGGGGCTTAGCTGCAGTCCAGTACTCGCCTAAGTGTTTGAAATCCTACCGAGTGGAGAGCAAGCCTCCCACTCGGAGGCTTAGCTGCAGTCCAAGGACTCGCCTAAATAGCCAAAATCCGGCTGAGACAAGAACAAACCTCTAATTCAAGGAGCTGCATCACAAGTATAATGTGCGCTCCATCCCTATCCGCAAGGACACCGAGACGAAGGTCGACTGTCACCATCGCCTCGTCACCACTCTGAAGGAAATATGCCCTAGAGGCAATAATAAAGTTATTATTTATTTCCTTATATCATGATAAATGTTTATTATTCATGCTAGAATTGTATTAACCGGAAACATAATACATGTGTGAATATATAGACCAACAGAGTGTCACTAGTATGCCTCTACTAGACTAGCTCGTTAATCAAAGATGGTTATGTTTCCTAACCATGAACAAAGAGTTGTTATTTGATTAACAAGGTCACATCATTAGTTGAATGATCTGATTGACATGACCCATTCCATTAGCTTAGCACCCGATCGTTTAGTATGTTGCTATTGCTTTCTTCATGACTTATACATGTTCCTATAACTATGAGATTATGCAACTCCCGTTTACCGGAGGAACACTTTGGGTACTACCAAACGTCACAACGTAACTGGGTGATTATAAAGGAGTACTACAGGTGTCTCCAATGGTAGATGTTGGGTTGGCGTATTTCAAGATTAGGGTTTGTCACTCCGATTGTCGGAGAGGTATCTCTGGGCCCTCTCGGTAATACACATCACATAAGCCTTGCAAGCATAATAACTAAGATGTTAGTTATGAGATGATGTATTACGGAACGAGTAAAGAGACTTGCCAGTAACGAGATTGAACTAGGTATTGGATACCGACGATCGAATCTCGGGCAAGTAACATACCGATGACAAAGGGAACAACGTATGTTGTTATGCGGTCTGACCGATAAAGATCTTCGTAGAATATGTAGGAGCCAATATGGGCATCCAGGTCCCGCTATTGGTTATTGACCAGAGACGTGTCTCGGTCATGTCTACATTGTTCTCGAACCGTAGGGTCCGCACGCTTAACGTTACGATGACAGTTATTATGAGTTTATGCATTTTGATGTACCGAAGGTTGTTCGGAGTCCCGGATGAGATCACGGACATGACGAGGAGTCTCGAAATGGTCGAGACGTAAAGATTGATATATTGGAAGTCTATGTTTGGACATCGGAAGTGTTCCGGGTGAAATCGGGATTTTACCGGATTACCGGGAGGGTTACCGGAACCCCCCGGGAGCCAAATGGGCCTACATGGGCCATTGTGGAAAGGTGAAAGGGGCTGCCAAGGAGGGCTGCGCACCTCCCCCCCTCCCCTAGTCCTATTAGGACTAGGAGAGGTGGCCGGCCACCTCTCTCTCTTTCCCTCTCCCTTTTTCCCAAGGAGTCCTAGTTGGAATAGGATTGGAGGGGGGAGTCCTACTCCCGGTGGGAGTAGGACTCCTCCTGCGCCTACACCTCTTTGGCCGGCCAGCCCCCCTCCCTCCAACCTTTATATACGGAGGCAGGGGCACCCCAAGACACACAAGTTGATCCTTGAGATCGTTCCTTAGCCGTGTGCGGTGCCCCCTGCCACCAAATTCCACCTCGATCATACCGTTACAGTGCTTAGGCGAAGCCCTGCGTCGGTAGTACATCAAGATCTTCACCACGCCGTCGTGCTGACGGAACTCTTCCTCGACGCTTTGCTGGATCGGAGCCCGAGGAACGTCATCGAGCTGAACGTGTGCTAAGAACTCGGAGGTGCCGGAGTAACGGTGCTTGGATCGGTCGGATCGGGAAGAAGACGTACGACTACTTCCTCTACGTTGTGTGATCGCTTCCGCAGTCGGTCTGCGTTGGTACGTAGACAACACTCTCCCCTCTCGTTACTGTGCATCACCATGATCTTGCGTGTGCGTAGGAAATTTTTTGAAATTACTGCGTTCCCCAACAGTGGCATCCGAGCCTAGGTTTTTATGGTTTGATGTTATATGCACGAGTAGAACACAAGTGAGTTGTGGGCGATACAAGTCATACTGCCTACCAGCATGTCATACTTTGGTTCGGCGGTATTGTTGGACGAGACGATCCGGACCAACCTTACGCGTACTCTTACGCGAGACCGGTTCCCTCGACGTGCTTTGCACACAGATGGCTTGTGGAAGACTGCCTCTCCAACTTTAGTTGAACCAAGTGTGACTACGCCCGGTCCTTGAGAAGGTTAAAACGGAGTCTATTTGACGAACTATCGTTGTGGTTTTGATGCGTAGGTGAGATGAGTTCTTACTTAAGCCCGTAGCAGCCACGTAAAACTTGCAACAACAAAGTAGAGGACGTCTAACTTGTTTTTGCAGGGCATGTTGTGATGTGATATGGTCAAGGCATGATGCTGATTTTATTGTATGAGATGATCATGTTTTGTAATCGAGTTATCGGCAACTGGCAGGAGCCATATGGTTGTCGCTTTATTGTATGCAATGCAATCGCGATGTAATGCTTTACTTTATTACTAAGCGGTAGTGATAGTCGTGGAAGCATAAGATTGGCGAGACGACAACGATGCTACGATGGAGATCAAGGTGTCGCGCCGGTGACGATGGTGATCATGACGGTGCTTCGGAGATGGAGATCACAAAGCACAAGATGATGATGGCCATATCATATCACTTATATTGATTGCATGTGATGTTTATCCTTTTATGCATCTTATCTTGCTTTGATTGACGGTAGCATTATAAGATGATCTCTCACTAAATTATCAAGAAGTGTTCTCCCTGAGTATGCACCGTTGCAAAAGTTCTTCGTGCTGAGACACCACGTGATGATCGGGTGTGATAGGCTCTACGTTCAAATACAACGGGTGCAAAACAGTTGCACACGCGGAATACTCAGGTTATACTTGACGAGCCAAGCATATATAGATATGGCCTCGGAACACGGAGACCGAAAGGTCGAGCGTGAATCATATAGTAGATATGATCAACATATTGATGTTCACCATTGAAAACTACTCCATCTCACGTGATGATCGGTTATGGTTTAGTTGATTTGGATCACGTGATCACTTAGAGGATTAGAGGGATGTCTATCTAAGTGGGAGTTCTTAAGTAAATTAACTGAACTTAAAAATTATCATGAACTTAGTACCTGATAGTATCTTGCTTGTTTATGTTGATTGTAGATAGATGGCTCGTGCTGTTGTTCCGTTGAATTTTAATGCGTTCCTTGAGAAAGCAAAGTTGAAAGATGATGGTAGCAATTACACGGACTGGGTCCGTAACCTGAGGATTATCCTCATTGCTGCACAGAAGAATTATGTCCTGGAAGCACCGCTGAGTGCCAGGCCTGCTGCAAGAGCAACACCAGAAGTTATGAACGTCTGGCAGAGCAAAGCTGATGACTACTCAATAGTTCAGTGTGCCATGCTTTACGGGTTAGAACCGGGACTTCAACGACGTTTTGAACGTCATGGAGCATATGAGATGTTCCAGGAGTTGAAGTTAATATTTCAAGCAAATGCCCGGATTGAGAGATATGAAGTCTCCAATAAGTTCTATAGCTGCAAGATGGAGGAGAACAGTTCTGTCAGTGAGCATATACTCAAAATGTCTGGGTATAATAATCACTTGATTCAATTGGGAGTTACACTTCCGGATGATTGCGTCATTGACAGAATTCTCCAATCACTGCCACCAAGCTACAAGAGCTTTGTGATGAACTATAATATGCAAGGGATGAACAAGACTATTCCTGAGCTCTTCGCTATGCTGAAAGCTGCGGAGGTAGAAATCAAGAAGGAGCATCAAGTGTTGATGGTTAACAAAACCACTAGTTTCAAGAAAAAGGGCAAAGGGAAGAAGAAAGGGAACTTCAAGAAGAACGGCAAGAAAGTTGCTGCTCAAGAGAAGAAACCCAAGTCTGGACCTAAGCCTGAAACTGAGTGCTTCTACTGCAAGCAGACTGGTCACTTGAAGCGGAACTGCCCCAAGTATTTGGCGGATAAGAAGGATGGCAAGGTGAACAAAGGTATATGTGATATACATGTTATTGATGTGTACCTTACTAATGCTCGCAGTAGCACCTGGGTATTTGATACTGGTTCTGTTGCTAATATTTGCAACTCGAAACAGGGACTACAGAATAAGCGGACACTAGCAAAGGACGAGGTGACGATGCGCGTGGGAAACGGTTCCAAAGTCGATGTGATCGCGGTCGGCACGCTACCTCTACATCTACCTTCGGGATTAATATTAGACCTAAATAATTGTTATTTGGTGCCAGCGTTGAGCATGAACATTATATCTGGATCTTGTTTGATGCGAGACGGTTATTCATTTAAATCAGAGAATAATGGTTGTTCTATTTATATGAGTAATATCTTTTATGGTCATGCACCCTTGAAAAGTGGTCTATTCTTATTGAATCTCAATAGTAGTAATACACATATTCATAATGTTGAAGCCAAAAGATGCAGAGTTGATAATGATAGTGTAACTTATTTGTGGCACTGCCGTTTAGGTCATATCGGTGTAAAGCGCATGAAGAAACTCCATACTGATGGGCTTTTGGAACCACTTGATTATGAATCACTTGGTACTTGCGAACCGTGCCTCATGGGCAAGATGACTAAAACACCGTTCTCCGGTACTATGGAGAGAGCAACAGATTTATTGGAAATCATACATACCGATGTATGTGGTCCGATGAATATTGAGGCTCGTGGCGGATATCGTTATTTTCTCACCTTCACAGATGATTTAAGCAGATATGGGTATATCTACTTAATGAAACATAAGTCTGAAACATTTGAAAAGTTCAAAGAATTTCAGAGTGAAGTTGAAAATCATCGTAACAAGAAAATAAAGTTTCTACGATCTGATCGTGGAGGAGAATATTTGAGTTACGAGTTTGGTGTACATTTGAAAAATTGTGGAATAGTTTCGCAACTTACGCCACCCGGAACACCACAACGTAATGGTGTGTCCGAACGTCGTAATCGTACTTTACTAGATATGGTGCGATCTATGATGTCTCTTACTGATTTACCGCTATCATTTTGGGGTTATGCTTTAGAGACGGCCGCATTCACGTTAAATAGGGCACCATCTAAATCCGTTGAGACGACGCCTTATGAACTATGGTTTGGCAAGAAACCAAAGTTGACGTTTCTTAAAGTTTGGGGCTGCGATGCTTACGTGAAAAAGCTTCAACCTGATAAGCTCGAACCCAAATCGGAGAAGTGTGTCTTCATAGGATATCCAAAGGAAACTATTGGATACACCTTCTATCACAGATCCGAAGGCAAGACTTTTGTTGCTAAATTTGGAAACTTTCTTGAGAAGGAGTTTCTCTCCAAAGAAGTGAATGGGAGGAAAGTAGAACTTGACGAGGTAACTGTACCTACTCCGTTATTGGGAAATAGTACATCACAGAAAACTGTTTCTGTGAGACCTACACCAATAAGAGAGGAAGTTAATGATGATGATCATGAAACTTTAGATCAAGATACTACTGTACCTCGTAGATCAACCAGAGTAAGATCCGCACCAGAGTGGTACGGTAATCCTGTTCTGGAAGTCATGCTACTAGATCATGATGAACCTACGAACTATGAAGAAGCGATGGTGAGCCCAGATTCCGCAAAGTGGCTTGAAGCCATGAAATCTGAGATGGGATCCATGTATGAGAACAAAGTATGGACTTTGGTTGACTTGCCCGATGATCGGCAAGCAATTGAGAATAAATGGATCTTTAAGAAAAAGACTGACGCTGATGGTAATGTTACTATCTACAAAGCTCGACTTGTCGCAAAAGGTTTTCGACAAGTTCAAGGAGTTGACTACGATGAGACTTTCTCACCCATAGCGATGCTTAAGTCTGTCAGAATCATGTTAGCAAGTGCCGCATTTTATGATTATGAAATTTGGCAAATGGATGTAAAAACCGCATTCCTGAATGGATTTCTGGAAGAGGAGTTGTATATGATGCAACCCGAAGGTTTTGTCGATCCAAAAGGAGCTAACAAAGTGTGCAAACTCCAGCGATCCATTTATGGACTGGTGCAAGCATCTCGGAGTTGGAATAAACGCTTTGATAGTGTGATCAAAGCATTTGGGTTTATACAGACTTTTGGAGAAGCCTGTATTTACAAGAAAGTGAGTGGGAGCTCTGTAGCATTTCTGATATTATATGTGGATGACATATTACTCATTGGAAATGATATAGAATTTCTGGATAGCATAAAGGGATACTTGAATAAAAAATTTTCGATGAAAGACCTCGGGGAAGCTGCTTTCATATTAGGCATAAAAATCTATAGAGATAGATCAAAAACGCTTAATTGGACTTTCACAAAGCACATACCTTGACAAGATTTTGAAGAAGTTCAAAATGGATCAAGCAAAGAAAGGGTTCTTGCCTGTGTTACAAGGTGTGAAGTTGAGTCAGACTCAATGCCCGACCACTGCAGAAGATAGAGAGAAAATGAAAGATGTTCCCTATGCTTCAGCCATAGGCTCTATCATGTATGCAATGCTGTGTACCAGACCTGATGTGTGCCTTGCCATAAGTTTAGCAGGGAGGTACCAAAGTAATCCAGGAGTGGATCACTGGACAGCGGTCAAGAACATCCTGAAATACCTGAAAAGGACTAAGGATATGTTTCTCGTATATGGAGGTGACAAAGAGCTCACCGTAAGAGGTTACGTTGATGCAAGCTTTGACACTGATCCGGACGATTCTAAATCGCAAACCGGATACGTGTTTACTTTAAACGGTGGAGCTGTCAGTTGGTGCAGTTCTAAACAAAGCGTCGTAGCTGGATCTACATGTGAAGCGGAGTACATAGCTGCTTCGGAAGCAGCGAACGAAGGAGTCTGGATGAAGGAGTTCATATCCGATCTAGGTGTCATACCTAGTGCATCGGGTCCAATGAAAATCTTCTGTGACAATACTGGTGCAATTGCCTTGGCAAAGGAATCCAGATTTCACAAAAGAACCAAACACATCAAGAGACGCTTCAACTCCATCCGGGATTTAGTCCAGGTGGGAGACATAGAGATTTGCAAGATACATACGGATCTGAATGTTGCAGACCCGTTGACTAAGCCTCTTCCACGAGCAAAACATGATCAGCACCAAGACTCCATGGGTGTTAGAATCATTACTGTGTAATCTAGATTATTGACTCTAGTGCAAGTGGGAGACTGAAGGAAATATGCCCTAGAGGCAATAATAAAGTTATTATTTATTTCCTTATATCATGATAAATGTTTATTATTCATGCTAGAATTGTATTAACCGGAAACATAATACATGTGTGAATACATAGACCAACAGAGTGTCACTAGTATGCCTCTACTAGACTAGCTCGTTAATCAAAGATGGTTATGTTTCCTAACCATGAACAAAGAGTTGTTATTTGATTAACGAGGTCACATCATTAGTTGAATGATCTGATTGACATGACCCATTCCATTAGCTTAGCACCCGATCGTTTAGTATGTTGCTATTGCTTTCTTCATGACTTATACATGTTCCTATAACTATGAGATTATGCAACTCCCGTTTACCGGAGGAACACTTTGGGTACTACCAAACGTCACAACGTAACTGGGTGATTATAAAGGAGTACTACAGGTGTCTCCAATGGTAGATGTTGGGTTGGCGTATTTCAAGATTAGGGTTTGTCACTCCGATTGTCGGAGAGGTATCTCTGGGCCCTCTCGGTAATACACATCACATAAGCCTTGCAAGCATAATAACTAAGATGTTAGTTATGAGATGATGTATTACGGAACGAGTAAAGAGACTTGCCAGTAACGAGATTGAACTAGGTATTGGATACCGACGATCGAATCTCGGGCAAGTAACATACCGATGACAAAGGGAACAACGTATGTTGTTATGCGGTCTGACCGATAAAGATCTTCGTAGAATATGTAGGAGCCAATATGGGCATCCAGGTCCCGCTATTGGTTATTGACCAGAGACGTGTCTCGGTCATGTCTACATTGTTCTCGAACCGTAGGGTCCGCACGCTTAACGTTACGATGACAGTTATTATGAGTTTATGCATTTTGATGTACCGAAGGTTGTTCGGAGTCCCGGATGAGATCACGGACATGACGAGGAGTCTCGAAATGGTCGAGACGTAAAGATTGATATATTGGAAGTCTATGTTTGGACATCGGAAGTGTTCCGGGTGAAATCGGGATTTTACCGGATTACCGGGAGGGTTACCGGAACCCCCCGGGAGCCAAATGGGCCTACATGGGCCATTGTGGAAAGGTGAAAGGGGCTGCCAAGGAGGGCTGCGCACCTCCCCCCTCCCCTAGTCCTATTAGGACTAGGAGAGGTGGCCGGCCACCTCTCTCTCTTTCCCTCTCCCTTTTTCCCAAGGAGTCCTAGTTGGAATAGGATTGGAGGGGGGAGTCCTACTCCCGGTGGGAGTAGGACTCCTCCTGCGCCTACACCTCTTTGGCCGGCCAGCCCCCCTCCCTCCAACCTTTATATACGGAGGCAGGGGGCACCCCAAGACACACAAGTTGATCCTTGAGATCGTTCCTTAGCCGTGTGCGGTGCCCCCTGCCACCAAATTCCACCTCGATCATACCGTTACAGTGCTTAGGCGAAGCCCTGCGTTGGTAGTACATCAAGATCGTCACCACGCCGTCGTGCTGACGGAACTCTTCCTCGACGCTTTGCTGGATCGGAGCCCGAGGAACGTCATCGAGCTGAACGTGTGCTAAGAACTCGGAGGTGCCGGAGTAACGGTGCTTGGATCGGTCGGATCGGGAAGAAGACGTACGACTACTTCCTCTATGTTGTGTGATCGCTTCCGCAGTCGGTCTGCGTTGGTACGTAGACAACACTCTCCCCTCTCGTTGCTGTGCATCACCATGATCTTGCGTGTGCGTAGGAAATTTTTTGAAATTACTGCGTTCCCCAACACACTCGGCCGCCCCGCGCGTCGCCACTCGGTTGGTTGCCTCATCACCACTCGGCCACTCGCGCGCCTTCAGACAGCTAAGTTGTTTTACATTCTGTTATTTCCATCTTCCCGAGTATCCCGTAATTCACACATCACGTTCAGTCGGAGGCCACGCCACTGAGTGTACCTCTACGCTCGGCTGCTTATTTTCACATACTTGCTTAGTACTAGTTATGTGACTCTTAAGTCCAACTTCCATTTTTTCGCATACATCATTCACGAACACCATGTGTTGTTCTTCATTTTGAGTTTGCATCGGTCCTCCGGGGCTGCAACTCAGTCGAAACACTACACTTCCATTTTTTTTGAGCCAGTATTCAAATGAGTTCAGTCGGATCCGTTGCTTCGGCAAGTTCGAACGGATCCTTCGCTCTTTTAGACTCTTGCTGGTCAACCAGCAAACCCCTTGCACTCCCAGCGGGTGTCTATGGGTGTTATTCACACAAATAATTTCAGCACACATCAAATTTCCTCGAGAAATTATTTCGTTGGCTTGTGCCATTTTTTACACAAGTTACACCATCACTTGACGGCCCTATGCGCCAACTTCATCGTTGCTCGGACTCGGTCACCGTACCGTTCCTAGTACACCACAACACTGACCTTGTCGCTCTGTTGGCTTCAAACACATCCGGCCAACCCCTCTGTGGAATCCTCTTCATCGATAGTATAGACCTCGTGAGGCATGAGACAGATAAGTCCTTTTATAATTAAACTTCACACGTCACTCTTTTTGCGAGTTTGCCTCTTTCGAGTATCACTCGGTAATTTCTCCTCATCCTTACCCGATCCGACTCGATGAGTTACAAATTATCCATTCAACATTATATTTCCCGTATTCCAACATGTCCGTTGTTGAAGCCTATAGTACGCTCGGGAGCTACGCCACATTCGGGGGCTGCAACTCATTTGGAATGACACTCTCCTGAGTGGTCGAGTGCTTCATCACCAGTTAGATCCTTCACTTCAACAAGTGCATTCGACCCACCACTTTGACAAGTTTTATAATCACCCAAATGCTCTGTGCGCCATCTCCATTCCTACTCAGACTCAGTTGTCACGCAGGTCTTGTTGCGTCGCAACCACACTACATCAACCTCGTCGCTACATTAACTTCGAAAGCATCTGGCTAGCTCCTTCGAAGACAATTTCATCCACTTGGCTGGACACATAATCCTTCACTCGGCCACCTCACTATCTTCACTCGGCCGTCCCGCACGTCGCCACTCGGTTGCACACGTCTTCACCGCTTGGTCGCTCCACGCGTCGCCTTTCGGTTGTGCATGCCTTCACCACACGGCCGCCCCGCGCGTCACCCGTTGGCTGGACACGTAATCCTTCACTCGGCCACCTCGTGCATCCTCACTCGGCGGTCCCGCACATCGCCACTTGGTTGTGCACGTCTCCACCACTTGGCCGCTCCGCACGTCGCCTCTCGGTTGTACATGCCTTCGTCACACGGCCGCCTCACGCGTCACCATTAGTTGGACATGTCTTTACCTCTACACCCCCAACACGGGAACGACTAAGTTACTCATATGATCAAATCTCATATCACATTCTGTAGCAAGCTTGCCTCCTTCGAGCATCACTCGGGGGCTACGCACAGTCGTTGGCCATGCCGCCCTCAGGGGTTACGCCCATTCAATCAACCCATTGATCACATCAGGAATATCTTTCTGACCATACTTGCCCGGTCTGCCGAAAATCTATAAGGGTTGTACTGTCCACTCGGACGATCGCCCAAATCATTACCTAAAGTCATCTCCAAGACTGCAAAAGGGTGAAAACAACGCTCCTCTACGGATAACTTGGCCCTACCCTAGGTTCCAAGGCGTCAGTTTCACAAACTTGGACTCAGAGATGGCATGTGCTGGTGTTCCCCCGGGATAATGAGTGGCCTCTCTCTGGAGAGTCAGCCTACACACGAGCCTCGTCACTCGGGTTTCATGGCATGTCTATGTCAGACCACTAGTCTATCTCCTCCGGGAGACACACAAGTGCCACTAAGTCTTTCCTTGCAGTCAACATACCTCGATCAGTCGGGAAGCACGTCCACTCGGACGAATACCCCTTTCATGCAAAAGGGTGAAAATGAAGCTCCTCTGCGGATACAATGTACTCGGACAAATGCCCCTTTCATGCAAAATCTAACGGTAGAAGTACTAATGGAAAGATTACTCCCTGGAGTGTCCAGCTTTTTTCTATAGTTGACAGTTTCAAAGCCGAATTCATTCACCGTGCCGAGAGCACGAAGATTCACCTGCTTGACCGAGTTCCAGGTTGAATTTATTCCGTGCCGAGTGCACGAAGATCATTTCGACTGACTCAGCTCCAGGCTGAGCTTATTTACCATGTCAAGCACCTGAAGATGCATCCGATTGACTCAATTTCAGACTAAAGGATATTTACCGTGTCGACTGCGTGGAGGTTTACCAGGAGACTTACACCCTCTGCCCGACTCACCTAGTCCGACAGAGACTCGGGGACTACACCCAGCGGGTGCACTCAGCGTGCCCCCACTGGAAGAGAACTCCGAAAGAAACATTTTGATCGATGCAAAACCAGCTCCAGAATTACTCGACCTCCGAGTCAGAGAAGAACAAGTTTGATCAGTACCATCTAAGAAGAGTTTTAGTTCTCTCAGACCCCCGCCGACTGCCCGCAGTCGACAGTGGTCTCGGGGACTACACCCAGTGGGTGCACTCAGCATGCCCCCACTGGAGTAATCTCCACTCGGTACGGCCTGACCAGTCCGAGTGATGAACACAACAACAAAAAAGACAAGCTCTAAGACTCCCGCCGACTGTTGGTATCCACTCGGAACGGTCCGCCCGGTTCGAGTGACGGCCAAACAAAAACAAAAAAGACAGGCTCTAAGACTCTCGCCGACTGCCCGCAGTCGACGGCAGTCTCTGGGACTACACCCAGTGGGTGCACTCAGCGTGCCCCCACTGGAATGGTATCCACTCGGAACGGTCCGCCCGGTCCGAGTGACGGCCAAACAAAAAAAAATACACGTTCCAAGCGTGAAGAAATTCCGAGTAATCAGTTACTCGATGCAGGACCAGCTCCAAATCACTCCCAAAAAAAATCCTATAAGGTGAGTTTAACGCTCCTCCGTTGGACCTATTTTGAGCCTTCTTCTAGGACTCAAAGCGTCACACGTTTGGATCCAGAACCGACTCATATTGACGTTCCCCCAGGATAAAGAATGGCATCTCTCCGAGAGAACAGTCCATGCGTCAATCCTGTTGCCCGGATTTAATGACACACCCATCCTTTGATCACGAGTTAACCTCTTCCGAGAGATGAACAAATGTCACCAAGTTGCTCCTCGCGGGCACTTATCCCCAGATCAGTCGGGAAGCGTAGTGCCGGAATCCATTGAGATTTTGTTCAAACCTTGGTTGTCTGAAAGCACGATGATAAGTACCGAGTATTTCCGTAATCACTCAGACCAAATTGTGTCTTTCACAAACTTATTCTGCAAAATCGCAATCGATTCGGGGGCTAATGTTGGGGATACACATAATAGGTAGGCCCACGAATGGTCGAAATATCATAAAGCATGGGGTCCACATAACATGTGGGTCCAGATAAATTTCATACAGGCATACTATCCACTCGACCAAGCAGCATACCATCCACTCGACCAAGCAACATATATACCATCTACTCAGATGACAGTTCACCACTCGACCGTACGACTCACTCGGATATACGAAGACCAGTAGGCAGCAAAGCAGTCGGCATCATTCTCATAGTGACGGCTTGATAGTGGGCTGGTATTATGGCATTCATGCCCTACTTTGTAACATAAGGGGTGAGGGGGCGGCGCACTCTATATAAGCCACCCCCCACCACTAGACTAATGGGGGGGTTCTGCTTCCATCTCTCTCTTTTTCACCATTAGTCTCAGGACTTAGCTCAGGCATGGGGATATGTTCCTCTTTCTCTCATTGTAATCCCCGGATACATACTCAGATAAACAAAGCCTCTCCGGAGCACGAGACGTAGGGCTGTTATCTCCACCGTGAGAGGCCCGAACTCGCTAAAACCACAGTGTCACCCATATGCATCTTGATAGATCATGCTCCGTTACCCTATACCTTATTATTGTCGGAATCGTTCCCACGACATCCGCCCCGGGCGATGCAGTAGTGCTGGATAGATACCCCGTGGATGACATCACGGAGAACACTAACTGCGAGCTACAGTTCAAAATGAAGAACATATCCATGAAGGTGGCGGGCGCCGTTGCTTTTTCAAATTCCCTCGAGGCAACCTTCCATTGCACCCCGATTCCAGCGGGCTATGCTCGTGTCTTGGTTGATGAGGTGGTGGCCCCTTATTCGGAGCTACAGCTTGACATTCCTGGAGGTGACGACGAGCACACATTGGGAGAGGCCATACATCGTGTCATCCTATGGATAAAGGATTGCATCATCTTTCGAAGGCCACCGACACCGCGTCACCCGACTCCTCGTCGAAGTCCGTCACCGAGTCAGCAGACTCCCGCTCCTCCAAGTCCACCAACGCGTGAGGCCACTCCTCCTCCACCAAGTCCGGCAAAGTGTCAGGCCACTCCTCCTCCAAGTCCGACACAGCGTCAGACGTCCACTCCTCGTCCAACTCAGCCCCGTCAGCCGTCTCCGCCGCCTCAGCAATCGCAGAAGAGACACCCCGCAGCTATGGTGCGTAGCGGTACGAGTCGAGGTGATAGTACAGGAAGTACAGGCGGAGGCAAGCGATATAAATATGGTCCAAACCTCAGTACTCCTCTTCCTATGAGGGCTTACGACAGGACCGAGGAGCAAACCAATGCCATAGTGCGGGCAGAAGTCGACGCCCATTTTGGACCGAAACCGCCACCGCCGCCAAAGGAGAAAGTGCCTGTGGAAGTAGTTGACCACTTCATTCGTATGGCTCAACCACCAGCTCCTAAGCCTGTTGACTCAGACTATGAGCGCCACATCAGGAAGTTACATCGACAACGTCTACAGAAGGAGGTGAGCTCGAGCTCGAGCAAACAACAAGCAACTGTCAAAACATGCGGGAAAACCGTTGCCCAGCTGGGAAAACACGCGGCGCAATCGATCCCCCCGCTTGTTATGCCACCAACAACACGTGACAGTACGCGCGCCCAATATTATTGTGGCCAAACGGTTTACGTTCCCGAGGTGGGCGATGTGGTAATAACCCAGGAGCATATAATGCAGGCTGAAGAACTCAAGATCACTGTTGGACAACTCCTCGAGATCGAGGACATGCCTCCGATTAGAGAGGAGGAAATAAAACGGAAATTTGTCCGGGGCCAACCTTTGGTCGAGCCAGAAGATGTCAAGAAGCTCCCAACGAGAATGTATGAATTGCATCAATGGTACATGGACATTAGCAAGAGATCCGATCGAGAGTCCCTCATGGTGTATGTCAAGAAGGATGATTACTACCATGAGAAAGCTGTGGTCGTTGAGTATTCTGAACTGTTTCAGTTATACAATCAAGACGCACTCGACAAATCTATCGTCAGTTGCTATTGTCTGTAAGTGATTTCTTTCTGCAATTTAAGTCTCAAGCTAGCTGTAGTGATCCTTTTGATCAATCATTACGTGTAATTATCCTCACTATATTCTTTTCTGTTGTATTATGCAGGATGAAGATGTCTGAAATGAGAAAAGGTGGATGCTATGGCATTGGGTTCATTGACCCAAACACCGTTAATGAATACACATGGAAATTAGATGCATATTATGAAAAAGAGGTAGAGGACAGCATGCTAGAGTTCTTCAAGCGCCTCAAATACAATGAAGATATACTACTTCCTTACAACTTCGAGTGAGTCACACTTTCTTGTACTACAAATTCTCTGTTTTTGCCTACTAGCTAGCTACATGGTTTTGCTTACATATGCCCGCTTAATTAAGACATGCAAACGTGTGTGCATGCAGATTTCACTGGATCTTGTGTATCATTAAAGTTGACGCCGGAACAGTTGAAATACTGGACTCGCTACTCAAAGCAAATACTGACTATAACATCTTGTTTGGGATAGTCAACAGGTAATTTCAATCATTATTAACTATATATCTCGGCCTATTTAGTTCGTCATTTCATGATATGAACTATTTAATAACCCATTTATTCATTTTCTTCGTCGGCGGGCAGGGCTTGGGCAAGGTTCATCAGCGTCACTCCAGGCGAATGGAAACAAAAGCTAAAATGGTTTCGAGCCAAGGTAAGTAATTAAGTAGTACTAGCTAGCTAGCTAGCTGCCATCTCTTTAATTATCATGCTTGATTAATTATTATCTGATCAAATTAAACTCCATTCTCGTAATAAAGGCCCTGAAGTAGGCGCCGGGGACTGATCTGTG
Source organism: Triticum monococcum (assembly GCA_034509565.1). NCBI lineage: Eukaryota > Viridiplantae > Streptophyta > Magnoliopsida > Poales > Poaceae > Triticum > Triticum monococcum. Next base: position 640,265,099 of record CM067843.1, read on the forward strand.
TGCATACTGTGTTTGCGAGAACATTCGCATGATGGCGTCCGAAAGGAGCAGATCTCAAAGACAGGAATGGGTACGTTTGTCAGAACAATATTCACAATTTTTACACCATTATCGATATCTAGTCACACAACTAATACACATGCATATTGATCTCCTTCTTAACAGTTCAAAGAGGTGCGGGACAAGCTCCTACCAACGGAGCGCGTAGAAGCACTTCAAGAGGAAATAGCGGGATTTTTGCTCAACCAGGTCATAAATCCGAAGGGAGAATACTATTACCCACTACCGCCCCCATCGAAAAAGACATGAACCACTTCCAATTGTCATCGTGCTCCGAAGGCACCAATCAGGCTAATGCCACTGGCTCCGAAGGCAACATGCATATGTAGGAGAAATTGTATATAGCTATACATGTGTGTATGTGTGAATTAATATGGTGGTTTGTGAGACATGATTGATGATATATATGATTGGTTCTACTAGAAATTCTATATATATATATATATATATATATATGCATAACGTATACAATGTGTAGTACCGTAAAATACCAGCAAATGAAAAAGAATTAAAATGGAAAACATAAAATTAAATGAAAAAGAAATCATAAAACCAAAAACCCCCCAACATTTTAGTACCGGTTGGTGTTACCAACCGGTACTAAAGGGCTCCCGACCCCCGGAGCTGGCTCGTGCCACGTGGTTGCCCTTTAGCACCGGTTCGTGCTGAACCAGTACTAAAGGGGGGGGCCTTTAGTGCCGAAACTTTAGTGCCGGTTCCTGAACCGGCACTAAAGGGCCTTACAAACCGGTGCTATTGCCCGGTTCTGCACTAGTGTAAGCATAAGATAGAACAATAGTAGAAAGTATGAATTGAGAATATAAAGTGTAGGCCTAAATAATCTCTTCAAGGGAATGGACAACACAATATAATGAGGACTAAGAGATATAGTGAATGCACGGTCAAGTGACCAAATTAAACCACAAGTAAGGAGTTAGGGTTAGGGATAACCAAAGTCACGAAGACAAGGATGTATCCCGATGATCACTTCCTTGGAGGGAAGCTAGTCATCGTTAGAGAGGTGGATGTTACCACGAAGGCACACCAACGCCATGAAGGCTCACCCTATTCTCCTTGAGATATCACCATGAAGGTGATTCTCAACCACTAGTGGTAGACCTTGAGGCGGCCTCCAAACCTTCACAAACTTTTTGGGGGACAAATCACAAGTTGATTCCTCATCGGAGCACTCCTACTGCCTAGGAGTCTCCAACCTCCAAGAGTAACAAGAACAAAGGGGAAATGCTCAAGACTTGCTCAAATCATGAATTCCTTTGGTCAAGAGAGGGAAAGGGAGTGGATCTATCACTTGATTGGAAAAACTCTCAAGAACTCTCATGAATCTCTCCGGGATCTAAGATTTGGTGTAGGAGAAGTGAGAGGGATCCACTTGTGTTCTTGGGGCGGTTTGGGATGAAGTGGTCAACCCTCTACCAGATTAGTAGAGGGGTATTTATAGAAGGCCTAGAAAACTAGCCGTTTGTGAGTAAGTGACAGCGCCAGGCTGGACATCTGGCGGTTGAGAAAAGCACACACATGCATGTGAAAAACAGAGGCCGGAGTACAGGCCCCGGACATCTGGCGGGCACAACCAACATTTGAAAACAGGTTCTAGAATTTGCGGGCCAGATTTCTGGGAGGATCTTGGACATCCGGGGCGACCCGGATGTCTGGCCATTAAAACAGTAGGAACCCAAAAACTAAAACACGCATAACTTTCACATCCAAACTCTGATTTTGATGATCTTGGGCTCGTTTTGAAGCTATGGAAAAATCCCATGTCCTCACACAGAGAACCACCCAAGATGAACAAAAATGGAGGATGCAAATTATGCAAAGGTTTTATCATTTATTTGGGTAACCTATTTGGCTTTGGATTTTCTTTGGTAGATGTATAGGCATTTTGTATTTGTATTGGATAGGAGTGAAATATGCCTATGTTGGAATATGATGTGAGGAAGTAGAAATAGAATATGTTGACTTGAGAAAATCTATCACTAACCCATTTGATCCCATCTTAATAGTGCGGGATCCCTATAACTCAAGAATCATAAAAGAACTATACTGGATAGCTTCCAGAAACTCATTCTTGAGCATATATCCTTTTTGATGGTCATCGATCCTCACAACAAAATCCAAAGGAACTAATACCTTTGACTAAAGCATTCCAATTGAGCTTGATGTTGACCTTTATGCTTGGCTCAAGTCAGAACAATGATCTTGATCATGAGACTTGGGGAAGGCTTCAAATAGCTCCCCCATAAGCCATGTGGGGAGCATTGCATTGTATTCATCTTCACACGTTTGTCATGTGATCATCCACAAGCTTCAAGCATGTAATCCTTCAGGATGGCTATCTTGAACTTGCCCTTGTCAACCATGATCATCAACACTTGATGTCACCCTCTCATGGACACTTGATCTCTCTCTCTCTCTCTCTCTCTCTCGATGCGAGCCCATGAGAATCACCCAACCCTCAAAAACATAGACAACACATAGTATGGGTTAGTACATAGAGTACAATTGATAATTTCTTACCATACCACAAGATCCTATGTGGTGCATCGTTTGCGCTTGTGTGTTGACCATTTAGAGTTCGATCTCCGAGCTTCATCTTGGTCAACCAATATCTCTACTCCATGTTTAATCTTGACGTCATGAAGGGTATATTGAATTCTTCACTTGAATAGCTTGCTCAATCATGACTCAACACATGAGTCCATTATGATCATATCTTTGAGCCACTCCTAGAATTCATCATTCAAATCATCCTTTTAAGATCTTGATCCATTATGGCTCAAACCATAGCTCTAAGCATGGCAACCCTTAAGATACTCCAATGAACTCCATTTTGATCATCTCGGTGTAATTTTTGCTTCAAAGGAGTTGTCTTCCATTATTCTTCAATCATTTTTCAATGGGACTAACCTTCAAATGTATATCTCAATGCAAACATTAGTCCTATAGGATTGTTATTTAATTACCAAAACCACACATGGGGACTACATGTACTTTCAGGTGTTAATCACATAGCGATGTGAACTAGATTATTGACTCTAGTAAACCCTTTGGGTGTTGGTCACATGGCGATGTGAACTATGGGTGTTAATAACATAAAGATGTGAACTATTGGTGTTAAATCACATGGCGATGTGAACTAGATTATTGACTCTAGTGCAAGTGGGAGACTGAAGGAAATATGCCCTAGAAGCAATAATAAAGTTGTTATTTTATATTTCATTATATCATGATAAATGTTTATTATTCATGCTAGAATTATATTAACCGTAAACCTGATACATGTGTGGATACATAGAAAAAACACCGTGTCCCTAGTAAGCCTCTACTAGACTAGCTCGTTAATCAAAGATAGTTATGACACGTCTCCAACGTATCTATATTTTATGAAGTATTCATGCTGTTACATTATCATTCTTGGATGTTTTATAATCATTTTATAACAACTTTATATCATTTTTTGGGACTAACCTATTGACCCAGTGCAAGTGCCAGTTGCTGTTTTTGGCTCGTCTTTTACATCATAGGAAATCAATATCAAACGGAGTCCAAACACCGCGAAACTTTTTGTAGATTTCTTATGGACCAGAATATATCCAATGTGCCAGAGCAATACCCGGGGGTGCCCCGAGGGAGGCACAACCCACCGGGGCGCGCCTGGGTCCCACCAGGGCGCGCCTGGGACCCAGGCGCGCCCCGGTGGGTTGTGCCCACCTTAGTGGACTCCCGCACCGCCTCTTCGCCCTATAAATTTCCACATATTCCAAAAACCCTCGTGGAGACCCTAGATCAGAAGTTTCGCCACTTCAAGCCTCTATAGCCACGAGAAACCAATATAGACCCCGCTCCGGCACTCCGTCGGAGGGGGAAATCATCTCCGGTGGCCATCTTCATCATCCCGGCGGCCACCATGATGAGGGAGTAGTCCACCCTCGGGGCTGAGGGTTTGTACCAGTAGCTATGTGTTTAATCTCTCTCTCTCTCTCTCTCTTGTTCTTGAGATGTCACGATCTTGATGTATCGCGGGCTTTGTTAATATAGTTGGATCATATGGTGTTTTCCCTTCTCTATCTTGTTGTGATGAATTGATTTTTCCCTTTGAGATTTTGTTTTATCGGATTGAATACTTTTATGGATTTGAGAGCACTTGATATATGTCTTGCATATGAATAATATCATGGTGACAATTGTATATTATTTTGATTCACTTGATATATGTTTGGGCACTCAACTCGCGGATTCCTGAGGTGACATTGGGGTAATCTACGCATAGGGGTTGATGCACATTCTTGTCTTTGTTTCTCCGGTAGAAATCTTGGGACACTCTTTGAGGTTCTTTGTGTTGGATTGAGTATTATGAATCTGAAATTATTTGGTGTTATTTTAGTACGAACTCTTGGATAGATCAATCGGAAAGAATAGCTTCGAGGTGGTTTCGTACCCTACAAACGATTTCTTCTAATGTTCTCCTCTAGATAGGAACTTTGGAGTGATTCTTCATCTCACGTTGAGGAATGGTTATATGATCCAATTATATTAGCATTGTAGGGAGATTGCACTAGCGAAAGTACGGACCCTAGGCCCCATTTTCAAGCATTGCAATACTGTTTGTGCTCCATTTTATCAATTGCTACCTTGCTGTTTTTTATTATTCCTATTACAAAAATCAATATCTATTATCATTACTACACTTTTATTACCATCTCTTCGCCGAACTAGTGCACCTATACAAATTACCATTATATTTGCCGTGTTGCGGACACAAGAGACTTTTTATTATTTGGTTACAGGTTTGTTTGAGAGAGACCATCTTCGTCCTACGCCTCTCACGGATTGATAAACCTTAGGTCATCCACTTGAGGGAAAATTGCTATTGTCCTACAAAACTCTGTGCTGGAGGCCCAACACGTGTCTACAAGAATAAAGTTGCATAGTAGACATCGGGTTAAGTTTCCTAACCATAGACATGTGTTGTCATTTGATGAACGGGATCACATCATTAGGAGAATGATGTGATGGACAAGACCCATCCGTTAGCTTCGCATATTGATCGTTCAGTTTTATTGCTATTGCTTTCTTCATGTCATATACGTATTCCTTTGACTATGACATTATGCAACTCCCAGACACCCGAGGAATACCTTGTGTGTTATCAAACGTCACAACGTAACTGGGTGATTATAAGGATGCTCTACAGGTATCTCCGAAGGTGTTTGTTGGGTTGGCATAGATCGAGATTAGGATTTGCCACTCCGAGTATCGGAGAGGTATCTCTGGGCCCTCTCGGTAATACATATCATAAGAAGCCTTGCAAGTAATGTGACTAATGAGTTAGTTGCGGGATGATGTATTATGGAATGAGTAAGAGACTTGCGGGTAACGAGATTGAACTAGGTATGAAGATATGGACGATCGAATCTCAGGCAAGTAACATACCGATGACAAAGGGAATAATGTATGTTTTTATTACGGTACGACTGATAAAGATCTTCGTAGAATATGTGGGAACCAATATGAGCATCCATGTTCCGCTATTGATTATTGTCCGGAGATGTGTCTCGGTCATGTCTACATAGTTCTCGAACCCGTAGGGTCCGCACGCTTAACGTTCGATGACGATTTTGTATTATATGAGTTATGTGATTTGGTGACCGAATGTTATTTGGAGTCCCGGATGAGATCACGGACATGGCGAGGTGTCTCGAAATGGTCGAGAGGTAAAGATTCATATATAGGAAAATGATATTCGGACACTAGAAGTGTTACGGGGTGTACCGGGTACATATCGAAGTACCGGGGGGGGGGGGGTTACCGGAACCCCCCGCGGGATTAATGGGCCTTGTGGGCCATAGGTGGGAGCACACCAACCCACAAGGGTGGTGCGCCCGCCCTCCTAAGGAAGGAGGCCGAATAGGAGAAGGAGGAGGGGGTTCGGCCCCCCATTTCCTTCCTCCCCCCTCTCTTCCCTTTCCCCCCTTCCGGTAAAAGGAAGGGGGCGAATTGGACTTGGGCCCCTAAGTAGGATTCCTCCTACTTGGGGCACCCCAAGGCAGTCCCCCTCCCCCTCCCACCTATATATACATGGGGAGGGGCGCCTAGAACACACACCAATAGTTGTTAGCCGTGTGTGGCGCCCCCCCCCCCCCCCCACACACACACACAGTTTACGCCTTCGGTCATATCTTCGTAGTGCTTAGGCGAAGCCCTGTGCGGATCACTTCACCATCACTGTCACCATGCCGTCGTGCTGACGAAACTCTCCCTCGACACTTTGCTGGACCAAGAGTTCGAGGGACGTCATCGAGCTAAACGTGTGCAGAACTCGAAGGTGTCGTACATTCGGTGCTTGATCGGTCAGAACGAGAAGAAGTTCGACTACATCAACCGCGTTGTTAAATGCTTTCGCTTTCGGTCTACAAGGGTACGTGGACACACTCTCCCCCTCTCGTTGCTATGCATCTCCTAGATAGATCTTGCGTGAGCGTATGATTTTTTTTGAAATTACATGCTACGTTTCCCAACAAAACCTATGGCCCTCGGGTCTATTTTACATCATAGTATAAGTTTCTGATCTACTATTTTGCAATCTTTTACTTTCCGATCTATAAACCAAAAAAACCCAAAAATATTTACTTTATCGTTTGTTTAGTTTTATCTATCTCTACCAGATCTCACTTTTACAAGTGACAGTGAAGGGATTGACAACCCCTTTATCGCGTTGGGTGCAAGTGTTTGATTGTTTGTGTAGGTATTGGTAATTTGTGCATTGTCTCCTATTGGATTGATACATTGGTTTTCTAACTGAAGGAAATACTTATTTCTACTTTGCTGCATCACCCTTTTCTCTTTAAGAAAAAAACCAACGCAAGCTCAATAAGTAGCACTCACTATGAGTCACTTGGTCATCCAGGAATGCCGGGTCATCTCGAGCCACCGGGTCATCTTGGGTCGCCGGGTCATCTTGGGTGGCCGACCGAGTTATCTACTGTAGCATCATGAGATGGGATTTCCACCCCGTTATCTGCCAAGATAGAAGAATCACCAGCTTCCTTTTTTACAAATGCCCTGGCCGTGGATCAATAAATACATGATAATCAATATATGAAGGAAGCATATTATAAATTGAGAAATTTATAAGGATTACCCTAGGTTGATAGTGAAAGCCGGCAATTGGCTAGGACTGGACTCATCAGACGAAGGTGAAGTCGTCTGGTAATCCAGGTCCGAATGGCGCAGCGGGGTCTTGATTTGACCGGCTGATACATCTTTAACGTATCTATATTTTTTTGTTATTCCATGCTATTATATTATCCATCTTGAATGTTTTATATGCATTATTATGCTAATTTATATCATTTTTCGGGACTAACCTATTAACCTAGTACCCAGTGCCAGTTGCTGTTTTTTTCCATGTTTTTATCTTTTACAGAAAATTAATACCAAAAGAAGTCCAAACGGAACGAAACTTTTTAATGATTTTTTTTACCAGAAGACACCTAGGAAGCTTCGGGAGAAGACTAGAAGGCCCACGGGTGAGCCACAAGCTCACCATACGCGCCCTGGGGGGCGCCCTATGAGCTTGTGGGCCCCCTGTGGCTCCTCCAATCCTAATCTCAGCTTCATAAATACTCTAATATTCCCTGTGCCGCCTGTTCTTTTTTACGTTCTTACTTTCTTCCAACTTGTAAGACTACAGAGCCAGGACTCTAGCTTGATGGAGAACCATCTTCTTGTCTAGGGTTTCCCCCTACCGCCGCGAGTATTCCTGGCTGGCTTAGGTTCCTCTGTGACGAGCTAGAACACATAGATCTTTCCTTTGAAAGTGAATGAAATCGTCAAGCTCAGTCTTAAATCTTTGAATCTAGTTCTTCAGACCACTCTGGGTCTGACAGTGCTTACGTGGCAAGATATCGGTATGAGTTTAATAGTGTTCTATGTTTATAATTTATTTATTATAAACTAAATTAATCGGTCAAAATTGCTAATTCACGCAACAAGGCTTTGGCCGTGCAGACCGGGTTAACAGAGTTGTTGCGATTCTGTCGAGGTCCCATGTGCGTGGAGTCTGACTGTGCAAGGTTATCTTCTTGCTGGATCCAAAGAGGCAGGATAATTCAGGCCTATACCAGTCACGGCTGACGTGGAAGACCTGCTGGGCAATTTTCAGGAGGTCTCCCATTGAGGCGATCCGAGGAGGCAGGATTGCGCTGGCCCATGAGTTCAACGGGGATTTTGCGCTGATTGCCGATGTTCCCTCTGATCTGAAGCCTCTTCTTCCTCTTCTTTCTTAAACAATCCGGTGCCAGCTCTAATTATGGACTGCTTCCTTTCTCTAGTTTCTCTAGTTTCTCTAGTCTCTAAAAAATCTAAAATAAATAAATAAATTTACAGATGTTTTTCCATGTTTTTTCAATCAGAAAAAATAGAGAGAGAAGGAAAAGCGGGACAGGCCGACGTAAAAATAGGACAGGAGAGAGACCTGTCCGGAACGAAAAGGCGATGCGGCAAAGCGAATATCCCGGAGGATAAACCCGGGAGCCCGAGCGGCACCCTGGAATATTCCCGCTCCGGCATCACATTCAACTCCGGCGTCTACCCGTCCGTCCATATAAACTCCTTTCCCCGTCCGTTGCAACTCGCCAGCCACCCAGCCAGCCAGCCATTGAGCCCCTCTCCTCTCCTCTCCTCGCCGAGTCCACCGCGGCGTTCGCTGTCCGAGATCCCCACCAATTCGGCGCGCCGCACGTGCGTACGTATAACACATCGGTCGCCCGATCAATGGCTCTGCTCAAGGCCGCGCGCGTCGCCGACGTCCCCACTCTCGACGTCGTCGTGCCGGACCACCTCGCCGCCGCCGCCGCGCGGGTCCTCGGTACGTGCCGTTTCATTCGCCGTCCCCGCGTCTCTACTTTTCGGTTGGTCATCAATCGGCCGGCAATAACGCGCGCGCGCGCGACCGCAGACGTGGAGGCGGCGACGATGAAGAAGCAACGGGGCGCGGGCCGGCGGTTCGCGGTGATCGGGCACCGCGGCAAGGGGATGAACGCGCTGGCGTCGCCGGACCGGCGGATGCAGGAGGTGAAGGAGAACTCGGTCCGGTCGTTCAACGAGGCGGCGCGCTTCGCCGTCGACTACGTCGAGTTCGACGTCCAGGTATAATTATCGATCGATCCCGTCTGCTCTGCTCCAATCGAATCCCTCCCACCTCCCCTGTGTGCTACGTTAATTAATTTGTTATTCGGTCGCGCGGGTTCCGAGGAAAGGAACGGGTGTATGGGATCGGTCTACGTGGGTCCCGGGCCTCCGGGAACTGGTGTAGCTCTCCTCGGTGTAGTGTGTCCGGTCTAGGGGATCTTTGTTGATGGGGACGTGGCCGTCCGGAGCGGCTCGAGCACGTTTGCCGTGTCGCCGAAGGGGAAAGGGAGAGAGGAAGGTCGCCGCGTAGCGGAGCGACCCCACGTGCGTCGCGGTGGCCTCCCATGTGGAGAAGTGGGGCGGCTCATCGAGCTCTCCAGATCTGACCAGCTCACCAGCACGAAATAATATACTACTGTAACTTGTACTAATAACACAGTTTAAAACCACAATAATTTTGCTAAAGCATCTAGATGTCCTCTAAGAGCAACTCCAATAGCTTCCGTTTCCAAAAAACACTTCCATTTACGGAAAGTTATGGTAAAAAAAGCCTCTGCAATTTTTTTACAGGATTTCATAGAAACACCTCCTCCGTCCTTTAAGTTTACGGGAAGATGATCTTCTCGTATAATTATGGCGGTGGATAATAGGTTCTTATTTTATGAGCAGAAGTTTTACAGGAACGGTAAAATGCACTACCTCCTGTTATGGGACGGAGGGAGTAGGTGTTAGAAAACTTTTCCTAGATTATAGGGTCATCCTGGAAGAAGATTTGCACAGGAGCTCTTGGAGTTGCTCTAAGTATTGCATATCCTATATCAATGATTTTTCGCGAAGATTTATGAGGATATTCTTTTCTTTTTATGTTTGATCGAGTCACTTAATGTGTAATAACTAGGGTAAATGTAGATCTGTCCTAGACAGACCCAAAGCGCAATATTTGAATTAGATGTGGTACAGTTATAGATGTAATTTGGCAGATTAATGGTCTGGTCCTGGATTGGTTTGTTTGAAATGTCATTATATTCTTGATGTACCCGATGTTGGTAAGATATTACAGTGGACTGTGACGAGGCTGCATCAACGATCGCACAACTTTTGCCGTACCTGAAGCAGCACTCATGCAATACACTAGCTAGTTGTTCGTTTGTCCTGTTGCACTAGTGCGATCTAGTACTTCTGCTAACGCCAAACCCCACCTCCACCTTGTACTTATCAAGATCATATATCTTGCGTGTCGCATATATCTATCGATTCAGTCCATCGTTTTTTTCTTCTTACGGTGCTATTGCGCAGAACGCCAAGTAAATGTTTCCATTTCTAATTTGCTTCAAAGCTAAATTTGTTCAAAGTGTTCAAAGAAGATACTGATTTTTTTCACTTCTGGCCCTTCTCTCTTTGTCTCCTAAATAATTCAGTGTGCAAAGATGTTGAGAAGAGAACCATGAATATCGATTTTGTAGGTCACCAAGGACGTCTGCCCAGTCATCTTCCATGACAACTTCATCATTACTGAAGAACATGTAAGTTCATATGCGCCCTCTTGCTCTGTATGCGTATCACTTTCCAACATTTCCTTTTCCCCGGTGGGTGATTGTAGGGGCTGTTTGGATGGGGCCCACCAATTATTTGGCTAACGATTTTGCCGTGTGGGCTCGCCCAGATGTTGGTAATAAAACTGAATAGCTGGCCAAAAAGTTGGCTTACACCCGAAATTTAGGCAGCCATCCAAAATTTTGGTAGGGTAGTTGTTGGTTGCTATCCAAACAGCCATGTAGAAACCACCACAAAAAGCACATGCCAAAACATGCTGCCAACCTTGATATTTTCCTGTTTCCATATCACTTGTGTAAGCAACCAACCTAACTCACCAGGACTATCTGTTTTCAGGGCAAAATTTCAGAGAAGCGTGTCACTGATCTTCAGTTGGAAGATTTCCTCCAGTATGGCCCACAAAACAAGCAAGGCAAGGTATGGAGAAAGTGCAAAACACCAGTGTGCTAATTTGGTCATTAGTAGTAGTTACATAAAGTTTGACACAATGCATCTGATTATTCATTGCTTATTGCTAAATTCAGAATGGGAAGCCTTTGCTGCGGAAAATGAAGGACGGTCGGGTGTTGAATTGGAACGTCCAGTCAGATGATCCTCTTTGCACCCTTCAAGAAGCATTCGAGAAGGTCAATCCAAGATTGGGCTTCAATGTCGAGCTGAAATTCGATGACAATCTTGTGTACCAAGATGAGGAGCTTACTCACACCCTCCAGGCCATCCTCAAGGCATGTACTATTACTGTAGTACATGAGTCACTTTTGGTTGGTTACAGCTTGATACCTGTTGTTCTAACACATCAGATTTTCAACTTGTGAACAGGTGGTCTTCGAGTGTGCCAAGGATAGGCCTATCATTTTTTCTAGCTTCCAGCCCGATGCTGCGCAGCTCATGCGAAAACTGCAGAGCACATACCCTGTAAGTGCAATATTATTACCGGACAGATTGCAAGCACATGGAACTTATATCCATTCCACACCATGAGCGTCGCTGATTGCCATCGTTACGATGTTTGTCAGGTGTACTTCTTAACGAACGGAGGGACGGAAATCTACGCCGACGTGAGGAGGAACTCGTTGGAAGAGGCGGTCAAGCTGTGCCTTGCCAGCGGCATGCAAGGGATCGTGTCGGAGGCCCGCGCCGTCTTCAGGTTCCCGACCGCTATACCCAAGATCAAGGAGGCTGACCTCTCCCTACTAACTTATGGCACTCTCAAGTAAGTTCTCTAGTTCTTCATCAACTTCTTAGAACGACGGAGTAAAAGGTTTCTGACGCCGTTGTGCAAATGTGCAGTAACGTGCCGGAGGCGGTGTACATGCAGCACCTGATGGGGGTGAATGGGGTCATCGTCGACCTCGTGCCGGAGATCACTGGGGCTGTCTCTGATCTCATCGCCCTCCCGGAGACCGATACAGAGATCAATGATCTGAGCGGCAAGGTGGTGAAAGATGCGACGCCGAATTTCACGCAGCGGGAGATCTCGTTCCTGCTGAGGCTGATGCCAGAGCTTGTGCAATAGCACAGATTGCACACCATTAACTCATGGCTTTGGATGTAACTGATTGATTGGCATACAGGACAGGAGGAGCCCCTTGTGGAGGAAAGCACAGGTTTACATACTGGGTTGGTGTGATGTCCTTCGGTGAGCCCTGGTACTGGGAGAATTGGGGATTGATATGATATATACATGTTGTAGTGTGGGTGGCGAAATTTTTGGATATACATGTTGTAGTGAATGTCACCGTCACAATGGACCGTGTTACTAAACTAATACATGATCCTGGGTCTGGTAACCAGCATTTTCGATCAACATTCGTCAATGTGTTTGCTACAATATTTTTGGAAATTAAGAAAATCTCCAGGTTTTCACATATTTGCCTCGAGAAATCGGAAACCAAGAAATTTTCAGAAAAAAGATGTGATAAAATATTAAAGGCACAGAACCATCACTTTCATGTCACAACTTACGGAAAACCATCGCCTTACAAAACATGGCACTTTGCACCGAATCGAAGAAATTGACGTGGCAAAAAAACACCGAACCAATTTGTGAGCGTGTTTTGACGTGGCCGATCACTTGCGGGCCGACAACGGTGATGGCGCGGCGGTAACGGGCGTTAACGGCCGTACCGACCAAGCCAGTCAGCTTGTTCAAAGGAAACAGTGCCAGTCCCACTCGCTCCCTCTGTGCTAAGCCGGTCGGCCCGTTCCCCTAAAGGGAACAGTGCTGCTATTCACACTCTCTCCTCTTGTTCCCTCTATGTTGCCGCAATGCTTTCTTGGGTAGACTCGGAGGAGAGCAGTGACGACGACATGGTCCACTTTGCCGGGGAGGTAATGTCCTTCCATTTGTCTGATAAACTAGGGTTAGGGATTTCAGATTTTTGTTTTGGTATGGAATGGACCGGATCCAGTGTATTTGACCACTGCCAATTCCTTTTGAATTCAATCCAGCCCCTCCTAACCGTAGACGACTCGCACTTTGAAGGCAATGACAGAGAAGGGCCCTATCGACTGCTACCACCAAAAAATAGCCAAGAAATTCGTAGCATTCCAAGGTGGCATAACTGGAAGGAGGTTTTATTGATGTGGCGAGGATTTAAGTTGCAATCCCTATCATGCTTTTCTTGTTTGAAATCCCATGTAAACTGCTCTGTTTCAACAGTGTTAATACATGTCCTACAGTTTTCATAATTTCCGTACTTGTACAAATAGATTATGGTCAGTAAGTCGGTAAGAATTTTCTGTGCATTATATCTATATAGTATTCATAATTTCTGTACTTTTAGAACAAGATTAAGTTACTCAGTGCAAGCCAAGTTTTTCTCTGAATGTCTGCATTGTAGTGGTTAATGATCAAATTGGTTTGGGAAAAGGGCTTAGACATAGATATAGACACCCTTAATCTGCTTATTTCAAATGTTAAAATAATGTTTTTCTTATCTGAGAAACTATGTAGTTTGGATTATGGTTAAGTAACTCTGGTGCACCTATGTAGCTGCTTATGGTTAAGTTACTTATTTTTCTTGCAGATTGGCAATTGTTGTTATGTTCAATGGGTTGATATGGAGTATCCTAAAGCTACTAAAAAAAGCTCTTCAAAAGCTTCGGGTAAGACATGAAGATTGTTGTGCTGCTAGAACCAAGGAAGGGGCTGATCATGCACAGGTAGTGATTAAGCTTGAATAGGAGGTTAACACTGCTACCCTGTAGTACAAGAACCTTGTTGCTGATGTTAACAAAATGCTCAAGCAACAAGTGCAAAGGACCTATCAAGAAAAAATCAAAAAAATAATGGCAGAAGACAATGAAGGCTTGGAGAAGCAGCTGGACCAGAAGCAGTATGTCATAGAGGATATGAAGGCCATTCATAAAGCCCAAGGAGAACTGATCAGGAACCTGAGGACAAAGTTGCATGAGCTGGAAAAGGATAGGGATATCAATGGACTCAAGAAGGAGATGTATGTGCTGAAGACTGTGTTGGGGAACGTTGCAGAAAACAAAAAATTTCCTACGGTTTCACCAAGATCCATCCATGAGTTCATCTAGCAACGAGTATTCAGATTGCATCTACATACCTTTGTAGATCGCGAGCGGAAGCGTTCACTAGTACGTGGATGACGGAGTCGTACTCGCCGTGATTCAAATCACCGATGACCAAGCGCCGAACGGACGACACCTCCGCGTTCAACACACGTATGAAGCGGATGACGTCTCCTCCTTCTTGATCCAGCAAGGGGGAAGGAGAGGTTGATGAAGATCCAGCAGCACGACGGCGTGGTGGTGGATGCAGTCGTCACGTGCAACAGGGCTTCGTCGAGCGTCTGCGCGAGAGGGAGAGGTGTAGCAGGGGAGAGGGAGGCGCCAAGGATGCAGGGTCCGGCTGCCCCCTCCCTCCCCTCCTTTATATAGGCCCCTAGGGGGGGGGGCGCCGGCCCCTTGGAGATTGGATCTCCCAAGGGGGGGGCGGCCAGGGCTGGAGTAGCCCCCAAGGCAAGGTGGGGGCGCCCCCCCACCCCTAGGGTTCCAACCCTAGGCGCATGGGGTGGGCCTAGGGGGGCGCACCAGCCCACTATGGGCTGGTTCCCCTCCCCACTTTGGCCCATGGGGCCCTCCGGGATGGGTGGCCCCACCCGGTGGACCCCCGGGACCCTTCCAGTGGTCCCGGTACAATACCGGTGACCCCGAAACTTTCTCGTTGGCCGAAACAACACTTCCTATATATAATTCTTTACCTCCGGACCATTCCAGAACTCCTCGTGACGTCCGGGATCTCATCCGGGACTCCGAACAACTTTCGGATTACTGCATATTCATATCTTTACAACCCTAGCGTCACCGAACCTTAAGTGTGTAGACCCTACGGGTTCGGGAGACATGTAGACATGACCGAGATCGCTCTCCGGTCAATAACCAACAGCGGGATCTGGATACCCATGTTGGCTCCCACATGCTCCTCGATGATCTCATTGGATGAACCACGATGTCGAGGATTCAAGCAACCCTGTATACAATTCCCTTCGTCAATCGGTATGTTACTTGCCCGAGATTCGATCGTCGGTATCCCAATACCTCGTTCAATCTCGTTACCGGCAAGTCACTTTACTCGTACCGTAATGCATGATCCCGTGACCAGACACTTGGTCACTTTGAGCTCATAATGATGATGCATTACCGAGTGGGCCCAGTGATACCTCTCCGTCATACGGAGTGACAAATCCCAGTCTTGATCCGTGTCAACCCAACAGACACTTTCGGAGATACCCGTAGTATACCTTTATGGTCACCCAGTTACGTTGTGACGTTTGGTACACCCAAAGCACTCCTACGGTATCCGGGAGTTACACGATCTCATGGTCTAAGGAAAGGATACTTGACATTGGAAAACTCTAGCAAATGATCGAACTACACGATCTTGTGCTATGTTTAGGATTGGGTCTTGTCCATCACATCATTCTCCTAATGATGTGATCTCGTTATCAATGACATCTAATGTCCATAGTCAGGAAACCATGACTATCTGTTGATCAACGAGCTAGTCAACTAGAGGCTCACTAGGGACATGTTGGTGTCTATTATTCACACACGTATTACGATTTCCGGATAACACAATTATAGCATGAATAAAAGACAATTATCATGAACAAGGAAATATAATAATAATGCTTTTATTATTGCCTCTAGGGCATATTTCCAACAGTCTCCCACTTGCACTAGAGTCAATAATCTAGTTACATTGTGATGAATCGAACACCCATGGAATTCTGGTGTTGATCATGTTTTGATCTAGGGAGAGGTTTAGTCAACGGATCTGCTACATTCAGGTCCATATGTACTTTACAAATATCTATGTCTCCATCTTGAACATTTTCACGAATGGAGTTGAAGCGACGCTTGATGTGCCTTGTCTTCTTGTGAAACCTGGGCTCCTTGGCAAGTGCAATAGCTCCAGTGTTGTCACAGAAGAGTTTGATTGGCCCCGACGCATTGGGTATGACTCCTAGGTCGGTGATTAACTCCTTCACCCAAATTGCTTCATGTGTTGCCTCCGAGGCTGCCATGTACTCCGCTTCACATGTAGATCCCGCCACGACGCTCTGCTTGCAACTGCACCAGCTTACTGCCCCACCATTCAAAATATACACGTATCTGGTTTGTGACTTAGAGTCATCCAGATCTGTGTTGAAGCTAGCGTCGACGTAACCCTTTACGACGAGCTCTTCGTCACCTCCATAAACGAGAAACATTTCCTTAGTCCTTTTTAGGTACTTCAGGATATTCTTGACCGCTGTCCAGTGTTCCTTGCCGGGATTACTTTGGTGCCTTCCTACCAAACTTACGGCAAGGTTTACATCAGGTCTGGTACACAACATGGCATACATAATAGAACCTATGGCTGAGGCATAGGGGATGACACTCATCTCTTCTATATCTTCTGCCGTGGTCGGACATTGAGCTGAACTCAATTTCACACCTTGCAGCACAGGCAAGAACCCCTTCTTAGACTGATCCATATTGAACTTCTTCAATATCTTATGAAGGTATGTGCTTTGTGAAAGACCTATGAGGCGTCTTGATCTATCTCTATAGATCTTGATGCCTAATATATAAGCAGCTTCTCCAAGGTCCTTCATTGAAAAACTCTTATTCAAGTAGGCCTTAATGCTGTCCAAGAGTTCTATATCATTTCCCATCAAAAGTATGTCATCTACATATAATATGAGAAATGCTACAGAGCTCCCACTCACTTTCTTGTAAGCGCAGGCTTCTCCATAAGTCTGTGTAAACCCAAACGCTTTGATCATCTCATCAAAGCGAATGTTCCAACTCCGAGATGCTTGCACCAGCCCATAAATTGAGCGTTGGAGCTTGCACACCTTGTTAGCATTCTTAGGATCGACAAAACCCTCCTGCTGCATCATATACAATTCTTCCTTAAGGAAACCATTAAGGAATGCCGTTTTGACGTCCATTTGCCATATCTCATAATCGTAGAATGCGGCAATTGCTAACATGATTCGGACGGACTTTAGCTTCGCTACCGGTGAGAAAGTCTCATCGTAGTCAACCCCTTGAACGTGTCGATAACCCTTAGCGACAAGCCGAGCTTTATAGATGGTCACATTACCATCCGCGTCTGTCTTCTTCTTAAAGATCCATTTATTTTCTATGGCTCGCCGTTCAATGGGCAAGTCAGTCAAAGTCCATACTTCGTTTTCATACATGGATCCTATCTCGGATTTCATGGCTTCCAGCCATTTGTCGGAATCCGGGCCCGCCATCTCTTCTTCATAGTTCGAAGGTTCACCATTGTCTAACAACATGATTTCCAAGACAGGGTTGCCGTACCACTCTGGTGCGGAACGTGTCCTTGTGGACCTACGAATTTCAGTAGGAGCTTGATCAGAAGTATCTTGATCATCATCATTAACTTCCTCTCTAGTCGGTGCAGGCACCTCAGGAACATTTTCTTGAGTTATGCCTTGTTTCGGTTCAAGAGGTAATACTTCATCAAGTTCTACTTTCCTCCCACTTACTTCTTTCGAGAGAAACTCCTTCTCTAGAAAGGATCCATTCTTGGCAACAAAGATCTTGCCCTCAGATCTGAGGTAGAAGGTATACCCAATAGTTTCTTTAGGGTATCCTATGAAGACGCATTTTTCCGACTTGGGTTCGAGCTTTTCAGGTTGAAGTTTCTTGACATAAGCATCGCATCCCCAAACTTTTAGAAACGAGAGCTTAGGTTTCTTCCCAAACCATAATTCATACGGTGTTGTCTCAACGGATTTCGACGGAGCCCTATTTAAAGTGAATGCGGCAGTCTCTAAAGCATAGCCCCAAAAAGATAGCGGTAAATCGGTAAGAGACATCATAGATCGCACCATATCTAATAGAGTGCGATTATGACGTTCGGACACACCATTACGCTGAGGTGTTCCAGGCGGCGTGAGTTGTGAAACTATTCCACACTTTCTTAAGTGTGTGCCAAATTCGTGACTCAAGTATTCTCCTCCACGATCTGATCATAGGAACTTGATTTTCCTGTCACGTTAATTTTCAACCTCACTCTGAAATTCCTTGAACTTTTCAAAGGTCTCAGACTTGTGTTTCATTAAATAGATATACCCATATCTACTCAAGTCATCAGTGAGGGTGAGAACATAACGATAGCCACCGCGAGCCTCAACACTCATTGGACCGCACACGTCAGTATGTATGATTTCCAATAAGTTGGTCGCTCGCTCCATTGTTCCTGAGAACGGAGTCTTGGTCATTTTACCCATGAGGCATGGTTCGCACGTGTCAAATGATTCGTAATCAAGAGACTCTAAAAGTCCATCTGCATGGAGCTTCTTCATGCGTTTGACACCTATGTGACCAAGGCGGCAGTGCCACAAGTATGTGGGACTATCATTATCAACCTTACATCTTTTGGTACTCACACTATGAATATGTGTAGGATTACGCTCGAGATTCATTAAGAATAAACCATTCACCATCGGAGCATGACCATAAAACATATCTCTCATATAAATAGAACAACCATTATTCTCGGATTTAAATGAGTAGCCATCTCGTATCAAACGAGATCCTGATACAATGTTCATGCTCAAACTTGGCACTAAATAACAATTATTAAGGTTCAAAACTAATCCCGTAGGTAAATGAAGAGGTAGCGTGCCGACGGCGATCACATCAACCTTGGAACCATTCCCGACGCGCATCGTCACCTCGTCCTTCGCCAGTCTCCGCTTATTCCGCAGCTCCTGCTTTGAGTTACAAAAGTGTGCAACTGCACCGGTATCAAATACCCAAGAGCTACTACGAGTACTGGTGAGGTACACATCAATTACATGTACATCACATATACCTTTTGTTTTGCCGGCCTTCTTGTCCGCTAAGTATTTGGGGCAGTTCCGCTTCCAGTGACCACTTTCCTTGCAATAAAAGCACTCAGTCTCGGGCTTGGGTCCATTCTTTGGCTTCTTCCCGGCAGCTTGCTTGCCGGGCGCGGCAACTCCCTTGCCGTCCTTCTTGAAGGTTTTCTTACCCTTGCTTTTCTTGAACTTAGTGGTTTTATTCACCATCAACACTTGATGTTCCTTTTTGACTTCTAGCTCTGCTGATTTCAGCATTGCAAATACTTCAGGAATGGTCTTTTCCATCCCCTGCATATTGAAGTTCATCACAAAGCTCTTGTAGCTCGGTGGAAGCGATTGAAGGATTCTGTCAATGACTGCGTCATCCGGGAGATTAACTCCCAGCTGAGTCAAGCGGTTATGTAACCCAGACATAGTGAGTATGTGCTCACTGACAGAACTATTTTCCTCCATCTTACAGCTGAAGAATTTGTCGGAGACTTGATATCTCTCGACTCGGGCATGAGATTGGAAAACCATTTTCAGCTCTTCGAACATCTCATATGCTCCGTGTCTCTCAAAACATTTTTGGAGCCCCGGCTCTAGGCTGTAAAGCATGCCGCACTGAATGAGGGAGTAGTCATCGGTACGTGCCTGCCAAGCGTTCATAACGTCTTGTTCTGCAGGGAGAACAGGTGCGTCACCCAGCGGTGCTAGTAGGACATAATCTTTCTTGGCAGCTATGAGGATGATCCTCAGGTTCTGGACCCAGTCTGTGTAATTGCTGCCATCGTCTTTCAGCTTGGTTTTCTCTAGGAACGCGTTGAAGTTGAGGACTACGTTGGCCATTTGATCTACAAGACATATTGTAAATATTTTAGACTAAGTTCATGATAATTAAGTTCATCTAATCAAATTACTCAATGAACTCCCACTTAGATAAACATCCCTCCAGTCATCTAAGTATAACATGATCGGAGTTAACTAGGCCGTGTCCGATCATCACGTGAGACGGACTAGTCAACATCGGTGAACATCTTCATGTTGATCGTATCTTCTATACGACTCATGCTCGACCTTTCAGTCTTCTGTGTTCCGAGGCCATGTCTGTACATGCTAGGCTCGTCAAGTCAACCTAAGTGTTTGCATGTGTAAATCTGGCTTACACCCGTTGTATGTGAACGTTAGAATCTATCACACCCGATAATCACGTGGTGCTTCGAAACAACGAACTGTCGCAACGGTGCACAGTTAGGGGGAACACTTGCTTGAAATTATTATGAGGGATCATCTTATTTACTACCGTCGTTCTAAGTAAACAAGATGCAAAAACATGATAAACATCACATGCAATCAAATAATAAAAGTGACATGATATGGCCAATATCACATAGCTCCTTTGATCTCCATCTTCGGGCTCCATGATCATCTTGTCACCGGCATGACACCATGATCTCCATCATCATGATCTCCATCATCGTGTCTCCATGAAGTTGCTCGCCAACTATTACTTCTACTACTATGGCTAACGCGTTTAGCAATAAAGTAAAGTAATTTACATGGCGTTTGTCAATGACACGCAGGTCATACAAAAAATAAAGACAACTCCTATGGCTCCTGCCGGTTGTCATACTCATCGACATGCAAGTCGTGATTCCTATTACAATAGCATGAACATCTCATACATCACATATAGATCATTCATCATTCATCACAACTTTGGCCATATCACATCACAAAACACTTGCTGCAAAAACAAGTTAGATGTCCTCTAGTTGTTGTTGCAAGTTTTACGTGGCTGCAATAGGGTTCTAGCAAGAACGTTTTCTTACCTATGTGAAAGCCACAATGTGATTTGTCAACTTCTATTTACCCTTCATAAGGACCCTTTTCATCGAATCCGCTCCAACTAAAGTGGGAGAGACAGACACCAGCCAGCCACCTTATGCAACTAGTGCATGTTAGTCGGTGGAACCGGTCTCACGTAAGCGTACGTGTAAGGTTGGTCCGGGCCGCTTCATCCCACAATACGTCGAAGCAAGATAAGACTAGTAGCAGCAAGAAAGTTGACAACATCAACGCCCACAACAAATTGTGTTCTCCTCGTGCAAAAGAGAACTACGCATAGACCTAGCTCATGATACCACTGTTGGGGAACGTTGCAGAAAACAAAAAATTTCCTACGGTTTCACCAAGATCCATCTATGAGTTCATCTAGCAATGAGTATTCAGATTGCATCTACATACCTTTGTAGATCGCGAGCGGAAGCATTCACTAGAACGTGGATGACGGAGTCGTACTCGCCGTGATTCAAATCACCGATGACCAAGCGCCGAACGGACGGCACCTCCACGTTCAACACACGTACGGAGCGGATGACGTCTCCTCCTTCTTGATCTAGTAAGGGGGAAGGAGAGGTTGATGAAGATCCAGCGGCACGACGGCGTGGTGGTGGATGCAGTCGTCACGTGCAACAGGGCTTCGCCGAGCGTCTGCGCGAGAGGGAGAGGTGTAGTAGGGGAGAGGGAGGCGCCAAGGATGCAGGGTCCGGCTGCCCCCTCCCTCCCCTCCTTTATATAGGCCCCTAGGGGGGGCGCCGGCCCCTTGGAGATTGGATCTCCCAAGGGGGGGGCGGCGGCCAGGGCTGGAGTAGCCCCCAAGGCAAGGTGGGGGCGCCCCCCCACCCCTAGGGTTCCAACCCTAGGCGCATGGGGTGGGCCTATGGGGGCGCACCAGCCCACTATGGGCTGGTTCCCCTCCCCACTTTGGCCCATGGGGCCCTCCGGGATGGGTGACCCCACCTGGTGGACCCTTAGGACCCTTCCGGTGGTCCCGGTACAATACCAGTGACCCCGAAACTTTCCCGTTGGCCGAAACAACACTTCCTATATCTAATTCTTTACCTCCGGACCATTCTGGAACTCCTCGTGACGTCCGGGATCTCATCCGGGACTCCGAACAACTTTCGGATTACTGCATATTCATATCTTCACAACCCTAGCGTCACCGAACCTTAAGTGTGTAGACCCTACGGGTTCGGGAGACATGTAGACATGACTGAGATCGCTCTCCAGTCAATAACCAACAGCGGGATCTGGATACCCATGTTGGCTCCCACATGCTCCTCGATGATCTCATCGGATGAACCACGATGTCGAGGATTCAAGCAACCCCGTATACAATTCCCTTCGTCAATCGGTATGTTACTTGCCCGAGATTCGATCGTCGGTGTCCCAATACCTCGTTCAATCTCGTTATCGGCAAGTCACTTTACTCGTACCATAATGCATGATCCCGTGACCAGACACTTGGTCACTTTGAGCTCATAATGATGATGCATTACCGAGTGGGCCCAGTGATACCTCTCCGTCATACGGAGTGACAAATCCCAGTCTTGATCCGTGTCAACCCAACAGACACTTTCGGAGATACCCGTAGTATACCTTTATGGTCACCCAGTTACATTGTGACGTTTGGTACACCCAAAGCACTCCTACGGTATCCGGGAGTTACACGATCTCATGGTCTAAGGAAAGGATACTTGACATTGGAAAACTCTAGCAAACAAACTACACGATCTTGTGCTATGTTTAGGATTGGGTCTTGTCCATCACATCATTCTCCTAATGATGTGATCTCGTTATCAATGACATCTAATGTCCATAGTCAGGAAACCATGACTATCTGTTGATCAACGAGCTAGTCAACTAGAGGCTCACTAGGGACATGTTGGTGTCTATTATTCACACAAGCATTACGATTTCCGGATAACACAATTATAGCATGAATAAAAGACAATTATCGTGAACAAGGAAATATAATAATAATGCTTTTATTATTGCCTCTAGGGCATATTTCCAACAGACTGAACTTCAAGACCACAAGGAGAATAAGAAACAACTAATGAAGGACAAGATTGAGGTGATGCAGGAGAGGATGGGCTGAAGATGGAGAAGAAGAAGTTAGAGATAGCCATTTATGAGCTGACTAAAGTTGGAGAAATTCACAAGCGCAAGCTGAAGAAGATCAAGGGAATTTGTGATGAAGATTCTGTCATTGAGCTTAGTGGTCGAGACTTAGTCTAATCTAGTGATGATGTATATAGTATGCTACCTATCAATCTACTTTTATTTTTATTGTTGTAAGCACTATGACACCTATCTATTTGCGAGAATTGTTGTAAGCACTATGATACCTATCTAAATTGCTGGTGTTGCAATGGTATGAACTATGTATCAGGTTTATTTTGGGTCCTATCTATTGTATTATGCACTATGCTACCTATCTAGATTGTTTATGTGTATTATTTATGGAGTCCACTTTGAAGGAAATATGCCCTAAAGGCAATAATAAAGTTGTTATTTATATTTCCTTATATCATGATAAATGTATATTATTCATGCTAGAATTGTATTAACCGGAAACTTGATACATGTGTGAATACATAGACAAAACAGAGTGTCCCTAGTATGCCTCTACTTGACTAGCTCGTTAATCAAAGATGGTTAAGTTTCCTAACCATAGACATGTGTTGTCATTTGATGAACATGATCACATAATTAGGAGAATGAAGTGATGGACAAGACCCGTCCGTTAGCTTAGCATAATGATCGTTAAGTTTTATTGCTATTGCTTTCTTCATGACTTATACATATTCCTTTGACTATGAGATTATGCAACTCCCGAATACCAGAGGAACACATTGTGTGCTATCAAACGTCACAACGCAACTGGGTGATTATAAACATCCTCTACAGGTGTTTCCGAAGGTGTTTGTTGGGCTGGCATAGATCGAGATTAGGATTTGTCACTCCAAGTATCGGAGAGGTATCTCTGGGCCCTCTCGGTAATGCACATCATGATAAGCCTTGCAAGCAATGTGACTAATGAGTTAGTTGCAGGATGATGCATTACAAAATGAGTAAAGAGACTTGCCGGTAAGGAGATTGAACTAGGTAAGGATACCAATGATCGAATCTCGGGCAAGTAACATACCGATGACAAAGGGAATACCGTATGTTGTTATTGTGGTTTGACCGATAAAGATCTTCGTAGAATATGTAGGAACCAATATGAGCATCCAGGTTCCGCTATTGGTTATTGACCGGAGATGTGTCTCGGTCATGTCTACATAGTTCTCGAATCCGTAGGGTCCGCACGCTTAACGTTCAATGACGATTTGTATTATGAGTTATGTGTTTTGGTGACCGAAGATTGTTCGGAGTCCCGGATGAGATCACGAACATGACGAGGAGTCTCGAAATGGTCGAGAGGTAAAGATTGATACATTGGAAGATGGTATTCGGACACTGGAATGGTTCGGGTATTTTTCAGAGTACGGGGAGGTTACCGGACCCCCCTCCCCCGGGGAAGTAATGGGCCTACATGGGACATAGGAGAGAGGGGAGGCAGCCCACAAGGGGTGGCCGCGCCCCCCTCCCATGGGGAGTCCGAATTGGACTAGGGAGGGGGCGTGCCCCCCCTTTCCTTCTCCTCTTCCCTCTCCCTTCCCCTTTCCCCCTCCATAAGAAAGGAAGGGGGCCGAATAGGACTTGGAGTCCTATTCGGTTTCCCCCCATGGCGCGCCCCCTTAGGCCGGCGGCCTCCTCCCCTCCTCCTTTATATACGGGGGCACCCCATAGCACAACAGTTTTTCTCTTAGCTGTGTGCGGTGCCCCCCTCCATAGTTTACTCCTCCGGTCATAGTGTCGTAGTGCTTAGGCGAAGCCCTGCGCGGATCACATCACCATCACCATCATCACGCCATCGTGCTGACGGAACTCTCCATTGACAATTTGCTGGATCAAGAGTTCGAGGGACGTCATCAAGCTAAACGTGTGCAGAACTCGGAGGTGCCGTACGTTTGGTGCTTGATCGGTCGGAACGAGAAGAAGTTCGACTACATCAACCGCGTTGTCAAACGCTTAAGCTTTGGGTCTATGAGGGTATGTGGACACACTCTCCCCTTCTCGTTGCGATGCATCTCCTAGATAGATCTTGCATGAGCGTAGGATTTTTTTTTTGAAATCGCATGCTACGTTCCCCAACTGTGGCATCCGAGCTATGTCTATGCGTAGATGATATCACTGGTATGCGTCGGTGCTAAACAAATGGTTTTTAACCCCTTTCCGTGACGGCATTTGGAACCATTGCCAAGTGAGTGTGGGCGATGGGGGGTCCTTCCCACATGACCCAGAAATCATCGAGGATAGGCCCTTGATGACCCACAAGTATAGGGGATCTATCGTAGTCATTTCGATAAGTAAGAGTGTCGAACCCAACAAGGAGCAGAAGGAAATGATAAGCGGTTTTCAACAAGGTATTCTCTGCAAGCACTGAAATTATAGGTAACAGATAGTTTTGTGATAAGATAATTGGTAACGAGCAACAAGTAACAAAAGTAAATAAAGTGCAGCAAGGTGGCCCAATCCTTTTTGTAGCAAAGGACAAGCCTGGACAAATTCTTATATAGAGAAAAGCGCTTCCGAGAACACATGGGAATTATCGTCAAGCTAGGTTTCATCATGATCAGATGATTCGCGTTCGGTACTTTGATAATTTGGTATGTGGGTGGACCGGTGCTTGGGTACTTCCCTTACTTGGACAAGCATCCCACTTATGATTAACCTCTATTGCAAGCATCCGCAACTACAACAAAAGTATTAAGGAAAACCTAACCATAGCATGAAACATATGGATCCAAATCAGCCCCTTACGAAGCAACACATAAACTAGGGTTTAAGCTTCTGTCACTCTAGCAACCCATCATCTACTTATTGCTTCCCAATGCCTTCCTCTAGGCCCAAATAATGGTGAAGTGTCATGTAGTCGACGTTCACATAACACCACTAGAGGAGAGACAACATACATCTCATCAAAATATCAAACGAATACCAAATTCACATGACTACTAATAGCAAGACTTCTCCCATGTCCTCAGGAACAAACGTAACTACTCACAAAGCATATTCATGTTCATAATCAGAGGGGTATTAATATGCATATAGGATCTGAACATATGATCTTCCAACAAATAAACCAACTAGCATCAACTACAAGGAGTAATTAACACTACTAGCAACCCACAGGTACCAATCCCAGACTTGGAGACAAGAGTTGGATACAAGAGATGAACTAGGGTTTGAGAGGAGATGGTGCTGATGAAGATGTTGATGGAGATTGACCCCCTCCCGATGAGAGGATCGTTGGTGATGATGATGGTGATGATTTCCCTCTCGGAGGGAAGTTTCCCCGACAGAATAGCTTCGCCAGAGCCCTAGAATGGTTCCGCCAAGGTTCCACCTCGTGGCGGCGAAGTCTCGTCCCGAATGCTGGCTTATGATTTTTTCCTCATCGAAAGACTCCATATAGCAGAAGATGGGCATCAAAGGGCCACCAGGGGGCCCATGAGGCAGGGGGCGCGCCCCCACCCTTGTGGGCAGGGTGTGGCCCCCCTCCGGAACTTCTTGCGCTCAGTATTTTTTATATATTCTGAAAATGACTTCCGTGAAGTTTCAGGACTTTTGGAGCTGTGCAGAATAGGTCTCTAATATTTGCTCTTTTTCCAGCCCAGAATCCCAGCTGCCGGCATTCTCCCTCTTTATGTAAACCTTGTAAAATAAGAGAGAATAGGCATAAGTATTTTGACATAATGTGTAATAATAGCCCATAATGCAATAAATATTGATATAAAAGCATGATGCAAAATGGATGTATCAGCCCTCCTAGGACACAGGCTGGGGCCAAATGAGCTCATGTGCGATCGGGCGAGGCATCGAAACCCAATCATTTCCGTTCGTATGTACATCCCACATGGTGAATACCAGAAAACAAAATTCTGTTTGTATGTATATCACACAGTCAATCCAAGGAATATGTTTCCGTTCTTGTGTACATCCCACACAGTCAATCCAGGGAAAATGTTTCCGTTCGTATGTACATCCCACACAGTCAATCCAGGGAAAACGTTTCCGTTCGTATG
Source organism: Triticum monococcum (assembly GCA_034509565.1). Classification (NCBI taxonomy): domain Eukaryota; kingdom Viridiplantae; phylum Streptophyta; class Magnoliopsida; order Poales; family Poaceae; genus Triticum; species Triticum monococcum. Next base: position 640,292,205 of record CM067843.1, read on the forward strand.
TACATCCCACATAGTTTTATGTGCATGCTCATGTGTGAAAGGTGTAACTATCACACACACTCTACCTTGGTTAACCGTTTGCTTTTATCAACTACATCACACACGACTTGATGAAGAAAACTGTCTGGCATTAGGCTATCCATCACAAGCGATTTTACTGCTAGAACCGTTTGCAAAGTTCCATGACACATTTAGCAGGTTTATTAGTTTATAATTAATAATTTGAGTATTACGCAAATTCACATTTCATGTCGAACAGTTGTTGCCAATTTCATATCAGGCACATAAATATATTATAATATCACAGTACGATAGCTACATGAAAACAACACTGTACAACATATAATATAGCTAGTTCAACTTCATAAGAACAATATTAGAACAATATATTCATTTCCCTAATCGGGATCATCCAGGCTTGTCTTATCCACCTCTTCTTTCAGTTCAGTAAGAACCTGTTTTGCACTGGCCAACTGGGAAAGTGCCTCCTCCTTCGCTAACACCATCTTAGCAAAGCCTGATTTAAAAAATCTGAGCTCATTCTTCACCTTCCTCTTTTTATCCCGCATTTTCAAATATTCTTCAGCGTTAACAACACCTTTTCTAATCCTACGTCTGTTCTCTTCCTCATACATGCTCCAGAGCTTCGCTAGACACATCTTCAAAGGCTTTGTCCACTCTTGATCAACCCACTCCAAGTAAGAACACTTCCGTTCATCCTATAATATTTAAAACTAGATCAGTAACAATTGTATGGGAAATGGGTTTATAGCAACATAGAAAATTACCAATGCTTATTTTGAAAAACTGAAGAAACATGTTAATTATGACATATCTTCTCAAAAAGATCAATGTGTAAATGAATTAATTGCTACTTAGACAACAACCAAATCCTTGAACATCATAAGCTATAATTAACTACAACAATGCTACAAGTTCTTACTCATGTAAAATAAATAACAAGTTGAACATTTTATGAGGAAGGTAAATATAACCGCAACAGCATAGTGACAGTGTTTGGATGACAACAAATTGATACTAACATGTGTGTACATGCACAAATTTAGTAATATAAAACTAATAGCACTAAGGCCGTCCATTATGTATGCCAAAACTGGTGTAAAGACAACTGTTGCTAAATCTCGCACCAGTGCCCTCCACTCGCGAGCCGATGCAGTGGAAAAAATCAGGGACCCGGAGTCCGGAGCACCTAGTTGCTCCGATGCCTAGTTCCTTCGTGCCATAAAGATTTGGCATTTTACTACTTGGCTGCTCGGATGCGTGGACCAAAGTTGGCTACATGAACTGTTGAAGCGGTGCGAAATAATTTTCTAATGGCACCGCTGATGAGATGACAACAATTTTAGATACTGGGTACAAACTGTGACACTGTCTTAGAATGCGTTTGGTTGAAGGTGTGGTATGAATGGGTTGGGACCATGACAGTGTATGAATCACATCTAACAAATGATTTGTAACAACAAAAGAGGGTCTAACCTTCGCTGCACATGCCAGAAACTTCCTCCCACTGTCCACAGATTCAAACGCAACTAGCTTCACGTATGGAGATTGATGGTGACAACGAGCAGATAGATATTTAGTCACTGATACGTCTCCAATGTATCTATAATTTTTTATTGTTCAATGCTGTTATATTATCAATCTTGGATGTTTTATAATCATTTTATATCATTTTTGGTACTAACCTATTGACATAGTGCCAAGTGTCAGTTGCAGTTTTTTCCATGTTGTTTACATCCAGAAAATCAATATCAAACGGAGTCCAAATGCCACGAAACCTTACAGAGATTTTTTATGGGCCAAAAGGAACACAACGGGCCCTGGCTGTGCCTGGGGGGTGCCCTGAGGGGAGCACAACCCACCAGGGCGCGCCAGGAGGCCCAGGCGCGCCCTGGTGGGTTGTGCCCACCTCGGGTGCTCCCCGGACCACCTCTTTGCTCTATAAATACCCCAATATTCCCAAAACTCAAGGGGGGTCGACGAAATATTGATCCAGCCGCCGTAGAGTCCAGAACCACCAGATCCAATCTAGACACGATCTCGGATGGGGTTCACCACCTCCATTGGTGCCTCTCCAATGATGCGTGAGTAGTTCTTTGTAGACCTTCGGGTCCGTAGTTAGTAGCTAGATGGCTTCCATATGATGTAACTCTTTTGCGGTGTGTTTGTTGGGATCCGATGAACTTTGAGTTTATGATCAGATCTATCTCTTTTTATATCCGTGAAAGTATTTGAGTTTCTTTGATCTTTTTTAAGCATGATTGCTTATAGCCTCATATTTCTTCTCCGATATTTGGGTTTTGTTTGGCCAACTTGATCTATTTATCTTGCAATAGGAAGAGGTGCTTTGTAGTTCGATCTTACGGTGCTTGATCCCAGTGACAGAAGGGAACCGACACGTATGTATCATTGCTACTAAGGATAAAACAATGGGGTCTATTTCTACATAAATAGATCTTGTCTACATCATGTCATTGTTCTTATTGCATTACTCTGTTTCTCCATGAACTTAATACACTAGATGCATGTTGGATAGCATTCGATGTGTGGAGTAATAGTAGTAGATGCAGGAAGAAGTCGGTCTACTAATCTTGGACGTGATGCTTATGTAATGATCATTGCTTGGATATCTTAATGAGTATTTGAAGTTCTATCAATTGCCCAATATTAATTTGTTCATCCACTGTTTGCTATTTTTCTCGAGAGAAGCCACTAGTGAAACCTACGCCCCCCGGGTCTCTTTCTCATAATATTTGCCTTTGCGGTCTACTTTTATTTGCTTTTATTTTCAGATCTATTAATCCAAAAACCCAAAAATACTTTGCCGCACTTTATTTTATTTGTGATCTATTTATTCAATCTATTGTAATTTTCTCCCGTCCACACACCAATTTCTGGCACCGTTACCCGAAAGGGATGGACAACCCCTTTAACACATCGGGTTGCGAGTATTTATTATTTGTGTGCAGGGGCTGTTTTTGCGTTGTGTTGCTTGGTTATCCTACTGGTTCGATAACCTTGGTTTCATATCTGAGGGAAATATCTACCGCCGTTGTGCTGCATCATCCCTTCCTCTTTGGGGAAATACCGACGTAGCTTCAAGTGACATCAGCCACCCCGCTCCATTTGTCACCACTGATGGTCCTAGGGAGCTACAAGAGGAAGAAATGACTCAAATCGACCGCCGGGTAAAAATCCTTCATTCCAAGTCATAGACCGAGAGGGAGAAGAGAGGAATACCTAGTTGGTGAAGGAGTCGTTGCCGGAGGAGGAACTGCTGGAGAGGTCTTTGAAGAAGACCATGGCGACCCTAGCGATAGGATGCGAGACAGCGAGAGCGAGGAAGCGGCTATAGCTTAGGAAGGAAGGAAGGAGGAAACAGGCGAAATGTGACCTGTGGTCGGGGAGAAAAGGGGGTGGGGAAGGGGGAGGGGGTGGGCGTAGATATTTTGGCGGTAGGCCAAAATTTTGGAAATGTGGAGGGAAACTTTGTGCGCAGTGTCGTCGGACCATTCACTTTGAACGATTGTGTGCATCGCAAATGATTCTTCTACTTTATGTGCATGGGATGAGTTTGATAATTCAAATTTTGGTGGAAATTTCCCTGGGTACATCATTGCATAATTTAACATCGCTTGCTAATTTGGGCACACAAAAGAACGTACAACAGACATACCACACTTACTGAATCGAGCAATTTTAGTAATTAAATAGAGCTAGTTGACCTAAACATTGCTCTAACAAAAGACCAGCATTAAAAATAAAGCCTCAGTACGCACAACTTTAACAAATCCTCCGCCGCGCCGGCCTATGCATCACCGGTGTGAGATGAGACATCGATGACTTGTCCTGGCGACATGCCGCCATTGGTGGACTCCGCTATAACACCCCGAGTCCATTGTGCCAGGTGTCTTCCAGTTATTCGCTGCCTTTTCCATGTCATTTTCGTGCATGTTGCACTTTGCCATGTCATCGTGTGCATTGCATCTGATGTTTTCAAAACTTGCATCCGGTCACTTTCTCCGTTGTCCGTTTCACAATCCGACACTCTCATATGCACCCGTCGCACCTCTCATATCTTGTTTTGTGAGCGGGAGAAAAATGTTCTCGGAATGGGCCAAGATTTGTCGAGTGGTCTTGGTATATCACTGGTAGACCGCCTGTCAAATTTCGTTCCATTTGGAGGTCGTCTGATGCCCCAACGGTTAACCATGTAACCGTGAAACCCCCTTCTCTTTGCAGCCCAGCACCCCTTCACAACAGCCCACTATCCCATCTAAACCCCCTCCATGCTCTCTGTCATTGGATCACGATCGTGTGGGATAAAACCATACCTCATTTGGACTCTCCTAGCTCTCGCTACCTATAAATTAGTCTCACTCGTCCAAATCTGAGGCAAACACCCTGAAACCCTAGCTCCCACCTCCTCCGCGCCACCGGACATGTCCGCTCGGCGACCGGACACGTCCAGCCACTGTCTCGAGCCAATGGGGTTGCACCACGTTAGCGCCCCGCCGACCCTCTCTCTCCTCCGCCGCCGGAGGCCCACCTGGCCCGTTCGCCTTCACTCGCTCCGCCCCGCGCCCCGCCGCCATGCGCCCGCCACCCGCGCCGCCGCCTACCGCCGCCACCGCACACCGCCGCCGCCCTGCCGCGCGTCGTGCCTCGCACTACCATCCTCGCCAGATCCGCCACCCTGCGCCATCCCGCTGCCCCTCCTCGCCCTCGCCGGAGCTCCTCCTCGCCGGAGTCGTCGCCGGAGCTCGCCGGCCGGATCCACCGCAGGTGACTGAGATCCACCACCCCACCAACCAAACGCCTCTGCCCGAACCACACCACTCCGTCTCGGGTCGACCCCGTCCAGTTTTTCTCGGAGGTTGTTTTTTTTCTCTCTATGTCCACAGGATTTCATAATATGTGTGCATCTTTTTCATGGCATATCTTCATGCATATTGCTCCGTTTTGCGTGTATGCTATGTCAAATTGTTCATCTCTGAGTGCTCTAGATATTGGTATAGTTAGCATGCATGTTACTGTCCATCATGATGCCTTAATCATCATTGCAAGAGTGCTAAGTGATATTACCTGCTGAAGATTGTTGTAACTTGCTGATTTGTCTTTTTCATAGCATTTTGTGTGTTTCTCTTTTGAGCATCATGTCCACATGTTTTAGGAGCATCTTCATTCCATCTTTATTGTGGTGCCATACATGTATTTTTACGTGCCCTGTGGTGACTAGCACAAGCTTGCAAAGTGTGCTACTTGATGTTGCTGATTTCTGAGACTTAGTGATTTTTGCGAAGTCTGTAGCTGTTACTTGATGTTGCCATGTTAACTTGATGCTACCATCTATTCCATGCATAATCTGGAGATGCCTAGTTGACATGTTTTGATGTCCATGTTATGCTCTTTCATGCCATGCGATGGCATGTGATGCCTCATATATGTCATGCAGCATATGTTTTCATTGCCTTGAACATGCCTAAATGATGTTCCAGTTTTTTGTTAACTTCATAATGCCATGTTGTGGGCTTGTTATTGATTAATCTATGCCTCTTTGCGTTATTTTAGTACGAACTCTTGAATAGATCAAATGGAAAGAATAACTTTGAGGTGGTTTACTACCCTACAAAAAATTCCTATCTTTTGTTCTCCGCTAATAGGAACTCGGGAGTGATTCTTCGTTACACTTTGAGGGATAATCATATGATCCAACTATGTTAGCATTGTTGAGAGATTGCACTAGCGAAAGTACGGACCCTAGGCCTTGTTTTTAAGCATTGCAATACCGTTTTTGTGCCCGTTTACTATTTGCTACCTTGCTGTTTTTTATTCTGATTATAAAAATATATTTCTACCATCAATATTACACTTTTATCACCATCTCTTCGCCGAACTAGTGCACCTATACAATTTGCCATTGTACTGGGTGTATTGGGGACATAAGAGATTGCTTGTATTTGGTTGCAGGGTTATTTGAGAGAGACCATCTTCATCCTACACCTCTCACAGATTGATAAACCTTAGGTCATCCACTTGAGGGAAAATTGCTACTGTCCTACAAAACTCCGCGCTTGGAGGCCCAACACGTGTGAAAGGATCGATACGGTTGACTAGAGGGGGGGGGGGGTGAATAGGCAACTACCAATTTTTAGCTTTTCTTTACCAAATTAAACTTTGCATCAAAGTAGGTTGTCTAGATGTGCAACTAGGTGAGCAACCTATATGATGCAACAACAACAAGCATACAAGCAAGCAAGGGAACAAACACTAAAGAGCTTGCACAAGTAAAGGTAAGAGATAACCAAGAGTGGATCCGGTGAAGACGAGGATGTGTTACCGAAGTTCCTTCCTTTTGAGGGGAAGTACGTCTCCGTTGGAGCGGTGTGGAGGCACAATGCTCCCCAAGAAGCCACTAGGGCCACCATATTCTCCTCACGCCCTCACACAATGCAAGATGCCGTGATTCCACTATTGGTGCCCTTGAAGGCGGCAACCGAACCTTTACAAACAAGGTTGGGGCAATCTCCACAACTTAATCGGAGGCTCCCAACAAGACCACGAAGCTTCACCACAATGGAATATGGCTCCGAGGTGACCTCAACCGTCTAGGGTGCTCAAACACCCAAGAGTAACAAGATCCGCTAGGGATGAGTGGGGTAATCGAAAATCTCTTGGTGGAAGTGTAGATCGGAGCCTTCTCAACCAATCCCGAGAAATCAACAAGTTTGATTGGCTAGGGAGATAGATCGGGCAAAATGAAGCTTGGAGTATTTAATGGAGCTTGAGCAATAAATGGAGCTTGGGCAATGATTGAAGCTTGGGGGAAGAGGTAAGTGGAAAGGAAGAAAGGGACCCCCTTTATAGTGGGGGTAACAAAGCCCCCACTCAGCCCCGCAGAGAGCGGTACTACCGCTGAGGCAGAGCAGTACTACCGCTCATAAGCGGTACTACCGCTCCCCCTCAGCGGTACTGCCACGCCAGAAGAGAGGGGCTGGGGCAGGGACCCAGAGCAGTACTACTGTGGAGGCTGGGCGGTACTACCGCGCGAACGCGGTACTACCGCCCCTACTACCGCAGCCAGTACCGCAAAACCCGACACGAGAAAATGCGCAAAATAGTCGAGGCGGAAGGAGCACAGAGCCGCAGCGGTACTGCGGCTGAGACCATCAAGCGGTACTACCGTTCCGAGGAGCGGTACGACCGCTTCATGAGCTCCAGCCGTACTACCGCTACAACTGCAGCTAGTGCCGTAACGCGCTGACACGAGAAGGAGCGCACTAGGGTCGAGGCGGTAGGAGCACGGAGCCGCAACAGTACTGCTGCTGAGGCTACAAGCTGTACTACCGCTCTGAGGAGCGGTACTATCGCTTAGTGAGCTTCAGCGGTACTACCGCTGTGGCCCGCGGTACTACCGCTGGGTCCAGGAAAAGATAGAGAGGGGAGAAAAGAGAAGCTCCAAGGGGCGGAAAGAACCGGTGGGTGAGAATAGGACGTGTACGTGTTGATTCCACCCAAACCATACCGAAAAGGATCCCCTCTTGATAGTACGGTGACTACTATGAAACTTGGTCCACCAACAAAGAAACGAAAGAAGCTACACCGTCTTGAGTAGAACGCCGAGGGGAAATAACCGTCTCGTGCCGAAGAATGAATATCTGAAAGAACTCAAAGCACCCGATTAGTCCGCAAATTGCATTGTCGTCAATCACCAAAACACCGTAGGGATAAATATGCCCTTACAATCTCCCCCTTTTTGGTGGATTGATGACAATACGGGATTTGCACAAAAGGAGTAATGAAAAGGAATGCGAGCGAATGCACACCTCTAAAATATAGACAAGCTCCCCCTAGACGTGTGCCAACTAGATAAGTGCTTTGGACTGCACGGCATACATACTAGGATCACCGCCCCCCTTATATTTTAGAGACCAACATCCTAAGCAAGATATATGAGAACAACATATATGATAGGCTAAGTAAGCAAGCTATAAGATACCAAGGTGCATAGAACAAAGATAAGGTACCAAAGGTAGCATATGTCTTACACCATATGACTGGAGCTAAGGTCTCACAGCAAACCAAACCAGCGGAAACGCACAAGACACCACAAGACTAAAACAAAGCACAAGACTAAAACAAAGCACGACACAAGAAGCAAAACAAGCAAATCCCTACACTCTCTCCCCCTTTGGCAGCGAGACACCAAAAAGGGCAGAGAGGGACACTACGACTCCAGGTGATCATCACATCTCTGCATCTTCATCGTGGGTTGAAGGCTGCTCGGCATCGGAGTCGGTCCAGTGGCAGTTCTGATGAATCCAGTCCTCCTCTTCAGTGATCTGTCCCTCAGACCCACTGACAACTGTGGCACCCAACTGACGCATGATCTCCTTGTGGCGCGTCCTGGCATTGTTCTCCGCCACATGAGTCATGTACTGACCATGGGACTCCATGCAGAAGAGCTTCTTCATCTTGCGCTTGAGCTTCTGGGCCCAAGATGGTTCTGCACTAGAGTGGCCAAAGGCCTCATCGTGAGCATCAGTAGCAGCCTCACCCTCGGCCCCCATGGCAGCAGCAGCAGCAGACGGGCCCCCCTGTGGCAGCAGTAGCAGATGGACCCCCTGTGTGAGGCACTGTCCAGTTGTCCTTCTTCCTCAGACGCTTGATCTCATGAGAAACCAAGTCTCCAGTCTCTAGCAGCACTCTGGGATAAGTCTGTGCCCAGGCCCTCTCAATGAGCCTCATGATGAAGGGACCATAGATAGGACACTTGCGCTCAGACACGGCAGATAGAAGTTCAGACCACATGACATAAGAGATATCCAGGCTCTCTCCAGTGCTTGCTTCCTTCTCATGCTGGCAGAAAAGGAGCATGTCCACGAGGAAGGAGTGGACCTGATCCAGATTCCCAATGCGAGGGAAGAGAGTCTCACGGAAAATGCGATGAAGAATGTCCAGATACGGATACAGCTCATAGGTCTTCTTCTCAGTCACCGGGTGAACCTTCACAGTGCAGTAGGGCCAAAGGGCTTGCTTGTGGGTGGATGTAGCATTGCGGTGAGGGCGGAAACCGACAGGAGTCTCAAGCCCGTTATCCACCACATCGAGTAACTCCATGAACGCCCGCCACTTGACGGAAAGCAGCTTGCCATTGGTCATCCAAGTCAGAGTCCGGTCGCCATCTGTACCAAGATGGACGGTGGCATAGAATTGAGCCACCAAATCTGCATCGAAATCCTTGTTGAACTGCATGATCCTGAGAATGTTCAGCTGAGTGCACATCTGAAGGGCTTCTCCAAAGTACTCTGGGTCCTTCTCCATAGCATCAATGTCAATGGAGCGAACATCAACAAACAGATTCTTCTTGGCCTTGATCACATCAAAGTAGATGGCAAACTGAAAACGGTTCCAGAACGGGCGGTTGACCAAAGTGGGTTCTTGGTCCACCGTATAGGGGTTGCGGCGACGCTTCTCCCAAAACTCCTTGTTGGTCATCTCAGACACAGTCTTCCCTTTTGGCTTGTTGGCGGCTCGCTTTGATTGCTGAGGAGGTGGAGGAACATTGGCAGAAGCACTTGCTGAGGGCGGTTGGGTGCTCGAGGAACCACCGGCAGGCTCTGAGGTCCGGTAGCATTTGGAGGTGGCACGCCCGGGGTTGATACGGCGACCTTGCTGCTCGGAAAGGTCATCACCTGGAGCCAAACACAAGAAAATGCAAAACAACCAGAAGAAACGAGCATAAGCCAACAAACACAACAAAAAGGATCAAGGTAAGGCAGGAGAATGGTGGAAATTGGCATGCGTGCCTGCCCGCGGTAGTACCGCCCCAAAGGGAGCGGTAGTACCGCTCTAGGTCAAGCGGTAGTACCGCTCCAAGGGAGCGGTAGTATGGCTTGAGGCGGATAACCAGCAATTTCATAGCACGAGGCGGTGAAACAGTGGTTTCCTACTACCGTGGACAGATCCGGCACTACCGGCCTACCAAATTCAAAAATAATCCTACCAAACATCAATCTAGATGATCTAGTTGCCTTCTCCAACCAACTCAAGCCTAGATTTAGCCAAAAATCTAGAGATGCTACCACCATTGCCCCTAAAGCACAAGATCTAAAAGCAAGACCAAAAGAGAGAAGGAACGGGGGCAATACCGGCATCCATGGCAAGAGGACGAGGTGGGGATCGACTCCACCGAAGGAAATGGAGAGGAACGCCCCGGAGGAGGAGATCCACCGGAGCCCTTCCGCGGTGGAACGGTGCTGGAGAGAGGGAGAGACACGAGGGGAGCGAGCGAATGGGTATGGGGGAGAAGAAACCTCCCCCTGCCCCGATAAAAACCCCTGGCCCCGCCCCGCAGCGGTAGTACCGCGCTGGGGAGCGGTAGTACCGCACTAGAGGGGTGGTAGTACCTCTTACCACGGTAGTACCGTCCACCACAAGCGGTAGTACCGCTCGCCACCAGCGGCAGTACCGCCCAGCACGCCACGGCAACTAGACAACATGGCTTAGCTCAAAAAGAAGGCAAAAAAACCGCAACGAAAAGCAAAGGAACACACTAGCAAGAGGCCAAGAAACCCCTCTTCAAGAGAGGGCGGTGGCCGAGGCCACCTATGTTTGAGTCAAGAGGTATGGCGCCGCGAAGATTTTAACCTTGGGCCCATGACCAAAACTCATCTTTTAAGCACACGTGCCATCAACAATGGCTAAAGTGAGAGACTTGATCAATTTATGCATAATGGGGGGAGGGAGAGTTCATTGAGAGAACAACACTCCCCCTATGTCCATGCCTGCACCTAAACTAGACAACAAATTGAGCGTGGTAGGGTGTGCACGGGTTCAAGCAACATTGCTCGAATCAATGATATTTAGCTCATGCCTTAACTCGCGAAATCTTGCTTCATCCAAGGGCTTCGTGAAAATATCTGCAAGGTTGTCATGAGTGTTGACATAGTTGAGCTCAATCTATCCTCGCCTAATGTGATCCCGGATGAAATGATACCGAATCTCAATATGCTTCGTCTTGAAGTGTTGCACCGGGTTGAGAGAAATCTTGATGGCACTTTCATTATCACACCAAAGAGGCACTTTGTCACAAGTGATACCGTAATCCTTTAAAGTTTGCCTCATCCATAAGAGTTGTGCACAACAACTACCGGCCGCAACATACTCCGCTTCGGTGGACCAGAGAGACACACAACTTTGCTTTTTGGAAGACCAACTTACCAAAGAGCAACCAAGGAATTGGCACCCTCCGGAAGTGGACTTCCTATCCACTTTGTCTCCCGCCCAATCGGAATCCGAGTACCCTACAAGCTTGAAGTTTGATCCTCTTGGGTACCATAGGCCAAAGTTTGGGGTATGAGCCAAATATCGAAAGATTCGTTTGACCGCCACATAGTGACTTTCCTTAGGTGCGGCCTCAAACTGTGCACAAATTCCCACACTCAACATGATGTCCGGTCTAGATGCACAAAGGTAAAGCAAGGATCCAATCATGGAACGATATACCTTTTGATCCACCACTTTACCATTGGGATCTAGGTCAAGTTGGCACTTGGGGGGCATTGGAGTGGAAGCCGGCTTGACGTCACTTAGCTTGAATCTCTTGAGCATGTCTTGAGTGTATTTGGATTGATTGATGAAGGTTCCTTCTCTTCTTTGCTTCACTTCGAACCCTAGAAAGAACTTCAACTCCCCCATGGAGGACATCTCGAACTTTGAGGTCATGAGAGCGGCAAATTCCTCATTGAAAGCTTTGTTAGGAGAACCAAAAATAATATCATCAACATATAATTGGCACACAAACAACTCCCCTTTGACCTTCTTAGTAAAAAGAGTGGGGTCGATTATCCCAACTTCAAACCCACGGTCTTGTAACAACTCCGTAAGGTGGTCATACCATGCACGTGGGGCTTGTTTAAGGCCATAGAGTGCCTTATCGAGTTGATACACATGATCAGGAAAGTAGGGATCCTCCAACCCGAGGGGTTGCTTGACGTACACCAATTCATTAATAGGACCATTAAGAAAAGCACTCTTCACATCCATTTGATGTAACTTAAAGTTATGATGAGAAGCATATGCAATCAACATGCGAATGGATTCAAGACGAGCAACGGGAGCAAAGGTTTCACCGTAGTCGATACCCTCGACTTGGGAGTAGCCTTGTGCTACCAAATGAGCCTTGTTGCGAATGATAATCCTATGGGCATCTTGCTTGTTCTTGAATATCCACTTGGTTCCAATGACATTGTAGTTTCCCGTTGGCCTTGGCACCAGTCTCCACACTTTTTTGCGCTCGAAGTTGTTGAGTTCTTCATGCATGGCATTGAGCCAATCCAGATCTTCTAGCGCCTCATAGACCTTGAGAGGTTCCACACACGAGACAAACGTGTGATGCTCACAATAATTTGCTAATTGTCTACGAGTGCTTACCCCCTTTGTTAAGCTTCCAAGCACATTCGTCATGAGATGATCCTTGGTGGAGAGCTTGGAAGCAACTTTGGCGGCACGACGCTCTAATTCCTCCTCGGTGGTGAGTTGAGGAGCGGTTACTTGATCATCTTGAGCGTCGTCATGAACTTGTTCTTGGTCTTGAACTTGCTCGGGGGAGAGAACTTGACCTTGGGCATCACTTGGTGTGTCAACACCATCTTGAGTATGATCTTGCCCTTGGTCTTGTTCATGAGGTTGAGGGCCTTCACTTTGTTCTTCGGAAGCGTGTGGGCCTTGGGTTGGTGATGGCTCTACATGAGTGGAGCATTGTCCTTCTCCTTCGGCCACAAGGGGTTCCTCAATGGGTAGGATGAAACCAACACCCATTCTTCTTATGGCTTGGGGAGGAATTTCATCACCTACATCACAAGTGCCACTTTGCTCCACTTGGGAGCCGTTATTCTCATCAAACTCCACGTTACACGTCTCCTCAATAAGTCCCGTGGATTTATTGAGGACACGGTAAGCATGAGAGTTTGTAGCATAACCAACAAATATGCCCTCATAAGCTCTAGCCTAAAATTTAGACAACCAAACACCTTTCTTGAGAACGAAACACTTACACCCGAATACCCGGAAGTACTTGAGGTTGGGCTTGTTACAGGTGAGTATCTCATATGGAGTCTTGTTCAAGCCCTTGCGGAGGTAGAGCCGATTGGATGCATGACACGCGGTGTTGATGGCTTCGGCCCAAAAGTTGTACGGAGACTTGAACTCCGCCATCATGGTTCTTGCCGCATCCATCAACGTCCGGTTCTTCCTCTCCGCAACACCGTTTTGTTGAGGGGTGTATGGTGCAGAATATTGATGCTTGATACCCTCATCACTAAGAAATTCATCCAAGGTATAGTTCTTGAACTCGGTGCCGTTGTCACTTCTTATTGTCAAGATCTTTGCATTGTGTTGACGTTGTGCTTCATTTGCAAAGTCAATGACGGTTTGTTGGGTCTCGCTCTTCCTCTTGAAGAAATACACCCACGTGTACCTTGAGTAGTCATCCACAATCACCAAGCAATACTTTCTACCTCCAAGACTATCGAAGGATGGGGGCCCAAAGAGATCCATGTGAAGGAGCTCCAAAGGCCTCTTTGAATAAATGACAGTCGTGGGAGGGTGAGCCTTCTCATGTAGCTTTCCTTCGATACAGGCACTGCAAGCATGATCTTTAACAAAACTAACATTCGTTAGTCCACGGACATGGTCCCCCTTTAGGAGACTTTGCAAATATCTCATATTGACATGGGCTAAACGGCGATGCCAAAGCCATCCCACATCAACTTTAGCCATTAGGCATGTCGGGTCTTAGTGGGTCGCTCCAAAAAGTTAATCACATATAGACCGTTCTCAACCCCAACAAAAGCTACTTTAAGAGTCTTGCTCCACAAGAGGGCCACGGTATCAATGTCAAAGAAAGTGGCAAAGCCCATGATTGCAAGTTGACGAACGGAAAGTAAATTGTATGCAAGGGACTCAACAAGCATGACCTTCTCGATCGTGAGATCATGAGAGATGACCACCTTGCCAAATCCCAATACCTTAGAGGACGAGGCGTCACCCCACTCGACATTGGTGGGCATAGATGGAACTTTGTGCACGTCCACCACCAAGTCCTTGCTTCCGGTCATATGATTTGTAGCTCTGCTATCGAGCAACCATGATCCACCACCGGAAGCAAACACCTACAAGAGATCAATGCTTGGTTTTAGGTACCCATTTTGAAATGGGTCCTTTCATGTCAGTAACAAGGGTCTTAGGAACCCAAATAGACCATTCAATGTGCTCATGAAGAGAACCAACAAATTTGGCATAAACATGCCCATCACTAGCTCGGCATAACACATAAGAAGGATTAAAATCTCCGGCTTTGTTGGGAGAGGTGACATTGCCCTTCTTGACTTTGTTATTCTTCTTCTCCTCGGGGACACTCTCTCCCGCCCACACAAAAGTTTGCATGAGGGGTGGAGGTCGTTTGGTCTTGTCATTCTTCTTCTTGTTCTTGGAGTCGGGGACGTACCCAACCCCTTCCTTCGCCGCACCTCCCTTTTGGTTGATCAAGAGATCATTGAGGTTCTTCTTGCCTTGTATGCACGTCGCAAGACCTCTCTCAAGTTGCACCTTCAACTTAGCATTTTCTTCAACAAGGTGCATATGCTCACAACATGGGTTAGTAGCATTTGCATTATCAATCAAAACCATATGAGGAAAGGTTGCTTTCTCCATAGTTAGCTTCACTTGGAGTTGATCATGAGACTCCTTGAGACTAGCGTGAATACCCTTCAAGGCCTTGTGAGCCTTGTCAAGTATATCAAACTCCTCTTTGAGTCTAGCAAGATCAACCCCAAGTTTGGCCTTCTTGGAATTTAGCACACGAGAAACAACGAGGGCATGATCATAATCTTCCTCTAACTTGGCATGATCAACATTGTGTGACTCCTCAAGAGCCAAACGAAGACCACACTCTTACTCAAGAGCATTGGAAAGATACGAAATCTCATCGGCATAGTCACGACTATGCCCTTCCATCTTCGAGATGGTGTCTTCGTGAGCCTCGATCATGTCATTGGCCTCACCAAGTTGTTCCAAGAGAGCAACAAAGTGCTTCTTGGATTTTCCCTTGAGTTTGCCCATAAAGGCCTCAAACTCGTTAGCCTCCACATTAGCTCCCTCAACTTCATTAATGCAATCCGATGGGGAAGGATGATTAATGATGGTAGTTTTGATGTAGCAGGTTACCTTATTGGTGGCTTTAGCCATGAGGCACTTGGCGGTGATGCTCTCGTTGGGTGAGTCGAAGAGAGACACTCATGACGTTGTTGCAATGGCAATGGAGGCCATGGCAACTGACTCATCATCTTCATCATCATCATCATCATCCTCATTGTACTCTTCTTGCACAACCAAAGCCTTGGGAGGAGTCTTCTTGGTGAAGTTGTTCTTGTTGGGGAACGACTTGGCCTTGTCCTTTCGGATGAGTTTGCCACCATTGTCTTCCCTCTTCTCATACGAGCATTCCGCAACGAAATGACTCACATTGCCGCAATTGTAGCAAGTCCTTACACGTTGCTTGCCCCTTGTGCCACTCGAGTTGTTTTTGCTAAAGTTGGGCCTCGAGTTTTTCTTACTCCAAAATTGCCTTGAAGCAAGTGCCATATGTTCATGATATGCATACTTCGTATCTTCGGGGTTGCTCTCCTCTTCTTTCTCTTCTTCTTCTTCCACGGTTAGGCTTCTTTGCCCATTGAGAACGGAGCACCGCATTGTCGGCGGTCTTGTCCAAAATGTTCATGGCCACAAACTCATCCAACACTTCACTTGAGGTCAAAGTGTGGAAGTCCAGTCTTTGGCGAATGACGGAGGACATGGCCTTGTGGTAGGGCATCATTGCCTTGAGGAATTTGCGCTTGATCCAATTGTCATCCGTGTCCTTGCTCCCGTGATCTCGTAGTGAGACCACGAGTTTGGTGACTCTCCGATAAAGCTCACGGGGTTCTTCATCTTCCTTCATTGCAAACTCATCGGCCTCATCTTGTACCACTTCATAGTTGGAGCGTTGAATGCTTGCGCTTCCCCGGTAGAGAGACACGACACAATGCCATGCATCTTTGGCCAAGGCGAAGGGACGAAGATGAGGTAGGTCTTCGGGTGGAATTGCATCTTGAATGATGAAGAGAGCATTCTCATTGAATTGATTGTCCGCGGCTTCTCGAGGAGTGAAGTTGCTTGGATCATGTGGATAGAAACCTTCTTCAATGATTCTCCAAAGGTTAGTGTTCACATGATTTAAATGACGTTTAAAGCGGTAAACCCAAGAATCAAAATCCTCATTTTTCGCAATCTTAGGAGGAGGACCGGCATGATTCAAATGAGTAGAAGGAACCGGTCCACCATAAACAAGTGGTGGTTCCACATGGGCAAAGATGCCGGTGCCATTCTTGCCACTAGAAGGAGGAGCCTTTTCACCACTAGCTTCCCCCTTGTTGGGGATAGCATCCGACACCTTGTTGGCGGGATCACCCACTTTCAATGGTGCGGTGGAAAGTTTAAGCCCCTCAAGAAATTTAGTAAACATGTTCTCAACTTCGGTCGTCATGGAGGTTTTCAATGTCTCCAAGGCCACATTGAACTCCTCACGAGAGACCGAAGTTCCCCCATCTCCCGTAGATGAGGTTGGATTCACACCGGAGTGTTCCTCCACACCGTCTACGGTATCAACCATACTCTTTGGACGGTAAAGTCCTTAATAAAGAGACGAGGCTCTGATACCAATTGAAAGGATCGATATGGTTGACTAGAGGGGGGGCGGTGAATAGGCAACTACCAATTTTTAGCTTTTATTTACCAAATTAAACTTTGCATCAAAGTAGGTTGTCTAGATGTGCAACTAGGTGAGCAACCTATATGATGCAACAACAACAAGCATACAAGCAAGCAAGGGAACAAACACTAAAGAGCTTGCACAAGTAAAGGTAAGAGATAACCAAGAGTGGATCCGGTGAAGACGAGGATGTGTTACCGAAGTTCCTTCCTTTTGAGGGGAAGTACGTCTCCGTTGGAGCGGTGTGGAGGCACAATGCTCCCCAAGAAGCCACTAGGGCCACCGTATTCTCCTCACGCCCTCACACAATGCGAGATGCCGTGATTCCACTATTGGTGCCCTTGAAGGCAGCGACCGAACCTTTACAAACAAGGTTGGGGCAATCTCCACAACTTAATCGGAGGCTCCCAACAAGACCACGAAGCTTCACCACAATGGAATATGGCTCCGAGGTGACCTCAACCATCTAGGGTGCTCAAACACCCAAGAGTAACAAGATCCGCTAGGGATGAGTGGGGGAATCGAAAATCTCTTGGTGGAAGTGTAGATCGGAGCCTTCTCAACCACTCCCGAGCAAATCAACAAGTTTGATTGGCTAGGGAGATAGATCGGGCAAAATGAAGCTTGGAGTATTTAATGGAGCTTGAGCAATAAATGGAGCTTGGGCAATGATTGAAGCTTGGGGGAAGAGGTAAGTGGAAAGGAAGAAGGGGACCCCCTTTTATAGTGGGGGAAACAAACCCCCCACTCAGCCCTGCAGAGAGTGGTACTACCGCTGAGGCAGAGCAGTAGTACCGCTCATAAGCGATACTACCGCTCCCCCTAAGCGGTACTGCTGCGCCAGAAGAGAGGGGCTGGGGCAGGGACCCAGAGCAGTACTACCGTGGAGGCAGGGCGGTAGTACCGCGCGAACGCGGTACTACCGCCCCTACTACCGCAGCCAGTACCGCAAAACCCGACACGAGAAAATGCGCAAAATAGTCGAGGCGGAAGGAGCACAGAGCCGCAGCGGTACTGCGGCTGAGGCCATCAAGCGGTACTTTCGCTCCGAGGAGCGGTATGACCGCTTCATGAGCTCCAGCCGTACTACCACTACAACTGCAGCTAGTGCTGTAACGCGCTGACACGAGAAGGAGCACACTAGGGTCGAGGCGGTAGGAGCACGGAGCAGCAGCGGTACTGCTGCTGAGGCTACAAGCGGTACTACCGCTCCGAGGAGCGGTACTACCGCTTAGTGAGCTTCAGCGGTACTACCGCTGTGGCCCGCGGTACTACCGCTGGGTCCAGGAAAAGATAGAGAGGGGAGAAAAGAGAAGCTCCAAGGGGCGGAAAGAACCGGTGGGTGAGAACAGGACGTGTACGTGTTGATTCCACCCAAACCATACCGAAACGGATCCCCTCTTGATAGTACGGTGACTACTATGAAACTTGGTCCACCAACAAAGAAATGAAAGAAGCTACACCGTCTTGAGTAGAACGCCGAGGGGAAATAACCGTCTCGTGCCGAAGAATGAATATCTGAAAGAACTCAAAGCACCCGATTAGTCCGCAAATTGCATTGTCTTCAATCACCAAAACACCGTAGGGATAAATATGCCCTTACAACATGTCTACAAGAATAAAGTTGCGTAGTAGACATCAGGTCCCTGGTCGGCAGCCTGGGCTAGCAGGGTGGATTTTGTTTGAGCATCGATTTGTGTTTCATTCGTAGTCAGATGTTGGTCTCAAGTATGGTGTTGATGTATTCTTGTTGCATTGTATGCCTTGTATGTATCCCCAACGATTATGTAATGATATGATGTAATGATATCCACCTTGCAAAAGCGTGTCGATATGCGGTTCTATCCTTGATGGGACCTTCGAGTTCCTTTAGGATAGTGTCGCATATTGGGCGTGACATCCACATGCCCCTTCCTGAAGTCGACCGCGTCCTCGTCCTCGTCGCCGCCCTTGTAGTGACCCGACCTCAAACGGTCAAGTCTCTATGCTTCAGTGTCATCCATGGATCGGTAATGCTGACACACACAGTACTCGAGGAATTATAACAGAGTAGCAATCACACACTTATTACATCGAATGTCTCAAAAGAGAACTTATTGTTGGAAATATGCCCTAGAGGCAATAATAAAAGCATTATTATTATATTTCCTTGTTCATGATAATTGTCTTTATTCATGCTATAATTGTGTTATCCGGAAATCGTAATACATGTGTGAATAACAGACACCAACATGTCCCTAGTAAGCCTCTAGTTGACTAGCTCGTTGATCGACAGATAGTCATGGTTTCCTGACTATGGACATTGGATGTCATTGATAACGGGACCACATCATTAGGAGAATGATGTGATGGACAAGACCCAATCCTAAACATAGCATAAAGATCGTATAGTTCGTTTGCTAGAGTTTCTCCAATGTCAAGTATCTTTTCCTTAGACCATGAGATCGTGTAACTCCCGGATACGTAGGAGTGCTTTGGGTATACCAAACGTCACAACGTAACTGGGTGACTATAAAGGTATACTACGGGTATCTCCGAAAGTGTCTGTTGGGTTGACATGGATCAAGACTGGGATTTGTCACTCCGTATGACGGAGAGGTATCACTGGGCCCACTCGGTAATGCATCATCATTATGAGCTCAAAGGTGACCAAGTGTCTGGTCACGGGATCATGCATTACGGTATGAGTAAAGTGACTTGCCGGTAACGAGATTGAACGAGGTATTGGGATACCGACGATCGAATCTCGGGCAAGTAACATACCGATTGACAAAGGGAATTGTATATGGGGTTGCTTGAATCCTCGACATCGTGGTTCATCCAATGAGATCATCGAGGAGCATGTGGGAGCCAACATGGGTATCCAGATCCCGCTGTTGGTTATTGACCGGAGAGTCGTCTCGGTCATGTCTACATGTCTCCCGAACCCGTAGGGTCTACACACTTAAGGTTCGGTGACGCTAGGGTTGTAGGGATATGTGTATGCAGTAACCCGAATGTTGTTAGGAGTCCCGGATGAGATCCCGGACGTCACAAGGAGTTCCGGAATGGTCCGGAGGTAAAGAATTATATATAGGAAGTGCTATTTCGGCCATCGGGACAAGTTTCGGGGTCATCGGTATTGTACCGGGACCACCGGAAGGGTCCCGGGGGCCCACCGGGTGGGGCCACCTGCCCCGGGGGGCCACATGGGCTGTAGGGGGTGCGCCTTGGCCTACATGGGCCAAGGGCACCAGCCCCAAGAGGCCCATGCGCCTAGGGTTTCAAAAGGGGAAGAGTCCCACAAGTGGAAGGCACCCCTAGGTGCCTTGGGGGGGGGGGGGGAGGAAATCTCCCTTGGCCGCCGCCCCCTAGGAGATTGGATCTCCTAGGGCCGGCGCCCCCCCTAGGCCCTCCTATATATAGTGGGGGAAGGAGGGCTTTTCATCCATGCCTTTGGTTGCCTCCCTCTCCCTCTCCAACACCTCCTCCTCCTCCATAGTGCTTGGCGAAGCCCTGACGGAGTACTGCAGCTCCATCACCACCATGCTATCGTGCTGCTGCTGGAGCCATCTTCCTCAACCTCTCCTCTCCCCTTGCTGGATCAAGAAGGAGGAGACGTCATCCGCTCCGTACGTGTGTTGAACGCGGAGGTGCCGTCCGTTCGGCGCTTGGTCATCGGTGATTTGGATCACGTCATGTACGACTACCTCATCCCTGTTCTTTGAATGCTTCCGCTCGCGATCTACAAAGGTATGTAGATGCATCCGATCACTCGTTGCTAGATGAACTCATAGATGGATCTTGGTGAAACCGTAGGAAAATTTTTGTTTTCTGCGACGTTCCCGAACAGTATCAGAGCTAGGTCTATGCGTAGTTCTTCTTGCGCGAGTAGAACACAATTTGTTGTGGGCGTAGATGTTGTCAACTTTCTTGCCGCTACTAGTCTTATCTTGCTTCAATGGTATTGTGGGATGAAGCGGCCCGGACCAACCTTACACGTACGCTTACGTGAGACCGGTTCCACCGACTAACATGCACTAGTTGCATAAGGTGGCTGGCGGGTGACTGTCTCTCCTACTTCAGTTGGAGCGGATTCGATGAAAAGGGTCCTTATGAAGGGTAAATAGAAGTTGACAAATCACGTTGTGGCTTTCACGTAGGTAAGAAAACGTTCTTGCTAGAACCCTATTTCAGCCACGTAAAACTTGCAACAACAATTAGAGGACGTCTAACTTGTTTTTGCAGCAAGTGCTTTGTGATATGGTATGGCCAAAGTTGTGATGAATGATGAATGATCTATATGTGATGTATGAGATGTTCATGTTATTGTAATAGGAATCACGACTTGCATGTCGATGAGTATGACAACCGGCAGGAGCAATAGGAGTTGTCTTTATTTTTATATGACCTGCGTGTCATTAAGAAACGCCATGTAAATTACTTTAATTTATTGCTAAACGCGTTAGCCATAGTAGTAGAAGTAATAGTTGGCGAGCAATTTCATGGAGACACGATGATGGAGATCATGGTGTCAAGCCGGTGACAAGATGATCATGGAGCCCCAAGATGGAGATCAAAGGAGCTATGTGATATTGGCCATATCATGTCACTATTATTATTTGATTGCATGTGATGTTTATCATGTTTTGCATCTTGTTTACTTAGAACGACGGTAGTAAATAAGATGATCCCTCATAATAATTTCAAGCAAGTGTTCCCCCTAACTGTGCACCGTTGCGACAGTTCGTTGTTTCGAAGCACCACGTGATGATCGGGTGTGATAAATTCTAACGTTCACATAGAACGGGTGTAAGACAGATTTACACATGCAAACACTTAGGTTGACTTGACGAGCCTAGCATGTACAGACATGGCCTCGGAACACAGAAGACCGAAAGGTTGAGCATGAGTCGTATAGAAGATACGATCAACATGAAGATGTTCACCGATGTTGACTAGTCCGTCTCACGTGATGATCGGACATGGCCTAGTTGACTCAGATCATGTTATACTTAGATGACTAGAAGAGGGATGTCTATCTAAGTGGGAGTTCATTAAATAATTTGATTAGATGAACTTAATTATCATGAACTTAGTCTAAAATATTTACAATATATCTTGTAGATCAAATGGCCAACGTAGTCCTCAACTTCAATGCGTTCCTAGAGAAAACCAAGCTGAAAGACGATGGCAGCAACTACACGGACTGGGTCCGGAACCTGAGGATCATCCTCATAGCTGCCAAGAAAGATTATGTCCTACAAGCACCGCTAGGTGAAGCTCCCGTCCCACAAAACCAAGACGTTATGAACGCTTGGCAGACACGTGTTGATGATTACTCCCTCGTTCAGTGCGGCATGCTTTACAGCTTAGAGCCGGGGCTCCAAAAGCGTTTTGAGAGACATGGAGCATATGAGATGTTCGAAGAGCTGAAAATGGTTTTCCAAGCTCATGCCCGGGTCGAGAGATATGAGGTCTCCGACAAGTTCTTCAGCTGTAAGATGGAGGAAAATAGTTCTGTCAGTGAGCACATACTCACTATGTCTGGGTTACATAACCGCTTGACTCAGCTGGGAGTTAATCTTCCAGATGACGCGGTCATTGGCAGAATCCTCCAGTCGCTTCCACCAAGCTACAAGAGCTTTGTGATGAACTTCAATATGCAGGGGATGGAAAATACCATTCCTGAGGTATTTGCAATGCTGAAATCAGCAGAGGTAGAAGTCAAGAAGGAACATCAAGTGTTGATGGTGAATAAAACCACTAAGTTCAAGAAGGGCAAGGGTAAAAAGAACTTCAAGAAGGACGGCAAGGGAGTTGCCGCGCCCGGCAAGCAAGCTGCCGGGAAGAAGCCAAAGAACGGAACCAAGCCCGAGACTGAGTGCTTTTATTGCAAGGGAAGCAGTCACTGGAAGCAGAACTACCCCAAATACTTAGCGGACAAGAAGGCCGGCAAAACAAAAGGTATATATGATATACATGTAATTAATGTGTACCTTACCAGTGCCCGTAGTAGCTCCTGGGTATTTGATACCGGTGCAGTTGCTCACATTTGTAACTCAAAGCAGGGGCTGCGGAATAAGCGGAGACTGGCGAAGGATGAGGTGACGATGCGCGTCGGGAATGGTTCCAAGGTCAATGTGATCGCCGTCGGCACGCTACCTCTACATTTACCTTCGGGATTAGTTTTAAACCGTAATAATTGTTATTTAGTGACAGCTTTGAGCATGAACATTGTATCAGGATCTCGTTTAATTCGAGATGGCTACTCATTTAAATCCGAGAATAATGGTTGTTCTATTTATATGAGAGATATGTTTTATGGTCATGCTCCTATGGTGAATGGTTTATTCTTAATGAATCTCGAGCGTAATGCTACACATGTTCATAGTGTGAGTACCAAAATATGTAAGGTTGATAATGATAGTCCCACATACTTGTGGCACTGCCGCCTTGGTCACATAGGTGTCAAACACATGAAGAAGCTCCATGCAGATGGACTTTTAGAGTCTCTTGATTATGAATCATTTGACACGTGCGAACCATGCCTCATGGGTAAAATGACCAAGACTCCGTTCTCAGGAACAATGGAGCGAGCAACCAACTTATTGGAAATCATACATACTGATGTGTGCGGTCCAATGAGCGTTGAGGCTCGCGGTGGCTATCGTTATGTTCTCACCCTCACTGATGACTTGAGTAGATATGGGTATGTCTACTTAATGAAACACAAGTCTGAAACCTTTGAAAAGTTCAAGGAATTTCAGAGTGAGGTTGAGAATCAACGTGACAGGAAAATCAAGTTTCTACGATCAGATCATGGAGGAGAATACTTGAGTCACGAATTTGGCACACACTTAAGAAAATGTGGAATAGTTTCACAACTCACGCCGCCTGGAACACCTCAGCGTAATGGTGTGTTCGAACGTAGTAATCACACTCTATTAGATATGGTGCGGTCTATGATGTCTCTTACCGATTTACCACTATCTTTTTGGGGCTATGCTTTAGAGACTGCCGCATTCACTTTAAATAGGGCTCCGTCGAAATCCGTTGAGACGACACCGTTTGAATTATGGTTTGGGAAGAAACCTAAGCTGTCGTTTCTAAAAGTTTGGGGATGTGATGCTTATGTCAAGAAACTTCAACCTGAAAAGCTCGAACCCAAGTCGGAAAAATGCGTCTTCATAGGATACCCTAAAGAAACTGTTGGGTATACCTTCTACCTCAGATCCGAAGGCAAGGTCTTTGTTGCCAGGAATGGATCCTTTCTAGAGAAGGAGTTTCTCTCAAAAGAAGTAAGTGGGAGGAAAGTAGAACTTGATGAAGTGTTACCTCTTGAACCGGAAAATGGCACAACTCAAGAAAATGTTCTTGAGGTGCCTGCACCGACTAGAGAGGAAGTTAATGATGATGATCATGAAACTTTAGATCAAGTTGCTACTGAACTTCGAAGGTCCACAAGGACACGTTCCGCACCAGAGTGGTACGGCAACCCTGTCCTGGAAATCATGTTGTTAGACAACGGTGAACCTTCGAACTATGAAGAAGCGATGGCGGGCCCGGATTTCGACAAATGGCTAGAAGCCATGAAATCCGAGATAGGATCCATGTATGAAAACGAAGTATGGACTTTGACTGACTTGCCCGTTGAACGGCGAGCCATAGAAAATAAATGGATCTTTAAGAAGAAGACAGACGCGGATGGTAATGTGACCATTTATAAAGCTCGGCTTGTCGCTAAGGGTTATTGACAAGTTCAAGGGGTTGACTACGATGAGACTTTCTCACCGGTAGCGAAGCTAAAGTCCGTCCGAATCATGCTAGCAATTGGCGCATTCTACGATTATGAGATATGGCAAATGGATGTCAAAACGGCATTCCTTAATGGTTTCCTTAAGGAAGAATTGTATATGATGCAGCCGGAAGGTTTTGTCGATCCTAAGAATGCTGACAAGGTGTGCAAGCTCCAACGCTCGATTTATGGGCTGGTGCAAGCATCTCGGAGTTGGAACATTCGCTTTGACGAGATGATCAAAGCGTTTGGGTTTACACAGACTTATGGAGAAGCCTGCGTTTACAAGAAAGTGAGTGGGAGCTCTGTAGCATTTCTCATATTATATGTAGATGACATACTTTTGATGGGAAATGATATAGAACTCTTGGACAGCATCAAGGCCTACTTGAATAAGAGTTTTTCAATGAAGGACCTTGGAGAAGCTACTTATATATTAGGCATCAAGATCTATAGAGATAGATCAAGACGCCTCATAGGTCTTTCACAAAGCACATACCTTGATAAGATATTGAAGAAGTTCAATATGGATCAGTCTAAGAAGGGGTTCTTGCCTGTGCTACAAGGTGTGAAATTGAGCTCAGCTCAATGTCCGACCACGGTAGAAGATATAGAAGAGATGAGTGTCATCCCCTATGCCTCAGCCATAGGTTCTATTATGTATGCCATGCTGTGTACCGGACCTGATGTAAACCTTGCCGTAAGTTTGGTAGGAAGGTACCAAAGTAATCCCGGCAAGGAACACTGGACAGCGGTCAAGAATATCCTGAAGTACCTGAAAAGGACTAAGGAAATGTTTCTCGTTTATGGAGGTGACGAAGAGCTCGTCGTAAAGGGTTACGTCGACGCTAGCTTCGACACAGATCTGGATGACTCTAAGTCACAAACCGGATACGTGTATATTTTGAATGGTGGGGCAGTAAGCTGGTGCAGTTGCAAGCAGAGCGTCGTGGCGGGATCTACATGTGAAGCGGAGTACATGGCAGCCTCGGAGGCAGCACATGAAGCAATCTGGGTGAAGGAGTTCATCACCAACCTAGGAGTCATACCCAATGCGTCGGGGCCGATCAAGCTCTTTTGTGACAACACTGGAGCTATTACACTCGCCAAGGAGCCAAGGTTTCACAAGAAGACAAGGCACATCAAGCGTCGCTTCAACTCCATTCGTGAAAATGTTCAAGATGGAGACATAGATATTTGTAAAGTACATACGGACCTGAATGTAGCAGATCCGTTGACTAAACCTCTCCCTAGGGCAAAACATGATCAACACCAGAATTCCATGGGTGTTCGATTCATCACAATGTAACTAGATTATTGACTCTAGTGCAAGTGGGAGACTGTTGGAAATATGCCCTAGAGGCAATAATAAAAGCATTATTATTATATTTCCTTGTTCATGATAATTGTCTTTATTCATGCTATAATTGTGTTATCCGGAAATCGTAATACATGTGTGAATAACAGACACCAACATGTCCCTAGTAAGCCTCTAGTTGACTAGCTCGTTGATCGACAGATAGTCATGGTTTCCTGACTATGGACATTGGATGTCATTGATAACGGGACCACATCATTAGGAGAATGATGTGATGGACAAGACCCAATCCTAAACATAGCATAAAGATCGTATAGTTCGTTTGCTAGAGTTTTTCCAATGTCAAGTATCTTTTCCTTAGACCATGAGATCGTGTAACTCCCGGATACCGTAGGAGTGCTTTGGGTATACCAAACGTCACAACGTAACTGGGTGACTATAAAGGCATACTACGGGTATCTCCGAAAGTGTCTGTTGGGTTGACATGGATCAAGACTGGGATTTGTCACTCCGTATGACGGAGAGGTATCACTGGGCCCACTCAGTAATGCATCATCATTATGAGCTCAAAGGTGACCAAGTGTCTGGTAACGGGATCATGCATTACGGTACGAGTAAAGTGACTTGCCGGTAACGAGATTGAACGAGGTATTGGGATACCGATGATCGAATCTCGGGCAAGTAACATACCGATTGACAAAGGGAATTGTATATGGGGTTGTTTGAATCCTCAACATCGTGGTTCATCCGATGAGATCATCGAGGAGCATGTGGGAGCCAACATGGGTATCCATATCCCGCTCTTGGTTATTGACCGGAGAGTCATCTCGATCATGTCTACATGTCTCCCGAACCCGTAGGGTCTACACACTTAAGGTTCGGTGACGCTAGGGTTGTAGGGATATGTGTATGCAGTAACCCGAATGTTGTTCGGAGTCCCGGATGAGATCCCGGACGTCACGAGGAGTTCCGTAATGGTCCGGAGGTAAAGAATTATATATAGTAAGTGCTATTTCGGCCATCGGGACAAGTTTCGGGGTCACCGGTATTGTACCGGGACCACCGGAAGGGTCCCGGGGGCCCACCGGGTGGGGCCACCTGCCCCGGAGGGGCACATGGGCTGTAGGGGGTGTGCCTTGGCCTACATGGGCCAAGGGCACCAGCCCCAAGAGGCCCATGCGCCTAGGGTTTCAAAAGGGGAAGAGTCCCACAAGTGGAAGGCACCCCCTAGGTGCCTTGGGGGGGAGGGAAACCTCCCTTGGCCGCCGCCCCCTAGGAGATTGGATCTCCTAGGGCCGGCGCCCCCCTAGGCCCTCCTATATATAGTGGGGGAAGGAGGGCTTTTCATCCACGCCTTTGGTTGCCTCCCTCTCCCTCTCCAACACCTCCTCCTCCTCCATAGTGCTTGGCGAAGCCCTGACGGAGTACTGCAGCTCCATCACCACCACGCCGTCGTGCTGCTGCTGGAGCCATCTTCCTCAACCTCTCCTCTCCCCTTGCTGGATCAAGAAGGAGGAGACTTCATCCCCTCCGTACATGTGTTGAACGTGGAGGTGCCGTCCGTTCGGCGCTTGGTCATCGGTGATTTGGATCACGTCGTGTACGACTATCTCATCCCCGTTCTTTGAACGCTTCTGCTCGCGATCTACAAAGGTATGTAGATGCATCCGATCACTCGTTGCTAGATGAACTCATAGATGGATCTTGGTGAAACCGTAGGAAAATTTTTGTTTTCTGCAACGTTCCCCAACACTTATTACAATAAATATGGCTTAAGGTCATCTAATACGATAATATCGGAAGGCTTGGAAGATAAAGTGAGTCCATCAACTCCGACGGCATAGCTGAGCTGCATGGCAATGACATAACGAACCTTACTCCTCGTCTGAAAAGTCTGCAACATAATACATTGGCAGCCCGAAAATGGGCCAGCACATGGAATATGCTGGCAAAGTAACAAAGTAGAGCAAGAACAAAATAATGCTATCACTACATGCATACTAGTAGACTGCCCGTGCGTTGCTATGGGCTTCTGAAATATTTTTCTGAAGTATAAAATAGAAAATACATTTTTCATATTATAAAAAAAGGATGTTGCATTTCTCTCAAAGCAAACAAACAACTATAATGTTCAATTGTACGTTCATATATAAATAAACGATCATCTGAAATTTCTTAAATCACTTCAATTTATTTGTATATGCTAAGGAAAATTGTCCGACGAAAGATAAAAGCATGCAAGCAATCCAACACAAACCAAGTATATTCGGTTTCTTCTCTAAAAAATTGTGTTTTTTGTGTGATACTTTGAATATATCTAATAAGTATAAAAAATATTTTTTGTATGATCCATGTTTAATTAATATGTATACACTTTAATACTCCCTCCGTTCCCAAATATTTGTCTTTCTAGGCATTTTAAATGGACACAACATACGGATGTATGTAGACATATTCTAGAGCGTAGATTCACTCATTTTGTTCCGTATGTAGACACTTGTTGAAATCTCTAAAAAGGCAAATATTTGGAAACAGAGGGAGTATATAGTACTCTCTATACCGAAATAATTGTTATTCTACGTTTCTAGTGTAAAATTCATCACGTACAATTTTTTGGCTGTTTCCTAAACTACCCTCCCACCCTCTCGTCCACTCTCTCGCTCACTCACCCACTCTCTGGCTCGCCGCAGTCGAATCCCTAGCTCGCCGCTGCCGCCTCTCCCTCGCACTCGTCGTGAGCGCCTCTCCGTCGCCCGCATTGCCGGTGCCTCTCCCTCGCCCGCGCCGCTCTACCTCTCTCTCTCGCGTCGTCACCGCCACTCCATTGGCCCTCTCACCGTCGCCCCTTCAGGACCCCATTTTTACTTTCCGACAGGTGGATCCGAAGCGCGGTGGCTCGACCTGCAACGCCGGCAGCTGTGGTACATCCCCCCTCCCTCCCTCACTGCTGCTCATCCCCGACCAGGGCTTTAATCTGGAGCTCATTTAACTTGGCCAGGGCTTTAATCTGGAGCTCCATGGCGTCCCACAAGTGTGGCGGCCAGATGGAGCGGATTCATTGCTCCTGCGTGCATCGGGCGCTCCGCGGCCTGCTGTTCATCAGCAGCAAAAAGGCCAGCAATGTCTGGAGGGAGGTCCAGGGAAACTTCATCCCCTTCTGCTGCTGCCCAATGTCGAGGACGGTCCAAGAGCCGCCGCTCGTCCTGGCGGTGGACGACAGCCTCGTCGACTGCATTGTAATATCCAGGATCCTCCGCAGCTCCAAATACAGAGGTGAGGCACCATCTCTATCTCATCCCATTCCATGGTTGAATCTGAATGCACTGCAGCCTAGGCCAAGCAGACCTCAATGACTGTATCTGAATCTCTGTAAATCTGTATAAATCTTACTTCATGCACTTGTTGCAAGTCAATTCATCACCCTCCTCTCATTGAGAGCCAATTCTGAAACGTTTGCAAGTCAGTTCATCTTATTAATCTCGCCTGAATAAATGTTCTGAAGTGTTTTAGGTGGACACATTGCTGGAGCCGTGTGGCACTCCTAATGGTCTCAAGCATACTCCCGTAAAACATTTGGAGTACATTTGTTGGTTGAAGTACCAAGATATTTGTGGAACTTCATTGAAGGAGTAAAACATTTCCAGTACCAAGATTGCAGTAAATTTTGTGGAACTTCACTGCTTGAGACCATGTTAATGATGATGCTTGTGCAGTACCAAGATTCAGTACCAGTAACCGAGTGTTGGTTGAAGTGACTGTTCAATTGTTCAGTGTTCGTTTTGTTATCTTCATTTCAGAAATTTATCTTTCCATTCCTTCTTACCTGTCCTTCATGTAGAGACTATACTGCTTTACTTCAGATAAGTTTTCTTTAAAGCCAAATGAATTAGGACTTAAATTTTTAATTTAAAGTTTATGTGCCTAATTTAAAGTTTAATTTCCCAGTAGGTTTTGAATGTATTTTCTTGGTTCTCTACCAGAAAACACACTACTCCATTTTCTGGTGATACTTTTCTCGTGATCACAAGATATAAATCCACTATTACCAGTACCATTATCTGGTGATCACAAAACCATTTGAAAATGATCAAAATGTACTCCTTTTCAGTTAACACAGAGTACTGAAACTGAAAATGTGCATACTGAAACTGAAACTGATCAAATGGAGTACAAAACCATTTGAAAATGATCAAGATGATCAAAATGGTCAGATGGAGTACTCCTTCTCAGTTAATGTAGAGTAGTTACAATAATTATCATATCATCTTGCCCTATTTAATTGTCACTCAACTGTCACTAATCGAGTGTTGTTTACTCCAACAATTATCTTATTTTTAATTGTCACTCCTACAAGCATTTCTTTCTCTTCTCTTTCTGGCTAATCACTCCACACAATTTAAATGATCATTCAAGTTCCTTTTGCAAATTCAAGTTTTGTAATGAACTGCTTATAAGATGGAGTATGTTCCTTTTGCTTGTTAAGCAGTAGTTGCAGAGTACTCCTTTTCAAGATGTCACCAAGAGTGGCTCCAACCGAGTTATCACCAAGAGGGGGTCGGCATAGAGTTATCACCAAGAAGAATGTGAAGCGAGTTTTTAGGAGTTAAAGAAACGTTTGACTACAACCCCAGTGTTGATTCTGCCGGATATTCGCAAGGAGTTCCAAGTGTATTGCGATGCCTCTCGCCTAGGACTTGGGAGTGTGCTTATGCAGGATGGACGAGTTGTTTCGTATGCCTCGCGACAACTGAAACCGCACGAACTAAATTATGCCACGCATGATCTGGAGTTGTCTGCCGTAGTGCATGCGTTGAAGACCTGGAGACATTACCTTATTGGAAATCGTTGTGATGTGTACACGAATCATAAGAGTTTGAAGCACATTTTCACACAGAAGGATCTGAACCTTAGGCAGAGAAGATGGTTGGAGCTTATAAAGGATTATGACATGAAGCTTCACTATCATCCAGGCAAGGCCAATGTCGTAGCCGACGCTTTGAGTCGGAAAATTTATGCTAATACCCTAGTGAGCACGGGATTGCCGAAGGAGTTAGCAGAGGATCTCAGGGAACTTCGATTGGAGATTGTTCCTAGAGGTTTTGTTGCAACAATGGAGGTTCATTCTACATTGTTAGGAAAGATTCGAGAAGCTTAGAAGGATGACAAAGAGATTGCCGAGATAAAAGAGAGAATGAGCGAAGGAAAGGCCAAAGGTTTTCGTGAGGATGAGCACGACACCTTATGGTTTGAGGACCGTGTTTATGTGCCCAATAACATAGAGATCAGGAAGTTAATACTTCATGAGGCTCATGACTCACCATACTCGATACACCCCGGAAACACCAAGATGTATTTGGATTTGAAGGAACGTTTTTGGTGGACTGGTATGAAGAAGGATATTGCCGAGTATGTAGCCGTATGTGATGTATGTCAGAGAGTGAAGGCTGAGCATCAAAAGCCAGCAGGATTGTTACAGCCTATGCCGATACCCGAATGGAAGTGGGATAAACTTGGCATGGATTTTATCACCGGATTACCCAGAACCAAATCAGGATATGATTCTATATGGGTAGTAGTTGACCACTTGACCAAAGTAGCTCACTTTATACCAGTAAAAACCACCTATACAAGTGCAAAGTTGGCCAAGATATATATGACCAGGATCGTATGTCTGCATGGAGTTCCGAGGACCATCGTATTAGATAGAGGGACACAGTTTACTTCAAAGTTTTGGCATCGGCTACACCAAACTTTGGGTACAAGGTTGGAGTTCAGTACAGCATTCCACCCGCAGACAGATGGATAGACCGGGAGAGTCAACCAGATTCTGGAGGATATGTTGAGGGCCTGTGCGCTAGATTATGGATCTAGTTGGGATGACAATTTGCCCTACGCGGAGTTCTCATACAACAATAGCTATCAAGCCAGTATGAAGATGGCACCGTTCGAAGCCCTGTATGGACGAAGGTGCAGAACACCGTTGATGTGGGATGAAGTTGGAGACGACAGTTGTTTGGACCAGATTTGATCAAAGAGTCTGAAGAGAAAGTTCAATTGATCCGAGATAGACTGAAGATAGCTCAGTCCAGGCAGAAGAGTTATGCAGATTCGAAACACAAGGAAATAACGTATGAAATTGGAGATAATGCATATCTGCGAGTGTCACCCCTACGAGGAGTGAAACGTTTTGGAGTTAAGGGAAAGTTAGCCCCGAGATTTATAGGACCGTATCGAATTTTGGAACGTATGGGAGAAGTTGCCTACAAGTTGGAGTTACCTGAAGGACTGTCAGGAGTTCATGATGTATTTCATGTTTCATAGCTGAAGAAGTGTCATGCTGAGATGGCCGATATACCTTTAAGAGATATAGTACCCTTGGAGGCGATTCAGTTGGACAATGATTTGATCTATGAGGAGAAGCCAGTTAGGATTCTCGAATTTGCCAGCCGAGTCACCCGCAGTAAGGTTATCAAGTTTTGCAAGTTCAGTGGAGCCACCATATCGAGGATGAAGCCACCTGGGAACGAGAGGGTGATCTTCGTAAAGACCACCCACACCTATTCTCTAGCCAATCCGAATCTCGAGGGCGAGATTCATCTTAAGGGGGGTAGGTTTGTAACATTCCAAATTTTCAATTTGGAATGTTATACATAGATCATTCATGCATATCATATTTTATTGCATTTCGTTTCTCGATCCTCGAAATCCTAAGCAACTCAAGGACCCTCGGAGAGAGTGTTGGGGATTTCCCTGTTTTCTATTTGAGTTTTATCAAATATTGAAACGAGGATTTTTAGTTTTAATTATTTTTCTCTCCAAAAATATTTCATATTAAAATATATGAGAGGAGATAATATGACTTCTCCAAAATAAATGAAATATTAGGGGAAAATATTAAAATCAAATATTGGATTTTATTCGAAGTTTATTGCTATTTTATTTGAATTAGAAAAATTGCACGTTTTTCAAATTTGCATTTTAGGGCCAAGAAAATGTTCATCTTATTCTAAATATTTTATTTAGATGGCGAAAATTTATTTTGGCATTTTTAGATTTTTATTTTATTTTCTAGGATTTATTTAGTTCCGGTGAATTTTTTTTTAAACTCGCAGCGCCCGACTGGGCCGAAGCCCAGTCGAGCCGGCCCAAGCCGCCCGCGCATCATCTCCGACCTGGAGACCGCGAGCGCCACCGCCGTTGCTAGCGGAGTCCGGCCGGGACTCCTCCCACGTCGCTTGCCCCTTCCCCAAGCCGCCGCACCCCTCCTCTTATAAGCAGCCGCACCCCCCCATGGAGCCCCGAGCCGCCCCTCAACGCCGTCGCAAGCCACCGCTACCGCGCCACCGCCGCCGCCGCCCGCGCTGCCCCGTGCCGCCGCGCCACCCCACCCCACTCGCCGGAGCCGCCCTGCCGCGCCGGACCTCGCCGGAGGTATAAGCGTCATTCGTTTTTTTCATAAACCGGTTCGGTTTTTGTTAGAAAACCCTAGTTTTTTGGATAGATCGGTTCGCCGGTTTTTTCGGTTTAGTTACTTTGCGGATGTTCTTCCGTATGTTCGTTTTAACGAACGGTGTTCACTCGTTAGCCGCAGACAACGAACGTTCGTTCGTTAGCCTGTTCGTCAGTTTTCTTTTACTCGGATTTTCCACGATTATTTTCAATTGTGATTTCTGATCTGATTTTCGTTTTAGTTTATCTTTTCGCTTGTTTATCGGAATGAGGCGATTCAAGCGCCTAGATCTTCGTCTCGAAGCCCTCTTTCCGTTTAACCAACTTGAACAAGCTTTTGCTACTGTAAAATTTGACCTTAGTCTAGATTGGTAAACGGATCTTGTTTCTTTCACAGTTTGAGTTCCGTTGCTCCGTTTGATTTGATTCTTTTCGCAAACCGGAGTTCTTAAGTTGAACTTTCTGGTTAGATCTTCTTATTTGAGATTTACCCGTGTTTCTTTGCTTGATTGCTTATGTATGCTATTGTTTGTTTGCGATAGAACACCCGGAGTGCGAAGCGTGCTACTACGAGTCCCTAGGTTTTGCGGATCATCAGCAAGGCAAGTAACACTTTGATCATACCCCTTTATCACCCAGTTTTTATGCGTTAGTTCCAATCCTCAAACATTGCATGGTTAGGATGTGATTAACATGTGGGTTGGGAAGTAGTTGATGAAGTAGTACCTATTGCCCTGTTATTATCAAACCATTGGGAGTTACTTCTACGAATTGCTTATATTGTTATGCTATGCTCGTAGACGTGGTTTGGGTGAGTGAAATCCATGATAGATGTGAGAGTGTTAATTAAGGTTCAACTTAAGGTGGAAACTTGAATACACATCTGGGTGGATTGTTTGTTGGGCGCTTGGGGAATCAAGTGTTGTCCTAGGATATCCCGGAGTACCTGTGTGATAATCCTATGGTCCGCCACCCAGGCTCAAAGGGAACTGAGATATTTTCATGCTAGAAACTTCCGTGTGCAGCCACAAGCTATTATGGGCTCTAGCATAGTTGAGTAAGTTGCGTGAAGCTCCCGAAGAGGTGGATCAGCAGGTAGAGGGATGTAGGTTGGTATGGTCTGCCCGGAGTAAGGGGTTAATGCTTCTGAAAGACTGTGTCTCCGTTATCCATTTCTCAAACACCCTGTAGTGCGAGAAATCCAATGGAGGAGATCGAGTCTTGTGGGGAAAAGTGAACAAACCTCTGCAGAGTGTATAAACTAATCATGGTTAGCCGTGTCCCCGGTTATGGACATCTTGAGTATCTATTACTTGGAGTATCATAAGTATCTCATCACTCTAAACTAATATTGTTGGGTTGTTAATTACTTTAATTGGGATTGAGTTGGAGGAACCTTCTCAATGATGTTTCAACTACCATGATAGTTAAATAAAATCTATTCCTTTGTTGTAGGGAAAAATTGGCTTTTCACAAAAACCATAACCATAGAGCTTTCCACCAGCCAAATCTCTACTCCTAATGGAGCAATTGGTAGTCTCGCTTCGAGATTTTTTTAGTCCCACCTTCCTTGGTTTTTTTGTACCTCCTCCCTGTCGGTGTACTAAAGTAGGGGTACCTTAGTATCCCGAACTTGTGCACGGGCAGTCGCAGCGACCCGCGGCAAGGCTTGCCGGGCGACCGCCAAGACCCTCCGTGGTTCCTTTGGAGCCATTCAAGAACAAAGTATTCAAGCCAAGACACAAGACCCCGGCAAGAGGAGCTTGACGGGAAGGCCACTCAAAGTGTCCAAGACCCCGGCAAGAAGAGCTTGCCGGGAGGAAGCACAAAGACCCCGGCAAGAGGAGCTTGCCGGGAAGACCAACCGAGACATATCAAGGAACTTGCCACGGCACGCCACGTGTCCCGGCAAGACCCGGTGAGCGAAAAGCTCCCGGACGCGACAAGACAACATCCGCGGCAAGGCGCTTGCCACGGCAAGCTACCACTCCGCAGCCCGCACCCCAGCTCACCCACCAACGTGTCGCTCTGGGACCGTCCCTGGCATACGTGGCGGGAGGCTATGCAGCCCGGGGCATGCGGTGGCAAGCAGGCGCTGACAAGGAGCCATCGTGGCAAACGGTGGCACCCCTGACGGTCCCTTTCCGCCCCGTCTAGGTGACACAGACAGGCATTTAATGCCTTTGTCCCCTGCCGTCAGGGTTAGGTATGATACAACTGTAGCAAGCGGTGGCGCCAACTACCACCTCTTTTACCCTTTTACCCTCATCTCTGTTGCCACCTATCGGTAACCCCTTAGACATATAAAATGAGGCCCATGCGCAACAGGGAAGGAGGACGATCATTCTCACGCTCGGCCTCGCTAGCCACCCAAGGGTACTGTAGCATCCATTGCTCCCGAGCAAGAACACAATACAAATCAAAGCAGGAGTAGGGTTTTACGCATCCGTGCGGCCCGAACCTGGGTAAACCGATCGCGTCGTTCGTGCGTTCGCCTCAATCTGCTCTTTGTGCATCCCCCGCCCCCTGCCTTACCGAAAGGGGCTCGATCCACCAATCCCCATAGGTGTACGTGGGATCAGCAACCCCCGACGCGCTGCTCCTTGAGGAAGATCGTCTTCAGGCTGCTGTGCGAGCCGCTCGCTACCAGCAGGCTTTGCGCCGATATCATAGCCGCAAAGTTAACGCCAGAAGCCTCGAGGAAGGCGACCTTGTTCTTCGGCGCGCTCAGTCCGCCAAGAATTCCAACAAGTTGACGCCAAAGTGGGAAGGCCCTTACCGGGTGAAACGAGTCACCAGGCCTAGCGCTGTCCGCCTGGAGACCGAAGATCCACCGACAACGGTACACAATTTACGAGCCACACCTTCATGCAGTACGTCCAAGATCTTGGCGCCAAGGTCTGCTTCGCTTCTGTTGCTCACCTGAGAAGCAACGGTCAAGCGGAGAGGGCAAATGCTGAAGTGTTGCGCGGGCTCAAGACCAGAACTTTCGACAGGCTACACAAGTACGGACGCAACTGGATCGAGGAGCTGCCGGTGGTTCTTTGGTCGATCAGGACGACGCCAAATCGAGCCACTGGCCAGACACCCTTCGCTCTAGTCTATGGAGCGGAGGCAGTTATCCCCACGGAACTCGTATACGGGTCACCTCGAGTGCTCGCTTATGATGAGCTTGAGCAAGAGCGGCTGTGGCAAGATGACGCGCTGCTCCTTGAGGAAGATCGTCTTCAGGCTGCTGTGCGAGCCGCTCGCTACCAGCAGGCTTTGCGCCGCTATCATAGCCGCAAAGTTAACGCCAGAAGCCTCGAGGAATGCGACCTTGTTCTTCGGCGCGCTCAGTCCGCCAAGAATTCCAACAAGTTGACGCCGAAGTGGGAAGGCCCTTATCGGGTGAAACGAGTAACCAGGCCCGGCGCTGTCCGCCTAGAGACCGAAGATGGCATACGAGTGAGCAACTCCTGGAATATCGAGCATCTTCGTAAGTTTTACCCGTAAGGCGCGGTTGTCGGACCCTGTCCGGCAACCACCCTTTTGTACAAGTCTTGCCGCTGTTGCATGTAATCCTTTGTACAAAGCCAGGCGTAGACCCTGAGCACAAGTAAATGAAGCGCTGGCGCCCAGAGTTATAGCATGCATGCTAGGTCGAGTCTGGTCCTTGGTTAGGGTTGATAGTGCCTAACAGCGGCTAACCCCTAACTTAGAGGTCGAGTGTGCGTCCCTTTGCCTTTCTTTCGTTTCCTTTGGTTCGCAGGGCTCGCATATCCTTGCCGGACCGCCTGAGGATGAAAAGGAGAAGAAGGACATACCGGCATCTGGACCCCGGCAAGCCATTGTTGCCGGGGGCTGCAAGTACCAAGATTCACCCACGGCAAGCCAGAGTTGCCGGGGGCTGCAATCTCAGATAAGTCTTTCATCCCTCTTCATGCATTCTCTTATGGACTGGGAAATACGAAACCTCGTTTCTTCCCGAAAACTACCGTGCTCCCTTAACTCTAGGCCCTGGGGCTCGTTCCTGGGGCCAAGTTTGGTCATAGTCGCGGCAGCAAAGGGATGAAACGAGGGGCTGCACCCGCCTCGTCCCTACCTCCGTCAAAAGCGTGAGAAAGGTCAAGCGACGTGGGAAGGCGGCAGGGCCTGTTGCCGGGGAAGAAGTGTCTACCTGAAAGATACCAAGGATTTGCTCCTTGACGTGGGTTCTACCCGCGAGACAAATAACCCGGCAAGCATCCCCTTTTCATTAAAAAAACATTCCACTCAGGTACAGTCCATAGAGGATGAAAAACATGAAAGAGAGGATTACAAGTTTTAAATGCAACTAAGGCCCGAAGGCTTACAAATTAAAAAGATAAGATGCCCGTAATCCCTTTCTTGTCCCTCTTTTCAGGAGGTAGATCAAGGAGGCGAAAAGGGCAAAAGGAGCGCCTAGGCGAACTACGGGTGCCAGAAGACACCAAGAGAACACCCCGGGGGCCGTCCGAAGGCTGGACGGTGATGGCGGCGCCGGAAGCAGGGCTCGAAGACAAGGTGG
Organism: Triticum monococcum; assembly: GCA_034509565.1. NCBI lineage: Eukaryota > Viridiplantae > Streptophyta > Magnoliopsida > Poales > Poaceae > Triticum > Triticum monococcum. The sequence goes on from CM067843.1 coordinate 640,330,108, forward strand.
CAGGACGTCAGCACGCTGTCGAGGGCACCACACCCTCGTACTCCGGCTTGACGGCCTTGCCGCCAGCCCTCTTCCTCTTCCGCAGCCTCCCTACGCCAGCCGCCCAAGGAGACGACCCCGGGGAGTTCAAGGAGCCGGCGACACAGATGATGGGGTCGCCGGTGCCGCACGGAGCGGCGCCCGACACCTAGTCGGACCCGTCGTCCTGCCGCCCGCTACCCTCGTCGTCGCTGTCGCTCCCCTCCTCGTCACTCTCGCTCAAGGAGGGGCCTTCTCTATCGGAGGAGCTGTCCACGCAGCACTTCGCCCGAGTGCCAAAGCACCCGAAGACCTTGATGGAGAGGAGATCGCCCTCCATCAACTCAAAATGGAGGGTGAGCCCCACCGTCAAGCTGTGGATACGGGCGAACGTCTTCCACCCTCGACCAAGATACATCACACCGGGGGCTGGGACTTCAACGCAGACTCGCGTGCCGCTGATCCCACAGCCCCTCATGTGCAGTCTCAGTGTCTCGGGCGGGTCCAACTCCATCGCGCCCGCAAACGGAGCTGGGAGACGGAGTCGACGACGAGGCGCCCGGCGCAGCCTGACGAAGAACTCGCAAGGGTCGTCCCCAACATGGACCCCCGTGGGAAGAGGAGCTGCCGGCGGAGGCGAAGCCGGCGCGCCGCCCCGTCCACCTCTTCCCCGAGCGCCACGGCCTCGTCCTCGACCTCGTCCACGACCTCGCCCCCTCCCTCTTCCCCCTACGGCTGGCTCCGCCACCACGGGTGCGGGAGGGGGAGGGATGCGCTGTCTGGCGGCGACCCTCGCCGCCACTGATGAAGGACCAGGGTTCCCTTTCTCCATGGCGAATGAGAGAAGGGGGAGCAGAAGCCGAAGGAAGGAGAAGATGAAGAGAATGCGGGCTTCCGTCCTCCCCTCCCGCTCTTTATAAAGGGGCAAGGTGGGGGCTCGGCCGCCCCGCTCAGCGAATCAAGACGCGGGAAGGCAGGGAGCTGGGGCCGACCCGCTGCCTCGACCCACGACGGCCCCGTTTCCCGCCTCCGCCGTCCACGACCCCAAGTGCATGGGAGCCGCGTGGCAGGCGTGCAGAACCGAGGCGACGGATGGGGCGGCCTCTCCCCACCCCGTGATCGTGGGGAATGGGCACCTCGAAAACCGCCCACGATCTCTCCCATGATGCCGTGTTTGACGCGTGCCATGCGGGGAGGGCGCGGTGGATGCGGACTGAGTTATGGCGTGACCTAGGCCGCGCGTGCCCGTGCACTGTTTTGGGCCTGGCCCAACAGCGCTCGGCACCGTGTATGGCCCAGGCCCGGGGGCTCCTGTCGGTGTACTAAAGTAGGGGTACCTTAGTATCCGAACTTGTGTACGGGCAGTCACAGCGACCCGCGGCAAGGCTTGCCGGGCGACCGCCAAGACCCTCCGTGGTTCCTTTGGAGCCATTCAAGAACAAAGTATTCGAGCCAAGGCACAAGACCCCGGCAAGAGGAGCTTGCCGGGAAGGCCACTCAAAGTATCCAAGACCCCGGCAAGAAGAGCTTGCCGGGAGGAAGCACAAAGACCCCGGCAAGAGGAGTTTGCCGAGAAGACCAACTGAGACATATCAAGGAACTTGCCATGGCACGCCACGTGTCCCGGCAAGACCCGGTGAGCGACAAGCTCCCGGACGCGACAAGACAACATCCGCGGCAAGGCGCTTGCCGCGGCAAGCTACCACTCCACAGCCCGCGCTCCAGCTCACCCACCAACGTGTCGCTCTGGGACCGTCCCTGGCATACGTGGCGGGAGGCTGTGCAGCCCAGGGCATGTGGTGGCAAGCAGGCGCTGACAAGGAGCCATCGTGGCAAATGGTGGCGCCCCCGACGGTCCCTTTCCGCCCCGTCTAGGCGACACAGACAGGCATTTAATGCCTTTGTCCCCTGCCGTCAGGGTTAGGTATGATACAACTGTAGCAAGCGGTGGCGCCAACTACCACCTCTTTTACCCTTTTACCCTCATCTCTGTTGCCACCTGTCGGTAACCCCTTAGACATATAAAAGGAGGCCCATGCGCAACAGGGAAGGAGGACGATCATTCTCACGCTCGGCCTCGCTAGCCACCCAAGGGTACTGTAGCATCCATTGCTCCCGAGCAAGAACACAATACAAATCAAAGCAGGAGTAGGGTTTTACGCATCCGTGCGGCCCGAACCTGGGTAAACTGATTGCGTCACTCGTGCGTTCGCCTCGATCTGCTCTTTATGCATCCCCCGCCCCCTGTCGAACCGAAAGGGGCTCGGTCTGCCGATCCCCATAGGTGTACGTGGGATCTGCAACCCCGACACTCCCACCTCAGACTTAGCCACCACGAACCGAAAAAACCTCGTGCTGTGGCACCAACCCGCAGCCATGCACATACAATGATTAACCAATGAAAAAAATTCTACGAAGATTAACCAGGGACAAAAAAACCTAAACCTATCGCCCGCACCTATGAGCGACGTCTCCTACCCTGGAGCGAGGTCTCCCTTCGCCGCCGCCCTTCATCCCTTTGCCGCCGCGCTTCACTCGCCGCCCTCCATCCGCGCTGAACACGTCCAGGATCCGCCGCAAAACACGTCCAGGATCCGGCGCTGATCCTGGACGAGGAGACGTCGATGAAATATTTCTTCACCGTCGGCCTCCATCCGACACGTCCAGTATCCAGCCTGAACATGTCCTGGATCCAAGATATAGGTATTACTCGATACAGCCATCACATGGCATACATCAATCGCATCTCGTACATCTCACAGCTCATACATCCATCGCATGTCGTACAACCATGGCATGATCATTTTACTCCTGATGCGAGTGCTTTCACAGAGATGCTTTCACATAGTAGATGCAAATTAGATGGCTTTCAGAAGTACTTTCTCTCTAATCACCACTTCAAGACATCCAAAATCTTGTGCTTCTGCCATACCAAAAAAAAATCAGTTAGAAATCTTCCAGCTTATCAAGAATCACTGCAAGACTGCCATATTGTTTTCTGTTCTACACATCTTAGGGTTTGGAATTAGTAATTAGGGTTGTTTTTCATGTTAAAAATAGACTCAACTACACATGTTTACAGTTGGCAACTGGCAAGGAGTGTCCTGCATTTGTATAAATATGATGATAAATTCCTGTTTTGTAACACACTGGGGCACAAGTCAATTTGTTCAACAAAAAATGGCACAGATGAAAACACAGACAATAACTCACCTTGTCATTGTTGGATTGCACGGTGCTAATCGTGTGAGATAAGCATGCCTGGGAATAAACCTTTGGTTGCTTCCACCTGTGCTCCGTAGTTTTGAATGATGTTAAAACCTTAACTGAACTGAAAGTCCACAGGTATAGTTGAGGAATAGCAGATAGAACAATAACACTTGCATCTCAATAATTCTGTAACTGAAGGCGCATACTAAAGATATCCTATAGTCAAGACATTCTTGCAGCTCAATTATATACAGCATGTCAAAGATGTAGAAGAAAGTACCATCTTGGGTAAGATCATCAAAGATCGACATGATTTCATTCTTTAAATGGCTCTGTTCAACAGTGGAAGCTGCCCTTCTGACCATAGGCATGTCATCTTGGCATAACTGGCCATAAATAGTCCTAAGTTCTGTTTTCAACGGATCGGTGGCACTTGGATAGGCTAAATGGAAAAGACCACTGGATGATACTCGAGCTGCAAACCACTCACCAACCTCTAGCCTCTGAAAAGATTAAAGACTCGTTGAACGAACAGGCATGAAGATATCAATAGAAAATAAAACTGCATTGCTACATTTATCTAAGTACTCCCTCCGTAAAATAAGACTTTTTAGATCACTCTCCCGTAATCTAAAAAGTCTTATATTTCTTTACAGAGTACAGCAGTATTTCCAATGAACAGCCATATGTAGGATCAAGTCACTATGCAGAAGAATACAATGCAAACGCAGTTACCTAAACGGCAAGAAGCAAGCCAAGCACTCCCTAGGAACACTTGATCAAGTCACTATGCAGAAGAACACTTGATTCCAACCGAAAACAGTACTGGAGGGCTCTACAACACTTGATTCTGTTTTAGTTGCAACCAAGTATCTACTTTATTTAAGTTTGTCGATAAAGCTGATTTTCCTGATCCTGTAATCCTTGTTCTGTCAAGCCAAACATCTCATTTTATTTAAGTTTCCATGACTATATTTTTTATTTATCTTTTTCTAAAGTTTTATGAACACTTCTGTATTTCTGTCGAGCACTAACAAAGAGCAAATTGTGATCTTATTTTAACAGGGAGCAAACTGCATAGCAAGATCAATAATGAATGGTTCAAGTCATGTATTACAAGTTACAATGAGCAGGATGTAGTCAAGTCAGTTGATGATAAGGATATTATTCAAACATTTACTGCAATGAGGTCTCGGAAAGGGCATTTGCCTCGTGATTGTCTTTAGTGCGCTATTGGTATTCGGTATGTTCCATGTGACCATCTCTATTCTTCCAAGCTTTCGATTTTTAATATATTCACATCACACAACTAAATTATTTTAATTACAAATCTATTTTTTTGTCTTGTAGTGCCTTCTAGGATTTTGGCAACATGGCAAGCTTGCAGCAGGGTCAGAGAAGGGCGCGTTGTGATGGACCTCCACTCCACTACGGATGCCTAAGCAGCGATGAGACACTTCACGGAATCGAGTCTCTAAGTCTCTCTGCATGCGCTGTGTGAGAGTATAAGTGCCTTGATCTGTGGCACAACTCCTAACCCCATTCCGAGAGGAGAAGGATGGGAGGTGTATAGAATTCGGCGCCATGGGAGACGATCGAGATGGTGGAGCAGAATCCAGAGGATGCCGGGAGACCAAGTAGAGGAGATACAACACCCGGAGCCCATCGATCCAGTGAGCAGTGTGTGCTGTTCTTGGTGACCGATTTTGTGATGCAGGTGTTCTGGCCCAACTTCTTATTTTCCTTCTTTGTGGTTCGTCTGTTGCAGTGAGCGGGGGATTGCTAACTTTGTGGTATTTTTCTGCTCTGAATGATGCCCATGATTTGATCTATGAACTTAACACGATCATGGTTCTGATTTGGTTGCTCCTTGCAGATCACCGCACAGGTAACCTGCTGAGCCGACATCGACGCCAAGTGCGGCGATGCCTCTTCCGATGATTGGGAGGGCGAGTTCTTCCTGGCCTTTACCAAGATCAACTATGAGGTGAGGCCATTGACCTTGAACTGAACAGATTAATTGTTGTTAAAAGGTTGCTTCCAGTTTAACATTTGTTTTTGAAAAAATGTACTGCATGGTCCAACTAGCAAGAGGACGCTTTCTTACAAGTGGTATAACACGGAGGAAGTGATTCTTGTAAAGAAAATGTAAGTATGATTTGCATAACTATGCCATTTTGGTATATATCCTTTTAATTTACTTGTACATTATGTGCTGCACTAGGATTATATATATGTTTTGTGCTACAGGTTAGGTTGCGGTTCAGTGTGGCATTCTGGCATATGTTTCGGGGTATTGGAGGAGATCCTTTTGGTGCACCTACAAAGAACTGGCCTTGGGAGGTTGGCACAAATTCCCTGGCCATGGCTAAGACTAAGAGAAGAAGTATGGGAATTACCTGATCTTGTGTCTTAGGTCCATGGCTGGAATCAACAACTTATGCTTCAATTTTTGTTTCGGTGATATCTCAATTCGAGTTCATGAAGAAGCTTGGAGTTGACAGGTGGTGCTTCCATGACAGGGACATCGCCCCTGATAGCAAAACACTCGCGTTGGATTTTATTAGAATGATTCTTGAAGTTGCAAGTTGCAACCTCGAGTTAGGCGAATTGAGATGGGTAGTGACCGACATTAGAGAAGGTTTATTATGATTGTATTTACAAGGGTACATGACTATGTTTTCAGCATAAGGAATATGGTTGTTGATGGTTTACGCCCCGGCTGCGCCCACATCTTCCCGACACCAAGTTCGAGACCAAGTTCTAACCCCTGTACCCAATCTACCTCCATGGATCTTGTCTCTCACTAACCAAGAGCACCAATTCAACTCAACAGATTGACAAAAGAGATGAACCTAGAGTTTGAGGCTTGGGTAGTGTGGACATTGACCTGATGATGACTGTTGTATGGTGGTCAAGTGGTGCCACTTCCCGTCGCCACATGCTGCTTAGTCTGCTCGTTGAAGGTGCTCTCTGTTGGTGTTTGGCTGCTGTTGCTGCTGTAGGTCAAGGTATGTACGTAGCATCTTCTTGCAATGGATTTTGCTTTATGGCTATATACAAATTATTTTGGTATAGATTTGTGATTTTTGTTCCATCCACTTAACCTAGTATATAGTAGCAGCTTTTGATGTCCTTTCCTCACTGGCGAATGTCAAAATTTATCATGTGTGCAAAAAAAATTGACTGTAGTACGAATACAAGGTTTAGAGAAGTTCGGTCAAATGGCAAGGCATTTATTTTGGGACGGAGGGAGTATCTCATAGGCTATTCCATTTTAACGTTGCACTGTCCATAAAACATATATAAACATTTTGGGACGGAGGCATTTATTCTCAGCGAGCCGGGGTTCTGGATATACATATATAAATCAGGTCTGCACCACCCTTTATCTGAGCAGAAATGCTTGTCGCGTCTCTCCTCATTTTATTAGTAGTAGAAAAATTAGAGGATTGCAAGTGTGAACCGTTCTTGGGCTTGTGTGGTGGAAGAACTAGCTATTTTATCTCTTATATAAGGGCAGTGACTTCACTATGTTAGGCTGGATGGTTCGATATTTAGTAGCATCATCAAACTAGATGCTAGCAAAGTGATAAAATTTGGATGTTTTCAGAAATATAGCATCATGAGCCCAATAAGATAAAAAAAATCAAACATCATTATGAATGCCTTAGGATAATGATTTTACCTTGCGGTTATACTCTACATTGCATGCCTGGAGAGCTATTGCTTTCAGATCCAATTTACAGTCTAGGTTGATCGTCGACACAGTATTCTTGCCATCAGATCAGACACTAGAAAGCATAGTACACCCAGGTGAAATCAGACCAGGAAATAGCTCTGGCTCATACTGTCAAGCAACCATATAAAAACATCAGTTCCAAAACAAGGAAAGAGACAAGTTTTGCGAAAGAATGAGAAAATATCATACATGATAAAATAGTGTTGACGGAACAGAATTCGCATCCTAACTTGGTCGCATGATTCAAAGTTAGATTTTGGCCCAATATCTATTTAATGTGTACAGTTCACAGAAATAATAATGTTTTGTTTTATTTCGTCACAAGCGCCGATAGGCCATGACGCTTGAAGATATGGAGGCGACAAATCTGTGCCGACCCCCTCTTGGTGATAACTCGGTCAGAGCCACCCTTGGTGACATCTTGAAAATGAGTACTCTACAACTACTGCTTAACAAGCAAAAGGAACATACTCCATCTTATAAGCAGTTCATTACAAAACTTGAATTTGCAAAAGGAACTTGAATGATCATTTAAATTGTGTGGAGTGATTAGCCAGAAAGAGAAGAGAAAGAAATGCTTGTAGGGGTGACAATTAAAAATAAGATAATTGTTGGAGTAAACAACACTCGATTAGTGACAGTTGAGTGACAATTAAATAGGGCAAGATGATATGATAATTATTGTAACTACTCTACATAAACTGAGAAGGAGTACTCCATTTGACCATTTTGATCATCTTGGTCATTTTCAAATGGTTTTGTACTCCATTTGATCAGTTTCAGTTTCAGTATGCACATTTTCAGTTTCAGTACTCTGTATTAACTGAAAAGGAGTACATTTTGATAATTTTCAAATGGTTTTGTGATCACCAGATAATGGTACTGGTAATAGTGGATTTATATCTTGTGATCACCAGATAAGTATCACCAGAAAATGGAGTAGTGTGTTTTCTGGTAGAAAACCAAGAAAATACATTCAAAATCTACTGGGAAATTAAACTTTAAATTGAGCACATAAACTTTAAATTAAAAATTTAAATCCTAATTCATTTGGTTTTAAAGAAAACTTATCTGAAGTAAAGCAGTATAGTCTCTACATGAAGGACAGGTAAGAAGGAATGGAAAGATAAATTTCTGAAATGAAGATAACAAAACGAACACTGAACAATTGAACAGTCACTTCAACCAACACTCGGTTACTGATACTGAATCTTGGTACTGCACAAGCATCATCATTAACATGGTCTCAAGCAGTGAAGTTCCACAAAATTTACTGCAATCTTGGTACTGGAAATGTTTTACTCCTTCAATGAAGTTCCACAAATATCTTGGTACTTCAACCAACAAATGTACTCCAAATGTTTTACGGGAGTATGCTTGAGACCATTAGGAGTGCCACATGGCTCTAGCAATGTGTCCACCTAAAACACTTCAGAACATTTATTCAGGCGAGATTAATAAGATGAACTGACTTGCAAACGTTTCAGAATTGGCTGTCAATGAGAGGAGGGTGATGAATTGACTTGCAACAAGTGCATGAAGTAATATTTATACAGATTCACAGAGATTCAGATACAGTCATTGAGGTCTGCTTGGCCTAGGCTGCAGTGCATTCAGATTCAGCCATGGAATGGGATGAGATAGAGATGGTGCCTCACCTCTGTATTTGGAGCTGCGGAGGATCCTGGATATGACGATGCAGTCGACGAGGTTGTCGTCCACCGCCAGGTCGAGCGGCGGCTCCTGGATCGTCCTCGACATTGGGCAGCAGCAGAAGGGGATGAAGTTGCCCTGCACCTCCCTCCAGACATTGCTGGCCTTTTTGCTGCTGATGAACAGGAGGCCGCTCCATCTGGCCGCCACACTTGTGGGACGCCATGGAGCTCCAGATTAAAGCCCTGTCCAAGTTAAATGAGCTCCAGATTAAAGCCCTGGTCGGGGATGAGCAGCGGCGAGGGAGGGAGGGGGGATGTACCGCAGCTGCCGGTGTTGCAGGTCGAGCCACCGCGCTTCGGATCCACCTGTCGGAAAGTAAAAATGGGGTCCTGAAGGGGCGATGGTGAGAGGGCCAATGGAGTGGCGGTGACGACGCGAGAGAGAGAGGCAGAGCGGCGCGGGCGAGGGAGAGGCACCGGCAACGCGGGCGACGGAGAGGCGCTCACGACGAGTGCGAGGGAGAGGCGGCAGCAGCAGCAGCGGCAGCGGCGAGCTAGGGATTCGACTGCGGCGAGCCAGAGAGTGGGTGAGTGAGCGAGAGAGTGGACGAGAGAGGTGGGAGGGTAGTTTAGGAAACAACCAAAAAATTGTACGTGACGAATTTTACATTAGAAACGTAGAACAACAATTATTTCGGTATAGAGAGAGTACTATATACTCCCTCTGTTTCCAAATATTTGTCTTTTTAGAGATTTCAACAAGTGACTACATATGGAACAAAATGAGTGAATCTACGCTCTAAAGTATGTCTACATACATCCGTATGTTGTGTCCATTTAAAATGCCTAGAAAGACAAATATTTGGGAACGGAGGGAGTATTAAAGTGTATACATATTAATTAAACATGGATCATACAAAAAATATTTTTTATACTTATTAGATATATTCAAAGTATCACACAAAAAACACAATTTTTGAGAGAAGAAACCGAATATACTTGGTTTGTGTTGGATTTCTTGCATGCTTTTATCTTTCGTCGGACAATTTTCCTTAGCATATACAAATAAATTAAAATGATTTAAGAAATTTCAGATGATCGTTTATTTATATATGAACGTACAATTGAACATTATAGTTGTTTGTTTGCTTCGAGAGAAATGCAACATCCTTTTTTATAATATGAAAAATGGATTTTCTATTTTACAAAATAAAATTGCTGTGTTAGTTTCACTTTTATTTTTATTATATATATTATATATGTTTCTTTCATCATAGATAGAAAGTGATGGGTTCCGACATACGCACTGATGTAAAGATGACTGGCCTGACTGAAACACTATGGGAAGAGGTGCATATAGCTAATCCTTTTTATATAGCTAAAGGTGTATTCTTTATGTATTTTTTTCCAGAATATAGGAGACATAGATATGGAACTTGGAGATGCACAAAAAGAATCCATCGACAAGGGTTCCGAACCGACGCCACTAAAAGGGGCCGAAAATTCATTGAAATTTTTACGACATAATAATATGAAAGCGGTGATATCTCATAAAAAACAAAAAATGAAGTATAAAACAGAAAATCCATTTTTCATATTATAAAAAAAAGGATGTTGCATTTCTCTCGAAGCAAACAAACAACTATAATGTTCAATTGTACGTTCATATATAAATAAACGATCATCTGAAATTTCTTAAATCATTTTAATTTATTTGTATATGCTAAGGAAAATTGTCCGACGAAAGATAAAAGCATGCAAGCAATCCAACACAAACCAAGTATATTCGGTTTCTTCTCTCAAAAATTGTGTTTTTTGTGCGATACTTTGAAGATATCTAATAAGTATAAAAAATATTTTTTGCATGATCCATGTTTAATTAATATGTATACACTTTAATACTCCCTCCGTTCCCAAATATTTGTCTTTCTAGGCATTTTAAATGGACACAACATACGGATGTATGTAGACATATTTTAGAGCGTAGATTCACTCATTTTGTTTCGTATGTAGTCACTTCTTGAAATCTTTAAAAAGACAAATATTTGGAAACAGAGGGAGTATATAGCTCTCTCTCTATACCGAAATAATTGTTGTTCTACGTTTCTAGTGTAAAATTCGTTACGTACAATTTTTTGGTTGTTTCCTAAACTACCCTCCCACCTCTCTCGTCCACTCTCTCGCTCACTCACCCACTCTCTGGCTCGCCGCAGTCGAATCCCTAGCTCGCCGCTGCTGCTGCCGCCTCTCCCTCGCACTCGTCATGAGCGCCTCTCCGTCGCCCGCGTTGCCGGTGCCTCTCCCTCGCCCGCGCCGCTCTGCCTCTCTCTCTCGTGTCGTCACCGCCACGACATTGGCCCTCTCACCGTCGCCCCTTCAGGACCCCATTTTTACTTTCCGATAGGTGGATCCCAAGCGCGGTGGCTCGACCTGCAACACCGGCAGTTGCGATACATTCCCCCTCCCTCCCTCGTTGCTGCTCATCCCCGACCAGGGCTTTAATATGGAGCTCATTTAACTTGGCCAGGGCTTTAATCTGGAGCTCCATGGCGTCCCACAAGTGTGGCGGCCAGATGGAGCGGATTCATTGCTCCTGCGTGCAACGGGCGCTCCGCGGCCTCCTGTTCATCAGCAGCAAAAAGGCCAGCAATGTCTGGAGGGAGGTGCAGGGCAACTTCATCCCCTTCTGCTGCTGCCCAATGTCGAGGACGGTCCAAGAGCCGCCGCTCGTCCTGGCGGTGGACGACAACCTCGTCGACTGCATCGTCATATCCAGGATCCTCCGTAGCTCCAAATACAGAGGTGAGGCACCATCTCTATCTCATCCCATTCCATGGCTGAATCTGAATGCACTGCAGCCTAGGCCAAGCAGACCTCAATGACTGTATCTGAATCTCTGTAAATCTGTATAAATCTTACTTCATGCACTTGTTGCAAGTCAATTCATCACCCTCCTCTCATTGACAGCCAATTCTGAAACGTTTGCAAGTCAGTTCATCTTATTAATCTCGCCTGAATAAATGTTCTAAAGTGTTTTAGGTGGACACATTGCTGGAGCCGTGTGGCACTCCTAATGGTCTCAAGCATACTCCCGTAAAACAGTTGGAGTACATTTGTTGGTTGAAGTACCAAGATATTTGTGGAACTTCATTGAAGGAGTAAAACATTTCCAGTACCAAGATTGTAGTAAGTTTTGTGGTACTTCACTGCTTGAGACCATGCTAATGATGATGCTTGTGCAGTACCAAGATTCAGTATCAGTAACCGAGTGTTGGTTGAAGTGACTGTTCAATTGTTCAGTGTTCGTTTTGTTATCTTCATTTCAGAAATTTATCTTTCCATTCCTTCTTACCTGTCCTTCATGTAGAGACTATACTGCTTTACTTCAGATAAGTTTTCTTTAAAACCAAATGAATTAGGACTTAAATTTTTAATTTAAAGTTTATGTGCCTAATTTAAAGTTTAATTTCCCAGTAGATTTTGAATGTATTTTCTTGGTTCTCTACCAGAAAACATACTACTCCTTTTTCTGGTGATACTTATCTGGTGATCACAAGATATAAATCCACTATTACCAGTACCATTATCTGGTGATCACAAAACCATTTGAAAATGATCAAAATATACTCCTTTTCAGTTAATACAGAGTACTGAAACTGAAAATGTGCATACTGAAACTGAAACTAATCAAATGGAGTAGAAAACCATTTGAAAATGATCAAGATGATCAAAATGGTCAAATGGAGTACTCCTTCTCAGTTAATGTAGAGTAGTTACAATAATTATCATATCATCTTGCCCTATTTAATTGTCACTCAACTGTCACTAATCGAGTGTTGTTTACTCCAACAATTATCTTATTTTTAATTGTCACTCCTACAAGCATTTCTTTCTCTTCTCTTTCTGGCTAATCACTCCACACAATTTAAATGATCATTCAAGTTCCTTTTGCAAATTCAAGTTTTGTAATGAACTGCTTATAAGATGGAGTTTGTTCCTTTTGCTTGTTAAGCAGTAGTTGTAGAGTACTCCTTTTCAAGATGTCACCAAGAGTGGCTTCGACCGAGTTATCACCAAGAGGGGGTCGGCACAGATTTGTCGCCTCCATATATTCAAGCGTCATGGCCTGTCGGCGCTTGTGACGAAATAAAACAAAACATTATTATTTCTGTGAACTGTACACATTAAATAGATACTGGGCCAAAATCTAACTTTGAATCATGCGACCAGGTTAGGATGTGAATTCTGTTCCGCCAGCACTATTTTATCATGTATGATATTTTCTCATTCTTTCGCAGAACTTGTCTCTTTCCTTGTTTTGGAACTGATGTTTTTTATATGGTTGCTTGACAGTATGAGCCAGAGCTATTTCCTGGTCTGATTTCTCCCGGGTGTACTATGCTTTCTAGTGTCTGATCTGATGGCAAGAATACTGTGTCGACGATCAACCTAGACTGTAAATTGGATCTGAAAGCAATAGCTCTCCAGGCACGCAATGCAGAGTATAACCGCAAGGTAAAATCATTATCCTAAGGCATTCATAATGATGTTTGATTTTTTTATCTTATTGGGCTCGTGATGCTATATTTCTGAAAACATCCAAATTTTATCACTTTGCTAGCATCTAGTTTGATGATGCTACTAAATATCGAACCATCCAGCCTAACGTAGTGAAGTCACTGCCCTTATATAAGAGATAAAATAGCTAGTTCTTTGACCACACAAGCCCAAGAACGGTTCACACTTGCAATCCTCAAATTTTTCTACTACTAATAAAATGAGGAGAGACGCGACAAGCATTTCTGCTCAGATAAAGGGTGGTGCAGACCTGATTTATATATGTATATCCGAAACCCCAGCTCGCTGAGAATAAATGCCTCCGTCCCAAAATGTTTATATATGTTTTATGGACAGTGCAACGTTAAAATGGAATAGCCTATGAGATACTCCCTCCGTCCCAAAATAAATGCCTTGCCATTTGACCGAACTTCTCTAAACCTTGTATTCGTACTACAGTCAATATTTTTTGCACACATGATAAATTTTGACATTCGTCGGTGAGGAAAGGACATCAAAAGCTGCTACTATATACTAGGTTAAGTGGATGGGACAAAAATCACAAATCTATACCAAAATAATTTGTATATAGCCATAAAGCAAAATCCATTGCAAGAAGATGCTACGTACATACCTTGACCTACAGCAGCAGCAGCAGCCAAACACCAACAGAGAGCACCTTCAACGAGCAGACTAAGCAGCATGTGGCAACGGGAAGTGGCACCACTTGACCACCATACAACAGTCATCATCAGGTCAATGTCCACACTACCCAAGCCTCAAACTCTAGGTTCATCTCTTTTGTCAATCTATTGAGTTGAATTGGTGCTCTTGGTTAGTGAGAGACAAGATCCATGGAGGTAGATTGGGTACAGGGGTTAGAACTTGGTCTCGAACTTGGTGTCGGGAAGATGTGGGCGCAGCCGGGGCGTAAACCATCAACAACCATATTACTTATGCTGAAAACATAGTCATGTACCCTTGTAAATACAATCATAATAAACCTTCTCTAATGTCGGTCACTACCCATCTCAATTCGCCTAACTCGAGGTTGCAACTTGCAACTTCAAGAATCATTCTAATAAAATCCAACGCGAGTGTTTTGCTATCAGGGGCGATGTCCCTGTCATGGAAGCACCACCTGTCAACTCCAAGCTTCTTCATGAACTCGAATTGAGATATCACCGAAACAAAAATCGAAGCATAAGTTGTTGATTCCAGCCATGGACCTAAGACACAAGATCAGGTAATTCCCATACTTCTTCTCTTAGTCTTAGCCATGGCCAGGGAATTTGTGCCATCCTCCCAAGGCCAGTTCTTTGTAGGTGCACCAAAAGGATCTCCTCCAATACCCCGAAACATATGCCAGAATGCCACACTGAACCGCAACCTAACCTGTAGCACAAAACATATATATAACCCTAGTGCAGCACATAATGTACAAGTAAATTAAAAGGATATATACCAAAAAGGCATAGTTATGCAAATCATACTTACATTTTATTTACAAGAATCACTTCCTCCGTGTTATACCACTTGTAAGAAAGCGTCCTCTTGCTAGTTGGACCATGCAGTACATTTTTTCAAAAACAAATGTTAAACTGGAAGCAACCTTTTAACAACAATTAATCTGTTCAGTTCAAGGTCAATGGCCTCACCTCATAGTTGATCTTGGTAAAGGCCAGGAAGAACTCGCCCTCCCAATCATCGGAAGAGGCATCGCCGCACTTGGCGTCGATGTCGGCTCAGCAGGTTACCTGTGCGGTGATCTGCAAGGAGCAACCAAATCAGAACCATGATCGTGTTAAGTTCATAGATCAAATCATGGGCATCATTCAGAGCAGAAAAATACCACAAAGTTAGCAATCCCCCGCTCACTGCAACAGACGAACCACAAAGAAGGAAAATAAGAAGTTGGGCCAGAACGCCTGCATCACAAAATCGGTCACCAAGAACAGCACACACTGCTCACTGGATCGATGGGCTCCGGGTGTTGTATCTCCTCTACTTGGTCTCCCGGCATCCTCTGGATTCTGCTCCACCATCTCGATCGTCTCCCTTGGCGCCGAATTGTACACACCTCCCATCCTTCTCCTCCCGGAATGGGGTTAGGAGCTATGCCACAGATCAAGGCACTTATACTCTCGCGCAGCGCATGTAGAGAGACTCAGAGACTCGATTCCGTGAAGTATCTCATCGCTGCTTAGGCATCCGTAGTGGAGTGGAGGTCCATCACAACACGCCCTTCTCTGACCCTGCTGCAAGCTTGCCGTGTTGCCAAAATCCTAGAAGGCACTACAAGACAAAAATAGATTTGTAATTAAAATAATTTAGTTGTGTGATGTGAATATATTAAAAATCGAAAGCTTGGAAGAATAGAGATGGTCACATGGAACATACCGAATACCAATAGCGCACTAAAGACAATCACGAGGCAAATGCCCTTTCCGAGACCTCATTGCTGTAAATGTTTGAATAATATCCTTATCATCAACTGACTTGACTACATCCTGCTCATTGTAACTTGTAATACATGACTTGAACCATTCATTATTGATCTTGCTATGCAGTTTGCTCCCTGTTAAAATAAGATCACAATTTGCTCTTTGTTAGTGCTCGACAGAAAAACAGAAGTGTTCATAAAACTTTAGAAAAAGACAAATAAAAAATACAGTCATGGAAACTTAAATAAAATGAGATGTTTGGCTTGACAGAACAAGGATTACAGGATCAGGAAAATCAGCTTTATTGTCAAACTTAAATAAAGTAGATACTTGGTTGCAACTAAAACAGAATCAAGTGTTGTAGAGCCCTCCAGTACTGTTTTCGGTTGGAATCAAGTGTTCTTCTGCATAGTGACTTGATCAAGTGTTCCTAGGGAGTGCTTGGCTTGCTTCTTGCCTTTTAGGTAACTGCGTTTGCATTGTATTCTTCTGCATAGTGACTTGATCCTACATATGGCTGTTCATTGGAAATACTGCTGTACTCTGTAAAGAAATATAAGACTTTTTAGATCACGGGAGAGTGATCTAAAAAGTCTTATTTTACGGAGGGAGTACTTAGATAAATGTAGCAATGCAGTTTTATTTTCTATTGATATCTTCATGCCTGTTCGTTCAACGAGTCTTTAATCTTTTCAGAGGCTAGAGGTTGGTGAGTGGTTTACAGCTCGAGTATCATCCAGTGGTCTTTTCCATTTAGCCTATCCAAGTGCCACCGATCCGTTGAAAACAGAACTTAGGACTATTTATGGCCAGTTATGCCAAGATGACATGCCTATGGTCAGAAGGGCAGCTTCCACTGTTGAACAGAGCCATTTGAAGAATGAAATCATGTCGATCTTTGATGATCTTACCCAAGATGGTACTTTCTTCTACATCTTTGACATACTGTATATAATTGAGCTGCAAGAATGTCTTGACTATAGGATCTCTTTAGTATGCGCCTTCAGTTACAGAATTATTGAGATGCAAGTGTTATTGTTCTATCTGCTGTTCCTCAACTATATCCTGTGGACTTTCAGTTCAGTTAACGTTTTAACATCATTCAAAACTACGGAGCACAGGTGGAAGCAACCAAAGGTTTATTCCCAGGCATGCTTATCTCACACGATTAGCACCATGCAATCCAACAATGATAAGGTGAGTTATTGTCTGTGTTTTCATCTGTGCCATTTTTTGTTGAACAAATTGACTTGTGCCCCAGTGTGTTACAAAACAGGAATTTATCATCATATTTATACAAATGCAGGACACTCCTTGGTAACAAAAAATTGCCAGTTGCCAACTGTAAACATGTGTACTTGAGTCTATTTTTAACATGAAAAACAACCCTAATTACTAATTCCAAACCCTAAGATGTGTAGAACAGAAAACAATATGGCAGTCTTGCAGTGATTCTTGATAAGCTGGAAGATTTCTAACTGATTTTTTTGGTATGGCAGAAGCACAAGATTTTGGATGTCTTGAAGTGGTGATTAGAGAGAAAGTACTTCTGAAAGCCATCTAATTTGCATCTACTATGTGAAAGCATCTCTGTGAAAGCACTCGCATCAGGAGTAAAATGATCATGCCATGGCTGTACGACATGCGATGGATGTATGAGCTGTGAGATGTATGAGATGCGATTGATGTATGCCATGTGATGGCTGTATCGAGTAATACCTATATCTTGGATCCAGGACGTGTTCAGGCTGGATACTGGACGTGTCGGATGGAGGCCGACGGTGAAGCGATATTTCGTCAGCGTCTCCTCGTCCAGGATCAGCGCCGGATCCTGGACGTGTTTTGCGGCGGATCCTGGACGTGTTCAGCGCGGATGGAGGGTGGCGAGTGAAGCGCGGCGGCGAAGGGATGAAGGGTGGCGGCAAAGGGAGACCTCGCTCTAGGGTAGGAGACGTCGCTCGTACGTGCGGGCGATAGGTTTAGGTTTTTTTGTCCCTGGTTAATCTTTGTAGAATTTTTTTTGTTGGTTAATCATTGTATGTGCATTGGTGCGGGTTGGTGCTGCAGCATGAGGTTTTTTCGGTTCGTGGTGGCTAAGTCTGAGGTGGGAGGAGGTACAAAAAAAACCATGGAAGGTGGGACTAAAAAAATCTCGAAGCGAGACTACCAATTGCTCCATTAGGAGTAGAGATTTGGCTGGTGGAAAGTTCTATGGTTATGGTTTTTGTGAAAAGCCAATTTTTCCCTACAACAAAGGAATAGATTTTGTTTAACTATCATGGTAGTTGAAACATCATTGAGAAGGTTCCTCCAACTCAATCCCAATTAAAGTAATTAACAACCCAACAATATTAGTTTAGAGTGATGAGATACTTATGATACTCCAAGTAATAGATACTTAAGATGTCCATAACCGGGGACACGGCTAACCATGATTAGTTTATACACTCTGCAGAGGTTTGTTCACTTTTCCCCACAAGACTCAATCTCCTCCGTTGGACTTCTCGCACTACAGGGTGTTTGAGAAACGGATGACCGAGACACAGTCTTTCAGAAGCATTAACCCCTTACTCCGGGCAGACCATACCAACCTACATCCCTCTACCTGCTGATCCACCTCTTCGGGAGCTTCACGCAACTTACTCAACTATGCTAGAGCCCATAATAGCTTGTGGCTGCACATGGAAGTTTCTAGCATGAAAATATCTCAGTTCCCTTTGAGCTTGGGTGGCGCACCATAGGATTATCACACAGGTACTCCGGGATATCCTAGGACAACACTTGATTCCCCAGGCGCCCAACAAACAATCCACCCAAATGTGTATTCAAGTTTCCACCTTAAGTTGAACCTTAATTAACACTCTCACATCTATCATGGATTTCACTCACCCAAACCACGTCTACGAGCATAGCATAACAATATAAGCAATTCGTAGAAGTAACTCCCAATGGTTTGATAATAACAGGGCAATAGGTACTACTTCATCAACTAGTTCCCAACCCACATGTTAATCACATCCTAACCATGCAATGTTTGAGGATTGGAACTAACGCATAAAAACTGGGTGATAAAGGGGTATGATCAAAGTGTTACTTGCCTTGCTGATGATCCGCAAAACCTAGGGACTCGTAGTAGCATGCTTCGCACTCCGGGTGTTCTATCGCGAACAAACAATAGCATACATAAGCAATCAAGCAAAGAAACACGGGTAAATCTCAAATAAGAAGATCTAACCAGAAAATTCAACTTAAGAACTCCGGTTTGCGAAAAGAATCAAATCAAACGGAGCAACGGAACTCAAACTGTGAAAGAAACAAGATCCGTTTACCAATCTAGACTAAGGTCAAATTTTACAGTAGCAAAAGCTTGTTCAAGTTGGTTAAACGGAAAGAGGGCTTCGTGACGAAGATCTAGGCGCTTGAATCGCCTCATTCCGATAAACAAGCGAAAAGATAAACTAAAACGAAAATCAGATCAGAAATCACGATTGAAAATAATCGTGGAAAATCTGAGTAAAAGAAAACTGATGAACAGGCTAACGAATGAACGTTCGTTGTCTGCGGCTAACGAGTGAACACCGTTCGTTAAAACGAACATATGGATGAACGTCCGCAAAGTAACTAAACTGAAAAAATCGGCGAACCGATCTATCCAAAAAACTAGGGTTTTCTAACAAAAACCGAACCGGTTTATGAAAAAAACCGAATGACGCTTATACCTCCGGCGAGGTCCGGCGCGGCAGGGCGGCTCCGGCGAGTGGGGTGGGGCGGCGCGGCGACACGGGGCAGCGCGGGCGGCGGCGGCGGTGGCGCGGCAGCGCCAGCTTGCGGCGGTGTTGAGGGGCGGCTCGGGGCTCCATGGGGGGGGGGTGCGGCGGCTTATAAGAGGAGGGGGTGCGGCGGCTTGGGGAAGGGGCACGCGGCGTGGGAGGAGTCCTGGCCGGACTCCGCCAGCGACGGCGGTGGCGCTCGCGGTCTCCAGGTCGGAGACGATGCGCGGGCGGCTTGGGCCGGCTCGGCTGGGCTTCGGCCCAGTCGGGCGCTACGAGTTTAAAAAAAATTCACCGGAACTAAATAAATCCTAGAAAATAAAATAAAAATCTAAAAATGCGAAAATAAATTTTCGCCGTCTAAATAAAATATTTAGAATAAAATGAACATTTTCTTGGCCCTAAAATGCAACTTTGAAAAATGTGCAATTTTTCGAATTCAAATAAAATAGCAATAAACTCCGAATAAAATCCAATATTTGATTTTAATATTTTTCCCCTAATATTTCATTTATTTTGGAGAAGTCATATTATCTCCTCTCATCTATTTTAATATGAAATATTTTCGGAGAGAAAAATAATTAAAACCAAAAATCCTCGTTTCAATATTTGATAAAACTCAAATAGAAAATAGGGAAATCCCCAACTCTCTCTCCGAGGGTCCTTGAGTTGCTTAGGATTTCGAGGATCGAGAAATGAAATGCAATAAAATATGATATGCATGAATGATCTATGTATAACATTCCAAATTGAAAATTTGGAATGTTACAAACCTACCCCCCCTTAAGATGAATCTCGCCCTCGAGATTCGGATTGGCTAGAGAATAGGTGTGGGTGGTCTTTACGAAGATCACCCTCTCGTTCCCAGGTGGCTTCATCCTCGGTATGGTGGCTCCACTGAACTTGCAAAACTTGATAACCTTGCTGCGGGTGACTCGGCTGGCAAATTCGAGAATCCTAACTGGCTTCTCCTCATAGATCAAATCATTGTCCAACTTAATCGCCTCCAAGGGTACTGTATCTCTTAACGGTATATCGGCCATCTCAGCATGACACTTCTTCAGTTATGAAACATGATATACATCATGAACTCCTGACAGTCCTTCAGGTAACTCCAACTTGTAGGCAACTTCTCCCATACGTTCCAAAATTCGATACGGTCCTACAAATCTCGGGGCTAACTTTCCCTTAACTCCAAAACGTTTCACTCCTCGTAGGGGTGACACTCGCAGATATGCTCTATCTCCAATTTCATACGTTATTTCCTTGTGTTTCGAATCTGCATAACTCTTCTGCCTGGACTGAGCTATCTTCAGTCTATCTCGGATCAATTGAACTTTCTCTTTAGACTCTTTGATCAAATTTGGTCCAAACAACTGTCGTCTCCAACTTCATCCCACAGCAACGGTGTTCTGCACCTTCGTCCATACAGGGCTTCGAACGGTGCCATCTTCATACTGGCTTGATAGCTATTGTTGTATGAGAACTCCGCGTAGGGCAAATTGTCATCCCAACTAGATCCATAATCTAGCGCACAGGCCCTCAACATATCCTCCAGAATCTGGTTGACTCTCTCGGTCTGTCCATCTATTTGCGGGTGGAATGCTGTACTGAACTCCAACCTTGTACCCAAAGTTTGGTGTAGCCGATGCCAAAACTTTGAAGTAAACTGTGTCCCTCTATCTAATACGATGGTCCTCGGAACTCCATGCAGACATACGATCCTGGTCATATATATCTTGGCCAACTTTGCACTTGTATAGGTGGTTTTTACTGGTATAAAGTGAGCTACTTTGGTCAAGTGGTCAACTACTACCCATATAGAATCATATCCTGATTTGGTTCTGGGTAATCCGGTGATAAAATCCATGCCAAGTTTATCCCACTTCCATTCGGGTATCGGCATAGGCTGTAACAATCCTGCTGGCTTTTGATGCTCAGCCTTCACTCTCTGACATACATCACATACGGCTACATACTCGGCAATATCCTTCTTCATACCAGTCCACCAAAAACGTTCTTCAAATCCAAATACATCTTGGTGTTTCCGGGGTGTATCGAGTATGGTGAGTCATGAGCCTCATGAAGTATTAACTTCCTGATCTCTGTGTTATTGGGCACATAAACACGGTCCTCAAACCATAAGGTGTCGTGCTCATCCTCACGAAAACCTTTGGCCTTTCCTTCGCTCATTCTCTCTTTTATCTCGGCAATCTCTTTGTCATCCTTCTAAGCTTCTCGAATCTTTCCTAACAATGTAGAATGAACCTCCATTGTTGCAACAAAACCTTTAGGAACAATCTCCAATCGAAGTTCCCTAAGATCCTCTGCTAACTCCTTCGGCAATCCTGTGCTCACTAGGGTATTAGCGTAAATTTTCCGACTCAAAGCGTCGGCTACGACATTGGCCTTGCCTGGATGATAGTGAAGCTTCATGTCATAATCCTTTATAAGCTCCAACCATCTTCTCTGCCTAAGGTTCAGCTCCTTCTGTGTGAAAATGTGCTTCAAACTCTTATGATTCGTGTACACATCACAACGATTTCCAATAAGGTAATGTCTCCAGGTCTTCAACGCATGCACTACGGCAGCCAACTCCAAATCATGTGTGGCATAATTTAGTTCGTGCGGTTTCAGTTGTCGCGAGGCATACGAAACAACTCGTCCATCCTGCATAAGCACACTCCCAAGTCCTAGGCGAGAGGCATCGCAATACACTTGGAACTCCTTGCGAATATCCAGCAGAATCAACACTGGGGCTGTAGTCAAACGTTTCTTTAACTCCTGAAAACACGCTTCAAATTCTTCTATCCATTTAAATTTGGTATCCTTCTTCAATAACTCCGTCATTGGCTTCGCAATTTTGGAAAAATTATCAATGAATCTCCGATAGTATCCTGCGAGTCCAAGAAAACTGCGGATCTTGCTAACTGAAGTGGGTGCCAACCATTCAGTAACTGACTGAACCTTGGTCGGATCTACTGCTACACCTTCTCCTGATATAACATGTCCAAGGAATCCGACTTCCTTCAGCCAAACTCGCATTTGCTGAACTTGGCATACAACTGATGTTCCCTGAGTTTCTCGAGAACTAAACGCAAATGCTCTTCATGCTCCTCCTCATTCTTCGAGTATACCATTATATCATCAATGAACACCACAACAAACTTATCCAAATATTCCATGAACACTTTGTTCATCATGCTCATGAAGTAGGCAGGGGCGTTAGTCAGTCCAAACGACATGACTGTATATTCATACAACCCATACCGTGTGGTGAATGCCGTCTTTGGTATGTCCTTCTCTTGTATCTTCAGCTGGTGATATCCAGACCGCAGATCGATCTTTGAAAACACCTTGGCTCCTTGCAGCTGGTCAAACAAATCGTTGATCATCGGCAGTGGGTATTTGTTCTTGATTGTCACCTCATTTAATGCATGATAATCAACAACCATTCTTAGAGACTTATCCTTCTTCTCGACCAAAAGAACTGGGGCTCCCCATGGTGACGAGCTCCGTCGAATGTAACCTTTCTCCAATAACTCCTTGATCTGTTTCTTAATCTCCTCCAGATCGTTTGCGGGCATCCTATATGGTCGCTTTGATATAGGCCTGGTACCTGGCAATAACTCTATCAAAAACTCAATGTCTTGATCCGGTGGCATGCCTGGTAACTTGTAACGCCCTCGATGCGGCTATATCTCCCACGTGTCGAAGCACAACTTAGAGGCATAACCACATTGAAAGCAATGTCGCAAGTGAGTTAATCTTCACACAACCCATGTAATACATAAAGGGAAAAAGATACCTAGTTGGCTTACAATCGCCACTTCACACAATTACAGGAATAAAGCATTACATCAACCAGATACAATCAAGGTCCGACTACGGAACCAAAATAAAATAAGACTACCCAAATGCTACACAGATCCCTGATCGACCCCAACTGGGCTCCACTACTGATCAACTGGAACAAAACAACGCAAAGGACAAGATCTTCATCAAGCTCCTCCTTGAGTTTGGTTGCGTCACCTGCACGGTTCAACGGCACCTACAAACTGGTTTTTGAAGTATCCGTGAGTCACGGGGACTCAGCAATCTCACACCCTCGCGATCAAGACTATTTAAGCTTATGGGTAAGGTAAAGGTATGAGGTGGAGCTGCACCAAGCGACTAGCATATATGGTGGCTAACCTATTCGCAAAAGAGAGCGAGAAGAGAAGGCAAAAGCACGGTCGAACAACTATGATCAAGAAGTGATCCTAGAACAACCTACGTCAAACATTACTCCAACACCGTGTTCACTTCCCGGACTCCGCCGAGAAGAGACCATCACGGTTACATACGCGGTTGATGTATTTTAATTGATGTCAACTTCAGGTTTTCTACAACCGGACATTAACAAATTCCCATCTGCCCATAACCACGGGCACGGCTTTCGAAAGTTCAAATCCCTGCAGGGGTGTCCCAACTTAGCCCATCTCAAGCTCTCAAGGTCAACGAAGGATATTCCTTCTAGCGGGAAGACCCGATCAGACTCGGAATCCCGGTTACAGGACATTTCGACAATGGTAAAACTAAACCAGCAAAGCCACCCGAATGTGCTGACAAATCCCGATAGGAGCTGCACATATCTCTTTCTCAGGGCACACCGGATTGTCCAAGGTTCCGGTAGGTCAGCCCAGAGTTGCCCCTGGTGGCCACCGGCAGCTGACAGGTTGGACCAACACTCAGAGGAGCACTGGCCCGGGGGTTTAAATTAAGATGACCCTTGAGTCTGCAGAACCCAAGGGAAAGAAAAGGCCAGGTGGCGAATGGTAAAACCAATGTTGGGCCTTGCTGGTGGAGTTTTATTCAAGGCGAACTGTTAAGGGGTTCCCATTATAACCCAACCGCGTAAGGAACGCAAAATCCGGGAACATAACACCGATATGACGGAAACTAGGGCGGCAAGAGTGGAACAAAACACCAGGCATAAGGCCGAGCCTTCCACCCTTTACTAAGTATATAGATGCATTAATTAAATAAGATATATTGTGATATCCCAACAAGTAAACATGTTCCAACAAGGAACAACATCTCCATGTTCCAACAAGGAACAAACTTCAATCTTCACCTGCAACTAACAACGCTATAAGAGGGGCTGAGAAAAGCGGTAACATAGCCAAACAATAGTTTGCTAGGACAAGGTGGGTTAGAGGCTTGGCTCAACAATATGGGAGGCATGATAAGCAAGTGGTAGGTATCGCAGCATAGGCATAGCAAAAGAGCGAGCAACTAGCAAGCAAAGATAGAAGTGATTTCAAGGGTATGGTCATCTTGCCTGAAATCCCGCAAGGAAGAAGAACGAGTCCATGAAGAAGACAAACGGACATAGTCGAACGGGTCCTCACAAACGGGACGTAATCGGAACCAACCCGAAGAAGCAACACCGGAAAGAAACACACAACATAGTAAACAACCAACACACGAACATGGTATGATATGCGGGATGCGGTATGCGGTGCATATGCATGATTTGCAAAGGAATGATTGAACCTGGACTCAACATGGAAATCCAAGAGCGCCACTGGAAAGGTGAGGTGATTTCGGTTGAAATCGATATAAAGATCACCGGAATCGGATGAACGGTTTGGAAATGGCAAGCAAAACAAATATGGCACCGGACTGCGATAATCAGCAAGTGACCAACTAAATGCAACAAGATAAATATGCTATAGCACTCAAACATGACAACAAAATACATGGAAGGGATCCACTCAAGATGCTTGACAAAAGATGAACATTGAGCTATGGCTAATTCACTCATTAACAGGTTCTAACAAGCATGGCAAAAATGCAAATGACAACATGTTTCAGACTTAGTGAAATTAACACAAGTCTGGGATTTAACATCAGGAAGCACACTTTAGAGCATGAAAACTACGTGCTACAGGAACTTAACATGGAAAAGCAAGGCATGGAATGAAGCTACTCAAAGCAGTTAACAAAAGTCCCTTAGTGACCTTGAGCCAAAAGGGATCATAGAATACAATTGCAAGCATGTGAACATAGCAAAAACATAAACAGATGTCAGACTTAGTGAAAAACTGGAGCATGCAAAACAGTTAACGAGTAGGCATGTTTACGAGCTCGATGCACTCACTACAGAGCATGGCATGACAAACTAATCATACACCCAACAAGAATACATGGCATAGAAGCTAGACATGGCAAGAACAACAACATAGCATGCACCGATCAATAGCAACATCCTCGGCAAAATCACTAACAAGTCAACAATCTGCCAGGATTCACGAAATAGCAAAAGTAGAGCTCGATTGACTCAAGCTAGGGTGCTCCATAAATGCAAACAAAGACATGGATGGATAGAGCACCACAATGTTAACAAAACCTCCTTACTGATCATCCTCAAAAGAGGCACAGATCACTAGGAAACAACATGAACATATGGCATAACGACAAAATCAGGACAAGGACTTAGTGAAATTCTATGTCCATGAAATCAGCGTTAACGATTACGCTACTTTGCAAGCTTGTGCTAGTCATCACAAATATCACAAAAATACATGGCATACACCCCTGTAAATATGGCATGGCATATAACAAAACACATGTAGAGCTCAATATCATAGCATGCACACATTAATCATGGCAAAAATGACAAAATGCCATTCGCTGAAACAGATCTGACAAATTACTCACATAGCCCCCTTCCAACAACATTTAGGGCATCAAGATGAGCTCAAATGAAAATGATGCAATGAGATGAAATGATATACTCATTGAGATGAACATTTTGATATGCTACACGCACGAATCAGAGCTATGGATGCAAAGTTATGATGCGATGAATATGCTCAAAAAATACTGAAATCTAGGGGACTTAGAGAAATATTACCCCGCGGGAAAAGTCAACGGGCGGACGAGGTGGTGCGGGATGAGAGGATCTGGATCTGTACGGAGGCGTTTGGATCGGGGGAGTGGTGGATCTCGTCCACCTTCTTCTCCGGATCCGGCCGGCGAGGGACGAACTCCGGCGAGGTCGAAGACGGGGCGACGCAGCTGCCGAAGCTTGCAGCGGCGAGAAGAGGCGGCAGGGAGGCTCGGTCGCCGAGGCACGAAGGAGGAGGCCCGCGGCGCGGCGACGGATGCAAGATCCGGTGGCGAACCTCGCCGGCGAGAGGTCTTGCAGCGGGGTACAGGGAGCTCGGGCCCCGGTGACGACGTGCTTGCCGTGGTGGCTCGCCGGCGCGGGGAGGATATGAGGCGGCGGGACGATGTTGCCTGGCGGCGGCCGAGCACGCCGGGCGGCGCGGCCGGGGCAGGCGCCGGCGGTGGCGATGCGCGGCGGAGGAGGCGCCGTCCGGGCAGCGTGCGGGCACCGACGAAGGAGGAGAAGCTCGGGCAGCGGCGTGCGTGAATGGCCGCGGGCGGCGGAGATGCGCGGGCCGCGGCGGCTGGTGGAAGGACGGCGGGACAGGTGGCGGCGTCCGATAGGAGGAGAGCGGCGGCGGTGCGACATGGCATGCTCCGATTGGTCGGAGTGAGGTGGTGGTGGCGGCGGACATGTCCGGAGTGGGAGGAAGAAATGTCCAGCGGCGCGAGGGAAGAGATCTAGGGTTTCTACTGCGCGAAAATTTCTGAGGAGAGCATATATTTATAGGTAGAGGGAGCTAGGAAGCTCCAAATGAGGTGCGGTTTTCGGCCACGCGATCGTGATCGAACTACCGAGATGATGGAGAGGTCTTAGGTGGGTTTTGGGCCACTTTGAAAGGGTGTTGGGCTGCAACACACACGAGGCTTTTTCGGTCCCTCGGTTAGCCGTTGGAGTATCAAACGAAGTCCAAATGGCATGAAACTTGACAGGCGGTCTACCGGTAGTAAACCAAGGCCGCATGGCAAGTCTCGGTCCAATCCGAAAACATTTAAAACCCACACACGAAAAGAGGTAGAAAGGGACACCGGGTGACATAGGAGCGTCGGATTGCAAAACGGACAATGGGGAAAATGCTCGGATGCATGAGACGAACATGTATGCAAATTAAATGCACATGATGACATGATATGCAATGCATGACATGCAAGCAAAGACAAGACAACAATAGCGAATAACTGGACGACACCTGGCACATCGGTCACGGGGCGTCACATAACTCCTCTAGAAAAACATCCGGGTAATCCTTGACTACATGCACTTCCTCCTGAACAACTCCCCCGAGGGTATTTAATTAGCTACTCCTTGGCGCATGCCTAGATACATACTTGATCCTTTTTCCCTCCGGGGTGGTGAGACAAATGGACTTACTAACACAGTCAATGCTTCCTCCATACTTTGACATCCAGTCCATTCCTAATATCACATCCAATCCTTGTGACTCCAAGATTATTAGGTCGGACGGAAAAACATGGCTACCAATGGTTAAGGGTATCTAGTCGCACCATCGACTAGCCATATACTCTGCTCCAGGGGAACTCACTAACAACTGGGTCCTAAGGGTTTGGGTAGGTAGTTTAAACTTATCCACGAATTCCCTTGATATGTATGAATGCGATACTCCAGTATCAAAAAGAACAAGGGTGGTAAAAGACTTAACCAAAAACTTACCAATAACCGCGTCTGGCTGCTCTTCAACCTCCTCCACGTTGACATGGTTCACTTGTCCTTGTTGAATGGATTGGGATTCTTTCCAGTGCTCCCATTGCCGTTTCCATTCTTCGCTTCAGGGCACTCCGTGGCATAATGTCCAGTCTTCCCGCACTTGAAACAAGTAACGTGGCTTAGGTCTCTCTTCGCGGGTGTGGTTGGATTGGAGCGGTTCTGATTGTTGCTTGCTCCATTCCAATTCCCATTCCTTGGGCCAGTATGATCATAGTTACTTCCTCCATTATGGGTGTGGCCTCCATGGTTATGAACAAGTCCTCCCGAGTTCGAGGTTAGGCGAGGCTTCTGCTGAGCTCCTGAATTATACCTTCTTTGTCCATACTTCCTCTTACGGCTCTCAATTTGCTGCTGTTTCCCTTCAATCATAAGAGCCTTATCTAGCAACTCCTGGTAGTTGTTGAATGTTGCCACCATCAACTGCATGCTCATCTCATCATTCATCCCTTCCATAAACTTCTCCTGCTTTGCGGCATCTGTGGCCACATCGTCAGGGGCATAGCGAGATAACTTGCTAAATTCATCCGCGTACTGAGCCACAGTACGGTTCCCCAGGCGTAAGTGTGAAAATCACGCTTCTTCATACTCATAGCTCTAGTTGATACATGGGCTGTACGGAAAGCTTGCTGAAACTGATCCCATGTAACAATGGCTATAGGGTAGGTGACAGTGTAATTCTCCCACCATGAGGCTGCTGGTCCATCCAACTGATGTGCGGCAAAACGCACCTTCTCAACATCTATACATCCTGCAGTGGTTAACTCCCTTCCAATCCTGCGGAGCCAATCATCTGCCACTATCGGCTCGGTGCTACTGGAAAACACCGGCAGATGCAACCTCAGAAAGCGGGCTAAGTTATTAACTGGTGGGGTGGCGGTGGATTATTGTTGTTGTTGCCTTGGTTCTGAACTAACAACTGCATCAGGGTATTCTGCTGCTGGATCAATTGGGTGAGCTCCGGTGGGAAGGTAAATCCGGGGTCACGTCTCGGAGGCATCTGATGGGTTTAGAGGGGAGAGATTAGAATAGAATGAGGTCTAATGAGAAAACACTACCCATGTGCACATGAGACAAACACAAACATTTCACTCAATCAATCAAGCAAGGGCATACAATCGATCTAACTATCGTTACAAAAGTGCTCGGACTATGCTATTTACATGGTGGAATACTACTATTGATGTGGTGGTCTACTAAAAATATTCCTTGGTTGAAGACTCCATGATGTCTGCTCCATCTTTGTCTTTATATTCATCATCGCTATTATCGGGGTCCGAGTCGGTGTCGTTGATGATAATGTAGTCCTCCGGGCGAATCTCCTTGGGGTCTTCGTCTTCTCCTCATAGGGCGGGGTCTCCCAGGAATACTCCTGGCTTCCTTTCCAGATCGTCATTCTTCTCCACTAGTACGACGATTTCCTCCTCATAATCTTCACGAGTAGCCTTAAGTTCTTCTTCCAGTTCCATGATCCTAGTAATAGCCTTCTTCAAATCTATCATTCCTGCGCACATCTGGTTCTCCTAGCGACGAATATGCTGGTTTAACTCCTGAATGAAAGCTGCAATTGATCTATCCTTCCTGGTGCTGATCATCTCCCATTAATCTCGGCGCCCGCAAATCTGATAGATAGTATCCTTAAGCTCCTTATGATAAACTTCTCCAATGCGTCCCATGGTGATGTGAGCTGCCATACTCTTTCCTAAACTCCAGGTTGGTGCATCGAAGGAAAACTCTATGGGCTTAGTGACGGGCGTGAATGTCCTTCCTGGAACTTGAACTTGAATCATCCATCGCTCCTCTTCTGGTAAAGTGGCGTTGTAAGTCCCGATGAAGCTTGGTATTCCAATGTTCAGGTACCTAGTGACTTCCTTCAAGTGTCGTCCAAAAGGTGCTTCTTCATCCGGTTGTGCAAACTTGTTCCTTGCACCCGCCATCCTAAAGAGTAGAAAATGGAGAGGAGTCAGAAATGGGAAGAGAATAGTGATCTTGGGCTGTAGCTTAGTGGTCATGTCCTACACTCAGCGTGTGCTCTGATACCATCTTGTAGCGATCCGACCTCAAACGGTCAAGTCTCTGTGCTTCAGTGTCATCCCTAGATTGGTAATGCTGACACACACAGTACTCAAGGATTTATAACAGAGTAGCAATCACACACTTATTACATCGAATGTCTCAAAAGAGAACTTATTACAATAAATATGGCTTAAGGCCATCTAATACGATAACAACGGAAGGCTTGGAAGATAAAGTGAGTCCATCAACTCCAACGGCATAGCTGAGCTGCATGGCAACGACCAAACGAACCTTACTCGTCTGAAAAGTCTGCAGCCCAAAAATGGGTCAACACATGGAATATGCTGGCAAAGTAACACAGTAGAGCAAGAACAAAATAATGCTATCACTACATGCATATTTGGCTGGTGGAAAGCTCTATAGTTATGGTTTTTGCGAAAAGCCAATTTTTTCCTACAACAAAGGAATAGATTTTATTTAACTATCATGGTAGTTGAAACATCATTGAGAAGGTTCCTCCAACTCAATCCCAATTAAAGTAATTAACAACCCAACAATATTAGTTTAGAGTGATGGGATACTTATGATACTCCAAGTACTAGATACTCAAGATGTCCATAACCGGGGACACAGCTAACCATGATTAGTTTATACACTCTGCAGAGGTTTGCGCACTTTTCCCCACAAGACTCGATCTCCTCCGTTGGATTTCACGCACTATAGGGTGTTTGAGAAACGGATGACCGAGACACAGTCTTTCAGAAGCATTAACCCCTTACTCCGGGCAGACCATACCAACCTACATCCCTCTACCTGCTGATCCACCTCTTCGGGAGCTTCACGCAACTTACTCAACTATGCTAGAGCCCATAATAGCTTGTGGCTGCACATGGAAGTTTCTAGCATGAAAATATCTCAGTTCCCTTTGAGCTTGGGTGGCGGACCATAGGATTATCACACAGGTACTCCGGGATATCCTAGGACAACACTTGATTCCCCAGGCGCCCAACAAACAATCCACCCAAATGTGTATTCAAGTTTCCACCTTAAGTTGAACCTTAATTAACACTCTCACATCTATCATGGATTTCACTCACCCAAACCTCATGGGCGCCTTGTTGCTCCTCCGGCGTACTTCTTCCTCCTATATATACACATGTACCCCCAAACTATCAGAACAGGAGCCAACAACCTAATTCCACCGCTGCAACTTTCTGTATCCACGAGATCCCATCTTGGGGCCTGTTCCAGAGCTCCGCCGGAGGGGGCATCGATCACGGAGGGCTTCTACATCATCATCCAAGCCCCTCCGATGAAGTGTGAGTAGTTTACTTCAGACCTACGGGTCCATAGTTAGTAGCTAGATGGCTTCTTCTCTCTTTTTGGATCTCAATACAATGTCCTCCCCCTCTCTCATGGAGATCTATTCGATGTAATCTTCTTTTTGCGGTGTGTTTGTTGAGATCGATGAATTGTGGGTTTATGATCAAGTCTATCTATGAATAATATTTGAATCTTCTCTGAATTCTTTTATGTGTGATTGGTTATCTTTGCAAGTCTCTTCGAATTATCAGTTTGGTTTGGCCTACTAGACTGGTTTTTCTTGCCATGGGAGAAGTGTTTAGCTTTGGGTTCGATCTTGCGGTGTCCTTTCCCAGTGACAGAAGGGGCAGCAAGGCACGTATTGTATTGTTGCCATCGAGCATAACAAGATGGGGTTTTATCATATTGCATGAAACTATCCCTCTACATCATGTCATCTTGCTTAAGGCGTTACTTTGTTTTTAACTTAATACTCTAGATGCATGCTGGATAGCAGTTGATGAGTGCAGTAATAGTAGTAGATGCAGGCAGGAGTCGGTCTACTTGTCTCGGACGTGATGCCTATATACATGATCATACCTAGATATTCTCATAACTATGCTAATTCTGTCAATTGCTCAACAGTAATTTGTTCACCCACCGTAGAATACGTATGCTCTTGAGAGAAGCCACTAGTGAAACCTATGGCCCCCGGGTCTCTTTCTCATCATATCAATCTCCATCACTTTATTATT
This sequence comes from Triticum monococcum, assembly GCA_034509565.1. Classification (NCBI taxonomy): domain Eukaryota; kingdom Viridiplantae; phylum Streptophyta; class Magnoliopsida; order Poales; family Poaceae; genus Triticum; species Triticum monococcum. The sequence goes on from CM067843.1 coordinate 640,362,236, forward strand.
GCTTTGCTTTTACTTTGCTTTTACTTTTTTACTTTAAATCTCTATACCAAAAATACCAAAAACATTATTTATCATCTCTATCAGATCTCACTTTCTTAAGTGACCCTGAAGGGATTGGCAACCCCTAAGCGCGTTGGTTGCGTTGAGCTATTGTTTTTGTGTAGGTACGAGGGACTCGCGCGTAGCCTCCTACTGGATTGATACCTTGGTTCTCAAAAACTGAGGGAAATACTTACACTACTTTGCTGCATCATCCTCTCTTCTTCGGGGAAATCCAACGCAGTGCTCAAGAGGTAGCAAGAAGAATTTCTGATGCCGTTGCCGGGGAGTCTGTGCAAAAGTCAACATACCAAGTACCCATCACAATCCCTATCTCCCGCATTACATTATTTGCCATTTGCCTCTCGTTTTCCTCTCCCCCAATTGACCCTTGCCGTTTTATTCACCCTCTCTCTCTCTATCCTCCCTCTCTTTCTCTATTTGCCTTTCTTTGCCCGTTTGCCTTTTCCTTGCTTGTGTGTTAGTTTGCTTGTTTCTCGCGATGGCTCAAGATAATACTAAATTATGTGACTTCACCAATACCAACAATAATGATTTCCTTAGCACTCCGATTGCTCCTCTTACCGATGCTGAATCTTGTGAAATTAATATTGCTTTGCTGAATCTTGTCATGAAAGATCCGTTCTCCGGCCTTCCTAGTGAAGATGCCGCTACCCATCTTAATAGCTTCGTTGATTTGTGTGACATGCAAAAGAAGAAAGATGTCGATAATGATATTGTTAAATTGAAGCTATTTCCTTTTTCGCTTAGAGATCGTGCTAAAGCTTGGTTTTCGTCTTTGCCTAAAAATAGTATTGATTCTTGGAACAAGTGCAAAGATGCTTTTATCTCTAAGTATTTTCCTCCCGCTAAGATCATCTCTCTTAGAAACGGTATTATGAATTTTAAGCAACTTGATCATGAACATGTTGCACAAGCTTGGGAGAGAATGAAATTAATGATACGTAGTTTCCCTACTCATGGTTTAAATTTGTGGATGATTATACAAAATTTTATGCCGGATTGAATTTTGCTTCTAGAAATCTTTTAGATTCGGCCGGGGGGGGCACTTTTATGGAAGTCACTTTAGGAGAAGCTACTAAACTCCTAGATAATATTATGATTAATTATTCTCAATGGCATACTGAAAGATCTACTAAAAAGGTGCATGCGATAGAAGAAATTAATGTTTTGAGTGAAAAGATGGATGAACTTATAAAATTATTTGCTAATCAGAGTGTTTCTTCTGATCCTAATGATGTGCCCTTATCTACTTTGATTGAGAATAATAATGAATCTATGGATGTGAATTTTGTTGGTAGGAACAATTTTGGTAACAACGCGTATAGAGGAAATTTCAATCCTAGGCCTTATCCCAGTAATCCCTCTAATAATTATGGTAATTCCTACAACAATTCTTATGGAAATTATAATAAGATACCCTCTGATTTTGAATCTAATATTAAAGAATTTATTTCTTCGCAAAAGAATTTTAATGCTATGATTGAAGAAAAATTGCTTAAGATTGATGATTTGGCTAGGAACGTTGATAGAATTGCTCTTGATGTTGATTCTTTGAAATTTAGATCTATTCCTCCTAAGCATGATATCAATGAGTCTCTCAAAGCTATGAGAATTTCCATTGATGAGTGCAAGGAAAGAACCGCTAGGATGCGTGCTAAGAAAGATGCCTTTATAAAAGCGTGTTCTTCTAGTTCCTATGAAAATAATGATGAAGATCTAAAAGTTATTGATGTGTCCCCTATTAAATCTTTGTTTTTCAATATTAATCTTGATAATGATGGGACTGAATATGATCCACCTTTACCAAGAAGGCGTTCTAAGAAGTCGGAATTTGTTGATCTTGATGCTAAATTTGATAAAAGTGGGATTGAGGAAATTAAAACCCTAGATGTTGCTAAACCCACTATTATGGATTTCAGGTAATTTAACTATGAAAATTGCTCTTTGATTGATTTTATTTCCTTGTTGCAATCCGTGCTAAATTCTCCTCACACTTATAGTCAAAATAAAGCGTTTACTAAACATATCGTTGATGCCTTGATGCAATCTTATGAAGAAAAACTTGAATTGGAAGTTTCTATCCCTAGAAAACTTTATGATGAGTGGGAACCTACTATTAAAATTAAAATTAAAGATCATGAGTTTTATGCTCTCTGTGATTTGGGGGCTAGTGTCTCTACTATTCCCAAAACTTTGTGTGATTTGCTAGATTTCTGTAATTTTGATTATTGCTCTCTGTGACGCCCGGATAATTAAGCTACAGTAACCCTCTGCTAATGATGCCACGTCACCTCGATTACTGATGTTAAACTCGCATTGATTCAAAACCCTTTCGAAATTCAAATTTTAAAATAAAGTCAAATGGTAAAAGTTTCCATAAGTCAAATCTAAAATGTTCAAAGTGTAGCAAATAAATCATAGATGGTTTATTGTGGTGAAACCAACTTTTCTTATAAAGTTTAAATGCTCAAAACAACCAAGCAGTGGGCAAAATTAATTATTTTAATGCCTTATATAAAGTTATAATAATATAGCCAATTTGGTAGTATGCCAAAATAATTGTGGCAGTGGACAAATTAGTATTATTAAATTAGATGCTCATTGGTATTTTATAAAAAAAAATCAGAAAACTAATAATAAAAAAAGGAAGAAGGGAGCCCCCCCTGGGCCGTCCGGCCCAGCTTGCCGCCAGGCCGACTAGGCCGGCCCATTCCCGCTTCCCCTTATCCCCGTAACCCTAACCCACTGCTACCCCCAAACACTCCCCCACTCTCCCCGATCCCCTTCTGGGTCGGGGCAACCACCGCGGCGCCCGACGCCCTCTGCCGCCCCCCGGCTCGATCCGGATCGGGGCAACGGCCTTCCGACCTCGCCGGCGCAGAAGGCCATCCCACGCCACGACCTCCTTCCTGCGGCTCCGGCGAGCACGCCCGCGCCCGAGGGCTGCCGCCGCCGCCATGCAACTTCTCCGTCGCCGGACCTCGCCATCATTGCGCCACCACGCCCTGGAGCCGCCCGACGCCATTGCTCGTTGCCTCCCCAACCCCGTCACCACCGCCCGGATCGCCACCTCACCGGACTGCCTCCCCGCCGTCCTCTACGTGGTCACCTCCTCCCCTGCGCCGGTCGTCTCCGTCCACCTCCCCAAAGGCTCCGTCGAGCCTCGCCGCCCGTTCCCCTGCAACATGGGGTGAGGACCCCTTCTCTCCTCCTTTCCCTCTATCGCCAGCGCCGTTTGCGACGCCTCGACCTCCTCTACCGTGCGCACGCACGCGCCACGCCCGTCGTGGTCCTCTGCTCGACGCACCGCACCCGTCGTGGCCCTCTGCTCGACGCGCCGCTCAGAGCCGCGCCTCGCCCTTCCTCCATCTCAGTCGCGCTCCAGCGCCCTCTCATGATCGCCGCTCGCCATTACCGCTCGACCCTGCCGTCCCTTGCCGCGGCCTCACCGCGCCTGACCACGCCCGGGCTCGCCAGCGCATCAGCGCCCAGCGCGCCCACGGGCACGCGCCCATTCAGGTGGCGCTTGCGCCCGTCGCCCGTGCCTGTTAGCCCCTTCGGGCCACTGACCAGAGGGGCCCAGCCCATAGAATGTTTAAAAAAATGAAAAATAAAATAAAAATGAATTAATAAAATAAGTAATTAATTAGTAAATTAATTAAGTTAATTAATCATATTTCATTAAACTAATTAGTTAGTTAGTTTAATTAAACAGTAATTGGTTTAGCTAAACCCTAATTAACCTAAACAGAGGATGACAGGTGGTTCCCGCTGGACCCACATGCCAGGTTTGACACTGGCTAGCTGGGTTTGACCTGCTGACGTCATGGTGATGTCATGCTGACATCACCTTTCACTGTTCTGGATAATGTTCAATTTAAATAATTAAATAATTTCAAAATTTCCTAAAACTTTGATAAATCATAGAAGATAAACCATAACTCGGATGAAAATGTTTTCTACATGAAAGTTGCTTAGAACGACGAGATGAATCCGAACACATGGTCCGTTTACCTGTCAGATGCCTCTAACTATCTGAACATGGAACTTTCCCCCTCCGGTCATCTGTCTGACACATGTCCGGAACCGGGAAAACATTCCCGGTTGAATTTCCCCTTCTCTTATATCGTGTAGCCATACGTTAGGTCACACCCGGCATGGCATGTTGCCATGTTATGCTTTGTGATGCTATGTTTGCTTTATATTTACTGTTTCTTCCCCCTCTTCTCTTCGGTAGACCCTGAGACCAATGCCGCCCCTGTGATCGACTATGTCGACGACGACCCCTCCTTGCCAGAGCAACCAGGCAAGCAAACCCCCCTTGAGCATTCCGATATCGCCCATTCCTTTCCCTCTCATACTTGCATTAGAACTGCTACTGTTTTCTGTATGATCCTACTCTGATGCATAGCCTGTTGTTGTTACCTGCTTTCATAACTTACCTGCTTATCCTAAACTGCTTAGTATAGGATGGTTAGTGATCCATCAGTGACCCCCACCTTGTCCCAGTTGCCCCGCTTTATGTTCGATGACTCGATCAACATGATCGACGCCCAGGCCCCGACACCGCACATCACCCCCCTTAGTTGTACGACTCTGCAGAGTTACCATCGAGTGTCGAGGGTGGAACCTCTTACTGTTGGGGAACGTAGTAATTTCGAAAATTTTCCTACGCACACGCAAGATCATGGTGATGCACAGCAACGAGGGGGAGAGTCTGATCTACGTACCCTTGTAGATCGCAACGGAAGCGTTGACACAACGTAGAGGAAGTAGTCATACGTCTTCTTCCCGATCCGACCGATCCAAGCACCGTTACTCCGGCACCTCCGAGTTCTTAGCACACGTTCAGCTCGATGACGTTCCTCGGGCTCCGATCCAGCAAAGCGTTGAGGAAGAGTTCCGTCAGCACGACGGCGTGGTGACGATCTTGATGTACTACCGACGCAGGGCTTCGCCTAAGCACTGTAACGGTATGATCGAGGTGGAATTTGGTGGCAGGGGGCACCGCACACGGCTAAGGAACGATCTCAAGGATCAACTTGTGTGTCTTGGGGTGTCCCCTGCCCCCGTATATAAAGGTTGGAGGGAGGGGGGCTGGCCGGCCAAAGAGGTGGAGGCGCAGGAGGAGTCCTACTCCTACCGGGAGTAGGACTCCCCCCTCCAATCCTAGTCCAACTAGGAATCCTTTAAAGGGGAGAGAGAGAGAGGTGGCCGGCCCCTCTCCTAGTCCTAATAGGACTAGGGAGAGGGGGGGGGGAGGCGCAGCCCTATGTGGGCTGCCCTCTCACCTTTCCACTAAGGCCCATGTTGGCCCATTTGGCTCCCGGGGGGTTCCGGTAACCCTCCCGGTAATCCGGTAAAATCCCGATTTCACCCGGAACACTTCCGATGTCCAGACATAGGCTTCCAATATATCAATCTTTACGTCTCGACCATTTCAAGACTCCTCGTCATGTCCGTGATCTCATCCGGGACTCCGAACAACCTTCGGTACATCAAAATGCATAAACTCATAATAACTGTCATCGTAACGTTAAGCGTGCGGACCCTACGGTTCGAGAACAGTGTAGACATGACCGAGATACGTCTCTGGTCAATAACCAATAGCGGGACCTGGATGCCCATATTGGCTCCTACATATTCCACGAAGATCTTTATCGGTTAGACCGCATAACAACATACGTTGTTCCCTTTGTCATCGGTATGTTACTTGTCCGAGATTCGATCGTTGGTATCCAATACCTAGTTCAATCTCGTTACTGGCAAGTCTCTTTACTCGTTCTGTAATACATCATCCCACAACTAACTCATTAGTTGCAATGCTTGCAAGGCTTAAGTGATGTGCATTACCGAGAGGGCCCAGAGATACCTCTCCGACAATCGGAGTGACAAATCCTAATCTCGAAATACGCCAACCCAACATCTACCTTTGGAGTCACCTGTAGTACTCCTTTATAATCACCCAGTTACATTGTGACATTTGGTAGTACCCAAAGTGTTCCTCCGGCAAACGGGAGCTGCATAATCTCATAGTCATAGGAACATGTATAAGTCATGAGGAAAAGCAATAGCAACATACTAAACGATCGGGTGCTAAGCTAATAGAATGGGTCATGTCAATCAGATCATTCAACTAATGATGTGACCTCGTTAATCAAATAACAACTCTTTGTTCATGGTTAGGAAACATAACCATCTTTGATTAACGAGCTAGTCAAGTAGAGGCATACTAGTGACACTCTGTTTGTCTATGTATTCACACATGTATTATGTTTCCGGTTAATACAATTCTAGCATGAATAATAAACATTTATCATGATATAAGGAAATAAATAATAACTTTATTATTGCCTCTAGGGCATATTTCCTTCAGTCTCCCACTTGCACTAGAGTCAATAATCTAGATCACATCACCATGTGATTAACATCGATAGTTCACATCATCATGTGATTAACACCCATGGTTCACATCGCCATGTGACCAACACTCAAAAGGGTTTACTAGAGTCAGTAATCTAGTTCACATATCTATGTGATTAACACCCAAAGAGTACTAAGGTGTGATCATGTTTTGCTTGTGAGATAATTTTAGTCAATGGGTCTGTCACATTCAGATCCGTAAGTATTTTGCAATTTCTATGTCTACAATGCTCTACATGGAGCTACTCTAGCTAATTGCTCCCACTTTCAATATGTATCCAGATTGAGACTATTCATCTGGATCAGTGTCAAAAACTTGCATCGACGTAACCCTTTACGACGAACCTTTTTGTCACGTCCATAATCGAGAAACATATCCTTATTTCACTAAGGATAATTCTGACCGCTGTCCAGTGATCTACTCCGCGATCACTATTGTACTCCCTTGCCAAATCAATGCAGGGTATACAATAGATCTGGTATACAGCATGACATACTTTATAGAACCTATGGCCAAGGCATAGGGAATGACTTTCATTCTCTTTCTATCTTCTGCCGTGGTCGGGCTTTGAGTCTTACTCAACTTCACACCTTGTAATACAGGCAAGAACTCTTTCTTTGACTGCTCCATTTTGAACTACTTCAAAATCTTATCAAGGTATGTACTTATTGAAAAACTTATCAAGCGTCTTGATCTATCTCTATAGATCTTGAAGCTCAATATGTAAGCAGCTTTACCGAAGTCTTTCTTTGAAAAACTCCTTTCAAACACTCCTTTTATGCTTTACAGAATAATTCTACATTATTTCCGATCAACAATATGTCATTCACATATACTTATCAGAAATGTTGTAGTGCTCCCACTCACTTTCTCATAAATACAGGCTTCACCGCAAGTCTGTATAAAACTATATGCTTTGATCAACTTATCAAAGCGTATATTCCAAGTCCGAGATGCTTGCACCAGTCCACAGATGGATCGCTGGAGCTTGCACATTTTGTTAGCACCTTTCGGATTGACAAAACCTTCTAATTGCATCACATACAACTCTTCTTTAATAAATCCATTAAGGAATGCAGTTTTGTTTATCCATTTGCCAGATTTCATAAAATGCGGCAATTGCTAACATGATTCAGACAGACTTAAGCATAGATACGAGTGAGAAAAACTCATCGTAGTCAACACCTTGAACTTGTCGAAAACCTTTTTCGACAATTCTAGCTTTGTAGATAGTAACACTACTATCAGCGCCCGTCTTCCTCTTGAAGATCCATTTATTTTCTATGGCTTGCCGATCATCGGGCAAGTCAACTAAAGTCCATACTTTGTTCTCATACATGGATCATATCTCAGATTTCATGGCTTCAAGCCACTTTGCGGAATCTGGGCTCACCATCGCTTCTTCATAGTTCGTAGGATCATCATGATCTAGTAGCATGACTTCCAGAACAGGATTACCGTACCACTCTGGCACGGATCTTACTCTGGTTGATCTACGAGGTTCAGTAGTGTCTTGTTCTGAAGTTTCATGATCATCATCATTAGCTTCCTCACTAACTGGTGTAGGTGTCACAGAAACATTTTTCTGTGATGTACTACTTTCCAATAAGGGAGCAGGTACAGTTACCTCGTCAAGTTCTACTTTCCTCCCACTCACTTCTTTCGAGAGAAACTCCTTCTCCAGAAAGTTTCCGAATTTTAGCAACAAAAGTCTTGCCTTCGGATCTGTGATAGAAGGTGTATCCAATAGTTTCCTTTGGATATCCTATGAAGACGCACTTCTCCGATTTGAGTTTGAGCTTATCAGGATGAAACTTTTTCATATAAGCATCGCAACCCCAATTTTTTTAAGAAACGACAGCTTAGGTTTCTTGCCAAACCATAGTTCACACGGTGTCGTCTCAACGGATTTAGATGGTGCCCTATTTAACGTGAATGCAGCTGTCTCTAATGCATAACCCCAAAACGATAGTGGTAGATTGGTAAGATACATCATAGATTGCACTATATCCAATAAAGTACGGTTATGACGTTTGGACACACCATTATGCTGTGGTGTTCCATGTGGCATGATTTTGTGAAACTATTCCACATTGTTTTAATTGAAGACCAAACTCGTAACTCAAATATTTTACCTCTGCGATCATATCGTAGAAACTTTTATTTTCTTGTCACGATGATTTTCCACTTCACTCTGAAATTCTTTGAACTTTTCAAATGTTTCAGACTTATGTTTCATCAAGTAGATATACTCATATCTGCTCAAATCATCTGTGAAGATCAGAAAATAATGATACCTGTCGCGAGCCTCAATATTCATCGGACCACATACATCAGTATGTATGATTTCCAATAAATCTTTTCTCGCTCCATTGTTCCGGAGAACGGCGTTTTAGTCATCTTGCCCAAAAGGCATGGTTCGCAAGCATCAAGTGATTCATAATCAAGTGATTCCGAAAGCCCATCAGCATGGAGTTTCCTCATGCGCTTTATACCAATATGACCTAAACAGCAGTGCCACAAATAAGTTGCACTATCATTATTAACTTTGCATCTTTTGGTTTCAATATTATGAATATGTGTATTATTAAGATCGAGATCCAATGAACTATTTTCATTAGGTGTGTAACCATATAAGGTTTTATTCATGTAAACAGAACAACAATTTATTCTTTTACTTAAATAAATAACCGTATTACAATAAACATGATCAAATCATATTCATGCTCAACGCAAAAACCAAATAACACTTATTTAAGTTCAACACTAATCCCGAAAGTATAGGGGAGTGTGTGATGATGATCATATCAATCTTGGAACTACTTCCAACACACATCGTCACTTCACCCTTAACTAGTCTCTGTTTATTCTGCAATTCCCGTTTCGAGTTACTAATCTTAGCAACTGAACTAGCATCAAATACTGAGGGGTTGCTATAAACACTAGTATAGTACACATCAATAACATGTATATCAAATATACTTATGTTCACTTTGCCATCCTACTTATCCGCCAATCACTTGGGGTAGTTCCGCTTCCAGTGACCAGTCCCTTTGCAGTAGAATCACTTAGTCTCAGGCTTAGGATCAGACTTGGGCTTCTTCACTTGAGCAGCAACTTGCTTGCCGTTCTTCTTGAAGTTCCCCTTCTTCCCTTTGCCCTTTTCTTGAAACTAGTGGTCTTGTCAACCATCAACACTTGATGTTTTTTCTTGATTTCTACCTTCGTTGATTTCAGCATCACGAAGAGCTTGGGAGTTGTTTCCGTTATCCCTTGCATATTATAGTTCATCACGAAGTTCTACTAACTTAGTGATGATGACTAGAGAATTCTGTCAATCACTATCTTATCTGGAAGATTAACTCCCACTTGATTCAAGCGATTCTAGTACCCAGACAATCTGAGCACATGCTCACTAGTTGAGCGATTCTCCTCCATCTTTTAGCTATAGAACTTTGCTGGAGACTTCATGTCTCTCAACTCGGGTATTTGCTTGAAATATTAACTTCAACTCCTGGAACATCTCATATGGTCCATGACGTTCAAAACGTCTTTGAAGTCCCGATTCTAAGCTGTTAAGCATGGTGCACTAAACTATCAAGTAGTCATCATATTGAGCTAGCCAAACGTTCATAACGTCTGCATCTGCTCCTGCAATAGGTCTGTCACCTAGCGGTGCATCAAGGACATAATTCTTCTGTGCAGCAATGAGGATAAACCTCAGATCACGGATCCAATCCGCATCATTGCTACTAACATCTTTCAACACAATTTTCTCTAGGAACATATCAAAATAAACATAGGGAAGCAACAACGCGAGCTATTGATCTACAACATGATTTGCAAAATATTACCAGGACTAAGTTCATGATAAATTTAAGTTCAATTTAATCATATTACTTAAGAACTCCCACTTAGATAGACATCCCTCTAATCCTCTAAGTGATCACGTGATCCAAATCAACTAAACCATAACCGATCATCACGTGAGATGGAGTAGTTTTCAATGGTGAACATCAATATGTTGATCATATCTACTATATGATTCACGCTCGACCTTTCGATCTCTGTGTTCCGAGGCCATATCTGTATATGCTTGGCTCGTCAAGTATAACCTGAGTATTCCGCGTGTGCAACTGTTTTGCACCCGTTGTATTTGAACGTAGAGCCTATCACACCCGATCATCACGTGGTGTCTCAGCACGAAGAACTTTTGCAACGGTGCATACTCAGGGAGAACACTTCTTGATAATTTAGTGAGAGATCATCTTATAATGCTACCGTCAATCAAAGCAAGATAAGATGCATAAAAGGATAAACATCACATGCAATCAATATAAGTGATATGATATGGCCATCATCATCTTGTGCTTTGTGATCTCCATCTCCGAAGCACCGTCATGATCACCATCGTCACCGGCGTGACACCTTGATCTCCATCGTAGCATCGTTGTCGTCTCGCCAATCTTATGCTTCCACGACTATCACTACCGCTTAGTAATAAAGTAAAGCATTACATCGCGATTGCATTGCATACAATAAAGCGACAACCATATGGCTCCTGCCAGTTGCCGATAACTCGGTTACAAAACATGATCATCTCATACAATAAAATCAGCATCATGCCTTGACCATATCACATCACAACATGCCCTGCAAAAACAAGTTAGACGTCCTCTACTTTGTTGTTGCAAGTTTTACGTGGCTGCTACGGGCTTAAGTAAGAACTCATCTCACCTACGCATCAAAACCACAACGATAGTTCGTCAAATAGACTCCGTTTTAACCTTCTCAAGGACCGGGCGTAGTCACACTTGGTTCCACTAAAGTTGGAGAGACAGTCTTCCGCAAGCCATCTATGTGCAAAGCACGTCGAGGGAACCGGTCTCGCGTAAGAGTACGCGTAAGGTTGGTCCGGATCGTCTCGTCCAACAATACCACCGAACCAAAGTATGACATGCTGGTAGGTAGTATGACTTGTATCGCCCACAACTCACTTGTGTTCTACTGGTGCATATAACATCAAACCATAAAAACCTAGGCTCGGATGCCACTGTTGGGGAACGTAGTAATTTCGAAAATTTTCCTACGCACACGCAAGATCATGGTGATGCACAGCAACGAGGGGGAGAGTCTGATCTACGTACCCTTGTAGATCGCAACGGAAGCGTTGACACAACGTAGAGGAAGTAGTCGTACGTCTTCTTCTCGATCCGACCGATCCAAGCACCGTTACTCCGGCACCTCCGAGTTCTTAGCACACGTTCAGCTTGATGACGTTCCTCGGGCTCCGATCCAGCAAAGCGTCGAGGAAGAGTTCCGTCAGCACGACGGCGTGGTGACGATCTTGATGTACTACCGACGCAGGGCTTCGCCTAAGCACTCTAACGGTATGATCGAGGTGGAATTTGGTGGCAGGGGGCACCGCACACGGCTAAGGAACGATCTCAAGGATCAACTTGTGTGTCTTGGGGTGTCCCCTGCCCCCGTATATAAAGGTTGGAGGGAGGGGGGCTGGCCGGCCAAAGAGGTGGAGGCGCAGGAGGAGTCCTACTCCTACCGGGAGTAGGACTCCCCCCTCCAATCCTAGTCCAACTAGGAATCCTTTAAAGGGGAGAGAGAGAGAGAGGTGGCCAGCCCCTCTCCTAGTCCTAATAGGACTAGGGAGAGGGGGGAGGCGCAGCCCTATGTGGGCTGCCCTCTAACCTTTCCACTAAGGCCCATGTTGGCCCATTTGGCTCCCGGGGGGTTTCGGTAACCCTCCCGGTAATCCGGTAAAATCCCGATTTCACCCGGAACACTTCCGATGTCCAAACATAGGCTTCCAATATATCAATCTTTACGTCTCGACCATTTCGAGACTCCTCGTCATGTCCGTGATCTCATCCGGGACTCTGAACAACCTTCGGTACATCAAAATGCATAAACTCATAATAACTGTCATCGTAACGTTAAGCGTGCGGACCCTACGGTTCGAGAACAATGTAGACATGACCGAGATACGTCTCCGGTCAATAACCAATAGCGGGACCTGGATGCCCATATTGGCTCCTACATATTCTACGAAGATCTTTATCGGTCAGACCGCATAACAACATACGTTGTTCCCTTTGTCATCGGTATGTTACTTGTCCGAGATTCGATCGTTGGTATCCAATACCTAGTTCAATCTCGTTATTGGCAAGTCTCTTTACTCGTTCTGTAATACATCATCCCACAACTAACTCATTAGTTGCAATGCTTGCAAGGCTTAAGTGATGTGCATTACCGAGAGGGCCCAGAGATACCTCTCCGACAATCGGAGTGACAAATCCTAATCTCGAAATACGCCAACCCAACATCTACCTTTGGAGCCACCTGTAGTACTCCTTTATAATCACCCAGTAACGTTGTGACATTTGGTAGTACCCAAAGTGTTCCTCCGGCAAACGGGAGCTGCATAATCTCATAGTCATAGGAACATGTATAAGTCATGAAGAAAAGCAATAGCAACATACTAAACGATCGGGTGCTAAGCTAATAGAATGGGTCATGTCAATCAGATCATTCAACTAATGATGTGACCTCGTTAATCAAATAACAACTCTTTGTTCATGGTTAGGAAACATAACCATCTTTGATTAACGAGCTAGTCAAGTAGAGGCATACTAGTGACACTCTGTTTGTCTATGTATTCACACATGTATTATGTTTCCGGTTAATACAATTCTAGCATGAATAATAAACATTTATCATGATATAAGGAAATAAATAATAACTTTATTATTGCCTCTAGGGCATATTTCCTTCACTTACATCACTCCTGATGAGATCTTCGTAGTGTAGCTTTACGGTCGAGGTCATCGAGGGTGATTTCCTCCTTAACCACTTCCGTTACGACTCTGTCGTGCAACCCATCAAACGTGAACCTCGAGGGTGGATCCTCTTACGTTCACCTTGATGACAACATTGAGTGGAATTCACCCGGGGCGATTCCCCGGGTTTTCCCCTTGGTGTTAGACACACATTTACTATGGTCACTATGACTTTGCACTAAACCATGTGACTAAAGACGGGTTGACCCTGAGTGGTACTCGCGCGAGCTTAATTGCGAGTGATGTGTAGCCGGGTTGACCTGGATGGTGCCCGCGAGATACTTACGAGGCATGGCCGGGAATTCTTAGCCCTTGCTGCAAGTACTCGAGATGGGGCAACGGGGTCACATCTTTCGTGAGTCCCTGCTTGTTACCGCGCGTTCCTAATCCACTACGATTTGGATATTTGATCCGAGGGGCCTCTGGCCTGATAGCACTAACCATCATGTGGGCATAGTATGGGCGTTTTGCGTCATATACATCAGCCGAAGCTTAATAGACGTCAGCGATTGAGCGGCGCGCGCCGGGTTGGACTGGAAAGCACCTACCTTGTTGAAGGAGGTAGCTAGGTCTGCTCACCGGCCGCCCTCACAACGTGCAGGAGTTCCCGGGGAGATGGCCCATGACCCCTGGGGGCATAGGTTTAGTCCGGCGTGTTGGCTTCTCTATTAAGCCTAGGTCGGGTTGCGGCGTATTGTTTGGCCGAGGCCGGGCATGACCCAGGAAAGTGTGTCCGGCCGGAGTTAATCAAGCGTGGTGGGTAAGTTGGTGCACCCCTGCTGTAACGCCCCAGATATAACTTTCCCAATTTGTACTCCAACTCTTGTCGTTTCCGGCATTAAGTTATATTTATTTCTCGGGTTCAGGTCTTTGTCTCCGTGTGTTGTTTTTGTTTTCATGCATCTCATATCATGTCATCACGTGCATTGCATTTGCATACATGTTCATCTCATGCATTCGAGCATTTTCCTCGTTGTCCGTTTTGCATTCCGGCGCTTCGTTCTCCTCCGGTGGCCAATTCTAGCCTTCTTTCATGTGTTGGGATTAAACATTTTCGGATTGGACCGAGACTTGCCATGCGGCCTTGGTTTACTACCGGTAGACCGCCTGTCAAGTTTCGTACCATTTGGACTTCGTTTGATACTCCAACGGTTAACCGAAGGACCGAAAAGGCCTCGTGTGTGTTGCAGCCCAACACCCCTCCAATTTGGCCCAAAACCCACCAAACTCTGCTCCATGTCCTAGAGCGTTCGATCATGATCGCATGGCCGAAAACCACACCTCATTTGGACTCTCCTAGCTCCCCCTATGCCTATATATACACCCCCTCCGTTTTCGGATCTCCCCTCTCCCCGAAACCCTAAAAAATCCCCAGATCCGCCGCCGGACGTGTCCGGACGAAGTCGGACATCGTCTGCCGCCACCGCCGCCCAACCAGAGCCCGACACGTGTCCCCGCCGGCCTCCTCCTCCGCGCGGCCCGGCGAGCCTGCGGGAGGCCCGCCCGCACCGCCACCGTGCCAGATCCGCCGCCGCCCGCGGCCTCTCTCCTCCCCGTCGCCGTTCGCCGGCCCCGCCGCCTCCTCCGCGGCCGCCCCTCGCCGCCACCAGCCGCCGCCCCGCCTCTCCGCCGCCTCGCCGCTGCCGCCCGGGCGCCGCGCCGCCCCGCGCCGCCCCGCTCCGCCTCGCCGCAGGCCGGATCCGGCCGCGGGAGGGCCGGATCTGCCGCCGCCGACCCCGGCCGCCGTCGTCTGCTTCGTCTCCGGTGAGCCCGCCGCCACCTCAGTTCGCGTGCCGAGGAACCCTAGATCTGGACACGGTTGACTTTTTCCCTCTCCCCCTTAATTTTGTGCTAACTTTGACCGTTGATATCTCCGCATCCGTAGCTCCGATTTGGACATATAGTATATCAAAATGTTTGTCTCGACATGTACATCATTTCATTCCATTGCATCATTTTCATTTGAGTTCATCTTGATGCCCGAAATGCTGCTAGAAGGAGGCTCCGTGAGATAATTGTCAGATCTGCTAGTTCATCTTAGACTTTTGTCATTTTTGCCATGATTATTGCGTGCATGATATGCCTGTGAGTCCTTGATATGATTTGTTAAGCATTTTGTCTTCTTTCCAGAGGTGCAACCCATACATTTTTAGGATGTGTGTGGTGACTTGTGCAAGCTTGCAAAGTGAGGCACTTGGTAAATTTGTTTTCAGGGACTTAGTAGTTTTCACTAAGTCTGGGATTATTTAGTTCATGATGCCATATGTTCAGCTTGTTTCCTAGTGATCCGTGCCTCTTTTGAGGATGATCAGTAAGGGAGTTTTGTTAATCATGTTATGCTCGATCCATCCATGTCTTTTTTTGCACATGTGGAGTACTCTAGCTTGAGTCAATCGAGCTCTACTTTTGCTTCGTGGTAAATCTGGGCAGATCATCAACTTCTTTGCGATTTTGCCGATGCTATTGTTAGTGATCCGTGCATGCTATGCCATTGTTCTTGCCATTTATAGCTAGCATTTTGTGTCTTCTTAATGGATATATGCTTGCCTTGCTATGACTTGCACCGTAGTGAGTGCATCGAGCTCGTTTACATGCCTTCGTGAGTTAAATTCCAGCATGTCTCAGTTTTCACTAAGTCTGAAAACTGATTGTGCGTGAGCTATGTTCGTGTGCTTGTTAGTATATTTTGTGACCCCTTTTGGCCCCAGGTCACTTTGGGACTTTTGATAAGCTTGTTGAGTAGCTCCATGCTATGTTCTTACTTTTCATAATCAGGTCATGTATCATGTTGTTTTGCTACTCCGAAGAGAGCTTCGTGATCTGAAATTTCAGACTAGTGTTAATTTCACTAAGTCTGAAATCTGTTTTGCTTTTGCGTTTTTGCCATGCTTGTTTGAACCTCTTAATGGATGAATTTGGCCGTGGCTTAGTGCTAGTGTTTTGTTAAGCATCTTGTGGGCATCCCTGCCATGTATTTTGTTGTCATATTTGGTGGCTTTAGCATGTTCATTTCGTTGCATTTAGATGCCTACTTGCTGTAAATCGCAGACCGGTTTCATATCTTAAAACGCTTGCCATTTCCAAACCGTAACTCCGATTCCAATGATCTTTATACCGTTTTCAAGCGATTTCATCCCCTCTATACAGTGGCACACTTGGTTTTCCAAGTTGAGGCCAGGTTCATGCATTTCCTGTCATGTCTTGCATTTTGCATCCCGCATCGCATCCCGCATAGCATACCATCATTGCATCTTATTGTTGGAGTTTGCACGTGGTTGATTGTATCCTTGTTGCTTGTTTGTGTTGTTTGGGTAGAGCCGGGAGACGAGTTCTCTAACGAGGAGCCCGTTGAGTTCGCTTTTGAGGATCCAGTCAACTCTGACAACTGTGCAGGCAAGATGATCATACCCTCGAAATCACTACTATCTTTGCTATGCTAGTTTGCTGGCTCTTTGCTATGCCAATGCTACGATGCCTACCACTTGCTTGTCAGCGTCCCAATTTACATGTTGAACCTCTAACCCACCATTGTCCTAGCAAACCGTTGATTGGCTATGTTACCGCTTTGCTCAGCCCCTCTTATAGCATTGTTAGTTGCAGGTGAAGATTGGAGCCGTTCCTTGTTGGGACATTTATTTACTTGTTGGGATATCATTATATTGCTATGTTATCTTAATGCATCCATATACTTGGTAAAGGGTGGAAGGCTCGGCCTCTCGCCTAGTGTTTTGTTCCACTCTTGCCGCCCTAGTTTCCGTTATATCGGTGTTATGTTCCCGGATTGTTGCGTCCCTTACGGGGTTGGGCTATAATGGGAACCCCTTGATAGTTCGCCTTGATTAAAGCTTTTCCAGCAATGCCCAACATTGGTTTTACCATTTTCCACCTAGCCTCTTTTTCCCTTGGGTTTCCGGAGCCCGAGGGTCATCTTATTTTAACCCCCCCGGGCCAGTGCTCCTCTGAGTGTTGGTCCAAACAGAGCCACTTGCAGCGCCACCTCGGGGCAACTCGAGGGTTGGTTTTAGTTGTACGTAGTGTTCATCTGAGTGTGCCCTGAGAAAGAGATATGTGCAGCTCCTATCGGGATTTGTCGGCACATTCGGGCGGTGTTGCTGGACTTGTTTTAACCTGTCGAATCGTCTTGTTGTACCGAGATACCGAGTCTGATCGGTATGTCTTGGGTGGAGGTCTATTCCTTCGTTGACCGTGAGAGCTTGTTATGGGCTAAGTTGGGACCCCCTGCAGGGATTGATCTTTCGAAAGCCGTGCCCGCGGTTATGGGCAGATGGGAATTTGTTAATGTCCGGTTGTAGATAACTTGAAGCTTAATTAATTAAAATGAATCAACTGAGTGTGTTGCCGTGATGGCCTCTTCTCGGCGGAGTCCGGGAAGTGGACACGGTGTTGGAGTTATGTTTGTGCAGGTTGCTCTCTAGTTCCTCGCTCGCGCCTTGCTCTCTCTTCTCGCTCTCTTTTGCGAATAAGTTAGCCACCATACATGCTAGTCGCTTGCTACAGCTCCACTCATACATTACCCCTTTCCTACCTATTAAGCTTAAATAGTCTTGATCGCGAGGGTGCGAGATTGCTGAGTCCCTATGGCTCACAGATTACTATTACACCAGATGCAGGGACAGATGATACAGCTGCAGATGGCGCGCTTGAGCTCAAGTGGGAGTACGACGAGGATTCTCAGCGTTACTATGTGTCTTTTCCTGATGATCAGTAGTGGTGCCCAGTTGGGGTGATCGGGACCTATGTCGCTTGTTTGGTTGTCTTTTATTTTGGCGCCGTAGTCGGGCCATGAGTGTTTGGATGATGTATGTTATTTATGTACTTTGATGTGACGTGGCAAGTGTAAGCCAACTATTGTATCTCCCCTTTTATTATATATATTACATGGGATGTTGTGATGATTGCCTAACTTGCGACATTGCTTTCAATGCGGTTATGTCTCTAAGTCGTGCCTCGACACGTGGGAGCTATAGCTGCATCGAGGGCGTTACAAGTTGGTAATCAGAGCCTTCCCCGACCTTAGGATCCCCCACTGTTTGATCGTTTTTAGCAGCCGAGTTGTGTCTAGAAAAATGTTTTTGAGTCATTTAGGAATTATACATCGGAGAGCTTAGGAATTCTTTTTACTTCGGAGTCTCCTCATCGCTCTGGTAAGGCATCCTGACGTAGAGTTTTGACTCTTCTCTTCTCAAATTTCACTAAAAAAAATTTTAGGATCACGCGAGTATCTTGGATTTGTTCCGATGGCTTGTGATGAGAACACTGTCTTGGTGCCTCCTGTCAGGGGTTTAGTGGAAGTGTCCCGGGGAGTTGAGCTCTGAGGTGTTGTCATCATAATTTTATCGTTGCAATTCTGGAATACTTGAGATATGTTCGCCGACATCAAAAATCTCTTTTATGCAGTTCGTTGGTGAGATAACCTCGACGCCACCCAGTACTGGGGCGGGAGTTCGGGAGTATCGCCATAACTTGTATAACGGATGCTTTTCGAAGGTTGAGGTAGATGGTTTCCGAAGGTTTCTTGGTTATGTGTTGAAGGATGGATACAGCTGGATGTAGGATTTGCTAGTTTGGGTGAGATATTATGCTTCCCCTGTATCCCCAACACCTGATTGCATAACCGGAAAGTTTCGGGAGTTTCATAGGTGGGAATTCAAGTAGCTCTTAGGATATCTTTTCCGACAGATGTATGATATGAAATTGGGGTTCGACGTCTAGTGGTTCGCCTATTCACGGTCGATTTTACAGTGGTCTCGTTGTGTCTTAAAGAGTCCTTGGCTATGCTGACTCGGGGACGCTTCGTATGTCATGTGCACTGCCTTGTACATGATGGTGCTGTACGATCGAGCCCGTGTAGGTCCCACCACAAAAACTTCGGACGAAATCTCTATCATATGTTTGTTCCGGCTTATTTCGCAAGTCAATCCTTGGTTTTATTTTGAGTTGTGGTATTCGAGTTGCTTCGAAGTCATATGTTCATTCCACCCCTTGTTGATTTACCTCTTCTACCTAATTCTACGTGGCTTCACAATTTAGCGATATGTGACCACTTCAAGAGAAGTGCATTCGTTCATTTTGTTCGGATGTGAAGACTTTATGTTGCACTTTTCATTCCATTGGATTCAGCTTCAATATTTGTCTATCTATGTGCTAATGGTGGTTAACCTCTTCAGGATGGCTCCTCCAACGCGCACGACTTCGAATCCTGATCTGCCACCACCTCCACCTCCTCCGGAAGCTTGGCAAGCTCTGATGGCCGCAACCAATGCAAATACACAGTTGATCATGCAAATCCTCCAAGAGCGCAATCAAGGCAGTCAAGAGAATCAAGGCAACAATCAGAACCATTTTGCTACACTGAACCAGTTCCTTGCAAATGGTCCAAAGACGTTCAGCAATTGTGTTGAGGCTTCCAATGCTGACGATTGGCTAGTAGATCTGGGCAAGCATTTTGAATGCAGCAACGTCAGGCCTGAAGATTTCGTCAAGTTCGCTTCTTTCCAACTCAAAGATCAGGCTGCAGAGTGGTTCCAGCAGTACAAGGATTCCAGAGGTGGACGTTTGATCACTTGGGATGATTTCCGTCGAGATTTCCAAGCTCATCACATCGCTCAGAGTGTGACTGAAAGCAAACATGAGGAATTCCGCAAACTGAAGCAAGGCTCTTTGTCTGTCTATGACTACAACAAGTTGTTCCAGAAGCTCGCCCGCTTTGCCAAGCAGGACGTACCTGATGAGAAGAGCATGATATATCAGTTCAGGGGTGGTCTCCGTGAAGAAATTCAGCTCGCTCTTATCCTTTTTGAGCCGTTGAGGTACGATGAGTTCTACAACATGGCACTGAAGCAAGAGGCTGCTCAGTTGAGGTGTGATGCTTCCAGGAAGCGAGTCAGAGACACTACGCCTTCTTCCGCTACTCAAGTGGCCAAGCAGCAGAAGTATTGGCTTCCTCCTCCTCCGTTCCGTCAGCCGTTTCAGCAGAAGAGCAAAGGTGGCAGTGGTTCTTCCCACCCACCCAACCCTGGTTTTCAGAACAAGACTTCGTCTGAAGCTCCAAGATCAAGTGCTCCGTACCACCGTCCGCTTTCAGAGGTCACGTGCAACAAGTGCCAACAGAAGGGTCACTACGCCAACAAGTGTTTCAACCAGAGGCGTCTTCCTCCTCCTCCTCCCGTGAGATCGGCAAGTACAGCTGTGGTCAAGCATAACCCCAAGTCCGCCAAGGTCAACTTGCTGAATGCAGCTTAGGCAGAGGACTCGCCAGATGTGATCATGGGTAACCTTCCTATTAATGATGTTCCTGCTAAAGTACTTTTTGATACTGGTGCATCGCTTTCTTTTATTTCAACTCCATTTGTGGCCAAGCATGATTTTGTGACCGAAAGGATTCCTGTTCCGTTGAAGATTGTGTCTCCGGGCAAGCAAATGACTTCTAACAATTGCGTCCCGGATGTCTCTATCACATTGGGCGATCACAAATTTCTCTCTTCTCCGGTGGTTCTTGGTAATTCGGATATCGATCTTATTCTCGGGATGGACTGGCTCTCTAAACACAAAGCTCAGCTTGATTGTGCAGCCAAGCAGATTCAATTGACTCATTCATCCGAGGATGTCATTGTCTTTGCCGCTCGGGATGATACAATCCGGTTGTTTTCTCTCAATGAGACGGGTGAATTGGATGCTATTTCACATATCCCAGTCGTTTGTGAGTATCAAGACGTCTTCCCAGAGGAACTCCCAGGAATGCCTCCGCACCGGCCCGTTGAAATTTTTATTGAACTTGAGCCCGGTACGGAACCTGTGTGCAAGCGTCCTTACAAGCTAGGACCTGAAGAGTTGAAGGAGCTGAAGAAACAACTCGATATTCAAGAAAGAATGGGTCTCATCCGGCCTAGTTCTTCTCCGTGGGGTTGTGGTGTTCTTTTTGTGAAGAAGAAGGATGGAACGGACCGACTTTGTGTTGATTACCGTCCATTGAACAAGAAGACCATCAAGAACAAATACCCACTTCCCAACATCAATGAGCTGTTCGAACAACTCAAGGGTGCCCAAGTATTCTCCAAGCTTGATCTCCGTATGGGTTATCATCAGATTCGAATCCGTGAGCAAGATATTCCCAAGATGGCTTTCAGGACAAGCTATGGGTCATATGAATACACTGTCATGTCTTTTGGCCTCACCAACGCTCCTCCGATGTTCTCTCGCATGATGAACTTCATCTTCAACCCCTACACCAATGACTTAGTTTTGGTCTATCTCGACGACATTCTGGTTTTCTACAAGAACAAGGAAGATCATGCCAAGCACTTGCGTTTGGTTCTTGACAAGCTCAGGGAACATCAGTTCTACGCCAAGTTCTCCAAGTGTGAATTTTGGCTCGATGAGGTTCTTTATCTTGGTCATATCATCTCTGCCAAGGGCATTGCCGTGAATCCTGAGAAGGTGTCTGCAATTGTTAATTGGGAACCTCCTCAGAACATGAAGCAACTCCATAGCTTCATCGGTCTCGCAAGCTACTGCCGAAGATTCGTTGAAAACTTTTCTAAGATCGCGAAGCCTCTCTCAAATCTTCTCCAGAAGCACGTCAAGTACGTTTGGTCTCCGGAGTGTGATATTGCTTTCAACACTTTGAAAGAGAAATTGATCACTGCTCCAGTTCTGACTCCGCCTGATGAAACCAAGCCGTACGAGGTCTTTTGTGATGCCTCTCTCCAAGGTCTCGGTGCAGTACTGATGCAAGAGAAGAAAGTTGTTGCTTATACCTCTCGCCAGTTGAAGCCTAATGAGAAGAACTACCCCACTCATGATCTCGAGTTGGCGGCAGTTGTGCATGCTCTTTTGACTTGGAGACATCTTCTATTGGGAAGAAAAGTGGACATTTTCACTGATCACAAGAGTCTCAAGTACATCTTCACCCAGCCTAATCTCAACCTCAGGCAAACTCGTTGGGTCGAAATGATTCAAGAGTACAATCCGAGTATCGAGTATACTCCAGGCAAGGCCAATGTGATTGCTGACGCTTTGAGCAGGAAAGCATATTGTAACAGTCTGATTCTCAAGCCTTATCAACCCGAGCTTTGTGAAGCTTTCCGCAAACTTAATCTGCAAATTGTTCCTCATGGTTTCCTTGCTAACCTTCAAGTCTCTCCTACCTGGGAAGACCAGATTCGCCAAGCCCAGCTTCTTGATGCTATGGTGAAAAAGCTGAAGATTGGGATTGCCAAGAGTCAGTCCAAGTACAAGTGCTACCGCCTTGATGACAAGGACACTCTCTTCTTCGAGGATCGAATTGTTGTGCCCAAAGGTGACCTCCGTAAAGTGATCATGAACGAGGCTCACAACTCTCTCCTCTCCATCCACCCTGGTAGCACGAAGATGTATCAGGACCTCAAGCAAACTTATTGGTGGACTCGAATGAAGCGCGAGATCGCTCAATTCGTGAATGAATGTGATGTCTGCAGAAGAGTGAAGGCAGAACACCAAAGGCCAGCAGGTCTCCTCCAACCTCTTGCCATTCCAGAATGGAAGTTTGACCACATTGAAATGGACTTCATGACTGGGTTTCCAAAGTCCAAGCGTGGCAATGATGCTATATTCGTTGTCATCGACAAGCTCACCAAAGTGGCTCACTTTCTGCCTATCAAAGAGTCAATCACTGCAGCTCAATTGGCGGAACTATATACCTCTCAAATTGTCTCTCTGCACGGTATTCCTCAAGTGATATCTTCAGACCGTGGCAGCATCTTTACCTCCAAGTTTTGGGATTCTTTTCAGAAGGCCATGGGCACCAACATCCGCTTCAGCACTGCTTTCCATCCTGAAACAAGCGGTCAAGTAGAGCGTGTCAACCAGATTCTTGAAGATATGCTCAGGGCTTGTGTTATCTCCTTCGGCATGAAGTGGGAGGATTGTCTTCCTTATGCTGAATTCTCATACAACAACAGTTTTCAAGCAAGTTCGGGCAAGGCCCCGTTTGAAATTCTGTATGGTAGGAAATGTCGTACCCCTCTCAACTGGTCTGAAACCGGTGAACGTCAGCTGCTGGGTAATGACGTAATCACAGAGGCAGAAGAAATGTGCAAGGTCATTCGTGATAACCTCAAAGCAGCCCAATCCCGCCAGAAGAGCTACTATGATAGTAAGCACCGTGATTTGGCTTTCGAGATCGGAGATCATGTTTACCTCCTCGTCTCTCCTATGAAAGGGACTCGTCGCTTCGGTATCAAAGGGAAGCTTGCCCCCAGATACGTCGGACCTTTCAAGATTGTCAGCAAGAGAGGCGACCTCGCCTATCAACTCGAGCTTCCGTCAAACTTTGCAAATGTTCATGATGTGTTCCATGTCTCTCAGCTCCGAAAGTGCTTCAAGACGCCTGAACGCACCGTCAACTTCGAGGACATTGAGCTCCAAGAAGATCTCTCCTATCGTGAGCACCCAGTTGCAATCCTTGAAGAGACTGAACGCAGGACTCGTAACAAGTCAATCAAATTTCTCAAAGTCAAGTGGTCACACCATTCCGACCATGAAGCTACCTGGGAACATGAGGATCACCTCCGTTCTGAGTACAGGGAGATCTTTCAGTCCTAGATCTCGGGACGAGATCTTTTCGTAGTGGTGGAGTGTTGTAACACCCCAAATATAACTTTCCCAATTTGTACTCCAACTCTTGTCGTTTCCGGCGTTAAGTTATATTTATTTCTCGGGTTTGGGTCTTTGTCTCCGTGTGTTGTTTTCGTTTTCATGCATCTCATATCATGTCATCACGTGCATTGCATTTGCATACATGTTCATCTCATGCATTCGAGCATTTTCCCCGTTGTCCGTTTTGCATTCCGGCGCTTCGTTCTCCTCCGGTGGCCAATTCTAGCCTTCTTTCGTGTGTGGGGACTAAACATTTCCGGATTGGACCGAGACTTGCCATGCGGCCTTGGTTTACTACCGGTAGACCGCCTGTCAAGTTTCGTACCATTTGGACTTCGTTTGATACTCCAACGGTTAACCGAGGGACCGAACAGGCCTCGTGTGTGTTGCAGCCCAACACCCCTCCAACTTGGCCCAAAACCCACCAAACTCTGCTCCATGTCCTAGAGCATTCGATCACGATCGCGTGGCCGAAAACCGCACCTCATTTGGACTCTCCTAGCTCCCCCTATGCCTATATATACACCCCCTCCGTTTTCTGATCTCCCCTCTCCCCGAAACCCTAAAAAATCCCCAAATCCGCCGCCGAACGTGTACGGACGAAGCCAGACATCGTCTGCCGCCACTGCCGCCCAACCAGAGCCTGACACGTGTCCCCGCCGGCCTCCTCCTCCGCGCGGCCCCGCGAGCCCGCGGGAGGCCCGCCCGCGCTGCCACCAGGCCAGATCCGCCGCCGCCCGCGACCTCTCTCCTCCCCGTCGCCATTCGCCGGCCCCGCCGCCTCCTCCGCGGCCGCCCCTCGCCTCCACCGGCCGTCGCCCCGCCTCTCCGCCACCTCGCCGCTGCCGCCCGGACGCCGCGCCGCCCCGCTCCGCCGCCTCCCCGCCTCACCGCCGGCCGGATCCGGCCGCGGGAGGGCCGGATCTGCCGCCGCCGACCCCGGCCGCCGTCGTCTGCTTCGTCTCCGGTGAGCCCGCCACCACCTCGGTTCGCGTGCCGAGGAACCCTAGATGTGGACACGGTTGACTTTTTCCCTCTCCCCTTAATTTTGTGTTAACTTTGACCGTTGATATCTCCGCATCTGTAGCTCCGATTTGGACATATAGTATATCGAAATGTTCATCTCGACATGTACATCATTTCATTCCATTGCATCATTTTAATTTGAGTTCATCTTGATGCCCGAAATGCTGCTAGAAGGAGGCTTCGTGAGATAATTGTCAGATCTGCTAGTTCTTCTTAGACTTTTGTCATTTTTGCCATGATTATTGTGTGCATGATATGCCTGTGAGTCCTTGATATGATTTGTTAAGCATTTTGTGTTCTTTCCAGAGGTGCAACGCATGCATTTTTAGGATGTGTGTGGTGACTTGTGCAAGCTTGCAAAGTGAGGCACTTGGTAAATCTGTTTTCAGGGACTTAGTAGTTTTCACTAAGTCTGGGATTATTTAGTTCATGATGCCATATGTTCAGCTTGTTTCCTAGTGATCCGTGTCTCTTTTGAGGATAATCAATAAGGGAGTTTTGTTAATCATGTTATGCTCGATCCATCCATGACTTTTTTTGCACATGTGGAGTACTCTAGCTTGAGTCAATCGAGCTCTACTTTTGCTTCGTGGTAAATCTGGGCAGATCGTCAACTTGGTTGCGATTTTGCCGATGCTATTGTTAGTGATCCGTGCATGCTATGCCATTGTTCTTGCCATTTATAGCTAGCATTTTGTGTCTTCTTAATGGATATATGCTTGCCTTGCCATGACTTGCACCGTAGTGAGTGCATCGAGCTTGTTTACATGCCTTCGTGAGTTAAATTCCAGCATGTCTCAGTTTTCACTAAGTCTGAAAACTGATTGTGCGTGAGCTATGTTCGTGTGCTTGTTAGTATATTTTGTGATCCCTTTTGGCCCCAGGTCACTTTGGGACTTTTGATAAGCTTGTTGAGTAGCTCCATGCCATGTTCTTACTTTTCATAATAAGGTCATGTATCATGTTGTTTTGCTACTCCGAAGAGAGCTTCGTGATCTGAAATTTCAGACTAGTGTTAATTTCACTAAGTCTGAAATCTGTTTTGCTTTTGCGTTTTTGCCATGCTTGTTTGAACCTCTTAATGGATGAATTTGGCCGTGGATCAGTACTAGTGTTTTGTTAAGCATCTTGTGGGCATCCCTGCCATGTATTTTGTTGTCATGTTTGGTGGCTTTAGCATGTTCATTTCGTTGCATTTAGATGCCTACTTGCTGTAAATCGCAGACCGGTTTCATATCATAAAACGCTTGCCATTTCCAAACCGTAACTCCGATTCCAATGATCTTTATACCGTTTTCAAGCGACTTCATCCCCTCTATATAGTGGCGCACTTGGTTTTCCAAGTTGAGGCCAGGTTCATGCATTTCCTGTCACGTCTTGCATTTTGCATCCCGCATCGCATCCCGCATAGCATACCATCATTGCATCTTATTGTTGGAGTTTGCACGTGGTTGATTGTATCCTTGTTGCTTGTTTGTGTTGTTTGGGTAGAGCCGGGAGACGAGTTCGCTAACGAGGAGCCCGTTGAGTTCGCTTTTGAGGATCCAGTCAACTCTGACAACTGTGCAGGCAAGATGATCATACCCTCGAAATCACTACTATCTTTGCTATGCTAGTTTGCTCGCTCTTTGCTATGCCAATGCTACGATGCCTACCACTTGCTTGTCAGCCTCCCAATTGCCATGTTGAACCTCTAACCCACCATTGTCCTAGCAAACCGTTGATTGGCTATGTTACCGCTTTGCTCAGCCCCTCTCATAGCGTTGTTAGTTGCAGGTGAAGATTGGAGCCGTTCCTTGTTGGGACATTTATTTACTTGTTGGGATATCATTATGTTGCTATGTTATCTTAATGCATCTATATACTTGGTAAAGGGTGGAAGGCTCGGCCTCTCACCTAGTGTTTTGTTCCACTCTTGCCGCCCTAGTTTCCGTTATATCGGTGTTATGTTCCCGGATTGTTGCGTCCCTTACGGGGTTGGGCTATAATGGGAACCCCTTGATAGTTCGCCTTGATTAAAGCTTTTCCAGCAATGCCCAACATTGGTTTTACCATTTGCCACCTAGCCTCTTTTTCCCTTGGGTTTCCGGAGCCCGAGGGTCATCTTATTTTAACCCCCCCGGGCCAGTGCTCCTCTGAGTGTTGGTCCAAACAGAGCCACTTGCAGCGCCACCTCGAGGCAACTCGAGGGTTGGTTTTAGTTGTACATAGTGTTCATCTGAGTGTGCCCTGAGAAAGAGATATGTGCAGCTCCTATCGGGATTTGTCGGCACATTCGGGCGGTGTTGCTGGACTTGTTTTAACCTGTCGAATCGTCTTGTTGTACCGAGATACCGAGTCGGATCGGTATGTCTTGGGTGGAGGTCTATTCCTTCGTTGACCGTGAGAGCTTGTTATGGGCTAAGTTGGGACCCCCCCTGCAGGGATTGATCTTTCGAAAGCCGTGCCCGCGGTTATGGGCAGATGGGAATTTGTTAATGTCCGGTTGTAGATAACTTGAACCTTAATTAATTAAAATGAATCAACTGAGTGTGTTGACGTGATGGCCTCTTCTCGGCGGAGTCCGGGAAGTGGACACGGTGTTGGAGTTATGTTTGTGCAGGTTGCTCTCTAGTTCCTCGCTTGCGCCTTGCTCTCTCTTCTCGCTCTCTTTTGCGAATAAGTTAGCCACCATACATGCTAGTCGCTTGCTGCAGCTCCACTCATACATTATCCCTTTCCTACCTATTAAGCTTAAATAGTCTTGATCGCGAGGGTGCGAGATTGCTGAGTCCCTATGGCTCACAGATTACTATTACACCAGATGCAGGGACAGATGATACAGCTCCAGATGGCCCGCTTGAGCTCAAGTGGGAGTACGACGAGGATTCTCAGCGTTACTATGTGTCTTTTCCTGATGATCAGTAGTGGTGCCCAGTTGGGGTGATCGGGACCTATGTCGCTTGTTGGGTTGTCTTTTATTTTGGCGCCGTAGTCGGGCCATGAGTGTTTGGATGATGTATGTTATTTATGTACTTTGATGTGACGTGGCAAGTGTAAGCCAACTATTGTATCTCCCCTTTTATTATATATATTACATGGGATGTTGTGATGATTGCCTAACTTGCGACATTGCTTTCAATGCGGTTATGTCTCTAAGTCGTGCCTCGACACGTGGGAGCTATAGCCGCATCGAGGGCATTACACCTGCGGGGAAGAAAACATCTATCGATAGCCTGTCCTACGGTAACGGACACTTGGAGTTGTATCCCGCTCGATACAACTAGAACTGGATACTTGTGATGAGAAATGGATTGTGATGAGACTTGGATATGAGATGATAACTGGTTAGTATGGCTCTGGGATTGCTTTCTCGCAGGGAGTCGAGAAAGGATCTCTGGCTGAGGTTGATAATACTTCTACTACTTTACTTTATGCTACTCTACTCCCTCCTGTTGCTGCAAGATGGTGGTTTCCAGAAGATACTAGTCTTCGATAGGCTAGGCTTTCCCCTCCCCTTCTGGCATTCTGCAGTTTAGTCCATAGATACAACCCATTTCTTTGATACAGATGCATACTAAGTTTAGATCTGATGTAAGTCTTGCGAGTACTTTGGATGAGTACTCACGGTTGCTTTGCTACTTCTTTTCCCCCATACCCGGTTGTTGTGACCAGTTGACGGATCCCAGGAGCCAGACGATGCCACTGATGACTACTACTACCCGGAGGATGCCTACTACTACGTGTAGACCGCCGACGACTAGGAGTAGTTAGGAGGCTCCCAGGCAGGAGGCCTTGCCTTTTCGATCGTTGTTGCTTTTGTGCTAGCCTTCTTAAGGCAAACATGTCTAACTTATGTCTGTACTCAGATATTGTTGCTTTCGCTGACTCTTGTGTATTCGAGCTTATGTATTCGAGCCCTCGAGGCCCCTGGCTTGTAATATAAATCTTGTATTATTTTAATTTGTGTCTAGAGTTGTGTTGTGATATCTTCCCGTGAGTCCTTGACCTTGATCGTACACATTTGCGTGTATGATTAGTGTACGGTCAAATCGGGGGTGTCACACTCTCTAAACTTGCATCTTGCGAATTCCACTATTAAGAAACCTATGGGAAGAATTAGTGATGTTCTTATTGTTGCAAATAGGAATTATGTGCCCGTGGATTTTACCGTTCTTGATATAGATTGCAATCCTTCTTGCCCTATTATTCTCGGTAGACCTTTCCTTAGAACGGCTGGCGCAATTATTGATATGAAGGAAGGGAATATTAGATTTCAATTTCCATTATAAAAGGGAATGGAACACTTCCCTAGAAAGAAAATAAAATTACCATATGAATCTATCATGAGACCCACTTATGGATTGCCTACCAAAGATGGCAATACCTAGATCCATTCTTGCTTGTTATGCCTAGCTAAGGGCGTTAAACGATAGCGCTTGTTGGGAGGCAACCAAATTTTATTTTTATTCCTTGATTTTTTCTCCTGTTTAGTAATAAATAAATTATTTAGCCTCTGTTTTGGTTGTGTTTTTTGTGTTTAATTAGTGTTTGTGCCAAGTAGAACCGTTGGGAAGACTTGGGGAAAGTCTTGTTGAACTTGCTGTAAAAAACAGAAACTTTAGCGCTTACAAGAACTGCTGTAAGTTTTATTTGGGGAGCGATATTTAGTTAATTCTTTGTGAAGATGATTAATATATAAATTCCTCACGTCCAGAAATTTATTTTAGAATTTTTGGGGTTCCAGATCTTGCGCTAGCTACAGATTACTACAGACTGTTCTGTTTTTGACAGATTTTGTTTTTCGTGTGTTGTTTGCTTATTTTAATGAATCTATGGCTAGTAAAATAGTTTATAATCCATAGAGAAGTTGGAATACAGTAGGTTTAACACCAATATAAATAAAGAATGAGTTAATTACAGTACCTTGAAGTGGT
This sequence comes from Triticum monococcum, assembly GCA_034509565.1. Classification (NCBI taxonomy): domain Eukaryota; kingdom Viridiplantae; phylum Streptophyta; class Magnoliopsida; order Poales; family Poaceae; genus Triticum; species Triticum monococcum. The sequence continues at coordinate 640,392,175 of CM067843.1, forward strand.
CTTTTGTTTTCTTTCGCTAACGGAGCTCACGAGATTTTCTACTTTAAGTTTTGTGTTGTGAAGTTTTCAAGTTTTGGGTAAAGATTTGATGGATTATGGAACAAGGAGTGGCAAGAGCCTAAGCTTGGGGATGCCCATGGCACCCCCAAGATAATCTAAGGACACCTAAAAGCCAAATCTTGGGGATGCCCCGGAAGGCATCCCCTCTTTCGTGTACTTCTATCGGTAACTTTACATGGAGCTATATATTTTTATTCACCACATGATATGTGTTTTGCTTGGAGCGTCTATTATGATTTGAGTCTTTGCTTATTAGTTTACCACAATCATCCTTGCTGTACACACCTTTTGAGAGAGCCATACATAATTTGGAATTTGATAGAATACTCTATGTGCTTCACTTATATCTTTGGAGTTATATAATTTTGCTCTAGTGCTTCACTTATATCTTTTAGAGCACGGTGGTGGATTTGTTTTATAGAAACTATTGATCTCTCATGCTTCACTTAGATTATTTTGAGAGTCTTAATAGCATGGTAATTTGCTTAATAATAATATGCTTGGTATTCAAGATTTGTAAAACTTTCTTTTGAGTGCGTTGAATACTAAGAAAAAAATTGATGCTTGATAATTGTTTTGAGATATGAGGATGGTGATATTAGAGTCATGCTAGTTGAGTAGTTGTGAATTTGAGAAATGCTTGTGTTAAAGTTTGCGATTCCCGTAGCATACATGTATGGTGAACCGTTATGTGATGAAGTCGGAGCATGATTTATTTATTGATTGTCGTCCTTATGAGTGGCGGTCGGGGACGAGCGATGGTCTTTTCCTACCAATCTATCCCCCTAGGAGCATGTGCGTATACTTTGCTTTGATAACTTCTAGATTTTTGCAATAAGTATATGAGTTCTTTATGACTAATGTTGAGTCCACGGATTATACGCACTTTCCTTCCTTCCACCATTGCTAGCCTCTCTAATACCACGCACTTTTCGCCGGTATCATACACCCACCAAATACCTTCCTCAAAACAGCCACCATACCTAGCTATCATGGCATTTCCATAGCCATTCCGAGATATATTGCCATGCAACTTTCTACCATTCCATTCATTATGACACGCTCCATCATTGTCATATTGCTAGCATGATCATGTAGTTGACATCGTATTTGTGGCAAAGCCACCGTTCATAATTCTTTCATACATGTCACTCTTGATTCATTGCATATCCTGGTACACCGCCGGAGGCATTCATATAGAGTCATATTTTGTTCTAAGTATTGAGTTGTAATTGTTGAGTTGTAAGAAAAATAAAAAGTGTGATGATCATCATTTTTAGAGCATTGTCCCAAGTGAGGAAAGGATGATGGAGACTATGATTCCCCCACAAGTCGGGACGAGACTCCGGACGAAAAATAAAAAAAAGAGAAAAAGAGGCCATAAAAAAAGAGAAGGCCCAAAAAATGAGAGAAAAAGAGAGAAGGGACAATGTTACTATCCTTTTACCACACTTGTGCTTCAAAGTAGCACCATGATCTTCATAATAGAGAGTCTCTCATTCTGTCACTTTCATATACTATTGGGAATTTTTCATTATAGAACTTGGCTTGTATATTCCAATGATGGGCTTCCTCAAAATGCCCTAGGTCTTCGTGAGCAAGCGAGTTGGATGCGCACCCAATTAGTTTCTTTTGTTGAGCTTTCATATACTTATAGCTCTAGTGCATCTGTTGCATGGCAATCCCTACTCACTCACATTGATATCTATGATGGGCATCTCCATAGCCCGTTGATACGCCTAGTTGATGTGAGACTATCTTCCCCTATCTTCTCCACAACCATCATTCTATTCCACATATAGTGCTATATCCATGGCTCACGCTCATGTATTGCGTGAAGATCGAAAAAGTTTTGAAAATGTTAAAAGTATGAAACAATTGCTTGGCTTGTCATCGGGGTTGTGCATGATTTAAATACTTTGTGTGGTGAAGATAGAGCATAGCCAGACTATATGATTTTGTAGGGATAGCTTTCTTTGGCCATGTTATTTTGAGAAGACATAATTGCTTTGTTGGTATGCTTGAAGTATTATTATTTTTATGTCAACATGAACTTTTGTCTTGAATCTTTTGAATCTGAATATCCATACCACAATTAAGAAGATTTACATTAAAATTATGCCAAGTAGCACTCCGCATCAAAAATTCTATTTTTATCATTTACCTACTCGAGGACGAGCATGAATTAAGCTTGGGGATGCTTGATACGTCTCCAACGTATCTATAATTTTTGATTGCTCCATGCTACATTATCTACTGGTTTGGACTATATTTGGGCTTTATTATCCACTTTTATATTATTTTTGGGACTAACCTATTAGCCGGAGGCCCAACCCAGAATTGCTTTTTTTGCCTGTTTTAGGGTTTCGAAGAAAATGAATATCAAACGGAGTCCAAATGGAATGAAACCTTCGGAAACGTGATTTTTCTCATCAGATAAGATCCAGGAGACTTGGACCCTCCATCAAGAAAGCCACGAGGCGGTCATGAGGGTGGAGGGCGCCCCCCTAGGGCGCGCCCCCTGCCTCATGGGCCCCTCGAAGCTCCACCGACGTACTTCTTCCTGCTTGATAACCCACAAGTATAGGGGATCGCAACAGCTTTCAAGGGTAGAGTATTCAACCCAAATTTATTGATTCGACACAAGGGGAGCCAAAGAATATTCTCAAGTATTAGCAGCTGAGTTGTCAATTCAACCACACCTGGAAACTTAGTATCTGCAGCAAAGTGTTTAGTAGCAAAGTAATATGATAGTGGTGGTAGCGGCAACAAAAGTAAAGATAGCAAAAGTAATGTTTTTGGTATTTTGTAGTGATTGTAACAGTAGCAACGGGAAAGTAAATAAGCGAGAACCAGTATATGGAAAACTCGTAGGCACCGGATCAGTGCTGGATAATTATGCTGGATGCGGTTCATCATGTAACAGTCATAACATAGGGTGACACAGAACTAGCTCCAATTCATCAATGTAATGTAGGCATGTATTCCGTATATAGTCATACGTGCTTATGGAAAAGAACTTGCATGACATCTTTTATCCTACCCTCCCGTGGCAGCGGGGTCCTATTGGAAACTAAGGGATATTAAGGCCTCCTTTTAATAGAGAACCGGAACAAAGTATTAGCACATAGTGAATACATGAACTCCTCAAACTATGGTCATCAACGGGAGTGGTCCCAATTATTGTCACTTCTGGGTTGCCGGATCATAACACATAGTAGGTGACTATAGACTTGCAAGATAGGATCAAGAACTCACATATATTCATGAAAACATAATAGGTTCAGATATGAAATCATGGCACTCGGGCCCTAGTGACAAGCATTAAGCATAGCAAAGTCATGGCAACATCAATCTCAGAACATAATGGATACTAGGGATCAAACCCTAACAAAACTAACTCGATTACATGATAAATCTCATCCAACCCATCACCGTCCAGCAAGCCTACGATGGAATTACTCACGCACGGCGGTGAGCATCATGAAATTGGTGATGGAGGATGGTTGATGATGACAACAACGACGAATCCCCCTCTCCGGAGCCCCGAACGGACTCCAGATCAGCCCTCCCGAGAGGTTTTAGGGCTTGGCGGCGGCTCCGTATCGTAAAACGCGATGATTTCTTCTCTTTGATTTTTTTCTCTCTGAAAGCAAATATATAGAGTTGGAGTTGGCGTCGGAGGGCATCCAGGGGGCCCACGAGGTAGGGGGCACGCCCTAGAGGGGGGGCCCACCCTCGTGGACTGGGTGTGGGCCCTCTGGTCTTCATCTTTGGCGAGGATTTATTATTATTTTTTCTAAGATGTTCCGTGGAGTTTCAGGTCATTCTGAGAATATTTGTTTTCTGCACATAAAACAACATCATGGCAATTCTACTGAAAATAGCGTCAGTCCGGGTTAGTTCCATTCAAATCATACAAGTTAGAGTCCAAAACAAGGGCAAAAGTGTTTGGAAAAGTAGATACGACGGAGACCTATCAACTCCCCCAAGCTTAAACCCTTGCTTGTCCTCAAGCAATTCAGTTGACAAACTGAAAGAAAGAAAAACTTTTACAAACTCTGTTTGCTCTTGTTGTTGTAACTATGTCAAGCGAGCATTCAAGTTTTCAGAATAGATCATAACTAACCACATTTGCAATAATTCTCAGGTCTCATAATTACTCATATCAATAGCATAATCAACTAGCAAGTCATAATAATAAATCTCGGATGACAACACTTTCTCAAAACAATCATAATATGATATAACAAGATGGTGTCTCGCTAGCCCTTTCTGAGACCGCAAAACATAAATGCAGAGCACCTTTAAAGATCAAGGACTGACTAGACATTGTAATTCATGGTAAAAGAGAGCCAATCATAGTCACACCCAACATAGATTAATACTGATGAATGCAAATGACAGATGTGCTCTCCAGCTAGTGCTTTTTACTAAGAGGGTGATGACTCAACATAAAAGTAAATGGATAGGCCTTTCACAGAGGGAAGCAGGGATTTGTAGAGGTGTCAGAGCTCGGTTTTGCAATAGAGATAAATTGTATTTTGAGCGGTATACTTTCATTGTCAACATAGCAACTAAGAGACGGCGATATCTTCCATGCTAAACACATTATAGGCGGTTCCCAAATAGAATGGTAAAGTTTATACTCCCCCTCCACCAACAAGCATCAATCCATGACTTGCTCGAAACAACGAGTGTCTCCAACATACATCAGGTCCCAGGGGGAGTTTTGTTTGCAATTAATTTTGATTTAGTTTGCATAAAGCATGGGACTGGGCATCCCGGTGACCAGCCATTTTCTTGTGAGTGAGGAGCGGAGTCCACTCCTCTTGAGAATAACCCGCCTAACACAGAAGATAAGGACAGCCTTGGTTGATACATGAGCTATTCGAGCATACAAAACAGAATGTTTATTTGAAGGTTTAGAGTTTGGCACATACAAATTTACTTGGAACGGCAGGTAGATACCGCATATAGGAAGGTATGGTGGACTCATCTGGAATAACTTTGGGGATTAAGGGATTGGATGCACAAGCAGTATTCCTGCTTAGTACAAGTGAAGGCTAGCAAAAGACTGGGAAGCGACCAACTAGAGAGCGACAACAGCCATGTACATGCATTAAAATTGATAAACATTGGATGCAAGCATGAGTAGGATATAATCCACCATGAACATAAATATCGTGAAGGCTATGTTAATTTGTTTCAACTACATGCGTGAACATGTGCCAAGTCAAGTCACTTAAATCATTCAAAGGAGGATATCACCCCATCATACCACATCATAATCATCTCAATAGCATGTTGGCACACAAGGTAAACCATTATAACTCACAGCTAATCAAGCATGGCACAAGCAACCATGATCTCTAATTATCATTGCAAACATGTTTATTCATAATAAGCTAAATCAAGAACGAGGGACTCATCATATTTACAAAAACAAAAGAGGTCGAGTTCATACCAGCTTTTCTCATCTCAGTCAACCCATCATATATCATCATAATTGCCTTTCCCTTGCACGACCGAATGGTGTGAATAATAATAAGGGTGCATGTGCATTGGACTAAGCTGGAATCTGCGAGCATTCAATAAATGGGAGAAGACAAGGCAATATGGGCTCTTGGTTAAATCAACAATGATGCATATAAGAGCCACTTCAACAATTTAATTATGGTCTTCTCCTACTGACCCCCAAAGAAAAGAAAAGAAATAAAACTATTTACACGGGAAAGCTCCCAACAAGCAAAAGAAGAACGGGAAATATTTTTGGGTTTTCTTTTTAATTATTACTACTACAGCAGAAAAATAAACTACTAATAATTTCTTTGGTTTTTCTTAAGGTTTAACAAACACACAAGAAGAAAGCAGGAAAAAGAAAATAAACTAGCATGGATATTAAAGTGAAAGAGTACGAGCACCGACATCTAGCAATGAGTGTGTGTGAACATAAATGTAATGTCGGTGAGAAATACGTACTCCCTCAAGCTTAGGCTTTTGGCCTAAGTTGGTCTATTGCCAGGGATATCCTGGCGGATACCTATAGGTGTAGGTGGGGTCGTACTGCGACGAAGAATAGTTGGGATCATACTGTGATGAAGAAGAAGACTCTGACTGCCACTGGCTGACAGTCATCTCTGAATCCCAAGAATAAATAGATTGTCGTGGAGGCTCATCTTGTGGTTTGTCGGGGGTGCTGATCCCACGGACACCTATGGGACCGCGGCGGACCGAGGCCCCTTTCGGTTCGGTAGGGGGCGGAGGATGCACAAAGAGCAGATCGAGCCGAACGCACGGGCACGCGGTCAGTTTACCCAGGTTCGGGCCGCACGGATGCGTAAAACCCTACTCGGGCGATGAATGCTACAGTACACTTGGATGGCTAGCAAAACCGAGCGTGAGAATGATCGTCCCCCCCCCCTCCACTGTTGCGCATGGGCCTCCTTTTATATGTCAAAGGGGTCACCGACAGGTGGCAACAGAGGCGAGGGTAAAAATGTAAAAGAGGTGGTAGTTGGCGCCACCGCTTGCTACAGTTGTATCATACTAACCCTGACGGCAGGGGACAAAGGCATTAAATGCCTGTCTGTGTCGCCTAGACGGTGCATAAAGGGACCGTCAGGGGCGCCACCGTTTGCCACGATGGCCATCTTGTCAACGCCTGCTTGCCACCGCATGCCCCTGGCTGCACAGCCTCCCGCCACGTACGCCAGGAATGGTCCCAGAGCGACACGTTGGTGGGTGAGCTGGAGCGCGGGCTGCAGAGTAGTAGCTTGCCGCGGCAAGCGCCTTGCCGCGGATTGGTTCTTGTCGCGTCCGGGAGCTTGTCGCTCACCGGGTCTCGTCGCGTCTAGGAGCTTGTCGCCCACCGGGTCTTGCCGGGACACATGATGCGTTGCGGCAAGTTCCTTGAGATGTCTTGGTTGGCCTCCCCGGCAAGCTCCTCTTGCCGGGGTCTTATCTCCTTCCCGGCAAGCTCCTCTTGCCGGGGTCTTGGATACTTTGTTCTTGAATGGCTCCAAAAAGACCATGGAGGACCTTGGCGGTCCCCCGGCAAGCCTTGTCGCGGGGTGCTGCGACTGCCCGTGCACAAGTTCGGGATACTACGGTACCCCTACTTTAGTACATCGACATGGTTCGTGTTCCGTGGCTGGTGCGGGATTCTTGTAAGCTTGGGCGGCAGCCCACGTAACTGTAACGCCCCGAGATCGATGTGCCAGCTGTCCTCCGCTTATTTGCTGTTGTTGTGTTGTCATTTCTTGCGTGTCATGCAATGCATATCATGTCATCATGTGCATTTCATTCACATACATGTTCGTCTCATGCATCCGAGCATTTTCCCCGTTGTCCGTTTTGCATTCCGGTGCTTCGTTCTCCTCCGATGGCCATTTCTACCTTTCTTTCATGTGTGGGGATTAAACATTTCCGGATTGGACCGAGACTTGTCATGCGGCCTTGGTTTACTACCGGTAGACCGCCTGTCAAGTTTCGTATCATTTGGACTTCGTTTGATACTCCAACGGTTAACCGAGGGACCGAAAAGGCCTCATGTGTGTTGCAGCCCAACACCCCTCCAATTTGGCCCAAAACCCACCAAACTCTGCCCCATCATCTAGAGTGTTCGATCACGATCGCGTGGCCGAAAACCGCACCTCATTTGGACTCTACTAGCTCCACTTATGCCTATTTAAACCCCCCCATTCCAAATCCGGATCTCTCCCCGTCCAACCCTAGAAAAAAAAGATCTCCGCGCCGCGCCGGACACGTCTGTGCCGGCCGGACAAGTCGCCGCCGCCGCCCGCGACAAACCAGGGCGCGCCACGTGTCCCGGGCGGGGCCCCAGTTCGCCGCGCCGCCCGAGGCCCGGCCGGCCCGCCTCAGCCCCCCCGCGGCCCACATCGTCCCTCCGCCGCCTCAGGAGTCCGCCGCCTCACCTCGCCTTGCCCGAGCGCCGCCACCGCGCTTGCGGGCCGCGGCCCCTTCCCGCCGGCGCCGCCCATCGCCGGTGCGCCGCCCGCCACCGCCCGGATCCCGCGCTGCTCGCCACCCGGCTTCCTCCGCCTCCGCCGCGCCGTCGTGGCCCCGCCGCCGCCGCCATCTGCCCCCCCGCCGCCTTGGGTCGCCGGGTCCGCCCCGGCGCAACTCCGGCGAGGTCTTCCCCAAGTCCGGCCACCTTCTTCATCTCCGGCGAGATCCCGTGGATCGGGGCCAGATCCACCACTTCACCCAACCAAACACCCTCGCCCAGATCCGGATCTCTCCGTCCCGTACCACCTCGTCCCGGTTTGACTTTTTCCGGAGGTATAAATTCCACCAAGTCCCCGAGATTTCCACATTTCATGTGCCCATGTTCGTGGTCTCGTATCTTTGCATCCGTAGCTCCGATTCATGCATATAGTATATCAAAATGTTCGTCTCGACGAGTACAGCATTTCATTCCATTGCATCATTTTCATTTGAGTTCATCTTGATGCCCGAAATGCTGCTAGAAGGAGGCTTCGTGAGTTAATTATCAGATCTGCTAGTTCATCTTAGACTTTTGTCATTTTTGCCATGATTTTTGTGTGCATGATATGTCTGTGAGTCCTTCATATGTTTTGTTAAGCATCTTGTTATCTTTCCAGAGGTGCAACCCATGCATTTTTAGGATGTGTGTGGCGACTTGTGCAAGCTTGCAAAGTGAGGCACCCGGTAAATCTGTTTTCAGGGACTTAGTAGTTTTCACTAAGTCTGGGATTGTTTAGTTCATGATGCCATATGTTCATGCTGTTTCCTAGTGATCCGTGCCTCTTTTGAGGATGATTAGTAAAGGAGTTTTGTTAATATTGTGATCCTCTATCCATCCATGTCTTTACTTGCAATTATGGAGCACCCTAGCTTGAGTCAATCGAGCTCTACTTTTGCTTCGTTGTGAATCTGGGCAGATCGTCAACTTGTTTGCGATTTGCCAATGTTATTGTAGTTGATCCGTGCATGCTATGCCATTGTTCTTGCCATGTCTAGATTGCATTTTGTGCCTTCTTAATGGATGTATGCTTGCCTTGCCATGACTTGCACCGTAGTGAGTGCATCGAGCTCGTTTACTTGCCTTCGTGAGTTATGTTTCAGCATGTCTCAGTTTTCACTAAGTCTGAAAACTGATTGTGTTTTAGCTATGTTCGTGTGCTTGTTAGTATATTTTGTGATCCCTTTTGGCTCAAGGTCACTAAGGGACTTTTGTTAAGCTTGTTGAGTAGCTCCATGCCATGTCTTTCTTTGTCATGTTCAGGTCCTGTAGCATCTTGTTTTGTTGCTCCGAAGAGGGCTTCATGATCTGAAATTTCAGACAAGTGTTAATTTCACTAAGTCTGAGATTTGTTTACCATTTGCGTTTTTGCCATGCTTGTTTGGACCTCATAATGGATGAATTGGCCGTAGCTCAGTGCTAGTCTCTTGTTAAGCATCTTGAATGCTTCCTTGCCATTTTATTTTGTTGCCATGTTTGGGTGCTGTAGCATGTTCATCTCATTGCATTTAGATGCCTACTTGCTGTAAATCGCAGACCGGTGTCATATTTGAATCGCTTGCCTTTTCCAAACCGTAACTCCGATTCCGGCGATGTTAATATCATTTTCAAGCGATTTCATCTCATCTTTCCAGTGGCACACTTGGTTTTCCAAGTTGAGGCGAGGTTCATGCATTTCCTGTCATATCTTGCATTTTGCATACCGCATCGCATCCCACATCTCGCATATCATACCATGTTCATGTGTTGGTTGTTTACTATGTTGTGTGCTTCTTTTTCCGGTGTTGCTTCTTCGGGTTGGTTCCAGTAATGTCGCGTTTGTGAGGACCTGTTCGTCTACGTCTGTTTGTCTTCTTCATGGACTCGTTCTTCTTCCTTGCGAGATTTCAGGCAAGATGATCATACCCTCGAAATCACTTCTATCTTTGCTTGCTTAGTTGCTCGCTCTTTTGCTATGCCTATGCTGCGATACCTACCACTTGCTTGTCATGCCTCCCATATTGTTGAACCAAGCCTCTAACCCACCTTGTCCTAGCAAACCGTTGATTGGCTATGTTACCGCTTTGCTCAGTCCCTCTTATAGCGTTGTTAGTTGCAGGTGAAGATTGAAGTTTGTTCCTTGTTGGAACATGGAGATGTTGTTCCTTGTTGGAACATGTTTACTTGTTGGGATATCACTATATATCTTATTTAATTAATGCATCTATATACTTGGTAAAGGGTGGAAGGCTCGGCCTTATGCCTGGTGTTTGGTTCCACTCTTGCCGCCCTAGTTTCCGTCATATCGGTGTTATGTTCCCGGATTTTGCGTTCCTTACGCGGTTGGGCTATAATGGGAACCCCTTGATAGTTCGCCTTAAGTAAAGCTTCTCCAGCAATGCCCAACATTGGTTTTACCATTTGCCACCTAGCCTTTTCTTTCCCTTGGGTTCTGCAGACTCAAGTGTCATCTTTATTTTACCCCCCGGGCCAGTGCTCCTCTGAGTGTTGGTCCACCTGTCAGCTACCGGTGGCCACCAGGGGCAACTCTGGGCTGGCCTACCCGTACCTAAGACAATCTGAGTGTTCCCTGAGAAAGAGATATGTGCAGCTCCTATCGGGATTTGTCGGCACATTCGGGCGGTGTTTCTGGTTTAGTTTTACCCTGTCGAAATGTCTTGTTGTACCGGGATACCGAGTCTGATCAGAATGTCTCGGGTGGAGGTCTATTACTTCGTTGACCGTGAGAGCTTGTGATGGGCTAAGTTGGGACACCCTGCAGGGATTTGAACTTTCGAAAGTCGTGCCCGCGGTTATGGGCAGATGGGAATTTGTTAACGTCCGGTTGTAGAAAACCTAAAGTCGACCTTAATTAAAATGAGTCAACCACGTGTGTAACCGTGATGGTCTCTTTCCGGCGGAGTCCGGGAAGTGAACACGGTTGTTGGAGTTATGCTTGACGTAGGTTGTTATAGGATCACTTCTTGATCATACTTTTATCGACCGTGCTTTGCCTTCTCTTCTCACTCTCATTTGCATATGTTAGCCACCATAGATGCTAGTCGCTTGCTGCAGCTCCACCTCATACCTTTTACCTTACCCATAAGCTTAAATAGTCTTGATCGCGAGGGTGCGAGATTGCTGAGTCCCAGTGGCTCACAGATACTTCCAAACCAGTTTGCAGGTGCCGATGAGGCCGTGCAGATGACGCAACCAAGCTCAGGATGAGCTCGATGAAGATCTTGTCCTTTATGTTGTTTCGTTCTAGTCGATCAGTAGTGGAGCCTAGTTGGGGTCGATCGGGGACCTTTGTCGCATTTGGGGTTCTTCTTTTATTTTGGTTCCGTAGTCGGACCTTGATTGTATCTGGATGATGTAATGCTTTATTCATGTATTTGTGTGAAGTGGCGATTGTAAGCCAATTATGTATCTCTTTCCCTTATGTATTAGATGGGTTGTGTGAAGATTACCTCACTTGCGACATATGCCTTCAATGCGATTATGTCTCTAAGTCGTGCCTCGACACGTGGGAGCTATAGTCGCATCGAGGGTGTTACAGTAACGAGGTAGGGTCCTACAAAATTAAACAAAGAAGGAGCAAGCAACGTAATAGTTTTAGGATAATGTTTATCAAAGTATAACTTATATTTGAGCTCTCCATTCCTGTCCTTAACAAGAAAATCATGAGCTATCATGCTCTTATAGTCTAGATAAGCATTAGGCAGTAATTTTTCTTCTTTCTCATAATGCCTAATAGCTATGTTAAAGTGTGCAGCAAGGCGAGAAGCATAAATGCCTCCAAAGATGGGGCCTTTAGTACGGTTCAGACTCAACCGCCTAGCAATAATTCCGCCCATACTGACAGTGTTGTCGCGGTATAAACCATGGAATAGAATAATAATATCAGGAACACTAAGGTTCCCACAGTTCCCATGACCAATCAAGAATCGACTAGTAAATAAAGCAAAATAGCGTAACACAGGAAAATGTATGCTAGTGATTCTTGCATCAGAAATCTTCCTGGTTTCTCCCATAGAGATAAGGTTAATAAATGGTTCCAACTCTTTACGAGGTGGTTCCTCTAAGATACCATCAGGAGGTATGTTGCAGACTGCGCAAAATTCAGACAATAGCATTTTCTTCACAACATCATATAAATGAAACTCTACTGAAGGATGTGACTCTTTAGGGAAAAAGTAGAAGTTTTGCACAAAAGTATTTGTGAGTAAGAGATATTGTGGACGTTGGTCGCGGACAAAGTCGGTGAGGCTAGCATTCTTAATCAATGAATAGAAATCCTCATAAATCCTGGCCTCTCTCAACAAATTATCAGAAGGCCATTCACACGGCCGGATCTCCGCGGTACGAGGCAAATTATATTTGGGCCTCTGAGCTTCTTCATTTTGTTTATCCTTTGAGCTTCAGCACGATGAGCCCCTCAAAAGTCTCCTCATTATTTTTCTAAAATAATCTGAAATTTTTAGTAACTTCAAACAAAAGTGAAGCAACTTCAATAAAACTGATAGAAACTACTCCTACAAGTGCGTAGAGCCTAAATCAAGCATTAGAACTACTTGGAACCATATAAATTTGACATGCAAGCTCAAGAACATGGTCACCAATGCACCACAAATTTGCAAAGAATAAAGCACTAGAACAAAAACTAATTGGACCAATGGAGGAGTCACATACCAAGGAACAATCTCCCCAAGCAGTTTTGTGAGAGGTGCTTTGAGCAAGGAGATCGAAAATCACAGCAAAAGTGGCTGGAACTCGTGCTTGAGTTGGTTTTTCGGGTTTGTCCGAGACAGAGGAAGAAGATGGGTGCTTGGATAAGTGGAGGAGGGCCACCGTGGGCCCACGAGGCAGGGGGTGCGCCCTAGGGGGGCGCCCACCACCCTCGTGGCCAGGTGGCAGCTCCTCCCGCGATAATTTTTACACAGTAAATCCACAAATATTCTCGAAAAAATCATATTAAATTGGCATGGCATTCTGAGGACTTTTATTTTCGGGATATTTTTATATTGCACGGATAAGTTAGGAAACAGACAGAAAAATACTATTTTTACTTTATTTCTACTAATTAACAGAAAATATAGAGAGGGTACAGAAGGTTGTGCTTCTAGTTTCATCCATCTCATGCTCATCAAAAAGAATCCACTAACAAGGTTGATCAAGTCTTGTTAACAAACTCATTCCGATAATCATGAAACCGGACAAATTTCGAATAACACTAAGTTACCTCAACGGGGATATGCACATCCCCAATAATAAGTATATCATATTTCTTTTTGACAGTAGGAAGAGGAAATTCAAAACCTCCAATTATAATCAATGGATTTTTTCCAATGGAGTTGATACTATGAACTTGAGGTTGTTTCCTCGGAAAGTGTACCGTATGCTCATTACCATTAACATGAAAAGTGACATTGCCTTTGTCGCAATCAATAACAGCCCCTGCAGTATTAAGAAAAGGTCTTCCAAGAATAATAGACATACTATCATCCTCGGGAATATCAAGAATAACAAAGTCCGTTAAAATAGTTACGTTTGCAACCACAATAGGCACATCCTCACAGATACCGACAGGTATAGCAGTTGATTTATCAACCATTTGCAAAGATATTTCAGTAGGTGTCAACTTATTCAAGTCAAGTCTACGATATAAAGAGAGGCATAACACTAACACCAGCTCCAAGATCACATAAAGCAGTTTTAATATAATTTATTTTAATGGAGCAAGGTATAGTAGGTGTCGGGTGGTAGGAGCGACATATGCCAACGGGTGGCTTATCATTGCGGGGGCCAATAGAACGTCGCCGGTGCCTGGAAACGGGATGAGGCGAAGACATGCACGCCGGCGAATCTTACCCAGCTTCAGGGCTCTCCGGGGAGATAACACCCCTACTGCTACTCTGCGGGGTCTCTGCACGGTTACTAAGTGAACGAGTAGCTACAATGCTCCTTGAGCTGTTTTGGGTGGAAGGAGGAAGAAGGGCTTAGCTCAGCCTGCTTCCTCTCCTTGTATGGTGTCTAGGTCTAGAATGAGAGTCCAACCCTTTGCATGGGTGCACCGGGGGGTTTATATAGGCCTACCCCCTGGGGGTACAATGGTAATCCGACTGGGCGCTGGGCCCAGCTGTCTGTGACTATGCTCGCCGGCTTCTCCGCCGGCTTCTGGGGCCCGCCGGCTGCCGGCTCCTGGGTCGACAGGCCGGCCCCACCGGCCAGGGCTTGGTCGGCAGCTGGTTACTGTTGCTCCATGTTGTTGACGCAGGCTTGGTCGGGGTAAGCGTGGCTACAGTAACGCCACCTTGGCGGGCGATTACTGTAGCCCCGCCGCATCTTTCCTCCTTAATGGGCGTCTCCTTCAAGGAGGGTGGCAGGCCGGCTATGTGAAGCCGGCCCTCTGTCTTGCCATCTCGAGAGGGGGTGCGGCCGCCTTCGGCATCTCTCTGCCCGAAGGGGCCCACCGCCTCGGGGGCCACACTGGCGGCCCGTCGTGGATGGCGTCAGAGCCACCGTGGCTACAGTGCTGCGCCGGGCGGGCCGTGGCTGCCCGCACAGCGCGCTATACCAGGCGTGCTCCGGGTTTTGGGGGTGGCAGGCTCCACTGTTGCCACGCCCCGCTTCATCATCGCAGAGTGGACGCGTACATTGCGTGTACGGCGTTGACTGCTTTATGGGAGCCGGCCTGGCTGTAGCCGGCCTTGTCGTAGCCGGCCTCTCGTAGCTGGCCTTGCCGTAGCCGGCCCTGCCGTATCCGGCCCTCCACAGCTTTCTTCATGAGGGTAAAAGGGCGGGCCGCCCCCGAAGCCGGCTAGGAAGGTAGTCGGCTAGGGGGGAGGCGGCCCAGGTCCTGAGTCTTCTTATGAGCCGGATGGGCTCATAATTTTTTCTGAGGGGACAGGGGAAGCCGGCTGGGCTACCCATGGCTATTTACCCCGACAGTAGTCCCCGAAGCCGTGCGAGCTTCACGGCGGACGGAAGGACGGGAAGCTTGGCCGGCTTCATACCCAGAGGGGCCGACCTCGCCGTCGCAGGCCGACTTCGGAGAACTATTTTGTTTATTAAGGTGACCGTGGTTGACCCGCGGGCTGGCCGCGGGCCCCTCGACGAGCCACGTGGCGGAGAAGTCCTGCCGTCGCACGCGCGCGACGGGACGCCGCCGCAGGCACGGGCCCGCCACTCCATGGCCTCGGCCCGGGCGCAGATCTTCTGTGGCCCGAGGGGACTGCTCGCCGCCTCGCGGCCGTTTCTTCGCGTCATCAAGGCGCGCAGTTAACGCGGGCGTGGGGGAGGTGGGCACGATCGATCCCCACGACCCCCACGCCGTGCCTCCTCGGCTCTGGCGCACGCGCCTACAAGTAGGGGGGGAGGGGGAGAGACAAAGGCTCGTTCGCTCCCCCGCTCCCCGTCCCTCCTTGCTCCTCTTCTTCTCCTTCTTCTTCCTCGCGCCCGACGCAGTCTCGCGCCGCAGCCCACCCATGCCGCCATGTCTCTGGCGCTGTCAAGCTCGTGGGACGGGTCCAACGTTCACGAGGACCACATCGAATTCCTCCGCCAGACCCGGCGCCTGCCCGCCGCCAACCTCGTGCATGTGCTTCTGGCACCCGCGACGGAGGTCTCGCCGGCGCCGGAGGAAGGCGAGCGCGTCGTCTTCCGCACACACTTCTTGCGTGGCTTCGGCTTCCCGGCGAGCAGCTTCATCTGATCTTTCCTTGAATTCTACAACCTCCAGCCGCATCACGTCACGCCCAACGCGGTGATGCAGCTGTCGGCCTTAATTTCCCTCTACGAAGGTTTCTTGGGGGTGCTGCCGACGCTGGAGCTCTGGGCGGAACTCTTCCAGAACAAGCTCGGCACCGTCTCCGCCGGCGTGCCGGCTCCCTGCGGGGCCTTCATCGCGATGAAGAGGGCAAGCGACGACAACCCCTTCCCTCACATCCCTCTAATCCAGTCTATCCAACTCTGGCAGAAATCCTACTTTTATGTCAAGATAGTCGCCCCGCACGGCGACTACGTCAATCTACCGGCTTACGTAGCCGGCCCGCCGGCTGGGAGGCGGCCGTCTTGGGGCTACCGGTCCAAGTCCTTGTCTCCGGCTGGGAATGCCTCCATCGCCCGGCTTCGGGTGATGATCCAGTCGGAAGGCCTGCGCGCAGCCGACCTGCTAGCCGCCTTCGTCGAGCGCCGGATTCTCCCCCTCCAAAGCCGGCCCCACATGATGTGCCAGATGAGCGGCCGGTTCGACCCTTGCCGGCTGAGCACATGGGAGATGCCCCATGCCGAGGTGGCTCTGATGGTGAACTACATCGCCAACCTGAAGCTCACCGATGACTGGCAATTCGGCAAGGCGCCGTACTCCCGCGCCCATCCTCCGCTTGTGGTAAGTCCTTCTTCTTGTCGCCTGCCGGCTTGAGCCAGCCGGCTTCTGACCAGGCGGCTCTTCTCTTTTTTCTTGAGCAGGGCGCCGCTCTCCCTCGAGCGAGGCCCAGGCGGCTCCGTGGTTGGGCCGGGTGCTAGATCTTCAGGGTCCCGCCGCATGGACCCCCGTGCCGATCTTGCAGAAGCCACAGAGCGGAACGCTCGCGAGGCGCGTCGAGAGAGGGAGGCGGCAGAGCGGGAGGCCGCCCGGACGGCGACGGGGCGAGCGAGCGCGGTGGCCGAGACTCCGTCGGAGCGGGCGGCCGTGGAGACGGAAGCGGAGGGCGCATGTAGCCGGCCTCCACTGCTCGCCATCCCCCTCCATACCTTGGACCCGGACATCCCTCTACCCACGGCGGAGGAGATCACCCCCGAGCAGCCGCCGGTGCAGAGGGACGAAGTCTTCGAGATCTTTGCGGAGAGGACACCGCCGGAAGCGCCAGCCGGAGCGGGCGAAGGCGGCCAGTCGTCGGCGGTGCCGGAGGAGCCGGCCCGGGCCGCGTCCGAGGCCGGAGCCGGTCTTGAGATCGAGCTGGCGACGGGCCGGCATGCCGGAGGGGGCACGGCCCCGCTGGACACGCGCCGAGCCGCGGGTGCCGAGCAGACGGCAGACGCCTTGGAGGCGGCCAGCTCCGCCATGTCCGGGTGGACTTCCAGCGGAGGAAACGGCGAGCTGAATGCCGCGGCCCAAGGGGTTCGGAGCCGGCTGCAGGCACATGCCGGCCTCTTGAGGCAATTCACTCAGGAGTTTCTGTCGACGCGGTCTGCGATCCGGGTAAGTCTTTACTTGTTGACCGTTCTGGTCCTCTGAATTTTTTCCGTGGGGGCGCGCTAGCGCACCCAATGGGTGTAGTCCCCGAGATCCGGGCCGACTGTAGCGCAGTCGGGTCGGATCTTACTTGACGACTATCTTGACTGTTTTTTCTGATCTCTAGGATTATCACAATTCTCGTGCCGCCACCTTCAACTCCCAGGCTCGGGAGCTGAGCCGGAGGACCGAAGACCTTGCCAGCAGCCGGCGTAAGTGTTTTGTCTTTATTTGTTTCTCGTGGGGGCGCGATAGCGCACCCACTGGGTGTAGTCCCCGAGATTCGGGCCGACTGCAGCGCAGTCGAGTCGGATCTTCCTTGACGACTTTTCCCTTGCTGACTTTTTCTCTTTGTCTTTTGCTCGTGCAGAGGCCAACGCCGACTTGTGGAGGGAACTCGGCGAAGTGCGAGCCGCTCTTCGCGCCAAGGACGCCGAGTATGCTGACTTGGTTCAGGAGCGCGACCGCCTGGCCAAGAAACTGGCCGACCAGGAGGAGAGCCATAAGGCGGCCCTGCAAAAGGCGCAGGACGGCGAGGCTGCCCTGAAGGCGGAGTTCGAGGCCAGGGAGGCGAGCTGGGCCGAGACGCGCCAGGCGCTGGAAGAAGGCTTCGGCCGGATCGAGGATCTCATCGATGGTAGGCCGTCTTTCTTGCCCTTCTTCCATCTGCCGGCCGCCTGCGGTTTTGTTTTGACTTGTGTTTGCTGTCTTGCGCAGAGTACTTTCCCGGCCAATCCGTCCTCGCCGCCCAAGCCATCGAGGCTCACCGCGAGGCGCGCCGTCAAGCCGGAGTTGTGATTCCGCCGGATGCGAATCGGATGCTGTCGGAGCAGCTCATCGCCATCCAAGCGCGGCTGCAGCCGGCCCATCGGCTGCTCCACCGGCTCCAACGTGCTGGGGCGACGGTGCTGGCCGCGCTCTGGCCCGGCCAGACGATTCCCCGCACCCCAAGCCGGACGGCCGACTGGCTCGAAGTCACAGTCGGCCGCCTCGAGGCCTGGAAGGCGTCCGCAGCCCGTCTTGGAGCCGGGCGTGCGCTGGAGTTCGTCCGCGCGTGGTACCCAGGGCTAAGCCTGGACCAGCTGCGGACTTGGCGGCTGGAAGCCGACGCAGAGCTGGAGGAGGTGCGGCCGGCGATCGCGCAACGCGCCTCGACGATCGCCGAGTGCACCGACACCAGCGTCTTCGCGCCGGAGCTCAACGACGATGGCGCCGCCCAGCCGGAGGAATGGTTCGGGCTGAACCCGGCGGACGGCGAGGACTCGGCCGAGGAGATCGCCTCCAGCGACGAGGGCGAGGACGACGAGGAGGAGGACGGCGAAGACGCCGAGCCGACTGGTGAGACGGCCGACCGCCCTCCAGCCGACCGTGCCTCCAGCAACGAGCCACGCGGGAGCGCGCCCTCTGCCGGAGGCGATGATCAAGCCGAGGTTGGCCAGCCGGCCGCTCCTCCAGCCGGCACGACTGCTTCCACCGCCCATCCCGGCTCGTCCGCGGCCCCGCCGGCTTGATCTGCCGTTCCTTTTGTCCCTGTTTTTCTTTTTCGAACAATTTTAAGTTTCCGCAATTCCACCCACTGGGGGTGTATCGAACAATGTTGGATGTCGACCTCTCTGGAGGTCTTTTGTGTAAATATTAATATATGCATGTGTTGGCTTTCATTCAAGTGCACTTTTTTGTCCTTAGGCTCTTTCCTTTGCCGCCTTCCCTCTTTGGGAAGGCAAGTACTCGAGCTTTCTTGGATTTGAAGCAGACTGAATGTAAGCCGGCCGGCCGGCTACTCTGGTAGTCGGTCGGCGGGAGGCAGCAAGCCGGCTTTTGTTATATATGAGCCTGTTAAGTCCCTAGCCGTTTTTCGTGTGGGCACCCTTTCCGGCTTGTGACTCTTGCCAGCCGGGCAGTCGGTTCTTCGAGCTGCAATTTTGGCAAGAGCCAAGCCTGGGTGTCGGCACATTACTTGTCTGACTGCGGGCAGGGCTCCTAATATAACTCCAGTCGGCCAGTCCCCGGGCCGACTCGTCGAACCCGGTGCCGGACAAAATAAATGAACAGGTGATATCATACGCATGATAACTTTCATTCATAAAATAAAGGATGGCAGTCCCCGAGTCTTTCTCGGGGAGCCTACTGTTTCATACTTAATACAAAAGTGGGCATAATACATACTGCATTTTAACTGTAAAACTTCCGAAGGAGATTTGTGTTCCATGGTCGCTCCGACTCCTTGCCGGAGTCGTCTCTCTTGCGTGCCTTCGGCTTTTGCGTGTCGATGAGGTAGTAGGCATCGTTGCCTAAGGCTCTGCTGACGATGAAGGGGCCTTCCCAGGGGGCTGCGAGCTTGTGCTGGTCGGCTGTTCGCTGGATCAGCCGGAGCACAAGGTCGCCCTCCTAGAAGGATCTTGGTCGGACCCTCCGGCTGTGGTAGCGGCGCAAACCCTGCTGGTAGATGGCAGACCGGCTGAGGGCTAACAGCCGGCCTTCTTCCAGCAGGTCGACGCCGTCTTCTCTTGCTTCTTTGGCTTCCGCTTCCGTGTACATGGTTACCCGAGGCGAGTTGAACTCGATATCTGTTGGGATGACTGCCTCGGCACCATATACAAGGAAGAAGGGAGTGAAGCCGGTTGATCTGTTGGGGGTAGTACGCAGACTCCATAGGACAGCCAGCAGCTCATCAAGCCAACAGCCGGCTGAACGCTCCAGAGGTACGACCAGTCGGGGCTTGATGCCAGACAAAATGAGGCCATTTGCCCGCTCCACTTGGCCGTTTGACTGCGGGTGGGCGACTGACGCAAGGTCCAGCCGGATGCCTTGCGCAGCGCAGAACCGTGCCAAGGCACCTTTGGCAAAGTTCGTGCCGTTGTCGGTGATGATGCTGTGCGGTATGCCGTACCGGGTTGTTATATCTGCAATGAAAGTTACTGCAGTCGGCCCATTCAGCTTCTTGATCGGCTTCGCCTCGATCCACTTGGTGAATTTGTCGACGGCGACGAGCAAATGTGTCATGCCGCCGCGCGCCGTCTTGAATGGGCCCACCATATCCAATCCCCAGACGGCAAAGGGCCAGGTGATGGGAATGGTCTTGAGTGCCGAAGTCGGCATGTGTTGCTGTGAGCTAAAAAGCTGGCAGCCTTTGCAGTGTTTGACTAGCTCTTTGGCGTCGTCCAAAGCAGTCGGCCAGAAGAAACCGTGGCGGAAGGCTTTGGCGACAAGTGATCTTGATGCGGCGTGGTGGCCGCACTCTCCTTGGTGTATATCCCTGAGGATCGCGATGCCTTTCTCCTGCTCGACACATCGCTGCAAGACTCCGGTGGCGCTGCGCTTGGCAAGCTCTCTGTTGACGATTGTGCATGCTCCAGCCCGGCGCTGGACTTGTCTTGCTTCGTTTTTGTCAGCCGGCAGATCTTGGTTCACTAAAAAGTTGCGGATGGTTTGGGACCATGATGGAGCGGTGACTTCCTCTGCTACCAATGTGGCCACAGCCACCAGGGTGGGCGGGCTGGGTACTGCAGTGCTGGAGTCGGCCGCCGCTTGCTGTGCTGAAGAAGTCCCCGGGCCGGCTACCGCAGTCCCCGAGCCGGGTGCGGCAGTCCCCGAGCCGGGTGCGGTAGTCCCCGAGCCGAGTACTGCAGTCCCCGAGCCAAATATTGAAGTCCCCGGGCCGGCTGCTTGATTCTTCGAGCCGGACCCGGCCTCCTCGGGGTTAGGCGGCACGAAGATGGAGTCGGATTCCGGAGACGGCTTGATTGATGGCTTGAGGAGGCGCTGTAGGGCGACAACGGTTGGTATTGCTTGCCGCGTGGAGCCTATTCGGGCCAGAGCATCTGCTGGCTCGTTGTCGGCTCGCGGCACATGAAGGAATTCACACCGTCGAAGTATCCGCTGATTTGCTGCACTAGGAAGCGGTAGCTCGCCATGTTTGCGTCCTTGGCGTCCCAGTCGCCAGAAGATTGCTGCACCACCAAATCCGAGTCGCCATAGCACAGGATCCGGCGGATGCCAAGTTCCTTGGCAAGCCGGAGCCTGTCTATGAGCGCCTTGTACTCGGCTACGTTGTTGGAGGCGGCGAAGTGGATCTGCAGCGTGTATCTGAGCTTGTCGCCCTTTGGAGAGGTAAGGACGACGCCGGCTCCCAAGCCGGTGCGCATCTTTGATCCATCAAAGTGCATGCGCCAATGGGTGGAGTCGGGCGCTGGTGGTAAGTACTGGGTCTCGGCCCAGTCGACGAGGAAGTCGGCTAGCGCTTGCGTCTTTATGGCGGTGCGAGGTTGGTAGAAGATCGTGTAGGGGGCTAGCTCAATGGCCCATTTAGCCACCCGGCCGGATGCATCCCGGCTGCCAATGATCTCGGCCAGCGGGGCAGTGCATACGACCGTGATGGGATGCTCTTGAAAGGGTAGTCGGCTCATCGCAGAGAAGCTTGTGCTTGAGGAGGGTGCCCTCTCGGCACCCAGAAGTGAAGTATTCGATGGCTTGCACCTCGTGCACCCCTTCGCAGGAGTTGCGGAGCTCGGCCCAACGCGTGAGGTAGTCGCGAGTGGACTCGGCTGGGCCCTGTACGCACAGGGAGAGCTGTCTGGGCTTGGGAGCCCGCTTGTAGGTGCTGGTGAAGTTGCGAACGAAGGCTTCAGTGAAATCCACCCAGCTGTTGATGCTGAGGGGCTTGAGCCTGTTAAGCCAAGTCCGTGCCGTGCCTTGCAGCATGAGGGGCACGTAGTTTACGGCGACGCGCCGGTTGCCGTTGGCGATGCTGACGGCTGTGGAGTAGTCGGTCAGCCAATCTTCCGGCTTCACCGAGCCGTTGTACTTGGGTGTGTCTCTTGGGAGCGAGAACCCTTTGGGGAAGGGCTCGTCGCGGATGCGGGGGCCAAAGCAAGGCGGGCTGACATCGTCTTCTTCTTCTAGTGCCAGGGATCGGGCCAGGCGGTCGATCCGGTGGCGGGCGTCGTTTTCACCGACTCCCTCGCGGCGACCAAGCCGGCCGCTGAGAGTCGGGTGAGCCACTGGAGGCGGGGTAGGATTTCTCTCTCCGCGAGCTCGAGGCGGAGGCGGGGTGCCCCGCCATTCCATGGCTCGTGGGCGGCCGTCCACGTCTCGCTCGATGGAGATTTGGGTCCGGCTTCGGCTGGAAGCCGGCTCTTTCTCGCGCTGCGCGCGGGTGTTGCTTGTAGTCGGCGACCGGGAAGTCGCACTGTGTTCGCGGCGCGGGGGAGGGCTTCCCGCGCAGGCGTCAGCTTCGTGCCGTCGTGCGGCCGCATCGATTAGTTGCTGGATGCGCCGCGTCATGTGGGGGAGGTCTTCGGCTTCCAAGCCGTCCAGCTCGTCTACGGCCGCCTGGGCGGCGCGCAGGTTCTCGAGCGGGGTGGCGTAGACCGGGCGATCCACTCCAAGTGTGTCGGCGATGACGGCACCGCGGTTGCCTGACAACGCCAGCCCGACTAGGGCCAGCCGGAGCCGGCGTGCCGAAGGCGGCGCGGTCAGCTTCGCGCTGGTAGGCCTCGGTGAGGCGTCTTACGGAGGCTAGCCGCCGGCCCTCCGCGAGGAGGGCGAGGCGGCGTGCCTCCAGAACTTCGTCGCTGGCGTCAGCCGGAAGGGGGGCGGACAAGTCTTGGGCAGCCGCGCATGGAGCGTCGCAGGCGCCCTCGTCAATCGGGCCATCGAGGCCGATAACCATCACCTCGGGGGCGTCAGAATCGCGATCGCCAGCCGGAGGGAGCGGGTCATTGTAGATCGTGACGTTGGTGGCGAAGGTATCGTAGGATGCCGTGTCGGAGTCGACAGGCATCGGGTCGGTGGAGCCAACCGACTCCAAATCCGCAGCGGGCTCGCTGGAGACGTGGAGTTGGCCGAGGAGGTTGGCGAGGTGATCAGTGCCCGCATCAGAGGCAAGCTCGTCAGAGATGCGGGCCTTGTCGAAGAGGTCGGCGAGGCCGCTAGCCGCGCAGATGTTGGTGACGCCATGCAGCGCGTCGCGCCAAGCGCCATCGGGCGAGCCGGGCTGGCTACGCTCGCGGGGAAGGAAAAGGGTTCCCGTCCAGAACAGGTCTCCGGACGACGGTGCACCAGGCCCCACGGTGGGCGCCAAATGTCGGGTGGTAGGAGCGACATATGCCAACGGGTGGCTTATCATTGCGAGGGCCAATAGAACGTCGCCGGTGCCTGGAAACGGGATGAGGCGAAGACATGCACGCCGGCGTATCTTACCCAGCTTCAGGGCTCTCCGGGGAGATAACACCACTACTACTGCTCTGCGGGGTCTCCGCATGGTTACTAAGTGAACGAGTAGCTACAATGCTCCTTGAGTTGTTTTGGGTGGAAGGAGGAAGAAGGGCTTAGCTCAGCCTGCTTCCTCTCCTTGTATGGTGTCTAGGTCTAGAATGAGAGTCCAACCCTTTGCATGGGTGCACCGGGGGGTTTATATAGGCCTACCCCCTGGGGGTACAATGGTAATCCGACTGGGCGCTGGGCCCAGCTGTCTGTGACTATGCTCGCCGGCTTCTCCGCCGGCTTCTGGGGCCCGCCGGCTGGTGGGTCCCGCCGGCTGCCGGCTCCTGGATCGACAGGCCGGCCCCACCGGCCAGGGCCTGGTCGGCAGCTGGTTACTGTTGCTCTGTGTTGTTGACGCAGGCTTGGTCGGGGTAAGCGTGGCTACAGTAATGCCGCCTTGGCGGGCGATTACTGTAGCCCCGCCGCATCTTGCCTCCTTAATGGGCGTCTCCTTTGAGGAGGGTGGCAGGCCGGCTATGTGAAGCCGGCCCTCTGTCTTGCCGTCTCGAGAGGGGGCGCGGCCGCCTTCGGCATCTCTCTGCCCGAAGGGGCCCACCGCCTCGGGGGCCACGCTGGCGGCCGGTCGTGGATGGCGTCAGAGCCACCGTGGCTACAGTGCCTCGCCGGGCGGGCCGTGGCTGCCCGCACGGCACGCTGTACCAGGCGTGCTCCGGGTTTTGGGGGTGGCAGGCTCCACTATTGCCACGCCCCGCTTCATCATCGCAGAGTGGACGCATACATTGCGTGTACGGCGTTGACTGCTTTATGGGAGCCGGCCTGGCTGTAGCCGGCCTTGTCGTAGCCGGCCTCTCGTAGCCGGCCTTGCCGTAGCCGGCCTTGCCGTATCCGGCCCTCCACAGCTTTCTTCATGAGGGTAAAAGGGCGGGCCGCCCCCGAAGCCGGCTAGGAAGGTAGTCGGTTAGGGGGGAGGCGGCCCAGGTCCTGAGTCTTCTTATGAGCCGGATGGGCTCATAATTTTTTCTGAGGGGCCAGGGGAAGCCGGCTGGGCTACCCATGGCTATTTACCCCGACAGTAGGTACTCCGGGGTCTCCAAGTTTCTTTGGTATTCCACCCTTAAAAGTATAATTAGCAAGCATGGTGGAAATTTCAGCTTCCGGTATCTTTCTTTTATTAGTAATGATATCCTTCATATATTTAGCATAAGGATTTGTTTTGAGCACATCAGTTAATCGCATACGCAAAAATATAGGCCTAATCATTTCAGCAAAGCGCTCAAAATCCTCATCATCCTTTTTCTTGGATGGTTTCGGAGGAAAAGGCATGGGTTTCTGAACCCAAGGTTCCCTTTCTTTACCATGTTTCCTAGCAACAAAGTCTCTTTTATCATAATGTTGATTCTTTGATTGTGGGTTATCAAGATCAACAGCAGGTTCAATTTCTACATCATTATCATTACTAGGTTGAGCATCGTCATGAACATCATCATTAATATTTCATTAGGTTCATGTTCATTACCAGATTGTGTTTCAGCATCAGACATAGAGATATCATTTGGATTATCAGGTGGTTCAGCAATAGGTTCACTAGAAGTTTGCACAGTTCTATCATTTTTCTTTTTCTTTTTTTAGAAGAACTAGAAACATCAATATTATTTCTCTGAGAATCTTGCTCGATTCTCTTAGGGTGGCCTTCAGGATACAAAGGTTCCTGAGTCATTCTACCAGTTCTAGTAGCCACTCTAACAGCATAATCATTTTTCTTACTATTCATTTCATCAAGCACTTCTTTTTGAGCTTTAAGCACTTGTTCTACTTGCGTGGTAACCATAGAAGCATGTTTGCTAACAAGTTTAAGTTCACCTTTAATATTAGCCATATAATCACCCAAGCGTCGAATCATATAAGCATTTTCTTTTAATTGTTTACCAAAATAAGCATTGAAGTCGTCTTGCTTAAACATAAAGTTATCAAACTCATCCAAGCACTGACTAGCAATTTTAGTAGGAGGAACTTCAGCTTTATCATATCTATAGAGAGAATTTACCTTTACTACCCGTGTCGGGATATCGGGGTCAGGAGGTTCTTCAATAAATAAAGAATTGAGATCATAAGTTTCTTCAACAGGCGGTGAATTAAGACCATGTATTTCTTTAATAGGAGGTAAATTCTTAACGTCTTCAGCTTTAATACCTTTCTCTTTCATAGATTTGTTTGCCTCTTGCATATCTTCGGGACTGAGAAATAGAACACCTCTCTTCTTTGGAGTTGGTTTAGGAATAGGCTCAGTAATTGGAGCAGGAGCTGGCTCAGGAGGTGCCCAATTATTTTCATTTGTCAACATATTATTCAATAGAATTTCAGCTTCATCCAGTGTTCTTTCCCAGAAAAGAGAACCAGCACAACTATCCAGGTAATCTCTGGAAGCATTGGTTAGTCCATTATAAAAGATATCAAGTATTTCGGGTTTCTTAAGAGGATGATCAGGCAAAGCATTAAGTAACTTGAGAAGCCTCCCCCAAGTTTGTGGGAGACTCTCTTCTTTAATTTGCACAAAGTTGTATATTTCCCTCAAAGCAGCTTGTTTCTTATGAGCAGGGAAATATTTTGCTAAGAAGTAATAAATCATATCCTGGGGACTACGCACACAACCAGGATCAAGAGAATTAAACCATATCTTAGCATCACCCTTTAATGAGAACGGAAATATTTTGAGTATATAGAAGTAACGCGATCTCTCATCATTAGTGAACAAGGCAGCTATATCATTTAACTTAGTAAGATGTGCCATAATAGTTTCAGATTCATAGCGATAAAAGGGATCAGATTCAACCAAAGTAATTATATCAGGATCAACAGAGAATTCATAATCCTTATTAGGAACACAAATAGGTGAAGTAGCAAAAGTAGGGTCAGGTTTCATTTTATCTCTAAGTGATTATTTGTTCCATCTAACTAATAACCTCTTGAGCTCATATCTATCTTTGCAAGCTAAAATAGCGGCAGAAGATTCCATATCAAAAAGATAGCCCTCAGGAATAACAGGCATATTTTCATCATCACTTTCATCATCGTATTCAGATTCAATAGTTTCTTTTTCTCTAGCCCTAGCAATTTGTTCATCAAGAAATTCACTAAGGGGCACAATAGTATCAGGCATAGAAGCAGTTTCATCATAAGTATCATGCATAGCAGAAGTGGCATCATCAATAACATGCGACATATTAGAACGAATAGCAGAAGCAGGTTTAGGTGTCGCTAGCCTACTCATAACAGAAGGTGAATCAAGTGCAGAGCTAGATGGCAGTTCCTTACCTCCCCTCGTAGTTGAGGGATAAATTGTTGTCTTAGCGTCTTTCAAGTTCTTCATAGTGTCCAGCAGATATAAATCCCAAGTGACTCAAAGAATAGAGCTATGCTCCCCGGCAACGGCGCCAGAAATTAGTCTTGATAACCCACAAGTATAGGGGGTCGCAATAGCTTTCGAGGGTAGAGTATTCAACCCAAATTTATTGATTCGACACAATGGGAGCCAAAGAATATTCTCAAGTATTAGCAGCTGAGTTGTCAATTCAACCACACCTGGAAACTTAGTATCTGCAGCAAAGTGTTTAGTAGCAAAGTAATATGATAGTGGTGGTAGCGGAAACAAATGTAAAGATAGAAAACTCGTAGGCACCGGATCAGTGATGGATAATTATGCCGGATGTGGTTCATCATCTAACAGTCATAACATAGGTGACACAGAACTTGCTCCAATTCATCAATGTAATGTAGGCATGTATTCCGTATATAGTCATACGTGCTTATGGAAAAGAACTTGCATGACATCTTTTGTCCTACCCTCCCGTGGCAGCGGGGTCCTATTGGAAACTAAGGGATATTAAGGCCTCCTTTTAATAGAGAACCAGAACAAAGCATTAGCACATAGTGAATACATGAACTCCTCAAACTATGGTCATCACCGGGAGTGGTCCCGATTATTGTCACTTCGGGGTTGCCGGATCATAACACATAGTAGGTGACTATAGACTTGCAAGATAGGATCAAGAACTCACATATATTCATGAAAACATAATAGGTTTAGATCTGAAATCATGGCACCCGGGCCCTAGTGACAAGCATTAAGCATAGCAAAGTCATAGCAACATCAATCTCAGAACATAATGGATACTAGGGATCAAACCCTAACAAAACTAACTCGATTACATGATAAATCTCATCCAACCCATCACCGTCCAGCAAGCCTACGATGGAATTACTCACGCACGGCGGTGAGCATCATGAAATTGGTGATGGAGGATGGTTGATGATGACGACGGCGATGAATCCCCCTCTCCGGAGCCCCGAACGGACTCCAGATCAGCCCTCCCGAGAGGTTTTAGGGCTTGACGGCAGCTCCGTATCGTAAAACACAATGATTTCTTCTCTCTGATTTTTTTCTCTCCGAAAGCAAATATATAGAGTTGGAGTTGGCGTCGGAGGACATCCAGGGGGCCCACGAGGTAGGGGGCGCGCCTTAGAGGGGGGGGTGCCCCCCACCCTCGTGGACAGGGTGTGGGCCCCCTAGTCTTCATCTTTGGCGAGGATTTATTATTATTTTTTCTAAGATGTTCCGTGGAGTTTCAGGTCATTCTAAGAATATTTGTTTTCTGCACATAAAACAACATCATGGCAATTCTGCTGAAAACAGCGTCAGTCCGGGTTAGTTCCATTCAAATCATACAAGTTAGAGTCCAAAACAAGGGCAAAAGTGTTTGGAAAAGTAGATACAACGGAGATGTATCACTCCTATGTATATCCACATATCCCCAAACGATCAGATACGGAGCCAAAAACCTAATTCCACCGCCGCAACTTTCTGTATCCACGAGATCCCATCTTGGGGCCTGTTCCGGAGCTCCGCCGGAGAGGGCATCGATCACAGAGGGCTTCTACATTATCATCCAAGCCCCTCCGATGAAGTGTGAGTAGGTTACTTCAGACCTACGGGTCCATAGTTAGTAGGTATATGGCTTCCTCTCTTTTTGGATCTCAATACAATGTTCTCCCACTCTCTCGTGGAGATCTATTCGATGTAATCTTGTTTTTGCGGTGTGTTTGTTGAGACCGATGAATTGTGGGTTTATGATCAAGTCTATCTATGAATAATATTTGAATCTTCTCCGAATTCTTTTATGTATGATTGGTTATCTTTGCAAGTCTCTTTGAATTATCAGTTTGGTTTGGCCCACTAGATTAGTTTTTCTTGCCATGGGAGAAGTGTTTAGCTTTGGGTTCGATCTTGCGGTGTCCTTTCCCAGTGACAGAAGGGGCAGCAAGGCACGTATTGTATTGTTTCCATCGAGGATAACAAGATGGGGTTTTATCATATTGCATGAAACTATCCCTCTACATCATGTCATCTTGCTTAAGGCGTTACTCTGTTTTTAACTTAATACTCTAGATGCATGCTGGATAGCGGTCGATGAGTGGAGTAATAGTAGTAGATGCAGGCAGGTGTCAGTCTACTCGTCTCGGACGTGATGGCTATATACATGATCATACCTATATATTCTCATAACTATGCTAAATTCTGTCAATTGCTCAACAGTAATTTGTTCACCCACCGTAGAATACTTATGCTCTTGAGAGAAGCCACTAGTGAAACCTATGGCCCCCGAGTCTCTTTCTCATCATATCAATCTCCATCACTTTATTATTGCTTTTCTTTTACTTTGATTTTACTTTTTACTTTGCATCTCTATACCAAAAATACCAAAAAATATTATTTATCATCTCTATCAGATCTCACTTTCGTAAGTGACCGTGAAGGGATTGACAACCCCTAAGCGCGTTGGTTGCGTTGAGCTATTGTTTTTGTGTAGGTACGAGGGACTCGTGCATAGCCTCCTACTGGATTGATACCTTGGTTTTCAAAAACTAAGGGAAATACTTACGCTACTTTGTTGCATCATCCTCTCCTCTTCGGGGAAATCCAACGCAGTGCTCAAGAGGTAGCAACCATACCAACCTACATCCCTCTACCTGCTGATCCACCTCTTCGGGAGCTTCACGCAACTTACTCAACTATGCTAGAGACCATAATAGCTTGTGGCTGCACACAGAAGTTTCTAGTATGAAAATATCTCAGTTCCCTTTGAGCCTGGGTGGCAGACCATAGGATTATCACACAGGTACTCCGGGATATCCTAGGACAACACTGGATTCCCCAGGCACCCAACAAACAATCCACCCAGATGTGTATTCAAGTTGCCACCTTAAGTTGAACCATTAATTAACACTCTCACATCTGTCATGGATTTCACTCACCCAAACCACATCTACGAGCATAGCATAGCAATATAAGCAATTCGTAGAAGTAACTCCCAACGGTTTGATAATAATAGGGCAATAGGTAATACCTCACCAACTACTTCCCAACCCACATGTTAATCACATCCTAACCATGCAATGTTTGAGGATTGGAACTAATGCATAAAAACTGGGTGATAAAGGGGTATGATCAAAGTGTTACTTGCCTTGCTGATGATCCGCAAAACCTAGGGACTCGTAGTAGCACGCTTCGCACTCCAGGTGTTCTATCGCAAACAAACAATAGAATACATAAGCAATCAAGCAAATAAACACGGTGAAATCTCAAATAAGAAGATCTAACTAGAAAGTTCAACTTAAGAACTCAGATTTGCGAAAAGAATCAAATCAAACGGAGCAACGGAACTCAAACTGCGAATGAAACAAGATCCTTTTACCAATCTAGACTAAGGTCAAATTTTACAGTAGCAAAAGCTTGTTCAAGTTGGTTAAACGGAAAGAGGGTTTCGAGACGAAGATCTAGGCGCTTGAATTGCCTGATTCCGATAAACGAGCGAAAAGATAAACTAAAACGAAAATCGGATTAGAAATCGCGATTGAAAATAATCACGGAAAATCCAAGTTAAAGAAAACTGGTGAACAGGCTAACGAATGAACGTTCATTGTATGCGGCTAACGAGTGAACACCGTTCGTTAAAACGAACGTACGGACGAACGTCCGCAAAGTAACTAAACCAAAAAAACCGGCGAACCGATCTATCCAACAAAAACTAGGGTTTTCTAACAAAAACCGAACGGCGCTTATACCTCCAGCGAGGTCCGGAGTGGTAGGGTGGCTCCGGCGAGTGGGGCGGGACGGCGCAGGGCAAGCAGTGGCGCGGGCAGCGGCAAGCGGCGGTGGCGGGGCAGGCAGCTTGCAGCGGCGGTGAGGGGCGGCTCGGGGCTCCAGGGGGGGGTGCGGCGGCTTGGGGAAGGGGCAAGCGGCGCGGGAGGAGTCCCGGCCGGACTCCGCTAGCGGCCGCGGTGGCGCTCGTGGTCTCCAGGTCGGAGACGAGGCGCGGGCGGCTTGGGCTGACTCGGTTGGGATTCGGCCCAGTCGGGCGTTGCGAGTTTTTTTAAATAATTTTGCCGGAACTAAATAAATCCTAGAAAAATAAAATAAAAATCTAAAAATGCCAAAACAAATTTTCACCGTCTAAATAAAATATTTGGAACAAGATGAACATTTTCTTGGCCCTAAAATGCAACTTTGAAAAACGTGCAATTTTCTAATTCAAATAAAATAGCAATAAACTCCGAATAAAATCCAATATTTGATTTTAAAATTTTTCCCCTATATTTCATTTAATTTGGAGAAGTCATATTATCTTCTCTCATATATTTTAATATGAAATATTTTCGGAGAGAAAAATAATTAAAACCAAAAATCTTCGTTTCAATATTTGATAAAACTCAAATATGAAAACAGGGAAATCCCCAATTCTCTCTCCGAGGGTGCTTTAGTTGCATAGGATTTAGAGGATCGATAAACGAAATGCAATAAAATATGATATGCATGAATGATCTATGTATAACATTCCAAATTGAAAATTTGGGATGTTACAGCCCTCAAGGTTGTAGTACTCGTAGTAGTGGCTGTGCCAGAGATCGAGTTGGTACTCCACCGCTGATTCCTCGATGGACAGACTCTTCTCTACCTCGACCTCGGCCATGCGCAACTCCTCCTCTCAGGGCTCCTCGATCTCCGCCGCCTTCTGCATCTCCAGCTCCCGCTCGACGACCTCATGAGGAAGCAGATGCTCCATGGCCATCGTCGCCTTTTCGTACGTGGGTTGCATGGTAGAGTCCGAGGTGGCCAGGAATATCTTGGCGTGTGCATCCTCGATCTTGGCGTGGATGGCCTCGACCCAGGCCAGGGCGACATCGGCGGCACGGACGGTAGCTCGACCACTCTCGGCATTTGCAGCCGCCATCACAGCAGCAGCTGCAGCCGTCTCGGCTTTTTCAGCTGCCTTGTCGGCTGCCGCAGACGCCCTCTCAGCAGAAGCAGACGCGCTCAATGTGGACGCGGCGACAGTCTCGGCGTAGGCTGCGGCGCTGGGGGGACGCGGCCATCGTACGGGCCTTCACGAATCGTTTCCATGGTGTCATCTTTGCAAGAAGGGGTGCGGGAATGGGGATCGGGATTCATGGATTCGAGGGTTGCCAGCACTGGGGCAGACGAGCCGACGAAGCTTAAGGAGGGAGACTTAAATAGACCCAAATATTTTCATCGCAAAAGGTTCCTAGAAAACAACTGTGTGATGTTGTAGATATATTTTATTAGCTGTGAAAGACAAATTTGGAGTAAAGTGGCAATGGACGGTGTTTTAAATGTACGGGAAATTTTGTAGTACTAATACAACTGTCATGTCAAATTTTGGAAAATTTCAGGGGTCATTTGACCTTTTAAGACATTTAAGTTATTTTCTAGCCATTTAATGACCGTGATTGAAATTTGAACTACATGTACATGCAACAGCTAACCATAACGGTTTGAAAAGTCATATTTTGTGTACTTGTGTGCGATTTAATTCCATGTGCAGTAAATTGGAACGAATTTTCAAACATATTGGTCTAACGGGTATGACACAATTAAGCATCGAGTGCCCTGGCATTTAATTCCAAATTTAAAAAATATCAGAAACACATGAAACATTGGTTTATGTAATTTCATGCCACCAAGATGATGTGGTAAAAACTTTGGCATGTGTGATGAAAGTTTGGACACACACCCCTCACAAACCGGAGCAACTCACTAGAAGGCTCGTGGTTCCGAGAGGGAACAATGCATGTTTGATGACGAACGGGAGATAGCTTCCTCTTACAGCCTTCAATTTTTTTATGTGTAACGTGCACTAATACAACTGTCATTTGAAAATTTCAGGGGTCATTTGACCTTTTGAAGACATTTAAGTGATTCTCTAGCCATTTAATGACCGTAATTCAAATTTGAACTACATCTACATGCAACGGCTAACCATAACGGTTTGAAAAATCATATTTGTGTACTTGTGTGCGAGTTAATTCCATGTACAGTAAATTAGAAGGAATTTTCAAACATATTGGTCTCACGACATGGACACATGCATATGTATGCATGGAGTGCCATGACATTTTAATTCCAAAAAATTATAAAATGATCAGAAAAACATGAAAACCTTGCTTGATGTAATGCCATGCCACCAAGATGATGAAGTAAAAAAATTGGCATGTTTGACGAAAGTTTTGACACACACCCCTCACAAACCGGAGAAAGTCACTAGAAGGCCCGCAGTTCCGAGAGGGAACAATGCATGTTTGCTGACGAACGGGAGATAGCTTCCTCTTACGGCCTTCAATTTTTTCTACGTTTAACGTGCACTACTATAACTGTACTGTAAAAATTTGGAAAATTCTAGCGGTCATTTGACCTTTTGAAGACATTTAAGTGATTTTCTAGCCATTTAATGACCATAATTCAAATTTGAACTACATCTACATGCAACGGCTAACCATAACGGTTTGAAAAATCATATTTGTGTACTTATGTGTGAGTTAATTCCGTGTGTAGTAAAATAGAAGGAATTTTCAAACATATTGGTCTCACGGCATGGGCACTTGCATGGAGTGCCATGGCATTTTAATTCCAAAAAATTATAAAATGATCAGAAAAACATGAAACATTGCTTGATGTAATGTCATGCCACCAAGATGATGTGGTAAAAAATTGGCCTATTTGACGAAAGTTTGGACACACCCCCTCACAAACCAGAGCAACTCACTAGAAAGTTCGTGGTTCCGAGAGGGAACAATGCATGTTTGATGATGAACGGGAGATAGCTTCCTTCAATTTTTTTCTACGTTTAACGTGCACTAATACAACTGTCATGTTAAAAATTGGAAAATTTCAGGGGTCATTTGACCTTTTAAAGACATTTAAGTGATTTTCTAGCCATTTAATGATCGTAATTAAAATCTGAACTACATCTACATGCAACGGCTAACCATAACGGTTTGAAAAATCATATTTTTTATACTTGTGTGCGAGTTAAAAAATCATCAAACGATGTAAATATCTGGTGTTAAAAAAAGAAAATGTAAAGATCTGGCAAGACAACCGCCCCCCACACGATTGGCACTCTATCTCGCAGCTCGAGGTTTGGTAGGTGAGTGGCGGGGATCATTAATCAGACACGGTTCTGTATTGGAAACCCTTCAGCTATTATGTTCACACATGGATTTTGTTGCGGGAATCGTGTGTAATTCAAACTACAGTACTCGTAAATTCTGTCGACTGGTGTGTGTACTGTTCCCGTCGATCTAGATTCCGGCCGCCAATAAATACTACCTTGCTCACTTTGTCACACCTTCATTCTCATCTACATCCTTCCCTCGCTCGCCCTCTCTCTCTCTCTCAAATCTCTGCCATGGCGCCGCCAGCCTACCCACGAGCCAACGAGGAGTCGCCCCCTCCCCCCCAAGGACGCTCACTCGAATTGCAGCGACGAGGACCCCTATGCACCGCCGGACAAGGTTGCGCCAGACCCCCCCAACTTTGGATTGGTTTTGGGGCCAGTACAATTTTTGTCTGTGGAAGTCGTTGCCGCCGGCTGAGAAAGCCAGGCAAGTGGCGTTCAAGAAGGAGATGGCAGAGGAAGAAGCCAGGTACTAGGTGGCCCATGAAGCCCGTGATGCCCCCTGGAAAAAGGAGGCGGCCGAGCTTTGGGGGCGAGCGCGTCGTCGTGCGGAGGAGGTGTACAAATACGGATACTTCGCGAGGAAGGTCAAAGGCGCTGAGCGCCTCGTCACTGTGTGGAGGTGGGCCGATAAGATCCAGCATGCCACCGAGGAGGAGCTCCGGTGCGTGTCGGCGTTCTGGGAACGAGGGTCCCCAGACTTGCCTGCCTGCGGCCTGCGACGTGGCTCAAAGGGGGCCCAGTGCGGCCCATCTTCATCAACACAAGGCTCAAGACCCTCGCGAGGGGCCAAGCCACGCGGGGCGGACGGCATGGCGCATCCTCAGGCGCAGCCTCCTCAGGCTGGCTCGCGAGGAGGCGGAGAGATCAAGGCAGGGTACCTCGCGAGGTGCCCATGACGCAAGCCATGACGATCGAGGGTGCCAGGCAGGCGCCAGTGCGCGCAGCGTCCTTCTTTCCTCTTTGGTGCAAAGGGGGCAAGCGCAGCCGCGGAGTACCGAGGCGCCAGGCAAAGGTTGCCATTTCAGTGCAACAAGACCAAGACCAGGATGACTACGAGACGGAGGTCACCATGGAGCCCAGCACGGCGTCACCATAGAGCCTTTGGTAGGCGAAGACCAACTTTAGTCAGGATAAGTGTACTAGATGTTCCCCTTCGAATTGGCCAATTGTTGGCGCCCTTCCCGCTAAATATTTGGGAAGAGGACCAGGGCCTTTATAAATAGGACCAGCCTGTCACATCCCTAGTTCTGGTATGACCTAGGCTAGCCCTTCATGCTTGCATCATGTTTAAACTCCATTTAAATTTGAAATGGGGATTTGTGAACCCTCAGAAATCATTTTTGAAAATGACCCAGATAAAAAGTGCTCCAAAAGGGTCCAAGAAAATGTTCATGTCTCTCTTTGAAAATATTGGTCAGAGGTAAAATTCAAACCAATATTTTTAGGAGCTCATAAATATTTATTTTGGCCATTTGGAATTAATGCATAATTATTTGTATTGGATTAATATTTGTTATATATTCAAATATACTCCAATAATTCTGATTTTTAATGTGGGGCTTTGGAATAATCCAATTAGTTCCTACAATAATTTTCAGAAGCATCTAAAATGATTTGGTATTTTTATCAAATCAAAACAAATGTCAGAAAATTAGAAAAGAAAACAGAAAAGGGAGAGAGACTTACCTGGGCTTCTTACCTGGCGCCTCTGGCCGGCCCATTTCTGCTCTGGCCCAGCCCACCAGGGGCATAGCCGTCTTCCTCCTCTTGCAAGTAGGCAGAGGGGAAGCCGTGCCCGACGCAGTGCGCGCCGGCACGCAGCTGCCTGCCTGGCGTCCTCCTCGTCGCCCTGGAATGCCCGGACGTCGCCACGACGCCACGTACCCCTCCCACTCTCCCCCGGTCCTCTCCTCTCCTCTCCCTCGCTTTCTCTCTCGCGTCTGAACATGCCCGCTGCCACCGACGAGCACCACCGCGGCCACCGGCCACCCCTCGCCCTGCCGCTGCGCCCAGGAGCTCCGCCCCCTCGTCCGCAACCTCTCCGCCAAGCCATGCGAGCGGATGCGCCCTGTAGGGGCTCCCCCGACCTCTTCTTCAACCTCGGTCCGCCGGAGATCCCCTTCGCCGCCCGCTCGCTCCGACGCTTCCCCGAGCCAAACGAGCCGCCCATCCGACTCCTTGTGAGCTCCGCCATCTTGTCCCCTGCTGCTCGTACGCTTCCTCTAGCCACCTCCTCTACCGGAGCCGAGCCGCTCCGCCACACTGGCTCGTCGCCGGCGAAGCCCCGGTGACCAAATGGCCCCGCGCGTGCGTCCATTGCACTCGCAACGACCCGTGGAGCAACGCTAGCGCGAGAGCTAGCTTGTTTGCAAGCCGCAGCGCTAACCCCGCACCCACCCGAACTCCGGCTGCCGCCTCGAGCCCTGCTCCGGCGAGCTCCGGCGCCCCCGCAGCCTCCCACCAGCTCCCCTGGATGCGGACGATGACGGGCTACGCCCCGGTGGTCTTCGCGCGTCCAGACGCAGCTCGTAGCGCCATTCCGGCGAGTCGCCGCCGCACTATTGGTCGCCGCCGGCCAGAACTCCGGCGGGCTGATGTGGCATCATAGTTAGGCACTAACTACCCCCCCTAGAGACACTGACAGTGGGCCCCAGAGCCACTAATCTAAATCAGATTAGGAATAACTCCTATGTTAACTAACCAGTCACTGACGTGTGGCCCCACACGTCAGGTTTGACTCGGTCAGCTCCGTTGACCGCTGACGCAGCGCTGACGTCATGCTGATGCAATAATGATTTCTGGAATTATAATAAATCAGGAAATTCCAGAATAAATTCAAAACTTCAAAAATTCATAGAAATTCAACCGTAGCTCAGATTGAAATAATTTATATATGAAAAATTATCAGAAAAATTCAATCTATCCATCTGTACCATTTTCATGCATGACAAACCAACCTATACATGCTGTATATGTGAAAACACACTAATGGCATATTTAAGAGCTTATTTTGGAGTTACATTTGAATCTTTAGTTCAAATGGACTTTAACCAAATGACTGCTAGTTGCATTAGCTCCAATAACATTACATCTTCGTGCCATGTTCATGCATCATAATGTTGCATATGCTTGTGTTTCATTGCCGACACCGTTCCTTCTCGATAGGTCCTGCTCCGGAGACCGTTCCAGAGTACCTGTCTGAGGAGCAGTGCCTTCCTTGTTGTTCTACCAGGCAAGCAACCCCCCTTGTTCATTCCGATACAATCCCACTCTCTCGCTCCCGCTCTCTTTTATTGCATTAGGACAACAATGATTCAACTGCTACTTTATGCTACGGTAGTTGAACCCATTCCTCTGCATGACCTGTCATTGCCATAGTAAATAGTTAAAACCCACTAGCATGTGTAGGAATTGATTGAGCCATGTTGTGTTCCTACCATGCCATGCCTGCTATTGCTTAGAGTTGTGTCAGGTCTGATTCATCGGGAATGAATTGGAGTGTTATGATATGTTCTGGTGCTGACAGTTAAACGTGTGAACACGATTTGGTAAAGGTAGCGGTGAGAGGCCATGTAGGAGTACATGGTGGGTTGTCTCATTGGGACCGTCCTTACGAACTGAGTTCCGTGTATGTTGTCCAATGACTAGCTACTACCACACATTGGAATGCTTAAGTGCCCCTCTCGACTTATTAGCCAACTTGATCTCTGTCCAGGAGTCGCAAATAGTCTCTGGTGTTTGTAGGTAGTGCTATTTTTCTACCGAGTGGCACCCGGCAGGGTGGACTTGGGACAGACTAGGCACACGTGGCCCGGTGTACCGAGTGGCACCCGGATGGTGGGCTCGGGAACCCTGTACACATCTTTTGGGGCCGTGAGCGAAACCTCGGCCGGATCTCCTTGCGGATGGGACCCGAATAGGCGATAAACCTGAACAAGAGTCTTGCGTGGTTAGTCAGGTCGTGGCCGACACCCTCGCCAGGCTTCCGCTTGAAGGTTGCCGAGATACATGACGTGTACATGGTGATAAGTGGTGAGAGCGTGTGTGAAGAAGTACACCCCTGCAGGGTTATCATGATCTATTCGAATAGCCGTGTCCTCGGTTATGGACTTCTTGGATGCTTACGTGGTACATAGACAACTTAAAGTGGATACTCTAAAATGCTCAAGACAAGTGTGAGTGCTATGGATGGCCTCCTCGTAGGGAGACGAAGATGAATCCTTAGTGGTGTATTGATGTGGTGATTAGTGGACTCGTGTGCGCTGCCTCATCTCAAAGAAGTTTCTCGTTGTCGTAGAATAGGATAGCCACTGAGTCAAAGCTGGCTTGCTGCAACTACACCCCACATTACCTTCTTGATACTAATGCATATATGATAGGATCTAATGTAAGTCTTGCTGAGTACCTTTGTACTCACGTTTGCTTTATTTATGTTTTGCAGCCGAGACATCTGTCTTACTAGTAGTTCCGCTTGGACTTCGACGGGTAGCTTGTTACCTCAGCTACGATCTTGTACCCTTGGGAGGGTCTTGTAGATAGTCAGGCTTTCCAGCTCTTTTCTTTTGTAGTTGTCTGTACTCAGACATGTAATGCTTCCGTTGCTTGTATGCTCTGAATGATGGGTCATGTGACCCCTGCTTGTGTTTATGCTATGTGGCTCTTCTGAGCCTTTATCTGTATGAGTTTGCGTTATGTTGTGATGCCATGTTGTACAGCACATACTTGCATGTTATGCGTACATGTAGCGTGTATTGCTATGTGTGGGATCCAACAATCTGGTTGTTTATCCTTGGCAGCCTATCATATGGGGAAATGTAGTCTAGTGTTTTCTGAGCGATAGTAGTCTGCTACAGCCCGGTCCACCGGAGTCCTGCTAGCCCAGCACTACTGCTCGGAACACTTGACTGGCCGGCATGTGTTTCACTTCGTTCCTGTGTCTGTCCCTTCGGGGAAATGTCACGTGGTGACGACCAGAGTCCTGCCTAGCCTGCTACAGCCCGGGTTCCCCGGAGTCCTATTAGCCCGGTGCTACAGCCCGGATTCACACGCTGCTGACCGACACGCTCGATGTGAATCATGTATGCCTGTTCCCATAGGTTAGGGCCGCTTTGGGTTCACGACTAGCCATGTCGGCCCGGGTTCTCTGTCATATGGATGCTAGCGACACAATCATATACGCGAGCCAAAAGACGCAAACGGTCCCGGGCCATGGTAAGGCGACACCCGTGGGGATACCGTGCGTGAGGCCGCAAAGTGATATGAGGTGTTACATGCTAGATTGGTGTGACTTAGAATCGGGGTCCTGACAGCCTTGGTATCAGAGCCTGACTGCCTATAGGATTTCCAAGCCAACCTGGTCGAAGTTGTGTCTAGAAATTCTTTAGTTATGTAAGGGAATAGATTGTGGAAGGGAACGTAAGGCTCTTTTACTCCTTATACCTCATGCCTTCTGATCTGAGTCATCCTATCTTTCCTACGGGGTTAAGGAACTAGGCTTCCTCTTCTGTCTATCAGGATCACGTGTTACTACTCCGTAGTCTCTTAGGATTGGCTGATCAGAGTCATATCCCAGTTTTTGAGTACTTCCGGTGTAGTCTGTTTAGTAACATCTCAGAACCTAGAGTAATGATGATGAGCATGGTGCTACCCCATCTTTTGTAGAATGTCTCATTTTGAGCAATTTACTGCCGTTATGCTGCCGGATTTATCCTAGGAGTTCAAGAGATAGTATTTTTCTCGTACTATAATCTACATCCTCATGATGATGCTGAATCCATCCTTGTTTCCTTGGTTGGCTCTTCAGGATGTTGCCGGTTAACTGAAGTTCTGTTGTTCATATCCGGAACCACGGAGATGGTAGGGATGAGAATCCTCCTGACCTGTCTTCATTGGCAGAGTTCATGTTAGAGATGGAGAAGAACAAGCGAGAGTCTAACCGCTTGCTAGCACGTATTGAGGAGAACACCTCCCGCCAGCACAAAGAGTTTGTGTCCATCCATGACTTCATCGGTCTGAAACCACCCACCTTCCATCATTCCATTGAACCACTCGATGCAGATGACTGGCTCCATAGTATCACACACAAGATGCGTTCTGCAAACGTAGCTGAAAGTGACAAGGTCACCTATGCTGCTTATCACCTGGAAGGTCCTGCTAGTAATTGGTGGCAGAACTATGAGGCTATGCTTCCAGCTGGCCAGATAATCACCTGGAGAGATTTCACTGAGGCTTTCCGCAAGCATCACATTCCTCAGGCTCTCGTTGATCGCGAGAGAGGAGAGCTTTGTAGTTTCACCCAGAGTAAGATGGCTGTAGATGCTTACAGTAGAGAGTTTGAGAACCTCGCCCGCTATGCTACAGAAGAAGTGTCCACAGACGCCAAGAAGCAGGCTAGGTTCCGGAAGGGTCTCAACCCCAAGTTGCGTCGTGATCTCCACCTGCACCATTGCAATACATTCTAGGCTCTTGTGAACAAGGCCATTAATGCGGAGACAGCTCAGCTCACTTACGAGGAGTCTCGTAAGCACACCCGTGATTTGGTTTCTTCCTCCGGCTCTACCTTGCAGAAGCGCCGGTTTTGGGTTCCGAACTCCGCTCTTCCACCCGGTTACTCACCGAGGCCCTCTTATGTGGCACCTCACCCAGTTCAGTTACATGCTCCACCCAGGCCTATTGGTAGACTGCTTGTCAAAGCGGGTCCACGCCCTACCTCAGGGACTCGCTTCACATGCGGAGAGCCAGGACACTATGCACGTGACTGCTCTCAAACCAGCTATGCTCCACCCCAGCCTGAGAAGTCTGTTGGCCGTGATAAGCCATCACACAAGATGAGTAGTGTCAAGTCAGCTCCCACTGAACGTGGATGTGTGCATCACATCTCAGCTAAAGACACTCGTGATGATCCGGATGTCGTTCTTGGTACCCTCCTTGTCAATTGCCATCCAGCTTCGGTTTTGTTCGATATCGGAGCATCTCACTCCTTCATCTCTGAAGGCTATGCTCGTTTGCACGACATGTCATTTTGTGATATGCCAACTCCACTTGAAATCCAAACTCCAGGGTCTAGATGGAAAACTACCAGAATAAGCCATGGTAATGAAATCCTTGTTGACCGACTGGTATTCCTTGCATCACTTATAGCCCTCAAGTCTACAGATATTAACATCATATTGGGTATGGACTGGATGAAAGCTCATCATGCCAAGATTGATTGTTACACAAGGTCTGTTCAGCTTACACACCCATCCGGCAAGATAGTCACCGTCTCCACTAGAGTTGCAAAGCGTCAGCTCTATTCTCTTAATGCAACCCTCTTCCTGACCTAGAAGATATCTCGGTAGTCCGTGAATTTCCGGATGTCTTTCCAGAGGAACTGCCAGGTATTCCACCTGACAGAGATGTAGAATTTGTCATAGATCTTATCCCAGGAACCGCTCCAATCTCTAGGAGACCTTATAAGATGGCACCCTTAGAACTAGCTGAGCTTAAGAAACAACTCGATGAATCCTTGAAAAAGGGTTTCATCCGTCCCAGTTCTTCTCCCTGGGCTTGCCCCGTTCTCTTCGTCAAGAAGAAGCATGATACGGACCGGATGGTTGTAGATTATCGTCCTGTTAACTTGGTCACGATAAAGAACAAGTATCCGCTTTCCAGGATCAACGACCTATATGATCAGCTCGCTGGATCCTCAGTCTTTTCCAAGATGGATTTGAGGTTAGGCTACCACCAAATCAAGATCAGAAACGGGGACATTCCTAAGACGGCTTTCGTCACTCGTTATGGCCAGTACGAGTACACCGTCATGTCCTTCGGTCTAACCAATGCTCCAGCTACATTCTCCCATTTGATGAACTCGATCTTCATGGAGTACCTAGACAAGTTTGTCGTGGTTTACCTCGATGATATCCTTATTTACTCGAAGAACGAGGAAGAGCATGCTGAACATCTTAGACTTGTGCTAGAAAAACTCAGAGCACACCGCCTTTACGCCAAGTTCTCCAAGTGCGAATTTTGGTTGCCAGAAGTGACCTATCTTGGCCACGTAATCTCTGGTAAGGGCATTGCTGTCAATGCCGAAAGAGTTCAGGCCGTTCTTGATTGGACTCCGCCTGAAACAGTTAAGCAAGTTAGGAGTTTCCTTGGTTTAGCCAGTTATTGTCGCCGCTTCGTTGAGAACTTCTCCAAAGTGGCCAAACCTGTCACGGAACTTCTCAAGAAAGATAAAAAGTTTGAGTGGTCCCCACAGTGTGAGCATAGTTTTCAGGAACTGAAAAGACGTCTTACTTCTGCTCCCATACTTGTGCCACCGGACTTCACTAAAGACTTTGTTATCTACTGCGACGCCTCACGACAGGGACTAGGTTGCATTCTTATGCAAGATCGCCATGTGATTGCCTATGCATCTCGATAGTTGCATCCACATGAGGAGAATTATCCTACCCATGATCTAGAGCTTGCAGCCGTAGTCTATGCACTTAAGACCTGGCGACATTACCTTCTCGGTAAACGTTGCGAGATATACACCGACTACCAGAGTCTCAAGTACATCTTCACCCAACCAGATTTGAACCTTAGGCAAAGACGTTGGTTGGAGTTGATCTCAGATTATGACTTAGGGATTACCTACACCCCAGGCAAGGGGAATGTTATGGCTGATGCGCTAAGTCGTAAGTCCTATTGCAACAATCTCATGTTGCAACAGGGCCAGCCACTTCTCCATGAGGAATTATGTAAGCTTAACCTTCACATTGCTCCTCATAGATTCCTTTCTACCTTGGTGGCAAAACCTACCCTTGAGGATCAGATCATTACTGATCATAAGTTTGATAGGGGTGTTATCCGCATCAAGAGAAACATTAAGAAGGGAGTTGGTGGATGTTTCTCCATGGATGATCGAGGTGTTGTTTTCTTTGAGAATCGCTTGGTGATTCCCAAGAATCAACATCTGCGACAACTGATTCTTAAGGAGGCATATGAATCCCCTCTCAGGATTCATCCCGGTAGTACTAAGATGTATCAGGACCTACGCCAGAGGTTCTGGTGGACTAGGATGAAGAGAGAAATCGCTGAGTTCATTGCTAACTGTGACATTTGTCGTCGCGTTAAGGCAGAACATCAGAGGCCTGCTGGCACTCTTCAGCCTTTAGCTATTCCTGAATGGAAATGGGATAAAGTTGGTATGGACTTCATCACCGGCTTTCCCAGGACCAAGAGAGGGAATAATGCTATCTTCGTAGTCATTGATCGTCTTTCCAAAGTGGCTCACTTCCTACCTGTTCAAGAGAGTATCACCGCTAGTCAGCTCGCTGACTTATATATTTCTCGAATAGTGTCACTTCATGGTGTTCCACTAGAGATCAATTCAGATCATGGTAGTCTTTTCACTTCTCACTTCTGGGAGAGTTTCCAAACTGCCATGGGCACCCATCTTTCTTTCAGTACCGCTTTTCACCCTCAATCAAGTGGTCAGGTGGAAAGGGTCAACCAGATTCTTGAAGACATGCTTAGAGCTTGTGTTATCTCATTCGGTATGGATTGGGAGAAGTGTCTTCCTTTTGCCGAGTTTGCTTATAACAATAGCTATCAATCCAGCCTCAAGAAAGCTCCTTTTGAAGTTCTGTATGGACGAAGATGTCGAACACGTTTGAACTGGTTAGAAACCGGTGAACGGCAATTCTTTGGACCGGATTTGATCCAGGAGGCAGAAGAGCAAGTTCGCATCATTCGTGAGAATTTGAAAACAGCCCAATCTCGTCAAAAGAGCCAGTATGACAGTCGTCATAAGGAAGTGGCTTATGAAGTTGGCGATAAGGCTTATCTTCGGGTTACTCCTCTAAAGGGTACCCATCGATTCGGTATCAAGGGCAAGTTGGCTCCTCGTTACTTTGGTCCCTTTCTCATTCTCGCTAAACGAGGAGAGGTTGCCTACCAGTTGGAACTTCCCCCACATCTTTCTCGAGTTCATGATGTCTTCCACGTCTCTCAACTCAGGCGTTGCTTCTCGGATCCCATCCGTGAAGTGGACCACGAAACGCTTGATCTCCAACATAACCTCACCTATCGAGAGTACCCTGTATGCATCCTCGATCAAGAAGAGCGTGTCACTCGACGTCATAACATCAAGTTCCTCAAGGTTCAGTGGTCTCATCATTCTGAGAGAGAAGCCACTTGGGAGCGTGAAGATCGTCTTCGACTTGAGTACCCCGCTTTCTTCCCGCCGACTCCTGAATCTCGGGACGAGATTTCTTCGAGTGGGGGCGAGTTGTCACATCCCTAGTTCTGGTATGACCTAGGCTAGCCCTTCATGCTTGCATCATGTTTAAACTCCATTTAAATTTGAAATGGGGATTTGTGAACCCTCAGAAATCATTTTTGAAAATGACCCAGATAAAAAGTGCTCCAAAAGGGTCCAAGAAAATGTTCATGTCTCTCTCTGAAAATATTGGTGAGAGGTAAAATTCAAACCAATATTTTTAGGAGTTCATAAATATTTATTTTGGCCATTTGGAATTAATGCATAATTATTTGTATTGGATTTATATTTGTTATATATTCAAATATACTCCAATAATTCTGATTTTTAATGTGGGGCTTTGGAATAATCCAATTAGTTCCTACAATAATTT
This sequence comes from Triticum monococcum, assembly GCA_034509565.1. Taxonomy (NCBI): domain Eukaryota; kingdom Viridiplantae; phylum Streptophyta; class Magnoliopsida; order Poales; family Poaceae; genus Triticum; species Triticum monococcum. The sequence continues at coordinate 640,436,839 of CM067843.1, forward strand.
TCAGAAGCATCTAAAATGATTTGGTATTTTTATCAAATCAAAACAAATGTCAGAAAATTAGAAAAGAAAACAAAAAAGGGAGACAGACTTACCTGGGCTTCTTACCTGGCGCCTCTGGCCGGCCCATTTCTGCTCTGGCCCAGCCCACCAGGGGCATAGCCGTCTTCCCCCTCTTGCCAGTAGGCAGAGGGGAAGCCGTGCCCGACGCAGTGCGCGCCGGCACGCAGCTGCCTGCCTGACGTCCTCCTCGTCGCCCTGGAATGCCCGGACGTCGCCACGACGCCCCGTACCCCTCTCACTCTCCCCCGGTCCTCTCCACTCCTCTCCCTCGCTTTCTCTCTCGCGTCCGAACGTGCCCGCCGCCACCGACGAGCACCACCGCGGCCACCGGCCACCCCTCGCCCTGCCGCTGCGCCCAGGAGCTCCGCCCCCTCGTCCGCAACCTCTCCGCCAAGCCACGTGAGCGGATGCGCCCTGCAGCGGCTCCCCCGACCTCTTCTTCAACCTCGGTCCGTCGGAGATCCCCTTCGCCGCCTGCTCGCTCCGACGCTTCCCCGAGACAAACGAGCCTCCCATCCGACTCCTTGTGAGCTCCGCCATCTTCTCCCCTGCTCCCCGTGCTCATACGCTTCCTCTAGCCACCTCCTCTACCGGAGCCGAGCCGCTCCGCCACACTGGCTCGTCGCTGGCGAAACCCCGGTGACCAAAATGGCCCCGCGCGTGCGTCCATTGCACTCGCAACGACCCGTGGAGCAACACTAGCGCGAGAGCCAGCTTGTTTGCAAGCCGCAGCGCTAACCCCGCACCCACCCGAACACCGGCCGCCGCCTCGAGCCCTGCTCCGGCGAGCTCCGGCGCCCCCGCAACCTCCCACCAGCTCCCCTGGATGCGGACGATGACGGGCTACGCCCCGGTGGTCTTCGCGCGTCCAGACGCAGCTCGTAGCGCCATTCCGGTGAGTCGCCACCGCGCTATTGGTCGCCGCCGGCCAGAACTCCGGCGGGCTGACGTGGCATCATAGTTAGGCACTAACTACCCCCCCTAGAGACACTGACAGTGGGCCCTAGAGCCACTAATCTAAATCAGATTAGGAATAACTCCTATGTTAACTAACCAGTCACTGACGTGTGGCCCCACACGTCAGGTTTGACTCGGTCAGCTCCGTTGACCGCTGACGCAGCGCTGACGTCAGGCTGACGCAATAATGATTTCTGGAATTATAATAAATCAGGAAATTCCAGAATAAATTCAAAACTTCAAAAATTCATAGAAATTCAACCGTAGCTCAAATTGAAATAATTTATATATGAAAAATTATCAGAAAAATTCAATCTATCCATCTGTACCATTTTCACGCATGACAAACCAACCTATACATGCTGTATATGTGAAAACACACTTATGGCATATTTAAGAGCTTATTTTGGAGTAACATTTGAATCTTTAGTTCAAATGGACTTTAACCAAATGAATGCTAGTTGCATTAGCTCCAATAACATTACATCTTCATGCCATGTTCATGCATCATAATGTTGCATATGCTTGTGTTTGATTGCCCACACCGTTCCTTCTTGATAGGTCCTGCTCCGGAGACCGTTCCAGAGTACCTGTCTGAGGAGCAGTGCCTTCCTTGTTGTTCTACCAGGCAAGCAACCCCCCTTGTTCATTCCGATACAATCCCACTCTCTCGCTCCTGCTCTCTTTTATTGCATTAGGACAACAACGATTCAACTGCTACTTTATGCTGCGGCAGTTGAACCCATTCCTCTGCATGACCTGTCATTGCCACAGTAAATAGTTAAAACCCACTAGCATGTGTAGGAATTGATTGAGCCATGTTGTCTTCCTACCATGCCATGCCTGCTATTGCTAAGAGTTGTGTCATGTCTGATTCATCGGGAATGAATTGGAGTGTTATGATATGTTCTGGTGCTGAGAGTTAAACGTGTGAACACGATTTGGTAAAGGTAGCGGTGAGAGGCCATGTAGGAGTAGATGGTGGGTTGTCTCATTGGGACCGTCCTTACGAACTGAGTTCCGTGTATGTTGTCCAATGACTAGCTACTACCACACATTGGAATGCTTAAGTGCCCCTCTCGACTTATTAGCCAACTTGATCTCTGTCCAGGAGTCGCAAATAGTCTCTGGTGTTTGTAGGTAGTGCTATTTTTCTACCGAGTGGCACCCGGCAGGGTGGACTTGGGACAGACTAGGCACACGTGGCCCGGTGTACCGAGTGGCACCCGGATGGTGGGCTCGGGAACCCTGTACACATCGTTTGGGGCCGTGAGCGAAACCTCGGCTGGATCTCCTTGCGGATGGGACCCGAATAGGCGATAAACCTGGACTAGAGTCTTGCGTGGTTAGTCAGGTCGTGGCCGACACCCTCGCCAGGCTTCCGCTTGAAGGTTGCCGAGATACATGACGTGTACATGGTGATAAGTGGTGAGAGCGTGTGTGAAGAAGTACACCCCTGCAGGGTTATCATGATCTATTCGAATAGCCGTGTCCTCGGTTATGGACTTCTTGGATGCTTACGTGGTACATAGACAACTTAAAGTGGATACTCTAAAATGCTCAAGACAAGTGTGAGTGCTATGGATGGCCTCCTCGTAGGGAGACGAAGATGAATCCTTAGTGGTGTATTGATGTGGTGATTAGTGGACTCGTGCACGCTGCCTCATCTCAAAGAAGTTTCTCGTTGTCGTAGAATAGGATAGCCACTGAGTCAAAGCTGGCTTGCTGCAACTACACCCCACATTACCTTCTTGATACTAATGCATATATGATAGGATCTAATGTAAGTCTTGCTGAGTACCTTTGTACTCACGTTTGCTTTATTTATGTTTTGCAGACAAGACATCTGTCTTACTAGTAGTTCCGCTTGGACTTCGACGGGTAGCTTGTTACCTCAGCTACGATCTTGTACCCTTGGGAGGGTCTTGTAGATAGTCAGGCTTTCCAGCTCTTTTCTTTTGTAGTTTTCTGTACTCAGACATGTAATGCTTCCGTTGCTTGTATGCTCTGAATGATGGGTCATGTGACCCATGCTTGTATTTATGCTATGTGGCTCTTCTGAGCCTTTATCTGTATGAGTTTGCGTTATGTTGTGATGCCATGTTGTACAGCACATACTTGCATGTTATGCGTACATGTAGCGTGTATTGCTATGTGTGGGATCCGACAATCTGGTTGTTTATCCTTGGCAGCCTATCATATGGGGAAATGTAGTCTAGTGTTTTCTGAGCGATAGTAGTCCGCTACAGCCCGGTCCACCGGAGTCCTGCTAGCCCAGCACTACTGCTCGGAACACTTGACTGGCCGGCATGTGTTTCACTTTGTTCCTGTGTCTGTCCCTTCGGGGAAATGTCACGCGGTGACGACCAGAGTCCTGCCTAGCCTGCTACAGCCCGGGTTCCCCGGAGTCCTGTTAGCCCGGTGCTACAGCCCGGATTCACACGCTGCTGACCGACACGCTCGATGTGAATCATGTATGCCTGTTCCCATAGGTTAGGGCCGCTTTGGGTTCACGACTAGCCATGTCGGCCCGGGTTCTCTGTCATATGGATGCTAGCGACACAATCATATACGCGAGCCAAAAGGCGCAAACGGTCCCGGGCCATGGTAAGGCGACACCCGTGGGGATACCGTGCGTGAGGCCGCAAAGTGATATGAGGTGTTACATGCTAGATTGGTGTGACTTAGAATCGGGGTCCTGACAACCTTGGTATCAGAGCCTGACTGCCTATAGGATTTCCAAGCCAACCTGGTCGAAGTTGTGTCTAGAAATTTTCTTTAGTTATGTAAGGGAATTGATTGTGGAAGGGAACGTAAGGCTCTTTTACTCCTTATACCTCATGCCTTCTGATCTGAGTCATCCTATCTTTCCTACGGGGTTAAGGAACTAGGCTTCCTCTTCTGTCTATCAGGATCACGTGTTACTACTCCATAGTCTCTTAGGATTGGCTGATCAGAGTCATATCCCAGTTTTCGAGTACTTCCGATGTAGTCTGTTTAGTAACATCTCAGAACCTAGAGTAATGATGATGAGCATGGTGCTACCCCATCTTTTGTAGAATGTCTCATTTTGAGCAATTTACTGCCGTTATGCTGCCGAATTTATCCTAGGAGTTCAAGAGATAGTATTTTTCTCGTACTATAATCTACATCCTCATGATGATGCTGAATCCATCCTTGTTTCCTTGGTTGGCTCTTCAGGATGTTGCCGGTTAACCGAAGTTCTGTTGTTCATATCCGGAACCACGGAGATGGTAGGGATGAGGATCCTCCTGACCAGTCTTCATTGGCAGAGTTCATGTTAGAGATGGAGAAGAACAAGCGAGAGTCTAACCGCTTGCTAGCACGTATTGAGGAGAACACCTCCCGCCAGCACAAAGAGTTTGTGTCCATCCATGACTTCATCGGTCTGAAACCACCCACCTTCCATCATTCCATTGAACCACTCGATGCAGATGACTGGCTCCATAGTATCACACACAAGATGCGTTCTGCGAACTTAGCTGAAAGTGACAAGGTCACCTATGCTGCTTATCACCTGGAAGGTCCTGCTAGTAATTGGTGGCAGAACTATGAGGCTATGCTTCCAGCTGGCCAGATAATCACCTGGAGAGATTTCACTGAGGCTTTCCGCAAGCATCACATTCCTCAGGCTCTCGTTGATCGCAAGAGAGAAGAGTTTTGTAGTTTCACCCAGAGTAAGATGGCTGTAGATGCTTACAGTAGAGAGTTTGAGAACCTCGCCCGCTATGCTACAGAAGAAGTGTCCACAGACGCGAAGAAGCAGGCTAGGTTCCGGAAGGGTCTCAACCCCAAGTTGCGTCGTGATCTCCACCTGCACCATTGCAATACATTCCAGGCTCTTGTGAACAAGGCCATTAATGCGGAGACAGCTCAGCTCACTTACGAGGGGTCTCGTAAGCACACCCGTGATTTGGTTTCTTCCTCCGGCTCTACCTTGCAGAAGCGCCGGTTTTGGGTTCTGAACTCCGCTCTTCCACCCGGTTACTCACCGAGGCCCTCTTATGTGGCACCTCACCCAGGTCAGTTACATGCTCCACCCAGGCCTATTGGTAGACTGCTTGTCAAAGCGGGTCCACGCCCTACCTCAGGGACTCGCTTCACATGCGGAGAGCCAGGACACTATGCACGTGACTGCTCTCAAACCAGCTATGCTCCACCCCAGCCTGAGAAGTCTGTTGGCCGTGATAAGCCATCACGCAAGATGAGTAGTGTCAAGTCAGCTCCCACTGAACGTGGATGTGTGCATCACGTCTCAGCTAAAGACACTCGTGATGATCCGGATGTCGTTCTTGGTACCCTCCTTGTCAATTGCCATCCAGCTTCGGTTTTGTTCGATATCGGAGCATCTCACTCCTTCATCTCTGAAGGCTATGCTCGTTTGCACGACATGTCATTTTGTGATATGCCAACTCCACTTGAAATCCAAACTCCAGGGTCTAGATGGCAAACTACCAGAATAAGCCATGGTAATGAAATCCTTGTTGACCGACTGGTATTCCTTGCATCACTTATAGCCCTCAAGTCTACAGATATTAACATCATATTGGGTATGGACTGGATGAAAGCTCATCATGCCAAGATTGTTTGTTACACAAGGTCTGTTCAGCTTACGCACCCATCCGGCAAGATAGTCACCGTCTCCACTAGAGTTGCAAAGCGTCAGCTCTATTCTCTTAATGCCAACCCTCTTCCTGACGTAGAAGATATCTCGGTAGTCCGTGACTCTCCGGATGTCTTTCCAGAGGAACTGCCAGGTATTCCACCTGACAGAGATGTAGAATTTGTCATAGATCTTATCCCAGGAACTGCTCCAATCTCTAGGAGACCTTATAAGATGGCACCCTTAGAACTAGCTGAGCTTAAGAAACAACTCGATGAATCCTTGAAAAAGGGTTTCATCCGTCCCAGTTCTTCTCCCTGGGCTTGCCCCGTTCTCTTCGTCAAGAAGAAGCATGGTACGGACCGGATGGTTGTAGATTATCGTCCTGTTAACTTGGTCACGATAAAGAACAAGTATCCGCTTCCCAGGATCAACAACCTATATGATCAGCTCGCTGGATCCTCAGTCTTTTCCAAGATGGATTTGAGGTTAGGCCTAACACCAAATCAAGATCAGAACCGGGGACATTCGTAAGACAGCTTTCGTCACTCGTTATGGCCAGTACGAGTACACCGTCATGTCCTTCGGTCTAACCAATGCTCCAGCTACATTCTCCCATTTGATGAACTCGATCTTCATGGAGTACCTAGACAAGTTTGTCGTGGTTTACCTCGATGATATCCTTATTTACTCGAAGAACGAGGAAGAGCATGCTGAACATCTTAGACTTGTGCTAGAAAAACTCAGAGCACACCGCCTTTACGCCAAGTTCTCCAAGTGCGAATTTTGGTTGCCAGAAGTGACCTATCTTGGCCACGTAATCTCTGGTAAGGGCATTGCTATCAATGCCGAAAGAGTTCAGGCCGTTCTTGATTGGACTCCGCCTGAAACAGTTAAGCAAGTTAGGAGTTTCCTTGGTCTAGCCAGTTATTGTCGCCGCTTCGTTGAGAACTTCTCCAAAGTGGCCAAACCTGTCACGGAACTTCTCAAGAAAGATAAAAAGTTTGAGTGGTCCCCACAGTGTGAGCATAGTTTTCAGGAACTGAAAAGACGTCTTATTTCTGCTCCCATACTTGTGCCATCGGACTTCACTAAAGACTTTGTTATCTACTGCAACGCCTCACGACAGGGACTAGGTTGCATTCTTATGCAAGATCGCCATGTGATTGCCTATGCATCTCGATAGTTGCATCCACATGAGGAGAATTATCCTACCCGTGATCTAGAGCTTGCAGCCGTAGTCTATGCACTTAAGACCTGGCGACATTACCTTCTCGGTAAACGTTGCGAGATATACACCGACTACCAGAGTCTCAAGTACATCTTCACCCAACCAGATTTGAACCTTAGGCAAAGACGTTGGTTGGAGTTGATCTCAGATTATGACTTAGGGATTACCTACACCCCAGGCAAGGGGAATGTTATGGCTGATGCGCTAAGTCATAAGTCCTATTGCAACAATCTCATGTTGCAGCAGGGCCAACCACTTCTCCATGAGGAATTATGTAAGCTTAACCTTCACATTGCTCCTCACGGATTCCTTTCTACCTTGGTGGCAAAACCTACCCTTGAGGATCAGATCATTACTGATCATAAGTTTGATAGGGGTGTTATCCGCATCAAGAGAAACATTAAGAAGGGAGTTGGTGGATGTTTCTCCATGGATGATCGAGGTGTTGTTTTCTTTGAGAATCGCTTGGTGATTCCCAAGAATCAACATCTGCGACAACTGATTCTTAAGGAGGCACATGAATCCCCTCTCATGATTCATCCCGGTAGTACTAAGATGTATCAGGACCTACGCCAGAGGTTCTGGTGGACTAGGATGAAGAGAGAAATCGCTGAGTTCATTGCTAACTGTGACGTTTGTCGTCGCGTTAAGGCAGAACATCAGAGGCCTGCTGGCACTCTTCAGCCTTTAGCTATTCCTGAATGGAAATGGGATAAAGTTGGTATGGACTTCATCACCGGCTTTCCCAGGACCAAGAGAGGGAATAATGCTATCTTCGTAGTCATTGATCGTCTTTCCAAAGTGGCTCACTTCCTACCTGTTCGAGAGAGTATCACCGCTAGTCAGCTCGCTGACTTATATATTTCTCGAATAGTGTCACTTCATGGTGTTCCACTAGAGATCAATTCAGATCATGGTAGTCTTTTCACTTCTCACTTCTAGGAGAGTTTCCAAACTGCCATGGGCACCCATCTTTCTTTCAGTACCGCTTTTCACCCTCAATCAAGTGGTCAGGTGGAAAGGGTCAACTAGATTCTTGAAGACATGCTTAGAGCTTGTGTTATCTCATTCGGTATGGATTGGGAGAAGTGTCTTCCTTTTGCCGAGTTTGCTTATAACAATAGCTATCAATCCAGCCTCAAGAAAGCTCCTTTTGAAATTCTGTATGGACGAAGATGTCGAACACCTTTGAACTGGTCAGAAACCGGTGAACGGCAATTCTTTGGACCGGATTTGATCCAGGAGGCAGAAGAGCAAGTTCGCATCATTCGTGAGAATTTGAAAACAGCCCAATCTCGTCAAAAGACCAGTATGACAGTCGTCATAAGGAAGTGGCTTATGAAGTTGGCGATAAGGCTTATCTTCGGGTTACTCCTCTAAAGGGTACCCATCGATTCGGTATCAAGGGCAAGTTGGCTCCTCGTTACTTTGGTCCCTTTCTCATTCTCGCTAAACAAGGAGAGGTTGCCTACCAGTTGGAACTTCCCCCACATCTTTCTCGAGTTCATGATGTCTTCCACGTCTCTCAACTCAGGCGTTGCTTCTTGGATCCCATCCGTGAAGTGGACCACGAAACGCTTGATCTCCAACATAACCTCACCTATCGAGAGTACCCTGTATGCATCCTCGATCAAGAAGAGCGTGTCACTCGACGTCATAACATCAAGTTCCTCAAGGTTCAGTGGTCTCATCATTCTGAGAGAGAAGCCACTTGGGAGCGTGAAGATCGTCTTCGACTTGAGTACCCCGCTTTCTTCCCGCCGACTCCTGAATCTCGGGACGAGATTTCTTCGAGTGGGGGCGAGTTGTCACATCCCTAGTTCTGGTATGACCTAGGCTAGCCCTTCATGCTTGCATCATGTTTAAACTCCATTTAAATTTGAAATGGGGATTTGTGAACCCTCAGAAATCATTTTTGAAAATGACCCAGATAAAAAGTGCTCCAAAAGGGTCCAAGAAAATGTTCATGTCTCTCTCTGAAAATATTGGTGAGAGGTAAAATTCAAACCAATATTTTTAGGAGTTCATAAATATTTATTTTGGCCATTTGGAATTAATGCATAATTATTTGTATTGGATTTATATTTGTTATATATTCAAATATACTCCAATAATTCTGATTTTTAATGTGGGGCTTTGGAATAATCCAATTAGTTCCTACAATAATTTTCAGAAGCATCTAAAATGATTTGGTATTTTTATCAAATCAAAACAAATGTCAGAAAATTAGAAAAGAAAACAGAAAAGGGAGAGAGACTTACCTGGGCTTCTTACCTGGCGCCTCTGGCCGGCCCATTTCTGCTCTGGCCCAGCCCACTAGGGGCATAGCCGTCTTCCTCCTCTTGCCAGTAGGCAGAGGGGAAGCCGTGCCCGACGCAGTGCGCGCCGGCACGCAGATGCCTGCCTGACGTCCTCCTCGTCGCCCTGGAATGCCCGGACGTCGCCACGACGCCCCGTACCCCTCTCACTCTCCCCCGGTCCTCTCCACTCCTCTCCCTCGCTTTCTCTCTCGCGTCCGAACGTGCCCACCGCCACCGACGAGCACCACCGTGGCCACCGGCCACCCCTCGCCCTGCCGCTGCGCCCAGGAGCTCCGCCCCCTCGTCCGCAACCTCTCCGCCAAGCCACGCGAGCGGATGCGCCCTGCAGCGGCTCCCCCGACCTATTCTTCAACCTCGGTCCGTCGGAGAAACCTTCGCCGCCCGCTCGCTCCGACGCTTCCCCGAGCCAAACGAGCCGCCCATCCGACTCCTTGTGAGCTCCGCCATCTTCTCCCCTGCTCCCCGTGCTCGTACGCTTCCTCTAGCCACCTCCTCTACCGGAGCCGAGCCGCTCCGCCACACTGGCTCGTCGCTGGCGAAGCCCCGGTGACCAAAATGGCCCCGCGCGTGCGTCCATTGCACTCGCAACGACCCGTGGAGAAACGCTAGCGCGAGAGCCAGCTTGTTTGCAAGCCGCAGCGCTAACCCCGCACCCACCTGAACTCCGGCCGCCGCCTCGAGCCCTGCTCCGGCGAGCTCCGGCGCCCCCGCAACCTCCCACCAGCTCCCCTGGATGCGGACGATGACGGGCTACGCCCCGGTGGTCTTCGCGCGTCCAGACGCAGCTCGTAGCGCCATTCCGGCGAGTCGCCGCCGTGCTATTGGTCGCCGCCGGCCAGAACTCCGGCGGGCTGACGTGGCATCATAGTTAGGCACTAACTACCCCCCCTAGAGACACTGACAGTGGGCCCCAGAGCCACTAATCTAAATCAGATTAGGAATAACTCCTATGTTAACTAACCAGTCACTGACGTGTGGCCCCACACGTCAGGTTTGACTCGGTCAGCTCCGTTGACCGCTGACGCAGCGCTGACGTCAGGCTGACGCAATAATGATTTCTGGAATTATAATAAATCAAGAAATTCCAGAATAAATTCAAAACTTCAAAAATTCATAGAAATTCAACCGTAGCTCAGATTGAAATAATTTATATATGAAAAATTATCAGAAAAATTCAATCTATCCATCTGTACCATTTTCATGCATGACAAACCAACCTATACATGCTGTATATGTGAAAACACACTTATGGCATATTTAAGATCTTATTTTGGAGTTACATTTGAATCTTTAGTTCAAATGGACTTAACCAAATGAATGCTAGTTGCATTAGCTCCAATAACATTACATCTTCATGCCATGTTCATGCATCATAATGTTGCATATGCTTGTGTTTGATTGCCCACACCGTTCCTTCTCGATAGGTCCTGCTCCGGAGACCGTTCCAGAGTACCTGTCTGAGGAGCAGTGCCTTCCTTGTTGTTCTACCAGGCAAGCAACCCCCCTTGTTCATTCCGATACAATCCCACTCTCTCGCTCCTGCTCTCTTTTATTGCATTAGGACAACAACGATTCAACTGCTACTTTATACTGCGGTAGTTGAACCCATTCCTCTGCATGACCTGTCATTGCCACAGTAAATAGTTAAAACCCACTAGCATGTGTAGGAATTGATTGAGCCATGTTGTGTTCCTACCATGCCATGCCTGCTATTGCTTAGAGTTGTGTCAGGTCTGATTCATCGGGAATGAATTGGAGTGTTATGATATGTTCTGGTGCTGAGAGTTAAACGTGTGAACACGATTTGGTAAAGGTAGCGGTGAGAGGCCATGTAGGAGTACATGGTGGGTTGTCTCATTGGGACCGTCCTTAAGAACTGAGTTCCGTGTATGTTGTCCAATGACTAGCTACTACCACACATTGGAATGCTTAAGTGCCCCTCTCGACTTATTACCCAACTTGATCTCTGTCCAGGAGTCGCAAATAGTCTCTGGTGTTTGTAGGTAGTGCTATTTTTCTACCGAGTGGCACCCGGCAGGGTGGACTTGGGACAGACTAGGCACACGTGGCCCGGTGTACCGAGTGGCACCCGGATGGTGGGCTCGGGAACCCTGTACACATCGTTTGGGGCCGTGAGCGAAACCTCGGCCGGATCTCCTTGCAGATGGGACCCGAATAGGCGATAAACCTGGACTAGAGTCTTGCGTGGTTAGTCAGGTCGTGGCCGACACCCTCGCCAGGCTTCCGCTTGAAGGTTGCCGAGATACATGACGTGTACATGGTGATAAGTGGTGAGAGCGTGTGTGAAGAAGTACACCCCTGCAGGGTTATCATGATCTATTCGAATAGCCGTGTCCTCGGTTATGGACTTCTTGGATGCTTACGTGGTACATAGACAACTTAAAGTGGATACTCTAAAATGCTCAAGACAAGTGTGAGTGCTATGGATGGCCTCCTCGTAGGGAGACGAGGATGAATCCTTAGTGGTGTATTGATGTGGTGATTAGTGGACTCGTGTGCGCTGCCTCATCTCAAAGAAGTTTCTCGTTGTCGTAGAACAGGATAGCCACTGAGTCAAAGCTGGCTTGCTGCAACTACACCCCACATTACCTTCTTGATACTAATGCATATATGATAGGATCTAATGTAAGTCTTGCTGAGTACCTTTGTACTCATGTTTGCTTTATTTATGTTTTGCAGACGAGACATCTGTCTTACTAGTAGTTCCGCTTGGACTTCGACGGGTAGCTTGTTACCTTAGCTACGATCTTGTACCCTTGGGAGGGTCTTGTAGATAGTCAGGCTTTCCAGCTCTTTTCTTTTGTAGTTGTCTGTACTCAGACATGTAATGCTTCCGTTGCTTGTATGCTCTGAATGATGGGTCATGTGACCCCTGCTTGTATTTATGCTATGTGGCTCTTCTGAGCCTTTATCTGTATGAGTTTGCGTTATGTTGTGATGCCATGTTGTACAGCACATACTTGCATGTTATGCGTACGTGTACCGTGTATTGCTATGTGTGGGATCCGACAATCTGGTTGTTTATCCTTGGCAGCCTATCATATGGGGAAATGTAGTCTAGTGTTTTCTGAGCGATAGTAGTCCGCTACAGCCCGGTCCACCGGAGTCCTGCTAGCCCAGCACAATTGCTCGGAACACTTGACTGGCCGGCATGTGTTTCACTTCGTTCCTGTGTCTGTCCCTTCGGGGAAATGTCACGCGGTGACGACCAGAGTCCTGCCTAGCCTGCTACAGCCCGGGTTCCCCGGAGTCCTGTTAGCCCGGTGCTACAGCCCAGATTCACACGCTGCTGACCGACACGCTCGATGTGAATCATGTATGCCTGTTCCCATAGGTTAGGGCCGCTTTGGGTTCACGACTAGCCATGTCGGCCCGGGTTCTCTGTCATATGGATGCTAGCGACACAATCATATACGCGAGCCAAAAGACGCAAACGGTCCCGGGCCATGGTAAGGCGACACCCGTGGGGATACCGTGCGTGAGGCCGCAAAGTGATATGAGGTGTTACATGCTAGATTGGTGTGACTTAGAATCGGGGTCCCGACACAGCCACCCACATAGCAAAGGGAGGACGGTCAACAAGAGAGAGAGAGTGAGTAAGAGAGAGAGAGAGGTGACTGAACTCCTCCTAGTAGTTCATCGCCCCAGCCAAGAACAGACCCTCGCGAGGCTGTTCTTCCTTGTATTGTTCATCATCGCCAGCCCCAGAAGGCAATCCACCAACCACACACTGGAGTAGGGTATTACACCACAACGGTGGCCCGAACCAGTATAAACCTTGTGTCTCTTGTGCAGTTCTTTCAGTAGTTTAGATCTTTGTGAGACGGGGAGGTAGAAGGCGTAATCTCCGCGCGCACCCCAGTGTTCGAACCCTAAGGGTCTGCCGGAACCCGTGATCCGACATCTGGCGCGCCAGGTAGGGGTGCGCCGGAATCTGTCTTCCACCACTCCGCTCTCCTCCGACCGTCGCATCCATGTCTGACGCTCGTCGGGCCCGCGCCGAGCGCCGGGCCGCCATCGCTTCTCGCGTCGCCCAGACAGCCCCCGTCGGTGGGCGTCCTCGTCGTTCCCCGTCGCCCGCCGTCAACGCCGCCACTGGCCCGGCGGGGGGCGAACAACAAGCGTCGTATTAGCATCCATCTGTGCGGCAAGACGGCCGCACCGCTACTCAATCGCTCACCCCAGCCGGCTCTTCGTCCCGCGCGCTCCGTGCACCCTTGGAGGCTTGAGCTGCGCTCCTCGTGACAAACGAACCCCTGTGCTACCGCCCCGTCGACGACGTCTACGAGGAGGGGCTCGACCGCGTCGCCGAGCTCGTCCGCGCCGCAGGGGGCTCTCCTGCGCCGTCTGCTCCGCTGCGCCGCACCCCGCCCCGCGCGGGCAATGAAGCTCCGGGGGCGTACCAACCGCCTCCTCTCCAAGAAGATGCCATGGCTCCAAGGTGCGTGGCCCCTGGGCGGAACCTGCTCCGCCAGATGCTAGCACAGCAAGAACGGAGCTGCCAAGAAGTCCCTCGCCCGCAAGGAGCTGCCCGGGCGCTCCCTGCTCTGGCACGCCGCAACCCTGCTCCAGCTCCGGCACGCCAAGACCCCGCTCTGCTCCTAGCTGCAGCGCGTGGGGACCCTCAAGGCCAAGCTCTCCCTCAACCGAAGCCTCCCGTAGCCACCGCAAGCTACCGCGCCTACACCACCAAGCTGCGCAGCGTCGCGTGGCCCGGCAAGTTCAAGCCAGACCTGCCTCCTCGCTATGATGGCACAACTGATCCCGCAGAGTTCCTCCAGCTCTATGAGCTGGGCATTGAGGCTGCCAGCGGGGATGAAAAGGTCATGGCAAACTGGTTCCCCATGGCGCTGAAGGAAGGAGCTCGCACCTGGCTCCTGAATCTGGCTCCGGGCACGATCTCCTCCTGGGACCAGATGCGCACTTGCTTCATCGCCAACTTCCAAGGTACTCGCGACCGGCCGCCCGCCGTGAGCGACATGCGCCGCATCAAGCAGCAACCCGGGGAGACCCTGCAAAAGTACATCCAGCGCTTCAATAGTGCGTTCCTCAAGATCCCCAAGGTGTCCGAGGAAGCCATCATCTCGGCCTTCTCCGATGGCGTGCGCGTCGTCAAGACGAAGGAGGAGCTGGCAATGCATGAAGACCTCTGCACCTCCCTGGAGCTGTTCAACTTGGCGACCAAGTGCGCCAGGGCTGAGGAGGGACATCTCTCCCTCCTCGAGCTGCCTGCCGCGGACCCAGAAGAGAAGAAGCTCAAGGCCAAGGACGTGAAGCGCAAGGGGGCTTCCGTACTCGCAGCAGAACCAGACACCAAGCGGGGCAAGGATCTGCCTGAACCCTCCAGGGGCAGCCAGTACTGTGTGTACCATGACCTCCACACCCACAACACCAACGAATGTCAAGAACTCCGCGCCGTGTGAGAAGGAACCGTGCTGACCGGGGCTATGGCCGAGGAGGGGGAAGAAACCCAGGACGCTGGGAAGGTCGTGGCCCGCGCCAGGGGTGGCGCGACCAACCTCACAAGGACCGCTGGTGGGACCTGCCTCGCGAGGGGGATTGGAGGGATTGGCCTCGTGAGGATCGCCCTCAAGGCAACGCAGGCCTACCTCCGCTGCCGCCTCAGCGAAGGAGGAACGAAGACCGTCATCAAGACGAGGGGGCTGGGGGCTTCCAAGAGCCGCGCGCAATTGCCTGCATCCTGGGCGGAGCTCAAGCCCCAGCCTCTCAACGAATCTTCAAGCAGTTTGCCCGCGAAGTGAATGCAGTTCTCCCCAAGCTCGAAGCAACGCACCCCCTCAGGTGGTCGGCGTGCACCATCATGTTCAGCTCAGCAGACCAGCTCAAGTGCGCGGCCACGGCCGGAGTCCTCCTGATGCTTTGCTCCCCAGTCATCAGCAACATGTTGGTCACCAGGACCCTCATCGACGGAGGGGCAGGGCACAGCGTCCTGTCCGTGGAAACATTCAACAACCTCCAAGTGCCCTATGACCAGCTTCAGCCGACCAAGCCTTTCTCCGGAGTCACCGACGGTTCCACAGTCCCGATCGGGCAGGTCCGCCTCCCTGTCACCTTTGGGGCCCGCAGCAACTACCGCACCGAGCTCATCGACTTCGACGTCGCCCACATCCGCCTGCCATACAACGCCATCCTCGGGTACCCAGCGCTGGCCAAGTTCATGGCCGTGACTCACCACGGCTACAAAGTCCTCAAGATGCCAGGAAGTGGCGGCGTCATCACGGTGCCCTGTGAAGAGAAGGATGCAGTGTGTTCCCTGGAGTGAGCCTATCAGGCCGCGTCGCTAGAAGATCCAGATCGTGGAAGCAAGAGGCTTCCTGAAACCACCCCCAAGAAGAAGAAGACGTCGTCAGGCTCAGCCCCTCAGGAGGCAGGCCCTTCAGGGCCCGTGTCTGCCCAGGGGGACCCCCCTTCCATCGCATAGGAAAGCGCGCCTGGCGCCCTCCTCGGGGAGGGCTCGGGGGCTCTCACCTGGAGGGCCACCGACCTAGCCAGGGTCACGAGGGAGGCGCTTGGGCACCATGTGGAGGCGTGCTTCGAAGCACGTTTCCCTCGAGAAGGAGCTAGGCAAGGAAGGTCAGACCAGCAGAAGTTCGTTAACAAGGCCATTCAAGAACTATAGGAGTCAAGGATCATGAGAGGTTGCCGCCGTCTACCAGCTATGGCCCCACATCCAGGCGAGGATGGTGGGCTGCGCGTCTGTGTCGACGTACCAGGGCTCAATCAGATTGCCACGACGGAGCGTCTCTGGCCCTCGCAAGTGGGGCGCTGCGGGGGTCCACCCCACAGCTATGTTCGCATGCCTTACGGCCTGCCGAGCGTGGCTGCGGTGTACCAGCGCCTCATGAGGGGCATCATGGAGGCTCGGGAAGAAAGGCGTTCCGCGGCCCTAGCGGAGATGAGGACAGCTCGCGAGGAGCCACCAGTGCTTCTGGAGACTCCTGAGGCCCCGGGGCCTGGGGGCTCGTGAGGATCGGCTTCCGCAGCCCACCGAGTCTGCTGCACCAACGCCACTTCGCCGACGACATCCTCAGGTGACATCTTTCAAGCTTCATTCCCAGCTGGGAGCGCCCTCCCAGGGTTGCATCACTCCCAGGCCACGTGGGTCCGTCCCCGCGGCATGTATCCCCTTTTATTTTTCGGTCATTAGTTTGCCTTGTTGGGGGCGCCCCTCGGGCTGCATCATCCCCAAGCCGCTCGGGCTAGAACTAGCGGCATGTATCTCCCTCGCGTTTATTTCCAACTATGCATTCGCCTATCATGCTTGATTGCTTGATGCCTGTCCGCGGCATCCCTTCTTCTCCATGTCGGCCACTTGCACGTTAAAGGGGGGGTGCCTGTGCATCGCGACTCAGGGCTCTTACTGGCTCTCTAGCCCTCAACCTCTGGCCTTGTCCACGGCATCGCGACCTGGCATACCAGCGACGGCTGAGACAAGCTCGAGGGCCGAGACCCGAGGACATAGAGTACCGGCATCTAACCAAATTTTGCAGGGACACATCTCAAGATACGGCCCAGTGCCAGGCGCAACCCGCCTAGAGGTAGGGCCTCGCGAGTCCCGCACTGGCTCACGGGTGCCCTGATACACCTCACCTGCTCCAACCAGCGAGCTCTTGAGCGACTAACGATCGACTGATGACTGCCATGGCAACCCCATCTTCTTTCTGTGATGAATCTACAGGATCCTTGGAGGGAACTGTGCTAGCCAAGGCCTTCACAGAGTTCCCTTCACCCTCGCCCGCGCGAACCGCTTGCACATTAAAGGGGGGCGCCTGAGCATCGCGACTCAGGGCTCCTACTGGCTCTCCAGCCCTCACCCTCTAGCCTTAACCACGGCATCGCGACCTGGCATACCAGCGACGGCTGAGACCAGCTCGAGGGCCGGGACCCGAGGACGTAGAGCAGAGGCGAGGGAGAAGGGGCGCGTGAGGACCTCGCCGAGCAACTCCATCCCAGCTACCCCACGGACCCGATGATGAGCTGGGGGCGATCCTTGATGCTCAAGATAAGTCACCACCCTAAGCACAGGCTACCGTGGCGCTACCCCCGCACCTAAAGCAATTCCGTACTAGCGAGGTTGCTTCCCTTTCTCACCAAGCGACGGCTGCTTGGGCGCCAAAGGGGACCTCCTGAGCATCGCGTCTCAGGGGCACTTACCGGACCCCGGGTCGCTCACCTCCTGGCCTTGACCACGGCATCGCGACCTGGCATACCAGCGACGGTTGACGCCGCCTTGGGACTGGGACCTGACGATGCAGAGCACCAAGCCCTTGCGAGGTTCGAAAGGGGGAACTGAGCTAAGACGGAATCAGCAGCTCACACAGCTGTGCAGCAAAGGTTATGTATTAACAAACGGGACTACAGGAACCTTACAAGCCCCCATGGGGCGCATTTTGGTTCCTCGCAGGGAACAGATCCTACGGGATACTAACTACACGAGCTCCTGCAAAAGATGCCATCATCAACAGTGGGCCGTCAGGTGCTGGCGCCAACCCCATCCAGATTAGGGCCGGCGACGGCCAGACGAGCCCGCCCTGCTCTGGGAGTGGCACCGACTCGGGGGCTCGTAGCTGTCGTCGCTCGTCTCCGGAGTCGCGAAGATTTCGCCGGAGTCACTGGACCCTCCGGCGCCTCCGCCAAGGGAGCGGTCGACGGGCCTAGCCCTCAACAGGGCAAGGTCCTGGCCACCTCCCCCGGGGGCAACACTCCAGCCGGCGCCCGTTCGCGTCGAAGACCTTGAAGAACATCACCGCAGCGCCATCATACTCCAAGTGGACTGCGAAGATGCCCCTTTCCCTACAAACCCGGATGATCTCTCTCCAGCCACGGGACATGTATACCTCGCTCGGGGCAGCGACCACGACCTCTGCCTCGGTCGCGAGGTTGCTGCAGCCGGCGTGCTGCAGCCAGAGCTCCAGGGGCCGTCCTGGAGGGATGATGGAGGCGAAGAAGGAAGGCAGACGGATCCAGGACTGGAGAGGAATGGCGACGTGGAGCATGAACTCTTGGGAGGAGCCCTCGGCATGGACTCCAGGAGGAACAACCCACGCCTTCGTGACCCGACGGCGCCTACGACGGCGCCGACCGCGGAGGTTGGCATCGACACCTTCAGAGCCCTCGACATGGGCATACAAGGGAAGTGGGAACCCCGGCGAAGCCCACTTGCACCAGGGCCTCGGCACCGCCTGACGGTCTTCCTCGCCCCGGCTGCAAAGGGCGAGCCTTTTCTTCGGCGGGAGAGGGTCTCGCCCCTCTCGAGGAGCCTTTCCCTTCTCCGCTGCAGAGAACCGGCGGATCGGAGCCATCGCAGCAAGACGGAGCAAGGATTGGGAAGAAGGAGAAAACAAGAAGAGATGGACTGGAAGGGCATGCGCCGTGCCGTACTTATATCCGGCGAAGGTCAACCGTCAGCCTCCACGATCACAGGTAATCACGACACAATTTGCATGCAGGGACTAATCCAACTCGCGTGATCACCGAGGCGTCGTGGGGAAGTGGAGACGCCCGCGTCCCATCAACCGCCACGCGGCGCCCAAGGCCGCAGGCTGTTAGGGCCCACGGCGCTTCGCCCTTGCCCTTTCGCCTCTCGGCACGGCCAAGTCCATGCGCGCCTTGGGCCCCGGGCTACTGTCGGCGTTCTGGGAATGGGGGTCCCCAGACTTGCCTGCCAGCGGCCTGCAGCGTGGCTCAAAGGGGGCCCAGTGCGGCCCATCTTCATCAACACAAGGCTCAAGACCCTCGCGAGGGGCCAAGCCTCGCGGGGCGGACGACACGGCGCATCCTCAGGCGCAGCCTCCTCAGGCTGGCTCGCGAGGAGGCGGAGAGATCAAGGCAGGTTACCTCGCGAGGTGCCCATGACGCAAGCCATGACGATCGAGGGTGCCAGGCGGGCGCCAGTGCGCGCAGCGTCCTTCTTTCCTCTTTGGTGCAAAGGGGCCAAGCGCAGCTGCGGAGTACCGAGGCGCCAGGCAAAGGTTGCCATTTCGGTGCAACGAGACGAAGACCAGGATGACTACGAGACGGAGGTCACCATGGAGCCTTTGGTAGGCGAAGACCAACTTTAGTCAGGATAAGTGTACTAGATGTTCCCCTTTGAATTGGCCAATTGTTGGCGCCCTTCCTGCTCAATATTTGGGAAGAGGACCAGGGCCTCTATAAATAGGACCAGCCACCCACATAGCAAAGGGAGGACGGTCGACAAGAGAGAGAGTGAGTAAGAGAGAGAGAGAGAGAGAGGTGACTGAACTCCTCCTAGCAGTTCATTGCCCAGCCAAGAACAGACCCTCGCGAGGCTGTTCTTCCTTGTATTGTTCATCATCGCCAGCCCCAGAAGGCAATCCACCAACCACACACTAGAGTAGGGTATTACACCACAATGGTGGCCCGAACTAGTATAAACCTTGTGTCTCTTCTGCAGTTCTTTCAGTAGTTTAGATCTTTGTGAGACGGGGAGGTAGAAGGCGTAATCTCCGCGCGCACCCCAGTGTTCGAACCCTAAGGGTCTGCCAGAACCCGTGATCCGATAGTGGGCGCCTAATTAAATGGCAAGATCATTCGTGATCATCCGCCAGCAAGAGGTAGATCGGCATGTCAAGCGCTGCAAGGCGGAGTACTGCCTCCGCACTGGGAAAACACCGTGCACCAGGGAGCTGCTGGTGAGGCGCTGCCGGAATACTGGCCCTACTATGTCTTGAGCTTTTGTTGGTTTTCCCCGAAAAGGAAGGGATGATGTAGCAGAGTAGCATAAGTATTTCCCTCAGTATTTGAGAACCAAGGTATCAATCCAGTAGGAGGCCACGCTCAAGTCCCTCGTACCTGCACAAAATGATAGCTACTCGCAACCAACGCGATTAGGGGTTGTCAATCCCTTCACGGTCACTTACGAGAGTGAGATCTGATAGATATAATATTTTTGGTATTTTTCATATAAAGATGCAAAGTAAAAAGTAAAAGCAAAGTAAAAAAGCAAAACAAGATTAAAGTGATGGAGATTGATATGATAAGAATAGACCCGGGGGCCATAGGTTTCACTAGTGGCTTCTCTCAAGAGCATAAGTATTCTATGGTGGGTGAACAAATTACTGCTGAGCAATTGACAGAATGGAGCATAGTTATGAGAATATCTAGGCATGATCATGTATATAGGCATCACGTCCGTGACAAGTAGATCGAAATGATTCTGCATCTACTACTATTACTCCACTCATCGACCGTTATCCAGCATGCATCTAGAGTATTAAGTTAAAAACAGAGTAACGCTTTAAGCAAGATGACATGATGTAGAGAGATAAATTCATGCAATATGATATAAACCCCATCTTGTTATCCTCGATGGCAACGATACAATACGTGCCTTGCTGCCCCTCCTGTCACTGGGAAAGGACACCGCAAGATCGAACCCAAAGCTAAGCACTTCTCTCATGGCAAGAACTACCAATCTAGTTGGCCAAACCAAACGGATAATTCGAAGAGGCTTGCAAAGATAACCAATCATACATAAAAGAATTCAGAGAAGATTCAAATATTATTCATAGATAGACTTGATCATCAACCCACAATTCATCGGTATCAACAAACACACCGCAAAAAGAAGATTACATCGAATAGATGTCCACAAGAGAGGGGGAGAACTTTGTATTAAGATCCAAAAAGAGAGAAGAAGCCATCTAGCTACTAACTATGGACCCGAAGGTCTGAGGTAAACTACTCACACTTCATTGGAGAGGCTATGATGATGTAGAAGCCCTCCGTGATGACGGCCATCTACCGGTGGAGCTCCAGAACAGGCCCCAAGATGGGATCTCATGGATACAGAAAGTTGCGGCGGTGGAATTAGGTTTTTGGCTCCTGTTCTGATCATTTGGGGGTACGTAGGTATATATAGGAGTAAGGAGTGCGTCGGTGGAGCTCCGAGGGGCCCACGAGGCAGGGGCGCGCCCTAGGGGGGCACGCCCCCACCCTCGTGACCTCCTCTTTGACTCCTTGGAGTAGGGTCCAAGTCTCCTGGATCACGATCGGCGAGAAAATCACGTTCCCGAAGGTTTTATTCCGTTTGGACTCCGTTTGATATTCCGTTTCTTCAAAACTCTGAAATAGGCAAAAACAGCAATTCTGGGCTGGGCCTCCGGTTAATAGGTTAGTCCAAAAATAATATAAAAGTGGAAAATAAAGCCCAATATAGTCCAAAATAGTAGATAATATAGCATGGAGCAATCAAAAATTATAGATATGTTGGAGATGTATCAGGCATCCCCAAGCTTAATTCCTGCTCGTCCTCGAGTAGGTAAATGATAAAAAGAGAATTTTTGATGCAAAGTGCTACTTGGCATAATTTCAATGCAAATATTCTTAATTGTGATATGAATATTCAGATTCGAAAGATTCAAGACAAAAGTTTATATTGACATAAAAATAATAATACTTCAAGCATACTAACAAAGCAATCATGTCTTCTCAAAATATCATGGCCAAAGAAAGTTATCCCTACAAAATCGTATAGTTTGGCTATGCTCTATCTTCACCACACAAAGTATTTAAATCATGCACAACCCCGATGACAAGCCAAGCAATTGTTTCATACTCTAACTTTTTCAATCTTGACGCAATACATGAGCGTGAGCCATGGATATAGCACTATAGGTGGAATAGAATGGTGGTTGTGGAGAAGACAAAAAGGAGAAGATAGTCTCACATCAACTAGGCGTATCAACGGGCTATGGAGATGCCCATCAATAGATATCAATGTGAGTGAGTAGGGATTGCCATGCAACGGATGCACTAGAGCTATAAGTATATGAAAGCTCAAAAAGAAACTAAGTGGGTGTGCATCCAACTTGCTTGCTCATGAAAACCTAGGGCAATTTGAGGAAGCCCATCATTGGAATATACAAGCCAAGTTCTATAATGTAAAATTCCCACTAGTATATGAAAGTGATAACATGAGAGACTCTCTACTATGAAGATCATGGTGCTACTTTGAAGCACAAGTGTGGTAAAAGGATAGTAACATTGTCCCTTCTCTCTTTTTCTCTCATCATTTTTTTATTTGGGCCTTTTGTCTTTCTTTTTATGGCCTCTTTTTATTTGGGCTTCTTTGGCCTCTTTTATTTTATTTTTCGTCCGGAGTCTCATCCCGACTTGTGGGGGAATCATAGTCTCCATCATTCTTTCCTCACTGGGACAATGCTCTAATAATGATGATCATCACACTTTTATTTTTCTTACAACTCAACAATTACAACTCGATACTTAGAACAAAATATGACTCTATATGAATGCATCCGGCGGTGTACCGGGATATGCAATATGACAATGATGGAGTGTGTCATGATAAACGGAACGGTGGAAAGTTGCATGGCAATATATCTTGGAATGGCTATGGAAATGCCATAATAGGTAGGTATGGTGGCTGCTTTGAGGAAGGTATATGGTAGGTGTGTGATACCAGCGAAAAGTGCGGGTACTAGAGAGGCTAGCAAAGGTGAAAGGGTGAGAGTGCGTCTAATCCATGGACTCAACATTAGTCATAAAGAACTCATATACTTATTGCAAAAATCTAGAAGTTATCAAAGCAAAGTATTAAGCGCATGCTCCTAGGGGGATAGATTGGTAGGAAAAGACAATCGCCCATCCCCGACCGCCACTCATAAGGAAGACAATCAATAAATAAATCATGCTCTGACTTCATCACATAACGGTTCACCATACGTGCATGCTACGGGAATCACAAACTTATACACAAGTATTCTTTAAATTCACAACTACTCAACTAGCATGACTTTAATATTATCACCTCCATATCTCAAAACAATTATCATGCTTCAATCTTTTCTTAGTATTCAACACACTCAAAAGAAAGTTTCACAAATCTTGAATTCCAAGCATATTATTATTAAGAAAATTACCATGCTATTAAGGGACTCTCAAAATAATTTAAGTGAAGCATGAGAGATCAATAGTTTCTTTAAAACAAATCCACCACCGTGCTCTAAAATATCTAAGTGAAGCACATAGAGCAAAATTATAACGCTCAAAATATATAAGTGAAGCACATAGAGCAAAACTACTTAGCTCAACAGATATAAGTGAAGCACATAGAGTATTCTATCAAATTTTAATTCATGTATGGCTCTCTCAAAAGGTGTGTACAGCAAGGATGATTGTGGCATACTAAGACACAAAGACACAAATAATACAAGACGCGCCAAGCAAAACACATATCATGTTGGTGAATAAAAATATAGCTCCAAGTAAATTACCGATGGAAGTGGACGGAAGAGGGGATGCCTTCCGGGGCATCCCCAAGCTTTGACTTGTTGGTGTCCTTGGATTATCTTGGGGTGCCATGGGAATCCCCAAGCTTAGGCTCTTGCCACTCCTTGTTCCATAATCCATCAAAAGAATTCACCCAAAACTTGAAAACTTCACAACACAAAACTTAAAGTAGAAAACTCGTGAGCTCCATTAGCGAAAGAAAACAAAAGACCACTTCAAGGTACTGTAATTAACTCATTCTTTATTTATATTGGTGTTAAACCTACTGTATTCCAACTTCTCTATGGATTATAAACTATTTTACTAACCATAGATTCATCAAAATAAGCAAACAACACACGAAAAACAGAATCTGTCAAAAACAGAACAGTCTGTAGTAATATGTAGCTAGCGCAAAATCTGGAACCCCAAAAATTCTAAAATAAATTTCTGAACGTGAGGAATTTATCTATTAATCATCTTCAAAAATAATTAACTAAATAGCGCTCTTCAAATAAAAATGACAGCAGTTCTCGTGAGCGCTAAAGTTTCTGTTTTTTACAGCAAGTTCAACAAGACTTTCCCCAAGTCTTCCCAACGGTTCTACTTGGCACAAACACTAATTAAACGCAAAAAAACACAGCCAAAACAGAGGATAAATAATTTATTTATTACTAAACAGGAGCTAAAATCAAGTAATAAAAATAAAATTGGGTTGCCACCCAACAAGCGCTATCGTTTAACGCCCCTAGCTAGGCATAAAAGCGAGGATAGATCTAGGTTGTGCCGTAGTAATAAGATAGATCGGTGAAACTCATTTCATATTCTCTACGTTCGGCAGCAAGTTTCCTTTGAGGCAAGTAAAAGTAATCAAAAGGGCTAAATTTAATAGGACAAAAGTCCCCAAGATCAATTTTAGGAGGTATAGGTTCCTCTTTCGGCCCTTCGTATTGTACAACCAATTCATCATTATAAGCATTCTTTTGACAGAACCTTGTGAGCCTAAACTCAAGAGAGCACCCTAGCTCGTTATTTTGAATAGCCGAATCATCATTAAGTTCAGAGATTCTATCAATTAAAATATTGATTGGCACTTTTTTCTAAGGTTTTCATTAAAAGCAACATAATCAAGGGATTGAAAGCGCATAATTTCTTCTTGATCGAACAGGATAGATTCTATGGGAGGACGACCAGCATCCACCCTACAGTGCGCAAAGATTTCTTTGGCTTCTTTTATTATAAATCTAAATTCATGAGCCAAAAAGATAGTAGCGGCACGCTTAACAAAATAATGCTCGATATTAGAAAATTCTAGGAAAATTCTTTGTATAGATGGGTGCATATGCATAAATTGCCTTTCAAGTTCAACGATAAGCATGGCAATAGCGTCCGCAAGACTGCTAGTTCTATGAAGAATAGAACCGCCCATAGAGGGCAAAGCACCAACACAAGTAAAGAAATCTTGAATAACTCCTTTTCCAATAATATTACCACTACCGATTCCAAATCTTTTTGTATGGTAGGTAGGGGGTTCTTCAGCAGGAGCGTCAGAATTTTCTATGACATTGTTATCACCCATATTGGCGATAACTTCCCCAATTTCCGACATAACGACAAGCAAGCAAACTAGCACACAAGCAAACAAGAGCAAACGGGCAAAAGAGGCAAATAGAGAGGGAGGATAGAGAGAGAGAGAGAGCGAATAAAACGGCAAGGGTGAAGTGGGGGAGAGGAAAACGAGAGGCAAATGGCAAATAATGTAATGCGAGAGATAGGGATTGTGATGGGTACTTGGTATGTTGACTTTTTGCCTAGACACCCCGGCAACGGCGCCAGAAATCCTTCTTGCTATGTCTTGAGCTTGTGTTGGTTTTCCCTGAAGAGGAAGGAATGATGCAGCAGAGTAGTGTAAGTATTTCCCTCAGTTTTTGAGAACCAAGGTATCAATCCAGTAGGAGGCCACGCTCAAGTCCCTCGTACCTGCACAAAACGATAGGTACTCGCAACCAACACGATTAGGGGTTGTCAATCCCTTCACGGTCACTTACGAGAGTGAGATCTGATAGATATAATATTTTTGGTATAAAGATGCAAAGTAAAAAGTAAAAGCAAAGTAAAAAAGCAAAACAAGATTAAAGTGATGGAGATTGATATGATGAGAATATACCTCGAGGCCATAGGTTTCACTAGTGGCTTCTCTCAAGAGCATAAGTATTCTACGGTGGGTGAACAAATTACTGTTGAGCAATTGACAGAATTGAGCATAGTTATGAGAATATCTAGGCATGATCATGTATATAGGCATCACGTCCGTGACCAGTAGACCGAAATGATTCTGCATCTACTACTATTACTCCACTCATCGACCGCTATCCAGCATGCATCTAGAGTATTAAGTTAAAAACAGAGTAACGCTTTAAGCAAGATGACATGATGTAGAGAGATAAATTCATGCAATATGAAATAAACCCCATCTTGTTATCCTCGATGGCAACGATACAATACGTGCCTTGCTGCCCCTTCTGTCACTGGCAAAGGACACCGCAAGATCGAACCCAAAGCTAAGCACTTCTCTCATGGCAAGAACTACCAATCTAGTTGGCCAAACCAAACGGACAATTCGAAGAGACTTGCAAAGATAACCAATCATACATAAAAGAATTCAGAGAAGATTCAAATATTATTCATAGATAGACTTGATCATAAACCCACAATTCATCGGTCTCAACAAACACACCGCAAAAAGAAGATTACATCGAATAGATCTCCACAAGAGAGGGGGAGAACTTTGTATTGAGATCCAAAAAGAGAGAAGAAGCCATCTAGCTACTAACTATGGACCCGAAGGTCTGAGGTAAACTACTCACACTTCATCGGAGAGGCTATGATGATGTAGAAGCCCTCCATGATGACGGCCCTCTTCCGGTGGAGCTCCGGAACAGGCCCCAAGATGGGATCTCGTGGATATAGAAAGTTGCGATGGTGGAATTAGGTTTTTGGCTCCTGTTCTAATCGTTTGGGGGTACGTAGGTATATATAGGAGGAAGGAGTACGTCAGTGGAGCTCCGAGGGGTCTACGAGGCAGGGGGCGCGCCCTAGGGGGGCGCGCCCCCACCCTCGTGACCTCCTCTTTGACTCCTTGGAGTAGGGTCCAAGTCTCCTGGATCACGTTCGGCGAGAAAATCACGTTACCGAAGGTTTTATTCCGTTTGGACTCTGTTTGATATTTTGTTTCTTCAAAACTTTGAAATAGGCAAAAAACAGCAATTCTGGGCTGGGCCTCCGGTTAATAGGTTAGTCCCAAAAATAATATAAAAGTGGAAAATAAAGCCCAATATAGTCCAAAACAGTAGATAATATAGCATGGAGCAATCAAAAATTATAGATACGTTGGAGACGTATCAGGCCCCAGGAGGGATTATTAGTTTTAGTATTGTTCGTTTTCAATTTTATGCATTGTACCTAGTAGTTAAGTATCATCACGTATATGTGATGATATTATATATATATTCTGTGATGAACTAATGAACAATTAACATATATTATGAATTCCATTTTCAATCTATTTTTGTATACTAATTTGAATCTACCTGTTATCATCCACATATACAGAATCGAAAGTGTATATACACACATTGAAACAGAACATATAAGAATGGAAAACAGAGTTGACACATTGAAACCGAGCAATAAACAGAACAATACTATGATTGCTGTGAATACATAGCTATCCACGTCGAAACGACTTTTCAAAATAAAACGCGTCCATGAGACCATGACCAGCAGCCCTTGCCTACGGTAGCTCTTGGCTCTGTCTGATCTCGTGTAGGCGTTCGTCCAAGTGGTTGACGCGCTTGCGGCACATCTGGAGCAAGATCTCAAGCTCCAAGTTGGCTATTTCATCGAAGATCACCTGCTCGAGGATGCGACGGCCATGTTCCTCTACTGCGTCCTGGTGGACAACTAGGCCAAGGAGGCGGTCGAGCCTACCGACCAGCGCGTTGGCATCGAGCGGGCCGCAGACAAGGCGAACGGCGCGACCCATGCGAACGGCGCGGCGGGCGTCTGGTGCAATTACGGCGTGGCCGACCTCTGGTGAAAGTATGACGCAAAGGGCCTCTGCCCACTCCTGGCGAGGAATGTGGGTACCGACGGGACGTGTACCCAGCTGCGATGCCGTGTCGACAGCAATCAAGCGCTGATGGATCCACTCTAGCTATGCGGCACGCCACGCCTCTCGCTCTGCAGCGCTCCAACGGTCTCGCCGTGCGGTGAGCCGCAGCCTATCGGCGCAGACGCGCCTAGCTTGCTTTGCGGCGCGCCATCGATCATGTTGTGCGGCGAGATGCAACCTGTCGGCACTAACTTGCCTATCTTGATCCACGACGCTCAAGCGCCATGCGCCAAAGGTCTGCTCAACCCTGGCGATGACGCGCATCACGGCGTCGTGCATCGCATTGCCAGGGAGCGCCTCAGCCTCGACGGGCCGTGGCGCCTGCTCGTTTTCCTCGTCGACGAGGTTGATGGCAGAGGCGGCGCTTTGGTGGGTTGGCATGCTTGAAAAAGGTGGATGTGCTATAGGCTACGCTTGTCGCCTTGATACGTCTCCAAAGTATCTATAATATTTGATTGTTCCATGCTATTATATTATCTGTTTTGGATGTTAATGGACTTTATTTTACACTTTTATATTATTTTTGGGACTAACCTATTAACCGGAGGCCCAGTCCAAATTGCTGTTTTCTTGCCTATTTTAGTGTTTCGAAGAAATGGAATATCAAATGGAATGAAACCTTCGGGAGAGTTATTTTTGGAACGGAAGCTGTCGTGGAGTTGACACGGCAGATGTCCTAGAGCAAGGACTTAGTCATAGGGCCATCGCACTAGGAAGCTTAAAGGGGTTAATCGGGACAAAGGACATGAGATAGTTTTATACTAGTTCGGCCCCTTACGGTGAAGGTAAAAGCCTACGTCTAGTTGTGATTCGTATTGCTGAGGTTTCGACTTCCAAGAGGCTCAACGCGTCGGCTTGGTTATTGACTTGGTTGTTTCTCGCCCTAAACCGCCATCGGGTCGTCCCCTTATATACACGGGTTGACACCAGGTGGCCTACAGAGTCCCGGCTGGCTCATAATCGTGTCCGGCTCAGTGACTTTCTTTACATGTCTTTCTGTACAAGTATTTCCTTACATATGGCGGTTTACTTACAATATCGGGCCTCAAGCCGGCCCCAGGCCTTTGGGCCTTCTATAAGACTTAATAAGCTACAAACTTGGATGTTTACTGAGCTTCTTGCGTAACCTCCTATTGAAGCTGACCCGGCCCCTCCTGGGCGGGTCTCAACTGATAGTAATATCCCCAACATTAGGCTCCAGGTTGACTTTGAACTTTGTTTTTTGTCAATCTTCAATACTTAGTCGGAATCCATCCTCTGTCTGAAAACTTATGTAACCCGCCATGACATCATCTTTTGAAAACACAAAAAACCTTCATGATGTCATCTTACAACGGATCTTTCATTTTTTAATGCCTTCCGAGAATCGAGGCGTCTGTTCAGTTGGATAATTATTATTGGGTCTCCTTGATTTTCGTGCCCGCCTGTTCGCATCTGCCCTTATAAATAGGCATGTGGCCGGTCCTTCCCATTCTCCTTTCTTCCTCATCTTCTTCCTCTCGCAACCTCCATCGCTGCTCGAGCTCCGCCACCGCCGCAACTCTCATCGTCGTCGTCAGGCTTGGCCGCTGCATTACCCTGAGTTCGACCAAAGAACGTGGCGACTCTTCGCGGCAGGCCTGCATCTTGTAAGTTTTCTTCTCTCTCACGCACCTAGATCTATTCTAGGTTTGCAAGTTCTTCAGTGTTCTTCACCTGTTCGCCATGGATCATCTTGTAGATCTTCTCCACAACTTCTTTTGATCCAAAGAAGAGATATAACTCGCGCGATAGCTGTTTGGCATTCATTTTTGATATCAGTAGATCCCTTTTGCCTGTATAGATGCTTCTTTACAGTCAACGAACTCATCTGTACCAAGTTTTTAGGTCTAGAATATTTTCCTTTTTGAAACAGCCTTTTGATCCAAAATGATAATGATAGCTTGGTGAAATTTGTTTATGCCAACACTTAGCTGAATCTGCTTTCCGAAAAAATCTGTAGTCATGGCGGCTTACCATTCCGGGTTTCTTTTCCCTATATGGCATTAGCCCTTAGTTAAGCCACCGTTACTTGTTTTATAATTTCAACCTTTAACTGTTAATTAACCCGACACTTTATTTTTCCTTTTCCAGTCCCTTGTTCATCATGCCGTCAAAGACACCCACCATCTGCAATTGGGTTCCCTCAACCATAACTGAGGAGCGTCTGAAAGAGTTCTTCCTCATTGGATTTCTGCCTTCAAGAAACGTCATGTCTTATCGTGCTCCTGACCCGGAAGAAGAACGACTCAATCTGAAAGACGGGGAAGTGATCGTCTTTACTGATCACATGAACCGGGGCTTCTCACCGTCCGGTTCAAAAAATTTCAAAGAAGTTCTTCACTTCTTCAAACTCCATCCTCAGGATATTGGACCCAATTCCATATCCAATATTTGTAACTTCCAAGTACTCTGTGAGGTATATCTTCAGCAAGAGCCGACTGTGGAACTATTTAGAGAGTACTTCTATCTGAACCGGCAAAACGAGTGCACCAATGGCCTCAGTTTAGAACTTGGAGGCATCTCGGTTCAGCACCGGCAGGGTGCAGTTTTTCCTCTCATAGTTTTACCAAGTCACCCAAAGGACTGGAACCAAACTTGGTTTTACTGTCAGGACGTCTCACCCGCCAATGAGAAGCCACTGCCGGGTTACCGACCCGATCGTCTTGACACCAAGTTCTCCCTGCCTACTGTTGCCGAACACAAAAAATTGATTCCATCTATCAGGAGGATCAATGGTTTGTTGGGGAACGGTTTAACCGGAGTCGATCTAACCCGCTGCTGGGTCTCATGGCGGATAATTCCATTAAGCCGTCGTTCCAAGTTGATGTATGAATATGGTGGAGACCCGGATGACTCTCTCCGTAATACCCCGGTTCAGCTAACCGAAGAAGATGTTGTCACGATGTCAAATGGTCTGGTGAATGCGAAGTACGAAGACTGCAGTGTTGTTGGGTTAAATCCTTTCTGTAAATTTAACCCAGCACCAGAAGTAAGAGCATTCTAATCTTTTTCCTTTATATTTTGTCCAGCCGTATTGTTTATCACTGATCCTTCCTTTTGTCTTTGTAGGCCAACTCTGACTTTTGGAAAGCAAAATACGATCACGAAGCTGCCAAGAAGGCGAAGCTTGCCGCCATGAATGCCAAGAAATCAACTCGGAGAACAAAGAAGAAAAAGAAAACCACAGTTGAAGATTTAATGAAGCTTGATGACTCGTCCGACTCGGAGGTAGCCCTTGATTCACTTGGCCAACTTTTTAACAATCTTATTGACACTGACCTTTACCAGGATGACACTGGGGCTAGTCAAGCCATGGAAGCAGAGGTAACTATCATTTCCTCCGACTCAGAGCCCTTACCAAGACACAAAGTCCGACGAGTGATCCGTAAAGTAAGGTTTTCTAACCCCTTAGCTCACTTCGATCCCAACTTTCATTTGAAAAAACAGCAGCATGCAAGCCGTCGTGAAGTTTAGATTGAAGATGAGCCGGCTGTCGTCCCTGAACAGACTCCTCGAAAACGTCCGAACGAGGTTTACTTATTACTGTCCTAACCTATGTTTTAATGAATCCTGCTCCTTGCATTTCCTTTAACTCCTTTCATTTACCTTTTTAGGAGGTGTCTCATTCCTCGGGCGACTCATCACAAACACAATTTCCGGCTTTCAAGACCGCTCATGGGTAATTAAAAATCCTCTTTTCTTCCGAGTTTGATCAATTGTTATCTTAATGCTGACAATCCTACAACATTTTTCTTTAGCGGTCAGGCTAAGTCCAAGAAAGCGAAGGCAACAAAACCAATGGAAGACCCGCCAGTACTGGCATCTGAGCCGGCTAGGCCACCTTCTCCATTAACTGTCGCCCCAGAAGACCCGCCTATTGTCCACGAAGCAAATCCTCCAGAGCCATCCCTTGTCAAGACCACTATTAACCCTTCTGCAGCTGGTCCATCAAGCTCAACCAACCCACCGTCTCCCCGTGTTCAAGATGTTCAAATTACTGGGAGACGCTTTGTTGACCTGGGGAACCCGACGGTATTGGCACGGTGCACAGCTAAGCAAGAAGCTTTGGAGAGGCAGAAGGTTCGTCTTGATGTTGCCAACTATGACCGTCTTAATGCCAGTGATATCTTATCCGGCTATCTCAGTCATGTACACTCCAGTCATGATTCTGAGATTGAGATGGTCAAGCAGCTTCAATTGAAGTATGAGGTGTGTAGTTTCCGGTTTACTAATATTCCTTCAGCCCCCAAGTCTGTAGATTATGAGAGGAACGGAATAACCTGTAGACTTAAAATATAGGCCGAGACCTTTACTTCTGAATCTTTGCCTGATACTTGTAGAACAAGACTTCTCCCATAGTCCCCGAGGACCGGTTTACTTAATCATTAATGAATCCATACTTCAAAATTGAACACCATCTGTAAAGTACTTAACATTCCGGTTTATCTTTGATAACCTTGCTGAACTGCGTACATTAGGCCCCAAGTGCCAAGTGTTGTTACTTTATAAAGGACTTGGGACTTCTAATATGCTGGTAGAGTCGCAAAAATTAGATTTGGCATACATTAGCCCCCAAGCGCCAAGTGGTTTATTCGTAAAGTACTTGGGACTTTGAATTTTGAATTTGGATACTGGAATTTAAAACCAAATCTTGACTTATCTGAATATTTCACAGAATGCATTATCTGAACTGAACTACCAATTGACTGGCGCAAAGTCCCGGCTAGCAAGCCAGGAGTCAGAAATCAAATCTTCCACCTCCAAATTGCAAATGAGCCTTTCTGAAACGGATACTTTGAAGACCAACTTTGCTACTAAAGAGAAGACTTGGGAAAAGGAGAAAACACTCCTGACCCGCCGAGCTGAGACAGCCGAAACAGCTCTGAAAGAAATTTCAACAGAGCTGAATAATTTGAAGGGCCGGGTGTCTCAGATGGTTGCTGCTATCTTTGGTAAGCTGTCTGAATTGATCTTGAATATATTTTTTGTCAAACCTGAATATGATCCGCCAACTGACTCTGTAAAAAATATATACAGGTCTGCGAAGCAAAAATCAGAGCCAAGACCCGTTGATTAAACTGAAGGCAGTATACACCTTGGTTGAACAATTGTACATTGGTACACAACGGGCTCTGGCCGCTATCCCTCCGGTAAATCAAGGACCCAACCAGCTTAGCGATGTCCTGAAGAAGCTATCCATCCTTCCTGCTAGATTCCAAGAGGTAAAACGCTCCTGTGCGTGAGCCGGTGCACTGACTACCCTAAGCCGCTCCAAAGCTTGGGTGCCAGACCTAGACCCGATGGACGTTGCAAGGGGCTATCCTACCGTGAAGGAGGACGGGTCTCCTTTTGATCAAGATGACTTTATAGCCTGCGTCCGTGAAGTCCGGCCTCAGGCGACTAGCCTTGGAGATGACACCAACGTGGACAAATACCAGCCGGGTTTTGATAGTGCAAATAAGAAGATGGCCACTCCTTCATAAAAAGTTGCTGATCTGATCCCACCTGTGAGAGTAGATACATTTGCCCCAGAAATTGACCCGGTCGGCCTGATTGACGACGAAGCTGAATTTGTTGCCATGAACGGCTTTGATTGGTCAAAATCCAACTTCCAGCAGACTCAAGATGGTGAACCAGCGAGGGAAGGACAGTGACAATCTTCATGGGCTTATAAAGCCTTTTAATAGCTTAGCTATTTAAAACACTGCATGTTTGCTTATGCCATCGCGCATAAAACACTTCTACGTGAATCTGTGCTTGCAGATGCCAATGTTTAATGCTTTCTTATGCATCGTTTAATGCTTGTCTCTGTAATGTTTGAACTCTGTTCCTGTGAACACAAGGAAAACACCTAGCAAGGCGGTTTAGAACCAACTGGGCTTAAACACTTAATTTACAGCCCATATCTCCACCTTGTCCTTGTTGATCCTTAGATCGCCGGTTTAAATAACCCGGGTGATGAATTTGATAATTCAATATGTATAAAAAAGTTAATACTCCTGGAATACTCAATGATCATCATATCTTAATAGCTCGTACCTTTGGATCCTGGAACCACCGGCTTGAATAACCCGGGCGGCTGTGTTGTTCAATAATTGAGCCGACGAAGAAAACCAGGCTATCTCATTTGTAATATTGAAACAACAAAAACTCAAAGGCAAGCAACAGCTAACAAACATAATTTTAACTCTGTATTCAAAAGGTTGGGGGTTTCTGATTCGAATACGATCAGTAACCCGGACCAAAGGGGTTAAGCTAAGGTTCGAATACGACCATATAGCCCCCAGTGGCTTTGGCGTTGCGCCGATCAATAGGGTACCGATAGCTATGTTCTCTTTGGTTCGAATACGACCTATGTTTGAACAGGAAGCCCCCAAATGACCTTGAGAGGTTTTTAACGACCCTGATTTGAATATGATCCAAGTCAACTCAAAAGGGGTTAAGCTATGATTCGGATACGATCAAGAATCCCCCAAGTGAGTTTGGCCTTGAGCCGATCAAGAGGGTTACGACAGCTATGCTCTCTTTGGTTCGAATACGACCTATGTTTGAACAGGAAGCCCCCAAGTGACCATGAGATTTACAGCTAGATTCGAATATGATCATAAGCCGGACTAAAAAGGGTTAAACTTGATTCAAATATGATCAGCTCCTTAATAGTCATTTATTAATAAAGACTAATAAAGATGCATAGTCTTTGAAAAGAAAAGAGGCCGATGGTCTTACTTTATTGCTTATCATTGTATATACAATGTGAATGTATGTACATGATGAGAGCCGGTGGCTCAGGTGTAATATGGCCGAAGTTGAGCAATGTTCCACGACCGGCGGGTCTCCTCTTCCGACTTATGTGAGTCTGCATGCTCTCGAACGTCAATGAGGTAGTAAGACCCATTGTTTAAATTTTTACTGACCACAAAGGGTCCTTCCCAAGGTGGGGACAACTTGTGTGCATCTGAAATATCTTGGACGAGCTAGCGCACCAAGTCGCCTTCCTGATAAGTCCTGGACTTAACCCGGCGGCTGTGATAACGACGCAAGTCCTGTTGATAAATTGCTGACCGTGCTACTGCTAAGTCTCTTTCTTCATCCAACAAGTCAAGTGCATCCTGTCTGGTCTTTTCATTGTTAGCTTCAACATAAGCCGTCACACGGGGCGAGTCATGACGGATGTCACTAGGCAACACTTCTTCTGCTCCATAAACCATGAAGAAGGGTGTGTAACCCATAGACCTGTTGGGTGTAGTGTTGATACTCCATAACACTGAAGGCAACTCCTCTACCCAACAACCCGGCGTTCGCTGTAAAGGAACCATAAGCCAGGGTTTTAGCCCTTTCAGAATTTCCTGATTGGCTCTCTTCGCTTGACCATTGGATTGAGGATGAGCTACGGAAGAAACATCAAGCCGGATGTGCTCTCGCTGACAAAATTCTTCCATAGCCCCTTGGGATAGATTTGTGCCATTGTCTATGATAATACTGTGTGGAAAACCGAAATGGAAGATTACCTTTTCCATGAACTGAACCGCCGTGGCTGCATCACACTTACTCACAGGCTCCGCCTCAACCCATTTGGTGAATTTATCAACAGCCACCAAGAGATGCGTATTTTTAT